>OU342791.1:21490036-23990036 GCA_910591515.1 Cerceris rybyensis | reverse complement strand
TTATAATGTTAATATCCCGAAGCCAGGCTCACGACCAGCTCTCCGTGAGCTTTTCTCTCAGGCTCTTGCTCTATCTTTTTCTCTTTTATCTTACTCTCCTTCTTCCCTCTCATCTTTGTCCTCTTTGTATTCTGCTCTCTCTCTCCCTTGCACTCACGTGGGAAGAAGCAAGATGAATGAGAAAGAGAAACAGAAAAAACAACAATAAAGATAGCAAACGATCATTTCATGTATCTCGAGTTTGGATTAATAAGAGTCACTTTTGTTCAGTGCTCCATTGTGTAGATCGATCGATAGGTAATTAAAACGATCTTTCTTTAATTAAATAAATGACTTCTTATCGTGTACGTATGCTGGAAATAGGTGATACAAATCGCGAAGCTCGAGTGTAGCTTCGAGGTGACTGACCCACGGTTCGCTCTAGTCTGTTTACATTTTAATCTCCCGCCCGACCTAGGCGTCGCGTACCGCCAGTTATCGCCGTGTCGCTAGTGGCGCCGGACGTACGCGAGAGAAATTCGAGTGGAAACTGCTCCTGAATCTTTTTCAACTTTCTCGTTTGTTCTGAAGTATTTTCAATTAATTATTGCATCCTCTTTTGCACGTGTGTGACTTCTACAATGCGGTGCATCGTGAATTCGCGTAATGCAACATATTTTCGCTGCATGTTGCATATTAACCTGTTAACCGGGCGTGACGTATAATTACGTCATATCTGAAAGAAAACTCCATTAAGCTTGTCGATTTTTTCGCTATTTTCGATTTTTTTTGAACGCATTACATTTTATGTCGTTTGTATCCGTTTAATCCTGACGTAGTACTTTAGATGTAATGATATTACTTCTCACTGTAAAAAAAATATTCCAATTTGAAACAAGTTGAACAAAAATTAGTTCCCCGGTTAACAGGTTAAGAAGTGTCGATCGCAGGGTACTTCATTGCGTAGTTCGTTGCATAGTTCATTGCATAGTTCATTGCATAGTTCATTGCGTTGTTTTATTACAAACGGGAAGTACAGTGCTCGATGTGTTGCCGAGACGAATTCTCTAATGGCGTAGAGATACATATTTGTGTTTCTCACGATTCGGTTACGAAGTGACTTGCAAACGTCGTGTTCCAAGTGCACTCGTCAGTGGCTTGGAGATTCAATGGTATAACGCCTCCGGCCGGCCTGCTCGGGGGTAAGAAGAATGTTTATCTGCGTGTTGAGCCACGATGGAAACGCTTCTCCAACTTCGAGCCGACCACTTCACAACACTTTCTGCTCGTCCAAAGAATGGAACACCATGAAGAGAATCTTTGGGAGGATGGAGAGCTCCAAATTCGAGCCAATTGACGGACAACGCGGTGGGCGGTGATGTTAACCTATCTTCTACAGTTGGTGAGTCTGAAAAAGTAACCATTTTATGTATATCTTCCGTAATCGTGGAAATCGATCGTTTTTCTTACATGGAGCGTTAGTGGTTCTCGATTTGCACGAAATACGTGGCGTGATATGGTATAGGCGAATTACGTATCTGGGCTGACGTCACATTTGTTTTGGTTTTGCGTTTCGGAGATCAGGTGATCGCGAACGAGCGTTAGACTCGTAGATATTTCGTTTCTTGGAGTCACAGTGTTATTATGGTAGGACACCTGCTGTGTATATTGTCGCAATTGCCTATGAATGAGAGGTGACCGTCAACGATGGACCGTTAGACGTACAGAGATTTCGTTTCTTGGAATCACAGCGTTGTGTAGTAGAACTTTCGCTATGTTTATATGCGCAATTTTTGACGGTGAAGTTCATTCAATACTGTAGGCCAGGAATATACAAACATTGGACGCATAAAGGAGAGTTGACGGTAGCCGAGGTACGAACAGATACTACGTCTCGATATTTATTAGAACACATTTATAGCGTTATGTATTTAGATATGTACATGTATTAGAGTAGCAGAAACATATATGTTATTATCACCCGTTATAAAGATTCTTTGCTAGCCGCAGTAGAAACAGTCGATAAGTGACCGCATCAGGGTAACGCACACGTTGAATTTGAAATTGCTTTCTGACAATATTTCGAAAATTGAAGTCAAGCAGGGTTACATGCATAGGAAAAAATATTTAGTATCAGGATCCTGACAACGTATTTAAAAATCATTGAAATCGGTGGGATGGATGATCACTTGTATAATTGCCTTAACTTGCATTTTTGTAGATTACGTTTAACAGTCAGATTGTCAGTTGGAGTGATAAGAGTTAATGGTATTACGTCTCATTGTTTTTATCGATTTGAATATTTTTTAAAAATAGTAGTTTCTGCACTTAATTTTCTGCGTCAATTATTATTGTAGGGAAAAAAGATTCAAAATTATTTCGCGAGTAGCAAGTTGAGAACCACTAACACGGAACGCTCGTATTCGTAGCAACTCGGCTCGTATCTCATTTAATCGTACACGAGAATGAACAATAACAGACTTCAAGGTAATTTAATTATCCGAAGTAATCGAAAGACACGCGGCCTGAATGGCCAATCTGTTATGCATGATATACAATATGTCTGCTTAATTCGTGACACATTTACACGAGACATGCGAATACTTCGCGGATTTACACTTGTACCAGCTTTTTCCATTACATCGCCGTTTTGCGTTGTCAAAAATGCAGATTTTTCATCCTGTGCAATGGATGTCGAATTTAATGCAATTTTACGAAAACATCGACGTTAAATAAGAATTTGCAAGCGCATTTAACAGTAATTAGTATATTAGCTATTCTTAGTACTTCATGTACTAATTATATGATATTTAATTAGGAGAAAGACAATGATCTTTTATTTAAAACTATGTACTTTTCTGATGTGTTGTTCAGAGCTAGAACATTTATTTTAAATGAAATCCTCTTTGAAACCTCCAACGCTGCCAAAACATTTTACAGCTTAATTTTCCGATATAGCAGCAGCTTCGTCAAGTTTCAGTAAGTTATAGAATTAATAGGCAACAGAGTATTATCTCTCATTCTACTTCATGTGCAGTGGATTTCAATTTGACTCGTTTATTTGTGTTTCTTATTTGTTTATACTGTACCTACCTGTACTTCTACTCCACGGTTATCTGATCTATTTTCCAAAAATTTTTGTTTATGCATCCTTTCGACTTGAGCACTAGATCAATACAAATATTCCTAAACTTCCTAACGCTCCATCTTCTGTATTTTTCTATGCCTATTTCGACTAACATAAGCAATTTCATGGTTCAATAATTTTTCTAATTATTCCTTTCTTCTCGACACTCCTATTAATTGTATTTCAATATACTCTATAATCATCGATAGTTTTACTGTTAACTGCTACGGTCACTTAGCTTAGCACTTACTCATTTAGATTAATTCCAAACGAACGAATCTATGACACACACACACAAGAAATATATATATCTTACAAGAAATTAAGTACTAATTACAACTAATTAGAAGATCAAGCCTTTAGCCAAACTCCATACCCACCATTGCATCTCTCATTGCCAGTCTTATTTAATAGCTAAAAACATCTACCCCAAAATTCACAATAAATCACAATCGATCAAACCTCTCCAAAAGACACACGCACTCTAAATAATCTAAATCCACGTCATAAAACCCTCGTTAAATGTCTCAACAATTCAAACGCAAATGCCATCGACGCAGCTAACGCGAAACCCCTAAAACTCCCTGGTCGCAAAACTATCGTAAAACTATCGTAAAACGGGCCGAAGGATCGAAAATCGTCCTTGCACGGTGATATCATAAATTCCTCCTAACTCGATGTCCCTCTCTCTGGATAAGTATAAGGAGAGTATACTGGCGACGCGAGTCGCTACAAGTAGCATAAATCAGAGTTAGAGAGAGCTGATCCTTCGAGTACGTCCTGGCACGGTTGATCCGCGCTCGTGTAAGGCGGCGTCACAACATCGGTAATGCGACCATAATGCTAATTTACCGTTTATACCGCACGAATCTTCTTTTTCTCTTCCAGTCCTGTCTCCTAGCACGTCGATCGTCGTTGCTCGTGTGAGCAGGAGGCCGGTATTAACACGGGTTTCTTGTAAAGAGGCTTGACCTTGACCCTAGTCACGACACGATTTGCGTCCACGCGAGAGGAACCCAACCGCGATTCTAGATAAGGAGGATATGACACCCGACGAAGTTAACGACCATTTCTAAACATTTTCTCAGTCCTTGCGTTACGATTTCTATGAATTTTCTTCGATCTGAGAACATGGGGGTGAGGGTAAAATGGAAGGAGACTTAACATTTAATTATAATGACTCGACATGATTTTGTGAGGGAGAGATTCTCAGATGAACATTGAGAACTTAGGATGCTTTGGATAAACTGTGTGTAGATGTGATAGATTTATAAAATTATGATACAGATGATAGTCAATGTGATCGATTTCGAGAATTTTTGGGTATTTTGCAAAATTATGATTCTAAGCAACTTTTTCCTATATGTGTAATCCCCGCTTGGATTTCGTTTACGAAGTATTGTTGGAAAAAGTTTTGCTACTTCAGTGTGAGCAACAGCAGGTTGTGATTGCTTATCTATTCTTTTTGTGGCAACTTGCAAACACTTTTTATAACTGATCAACATGAGTGAAATTGTAATTGTAATGTTTAGTTGAAATTATGCCTAACCGACATTGATTTATCTTTTCGTTACAAGCAACTTGAATTAAACTCTTTGAAGACTCGAGATTAAGTTAGATGCTTGTATCAAAAACATGAATTACTGTTGATTGCACATAATTTTATATGAGTCCGAACAATTCATTGCAATTATATTTTTCTTTTACGACGAGTTTACCTGTTATAAAGATTCTTTGCCACAGAGACAGTAGATAGGTGACAATGTATACAGTTAACATGTTTAGGCAAAGTTCAATGGGGTGTAGCAAAAGTTTTTTGACAATATGTCAAAAACTAAAGCCAAGCAGAAGAGAATCACGATCCTGACAAAATATTTAAAAATCATTGAAATCGGTGAGACAGGCCATCACCTTGTATGATTATCGCATTATAAATATTTGTAACTGAAGTTCCGACCTTTCTTAAAAATTTTAATTAAGATTCAACGAATGAAGACTTACAACTGTGAACAACGATCGAAGGATTATAGTTATTAAACATTCTATAGCTTTTTTTCTCCAAATTAAGGTGTCAGCATGCTACTACGCTATGTCTCAACTGCAACCTCACAAAAAATGTTCTTCAACTGAATTTCTATGTAAATAAAGACAACCCCTTTTAAAATCCCATCCAAATCACACAATTCCGCGAACATTGCCGTAATGTATATTTAGAAACTTAGGTCTTCAGTTATGGATCATCGCAGAGCTACACTAATGCACATCTTGCTGAGCTATTTATTTTAAAACATTATTAATATCTGCAGACAACAGACTTACACTCATGTCTTCAAATCCACCTAATAAAATCGTAACCCACAATACAACTTAGCTTAGCTAAACTGACCCAACAATAGACTTAACCACTCATGATTTTTATGGATACCATGCAGAGCAGAGTGTATCTAAATACTTGAAAAGCTCTGTAATTTAAATATTATCATGTGAAATACTACCATTACATCATTGCGACTTCAGTTGCTTCAAAACAGTCTAATCCTATTTTATACTCACTCGTAGATGCCGTTTAATAACACCGTTGCAAACACGACCGAATCTAGAACAAAACTCATTAGTACCAAAATCCAAACATTAAGAAAAACACTCAACGATCAATACCCAAGTCGCTAATAAAAACTAAAGCTACAACAAAAGTGCTCGTCCAACGTAAATACAAACCAAATATAACTGCTTAATATATCCAAATCGTAAATTGTCTGGTGGGAGAAAAACATCAGTATACTTTCGCTTAACGTGCAACAGATCTTATGAATAATTATCAAAATCTCATTTTATAATACTCATTAAAAAAAAATATAATTTCTAACGCAAATGTTCTTCTTACAATCCTGAGAATTTTTCCCATATTTACAGAAAACAATTACAACCTAGTAAAAATCATATATACAAAGCTAGCGTCCGATAAGAGTAACAATATGAAATGCTACTATCATCATTGCGATTCCAATTGCTTCAAAGCAGTCCAATTTTATTTTATACTCACTCGCACAAGCCGTGTAATAACACCGTTGCAAACACGACCGAATCTAGAAGAAAACTGATTAATACCAAAATCCAAACATTAGGAAAAACAATCAACGATCAATATCGAGGCCACTAATAAAAACAAACATTGCCGCAAAAGTGCTCGTCGAATGTAAATATAAAAAACGTCGCGCGATTGGCGTGCATCGAGGAGAGAAGAGAGAAGTCTGCGGACATCGCGAGGAGCGGAGGCGGCGACCGAGAATGAAGAAGGACGGTGTAGAGAGAAGCGGAGGTATGGGAAGGTACAAATTGCAGGATCGGGTATCGGACGGAGTAATTAATTAAATACAATAAAGTTAGGTCGACCCTCGTATCTGGCATCGACCACTCCTCCAATCGACCGTCCAGCTCGCATCCAGCCGTCCTCGGTCTCGATGCGCTCGCAACTCGCGGAATACCGAGAAAAGGATACCGTCGTTAAGGACTCGGCTCGTAAGACGAGGATTTTTTCACTCGGCCAAATCGATCCGCGGCTAAAGAAGATTCCACGAACAGTCGAGATTTCACGGTGCTCCATTCGGCCGAACCTTCTTTCAACATTCTGCATTCATCGGCTTTATTATTTCGAATGATATAGGCGTACGCGTCGATTATAATCGCGCATAATTTAACGTGGTATCTTAGGTGCGAATGAATTATTTGCAATGATTGGTAGGCCCGTTTGATTCGCGGGAAAGAGAGACAAGTGTTGGAGGGTTTGGAGTTGAAGGCTTGAATTTCTAACTAGCAGAGATTTAAGAGAACTAAGAAATATTTTCAATTTTATTATTTAGTATGTCATTTACTCGATGGCTTCAAACCTGTCTATAATTGTAGATCCTAAACAAATGACCGTAGCAGTTACAATCATACATAAAGAAAATTTGTCTTACAATTTTATATAAATGTTGTTATAATTAACATAACATTACACACTGTATTTAAATATTACAACTTTTAATTAAATTACCAAGTAACTATAATGACCGTGGAGTTAGAGGACTTTCCCAATTAGCATATTCGAAGTTGTAATTCCCACAAGTGCTGGAGGATTCGATGAGCTTGAAGTTACAGGATTGAACTTCGAACTGGTGAGATTAAGTTGAAATCCTCATTACACCTGAGAGATTTTTTTCTCTGTTATCTTTTAATATATCATATATATGATGGTTTCAAACCTATCTATAATTGTAGATCTTAAACAAAGAACCAAAGCAATTACAATCGAATTCTAGCTGCAAGAAGAAAACTAACATTACAGTTTAACATGATTTCTACTCCAGTAAAAACAATGTTATACAATATATTTAAATATTACAAACTTTAGTTAAATTACCAAGCAGCTATAATGGCCGTGGAGGTAAAGGGCTTCCCCAGTTAGCAAATTCAAAGTCCAAATTCCCGTTACACTTGGTCTATCATTTCTAACATCATAGCCTCAGTATTTCGAAATCTGCTAAAATCGTACCTCCCAGGTGAAATAACCGAAGCACATAACTCCAAAAAAATACTAAATAAGAAAAAAAAAACACCAGCATCCACTATTCCTATCCTTACTTCGCTAATTTACCGTGTTTGCACCTTCGGTCGTAAAATTTTGATATAGAATAATTTAGATAGAACGTCGAACTTTATGAAGTCCCTCGTAGAGGTCGGCAATACGTCTATCCATGAAGGAAGCACGGAGAGAAGCTTATATAAGTTCCTCGACTGTAACGAAGGGGGAAGAGACCTTTCGGGCTATCAGATAAACCGGGGTATTCTGGTGCACGGGATCCGCGGGGCGCAGCCTAGGGATAATTATAATAATTGGTCGATAAATCGATAATTAATCAGGAGGCTAATTACGAATTATAGTCGCGGCGAGACAATGCTCGGCATTGTTCCGGCTGATACGTGTACGAGGCAAGTGTGGGAAGCCTAATGGGTCGTAAGATAGAAAGTTATAGGTTGAGAGGCTCGCAATCAGGTTTTTTCGTTGTACTACGCGGACTAGGGAATGATAGGAGGGTAGAGGTGCATCTGCATCGATCTCTGACTCGTGATTAACGTAACTCGACCTCGAAGGCAGAGCTTGGAATATATGATTCATGCGTGAAACTCGCACTTTCGACATTGTTTGCAACAGCCTCGCAGGTGTACCTAATTATACCAGATTCGTATCATTCGTTACGATGCACTCCCGCTAGTCGATATTAAAGATGCGTCGTTCGCATTTGCATTGTAGAACATTACCGGATCGACTGTTTTGGTAACATTGAGGTTGACGATTCATGGGCCAAGAATTCTTTTGGGAGTGACCTCGATACTTCAACTTCTTTGTTTGCAATTTTATTTCTGAGTGACGTCATTGGAATTGAATTGATGAAATAATAATTTATCAGTCGTAGCTGATTTATGTGGTAAGACCTTGTATATTATGGGGTGTCGGTTATATGTTGTAGAGATTTCGTATTAACACTAAAACTACTGAGGTTATCTCTGATCAGTTTAGATATATGGAATAAGTGCTTGAGTAAGCAATCAAGAGGTGAAGGCGTTGAATTAACTAATTTACGTTTAATAAGATAAAAGTGGAAGATTTTCTCGTGGCTCTGCTATCATTTAGAGAATTTTTAGAGAAAATTAGGAACCGGTCATTTTGAGCGACTTGATATGTTTAGTGTTAAACGTGATCCATAGTGCAGATTGAATAGAAAATTTCTTGAAATATCCTAGGAATGATGCAGTATATTCTACTTGGAGATAATAATGTTACTAATACTATTTTTCATATGTTGTTGACTTTCTGAAGCACATGCTAGCACGTCTCTAATGTGCCACCTGCAAACGAAAGTCACACGAAATAAATTTAAGTCTGTCCAACATCTTTTACAGAAGTGTATGATATTTCATGAATTATAAAGAAATCGTCAAAAAATAGTCCAAGTAGAATTAATCATGCGAGATAGTTAGCGTTAATTCGTTACAGATTCGAGTCACAGAACAATTGTGATAGATTATAATTGAGCACATTATTATAGCTAGCACAATAATCTCGAAATTAGTATAGATCTTTTCCAAACGTTGAAATTTAGTCAGTTTCATTCGCCGACCAGAAAAGAAAGCCTCGCAAGCGACAGAAACGATGCGAAACGCGTCGCAGTGACCACCTGTGCGTCACCGGCTCGCGCTTCCCCTTTTGCACGTTGAAAGAAAACGAGTTCTCGCGAACGATCATCCGGGTTAGCCAAGAATAGCCTTCCCCGAAGCGGCGTTCAATCAAATAAATAATTTTTAGGGCGAACTGGGCGGCGTGGAACCACCGCGGCATAAATTATCCGCCGACGCAACTCGGACACGGCCAAGCTGCATATTTATACCTAGTGCTGCGTTCGTAGACTGCTACATTTTGCCACGGACCTTTTTTTCTTACTTTTTTCTTCTCTCCCTTTCCTTGACTTTCGAAGACCACAGTTCACTGGCTCGAACCATAAACTCCCGGTCGGTGGAGCTCTTTCGGAGCAGATTCACCATAGCTTTCGTAGAACTATTCTCTACCGTGACCTATGTGTAACATAATGCCACGTACACATTGCTATTCTCAAATAGTATTCTCTTTTCTACAATTGCTTTGTTCATGAGTGTTTGACGGAAAGAAAATAGAAGTTGTGTCAAAGTATGTATCGAGAGAATTTCTGAATTTTTCATTGATGTCTTTTCGAGAAAATTTTCAGTCTTTAGAGAAGGTGATGGAGAAATTCTTAGAAGGTTTTAGAGATGCTGGATAAACTTGTTGAAGTATTTATAAATGGTATTTGAGAAATTCTTTCGAGGTTTTGTTGAAATTCTGCAATGTTTCTTGTTTATTTGGAAAATTCTATGTTAGACTAATAGCAGTGTGTGTTGGAGGTAAGATCTGGCTTCTCTACGATGTGAACTCGGCATAACTGTGCGTACTCGGTAAAATCTCGCCCTGAAATAGGCAGAAACTAGCACCAGGAGAGAAGAAGCGCGAAACCATGGAGATCCCTATAACCGGCTCCTCGTGAATCATCGACACCTGCCTGGTGCTCGGGACTTAAGTGCTTATGCTTATCGTCAATGTTGAATTTACATTCGGGAGAATGATGGTAGGTTCGATTTGCAGCGCTAAGGGCACGAGCCTGATTTGTTTCGACGATAAGCAGAGATTTGTACGAATATTGCTGTGAAAAGAGCGTGAGATTAGAGTACCGTGGAACTTTCCAATACAATTCGCTATGGAGAGAAATTCGCTCATGCTCGAACTTTAGAAAATTTAGATTGAACTATGTGGGACAGTAAATCACTTGAATTATTTTAATATAATTTGTTTTTCTACAAAAAAAACATTCCATCTTGACCCTTTGCCCTATGATTTCTCCTTCGACTGTGTATGCAATGATTCAAATTAAAATCACTGAAATAAAAATTTACCAGTGATCTATCGCATAACTTAACGTAACGTTATTAATAGCAGAGCAATAACGTTATCGTTAAAATTTTCATATTCCAATTACCAAGTCATGGGCATCCCTAGTTATCGTAGGGCAAAGAGTTATTATTATTCGATTATGCAATCAACGAATATTGCATTTACATTATATATGAAATGAGACACCTAGAAACGTGTACTCCCAATTAGTAGGTCCAAGTTTAAATAGTCTAGTCACCCCTAAACACTTTTTCTAAATTACTATTATATTACATCTTCAGTTCTGAGGACTTCTAGCTTTCTTACTTGCGATTTCAATGAACCATTGAACAACAAACAGAACAAAACACTAGCTCGCTACCATGTACTTATTTCAACCATGCCTCGTTCGCCAACGGCCCTCAGTGAAGCTTAACATGCAGAAATAGCGCTGGGTCGCATAACCCCGCGACGTAGTTAACTTATTAATGGTACCGGAGGTGGTACTGGTTGCATCGGTCGCACGGTGGACCAGAAAAGCCACCGTGATCTGTGGGTAATGCACGTTCTTGCGTTCCTCATCGTGAATGACGAAGCAAAGGTACATCCTGCGGCTAGTCTCGTATAGTCGTACAGTGCACTGTAAGCAGTTACGGGTATTAAGGTCGATTCACACTCGGCCGGTAGCGAATTCAGGATTCCAGTCGCGTATCGGAATTCGTAAAAATGATCACTTCGTTAAATTCGGTCCGCGAAGCACAAATACGAAGAGTCTCGACGGCAAAGAGAGCTTAGAAGACCGCGAGAGGGTCTTGCGGAGTCACGCATGTCGCTTTATCTCCTCATCTTCTCCTATTATGTGAAATCTGCAGCAACGGATGACGCCATTAATCATTCGCGGATACTCGCAGCGATTCTTTTATTTCCTCTCCTATTTCGTCATGATTACGCACTGTTTCCTGTTCACGATACGAACAATCTAACCGGCAGACGTCTTCATTATTGCGTCTCTCCGTCTCGTTTACTTCCTCGTCGGAAGCCAGCACGCCGCGACTAAACTCTTATACTTGTACGACCACTTTCCGCGATTTCACGAGTAGAAAACCCCTTTTCTTCGATTCCATATTTCAAAGAAACGAGAATTCTATAATGTCCAGCCCACTGCAAGATAACCTGGCGATTCACGAAGAAACGTCCAAGGACGAGGCTCGAGGATCTACAGAGAGAAAGAGTAGAACGAAGGAGAGAAAAAGAAAGACCCGGTCGTAGTTCAGCCCGTGGCCCATCAGATAGTAAGCCAGTCTCTCTCTCAGAGAGGAGAGAAGGTATTGGAAGAAGGAGAAGAACGTACGTGAAGAGCATCGAACGTGTATACCGTGCTCGCAGTACGTGGCAGAGAAGGAAGGAACTGGAAACAAGGGGATGTACGGTCCGAAGCGATGCCGAAGGGGAGTGGGGGTTGAAAGGGGTACATTGTTTGCCGAGCAGAGCCGATAATTCAGTAATGAACGTAACCAACGCGCGCCCGCGTTCAGGGCTATAATTACCGATACCACGTCGGATAGCGGATCCCTTAACTTGGGGTCCCGAAGCGCTGCGAAGGAGCGCGAGCCGTGAGGCCGAGGGTGATGGCGAGAGTAAGGGCGAAGGCAAGGGCAAGGGCACAGGCGCGAGCACGAGAGGATATCCTCTCGGTTGGGCCAACGTTTTAGAATGGGCAGCTCTAAATTAATAAATCAATAGCCGAAGCCTTATCCGATCCGCGGGTGGGTGGAGTTTGTTTGTTTAAGAGCAGGATTTATTAATTTTTCGTTGGGTGGTACGTTCCTACGGTCCTCCGGTTCATCGACGGTTATCTTCCACTGGCGCTCTCGAGCTCGCTTCTATCTCTTCCTTCCGTGTTCTTTATGCGCGAGCTTCCCTATTTTACGAGCCGATAATTCGACGCTGCATCCCCGTCTGGATATCCGCTCCAAAGGTGGTCTTGCATAAGCCATCGAGTACTTGAAGGGAGAGTAAAACTGAAAGAGAAAGAAACAGTTGATAGGAGTGGAACGAAGAGTAACTCTGGCTCGAGGTGCGTCATGGTGGCTTCGAAAACTCTAGGATTATCGTAGGAGACTCGACGTATCGCGAATAGATTTTTCAAGTCATCAGGAAGGGATGATCGTAAAGGGGTAGCAGAGAAAATCCTTGTATCTTGCTCGTGAGCAAGGCAGCCAGTGCCATCTCTCTATAGAGGCTGGAAGCTTTGGTCGAAAGAGGCGGGAAAATCTTGGAGGTCTATGAACGATGGTTTCATCCCTGTGTACGATTTTATTTTACATCTGACGGCACTAAAGTCGTATCAATTATAGCGAGAATGTCGTAGATTTGTCTCTCTTTTGTCGTCGTCGTATATCTTCGGGTAGTCGTCGATCCTATACGACCGAGACCGGTTTTAACATAAACACGAGGAAGCAATTTTCTATGCGCCTTAATAAACAATTCAATAGAGGCTGCAGAACGAAAACTATCCTCGCGAGATGCTCGTTCGTTTTGTGGATGCTATTAGAAAATTAAATAATGTTACAGTCTGCCGTAACAGCGGCAATAAAAGAGACACGGAATATCATTCGAGACAATGTAATTAAGGCGAAGACAGTTGGCAAATATACGCGGCAGTAATGCAAACGCGGAACATTCTAATAGAGATATAACGTTGGCTTCGAGTCGGTTAGAAATTAACGACTAACCAGTTTCGCGGATTAGAATCGATCCGGTGATTTTGGCGCCTTGAAGAGTTTTGTAGGATTTTAAATCGATCGAATTTGTGTCGAGAATTGTAGCACGAATGACACACTTGGGTGGAGCTGTGACATCAACACTTTAAACATTTTTGAAGATTTTAAGTAAAAAAGGCTGACAATTTAAAGCGGATGCGTTACTTTAAAACTAAATTTACGCAAGCCGTCAAATTGAAGGTAACCTCCTCGTTTTATAAATATTTCTCAAATTTACAGAGTAGCTGTACAGTAGATACCTCACGTGTACTTTATACAATAATTACTCAACGAATTATCATCTTATCCACCCCTTCCCACTTTTCCCCAAGCACCCAATTAATATTGCAGTGTAATAGATTTTACATCCGCAAACCTATTGTTAATTTTATAGAGCATATTCTCCACACCTTAAAATTACTTAAACAATAAAATATTTAAAGTTCCAAAAGACTCAGAAAGCTCCAGTAATTTCAGCATTCAAAGCAACACAATTAAGATAATCTAAATTGCCCATTACAATTTTTTCAAATTACTACATAAACTTCAATTTTACCTTTCCAAAAGTGGTTACCTTTCGTTAATTCATACAACATCGCCATCGATGTACTCAAACAAGCACAAATAAACATATCCTCGACCTCGCAAACATTGGCGGAACTACCAAAGAAATCCTTCGCAATGAAAAGCACAGTCACACTTTGCGACGATTGCCGTACGATAATGGCCACTTCGCACGAAGAAGCAAAGTAAATCGGATCTCAGTGAGGACGGCGTTCCTCGCCGTCGTCCGAGCTGACCGGCAACGAGAGCGGATTGCACCCGTAGGCAGAAATTAGATTCGAATCTCGTCTCTTTGCTCCCCCCGTTTTCTGGAGTGTCGGCCTGATGATAATGACGGTAGCAGGTGCTCGAGTCGATGCCACCTTCGCACCTTCGCCGTTGGTCTTCGTGCCGGTTGTACATCTAAGCGGCGGAGTCGTAGGCACAGAGACAGTAGGCATGGATAGATCCTCTCGCTTCTGTCGGCCGTCATCTTCCCAGTCGTTGTCTTCGTCCTCGGGTCATCCGGTAATTCGTTGCTTCGCCTGAGGAACTATACGCGTCCTTACCTACCGTCGTACGCAGGTAGATAGGTATATCCTCACCTCGAACTTTGCTTCCATCTCTCTCCCTACTTTTCTCTTCACTCGTCTATCTGTCTTTACCATTTTCCCTCTCCTTTTCTCTTTATTCGTCTATCTTTATCATTTTCTCTCTACTTTTCGCTCTATTCTATGTATCTTTATTTTATCTTATCACCTCGAATTTTGTTTTCACCTCTCTCTCTCTACTTTTCTCTCCACTCGTCTATGTTTATCATTTTCTCTCTCCTTTTCTCTCTATTCGTCTATCTGTCTTTATCATTTGCTCTCTACTTTCCTCTCTATTCTATCTGTCTTTATTCTGTCTTATTACCTCGAATTTCGTTTTCATATCTCTCTCTCTCTCTCTCTAATTTTCTCTCCATTCGTCTATCTTTATCATTTTCCCTCTCCTTTTCTCTCTATTCGTCTATCGTTATCATTTGCTCTCTAGTTTTCTCTCCATTCTATCTATCTTTATTCTGTCCTATCACCTCGAATTTCGTTTTCATCTCTCTCTCTCTCTCTACTTTTCTCTCCACTCGTCTATCTTTATCATTTTCCCTCTCCTTTTCTCTCTATTCGTCTATCGTTATCATTTGGTCTCTACTTTTCTTTCCATTCTATCTATCTTTATTCTGTCCTATCACCTCGAATTTCGTTTTCATCTCTCTCTCTCTCTACTTTTCTCTCCACTCGTCTATCTTTATCATTTTCTCTCTCCTTTTCTCTCTATTCGTCTATCTTTATCATTTGCTCTCTACTTTCCTCTCTATTCTATCTATCTTTATTCTGTCCTATCACCTCGAATTTCGTTTTCATCTCTCTCTCTATTTTTCTCTCCATTCGTCTATCTTTATCATTTTCTCTTTCCTTTTCTTTCCGTTCGTCTACATGTCTTTTGTCATTTTCTCTCTACTTTTCTCTGCATTCGTCTATCTTTATCATTTTCTCTCACCTTTTCTTTCCCTTCGTCTACCTGTCTTTATCATTTTCTCTCTTCTCTCTCAGTCGGTGCATCGCTTCTGGTGTTGGTGAGTCTATGTGCAAGTGCATCACATGCATAAGGCACGCTTAATATCTCGAGCCAATCTTAGAGCTTGCATTCAGTGGGTTAGTGCCGTAAATGCCAGTAACCATCCACCGGCAATGGCCACTCGTGGCTACCACTATAGGCGGGCAGGCAGGTATTCATTCCATTTGCAGTTATGACGAGTACGAGTTCAGAGGCCGTGAGAGTTTGCTGGCTCCGTTCGAGTACAGACTCTCTGTTCCAGTCTGGAGCATCCATGTGTATATACATGGTGGTTCAACTCTATACTAGTCCAGCCGTTACACTTCCACGTGTCTCCTATCAGCTTTTCCAGTGGCACCTCTTCACCGTTCATGCTTCGTGGTACCATAGCCGTTCGTTATTCCTTTGATTGACGTTTGACCGCTGCCATCGTGGATTGACGGGCCGCGGGAAAATTGACGTGTTGTTTGAAAAATCCTGGAAAGTTCTCCAGAGTGTAGAATTAAATTGACGTGTCACCGGGTAGAACTGTACGGCGTGATTTCCCATGGGTTGGATAGGTCGTATGGTTAATTAAGATGCTTTTCAAACTTGATGTTAATTGTATCGATAATTGTCTACGAGTTTGACTGTCTCGGGTCTTGGATGTGCGTAGGATATATTATTGTTGATGGGAAAAATAGTAGATGAAAAGGTTAACGGTCTTCCTCGTGGAACGTAGGTACACAGAATAATTCCACGTTGCGATTGGGAAAAATCGCCTGAAAGCATCGGGACATAATGATCGCGATGGAAGTGGAATGAATTCTTTCGCGCAAGAGCATACTCTGTACCCAGGACCCGTCCTTTCGAGTCGGTTAGAGACGTCGTTGGAAGTAAGCACGTATACCTTGGCCTTTGTCGTAGCCGGAGCTTTTTCACCTTCGACTTTCTCGCGGATCCTAACCTCCTGGAGGGATTCATCGACGTGCAAGCGAGCAGCCGCCACCACAGCCGGTAGTCGCAATTATAGAGTATGACTGCACAGATTCGTTCGGTAATTTGTTATCATTGAATAAACACATCGGAGGAGACAAGTGGGTGGAGGTGGTACCAAGGGAAAAGGGTTTCGCGCTGATTTACACCAGGTTCCATCCACTGCCAGAGACGTTGTAGGATTGTAATCTCGGAACAATTTGTCAGCCGATGTTTTATTGCTTCTCCTTCCTTACGTTTTTTAATCTCCGATCTTTCCTGGAAACTTGGAGATTAGTCGCAATAAATTGGAAAAGAAGGTGTGACGATGGTTCTAGGATAGATCTTTTTGCGAGTGTTCATCAGAGTCTTCGGAAACCATCTTTGGCAGACGTCTCCGGTAGAAGTCTTCGGGATCGAATTTGTGCATCGTAAATCCGAGTAGCTCGAAGGTTCAACGTGACAGCTGGCGTATAATATTTCTAGCCGTTCGGATCGTTAAGACACGGCTGAATCGTGATATACTACGTCTCGATAAAATCTCTTTTTGACGAGTCAATAGTTTGCATACGATTAACATGTAGATGCATGTAAAATAACATAACTGTTGTCTCCTTTCTGCAAATGCGTAACGGCCTGTCGGAGGTCAAGCGATAGATTACCTTCAAACTTTCCGTCGTACCATGTCTCACCTTTTCTCCCACTACATTCTTTTTGTTCATCTCCAACCGATGGAAAAAATTACGTATAATAAATTCTTCTCACGAGAGGACGTTTAATCCGCCCCTGGGCCTCGTACGAGGCAAGAAGGATGCTGTATCTCTCGTGAATAGAGAGATATCTCCTCCTGGCAACAGGCGGTAACGTCTAAATTAAATGTTTCTGGATCGACGAGCCGCGGATTCAACGTGTCATGCGCCGCTCTTAATCTGGATTTAACGGCGAGGTCTCCGGCGTGAGGCCACCTTGCGGTGCTGGGCTCTTCAATAGAGCTTAATTGGCGAATACCCACGTCTCTGTGTGTGCACTCTATAGAACTGGCATAGAGAGAGAGTAAGAGAGTGAAAAAGAGAGAGAAGGGAAAGAACGATAGCAAGTAGAGACGTGATAGAGAAAGAGAGAAAGTCTTATGATAGGAAGAGAGAAAAGAAACGTATATAGGCGCGAAGGCCTCTAGAATCTCGCTTCATCGTTCCTTCTCGTAACCGTAAGTCTCTCGTTCCTCCTCCGCCACCTCCTCTCTTCCGCCTCGAGGAGATGAGGGCGAGAATGACTTCGCCGATTCGTTCGCGCGTTTTAGTTATTCATGGTATAATAATGACGATAACGATAATAACAACGGTAATGATTACGTTTCTAAGACGCACTCTAACGAATGTTACTCGTGGGAACAAGTTCGCCCGATCGGCCTATCGAACACTAACGGATACGTCTCATTAATTAGCATTTATTCCGACAACGCGATGGAAAACGATAAAGCTAAACGGCCAATCACGAAGGGGGAACGTTGAATTCTGAGGCTTCGAATCGCGACGATAAAGAGTCTTGGAGAGGAGCTTTTAACCCTTTGACTGTTTGCTTCGTGAAAATTGACTTTCCTGTATGCGAAAATGTTGATGAGACTTTCTGAGTGATCTTTATTCTAAGATTCAGATTTCAGATGCTATTAACACCTTGACGTACAAAAACGAGTGACACTCGTTGTATTGTAAATTTTCAAGTTTTTCAAACCTATGAAATTGCAGATGTCAGTGAGCTGCGACACGGCAAAAGTACTTCTATAATATTAATATTTATATTCTAAGATATATCAGGAATGACAGATTCATTGTTATTTTACTAATTTAATGCTGAATTATTGCGGTGATGGTCACGAAAGAAAGCGGATGGCAAGGGGTTTATCTTTCGCGGTTCTATGTCGAGCAGTACTCGACATAGATTTTCACTTGACTTTATTTTCTGTCAATTTAATATCGACTTTCCAATTTCACAAGGATTTTGTAATATCACCTAAGTGTCCGTCAATACCCATAGTTACTTATATCATTTTAGAAAATGAATAACCACTGATAGAAAATACTGCAAAATTAATTATATTTACCTCACTACCAAAATTAACGGAATAATTCGAACCGCAAATGATTAAGAGACTATTGTATTGTAGAATAATATCTTTCATTATTTTATAGTGATTCCGAGTTATTTATTCTTCGCCTTTGATACATTTTTATTATTGACAAGTTACCTGAACAGAAGCATCGATAGTTTTCAATATATTGGAAGTATACTTCCCTGGTAACCTAACTACTGCAGTAGGAGTCGATTTTCAGTAGTAGTTGAAATAGGTATTCACTCAGCACCCCATACTTAACATCTCTAAAAAAATCTTCCCCATCATATACATAAAACATTTCAAACCACCGCTTATAATCATACATCACCGTCTCAATAATATTTATTAAAGCAGCAACTGTGCAAACAATACGAAATAAGTAATTGAAACTATCCCGGGAAGCAGGACAGTAGGTTACCTCCGAGTTCAAACCCACCAGAAACATCCATCTAATCATAGTTATTATCCTGAAACATTTCAAAAACAAATAAAACGTAACATTCAGACCGTCGTTCCAAGTGCTTCGAAAATGTGAAATAATCGCTTCGCGTGGAATGAAATGGAATAACCATAAGTATATACCTATCGTATCTAGGGGTTAAAAATTTTCGCGAACGGCCGACCCACTTCGTGCAACAACGCGTCGATGTGCGCGTTGTGCGATGCTTCACAGGAAGAGGAGAGCATGAGAAGACGGTAGCACGCGATGTATCCAAGAGCCTTCCACGTGAACCAGATACATAGCCGTGAGGCTCGTCACAGTGAATTATCATTTTCACAGCGGCATGACGGTAATTTTGAAGCAGCATCGGCCTAAGGCGAGGCGAGGCTGTTCGGTTGCGTTCCGCGAGGTAAGAAGATCACCGGCAACGTACTTTACGCTCTCTTGGATCGATAAGAAGTCTGCGACAACGCCTAAAGGGATAAAGCTTCTATCGGTACGTTTCGCGGTGATTTTCGCGCGACGTGTTTGCCCGTTAGCAGGATCGTAAATCAAAAGATGCGGAAACTTCGAGGAGAGAGAAACAGCGATGTTAAGATGCTTGAAAAAAAGAGAGAATGAAAGAAGAAAAAAAGGTAAGCGTCTTGTAGGTGAAAGACAAACCAGGTTTCCTTGAGTCGGTTCGAGGACCGAAGGAAAGGTCGACAAGGCTGGCCATATCGTTGAGTTAAATAACGAGATGGGCGGCACGTGAGAGGAGGGAAAAAGAAACTGACTACCCCGGAAGCGTTAAAACGAGTGACAATAATTCGTCGACGTCGTAGAGTCGATCGATAGATGCTAATCGATTGACATGACGTTCAGGAGTCGAAGCTCACGGTACCAGCCGCTGGAGGAAGATCGACGTCCGACTACTGATCGATGGCGCTTCGGAGAATAGCTGCGGTTTTAATGATCCTTCGGTCGTTTAAATCAAAAACCGTCTCCCGCGGTGAAATTGTCATGCATTATGCATATCGTCTCGGTCATCTCGGGCCGCGGTGCTCTTATAAATCCTTATTGCGTTATTATGCAATTTTGTAATTAGTGTTTTTCTGAATTTAACGTTCGACGGCCGCACGCGCGGCTTAATGCGATGAAATCGCATAGAGCGCCGAGTGTGCGTCCTCGCTGCGTGAAACTTTAAGGGAGATATCATAAGCGTATCTATATTCTCTCGATCAAATTCACTGCCCTACTCCGCGGGTGGCAGTAACAGCTGTTGCTGGCGGAATGCGAAGCTAATTGGACGCAACGTCCAATCGTGACGTAGTCAAACTACGGATAAATGGAAATACGTGTACTTTGCGCTCCAAAGTCAACGCGAAGTTGTCTGTTAAGTTGCACGAAAAGTGTTGATCTTGTAAGCTACGAAATTCGATGAAAAAAGGGGTGGTTACAACTTTGAGAAATGAGAATCTCATTTGACCCCTTGCCGTACCATTTCTTGTGTGACTAAATATACAATAAGTCTGAATTATATGCTGAAATTACAATCTATCCTTAATTTTAGATATAGCATATGACTTATTGCAATATTGAATAGCATAGAATTTATTTTATTTTATCATAACCAGCCTGCGGATTGTTATGCATTTATGACAAATTAAACACGGCTAAAATATACAAAAAGGACATAATATAAAAATATATCGAAAATATCCGAAGTATGGTATTTGTTGTAATATTTATTGAGTGCAATAAATCCCTAGACAGGTTTTCCTGTCTCACCTGCATTTTTGAAACTTGAAATTTGCATAAACATCCGCAGTCTAATCATAACTCACTGACATTTTTAATTTAATAATACTTAGATTTAATTTCACTAGATACATTAAATAAAGTTTAATTAAGGGCAAAGGCGCATAAGGCAACTCCAATAAAATGTGATCATTTAATTTAACCTTCAAACATCTTTTTAAATACTTTAATATAATTGCAAATATATTATTGAAGAAGATAAAAAAAGGAGAACCCGTAAATCTTCGCGTCAGACTTTATTGAATTTCTAATGATTTCTTCTTACTCGCTTCTTTATAAATGCCACTTAAAAATAACTTCAAAATTGACTATTCCACCTATTGTGTCACGAGTAGTACTCGTTATTGTACGGCAAGGGGTTAATGAGGTCCATCGAAAGTCGTTGAGACGATCAGGGAGAAAAGTCTGTAAAACTCGAACTCCAACATTGACGGTAAAACAAGTCCAATTACAAAACTCATTTGGACTTGGCTGGGTCTTCTTAACGTGGAAAATGAAGTAGTTTTCTTCTATGACAAGGACAATCGTTCCCCGGTGCCTGAAGCGTTTCGCGGTAGAGACTCGTACAGGCAATAGCGTCTGCAGTCGTAGCAACGCGGCAGCAGCAGCTTCCTTTCGTCGTGCAGAAAGGATCGAGCAGTGCATTACCCGTTAGACATGGCCCCCGCGCTGATATATTGACTTGGACAAAAAAGCGACTGTTCTTCTGCTCCCTGGCACCGCGGTTACCGCCACCGCCGCCGCCGCAAACTCCTCCTCTCTATCCTCTTTCTCTTTCGGTTCCTCGTTTTGCTTTGCACCGGAGTGCAGCAAGATGCACAACGATGCACCGGACTTAACTTGAGAGGAAGAAAGGTCTGACGTATAATGGATTTTTCTATTGGATGAGAGGACGAAATTTGATTTTCTGTGAATGGTTTTAAGTATGACTTCAATGACTGTTGACTTCAATGACTTCTGTGAAACTGTTGAGAGAAGTTGCGTTTGTTTTAGTGGAGATTCAAAGACACTTGGCGCATAGACTGCAAAGTGTTCTAAATGGAGTTAAGGCTTGCCACTGATATCTGTATGTAGTACGAAATATAAATTGTATGGGAGAAATATGAAGTGTCAAAGATACATTGATATCGTCATTGGATATTCCGTCAAAATATTTAACACTAGATTTACGGAGACCGTTAAATTGGCGGGATGAATAATCATCTTTGCCTATTGATCCCTCTTTTTCATAATCCTTATTTTAGACATTGCAGTGTAACAGATTCCACGCAATTTAGTGTTAACAGACTTTGTTAGTTATTAGAACTACCAAGCGATTCAAAATGCCTCGTGCCCAATTTTTGCAAAAATTCGTCAAGTTCATAGGAAATTCATAGAGCAGATACTCTACGTTAATCTCACAACACAGATTACAGAATCAATCGCTTTTTTCATCTCTTGATTCCTCTTCTTCCAAAGTACTTATTTAACAAATTAAAATATAATAGATTTAACGCCGGTAGTCCTATCATTAAAGTCATATGGAGCCCAGTAGAACGAATCCGTCCATTTTAACGAAAACGGTCCCACCCAACCAAATCGTATCTTCACCTTCGACAATTCCAAACAAACTGTCGTTCAACACCTAGATTTCCACAGAAGATCGTTCGATCTAGCCAAGGAGAAAACTATAATAACATAGAAAGACAAGATCCAGCCCAATAGGACGAATCCACCCATTTTAACGAAAACGGTCCAACCCAACACAATTGTATCTTCACCTTCGACAATTCCAAAGAATCTTTCAGTACGTAGATTTCCACGCAGAAGGTCGTTGGGTATACCCAAGGAGAAAACTACAATATAATAACATAGAAACAGAAGATCGAGCCCAGTAGGGCGAATCCACCCATTTTAACGAAAACAGTCCAACCCAACGCAATTGTATCTTCACCACCGACAATTCCAAAGAGTCTTTCAGTACGTAGATTTCCACGCAGAAGGTCGTTCGGTATACCCAAGGAGAAAACTACAATATAATAACATAGAAACAGAAGATCGAGCCCAATAAGACGAATCCACCCATTGTAACGAAATCGGTTCAACCCAGCGCAATTGTATTTTCACCTCCGACAATCCCAAACAGTATTTCAGTACGTAGATTTCCATGCAGAAGCTCGTTCGGTATACCCAAGGAGAAAACTATAATATAATAAAATGAAAACAGAAGATCGAGCCCAGTAGAACGAATCCGTCCATTTTAACGAAAACGGTTCAACCCAGCGCAATTGTATTTTCACCTCCGACAATCCCAAACAGTATTTCAGTACGTAGATTTCCATGCAGAAGGTCGTTCGGTCTATCCAAGGAGAAAACTATAGTAACGTGGAAAGGGAAGAAAGTCGCAAAGTAGGAGAAGGAAGAAAAGCCAGGTGAGATAGAGTACGTGGGAGGGAGGTGGGAGAAGGTAAAGATATAGGGGAGCAAGAAATATAATCGCATAGCGAGTGTGGCAGCGGTAGACCACTGGCATGGGGACGAAGAACCTATTATAGCAGGAGCGAGAGTAAAAGAGTCCGGACAGGTGAGATAATCAACCTGCAGCCATAGCTGCGAGCAGCCTCGTAGTAATCACTATTCGTGCACGGTGTGTCTTTTAATGCTCCTATGACTCGCCACGTATACACCGACGTTCCTGTCGTGGCCGCGCCGCAGCGGCGTTCGAAAGTTTCCTTGTAACAGCCTTCGACCGCTTCGACTACCGACGATAGTTGCGGTTTTCCTTGGTAACGAGCGAAGCAGAAGATTCGAGCCATCGATTCTCGCTGCACGACGAACTCGTTCGGTTCAGCCGCCGTGTCTTTCGAGGGAAAGTCGATTTTTTTCAGGATTATCGCTAGGAAGATTTAGTTCTATAGTGAGCGAGGTTGAATTGATTTTTGTGAGGATTACGGAGGGGAATATATATATCGTTTTGAGTGAGAATGTCGAAGGTAATGATAGGTTACTCGTCCTGAGTTCAAGTTTCTGTTGTTTTTGGAAGGTTTTTTGTTAGTCGAAACTTAATATATCGTGGCTTTTGTGATAGGAAATTCACCTAACAATGTAACTTTTAGGCAAATGTCCTAAATAGTTAAACTCGAAACAAGGATCATCTAGCTGTTCTAATTCCTCTTAATGTAGGCGACCGGTATTTTTTGAGAGTCTTATCTACTTCTAATTGGTCACTTGGTCGCAAATACTTCGCTGATACAGATATCTCTCCGAAAATTATAAATTCTCATTGGGGACTCCTTGGCACAGAAAACCGCAACGATAAATAACAATTCATTAATTTTCGTGTCAATCAATTAATAAGTTCTATATAAGAAGAAATTTTCTATCTATAAATTCCAAAAGCGTTGGTCCCGCAAAATCTATTAATACTCTACCAGTTGGTAAAGTATTAAAACAAGACGTCTAATAAATTTAATCTTTCCATTCTCCTATTTTTATTTTGTTCGCTGCTTTCAAACAGCTATCAGCTTCCACCATCTTGCTACAGTTTTTCCTTAACCATATATTCGTTACATTTCAATCCAAGGAAGTCGAACAACCTTGTAACGCTCCAATCTCCCTAATCGTTCTCGCACACTATCTCTCAGCACATTCCCACACACATTCCAAGTGTATGTTCGAGATCAACGAATTATTATCCTTGGAAGATCATAATGATAACGATCGTTTAAGTCGTACAGTGAAATTAGTATCGCTCGAAACAGCGTATGGAAATAACAGACGGTTCCCTAACGAACATCAATTTCTGACCAAAAGTGAAACCGGCGTTGTCGGAATATAAGAAGCACGTAATGCGCCGCGTCTCGAGAAAGTAAATAAGAGACGTAACTAATGTGCGACACGCGGTAACAGCATTATTATAACAATAGTCGGCGTGAGAAAGTCTAGGAATGGAGAAAAAATGCCATATCCAGGTACTACAGAGGTAGTACATCGATAATCGGGCACCTATACGAGCGCGCGAATCACGATTTCCGCACGTTACGCGGGACTCCTTAGAAAACAACCTCGACTAACCCACTGACATTATGGGAAAATCCACGGAGCCATTATAACGCCGCTTAGCAATCGCTCGTCGATGCGCGGAGGCTTTTTTTTTTCGTCGTCTTCGCGTTACCATCCGCGGACAATGGCCGTCGAGTTTTCTCACGTGTTTCCACACGACGGGTCATTATTTCTACCCGCGGAGTATTTTATTCGCGCGTGATATACGACCTAACTTTGCTTTTCTCTTTGCGAAAAGGACCACTCGGTTTTCTTTCTTTCCTTCTCTTTGACGCAAGGGCCATCCTCTTCTGAGCGGTGGTCGCTTTCGCCATTCGTAAATGCGTGCACCCAATATTTTATTATCCGAGGCATATAACGTGCGGGTCCACAACAATACCCACTGTGGGCATCGTGCATTGTGCGAGCACAGTGTGGTCTGCTCGATGGCTGATTTACCGCTCGTCTAATTTGTAGGCGGCTGCCATTAAACAATCCATAAATGCATATGCGTAAAACACTCCCGAGTTGGGTCGAGTTGGCTGGTTGGATTGGCAGATGGGCACGAATGCACGTTCCAACTGCCGAACGTTGGTACGTTTTATTCATATTCAAATATGCCGCCTTTACGATCTGGCAAACGAGAGGTAGGGCGCGCGAAATATGACTCGTAATATGAATCGTGAAAAATCATCTAAACTTGCTATCTCTTGAAAGTTTATTGAATTTCTTCAAACGAACTTCATCATTTGTCCTTAAACCCTTGATGTATGTACGTAACGAGTGACACTCGTGACACGATAAACGGAGTAGTCAATTTTGTAGTGATTCAACAATGATTAAACTAAAAACATCAATTGGTCATGATAAAATAAAATTATTTCTATACTGTCAAATATTGGGTCAATTCATATGCTATGTCTGAAATTAGGGGTAGATTGTTATTTCAGCGATTAATTCAGAGTCATTGCGTATTCAGTCATAAAAGAAGTAGTACGGCAAGGGGTTAAGATTCTCAGGATCCTTGCTAATTTTTGCGAACCTCTTCGATCGTGGTACCAACCCGAGTCGAAAAGTCCAGCCTAGAAAGAAACTTCAAATCCTAGATTCTTTTGATTTCTTATTTGCCGCTTAATTATGTATAACATTTTGAACCTCAAAACCCTCAACTAGTGTGTCTACGTGCCTCAAAGTCCTGTAAATATTTAAATCTTTACTCCAATTTAATCTGACATTCCCTAAAAACATTTCAGAAGTTCCAAGTCTGTCGACTCATATTCTAAAAACAGGGCTTTCAGGAGCAAGTAGGAATTAAATTATCATTTTATTCCATACAAATTCTAAATCTCCTAAAATCACTCCAATTCCAATCCAATTCTAAAACTCCTCATTATAGAATGTATGGCTTAATATTGGGCTTACAATTAGATTAATTTTCTAAATAAGAATGCTGAGGATTATTTTAGGCTGTATGAAACCTAAATTGATCCTCAAATAGACAAAACTGGCAACAATTAACAAGTTTAGGGCGATTGTGGAATTAAAATTTGCATTCTTTTATATGTAACATACTTTTCATATTCAGCCTAAATATCCTAAGTTATTTGGTAATTTAGGAGGATTTTGGGCTGAAATTTTCGACTCGGGAATGCTACTAGCCAGACTCCATAAAAAATACCAATCACCCTTAACCCTTTTAGTTCCGGACCACGATACATCGTCGTCAGCAACAATGTTAACACTGGGCATCGAAGGGTTAACATTCTGTTTCCTATACGATTATTTATTCTCTATATTGCGTGTTCTATACGACAATGTCGCCAAATAACGATTATTTTTATTCGCAACAACATTTGTCATTAATTCAATCAATTTTTTCGGTCAGTACTAAAAGGTTTAATCTTCCCCATCTCCATGGCCCGTAGAAAGAAACTCCAAACATCGCGGAAGCTCCGAATAACCGGGAAATGCTTTGGCAGCACGGCAACTTCGAAAGACGAGTAGGTACACAGACTCTAAAGCTTCGAAGAGATTGAACCCACGACCCCAACGTAGTCCACCTCGAGACAATACCCGGCGCCGAGCATTCGGCTTCTTCGTCCCATCTCCTCTTCTCCTTTGAAACCCCTTCGCTAACTTCTCCCCAGTGCCGCGACCTGGTGCAACTACACGCACGTTCGCGAGCATAAACGAGGAAGAGAAGAACAGAGAGAGAAAAAAAGAAGAGACAACCTCACACCACCTATTCCATTCGTCGCAGAATTCCATTCGGACGATGGCGCAACGCGTTGCTTTTCCGGAGTAAGTGCGAGGAAGTACGTAGCCGCGTTCTCGATGCCGTTTGCTGTGCGCTACCTGCACCAGGCTCCGCTGGCAATTGCCCATAAACACCATTACGACTAGCGGGGGCAACTTACAGCGTACTTTACCGGACTTATGACGCGGCCATGCTTGAATTAGGTACTCGTTACTGGTATTACGTTTCAGCCACCTCGTTCAAGAGTGGCCAAGAGTCCTGTGATATCACGACACCGATTCTCACCGTGGTAGTCGCGTACCACGGTAGTATCGAGGTTTGTGAGTGTAAAGGAAAAACGGAGAAAGAGAGAACACATATACAGTCCGACAACTGAAAGATGGCTAGGAAGATGGCGGAGCGTGTCATTTTCAACCGGCTATTCTCGCCATTTCGTTTTTGAGATCCTCAAATCTAAACTCCTAAAGTAAATACTCCGCATAGTAGTTTGCTTTAGGAGGTTTGGTTTGAGGATTCCAAAAATGAAATGGCGGGAATAGGTGACTGAAAATATAAGGGTCCGACGCTCCGTAGCCATCTTCCAGTTGTCGGACCGTATGTAACCCCTCGTTGCGATTATGGGAATCTTACGAAGGTGGAAATGTCGGCATCGCCCTTCCCTCGTGAGTATCCGTAAATCCTAATCCCACGTTCGATGTTCGGACCTTGTTCTCTACTTCGATGTACCGGATCCTACCATTATGCTCTGTCGTTTCGCGAGTATAACGTCCTGGCAAATGGCTGAGATATTCTTCCAACTTCCGTGTAGCCATCGACAGAAATCGTTTTCTGGATTAGGATGCTCGATGCGGATTCTTCGCTCTTGCGATGCCTAATGGAGGATCGTTCGCGTATGACACTTTGGTATTCAAGGATTTAATGGCTCTTGGAAAGGATATCGCTGTGGAATTATTTATCGCTCGTTAATGAAGCGTGTAAGTAATGTTAATGGTGAAAAAATGGGAGGAGAGGATCATAGAAAAAAAAAATTATAGAAGAAACGGCTGTCAGCACTATCCAAGGAAGTCGAATGAGTGTTGAGGTATTCGACATCGGCGAACTCGATGGAGAGGGGGGCCGAGGCGTTTATGGACGAGGAAGAGCGATAGCCTGATGATTTTAATACTGTTCCCAATTAATTACGGCTGCGAAGAGCGACGGGGTCTTCGAAGACGTCGACCTCACGTCCGATCTTGAACATATGAAAATTAGAACGACGAACCGGCCGCGCGGGTTAATGGGCCCGGTGAACCGACAAAAAGTATCGTTGATCGTGATGTACTGCTCGCTCGGAGATATAAATGCTGAATGGAATTTAAGCTTTATTACTTTTGAAGATATTCGACATTTGGAAATCACTCAATCGAAGTGTGTAACAGATATGAGTCTTTAAATGTGTGACATTTAATCATACTGATAGAGCAGGATTTTCATTCCGGAGACCTGGAAAGGTATACGATTTCTAAGAATCATTCCCAGTTTGTGCGTTGGAAAAATCCTGTAAGAAATGTCTCCATTAGTCTTCCACGACGTAGGTACACTTTTCAAAAGCTACGTCGAGGTCTAGCTGGATTTCCTGACATTACTTAGAAAATATAGTTTCCAAGACTCTAACAGTATTTTAATGAAAGTAGACTCTAGCGTACAGTCTCTCCGAATATCTTCCCCCTTCTAATCAGCCGCGATAATATTTCACCAAAATTGATTCCTTCACTTATTACATCACGCATCCAATCATTCTTCATACCTCTCCAAATCAATCCTCAAGCCGTCTAATAAAACCGTTTAATATTATAGTAGATAAAGACCAAATGCTCAGACTCGTATTCCATCAGACCAAATGCAACTCCAGGAAACTTTCCGTCCACCCTATAATATTTTCTCAGCTAATATATCCACCATAGCGTCAACGATTCGAAAACCTCCCTCCAAAAAACATGTAACTACGGTTCTTAACAAAATAAAGTATCAAACTCCCAATCACTGCAACCAAGTTCAAATGCCCCTCTACAAAATTGTTCCCAATTTATCAATTAATATATTACAATCTCAGTGGTACTAAAGTCACCTAAAACAGTAGGTCCAAGTTCCAATAACCATAGAAATTCACACCAGAACTACTGACCATTAACCCATTCAGGACGGCGGGCGCATATATGTGGTCAGAGGAAAAATCTGACGACAGTTTCTGGACACACGTATACACGGTTAGAATTAAAAAATTGAAACGTAAGCGTTAAAATATCATTAGAAAAATAATAATTTATAACTTCTATACATTAACCATATGACATTCTGATAAAAAGTTGGTTTTCATGGCCAAATAAATGATTGTCTCTCAATGTTCAAAAAAGTCAGCGTCCCCAAAGGGTTAACCCTTTGCACTCCGAGCCATCTCTGAAGTTATCTATTAGCAACTTGTCAGTACTTTACTATTTTCCATTTTGTGCAATTTCAATAGAAAAATTCAGGTAAACATATATTTCTTAAAATCTTGGGTGTAGTAAGTTCATCCTCTGTAATTACTAATAAATTCATGGTCCCCTTAGAGGGTGCAACAAAGTGATATGATGAACTTACAATGTCCCCTCAGGTGGGACATCGAAGTGCAAAGGGTTAATACATTACATTTAAAGATACTAAATAAATACTTTAAAAGGAAAAGAATGAAATACTTCATTTAATCTCTCACGTTTCACAAGGTAGATATAGAAAATTAGACAAAGTGCAGCTCTCAGAATTTCAGCAAGATTTTTAACAAATAAAATACAAGCTAATTTGATCTAATGTTAAGTACCAATTGATACAGAACAAAAGAAATCATCCTCCACCATCTCACGCGTTCATACAAACCCTCGAGATCTTCCCTCTCGTCTCCTTCGTTTTCCTCCTCCAAGAGCGACTTCTCTGTGCAAATGCCGCAGCATCGTCGCGGCATTCGTCCTCTGCGCTTATACGACTAGACGAGACGACTTTTAAGCCGTGTAACTCCGCCGTGAGTGCCAGAGACCGTAGACAAGTCACAGCCTCACGGACGGCGACGCGTAACGCGACGTGGCTTATTGCCAATGCATTTTAAGTAGTCTACTATACGGGACTCTCTCACGTGCATTGTGCACCTGTGTTGCCTGCGACACCGAGTTCGAGCGTGTTTTACTCTCCTCCGGCCTCCCTGTACGTGCTGCACGTACAAACCGGGACTCCCCTGACATCCGTGTACAAAGGGAGGCCGAGTAAACGTCACGATACGACGGATTATAGACGTTCGCGGTATTGCCATTCGTCTGTGCAATGATAGGGATTCGTGCCGATGATAAACATGGATGAAAAGACCACTAATGGCAGTCGTGAAATTTATGTACCTAGCGTGGAATTGTCGGAGATTGGAATTACGTGCGAGGGAGAGGGTGGGTCGAGGATGCGAAGGAGATGGAGGTAGGGTACGAAGGGTGTTCTTTATGTAGGGGTTGACACTTTGAGAGGGTGATAATGTGGTGGGTTTTTATTTAGGGGAGACTTTGGAAGTAAATGGTGAATTGGGATGAAGTATGGGGGTTGGAAGATGTAACAATGAGGTGTTAACGAAGCGGTGGTAATTGAAGCTGGAGTATTGGAGAGGAATGTTGTTCGATTGGATTTGGAATTTAGTTTGTTTGTTAAACCTTTAGTATAATATTTCTCCTATGACTGACTTTGCAATAACTCGGAATTAAATTGGTAAAATAAAAATTTGTCAATGGTTGTTGATTTATTTTATAATTCCTGTCGAGTCTCATTTAATAGGTTTTACAAAATTTGAAAACTTTCTATCGAATTTACATCGTCACGAATGTCATTCGTTATTGTACGGCAAGGAATTAAAGGGTTGATAATTTTGCGATTGAAGTAGAAGCGTAATTCCTTGTTTGGTAGGAGGAAATACTTTGCTGTCTCATAGAAAATACATTTTATTTAAAATAGTACAGCCACATCAAAGATTGCATTTACTTCGAGGAACTGCAAGCAAACCTGTTCCAACAAAAATGTACCATTTGAGATTTTCTCACATGTAACTCATGTTCTTGAAGTTTCTCGAAACAATGTGATCTTTAAGAAGTATGTAGAATTGCATCGTTGCAGTTGCAATTGTCGCTCCACGAAGATTTCCTTCGCTTGAGAAAGAAATCTTGGAGACTCGTTTCGAGGTAATACTGCACTTTGGCGATTCTTTGTGCAGGAACGTGTACGAGTTTCTCGAGAAGTCTTTTAAAACATCGTATTCGACGAGTGCTCAATTTGAGGGAAAATATTCATCCGTACGTACATAGACTTTGTCGTGGAATGGTGCAGAACGATTGCTTGCATGCAAACTGCCACGCTGATGAAGTCATTTCGCGGGTAGCTCTTAGAAATCGCGCGACGAAATCTCTGACTTTAAGTAAGCATTGTATGGTAACCAGTGTAGAATAATTGTATGACGCCGGTAGAGAGAGCGACGTTGCAGGGAACGTTTTTATTTATTTCCCCATTTATCCAAACCTACCGTTCAGTTTCGATCGTTGATATGAGACTCGTCAATTTTATTGTGACATAGGTATGGAGAAATGAGAGGTTTAACACTAACTGTACCATCTGCGGTCAAATTACAGATTCACCTGTACACTATTTGTATACAATTCTCCATTTTATTAACTGAAAGCTGTTGTTTTTTGTGATTTTGGCAGTATTCAGTTCACGATCATCTATAGTAAGGAATCACGAAAAAAGTCACTTAACCCTTTTAGTGCCGACCGAAAAAATGGATTGAATTAATGTCAAATGTAATTGTGAATAGAAAGAAACGATATTTGGCAATAGTTTCGTATAGAACACACAATATAGAGCATAAACTGTGTTTTTACAGTTACCTATCATAAAATTCCTAATAGTGTATTGGAAATTTAATATTAACCCTGCGATGTACAGTGTTAGCATTATTGTTAACGACGATATATCATCATAGTGTCAGAAAATTCTAAATTTTAGAATACTCATTAAGGACATTATAATACAATTATCCTTAAAATTTAAAATCGATTGACCTCCTCTAATTCGAGATAAACTTAATTAAAATTCGGGTCATTAGCATGGAGAGTATATGCGCTATGTAATGGTTGTACCAGTTTATTAATTCTAATAAAAAAACTAACAGTCAGAAACTTTCAAAAAACTAACAATTCATAAATGTTTTTGTTCTGAATTAGAAAAAAAAATATATTGACCTTCCCGTTGTTGAGTTATAATAATGCAAAAATTAAAAATTATGGAAAAACAAGCCCAGTGTGTCAACAGGTGGGTTATAAGCGAAGTCGCCGAATTGCGAACGTGAAAATGTTTCATAGTGTTTGTGTATACATATATATGAGATTTATATGTGTAATGTGGTCACGGGTACGGTATTGAAAAAAAGATGATGGTTCATGTCGCTACTATTGACTAAAAACTATTGACAATATTGTACCACGACAACTTCCTTAAGACGTAAGGGGAGACTGGTTTCGCACTACCTGTCTCTTTCTATATCCCGCGTCTGCTGTCCTCTTCATTCATAGTCGGATCAACTCACATTCATTTAAGTAGGTAAAATCAGTGTTTACCAATCTGATAATAGAAATCTCGTGCGTATGTCAATGTTTCGATTTACACGATCGATATCGTGCTGTCGCACTCAGTTTCACGGCAGTTTCTTTTCTTTCTTTGTCTCGCAGCCCAATTAACCCTCAAGTGACTTGTTTCTGATCCCTTACAATACATGTCTTTTGGAAAAATGTTATTGTTTTGTAACTAGTCGAATGACCGAACTTAGAGAGAATAGACACAAAGTTCCGGTACACTTAGGAGGTATTACAGAATTAGAAAATTAGAAAGTTTATTTATTTGGATGAAGGTTTATTTTGTAAATTAGGAAGATTCACTAGAGTTCGTTGTGACAATAAGATAAAATATTGAAGTTATAATTGTACGAACGAACATTCTTAGAGGAGCTGTGAAGATAAAGGCTTGCATTTTCAAGCAATCAAGGCGAGTTCAGGTTCCCATCACCTCTGGAAAATTTTAAACGATATGGATAATATAACCTCTGTGGTTGAAAGCTTAATAGCGCACGTTCTAAGCGAAATACCCCTAGTAGTTTAAGATAGAAATATAAAGACAAGTAGATAAGGACTTTCAATCCATACGGCAATCCACTTGCCCAACTTAATACCGGAACCATTTAATAACATCTGAAAATTCTGCTTAAAGAATAATACTGTCCAACAAACTAATCTAATTCCTCATGATTCATTTACAGAACACTTTGGTACTCAGAAACATTTTTTACAAATTATCGTTTAACTCGTTGACTACCATGGGGGTAACCGGTGATAGGCGCTGTTGGATTCAATAAAATTTCATATGACTTTCCAATTGTAATATTTACAAGTTTTCTAACACATTCAGTATGACATTCAAAAGATAAAATCCTGACGAATATACATCTATTTTTCTTTTTAAAGTTTCTGCTTTGCAAGTATGGCATTTTCATAGAAAAAGTAGCCCTTCAGTAGAACTGATAGAACGAGCGAAATATCAGTAGCGTTCAACGTGTTAACCCCTTGTCCTACGATTTCATTTTATCAGGGCGTGCAGTCTCAAAATTAATTCCTGAAATCAAAAATTTTTACTGATTTCTGATATTTCGTATAACTGAATATAATATTAATAGCACAGAAATAATGAGACCATTTCGGCTTATATTGTCAATTAAATACTTTTTGAAGGACATGAAAATTTCCTATTCCATTTTCCGCGCTACGAGTCCCACACGTAGTTGTAGGCTAAGGGGACACATCAATGGTTCATAACTCATCAAAAACAGTAAATCCCACCCTAAATGACCATATTTACCCTTCCAACGCAAAAACAACAAAAAAAACAACCAAGAATACAAATAACCAGTACTTTCCTCCCACCCAACTCGTCCACATCCGGTCAGACACAGGCGTATCGGTCGATTTTCGAAATACCGCAGCAGCCACCTCTGACTCGGGGCAATTTTTAATCCCCGTACACGCCAATGAATCACTCTCCGATCTCCTCCAGATGCGGCTACCTCGCTCAGCCTCATTTCGTTCTCATCATCAGAATCCGTATAGCCGGGGGTCGTGAGCTCATATTTCTCGAGCATTATGTCTCGACAGCGCATGCACACACATCGCGCCACGTGTGTGGCTACGACGCATAAGTAGGTAAATACCTCTGCTACCGGTGGACGTAGGTGAGCAGTAGATACGTAAGTAGCTACCGCAAGCGGAACAAGCTAGTAGAACGACGTCGGTGGTACAAAGGAATATACATCGGACGAAAGTGTAGTCGAAACCAAAGCTTCGCCATAGACCGTGTAAAACGCTCCTACTGTGAGGACCACAATGCCTGGACGAATAATCGCTGCATGGCTTCCGTAACCTCCGTGGTTACGTCTAAAAGTCATGTTCGCTATTAATATGACGCCTATACGGCGCACTTTCGGTGCTATTGTGATGGGTCTTTTCCTTAATTGCGTTCTTTATCAAACTTCTGTCGTGGTGTACCCGCAAGGTGCTCGTGGACGATGTCGGTTAGGTTAGAGGAGAGAATTCGAAGGTTTTTCTGACTGACCTACAATTTCGTGGAAGGAGGCGTTAGAGAAGCGCTTGTTCTAGTAAGAGCTACAAGTACATCCTTATCGGATCCATCGTACCTGATGCAATAACACTGGAATCGATTTGGGACACGGTGGATCCACGAATTTAAATCTTTAATGTTTTTTGAGGAAATTAAGGAAGATTGGTAATAGGAGAAGAATGTTAACGGTGCAATTATTAACGATTAATACTAGTTTTACGCCAGCCATCAAATAGACAGATTCCCCTCCTTTTTTAAATCTTTTTCAAAATGATAGACAAGCAATACAGCAAATATTTTATATGTATCTTATAATACACTAATTATTTAACACATCATATTTTTTACCGCTTGATCCACCTCTTTTCAAAGTACTTATTTAATATATTGAAATGTACCAGATTTAGCGGCCGCACACCTAGTGTCAATCATAATACGGAAATATTCCTTTCATCAAGCGTACTAATACTTTCATTAAAGGATAGAAACAAACATCGCATTACGAAAAAATCCTCTTAAACAACAATAATCACATCACTTCGCTAATCGTCCCCATCGTTTCTAGAATCTCAATCACCGCTTGTGTTTCCCAATGATTTATTTATCAATTAAAAACTATCCACCTTCGTCGCCAGTACCTACGTCTCTCCCCCCGCAACTGCAATTGACCGTTCGTATGGACCTACACCGGCAGGAAGCCAGTTGTTAAAATGGCACGCGAATTTTACGACTGGCGCGTATAGTGCTATAAAATAATCGTAATCTTTGGGTAATGCATGCCGGTGCATTGGCAACCGTCAGCCCCGCGTCGTATTCCTTCGGTTCGAGTGGCCAGGATCATATTCATAGTGACTATCACTGACAAAGTAACGCGCCTGAAGAAATTCGATATAAAGGCAACGGCTATCCCCGATTCGCCATAAACGTGTTATTACGGCCGGCGATGTATACCAGGGGTATTCGCATATGTCAGCGTAAATAAGTTGACGTATGGGATACGGCTGAGAAGGACGGTTTTTGCGGGGTTCTCCGTTCGTTGCGGCTGAGCGCGCGTGTGCGAGCTCGCACGCACTCGCCGTACTGCTAATCACTGACATCATTAATAATCGGTAATTGCGCGAATCAATCGAGAAAAATTAAGCCCGATCGTGCGGGTATCCTGCAGCGGACATATTGCCGGCGAGAGCGAGGCGATAGCGGCGGTGTCTCTGGTTTATCGGACGATTATCGATCGAAATGCAACGGTACAATATATTCTTCTCTTTGTTACTCTTACTTCGATAGCTTCTATCCTTGTTGATTCTTCATTCATCTGTACGACAGTTAATTATCAGAGATGGCTAATTGGAATGTTAAAAGAAAAGAAATTCGATCCGCTGTCCAAACCGGAGGCCACTGATGGTTTTTCCTTTTCCGCTTGGCCGTTATGCAACCGATACGAATCTGAAATGAGGAAGATTGCGAAAAGATAACGCCAAGTTTCAGCCGACGGCATTACGAATGCGCGAAACCTTTATTTTATTATACGGGAAAGGAGCAGCGAGTTCGACAGCGTAATTTTAGCATCGTGAAAGGTCGATCGAGTTCGATATATTATCCAGTTTGTAATTTGCATAGAGAAATGGTTTTTGCAGCGGTCGTGAAAGAGAAGGAGGCAATGGAGGAGGGGAGGGAGAGAGAAAGAGCGAGATGGACGGGCGTCGATGATACCGATGGCCATGCAAATTCTACCTTCGTATGAATTTACGTCCTCCTCGACGCGTCTACCGACAATTCGTTTAACCACGTCGTAAATAACCGCGATCCGTAATCCGGAAATCGTCGATGCGGTTGTCGCGAATTTCTTACGATGTATTCTTGAAATTCCAAAGTGATTTCTAGATTCGTAAGTTTCGAAAATTTGCAAATCGATGGATAATCGGTACGATAGTTATTTTTCGATGGGAATATCAGACATTTTTGAGGCATTTGGTATGTAGAGAAAGAGAGGGAAGAGAGGGCAAGATCGGACTTCTAAATAGCGAGCCGAAGTTCTCATCTCCTCGTGATCACCTCCGGGGAATATTTCCCACGTAATGTGTATATCATTACGTATCTAAACTATAGGTTTTCGATCGTGCGATTATAGCAGTTTATGTGTAAAATATAAAAAGAACATTAATGGAGTTACACCGACGACGGAGGTAGTCTTGAATTTCCAAATAGTTGATGGAAATTCTAATACTTTACCGTGTAACTTTCATCACTCTCTCTAAGAAATTCTTCCTCAATTATTATTTAATGTATCATAGTGTAATGCACCGATCCACCTATCTATTACTAGTATATAAGATAACTTTAGCGAATATTTTGTAAACAAAAATATTATGTACCGTAACGACACCGTCAATCACCACCATTTTACTCATTCCCGAATCATCGTTCGAAAAATCCTTACTTCCTTACTTTGACCTTTCAACTCCCAAACACCGACATCCTACTCCCACTCCTTTTCAGAAAGCGTTTAAAAATCAATGTCTCTTTCCACAGAGTTCATAACTAATCCCTCACAAGTCGAATTGCTCTCATAGTTTTCTCATAACAACTTTCAACAATTCATTACTACTTCAACTGAGGGTCATCACAAGTTCGATTCCTAATTCTAATCCAAACTCTCCCAAATCATCGTCAAATTCATTCATTCAAAAGTCATACCCGATCGCTGTTGGTACGAGCCAAAAATCTTTAATATAAAACTCTCGAAAGTACAAGTTCTCTTATTTTGTGAATTCCCGAAACGCGAATAGCCCCATTTGCCGCACTACAATACCTTCAACGATTCTAAACAAATCTCTAAGTCTTAAACCACATTATCGTAACATCTTAACTACTAGAACTACCCTAGAACTACCGGCTTGAAATCTGTTATACTTCAATATATAAGATAGGACATTTGAAAAAACGGAAATCAAGAAGCGGAGAAGATAATCAATTCATTGAGTTACGTTTTTTGAGATGGACGTAAAATATTTCACCTACGACTCTCCTGTAAACTTGAAGAATTTTTAGAAAAAATTGTGAACCAGTCACTTTGACTGGTTTGGTAGTTCTAGTGTTAAATAAAAAAGGTACAAAGAGATAAAGGAAACAAAAGAAACGTAAGAAGTTTCACGACCTACGAATTTACGCCCAACCGATGCGCAAAATTCCTCCAAAGTCACCCTTCTCAGAAAGAAAAATTCTCCCGTCGACGAGGGCCATTACTCGGACGTTAATAATCGACATAATACTCTATCGTTTACCTACAATTAGATGCGTGATATACACATACATAAATGTAATACGTTCCCGGCGCGCGGCGTTATCCTTTATGGCTCGACGGGCAAATCCATAAAACGGTATACAGAAAGTCAGGTTTATCCTATTCTCAGTTAACGCGTATATGCCGGTGTCAACTGGGAAACAGGAGATACGACGAGGTCAGGGAGTAACGGCCGTTTACATTTGCACGGTGCACGTAACGTTCTCCGTTAAAGAGTGTCCTGCCACGACCCCCCAGGTGCACGTCGATTTCTGAAACTCCGCTTAATTTCCCAGGAAGGAATTCCTGCGTGCGAACGCGAAACGATCTTCGAGGCAGAGACGGTTCGACTGGCATAAGCGACTGCGGCTTTTGCATCCATCGAAAAAGAATTAACGAGATAAAAACCGACGTCCGTTATCGGACCGAGCCGACAGGATGTGCCGTGGATGACCGAACGATGGGAGGGACAAGGGGGAGAGCTATTTTTCTAATAACACTTAACGATTTTAAAATGAAAATGCTAATACGAAGATACGCGGAACTTCGGGGAAGATCGCGACAAGATACACCATCGGTGTGAAGAATCGTCGCGACTTTTTACGACCAAACGTACTTACTCTCGAATGGTCGTAACATCGATTCTAAATTTACCAAGAGACCGACAACTAGGTGTATTTACAATTGTGACATCTTCTCTGAAATACACATCCTTCCCCTTTCAAAGTTTCGAGGCTATTGCGTCCTTCTGTTGTACGTTGGAAGGATTCACCACTTCTTTGATTTTCAAGGGGAAAGAAGACACGTCTCGGATGCACGGAGGTGCGAGACGCTGAGTCGTAAGCGCGAGTATTACGACTCCTCGACGATACGTAAGAGACGTGCTCTCGAGCAGGAGAGAGGAACGTTTAAGAAGCCCATCGGGATGCCGAGGGGGCCGCGATACACGCGGCAAAGGTCGGGCCAGCACTAAACGCCAGACAATGCCCGTCGGCACCCTTTATGCCTTCCTCGATCAGCCCGCGGGATGGCTTCGAACGGCTCCACAGAGTTCCGTAAGGCCCCGTAAAATCGGCCTTTTATCTCACCACGTTCCTCGCCCAACTCTCTTGTAAAGTGGATCGAGCAACGCCAATCAGGAGCATGGACGTTCATTGCGACTCGACGAACGGCCATGGGGAATCGTGGCTTCTTTCATGATCCTTGCAAATCTCCGTAACACCGGTAGACCAGAATGGCCGGTCCTAATCTCCCGTGGTAATCGTGATGTCGAGCTGGAAATTGCGTGCCTCTGTTGTGAGGTAAGAGCGACGAGTAATTAGAACGAAATAAATGCGCGCGGTTGGACGCACTTTGTCTTTCGACATTATCTACCGAGATACTGGAGTCTCTGGAATACTAATGAGAGACGTTACGCGAAATTACTGTCGGAGGCTTTATTAGACGGCTGTTAGTCGCGTTTGCGATGGAGTGTACTGGGTCTTGGAAGCAGAGGTTAAATCTTGGTAAGTTAGGATTGTTAGGTTGAAGGTCATGAAAGTGAAAAAATGAGAAGTATGGTCATAGAATGTTTAATCATTACCTTTAGTATCTTATCGACTGGAACTCCTTGGGTCAGTTCATCTGGAGCTCAATGTTTTAGGTGAGTCCCAAACCACCGAGACTATAATATAAATACTTATCAGAAAAAAAAATCCCAGAGGTAACAGGAGATAAAAGGAAGTCCCACGCACTTAGTACTGTGACCAACAATAAACCTTTATCACCGTACCTACCAAATCCCCCAAAATTGAATATCTCTTCCATACACTCTTTAACCCTTTGCATCCTTTGTCGAGCACTACTCGACATACTTTTTCACTTGATCTTATTTTCTAACAATTTAACATCGACTTTCTAATTTCATAATTATTTTGTAATATCACATCAATATCTGTCTGTACCTATAGTTATTGATACCATTAAAAAAAAGAATAAGCAATGACAGAACATGTGAAATTGATTTCACTTAATTGACTACAAAATTAAGAAAATAATTTGGACCGCAAAGGGTTAAAACTAAGCTTTGACAAATGTGTCCTTATCGATCCTAATTAAAAATAGAATCTATTCTAAACGAAGATCTAATCCAAAAGAAACAGAATTAAATCATATCTATTACAGCAGTTGGCAGTACCAACATATCCACGTTTGAATCGCATCAATCATTCCTCAAAGCGAGCTCTCCTCTTCCAAATCTCAATCGCTCACTTTGCGCACATCCCTTCCAGCATTCGCCTCGTCAGCACAAGGCGGTACGAAAGAGCTGGCTAAGTATCAGATATTTTTCTACGGTAGGCCGACTCTCGGAAGGAATATAAAGAAATTCAACTCGGTATCGGATCGATCTGAGCGCGCGCAGCGGCACGGCGAATCGCTCGAACGATTCCTACCACCGGCGATCTCGATCTCGCTCGAGCTTAGCGATCTCCTTCTACCTTTCCGAAATTGTAACGAGATCGCTCCGGCGGCGCCGCACGGTCACGCCCATCGCGGGGTTTATCTTAATATAATCCGGATCGGAAATTCACGCGAGCCGAGTCAGCCATACGCGCCACGTCGGCTTTCAAGTGTGCCGCTCGCGGTAAAATCGCGGCTCGAGCGCTTATCTCCTCGGATCGAGTATAACCTCTGACCTCTCCTCGTCGCCTATTGGCGGCGAATCGCATGTCTCTCCCTGGTCGAAGACTTATTGTCCGAGCAGAATTTCTTGATTCTCATTTTGGCAAATTAACGACGAATTTGTAGAATAATAAAGTATGTACGTTGTAACGAAAGATTTTTAAATTGAATTTGTAGAGATTGGAATGAAATTTTGAGATGAAATTAAAATGACGTAGAGGAGAAGGTTCGATTGGGAGGAGGACAATAATTGATCGTTGGGAAGCTCAAGGAAACTGATGAGTCTTTAGCACGAAACTCAACGTACTGGAGATTCGCGAGGCTTGACGATCATCGAGGCGAGCTTTCGATTTGATCTTCTCGTACGTCCGTTCATCCGTCCGTGCGACGAGTACCGAGAGTGTTCACGGGATGCGTATTACGTACTATTAATTTATGCGCTGCGATACCGCGCATAAATTATGGAACTTGGACTTACACCTCGCACGCGAGACGGCTCGTTACGCATCGTTGAAACGTGCCTCTTGGAGATCCTCGTCCGATAGATTACGATAAAACAAATATGGGAACTTGTAATCGCACATGTGTTATTATTCAATATAATTGGCCTATTATTGGTACGCGCGATCATTGTTGCAAGATTGCGGTTATACATCAAAGCTTCTCTATCTTCAGGCTCGAATAAGCGCGCGAGTTTTCGTAATTTTAGATATTGATAAGATAGAAACATAGTACATCTTTCAAGATTTACTTAGAAACATCTAAAAATTGTCTCTAGATACAAACGTAATACTATTGCAGGATCTCTCTCTCTTTTTCTCTCTCCTAAATTCTACAGGTATTTTTTCTATATGCACATCGTAGTCTAAATATAAAACTATGAAATAAACAATCTCACTAATTATGAAAAAGTTCAAATACTCCAACTTGCGCTCTCTTAAAATCTCTCTCTTCTCAAGGTTTTATTCTCCGCCACTCTGAAGTCACCTCTTAACTCTTTACCGATCGGTACTTCTTTAACATCCTACCCCCTTCTGACCGATCACTTGGTCACAAATACTGCCTTGATACAGACATCTATTCGAAAATTATAAATTCTCGTCACAGAGTCCTTAACAGAGGTAACCGCAATGATAAATGGTAATTTATTAATTGGAGTGGCAACCAATTAATTAATTAACCCCTTGTAACCCAGATCATAAATTCTAAAATAAATAAAAACCGAACTATCAGAACTAATTTGCAGTAATATACTAATTAGCGGCATCTTTGCATAAGGTGGTGTATTATTTCGATAGTATGTTATGTAGCAGTGATGATACAATGAATTAATTGGGAATAAATATGGTCCTTATGGCATTTGTAAGATCGTTTTTAGTTTGTTACAGAAATGTCACAAGGGGCTACAAGGGGTTAAAAGTTCGAAGGCGTTGGTTCCGAAAAGCCTATTAATAAGCTTCCGGTCGGTAAAGTGTTAACTGTACCTACCCCAAAAATTCACGCGCGCATCCACCCTCGAACCTACTTCTCAAAGCATGAGTTCTTCCTTTTTCTCACAGCATGCATTTTCTATTCCACTTCCTCATTTTCTTCTCGTCCAAAAACTAAAAATTCACGCTAGTTCTGCCAATCGTCGTCTTCCAAATCGACGTCTTCTAAACATCCACTCTCGCCTATACAAAATTCCATCCACACTGGCTGATTATAAACTATTTTCCATCTTTAAAAAATTCTCTAAAAGAACACTATGATACCCATTTCTTGGATAGTTCATCGAAGGTATTCCGAAAAATGTCGGAAGAGGAAAGAGATTCGCGTGTACATCTCGCTCTCGCGAGTCGCGCATGCAAATTGCCAAGGACCGTTAACGGCCGGCTCTAAATCTTTAACAGCCTCGGTGTGCCTCTCCCAGGGCACTAACTTACAACTCGTGAGAGTTAGCGAGATGTACGCGAGCGGCGAGGAGCGGCGCGGGGCAAAAACAAACCCCGTTACCAAATGAACTCCGCCGTGATTCTCGTCAACGGATTTATCGTTTTCCTCTCCGTTCCTACGTTCGTCAAAAGGAGGAACTCGTGATTGTCAAAAATTTCTCGACGGTCATAACGCGGCGAGTCGAGCAGTATATAAATTTTCATAGGCGAGTGTAAATTATCGGACTTAACATCGACCTGTCGAGGGAGTAACGTTAAAGACATGGAGAACAACGCTGACACACCTCCAAGGAGAATCCCTTGCTTCGTGAAGACGCGATAATGATTTTCGCACGGGTGGTATTTCTCGATGACTTCGGGCCATTTTCATTGCGATGAAAGAAGGAGGATGTTTGATAGAAGTAATTATCCTTCGGTGTGCTGTAAGTGTCTTTGGGTATGGCTTCGCTTAGAATAGGAATATAAATGTTCTTGGCCACTTTTGAATTCGATCGTCATCCTTTTATACGCTTTATGGCGATTTTACTGGTGGTGCTAAAGGTAATATTAATATAGAAGAAATAATAACATTTATATGCTTGTAATGGAGAATAAGGCTATTCGCTCTTCTGGATTCATCGAAATAAAAGAACTTTTGCTTTTGGAGTGTGATATATTTAAACTTCGTCTTCCTCGAAGAGCGATAGAGGGAAGTTAATGATATAATAGGGAGAATAAGAGAGTAATGAGAACTTGACGTTGAAATGAGTATTGAACATATAAGAATTGGAGTTAGAATTAGCAATGAACTAACAATGAGTTCTTGAACTTATAATGACTTTATGAATTTGATGAAAAATGAAACTTGGCGTGAAGGAACACAGGGTTTTTAAAGGCTTTTAGAAAAGGAGTAGGAGTAGGATGACAATGTTTGGCAGTTGAAAGTTCGAAGCAGGAAAGTCAGAATTTTTGGACTTGGAACTTGGAACTTGATGAGTGATGCTGTCGCTGTAGTACAACGTATTTGTATTTATAAGATATTCGCTAAAGTTATCTTATATACCAATAACAGATGGGAGGATCGGTACATTACACTTTATAATAACACTAAAATAAATTAAGTATGGGGAATAGAATATTATTTTGAATCCTCCTATGTATAAAGATCCTTTACAATGTTATGTGAACAAATGAGCCATTCAAAGTATCTCCCTTAAACGAATGTTTCCATAAAGAAACTACAGAAAAAAAAAAGTAAAAAGGGCCCACACAGGAAATGTCGACAATTTTTAAAAACCACTCGACCGCAGTGAACGATCGTGCATTTTAAACGGTTAAATAATTCTCAAGGCGATCGATGAATGATTGAAATTCATAGGAGGAATCCAAACGTTTAACTGCGATGATCTCGTGCAGACTCGCATTCTCAGAATCACGACCCTGCCGCGCTAAACGTTGCAACTATCAGAGACTGTTTGTAGTTGCGGCGGAAGAATCCGCGCGAAATCCCATCTGGAAATCGAGCGAAACCGAGCGATCGGCGGAGATCCAGGGGGATCGGCCGGATAACACCGTTGCCGGCATAGTATGTCGGAAATTATAGGGTGTTATTCGCGGGGCATCGCGCGAGCGAGGGTATGCGATTCGAGGAAGATAGCGTTCTCCGGAGCCATGGTGAGTCTTCATGGTGCACGAGGGGGAAAAGGCGCGTTTATAAGGTCGATTTTAATAGGGGTTTGGTTACAATTATGAGGTCGGTAATGGAGCTCGCCGCTCATTACCTCGCTAAACTGGAACTAATTATTATGTTTCACGGCGCGTTGCGATAATTCCTGGACTCACCGAGGGCAAAGAGAAACGGAGAACCGTTGCGTTCCTTGAACGGCCACGAATATCGGGCTGCAATGTGTCTCGGATATCGCACGATCTTGTGGAGGATATTTGTCTCTAGTTTATAGAGATATCTGTTTTGTACCTGTGATTGTGGAAAAAAATCGTCGGTACAAATCTCCAACTGCCGGCAAGAACATTTGTAGAATGGGAGAAAGAATTTTGTTCTTTGATAACAGAAGACGCGCCTCAGCAATACTTTACAGTTGCTAATAAAACTAGAATAAACTTAATCATTTGAAAATTCTGAGTACCGTGCTGAAACCTCAAGCTTAACCCTTTGCACTCCGAATTATTTTACTAACTATCCATTAGATAAGCAAATATGGTCTCTGAAAATTGTCTTCTGATAATTATTCATTTTTACATTATACTAAAAAGATTTGTAATTACCGCGAGATATTTATGTTAAGATGCGAAATTATTGTCGATTTTGAAAAGTCAATAATTAATAGATAACACGTTAAGTAGCACAGGAAGCAAAGGAGTGCAAAGGGTTAATATCAATGAACGCAAGTTCAAATATCGAATTTGCGAGCTTTCATTCTTTCACGATTTTATTCTCAGTGAATGATATCTTAATCACCGAGCTGAAAGCTCAAGCTTAGAATCAGTGAACGCAAGTTCAAATACCGAACTTGCGAGCTTTCATTCTTTTACGACTTTATTCTCAGTGAGTGCTATCTTAATCACCGAGATGAATACTCAAGCTTAGAATCAGTGAACGCAAGTTCAAATACCGAACTTGCGAGCTTTCACTCTTTCACAATTTTCTCCTCAAAGAGTCACCTCACTGACTCGTCATCCGTGAAAAACTCTAGCCCCTATAACTGTACGCTTTTCGAGCCGAAAATTTCAAAACATCAACAACAAAAGTCTCAACATTCTCCAACTCTGAAAAAATCAAAGGAAGAACGTGTACACGCGTCGCAATAACATTTTCATCCACGAATCCCATCAGTCTCGGTGATTCTCCCCGCGAATTAAGCTCGCGAGGGTTCCCGCGAAGCAAGACAAATAAGGTAGACAGATCGCGAGGACAAAGGGCAGAAAGGGTCCACGAGGGCGTCTCCGCGTGGGGCCAGTTGGGTGAACGGTGCCACGCTCGAAATAACCGAGGAGTGTGCGAACGTATTAACACCTCGAAGGATTTATGATATTAGGCCGCGCTCAGGATAACCGGGAGGGGGTCGTGAGCGAGTAAGACGAGGGTGGGGAGTATATGGGGCCCGAACGGGGTCCCCTGCGGCACGGCGGTCCGGCTCTCACAGAGGCCACTGGAACAAATGGGCTCAATTTCATATTTTGTAACACCCTCGCTCTTCTACAGCTCGCGCCTCGCACCCACGCACCTGCGATCTATTTCATCGTCATAATTCTCAACTCAACCTTCCGCTAGCTCCGATTACACGAGCTGAGTTTCTCTTGGTGGATTTCTGGCTTTTCTTTTTCATGGGAGAAATTCGAGATATGTACATGGTATTTATTCTAGTGTAATTGTTCACAGAATTGATATTAATAGGAATTTAGATGAATGACTGAGTACTTGTGAAGTGATGTGAAAAATTTAAAAAGTTTTTTGATGTTTAACTGTTGCCATTTAGGTTTCCACGTAGTGGAGCGGAGTATTGATTAATTCTTTGAGGGAGTTTAACTTTCAGACTATCAAATTCAAACTATCATTGATGCAGTTAATTGGTTGGTCATCAGGGTCGAATAACGACGGCTCCATTTAAGGATTAGACCATTGTTCATCGTTTCAATCGATTTTCTACTCAGACATTAAAGTTTATTTGAAACAGGAATGTTGCAGACCTTTTAATTGAATTTCTATAAGGAGACTTAGGGTTACAGCTAGAAACACAAAAAATTGATAATTCTATGCAGTTCAATTTTGCTTATTGTCAATGAACTAGTAACTCAAAGTCTTACGTGTGGCACTTTTGTTTCGATTCGCATTTGTCGATGCACAACGACTCTCGAAGCTAAACGCACGCCTCTTTTTCCTCCACGCCTTTGCCGATCCGGTCGAGTGATCTATGGCCCTCGAACACGCACGCAACGCGCCACCCCCGCAGACTTATCCACTCTCGTGCCACTAACAAATTGATATAATTTGTTGGTAACGGGCCGCTCGCCCATATCCGGGGGCGTCGGGAGCTAAGATTCGTGCGAACACGGAAAACCATGCAAACGAGACAGAGATTTGAGATTCCTCACGAAAATAGGTCAATGTGATACGTATATCGTATCATCGATTGTTCAATTTCGGTACTAACGATAAGAAACGACTCATGTCTTGTAAATGTTTTGATTCCTTTTGTATGTAGCCGACTTCGCCGTGCCATGAGGTAAGAATGTTGGCCTGAGTCCCTAGCGATAGCAACATCGCCTGTTTCGACAGCCTCTTAACCCTTTGCACTCCTACGTCTCTCCTGATAGGACATTGTAAGTCTACCATATCGATCCGTTGCCCCCTCTGAGGGCACCTTCGAATTTATTAGTGATTATAGAGAACGAACTTATTGCACCGCAACATTTTAAGCAATGTATGTCTACCTGAACTTGTCAATTGAAGTATCACAAGATAGCAAATACTAAAGTGCAGTCAAGTTGTAACTAGATAACGTCAGAGATGACTCCGAGTGCAAAGGTTAACCCTTTGACCTACGATTTCTTTTCTGGGCGTGCAATAACTCAAAACTAATTCCTGAAATCAGAAGTTCTCACCGACTTATGACATTTTATATAACTGAATGTAATATTAATAGCATAGAAATGAGATAGTTTCTCGATCGGCTGATATTTCCAATGTAATAGTTTGTGAAAGACTTCAAAATTTCCTATTCCATTTTCCACGCCGCGAATGTCACACATAGCCTAAGGGGTTAAATATACTAACTCTACATTTCTAATTCTCGTTAACATCCTCACAACCTATCCGTCAATATCGATGGTTCTCATCTAAAACAGTACGTCCAAGACAAAGTAAAGACAACAGTTGAAGTTGAAAAACGCTAAACAAAAAATCACACTAGTTATCCTTGAATTACAAAAGCAATATCACGGCAGCCACTCGTAGGTCGAGAGACAGACAGGTGAACTTCTTGCCGGTCGATCGTTGACGGCTTTATCGTGGCATCCGTGAGATAGTCAAACAAGCGGAAGGTGATCTGTAACGGGCCCGTCTTTTGTCGTCGGCTCGGCGTATGTATGTTATATTGCCGTGTGAACGCGCACTCTCCGTCTGTTTGGTGAAACAGTTTGACGGGGTTACATAATTGCCGAGCAAACGTTGACTGTCTTCGACAACTCCGAGGACGTTAAAGGAGGGCAAACATCCACGGAGATGTTCCGAGGCCGGCTCGTTCGTCTCGTCGGTGCGGCATTGTCTCCTCGGGACTCGTCGACGAGAGAAGATCGATAGGATCGAGAAATGATTTATCGACTTGCGGAGACTCTGCTCGCCGCGAGTCTTGTAAAACGATGGGAGAAAAGTGTGGACAAGATAACGAGAGAAATGCTTGTAAAGCGTCTTTTTCTAAATCGTTATCGAGACGTTTCTTGGTAAACTGTGAGGAAAAGAGGACGGGAAGGAAACGTTTCTGGAATAAAAATTGGAAGAACATTGTGGAGGAGTCGATTATACCTAAATACGTTACTTCTAAATTAACCCCTTCCGGTACGATAACGAGTGACACTCGTGGTGCAGTAAATTAACTAGAAGATTTGTAAGTTTTGCAAAACCTATCTAATTGAAAATATCAGTAGGATATAACACGATAAACTTATTTGTAAAATGTTGTTATAACGTTAAATTACACGTTATATCAAGAACCACCAAAGAATTCTTCTTTTACCAGTTTAATTCTGAATTATTGCGGATGCTATCACAGAAGAAATCGTATGGCAAGGGGTTAACGTTTCCAAGCAATTTAAAAGACAAAATGATAGAGCAAACAGTAGTTAAGGGTGAAGACAAGACTAACGTGTCAACCAAGTAGCCGCAGAAGGTAAAATCTGAAAAATACTAAAATAAAAAACCTCTCAAATGCTGCCGCTTTTAAATAGTTCCTTGCAAAGCACAGGGGCCCAACTGTAGCTTTCACTTCCAGCTGAAAACAAAAAATCCCCTGCTCTCGTAACTCCTCGAACCGGTCAACCTAATCGAGCGCGCTTTTAACGAGCGCACGATAACTCGGATTTAGCGCGTATATATGCGCTCTATTGAAGGCTTCTCGAAATGATAATATATGTATCGCGGTCCTTCCGCGTGATTCGAAAGTATTAGCAGAATGCGATACGGCTCAAGTCAGTCGTACCTCTCGGAGGGGTGAAAGGGCAGCTCGTTATGTAAAAGGGCGGTCCAAATACCAAGCAAATTGGCACGACTCCCACACTATCATCGGTTGTCTCGCGTGCAAAGAAGGTAACTCCGAGCAAGATCCGCTCGGAAACGAACCGGCCGCATATTATAACGAGCCCTCGTACATACCCCACGCCGTGCGTGCGTCATTATATATTACGTTACGCTTACGCGTATGTAATTGCGAGCATCGTCCACGAAAGCGTTTGATTTATGTCTTCATACGAGAGATGTTCGCGAGCGCGTGGGCAGCATCGGGGACGCCCTCCTCTCTCTTTCCTTGTTCCTCGTTCTTTCTCGTTCTACGTCCTCAACTGTAGATCTACTAGCAACTATTCTCCCTTCCGTCGATAGAAAGTATCCGTCGCGAGGGACGTCCCTGCCCTTTGACCGATCGGACTTGTAAATTGATTGCAATTACGGAGGGAGATATTAGTGAGGCGTAGCTGTGCGTGGTTTGGAGATTTATGGGATGATAGTTTTAATGTGCTTTTTGTAGGTAGTGTTTATTGAATTTTTCAAATATTTATGATATATGTGGTAACTTATACCGATTATAGGAAAAATATTGGCAGTAAATGTGGTGGAAAAAGATGTCTTCTCTGATTGATCGCTCTTACTCTTTTGCTGATATATGCCCAAAGTAGTTTTACAGAAGACCATGGGACTTTCCCAGTGGATCTTCTCCGAATCGAACCATCCATCGCAATAAACCCATAAAACGAGTAAATCTGGAAATCGTAAAGTCAAAATTTCGAAGAATCACAATGGCAAATAGCTTTCAAAAGAATCTCGATTTCACTTACAGTTCGTCGTGGAGCTCGTAGCTACGTTCTCGTGCTCCAGGAATTTGATATTTCCTCACGATGCCTGTAAAGGTATAATTCCAAAATGGAATCGTCTCTCACGCAGTCGTCTCTCGTCATTTCGTTCTAGCCGAGCGTAAACTTCATCTTCAAACTTTGAAATGAAAGAAAAAGTTCTCACACAGTCCATTATTGCGTCTCATCTCGTGACTCGAGGCGATCGGTGAAACCGCGGCTTTAATCGTGGCCTCTTTGAGAATTTACGTCAATTGGCGCGAGAACGCGAATGGTTTTGCATACATCCGATGTTTGTCAATGATAGAGCAGGGAAAAGGTGAGAGATCGAGTGAGAATCGGTAGAGGTGGCTGGTCGCGCGCCTAATTAGAGAGTCGCCGTCAATTTCGCCAGCAACATTTTAAGCCGTTCACGTAGCGCACGCCCACGCGATCGAGCTCGAGGCAAAACGGACCCCCCGCGGCCACCTTCCGACCGCCTAATTACCGAACAAGCCTATCTTCGAGTGGGACGCTGCCAGGATCCTCGGACCGATCTACAGGGTGTCCTCGACTAATACCCTACCGATTCGTATTACCCTGGCTCTCGATATTTTACATTAACCCCTATCACGAAATCTCCCGTAGCTCGTTCAACGGGCGTCGTTAACTTTTCATTTTATTCAAACGCTACCGTGACGATGAACTGGGGATGACTTGGAATATTCCACTTGAAATGGTGAAACTTGAAGATTGTTTTATTCCCTTACAATTATTTTTTATATTACACTCTGGACTTTAAATATGAGAGGAAAAATTAACTCAATCTCGCTGATTGAGGGAATAAAAAAAGGTAGCATCCTTAACTCCTTGGCTTACGACTTCTTTTGTGACTGCCTGCGTAATAAGTTGGAATTAAATCGGTAAAATAAAAATTGACCAGTGATTATTCATATACCGGATAATTTAACGAAACATTAACCCCTTACCCTGGAATTAGTTTTGTGTTTGCTCCCGCTATAGTTCAGAATTTAATTCCTGAAAAAAAAGTTGATCAGTTACTCTCGATATTTCGTATAATTTAACGTAATATTAATATTATAGAAATAATCTGATAGGCTTTGCAACAGTTGAAAATTTTCTATTTTATTTATCTCCTTATTAGTGTCACTCGCCATTGTAGGGACAGGGGTTAATGTCACAAAAATCATATTATCGTGTCGCGCATCATTGATATTTTCAATGTCATAGGTTTTACGAAATTTGAACATTGTCTATTCCATTGTGCCACGAGTGTCACACGTTAAGTGACCTAGTTTAAGGGGTTAATCGAGCAAGATGTCCTCCACGAATTCTCTCGAAGCAAATGCCATCCAGTCGACGAGTTTGAGGGACACCCTGTAACCCGTATAACACGCAGGATAAGCGTCGTTGTTGCCGGTCCGTACACGCGTACGAGCGTACCGATCGGCTCCGCTCGCTCGGCTCGCTCGCGTAATAACGTTACCGTGAAATAAGACCGTCCGTGCATCCAGCTGCGAAGCTCGCATAAACTCGGCCGATTGGATCCTAAATCGGTACGGTCGCTTGTCTTAAGGCGGGAATGCCAACACACACCCCCTGAATCAGGCCTGCGATGATCACATCGGGTATTTATGCGGCACACGTAAATTTCGTCGACAAGCCTTCCCGGAATTTCGCCATGCCTGATGCAGAGTTGTTCGCGCGGTAGAAGGCTGGAATGATGGAGAGGGAGCGAGATAGGAACGGAATTAATTTGTTAATGCATCCTTCGATGCTCGAAGCCCGTGTACAAGAGGGTACAAGAGGGAACGCGTCTACGTTCAGTAAGTCACCGGCCACAGGGCTCTGTACGAGAACGAGCCGGCGAATGGTGGATGGGATACTTTGGATTTAGTGGAAGCCCGATAGAGCCGTCTCAATTACGGCGCTGTGTCCGATTTATGGGAGAATTCGCACAGCACCGTATATACTCGGAGTAACCGTCCCTCGTGCTTTCTAGGACACTGTCCGGTACCGATAGAGACGTCGGGATTGTTGATTTTTCTCGTTTCTCGATCACGGCTGTTCTTGTCGAGAGTCTCGTAATTGAGAGAGCGACGAGCAGTCGAGATTACTCGCGACTCGACTTCTATTACCGAATAGTTGTATAAGTGTGGAAGAAACTTTACGTTGATCTCGAGGTATCGTAAAGAGCGAAGGATTTTATTATGGGAATTGTAGATGGTGGATGAAGAACTAGACAAAAGAGTTTGCCGAAAGAAAGGTTTCGAAGAGAGACGTATCGTGAAGACGGATCGAACGAGGTCGAAGCGAAGAAATCGGTATGGAGGGTTTCGTCGGTGGAGAGAAGTTCGATCACAAGAGGCGTGTCAGCGAGTGGATGTACCTGTCGAAAGGAGATGCACTCCTCTTCGTACGAGAAATGACGTGCTTTCACGAACCCTACATTCTTCTCCGACTGATTCGGATCTTTCCTTTCGAGAGGCCTTCGCCACGAATTTCTAAATCGAACCTATTAAAACGTTTCTCCTCTTTGTCTTAAACCATACAGGAGTTACTCTCCTTTACATCTAGTAAGAACATCCACATCAAAGATTTTTCTTTCACCAAACTCTTATCGCTCCAAATAAATGAAATCCCCACAAACTCCTCGTTCAAAACCCAACCCTTCCTCTTTCAATCATCGCATCTGTAAACGACCCCGGCGCCTGTTCTCCAGTCTCCTCGATCTCTCCTTGAGACATGTCTCGAAATTGAATCTATCGAAACGGAAAAGATATCCCGCCCATTGCTCGGACCCGTGTAACCTTTCGAGGGCTCTACTTCTCGTCTCCCTATTGGACAATGCATTGCACGGTACCAGAAGGTCCAGAGCGCAAGCCGCAGAAGGGCCGGAGAGCCGCTGACGGGCCATCAGATAAGGCCCCGTGTTTGCCTAACCTCTCACCTCCCACCGGGGTCCGCGCGGCATGGCACGCAGTGCGCACTCCGAACAGCGGCCCCGAAGAAGTGGGTGCTGCTCATCTCCGCCGCGACGTGACGGACAGGTTCACCGTCTCTTCTTCCTTCCTCGTGATCGTTTAAAAGCTTTCGAGAACCCGCGCTCCAACGTTCGTCCCTCTCTCTTTTTCATTCTCATCATTTCTCTCATTCTCTCTCTTTCTCCACGAGGCCTTACGGCGCGCCGATATGCCCCGACAACGGGGCCTTCGCTGCCATCTCGTTGAATCACGGTTCGCGTTAATAGCTTCGAGGAACTCTTCTCTGCTTCCGATCGGGATTGACCGTCGGTCGAGATTTCCAGCCTCATCACCGTTGTTCCTCTTTTTGCGTTATGTAAGCTCGCCCCGGGAGAATAATGGTCGGTACATGGAGAGCGCAGAACGAAGAGGGAGGGGTATCGCGAGTAATAACGGCGATTACAATCGAAATTGAGTGGAACATTAGAATGCAATAAGAAATTATAACCGAACGAGTCTCCGAGCAATTTTGAAATCGATGACCATGGTGGTAGCAACGGCGATACGTCGATGGAAAAAAAAAGTGGAAACGAACGGACCCGCAGCGTTGTCCGGTAGCGAGGCGAAATATTTACGACGGCAATGAAACGTGTTCGGATCGGCAATGTCAGCGCTGTATCGAGGAAGAGATATATAATCGTCACGGCGACCGATGGCCAATCGGATAATAACTCTTGCATAATTAGAGGATGGCGCGAGGCGTGCATTAATCAACATCGAATTGATTCGTTAGCACGGAGAAGAGAGACTTTCCGAGAAGACAGAAGACGCGCGAGGGAAAAGCGGATAGACGAGGTGAGAGAAGAGCGCGAGCCTTATAAAGAAGATAGTGCTTACAATATACGTACTTACGTACCCTGTACCTGTGAACGTACATGTACGTTCAGGTATCTGGCCGCACACGTACGTCGTTCGGAGACCGTGAAACGAAATCACCATTAGTGGGAGAACCGTATCTCCACCTTCGATGTAATAAACCAATTCTCTCCCTCTCGGTCCGAGAGGAAACCATGCCGGGCAGCCGTCTTCTAATTGGACCGCATTCCACCCGAGCTCCCCTCTACGTATATAGTTTACCGGAATTTTCATTAGCACGGGACTTTGTCGTGACGGAAGGTCCCGGCTAGGTGTATCTATTCTCGCAACAACGATATATACACGCGTGAACCTCGCTTATACCGTGGAAGAATCCACCGTGGTAGAAGAATCCTATCGTTCTAGAGTTTAACGACGCGCTCAAATCTCGATCCTGCGATCGTTCCTGCGTTTATACCGCACCGACCGTCATTTCTTTTTTTCCTTATTCCATCGAGCACGGTATGCTCGTCTGCATTCTTTGACAAACAAAGATTCGCGCGATGACGTTATCCCAGAAACATCGATAGTTTCCGCGAGGATTCGATGCGTGTTACGTAAGTTCCAATCGCGAACGAGTCAAACGATGACGTCGATTGTTCCTCTTTGATTTTTCTTCGACACACTTTTCTCTATTGACTCTTTACCATGAGTGTTTTCACGGAAGCTGTTACTACGGAAGGACACACACTTTACATTAATCCCATGGACAATGTAATCGCTCATTAAAAATTAGTAGCGTTTCCAGCAAACTCTTTTGTTGTTAAAACGATAATTTAGCCGCGACAAATAGCTAAAAGTTTGATTAATGAAATACTCCTCAACAATACACAATTACCACCCAAGATACCGGTGAATTATAATTTTCCTGAGAATCACCATTAGCGATATTTCAAGCAAGGAAAAAAATTCACGCGTCCTGCGAATTTCAAAATTGAAATCAAGCTTTTAATTGAAATCGAACGATATCCATCTCGATGGCGATATCGCGATACCCGGACTTCCTGGTGGTACGGAAAGCTCGCGTACAATGAACACGGTGCGAGGGTGAGCGCGAGAGATGCCACGGAGATTTTAGCGGTAAAAGGCACAGCATAAAGAAGAGCATTATGTCCGGCATATAATGCAGCCACGTAACGGCCACGATCGAGGGATCATCGATCGATGCCGATCGTTTGATCATGGTGGCGATGCCGAAGGTGGTGGGATCATCGCGCGCCGCAGAGGAGAGAGACCTTTAAAAGCACGGAACGGATCGAGCGGGCTAATTGTGCGATATTGTGCACCGACAATGCTCTAATGAAGCATTGTCCATGATCGGCACCGATCGGTGTCATACGCCGGCGCTTTTTTTTTTCTTTCTTTTTTTTCCAATCTTTTTTTTTTTTCTTTTACTGGCCGAGACACGAGACACGGAAAGCGAACGTGTTCCGAAGAACGGTGCGATAGAGCCGGCACAAAGGCGATAGGGGAGTGCGGCGATACCTCCGACGTCTCATCATCTGCCGGACGTGCCAGGATTCCTCTCGAGGTTAAAGATCGTCCGCGGATATTCTAATAAGTAGACGGCGTGTACGCGATAAAACAACGAGTCTCTGTTATCGAGATTACGAAAAGAAATTCCACCGGGAATTAGCATCCTTGCAGATGGGATTTCATCGAGTAGTGCCATCGGAAAAAGTCTGGCGACCGATCAGAAGTCGCGATGGAGGAACGAAGATTTGAGGAAATGAAGAATTTTTGTATGGATATTGCAGGTTGTCGAATTTGTAGAGAGATTAATTTTAGCGTAGGTAACTTCGGCTTCTGGCCTTTGTAAACCGTATCGTGGGAGAAGCTTATTATTTCATCTTTCTAGGAGATTGGAATTTTTTAATGAGAGGCATTATAATGAAAGGAGAATTTGTTCTCCATGAAGTTCTTCTTTCACGGCAATCTGTAGAATATTGAAATTAACCCCTTGTCTTGCAATGGCGTATGCCACACTTGAAGCGGTAAATGGAATAGAAAATTTTGCAGTTTTCCAAAAACTGTTAAATTGGAGATATTAGTAGATCGGGAGGCATTGAAATTAGTAGTATGCTGTTGCGTTAACTTATACCGGAATATCGGAAATCAGTGATAGATAATTATTCTAACAATTAATTCTGAGTTATTCCGCGTTCGGTCACAAAAGAAATCGTGAGGTAAGGAATTAAACAGCCTACGTCTTGCAAATCCTGTTGGCGCGTATTATTGTAAAACATTAAGATCATAGTATTGTCAATGGATGTTTCTACTAGTCTCACAATGAATACAAAGGGCCACGAATTCACCACGCTGCATTTTAGAGAAACGAATCCGGCAAAGTACAGCGTACGTTTTCGAAAAAATGGCACGAGCGAAATTGCAGGGAAGAGCGAATAGCTTCTCACAGAAGCTACGGGCAAAGAAAGAGAGAATCCTTTCCCCGGAAGGAGTTCCGAGTGCCTCGAAGGGGTTTCGTTTTCATTAGCCGCGGTGCGCTCTCGCACGATCGGGGCACGCTCTCGAGAACCGTGGCCGTGGCATCCACCTTCATCATTCTCGGTAAAAGTTATAACTCGATTATGCGTCTAACTAGCAATTTCAATACTATTAAGAGTCCAAGACGTAAGGGCGCCGCGAGAACCCAGCGGAGTTCGCAGCAAATGTTTCGTCCTTCGGTGAAAAGCTTGCGAGAATTTGCATGGACAATAGATGACCGGTTTCCCTTCTATCCTACGCATAATTCATACGAATCCCGTCAGTTGAATACACAGTAGCGATTTCTATTCTCCTCGCTACTTTTACCATCCTCGCTGACAACTACCGTCCGTATTTTCATCTCAGAACGACGTCGGTACCTTTTTCCACCAGACACATTTGATCATCCTCGGTCAAAGTTCACGCATTCAAGTAGAATTTTTTATATCGTTCAACACGATGTTCGGATAACGAAAGATCGTAAAGATCGGAAAAATGTCTAATATCTCTATCGTTTTGCCGCACAAGATACGATCAACCTTGAAATCTTCCCCGACTTGCGAAACACCGACCCATCGGCTATCGGTCGTAAAGAAAATTGAGAAGCCTCGTGGTATCACCGTGAAGAGGAACAACGGTGCGTTTATCACGCGCAACTAATAGAAAATTATCTTTCTAATTTAAATCCCTCGGTCGGGTAGGACGAGAACGCGCGGATCTCTTAGGTACGTCCCGTTGGTCGCTCCTCTCGGTTAACGGGCATAGATATATCCGCCTAGAAATAAAATCGGCGATAGTATCTTCGCTGAATGAACTCTCCCACGCCTATGTCTATTCGCGCTCATCCACCCGCTCTATGCGTGCGTGTGCTGGCTCTCGTCCGCTTGCACGTCCATGGATCGCGCACACGCGTTCACCATCCACCATGGGCACACTGGCTCTTACTGGTTCGCGTATGGGTTCCCGTACGGGCTCGTATAGGATCGTACGCGATGCTGCGTGCGTTCACGGGCACGAAGATCCAGGTTCCAGAGGTCCAGGGGTCCGTCGAGGTCCGACCCGTCGACCCCTGCACGTATTCGCCACACCCGCACACCGATGCTTAGGGGCCGCGCTGAGATGCTTAGGTGGGGTTCCAGGCCTATACCCGGCAGGTCTTCTTCTTCTCTTCTTCTTCCTTCCTTCTCCTCTCTGACTTCATCTCCGTTTCCTTCTTATTCTCCTTTCTTATAATTCTTCTTCTTCTTCTTCTACGTTGCCTCTTTATTCTCCTTGTTCTTTGTATTTCTCTTACTTTTCTCCTTTCCCCCCCTCTAACTCTTCTCGTTCTTCTTGAGCCTCCACCTCTACCCCGTCTACTCTCGCGCGGCAGGCATATATGTACACCCGCGGAATTAATAGCCGGTCACCGCGGAAAAATCACGGTAATGTGATTACGACGCTGTCTTTCGCTCGTTCGTGCTTACTCGACCCGCCTTGACTCGACTTCCACGTACGTGGCCCTTACCTATTCCTCCTACTCAAGGAGGAGCTCTCTTCCTGTACCCGGCTTACTCACCCCCTCTGCTCGCCTCATCCCTCGTGTACGGGCAAAGCCTCTTCTCGATATTCTTCCTTCTTCGACGCTGATATCACGAGTCATTTCCGGGGAAATAACAAGGGGAACGAACGATGGAAGCTACTCACGGTATCGAGATAAATTACGTACAGGAAGTCGAGAGAAACGGAGACGATGTTGCGTCGATGTTAACATTAGGAACAGTGGGCCGAGTTGATTTTGAAGGAGCGTTAAAGGTAGTAAATTGTTGAAGATTATTTGAGAGCTTTGGTGATCGAAGACGTTGTTGATTCTGAATGGTTTTAGACGATGTTAGATGCGTGAAAAATTGCGAAGAAAATGGGGAAAGTGTGGGGAGGAAAGATAGTTGCTTTAGTAGATAGGAGAGAAGTGGTGCCAATGATTTTACTGACTCTGTGGACATTTTTTAGGTGACTGCGGCCTGGTTGATGTGAAAATTGTGCAAACTGGTTGAAGAAAGATTCGAAAATCTGGACGCGGGATGGCTCTCTACCTTTGTCATCCTTCTTCTGTTGTCTGATCAATGTAAAAGTTTAAAAGAGGTACGTCATTGTTGCTCTATATTTTTTCTTCAAGCGCTACAATCATTTTGCCTAGGACCTACATCGCTCAATTGTTTTCAAAAGTTCCTCAAATTAGTAAGGTAGCCATGAACTAATTATTCCCCTTCTACCTTATAAAACTTAAATTATTATTGATTTCTCTTTTTCCAAACTAGTTACTCACTATATTTAATTATAATGGACATAAGGACGTTAGTTTTACTGTTATGAAATAAATTAAGACAGAATTCTCTTCGATAATCGAGATTGAAGAACTCCAAACTTAGCATAGAATCTTTTTCAAATTCAACGATATATCACAAGGTAACATTCAACTCCGAAGATTAATTTCCACCAGTCCTGAGAAGGCGGACGATAAGCAGACACATTTTGCAAGAACTTGTAATGCGTGGCCGCCGAGCGAATTTAAAACGGTCGTTAAACGATGGATTTTAAAGGATCGTTATTCGTCTCGTCCTAAAAGCGCCCTAAACTACCGGTCGCGCTCGGAGGGCCAAGTAAATCTATAAATCCCAGCAAGTATAACGATCCACGATGCGGCAGCCGCTATAAAAGTCCCCCTTTAAACGTCGGCCTCGCTCGTGGTAGGCAGTCCTTATGGTTTTGCTCGTTACACGTGCAACGCGGCATTACAATTTTATATAAATCTGCCTCGTGACCGTTTTGTCGAACCTTGAGCCCGCACAGCGATTCTTGAGAATTTGCGAGAATATAAATTTCGGGTGGCAATCACCTCGCATGGAGAGAGGTGATGCGCACGCGAGGTAAAAGGGTTGAACGAAGAGGTGAATGAGAGAAGAGGAGAAAGAAGGGCGATGGAGAGCAAGAAGATCGAGGAAGCATGTCTCTTCTGGACTGTCTTATAAAGCCGACCCGTTTGCTACGTGCTTTTTGGGTGACTCGGGTCAAGCCGCGTATGCAAATTAGACGACTTGGCCGAGGTGACTCGAAAATCTGCCAGAGTATAGGAACGACGAGTGCTCCTGCGGGGGAACTCTTGATTCACGAAACGATATTGGGTTCGGTCGTTGAAAATGAACGGTTTGGAAGAGCTAGAGGAAGAAAGGGATATGGTGAAAGAGAGAGAGATGGAGAGATAAAGAGAATAAGAAACAGGACACACGAAGAGGATCCTTTTCATAATCCAGACCGTCTTGTACCCCTACGATGGCGATTCGGTGATCGAGAAAGCGTTTATCTCGAAGCACCTAACTGCGCGGACAAAATGGACGTAAATTCACATTGGTGAAGGAGACACGCGGTCAAAGATGCCCTCGGTATCCGCGGGATCATGGTACTTTGCTCGGGTCAAGTGTATAAACGTAACGACTTTAGAATCTGGAATAAAAGCGCAGGATCTTAGAAGCGAGCTCATTATTTTGGAAAAAAAAGATCATGAAGGGGGTGCGCGCGAGAGCAAAACGATCAGGAGCGGATAATACGCGCGTACCGAGGAGCGAGCTGTAGCGAGTTCCTTAAAAGGCAGTAAATTATCGACTTTAATGCCACCGCGGCCTGCTATCTTGCACTTCTGACGCCCGTATGGATACGAAATCCCCACTGGGAGAATACCTCTTTAGCTTTTGCTAAGCCAAAGCACTGCCAAGGATCCTACCTTCCTACAAATCCGCGAACATCGTTATCGTAAAAGTTCCGGCATTCAAACCATGCACAAAGGACGTCTATCCACGTATTGCAATTTTAAAAAAAAATATCAGTACCACCTCACCATAATCAATCGATCCCATCAACAAAGATCCTTCAATCGTCTCCTCGTCCATGAATCAATCTCGTGTGTTGATACTACCGGCAATTAAAGTCCTCGAAATCATTACGACTAATTTAATATACCAGTATCGGTCGAAAAGTCTCCAAGGGTCGGTCTTTTATTGGATTTAGTGCCAGGTTCTTGGAGCATGTAGGTGATTCGGCATCCTGCGGCGTCTTCCACCCTCCGGCCACCCTTCTCGAGGCCGCGGAACAGGACGAATATACGTAGGATGAGGAGGGAAGTCGAGGAGGAACGAGGTAACTGCAGAAGATCGCGCGCTCTCGAGCGCACGAGCACGCGGAGTTTAATAAAGTGCACTAACCGGCGCGTATTAAGAAGATTTAGGTGGGTGAGAGCAGCAGGCGCACTGGTATAAATACCAGAATAATAGCGAGGTTATGGTGCAATCTCCCCACCAGCCTACCGAGTGCCTCTTCGCGATCTTTCTCCCCTCGTGCGTCCGTTTCTCTCGGTGGAAGCTCTCCTACCGCGGGGACGAAACGTATGGGGTGACGCTCGGGCCCCACCATGGGTGGGCCCGCGCGGTGCGCGCACACACGCCAGCCTTGCCGCGTAAAATATCATCGCAAACCGCACCCCGATAAATTTCGCGATATTGCCCGTGAAACTGACCGCCGGTGGAAATAAGAATGCAAATGCCCGGTACGAGGTGTTCCTTCGCTCCCTGGCGATCCATGGTGCACGGATCGACCGGTGTTTCGATCCGGTTACACGGAAAACGTGGGATCGAGGAGCGTCCTGGATGTATCGTTCGTTGTGTATACCACCTATAATACCTTCCTTCTTACCTACGGATGGATAACAGCGTCGTTGATTCGCCGACGAGAACGGTGGATCGTAACTCATGGAAAATTATGCTCGATCTTTGCTCCTCCGTGGAATTACTCGACGGTAGATTAGATCGGATACGACGGCGTTTTATCTTCTACAAATTGCATCGTAATAACCGGAGTACATTGATATCGTGGATAGGAAGAGTTGAGAGTCGAAGGGAAGAGAGCGCGAAGAATCACGATGACAATGGGCCTTACTGCCAGAGGCGCGAGCCGGCGATTAGTCAAAGACGATGAAAGTTGTTGACACAGCCGAGGAAGAGTGGAATTCAGCGCGAAAAATCACGACGGATGAGATGGAATGATCTCGTGGATTCTCTTGCACGCGATGCTATGATATTGCGACACGCACGATGGGCTCGTGTGTACGCATATAAATACTCGTAACCTATGTACGGTTCCGCGAGCTCATAAAACGAGGCCGTAAGAAAACACAAACGGTCCGGGGTAAACGTGTTTCGGCCACGTCAAGTCCGTCCGGCCGGAGACGTAATCTTATTAAACGGCTATTAGCTGCTCGCCGAGGCTTGTCAACATTTAGACATCTGGCAGACACGGGAACACATTCTCTTACTTCTCTACACGCCTACACGGTCGTGTCTCGTTCGTGAGAGATGCGCGTGCTCTCTTTACGAAGGGAAGAGAGGAGGATGTCGACGTTTTCGAAATTCGCTATCCTGTCGACGCTCCTTCGGTGGAAACGACGAGTGCGTGGTACGATGACACCCTGTAATAATAGCGATGCGGCGGAAACTCCTTTGAAATTAACACTCGGTGAATCTACTACGAGATGAGGATGCAATTAAATACACCTCTGAACTAAGTAAACCTGTCTAACATTTTTCAAACTTGGTCAACAGTTCCCAAGATTTTCAATATATTAAAGTTCAAATCAAACCTCGACCTTCCATCTTTCATCATACGGAACTGAGACATTTAACCGACCGACGTTTCTCGATGGTGACATTGAAAAAAATTCAAAGATCGGAGTGAAAGGACGAAGGAGCGTTATGTCGATCGTGAGATCCAGCGGTGCTCTTCGAACTTGATCTTCATCGGCCGAATTCCTGCAGGGTCGTGTCCAGCCTCCACCTCTTTCCGTCGGTTTACCTCTTCCCACCTGGTGCACGAACGTGGTCGGTGTTACGATCGAAATGACTGACGTACTGACGGGAAACATCGCGACCCCCCGCTGTCGAATGTCGTCGGCTGGATCGTGCGAGTGACCGATGTGGGTGAATCTTTCTACTCGGCCAGGCAGAGCGGGTCCATCGAGGAGCATAGAAGGAAGGAGAGACAAAGCGGAAGAGGCCCGCCGTTGAAAGGAGAGAGGTACCGACTCAAGGAGGGCTCGATCGGGGGCGGGGAAGCAAGGTCTCGGAGGGAGTCGAAGGAAGAGAAAAGACGAGAGACGGCCGGACACACGGGGAGAAACGCGGTCCAATCTTGTCGGATGGCTGAGATTGTTTCACGAGCACGAGGAGAAACACGGGTTGCGCGCCTTCGCGATGCGAGACCAAACCGAGATGGCATATCGGAATATGGTATCGCCGTGTGTCTAGGAAAACAACGACAGTGCTCTAGGGTACACCGTTGTGTACTCTCGTGATACAGCACCACCGACGGTCGTGCGTTTTGCCGCTTATCCGAAAATCACCGGGCCAATGACCCGGAGGGAACACACGAGCATACGCCCGTGCCGTTCTTCAGGTTACCTCGACAACGATGGATCATAATTTCAGAGACACCCTCTTTAATCGTTCTGAGATTCGAGAATCGAGAGTGTAGGGATTTGTAAAATCTTTAGATACCTTCGAGAGCGATAGATTTGAACAAATAGCTACGTGGTCTTGGGGTGAAGTTAGTTGATCTATGCTATTGAACGTGTAAGATACGTATGAGAAGTTTAAAGACGTTCCTTCGAACGAAATACAGTGGGTAGCACGAAGAAACGGCGTAGAAGGGCCGGAAGTAGGATCGAAGGTTCGAAGTTGGGATCGCGCAAGATCTCAAGGAGGAGGCGGGTGCACGAGGGTGAACAGTCGCGCTATCTGGACCAGAATCTCGATCGAATTGCCTCCGGAGGTTCGCACGCTCTAAGAGGAGAAGAGAGAAAGGATGGCAAGGCAAAGGTGGAAGGACACGGGCGAAGGTAAGGATAAGAAGAGAAAGAAATAGAGAGGAAAAGGGAGAATCGAGGAGGGGCAGAACGGAGGTCTCGTGTATCCGAACGAGCACGCCCGACACCTTCTTGCTCTTGTTTGCCACCGACTGCGTGTAATTTCTTAGCAAAGGCGTTAATGAGGGGCTTGGCTCGGGACGGTAGATCACCGTGGACCTCGCAGAGCCGCCAGGCCTGAAGTCTCCGTTGCCGTTCTCTCAGTCGACTTCTATACCTTTCTTTCTCTCTCTTCTATTTTCTTCTTCTCCTTTTTCCGCTTCTCTTCTCTTCGCATCTTTCCCGCTCCTTCTTTTCGTCCCTTATGCTTTCTCCCTTCCTCTCTCTTTCCAAGTCTCCACGGAGGTGGTGTTCACGAGCTGTGCGCCTCGAGGTAGTGCTACCGTGTACCTGAATTCCGATCTACGCTCAGATACGGGACTCAAGCTCGCCAAGGAAGTATCTAGATGCCGGTGTATCCAGGATACTGCTCCTTCTCGTACGCCACGGCCCCGAAGCACGTTCCCAAAGAAGAAACGACGCCTTGACTCTTTCTCTCTCCGCCACCTTCTATCCTCGAAGTCCGAAATACTTCAACGGATCGTCCGAAAGTCACGCGAATCCTTGGAATAAGTTTGCCTCTCGATTCTACAGGAAGAGACGTTAATTCGATGGATTTTATTCGATCGTTCGATCTCAGTGGGAAAACGGCAAGGGGATGCGCTATCTATCGTTCGCGTGAAAGCCATTCGGTTTATAATTCGAGGATCGTTCCGACCAATTTTACGATTCAATAACTCCCGGCGGATAAGGCGATGCGCGAGGCTCCCTCGCGGGCTTCCAGTGGTGAGTCCGGTATGAAAAGGAACGCGCTACCCTTCTTTTAATCCACGAGTTAAGACGCGATAGAATTAAGCGCTCGACACGGTCAAGAAGGTACGGAATACCTCACGGCGAAGAAAAGAAACAGAGACGTCGCAGCAACAGCAGCGGAAACGAGATGGACCGTGAATCGAATGGAGGAAAAGAGATGAAAAGAGTGAGAGGGAAAATGTTCGAGTCTTAAACACGATACTCGCAGAGTTTATTAATGCAATGTCGCGTCGCTTGACCTTCTTCTGTTTATTTTATTTTTAATTTATTCCTCCCACCAGTATTATAAAAAGACGCGAATGGCCGTACTCTCGCGAGTCTCACCCCTTCCCTTCTCTTCCTCCTTCTCTCTCTTTCTATTTCCCTCTCCTTATTTTCTCCCCCTCTTTTTCATTCTCTCTCTTCCTCTACGCACCTTCGATGCTGCTCGTACCGTGGCGATTACGCCGATTTATTAATAACCCGGTTTTCATTGGCATTCGGTCGCCAGGAAAAAATTACGTTTACTGCCCGTGGGGGCCTGACCCTTAACCTCCTTCGGCCCCGTATCGCTCGTGTAGGTGGTGCGACCAGTTTTTTGTTCGTGCACTTTCTGGGCATTCGTTTTCGTACGTCGCGATATCTACCTCCCTCGCCATCTGCCTCTTTGCCTCTTCTTCCACTTCTTCCACTTCGTTCTCTCCGGTATATCCTCTCCAGTTTCTTCCGAGAGTTCTCTCTCTTTATTTTTCTCTCTCGTTCTCTCTTCCTCTCTATTCTTCCTCCTCGGTGCACACGCAGGACGCGTCTCCGTAGAACGAGAGGACCGCGTAGCACCTTCGTTTCCCCTGGTCGTACGTGAAAGAAGAGAATGGAATTCGGTCGTAAACCAGTTGGAGAAAACGGTCCACCATTCATCGCGAGTGGAAGAGAGGAAGAAAAGGAGATTGCCGGAGGAAGAAGAGGGCAGGAACAAGAGAGGGAGGCAACAGAGGACTTCGGTAATACGGCGACACACTTCACCCACACGATCGGACTCGTTCCGTGTACCTTGCACGATCTTCCGAGCAGCCGACCGATGCGGACGTCGTAAAAGTTTCAGTGTATCCTCCGAATAATGTTACCACGTTCTCCATTTTACGCGCGAACGTAATACACGACGAATTTTGGGGGAAATGCGAGACGTTTCTTGTTCGAGAGAAAGAGGAGGATCAGGAAAGGTTGCGCAATCGAGATTATAAGCATCGATGGATGGAATTAATAATTCTTTTTTACGAGACTTTTTCTCTCCTCCCTCGAGAACCTTGTGGTCGATGATGATTTAGAAATGATCGCGAGACTTCGTCTAGGTCGTCGAGCTTCCTTGGAGATGGGAAGAAAGTGAGACTCGATCGTAAAACACGCCGGAGAGAAAATCACTGATCGTTAATTATTCTGTGGCGATTCTTTACGAAATTTTGCTCTCACGAGGAATACTAACGTTGAGTTTATCGTCGATCGTTTCGGCGGGAAACGATGTATAGGGTGATCCTCGATATTAGTATGGGAACATACATCGATTTTTCGAAGAGAAAACTTCAACGTGGAGGCAATGAGCAATCTTATTCTCTGTGTTTAATTTGTGTTCTCTGTATTTCATCGACCCCACTACATATAATTTCTATCCGAAGTTACATCATAAATTGAAGATGTCTAATCTCCCCTCCTAAAAATTACAAATATTTCTTTCAAGAATAACCGCAGAAATCTCACGTCATTTACGAGTTCGAAGTATACTCGAAATACTTATAACTTTTACTCAAGGTGACTTCGTAAAATGAAAATTTGTATCAAGAATAATTATAGAAATCTCACGTCGTTAGTTCTACGAGCTCAGAGTATAGTCCGAAACACATAAATTCTACTCAATGTGACTTTGTAAAATGAAAATTCCCAATCTCACCTGCGAAGAATCGCAAACATTTGTATCAAGAATAATCGTAGAAATCTCACGTCACCCGTCCCACGAGTTCGCAGTATGGCTCGAAACACATTAGGATTTTTCAGCATGCTCACCGGGGGCAACGTTCCGCGTAGCTACCATTACGGCATGCGGCTGAAAATAAATCAATAGTGGTATGTAAATCCTGAAGTTACAATGGACAGTGGAGGATTGAGGAATCGGTGGAGATCGCGCGGTAATTTTCCCACGTGTCCACGGGTTATCTGGCTTCGCGAAGCAGAGGGAAGCCAGTAATCCCTCCGACGTCCTGGGCCGGTTGGCTTTGGAGCATCGTTTAACCGATGTCGCTCAAGTGCACGAACGGTGCAGCAGCGCGGCTCCATTATAGTGGCGCATAGTTGCAGTCAGAGCGGCGAAGCTATGCGACCGGGGCATCTATGCGCTTCTACGCGCATCGCTGCTCGCAATCAACATACCTGAAAGCCACGAAAAATCCGACGGTAGGGCTAATAGGATTTATTTTGCGATTCGCGTGAGATTCTGCACGCGGAAGGCATTCGAAACCGCACGCTGAATATTGCGATTAGAGCCGCGATTTTAATCGCCCTGACCGTTTATCGGAGGATCTTCGAATACTCCCTCGGGAACGGGAGAATCTATCGGGAATCGGTGGAAAATATTCGACTTTTACGCCGGTACACGCGCGTTGCGAATTTACGGAATATATTGCATGGATATCTTGCGTTCGCGATTAGAGAGGCTACGTCGATTCGATGATGATCACTGTTTATGGATGGAATTGTAATTTGCACTGGTTATCGTAATATCGGCTATTTCGAGGATAAGATACGCGGAGGTTTCATGATAAGTTGAGTACTTTAATTAGGAATGTTTCAATATCGTTGTAGGAGTGGGCTTTCATTCGATATAGATGGAATTTTGCATGTTACGTAAATACCAGATATGTGTATACGTGCACGTGGATGTATAACGATGCTGTTTGCAACCAATGAAACGAGACTGACTTCGTAAAATTACTTTGAATGATACTTTTCGCAAGTCGTTCAATGCTTGGGCGTAGAAAAGTTAGAGTGAGGTTCGGAGAGACTTTAACGCCTGCATAAGCGAGCAACCGGGTGACTTCAACGCCCGATCGAGCAAATACCACACCTTTGTGTCTAATTTCTTTACACTATGTTCCAATAATTGTAGAATGGTCTACATAAATCACACCTGTCAATTTTGTTAAACGACTTAATCTTTTGTCACTCCTTTGTAGAAACTTTTCTAAAAAAATTTGATCATACAACAAGATTCATTATATGTAGAGTTTTAAATTCTTGACTTGCATCACTTTCATAATTACCAGCGTATGCAAAGAATTATAATTGCTGTGTTCAAAGAGTCATTCCAAGGGGAGAGAGATTTCAATGAAAATTCGAGTATTCGAAAGAGGAAGGTCTCATCTTCGGCACGAGTCTTTCTATGGCTCTTCGTGCATCCGCGTCGATTCAATGCGGACAAAACTTAAGCCGCGGCCGCGAGGAGCATGCCGCTCATAAAGCACATGGTATAAATCAGGAGAACCTACCACCTCCTCCGATCTCCTCGCCCTCTTTGCCCGACCTTCTCTCTTTTCTTCCTCGCCCCTCGCGATTCGATTCTACTCACCTGGCCGTCGCTGACTTTAGCTTTGAGCCCGAGAAGCTCGATGGTAATTACTTCGGGACGCTTACCGATCCGACCTGCACGGTTTATAAATTATCCCGTTCCGTGCCTGCACGCGGCTGATTCTGTCATCCTTGGGATCAGAATCATTGTTCGACGTCCAATAATGCATCGATCGTTTGCTTTTGAGCCTTTGTTTTATGAAGTTAAGTTCGAGATATGCAAGTTTAAACTAATTCGATAAGAGAGAGGAGTTCAAGTTTCAAAGTGATGGATTGATAGGTTTTTAATTAACAATCTGTGTCAAAGTATATTTTTAATTTTGTTTAAAGAGAGTTCCAAGTTTCAGATCAGCTAACTACTTTGTACTTACACCAATTTAGCTAAGGCACCGTCCAATGTCTCTTGTTACTGTTACCATACAAAAAATGGCTGTTCACTCCCAAAGACCACTATCAAACTAAGTCCAAATTTGATTATATTTCTATACTATCGCCTATCAATTAAAAATACTATAATTCAGTACTCAATCGGCAATCCATCCCCCGACCAAACCGTACTTCGAAGCCAGCCCCCTTTTTCTTCCGTGTCACGGAAGACGCGAGCGAACGAAATGGAATTAAGAAAGGTGAATGCGCTCCGAAAGAATTTATTGCCACACCAGTTGGTTACATGTAATTTATATGTATATGAAAGCGCACGGACGGCCGAGGCAGCCACGGTTCTAAAGCGAATTACAAGCCGGCCTGTTGTCAGAGAGACACGTGACTAGCAGCGAATGAAGCAAGTTACGCGCGACCAAAGCGCACTGCTCCGTGAAAACGTTGTCTCCGTTACGAGATTGCCGGCGAAACTCGAATCGTTTCTAGCGCTAGAAATCGTCGGTATCGCGTTACGCCCACGAAACTTGGAATCGAGCACAGACCAACGGCACCCTAGACTCGATAATGGCTGGAACTTTTATAAATGCAAATTTCCGTTGAATATTTAAATTCGACAGTTCATAATGTTCCCTACGTACGCTATTATACGGCCACCTTAATTAAGATTAGTCGTATTTCGCCAGGGCAACGACTCCAAATTTTTGCTTGACCGAGGCGTGTAACGATACTTGGATGGGTTTCAATAATTTATTGACCGACGTGGACGTTAAATTATTCCAAAAAAGTGTCGCATTTATCAATGGAAATATCGGTATCGCCTGCCACGATACGCTGGCTTCGATTGACGATAATACGGATCCGTTAAGGCTCATTAAATATGTAGAATAATTCCTGGAGAACAGCTCGACCGGGAATATCGGTCGAATCGAGAATACATTTCTATCGAGCCGATCGAAGACCACGAAGTAAAAGCGAAGCCGAGAGGGGTCGCGGCCTAAGAACGACATCTCTCGAAGCGTGCAACGCGCGGATTTTATGCCGGGGAATGGCGCGCGTCCAACTAACGAGCAAACCTCGTCCTCGGGGAAGGGAGCAACGATCCCCACCCGATTCATCGGGTTTTGCGCTTACCGAGGAAGAAGCGAAATCGCGCGTATAGCCTAACCCCGCGACCCACGCCTCGCGACAATGTTACACCCGACGCTTTCACCGATCCACCGATGGCGAGATGCGTCCTCTGATCGAGAAGACGTCTCCTGCTCTACAATGTGTGGCTCTACGAGTTGGTGCACGCGTATTATTAATATGTCTTACATTTTTATTAGTATCCTGTTAGACTAATTGATAAGTCTTCGATATCCAAATATTTTAAACAAGACAAAATTCATCATAAAGTGTCCACGACACGCCCTTATCATTGGAATTAGTTCACTATTACCTTGTGATATTGACTGCAGCCAAAGATTTCTACACCTGCAACACAGATCAGCTTCTAAATATCTCCCACGAAATCGGACTCGAAAGTAGCACCGAGATAAGAAAAAAATCAACCACACTGGAAGAATACCTACGCCATTACCTCTAAAGTCCATCCTCTGAATAATTTTCCATTTCCAATCAGCCGCCTCGGGCTAAGTGGACGGTTCGATGGAAGCTCCGAACCCAGCCAGAGCTCTCCATCGTCTCGAGAGCGTCTCCCGAGAGCCACGAAGAATTCTATATTCATAAGGTTTCACCGAGTCGTAGAATCAGCGATAGGCCATACCGGGCTGAGTTTTCACGAGGGAGAAGAGTTTAGGTTGTCCATCGCCCGCGATATACATAGGTGCACCCATATAAGCAAGAGGCGGGATAGAGGCGGCGGGTGACCCGCGGTAGACTTTCACCCGCACTCGGCGCGACCTCACGCATACGAACGGATTCTCTCCCATTGCCGATCGTCTCACGGACGACAACGACGTACCAGCAAGGATCGGCGGCACAGCCGTGGAGGAGGAGAGGTCCGCCGAAGGAGGCGATGGAGGAGGAAGGGAGAAAAAGAAGAGAGAAGAGGTACCGTGGCTGTAGACAACGCCGGTGAACGCACGCTGCAGGGAGGGACGAGGAGAATCGTCGTGGAGGTGGAAGCGGATGGTCGGAGGAGGATAAACCGGCACCTGTACCCTCATAACATATAGCCGTGCCCCTCTCTCCGGGGTCCGAGTGTACGTCTCCTCGTATATACGTATCCGCGGGTGTTGGACTATACGTTTGCCGTTTGTTTGACGGCGAAGGAGGCGCAGGGCCGTCGCGCGACACGAGCCTCTCGGTGTCTTTCCTTCTCTCTTGATATTCCTTCCGAACGTGCGCGCCGTGTCTACGCCACTGGAAGCCATCCGTCAGGGATTCGAGATCTCGCGCAAGGATATACGGCCCTGCGGTGGATGCCCTCGCAAAGAGAACGTTCTCGCTGCGTCTCGCTATTTGTCTTCCTTGCCGTTGATATCCGATACGCCGGCTACCTTCTTCTTCTTCTTCGCTATTGCCCCATACGTCAGGGGGAGCTGGACGATGAAATCGGTTCGAGAGCTCCTCGAAAAGACTCGATCGCGAGCTATGTCGAGATTTGTTTCATGGTTGGTCTTGTCGTGGAAAATTTCGTGGATCTTCTCGTCGAATGGAGAGGGTTGGAGGGAAAAAAAGGAATCAAATTGTACCGAGATAGAAATACGGCCCTGAGGGTCATATACGCGACCGCGTATAGAAGCGTTCGTCTATATATAGAGTGTAGGCGGCGCTCCTAGCAGGTGCTCATTAGATTACAGGGACGATGTTCGAGATGTTAGCCACCTTTTACTCACTGCTCGAGAGGCCTCCACGCAAGATTGGGATCTCCACGGTGTTCTCTCCTCGGCAACGTTCGGGACCACCGCCTCCCCTTATCCTCTTTCCCTGCCGTGCCATCGTTCTACGCCTCCTCCACCTCCTCCGACTCCCCCTCTCCTCCTGTTCCTCGTTGATGTTACCGATTTTTACGAAAGCCTGAAATCCATACGGCATAGCGCACCCACGGATCGCGCTCTCCACTCGAGTAGACCGGGTTTCACTGGCTCCTACCTATCTCGCTGGGCTACTCTTTCGTGTAGATTTACTGGCAAGTAGACGGTCGATGTAACAAGGTCTCTATTTAGAGACACTGAGGAGGATTATTTTCAAAGTCCGAGACATCGTGCCCTCGGGCGACGCGGGTGACAGGACGATGTCGAAAAACTTGACAATTAAACGGTGTAATTAACGGAGAAACTGGTAGCTGTTGGTCGTAAAGTGTGTTGTAACGAGACGATATTTGGCACGATGCGATGAGCATCAATGGAAGATTTGGTATTGTATTTCGACACAATTATTATCTTATCGAATGGTGGAGTGATTTGGAGAACATCGAAATAGTATATTCAGTTTCATGAAGCAACAAAACGTCTCTTATTCCTGGCTGACTTGAACTCTTACTTGGACAAACACCTGCTTAGCCTTTGCTAAGTAGATACTGGTCGTTGCAGCTACCTCTATTCATCGGAGTTAAACAAATTCGTTACTTGTCTATCTCAAATGCCAACTATGCCCCAGCATACTACATCATCCACCCCTTCGTTTTCTATCTCCAACCGTTCAAGTTTGGTCGTTCAGGGAAACGTTCCTGTTAAAAACTCAGTAGCATAGGTCAGGCATTTTGTAATATCGTCGGTTCAACGATAGACTGCACGATCGGCCCAACGCAAAGTCGCAAACGGAGGGTCTTCGTTTTATCGCATGCAAAACCACCTATAAATTTAGACCCGCATCTTCAACCAGCTAAAATATGTTCACTCATCCTCTCTCTCCCACCGGCTATGATCTCGCTCCATGACAAGCCGGTGATCCACATAGAAACGCGAATTCCGCGTGCCGCGAGATCGGCGAATTGGCGCTCGGATCGGTATCAGGTAGAAAAGGTAAGGGCGCCGGTAGTGCGTTTATCGCAGCAGGAAGTCGCCATACAAATGATAATCTAAAGCCTTCGCGTCCTGCCGCGGTCCACGCGTTGTAGATCTAAAGCGTGTGCAGGCGTGTGCGCTACCGTGTGCGCAACTCTTTGAAAGTCCACGTGTGTGTGGGACCAAGACGTTTGCGCGCACCATCGCGCTCACGACCCGGGCGCCGGGTCCTGGGAGTTGAATTTGTCGCTCCATATCTCGTCCTGGAATTTATGAAAGCCGACTTCGCCATAATTTACGCGGCCGGAGTCACGCGCAGTAAATAATGGCAGACAAAGCGCGACGGTGGAAGGTGCAGGAGAGGTGGCCTCCGGCGCCGTACCAACGGAATTCAGAGTCGTGGGCACCGAGAATCGGTAACGTGCCTTTGCCCGGTCTGCCATTCCGCGCACGATGTACCCTTTCTTCCGCTTCGATGTACCCTTCTACGGGGAAAAAGAAATTGCGCCGAAGATTGACCGAGGGTGATTCTCAGCGAAGGATTATTCGGTCCGATCGGTTCGCCGGAAGCGGCTCCGTGGGCTCGGTAGAGCTAAAGTAAATTGGTATTTTTAATTTGTAATTATTGTAGTGATTTCGTGTAATTAAAGTGAAACCAGTAAGGGACAAGAGAAGCCATCGGGAGTAAATGGATGCTTATACTGTGGCTTTGTCCTGGTCCACGATGTTTGGGTTAGGAGAGCGCGTTTTCACATTTTTCTCCCTATCCTACGCTAGTGTTAGTCAGAATCTTCTTCAAGTGACAGAAATCTGTGAGAAATGGGCGTTTGATCTTGTAATTTTACCCTCAGCATCCCCCACGACCTCTTCTATTTGTAAAAGACCGTAGCAAAGTGCATAGATGAAAACAGCCAAGGAAATGGGTACTAGTCTTTCAACGAGATGTCCAGGTAGATCACAGGGTCATTACGGTAAGGTCTCACGAGAAGGTAGCATTGTGGCGCGTACTATCAAAAGGGTTAAGCTACAAAGTCACGTGTTCCTCTTCCGAGGCAGTTACCTGTTCTCCAATGTTTGACTCGATCAGATCGGTGTACAGATCGGCGTATGTTTATCCATTCTTTTTCTTCCTCTTTCTTTGTCACTGGCGATTAGTATCGGGACGTTTAAGAAGGATCGATCGCGATAGAGCAGTTGTTTATGTCGAAATGAAGCTTCATTTGAAGAATCCACGTTGAATAATCCCAGCAGTCACTTCCGCGAGAAGGTCTCAGAGCTCGCCCTCCATGTAAGTCCTCGTCTCATGCCGGGTGCATGAGCTCGAATCACCGAACAGAATCTAATTACCGCCTAATTAGGACGATCGTGTATCGTCGGAGCGATTGCATCGAACAACGAGTTAAGGACCGGTGCACGCCGTGACGATAGGCCATATTTCCTTTCTGCGAACGACTTTCGATACACGGTGAAAATGATTAGCGACAAAGCAGGGCACCCGATCGCAACTCGATCGTTAATTACCGCTACACAGTATGATACCGTTCTCGATTTTTCTCGCTCGGTTGGTTTTGCACGAGAGACCGTCGATAGTGTCCCGGTTCGAGCTAAGACTCTCGCGAATTCTCCGTCTGCTACCGGGACACGTCAGAATTCGAGGGGCGCCATGGAAAAATTACCAGACGAGACGTAACAGTTCATGGTTCTCCGTGCAACACGAGTAGCCAGACCCCGTTGTTCGGTCTCATTAACATAATCGTACACTCTGATCTAGCGCGTCTTCGTGAAATATCTCGAGATTGGATTTCGCCGTTGCTCCATCGACTTTCACGATGATCCTCGTCTGAGGTGAGGTTGGCAATTATTATACCGAAGAAATAAAATTATACATTGGCAAACATGGCTTGTTGGGTAACGCATGAAACCGTGGATGCTCCTGGTCCTCGACAAAAAGGATAAAAGGATGCGTTGAAAAACAAAGAGGAATGGATGTCTACTTTTGAGAGAAGGAGATGGAATATAAGACCAGGCGAATGGTAAGCATGCTGCTTAATGACGATGTTAATTAATATATTTGAAGCGTCAGCGACGTGGCTGGAAACCGCTCCCGCGGATTAGCATAAGCAAACCCGCCGAGGCGAGTCCTCTAAGCGCAGCTAGAAGTGTTAATTCTTCGCTAGGCCGCATCATGGTCAGGCGATATCCTCCGAGAGGACGCAGAGAAGACGGAAGATGTAATGCTACGTCCACACGATGCTCGCAAGAGGGTCGAGAGGAACTCGCGATTCGAGAAGAACTACGGTCGCACGGAGCATAATCTTAAACATCCTCGAGGGCAAGTGGAATTCTTGCTACGTCATTCTTGAAAAATTACCGACAGCCTCCATAACTTCGAGCACCTTTAAAATAGTAGAACATCCGATAAATAAGAAGAATAGTTGAAATCTCTACACAGTTCACCATTAACATCAAAGAAATATGTAAATCCAAGCTTCCATAAAACCGCAACGGTGCAAATCTACATTGAGACGACCGAGAAAATCTACATCCCTAAGGAAAATACAGTAAACGTCAAAGTGCACAAAGACAAACCGTAGATAAAAACAGACAGCAAGATGGAAGCAAGAAAAAGCAGAGGAATCTTTCGAAGTAGAAAAAAAGATCCGTGTTATTCTCGAGCGCGAAACGACGCGTGTGTCCAACGTAGCTCGCGCGGCTCGTCTTAATGCGAGCCGAGTGCTCGGCAAACAGAGTCGCATTAGTGCGCACCCGTTCCATTAATGAAATCAAAACGAAACCCGAGAGAAGGAGCGCTCCTTTCGCTCGATTGCGTCATTAGAAGCCGGACAGTGGTCCCGTCGGTTCGCCGTCGTTGAACCGTGGGATCATCGGGCGCGGGTCCACCCGCGGTGCCGAGTCGGGTCGACCGGTTATGTCACACCATTATTTCATCCTTTATGTCTTTATGCGATATACCCGCGTCCACGTATTTCGTCAGAGAGCGTATCGAGCTTAGGCGCGCGAGTTGGCTCGCGCGAGCGCATCATTAATGCGCGTAATAACAGCCACGAGCGACAGTCGAGGGATATCGCGGATATAAATTATACCCTGGAATGGATATCGCCGCTTCGTTAGCCATAAATTACGCCCAGGATCGCAGGAATTCATCTCGGGATAGAAGCTTTTAAAAGGTGAACTCAACCGAAATCTTCTAGCCGTTTCGATCGTCGTCGAACGATCAAAGTTCTTCGGTCCTCTTTGCTAACCGTAGAATCTCCCGGTTTGAAAGAGCAGGGCAAGAGTTTAGGTTTGATAATATTAACGTAATATTCTCCGACGCTTCGTGTTAAAGTCGGTGCGATTAAACGGCTATAATTTTCTCCATGGTGGAAAAAGCCGTTAAGATTATTTGTCGATATTTATGACGCTCTCGAGCCGAGGATGCGTGATAAGCCGGCATAGATGCAAGGCAACGTGTTCGCGGGTAAGTAATCGATCGCAACTCAATTTCCATTTGAAAACGACAGAGTCCGTACGTCTTCCGTGTAACAATATTCCCGTGATAATTTATCGGACGGCGAGTTCCTAAGTTTAGCGTTTTAATAAATTCAGGAAGATAAGCGACCAGGAGTGAGCACGAGGAGAAGATCTTTAAAAGGTATCGGGAGGAATCGGTAGGTGAGTCGGCATCGTCGCAAATCTCTTGGAATAGAAGAAGAAAAGCCCATCGGCCGTATATATACACCGCAAACGATACATATACGGGAGGAGAACTGGTGAATAATACTGACCGCCCGATTTGTACGCTATTAGCACGAGCGGATCTACGATCGCGACGGCGTAATTCTCGATCGTACGACCGTTACTCTGTGAAAATCGGTCGTAAAAACCGCTGGCAACTGGTACGCGTATTGGCTGGATTCCTTTATTGCTCCATTCTTCGACTCGTGCCAACCTACTAACGACGACGACCTATCCCTATCGGACGGGAGTTATGTACGCGTAAATTTCCTTATCTTACTCGATACAAACTGCCATCTCTTTCCCTCTTTCTCTCTTTACTCTCTTCTTACTCTCATCCTTTCCTCGCATCTCTCCGTTTACGGACGTCCGAGAGAAGGAATCTCTTCCAACCGTATAGCCTATTTGATTCGCCTCGATGTCGAACGATCGACTGTCCCACCGTGAAAGTAGACTCAAACTTTATACGGTATCATCGATAAACGAAGCTATTTCTCGCTGCGTTTCAGGCTTCTTGGATTCACAATAATACAGCGTCGGTGTAGAGTTCAGGTATAATCGTAAAACGGGATATCCTTGTTACGCATTTCCGGCTATTCTAATTGAAAACGGTCGATTGGCCGACACGGATCGCAGAAACGAGAATTGCCATTAAAGAGCTGGGGAAGGATAATTATGGCTCCGTGCTGTATTTATCATCGGTGGAATTTAATCATCGTTAGCCGGTTGAAAAATGATTCTACAAAGGAACAGTTGTCTCTCGGGCTAATGCGCGTCGGCCGCAAATTAGTTACGTTTTCTAGCCGCAATGAGGATGCTCGTGAAATTTTATCGTCCTGCGACGTACACTTAATTATTGTAATTCTTGATCGTACGTTGCTAGAACGCTCCACGATCGTATGCATATACGGTAAAACCCCTTTATTGCTCCATTCTTTGAGACGCGCGAGGCAACTAACGACAACTACGACGACCTATTCCTATCGGATTCGAGTTATGTGCGGGCAAATATCGTTATCTCGTTACTCCTACAAATACCTGCTTCCTCTCTTTCTCTCTCTCTTCTACTATTTCAATCTTTTTCTCTATTTCTCTATCTATCTGAATGCAGTTTTCCTCCTGGTACACGTCGGCCGAACGATAAAGAATCTCCGGTGTTGCTGTAACGTGAACGAACATTAGAACAGGAGTATCGTAACGAGATACTTCCCATGCAAGTACCGATGCAAGGACGTTTTAAATGTTACAACCGAACGTGCAACAATGTGTTTTTTAAGCGTGCAATTACGATGCGATGTTCTCCGCTTAACGACCCCACGCTTTCCGTGAATGCGATAAATGTCTGACGGACGACGAGTCTCTTCGCGGACCAAGTTCAGTGGCGAACGGTTGAGATACTTTGCCGATCGTGCAAGATGCTGTATTTGTTCAGATAACGATTTAGTTTTGCAAATACCGGAAATCAGTATCTTTGCTGAACTTTTTTCTGCTTTTTTCCTGTCAACTTGCATCATAGAATTGTGGAGCATGAGCGAAGCAGGGACTATGATGGTCTACAGGTAGAAGCTACAATTGAAAAATGGACCTCCCAAGATTCTTTATTTTTCTGTAATTTCTACTTTACCTATTTCGGTCACTAATATGTCCACAATTAGCAGAACACAACCGAAAGAAAATATTATTTGATATTCCAAAAAGATCTACCCGAGATTCTGCGAACATCCAAGTCCTCAACTTCAGATAAAGACTTTGAAATTTCTCAATAAGTCGTACTTCGAGTCACTTTACCCTTGCAACTTCAACGACTTCAAAGCCACCTGAAATTCAAATTCCTCGTCAGCGATCATTCTCCTACTCTTCCAACCTGACAGACAGAAGATCCGATACAAGCAACGTCCAAGTTCCGCGTTGTCCAGCAAGAACTAGAAGATCGATGCGTATCGACGTTACTTTCGGAATGCACTGTACGTAACTATCCGCGTGCAAGGTGCACGGTATTCTCAACAGTTTCCATCGTGCGCCATACATAATGGAGGTTAGCCGCAGGATGGTAAATCACAAGACGCCATGCGGGCGTAGTTATATCGTGCGTGCGTGATGGAAGATTAGTACGGCATTGTGCGAGAACCGTGGAGGCACGCGATGATTTATCGCTCACGAAAACACGCGGGGTGACTTCCCCCGGCGATGATCGGACTCGTACGCGATCCTGAAATGGATCTCATCGATCGGTGACACTTGGAAAAGGATATTTGTCCGTTTAGATTTATCCTCGATCCTCTCTCCACGTTCAATCGTCGACTACAAGGCCTCTCGTATCTATCGATGCTATTATAAATGGACATATAAACGAACGTAATTGATTTATACGATGATTTTCATCAACGCATGAAAAATCTGCTCGACGTAATTCACCCGCGCGAAACGGAAGTTCCTTTCGTTAATGATCACCAACGCGATTATCAGGCAAAGGGGGGGGGAATGGTCATTAGTTTAAAGTCACTTAGAATCCTGGAAGAGACCTCCGGCTCCGCGAGAACAACGAGCCTACGTATGAAAAGATATACCTGCCCCGAAGACCGCCGGGGTACGAGACAAAACCGCACTACTGTAAATGGTAGCAGCCTGCAATCATCATATTTCTTGATGATGGTCTGCCCCGGCTGGTAAGTTGCTACGTAAGCGGGGACAGAGGATAGACGGGTCCCTTGGAGAGAACCACGAGGCCGAACCGCAAAACCGTTCTGTTCCTTATTGCTCGACCTCCGTCGGCTGCGCTTCTCTTCTCCACCCTGCAGCACTAAGCTCTTGGACGGCTAGCAAGAGAACGATTGAGACCACAGAGCACTACTCGAGAGACCCCTCCGACGAGAGCGCACGTGAAACGCTCACCCGACGACTTTCAACCTGATTTCTCCATTGACCCTTCCGTTATAGGCGTTTGAACTGAACTTGCACGGCTGTATGACTTCTTCGAGGATGGTTATGGAGAACGTCGTGAATGGGAACGTTGAGATAATGGAACAAGAATTGGTATATGGTTGATGTCGTTGATACATTAGAGCGGTACCTTTTGAGAAATATTCTAATCAACGATAAGATATACCTATTTAAATAGGCTTCGTTGAGAACGTTACTGTTTTATAGTCAACACAGTAACCTTAACCTTTTATGTAGCTACTGTACGCTGCTATAGTGACTGTCCTGGATAACACGCTTTTAAAAGGTATGCAACTTCATGTCACACGATAAGTGTGAGTTTGGAAGATACACACCTTCCAAAGAAATACTCTTTGGATGCAAATATGAAATTGAATTATAATTTAGTCATTTTGGCACGTCGAATGCCATGAGGACCACCGGTGACCGATAATGTCGAAGTCGATTAAATTTTCTAACACTTTTAAACTGCGATATTCACGGCTTTGTAAATACATTTAACATTATTGTTGTATAAGTAAAGTTTTGTCTAGTATAGAATTATTTTTATCTACAACGCTTCTGTTCTACCAAGATATGATTTTAATAGAAAGAAATGGTTTAAATGGCGTTCAAGTGAGATTCAATGATTGTGTTACAAAAAGTAACACCGTAGCAAAAAGGTTAAAAAGATTTCACACTTATTGTAAATCTCGATAGACTCTCATGAAACGGAGGATTTTAATTCAACTCTGAAAGAGAGACAAACTGCCCAGGTTCCATGTAGAATGAGGGAAGAGTGGGACCATTAAGTAAGCTCAACGACCCTAACACGACCGAACAATGCAATTTGTAGTCGCGTGGTGGTCCTCCGGGCCCGCAAGTTCCCGATTCTTTGCGTTACTTTTCTCCAACAACAAGAGGACTTTTGGTCCACGATTGGAGGAGGAGAGACCGAAACTCTCTCACGAAATACTGCCAACGCTCGCAACCCGCGAAATGCTACAGGGGCCACCGGAGACTACCGACAACAACGGGCCGCATTTCTTTCGTTTCCCAACATCTGATTTATGGCGCGAATTCCGCGCACGGTTACAAACCATTCAGGAGAATTCCGGAGGTCGACCTTCGGAGAGGCCGCATAACCGACGATCACGGTTCCCGAATCGATCCTTCTCCTTTGCTCCGAGTTCTACATCCTTCGATGGTGAACGTCAAAAAAGTAGTATAATTGAGCAAAAGTTCCCCCTACGTTTATCGGCCATAGAGAATTACTTTGCACAATCACTAAAAAATAGAATTAATAAACAGAGCTGATGGTATCTCATTACATAAAACTGAACGACCACTTTCCAATGAAATTCTAAATACCTTGAAACGAAAAGTAATTGACTAAGATTAAAATTATAATTACCGTAACACGTAAAACACATGGCAGGGGACATCTTGTGCTGGGCCAGCTATAGATACGAAGTAGATAGCGATATCAGAATAACCTGAATCAGACATTAAATAAATGAACACGATCCCTCGCTTGTGCAGGCATTGAAATCACTCGGTTGCCCGTCTATGCAGGCACTGATGTCCCTCTTAAGTGGTTCAAGACACTGTAATAATTGCCACTTCATATATATTGAAATCCATGTACACCTCAATCAATTTTACACTACAGAACCTTTATCAATCTGCAAACTATCAAATCGCCCGCATCAATTTTGATCCACGTTCTCCCAGAAAGCAATATACCGAAGATTGTTTTACCATAAGCAAGAACAGGAGCCACATTGCGTAAAGTCCGTCCTGAAAATTCGTTTATAGTATAAAAATACGACAATGGCTTCGAAATCAAGAGGAGCAATTCAATGACGAAATAAAGCGAAAGATTTACGAGGGGAGGTGTAGTAGCGATCACAAACGAGGCTGGTCTTTAATCAGGGCAAAGCAGATTGTCCAAGCGAGTTGGTTCGTGGCCCGAAAGGATGGAAAGCGACAGGAGAGAGACTTCTTGGCCCATGCGTCATTGGATTAAGATTGTAACCAAATTATTCATCCGGTAGGCCGTGCGTAAGTTCCCAACAACGAGCAGAAGGAGTCAGGTACGCGTAAAGGCGTTGCTTTGCAGCAAGCGATAGCGCTCGCTGATATATGGGGACCACACAAACCGCCTAACGGGACTTTAAATCAGAATTAATAGCGCCCTTCGCGAGACGTTTTCAGACCTTCGTAGGGACGTCGTTCTTCGCGCGGGAAAGGGTTTTACACGAACGATAAGGGGACGGAGCCGATGGAAATGCAAAGGAGAAACGACGATGGTCTTACGATGCTCGCGACGTGAATCCAAGAGATGAGGATTACATGCAGTTTGTAATGTTAATTTCTAAAGCGAGAAACGGTAATCGAGCGAGCCGTGGATCCTTGAAATCGACGATCTCATTGGGATTCGTTTATTCTCTTGGAAGAGCACGTCGTGCTGGAGGATGCAGGTGTTTCGCTTATGGCGGTTCGGCGATTTGCATTTTGGGTGACTTATTTTCAAAAAAGATCAGTAGGGAAAGATGTATGCATGGTTGTTTATTGTAGCTTTAATGTTCTCCTATAACTATAAATTACAAAAATTAATATCGCGTTGGTTCGTGAACATTTAAGAGTCTAGACATGATATCCGGACAAGAGAAAATACGCTGCCTTTTCGAAGTAGAAATCACTTTCACAATTTACTTTTTTATTGTCTACTATTTCTATCTTCAAGAATTTAAATACTATTTGCCAAGTTACACGAAATCTCATTTTGGAGAACGGTAAATTTTGCAAGGATGACTTTCAGAAATATAAAATCTCCTATTTAATGCACCTTTAGAATTCGAAATCAATGGTGAAAAACAAACAGGAAGAAGGAAGTAAACGCAAGGAGTTTCGCGAAATTTTCTCGAGCTCGGTGAACGTAAACCGATCCGCTCGAGATGGGAGCAAATGACAAGGCGTGCTTTGCATGTCGAGTGGCCGGTACCGCGAGTAAATAAGGCAGAATCTGCACGTCGCATTGTTTGACTTTCCAGACGGGCGTCTAGGGCGACGACGGTAAAGGGACCGACTCGGTGCACATGACAGGGCCCAACGGAGACTGGGCCGATTTGCCAGAACCCTCGGCGGAAAAGTCCAGGAAGCGAACTCATTCTGTCTCTGGGATACCGTTAATCTCCCGGCTGTCCATTGTCACTTGCAAACGATATTTCATGCATAGAAATTTGTTCTGGTTTCATGCCAGCTGGTATACAATTTGGACGCGGATATAACGAGAATGGTAGTTTTATTGTTTTCTTTGTACTGCTCGTATATTCTTGTTGCTTAAAGTAGGTATATCTGGAATTTGCATCGAAGGGGAAAGTTTGATGATATATCTCTTCTTTGCTGGGTTAATATTATAATTTAATGGACTTTCTGATTACCTGTGTTATTGGCATTTAATTACATTTTGTTTACGGATGGTAGATTATCGAATGAAAAAGGAAATCGATATATAGCGTAGCGTTGTGGAAGACTGGTTTTAATATGTAGACTTATTTTAGAGTTGTATGTAGATTGCAATGGAGAAATTCTTGCGGCAATTAAAACTACCTCGATGAAGACGTTAGTTATCCGGGACTATTATTAGTAGGTATTTAATATTATTAATTACGTGTTATATTTTATGTTATGTAGTTAACACCAGTAGTTATGTGTAATTAACAAGTTACTAAGTCATTTAAAGGGTATAGCCGGTTAAGATGGTCAAATGTGCCCTTGAACCGAATTCAAATCGCGATGAGTCATTCGAAAGCTTATAAAAAAAGAATGATTTCTGCCAAGTTTCAACTTTGAATCTCGACCCGGGGGGTAGTAAAGGGTAAAAATAGAAAATCAGGTTTTTGCCGAATTTCTCCTATACCAGCGGATAAAAAATTTTGAAAAAATTCAGAGGCACTTCTGTTATCAGGGCACATATTAGAGAATTTTTTCAGATTTTTAAATTGAAAAAACAAGCTGTGAAAAATAAAAAACGCTAAAAAATGATGAAAAATGCCGATTGTGTATCGAAGCAGTCTTGGCACTATAATTATATTTTTACTGTAAGTACGTATCATTGTTACTATTGTCCTGAATTTTTTTCAGATTTTTCAATTTGGTGCGCCGCAGTTAAAAAAATTAAAAACCGATTTTTTCGTCGTTTTTTCCGTGTCAGAGTAACTTATACGTCGAATTGCTTCATGAAATAGGTATTTTATGCGATCTTCTATGTTTATACGTACAGCAAAACATCACAGGAATTAAAGAAACTGAAAAAACCGAATCATTTGAAACTGTTATGCGCCTTACATTGTAAAGTATGTACAGTATTTTCCAACGGCGTCGGTGGCGCAGCGGTAGAGTGTCGAGCTGCCGCTGCGAACTTTTTGAACGTAGGTTCGAGCCTCGAACTTCCAAGTCCCTTAGGCTAAGTTTTTTTTTTTTTCGTTAATTACATATATTTCCTAACTTTACGACACAACTATCAATATTTACTTTCAAATGTTTTGAGAATATTTGAAAAACATATTAACCTGAAATATACGTAAATATGACTTTGGACTGCTTGTTATGCCGCCGTTTATCCTGTCAATTACGGCATTGTTTGAAATTGGTTTTCAAATCTCTTACCTTTCATGCATTGAACCCGTGACAGAAATTCTCACATACATTTTGAATAAAAGAGAGAATAGAATTGTATGATCTAATTCGAATAGACGAAAAGGCTAAATAGTAGAAAAACAACAACACGATTTTTGTTGCCATCCATCCATAACTGTTAAAGGTAAGAGATTTGAAAACCAATTTCAAACAATGCCGTAATTGACAGGATAAACGGCGGCATAACAAGCAGTCCAAACTTATATTTACGTATATTTCAGGTTAATATGTTTTTCAAATATTCTTAAAACATTTGAAAGTAAATATTGATCGTTGTGTCGTAAAATTAGGAAATATATGTAATTAACGAAAAAAAAAAACTTAGCCTAAGGGACTTGGAAGTTCGAGGCTCGAACCTACGTTCAAAAAGTTCGCAGCGGCAGCTCGACACTCTACCGCTGCGCCACCGACGCCGTTGGAAAATACGGTACATACTTTACAATGTAAGGCGCATAACAGTTTCAAATGATTCGGTTTTTTCAGTTTCTTTAATTCCTGTGATGTTTTGCTGTACGTATAAACATAGAAGATCGCATAAAATACCTATTTCATGAAGCAATTCGACGTATAAGTTACTCTGACACGGAAAAAACGACGAAAAAATCGGTTTTTAATTTTTTTAACTGCGGCGCACCAAATTGAAAAATCTGAAAAAAATTCAGGACAATAGTAACAATGATACGTACTTACAGTAAAAATATAATTATAGTGCCAAGACTGCTTCGATACACAATCGGCATTTTTCATCATTTTTTAGCGTTTTTTATTTTTCACAGCTTGTTTTTTCAATTTAAAAATCTGAAAAAATTCTCTAATATGTACCCTGATAACAGAAGTGCCTCTGAATTTTTTCAAAATTTTTTATCCGCTGGTATAGGAGAAATTCGGCAAAAACCTGATTTTCTATTTTTACCCTTTACTACCCCCCGGGTCGAGATTCAAAGTTGAAACTTGGCAGAAATCATTCTTTTTTTATAAGCTTTCGAATGACTCATCGCGATTTGAATTCGGTTCAAGGGCACATTTGACCATCTTAACCGGCTATACCCTTTAAATTATTCGACATTCTCAACAGCTATCTCCGGGTACTCTACATTATCCTAATTTCTGTAATCATTAGCCACGTAGGTATTTCTTTTCGAACTTCTCTATAAACAGTATTAAACCAAAATCAACTTTAACTCTTCATAACCGAGAATCTCATCGAATATCCTAGAGAATCACGAGTTTCTATAGAAAAATTCCACCATCGTAAAAGTAAATTTTCCTCATCCAAAGGTCGACGTCGCAACGCGATAAAATTTCGAGGCTACGGGGTTATTTATTCGTTTACGATCACACGTCGTCGTGGACTTTCTCAAAAACCTCCTCGACGCACCTGCGCGCCCACGGTTCGCGACCTGCAATACGACTTATCGTATAATACCGATAATACTGTTTGCACTAGCCGAGAAAGTTTCTTTACAGCTGAGGATATTGTAATGGACGTGGTGTACCTGCTCTCTTGTGATTTCTCTCGCAGCTACTTGCCAACGTTCCTCTTCACGACGTTATTTTGCGAGAAACGGAGACGGAGAGAATCCAACACAGTTTGATCAAAACTGAAATCGAGAGAGAGAGAGAGAGAGAGAGAGAGAGAGAGAAAGAGGGAAACTGAGAGATTTAAATCAAAATTAAAACCGGGAGAGAGAAAGAAAGGAGAAGTTGAGAGAGTTAGGTCAAAACTGAAACCGAGAGAGAGAGAGAAAGAAAGATGGAAACTGAGAGATTTAAATCAAAATTAAAACCGGGAGAGAGAAAGAAAGGAGAAGTTGAGAGAGTTAGGTCAAAACTGAAACCGAGAGAGAGGAAGAAAGGGGCAGACTGAGTGAGTTAGTTCAAAACTGAAACCGAGAGGGAGGAAGAAAGGGGCAGACTGAGTGAGTTAGATCAAAACCGAAACTGAGAGAGAAAAAGAATGGGAGAAACTGAGAGATTCAGATCAAAACTGGAGCCGAGAGACAGAAAGAAAGGGAGAAACTGAGAGATTTAAATCAAAATTAAAACCGGGAGAGATAAAGAAAGGGAGAAATTGAGGGAGGGAGAAAGATGGCATTGGAGACCAGCAAAGAGAGAAAGAGAGAGGGAGAAAGAAGTGCACGGTGCACGAAAAGACGAGCAATTTATTCGCATATCGTTATTACTCCAATTGCAGTATAAGCGTTGCGATTATTCGCTCGAACGCTGTAAAATAATTTGCAGCGGCCTCCTCGCCGTGCTGTTTCGCGCTTCGTTCGATATTTTATCTTAGCACGTGCCGAGTTGCCGCTTTAATTGCGAGCCAGAGCGGCAGGCTAGATTATAATTGGACGCAGTCGTTACTTAATCTGCTCGTAATTAATGCATGCATCGCTGCTTCTATGTGTTTGCGCGGTTCTGTTTTTCTTTGGGTTTACGTTACCGTGTATATCTACTTTCTGGAATTGGATCCGGATGATGTTAATTATTGCTCGCATTAGTCGCGGAATTACCGGCTTTCGTAAGTCGAACGTACAAATGTTACGTTTACTTCCAGCGCAGAATTTCGGTAGGCTCTGGAATGAGAGAATTAATGATAATTGGTGTGTTGAAAGTCGAAAGGTTTAATGGGGGGATGAAAAGGAGTCAAGTTATGAGAACCGAAACTTTTAGTCAGTTTGTGTCCTAATTTCTTCCTGCTAAGTTTGTGTAATCTTATCGCTAGAGATTTTCAAGGAATTCGAATTGAAGCTGTAGAAAAATAATTCCTACATGATAAGCTTATCTTCGAGATTTCCAATGTATCTAAATTATAGTCCTCCATGATACAGCCACCTGAAGTCAAAGGCACAACGGTAAAAATCGGATATGAGATCTTACAGTAATCTTCCTAATTTCCATACCAGCAGTTAATTTACATAATTTATCTTCTGATAAATGAAAACTTTATTGAATTGCATGATAATACATGTACATGAAAAATTATCACAACCCCCACAACTTACAATTCATTAGCAGCAAACCGCTTATCACCGACATTACAATTCTCATCCAAATCATACCTGTACACTCTCCCTTATCTCTAGACACCTCCAAACATAATCGTAACGACCACCGCGAATCTCCGTGAAAAAGATCCTAGTCACCTCCTGCTCTCCTGAACCCGCCATCCACCATATCACGCACTCACATGTGATTCGCACGCACGCACACTTTCTAGAGCAATGCGACACCCGCGTAAATTTCGATTTTTCCTCGCACATCTCAATCAAATCACTTAATTTTCTTTTCCATCAACTTTCGACATCGTCGAAAATTCCATCGCGGCGTAGTCAAAACCAGAGATCCACCCTGTCTGTTATATCGACTCGACGACCCCAACTTCCCCAGGGTAGAACGTAAACGAGAGGCTGAAATACGCGAAACCTCCTCCTTCCTCTTCTGCTTCTCTACTTTCTTCGTGGCTCCGAATAATCGACGGTGCCACGGACGAACCGTTATATGGCAAGCAAAGCAAGCTTTTCGCTCGCCCGGCTACAGCGATTAGGATTCCTTCCCAGATCGTGAAATTCCAGTCTCGTATTGAAAATCTGTCGGCGAGTTTGCTTCGTGACACGTCCATGACACTAATCGAAGAATTACAGCGTTCGTACAGTAGCGAGGAATCGTTATATACTTTGGAGTTATTACGCGCATTCTGCCTGCCCCGCTGCGACCATTAGAATTCCTGCATGGATCTTCGAATTCCGGTCTCGTATTGAAAATCTGTCGGCGAGTCGACTTCGTGACACGTCCGTGACACTAATCGAAGTATTACAACGCTCTTATAACCGAAGTGTTATACTGTAAGAAATTATTATGGACTTTTCGCGAAGTTATTATGAGATTGGGATTCCCAGCTTGGGAAATTTTAGCATCGAAGACTTATAATGCTTCGAGATGCTTGAAAGAGATGTCGAAGTAGTTGCAAGGTGAATGTATGTATGTACAAAATTGTTGGTACTGCATCGAGGGTATAATTTGATTGTTGGAAGAAGGAAGGTGAAGTTTAAGATGCGCTTAGTCAGCGTTGTAAAATGTCCTCTACGTTTGTGCACTATAACGCCGATGACAAGGAGTTCACCTGAATTTATAGAAATTGCAGACTTAGGAATGACGATCATCAAAATTTGAAAACTACAGAAACCTACAAAAATATACTACATTTTCAACAATCAAAATAGTTGTGTCCCATATCAGAACAATTCTATACTACAGAGACTTTCAATTTAAAAATTCAACCTTATGGACAATTCTGACATCACATGAATTATCTACCTTCTCATTGCCACCATCAGTATGTCTTTGAAAGAAGAAAAAAAAAGAACGCCGCTAAAAGCATGAAGGATCAGTCGAACAGAATGATCGACACGGCAGAATAATACCAGCGGACATACGTCGAGCAAACATCGTACATCGCAGGTGCGGAACGAGCCCGTTCCACTCTCCGCAGGAAAGAATCGATTAATCGATTGAACATTCATCGATGCGGAGCACGAAGACAGAAGAGACACGGAAAAGAGACAGCGCAGGAGAAAAGGCAAGGAAGAAGTACTCGAAGGTTGAAACGATGAGAAAGAGGGATGCAGCGAGCCGGTATTCGAGTGCGTCTCAACAATTAGCCTGAGAACGAACGAGCGAGCTAGCGATTTGTCGCGCAAGATTTATAGCTTCATACATCGAGAGAGGGCCCGCCTTCCCCTCGACCCTTCTACCACCTTGCTCCTTTTACCTTGGAGTCCGCGTTCGACCCATACGCGGCACGCACAATCGAGAAAGGGCTCCGCCGTGCCAAGACGGCCTATCTCCGTCTCCATTCTCGTGCGCGTCTACTATTCGCATGCACTTTGACGTCTGAAAACCTCGGACTCCCGACGAATCTTCGACGAGATCGCCGGAGATCTCGCGTGCCTCCTGAGAAACCCTCCTTAACCGTGACCTACCGGAATGCCTGTGAAAGGAGGCTGTTATATCGCTCGATCGCCGGCTTAGTTTCTTCCGGTTCGCCGTTACAAGGGAACGCGTCAAGGTTCTTTTAAGGCTGGTCGTGGTATTTGCTTCTGATTGAAGATCCTTTTTTTTCTTTTTTATGTCAGTGGAAGGTCTCACTGCGACGAATCGGGGCGAGTCGTCTGAGCGGGGGAGTAGGACGTTGGAGGAGTTGCTTGGGTTGGACGGGAAATGTCGATGGTTTGGAGCAGGTTTTGGAAGAATTTTTTGAAGTCAATAAAGCAGACTCATTTTTGGAGCAGCTATACATGTGATTGGGTGGGTGACAATGAGTATTTTGATAGATTTATTAATTCTGCGCCGTTTATTTTGGTACTTGAAGATGGAAAAGTTAAATGTAGAGTGGTATTGTTTGTGTTTTGGAGTGTACATTTTGCAAAAATTAAACCCCTGCCGCTAGGATTCCTTTTGTGATTGAACTTGCAATAATTCAGAACTAATTGTTGAATAATGACTTATCAGTTATTTCTGCATAATTTAACTCAATACTAACACCAGGACTACCGTCGTTAAATCTATCATATTTCAATATATTAAATAAGTACTTTGAAAAAGAAGAAATCGCGTAGCAGAAAGGATGATCAATTCAGTGATTTATGTCTTTTGTGATGAACGCAGAATTTTTGTTCTATGGATCTTCTATGAACTTGGAAAATTTTTTGAAAAAATTGTGTACGAGTCATTTTGACTGGTTTGGTAGTTCCAGTGCTAATAGCATAGAACTAATTTCAACATTCAACCCCCGTTCAATTTAAGTCTTTGGAAAGCTTAAAAATTTCCTATTCAACATCTAAAAGAAATTTATTATTTTTCGTGTCTCTTTGAAGCAAAATGACTCATTGTTAGGACGATGCAACTCGACTGTATGCTTTACCGAATCGGTGCGACGATAAGAGCGCCGGTTACGATCGCCTTTTAATAACCGCGGAGAGTTTACCATCCATGGCAATGGCAATCTAATCTACCTTTTATACTGGCACACCTACACGACTAACAGGAAATATCCCTCCCAAGCGGTGCATTATCCTTATTTACGTCGCTCTCGATACTATATTGCCGATAGGTCTTTATCTACGCGAGTCTTCGGCGCGAGAGAGCGCGCGAATTTTAAAAATCGCGGACTCGCGCAAGCGGATTTATGTCGCGCGGTGTACGTGGCGAATTCTCTTACGATCTCCGGTTACATGGACTAGCGGGAGATACAGTGGTGAAGAAACAAGTGTAAAGACTGCCGTAAAACGTAGTAATTATGCGACGTTCAGAGGATCTACGACGTTCTCTTCGAACTTACCTCTAGGTGCGCCATAGAGGTTGCAGGAATTATATTGAAACGAGAGGAACGAGATCGGGATGGGTTCAACGAAGTTATTTTACTCAAATTGACATTTATTGGGTAATAAGTGTTATTAGGATAATATGATAAAATATAGTACACATGACTGATCTTGATGATCTATGAAGTACACACCTAGACATTCCCAGGTTATACATTGCAGACTTTTATCTAAAGATCACCCTTCTCTTTGAATTATTTCACTAACTTTTCACTTACTCATACACACATTTGTCATCTCAGTCTAAACTTTATGCTCACAAATTACTACAACTTGAATACCACCAAACATTTTCTTCCATATACCAGTAACTTAACACTTTAACGTCCGGTAATTATGAATATCATACTCACTCGTGACCGATCATTTGGCTGCAGAAACTTCCCTCATACCGATGTCTCTTCGAAAATTAGAAATTCTAGAGTGACAAACAATAATTTATGAATGTCCGTGACAATCGATTAATCAGTTAAAAGTCCAAAAGCGATGGGCCCAAAAAGCCTGTTAACACTTTAGCGACCGGTACTTTTTAACATCCTATCCACTTCTGATCGGTCACTTGCACGGAAATATTTCCCTGATAGGTACTGATATCTCTTCGAAAATTGCAAAGTTTCTTCACTGAGTCCTTGGCACAGTTAACCGCAATGAAAAATAATAATTTATTACTTTCCATAGCGACCAATTAATAAGTTAAAAGGCCAAAAGTGTTGGGCCCGAAAAGTCGATTAATCGCCCGAAAAGGCTCCTGGTCGATAAAGTGTTAAATCCACAAGAAGTTCACCAACAAGCAACCATCCGGGCACCATCAAAAGAGAATCCATCCATGAAACATATACCAAGTAGAAGTCTCTTTCAATCTCCGAATCTCAGCCGTCTCGATCGAGGAAGAGTACTATAAGGTGGATAGAATCAGCGAAACGTAGTCAAGTCCTAAGAGCAGGAGGACTTTGCGCGTATATACGCGAGCACGCGGCTAGGTGTACGCAAGGAGGCGCAGGCAAGCAATCGCGAGAAAGCAGGAAGGTCGCGGAGTCGAGGAGTCGAGGAGCCCAGCGGTCGAGACCCCGCAGGAATGCAACGGCGGCTCGAATTAATAGATCGAGGGACCCGGGCGAATTTATCCGCTTCGTGGCGGCGAGTTTAAAAGCGGCGCGGGTCTCCTTTGCATCTCGATCTCCGCAGCACCGACGTCCCGGGGACGTACGCGGGGGCCCCTGTATATACGCTGGAACGTACAACGTACAGACTCGCGAGAGAAAGAGAAAGAGAAGTATAAAGAGAAAGAGAAAAAGAGCAGAGAAAAGATAGCGGAGGAGGAGAGACGGAGAGGACGTTAAAGTCGAGAACCAACCGGGATATGCCTACGTATACCTTCCACGGAGAACGAAGAAAAGTCCAAGTTGGCTCGAGGAACTTGCCTCTTCTTTGTCCCTGCTCTTTCTCCTCCTTGTACTTCTTCTTCATCGTCGTCGACTTCTTCTTCTTTCTCCACCTCCTTCTCATCCTCCTCCACCTTCTTATGTTTCTTCTGCCGGTAGGATAAATAAGAGAGACGCCGCTCCGGTGATGAGTCCAGACAACGGTTAGATAACGGGGAATCGCATTTAGATAAGAAGCGCGGAAGGGACCATTGAAAATATTCGAATCTGAGGACGAATGAGGGGGCCCCATTAAGCGTTCCGCTCCGTGCCCCACCATTCCGGCACGTGCGCCGTCTCGATAACTCCCATATAAGAAATGTCCTCGCAATTAAATCGCGAAGGTTTCTCTCTTTTTCCACGCCTTTTTTTACGCCTCTTCCTCTTCGTATCTCGCCAGGAAGCCGGAATTACGTCGAGGTTTGAGAGGGAAAATTTGTGGGTGTTTTGATAGATTTTTTTTTTGCGTGGAATTTTAATGATGCCTTGGATGTTTTCATGGGGATAGTTTTATATTTTTCTTCTCCTCTTTCGAGTTCTCGTGTAACGGTAAGCAGCTTTTGAATCGAAACCACGAGGGACGGAATTGAAGACAAGGCGAATCCTAGCTGGAGGAAAAGTCCATCGAAGATTGGAAGAACGTTGCCGCTAAGTACCATCGATAGTACCCGTATGGTGATCTTTTTTTGCAATTAGACAACAATGTTGAATTCCTCGTTGCGGCGACTAGATAAAAGACAAGCGTGCACCTGCGCCTTTGATCGCGGCACGACGCATGTTTGATAATCGTGAGGACGAAGGGTCTTTCGCGTGTCAGATGCCACCATACAGCACATGGCAATTTTTCCTACGTCTATAAAGGAGTAGAACGCAAGGAGGGAATACAGTTTTCACCGATACAACGACTCGCTACTGCGAAAGACCTCCGTCAGAGACGCTGAGAACGTACATTCGGAGAAACTTTCACCCTCGCAACGATGCAACGACAACTTTCATTCACAGTTAAATTTCCTGCATTTCGTCCAAGACAATGAAGAATATTGCACAGTAAAACTACGTTAATTGTAATCTAACCAGGATATCTGAACACCATATAGAAATTTTAAGGATCTTAAGAAAATTTCAATCAATCAAGAATCAGAATATATCTAGAATCATCCCCACTTAGAAGAACCAAAGTTGAAAATAAAAAACTCAACTAAACAGTAGAAAAGACAGCTACATCATCTTTTCTTCTCGATTAAAACTTAAGTATGAAAATCAGTCTACGATGACCCTGGATGACATTGTCAGTTTCATCGTCAACTTTTCCCAAGTCCACGCCCTCACCGCGCCACAACAGCACCCGTTCGAATCCCCTAAAATCTTTTTCCTCCCCTGTAAAAATTGTCTCAAACAATGGAAAAGCAGAGAATCGCCCTATTGACAAATAAATCGGCGAACGTGAGGTTCTATCGGCACGATTATTAGATAACTCCGAGGACGTTCGTCGCAAGAACGGCCACACGGTGCGCCAACACGAGCAAATGGAGGATGGCAGCGTTAAAGACAGGAACGAGGCCATGAAAAATGGTGTAATTTAATCGAGCGATTCGACACGGCATCGCGGCGACGTCCTTACCTGCCTAAGCTCTAAGAGGTGAGAAATGTTGCTCGTCCCGTGACCGATGTCTACACACCGTGCTGTCACGCACTGACATATCGCTCTGATAAAACCACGACCCGGCCAACGGTTTCTCCCTCGAGACTGCCGAGTCCTCGACATTTAAGTATTTCTTACACGGGGCAGCGATTCGATAGCTAATGTCCCGGACGTCGGGCACAAGCTTCAAAGAGAGTCTCTCTTCGTCTCTCGAGACGACCTCGCGGTGAACTCGCTTCGAAGATGCGCCAAGTTAAACCCTGACCCCGTACCGTGGCCGATTAATCAGATTCCTCGTTATGTGTGTTTTAGCTCCCTTTCGGCCTTCGGGAACGGTTTTTCGCGTTGGCGCGCCTCTACCATCGTCGATAGACGTCGAGAACGAAAGTAGAATGGCAATGAAAACATCCGAAGGATACCTCGAGGGATACTTTCGCTTATTAATAATCTTATTAATTCTCCGCTCGTTAGCTCGGACAAGGTTAAGAATGGACTCTCGCGGAAACGCGTATAAATATCAGGTGTCTCGACGACGAAAGAAATATTTATCGATGCGAAGCCTTCGAATTAAATATTTAAACGATCGTTTCTCGAGGATTGCCGTGAGATGAGAAACAAAGATGGAGAGAAGAGGAGAGAGAAAGGAGTAGAATACTAGTCGGCAATGCCGGAGAGATGGTCCGAGAACAGTTTTTCGCACTTTGAACCTACGCGGTCAATAGCATTTCCGCCTCGATCCCGTTTGAAACACTAGACGGCCCGGCGGCTTAGCATTGAGTAATGCGGTGCGGAGTGGCAGTAATGAGGGACATTAATATGCAATGAAAATGTCCCTACGCGGGCCGTGTTATTCGAGTGCGTGGGGAGTGTGAAACGTGCGATAGCGGCGAGATAGTGAGCCAATATTAATAGCGGCCCTTCATTGTTCTACGATACGAGCGGAGCCACGAACGGACCGGAGTCCCGACGTTTCTTCCTCCCGTGAAATAGAGAAGAGGCACGTTTCGGGCTTTAAATGAACAACAGGATCTTCGACGACCATGAAGAATCGTCGAAAAGGAAACACCATTCCCAACGAGCACGAAAAGTCCATCGGCCGATCGTCCATTTCATCCCCCTCCTCTTGTAAGCCGGTCGGCTGTTTGTAATCAGTCAGAAAACGGTGTATTACCGCGAAACGTGTTTCGTTTATAATTAACGCGGCTTTTCTATTATCCCCGCACGTCCATCATGTGTATTCGCTAAAAATCCTCGAAGCGTATCGCTCCGAGACGAGCCGCCGCGTGCACTTACAATTAGGAAATGGCGCTCATACAAGACGACAGGCATGTAATTAGCGAAGGCTCGCGGGTGTGCGCACGTTTCGACGGCCGTTTCGCGTCTGCACGTTGCATTCACCTACGTACGTACACCCGTGGCTACTATATAGATACTATGCCGATCCTCCAACTCTCGAGGGAAGAAAGAAGGAGAGATACACGTAGGGACGAGCCGAGGGGAAGACAGCTCGGTTCCGCGCTTCCTTCTTCCAGAGTTGGGCAGTTCTCTCAGCGTGGCGCATACCGAACAGCTCGTACAAATAACACGAGAAAGAGGGCGGCAGAATGGGCTCTGCCGAGAGATTTGGCACGACTCGGTCTCGCCTCTAAATTAGTAATTGCAGCCTCCTTGACGTGGCGCCCCGATAAAAAGCGGCCATAATGCCTGGCGATACGAGGTCACGAACCGGGCTAAAGTGAATACTTATCCGCGGCACGCATACTCCTCGCGGAATGCCCTCAGTCTCTCGAGAGGCATCTTTGCTCGTCCGCCTCAAAGATCGGCTGTACACCTCATGTAAAAGCATCTCGCCAACGTGCCACGGCCTTCGAAAGTGTAAGAGCGAACCGAAGAGGGGGCGTAATCCGCGGCGACGTGTATTCTCACGTCGTGCTTTCTCCGGGGCGAGCGTGGAGAAGGCTCGGTGAATCGTCTCGACTTGGCTTCCGACGAACACCCGCCGATTGGTGATCTTGCCTGAGTGAAAATGATCTTTGCGATTGATCCGTTGAGCGACGATGATTCGCGGTGATTGGCAAGTAGCTTGTTTGAGAGCTGGGTCATTGGGTATAGAATTGTCTTGGATATTGGGGATTAGAAGATTTGGATTTGGGTGGTTAGGGACATGGCTAAAATTGAAGGTCGTAGATGTGATGATCGTAGCAATTGGAGCAGAAAAATTTGAAGGAAGAAGGAGAATTTGGATTATTTTGGAGAGAGGGATTAGACGCGAATGTTGACAGTTCGAAGAAGAAAAATCAACTTTATTTCTGATACGTTTAACAGTATAGAATGCAAGCTACTACTTTGGAAAATTAATTGCACGGTGGAGTATTATTGCAACTGACGTTTCAAATGGTATATAAACTAAGAGGAAAGCATCTTTTAACGTACATAATGTATGAAAAGTGAACGTGATATTCCAGCTATTTATAGACAAGAAGGTTCAGCAATACACACGCCATATTGTCGCAATGCGAGACGTATGACGCGCGTATTCGCGACAAATGGCATAAATTCCTACAATTTTAAAAATCCGTCGATCAAAAGATGGTAACTCCCTTCCAATGATCTCTCGCGGTTCGTTAATACGATGAAAATACTCACGGAAAATCCTCAAGTCGAATCAATTATCGCCTATTACATCGTATTACGTTTACAACGTAAGGGATGCCGCGAATGTCGGCGAATCTCTCGGCGAAATTAAAATACGCCGTTTCCCGGCCGAGAAATAAATTCCCTCAATAAAGGATCGTGAAAACCCGGCAGACACCTTTTCGATTGGAATTTACGTCCAAGCTTACGTCAAGATTCGCTTTAAAGCGTGCACGCGCACCGTACCGTAGGAACGGCATGAGTATCGTGCATGAAAAGAAAAGTCAAGTGTTAATTAATACCGGAGTCGAGAGATCTCGCGCGCCGGCACGAATGGAATGCGGCACTATTCCAATGTTAACGTTAACAGATCTAGAAATATCCTTAACGGGAATGCAAATCTGGACTTATAACCCGCGTTATCGGCATTGCCTTCGCGGCTCTCAGTGGACGTAACTCGAACGTCACCTTCGTTCTCCGATCGTTAAAGTAGAGTCACGCTCTCGCGTGTACGATTCTAAATACGTAGATCCCGACGGATTCCGCGGGTGAATCGTCCTCTAAATTATTCTCCCGGCGTCTCCAAATTCCAACGATTGCCCGTTCGAGACTTACCGTACGGCGTGCGATCTCGTAGAGGTAAAATTAACAGCCCTCTTCGGGACGCTTCGACGCGCCGTATCTGATATTACGAAAAGCCGACTTTTACTTTTACAGCGTAAACGTTAATATTCGCCGCGCACGCGGAAACGGCCGCGTCGTGCATACCGACAGCGGAGAATCGTGGATTTTTTAACGCGTGGAAATGGCAATAACAATGAAACCTCTGATTTGTCACCGACTGAATTATTAATTCGCGCCGTTAAAATATCCTCGGACGTTTCTTTGTACTTGAGCGCGTGGACGGACGTACGTAAATCGACCTGCGACGGAATAACGTGAATTTTGTGCTGCATTAATTAATGAAAAATTACATACGGGCGATAAGCCCGTAGCAGTGACGAGCCGGCTGAATAATCTTCGTGGTAGAAAAACTTGGTAACGTACTACGAGGTACAGGGTATTTCAAAAATGTGTCATATAATTTCTTGCCATCATCCTGCCCCTCTGATTTGGCTCAAACAAAAATCAACCCTTCACAAAATTACCCTTCATGTTGAAATTCAATTTACAACCCACCTGCTACCAACTACCGGTGCATAGCCTCGACATATCTCAAGAACAAATCAACATCAACCCCCATTTCATTGAAATCTTTCAAACATGCAAATTATTCACGATTCCCGACATTTTCGCAAGAACATGCTGAAGAACGACAATGCACGAACTCATACGTGTGATTTCCGAAAGAGCACGTGCAACCAGCCAGAAGAACGAAGGACGAAGCTCAAGGAGCGCAGCAACACCGACTGGGAGGGGTCGAGACGTCAGGTTCGCACGCGGGCACGTTTCGAACCTAGCGAGTTGCCCCGTCAAAGGCCGCAACGAGCGCTTGGAAGGAGGTACAGGGCCGATTTCAATAACCATCCCGTGCATCAGGTTTTATTTATTTTTCACGGCTCGCGAAGAGAAGTTGCCCCTTTCTCCTTCAAACGAGCGGAAACCGTCGAGCTCGAGGCGAATGTGGAGAATGAAAAGAGGGTGACGGCGAGGGTGGAAGGCTGAACGACGTTCAAACCATAGAAGAAGCACACGCCACCTTCTTTGGTGTGTTATAAGTCGGACACCTTGTCATTAATGCATCGTTCGCATATTAGACGATGCGAAACGGCGGAAGAGTTGGGTGACGAGAAATGTACACCCTTGTATAGCTTCGTGAAGCTTGGAACTACGTGTACATGCTAGCGAAATTATTGCAGGCCCCGAGCGCCAGTTTCGTCGTAGATCATGCTCAGGCTCTGGCTACCGACAGGGTATTCCCCATTAGGGTACTCGGGCTATGGTTACGCTTTCCTGATAGACGCTGCGATGACTTATGGCGAGAGTCGGTGGAAATGGGGAGGTTGGAAGGATGGAACAAATGGGGGCACTGTAGGAATAAGGATTAGAGCTAATGTACGTTTTGCAAATGACGGAAGAAGAGATTAAGGGTACTTTCGCTTCATTGGTAAAGTCCTTATTGTCAATTTTGTTAAGAATTTTTTATTTGGTATTTATTTAAAATTTCTTGATCAGAGTGAGGAGGTGAAGGAATAGAAACTCGAGCTCAAATCCTCCTTTGTTATCTTTGTAAAATGTGTTCCATGTGATAAGCTTATCATAGTCTCCGTGATTCAAAGCCCATCCAAAATTATAGGTCCCAGGCGAAATGACTATGTCAATCATAGCCGAATAGTAATTGCAAAATGAGAAAATCATATTACTCAAAAAATACAGCCATCCCTCCCAAGCAAAAGTCACAAAACACAAAGAAAAATGCGCTAAACATTAAGAAATAATTCAATTTTCACTGCATTACAAACACCTCATTTTTTGTTTTACGTTGCTAATAAAAATTAATTTTCCAAGCACATTCTTTCCTCAGTTTCAGAAATCACCGTTGGTCAGAGTACGTCGATCAAAGATGAGATAAAAGCGATCGACCAGCCACATCGAGACGATCGATCTACGGTCTCCTTTCCTGCAGGCACGACGTCGATCGAAAATTCAATCTGCTCGAGCTCGACTCGGGCTAAGTGGATCGTTCGACTAGGAAGAAACCGGCGCCTATTACCAGGCTCGTTTCTCACCTTGCTCGTGCTCCTCTCGCCTCGAACTGCCAGGCCAGGGGGAAGAAACGGCCGAAGCACGGACAAAAGCGCGTTCGAGATTCCTATTCGGTCGTGCTCTCGCTACGAATTATGGCGGATGCTGTGCCCTTTTGCATGCCTATCGAAGCAACACCGTGCGCGACGCGAATCCTAGATCGGCTAACCTTTCGCCGTTGAAGATATCCAGATCGGTTGTCCACGAGCATCGAAACACAGCTGATTTTTTATTTTTTAAAAATGGAATAAAATGAGAAAAATTCTTTTTCAGATTTGGGACCTTTGGCGATGGTAAATTTAAGTCGTGAAATTTCATAAGAAAGGTGGAAAGATTGAGAGAAAAATTATTTATTTTTGGGAAATTAAGTTGATGCCATGTCTGATGAGAGATTTTGGATAAAAGATTTATTAACACTAGAACTACCAAACCAGTCAAAATGACTGGTACACAATTTTTTCCAAAAATTCTCCAAGTTTGTAGAAGACTCATAGAATAAATATTCTACGTCGATATCACTAAACATATATCACCCAATCGAACAAATTTTCCGCCGCTTGATACCCCCTTTTTCAAAGTACTTATTTAATTTATTAAAATATGTTGGATTTGACGCCGGTAGTTCTAGTGTTAATTTAGTAACTAATTTGCAAAAGACTCAGGGTATGTATCGTGTAATAGATTTGTTGAAAGAAGGATAGAAGAGGGAAGTGATAAGACTTGTTTATAATTGCTGAAATTTATTTTGTAAATCTTGTTAAAGTTTGACATGAGTGTTGAAGGAGGATGATTATTTTGAGAATCAATTTTGCAGTAAATCGCATGTAGCTTGTAATACATTCGTTATGTAAACGAAGATAGAACGAAAGTGGCAGACTTTTGAAAAGTCGCTGCAATTTAGCGCGGCTAGGTGGACGTGGCTCGTTTAAACGATATTATTACGTGAAAATTAATTTTCCCCCTACGTAATTACGTTTATCGCGCCATAAGTTTGTTATATAAATGGAGCGACGTACCGAAGAAATATCGATGCACGCAACAGGTAGCCGTTTCATCACTGTCCTCGCGGCTCCTCGCATTTCCGCGATGAGAGAAAAAAAGCCAACGAACCGCGTTAAAATATCGCGGCGCATTAATCGCCCTGTAACGTAAACGAATACCTCCGTGCAGTTAATTATTACTGGAGCATCGATAAATTGCAGCCATTGTGCCGCCAACGATGATATTTCTTTCCTCGTAAACGCTCACCCGATAGGATGTCTTAACGGTCTCTTATTCGCAATTATTTTAATATTTAATTTACAACTACCTCGACATAAGAAAAAATCCCCTGACAACTTGTAACTTATATAACGCAATGCTATGTACTTGCTACGATAAATTACATCCTCCCGCAAAACTGTCACCCATCGTGTAAAGTCTCTCGATACACCATCCAAAAGGTACCCGTGGAAAATGACTCGTTTCCCGGTAATCATCCTTTGCCGGTGAAAATTCGTAGAAAAACACTCTCCAACGAAGACTCCGGTTTCCTCGTGATCGAACGTGGCCCCTATCTCTATGAATTTTTCTTCAGTATCCCGGTAAATCACGCTTTCGAGACTTCGCGCGCGAAAGCGGAAACCATGAGGTCGCGAGGTTCGGAAACGTTACGGTGAAGTTTCGCACGATAATTCTACCCCGTGTCTCTTTTTCTCTCTCGACGAAATTCGTTAAACGGCGGCGCGTAGGGTGCATCAGGGGTTGAGAGAGTTTGGTTCGAAGGTTGTAAGGTTGGAAGTGTCAGACGCCATAGGGGGCCCCGAGCCTAGCCGGTGCTACATCATCCACGGGGACAGCGTATCCACTTGTTAGCGAAGCGGGCACAGCCACTGCCTACAAATACGTTTCCGTCATGATAAATGGACTGCAACTCTCGAAATACGAAGGCATTCCGACTCCGGGCGTTGCTTGATTAATGAACTACGGGATTTCTACGGTAAGTCCGCGTACTGATTCGACCTCGGGTTCCCTCAGCCGTGGAACATCCTCCGCGAGGGATAGCACGAATCGCGCCCGCGGGACAGGGTCCCTTCAGAGACGAAGGGAGCTTCCGCTTCGCGCGTCGATGGATTTAATTGTCCGAGAAATTCCCTGTCTACGTTATAATGGGCAGGATTGATAACCTTGATCGTGGTGGAATCGTTAGAGGAGGAGGCTATGGTGGGGAGAAAAATTTGCGTTTGGGTTGTTTTGTCTTGGGTGAAGAGGTTTGGTTTGAGAGTGACTGTAGATTTTTAATTAGGGACTTTTGGGTGCTTTCTGATTTGGGCGAGTGGTTCTGCTTGTGGGTGTTTGTACATGCAGGTAGAAGAAGCTTAAAGCAACCCCTTAAAGTATGGGATTTCAGAAAATAGGTACCTGTGTTGCATAGACATTTTGTTTTTTTAATTGTACAAATAATATCAATATTCGATATGGTATAAGTAATATTCCAGGATGCATATTTGTGCATCAACAAGTGGAACACTTAACACCACTCTACCTCAAAGAGTTGTAACAATCAGAGGGTGGTTGGAGAAAAAAGTGGAAATTGTTGATATCTGTTACTCCTCCTTTTCAAACGTATTAACATTCCTTCCCGATAATTGAACGAATTTCTCTACCATACAAATTTAGCCATACCCCCAGCTTCATGTTCAGTCGAGAAAGTCAAAGAAAATTGCAAGACGATCGGAAAAACGAAAAATTCTCATGGAACTCGTCGAGATTCGAGGACGGGTGAAAAAATTGGCGAGTTATCGGTGAGAAATATCACGAAGGAAGGGGATGAGCTTAATTTTCTTGAGCCTTCATCCCCAGGCCGTTGGATGGTGCGCCAGGAGCGTATGCTCGAGAAGATAGGGCCCGTTCGCGGTCGGCCGAGCGTAACGATAAATCAATAGCAGAGGCCCCGCGGTATTCTCGGTGGTGCCCATAATAAATTCATGAATTGTAAAACTGCTGCTCTCGCGCGGGACGAACCGTGGCGTATTGGATTTATTGGTCGACCTGACCCCGCTAAGACGCCTCGCTAAGACTGCCTCGGTGGGTGGAAGGGAAACGAAGGTTTCAGAAAAAAAGATGGAAGTGTGCGCACGTTGGAGGAAGAAACTTCGAGAGAAAGAGAGAATGAAAGACAGAGAGAGAGAGAGAAAAGAAAGAAGAAGAGTAGGAGAGGACGCGGACGTGATGTATGAACGAGTTAACGGGTCGCTATCGATCACTCGCGTTACCAAATAATTTTCAATTATCCCCTATAAATCGAAAGAAGCATTCGAGGTACCGCGAGGTGGGCACGATTCGATTGCCAGTCGATCGTCAGTCCTCGAGATCGCTCGAGGACAGCTCGGCCGATCGGCGGGTCTCGTTAAACAAGATGGAAGCAGAAAGATTACAAAGCGACGCGTTATAAATGGCCGCGATAATATCGCGATTCAACCGGAGGATTTCACGGCTTCGCCCAGAGGGAGGATTTATTAATTTTAACGACTTACCCGGCACGCGTGCCGGCACGATCGACTCGCGTCCAACTGGATAATCGAAAAGAGGAAACTACACCATAAGACGAGCCAGATATCAAGGCTGAATAATAATCCACGCTCGACATTGATTCCCAATATGTAAATACTGAAAATCTTGATGTCGCGTTCACCATTCCTTTCTCCATATATTTTCCACGCGTAGTCTGAAAGGTTCGGAGGCTTTGGGCCTTACAGAAGTATCATTGGCGATTATGCCCATGGCATTTATCGAGGTACATATACCAACAGAGACTCGGAGGGCCCTTAAGGCCGCACCGAGAGAGATTACCGCACCGGTCGGGCAGTTAGAAGTGGTTTAGCGATAATTTAAACGCGCTAAATCAGAAACGCATTTACGAGATCGGCGTGAAATTTATAAATTAGCCGACTGGCAGATTTGTGGCTGGTATTTATACATTTGCACCGCCATGGGGCCCACGGCGAGTCCCGGTGCCCTGCTGGCAATGGAAAAGCCCCGCGTGCTCCGGTGATTTACGCCGGAGCATCGGCACCCTGGTGAGGATGACGACGAACGTACGACGAAAATCGCATTTCCCTCTGAACGATGATAGAAAAAAAAAGTCAGCTTTCCTCGTCTGTTGAAAATTCGTCGCTCTTACAAAGGACCCCGCGCGTATCGCGATGCTACGACGGAAACGTTATAACTTCTCGGGTAAAACGGGTGAAATAAATTTCCCTAAGAGGAACGGTACGGCAACCGGTCGCGTGATAAATTACGTTTGCTGAGAAGGGGAGAAAAAATGTTGGTAGGCTGTATGATATTGATTGAGAGACTCGCCTGGAATTTTCTGCCCTTTGCCGTGGCTCTAGTCGCGCGTGCGAAACATTCGTCCAGGCGACTCTCTCGTCACGTATGCACAAAGTGGAATGTAATCGCGAGGAGATGAGAAACTGTCGAAGCTACGCGATAATAAGGTATCGCGAACGACGTTTATTGACGATGCGACTTCGATGCGGTCTTTCGTTCGAGTCGATGAAAATACGTGGAGGCGCTTGAAATAGAAAACATTTCACGATGGTGGATAATAAAATGACTGCTCGCCGCAATGTTGTCGGGGTTGTGCAACGGGAACGAAAAGTGGCTAACCGCGCTTTAAATCAAAAACGACAAGTGGATTAAACTGGTCGTGACGTATTATCGACGTTGTTTCACTGGGTGGAGTTAGGATTGCAACATTGTAGAGGAGAATATTATATTTAATACAGCAACCTTTCAACTTTCAAATTTCCACATTCTTGACACCATTTTTTTTTCTATGTGTTCTCCAAGTAAAGTATCTTCAGAACATAAAAATGTGTATTAGCTGTTTGGTCAGTATTGTAGTTACCAGGAAACATATTTGGTTCCATGGCATTTCGGGTTTAAAATTCGCGCGCATTCGTAAAGTCGCGGGTGGTTCAGCATGCAAGTCCCTGGTCGAGCATTACGCTTAAGGACGATGTTGCGAGCGTTCATTATAAGGATGAAACTCGGCATGGGGTCCCCATGGAGTCGACACCCATTCCAAAGACGCTGTATTTAATTTCTCTTTAAGCCCGGCTTAAGAAACTAATGAGACACGCGCTACGGTTACCGGAAGTGGACATCGCGAATTTATTAATCTATCCTCTCTCTTCAACCCTTTTATCTCAGGTTCTCTTCTCTTCCTTCGTTTGGCTGCTGTCGTCGTCATTAGAAGAAAAAGTCACGGGGAACACGATCCTCGTGACTTGGCCCATGAGTGAGTCGCTTCTTCGCGAACTCTTTCGCGAGTTGGAATCCGCCTAGTCATTATCGCGCCTCGGTACACTTGTCGAAGAAATATCCGCGAGAAAATTGTACCTTTCCTGACGTGTGTGCCTGTCGAACAACCATTTCAATTAACAGGGAACAGAAGAATATAAATGGTGAAGAATAGAACGCGTCTTCGTCGATCGATGTTCAATAAGGGATGATTTTATAAAACAAGCGACAAGTCGTCCCGAAGAATTTTATCGTCGATCTTAAGGATCTCTATCAGAGAGATTGCAACGTTTGAGAACTAGTTTGAGCACCGCTACAATGATCCACCGAAGCGAATCGCAAAATGAGTGTACAGATAAGCGAGACTTCCGTCTACCTGCTGGTCTGTCCCGTCAGTATCGATCTTGACACGATTCCCATGACTCTGGACCGTTACTTGTGCGAAACCGGAGGATAAATTAGATTGATATTGAGCTAAACTCAAACGCCGCTATCATCCAACAGCGGACTCGTCCAGAACGATGATTGGCACTCTTTGATCCGCACCTGCTGTTTCGTAGGAATTCTCCTACGATGGGATTCCATCATTTTCTCACGATACGCATGCAACCGGTCGCGTTCGATCCCTAATACGATCCCGTGTATTCGCCTTCTTGCAGGAACACGTCAAAAACATGATCGTAAAGGTTAACGATAAGATTAATAGCAGTCAGATCGAGCAATAAGAGGAGTTCTTTTGGAGAATTCTCCATAACCACGTTAATTCCCACTACGATTTTTTTTTTTCCTACAAAAACTTCATCCAACTTTCTCCAATTATTGCAACCACCTTTAATCGAACCATCGTACATAATTGCATAATATTCATTCGAGATAATCATAGCGCAAGAGCAGAATAAAAAAAATAGAAACCCAACCATAATCCCACCTCCACGAAGAGAGAACGTAGATGCAGGACAGTTAATTTTAATTCTGATTTAGTCCCGATCCTCCAAGGATTTTCACGAGCACGAGTATCCGCCACTCTAGGGGGTCGACCGCCCCCACCGTCCACGAGTCTGCCTCTTCTTCTTCGAGCTTACCCTTCCACGGCGTTGGATTTACAGGGAAGCCCTTATCCGTCGGTGATCTCTTCGGGAACGCAAGCTCATTTAAAACAATAAACCGGGACAATTTCATAAATTTCGCCGCGGAAATCTCGCCGGATCTCGGGAGAGTAATTTTAATCAGGAGTGCCGGGCCGCACCGCGGGACGTCCCCGAGGAGCGCAGAGGCCCACTGCGACGGGACTCGTCGCTGCACCGACGGCACTCCCCCGTCGTGGTCCCTTTCTCCTTTTACCGCGGTCGAAATTCGGGGCCCGACGCTACTAATTTACCGCTACCTGGATACATGCACGCTTACCGCCGTTGTTTTCTAACTTGAGTTACGGCGGCGATGGACCAGGAGCGGCAGCGACGTTGCCCCTCTCCTCGCCAGGGTATAAATAATTGCCCGGCATGGGAACGAAGAGCCGAGTGCCCCGGGTACGCCCTGGGGGCGGACGGGTGGTCCATATTCGTTTCTTACCTTGCTCCTGCCAGGGACGATGTGGACTTGCCAGCTTCGCGGGCGACATGTGCCGGGAATTATGTTTCTATCGCAGGTGGACGGTAACTGCTGCTAACCCTTATGGGGATGAAGTAGAGGAGAAGAGATTTCCTTCTGTATTTTTTTTTTGATTTAGGTGATGTCGTTAATTTAAGTTGGAAAAATATACCGGAGGTGATGGAGAATTGTACTTGCAAGTATGATTTTGAAGTTGGTGCAGTTTGCTCTGTATCTGTGAGGATGAGGTGGATGGGTTTAAAACTGGGGTGAGTTTAGAGGCTTTTGTGTAAGTTATATTTATGGGTTGCTGGCGAGTATTGCGACTGGAGATGAGAATTTAGAGAAAGGAAAGATCGGGTTGAGATACAGCTTGAATTTAGAAAAATTCTTTGGGTGTAACTTTGAAAGAATTTTTCTATCTCTGTAAAGTATCCGATGTCCTAGACTTCTGGTAATATGTGAATAGTAGAAGCAAGGACATGAAAAAGTAACATTTCAGTTACTAATTGACAATTACCATCAATTGAATTTAGTTACCATAAAAATTACGATCAATTTCAAAATTTCCTTCTTTCGTGACGAGTCTAAAAAATCCTGCGCCCAGTAGTGGCCCCGAGATTAATGTAGAAAGATTGACCTTCCGAACAACAGTCTCTCGTTATTTCTGGATAATAATGGACACCGGATGATCAGAGATTCGTTCCTCAGAAGATGGGGAACCTAGATTAAGGCGTTCGATAAAAATTCGAGGCGTCGTTGGGTCGGATCGCGGTTATTCGGAGCTAAACGAAATTTATTGGTCCAGATTCGCTGTGATCAGTGTTCTTCGCCACACCCACAAAGGGTAAGTGGAATTCGGTCACTCGAGATCACAGACGAGCGTCTAAAAACGATCGATAAATAATCACGAAACGGATGAAATACGCACGGATAACATTTAAAAACTTTCACCGGTGGTTTCCCACGTGATGACGTCAGAAGCGTCACTCCCGCACCGTTGCCCGATGCTGAATGGCCGCCTGTCGATTACTCAATGACTTATAGTTACTGTGTTTAAATACGGAGACGTTCCTGCCGCGTGGCATTAATAGCTATGATTTCTTGGGTGTCGTGATGCGTAGGCAACGGTTCGCGTGAAATGTGACCGTACTGCTCTCGGGGAGGTTTTGAAATCGCTACGCCTGGGGCGACGAATTTTTGATCGCGATCTATCGACCGCCACGAAACTAGCCTCGGCTACTCGGACCGAGATGTTTCGAGAGAAATAAAGAGAGAGAAAGATAAAAAGAGAGAACATTGAGTAGGAGAGAAAGAGCTTCGGAGACATTGATATACGCAGGACGTATTTCCAGAATGCCGAGGAATACAAATTTGTTATTAATAATATGTATTGAGCATTCGACGTTCTTCGTCGATCTTCACGAAATTTACTATCAACTGTCTGAAATTAACATTTTATTTTTTATATAATCCTTCGTGTGATCGTTTCATGTTTTGTGGGAGACTCAATGACGCCCCTGTTGGAGGCTGTTGGAGTTCGGGCCTCAAGGATTTCTTATTGTTTGTCGGAGGGCTCACGACAACGAGTTACTCGCATGCACATGCCCTCTTGGTAGAAATTGCCGTAACACCATACCGATCACGTACAGCCGGGATGGACTCTCGACCTCATCTGCCGATGATGATGGTACCCGATGGCCTCGTGCGCGTGTACGTGCGGCGTGAATGAAGAGGACTAAAGCTTACAAGCGTCGCAAATTGCTGTCAATTTTGGTGATTTTTCGATTGCTCCGTTAAAGTCGAGGTAGAAGTTAGCGCTTTGATAAGTACACCCTGATACCAACACGATAGGGGTTACATTTAAAATTTTTATACTTATCAATGTTGCTTCGAAAAATTCTATTTATTCCTATATCTGTGAATCATTAAATTTGGAAAAGAGTTTGCTACATGCTATATCCCATTTCTCCAAATCTCCTATTGTCACTTTTTACTTTCATCCCTCATAGCTACAACAACAAACCATTAAAAAATTATAATTCTCCTATTCTTCGAAAAATTCGAACCTCTGCTCGCATCAAACTTCCTACTCAAATTTCACCAACTATACCTAAATACAAGAAACATACAAACTTCCCCACATCCCCATAAACCCTACGCTCCCTTTCCACCTCAACAATCCCCCTCAAACTCCCTGAAAAATGCTCTGTCCTACACACCTAGCATCATCGTGAAAACCATAACCAGACCGCAGGTTTGGATCCATCGTAGAAGCACAGTGCAAGGCCCGTAATGCAGCGGTGCTCGGTGCAACAAGGTTTGCACCGCAATGCCACGTAGCCGGCGCAGACAGCGTGTAGGATGAAGTCTTCCCCGCGAAACGACCATTATCGTTATGATCGCGGCCAGGTAGATGCCACCCCGTGATTACCGTATCGGCCAGCGATCGACGGCGACAGGACTCGCCATTATGCGATCGACACCTTCCGAGACACGTTCGCGCCGTAAATCATCGGCTAAACGGAAAACCCCCTCGGCTGTATTTACGGGCAAACGCCGTGAATGTTACACCGTGGTTCTTCGGCAACGCGCTCGGATCTACGTAGATCCTCGCTTGCATCTACGAGGATCTACGTATTGATTTCACGTACCGCCGGGACACCTAGAGACTTAGGGTGCGAATAAACACGGTAAATCGCTGGGCGGGAGAAAAAATCGAAGATGGCAATTTGACTCGTTCGATGATGGCAAATCGTGGAGGGATTTTGATCGATTGAGTCGTGCTTTGAGGTGTTCCATGAGAGTTATGGTTGGGGAAACGGGAAGAGAAAGTTGTAGGGTGGATGTAGGTAATGAAAAAGTGTATCTAGGCAGTGAAGTTGTAGATAATTGTCGTGGCGAATTAGATGGAATTTCATTTATGTGGAATATCACCTCGTGCAGTGTTATTCTTGATCTTGAAGGGGAAAAGTAGTTGGCTTGTTCGAAAATTTCGATTCTCCGGTGCCTGAGGAAAGCGGAAGAAACAGTATGACAACAGAGACCAATGTCTTTGCCTCCAAATATAGTAGTTAGTATCTCTCCATCTCCTCCGTGCAGTTCAACTTCGTAAGCTTCATTTGCGTTGGTACCAACACCTTTCCTTTGCTTCTTCTATCTTCCAGGTTCAACCACTAAAGATACGTCCCCTAAGATTCAAAGTTTATAAGCACAGATCCATATCCTTCCGATTTCCAGCAGAGCTTGCCAAATCATCAGCAATCTTTCCCGCGATTAAAGGTCGAGTGTATCGAAGGACTTTGCGAATCTCTCGCGGAAAAACGAACGTTAGATCCGCGATCGCGTTAACCCTACCACGGTCAGGCCCGTCGAGGATACAGATGTCTCGTTCATTATGACACGAAACGAGCGAAAGAAAAGCAAGAGGTGGATAGGAACCTGTCGCGACGGGAAAGGCATGAAATTCCCGCCATTCACGATGTCAGCTATTAACGGACGTACGGCGCTACATCCTTTACAAGTCACAGGTGCTTTGTAGCCGGGCGCACTCTATGGGCCTCGGCACGCTTTAACCGCATAATCATCCGATGGGCTGGGAACCGACGTTATAATAACGTTAACACTTCGAATTACACGTTAAGGGCCGGCTGATTCGTCTGCTCCGCGGCATGAAAGATGTACGACTTTTCATTGGCAAGAAGACGTCGAGCGCGGTGAGTTCATCGAACGATTTGCGTCAATGCGGCTCAGATGCGTTCGGTGAAGCAATCACCAGCTTCATAGAGGTATCGCCGATAAATTGTGAACGCTTTGTACGTTTTTATAGTTGCTTTTTTTAATTGTCTTCGACGTTCCTTTGAGCAGAGTCTATTGGTTCGTTGATATGTAGGGTGGATGGTGTTTGCTGAGGAAATATCTGTGGAAAGTGATTTTAGATTAAGCTACACCTATATGGTACATTGAGACGAAAAGTTTCTTGTCAGCTGTGAGAGAATTTATTTGAATTATTATTTAGTGATTCACAGATTGAGTACCTTGGAATGCATCCAATACTGTTAGTCTTAAGCGAAATGCATAGCAGTTAAAGTCAGAGGGAAAAAAGCATTCAGGAATTAATAGATAATAAAGAATTTTAGTACCATAATATCAATTCACACTTGGAGCATGTATTATGATCCAAAGTAAAATGGAGAATTCACGTTTCCTCGGAGAATCGTGGAGAAAAATACGTAACCCAATGGCACAACCATTTTCCTGATATCTTCTAATTATCCTTTTCCAAGTATTCGAAGATAAACGCAAGAAAATGAGAGATATGTGTTTTATGATCGTCTGTATAGACAGATAGCGTTAATAATGCGTAAAACATCCACAGGAAGCTTCAGCCAAAACACACGAGCACGGATTCTACTGAATCATTCGTCTCCGGTTGCCGGAGCTCCCGAGGTCAATGCGTTAAGACGATATTATGCCGTAATTAAGATAACAGCCTGCGAATAACGTCAGCAAAGTCATAATTAAACTCGTCCTCGGAGGGAAAAGGAGGGAGAGAGGAAGGGAGAAAGAAAGGAATAGAGTTTGCTCACCTACGAACTCCGAGAAAACCTTCGGGTTATTTCCAGATGCATTTACCTCGATTGCACCCGTGCTACGCTTTCTAATATCCGCGATTAGATGTGAAGACTTTAAAGTAATTAATTGCAGACTCTTCGTGTTTGCAAAAGTACGGGGTACATGAGCTTACCTTCTGGCAGAAATGAAATTTTGCCCGTGCGGTGGATAGAACTTGCGAATGTGTCTTATCTTTTGACGATATTTGACACTAATTGTAGTTAATTTTATTTGTTGATCTCTGTTTATCGAAATTCTTGTCCTGTTCGACACGATGGAGAACACTGTGATGCACAGAATTCACACAATATCAAATCGAAAATATCTCTTAATTATTAATTATTGATCACCCTAAATCCGTCATATATTCTGACAAGAAATCTTTCAATTTTAAATCTGCAAATCTCTCAAACTTGGAAACCCTTGAATCCTTGGAGAGAGGGATGTTTCCGTACTGATAAATAATTAATGTTTCTAACCAACCTCGCTCGATTATAATTTATTCGCAATCTTCAACCCCTCAATTCTCCGACAGTTAATAAATATCTCAGAAATACAATCCCACAAAAATTCTACAAATCATCAAAATTGGCGATCAACGCGACCCTGAAGAGGACGTTCCTTCACCGTGCTATAACTTCGGAGTCGATCGTAACCACGGCGCGTGGAGATTCTCGAATTTCAAATCCACGTCTCACGATTGTGAAATCCACAAATGGGGACAATCGAGACTGCCGTGAGATCGTTCGCTCCCGGTGATTCGGTGGATTCACGTCCACCAGCCATGGAGAGGGCAAGGGTATCACGTTGAAATCCGGGCGGATCGTAAAAACCTAAGCAAAGGCGCGTAAATTCCAGAATTTATGGAGACGCCCGTGAACACCGCAAACGAGGAATTAGAAATCGACCTCCATCTCTCGACTCTGCCGGAGGTCGTTATGATAATTCGGTGAAACTGGAATTGGAGTATGTCCATGTCGAGCTCACCTACACGATTTTTCATGCACGTTGAATATAGATGATCGGTGTGCGACAGTAGATATAGTTGATTCTCTTATGAAAGACTATACTTTGAAAGCTTAGTTTCGATGTAAAGCTGTGTTCAAATTGTGGTAGACCTACTGTAACAGAATACTATTAACCCTTCTTAGTCATACGTCCAATTACAATCGTCATAGCTTTATCTTCTTTTTTGCATTTATTCGATTTTAACTATCAGTTATGACCTATCAATTTAGATAAATTCAGAATCAATGACATAGCTTTCTACCATAGTTGCTCCTCTATCGACTTAATTTCAACCTTCAATGTGGCAGTTCTGTCGTGTTTCAATTTAAATATCTGTCAGTTCCTAAAGTTCCTGCTATCAGTAAATGAAGACACAAATTTAGTACCACTTAGCTGATTAACATTTTAAGTAAGAATTTACACCGCACTCAGTTAACTCTTTGCCATTACAGTAACCAGTGATACTTGTGATACGGTGAATTGGATGGGATATATATCAAGAATAACTGATCAATTTTTATTTTACCAATTTCATTCTGAATTATTGCGGAGGCAGTCACAAAAGGCTAAGAGATAAAAATCACTACGATTTCTAGATGCTTCTTGTATTATAGGATGGCCAACTCTAATTTTATCGTATACGTAACAAAACCCTTGCGCCCATGTATTTTGACCTGATGCAGTTTCGGCTCCATTAAAATCCACAGGAAGCAACCCTGTTACCAAAAACCGAAAGGATGAAGAGAGGAAGAGGAAACTGAGAAAGAAAATGAAACGGGCGAGAAGAAGATCAGGAGAGATATTTAAGAGAAAAATATAGATACAGAGAAGAACGAAAGTAGAAAAGAGAAGAGGATATCGGTAAAATTTATGTTTTCGTTGGCCTAGGAGCGAGGACGATTGCCCTTCGTTCAATAGGAAGGGTGAGAGGAAGGGAGCGCAAAAGAGAACGCACGCCTCGTAATTTGTGACTCTCGGAACGCCCACGGCGACGAGGCCAATGTCGGAGCAAATTCTCGTGTGAGAGTCGATTAAACGGAGCTTCGATCTCTCGTGGATGCTCTAACGCGCATTAAACATCTTTTGTCGATTTCAGCAATCGGCAGGAGCTAGATAACAGCGGAAAAATCGTTCGGACGCGGATGGATAACGAGTAGAAAGTCGAGTCGTTCCATCGAGTAATTAAGTCCCATTGGACACCGATAGTGAGTTACAAGTTTCGAATATAGTAGCTTTAAGTATCCGTCGTTTCGGTAACGGCTGTTTCTCTAACGACGGAATTTATGTCGGCAGATTAGATTCCAAAGAAGAGAGAAATAAAGATAGAGAATGAGAGAGGGGGCGATGTAATAATTTCATATCTATAATTTCACCGATTTGTATTCCCAAACGGTGGATTTTATTGAGAAGAGATATAGATTGAACGAGCTCGCTTGAAAGATACGGAAAGAGAAAAAGACCGACGTAAGAGGCATGAGTGGTTTTAATTAAATCGAATCTAATAAAAGCTAAGAGCAATGGCGAACCGACGATAAATATTTCCGAAAGTCGACCGAACCGCAATACACGGTGAAATCTTCCAAATTAATGAAAACAGCGGTTAGACCGGATCGACGATATTAATCGATTTCTAGCCAGCCTCGAAGCAAGATGTCGTCATAAATTAAGTTAATCGGCATATCGCGAGGTCGAGAGACGACTCGACGTTTCGTTGGCCCCCGGGCCAAGGGAAGACGAACCGTTCGCTTTGCGATTCTCCATGAAAAAGTTGCAGGTTCATTATTACGAATCGTCGAAAAAGACTTTCGAAAGATTCTACGATCGTATTAAATCGGCCGTATCGAAGAAGCGCGCGAAGCATTATTATTCAAATGTATATTAACGTCGCGGATGGAAAATTTATTATCGGCGATGTACAATAGAAGCGAGAGAGACACGGTAATCACGTTTATTTCTCACTTTCAAGGTACATCCACTCGTATTTCTCCTTTTAATTCCATTTCGAGAGATAGAGAGGCCATAGACGCGAGTTCTTTCAGTCAGCAATTTATGAATTCATGATCGCGCGCACACTTTATAGTGACATAATCGAAGATCATTTTTCTCTCCAAATTGACAGCGTCGCCTCTCGGAACTAATCGCATCATCGATCGAGATGAAACGAATTTCACAAAGCATCGATGCAATTATTATACAACGACGGAAAAACGCTATGTCGCGTAGACAACGTAAAAGGAGGGGAATTGCGACGATGTTTCACAGTGCACGGTGACATTTTCCATGCGTCGATATATCGGCGATAATTGCTCAACGGACTCGGCGAGATCCTTGGTTGGATAAACGAAGCATCGTGCCCCGATACAATCTGATTTATATTGAACACGAACCGCGTACACGCGCGCGAGCACTATCCGTAGAGCTCGGTGATCTCGGGGGACCCGGGCGTTAATTGATATTTTATTTAAATCGAAAACGGTTATCCAATCCACGTCGACGGCTGTGTTGCGACATACCAATCGGTTTGCCGATTCCCCGTTGACACGGGTGTTTTAATATATATTTTTCATTTTTCTAAACGCACTTCATTGACTGGCTGTCAGTCGAGAGGAATTACGGTAAAAGAGTGTCTTAATACTCTGTCATTATGGTTTGATATGTAATTCCTCTTACGTAAGAGGGATTTATGACGGGGAAAGAGGATTCTTGGGTTCTCGAATAACATGAGTTTTAAGTATTTCGATTTAACCTTTAGGAAATTTCTCCTGGGTGATATATATATTATGATCTCGGAGGTTAATCCACTTGAAATTGTTACGTGGTGACCTAGAGGCCGTTAAACTAAACGGGTAGAAGTTTAATTATTGTATCTGTTGTTATATACGATCTGATAACTTAACAGGCAAATAGGTTGGAAAAAAAATTATAATCATGAGAAGAATCTTAGTTATATCATCAATTTTTTGTATTGAAAATTGTTATTTGGCTCTTTGGGTTTCGAAATCTTCGGTGCTAATAACTGTAGCTAAATAGATTCAGACACTAATAATTTTAATTGAATTCATTTCGTTCACAAGATTTCACAAAAATGGACACAGACATCCGAGAATTCCTGCAATCCTCCTGTGACCCCAAAAATTTGCAAATCGTCTGGCAACCTAATCTTAGAGCTCGACGCAGACATCTTATGTAAGAATATTTCTTCTTCGTAGAAGAATTTCGCGACAGTGCAGTTTCTCCATTATAATTCGAAAGGTACAGCCGTTTCAGGAGTTTCGACGAACCTCTTTATTATTCTTAGACGTCTCAGGGGGATTCCCGGCGCAACAGAGATTCTCTTCTCCGAGAAATCGCGATCGTTCCTTGGCAATCGCGGGAGAGAAAGAGAGAACGGTAACCTCGCACCTGACCGCGGGCAGGGCACACCTTCGAGACTACCTAGGATGTAACGAACCTTTCAAAAGATCCCGAGATACCGATACGCTCGACTAACCATCGCTGTTTGCAAGCTAGACCATCAAACGAATCATCTATCTCAACGATGAAGGACGAAAGATAAGTCGAAAATTTCCAATGAAAATTAAAGGACATTAAAAGTATAGAAAGCTCAGAACGATAGGAAGGGAGAAGAAGAGCTTCTAGGGCGGAGTGTACTTTCTCTGCTGGCCGGTCATAGGGCGTGAGAAGGTACTCGCAGTGACGTCACTGGAGTCCAACGTGCCGCAAAATAATTGCAGCCTCGTGGCAAGTGCCGTGTCATTAGGTACCAGCGCGATCATAGAATTTTGTGTCGTTCGCGAACGAAATGGTCATTAAATCATTATATTTATCCGTCAACCCCGCGTGCCGGCAGCCTCTTGACCCCGTCACGACCTCCCGGCACTCTCTTTCTCACTCCTCTCTTTGACCTCAGGATCGGAAGACGAGGACGAAGATCCGCAATCGTTCCTCTATCTTACGTCGACTCGTTCTCGATCGTTGCGGTACGTTTCTCTTTATTTTTTCTATTTCTTTCACCTTTTTTTAATTTTTTTTTCTCCTCCTCTCCATCTACTTGCTTTCTCTGTCTTTGGACTGACGTTATCCTTTCTCTGTGCTGCTTAAACGCGGCGGCGAGCAAAATTATGAAAACGATCCTGCACGCGGATCGTATACACGCTAAACGGCGACGAAAGCACGATCGCGATGACGCGCACTTTGGCATGCCGCGTGTCTTTTATGACAGTCAGGTGCCGTATAAATTTGTTTAATACTCCGCGACCCTGAAACAGCTGAGCTGGTAATGGAATCTCCATATATGCAATCCTTTATTACGTCGAAAATTACGGACCGTCCGGTTCTTCGAAGTCGGCCGGCATATCGCGGCGGATACGAGACACGCGCGATAATTTACCGCGTTTGACTATTGTAAATAGCGCCGTTTTCTATCTTCGACAGCCGCCGAAGGCACTGCTCGATGTCGCTTTCCTTCGGCCAGGGGAAGATGAAATGAAATGAGACGAAACGAAAAGACCACCAATGGAATGCTCGTGGAGAACGTTGGAGAACGCCGCAGTAGAATAAGACGGTAGGAGTAAGACATGCCTCGTTTTTCGTATTTTAAACCTCTGGTACTTTTTACGATCTTAAAGGAAAATTCCGATATAGATGAGCAATTTTAAGGTTGACTTTTCATTCTCTCTTCATATAGTATTTTACTATTATTTCGTTTATTCATGAGTTAAACTCTTTTATATAAAATTAATAATTCTGTACACAATTGATAATCATTCGTTGATGAGTTACATGAAACTACTTTTGAACTAAATTAGTAGTTACAATTGACTATCTAAAGTAGACAATTACCAAGGAAATTCATCATATCACAAAAACTATTTTCAAATTGGGTAGTTATAATGATTTCACTTAATATACAATTTTAGATGAGTCAAAAAATGTAGTATTCATATCAAACCGGGAAATTCTTCCAGAGCCGATGGAATTTGGAAGTTACCCATTTATTGAACAAACATATTTTTAAAATTCCTGCAGCCCACCCTCTTAATTTATCCCACACTTGCGTAATGTTCGCAAACTATCGTAAAATCTGTAAAAGTCCTGTAAAAGAATCGCGAAGAATAATCCAATCTGCCACGAACTTTCGCATCGCGAAGCTTGTTCGAGTATCACGGATACATCTCTAAAGTCGATCTCAAGGATTCGCACGCGAGACGGATCTGTCGACTCGGCGGAAGAAAAGGGACAACAGTAAGTAACGAAAGAGACAGAAAAGTAGAAGGAGTCACACAAAAAGAAAGAGAGAGAGAGAGAGAGAGAGAAAGAAACAGAGAAAGAGACGAAGGCAAAGGGAAGAAGCAAAGCTAAGAGGCAAGGTACGCTAAGGTTTCGTCGTTTTCTCGCGCGATCCTTTATACGGGCCCTTGCGAGATAAAGCCCGGTAAAACTCCGGAGGCGCGTATCGCCGCGTTTCTCCGACGATTGTTATCTGCCGGCGATATATTAAGAGCCATTACCAGTATTTAGAAGGCGGCGCTGCCGTGGCAGGGTTTGCGGCTTATCGAGATCGCCGAGCGTGAAACGTGCCGGACCACGGGCACGCAGCGATAAATGAGGATTAGCCAGGGTGTTCGTTATCGAATTGAACGTGATTATTCGTGAGAAAGATTTCGATGTTAGTCGTCGGCTACATAGCGATCATTGCGACCGAGCATGTGCAAAAATCGTTTGCATAGGGGAGATTCTTTTTCATGTGCTCGGATCTCCCTTTTGCTATGTTGTCGCGTTAAACGAAGGAGGGAACGGTCCTTTTGGGGAGTTATCGATGCCGAACAGCGATACACGATGGCAACCTTGTTACTTTCAAAGCAAGTACAGGTTTTATAACGTGGAGACTTAAAATAATTATATAAAAAAATATATAAGGGTCAATGGATGTTATTAAAGATTCATATATGTAGTAGTTGAAAACGAAAAATGTGAAAAAATGAGTGACTATCTATCTTTCCATTTTGTTGAAAAAAAAAACGAGATAATACCCTTTGCGGACGAAGGTATTTTTAACTATTGGGGGATGATCATTTATTTGGCGATCCAAAAGCAGCTTTTTATCAGAAAGTCAGAGTGTTGATGTATAGAAATTATAAATTACTATTTGCATAATCATTCTTAATGATTATATTTCAATTTTTCAACTCTAACCATGTATACATGCAGTGATAAACTATGATTAAAATCCTCAGATCACATAAATATATGCGTTCGTAGTTCTCAAAGGGTTAAGACTTTAAAAACTTCTGAATTAAATTACGGAAGGCGAAGAAAGTCTAGCATTTGTAAGTCTGTTGAACTAGGAGAGTAAGAATGCAACTAATTACAAGTTACTCGAAATCACATAAATATATGCGTTCGTAGTTTTCAAAGGGTTAAGACTTTAAAAACTTCTGAATTAAATTACGGAAGGCGAAGAAAGTCTAGCATTTGTAAGTCTGTTGAACTAGGAGAGTAAGAATGCAACTAATTGCAAGTTACTCGAGATTATTTTGCAACGTGGTCAGACTATAAGAGTACAAACTCCCTCGCGTATATCGCGTTGCATATCGAATCGTGAGTAAAGAAAGTCGTCGAGATGTCGTGCACGATCCCGCGAAGGTATACCGATTGACCTTTTACGTAATGAATTTCAAATGAGCCAGCTTCACGAATGGAAGGAAATTAGGCTTTACAAAGGACACCACTTTATTTCGTTGGTTTGCCTCGTTTACTGGGGCCCCTAGCTTGGAATCTCTCATAATCGACGAGTTTTTCGAGGATCAATCGAGATAACGAGAACCGGTCCACCGAGACACAAGTGGAGCCGAAATAATTCCGAGACATAACATCGGGGAAAAATAACGGTCGGTCCTTCGGAACGTGCGACCAGTTTTAATACAACAGATACGGCATCTTTCGACGTTTTCAGGAACACATTTTTACGACTGGTTTCGAGTCAACCGTGATCTCGAATATCATAGTTCGTTGTTCAATCGATAGAAAGGAATTTCCATTGGAGATCGCTAATTAAATCGATTCATTCTCTCAACGGAGTTTCTACCTGTTTTCAATCAAATTTACATTACCATTCAGAAAAAAATTTTACAATCGTGCACGCGGTCTGTTACGTTTATAAGTATCGTAGTAATGTGCATACTTGTTCGGAGAGTTTTAAACGTCAAGATAAAATTCGATTTTAATTAGCGATACGAGAGTCCCATTAAAAACTGGAAGGTTCGGGACGCATCGGTCATAGGATAAATACCGATATTCACAGTCGATTGATCGAATCGAACCACCGGCTCTGGTACGCGTAAGCTCGTCGGTTCAATGGTAAATACACGATGGGAACGGTGTTCGATATATATTTGATAAGCTGGTACACGGCCGGTCGAGCGCTGACAAATCGTCGAGAGATCGCTAAACCGATATTGCTCGGACCTCGAGGACTCTCTGATACAACCATGCATGACGGCCGATCGAATAAAATTTATTTGAGAGCACCATTTCTTTGTTTATCCCATGGAGAACACCGAAACGAAAGAACTTTTTGTTCGGCAAGTTTGCGAATCGATTTCATAAGTTTTATAATAGATCGGATGCTTGTTTCTTCGTTTGCTTTCGAAGTATTTTAGAGATGACGTCACTGATCATAACTTCAGAGTTGCACGAGATGAGGAGTTGTCCTTTGGAAATATTTAAAAGTTGATCTTACTAAAGCGCTCGTTAGAGTAACGATTTAAGATTCGCTCGCTTATTTACGATCGATCTGGGATAATATTAATGTCGAGAGATTTGTATGAAATAGAGGAGAAAGAGGATGAAACGAGACGGAGAATGTGCCGAGAGATCGCAATGAAATAACCCGGCACTTCTCTCTCTCCACCGCGAGAAAGATCTCCGATCCTCTGCGCGATCGTATCTCGGGGTGAGATCTTAGGATCGTGCGCGATAGAGCAAGATAATGGAGATAATCCTGAATGCGGCTTCGCTCAAAAGATCACACACCCACGTGCGCCTCGACAGAGATCAATTCCAACGTGCTATCGATCCGACGACCGTGGAATAGCCGATTTTGGAAAGGACTGATCGATGATGATCATCCTCCGCGGCCGATTCTTCCGAGATCCGAGTAATAATTTTCTTGCTCGCTAAACTTTGAAGTTTCACCGATCGTTTCGATCGACGGCTTTATTCATACGCGTCTACCTCGCCTGGCAAAGCGTATTGTGTTCCATGCTATTCATTAAACTATCTCGTTTTCTATGCATCGTTATCCCCGCTAAAAGTAACGCCGGGTTAATTGAAGGAAAGAGCTGATTATTTTAACGATACGTAAAATTACAACGAAACTGAATATAAAATCATTTAGCACGAGACTTATTACCATCGTAAATAAAGTCATGGATAATTTATAATATTAATTCTCAAACCACACGTGTTTTCATGTAATTGCAAGAAATAAAATTAATCACTGTCTTAACCACCATATTGCCATATATATTTCATACGTGGTGTAATAATTGTCTATTCTCGAGTTCTTCTACGAATCAATTAGCATTTCCATACAAGGTATCACACGTTACAAACGTATCGGTAACATAATACTAATTTCCTTTACAATTTCCCTTTCAATCTCATTCCGAATCTCTTCTATTCCTCGATTCTCTGAACGTATCACATCCTCCACGATAAGAAACCGTACGGTCGTAAAAGTTGTGAGTGAAGTTTCATAAAAGAATGGAAAGGAAGTCAACGACCTGTCGCTCTTACTTGGCGCATTGTGATCGAGAAGGCAGTAGTGACACTTGGAATCCTGGCAAAGCCACGCACCATCCGATTCTTTCTCTCTGCGTCCATTAATGTCCGTACGCGCGCGGTCGAAAAGGAATTCTTAATAAACAATAACAGATTTCACGACGGCGTAACAGTTAGGTCTCATTACGGTTTCTTGCTTTAGAAGCAAGATTCTTCCGGTTCTCGCCTCTTCAGGGCGTCATCGCTCTCCCGTGGCTCGCAATAAGTCCCTGTGCGCTCGCTCGATTGCCCATTATGACTCTAAACACCTGTCGGTGAAATGGGTCGTCGGGCTGCAATGAAAAGGAGATCCCTACGTCTCGTGCACGAACAGGGACCAACTGGGGATAATTAACGACTCTTCGCGTTACTTGATAATCGCTACTTGTGAATCTCTTGTGAGTTAGCTGAAAATTTTTAGCTTTGTTCGGGTGAGATCTCACCTTTTTTGATTTTGTATCACTAAAATTACTGAGGTAATATCTATTGATATTTGGACTGAATAAGTACTTTGGGCAAAGAGAAATCAAGAGATGAGGAGGATAATTAACACGTTCGCGGACAATAAAAATTTCAGCCAGCTGCAAAAATAAACAGGAACAGTTGGTCATTACTTTGAAATTTATATTAATTACAAAAACATAAAGTTGTATAAAATTAAATGAATAAAAATTGGCTTTAAAATTTGAATGCTATAGCATTCATGTCATTTTGCATCACTATGACAATGAATGCTATAGCATTCACGTCCGCGAACGTGTTAAGTGAGTTAAGTTTTATAGGACAGAAGTGGAATATATTTATTTCGTGGTACTCTTACTAATTTGTGAAATTTTAGAAATAATTGAGAATCAGACATTTTGATCGGCTCAGTAGGTTTAAGTAGTGTAGTTAGTTTCTTAGTTTTAAATGTCGGAGATTTCCGTTTTGCTTTAAGTAGCTCTGAACTAGAACTATCTTTATGTTTATCATATTTTGTGTGGGAAAATTAATTGACCTTCAATAGAAGTGGAGATTTTTATTTTGCTCCCATAGAATTCCCAAAGGATGTCACAGTAATAAAAATACAGGAGGTACATCCACAATGTAAAATACTTTTGTAAATTTGTATTTATATTATCAAACTCTACAGATCCAGAATTTCTATAATACCTCCCCAATCCACTCGAAAAAAAATTCACTCCTGCCGAGCTGATTGTAAAAATCAAAATGTAAGATAAGTTTCGCATCCACGTATCTTGCTTTGAATCTAGAAACAGTTCAAGGTGACTTCTTCCCTTCTTAAAATAAACCAACGTCCTTTTCTCACCCTTTTTCTCCTCTCTCCTTCGATGATGGTCACTGGGCGGACAAGGGGACAGAGAACGTGTCGCCTCTAATGAACGCGATTCAAAATATACATCTTCCACGGAAGTGTCGGAAATTGAATTTCATCGGGACGATAGTGATTACCCATGAGGAGATGAATTGCAGACTATGCGAAGTTGCAAGTCGTGTTTATCTATGTTTATGCGCGTTCCAACCTTTGGTGCCGTCAGTCAAACTCAAGCTGGACGACCGAACCGAGTTAACGTCCGAGTACTTGCGAGAAACTCAAACGTCACATCCAGGCGGCCACGCCAGTCGATGGGAACATTCGCATTCTTTTATGACGTTTCCTGCAAAAGTTCGTAGCGTGGCTACACGGAGATCTATAACTTTCTTGAAAATTTCCCTTCAACGTGGAAGAACCTCGACGAAAGGTCAGTTGAACGATTATTACGCGTTAGCACTTACTCTTGAGGGCTGCGTTGGGTAAGAAGATAGAGATTATGACTCCCAATCAGAGGTCTGAGGTCAAATACCCATATCACCTCTTGGAGATTTTTCTGAAATTAGTTTACAGATCATGACCCCTCAGTGGTTGAGCTTACCTGGAACTGCAGATGTTAAAATAAAAATTAAAAATACAGAAGATAATAATATTTATCGAACAACTAAAAGCCAATTCAAGCATAAAATATGTCAAACTCTCTCCAGGCAGTCATTTACAAGAAGGATGAATTGACAAGAATCGCCCCCTTGTCATATAATTCCTTTCGTCATTGCAGCTGCTCTGCTAAGCATTAAATTTTCAACACAATATAAAACTTCACCTCCACAATAGTAAAAAATACAATATTCTTACATTTCATATGATAATTATAAATCACAATTAAGAGCACAATTACTCGACCTCCTAGACTAACGGTTAATTTTCAAAATCCTGCCCTTCCTCCTCGATAATTCCAAGCACACTGTCCTAACTGATTACGTGCGCACAATAACTCAGAATTAATTGTTCAAATAACAATCTATCTCTGATTTTCGATATACCGGTATAAGTTAACGCAATATTAACCCTTTACGGACGGAGGCATTTTTTAATATCGAGAAACAATCAATTATTTAGCGATGAAAAAACACTTTTCCATCGGAATGACAGTCTGTTAATGTATACAGGTTGAAATTTACTCTTTGTAAAATAATATTTCAACGATTATATTTTAATTTTTCAACTCTATCCGTTTATATATGCACCGACAAACTATAACCAATTTTTTTCTCAGGGCGAATATATGCGCCCGTCGTCCTCAAAGGGTTAATAGCATAGAACTAATTTCAACGTCTCCTGACCTACTGATGTTTTCAATTTAACACTTTTTGGAAAATTTCAAAATTTTCTATTCCATTTACCGCGTCTCGTATGCCACACATCGTTGTAAGGCAAGGGGTTAATTCTAATTTCGAGTTCTCAACCACCCGCTAGTCAAAGACGTTAACCTCCCGCTATTTGATTGCCGGTCGCAGACTCTGATCTCGATTTCGTCCTGCGACGTATCGCGTTACCCCTAAAGTGTCTCTATCCGTTGAAATAAAGCCTCCTCGCGCGAGCGTCCGGGATAAGCTTACTTACGAGGCACGCTCGTCATGAGGTTTCTCGTAGCCACCGGTGTGGTCGACATAAGAAAGCATAAAAGTCGCGGTGATACGATCGCACGGCATTCCAGCTCGTTCTTTATCGTCCGGTCTCCTATAAGTCCCGAATAAGGACGCGCGAGAGACGACCTCTCGGAGGGCCGGGACGTCTAAATATTTTAATTATTTCGGCTCTCTGGCGCCCCGTTGCACGGAATTACGCGGTTCACTTTCCTCTTCTTTCTCTTTCTCGGTTTGATCGACGATACGAGCACCAGGGGCATTGTTAAGGAGACAATCCGAATCTTGGAATTCTTCTGGTGCGAGCAACGTCGAATTATCCAGCCGTGGATCTCTCGAAAGTATGTCAGAGATGCTGCAGTCGATAGAAAACCCTTTGGTTCGATGAATCGACTAATCGCAAAGATCGTACTGTGAGAAAGGAAGGGAAACGAGTGATGGGAATGTGGGTTTAATTGATTGGAAGGAGGGTGGTTCTTTTTTACATGTGTTTCTGGTAGGAACGTCTTGTTTGCGGAAACTTTTATGTACACTAATTAGATGCACGATGAAAGGAGTGAAAATTGAGGGAGCAGGCACTGTTTTTCTATTCTGGCTTTAATTTTTCCTAGTGTTTAGGTGAATTTTCATATAGGAATTATTTTAAATTAAAGCTGTCAGATCTTTAATTAGTGCCTCTAATTTCAAACTCGCCTTCTACCAGCAACAAGTCATATTTTCCCGCCTGAAGACCCAGTCATCTCGGAGATAAGAAAGAATCTATGAAAAAAATGGTACAGGGATTAATGGGTGGTAAATTAGCGATCGTTGAAACCATCAGTTTTCGCGGTGCAATTTGCGCTGTCGGAAAGATCCAGGGATTTATAGAACTTTTAACCATGTCATCGACGTCGATAAGTTCAAGGCGGATTGAAACGCAACGATGAGGAATAGGAGACGGTTGTGAGAGTGGTGCGCGTAGACGCGAGTGAATACCTAATTAAGATCTTAATTACTCCCGGCCAGGAGAGTGCTTCACCTCCGACCGACTCCCACGATGCAGTTTACAGGATTGTTAATATCATCATTTATATCTCGGTAATACGAGATCGTTAGTGTCTCGGATGGCCGTTAATCAGCATCTACTCGTACAAAGCGATCAACCCTTTCATTTCAACCCTTTGTAAGACGGCCGGCTAACTACTACGCGAGATAAAGAGACTTGTTAGCGCAAACGACTCTTCCGTAACGGAAATAATGGTAATACTAATTAACGTTGCTGGCGCGGGATAAAACGAGCTTGGCTTAATGGGATCACCGAGCAATTGATAAAGTGCGATGGAATGAATCTTTCGTTTGATTGTTAAGCGATCGGTAAAAGACTAGATATTCTAAAGAAATCTATCTTCGTGCTAAGTAACTTCTGGAAGCAAGTTAAAGAGGAACGAAACGCTTGACATAAACATTATATTCTCATTTTACGAGCAGTAGAATCAATTATTTCCGCTTCGCTGGCCAAGATGTACGATAATCGCCGTGTATTATCAAAATATACTCGACGGTCTTCGAAGGCCGTACCCAGTAAGAGTTCGTCCTGTAACAATAACAAGTCGTTTCGACAGTTTCGATGCCAGTTTGCCCTCGGCCGCCGACGAGTAATCACTGTTCCGCGATCGCGTTCAACCATTTTCCTCTACTAGTGCGCATGTAATGCATTCGAAGACGAGATTCAGAACAAAGTGCCTCTCTTTTTACGGAAGTCATCCTCACAGAGGCATCAACCCTTAGCCATCGTACATTTGCTCTCAGCCACCGAGCTACTTCGACAATTGCCATTGTATGTTTACTCTCAGCCATCAAAACAAAGAATCAACACTTTTCTGAGGTATATCTAATTTTTCCAAAGATTTTAGTAGTTTTATTTTAAGTGAGATTAGCCATTTAGTTCTTAATAATAAATTAACACTAACCGCACCGTAGCAGGCTAAATGATCGGTTCAGTGACCGGTTCACTGACTTCGTTAATTAAGGATTTTTCAATTTAAACCAAAGATTGCTAAAACCCTCTCGATCTACATTGAAATAAGCTCAAAAAGAGTCAATACCAAATACGTTACATTGGTAAAATCAAATCCCAAAGTTCTACAGCCACACACCGAGAAACCACAAAAATCGATCTCAAAGTTTCCTCAACGATCAGTAGGATCATTATTTCACAGAAGTCTCAAATATTCACGGATCCCTTCCTCTTTCCATCATCGCAACGCGATCGCGAAAAAGGACATCTGCACGGTTGCAAACGGTGCGAATAATAATTGATACCCCGTCCAGCAGCGGATAGCCGGACCGGCGAAGAGCAGCCACTCGTCGCTCGTGATTAATAAGTCATTCATTAATATAAATGAATTCTCCCGGCGCGAATGATTCCATGATGAATCGGCTGCATTTACCGGTACGCGAACGCCTGGCGGGTGTGAACGTAGCGTCAATTGCAGACAGCTTTGTACCACTTAAGCGCTTAAGGTACGCGAGTTTGCACGTTCGCAGACAAACGGGGTGGTTTGTCCGTGATGTGGGATTTGCCGTCTGTAGGAGGTGAGAAGATTGGGAGTTCGATTCGCGATTGGAAGTTGCTCGTTGAGAACGTACACGGAAGTTAAACGGGGATTAATTAGTTTGGTATATTCGAACGATCGAGAAAAATGATCTGGTATTCTTGAGAGATATCAAATGCGGCTGATTAAAATACGTGCCGTGAGGTGGAATTCCTGGCAAATACCTTTGGCGGGAAGATGGATCGAGAGGGATTGTCGTTGAATGGTAATGAACGATTGGAAGTCGAAGGTGTTGAAGTATCGCAGCACGAAATGAAAGTGTCTGGAGCTATGGTGTATATGAAGTTTAAAGGCTTGGAGTTCCAATTACTATGGCGTAGTTTAAATCCTCGTCAACCCTGGAAGATTTTTCCTCAATTATTATTTAATGTATCATAGTTTCCATGATTCTTGGGACACCTAAAAGTATAAGATTCATTAATAACTGAAATATCTTCTGTGCGCCATGTTGATAGAAGAAGAAGCTTCATTGAATCGTCAGAGTTTCTCGCGCCATCGTTGATATCGTCGACAATGAATAGATTATCATCGATTAAAGAACGATAGATGCACAAAATTTCAAAAGTATCTGGAGAATTGCTCTGGGTATTTGAGATATTTTAATACCAAGCAAACTAGCCTGTTCGTTTTTCTCGGTACCAATTCCGTCGGCATTCCTCGATACTTGTGCAGCGACGAAGTTTATTCAACCCCGCGGTATATAAATACATTTACTCACGCCGCGAAGGATTGACCTCTCGACGAACAAAGCGTTGTCAGACAGAACCGAGGATCGTCCGCGTGACTCGCAATACCTCCGAGTTTCGATTTCTATGGACAATTAGCGATCGCGGTACAGCTGGCCGGATAATGCGAGCGTGCATGTACGCCCGCTCGTTTTCTCCTGAGAGACAGTTGGACAGAATCCGGTGGAGGAGAAGAGAGAAAGAGAGAAGCCGAAGGGAGGGGACAAGAGAATAAGACCCGCATACCGAGGGAAAAGGGAGAACGGAGTTAATACGCGGGAGGAGAGAAGAGAGAGAAAAAGAGATGGAAAATAGAGAAAAAGGGAAGCAGGGAGAGCAAGAGGATCGAACGGGGAGGAACAAACGAGAGAAGAATACCCGTACGACGAAGGAAAAAGATAAGGTGCGAATTGCTGCGAGAGAGGAGAGCTGCTAAGGAAGAAGGAAGAAAAACGGATGCAAAGGAAACCTCAAATGGAGAACGCAACGGAAGAAGACTGAAGAGAAAGAGAAAACCTAAGTTAATGCGCGGGAGAAAAGGGAAAAACAAAAGGGGGACAAAAGGGAAAAACAGATGCAAAGGGAGCCACCAAATGGAGAATGCAACGGAAGAAGACCGAAGAAGAAGAGAAAACCCAAATTAATGCGCAGAAGAAGAGACACAAAGGAAGAAGAGAGAGAAATGCATGCAAAGAGAGCCACCAAATGGAGAACGCAACGGAAGAAGACCGAAGAGGAAGAGAAGAGCCAAGTTAAAGCGCGGGAGAAGAGAAGTATCAAGGATGAGAGATAAAGAGGGATGCAAAGGGAACCACCAAGGGGAGAATGCATCGGAAGAAGATCGAGGAGAAAGAGAAAACTCAAGTTAGTCCATGGGAGGAGAGACACAAAAGAACAAGAGAGAAAAATGCATGCAAAGAGAGCCACCAAATGGAGAACGCAACGGAAGAAGACTGAAGAGAAAGAGAAAACCTAAGTTAATGCGCGGGAGAAAAGGGAAAAACAAAAGGGGGACAAAAGGGAAAAACAGATGCAAAGGGAGCCACCAAATGGAGAATGCAACGGAAGAAGACCGAAGAAGAAGAGAAAACCCAAATTAATGCGCGGAAGGAGAGACACAAAGGAACAAGAGAGAGAAATGCATGCAAAGAGAGCCACCAAATGGAGAACGCAACGGAAGAAGACCGAAGAGGAAGAGAAGACCCAAGTTAAAGCGCGGGAGAAGAGAAGTATCAAGGATGAGAGATAAAGAGGGATGCAAAGGGAACCACCAAGGGGAGAATGCAACGGAAGAAGATCGAGGAGGAAGAGAAAACCCGAGTTAATGCGCGGGAGGAGAGAAGTATCAAGGATGAGAGAGAAAAAGGGAAGCAGAAAGAGAGAACAAGAGAAAGAGAGAGGCCCGTCTGAAAACTCGCAGGCAACGCGCGGTATTATGCGCAATCCTGTGAATGCACCTGTCAGTGGTCATCATTCAACAGCTTCATTGACCCTAGGATCAATTGGGATGCAGTGATTCTCACGCTCGCGACACGTTCCACGAACGGTCCGATCGCTCGGCCGAACACGGCTGGATACCTCGCCTCCAAACTGACAGGCACTGTTCGACGGGGGCGGGGGTTAATGAGACACGCTGATTGGCTTCGGAGATTCATCGGGTGGCTGACGTTGATCAATTTTTATCCCGTCTTATTTGCATACAACTGGCGCGCACTGCCAGTGGCGTAAATGCGGATACGGATTGCGCCAACATCGTTGAAGACCGGCCGTCTGACTACGCCGAAAAGTTACTACTGAATCTCGACCGTGCTTTTCTACTTGCACCGTTTCTTTTCAATAACACACCGTTTTATGTATGAAACTGAGGGTTATCTTACTCCGTAATTGTTATTATTGAAAGGACAAGGTTGTCTTTCAAATTATCGGTCTAATGGAATAATCGTTGCGCCGCTATTGGGGAAAGTTTTCACGATAATTGACTGTTACGTTTGCGTGAAATCTTAACCGTAGTGCGGACGTTTGATCCTTTCAACGAGTAAACGCGTGTTATTTTAACCCAACGATGGACACGTGCTCGAAGTTAGGGACGTTTAAATGCCGCAGGCTTATAGTTTTTATTAGTTGAAATGAAAATCGATGAAGGATTCGGGGAGGATCGAAACGTCTACGCCAATGGACCGCGATACCCGCGAGATTCTGGACAAGTGTACGAGCAAGTATCCTACGAGGCATGCCTCATTCGCGTTTGCGATGCGTGCATAATTCCCGACGGCTAGACGCGAGGTGACTCGTGGCATTCGAAACAAAAATTTCAAAACGAAACGCTCGATACTTCGCCGGTGATGGATCGTTTCTCCGCGTGAGTCGTCATTACATTAATCTCCCGTGAAGTCATTCGTCCTACACGGTCGTCGATAATTAAATTAGACGCTATTGATACGAGGTAATTAAACCACATCGCTCGCATTTTTTCGTAATTCCGCGAACCGTCCCATGCCTTTGTCCGGGGAGAAATATTTACGACTTTTCTACGCCGTCATGCGGCATTGTTGGTGTTAAACGTTAGAGGAGGATCGTGATGTTGTTTAAGGTAGAAAACAAATACAGGTATTATTCTCCTGATAGTGTTTTCTTTGGGTTTCTGATAAGAATAAAGGGTGCAGGTCATCAAATCCATACTTGATCCCTAATCTTGCGATTTAGTATTTTGCCGCGAAGAGATCATGATGGATATTAAGCTAATAGCTCCAAATTTTAATTAGCCAATCCGAATTCAACCCCCTCGCAAAAGAGAGTTATCGTAGGCAAGAAGATAAAAGGTCGAACCTACAATCAGTAGGCTCAAATTCAAATACTTCATCACCTTTGAGAGGATTTTCCCAAATTAGTAATTACCATATCACAACTGCGGTCATTCTGAATGCACCAAAAACAGTAGGCTGCAGGCAAAACGATAATGGCAGCAAAATCGAATTATTCTTCAATACATTCTACCCTCTTTGGTGCGCAATCACCCTAAACTAAGTATCTCAGGCAGACTGCACGAAAACACTAATGGATATGGAGTTAAAAGCTCCAACTTCCTATTAGTGAACCCGAAATGAAATCCCTCTCATGAAAAGATAAAAATCGAACCTGCAAACACCAAAACCTCGGTGATGCGAAACTCACCTAAAGCAGCATCTCCCATACGAAATAACAATAATAGGTAAATTCTAGTGATTGCCCAAGGCATTATGCCCTCGTTGGTGCGAAATCACCTTAAACTAAACATCTCAGTCGAGCAGAAACAGTTAAAATGAAAATGCACACCAACCATCCTCTACTTGAGACTCCAAAGTGACATTGTCACAATCTTGGTCAGACATTGACGCGAAAAGGAGCGGCTAGCACGGAAGTGTCCGTTGTCGAGGCTCGCAAGAGCGGCCATAAAGCCTGAAACGTATTATAAAAGCAAGTACTATAAACCTGTACAGCACTCCCGCGCGTTCGCGCGGAATTGTAAAATTGTCAGGGAAGAGAGCGGTGCGAATAGACGAGGCTAGAAACTCATCGGAGACGACCGTAAAGATAAGGAGACGTTCTGCAAAACCGGCATCATCGGCGCATTCCCGCTAGTCTCAACGATTAAGTAAACACCGGCCATTCGAGACGTCATTGTTAATTTCTCGAGGCTGTTAATCCCTCCTTTTTCGTCGTCTCTGCACTTTCCTTCGCGATCTTACGCGACTTCCGTGCTCCTCGAGGAGCAGCTGCGACGTCCGAGGATCGTGCTGTTTACTCGCTCTTCGCGTTTCTTCTCGCCAGTTGGAATTTCGTTACTCGATTATTCAAAGTGCTACGGTAATTGCACCGTACTAAATTGCACATAATTCTAGACTCCTCGTGCATTCGATTTTCTAGCAATTTAATACAAAATTTTGCATGGATTTGTCTAAGGGTAGATTTTAAATGGGATTTTCTTATTGTATTCTTTTTAATTTCTGATTGCTACTGGTCCCTGTCGAACGGATGGAGAATTAATCCCATGACTCTGTTGGTATCCTTTCTTTGGGAGAAAGTTTCCTTCAATGGAGCGTTTAAAAGCAACGATGGGAATCTAGAAATAATTTCCATCGAAGAATACATTCGTAAATCATAGACCACCCTTTTACGTCCACCATGTTCATCCATTTAAGACAAACAAATGGATTTCTCGCCTTTCAATTCAAGAAGATTTATTTATATGTGAATCAAGAGAATTCGCCCGTTGATACGGAGATTTCGAGAGATCGCGTTGGAAACTCGATACACCGATAAAACGACGTACAGAGTGAGAAAGAAAGGAGGCAGAGCGGATCGACGAGGGAGATGGGAATAAAATAAAATAAAATAATCGATCAGGCTGCTCGTAAAGTTACCGGAGGACGCAAATGAGTCGTTAAAAGACCGGCGCGCACCCCTGCTGCGACACGGGTTCTCCTCTCGTCTCCTGTTATCCCATTTACGAAAGTTTAACCAAATTAGAATACGTCGTTCCCGGGTCTCCGTCCGCGTGCTCGACCTTTGCAGCACGGACCACCATAAATCAGACGGGAATATAAAAATGTAACGTTCCACGTTGTGGAATCCGGTGATTTTACTTACATAGTTGTAGATCGCTTTGTGACGGCGATATTGTTACGAAATATCATGGAAAAGCAGCGCGCAATGGACGCATTGAAATACGATGGCTCCGCTTTCTACTTATTATCCAATGCTTTTTTTGACTGGTTTAAGACACTACAAATCGTCGAATATATTACATTAGTGTTTCTCGGATTTAACGTGTGGCTGGTATTATTCGGTAAACGGTATTTAATCTAAAGTTACAGCGCGATAAAAAACGAATTTAGATTTAATTGGACGCCGCCTATAACGATTCTAGCAATCACCGATATTCAATTTTTAGATTTTACTTGATGCTTTCTCACGGTTAAGGTATTGCAAGATGTCCGGACTTTTAGAAACTCCCATGTTAACTCTTTGAGGATGGAGAACACCGAAACTTAATGGATCCATGGAATACTTTTTTCAAGTATCTCTGCGACACCCTTAATTAAGAAGAAACCAAACATATAATGCGCCATCACTGATTCCACATTACTCAACAGTAGCCTAAAAATATAGACTATAAAAAATTCATTTCATTATTTCACAATTATCATAGCAACACGATTTTCTACACATACATGCAGCACTCAAAATTAAAAAATGTTTCCATTTTCCACTTTTACTCGCGTCAAAAATATAACGCAATAATGCAACAAGTAACCAATGGTTCTCCAATCGCAGACGAGTGCATGAGCCATGGTAATGTGTTTCGCGTGAATTCCCAGAGTTAAAGGATTAAAAGGGAATGGAAAACTCGATATAGCATTGGTTCGTAATGACGTCGAGGCATCTACGGAACCAAATCAGCGACGACGGTAAAACGTCAGACGGGCCGCCGAACCGAAGGATTCGATGCGAATCGCGCGTAACCTTTGACCTCGCGGCGACTCAACTCGACAGTGTCACGCGAAGTCACGTGGCCGACATAAAACGTGACGTGCCGTGAAATACCTTCCTAATGGGCGAACGGGATGCGTTCACGCACACGATCGTCGTCGTCCTTGTCCTTTCCAGCGACTTTGCGCCCTCGCTTCTTTCGTTTGTTAATAACTTTCTGTGCGAGGCGATTCTGCGTTGACGTCGCTGCTGAAAATTGCGTCAGTGGAATACTTAGATCGGTAGTAAATTGGACGATTGCAAATCAACCTTTTGATAGCCTTTTGATTTTTTTTCTATTAAAACTTAACTCAATATATCAATTAAATCCAGGTTATTTGTAAAAAACATTTCTTCTAGTTAACCCTTTCACAGTTTGGTAAAATTACGAATTCTAGCCCACAAAATGTCTAGTTTTTTTTATATTCGAAAACACTTCGGCATGCAAAGTAAACCACGTCTCCCTCTTCAATTATAATATCCTTAAAGAACAGAGGAAACAAAGAATCTAGTCATAAACTTAGATATCTTTGGTAAACTAAACGGGATAAACCGTTTCATACTTCACGCTCCGTCCGTGACTGTCACGGGATAAACTGTTAATGGGTTAATATCGTTCGGAAAAACTAACTTTATCATATGAAAAGTTTACATCGTCAAATTTCACCCCATACGTTTTGCACACCTTCATCCACTCGTCAAGCGCTAAAATGCATCGCTCGCGATGCACACCAACTTTTCGCATTTCACGCCATACAACACCATAAAGCACAAGAGTGCTACATACTTGGGAACCCGGTCGGGATGCATTTTTTTTCTCCCTTCGGTGAGAAACGCGCACGAGCATCGCGCAGCCTCATCCATTACTGTGCAAATGCAATTATTATCGTTCCGTGCGAACGCGCTTGCCGAGCCGCGCAAGAACCGCGGTATGTCCTCCTATGCACAAAAGGATCAAAAGTGGAATTTAAATTAATAGAAAGCTCCTAGAGGCTTACGCGAGGATCGACTCGATTAATGGCAACGATATTACATTGTACGACCTTGGACGTGACGTTGAATTACAATTCACCTGGCGCGAAATTCAAGTAACAGTGCGCGAGGGGTAGTTTCCAGATTTGCTCCAACCGGAAAATTAACAAGAGACATTGGACTATTCAAGAATATCATCCGGAATGTATAATTTTAAGAAGATAGGGTTGAATAACAATTTTCCTGGAGGAAAATTCAAGGAACAATGTACTGGTATATTTTCAAGAATTACTACAATCGGAAAATAAACAGGGAACGTTAGACCGATAGAGATACACATCCGGAATGTATAACTGGTGGAAGCTATCCTTGGCTTCATAGCGTGATCAGATTTGGTTCGTTAGATTCAAGTCGGTGCAACTTCTGCAGAGAATTGGATAATTAATTTTATTTTCCTCGAGGGGTGTACCCACATTTGTGTAGGGTGTTCTCAATACCCGGCTATTTCACCGATCACAAAATAGCGATATTTTTCTCAAAAACAAAAAAAACAACTCAGGACATTGTCAATTTAATAATTGAACCCAATGCAGAAAACATCCCTTAATTAATATTCCAAAAAATTCCTTCAACCCAACAGATCAACTTACCACAAATTAGTGCGGTTACCATTAAAACTATAAGTCCTAGACAAAATAATCATAAAAGTTAAAGCAAAAGTACAAACATCACGAATAATCTACAAAAAAGATTTACAAGAAAAAAAAAGCAGCTTCATCATAAAACCAAGCATACGTCCATCAAGAGACAAGAAGCAAGGATAAAGACGTAATACGTCGGTCGTCGTGATCGACAGTGCCGCGGTAAACGTTCGCCAGGTGAAACTCGCCTGTAGAAGGGTACTCTCGTGCGCGAACCCTCTTCGTAGCTAATGGTCGTACGCGCATGCACGATTCTGCGGGCGCCCGGCAATTACATTATTAATAGAGATATTACTCCCTACGCTCGGGGCATTACGACATCGTAACGTCGTAAGAGAAGGCGCGTAGTTCGAGATTGGCCCGAAGACCGATGGAGGGTTAGCGGGAGAAGGCATTAAGACGAGGAGGAAAAAGAAGAGAAGGAGGATGAGTTTGCGGGAGAGTCGGAGGGTGAAGAGAGAGCAGAAGGCAACCAAAGGGACGAGGAAGGGAGGACGTTTAAAGGAGGGAGGAAACAAAGAGAAGGTGGCGGTGGCGGCAACGGTGATGGCGGAGGCGAAGAAGGGCAAGGGGTTCGGATCAGCGGCGCAGATTGATCGCGCTAATCTGTTTCTGCCGGACCACACATGACGCGTGGCAGAAATTTTTAGCACGATTAATCCGTTCTGTGCTAGCTGAAGCTCCCGCTAATATCACGTCGGCCTGCCGTGGCAACAGGTGGACGAACAGGGTGAGCGGGCGAAGGAAACCGCGAACGGAATCGAACTCCATGACGTTCGCATTTATCGAACAATACTAATGAGAGGAATATACTCCGGACAGATTTCCCTGGATGATTCGTGTTCTGGTAATCGACGATTATGTGCCAGTTGTTACATTACAAAACTTGAAGTAAAGTCTGGAGTGAAGAATAAAACCCACCCTTTGAACGAATGACACGACTGGAAGATGAAAGAGATATTGGAAGAAGAAAGATCAAGGATTATCGAGATCACGAAGGACCTCGACGCGGATTCCTCGAGTCCTTCGTGTGCAGCTAGGGTTGCCGGTGACGATGGAGGCTGGAGAAGGGGAGTGTGCACCGAGACGACGAGGAATATGGAAAGGTAAGGAAAGGAAAAGAAAGGCAAGGAAAGGTAAGGTAAGAATAAACTAGGCGCGGTGGGAGTGGGTCAGGATGGCCTCCATTCTCGTCACTGGCTGCGAAGAGGACGGCGCCGACCAATCGGCAAACGCTGCCTCCGGCCTCACCTCCCCTTGTCCTCCACCGTGGTACGGATATCTCGGCGCGTGTATGCACGGCAAGGGGGAAGATGCTTTCAAAAATTGCACCTCACCTGCGTCCTGGAGGTCGTAGGTCACCCTCGGGTGCCCCTTCGAGGCGATACATAGCCAACGCTCGGCCCCAGCCGTACGCGCGTTATAGGTATTCTCAACGGTGACCGACGACCGGGAGGACGAGGAGCTACGACGATCACGGGTAGACGATCGAAGACAAAGACAGTAGAGTGTAACTCACCTACCTCGAAGCACGAAGCTACGCCAATCGATGACGCTGGAAACAGGTACGTGCGTACACGCCTTCTCGTACGTGCGAATAGTTTGTTCTGTCGCTTGACCGCAGACTTGCTTGGAACTCGAGAGAGACGAGAACCTCTTCCTCGTGTTGTTCTTCCTCCTTTTGGTACCTTGCCCCTGGGCCTGCAACGGTGCAACCTCCGTTGGGACAGGTGTCTCGGAACTGGGCGAGGTATATGCATAAACTATCGCGCGAATTCCAGGTGTTTCGTTAATGGTAATATTAAAGGTATGTATCCTCGCCGGAGGATTAAATGCTAATAGTTGTTAATAACGTGAATTTTCCATTTCCAAAAATGACAACGGATCGAATGAATGTTTGAAAATTTCACGGTAAACTCAGGTTTTATGTCTCGTTACGGCAACCCGTAGCTTCTAACGTATTTCTACTTGGACTATCATTAAGTGTCCATCTCCCTCGCACAAATTACATCAAGATACTCGTGGATGGTCAGGACAGAGAAGGATCATGAGGGAGAGGGCGATGGCGATAGTAATAATATTCCATCGGCAACTTTGATGCACCTCTTGGTAATCCGAGATTAAGGACTCCCCGATGATTTCGTAACGCCTCGATCGCGTTAAACAAAAAGCCGGACGTTAATGAGACCGTGTTCGATCTCCCTTCACTTCTGCCTGTCGTCGATTCGATGCTCGTACAGTTTTATTCGTTTCTTAGCGCTTCGTCAACAAGATTCGTCTTGTTGGACGACAGCGAAGACGTTGCACTGTCAACGCTAACTTACGTGGCTCTTTGAACATAACTCAGCGGGATCTCATTACCACCTGGCTTTAATAACTCGTACTGATGATCGGTTTTGAAAGGATGTAAAAACCATTGAAAACTGGTCAGCTCTAGACTGTATCGGCTTTCATGAATTTCCCTCTGCTTCGTCGGCGTGATTCTCTATTTTAGTTTCCTTTGGTCACTTGGCTTTTACACCTCCGCAGCTGGGCAATCGTCTGCTGCACCTGCTCGCCATCTCGCCTCGCGACGTTCATCAACTCGGGTTACGCCGATTTTCGTGATCGAGCCTCAATTGCATCCTGACAGGAGGAAAATTGCCTGCACCCGCAGGCAGTATGCGAATTCCGCGAAAGGGACGAATGCGATTATAGCGTAGTTACGGTAGTAAGGTCAGTACTGTAGGCGCTGAGAGTAATCGGGTGAAGAGGAACCGCTACTGGAATCGAACTTGGAATCTTCTCTGTGATGGATGATTGCTTCTGGGATTCCAACTTTTCAGGGTCCTCAGTAATTGAGTGTTCATCTGTGCAAACCGGAGGCTTAATGTCGTACATGAGGCGATGAAAATGGGTAGCTATAAACCCGACAGTGTTTTAAATTCTGTATAAAAAATGGTCGAGCAATTGGTGATAGTGGTCAAACAAAGTAATATGAATGATTCAGTTTTACAACAAATTTCTTAACACGGTGACTGTCATGGGTGTCACCGGTGACCGGCGCTATCGAATTAAATGAAATTTCATGTGACTTTTAAATTGCAATATCTCTGAATTTTCGAACATACTGAATATTTAAATATTGACGTAGAAAAGATAAAGGTCTACTGAATATCTATCTATCAATGTCTTGAAAGTTTCTGCTTTATAAAGATTTTAATAGAAAAAGTTTCACGTCAATAAAAATGATGAAACTTGTAAAATACCAGTGGCATTTAACGTATTAAACAGATGGATAAGCAACTAATGAGAATTCAAACAACACCGTAATCTTCCAATATACAAACTCCGAGAGTTACTCTTAAACCATTATCCAAATCCTAGTTTCTCCTCTTCCAAAGTGACCTCTCTAACAGCAACCTCCCACGAACCATTTAACTTTCCAGTCCTTTTAAACCTCCTGCGCTATGAATAATGCCGTACACCTTCACCGTGTCTCTTCTTTTTGCGCCGTAAAAGGTGTCCAATTAATTTGTACATTTAAATGATTTCAGTTTTACTGCTTATGAATATTCCATTCAGATTTACAAGCACGTTCTCCGTGATCCTCGTTTGAATAATTTCCACGTTCGTCGTATGACTCGCGTGGGAGAGATCGGCTAATAAACTTCTTCAAATTTTTTTTTTCGCTTTCAAACGACTCACCTGTTCCATCATTGTCATTTGGTACCACGAGAAGAATGGAAAAGCGGAAAATCGGTACAGAACCGGCAATGCGCACTCGAGCTGCGCAGTATCGAAAGATTACAACAGAGGTGGTTGCACTGTCGCCGTTTAAATGTCAGCTTCGCGACGTCTATTACCCCATCCACAATGCGAGCATCGCTAATTTATCTGTCGTTGCCATGTAGTAACTGTCCTATGGTAGGTGTTGGTTAATACCTGTATACCATTACCTTGTCAAATACGTGACGAAGGAAAACGTAATGACGGTTACCTGGATATCGGACTTTCTCGAAGACACCATCTAAAGAGAAGAAATAAGAAGAAAAAAAAAAACGAAACTTTGAAATAGGCGCGTAGAAAATACCGATAGTATGTATACAAAATGAATCACTTTTCGCGAAATTATTTATGCACGCCTGGGGCGTGCGATTCAAACGATAGGCGTACATCGGTTATTCGTGTAATTTCGCTAGAAAGCGCGAGGATCCGCGGTATTTATTCATATTACGCGTATAATTTACGCATAGTTTAATAAGATAGAAAACTCAACGATCATACGCTCACCCGTGACTCTCAATATGTATTTTTTACACGAAGCAACAGAAGTAGATAAAAGATGATACTTGTTCATCGACATTTGTTAAACACAGTTGGCAATTCAGATGCTACCTTGGAAGATACACCCTCACAATTGGACCGTAAACCGTTTCTAATTGTTAGCGGTATAACGCGGAAGAGAATTCGCGAGCGGAGACACTCGGAGCATCGAAAGATCTTCCTGGAAGATCCAAGAGCGTGGATATCTTTGAGCCGTTTCTACATCCCACCCGCGGTGATCCCTCGGTGACAGGAGCTCGATGTTTTCCCTTTTTATCTTTCCTCTCGTGGCTCGCGTCGTTTCAGGAGGAAGTAGACGACGGGTTGCGAGAAGAAACCCCTGCCGGGAGAGGCGCCCGGTTCATTTCTGTCTCCTCTTTCTCTTTTTATCTCCCTTCTCTCGATATCATCCTCCTCCTCATCCTCCATCGGGCTCGTCCTCCCGTTCTTTCTTCCTCCGACTCCTCTATGCAGATTAATGGAGGGTATAAGACTTTAATTGCCGACATCATCGAGGGAAGCCGGTTGGTTGCCTAGGAGGAATCATCGTAACGACCCAAGGGAAGTATCGGAATTCCACCCACCATTCCGGTATTACAGCGGGGGAAGGATAATAAACGTTTTTCCGTCGAGAACGATCGTAGCGGTATTTTTAACACCGTTGAACTGTGACTAAGCGGAGTATGTACTCTCACGGAAGAGGAAACCGAGGAGGTCGGATGAATCGCGAATCAGATCGATCCGATAATTCGACGCGTCTCGCTGCTATCGTGATATCGAAGTCGTATCTAAATTGGTCATCGATACGAGCTCGACAGGATGCTGGATCGTTCACGACTCCTCAGGTTCTCTTCCTTCTCGATTCCTCTCCGTTTTTTTTTTCTTTTTCTTACTTCGTCCTCGCTCGCTTGCGGCTCTTTTATTAAATTAGCGATGGCCATCGGCTACTCGTCACGGCTGGTCAAAGTATATTGGAGAGAAGCACGAGGTAAGAAAGAAGGCGATGAATCGTCCCGTTGGATGCGGTATCCTGCGTGAATCTCGCGTGCGACTACGCTTAATTGTTTTCGATGGCCGAGCTATCGATTCGATGCGGCATATATCCTTCTGCCATCACGTTCCGAATCTCTTCTAGGTTGATATGTGTGTCACTCTCGTACGATTCAAAAGAAATTCACCGTGCAGATCGCGACGATCGGTGTGCATGACGCGCCGATAATTATCCATCGTTGTGTTTCGTCATTTCACGACGATAAAAGTATTAACGGATACTGGTACCGATCTCGAAATCGAATTGTGAGTTGATGTCCCTGTCCTCTGTACCGAATAATACCGTCGTCTTTGGTGAGCTGGCCGTAATGGAAAGTTGATTACGGTGAGTTTTTCGAGGCAACGATATCAACGATTCGATTCTCTTGCGAAATTCCTAGCAGACCGTCAATCAATGACCGTTTTGCCGGGCCGGTTCGACAGCTCGTAAGGCTGCTGTTCCTTCTGGCATTACGGATCCCATTATAGAGTTCTTTTCGTGTCTCCCTCGGTGTCAAGCAATGCACGGTTTCCTCGTTATCCATTCCCGATAAACAATAATTCATAAATTACAGGCCGTCCATCGTGAGTTTACTTTCATCCATCAATAACCATCTCTCAATAAGGTAATGAATTACGACAATTAACCGAACAGCCAACGCCGGGGTACAGTGGCCGTGTGTGTTTCGTGGCGATTGAAGAAAAAACGTTTAACAAGGATCGCGATCCTCGGGGCTGAAGCAGCCCGAGCATTCCGTTTAAAAGCGATTCTTGGTATTCTTACGACTAATCGCAACGATGGAGCGTACGCAACTTCCCTTTCTAATTACGACATCGCTGACTGGTGTCTTCAAATATATGTATATGGAAAAATATCCGAACGACTTGCCATCGACGCGTGATTAGTTAATCGCAACCGACTGCTCCTTCGTTTGACGTCTTTACTCGGCAAACATATTCCGGACTTTTTTCACTTCAGTCCTATCCCGTGAGCCGATGATTGGAATGGATCGTTGCAATGAGATTGAGCGAATGACGTTGTGATTATAGACGGAATTGAAATCGGGATGACTTAGAATTGTGAAGGACTTATGTTAACCCCTTGCCGTATCATTTCTTACGTTACTGTCTCTGGAATAATTCCGATCTAAATTGGTGTGAAAAAAATTCATCAGTGATTCTTAACATACTACACAATTTAACGTAATATTAATATTATAGGAGTACTCTATTGCTTCACTTCTCCCTGATATTTCCAATTTCATAGTTTTTGCGAAAATTAAAAATGTTCTCTTCAATTTATCACGAGTGTCACTTGTTATTGTACAACAAGGGGTTAATATTCTTTACCGAGGGAAAATTAGTTATCGATTAGATCCTCAAATAAACCAGCTGAACAATGACTCAAGGGATGATCCTTCGCAAAGTGAGAATCACAGCCGACAAAACTAAACGATCCGTTGTCAATTAACGTGGAAACGTATAAATCTTCCCTCCGTCTCTCACGAGTGATGATCAGCGTAGAATCGAGAATATCTCGAGTCTTCTTTCGACACGAGAATGGCGGGTACGATGAGCATTTCTTTTCAATTCGCAGGATTCCGTGACGCATCGTCGGCACGGAGAACACACTCCGTCGAAGGGATAGAAGGTGGAGGGTCGATTCTACTTCAAATACGAACCACGCCCATTCTCCTCTAGCCCTTTTTCTTTTCTCTTGCATGCTACCCGACCTTTGAACCGGGCCATGGTAACCCGTACTCTACGCGCTCACGCACTCACATCCATGGGGACTATCAGGATCCATGCGTGTTCGAGAGAGATGAAGATTCTATGGGGAAAGAGGAAAAGACGGCTAAGAGGGAACGGAGAGAAAAAGGTTGGAATATACGTAGGCAAAGAAACGGAAAACGAGAAAGGGGAATAGAAAGAGAGAATGTGAGAATAGTGTATAGAAGGGAGAAGAGCCGTAATTGAAGAATAGCGGATTTGAGCGTATATTATAGGCAGAGAGGGAACCTCGATTTTTTTTTGTCATCGTAAATAAGTTACGCAGGAATCCCATAAGCCGTTAATGCGAGTGAACGTCCTCCTCTGCTGAAACTCATACCGCGAGCCAGCCGGCTCGTACCGTACATCGTTGATGCGCCTAGGGAACGTACTAAACGAGCAATAAATTCATTACGATTCATCTTGATCGAATTAATTGCATCTCTTTTCCCTTTCTCGCGTGCCCCCGCGGACGATTGATAGAGGCGACTCTTTCGACATCGACCGTCCGTCGTTTATCACCTAACGCCTGGAAATCGTAGTGTTTTTATGATATTTCGCTTTCTTTTCCACTTCTTTTTCATCTTCTTGTGGTATCTTGAGAGTCCATGATCCATCCATGGTGCAGCCTCTTCACGAAGGGCCTTCGGATGTTTTACTGCGACAAGTGGTTTCGCATACGGAACAGAAATCTCGATGCCATATAAGCTGTGACATTATTTAACCTTCTCCTAGTCGCGTTTGACAATAGAACCTTTCGTGGCAGATAATAAGAGACTGAAAACCATATAAAGCTACGGCGGAGTCCTTTCACATTTCGCAATGATTGAAAAGTGCAGTACCAGGGATAGGTCGCGGAAGACGGCATTATGAATTTCCAGCCGCTCGAGAAACAGAAAAAATCCTATCGATCTTCCAGTCCCTCGGTCTGACTGAGGTGAGAAAAATTCTAATGAGATAAATGTCCTGCTGCTTGGCAGAGTTCAATTCTAATGCTACCACGGAGGAACCCTGCACGTTGGATGAGAACGAAGGTTAGTGCTTGGTGGTACTGACTGCCATTAAACGTTCACGGTCCAATTTGTTATCTATAAAAGTAATAACACACTTTATTTTCTATATTTGATCCACAAAGGTTCACAACTTGCTTGTAAGTCGTTCGATCAATCTTGCAATAATAGCAGCAGCTGATGCAAACTAACAAGAGTCAAATTTTCCACCCTCGACCAAATTATGCTTGTTATCGATGTCTCAAAATGAACCCCAAAATTTCGCACCCTTACTGAAAAAGCTACTAAACTGTTATCATCTCAAAACGTGCAGATCGCAAAGGGGGTTGAAGTTCCGCTAAAAGAAGGACCAAAGAAAGAAGTGCTCGTCATGACGCAAGAATTGTATCTACAGTTGCGTTGCAATGTATTGCAATTAAATCGTCAAAAGTCTCGAAAATATGGCCGTTAGTCTCTACACATCCGACGTGGTCGTCAATGGGGCCATACCTCCTGGTGCACCACCTCGTCGACCTCTTCGTATGCTTCTCCTCTCTCATTACCCTCCGTGCCTGTTCCACAGCGAGTCTTCTCCTTCGTTGCCTCTTTTCTTCTTTCCTCTCTTGCCGACGTGTGCTTCGCACACCGGTCGAGCGCGGCGAAAATTAGCTTATTAAAATAACAATTATGGAGTCCCGTCCAGCTATTGTACGCCGTGTCAGGGGTTAAGCGCCAGTCGGTGTAACTTAACGGAGAGACGCGGTGCAGGTACCCTCATAGGCTGAACATTCGCTTCTCCTGCTGAATTCGACGAGCACTCAACAGGGAAATCTCGAAAGTCGAAGGTTTCCTAATGGATTGCAATGGACACGCGAAAACGGCGGAAAAAAAAGAGGAAATCGTGAGGGTGTAGAGAATGGACGTAGAGAATTGGTTGCTTAATATTTATGATCGAAGGAACGAGATATTTTTAGGTGAGTTTCTACTAGATTTGGTGCTATAGGTGAGCTTTTTTCACGATCGGTGCGAAAGAATTATAGTTGGTGCCTTATAAGAGATACTTAAAACCTCTAATGCTCCCAGGGCAGAAACCACCACGCTTTAAGAACAAGAATATCAAAATTTCAAAGTCTCGCCCCTCGGTGCGTTAACGTTCCTTACGAAAAGTGAGTTTTTAAGTGAATTTCTAGTAGCCTTAGTTCTAAAGGAAAGCTATTTTTCAAGATCGTCGCAGTAGAATTATGATCTCTAATTCTCCCAGGCCAAAGAACACCATACGTTAGAAACGAAAATGCTAAAATTTCAGAGTTTCGCCCCTCCGTGAGCTGAACCTTTTCTACGAAAAGTGAGTTTTTAAGTGAAGAATAATAGTCGAAGCCTCCTAAGAAATACTTAAAATCTTTAAAACTCCCAGGCCAAAGAACAGTTCGCATTAAGAATGAGAATATCAACAATTCGGCCCCTTGCTCCGAACAAAGCGCATTGAACGTTCCCGTCGAAAGGAGCGCCTCTGTTTTTAGCACATATCCGGGCGAAACTCGTTTCCATAGAAAGTCAGAAATTTTCACGCGCGCTTGGTATTATCGGTGGGCACGTTTAAAGAGCGCCTCGCCAAAAAGGCGCTCTTTAAAGGAGGTCGAGAGGTGTTAAAGGGCGCTAAGGAGGGCGTGTCGCCGCCCATTAAAAAAGCGTTGAATGCATCGGCCGCTCTAAGTGGCGACGCCGGCATTCACGTGTAACCCTTGCTAATTTTCCGCCATAAAGCCACCGGCTCGGTATTGAAATAAATAACCACGGATCCGACAGTGGGCACCGTTTACGCTGACACCGAGGTGCGAAGTGGGGCTACGAGTATAGCAACTCTGGACGACGAGCACACTGCCCGTTGCCAGGACACCGTCAATGCAAATTTACACGCGACTGGCCACGTACGTATAAATGATAATTCATTTTACGCCCGTTAGCGCCTGACGGACGATGTATGAGAATCCTGTTTTCGAGATGTAAAGGCACCCCCGAATTGCTACTGGGATTCCTCTATAGGCGGCAAGAACAAAACCGAGGATATTATTCGCTCCTTCAAAATTACCGTATGTTTCGCGTCTGACGAGACTGAATGGCCGGTGCTTCCGGTAATGTGATCTTTTTTAGGTCTTGCTTGAGATAGTGAGAAAAAGTTGCCAGAAGTTTTGTAACTTGGAGGATTCTTGTGCTCGTGATCGGTGGAAAGTAGTTGTGGGTTGTATGGAATTGAGATGGAGACGTGTTGAATTAATTTTTTTAGGAAAATTAATCCTAGATCACTAACTTTATTTTTCGACGCTTAACACTAACCTTCGTCTCTTCGACTACGGTGTTAACAAAAGGGGTTAAAGGGTATTATTTAAATAAAATTTAAACATGTTTTTTTCTATTATTAATGATAGGTATTTATTTATTACGATAACGTTAACTAATATGGCATATTTATTAAATCCGTGTCGTTGAATCGACGAAGGTTAGTGATCTAGGGATAATTTGATTATAATGGGGTTTATTTTGTATTTGATGTAAATTGTTCATAGAGGAATTATTAACTGTGGCTGTATTAGGAAAACTATTATTTTGAATCTTAATTAGTTTGGAAGATGGAGAATGTCGTTTTTTAATGTAGTACAATATTGTTGCAATGGTAAAAGCTCTCTTCTATTTCACAGTTAAGTATTTCGTTGATGAAGAAGTTGCTGCGTATTTGCGCATGAAAGAAAGAACGCTTTGTCTTAAGACGACGCGTGGCAGAGGGATGATTTTGGATGAATGGAGATAGACATTCATGTGAATGAATGGTACAATTGTTTCAAGTATGAAGCAGTGAAGTTTCTAAAATTATATTTACCCAAGCCATAAGTATTTCCCCACATTTTCCGTAACACGTTCCAATTTACATTGCAAAACGATCTCAACTCTTCTCGCTCGTACGTCATACTAATTATAACTTCGGAGTTTAATAACAATTTGCATACTTAATTAATGTCTCCTTCAATATCCATAATTACTACCATCATGAAAGAGAATTAAAAAGCCAACGGTAAAAGCTATTAAAAAATTAATTTCAATTAACTGATCCCAAAGTAAAATAATAATTCCCCAAAAAGTCAACACCGACAGATATATCGGGAAACGTTCAATTTCACTCATATTGCGTAAGTATCGTTCCACCATCCTTAAAATTCAACAACAAATTATCATAACTCACATCGTACAGATTCCATGGAATGAACGGAAAGTTTATCCCTCGAACGAAGCCGGAAACACTTCACCCAAAAAGACGTTTGACGTTAAATGGAATAAGACACGTTGACCGTTTCTCCGTATAAATTTCATTCATTTTTTCGTTGGCCTCGCAAAGCGATCCGGGCTCATTAAGTCGCGCACGCGACCGAAAATAAACGCCAGAGCGGGCGTAAAACGAATGAATATAAATACGCCCGCGTAATTGGACCATCACATCCGGGGGGACTACGGGCCAGCGCGATATTTATCGATGGACCGGCCTATAATTTAAAAAGTCCTCTTTAGCGGCGATTACGCGCCTTGCTAACGCCACCAGCAGCAGCTCTTCTGCTCGGTTGGTGTTATTCTTACGAATATCGGACAGCTTTCGAGGTGGTTGCAATTTATTCGTGTTTTCCTCCTCCCTCTACGGTCCTCCTTGACACGAACCTGATAATCACGCAAGTGAAATTCAACTTTTTTGTCAAACAAACGTGTTCGGGCTTTTAAAGAGTTGTAACTTTCTTTTCTCTTAGTATTCCACCTGTAATTACTATTAGTAATTTAACTAGGACCTAAATTGGGTGAGTTCCGAACCATATAGACTGCGGTTTCATAAATGATCATTTTTAAAAAATTATTTTCCTTTACTACTGGAGAGAAAACACTCGCTGCTGGTACCATCTATTTCCACCATATCGTTTCTGGAAGCCTGAAGCTCAACGTATATCAACCGAAAGTAAGACACTTCTTTTGTTGTTCACGTGACGAACGAATTTGCAACTTTTTCGACCAGAAGCGAGTTAGAAAATGACGTGTGAACAAAAGATGTCTCTATCCGTCACGCAAATCAGAACGAAACACTTGTCAGAAGACATCGAGATCTTAACGCCTGGCAGGAAAAGTCTCAGGTGGCGACATCAACGCCTGCATAGGCGAGTAGTCGACTGACTTCAACGCCCTGTTAAATAGATATTTATTGATGTCATCTAAACCTGAAGCTGAGCTGATCTCAAAACTAATCTAAAATCCATACTTATAACTTCACACACACCATACCCCGCAAAGAATAATTTTCTCTTCATCTTCACATACTTTCCTCCATCGTTTCCGCCGGAGTTCAAAAAAGCAAGAAATCGGTGGCTAACTTTCAGACCAAAAACGGCGGATTCCTCGTGACGTTTAAGAATCATAAAGAATTTGCAAAAGAGCCCTCTCACCGCGCGCTCCTCCTCCCCCTTTTTATATTCCGCGCCGACAGTCCATAAAGATCTTCGCAATCGCAAAAAATGCTCACCGATCCGCTCGTTTGAACCTCGCTTTCGTCTCGCATCGTTTATCGGTCTCTCATGGTTGCTCTCGCTTCCATGTCGTGCTCCGGAAAGGAACGCGAAATCTCATGGTCCCCGTGGAATACACACGGGGTTAGCCGTGACAGTCTTCTATGGCGGACCGGGCGGCACTCTGCCAGCCACTTCCAGATATGATCGTCGTAAAATAAATTGCCGGCGCACAAGGCTCGTGTGGGAGTAAATTACGAGAATAAATAAGGCGTAAACGACCACGGAGGGAACTTTGAACCTCTTTAAGCCTAGGAACTCGAGTGTGGGCGCCCGAGGACTTTTAGATCCGACGAACGAGGCATAGGTGTCGCAGAGAGACAGGGCCGTAGCGTATGCTAGCGGGGTCGACAGGTGAACTCTTTTCCGCGAATGGGATTAGGTGGGAGGGAATTGTTTTTTTTCTTTCATTGTTTTATATTTTTCGGCTTTATTTGACATCGGTGGTTCCTTCTTGGATGTTGACGTTTAGGTGATTTCTGGTTGTGATATAGACATCATACGGATCATACAAAGGTGCAGAGATTACAGAGGTTAGAGAGGTTACGGGAATTTTAATGATCGACCACTAATTAACAGTAATTTGTGTCCTTAATTCTAGAGCAAGCATAAACTCTAATTGGAGGAGACAGCATTTTTTTTGTTCTCTGTGGAAGGAAACAAGTTGTAATTGGGGTGACCTTTTATTTTTTGAAAGCAATTTAATATAGAACTTTAGTGTTTTATCGTCGATCGTTAAACGTGATTGAGTACTGACAAATTATACCATCATGGGAATGATGAACTAATACGGAGTCATTAATGCAAAGCATTAATGCAAAGTAGAGAGCTAATTTTAATGTGCAAACATCCAAAATAGGAACTCGTTTTATACGAATAGAAAGAGCGTATCGCAGCATGTTTCTCGTCGTCGTCGTTAAATGAAAAGTTAACTGCATCCAGAGACGATCTCGAAGAAAGGGATTGGATCGGCTAAACCCGTAATCGACGGCCCACGTCTAATCTACACCCAATATAACGATCAACAGTGTGCCGACTCGACGAAAATTTTCTTTCATTCTGCCGCCACGATGAAGAAAAAAAAAAAAGCATTAGAATCCTCAAACTCACTGGATCTCACAGTGATGTCATTCTCTTCTCCTTTGCACGAACATGTTTCCTCGTTATCGACTTTTACGCACGATAAAACATACCAATCAAACGTTAATAAATGCTCTACCAATTTCGTCCCCAAAAAACTATAACACTTTCCACACAAATCGTACAAAAAATAATTAATCTCCCTCAAACGTTCGATCGAAATTTCTCCCTGCGCAAAAGCCGGCCCTGTCGCCTCGATAAAACCGCACTGATCTGCCGGTGATACCTGGCGTAATCTGAAGATCCGCGGTGGATGAGAGGACGTCTCGAATCGGAATCGAGGATCGTCGAGAAAGAGACGGCGAAAGAGGAAGGAGGGCGTCGATCGGTAAAGCAAGAAAGAGAAAGAAGGAGTAGGGATCCAGAAGAGTCGTCCTCCAAGGTGTCGGCAAACAGGGCCGTTCGACGAGTGGTTCGACTCCGGTGGTCCAGGACGGTAATGCCTTAGTTTCCATGCAAACTGGCCGTACGCCTCCATACCTTACGCATAACCGGATATTAACATGGGAAGTGCCCGATGAGACTCTCCGACTCGTTGTCCTCCTCTGCAGCTTCTCTCTCCTCTCCAGTATTCCTTCGGCTTCCAGGTCTCCTCGTTGCTGCCCCACCAAGCCTCGAAGGTGGGAAAAATATACGAGAGATCGTGATCTCGATCGAGCCTATAAAACGTTGTCCTCGGCCACTCTCTGCGGAACTATCCGGACCTTTCGAGATCCGTACTCCTTGAGGATCGCCATTTAGATCTATTCCGAAGATAACGCCCCATTCTTTCGATCGAGAAACGTATCTTGGCTAATCGATGGTACCATGGGAGTGGATCGATTAAACCTGATCTAAACCGATCTTACGGCTTCCCTTCGACCTGACGCGCTACGATGGCTGATGCGTGAAAGATGTTATAGAAAGTAGGCATGTGAATTATTTTTCTATTTGTCTCCTAAGCTGAAGTCGTGAAGTTCATAACTTTCTCACGTGCTAGAAATTGATGATCGATTTTGCTCGACTTTTCCGTGAATTTCTTTTCGTCGATGTCGATCCTATTATCGTCGAATTGCAACGATAATTCGATAAAGCGGAACGCCAGGAGTGAATTCCACGTAACTGCATCCACGATTCTATAGAGTAATCCTCGTGATGGATAAAAGGTAGCCTGTCCGTGTCTAACGAATCTGCGATGCTGCTCGTTCTTCTGGATACATCGTTATCTCGATTCTTTCGCAAATTGCAGCCACATATTGGATCCAGAGGCGATCGGATATGATCGCCGTGTACAATTTGTTTCGCAGGGGTAAATCATCTCGATCTAGATGCTCGCGTTATTCCTTCGTTTATGCCGATACGTGCAAATAACCGTCAACGCGCGTGTAGATCGTGGATGTACGGATGTATGAGAATGTAACAGAGAAACCGACAGCTCGGAAACCGGCCTGGCGGAATCGTACGTCAGAGACAAACGACGATCACGTAACAATAAGACGTCCTGGCTCTCGAAGAATCGTGGCAGTTAGCGTTGATTGCACCTCGAGAACAGCTGCATCGCCGTTGTTGCACTCGTGCCGGTGCATTCGATCGATTGGAGAATTTTCGCTGGTGAACGATTTTTGAACATCATCGCTTCGATAATACCGTGGATGAAACGGGGTCGAAGGGCTCATGCACGCGATAAAGGGTGTGCTCTTTTTTTCAGATCGCAGTATCTCTGGATTTCTTAATATTTTTGTTAAAGAATAGCAGAATTTTTTAATATTTGTATTAAATTGAGATGTCTCGTTTCGTTTGTATCGTTGATATCTGTACTTGAGAAATTACTTTTGGAAGAATTTGATACCATCGATGATAGAAATATGTTTTGATATTACAACTATCGCAAATTAATTCAATGTATTGACATATTTGCGCGCCGGTCCCGCGACAATAAACAGAATTTGAAATATATGATAGATGTACCCCGATTTGGCCGATCAATGTTCATCATATTATTCTGTCTTGACGAAAACGGTAAGGCGGATAAAAAAGGTAAACATTGTCCACCATTAGCAATTTCAGACCAGCAATCAGGGTCTCACAATCAGTAAGTGACATTTAGCCGACATGCACTGTGTTAAGCATGCGTAACAAATATGGAGAATAAAGTTACCATTTCGATCGTCTCAACAGATTTAAATCAAGCCGCAAATCCTCATTAAAACGAGCTAGTGCGAAGTTCAACGCAAAAACAACTATCGAACAACGTACTTTATCCCGCCAGAATCCAAAGTACAGATAAAGTGCATTATTACATGTCGATATATTTTACAGCTCCCTCAACCTCATAGGGTGCCGGTAAAAAGGTGTTCCAACTGTGACGAGAAAAAGTGAATACTAATAATAAAGGTCCACGGTAATCCCGCTTTCTGCATGCTTGCAATATTTTGTTCTCAAGATCCCGCGGCGATCGCGTGCATCGCGATAGAGAACATAACGCGGCGCAATAAAAACCCGGTGCAGCCCGTAATTAAACGAGCACACAAACCTTTCGGTCACGCTAGTTCTTACGCGAACGATCTAACGATAAGTCATCGATAAGTTTAGCAGCAAACAAAACGTTGTTTACGGCCGATGCGAAGTCGTTCTCTCTTGTGCGCGAAAACCATTAAGCCGTGCGCTATCCGTCAAGCATTTCCGAGAATGCGAAGCCCTAATGAAAATGTTGTTAAAGGAGAGTTCGCCGTTCGAGGTCTAACGATCGATCTAAACCGGTAACGATACGAGTGAAGAACGAGTCTAAGGTAATTGGTAATGAAACGACGACATTTCGCACGGTATCGTTATGTCGACTTAATGATCGGCCCACGCTGAAGTTAAGTGTTTTCTCGTGGATTTCGATACTTTGAAATTCAAAGTGACTTCGGTAGATGAAAAGTGTAATTTTTTTTTAATTATATAAGTTTGTTTGTAGTTCGTAAGGGTACGGTGATAGCAAGGATCGAGAGTGTGTCGAATTGTGGGTCTTGAATGGTAGTAGACACAGAGAAGTTCTCTCACATGATTTTATAATATGGTGTGAGTAATTCGGAAGCAAATTTAATGAGCTACCTACGCGAGAATTGAGTATCTTGTTTTGGATTCAAATATGCAGAGAGTTAATAAGTTGTCAAACAAAGTTTTTGTAACTCTTCACAGAGTATTTGCAAGTGTACCAACAGGGGTGGAAAATTCGTTGCTGGAATTACAGATTTAAAAAGGTAGAAAGCAAAGGGTGTTCTACTCTTGGGACAGTCAAAAGGTCCAGAGCAATCTTAATTTCATATTTTTACATAATTCCCAGTATAACGTTGCAATCGCAAATCCATGCAAGTCGAACACGTCCCAGTGATGGCTCGGAAACGAGATGCGTTCCACGGAAACCGGTCGATTGACCTTACGATAAATCGAAAGCATCCCGGTCACGGTGCGTTTCTGAAACAGGATGGACGATTGGTTTATTCCGGTAATCTCTGATGTATGGACATATCTATCGTGAGACATGACATAGGATAGGATACCAGGGAGAAGACGGCGCTCTCGTGCTTTTCATAGAGTTCAACAGGTTTCCTCTTTCCGTAGTGCGCGCAGTTGCGACAGTTATTAGTCAAGATTAGCTCAGCTACGTGGGAGCATCGGCCTTAACGGCGTGCCTGTATTTTGACAGGGCTCATCTCGAAATTAATCGGCACTCGTTCCGTGCTTCTGGGATTACGATTTGTCTGCATTATCCTCATATAACCAACGGGCGTTACGAAGCTCGTATTCCCCTTAGCTTTCTCTCTCCTTCATCTCCTTCCTCCTACCCTCTTTCCTTTCCTCTTCCTCTTCGACCAAGCGTAACCATTCCAACCACCTCTTTTCAACTTTGCCTCTGACTCTGCCTTTCTATCTCTTTGGCTCTTAAAGTCTTCCAGGAATTAAGATTTCTGCGACCCTGGCGTGAAATCCTCCCAAGTTTCACCGTTAGAGCGCACAGGTCGCGGTGTATTGTGTGTACACGACGTGTGGTACCTGGCAGGAGCGAGAAACTCGCGAGTACACGCATCGTACGACCGTAGAGTTGTATGATTAGGCGCGTTCGTGCTGAGCGAAACGACGTTCGACGTTCAGAGTTCTATTCTTCCGCCGGGAGAATGTTCCTCGTGGAAATTGACGAACGTGCGGTTAAACCGATTGCCGAGGACTCGACTCGTGGTAATGCAAGCGCCGGACGGAATGGAGAAACGTACTTCGACGAAATAGATTTTTAGGTAGCCTCTGTCCACGCAACCTGGAACACGGCTTTCTGGGAATTCTCAGACGTTCGTTAGATTGGAATTTTATTCCTGATATGGAATTGTGGAATTCTAAGAAGTATTGGGATAAATGGGGGAGAGATTTAGGATGGAATAATTTAATTCATAATTATTGTTGGACAGTAAATAATTATGTTCAAGTCGAAACTAATCGTACCGCCACTTAAGGTGCATCTACTCTTACCGGAGTCCATTATTCAAATGGTTATATGGCAACAATCATATTTTTCTGAAAGATACGCAGGTGATTGTCAAATTTAATTTACTTATAGTTATATTTTCATTTCGTTAATAAATAATTCGAGGCATTCTTTCATTTAATAGAACTTCATCTATTTCGAAATATCTTTCCAAGGGGTAAATTGAATGATTTAAATCATTCTTATTCCAGAAAATATTCATCAAAAATGTTGCATGAGTCAGAACAACTCCTTCTCCTATTTTGTACTAATCGCATCTTATTATTACAACCAAAATTACCTACCCTAAACACTCCAAAGAAGCAACAGATGATCTCAAATGTCAAACAAAAATGGACCAATTTTTCCACCCAAGTTCTTCATCTCAAAAGCAACATGAAAGACACCCGACAGTCCAAGAGCAAAGGCAAGCCAATGAGATATGACATGACAGCGACACCCCAGTCATAATATACCCTATGTTATGGATCCCCATGCAGATGTGACGATTCGCATTGGACGAACGTGCGTTACCCGCCGAAGAGGAAAGTATATGCCAGTCTACGGGGGTGGTCCGGTCTTCTCGCAGAGGAAACCAGCTGCTAATCACGTTCCCCGTTATACGCACCACGTCGACGTATTCGCGTCTCTTTGCAACGCGTTCTCGGCAATACACACCTATGTATTACCTGTGGTTCTCGCGTGGCTACCTGCCTGCGGCTGCCTGTCTCTGATTTATCTCATTTTCACGAAGTCTCCCCCTTTTCGTTCATTTTTTCAGAAGCTATTGGCTTGAGGGAATCTTCTTTGAGTTTCTTCAACATTTGGAATGGCCCATGCGGTTATTAATGATAGAAAAATGTGGTTCTGTTAACAGATGAAATTTTTTTGCACTTTGAGAGTGTTAGGTGTAGGATTTTTAAATCCAGAAATGATAGGTAGGTGTTTAAAGTTATATAGATGAAGTGTAATTAGGGAATTTGAGTTAAGGGTGATCTGAAATGTAATAGAGTTACTCTGTGTTATTTGATTTAAGCTCTTCAATCAGAGGGAATGATCATGACGGCGTATTAACCCTTATCACTCCAAATTTTTTCCAGACTGAAATCAAATAAAAATTTAGAATAATATTTTATTTGAAAATGTCGGCAGATATTTCCACAGGTACGATTTGTACTATATCCTGGCTTTCCGTGAACTAAATGCAATAATCATAACATTGCAAAATTCTGGCAGTGACACTGCCGGATGGAGTAGAACACTGACTAAAACTTGGCAGTATTACTGCCGGTTGGAGTGATAAGGGTTAATAATACAAAAGAACTTTTTAATTCCAAGGTCTCGAAAGCTTTTCCAATGTGAATTTTTAGTAAAAATTCCACATCATTTCTGCCGATTCCGGGGTGGACTTTGAATAAAATGGTTGCGCTTCGAGAAAGAAAATCACGAAGCTCAAGAAGGCTGATATAACTTTCCACGATCTCGAGATAGTTTCTTCGCGTAGGACAATAAATAAAACTGGAAGAAAAGTGTCGATTGGTGTGACGTAAGTTTATATATTCAAAAGGAGTTGGATTTAAATATCATCGAGCAAGATTAATTTGTCTTTCATCGCCAGAAGTGAGTCACTCGGCACTGCGACTCGAAAGTGAGAGCTCAAAAGCAGCAACGAAGGTTTTACGATTTGCAGGTATAACGTACCTGTCGCAAATGCGGATTAATGAACTGCACACGCCTCGGCTGAACATTACGAGTGATCTAAACCCGATAAAGCCGAGACTATAACTTCCATGTAACGGCAATCCATAATGCACACCGGGTGGATAACCGTTAACTTGGAGAGGCTTAATTTATATTATCCAGTTCGGTCGACCGACGTATTTCACATCCTCGAAACTGAACCATTCATTATTCCTATTTGCGATTTATTGGAAATTAGCGTTAAAAGATGCAGACGTAAATGGGAACGTTCCACGTCGCTAGGGAGTGTGGATCAAAGTAGCTTTAGACATTCATAGTCTGGCAAGAAAACGTGCAACCCTCGCTGTCCTTTGTGTTGATTGATATATGAACATTTCGAGTGTTTTCTAACTTGCTTCGTTTCGAACGCTTTGACAAAAGCAGCTCTTGACGTACAGGGTGAAATATCTGATTAAATAAACATTATTTATACACGTTACATCTCACAAGTGCTATCATAATTTCTCAAGATTTCTACTTATAAATCGAGCCGACCTTTGAACTAAATTATCACTATAAAAAATGAAAGATTTTAATAACATTGTGAATTTCTAATCGAAAATTCTACTTGTCTAATTCCACAAAACTGCAATTTGGAGTTATCTCAAAAATGTCCCTGACTACGTCTTTAACACTAGATTTACGGAGTCAATTTGACTCATTCAAAATTTGATTACTACATTTATAATATATTGGTTGGTTAATTTTTTAGTAATACATCTTTCATTTCAATTGATTTGGAATTATTCTCTTTACAAAAAATTTCAATTTTCTTGTATGATTCAAATTGGCTCACCTCAGAAAAATAGGTATATCAATATCAGTAAATCTAGTGTTAATGACGACCTTGAAGCAACTCTGTAGCAAGCAACGATGCTGTAAATTCTGCTCAGTGCAATACATCGTCCACGTTTCGTCTTCAACGCTGACATTAAGCCTGGAAATCCACGTGCATTGAAGAACTTACTGCAGAACATTCATTCGTTCCTCCTCTAGCAAACATTTCACGAGAATTGTCATGTAATTGTTACACAGAATTTTATTAAAGAATTGCACTTCTCCATATTGAAGAATATCACCTTGACGCACGTTGCAGTTTTTTCTCCAGCATGCTAACAATTAATCAACACAATGAACAAATTTACAAAATTCATACCATCAACAATCATAAAGAAAGTGCACAGTGATCTCACCCTCGATCTTCAACTCACCCTCAGCGATATCGATTTCTTCCGAATAAGTTCTTCTCCACATCGATATCAACCGTTCTTCCTTTCGTCGATCCACCCTCGGCGTTATCGACTTCTTCCGATTACCAGTTGAACCTCCGAGAGACCGAGTAGCCACGAAGAAGAGTAGGGTTACAGCTCGTACCCATGGCCCGAGACCACCCACGGGTTGAATCGATCAGCAACTGATACCCCTGAAGAGAGAACGAGAGGATACGGGGGAAAAGATAAAGAAGAGAAGTTACAGGTGTACCAGGGCTGCTTATGTGCCCGTGAAACGTGCTTCAATTCACGATAACAGCCGTGCTGCTCTTTCAGAAGTATCGAGGCGCGGAAGCTTTTTAAAGTCGATCTTATCGAGGGGGAGACTTACGATTGCCGTGGACTCTCACGAGATTTCCTGACTGTGAACGTGGTGAACCATGATGTCGTTGAGAACTTGCGCAGGGCGTAACAGTGTGGATGTATGGTGCTGGGTTTTGCAGTCAAGTGAAAATGCCTACCGAAGATCAGACTGATCACTAATTTTCAGTAATCGTCTTGTACTTAATGTGTCCCTACCTAAATAGATATCTAAAACTGGTGATAAAGCAAATTTTAGACAGTGACATAACGCCTGCATACGCAATTTGCACACTTACAACTATTCAACAAAAATAAGAAGTCACTTAGCAAGTGTTTTCCTCCGATTCGCCCGACGGATAGAGACATCTCTCGTCCTGACGTCATTTTTTATTTTAATGCGTGACTGACCAAAAAAGCCTTACACTCCTTATAATATCATGGGAACGACGAAAGAAATATTTTCATTTCAATTGTCATTTGCAGACTGCGGATTTTTATGCATTTATGACAAATTAAATACGGCTAAAATATACAAAAAGGACATAATATAAAAATGTATCTAAAATATCGAAAGTATGGTATTTGTTGTAATATTTAATGAGTGCAATAAATCCCTAGATAGGTTTTCCTGTCTCACCTGCATTTGTGAAACTCGAAATTTGCATAAACATCCGCAGTCTAGTCATTTGTCAATCTCAGGTCTCCAGGAGTGATATCGTGAAGATTGTATCGTCACCGAACCAAGTGACTTTCTCTTGAATGATACTTAATATCAAAAATTAATTCACAAAAAAAAAACTCGAAGCCAACAAAGTTTAAAATTCACAGCCCCAAGTCTCGACATTCAGAACCCCGAACGCAAAGATATAAATTCCAAATGAAAACAGTGAGCCAAGGACGTTGCTACAGGTTCCACCGTAACCTATCAAAAATCCTCAGCCTCTCCAGCCGGGAATACCCAGGACGTCCCGAGGGCGTGGATGCTATCGTATTCCGACGATATCGTAAATTCGAGCAATTATCCTTAATTAATAAGTACCCAGTTAGTCAGAGGGGGTTGCGTCGGTCGCGGCGGTTCTCGTGAGCGCCAGCTCGCGTACGCCCCGGCACGAATTTAATGCTGGCTGTGGGAAATTTAGGTGAGGAGCTCGAGTCTCCGACTCTGCGTACCATAAACCAGCCTCTTTATTGGTGAAGCAGCGAAACGCGCTATTCGACTGGCACTTTCATTACCGTCTTTCTAATTGCCCGCCATTTAGGTGAACGTATGTAAGCACCGTAATCCGGGGTTCGTCGTTTGCTCGCCCGCGATCTCGCGTCACCGCGCTTGAATCCTTCCAATGTCCGGTCGAGGGACCACGAGAATTTGAAGAGAAGAAAATAAACTTCTTCGATGATATGGGAACTTGCGCATTCGTTTTCACCGCTTTGTACTTTTGGTGGAAGGTATTAATCGATGGAGAATAGGAGATGGAAAAGTGAGGGCTGGAGTGTTGAAATAGGGGCTGAGGTGATGTTTAAATAGTGAAGTTTAGGGTGAATTTAGTGGTTGTGGGTTTGAAGGTTTTTTTTTCTGGTTAATATGTCAGTCTGAAGGGTTTGGAGATTGAAAGGGTGAGTTTTAGAGAATGAGGGTATAGCGATGGGGCATGGGGTAATGTATGAATTAAGTTTTTTGTAAATAGATGGGATTTTTGTGGAGATTGTTAATTATTTGAGGTGGAACACTCAGTGTACAATTTTTTAGTGTTTTTATTATGGTGATTAATATTAAAAATGTGTACGACTTGAAGATTCACAATTGGATTGCAAGTTCGAACATTAAGTATCTCAAGCGTATTTACTATTAGATCTGCCACAGAGAATGAGATGTAGGTAGAATATAGAGATATTCTGAATATAATTTTGACTATTCCAGACGTAGAAAAAACTCTGGTATAATGACAATCCGGTCAAACCGAATCAGACAGCGCGAAGCCACAAAATGCGTTAAAAATAGGGAAAAGAAACGAGCTTACCGTTTAGCACGATTAACACTATCGTTCCAGAACGACGCGACGTTCCATCTGTTGTATCGGAGCCGACGACAAATATCCATCTTCACGGAATCGAGTATATTACCACCAATTTTCGTTTCATCTAAAATTCACGAGAGACGACGACTAATGGCCGCACTCGGCGCGTCTATAACGTGCAGGCCTTCTTCTTCTTCCCCGCCATTTCGAAATACGAGAACTCCCGGATACTCGGACCGACTTGGCTCATTGAAATTCAAATGTCAATCTCGAGAGTACGAGCATATATACTAACGAGACGGTAGAAGAGACGCGAGTCGAGTCCGTGAATGCAGAGTGCTTTTCGTGTCGTGCGATGTCGAAAACGGTCGCCGGATCGCGCCCATGTTTGCTCTCGAATTCTGGCGGACGAGGATCTCAAGTTCCAAGGCTGCCTTCCTCTTGTCAATGTTGTTTTATAGCTACATACACTCGACTCGACTAGCGCCTCGAAAATTCGGTCGACCGGTGCCTCTACTTGGTTTACGCGCTTCGACGAGGTATTTAGTAATATAACCATGAGAATATTCCATGCTTCTCTATGCTCAATGGAGAATTATGAAATCACACGTTTTTCGTATACAACGAATACGCACACTTTATGGTAGCAATCCATTTTGTTTTGCAATTGGCTAATTTCTTTGACAAGACGATAGTCGATGGTGTTACTTTTGGTAATTGGGGTGTTTGTGGTCCTCGACTTTGATGCTTGGTCATTTCAAGTAGCCTCAAGTTTGATATCAGTTTTAAGAGACTATGAAAATAAATACCTAGGTAGGTACTCATGATCTGTACAAATTATATCAACTACTGGTAGCCTTATAATTGAGTTACAACATACCATGTAACTATCCACGTTTACTAATTTCTTAAGTGGTGCCAAAGAAAAATAACTTAACAATAGAGAATATTAGTAACACAATCGAACCTCAGATTGTTTATTTTAACAGTAAATCTAGAATAATGGAATCCCCCAACCCCTCACGTAACCCACAGCAGCCAAAAAGAAACTTTCTTCAAAACCAACCCCACCGCACAGACCGCCATTTTGGTCCTCTCATCTTTACCAAGATCACCATCGCCCAATCTCCCTAAAAGTGGCTCCACCATAGCAAGACTCAAAGTAGCTCCACAACAGAGTCGAGAATTTGTAAAGTGCACAAACGATCGAAGGTGGAGGCCGGCAGGAAAGTTTCAGGGAGAGGCGAAGGCGTTCGTAGAGGGGAAGCAGGACTCTCACATAAACGAATAATAAAGCGTCCGGCGTAATATTTCAAGATGGCGCGCTACGTGCTCGGTAGATGGCACAGCTCGATATTATTTAGCGTCCTGGGGTCGTACTCACTTAACCCTATCCCGCGGCCGAGCGAGCGCGCAAAAAGGGCGCCCACAAAGACAGAGAATAAGTTACCTTAGTCCGCGCGAAAGGACGTGCCATGGCATTCCCGCCGCGCGTGCATTGCCAACTACGTTCGTACGCGGAACGAAGGGCCTTAACGGCCCTTGGCACGCGGGAGGGTCCTTATCGTGTCCAACCGGGCCGCTTTATTAATGGTCGCGTTTCGCGGACGAGAATTCGCCGGGACCTATCGCTCGCGCGATTTTACAAATTGGGATTCCTTCGCTCGGACTTCAATGGCGCGAGATCGTCGATGGGGAGGAATGGAGGTTATGAGTAGGGTGGATCGTGAGTGAGTGATACGAATTGTTTATTTTCATGGGAATATTGAAATGAAGGGGGTGTGTATGCTCAAAAGGAGATGTTACTTGTCAATCTCTCAAGGTGTGTTCTTTACTCACTGGATCGCAAAAATCATACTTGCACCCTCGATACTTTTTCTTACGATCTGCTTTGCTTCTTTCTCACATCGTGCATTTTCTATTGCACTCACTCATTTTCTCCTTATCCACGGACTAAACATTCACGCTAGCCCTAGTATTCGTCATCTTTCGAATTACGTATTCTAAAAAACCATTCTCGCTTACACACGATCCATCCACACTCAGTAATTATAAAGTTAAAATCACTCATTAACTTTAAAAATTCCTTTCCTGCAATATCGTTTAGTGAACGGCATCCCTTTTTGATCAGTGCTCGAATGCTGCAGAGTGAACAAGAATAATTAATAATTATAGTAAAGGATTCTCGTTTATCGGGGAGTAGAAGTTACCTTTAATTTATTGAAGTATTCAGTTTGATATTAAATAAAGGGAAAGTTTTATTTTACCTCTACGCTTTGGGACAACTGATTAATCATTCAAAATATATTACTTTCAGCAGACTTTATTTTCGAATCGGACTGTAATTTAGAAACGATAAACACCGATTCACTTACTGAAATAAGAGATGAAAGAGATGAAGAAACGAAGTTTGTTTCCGCAAAGTCCAATTGTGCAATCGAGCACAATCAATGGCGTTCGCCAGGAAATTTCAACGTGAAGAATCCGAAGCGCGATCGCCGATTGGCACTGAAAACGTTTAAACGAATGAATCGCGTTATTCCCACGAACGAATCAGAGTTTGTTCTTCCTCCTCGAGAGAGCTCACGTTGGATAATGAAACGTGCAAGCGTTCGGAAAATATGCATTCTCGCTGCGCATCGCTTACCGTAGAATTTTCTTATCGCGTTCGGCCCCGCCGCTTTATTAATGACCATGATCGTCGAACAAGAATTCACAGATACCGAATCGGCATAGAGGATTTCTTGAAATCTCCTCTAAGTAACGACGAAACTTTCGTCCGACACGATGCTCGAATGTTGAAATAGTTTTCGTAATTAATCGTCCCGCATCTAACACTCTTCTGGATGAATTACAAAGCAGGTAATGGATTTATCTAACAACGTCGATCTTCCCGCCGGTGTAATAGACTCCGATACTGATTCGCGGATGGAAGAAAAAGAAAGAAAAAAGAGAAGAAGGAGACGGAGATGAGGAAGAAAAAAAAAATAAGATATTTGTCAAGTGTCACGGCAGTGTCTTTCTATCCAAGCGACGCAACTTTATTAATGATCGTTCGCGCGATTTCTCGAAAGCAGGTCCTGCGCGCCTACGCGGCAACTTTCGATCAGGAAAGTCTCGATGACACAGCTGTACGTATCATTACGCTTGACGTTAATTAAAAATCTTTGTCTTGCCGCCGGTCGAAGGTGTCGGAGATAAACGTAACGTCGTAGACTTCGTACTACCGCGAGATATCACGTTCTACTTGCATCAAGGAGAGACTTTCAACCGTTGAATTCTAAATGATATACCTGATAAGGGAATTTTGTTCGTCTCGAGTTGTGAATATCCTATTTCAGTTTGCTCGTTTATCTCCTCGTCCTGTATTTTCGAATATCGCATACGTATACTAATCGATTTCCAGGCATCCGTAATGAGCCTCATGGATATTTTATTCCCCTGCATGCAAATGTCGCCAATAAAATTTGGCAAATCGCGCGAATATCCGCACCATAGCGGTCGTTAATTCTTCCAAGCCGGTTGCGTATACGCGTAACCGTTTCTTGGACGGTGAATAATAGGTTTACAAGCATTTTGCCGAAAACCAGTTCTCTATTTTTTATCAACCCCGTCACGTTACGGAGAAGAAGTGATCGAGCATATTATTATCACTCGGTCCTCGTAGTTTTTACGATCAACGTTTCACGAATGTACGATCGTATGGTCGTGAAAGACCGATGATAATTTTATGCGAAACCATCGGACGACTAAATCTCATTTTTTTCACGCCTACGCGAACGTCGCGAAACTTTAGGGAGATGTGAAATAACAAGGTACTCGTGGAGGATATATGTGTATCAGATGAGAAGAAAAATATTAGCACAGTGTACTCTCATGATTCGAATGTAACATTACACCAAATGATATTTGGGTGTTCGTTAAATCAAGCTACGCGTTGTTTCGTTGATCGAAGGAAGATTATTAATGATATCTCATTTGTAACGATGTCCTTGTACGATGACTTAATTATTACACGGTATTCCTATCCGTAAATTGATTACGAATTGTAATATCAATCGAATAATCCGAAGTAACGTATAGAATATTAACATCCTAATTATTTATTCGATTCGTTATAACAGCCTTGAAAAATAATATCGTAATGAGGCTAAACGCTACTTCCACAAAATGATCTTAACTTTCTAAAAAGAACTTCGTCGAACACAAAATGAACGACGATATTTCAAAACTGTATTCCATCTACGAGAATTCTCAAGTTCCCCACAAATTAAGATGCATCTGAACATCGTATTCCAACAATTCCCATCGCAAATTTACCCAAGTACCACAGTAATTTTCCAGCTACCTCCAACCAACAGTAACTACACAGATGAAACACGATTGATCACTCTTAACACAATGTCTCCAATGATATATGCCAGTCTACAGACGATCTTGGATTACAATTTGTCATCGTTCCCCGTAGAACATCCAACACGTCTCTCTTCGACCTTTCTCACAACCATCCAATCCAACCATCCTAAAACAAAATCAGGAAAGCTAGAATTTAAACGTCACCCTTCTCCAATCGAGACTTTTTCTCATCACGAAACGACGCGACTCCGTTACGAGAGAATGCGTCACGCGCAATCGCCATTACGATCGTTTCGCTCGTTCAACAGCATCCCTTTCTCATACGCCGGCGATATTGGGTTTACGTCCACTCAAAGATCCTCTTACGAGGATGCGTGTGCAACGTATAGCTACCCAATTAGCGAGACCGCAAGAGAGCGACTTCTCCTCCCTTTCTCTCCATCTCTTCCGCCTCCCTTGCTTGCCGCATTTCCAGCACTTAGGGTCAAACGCTCGTAAACGTCCGGCAAAATGCTCAACTCGGCTCGATTCGACTCGACTTGGCTCGCGGACACTCGGTGAGACTGGCATCTATGAAAAACGTATTATGAATTTCCCGACGGCCAATCGGACGTAGCGTGGATACTCGCTCGGTGACCCCGGATTGTCAACTTTAAACCTTGTCCTCTATGTGTCCTTCTCCCACCTTGCAGTGAATCCCGTTGGTCTTTTTTCGTGCTCAGTCTCGCACAGACGCGTATACAGGAACGAACGACCGGCCAAGCCCACAGGCCACAGGTGTAGTAAACCTCTTTACCTCACGCACTCGCGTGTAATGGCCCCTCTTACACTCGTGCCGCGCATCTGCCGACCTTACTGTGTACCCTGGCTACCTCGCGAGATACGTTGAGCTTCTTCGTGCTTGTCGTCTTCTTCCTCTTCGTCGTCTTCTTCGTCATACCCTTCTTCTTCTTCTTCGGCATGCTCATCCTGGTCCTCGTTGTGTTCCTCCGCCTCTTCTTTTGCTACTTCGTCGCCCTCTTCCTCTTCTGTCACGACTACTGCGTGCTGAGAGAGGTAACTTGGGTCGATTCTTAGAGATGGAAAGAAAATTAGAGGTGAGGATCTGTAGGTTTAACTGTTAACAAATTCCTACCGTTAGACTAATTGTCAACCCCTTGTGGGACGAGTGGTATGCCGGAGAGTGTTAGAGGAATTAGTTTGTTTTGGGTGAAGTTTGGAATGTTTTGCTAAGTAATGGAAGAAAATGTTAGGAATGAAATTGCGTTATGAATTCTGATAAGTATTTGAAATAGTAAGATTAGTTGTTTTTAATGAAACAATACGAAAAGAAGACATTCGTGACCGAAAGAAATCGGGAGTGTTCTCCAAGGTGAACGTTTCACCTTCTTTGATCGCTGTACCTGCAAAGAGAGAGTTTATAGAAACATTGATCTTCAAATTTGTATATTATGTAATCAGCTATAATAAAATATAATCAATGAAACAATACGAGAAAGAAGACATTCTCGACATCGTGCCGAAAGCACCCGGGAGTAAACGTTCTCCAAGGTGAACGTTTCATCTTCCTCAATCGCTGTACGTCCCCGACTTTCGCGCGACAAAAGGGGGGCCCCGTAAAATAAATGGAAACGTATCAAGCGTCTGAAAGCGACGTGTCATTCCCGCACGACGGAAGGCGCGAATATTAATTAAATTAGCCGAGTCAGACGGTCCGTGACGATCCAAAAGAGTCTATAAAAATAAACGGCGAATGGGACCCATTGTCAGACACCTGCGAGACCTCTCCGCGTCGTTATAAACGACGACTCGTTCTTCCATATGCCGTTGAAGCGTGACACGTCCTCCCAAGGAGCAGACAGTATATTCCTCCTCGAGTTCCTGTCGCTTGCGAGCGGCTGTCGTGTCGCGAACTATGCCATCGAGGAATTCCGCGCGTTACCGTCCCGATAACGGCAACTGGCCACTGTAATTCTCTATTCTTTCACAGAGATTCAAAGTCATGTCATCGATGTACTCGATTTCAGACAGCTATTTTCCTCCCTATGACATTTCGTGGGAATGGGAATGAAATATTGAAGTGTTTGGACATAAACATTTTTGGGCATTTAAGATTTGTGCTTTTTAAGACAACGTTTTTAGTTAATATCGACTTGGAAAGGTCACTGTCAAAATTTATCTGAGTGTGTCTCTCCAGGCTTTTTAAATTGACATTATTAGTTTTTTAAAATATGGTATTTTCAGGTAATGAATAGAATATAAATCTACCAGTTATGGTGGTAAATACTAGATTTACGGTCGTTGAATCGAGTATACTTCAGTATATGAAATTCGTACTTTCGAAAAAGAGTTATTAATGGGCAAAGAAGAGATCGGTTAAGTTCTTTGTATATTATAAGATACATGTAAAATACTGTGCCGCGATGCTGTGAATTTCAAAACCATTTTTAAAAATATTCGAAATTTGACGTTTTCCGTAGATCTAGTGTTAAGTACATATGTTATATCATTCGCTGACGATTCCTTCTGTCCTTACATCAGGTCACATGCTAAGAACAAATTCGATTTACAAATTTAAACACAACCACCCCCACAGTTTCTAATTCCGATTCTTAACACCTAAACGTTTTACATATTTATTCCTTATTAAACTTGACTCGAACGATCCTCCCGTCGCGAATTTGTAATCAGCACCGTTCGCAAGACCTGAGAGATTGTCCACGATTAACGAATCTGTTAGGTGACAATCCAGCAAGACGATTAAAAAAAACGTCGAAGTCGCTAATGACGAATCAAACGCGGCGAAACGACAAGCGATTACATCCAGAGATACCGAGACGATAAGGCGCGCCATGGTGGACACAGCGGTGAAATGCTAATCAGGATTGAAAAAATTCGCGAGCAACGAAAACGAATTCCCGTTCCTTAGCGGTTTACCACCATTCACGTATACGGGGGCCTTCGCCCCGTCAATGAACAACCGGTCCTCCTCTTCCGAGTTCTCCCTCTTTTCCCTCCACGCTCGACACCCTCACTCCATCTTTTAACCCAGACTTTGTTAATTTACGACAAGACGATCGCTTTGGCGGTCCACCGTGCGATTCTTGCATGAATTACGCAACACTTTGGACCAGGCATTGCGTGGAGGTAGGGAAAAAAAAACGAAAGAAAGACACGAAAGCAAACGCGACGTTACACGATCGCGAAAGAGAGGTTCTATCTGATTATGTGGTAGCGGAGAATGCGCGACGAGATCGGAGGCTTCTTTAGGACGTCGACAAAAGTCATTCGTGTATCCTCGAATGACGTGGGCGCGATATTTAGAATCGTGACATGGAGACGGGACCTACTTTGACACTTGTACCCTTACCAGCGAATTAATGAACGACAGATTGTCTTGTAACGATAAATATCCGATAAGATGAGACCAAGGCGATCGGACAGGGAGATCGTGGGATAGGAAAAAAAGGAGCGTGTCGTTAAAGGTTACTATGATGCTCGTACTGTAAAATTGACGATTAATAGAAAAATGAAGGATGAAAGTTTCGAAAGATAGAAGAGAATTGGCAGAGACTTTTTTCGGGATTGTCTTGTAACGATAAATAACCGATAAGATGTAACCAAGGTAAACGAATAGGCGGGCAGTGTTTCGTTAAAGATTACTGGAATAGTCTTAGTTTCTTTTTCTTTTTTTTTTATAAATTTTAACGATTAATGGGAAAATAATGGATGAAAGTTTCGAAAGATGGAGAAGAGCAGGATACTATTCTTAAATAATAAAATGTCCCCGACTTCTGAAAGGATATTTTTGTGACAAAAGGTGTAACGGAGTCAATGGCATAAATGAAAGAGGCGATTAAGACGTTTTTTAAGATATATCTGAATCTCGTGACTGGTTGCTATGCAAAAGATTTCACGTGGCACAAAAGATGCTTGAGTTTTGTACAGTAAAAGGCCCAGAGACAATAGAGAGAAGTGGAAAGGATGGATAGAAACTGTAACCTCGAAAGTCGAAGAATGGGTAGAATCGAAAATGCAGATTGCGATTTGCGCGAATAAATGATCCTGTGCGATTTCAAGTCAAAGTGTCGGGATGATTAACCGAACGGATTCTTCGACAATGTCGCATCATCTCGTGTCGTGAATAACACCGATAGGCTTTTACGTGACTGGTAACATCGTCTGAATTAATAATACCGAGCGAACATTTCTCAGTTTGCATAATTTCGTCCTGAATTTATAGCAGGTCCACGCGGACAATCTTGATAAATTTCCACCACCCAATCCAGAGGATATTGTTTACATATTTATTAACGATAAAATTCCTGTCCTGTTCTACTTCCATTCTTGTTTGCGCGCTGAAGTACGGATGAATAAAAAGAATCAATTAGAATAATATATTGAACAGGTAGAGTCTACTAAATAACGATCATCTCGTGAAAGAAGAAGCAAAAGACAGCAAAAAAGAAAACGAAGAAACGTCCAACAGAGTCTACATATTTCACGAATAAAAATCCCGCTCGTTTCTACATCCATTCCTGTTTACGCCCAGATATCGTATAAAATAAAATCATCTCGCTGTTTTCTTGTAACATATCGAATGGCTTAAATCCACTAAATAACAACGGTATTTAAAAACTCGACGAAAAACGCGCGAAATCGATGGTCACCCTGAAAAAGAGGACCCGATAAGGACGAATATTAATGCAGTATTCCTCTGTAGAGTTAAGAGAGAAGAAAAAATTATGAAAAAAAAAAGATAAAGAGAGAATCAACGACTCGCACGACGAAATTTCACGAGCAATTTCAATAATCCATTAACGCGCCGTTACGCAGTCAGATATACCTATCGTCTCCGAAGATTCGCGCGTGTAATAACGCCCATGTCTGCGTGATTGTGCGTGGTAGCACTTTTTTCTTCCTTCCTTGAGACACGAGGGGCCAGATCCTCGGAAACCTGAATCGTCGGCCAGGAAACCGCTGGAGCTCGTTCGATGGACATCGAGTGGCTCCTCTCCTTCGTCCCACCTAAGTCAACAACTACGCGGAGTCCGAGGTATTTTAACGTCCTGGGGTTATAGGTATAAGAGTGTTCGTGAATACACGCAGGTGCACGCAGGTGAACGTGTCGACCGAGAAACACACGCTGGCAATTGTGTCACTTCGTGCTTCCCGTGAATTCTCCACGACGTGGCAAACGATCGTGAAAAATCACGGTCGAAATGCGGAAACGCGAGTCCTGAAAAGTAGCCGTGAACGGGGTTCTCTTCTTCTAAAGAGAAACTCCTAGTTTGCTGTGTTTTGAAAGGGAGATTTGGAAATTTTGGTTTGTGGAGGGTTACTTTGTTGCTGGGAAAGTCACTTTTGGGGGTTGGTGGGTTAGAAGTGAAGTTAGAAGTGAGTTGGTTTAAGGGATGATGCGGGGTGATGGTTATTGGTTGCAGACGTTGAGCTTTGCGGTTCATTGAGCAGGTAATTGAGCTATGATTGCGTTGAAAAGGGTATAATGCTTAGCTTGTTATATTTGAAGGATTAGAAATAGGATCGAGAGCAATAGAATCACGTAGTATTTGAGTATAAAAAAGCCATCGATACGGATAGCTTTTCCGTTAATGGGAAGTCAGCTAAAACTATTCCTATATTTTTTTTTTATGCATCATGATCTACTAATCTAATAAGATCGATCTAACCTTCTAACAAAGACTAATACGTTGCACCAATAATTCTTCTCGGGGGTTAAATCGTTCTCGTCTCATCCGACACCCCGTAATTAAAGGAGAATGGAAATAAACCAATAACGACTTACGCCCGATGATAAATTTATAGCAGCTCATAAATCGATTAAACAACAATTCGCAATAAATCGAACGTTACCCTCTATTAAATATCTTCGACCGTCATCAAGAACAGCTTCACATCGTATCGAACTGTTAATAAAATCTCCGACATACCTGCAAAAAAAAACGGAAGTTCGGCTCGCCTTCACCGGCTCAAAGAAGAAGCTCCATCAGTGGCGTCTGCAGTTCCTCATTGCTTCACGGGCGTTCATAAATTATCACAACTTATGATATATTATACGAACACCGTGAAATCCCTTCGATTCGAGGCTAACGTAATTAGCAATAAATGCCCCTCACAAGGACGTGTATCGCGGGATACTTCCTCGTCGTCGCTAGATCCTTTGACGCGTCTAAAGTGTCTCCTTAAATTCTTTTCACCACGGTGTCTCGGTGTCACGGCTAGGTCAAACGACCTCAACGCAATGGAAGAAGCCTTACGATCGATATACTCCCGTGTTTATTGCTAAACTTTTAACAGAATTTATCACCGTACGTTTTCAACGTCTCCTCCTCCACCTCCTCGTTCTCCGTCGGCACCTCGGTCTCATCCACGTTGCGCCATGAAATCGCATCATTCTCGCGCTGGAAGGCGACGCGTTAGAAACAGAATTATCGGGAAAACGTGTTTCGCGTACTACATCAAGGTGGACAAATTTATTACTAAATAAATAACTCGGGGAGATACGACGACGCATCTGCTAGTATGATACACGCATACATCGCGAGCCGGCGTTCGCGACGCTCCTCGGAATGCGAAAGACGCGCGAGACGAAAGTAATCGAATACCATCTCGAGTTCGAGGTACGCGATCCCGAGGACTCGGCATGAAGGAACGATGATCGAGGTGAGATTCAATGAACGACGATCAACCCGCCAACGTATTGGGTATACGATATTCTTTATTTTACTTTTCGTACTTTCGCCGAACACTTGGTGTAACTGCACGCGTATCATTCGATCGCGATTATCATGCCTCTCGTGAGTTTGTACTGGCCATACCTGCTCGCGCAAATATCGTCTTTCGCGAGACATCGCATTCACGGCCCTTTCTTCCTTGTTTTCTCCTTCTTTTTTTATATTTCACGTATGCATCGATACCGAACTTACATTTAGATAAATTTGTACGAATGTATTGTATCGCGGCTCGATACTCTACAGAAACCTTTTAACCTTTTCCAGTTCTATGAGCCCGTGTAGAGGCTTGAAGAAGATACTCGCTGTGGACTAAGAACCCTGTATAATCGCCATTAGCTTGGCAAGCTTAACAATTTAGTACTAACTCTGATTATTTTTTTTATATTACAACGATGATACACAATCGACGTTAAATACGTGAGAGAAAGAGTAGCCAATCTAGCGCGTTCTGTAACGCTAAGTACAATAAGGAGTTGAAAAGAAACTTAGGGTGAATCAGAGGTAAAGGGTGGACTTTGTTGCACGTCTTTTCGTGTCACTGCACCAAGCAGTTAAAATATATTACAATTTCCACAAATGGGAAACTCTAGCCGAAAATAAATATACGTGAGAAAACCAATCACCCTTCCACTTCACGCAACCCCCTTTTCTTTCGAAAGGACATCTTTTCAGCTCCCTACAGTACTCTAATCCACAGCGCGCCAAAGTATTCTACGCCGAAAGGGCTAACTATCGAATCCTCGAACTCTCTCGAAACGCATCGCGATAAGAAACGTGCACACCCAGGATCCGCGATGATAAGCGGCGCGAGATATCTCGCGTTAAATAAAGCTCGGGCTTGGACATAAATAAACGATTTCGTTCGTGTAAATCTGGCATAAGACACTGGCCACCCTCATTCGCCGCGGAAATTCCGTTCGCTCGGGTGAAACATCCGTTTCCGGCTGTTCAATCGCCCCTTCTACCTTGCGATTTTTTCCACACTTACGCATTTACACTGGACGCATACACACGCACAAGCATCTATACCTATATTGCACGCACACACACGATGCACCCGCGAATCGCACGTAATTCTGCACGCTAAGGCGAACGGTTATTATTTAACGTTAAACTATCACGTGGTTTTTACTGGCACTCTACTCGGTATAAGAGCTCGAAGAAGGCACCGGTTAAGGCACAATCGTCCGTCGTAGATCTCCCTGCGAAAGGATGTATCGAGCCGATCTTTGGCCGCTGTGTCAACGAACACCTGGCCAACGCACGACCGAAAGGACGGCGTATCGGCTAATACCAAGGACTTGAGCAATTTTACGTCGATCCGATCGATGATCGTAAAGTCATTTATGCCGAGTAACACGCGGCTGCTGACGTCGCACTCGCACTTCCCGGTCGATTCGTTCTTCGTCTCGCAACGTGTCTTCCTCCCTGACGAGGCTGACCCTACTCGGCTATCGTTTTGCTATTCCTCGATCGTTCATGCACATTCGATCTCGATAATTCTATTCACAATTTTTTTTTTATCGCATTGATTCATACGGCCTTTGAATTAAATCTCTCCCTTTTCATCCATCAATTGCTCCTTCGACGTATAGTTTTTCGTGCACGTTCGAAAACCTTGTTGAGATATCAACGTAGAAGAGAAGATTCGAGACGAACACCCCGACTAGAGCCAATCGAATTTCTATCGAGAATCATTCACTGTGCTTGTTCACGGTCATGTCTTTCGCGTGAGATCAAGAGGTGGTCCTGTATCCTGAAGAAGCTCGTTGTCTTCACTGTCCGTCGACCTTTCCTCTTCCGTGCTCCCTGTATCGATATCCTGACCCTCGGTCTGACCACCTTTCATACTCAGATCGATCGGTTCCTCCTGTTCCGGTCCCAGGGACCGGAAGAATGCCAGGCTCTTATCATACGCAGCTTCCGTCGAAGTTCTCTGACGTCCTCTCTCCGTTCCACCTCGACAATCGTCCTGAGAGTTTCGATTCTCCTCGTCCCGTTTCGGCGAAGGTGTCGACCTTGGACTGACACTTTCACTCGATGAACTCGTCAAACTTGCAACCATTTGAGGAGCTCCGACCTGATTTACATACGGGACGATGAATCTTTGTTGAAACGGGAAAAACGGCGCGTTCAGGAGTTGCATATGTGTCAGCGCGGGATGAAAAAATGGCGGACCTCTCCACATTGGAAACCTCGAGACTTCCGGCCTAAGTAGTTCATGGGGTGCCCTGACAAGGTCAGCAGGCCTCAAAAGAGGATCCTGGCTCATTCTTGGAGAAATATCCTGCGGCCTCAATTGAGTCGGTATATCCTGAGGCCTCAGCACCCCATCGTCCCGTTTTGGAAACCTATCCTGCTGATGGTGAGGGTGATGGTGATGATGATGATGATGGTAACTGTTTGCCGTGGTGGTTGTTGCTGCGGTTACCATTCCGACGATGCTACCAGCGCTTGTCGTGCTACTGTTCTCGTTATTATTATTGTTATTGTTAGCGACATCCAACGAACCGAAAGCCTTCTCATAAGCAGACTTGGGATCCTTGATGAGACGCGTTTGAGCCTGATGGGACTGCTCCTGCAGGAGGCAGTGGATTTTGAACCAATTCGAGCGACGTCCGTAGCGGGAACCCGACTTCGACATACCCACCATCAGACACTTCCGTAAACGGCAGGCCTTACAGGCCGTTCGGTTCTTCTTGTTGATCACGCAGACCCCACCGTTTTTGCATTCGGAGATGCTGCCTAAATTATTGTAGGTACGCCCGAAGAAAGACTGTACAACAAAAAAAACGCGGTGATCGGATTCGTTAGAGTTGTATGGAGAGGAGTTATCTGTTGTCTTTTGTATAAAGTATGGCTTGAGAATAAGGCAACGCGAGATCGTTTCTTTTTCTGTGGTCTCTTGGTCATGGAATTCTATCGGTGGATCGTTTTAATCGACGATATCCATTCGATACTCGAGTATGTAATGTATAAAAGGAAATTTTACACGGCGCGTAAACGTATCAAACGTCTTTTGAATGCACACGTAGGCTCGATGGAGAATAACGATCTAAAAAGAGAGTAAAACCTTTAAAGATACTGACCTTGCAACCTTCGCACGTGAAGGCCCCGAAGTGAAAACCCGCGGCCGGCTCTCCGCAGACCCTGCAGAGCTGATTCATCTGCAACAAAAAGACGCGACATGTGGTTACGCTTCAGCTAAGAAACCGAAGACGTTTAGAAGACAGCGGTGATCATGCTTGAACCACGTGCAATATGTGCCAATCATGGAAGAGTTTCTTGCTCCTCTCCACGAGCCGCCTCGTGATCTCGAAAAATGGGTACCGGATAAAACGATACGGAAATACAGCGTTGGATGACGGTGTTCTTGCTCGTAACGCTTTATGCTTCACTGGCGATCATAAGACACATGTCGCGACATCGATCAACCATCCCGTCGTTAAACTAAACTCTTTGTAATTATCAGCGCTTTTCAAGCTGGCTCCTTTCCTCTTTGCTACGAAGTTCCGCGAGGCTCGAATTAGCGAGCACTTAAAACCAATGAACTAGTCGAATTCGAGTAGCACTTCAAACCTGTCCGCGAGTTTCACAGTTTCACCTTATACCTCATCCCTACGAAAAACTGTGAGTACAAAATAATCTTATAATTATTCTCTACCCCTTGCTTTATGATTCATTTTGTAACTTCCTCTGCAATAATTCCGAATTCAATTTTTAAAATAAAAATTCATCGTTGATTCCTGATATACCTCATAAAATAACGAGTGACACTCGTGATGCGGCCAACTGGATAGAAAATTTCCAACTTCTGCAAAATCTATCAAATTAAAAATATCACTTTCATAAAAAATCCCTCATCAATTCTTATTTTACAAATTTAATTCTAAATGATTACGTAACTAGTCCCAAAAAATTGTACAGCAAAAAGTTAATATATTAAATTTTGTCAGGTTTTGAAGACCTTAAAATTTCCTATCTCATTGACCTCATCGCGAGTGTCACTCATTATTCTCGTATAACAGGTTAATCAAATAAATCCACAGTCATCGACTCCCTCCAATTACCAGACGAAAAGGGCCGAAGGTTACAAAGTGGCAAGAGAAAATTCTCAGAGAATTCGCTCAAAAAACAACGTAGAGACGGTAAAAAGATCCACCTCTTACCCCAGGTTGCAAGAACCGCTCGGGTATTTGGTTGCGAGACCACGTTCCTATTAAAACCTAGTTAGCCAGTCATTACCGGGGAACGAAGCTGCAGCCTCCGGTGCAGTGGATGGGACTATCAAACGAGAAAGGACGAGCGAACGAGAAAGGTGGAATTGTGTACCAAGAGAACGGGCAGGATTGAGCCAGTGGGGACGTGGTTTATTCGCTCGAACTTGATTCGCACAGAAAAAGTGTCTGCACCGAGAAATTAATCGCGTTCACCGTGGTATACCAACACCGTGGTTGCTTTCGCGTGAGAGCATAAAGTAATATACCTTTTACCATCTTTCCATGTATCTCATCGTATATATTCTACCCTATGAAATACTTTCTCCCACTCGATCATCGAAAGGTTGAAAATGAACATGTAATACTGGACGTTAAGAAAGGCGTCGAGAATTAATTTGGCTCAAGTGACGCGTAACGAAATATAAATCGAGGTGCAATAAAGGAGCGCAGGTATATATGAGCGCACGTCGAATTGCCAGAGTGACTTTGCGCGGCGGGAATACGAAAACGTAGGAGGCGGGATGAAAGTTCAGCGACGCACGATGGAAAATGATTTCCAGCCTCGTCGAGTTGGAGTATCTGGGTTGAGACTTGCTGATGGCTTCTTGTGGGAACGGCGGTATAGCAAAGCATGGACGAAGGAAGGTAAAAAAGGTTAAACGTCCAACAGATGACGCGCCTGTGTCACCTCGCTTCTAATCCCTGTACTCAAGCGGCTGCACTCCAACGGAACTAAATAATGTTCTTCGTGTCTCGATGCTTTTCTCTCTCTCTCTCTCTCTTATTCTCTCATTCGCTCATTCTATTATTCTGTCTTTCTTTCGCATCGTATGTATAATCGCATCGGTGAAGAACACACCTCGTCTCCTCGCGTTTCCACGGGTGTTTCGACCCTCTCCGAGGCTTAATCGTGCACCCGCATCCGCACGGATCATCCGTGGACGTGGAGATGTCTCATTAAGTAACGCGCGCGCGCGAACGTAATGTCGATGACGAATGGCACTCGAGGAAGAAATGAAAGTAGCGACGCAACCAATATCTTTTTCCTTGCATTATATGCGTCCGATGATTCTACTGTTAACCCTGCTGCAACGTGTCGCCCGATGGGATACAAGAACTTGTGATCGGTGTTGCTGGAGGTGGACAGCCTTTGAGAGGTTGAACATTTTGTTAAAAGTTAGTAAAGTAGCTGCTGCTCGATAGAAATGACATTGTTGCAAGTAGAAAATTGAAAGAGATGTATCCACTGCTACTTTCTGTACGTATCGAATCAATAGAACTACTGTCTTAATGAGGATTGCAAGTAAAGACTTCGTCCTCCAATTAATGGTTCCAAGTCCGCATCTCTATGAGAACAGAGAATTTTTTCGCACAGAATGATCATATCACAGTATCAAGAATTTTTGAGTCACTTGACACTAGGTTTCCTAATGTCAATAAAACAGGTGTCGATCAAATACAAAATTCCAAGGCTTTGGAGAAAATATACTGGCCAAACAAAGGACAGTACAAGTGGCAGAAAAGAATGGAAACAGCTTTCATTGTTGAAGTTCAAAATGGATGAAATGACCCATTCGACCTAGCATTAAAACTCTAAGTCTCTAGCAAAATGATCATAGTAATTAAAGTAAATAAATTAAAGAAGAAAACGCCAGATGTTAGAAGCAGTTACATGTTCTTCAAATCAGATAATGAAATACTTTACAAACATACGTGGCAGACTATGAGACTCGCCATATAGAATATTTATCTTCCTAGTAGAAATATCTATAATTACTAATAATTAACGCGACCCCCATGACAGTAAGACGCTCGTTATCGCACTTCCAATCGAAGACACGGCGAGAATACAATGTCGAGCGGTGGAAAAACCAAAGGAAGAACTCACCACGTCGGTGTTGGCCGCTGCCGAGGCAATCGTCGACGTAGGCGTCCACCACCCTGCGGTGGTGGATGTCGTACTTGTAATGACACCAACACCCGTTCCTCCAGGGATGGATCCGCTCCCAGCCAATCCTGCCGAGCTCGACAAATCGCCCACGTCCATTCGACGTCCTTTAATCTATCGATGCGAACCTTCCTCGCCGATCCCACGAGCCTTCCGTTTCGTATCGAATGTCGTAAGACGACATTTTCGTTTCTCTTCACGGCAGTCTCTCTGCTTGCCAAAAATTCAGAACAATCTCTCGAGATTCGTGTCGATGATCGATTCACTCGTTTTCTGGTTTGTTGCTTTCTGTCGATGGATACTTGCGCGATGCAAACTGGAATCAGAGACGTTGATGGAGAGTTGAGTCTTTTTTTTCGTCAATGAAAATTTTATTGTGTCTAAAAAAGTGATAGATGTTGTGGAAAAGTAATCGAGAGGAGGGAAAAGACTAATCGATTGAATAGTTATATTTTGCAAGGTAGTTGGAACAATTGAGAAGAATATTATAAATATCATCGCAAAATTGATACTATTACTTGAAAAATTAGCGTAATCATTCGTTCCGTTGCCTAATTCACATAACAAGCGAAAGATCCCGCTTCAGAAGCATATCGTTTCAAGTCCGATAACTTTTTCAACATCCACGTTCTTTATTTCCACCGCGAAAGCCGCAAAGACACGTAAGAAGAAAAAACGTGCGAAAATTCCGTCGAAGGTATAGCGTGAAATATTCCCCGGACATAATTACACGAAAAGAACAGGAACGTTAAATCGTTCCACGGGCGTCGCGATAATGAAGGATAAATAAAACGAAGGTATAATTTGGTACGCTTCCAAAAGATGTTGCTCCGACGGAAGTATATTAAAAGCTCCCGATGCGCGTGCGAAAATATTCCGTCGTCCAAAAAGCCTCATCGTGGTCCCCGATACTTGCCGGTCGAATGCGCGATCCTCTGGCGGATCGGTCGAGATAACATGTCGTGTTTACAGCGGTGTAACGCCATTACCATGTTAACGGAGCCCGCCTTGCGAGAGGCGCATAAATACGAACGCTAATTACGGCACCGGGCACGTATTAATTTCATCCGTGTGCCACTCCGGCAACCTGGCCATACTCTCTTGGACTCTCCTCTGCACCCCGACGCGTGTAAACGTGCCCACTTCCGATTAACGAGATTTAATTTCAATTCATTAAAATTTGGGCACCGCCCTTACACGACGAACCTCCACGAAGAAACGTTACTGTGACCGTGTGACTATAGGGGGAAAGAAGGGGGAGGAGAATTTGAGAATCGGAATGATTGATCCTCACGACCCTTTTGATAGAGAGGGCAATATGGGATTCGACTCTAAGTGATATTTATGGCGAGTTTGAGGAGAGGATGGTTGATGAATTTTTTTATCAATATTGTAATTGTCTTGCTTTCGTCGCTTTGATTTTAAATTGAATTATATATGGAGGATCTGTGGTGCAGGAGGTTTAGGAGTGTAGGGTGGCTTATATATAGAATAGATTTTGAGTAGGATAAATTATTTCGGAAATATGATAGGGAGATTCTGGATTTGGGTCTACTAATTGAGGGTCTTAGAGTCATGGTAGTTCGGGATTGCATTACTGTTTGGGGGATGAATGATGTGTCTCTCATTTTGGATGCATAGAAAGGGTGTAATTCAGTATAGTGAACTTCCTAGGAGAAAAGAAGATTACTACTCCCATAATTAAAATAATTTAACCTATTACTATATTTTCCTATCGAAGATTGCCATAGAAAAATTCGTATCAACGCGAGTTAGACATTTTGGCGCCACGTAAATAGAAGACATGTAGTTATTTTCTTTGTATCAACGTGCTACCAGTAATATCTCAAATAAAAAAAAATAAAAATTAAATGGAATCGCGCATCAGAGCGAGTTGATGAAAAAGGTGCCGAAGGAGAAGTTTCATTTATGTCAAGATTCCAAGAAATCGTGGAGAAAATTCGAACAATGCGAAGACCGTCGATGGGGAATCTTTTTCTCCCTTTTTTGCAACAACCTGTCACTGGCGCGTTCGCGAAGTCGATTCGATCCAGCAACACGTAAGAAATATGACGTCGATCTCGACACAGTGACGCCGGTGAATTTTATCGGCGCGACGTCTTCCTTAAATAATGACAAATTAATTACAAGCTACAGAAGACCGGTTCGACTGAATACATCGTCACCTTGCCATGCGTCCGATGAATTCTTGTTTTCGCGGACTAACGTTATTCTCGTACAAACTGAAGCGTAAAGCGAGAAAGTGCGTAATCGTAATAGGATAAAATCTCGAGTTCTGCTTGAAATTGCAGAAAATTGCATCCCTCATTGCCTTTTCATGTTCGAGCAAGACGTTTCAATTTGTCCGGCGAAAAAATCCAATCCTAATGGCCGGATACAGTAATGCTTAGGTCTTTCGCGAAATCACAGTTTTTGTGGTAATTAATATCGTTACAAGTACGTTGTTATTTCAACGACAAATAGGTCCTCCTTTTACACTGATGTTTCAGTAAATAATAGAAATTGTTTTACAGGTAAATTCATTCTAATTAGCAATTTTAAAAAGCACATGAATCTTCGCGCTGCTGTTTTCCAATTTTTTCGTAGAATCAGCTACCAACAGACGTTCGCCTGTCGCTTCTTTGATTGCAACAAGTTTACCGTCCTTGAGATAATCGCTCTTTTACCTGTATAGCTCTTTACTACACGTTACCGTGTCTATGCAAATCTAATGCAACTCGTTGTTCTACAGACGACAGACACTGGTACGTTGAAGTACCAACGTGCATAACGATGCTTTTAATAATCCACAAGAATACCAGACTCTATCGAGCAATTATAAGTGAAAAATCGTTGCGATCGACAAAGCTCGCGGCTCGTTTCAAAGGATTTTCATTAATTCCGCGGAAACATCCGGGTACGATTAATTGAGATCGAAAGGCCAAGTATAAATTAATGTCGACGCGAACTGTCAAAGACAGACCGAGAAAAAGGACTCGGAAGCGTTATAAGCACGAGCTTACTCAATCAAACATATTCGAGGAGTCTTCACCACGATATATCGATTCGTATAATTTTTTTCTATTTTCCCAGGCCAAGCGAACATCATTAATATCCTAATTGTCCGTCAACTTTTTCGCCCTGGCAGGCCGTCCTTCGAGAAACTACTTTGCGTTCGCAATAATAATGATTGAAAGGTGAAACACTCGCGTCAAAAGTATCGCCCGTATATCGCTGTTTCTTCTTCTTTCCTCTCGTTTCTTTTTTTCTCCCTTCCTCTTCTTCTTGCTTTTTTTTTTCTTTCTTTTAAATCGCAAACGTCCCGAACGCTGCCAAGCCGTGGCAGCCAATGAGTGACGAGCGGCTGCAGCTTTAATGAACCGGTTGTGAGCGGCACGTCACACGGATATCATGGTACCGACTGCAGACAGTTGAAATTGTTGTGCCCCGACGTCGTGACAAATTAATCGTCGGCGCCGCGAAACCCGAAAAGGTTTTTCGTATAACGGCTTAGCCAGGGGCTAGTTAGCTTGTTAGGCATTCCCCACGGAGATTGCGTTACTTAGCGAGTATTCGATTTATTGAATAACGATCACCGATAGCTGTCTAAACCATCGAGAAAGACAGTTCACCTCGGTGCGCGCCATAATGATGTTTCACTAACAGCTTGATAAATATACGCGTTATGATAAACTGTACCCAAGTTATTAATCATATCACCCGGTATAAATGGCAATTTAAAGGAGGAACTGCTAATTTTACCGTTGCACCAGTCTCGCCCCCCTTTTCTTTTCACACTGTAAACGACTTGACGTACGATCACAGATGAATCGATCAACCAAATTCTCAATTTTCCATGATATCACCATAAGACACCTACCATCGACCGTTGAAACTGCACCCTTAAAAACACCACTTCATGATATCCACGTACTTCCAGTTCGAACTTTCCCTCCAACCCGGCACAGTTCTCTACATCATCGGCTCGAACGTCGCACGATATCTCGTCGCACCAAACTCGACTTCCGTTCGTTCACCATTTACAAAGTCCATGATCATCGTTTCGCGGTCTTTACCGAACGAATCGTCGAAAACCAGGTATCACCCTGTCATAGGGACGTCTCCACGAGAACGTCAACATCCGCGCACTTGGCAGCACTGTACACGTCGATGTCCTTCCCGTCGCTTCATCGAGCGAATCGTTACTATATCCTTCCTCCCCCGGAAGTGATATATCCGCGGCTCGTTTAACCGACGATCCGTGGCCGATCCTCGAGCACCGTCCTGAGTATCCTGGCGGTTCCTCGCGAGACACGGAACGAGTGCACGAGTTCGCGGACGAAACGAGACGGAGGAAGTGGACGCGAAGAAAGAGAGAAAAAAAAAAGGAGGCGAACGAAGGATCGAAGGTGAGGAGGAACGGGGAGAGAGCGTGGGACAAAACGGGGCGAAGAAGAGGACGGAGTCGTGGCTGGACCACCGGCCGGCTCGGGGCGTGCGCTCGTGTAGCACGTGGCCGCGAGACTGAATATCCCCTACCTGGGGTACCTTCGTCAGTCCGTTTGTCCGCCTCGTCCTTATCTTACCTGGTCAACCGAGAAAGACTACCGCGGCCTTCTCTCGTTCTCTCTTCTCCCCACCCACCCTCCCCCTCCCTCTTTCTCCCTCCTTCATCCTTTTCTTCATCGTCTTTCGCTGCTGCTGCTGTTGCTTCTTCTTCTTTCTTCTTCTTCATCTCCTCTGGTTCATCCTTCCGATATTCCTCCTCCTCCTCCTCCTTCACCTTCGTATTCTTGGGCTCGTCTTTCCCCTCGCGATGGTCTCTCACTCCGTATGTCTGTTTGTCTGTCTTCCTCTACGCGCAGCATCCATCTCCACTGGAAGAATCGCGAGTCTTCTCTCCTCTCTTCAGGTACGTGTACATCTGTCCTGCTTTGGCGAACGATTGGGACTTGTGCGATATACTTGCTTCGTCTTTCTCTCTCCCCCTCTGGCTACGTACCAACCTGCTCTCCACAAATACTGCACTCCTCCGGAGAAGAGAGACGACATACGTATGCGTGCTCCCTCCATCGAACAACGATATCTCACGTAGATCCGTACGGGAAGAGGTATTCCTTGGTGCTCCGCAATCCCATGGACCGGTGAAAATGAATGGCGATGGAGCCGAATCTATTGCAGCTTGATAATCGAACTTTGATATGTTTTTGAGGAGAACGTGTAATGGGGGTAGGAAGGGTAAGTTTGATGGGGTGACTTTGAATTGTTTGTAGATAGAGACTAAGATGTGCATAGAAGTTAGGAAGAATTTTGGAGAGATGGGGAATTAAAGTTGAGTTCAGTGATAGAGAGCCTTTTGACTCTATACCGACCATAGTCTGGAAGTTTTCTAAATTGATTGAAAAAAAGGATATAGGTATTATTGTAAGGATAAAACTAGTTGGATAATTCCACTTATTTCTGCGGGATAATACACCTTTTGGTGTATCTAGAAGATAGGTACGACCAGTGAGTATTAACGGCTATATCTTGAATTTTTCAAGAATCGACACTGTTACTTAACTAATTTCAGCACTTAAGATGCTATTAGCTGAAGATCAGAATCCCAGAAAAATCAAATACCACCTACCTTTTCAATAAAATAACCGCTATTGTGTACAACAATATTGATCACCACCAGGTGCAAGTTTCTTTGTGTCACGTATCCACACATCTCTACCATACGCGTGAACTTTGATCAACTTTGCACTTAACTTAGTTGCACAATCAAACATTATTCCCAGGCTCGACGGATTTTTTGTCCACTCGTTTCATCACTTCGGTTTCGTCGGGCTCATTTGCGTCGATCGTTAATTGCGGAACGTACTACGATAAATCCACCTCGTGACTTGCATCGCGACATACTACGAAGATTGTAAACTTTCCCGGTAGCGCAGGGTTGCATTCGTCTCTTTCTCTTCTTTTTTAACATTAGCAACGACTCGCGGCGGTTCGTAAAACTCCCGGAGTATATAATATTTTCTCGACTCGCCCGGAATAGGTGTTTAGATAACTATCTATACTTAATGAGTCGTATATACGACGGCGCGATTTCCGCGAAGTCCAAGTCTAAGCACGTGCGGAAAAGCCAGCGTAAAATATAGGACGATAACGTTCGCCGGTGGCTCGCGTAACTATAGCAGTCGTCCGACTCGTAAATGTAATCGAGGAAAGCACTACCGCGTCGTATAGAGTGATATTTTATTGCTAGTTGCTCGTTCTTTTTTTTCTCTTTGCTTCCCCTCCCTTCATCTCACTTTATTTCCATCTCTATGGTTCTCTTTCCCTTCCTTTCTTAACGTCTTGCATTACAATTTAATTTTAAGGTTTGACGTTTAAATATACTAATTCAATTTGCATTTCATTGGATCGCCTTAAAATGGTTGGGTCACTACTACATCTATCAGTTTATGATGACAAGAAAAGGATACCGAATTATATTAATGAGCAGTGCAATACATGGGATAAATGTAATATGAGACATAAATTGTGCCGAAGTTACATTTCTTCGCAGAGAAATTGCAATAAATAGTTGGCTTTCTTCGTTTGATCGAAACTTCTCGCTTTGATATACTCTTCACGAGATGTCTCAAAGTTGGGTAAAATTATTAGTTAAACGTATCCATAAAAAATGTGGGTGTAAAAGATAATTGTTGTAAAACGTACAAAGAAAAAGTATAAAATAGATGTAATAAATGTAAATATAAGATTATTAATGATAGGATACAGATGCGAATGTTAAAACAATCATGGAATATCTTAGATGATATTGCAAGTCCTAAGCCCCAGCTCTCTCCATTAATATTTCGTTTTTCTTTACGATACCTCGATTAAATTTGATACGATACCGCATTATAACGGCTAAATTACATTATGATTATTACCGCGCCTGTTCGAAGCAATCCGCAAGCTGCAGAGATTCTAGAGATTCGTGGATGTATTCCGTTGCTTTTTGCAATCAATGAAACGAAAATGACTTCGTGAAATTACATGGAATCTCTTATTTTATGAGCCGTTTAATGACAGAGAGCAGAACCGTCGCTAGAGTAAGTTTTAGAGGGAGATATCAACGCTTGCACGGACGGGCAACCGAGGGAGATATCAACGCCTGCATGGGCGAGCTCGAGTGATTTCAACGCCCGGTTGAACAGTGTCCCGATACTTTAACTTCGAATTAATGGGTCTTGACGTATGTTATTTACGATAAATATTACAAATTAATTAATAACATAAATGTACATCAATAGGGTAGCAACTGTTACGTTAACATCATCGTTTTTAACACTAGATTTACGGATGTTGATTATACCTATTTTTCTAAAGTGAGCCAATTTGACTCATACAAGAAAATTGAAGTTTTTTTGCAGAGAAACTAATTCCAAAACAAATTTAAATGAACGATTTATTATTAAAAAAATAACCAACCAATATACTATATATATAGCAATCAAATTTTTAATGAGCCAAATTGGCTCCGTAAATCTAGTGTTAAGGCAGGTGAATAATTTCACTTTTCCCTCTGATATTTCAAGTTATTAGAACCTTCTATATTTTCCACCTTTGACCCCTCTACTCATTGACTCTGAATTTATATATAGATTTTGTTGGCTTCCGAATTACCTAGGTTACAATATGTTAATCAATAATGTAGAAAAAATCTCCCATAGGTGGCAATGATTTAAACTCAAGTTCTTTAATGCGAAGTATGACCCTTCAACTCCATGTGCACCATCTACCTGTAAGTCTTCTTCTCCTGTGTCTATAGTAATTACAATTATAATCACATAGAAAAATACAATAATTATACAGCCAGTAGAATTTGAAAGGAAACTTTAAACCCCATAAAAATCATATTGCATCGCGTTCGTGTCTACGGAAGATTAGCCATGCAGTTTGCGGATATATTTCAATTATTTTCATCCTCTATCTTTGCGCAAGCCTATCCGCGAGAAGACAAATGGTATACCGCGGTATCACGGCTGAATGGAATAAACCAGGAGAAGGCCTCGCCGTTCGAAGTGGGAGGCGCCCGATCAGCAACCAATAGAAAGAGCCGCCACCCACGAAGCTATAAAAATTAATTTATCACATGGATCGCCGCCTACGCCATTGCTCCGTTCCTGTACTTACGATTCCGCAGCATCCCGCGAGGTAGCGTTATCTGTCGGGTCTTCTGCGGGATCCTCAAACCATTTAACACGGAAGACTGTCGTAGATTGGAGGTATAAAAGTTTGTACTCTCATTCAGTGAGGCTGATTTCAAATTTTCCGTCAATTTCGGGAAATCTTAGGTATGTGATATGTATATTGTAGTTCTGATAGTGTAGAACCCATGGAATTCAGGAGAGCTGTAGCGGGTATGGAGGAAATGGTTTGGATTCACAGTTAGTAGACACAAATTCAAATTTCCTACTGCATTTGGCAAATTTGTCCTTTGTGATGTATAGATGATTGCTTCAGTGATTCACTAATCTATTTAAAACATGAGGACTGAGGGCCTAAAGGTATAGGATCAGACTTTCAGTCGGTAGGGACGAGTTCAAACCACCCGCTCTATTTAAAAAATTTGTCATATACGGCATGTGTATGATAGCATAAGTGGTTGATTAATCCACCTAAAACACAGACATTGGAGCAGATCTAAAAGTAAAGGATCAGAGTTTCTGCTATTAAGCAGAAAAATAGACGAATTTTCGAAGTATATCTATTCATGGTTTTGATAAACTTTATTGCTGCAGACATGGTTATAAAATTCGGTTGTTTATTAAATTACAATTATAGTCTTTTTTGTAGATAGGCTTTGGTTGTGTGTCTTTTTTTAAATTTTTTAAACTCGATACGATTTGAATGAGTAGGTTGCGGCAAAGTTAGTTCTCCTTTTCGCATACTTTTATTGGAGGGGGCGCCATTGTACGGTCACCACGGAGAAAATGTCGAACTAAGCTAATTATCATCTGCGATTTATTGTTCTAAAAACTGATTTATCGACCCCTCGACGATGAAAAAGTAGAAAACTTCTTTTATAATTGAAATTAATGGTGTCTAAAAAAGGATGACAGTTTCTAATTCTATTAAATTAATACAAAATTTCTTATAGAATTCCTGAAAGTATCAATTATTCATCCACAGATCTCTCTTTTAAAATGTTACTTTCAGAATCCAGAAAAGTTTCGTTCCCTTCTAAAAGACGTTCCTTATTATCTACTTTAATATGAGTGCAATATAACTCTTCGTAAGGTAATAATTTGCCATTTTCCGAATCAATTATTATTTAAAACCAGTCCCCTAAGAAACCAGGTGCAATGTCCTATCAAAATTCTAACAATTTTAAATTTAAGGTTTGATGCAAATATAACCTTTAACCAACTAATGAAATAATCTAACCTTTTGCAAAAATCCTATAAAGTAGTGCATCAGAATTCGGGTTAAGGACATTTTTTATATATTTATTGAGCTAATTGTAAGAACTTACAATACTTTGACACAAGCCACCGGATTTGGGACTCCCTAAAGATATATGTCTATCAATGCCATTTCTTTCCCTAGAAATTCTAAATTTCTCTTTTCTCATCTCGTAAATAATCTTCTATTGAATTCTGAAAATTACTTCTGACATACGAAGATGAATGAAATGATAAGGGAAAATCCAAAACACATTTGATATACGTGATCGATTATCGATTACGGTATGGCGGTTACCACAAGCAACTTCACGATGGTGTGCTGTCGAAGAAATGGCGGATTGTTTTTAGATGGGGCGAGTCATAAAAATTCGAGCGTGAGACATGTGGGTGTTGTGACGATTCACGAGCAAGTAACCAATTAAAGATTTCTTTCGGCATGAGCGACTACTTTTGGGAACCTTTAGCTGAAGTGTATATCGCGGAACAGGCAGAATCCCCTGACCCCGATAGTTACATTTATTGTCTTTGCAGCAGAGTATTTATTCGGTAAATACAATCACCAAGCATGGGCCCTTTTTATCCTTCCAAACGTCATAGTTTCAGGCTTGCATCCTGTAAATGCGGTAGTTTCGTTAATTTTGACAAAATAGAAAATCTACACCTTTATCGATCAGTGGCGTGACACATGACCTAACCTTGACACCCACTCGAATACGCTAGGCCGTAATATATTTCTTCGAAATATAATCGTTGCTTCTAGAAAGCATATGTTCGATAGAATCAAAAAAATTTCTTTAGCAGTTGCTTCAAGAGAGAACCGACGATTTGTTATTTCATTGATTTCACGAAGATTCATATAACTTTGTTGAAAACAAACAGTTTATACCACGTGGAAATTCACGTGAAAATAAAGGCGAGAATAAAATCTTTCATTGTTGCTAATAATACGTTTTGTAAAAAGATAAAATGGCATCATGATAGGCTGATATCTTTGTTTGAGTATTAATCTAAAGCATGCACTGTCATTTTCTTTTCTAGCAACCCGGAGGTTTATACAACCCTTGGATTAGATGATGCAAGTGAAGAAGAAGATGTTGAGGGTGATTGTATCGGAGAAATGTTAGACCTTCATAAAAGGTCTACCATAGAGATACAATCCATTGAAAAACACGATGTAAGATGGTCTATTCTTTGTTGAGATATTTGGATAATTGTTTCATTAATGATTTCAATGTTGTTTTGTATCTTGATATATATTTAACAAACAATATTGAACGAGCAAATATTTTTTCTTCCTTACAATTAGGAAGAACCAGTGAGCTGTTACTGCAGTGCATCACACACAGACAACAATTATTCCACAGATGAACATGACTCTGTTCGCGATTCGACTCATCGTCCAACAGCACATTCCCTCACACAAAAGTTAGGCTTGCATCAATCGGATTCTGGTGCTGATCTTTCGGAGTATCATGATCAACATGAGGCTAAAAGTATACAAAATCTATTGGCTTCTTATGGAAAAACGTTTCAAACCACAGAAATTGAGGCAGAGGATGGATTTGAAAAAGTAGATGTACTCACACAGTATCCGCAAGACAAAGACTTTGAATTTGAATCTGAAGTAGTAGATATTTCTTCATCAAATATTCATCTTACAGAAAACATTGAAATTTTAAGTTCTAATCCATCCAATTTTGAAAAGAATAAATCTTATATAGAAAGTCCATCATTTATTTTAGGAGATAAAGATTCCGAGGTACAAAGTACTTCGAAAGATGTTACATCAAACAATGCAAAGATTTGTCACAAAGATGTTACTTCTACGTATGATGAAAACTATTCTTCCTATATTTATCCGTACGGTGTATATTGTAAAACTAAGAGTCCAATGGATATGGCATGGGAAAAATATTGGTCTGAAAATGGTGAACAGTTAATTTGGACATCATGGATTGCGAAATATGCAGATTATATAAATCCAGATTACTTACAGCAGAATGCTTACCTAATAGGGGACGAGAAACTGGAAGTGAAAGAGGTAGCCATAGAAAAGTTTTCTGAACAAAACACATGTTTTCCTAATCAAGCGCACAGAAATTGTGAACTTGATCGCTCAAATTTTGAAGGCATATTTAGCAAAAGTAATGTAAATGACAGTGACTTGAAATTGAAAGATGCATCATATAGTATTAATTTTTCATTCGATGATGCAAGCAAGCAGGATATTAGCGACAAGGACGCGGAAGAAAACAGAAAGAAGTTGACACACGCTGGAACTTCTCCAGAAATTGGTGATGGATGGAATCCCTTGAGTCCCTTCAGCATAGAAGAGAGCTATAATCAACAATCCAATGCAGAAGACGAAAGACTGTTAACCAGATGTGATTCCATCAATGATTCTATATCGAAGACGAATGCAACATCAGATTCCATGACAAATGTTACGAAGATGACACTAACTAGTTCTAGTTGTGATTCCAATTCTATACACTCCTCTAGTCTTATCAGTTCTGTAACTAGCTCCATCGAAAGTAATATAACAAGTACTAGTTCTGATCAAGACCATGAATTTAATTCAGAAGATAACGATAAGTATTGGCAACATTTGTGGAAAGAAAATTTCCAATTACAGTACCAAAAACATTATGAATTATTTATAGAAAAATACAAGAGGGAACAATCTGTAATACGTGTTCAAAATTATCCCGAAGTGCACAACGATGAAGATGTGAAAGAAGCAGAATGTGATGAGCAAGGTTTCACTCGACAAGTAGATACATTGCATAAAATTACTGTTTCTGAAAGTAATAGTATATCTAACAGTTCACGTCGTTCAAAAAGCGACAAAGCAAGAAAGAAACCATTAATTATAGACTCCGTAGGCATGCTTATGCAAAATTTAACTATGAAATCGGAAGAAAGTGAATCTGTTAATTGTTCAAACGAAAAAACGGATGAAAATGATACCTCCCGAGAATATAAAAGCAATAGTCAAACTTCGGCTGTACATACTGAAAATATTGCAGTTGACTCGTATAACACCAATAACGTTATTCAACGTAAATCATCGGATGGAGGAGATGGCGATAAACCTAACGAAGATAGACATATTACGTTAAAACGAAGGTAAAGAGCAATGTGAAGAAGATCGTGCTAAACTCTTTCTTTTATAATTATTACAAAAATTACGAAAAAATGATTAACTTATGTATCTTTTTTCAGTCATGAAGCTGACTATGACGACACAGGAGAGGGATTGGAAACTGTTAAAAAAGCTTTCTCCTTGATGGGTTATACTTTCAATGAAAATCATGAGCAGTCGAAATTACAAGGTGAAGTAGTATACAAAAAGCGAAATATCAGATTACAAAATAGGCAATTAAAAATGAAATTTAATCGGCCGAAACCCGTGAACAAACATATTTATTTTGATGATAATGGAGTAGAAATTACTAATACTATAGACAAGGTAAATGATATTTTATCTTTATATAATGTTATCTTATTAAGAGAGAGTTATAATAGAAATATGTTGCCATTCTTTTTTTCCATCTCTTTTTGTTAAAGGTAAAACAATATTTGTCGTATTGCCCAGTTTTACCACCAGCAGAAACAGATTTACAGACCACTGATAAAGGTTCCTACAAAGCACAATTTACATCGAGTTCCGATGAAGAGTGCGATCCTAGTCTTAAGACAAAATTACAAGCGAAACGACTTGTTTTTAGTAAACCAAGCACAAGCTCAGTAGAGTCAGGAGCAGATAAAAAGCAAATCGAAGATACTTGTGATATTTTAAATGTTTCCGATAAACAGAATGATATATGCAAAGAAAGCGAAGACAACGATGTACTCTTTGACAATGAGGAAACGAGCAATTCTACGAAATGTATATCCAATGATCGGCTTCCTATTCAGGACAATGAGAAACTTCAAACACTGAACACAGATATGGACATAGATGAGAAATATAATCAGAATGAAATACAAAGTACGAAGTTATCCGACGAAGACAGTATAAAGAAGACACAAAAGAAAAAACGAAGGAAGCAAACTAAAAGAAACATAAGCCTTCCAGTAGAAATAGATAATGACAAAACATTAATGAAGTATTGGTTAAAGAGGTATCGCCTATTTAGTAAATTTGATCAAGGCATTAAGATGGACCGTGGTATGTTTTTCGATGCTATATATAAAGGATTACTTATAAGTCTTCATTAACTGATGAATGGCCGAATATTTTTAAAACTTTTCTTAATTGTTTACGTATAGTTTACTATTAATCAATGTATCTTTCTTACAGAGAGTTGGTTTTCGGTTACACCGGAAAAGATTGCTGAACACATAGCACAAAGGTGCAAGTGTGATACCATAATCGATGCATTCTGTGGAGCAGGTGGCAATGCTATTCAGTTTGCTCTTACATGTGAAAGAGGTATATTTGTCGGTATAGAAATATTATTAGTGAAAATAAATTTGATATATTTCTTTCCTTACAGTACTCGCTATAGATATAGATCCGGAAAAGATAAAACTTGCCCGGAACAACGCGCGAATTTATGGTGTTGACGACAGAATAGAATTCATTGTTGGAGATTTTCTTAAGCTCGCACCAAAGTTAGTTGCAGACGTTGTATTTCTAAGTCCTCCATGGGGCGGGCCTGAATATGGCAAGAATGAAATTTATGATCTCAATAACGTTATGCATCCCTTTGGTGGAATAAATATATTCAAATTAGCAAAAGGAATCACAGATCATGTGGCCTACTTTCTACCTAAAAATGTAGATACTATGCAGGTAAAACTTTGTCAATCGATTAATCGAGAAAACTTGAAGCCAATTTTTTATAGGTTTATAACGCTATGTACATTTTACCTTTGTTATTTTTTATGTGCATTTATATTACAGCTTGCCATGTTAGCCGGAGTAGGTTGTGGTGTAGAAGTGGAGCAAAACTTTCTTGACAGAAAGCTCGTAGCTTTAACGGCTTATTTTGGCGAACTGCCCAGGGACTGTTAGTTGTGATATGATGTGTAACTTAAGAGAAGATCCACATCAGCCGCTTTAAAAAAAAGAGGAACTTCTCACATTTCTTGAATTGTTAGCTGTAAATAACAACTTTTATCAATTTGCTTAAGTTATCTTAAGAGAAATAGTATTTTTTTTAACAGTTACTTCTGACCTTTGATCGCAAACGTAATAAGCCGTGATATATTATAATTTGCCGATATAGATATGTATATGTATTTAAGTCTGACTTTTACTTCTCGATATAATGCTTCTATTTATTGATAAACATTTCCACAGATTTCGTACTTAAGCAAATTGATAGAGAAGTCACAATTTGTGAGAACATCATTGTCAGATATAAGAGTACGTGAACATTCTTAAAAAACGTGAAATTAATTCTTCCATAACACTAAAGGTTGTTTTCACCTGATTACTGACTGAGTCGAAAGCATTAGAGCATTTCTTTTTTAATTCATTGTGTAAAATATTATTTTAATCGTACCGCGAACCACATGAGATAATGTAATTTACTTTTTACAATTTTCAAACCATTATTTTACAATTTTTATGTACACCTCTAATTTCCTATTATCAATAAATATATCCAAATCATGAAGTGTCTTAGAAGAAATTAAATCTTGCTTTATTCCTTGTAGTAAAGCTGGCCCAGTAAAACTACTTAAAAATCATAAAAAAAAGAGAAATTTGTTATTCAAATGTTATTGCTCTTTGTAAAGTAAGATTATTGATAAACTTTCATTCACAAAGACGTGAAATTGCACTGGTTTTTTTATGTATAAATAATTAAACATTTGAAGTAGTTTATCCATGAAATATGGTTTTACTTAAAATATTCATAAAAAATGTGTATTCAGTTCATTTTAACAGAGTATCTAATGCTAATCTTATCAACGCAAATACGATGTACAATTCCAAAAATAGTATCACATCAGAATATCTTTTCCTTTTTTAAAGATAAAATAGTAATCCTAGTTTTCCATTAGAAAGAAAACTGTAATTGTAATAATTACTAAGTAACATGTGACTAGCATTTCTTCATTCATTTACTTTTATAATATAGATTACTGCAACTGGTCATTCTTTCGAAACATATAGAATAACTTTTTTTCTTTTTAAAAACTCAACTTTCTATATTTTCACGAATCAACATTAATCGTTGTTGCGCCCGACTCTTCAGGTTCTGCCGGTATAGTTATACCGCCCGTATCTATACTTTCTTCTTCCTCCCTTGGAATTTTCAGGAAGCAATGCATTGTTTCTTCATCTTCCTGTTCTATCGTAGAATTAGTCTTAGTTCCACTTTCTCTTGTTGGCAGTGAACCTTCAAGATGTTTCGATGGTATCTGTATCGTAATCGTTTGTGATGTTCCGTCTGCCGATGTTGAGGAAGACATTAAATTAGCTTCTAAATTATCCCCGACTTTCGAAAAGGCACCCAAACAGCTATAAATTAATTGTGCTGCTGCAATGTTACCAGGAAAGACTTCGACGTTTTCACCATCTAAAAGAATAATCCATTATAAAACATAATTACTGTAGAATTTCTGAAGGAATCGATCGAACTACGTTTTTTGTCTCGTTGCCATGCTCACATAAAAAAATTCTACGGCACTGGAAATTTCCAGATTCCATATTAAATATTAATATACAGTTATAAAATATACTTTACCTTTTTTCGGTGTATTCGCTTTGATTAATCCTTTCTCATGATCTCTGACATGTTGCATGTAACTTTCGTTCTTAACAGTTTTAAAAGGGCACAGATCACATGTAAATAAACCTGACAGTAAAGGATGTCTTGATTTCAGATGATTTTTATAACTACTACTCTGGATAGCAGTGTAAGAACAATGCGGACATTTATAAGGTCTGAATCCTGGAGTAGATAAAAATTCATGATATTATCAGACATACTGTGTACCTTTACACGATATATTGCACGCGTTTAATGTACCTGTATGTTGCATAATGTGACGTCGTAAAGTGTTATGATCTCCTGTTTTATATTCACATAGTTCACAACTGAAAGGTTTGTCTCCTGTGTGTTGACGTAAGTGCATTTGCAGCATTGCTTTTCTCGCGCTAGAATGCCCGCAAACATTGCAAACGTAAGGTCGCAATTTCGAATGTACTGCTTGAATGTGACTCTTTAAACATTTAGAATTTGCGTAAGTTTTCCCACACATGTCACACTTTTTCGAAGTATACCAGCGAGTCACTTCTAACGTCTTACGATCTAAATGCATAACTCTATGATTCCGCAATTGACTGGCTTGCTTAAAACATTTACCACACTCAGAACATTCATACTCTCGAGTTTCACTATGCACTCTCATGTGAGTTAAAAGTTTAACCATCGTTGCACTCTTGTAAGCCTTACATATTTTACAAGTAAAAAGACCTATATCTGAAAAATGTATATAGATGATTGTTAAATTTATTGATTGGTCATTAGGATATTAACATTTTTTAAACATACTAACCAATTTGATGTTTTTTCCATAAATGTAAGCTACACTGTCGCCATTTGGTAAATTTCATATCACGACAAACACTACACTTAAATGCCGTTCCACTTTGCGATTCTGTATGACAAAGTGCATGTTGCTGCATAGTATCTTCCGAACTAAATTTATAAGGACATCCTCGATATGAACACCTTACAAAGAAATCACATTTTTCATGTATTCAGTAGATAAATGGTAAAATGATTTCTAAACTATTTTCTTTGCTCGAGACTATGTACATTTGCATTTACGTACTTTACATTTCTTTCCATTAATTCAATCATCTTTTTGTTGAGCATATACTCAGAGCTTAAAGGTTTCTGAATTTTAACTTGACGTTTTATCTCATTATTTTCAACACATTGTCCCATGTGTTCTGCCAATAATTCAGACTCTTTCGAATCACCTGTTGCATTTACTTTTTCATTTTTACCAGATCCTGTATCTGTTAATTGATGATCCTAAGAGAAAGAGATTTATCATAATTCTAATAATAGTATGGTACTCTACAATATGCGAAGTGTATAAATATTAAATAATTACATTTATCATGTGTTCTTTACAATCTTCTATGGAAGGGAAGCAGTTGGAACATTCTCCACACATGTATAATAATTTCACTTCATCTGTATTTTTTGATTCTTCTTTTATCTGAAAAATACTTTAAGTATTAACATGTAATTAATATCTTTAAACCATTTGCATCAATACGCGGAATAACACGCGCGCGGAGGTTTTAGTTAGCTTATCACCAGATGCAGAATATTATGCTCTGTACAAAATATGTCTCGAAATATGATATATTACGGATATCTGCTTGTTGAGAGGTGTGATGCAAATGAATTAAGTAAAAAACAGATTCAAAATTTTACCTCTACATCTACTTTTGGATTGACATGTGTTTTTTGGAAGTGCTGCAATAATTGGGTTTTATCTTGGGTCGTATAAGTACATATCTTGCATTTAAATGCTGTTACCACTTCGACGAAATCATTTGCATTTACATTATGCTTTTCTACAATAAAATTCTTTTCATCTTGGCCTGTGACAATTTCATATTGTTCCTGAGAATGTTCGTTAACATTTTCGATGAAGACATCTTCATTAGGGATATACTGTGCTTCACAATTTTCTGCATCTTTAGCTAATAAAACTGTTTTATCTTGAGAGGTATCCTGATCAACAATTTGACTTAAATCTAATTCCTGCAATTCTCCATTTTGAAATGCATACACTTGGCCATCTAAATAGACTAAAGAAATTGACTCTTCCTCCTTCTCGAGCTGCGTTTCATCTATAATATTGATTGTATTTTGCACCTGATTTGTTGATACTGTTTTTATCACATCATCGGCTGATTCTGATAAAGTTTGTAAAATATATCTAGTACCATTTATTTCATAACTTAAATATGAAGAATCTTCTACATTTGCTTCTTCGTTCATTGTGAAAATATTTTGATTAAATCATGTCGATAAAAGACCTGAATATTCAAATTAACAGTAACATATTGCCTGTAACAGATTTAAATATACAGGATTAATATTCATGTAAATTATGTATTTCATTGTAGTAGGTTAATATATATATATACCATCATTTTAATATAACAATGCTTATCATTTTTTTCTCAGTTCTTATTACAAGCCAAGACAGAAAATGAGATAACAGCATGTAGTACACAATTACACGCGAGATAGGTCAGTAATTATCGCCATCATTATTTATTTACGTAAAGTGTAAATACACATATACAAGATATCATTTTACATTCCAGCACTCTTCAACTACATTTTGTATATTAAAAATTTCCTGCATTCTTGCGATATAAGTAGTACAGAATGCGTTTCAATATCAATTCCCTGCCAAAAGTCTAAACAAAGCTCGTAAAACCGCTTAAAATTAGATTTCAAAAAGGCGGCATTCGTACAAAACAGTATAGAGGTTATCTCAGTGGCCATTACTAATAAGACTTAAACCTGTAATTCTTTAAACAATATTGAAGCCAACGTTATGGTATTTTTACGTTTTTACATAGAATTTTTCGTAAATCGTCATTTGTTTAAAGTCAATTACATTCGCAGCTGTTCAAATTCGAAAATCATATTTCGCGAAACAACTCGCGCGTTTACAAGCGTCTGGTTCGAGATTTCAGAGGTGACTTTAAGCAACAAATTAAATACAATCAGTCCTATTATAGGTCCAGAAAATTCATTTTACTTACAAGTAGAAATTTGAATTTATGTGATGAACAAGGGTATTGAAAAAATGACATAAACGTCAAATTTTAATACATTATCCATGAGATCCGTGATATTCCACCATCTTGCATCACGTGATACTGCAAAATTCAGAATAACCAACCATATCCGTATAGTATTTCTGACAGATTTCAGCTCGACACTAATTTTAAGCGCTCTCTATTCAATGCAGCTTATTTTCATTTTATACACACATTATGTGTCACTCCACTTAATAGCTCGTAGAAACCATTGAACATATTATTATCACTTTATTATTAACATACACTATACAGAGGCCTTAGAAAATATTTACTCAATTGTACATAAGATACATCAACATAACATATAACAGTAATTATCTTCTTTTACTGTAGCATATGAAAAGAAATTTAATATCATTTTTTCTGTGATGAATGTACGTTTGGTGTTCTTTCTGCATTTTGTCTAGCAATTTCAGGAAAGAACTGTGAATTGTATTTCTGTTTAATAGCAGGTTTCGGTGGTTCTGGTGCTACTACTGGAATTGGGTCACCTCTTAATTTAGCCAATAATGCTTCTGTTCTCAATTTTTCACTTTGCTCTCTTAGTAACCTTTCTGCTCTTAACTTCTCAAAATCTGTACTTGGTTTCTCTGTGATAGATTTCTCTTGGAGGTCATACTTGTTGCTTTTATGCTTTTTAGATTTCTTGTGTTTATGTTTTTTGGAAGAACCACTACTTTCTGAATCCTCCCTCTTTCTTTTACTGCATTCAGACTTGATCTTTGTGGATTTTTCATCCGAACTGCTACTCATAATGTGTAAATATTTTTTAATAGTACTCAAAGGATCGTTTAAAACTTTTTTATTTATTTCTACCTCAATAGTCTTTTCGGTATCTGATAACCTTTTTGGTAATTCCTCATACCAGTTTTTTTTGCCTGTTGCTTCATTAGTATCTTGTCCAAGATACGTAAGGTAGCCAATCTGTTTTTCATACTTCTCTTTCTCTTCCTTCTTCTCTCTCTCATGTTCTGTGTTAGGTCTATGATGATCAATTTTTCCTTCTTCAAGATCAGCAAAAAAATTGACATGTTCTAACTTTGATGTAGACGCTTCTGTTTGAATTTCAGACTGATCTGCTCGTCCATCGTATGAAGATCTTTTCTTGTTTCTCAAGAAATCGATTCTTGCTTCGGTTTCCTAATAACCCATGAAAAGTAATAATAAATATTATTATCTATGATATTTTGCTTATTCTTTACACACAGAGAATTTTACAATTTATATTACTTAAACCTACAGCTTTCTGTGCTCGTTCTTGTATAATCTTTTGTTCTTCTGCAGCTTTTGCTTCATCTCGTCGAACACGAGCAATATTCTCTTTCGTTCGAACATGCCACCTAAAAAGAAATTGTAAATCTTACTGATATTTAAACTATCTCTTTTTATAATAAAACTTCAATAATACCTTTTCTTCGGTAAAATATTCATTTTTATTAAGGTATCGTTATTGCTTCTACAAAACAATCGCCGTCAATACGTAAGGTTAGCTAGAGCAACATCAGTCGATTTGATCATGCATCAAATCTCATAGAGCAATCAACAATGTTCGGAAAACTAATAGGAAGAGTTTTATTCGCTGTTTTTAATTTAAATATGAACATAATATGTTCTATCTAATAAAAAAATTTCAGCGGATTTTGCAATCCGTCATATGCAGAATTTAGTTATTTTATCACTATTAGTGGTAGCTGTTCATAACGTGGAGCCCTGGTTCTAAGCAACTTCAAAACGATTTGTATCCGGCACGCTGTTTTTAACGAGGAAAAACATTTATTTATTTTGACAGATGTACGTATATAATTAATACTACAAATTACTAGTAATCATATAAATACGTGGAGATATTAAACGTTTATCGTTACAATCAGTAATACATCATTCGAAAGTTTGCATGATTATAACCTCAAAGATAAACAGGATTGAATCATTATTTTGTTAATATACTTTTAATATATTTATCAATGCATGCTCTCAATTAACTGCATTAAAAAATGTAAATGTATCTGTAAGATATAACGCAGATTGAAAAATAGCATATGATATTCTTTTTAGAAATACAAAAAACTATTACAATGGCTGCTACTATGCCAATAAATCCAAAACCATTCTTAAATGGTTTAACTGGAAAGCCTGTTATGGTGAAATTAAAATGGGGCCATGAATATAAAGGTTATCTTGTATCAGTTGATGGATACATGAACTTACAGCTAGCTAATACGGAAGAACACATAGATGGCAATTGTACCGGTAATCTCGGTGAAGTTTTAATAAGATGTAACAATGTAATGTATATAAGAGGAGTAGAAGAAGAAGATGAAGAAGGAGAGATGAAAGATTGACTTAACTAATATTTATAATACAATATAGGTTAATATTTTTTATTCCTAAGGAATACAAATAATGGAGAAATAAAGAAGATTTTTCTAAACTTATTTTACACGTATTTATTAAATTTCTGCATATTTTATTCAATGTAAAAGTGTGGAATTTAAGTAATTTGATTTATCAATAGATGTATCTTACCATTTAAGTAAAACTAATTGGTCTTTGGGACATTTGTTATAATAGGTTTTGGTCTAGATCTAAATACAAGTTTCTTCTTTACAATAGCTTTAACAGTATATTCTGTCTTGATTTCAGAAGAATTTAACATTTCATCATCCTTTGATATATTCTGTTCCTTTTGTAATACAGCAATTGGCTTTGGAAGAGCCACTTCTTTTCCATGTAGTATATGAATTCCGATTATAAACACTGGTGTACCAGATTTCGTAAAGTGTATATCTCCGACGTACTGTGTTTTTATTTCTGGAGAATCAAATTTCAAGTCGCCTTGTAGTTCAACAATCGCCCATTCTTCAAGATCTCCGTCCCTAAAAGATTACACGATATGTATTTTATTAGGAATATAATTATTATATATTACAAATATCTGAACTTTTTGCAAACAGAAGGAAGCATAGTAAAATACCTTTTCAGTGGAATAATCATTGCGATTATTTTGGCGGCAAACGCACTGTTGTCTGACGCATGTATGTACGTATGTATACATTCGATTAAGTAGAAGTGTTAGAGAGTCACTAGGAAATTACAAAGCAATTCAACATGGAGAGAACGTGATTCTTTGGTTTGCAACCCTGATGTCTAAATCCTCATTAACGAAAGCTGTTTCAACATCAAATTAAAAATTGTTATTTTGCAATGAAAGCAAATCACCATTGCGTTCTGAATACATATGGAACAGACAGTTCAGTCACTTTTGTATACTTTTGGGGTGATAAAAATTGATGATTTAAATTGAATGTATGTAGTTTTCATATTGTTTTTTTTTTCAACGGGAATCCCATCAATATAGAACAATGAATATTGATTAAGTCTTATATATTTATTTCAATATGTAATGTTATACAGGAAAAATGGAAAAATAGACAGGTTAAAGTTTCATGCAAGATGGTGCTACTTCTACTGCTCTTGACACGATTTATTTTTACTTCGTTTAACAAATTAAACATAAAAAAAAGTTAAATAATATGATGTATATGTATATCTTATTTCCAGAGACATCATTTGCTATCCTTTACTTGAAACTGCTTTAATACTAAGAAAAGAACTTGGCAACTTGTCCAACGTAGCAGCATATGACGATATAGTACAGAATAATTATCGATATACATGCACTTGTATTTTACTTGCGCGCGAAAATGATACGTTAATTTAAGAATGTCTTTTTTATCTCTTCTTTTTCTGCACCTTAAACGTAGATATTCAAATTCCAGTGCAAATATAGAATTCAAAACACAGTTTATGTTGGCATAATATAATACATACAACTGTTTATAACTGGAATAATATATGAGCGTATTTCATTTGCGGTCATATCTGTTGTGATGTAGAAAGCATATAGTATCATATTTTTATCCAAATACGAAAACAATACATTGGGGTTGTTACATTGGTCCTGTGCTTGTATATATAAAAGTGCAGAGGAACAATCCTTTGTAAAATGGATACCCCATTGTCTTCCAGTAGCTGTAGATATATTACCTTGTTTGAGAAAGTATCATATACTGGATACACATTCTCTTTATCAAGATGTACACCTGCATATGCGCGTGTGAGGGCGTATGTGCGAACGTTGTCAATATATCGGCTCACATACGCATGTGTAAAAATGTATACATCCATCACTTTTATCCTAAACGGACTTATGTCATATTACTATAAACATTTGTTCTAAATATATTATTATGTGACATAGATGTTAGAGATATCGGTTTGTAAGGTATTATGAGCCGATTGTCGCCGTGGGAGACTATATGGGTCCCTCTATCAAACTAATTTTCATTGTACAGTAATAAATGCTGCGTCCCAAGCATAATAGTGCTATTAAGAATGCACCTAAAAAAAGTTAAGATAATTTAGAATGTAATTCAATATTGTAAGTAACATTCTTACCGGTGTATAGGTAAAAAACATAACATTACATATAAGAAATTAGTAAATAAAAGTTAGGAGCAGGCATTAATAGTGTTTTATAGTACCCACCAACATAAGCTACATAAATTCCGCCGCCAGTTTTAGCAAGGGTGTGTGTTCCAACCTGAAAATAAGTAATTTTAAAATAACCGAAATTCAAATAGAAAGAGAATGAGGTAATTTTATGTGAATAAAAATATATTATATTCTAATATTTACCGTTACAGCTATTGCAATAACCAAAGCTATTATTCCAACAATAACGAATGCAATGCCCCGACCTCTAGCAAAGTCTGGACCAACAGAAGATATTTTGCGGCAATGTGGACATCGTGCCAAAGCGTTATGCAGTGTGTTAAACTGAAAGACATCCTGCCTCGTAATGTTATACATACACATTAGAAGTAAACAAAATGATGCTCCTTGTTTTCATCTCTTACCAAGAATGTATCGTGACAATGAGCACAGCATACCCTACACATTCCAGGCATAGAAAGAACAGGTGGTGTTATTGGACTTGGGGCAAGATTGATAATACGTTTACAATTTGGCCTTGGACAAGCTATACGTTGTGAAGAGCTTTTACATATGAGTAAACAATTACAAGGACAACGAACATATTTCTTTCCTGGTGGTGCATTCCGTATGGGCTAAGTAAAAAAAATAAATAAACTTTCTCCATTCTTACATTTTAATATAAGACATATATTCTAGGATAATTACTTTCTATGTACATACCGTAGCTTCATTGCATTGACCACATTTGACGACATGTTGTTCTCTTTTACCACCGATATCTATCATAGCTTGACAAACTCTACAAGTAACCATAGGCATCCCAGCTTGGGTACACGATTCATACGGTGGTGGTAATTCATCTGGGCCTATTGTAGATACTGTGCTGACAACCGATTGCGATTCATCTAAGCAAATTAATTATAATTGACACAAGCAATCAGATATGACACAGTGTTAATCCTTTCACGAATATGACTAAATGTTAAATATTACTTACCTATGGCACTGCTGCTGTGTGAACTATACGTGATATTATCCTTCTTTAATAACGGCTGTCGTTCGCCCTCCTTACCATCTCCCATGTCGATTCACTAATTTACTTCTAAACGACAGTAATTTATTTAAAGTACTGTTTGACAGTACTCCCGGTGCACCGATGACAAGGATGACAAAATACAAATTTTTCTGATACCCTTCGCCGTTTTGGCTGCTCGTAGAGTTGAAACTGCCTCGTACGACGATCATATACTTTGCTAATGCATCATAGTTCGATAATGGATTAGTTTAGGAATTCTACGAGTGTTTCAAATTTTTTGTATGTTGGCTATACTGCATACGGCGAGAGTGACGTTTCTGACGGATTGTATATTAAGGTTACTTTTTTTCCTCTTTTTCTGTTTTAATGGCAGATAAAGATCGTTCTTAATTAACGATGATACTTTAAAGCTCAGGAATCATTATCGTCAAATTATTATAAATAGTTTACGACGCATAATACTATTTTATCAGCGGTCGCACCAATTCTTTAATACGATATGCTCGCACTTGGGCGCAAGCGGACTTCTCGCTTTTGTACACTACTTCACAAAAGTTCATTGTGATTATGTATTGTTAAAAGGGAAGCATTTGTTAAAGATGTGTAGTATATGTATACATAAATGATGTATAAGTTGAACGTGTGACAGAGTACAAATATCGAGATCTCGAAGTTTTTTTTTTAATTATTTACGATTAATGTGAGGATATTAATCATCATGGAAAAAATTACTCATTTATGGAATGTGAGTCAGCTGATTACGAAATTAAATGTACCCCAAAGCAGAAGTTTACAAACATCTTACATGTGAGTAATGTATAATTATTTATTTTATATTTAATTATAATGTATAAGTAGAAGTAAATAGTTGAACATAAATTAAATTACTTTTGTTTTTATTTATTAGACAAAACTGTAAGAGACTAAGCTATGGACAGATACAGTCTCAGAGTTTTAAACCTGGTGCAATGTGTACATATTGTGGATCTACATGGAATACAATAGATTACAAAATTCGTATACAGAAAAGTAAGCAGCCACCTAAATCTATTAAGAAGATTATAAATTCTATGAATACACCTGGTAAAAGGATTCCTAAAGTTCGTGCTACTTTAGGCAGAAAGTGTATGCAAAATGAGATGAACAAATTAGTGATTAAATGTTCAGTATGTTTGGAAAGTACAAAGGTATCTTTTACCAAGCCAAAGAGGGAAAAAATCCAGAAATTGGAGATTAATACTCAAAGATCTCATAAGCGTAAAAAGAAAAGGACTAAAGATAAGACTGCTGGTCTAAATATATCTGGAACACCAAAATTGGATATGGAAAATAATGTGAAAAGGACCAAAGTAACAAACCCAAAATCAGGAGCTGCTTCAAGCTTTATTACACCAACTCCAAAATTAAAGAAACTAAACATAGATAGATTAAAAAACATTGTCAATCAAGGCACAACTCCTCCAAAGGGAAAAAGTTTGCACAGTTTTTTAACAGAATTATGATGAACATATATCTGTTAAGATATTTTATAAAATTTGACTGATATCATTCACTGTTCTTCTCATAGAAAAAAAAAAAAAATTGAATATATTCGTTTACAAAATGTAATTCATTAAACACCTTTTTATTATGATCTTGATAAAGATTGATCATTGATCTCAATTAGAATTATATTATTTATATCTACTAATGGATAAATCTTGATGTGTTATTTTAATTTAAAATTGTTGTCTACAACATGGTCCGTACAATAAAATAAATAGGCTATACACATGTCATCAATAGAGGTTCTCAAATTGAGAATTTACATGTTAAGCAGTTACTAGTCTTCTATTACTCCAATGGAATCTCTTTCTGCACAACCTGCAAAAGAATCAGACATATTGTAATCTCTACACATAATACGTTACATATCAATAGCTAACTTGCAATTTTCTACTTTTGCAAAGCACAAAATAAAACGTTCTTGAATACACGCAAAGATGAATATTACAGACTACATTTCCAACACTCAACAAAGTCTCCGCAATGCGAGATAAGAACTGATGTAGATTCGAATTTCCGGTAACAAATTAAAACATTATTGGTGACATTTTCCCGATAACTTCTCATCGTTGCGATGTTATGCAACTGGATAGTTACAAGAGCTACCTCGAAGTACTTCTTAATTAAAAAATAGACTCATAACAATTACAAATTATAGTCTATAATCTCACCAACAAATACTTCACGCATTACCTGCCCATTAAATGCTACAAAGTTCCTTTACAAAAAGTCAAACGCATCTTACAAATACTATAAAGATTTAATTTCTCTTTATCACCAATATAATCCAAGACTCTAAGACATTTCTATTTTTAAACATAACATTACAAGACATCGTCCATCACCGACAAAGAAGTCAATGCATCAAGGAACGTTTCAAGCTATAGCCTGATCAATTATCCGCGTCTCAGGAGTCTTCTGAACTTATGAAAGTCATGCGTGCAGGTCCACTTTCATGCACATGGTGTTAATTCGGTCAGTATGTCGGGGCAGGAGTGCAGGAGAGGAGTTGTTAGTCACCTGAATGCACGCCTCGAGATAATCCCGCTCGGACATTTCCTGGTCCTTCGCAGGGGGAACTTTTCCCCGTCGGCGCAACTCTTGCTTGGCGTCGTTCAAGTCAAAGATCGCCACGGGATCCAGCTTGCCCTTCAGTACCAGACCCGCCAAGTATTCAATGTAGTGCTGCCTGCGGGGAAAAGTACCCAGATTTTAGTCGTGGCATGCACGGTGACATATTCCTTTACCTCCACCAAGTCCTTCCTGTAATGCTCCGGATCACGTCCGTACCAGTTTGGGGGTAGCTTCAACCCCGAGCGTTTCAAGCAAGTTTCGAGATCGTCCACGTTTAGCAACGGAAGTGGTTCCAGTTGCTTTTTACGAACGATTCGGACTAGATACTCGATGTAATGGATCCTGGATAGTGGAGGAATCGTTCAGATTTGGTTCGTTATAAAATACCGTTCAGGAAGAGGAGATTTAGGGGATGGGGTTTTATCTTCTGTCGTAACACGGTCGGTGGTTCCTCGCTGATGATTTTTGTTGGAGCTTTTTATATGTATTTGTAAATATTTTTGTTAGTATATTTGTGTTGTTTAGAATTATTTTTTTAATTTGTGTTGTTTAGAAATTTATATATTTTGTTGGATTAGTCGGTTAGCTTACGTGGCAGGATGAACTTTCGGTAAAAAGGTGATGGGCACAAATCGCGTTAAGTATCGAAATGTGATAATGATCTTACTTGAATTTGTTGGTATTAAGTATGGTAAATATGTAATTTTACTGTCTGTAATTCATTGTTATTTTAAGATAATGTTATCACGTGCCCAGGTTGTTATTTTCTCATTACGGTGCATCGTTATGAGTTTCAAGTAGTGAGAACAATTATTAAGTTAAAGCTATAGTTAACCGATAATTTAATGACCACCAAATATTCATTTTTTTAGTGATATCATCAATTACAAAAATTAAAATTGCACGGTATAATAGTTCTCAAATAATTCATTTAGTAGTATAACAATTTTCGTTTACAAATAATAATCAATTTGCATTTCATGAGTAATAATTACAAAATTATTACACTGCAACAGAAACACTTTACGTATACTAGCACATTTTATTTTAAAAATAGAATCACCCCACGTAACTCCTTTAACGTCGTAATCGTCAGTTTTCTGAAACCGTGCCATTTCTCTTCTCGTTCCAATATCATCAAAAGTTACGATGAAAGCGTACAGACTGATAAAAGTAATAGTTTCGAAAATGATGGTTTGTTAAAAAGTTTCGCCGAGAAGAGGGAAATTACCTGCAGAGGCCGGCATGACCCTCGACGACTTCTGAATTGCACACCGTGTCCACGACACCGGTGGGAGTTTCTTTCTGTAGTTGCACCCTGCACTTGCGTTCTCCAACGGGTCCTTCCGTGTCGTATTCGATTCCATTATCTCTTAACAACTGCTGCAACTGCGCTGGTTCCTTATCGCGAAGATAGAAAAGACAATTTCGCGGATGATGAGCGTGCAGACCTAGCCTCGCGCAATAAGGGCTCACCGAGCATTTCGCTCCCATCATGAAAGCCTTTCCACAGCCGCAACAAAATTCGTATTTGCATTGACTGCACGTAAAATGCATACAACCTATGGGATTTCCAAGTTTCCTTTTACTTCCATTCTTCATTTCTTTCGCACATTTTCTCTAATTCCTATGATATAGGAAAGAGGTTCAGCAACCCCTTTTTTAGTGAAGGGACATTGTTTTTTAAATTTATTTAGTGAATTTCTAAAGTCTGGTGGATAGTCAAATAGAAAAATATTCATTTAAATATTAAATTCAAATAACTCAAAATAAAATTGAATTGTTATAGTTAGACTGACGAGTCAGAGAATTTAGACGAGAGTTGCGAATTACCGATCGTTGAGTTGGGACCTACTGTTTTAGGTGGGTTCAAAAGTATTGAAGCTATGGTATAGCTAATAATAATTTATGTGGTCCAATACCCATCACAGGTATCATTTTCTTTGATTGTAATTCTATTAACTTGTCCCTCAAAAACACGTGTTAAAACGAGGATTAAATTATGCCCAGAAATATCAAACTGTTCTTTCCGTTAAAATTAGAGTATAAAATGTAAATTGGCATAATTGTATTAGCCGCCTCACCTCCTCGAGACAAGGAATATCGAAATTTGCATTTGGGACAATCGATGCCATTGTCCGCCAGATGCTGTGCTAATCCCGCCGCCTGATTATCCGGGTCATTCTCATCTTTCCAAGCTGCAAATTGCTCGCAGGTGATTCTCTCGTGTTGTTTCTCCCACTGGAAACGAAGTCGTTCTCGTTGAAACATTTACATAATTTTCGCATTATTTTTTACATCGGTCAATAACACGCTTGCATACCGGTCTTCGACAGAAAGCGCAGGTTACAGATCGACAATCGGGACAGATCAGTCTCTTTTGATCCGGATCGGCATAAAAACCACTCGAACACTGAAAATATTTGTTCACCAATGACATATTTCATATAAACATTCAATTGAAAATAATAAATTAATATCGTGATATATAAAACACCTGAATGCACCACTTAAAATTGGGATCTTGCATCAACGTTCTGTCTCGGAGTTTCCTTTGGAATAATTCATGAATCGGGGGATCTAAGAGGGTCTTTAATTGTATGTCCAAATTGCTGAAGTACTCGAGGACTTCGTCCTCGTTCGCGTCTTTTAGATTGGGCTCCTTGCAAAATGGACAAACAGCGTCCGTGATGTTCCGATCGCTGATTTGGATTGTGAAGTAATTCTTCGCGCAATCGTTGCAGCAACGGTGCACGCATTTTAACATGGATATCATCTAAAAGTTTGATTTTTCAGATTGTTTAGTGTAAAGAAAACTTCCCCCTTTATTCGATAATATTAGTGTTGTTATACGTTAATTTTCAGAGGGAAAATAATATTAAATATTCCATCCATCAAACATACAACGCGCTGAATAAATGGCCTGCGGTTGAATTACCCCCTTTACATGGTTATGGTGTTTTTTTTATGCTAATCTTTTATATGAATTTTAGTATAATTTGTGCGTATAAAATTAACTATGCTAAGTGCCTCAATTTATATATGATTGAGAATACGAATTATTTTAGTTACAGGTGATTTTTTGCCTTTGCACTTTCATTTACAAAAAAAGGATCTTCTTTACACTATACAAATTGATTATGACTTCTATTCGCTGTTGATGAATATAATAAATTAGAATAGATTTCAGTGTTTCTATTTTTCTATAGAACAAAAAAATCTTTTAACAGAAGTAGGTCCAGAATAACAATCGTTAAGTGTCGATTGAAGAAACTACCCCAAGATTTGCGTTAATACTAAATAATTACTGATTTACGTTGTAATTAATACTAAATAATACTAAGTTAATACTAAATAATTACTGTCATAAGATCACAATTAATACTAAGTGAAAGTATGCGAAATGGATGCTATTATCTGTTAGTTTCACGTGAAATTTATGACAAAGGCATACTAATTTCTGTTAATACTAAAATGAGCACGTACGTACTTGGCTCATCGCGAATCTACCGGTGCAAAGTTCGCATTCCTGCTGTAAGAAGGCCAATGCCGATTCAATGCTGGAACATTCTTTGGCCGCGTGAAGGGCCTCCACGTCGCCGAACTTAAGGGCTAGTAAACTAGCTGCGACTTCAGCCTCGTCGTAATTCGATGCTTTGCCCTCAGCTAACAGACGCCGTGCTATTCTCTGCAGACGTAGACGAAGAATAGATCGATAACGTAATAACGTTTCGGTGTAACATGTGTCGGGACTAGAATAAAATTCAAATAATCCATATGTACACGTGACTTCAACGGTGCAAGTGTTGCCAGAGTAGCAGCTAGTCGAAGAGAATTTGAAAGTTGAGTTAAACACGACGATGCTATCAATTCAGCGAAATTTCGCTCGTAACTATTGTTCTCGGTTCATGAATATTTTCCAGAGAACGACGATCTATGAACTTTTGAAGATTCCTTACAAAATTCCATATCACAGCTTACATTAAATTTTGAAAATTTCTCAAGTTAAACATAATATCTTTACACAAATAGTGATTTGTAATTTCTATACGTGAATATTCTGACTTTATTTAAAAATCTCTCTTTATTTAAAATTCTCAATGATTCAAATGCAACGTTGGGTCAAAATTTCAAAGCAATCGGTGAAGAACTTTCGAAGATTTGAGATCTCGAACAAACATTTGTCGATCTCTGACATAGAAGACGATAAATGAAGTTGAGAATCAGCAAGGTGATTATCGTAAGCGGAAAATGATTGAGAAGCTACACCAACGTCTAGAAACGAGCTCTCGAAATTTTTATTTGCGAGTACATGATATATTTGTTAAATATGCATCGAGATTATTATTGAGGTAATGAAAATCGTTAAGGGAAGTTAATGTATTAATTCTAAACAAAGGACAATGGAAAATGGAATACGGTGACTTTTCTAAAGTTCTCAAAGCAGTCCTACGAGTTGGTAATCAACTAATAACACAATGAAAGAGTTAAGCTTCCATATTACAGTGATAAATCTCCCCAAGGTTTTTCAAGCACAGACGAAATGCATATGCACCTACACTTTTATCGATCTGATCTTAAAACGCGAGTTATAAAGGTTTAAATTGAAAAGAGCAGAATTATCCCGTTTACATTGAAAGAGTGGAATAAAAACGGTAAGATCTTCACATATACAACATCGAATTAGTCACAGCAAATAGAAAAGTACTCACCTCGAACACCGATCTCATTTTACGCTAATCGAAAAGTGCACTTAAAGCTACAATGAAAAAAACGGGGTTAAAAAAACCGAGGGTTTCCCGCGCTGTGAGACATCATATTATCTCTCATAGTTTTTTTTCTTTCGTTTTTTTTTTCACAAATATTTTGTATTTCGAGCTGTTTGTAGACATTGGCCTGTCATCGGCAAGTACTGACAAAGCTGACAAGTGCTTTCGACAACTGACGTCTACTGACCTCCCTCTCCGTTTTGGGAGATCCCTCCGGCTTCACGTTGCCACTTGTACTTTCCACGTATTCCCTTTCCGTTTTTTCTTCGCCCTCAAACCGACGGATACAACTGGCTACCAAGGAGAAACGTTTTTTCGTTCCTCCACCCTGATCAACCCCCTGTGATTTAGTATTAATTACTGTTCTCGTTTCTTTATTGCCTGTGCTTGCTCTTCGATTTAACTTTGCTCTTTTGTTAATCATATTTTTCGATCCTTTTGCAGTCTCTGGTTTAAAATGTTGTTTATTAATATTATTAGCAGTGTCAGCCTTTTTTTCTACTTTTATATTTGATTTGTCATTGAATGGCTTTTTTATAGGGTCTTTAGAACTTTTAATTTCATTGTCCTTTGATGTATCTATCGTAGATTGATTGTTAACGTTATTTTCAGAGTAATGATTTTTTGAAGTTTCTATATTTTTGGATAGTGCTTCAGTGAACGGAATATTATTTTGATTATTTATGTTCGAAGTTTGTATTTGAGAATTGACTGTTTCTTTGACATTCATTTCTAAGTTGTCTACAGATTCTAAATCTTCTTTAACCTCTAACTGAACACTTTCGTCGGAAGTTTCTTTTTTATCACTCTTATCATCGGTCTCCTCGGAGTCGGTGATTTCGTCGTCCTCCAATTGTTCTCCTTCGGAAGACGACACCTCGATTTCGAAAGTTTCAGATTCTCCAACCATTACCCGAGTTTCAGTGGCCTCGGTGTCTTCTTCACTTCCGGTCTCATCGGTGTATTCCTCTTCTTCGTACTCTTCGTACTCATATTCGGAATCGGATATTTTAGCTTTTATTTCACGTATCGTTTTTTCCAGCAGAAGCTCGGCATCCGTTAATTCCTCTGTGGAATTGTTTTTAAACAATTTGTCCTCCGAACAATTTTTCTTGTTATTTAAAACATCGGATTCCGCGGCGCTTTCAAAATCCGACGATGTATCGTGGTCGGAATTTTCTTCAGATTCTTCGTCCTGAATGTTTTCCTGTTCCTCGGAATTCGTCGAATAATTTTCATCCGAATCTGAGCCACTTGAAACTGTATCTTCGATTTGTTTTGGAATTTCTTTTACTTTTATTTCTTCCGCTGGTTTTACAACAGAAATTGTCTCATTTTGATCTCTAACGCTCTTTGAATTTTTGATTGTTTCAGTTGCTGTAGCTATTATATTTTTAACAACGTTTCTTTCATTTTTTGCAGAACTCGTTTTCTGTCGAACACTTTTGACATCGTTATCTTTTGTCGGGTTTATGTTGGATATCAGTGGTTGAACTGTCGGTGTCTTTATGGGAGTAGTTTTTGAAACTGGAGACTGTTGTAAACTTTTAAAAGCAGGTTTGAAAGATAGTCGACATTTGCCTGCGAAAATAGGGATTCTTGAAAGAAACGAGGTTTTAGGTTTCGATAAAATTGTCTCTTTCTCATTCGAAGATTCTGATACCTCAGTTTTATTAGCGATGTTCTTTTCTATTTCTGTAGATTTAGTGGGAACAATTGGCTTTTTCTTTTGTTCGCAATTCTTTGATATTGTCTTCAACGTTGTCGTTCGTTTCTCCAAAAGGTTTTGACGAACGGGAGTTACTTTCAAAGAGTTAGAATTCAAATTTTTAACAGCTTTTTTCTGCGGCACTATTTTTCCTGCAGACTTCGTGTTATCAATGATTTTAACATTCGAAGTTTTTAGCTTATCAGTCGTTTTAACGTTACGAATATTTTCTGCAATTTTCATAACCGTTTCCGTTGGATTATTTCGCTTAAACGTCATCGGTTTCGAAATTATCAATTTGTTGCTAATTTGAGCAACAGTTTCTCTCGCTTTTGCTACAGGCACATTTTTGGGACTAACTTTGCCAAAACTCTTCCTCGGTATTCCCGTAGATTTTTTAACAACTTTAACAGGAGATTTTCTCCTAGATAATTTTTTTATCGGCGATTTCGATCTATCTTTAACAACACTTAAAAGAACATTTCTATCAATCTTCTTTGAATCGTATTTCTTCGATCGAATTATTTCGTCAACGTCTACAATTTTTAAGGATCCGTTTGCTTCACCATTTTCATTCAGATTTTCATTTAAATTTCCGCTATTTGAATCCAGCACGGCAGATTCAGCGTTTTCGGTCGATCGAATTTCATTCTCGAAAGTACTCGAAAAAGCTTTTATTGGGGCACAATCATTTACAGCTATCATCGGCGACTCAGTTATTTTTATTTCAATAATATCCGGTACTCCGGGAGAAATATCAACGCCATTCTCTACGTTGAAACATTCAACGCTTTTTTCAACGTTTATCGCACGTACTACGTTCTCTGTTGTTTTAAAATCTACCCTGTTTGCATTCGAATCCTCAGTTACAGCTTTCACGGTGATTAATTCATCGTTATTTCCACTTTTATCATTTACAACAGAGAGTTCTAAATTGGTTGTTTCAGAGAGAATTTTTACATCGTTGGGTTCAGTATTCAATTCTACATTTTCTCTCCGCACATCTTTGTCTTGCAAATTATTACAAATTTGCGCGACAGATAATAAATCATTGACATTTACATCAGATTCTGTTGCATTATTTAAATCGCCAGAGGAAATCGAGTTAGAAAGTTCGTTACAATCTTCAGCAGCTGCATGAACTTCCGGAGTAGAATCTTCCACCGGTTCATGTTGTTTTGGATCAGAAGAAAGATCAGAGGTAGAATTTGACTGAATATTTACAGAGTTTTCCCTATTATTTACATCCTTATCACATGTAATGTCAGAAGAAGACGTAAGTTCAGGTACTTCTTGGCTACTTAAAACAGAAGAGGAATTTCTCTCAATACTACTCTCCATACATTCTACCATTTCTATCTCATTTGAACTTTCCTTCTCGTTAACAACCAAATCATTCTTCGCACGAACAATTTCGTTTTCAATCTCAACATTAGTACCTTCATCGACTTCCTCCAACGACTCATGAATTTGCATACTCAACAAGTTTCCATCCACATCCCTAATATCTTTCACTTCCACCGTTTTTTTCAAACGAGCCTCAGAAGAACCATCGATTTTCTCGTTAACAGAAGGAATATAACAATCGATAGAAATAGGCTGCTGCACTTTTTCCAATACGTGCAGCGGTTCTTTTAAAAATTCAATCACACTTTCTTTAACAACTTTCCCAACCTCGTTCTCCACGCACGAGCAGTCATTAATCGTCGAAGATTTGCAAGCACAGAGGGGTCTGCAATTATCCGCGGAGGACACAGACGTTACAGTGGATTCAGGGAAACACTGCTGAAATCGTGAGATAGTTTCGCCAAGAGAATCTTGATTACCATCAGCCGTGCTCACGCTAATTGATTCTACCTGATTATTATCATGCAACTGTATTTCCTTGATCGGATGCTCGAACGCTAATTCACGATCGGCCACCTCTACATTATTATTCCCGATTGAAAATGAGATCCCGTTTGTTAATGATTGCGCGCCAATGATTTCATTCTTCATTATCGAATCGCCATCCATGGACGACTCGTTGTACGTGCTTGCATTATCGTATGGAGAAGCTTTCGTATTATTCACGGAAGAGTTGTCAGCTTCCTTTGTTGATGATTTCGCGTCAGTCGATTTATCACTGGTAACGTTAATCTCGGAATGTGCCACTGTGCTGGGATGATTGCGGTGAGATGAATCAGCTTTTGCTAATTCTACGTTAATAACTAGAACTTCAGCTACGTGCTGTTGGGAAGACGATGTTTCCCTTGCAACAATATCGGTCCGATTAATAGCATCGTCGTTAGTAGAGTTAGTTATTCGTACGAGCTCTGTATCTTTCTCGAAACTTACTTTAACCGGGTCACCTTCGGGTAGGACGGTTGGACTTTTTCCACGAGAAGTGTCTTTTGTACTCGAGAGTTGCATTACATCGTTGGCCCGTTTCGATGGATCCTTCGAGATCTCGTTATCGTCGAATTTTGATTCTACCGAATTCGTGAGTGTTTCGACGGTGTGCTTCTCTGTGACGTTAGTTTGTGTGGATTTAATTTCGTCTGAGTCTTTACGTACCGATTCGATGTCCTGGAGCTTGTGGACGTCGGATAAAGTCGACTCTGATAGGATGGACGTTGAAGTTTTCAAATTTGAGGAGGTTGTATGGTTCAGTGAAATTTTGGACTTTGAAGGTTGTTTGTCTTGGTTTTGATTTGTCGCTTCTTGAACTTTTATCTCCTTTGGTAATTCGTCTTTTTTGCTTGTGGATGCTACGTTACTTTTAGTCTCAATTGATGCGATTTGTTTCATCTTGGGAGTCTCCATTATTGGTTTTATATTTTCTCGAGTATCTTTTGTGTCTTCTTGATGCTCGGAAATGTCGCTTTTGTTGCTTGTTGAGCTTGTGCCAGTTTTGTTTGCGGTAGAAGTGATTTGTTTCTGTTTGGAAGCTTCAATTAGGGGTTTGATTTTTTGTTCGATGTGTTTTTTGTTTCCTTCTGGATTTAAAGTGTTGGCTTCGATGGTTGTAGGTGTTGAAGTAATTTTATTCTCGGTAGGAGCGATTTGCTTTTCTTTGAGAGGCTCAATTACTGGTTTAACCTTTTCTTGAACATCTTTTTTCTTTTCTGCTACCTCCGGAGTGTTGGTTTTGATCATTGGACTTGTTGAATCAATTTTATTTTCGGCAGAAGCGTCTTTCTTCTCTTTTGGAGTCTCTACTACTTGCTTTGTTCTTTTTTCAATGTCTTTCTTATTTTCTTCTTGCTTGGAAGTGTCCTTTTTGATGCTTCCAGATACTAAGTCACTTTTATTTTGAGACGCAGCGATTTCTTTCTTCTTGGGGGCCTCAATTATTGGTTTTACTATTTCTTGCACACCTGTTTTGATTTCTTCACTTTTGGAAATATCAGTTTTGATGTTTGCAGATGTCGAATCGATTTTATTTTGAGCCAGAGCAACTTCTTTCTTCTTGGAGGCTTCAATTATAGGCTTTACTATTTCTTGAGCATCTTTTTTGATTTCTTCACTTTTGGAAATATCAGTTTTGATGTTTGCAGATGTCGAATCGATTTTATTTTGAGCCGGAGCAACTTCTTTCTTCTTGGAAGCTTCAATTATTGGCTTTACTATTTCTTGCACACCATTTTTGATTTCTTCACTTTTGAAAATATCAGTTTTGATGTTTGCAGTTGTCGAATCGATTTTATTTTGAGCCAGGGCAACTTCTTTCCTCTTCGAGGCTTCAATTATTGGTTTTACTATTTCTTGCACATCTTTTTTGATTTCTTCATTTTTGGAAACATCAATTTTAATTCTTGGAGATGTTAAATCACTTTTATTTTGGGCCAAAGCGATTTCTTTCTCCTTTGAGACCTCAGTTACTGGTTTTACTATTTCTTGGACCTCTTTTTTTCCTTCTTCACCTTGGGAAATATCACTTTTCATGCTTGTAAGTTTTACATCACTCTCATTCTCCATCAAAGCGATTTGTTCTACTTTAGGTGTCTCAACGTTCAATTCTGCGATCTTCTCAGTATCTTTTTCACTCTCTTGCCGCTTTGAAATCTCGTTCTCGACGCTTGTAGATGTCGAAGCACTTTTCTTCTCAGTCGAACCAATTTCTTTCTCGTTAAGAATCTCCGAGGACAATACAATTGGTGTTACCTTTTCGTGAGCACCATCTTCGCTGCTTATCTGATTTCTTTCTTTCTCCTGAACCACCAATTTCTCCTTTCCCACCTCCAAACTAGCTTCTGTCCCGTTAAGCAAATTTAATTGATTCCCAACTTCGTCATTCCCCGTCGAAATAACACTTGCTTTCGTTTTTTTCGGTGATAACATTTGCATCGCTGATATAAAAGGACCCAACAATTGTTCTGGCAATGATTTAACAACAGATATTAACGCCTCAACCGTAGCTCCTTGCGGTTCGTTATTTTCCCGCGAATTTAATATTTCCTCAGAAACATTTTCCCGTTTCCCCGTAGAACTTTCCAACAAAGTTAAATCCGATTTTTCTGAAGCTGACGTTGCCGCAGTTTCTACACTTGCTTCCGAAGAATCCAATTTAACAGATTCAGATACTAATTCATCATTTTCTACATTCTTCCGTATCGTTCCATCGGACACTTGCGAAACGCTGTTTTCAGATTCGACACTATTTTCAGACGTTTCATTTAACTTCAAAGGGATCAACGTCACATCGGACGATTCATCATCGTGCTGTAATTCCCCGTTTATTAAATTAGATTGTTGAGAGACGCCTGCGTCCTGAGATGGGAGGGAATCCTTATTTGATATCTCACTAATCGTGTCAAGGTCAGATCTCTCGAGGGACAAAGACGTTTCATTCTCACTAACACGCGGGACAATTCTTTCATCGTTCTTTTTCTGAGCAACGTCCAAACTCACATTACTCTCCTGTCCAATACTTTTATTCGAATCAATCGTACTTTCCATTGATTTCGTAACACTACCATCCTCCATTTCACCTTGTGATGTACTAACAATTTCTTCTGCTTTCATTTCATTTTCATTTAGCTTCTCCACACTCGTTTCATTAATTAGTCTATCTTCTATTACTATTAATTTATCTTTAATTTCTTTATTATAATCTTCTACCAAACTTTCCGCTGATTTTTCGATATTTTTTTCCTTTTTATCTACCGGGCCGATATTTGGATCAACGTCTTTAATAGAAATAGGGGTATCGGTATCGTTAATTATATCGTTAATATTTTTAATTATAACTTTATTCATTTCGTCATTGATGATTCGCTCGGTCTCTTCCTCGGGATCAATCGTGTGTTGTTTCTCCCGAGTAACAACGTCAACAGCCCCGTCTAGAACGAGGTCTTGTACGGCCCTTGGTAGTAGATTTTGATCGATTAGAACAGCTCGATTTTCATCATAATTTTCACAGAGATTAACAGGCTTATTACCGAGATTATTCAGGGGGTCTTTATCGTGTTGCCAGTTATCAGTCAGTTGCTTGAGGGCTGCCAGTTGTTTTTGAAAGTCGGCCTGCAACGCCACGAAATTTTCAACAATTGGGGATATTACCTGCTTCCTCGACTCCGAATCCAAAACATCGGGAACCTGTTCGACAACCCTCCTTTCACCACCGACCGCACCTGGTGCATCTACGACAACCGTATAGTCGTCGATAGGAGATTCATTTATTCGTGAAATTTCATTCTAAAATTCCAAAAAATAACAATATTCTAAATAGAATGAATATGTCTACTGACCTTCCCGTGGTGCAGCCTCGTCGTTTTCCACCCCAACCGGAGGACCCCATATCCTCATTAAAAACGGCTTGAGCTGATTCTTTTGCAGCTCGAACAAAGCCGCATCCTCGGCACCGCCGTTATTTTCGATCGCTTTAACGACTTCCGCCATTGTAAAGTTGCCCTTTTTCATGATCTCCTCGCACTATCGAGACACCGAGATACGTTTAAAGTTCACGGTTTGAAAATTCACCCTTTAATACGACCTACTTTCAATCCTTTCGTTCTATCTCACCATAAACATTTACCTTTTGCTGTCTACGTTGAATCGCCATTGCGACAGCATTCCAAACGTCACCCTTGACAGCCCTTAAAGCTTCTTTCGCTTCACCAGGGCTGAGAAGCCCAATATTATTCTCCTTTTGTTCTTTTCCTTGAGCCGTCACCAAAACTTGTACCGTTTCCACTAAATGTGGCCATTGTGTCTTCAACCATTCGATGGGATTAGTTGAACCTTGTGCTAAAGCTACTTGCACGTCGTCAGTTGAATATCCAAGTCTCTCAGCTTCTCGAAGAAGCTCCACGACCTCTAACCCCTGACGGGTCAACGTGGAAACTCCTTGTGAACTTTGACCGACGTCTACAAATCTTGGTTGACTCGGTTCCTGAAATTCAAATAAGAAAAGAATACAATAAATAAAATAAAAGAGAGGTATTCGTACAACAATAGAAAGAACAGTTTGACAATTGGCGAATTTACAATGGCGAAGTGTTTCTTTTTTTTTCAACTTAACATACAACACAGTATGTTCTCGATACTGTAAATGAGTTAAATAATAAGACATTAATAATTATGCACAACACACATGTGAAATTCACTGCTTAAGACGATGGTGAGATGCTTAAATTTTAAGGCTACGTAAGCGCAAAGAGTTTGGATGGGATAATAATAATGAGATTATTGTAAGATCTATATTATCCTTCCTACGTTCACACCGAGGCTACGGAATTTGTAATCGCAATTGTGTTAAGTCCAACGAGACAGATTAGAGACCATAAATCCTTGAGGGTATAGGTGTTCAAGTGAGTTTACCCTGGAACGGTAATAAAGGTGGCTAGAGTCGACGGAGTTTCGTCTCGTTCGATCCCTATTGTGTCCGGTCATTAGTTGCTGGAGATATTGCTCCTGGATTGCTCGTGGATATAGGTCAGGACTGTTCGCGTATCGGGTTTGCTCCTGAAACAAACGCTTGGTCTCGTCTTTTTATTAAAGTCTATATGACTCTTGTTTGTCGTGTTTTCTTTTCTTTTTAATTTACAATGAAATATTTGTGGAAATGCCATTTTATATATATCAATTTGATGTCGTGGTGAAAGGTCATTATAGATGGTAGTTATTAAATATTCAGAGTTTAGGTATTTAGCAATTACCGTGAATAAAATTATTGCTGCAACAGCAAACATTTCGTACGAGGTAATTCAATAATGTTTGTAAATAAATTTCAACGGGGATTATGGAGTTGTATTATTATAGAATAATGCAATTTTCGATACCGTCAGTTTGGTATTTAACGATCTGAATAATTTGCGTGCAGATGATGAATTGCGAGGGGTGCTGATTTTGAGAAAATACATATTATGATGGCTCGTTTAACCGATTACTTAATTATAGAAAGAGACTTTTCACTTTTGTCGCAGCAAAGAACACAACAAATTCCTCGATTGACTCGAACAAACATTTCTTCGAATTGTACTTTTGCGTTAAAAACTTTCAAATGTAATTTCAGAAAAGCAATTATCTGCACTTCAAGTTTCCTTGTTTTTAAATACCTCCGTATCGCTATCTTCGTAATACATAAGTCCTTTCGATGCAGACAGAGATCTTGTAAATCCTGTACTTCCTCTCGAAGAAGTAAAATCATACGTCTGAAAAGATCATTGAATTTTTCCTCAATGATTTCATCATTAATCAAACTAAACGCAATTAAATTAACCCTTTGCGGACGGGGACATTTTTGAATATTGACAGATAATCATTTATTCGGCGTTCCGAAAGCACCATTTTATCAGAAATTTGGGTTTTTAACGTATCTGAATTATAAATTACTCCACATTTAATTATATCTCAAAGGTATTATTTCAATTTTTCAATTTAAATCGTGTATACATACAGCGATAAACTGTAACTATATTTTTTCTCAGACCGCATATATGCGTCGCTAGTCCGCAAAGGGTTAAACACACTTTCACGGTACATTTAACTTCATTCGCGCGTTTCTCGAATTAAAATTCTTATCTTACTTGAGTCGAGATACTTTGAGGCGGTGGAGAAGTTCCAGTAGAAACAGAATGACTTTTCGGTATTTTTCCGAGCGTAGGTGGTTTGATTGGCGACACGATTTGTTCGTTATTCTTTTCTGTATTAGCGGAAACGGAAGCAGAGGTCGTAGAAGTAGATGCAGCCGGTGCATCATCGGTCGTCTCTGATGCATCTTTCGTTACTAACGTTGTATTTTTTGTTACTGGCAGATTTTCAGCAAGTATATTTTCCGATGTGGTTGCAGGCAAATCGGAAGTGACGGTATCTGCAAATTTAAGAGTTAAATCGATGTAGCATGGGCATTTTAGTCCGACATCGTTAAATCTACAAATTAAACGTCTAATTAAAATGAATCACGAGCACGAATCCTTCTTTCCATACTGTTAATAGTCACCTTAATTACTTGAAACCTGAATTTTTTTAACAAATTCACAACGTCCATATTATCAATCACAGGTACTTCTAAATTGAAATTTCCAACGTCAATTTGAACACACATTCTATCACAAGTAATAAAAATTTCTGGATTGGAAGGAACACAAGCCAAATGCACGACCGTGGTTGAAACTAGCGCCTCTTGAATGAATAATAGTGCAGTAGACATGATTTAGGTGAACGTCGCTTCATTTCAATTACGACTATGCATTTGGATTCCACTGAACTCTTACGAAAAAAACGGTTTGCATGTCTCTTTATTATTCATCCAAGGGTATAATACATCGAACAATTATAGTGCTCATTAATTATTCTTTTTTTCATTTCTATCTTCGCGTGTAAAAAAAAAGAAGTCGGAGTGAAAGAAAAAGAAAGAGTGAGAGGGAGGAACGTAGAAATGATCCACACCCTTCGTGCCAGGTAAGGAGATACACGTACAAATTAGAGAAAGCAACAACGAACATGGAAAAACAAGAGGTACGAGTCTCGCGTTTCACTTAAACGGCTTGGTACCAAAGGAGAAGCTGATTTTGCGCCTCGGTCTACCTTTGTTCTTAACGGAGCCACTGTCCCCGCTTTCTTCGCTGTTCGAAATCTTCAACAGGCTCGTTCTCTTCTCGAGATCGGAACTTGGATTACTTAGATTACTGGATGTCGTTGCTGATTCGCTTTTCGATGGTTGAACTTCACTGGAAACGTTTGGAACATCATCAACGTCATCCACGTTGCTCGGTGGTAGCGCACTGCTTCTAGTTTTGCAGCAGACTACGCAAACACGATCATTCACGTTGTTTATGAAGGTACAATGTTCACAGGCCCATTCTTCTTTTGGTATTTCCATCGTGCTTTGCGTATCAGTTGTTTGTCTCGAAGACACACTGTCAGGAGTTTTAGATTTTCTCGCTTCTTCCTCGATCGTTGCTCTGCTTTCTGGACGTTTCATAGGTTCGTTTAATTGTTTCTTTTGTTGAGTTTGTATGGGTTGTGGAGTTTCTTTAACATGTTCTTTTTCGACGGAAGGTTTAGTGTTTTTAGTGTCCATTTCGTGGGATTTATTTGGCAGAGATTCTTCTCGGTGTTCATAGTCTTGGAATTTGGTAGAGGCTTCGCGTGAAGGTGTTTTCCTAGTTTGATTGTCAGATTCGAAGGACGATCTTATAGAATTTTTTCTAACAGAGGGTTTTTCTGTCTCTTCCAACGAGCTTTCTCTTCTCAACGATCCTGGTTTCGATAGAACTTCACGATCTCGCGAAGGATCACGACTTCGAGAACTTCTCTGGACAGGTCGTGAAATAATTTCAGTTTCGACGAGCTCCTCGTCGCTGTTTCTCGTGTTAGGTATTTCGATTTCACGATTTCTCCTTGACAAATCTCGAGATGGTGTTCTTTTCAAGTTTGGCACGTCACTGTCGAAAGATGATCTTCGAGAGTCTCGTCTCGCTCTACCAAGATCTTCTGATGGCAGCTCTTTTCTCAAGGAAGATGCTCGTTTTGGGAACAGATCTTCGTCCCTTCTTCTCAAAGTGTTCTCCACTCTTTCCGCGTGATCTTCGGAAGAACTGGTGACTCTTGGTCGACCTACCATGTTGGACTTCCGGTCGGAAGATTCGTCATCGGTGCTTCGTCTTCGGCGATCGCGATAGCTGCCATTTTGGATACGATCAATTCTTGGATCTGGCTTTGAGAATCTACGATCATCCTGGTCATATCGTCTTCGTGAATTTAAAGTGTTCTTTTGAATTTCGTCGTAATTTCGAGAAGTAGTTGAATATCGTTTGCTGGAGGGAGATTCGGACCATTGGTCTTCCGTGCTCGTCATTCTGTCCTCTGACAACAATCGTCTGTGGAAAAATTATTTTATCATGGAACTGTAATATTTAGCTTCCAAAAGTTGTAAGAAATTATGAAAAAAACTATAAGTTACTATATAAAAATTGATGTAATTCTTACTCTCGTCTGTTTCTGGAGAGCAGGCTTCTATGGTGTGCATCCTCTTCGTGGAAACTTCTCTGTCTTGCATTTCTAGAAACGCTGCCACGTCTGGCGCTCTTAGAACCACGAGAAAGTCTGTCATCGATCTCCGAATCACCGGAATCCTCCGAACTCGCATCGGACGGTGATCCCGGTGATCTTCTCGATCGTGATCTAGAGGCTAGGGACTTTCTAGATTTCAAACTAGGAGATGGTGAAGCTGGCCTCGATCTCCTGCTTGATTTGAAACTCCTGGCTGGACTGTGAGGTCTTGAGAGTGATCCTGGATAGTGTGATGGTAACATTTGAGAGGGTGGATACCCCATAGGATATCCCCACATCGCTGGATGATTCAAACTCAACGTAGATCCACCCATGGACATGTCCCAGGTACTCGGTGGGTACCACATCATGGGCATACCTCCGGGTCCTAAATGTGCCATGGATTGGGCCTAAAATGAATTTATTGCTAAAGAAATCTAAATTTGGGGTTTGATAATTATTCTGAACATTTAATTAAAATATTTCTCAGTTTCTACAGTTACTTTTATCATTACACAACGAGGTATACAATAGCGGAGGCTATTTTACACTAATTTGTTCTGCCTTTGCATTTTTCAAATCCAATTTCACCCAACTTTCACTTTAAAGTGGATTTCACATCAATAACGTTACTATTATTTAGTACTAATTCAGAAAAAGTTTAACAGAGATTACAACTCGTATTTAGCAACTGAGAATTTAAGTTCTTAAGTCTATTCCCACTAAAAGTGCAATTATACTAACATGTACATACATTTTTAAAATAAAATATCTCATGTCACGTAATAATAGTCAGGATACAGAAAATATTCCATTGCGTCATATATTTTAAATAATTAATATTCCATAAAAAAAAAGGCATCAGTTTTTTTGAAAATTACTGACAAGATTAATTTTCCAAGAGTCTAAGAAATAATTGATTCCCTTCTTTATCCTCCGATGAAATACCACCGGCGACTAGAATATCTGGCACATCGGTTACCTGGTGCATTCCAGAATTCCACATATGCGGCGACGATAAATCGCATACGCTAGCAGATTGTATCATAGATCTTGGCGGTGGTGGTGGTGGAGGTAGAGGTGGTTTGGGGCTGCCTATGCTTAGAGGCCTCGTATTTAACGTATCTCTCGAAATGTCGGATGACGTATGCCTTCTCCTATTTGCATCTTGTGCTCTCATCGCTTCCTGATACTTTCTATATCTCTCCTGAAGATTTTTAATCTCTTTAGAAATATTAAAAAAAAGAACATCTTCAAACTTAACAAATTACATTTTCACCCTAACCGTACCATACACCGTCGAATGACCGATTCAAAGAAATGAAAATATATAGGTAATTTTTTGTACTATAAGTAAAGGCTTTTTATACGTTGTTAAATTGACATTATTTTGTATTTCTTTGAGAAAGATGTTATCGTTATTTCATAGAAAGATCGGAGGATGTACTATGTCAAGAAAACTGTTATTAAAATACCAGTACAGTTAGTGACAACACTAAAACTACCAAAGCAGTCAAAATGAGAAGATTCCGATTTTTTCTTAACCAGTTAATTGTGGCGAAAATTCTCTTGAATTTTGGGTCACGAAAATCGAGAGATGAGGATAAATCTATTTCAAATTAATTATACCCTTTAGTTGTTCATTTTATTTCGGCATGGCCTCAAAATATTCCAAACATCTTGAAATTTACGAATATATTTTAGTTTTCGTCAAAATTACAATTTAAATAACCAGTGGTAACTTTTACGCATGACGTGTATACTCGTCAAACACAGTTGACTGGTTAATAATTCTCAACTCGATAGTAGAACCATAGAGTAAATACTCCACCCCTTAATTCGTCTTTTTCCAAAATATTTATTTAATTTGTTTATAGGCCGGTAGTTTTAGCATAAAAGAAACATAGTCCTCACGATTTACTACAGCATTTCATATATTTTTTCAGGGAATCTTGGAATTTTAATTGGCTAATAAATGTCTTACCTGAAGAGTGGACATCTTATCAGTGCCCGTTCCAGAACCCTCGACAGAAGGGGAGGTCAATGATTGCGAAGACTTCGCCATCAGCGTTTTCGTGTCTAACGTCGATGACAATGGCCTAGTCGTATTCGCAGGATTTCGCTTCAAGCTGCCGACTTTCTCGACGAAAGATAGATTCGTGTGTCCCTGGTTTTGCGTCGATTTGGCCTAAGCGCGAAACTTCAACTTTATTATACATCGAAGTGAAAATATCTCTCAGCACTCGTACGGACTGTTGAAAACTGTGGATGTGAATTTTCATCGCAGACGTGGGAGCGTAAAAATGATACAGAAAGAAAAAAAGAAAATAAAACAAATGTGTGCATCTCCGTTGAGGACCATTTGTGGACGAAGCGATGCTAGAATTAAATTGCAGTGACGTGATGTGAGGATAGCGTTAGTAAAATTACGATCGTATGCGAAGAAAAAAAATCAAAGGAAAATGAAAACGCTCGACTTAAGTGTATGCCGTCTAAATATCAAGACGATGAGAATCCATTTAAAATAATTGCAACGGACTCTTTCTACAATGTAACTTCCATCGGGATTAATTTGTTACAAGCTGAAAATAATGGAGAAAATAGTGCATGGAATGTTCGCCTGTAATCTCCGTGACACGTTGAAAGCCATGGTGGTCAGCTGTTATGGGTGCTGTTGAATTCAATAGAATTCCATACGACATTAAAATTATAATATTTACGAATTTCTTTAATTCACGCAATATCTAGATATTGACATTGAAAAGGCAAATTCCTGCTAACTATATATCTATCTGTAAGTCTTCTACTCTGTGAAGTTGTAATTTTAATAAAACAAATTTGACGTCAGTTAAAATCATGAAAGTAGAGAAATACCAGCGGCGTTCAACGCTTTGAGGAAGAAAAAAAAAAGAAAATAAAGATATGATAACGTTACACTGTACCCTAGTAACGGTACGGGAAATACGTAATGGCACATAGTAAAAGAGGTAAAAGAACTGTGTTCACCATGCTCATCGTGTTCTGCCATATTCACTCGTTTTGCTACATTTCAACAGAAACATCGCCATTAATTCCTCCAAGTCAATGGAATTACATTCGATCATGAGATACAGTTTTACTACGTTCTCCTTCGTATTCCTCCCGCCGTTACTTTAAAAAACGAAACGAAAGAGTGAACGGGTTCAGTGAATACGGCAGGGATGTTTTGCGGTAACGTGGTGTATTAAAAACAGGGATTGTATACAATAAAATCTGTGAAACTGAACAAACAAAACTTAACGATAATTAAAGCTCGAAAGACCGCCATTAACAATCTTCGTTGCCTCGGTGTGACACACCTATGTCATCCTATCGTCGTTCGTACGATCAGCTACATAATCGTTATCGCAACAAAAGCCAATTATTATCTGTATCGACAAATCACCGGATACAAAGTTGCGAAACATAAAACAACCGAATCAAAATCAATTTACCAACAGATACCTCTCTATCCATACACGATGACAAATGTTAAACGCGAGGCTCGATAATAAGAATAAAGAAAAGAAATGATCGTGGAATTCGCAACCTAGTTTCCGTTGAACCGAAACGTACGCTGATATCCCCGAATCCGATTGCACGTAGCCTCGAGGAAGAACGAACGGTACCTAAGGTCGACGAGGAAGTTGTCAGCCTGGAAGAAAATTCACGGAGGGGGATGAAAGTCTCAGGCCAAGCTGCATCCTACCTGAGTGCTTTTGCGATTTCTTCTTGGCGGTGGTACAGGTGGCGGGGATGAAAGATTTTCCCCTTTAGGTGGCAATGGCGGTCTGCTTTTCGTTGCGAGGTCCGTTAAGATCCTCCTTCGTACGTGGTGCTTCCTCTTAGGGTGCTTGTGATTCATGTCGTCGCAGGCCTCGCAATAATTCCCACTGCAGATGTCGCAACGGGCGAAGACATTCTCGGTGCCACATAAGGCACACTTGCTGACGTTTGCATTAGCCGTTATCGAGGATTTCAGTATCCGCGGTCGGGTTGGAAATTCGATGATCTCGTAGTCCGGGTCACCACAGTCCCCGGAGAGCGACGGTGGTGGTATCTTCGGTGGGGTCGGTGGTCGCCGCTGTTGATGGTGTTCCGCTTCCTTCTGCTGTTGAGCCTTTGATCGAGCGGAAATTACGGTTTTGGGAGTTCGTTAAACGATGATGAAATTAGTTTGGGAATTGTTTAAACGCTTACCAGGACCCAATGGGGCATGGATCTTGCCATACGCAGCCGGGTTGATGGATTCGATATGGCCATCGGGCGCCATTTTTCAGCTCCCGGGTTCTGCAAAAGGGAGACGCTTTTTGTGCAATTTAACACTAGAGCTACCGGCGTTCAATCTGTTATATTTCAGTATATTAATTAAGTACGTTGGTAATTTGTGTTTTATAAGATCAACGTAGCATATCGACACTGTGAATCTTTTACAAAATTGGAGAGCTTTTGGAAAAAATTGGGTATCAGTCATTTGGACTTGCTTGGTAATTCTAGTATTAAGAAATTGATGGTCTAGAGATTGACATGTTGACTGTTAGGAGAATTCTAACAAATTCCTGTTTTAAATTTACTAAATGTTTAGGTAACTAATTACGAGCTGATAATTACTTGATCATATAACGATTATTATAATTTTCTTCATCAGAAATTTCATACAAGAGAAAAGACAATAGATTTAGTTACGTATAATATAATTGCAGAATACACCGTTACTCATCGATAGCAGTCCACGTATCAGAAGATATCGTTCTCGTTTGTAATTTTCTCGTTAAATAAATGTCGGTCATTGTTCTAATTGACTAACGCGAGATAACTTTGTTTACCACTACGGAGTTTTTTTGCACACAATTTGAAATCAGGGTCCCGAGACAAGCTGGCAGCTTTGTCGTGTCTCGTGTTAGCTGCCAAGCGTGAATTCATGTCATCGCACCTTGGACTCGCGCTAGGTGCCCGAATAATTTCGTGCATCTACGATCGAGATTTTTCGAGTGGGACCCTCGAGAAAGCATGACGTCACGTCGGTGATTTTCGGCCGGAAGATGCCACGATCGGATCTATTTTAGCCGCGAAAAATCGTGTTCCGCGTCTAGAAATAAAATCGAGCCGCGTGGCATGCGACACCGTACTTATTTCTCCTCTTTGACGCGAATGTGGAGAAGCTGTAAATATCGAGGACATACTCGTGCGTTCATTCAGACTTTACAACGATATTACGTTAATATTCGCACCATATTTCAATTTACAGTCGTCGTTGCAACGATACAATTCATTTTAGTAGAACTTTCAGTAAAACTTTGCTCAAGAGATCTATCTACAATGTGAAATTAATTAATGATTTTTTTTTGACAGAATGGTAGCGTGGTTATTGGACTTCCTGTTACGTCGTTGTAACAGGTAATACGATACGAAAGAGCAGAATTATTCAGCGATTCCAGTCGCTGCTTCGCCATGAGTTTCACATGCGTGAATTAGATCCTCGAATCGGAGCCATTCGTATCTTTAGAACGTTTACCCCTTCTGTTCTTCTCTGCGGTTCAGACTCTTTTGTTCTATGTTCCTATTTTGTGCACTACAGGAGCAAATGTTTTTTTTTACGACAGATGTATCCAAAAGTATCGTGTTGTTGAAAGATGATGATACGTTTGATCGGTATATAAGTAACGATAAATTTTTAAAATGAAGTTTAAACGTTAAGAGATCAACATAATGCTATTCTTCGCATTCTGTGATTAGCAACTATGTTGAAATAATTTTGCACATAAATTTACGAAAGCTAATCTACGAAAGCAAGAGCGATGACGAGCTTTGCGACACTATTTCTCGATGAAATTGCAAAAGTCTGCTCAAGTTGGAAACCATCCAACGTCTAGTCTCTACCTACTAGAATTCCTTCACTGACCATTTTTTTTAACTTCTAAACATCCTCTTTTAAATAATCCAAGTTGCCCTTAGCCCTCAAGATTCCTACATCTATAAAATACTGTTTAATCCTTCTACCAAATTTACCAAATAAAATGCCTGTCAATCAAATGTTTACCAACAGCCCTGCCAGAAAAACGTCTCCACCTGATTCAAATTGAAAGTAAATCATTATCTCAACAAATATCTCCTTCCCGTTACAATAAAATATTTCTTCCTCTCGCACAAACACGAAACAATCTCCTTTTCCTACAATCCCAAGAAATATTCCTACACAATGCCTAAACGACGACAATCCTCCGTAAACAACGGATCTCCTGTTCGCGTTTCCGGTTTACAGGATGAAAGACAAAAGGAGGAACTTTCCGCCAGATTCGCGGAAGTTCACCGCAGCACGTGTGCTCACGACTGCTCATTGTGATTCCCTATAATACACAGCAAAGAACAATGCCAACGATTGTGCATCTTATCGTATTCTTTGAGCTATCGAGGGTAAAAATAAGATGAGCCTATCCATCGTTCATCTTCCGCGAATTACAGCGAGAAGAAGACTCTATCTCATCCTTATCTTCTCTCGTTCCCATTGAAGTTAAAAACGCGACAACTTCACTCGTCGAATCTCCCAGATTCTCTGTCCCAAAGAAAAAATATAACCGCCCACGTAGTCGCTTTATCGAGAACTTTAAAAACGATTTTCGCGCCACGTTTTTCTTCAGCGACTCTTGAACCGCACACGAGAGAAGTTCAAGATGCACTCTACGCTCCGGAACACTCGCAGGCTGATGCACCATCGTCGAAGGTCATACGACCGAGACAAAAGACGCACTGTGGCTGGTATCACACAAATTCCTCGATACACGCGTTCCAATGACGATACGTCCGATAATACACCCGTGAAAGGAAGATCACACTCACACTCATATGGAGAACCTCACGGAGACGATTTCTCCGGTTTTTCTCGGCAACTGCTCGTCACTCGACTGATCAGGCCGCCTCTCCGGCACGGCGCGATCTTCTACGAGGAGCTGTTGCATTACCACAGCCGAAATCTATTTCCGTAACGTGGCTGCTGGACCGATGCCACCGTTTTACCGAAGTCTCCCCGTTCGCGTAAATATATCGCGATGCTGTGCGCTTGGATGTTACAACTGGCACTCTCGCGAAGATCGACGATCGCCTTTGGTTAGAGATGATAAGGTTCCGGTTTGTTATCGCGGATGGATTTAGTCGATTAGATAGTCCTCATGGGGAGATTTGTTTATGTCAATTTTATAAAGGGTTGTACATATATACAATGGAATTTTGTGAGAGGGTATGTACTTATGTGCAGGGGAGAGGGATGTTACATATTTGAACTAGAATTTAGATATATGCGTTTGTCCGCATTACATAGGTTTTTTTTGGGGACAAGCAATTTTATATTTAGTAATTTGTGTAATCTTGAAATGGAAAATGAAACTGAACGAATTTGGTTATTTATATGATGCGACTTTACAAATATTGTGAAGTCTACTTGTAAAGCAAGCTGTGTATTATTATACTAGCGCGGGTGAAAAGGTGCGATGAGATATTTTATTTTCTCAGCCGAAAACGAAATTGATCTTGCAACTTTCAATTATGTTTTCTTCAAGAAAAATATCTACTCTGTTGCCTTCTACTATTAAATACATAGGAACACATTCAGGTAAAGAAATATGCAACTTTATAGTCAGGAGAGTTTTGGAATCAATTTCTGTAAAAGATTAAACGCGCAGGAGACATTGCAATGGTGGAGGGCTTTAGAGCAGACATCTTTCTATTATAGTTTGTTTTACAAATATACCTACATTTATTCTTAATGAGTTACTTTGTGATTTTATTTGTTACTATCAGCTTGCATTACAAATATATTTTATGCTTATAAATTACTTTAAACAATAATACTAAAATAAACGAAGCACTATATTTGCAAAATTTGATTATATGAATAAACAGTACTGTGCAGTTTCATTTACAATTTTAAGTTTAATTCTACGAGCAGAAGGACCAATTATTTCCGCCTCAGTGGCCAAGATGTACGATAACAGCCGCGTATTTCCAAAACATACTCGGCCGTCTTCGAAGGCCGTACCTTGCAAGAGTTCGTCCTTTAACAATAACAAGTCGTTTCGACAGCTTCGATGCCAGTTCGTCCTGGGCCGCCGACGAGTAATCACTGCTCCGCGACCGTCAACCATTTTTATCCGTTTGTGTGTGTATAACACTTTCCAAAACGAGATCCTGGGATCATCAAATACGTTTCTTTTTGCGAGCTACTTGGTAATCCATCCTCACAGTGGTATCAACCCTTAGTTGGCGACCGTACGTCTCACCACCAAAGCACTTTCATGGATGCCATTGTTGTCTACTCTCAGCCACCAAAGCAGAGAGTCAACACGTTTCAGAGGTACATATAATATTTAATCAGATTTTAGTAGGGTTGGTTTAAGTGCGATTAAACATTTTGTTATTAACACTAACTACCAAGAAAGTGAAAATGACTAGTTCCATTTTTTTACAAAAATTCTCTTATAAAACACCGATTACCAAATTGATCATCTTTTCCATTTAGCAATTTCTATTGTCCTAAAGTACTTATCTAATACCATAGAGTTGATGCCGATAGTTCTAGTGTTAATGAAACTGGCCTGCAATAACAATTAGCATATCTTCATCCGTAAGGAAGACTCCTAGTAAGAAAGGTAAAACGTGGTGCCTAATTCTTCAGTACCCGCGCGCATATGGCTGCCAAATGTTTGTTTAATAGTTTTAAAAACTGCAGCACCTGATAAAAGTAGGACCCTACTCTGAATTCCCTAATTAATAGATTTGGGGTGGAGTTATGAACCATTTTTCCTTTTTGAACGACATCCACGTCGTCTTAGTAGAACTTAAAAATTGTAGACCCTCCAAGGAACTATGTGGTAGGTGTATTAAAATTATACAGTAGAGGCGAGTGAAAAAAAGCAAGTGAACTGACGATAGTTTAGATTGCTATCTCCGACCGTAAAATTACGTATTCAAGAATGATTGACACTAGAAATTGTACGATAGATCGCAGACAGTAATTTATATTGGCATTTATATATTAAATCTCCATTGCGTCATTGCTCGTAGCTTACTTCCCACGTGCGTAGAAGCATTCGCAAGGAGCGTGGGTATCGAGTGGCTAACACGAAAACATATTTTTTGATATTCGAAAGCTACAGGACTTAGTCTCTACAGACTGGTTTACTAAATCGGGTGTATAGTTTATAGTACCAGTCAGGAATGCACTTAAATACGACGAAAATAAAGACGCTCGACCATTTACTTAGAGCCATCCATTTCCCCGGAACATCGGTACACCTACGATACATCAGGCGCGCGCTTTCTCGGTTAAACGATCTCGAGGAATAGGACGACGATACCATCTTGGTAGGTCAGGTTGAAATAAATAAAAGTAAACAAATAGATACATATACATTTATTATCAACTTCTAGAATGTACACAAAGCAAAAGTAGGTTGCCATAAATCGACTTCACAAAACATCCACTTGCGCAGATACTAAAACCACTGCTACTCGTTCTCCATTTTATTCCATCCATCTTCTCCCATACCCATCAACATCCTCATACAAAATTAACAAACTAAGACCACATTAAACTGATAAAAAGTATAATCACAGCTATCTAAAACTATCTTCCCAAAGTGTAACTCCAAAGTATCATTCATAAGTTAAAAATTCCACACGGTGAACCATGACTATGTCACACGAAGGATACTCCTCTCAAAACAGACAATACGGTAATTCACGTGCGGATATAACCGCACAGGTGATAAAGGTAGAACCTCGCCAGGTGAGCGCACGTAAAAGAGTGATATCTACACCGGTCTCGGCTCGGTTCTCCAACGATAGCGCCACCTGAGAGCCAGCACGGCCCCTCAAAATGGCCGTCCCTCTCACCTCAGACCTTCCTGGAACGTCGAAGGAAGCAGGTGGCAATATTCAGGTTCGACCTCTCTCGCGTGCCCGCCTCGTTCGGTGGCGAGACCTCATTCCAGGTGGCGGACACACCAAAACCGTGCCAGAAACGTTCGTTCGTGGCGACGCGAAGGTCGAAAGTGGAGCCGGTGTCCGCGCGTGAGATTCTGAGAGAGTTGCCGGAACGTTCGCAGTCTTCGAAGCGTCGATCGGTGATCGTTCAGTGTACCTATCGTAGAATCGAGAAATCAATACTATCGATACCTTGGCAGGTGGAACCGTTTTCTTCTTTTCTTTCTTTCATTCTCTCTCCTCTGTTTCTTTCCTTTTTCATCTCTCCACCTTCCAAATTCCTTTTTCTTTCTGTCTTCCTTTTATTTAATCTCTCTCTCCGATTCTTGTACTGATTTTCTCTCTTATTTTCTATCTTCGTCTCGCGACGATCTTTTGCGTGCGCGTGCTCGTCAGACGTTAAACGAGGTCCTCCTTCGGCCTCGCGTGTAATCGTTGGTACGTGGTGACTTCGATGCATGGTGCAGCAATAACCGGAAGAAAGAAAGCGGCCGTGTATAGCGTGCGCGAATTTTCCGGAGTGTCGACGGTTGACCGTAGGTGGAGCAGAGACCACCGATAGAAAGTAACTGCGCCGGAACGAGGAAGACCAGGAGGGAACACTGGGGTGTACCTGTGTGTGTGTTCCGATCGGTAAAAGAACGTGAAACTTCCTGAGAGAGATGCTCGGAGAGCACGGAAATCTGTACCACGATTTTCCGCGGACAATGATTGAGAGAGGAGTATGAGGACGTGAGTATAAATGTTTACATTTCTGATTATTTGTAAAGTAGAAAATTGATCTCTTTTAATGATCTTGGTATGAAATGATCCAACCTTGCGATCGTTATGTACTCATTTGTTATCCATCCTTTCTTACTGTTACTCCTGGTGCTCCAATTGTCTACAGCTCTCGAACGATCAGCTACGCCACCTTTTTTACCTCGCTTTCGATAATTCGCGATTATCCACTTGAAGTTTCTACGTCTTGTCTGATTACACGCGGTCAAGAATACTGCACGGTTTAACAATTTCATTTTTATGGTTCATCGAAGCGATTTCAATTTAAGGTGATCCAAAGGAACGTTCTTGTGGATGATATATTTTTACATTGACGGAAAGAATGTTCACTAATTTAGACATTGAGTAAGAAGTCTTCTCCGAAAAACAAAATGATATCATTAATCCCACGTTTTAGCGAAATTTCGCACGCGACCGAATCGAGAGTCTCGTCCACATACTTTCCGATTCACCTCAATAAAGTTTCTCGTTTCTTTAATGCGATACGCCGAGTTACGTGGCGAACACGTACGCTTCAACGTGTACGTGTAAGAATCGTCTGTACACAACACACATGTAGTTTCTGCAGGCGTGTATGTGTCGAGCATAAATACCTAGGAGAAGGTGGGCCAGAATGGGGACACCGGTATTCAAGTGGGCATTATCGGGTGATAAACGGCGCGAGGAATGCAATAAATAATTTTCTTATGTACCCCGTTGAATTTTCGACATCTCGTCAGACATCGTGATCTTTTTAATCCAATACAATTATTATTTACAATGTCGCAAATCTTCTTTGATTACGATGAATTACGTTTTGTTGAGAAGGAGAGAAAATAAGTCGAGACGTACGAGAGACATTTTCAACGTACGGATCGTCGTGTAAGATCGTTTTCCAGTTACTGGGTCTCGAATGGAACGTGATACGAATGAGAAGTACTTTTGTAGCGTAATTGGAAGTGTCGCGTTTTACAAGGATCATTACGATTTCCGTTTCTCGCAGGTTACGCAACGTGGATCGTTCGTGTGCCACGATTAAAATGCGAATCCTCTGGCAGCTTGATTTTATGCATAACGAAACCTGAGCGCATCTCGGGGACTTGTAGTTTTATGGAAAAATCTCCGATACTCAATGAAATTTATGGGAGTCCTTAAGCGCTTTACGACTTCCGGTTGCGTCTCTCGGAGATACGAATCGATTGCTCGATTTTCCTTCGTTAAATGTTGCGAATGTGTCGCGTACGTGAACTCGATGAATCTATTCCAATACTTGTTAAGATAGTAGTTAATGATAAAGAGGAACGACTTCCGGGTGCATCGAGTTCCTTTTGCAACCATTTGTCAGGATAGAATGGAATCGCGGACGAAAGTATAAATGGTAGAATTGAATACTTTTTTATTTGTTATCGGTAAAAATTGTGAGATTTTAACGAACTTGTATGATCAGAGGAAAATACTGGTTTTGTCGTGTTGAGGTTTTACGATGCTGATAATTCGACGCGAACAAATAATTTTATTACCATGTTTGATTTAGACACGCGTTTCATAATTGGCAATATCTTGGTAGTTGTAATTGGACATAGTAATCACGGTTTAGATGTTTTAACGAAGGAATGGGATTAAAGAGAAGTGGGACCATTTCTTTGGAGTTTGCGCTCTACATGAGTCAGTGCGGAGCTATTATTTTTTCAGTTCTGATTAATCTATATAAAAACCTAGTCTTCGTAACCATAGCCGGAGAGAAAAAGAATCTTCCTCTTTTTCATCTTTTTTTCTATTAATTCCAACTCCTACAAATATTTCTTTTAGAACTTAGGAAATATTGTGCAAATTCTACTCTCTAAGAAAAAAACCTATCAATTTTAGCTTTTATTAAGTAAAGGAAAAAATTGGGCTTACTTATAAGTTCTATAAATATTGAAACTATTGTTTTTTAAATTCTACAGTTTTAGATGTAATTTACGTCAAAGATAGGATTTTCTTTATGTCTGAATTAATTTAGAATCCTGGTTTTCGATACTTTCAATCCAGCGATATAATAAAACTATATAATTAACACCACTGGTATTTTGCTAATTTCATCATCTCCAGTGAAGTGAAACTTTTTCGATTAAAATCCCATCATTATAAAGCAGAAGTTTTAAAAATACTGATACATAGATATTAACCCTTTGCGGACGACGGGCGAATATATCCGCCCTGAGAAAAAAATTAGTTATAGTTTGTCGGTGCATATATAAACGGTTAGAGTTGAACAATGAAAATATAATCGTTGAAATATTATTTTACAAAGAGTAAATTTCAACTTGTATACATTAACAGACTGTCTTTCCGATGAAAAAGTGTTTTTTCATCGCTAAATAATTGATAGTTTCTCGATATTCAAAAATGCCTCCGTCCGCAAAGGGTTAAGTAGACATTTATCTTATAAACACCTACATTTCAATATTCAGTATGTTCGAAAATTCATAAATATTGCAATTTAAAAGTTACATGAAATTTCATTGAATAGCACCGGCCACCGGTGACCCCTATGAAAGTCAACGTGTTAATTTAAAATTACCGCATGATAAATTTATATTTCCAACGAACAACACAAATAATCCAATTCCATGAAATGTCCTAAAATAAATAAAGAGATAGAAATAAATACCAATCGCATTGCTAGCAATAAATTCAACCGCATCCACTCATCTTCTCAATCCAAAATCACCGTCTCAAGATTTACAAACTGCGCTCGATATCGATACGGTGAATCTGCGGTGCAGCTGCAAATAAAATGCTTTCTCCCGATATGGCAGCGTGCACCTCGTGCTCGCTCTTCGGAAGAAGAACTTTCTGACGCGTTTCTTCGGCATGACATGGACGGTTTCAGCCAAGGTGAGCTGCCGCGGACTCCGCGTGCAGATTTTGTCTCGAAATCGTCACGACAGAAACTGTTGCGAGGAAAAGGAAGAACTAGTGCGTGGCCGCGACAGTTAGCCGCGAGGAAATGGGGGCCGAGGAAAAAAAAAGAACGCGATTCGTTGATGCGTGTGAGAGAAAGAGAGGAATCACCTGGATTATTACGGTATTGTTGTGCATGGTCACTAACGGTATGACGTAATATCCATTGTGGTCGTTTACTTGTGCAATCATGGTATTCGTGATGTAGGATTTATAAAAGGAAAAGGGAAATTTCGAGCAGTTTTATGCGAGGTGAAAGATGACAGTTGATATTTATATGATGGAGTTGCGGAAGACTGAAAAACTGTAGATGAAGATATGTTAATTATGGAGAAGGCTTGAATCCTAATTTAGTTGGATTAATTCAAGTATTCGGCATCTCTGAAAGATTCTTTCATAATTATTATTTAATATGTTATAGTCTTTGTGTCGTTGTAAAATTCTAAGACCGGGTTAACATGATCGTAACGGTTAAATGTGAAAAACGAAAAAGAAAGATAATAAGTAATGTGGTATGATAAAGAAGGTAGAGAGAATTAAACGCGAAACAAGATTTCACGCGAGGCAACGCGGTCGTCACGTAAATTTTGAAGACTTCTCTCAACTCAGAGACATAATTCTAAGTTGCATCATTGAACCTAATTGTAGAGAATTGCAGAGTGCAAAATTGCTTTTAATTCCATGCGGCCGTCTTAATTCTCTTCCGTCACATTTAGGCGCACAATGTTAAATCATAGTCATTGCTTTTCGTTACATTAATATAAAATAGAATTTTAAATATGGAATATAGAACGTGTGCCGACTTCAAAACCGTATCTTATCGTATTTCACATATAAATGACGTTTAGAATGAAATAAAAATCATTAACATCACCAAGAGGTTTATCAACACGCGAGAAAATCCCGATGACGTTAACCGCGACCAACGGTATCTGTTGCAATTACCTTTGTGATCGCCCACTATGAAAAGTATTGGCAACGAATCGTTGCAAAAGCCGACAGGAAAGTGTTGGCGGTTCGGCCTTTTAACAGCGTCGATCTATCGAGTTATCCTTTGATCATTCGTCGAGAGATACAATCGTATATAAAACTTCTTCAGACATCCTGCCGGCATAATTATCGAGAGTTAGGAAAGAACCTCTCGCTCTGATTCGCACGCATTTTGCATCGTACTGTAATTACTACCAATTAAAACACACTTCGCTCTACAATGCTGAATTCGTGAGAGTCCGTCTTTAGTCTCTTGTTGTCGTTTCAATTATACCTGTTACACCAAAGTTTAAGCATCACTTGCGAACTCGATAGATGATCGATTCGTCAATTAGAAGGATGAATTAGAGAAGAGATTTCCTTTTGGTATATCATTAGATTCATTATGTTACCAGATCTTAAGATAACTTACTTCAATTATACCTGTCACACCAAAGTTTAAGCATCACTTGCTAACTCGATGGATGATCGACGATTCGTCAATTAGAAGGATGAATTCGAGAAGAGATTTCCTCTTGGTATACCATGAGATTCATTATATTATCGGGTCGTAGGATAACTTACGTACGAGAGCAACAATTCGCATCTGGCCGGAATCACGACGATGTCTGATGAAAATTTACAAGCCGGTCGAACGAGTCTTTAAAACGTTCCGCTCGCATATGATCACCGATCACGTAGTCGACTCACTTTTTAGCCTAGAACGTACGACTTCCGAGAGATTGCTTTCCTATTTGTTGACGGAGATTCTACCAGGGACTTTCATGGCGATGGGAGATGAAACGTTGAATTTTTATATGGTGGAGTTGTGTTTGAATGTTTCTATCTTTAGAATATTAGATATCTATTAGGTATCTTTAGAAATTTTATGTTCGAGGTATATTGTAGATACTTTTGATGATTTCAAATTCGTGAACTTGAAACAATGACACTAGAATATTTTACAACTGCAATATTAATATTTGCAAGTAGTTAATAAATAATTTTACAGTAGCGACAGGATCGGAACCTTAGAACAATAGGCCTATATTCAAATTCATACCTCTGGAGCTACGATAGGTACGGCCTTAACCCCTTTCCCTATGATTAATTGAGTGATTACCTTTGCAGTAATTCGTAATTTAATTGTTAAAATAAAAATTAAATACTATCGCGTCCCGTCTCATTACTATTTTCGATTCAATAGATTTTGCGAAACTCGAAAATTTCTTATCTTAAATATCTCATCACAAATGGATAAAGATTCAGATTCCCAATCGGTGGGTCAAAATTAAAATTCCACTCTATAAATTTCACCCCCTCTGACAAGTAAAACTTTAACTACATCCCAGCACGGTGTATCTAAACCCTAAAATTTAACCCTCACATGACCATAACAGCTACTCCCGAAAGCCCCCAAATAAAATTCTTCTCCAAAACCCCTCCAACAATTTCCCTCTGCTCAAACTCAATTTCCCTCACTCATCAAAGTCAAAGATTAAAAATCAAACTTCTTTCATGTCCAAGGTCATACGCGGTGGCTTCCACAGCGAGGTACACGGACTGAGGGCAGAGATCAGTGAAACGGAAGTCAGAAAGACGAAAATCGATTTGAAAAGTAGACGTACGAGCCAAGGCAAGGACTCTCATCCCGTAGATCATGTATCGTCCGAATTTCTACGAGAGCACGTGCCTGAGATGCGCTCAGACGGTCTATCAAGTCGACAGGGTTGGTCCTTTGAAGGACTTCACGTTCTTCCATGCTGGTTGCTTCAAGTGCGCGATATGCGGGACAAAGTTGACCCTGAAGACTTACTACAACAATCAACACACGATAAACGATAAAGAGGTGTATTGTAGTAGTCACGTGCCAAAACCAGGCCCTGGCACCTTGGATGGATCCAGCGTGGGCATCAGGAGCGCTCTCAATGTACCGAGAAGCGGTTACGTCAACGAGCAGATCAGAGCCGGTGGTGCGTCACCACGTGGAGTTTATCCACCTTGGTAAGTTGCTTGGTGTTTTATTATAAGTTGATTTGGCTTAAGGAACATCGTGTGTTCATGTGGGTCGAGGAAAGTTTGTGTTTGCGGAGAGGTTGACGATGTTTTAGGACGTTTGGGAAAGGTGTTCTTTGGTGAAGAAATTAGAGAAGGTGGATGGGAGTTGTAGGTGGGGATTTTGTGTGGTGTGGTGACTATGAGAGTGGTTTAAGATTAACTGTACCATGCAAGCCGAATGATTCGTTATGTGACATGAAAATGTATTAGTTTTTGTATTTGTTTGGCTGTTTTGTGTTTGTGTTCTTTCTTATATTAAGTTGACAGACTTCTGAATTTCTTTCGGATATTATTGTTAGTTTATAACCGGTTCTTATGGTGAGAAGAAGTATCTATGTAGTGTCCGTACGGTTAGTAGTAAACCATTTATTTTTTTTGCTGGAATATTTAGAGAAGTTGACGAGAGCTTCACTGTATTATAATTTACGGTAGTGCAACACAAAATGAGCTTAATTTTTCAGTTTTCCACTTGAAAGAGTCTCATAATTATCAATTGAGTGCTTTAAAATTTTGCCAGCAAAGCCGACTGTAAATAGTACCATGTAGTCTTTCAATATTAATAATTCTATTAAAATTCTACTACTCTATAAAAAACGCAGAACGATATCTGCAAAAAACACATTAAATATTCATTAATAACTTACCCGTTGCGAGCTTACTCCAACTCGAGTCAAGTCACGGTGAAAAAATCATTGCCGTACATTTATCACATTACATCCCATACCAGTTTTACTTTTTGATTTCCCCGATAAGATAGTCATATCAATTTACACTTAGCCGACATTATTATAGAGATTAAGGACAAATACCTCTCTAAAACAAGGACAAATGTAATTTCCCCATCAATTTCATTCCTCCCTGTCAAAGCGCACTTCAAGTAAAGGGTTAATGTCTCCATCGTGCCATTATCTCGTAATGCATTGCAAGGTCGATGCATTAATACCAATCACATGCTAATAAACGTTCACCCAGTGTCAAAGGAGTAATTCGCACACATTCAGTAATCAGTGGTCTATGCACACACAAAGGAATTGATTTCCGTGAGTGAAATAAACGAACGTTTCGATTAAATAACAGTGATTGTAATAAAAAAAATATTCGTCAGTCGCTACACGCGGGACAGGTGTTGTAATTTAAACGAGTCCTGTTATATGCATTACCACACTCTCATTCTCATTGACATTGCTCGGGGAACGGAAGTCTTTATGGAAATTGTCGGTTTAGGAAAAGTTGCGTTTCGTGTCTCACGTGACAAGAACCTGCCGTTGCATACGTATGACATAATCCTTTTCAAGGTCAGAGCGATCTGTCGCGTCATTTCATTGCCTTTTTCTTTCTCTTTGAAAAGTGTTTGATGAAATGTGAAAAATAGAAAGTTTCGTATGATATAATTGATGGGGTGGGGCTATGGAGGGTAAGTAGGTGAAGGTTTTGATTTGATATCAGTAGATTCGAGTTCTAATCATAAGTCGTCCTTTGAGAATTTTTCCTAATTTGTTATTTAATAATGATGGTAATAATGTAATTTCCATAGATAGATAAAATAACCCTTTAGCTGACAACTTGTGACACTCGTGATGCGGAAAATAGAATAGGAAATTTTGAAGTCTTTCAAAAACTATTGAATTGAAAATAACAGCCCGTTGCGAAACGGTTCTATTATTTCTATACTATCGATATTACTTTCACTTATACAAAATATCAGAAATCAATGGGATTTCAGAAATTAATTTCGAATCATTATACGCCCAGTCAGAAAAAAATGTTATAGAATTGAGTGCGTATGAGTTCAAATATACCATCACCTCTGAGAAACTATTGCTAAATTATTAATTAATCTGTTGAAACCTCGTTGCTTGGGAGGTCAGGAAAAAAATAGATCGCAAATGACCATAGCAGTTAAAACGAAAAGAATTCAGAGGAAATAAAGAAAGATTAATTCGCAAGAGGTAAATTCACTTTGCCGACGACTTTGAAACAGTGCGATTATTTGTCGAGTGATTTGCCATCGTTTGCGTTAATGAACTTGCATTCTCTTCAACGAAGAAAGAGTAGTTAACGTCGTAGATAGGATTTCCTAGCAGACAATTAAAATTCCATCGTTGTCCGTCATGTTCTTGTGGACTCATTTGTTTCGCGAACTGTCAGTACGGCTATTACATGTAAAGTGTCTTAAAGAGAAAATTAACCGTGTACCGTCTCTCGACTACGCTTCCTGTGTTTTAATGGCATTTAAACGATACCCCAGAAAGCTGATCGATTCGCTTTACATTCAGTTTCACCACTTTCCCTTTGCCGTTAAAATGAGACCACATTCTAACTGATGTAGTAACGTTGCCCTTTGTAAAGAACAATTTCGTTTCCTCGGATAAATTAAAACTTTTATATCAATTCTTTCCATAATATTTGTTCTAATAATGCGACTTTGTAGATTGTGATGAGGATATTAAAGTAATATTACATTTTCTAAATTAAATGTTTGATTTTAACACTAGAGCTACCGGCGTTAAATTTATTACACTTCAGTATATCAAATAAGTACTTTGAAGAAAGAGAAATCAATAATCTTTATTTTATAAGATCAATGTAGAAAATTTGCTTTGTGACTTTTTTATACACTTTGAGAACTTTTGGAAAAATTAGAAATTAGTCAATTGACTTGCTTGGTAGTTCTAATGTTAAGAAATAGCGAGCCATTTTATGAAAACAGTGTATATCACTGAAAAATATTTTTAAGGATAGTTACAATATCTCTTTTCATGGATTAAGAGTGACTATATTCTTAAGAATAGACCTTAGAATAGATTATAGCTTTGGTGAAATGATTAAAATTGGCTTTGTGCAAGTTGTGATATTAGTTCGATCACAATCTGTGTCAAGGGACGAGACAATTATTTGCTTTTCTGGTACATAACTTGATCATTTTCCGGGAATTCATGGATACTCACTTTTCGCGCGAATAATGAAATGCCGCGATAATTATTGGTTTCGAGCATGCTTTAGCTCGTAGTCATGTCTACGTGACAGTTTGATCTTCGTGAAACATCTCATTCATCTCAGTTACGTAACAATGATACAATGGCCTTCATCCGACGAGCATCTGGAACAAAGCTATACTTGGAAATTTTAAGTGAATTTTATCCTACGAGAGTAATGTCAATGGATAAATTGTTTTCAATAAAATTGTCCCCGTTTCTTGACAATATGTCGTTGTAAGTTAATATCAAATGGATTCGAAAAGACTTTAGAAGCTAACTTTGATAGAAATTTTCTTTTTTCATTTAAAAAATGAAATCGTCTTTTATTCAACGTGATGAATATCAATGATGAAGTTGTTTTTACTAAAATTATATTCTTTTCTTAAAATTCTTAAAAAAAGATCGCCTCGTTAATGGTTGAATAAAGTTCTGTGAGTACTCAGTTTCTAGAGTAGAGGGTCAAACGAAACCCATTTAGTAGGACGTGAAAGGACGATCATCAGATTTCGAGATACCAATGGAAATATCCATAGGAATCACGGCAAGAGCGCAGTTTCCTTTCCGCAAACACGGGGCCTTAGAAGGTGCAGCACAGCTCCGTTTCTCGCCGGATGCAGAAATGCACGCTTCAGTCGCACGTGCGTGCAAATGTTACGTAAACACGAACGCCGCGGCTTACATATTGCAAGAATTTCTTAAGTTATCGCATCTTTATCAACCGTGTCTTTCAGCAAGACTCGCCCTTGTATATGGAAAATTCTGAGGAGAGAGGGGAAAAGAGAAAATTAAAAGAAAAAACTCTACGATTTCGCTGTCGCGCTCCTCTCCCGTTACGTTTGATAAAATTTATTCCTAAGTGCTATGTCCATAATAACCTCGGTGGATTCGAACTTACCTAGGAGTAAGCCCTTCGTGAAATACCCGTAGCAGTTAAAGAAAAACAAAAATATTAAAATGCAGAATTTCTAACCATATCATATCCTAGGTGGGTCAGAAACCATCTGATTTAATAGGATCTAGGCGAAATGGCCGTCTTAGTTTCGAAAAGGAGGTACAAAAAATATCAATGGGGGCGAGTTCGACCTCTAACTCACCTGTGACTAATTTTTTCTTTATTATCATTTAATATATTATAATCTCGGTAGTTTAGAACTTATCTAAAATAGGAAGTCCTAGACGAAATGATCATATCAGTTCCGAAGCAATAAGAGGTACCAAAAATATCAGTGGGGACGCGTTCGACGCCTAAGTCACCTCTGACCAATTTTTTCTTTATTGTCATTTAATATATTATAATCTCGGTGGTTCAAAACTCATTTAGAGTAGGAAGTTCTAGGTGAAATAGTCATATCAGTTCCGAAGCAATAGTAGGTACCAAAAATATCAGTAAGGACGCGTTCGACCCCTAAGTCACGTCTGACCAATTTTTTCTTTATTGTCATTTAATATATTATAATGTCGGTGGTTCAAAACTCATTTAGAGTAGGAAGTTCTAGGTGAAATAGTCATATCAGTTCCGAAGCAATGGGAGGTACCAAAAATAACAATAAGGACGCGTTCGACCCCTAAGTCCCCCCTGACCAATTTTTTCTTTATTATCATTCAATATATTTTAATCTCGGTGGTTCAGAACTCATCTAAACTAGGAAGTTTTAGGTGTAATAGTCATATCAGTTTCGAAGCAATAGCAGGTACCAAAAATATCAATGGGGGCGAGGTCGACCTCTACACAACCTCTGACTATTTTCTTCATTATTATCATTTAATATATTATAATCTCGGTAGTTCAGAACTCATCTAAAATAGGAAGTCATAGGCGAAATAACTATATCGGTTGAATTTGAAAAAATGCAAGGGAAAACTCCTCGATACACCGGACGTATTGTCCGAGTTTTTGCCGGGCCCGTGCAAAAGTCGTGTGCGCGCCCGTGGCACGCATACACGGGTTACGCATCGAAAGAATTTCTTGTACCTGCCTTTTGTGAAGCTGCCTCCGGCTGACTTAAAGAGCACAGGTGAGAGAGAGCGAGAAAGTTGACAGGTATTCGCGAGCAGAGAGAGAAGGACGAAAACAGCGGTCCCGAGACTTCGTTCGCGAGTGAATGAACCCGCGAGAACGTGCGAGAGGTGTAACACATTCATTTAAACGAGATACCAAATTCTCACGAGCAACGCCTTGCTCGAGATGTTGCAGTTTTCCTAACGGATCGTCGAAATAACCGGAATTTATGATTTGGAACTAATTATATGATTTTTAAAATTGGCGCGAATTTTTGGCAAGATATATGAATTAATTTGATCTTTGTTAGAGGGTTTTTTTTTCATGGGGTTGAAGGTTTGTAAGAGGAAAAAGAAAGAAAATTGGTAGATGTTGCCAATATTGAAATTATCAAGAACCTGTGTTACGCATCTTATTTACAGTTGATTGTTTTATTGTTAATACTAATTCAGGTGTGTCATTAAAGTTTTATAATTGTAAAGCCTTTAAAGATTCTACTCCACTCCAAGTCTGGCTACTTTGCTAATAATTGCAACTAATCACTTTTACAAATCATCAAGATTTCTAATTTCAAACAATTATCAAAGAGATCTCCAATTTCACCATGACTAAGCTGCAGAAAAACTTGGAAGACAAAGTACACAACGCTCATTACTGCACTCACCGGTGCAAGCGATGCTATCCAACTTAATTGAAGTATATATTTGCTCTAGGGTATTTATAGAAATATAAGAGGAATCTTGAATTATGGGTCAGTATGAGTGTAACACGAGGAAACAATTGAGTCTCTAGGTTAACACAATCCAGACCCAGTTACAACTCATGTTTGCTTGAGAACTTCTCCTACAAAGAGGATATTTGCATTAACCCCTTATATATACGCCCGAAGTAAATTTTCCTCGATATGACACATATATTTTTCTATCAAGCCGGTATGCAACTGGATAAATTATTATGTGACGTTTAGCAGTCCTACCTTCGCTCTGATATTTTTATCTAATAGAAAATGGTGCATGGAACGTACTTTGGTGCTTGCTTTCTGTAACGAGTTACAGTTAGATCCTTAATAGATACATCTGAATAGAGCATTTATTTGCCTTGAGAAAATTATATTCTCTATGACAGTATTTACATTTCTATCAATCGTTGTGAAGTTGGGCAAATTGTTATAAAATGTATATTAATCCCAAAATATACTATCTTATTAGAAAACAAAGTGCATGAAACATCTACTTAAGTTCTAATTACTAGCACAGATATTATAATTCACCCTATCTGATTGTTTCGCACTAAGCATAATTTCTTACCCTACTTCACTGTGGAGTGCAATATCAGTGGAAAGAATCGGTCCCAAGGATTTAAGTACCCCTGTACATTTTAATTTTCTTCCGAACAAGAATTCTTTCTTCATCCTATTGTATCATACACTCTCAATTCTCCTGTAGAATTGATTTTAATCCAGTCGTTTGAAAATATATCAATCAAATGTTAAAAAAAAAAATACGGGAATTCGAAGACGATCCCATATCCCCCCCTGAAGACCACGTTGCATAATTTTGTTGCAGTTACGATAATGTAGACTCGCCTAATTATGCCAGGCACCTAAACGGACACGGTTCACCGCCGGCAACGAATTCGTCCCAGCGTGATTTCCATGGGAATCCTGGAGGAGCGTCCTCGCCATACAACCACAATTATTCTGGTGATGGAAGCTACCAATATGGCAGATTCGATGCAAGTGCCCTACACATCGCTCATGCCCTTAAGCAGACCGAACTTCAGAAGGGTTACAGCAAAGCTCGCGAGAAACCCATCGATTATTACTTGGTGAGTCATTGACACAGTTGATGTAATCATTCGTCATGGTCATCGCCATACATGGATCAGTCGGTTACTAATCCAGCTTCGTTGCTAATCAGGAAACAACGACCCCGGCTCATTACGTGTGCTGTTTTGAATCGTTGTGAAGCAATTAATTATGTTTTTTTACGTGCTAATTGAAAGAAATGGATTATGGGTTGGATTAATGACTTGAAGAAGTTTTGAAGATTACTAAATTTTGGGGTAAAATGGTGTAGGGATTGGAGCAATCTATATATGGTTTGCTAGTTTACAAAGTGTTGCGAAAGAGATGACGTTGTTTAAAAATTTCAAAATTCGAGGGACTATTTTAGGATTGAAAATTGAGACATGACAATTAGATAGTTTTTATGATAACTAAATGACGGGGTGACACATTGTCTGGTTTACATTAACGATGATGTAAGCAGTGACCCATTTTCATTCTATTATTCGCAATTGCCCCTCGTTTGAAAGCTCTGCCGAATAATTAAACAAGTTTAATACAACACTGTTAATGGACAATGTATTAATCCTTTTAGTGCCGACCGAAAAATTGATTGAATCAATGAAAAATGTAGTTGTGAACAAAAAGAATTATCATTTGGCGATAGTCTCATATAGAATACGCAATATAGCTTATAAACTGTGTATTTACAATTATCTGTCATATAATTACTAATATCGTAGTAGAAACTGAATATTAACACTTTCCCGACCGGTAGTCGATTAATCGACTTTTCAGGCCAACACTTTTGGGCTTTTAACTTATCAATTGGTCGCTACCGAAATTAATAAATTATTATTTTTCATTGCGGTTAACTGTGCCAAGGACTCAGTGAAGAAACTTTGCAATTGTCGAAGAGATATCAGTATCAGGGAAATATTTGCGTGCAAGTGGCCGATCAGAAGTGGATAGGATGTTAAAAAGCACCGGTCGGTAAAGTGTTAACAGTTGGATGCTCAGTGTTAGTACTATTGCTAACGACGATATATCATTGTCCGGTGCTAAAAGGGTTAATTTCATACCGATCCAAACTTTGTAATTCCCCGAGTAAAATCTAGGTGTATGTAAAAATTCTGAAAATCAAGTTCAGACAATTTTATTAATTTCCTTCGAAATGTCTATCCTCTCTCGCCATTAATTCATTAAATATCTCTCCAAGGAATAAATTCTCCTAAAATTGCTCCATAAAATATTTAAATCAGAGGCGAATATCAATCCAGATGAGAAATGCCAAAGGATAAAAGGATTCTCATCTAATTGTCGGCCATCGCGGAATATCGGTAAGCGCGGTAACCCGTACAAATTAGGCGAATGTCGAAACGTGTTCAGTCGTCTGACGAAAATGCTTTTTAACGGAAAATCGAGTCGGTTTCCGAATTTCCGATCGTCGGAATGCGGACCGAGCGGCATTCCGTGTCGGGCCGTGACTTTCATGCGCGAATCGCTCGGCAAGTGAGGAATGCGAACCGCACCGAAGACGGACTTTACATGAAAATGAGATTGCTGCTTTTCCCATCGTGCTACGAGAGACGCAGAAGAAGGCCGAGCCGCTAGTCGCTCCACTATCGGCGCGGTTTTCTCTCGATCCGCTTACGCGCCTATCCAGTAAAATGGCATTCGTGGATTGTTATTTATAGTATTTCGCAAATATATCCCTAACACGCCTACTTGCGGTCTTCCTCAACGACAGCGCACAGTGAAACGAATCACCAACATAGATAGAAAAAAATAACTTGAGAACCGTTTGTTTTAGACAAAAATGTAACGTATATAATATTTTATAACGATATAAAAATTTCCATAGTTGAGAAAAGACAAGAGTAATAGTTATATTGTATGCGTTATATTTTTGTTTAATGTTGAATACTTAACACTAAACCTACCGACGTTATATCTACTAAAATCTAAATATACTCAATAACGACCTTACACAAAGAGAAGTGGCGAGATAAAGAAGATAATTAATTAACTCATTTTGCTTTTGTAAGATAGAAGTGGAATATTTACTTCATGGCTACTCTATGAATTTAGATAATTTTTAGAAAATATTTTGGAATCGGTCTTTTGATCGCCTTGGTAGGTTTAGTGTTAAAGATCAATTGCATTGTTTATACGGATTTTCATACTCTTCTTTGTAGATTTTCATTTTGGAGGATCCTTCGTCAAGGATCAAAGAAATTTCTGTATAAGTCGTATTCTTACTGGACTTCATGTTTGCAAGATATTTAATAAAAAGAGGGAACAGACAGAACAGCATGTAAAATTTTGGAATTTTCTTTCCTCTGATCAAATAATTCGAATCAGGTCAGATCAGATTCAAAGAGAAAGATTCAATTCTTGCCTGTCCTGCTCTCGGGACAACATAATGGCAATAATAGTGAATCGTAATCTTTCGAGTTGTACGATCGCCTCTAGAGTGGACCTCGGTTACCGATAGAATACCTCATTCGCTCTTTTTGCGGAGAGTAAAGGAGGCCGTTGCTTGGCTTGAATGAATTTGTTGAATTCCTTTGATTCTATACCACAGATTATACCAAGCCATTGCCCTTCGATTTAACTAATATTGCGGATTAAAGTAGATTAATTTACATGAATAATCCCAACGTATCAATTAGGAACATGCTTTGATCTAGTTATTAAATTTCATTATTATTCACAAAACCTTATGAATTTACATAGAGAATAATACTAACAATAAGCCATTGTTCTTTGAATTTTCCAAAGTTATAGATTCTATGATTGTTTTCAATGATCATCGGTTAACGACACCTATCTCCTCCCCCTTTTTGCAGGCTACAATGAACAGATAACAACGTCAAACCCATAAAAACTTATGAAGCTTCATGTTTCCCCAAAATTTCCCTCTAAATCCACCCAGGAAGTAACAATGAATCGTTGTCCTTCGATTTGTCCGGTGTGCGTTAAAATAGATCGTACTTTCTACGTTTGCAAGTATGACGACATTGCTCATAGCATAGTCGAGCGGTCGATACTGCCCACACGCGTTCCCCTCTCAATAATCGACCACTCGTAAAATGTCACCGAGGCTTTCTTTTCGTGTACGATCCTCCGTGCGATCCTCGATTTCTCAAATGCTCCCGCGGACCGTGAACCGTGACCTTTTTTTATCAGCTGCTTTGCCATTAAACCATACCCGAGGAATAAATTCAACGCCCTCGAGGATTCGCAAGAAACCGGTGGCCCCTACCTCTTTCTGGGCTACCGGGAGATAACCGTGAAGCGTAAACGATCGCAAAAATCGTAACGGAGGTGAACGGAATCGAAAAGAATAACGCCGTCCCATTTCCACATTCCACCTCTGTCAAGGTTTCGTGGTGCAAATTAGTCTTCTGTGAACTATGACATGTTGTGCTAGGTTTCTAGATTTTTATTCTATTTTATCTTCTTTTTAGCATGGAGGATGTCTTTGTAGTTTGATCGATCGAATCAGCCAATTTCGTGGCACGAATGTCAAGGATTTTTCTGCGCTTGGTTCGCTCTCTTCGAGGACCACCTTGATTGCGATCGACGTGGAATTTGGTAATGGTACTTTTACCGTCGTTCTGATGGAAAGAGTTATCGTTATTTCTTCTTTCTTCAAATTCTTCGAGAGTTCTTTCAAAGATGTTTTTTCATAATAAAGTATGACGTAATGGAGAAGTATGTTGTAGTTGCAGTAGATCGACTACTGTCGTCGATGACCGATGCCATTTTACGGTATTAAATTATTCCAAGGAGAAAAAGGTCAATTTTAAATATTTTACGGAGGCAACAAATTAATTGAAATTTCTCACTTTATATGAAATTCTTAATTGACCACCAGTTCGTACTGTAACCAATTTTCATCACAGCACTTTATGATACCAGTCTGGTATCACAGCGATATTGATCCCCATGGCGGTACCATATCATTGAAATATACAAAATTAATACATAATTTATAATGTCACCCATAATTTCGTCCCATTCGGCTATTTATAATTCTTCATTAATACTAACTACTCACAATGAGGTACAAAATGATTGTATACGAGTCGTTTATTTTGCAAGTAGCATAAGTCACTTTACCATAATGAAAAATTATGATTTTTGTTGATTACATGTAGTTATTAATACTCAAAAAAACTTATGATTCCAAGGTAACAATTCCAAAAAATAAATTATGGTACCATCAAGGTAAATGGCTCACATATTAACAAATATAAAATTCTCATTAATATTAACCGTACCCTACGTGCTCAAGTAACCAATTCATCGGGTCTAAAAATCAGTTTTTTCTATTTCTTTTCATTTCTTTGTGATTAAATGTGCAATGACTCTGAATTAATTACTAAAATAACAATCTAATCCCTAATTTCGGATATAGTAAATGCCATAACGTAATATTGAATAGCGTAGAATTAATTTTATTTTATCAGGACCCACTGATATTTGTAATCAAATAATTTTTGGAACACTCCAACATTGACTATTCCATTTATCGCGTCACGAGTAGCACTCGTTATTGTATGGCAAGGGGTCAACTAACTTGTTCTTTTCTCCAATAACTCCAACATTAAATTAACAATCTCCTGCACATCTTTTGGAAATATATTATCGCTATTTTAAAACCAGTCAAATGATCGAATCCGGCAGAAATCAATGCATAAAAACTACCAATGCGATTTATATTGACATTTTGCCGTCCGCACGTCTCATCAAAATTTGTTTGCTTGGCGCCGCGGCGCGCCGGAAGGACTATTTCAGATCATTCCTCTTGTCATAAATCGTCAAGTTTTACTAACCTCATCGTCAGTTCTCTTGAGTTGTTAATCCTGTCCCTCTATTTTCATGAAATTTCGAGGATACATATATATGTAAATAAATGTAAAACTTTTTTGTTTTATATATTTCTTTATTTATATTTTGCGCACGACACCACTATGGTGTCGCCGGCCGGCAAAGTGTTAAGATTTTTACATCACGCAGAATTTGTCAACACAGAGTGATCATTTGTCGCAGAATACTTTAGCTCCATCATGTAAATTGGTCAATGTCAAAAAATGATCGTACTACACCAAACTTTCTTTTCTCTTCGTATCTCCAAGTCGAACTTCCGACTTCTCCCGTTCACCGTAGAACAATACGATAATATTCAACCGTCGGTGTACCGCTCGTGAGCATTATTCGAACTGTTACCACGGAAGAACGCGTTTCCCCGTCTTCTTTTCCCTCGTTCGCGAAAGCATCGGCCGTGCAGCATGTCTTGCGAATCGCATGGCAAAGAGCGAGAGAACGGACGAAGACCATACTTACGTTTTGCACGCGGAGGTGGAATCGTTTCCGCTTGCGGTACTCGTTGCACTTGATGGCTAATTAGAGAATCGTTGGCGGTCCGCGGAAGAAGTCGAGAAAGGAGGATCCACGTGTATCCTGCCGAGGAGTAATTCTAGCAGGTCTCTCTCACGCGCGCAATTGCGAATAAACGATCCCAGGTAATTAATTGGAATCGTTGATACGGACAATAAAGTGGACCATCGGGAATGGCTCTATCGATGTCTATTGTTCCCTCTGTAATCGCGCCTAGGACGTATTGGAGTTTCAATTGGATTTATCGTGCTCTCGTGCAACTTTTTGAGTTTTAATGTATCATTCTGCTTTTTTAACTTTTTCGGTATTTATTGGTGTGATCATTTCGTTTAGGACTTGCTGCTTGAGATGGATTATTCACTGATTGTGTGATGATAGATTAAATAGTAATTTAGGAAGAATCTCTTTGGGGTAGCTAGAAGATTGAGCTGAAGTTTGCTAATTGGAGAGCTGATTTATTTAATTGTGTACCCACCATTATCACCTGGATCTTTTGTTGAGATTTTCATGATTTTGTAGTGTTTCAATTTTAATGGGATCGATGAGGATATACATTCATAATCGAATTTCAATTCTATGGGGAGCGATGTATGAGATAAGTAGATTTGATGAAAATTCTGAAAGGATTGTAGAATTCTCTTTAATTTGCTTAAGTTAATTGTTTAAATGACGAAGAGAAAAAATTCCTTAGATAAAGTAAGGTCTTAAAATCAGCAAAGTGTCAAGGATTCTTAGCAGCAGAAGCCCCATCTATTTTATGAACTAAATTAAGTCGCTGGAAAATGTATAATAAAAATTTTTAGCACCAAATTTAAGAAGGTAACGCACAGAATGCTGGCAAAATTCACCATAATTTTTATAGACCACCAATATTTTTACAAACTCAAGCAAACTTTTTATCGTCGGAGAGCCGCGCCAAACGTTAAACGCATGCCCGCGAAATTAATAAACCATGTTGCAATTTAATCAAGAAGATCGATGCAAATCTCTTGTTTATGCACGAAAGAGTCGTGCGCGCGTAGATATAACGCTTTCTGCTAAATTACATGTATCGTTCCCCGACATTTTTTTGTACTTTTATCGTGAAAACTCGTCATCGTGCCTCCTCGATACGCACGAAAGAGCTCCGCAAATAAGCGACAGTTCGCGATAACTTTGCGTAAAATTGACGACGACGTCGGGAACGTTTAGCCTGAACGCACCGGGAATGAATAATTTCTCGCTTTTCAAGATAAAGGAAAAAACGAATACAATTTCGAGGAGCTTATCGTCTGCGCGGTGGTCTACGTCCCATCGTCACGCGACTTGGGGAACTCTTAAGAGAATTGTTTATCGTCACCAACACGAACAGCAGTGCTCGTGTCAATTTTGATGAAGATTCGGAGACCATTTTAATTAGTGCACACTGTGGCAAAATATCTGCACTGTACTGTACTGAATTTCTGAATTGTACCTGGCGCCAACACTCTTGCAGAATTATTTTCTTATACTTTAAAAAGAAATGCCAATTTTGCACTGAATGAAAATTTGATAAAAGAAAGTCACATGGATCAAAGACACTTCACTGCTCCTAAATGTCTCATAGCACAAAGAAATGTAGGTTCTCTACTCGATTATTGTACCTGGCGCTAACAACTTTCAACGATTTGCTATCTGCTACGTTAACTTCTTCTATGTTCTTTAAAACTATCATTGCAGTAATTTTAAACTAAATTGCTAAAATAAAAATGCCCCAGGGATTCTTGATATATGGTACAATTTAATATAATATTAATATCATTTTATCGCGTCGCGTTTCACTGATATTTTCAGTTTATGGTGGCACTCGTTATTGTACCAATATAGGTAAGGAGTTAAAAATGAAAGTATGACCTTCGCCCTTAATTAAAAATTTAATAAAGAAGATATTACAAGGATCACAAAATATTTCACATCTCTAAAAACTCTCATATCGCGAAGACGATTAACAGAAATAATTCAAAAACTCCAATCCTCCCTGTCTCCATGCGTCTTCATCTTATTTCGAATACCTCGCGAGAACCGTGTCAATGCACTCCTAACATTGTCCTTATTTGTGTCCATTTGACGCGATAAAACCGACTGCCATGACGTAATTGTAGCGTGGGCTTTACAACTCGCCTCTGTGCACGAGCTCGAACCACGGAGAGAATTACTTGCGCAACGTAATGCCAAATCCGAAGTCCTTTAATGCTGCTGAAGTGTTGTGCCGTACTCTCTCGAGTTTCTCCGCGTTCCCTGAGAATTTTCTACTCTTTTGTTGAGCACCCGAGTTTCTGCGACGATCGTGGGAAGATATTTGAGTGTCCCATAGGACGATGTCCCTTCTTTCCTTCCATACATAAACACATGACTTTTTCCCCCGTTGTTTCACGCGGGGACACGATTACTCCAATTTGTCGACAAACTCGGAAGCCCCGTTGCCGTAGTTTCCGTGTAATTCTGATGCACCGAGGGAAGTGAAAGAAAGCAGAAACCTCGACGTGAAAGTAAACCCTGGCAAAAACTAGATCCAACGTTGTGCACGTTGAAAGGTCTCAGCCGGAGGCGGGAGTTTTGACGAGGAAGACGTCTCGATTTAATTGCCGGCACACGTCAACGATCCTAATTATACGTATTCGCGATTGCCCGGGGTAAAATTAGAATCGGCTCAATTAGCCTCGACATTGTGCTCACAATATTACATTGTCCTCATAGCCTCGGCACAATGCGATGTTCCGTAGGAAAATAAAAATTGTAAGCATGTGAATTCAATGACGAGAGACCTTTTTATCCGTTAATTGCCAGGATCGAGATGAACAGACGCGACTGGAGATGAAACATCGTAAGGAAGAGGATGACCTCTATAGAAAATTTGCTCATCACCGTGAGGAAGAAGATAGAAGGATTCGAGAAGAATTTCGAGTAAGTAGTTTCTTTTTTATGAAGTCTTCTTGATGATCGAATGAAATTTTCTTGATAATTGTTACACGCTTTGAGATCGATATGGTAGAAATTTTTGCACTGTCTCCCCTCGAATAGGACGAATGGGAAAAGGAGCTGGAACAATTGTCGGCGAGATGGGAGCGCGAGAAGGGTGGAAGGGGACGGACTCAACAGTTCCAGCAGGAGAAGGAAGACCTGGAGAAGAATATGACCCTTCGCAGGGACAAGAAGAAGGAGAGCCTCACGCGCAAAATGCTAGAACACGAACGGTACATGTTACGATAAAACTGATTTTATATCCCACAATTTTAACGAAGAAACAACGTTAACCGATTCACTTTTAATCCTTTTAGTGCCGAGCGAGAAAATTAATTGAATTGATGAAAAATGTTATTGCGAATAAAAAGAATTGTCATTTGGCGTTAGTTTCATATCGAACACGGAGTATAGAGTATGAACTGTGTATTTACAGTTATCTGTCATGAAATTACTGATATTGTATTGAAAACTGAGTTTTACCGCTTCGATATCAACTGTTCGACACTAAAAGGGTTAATCCTTTCTAAACGCCCATCGCGCTAACGAATTCCAAAATATAACCAATATTTTTCGTCATACGAGATTTTAAGTATCGAGCACTAACCCAACGATTATGGCTATCGTTGCAGCTCGCATCATACATTTTATCCATAAACATCGTTATATTCTCAGTAACCATTCTCCACGATTCACCATCATCGACATTATTTCCACCACAGTAATTCTTCCCGCCAAAAAGTCCAGAATCAAAAAACCATTTCTCCCTCATCCACCGCAACGAACGTTCGCACAGTCAGTAATTAAAAGCCGCCATGAAATCGTAAATTAAATCGCGAAAATCTCGGAATACCTTTGCAAGGTATACCTCGTGTTTCCACGCGACTTCGTCTGAATCCGGTGTTAATCAACGAGACTTGATTCCAAGGAATTTACCTCGAAACGCTGTTGTTTCGCTGATCGTCCGTATAATACAATCGTTCCTCTGGTCGTAGTGATTTATTTAAAACGCGAGGAGAATGTCGCAGGTTTATATCGAAATTTCCGAACGACCGAGTCGTCGGCCCTCGCAATGGAACGATCAGGGGGGACAGTCGAAGCATGGGTCGTAACTCCTGATCAATTTATAGGGCGGCAACCGCAGCACTGGTGGAGAAACAGAGCTCGGAGATGCTGGAGCTGATCAATGAGGCGAGAAGCGAGTATATGCTCCAGGAGAGTTTGTATCTCGACGAGGGGGATGGTTATGCCCAAGAAGCACCGCCTCCGCCTTATCCATCGCGTGCGCCACCCCCTCAACCCCCTGCCTTAGCAAAGTACCACATCTACAACGATCCTTTGGAGTTTGCCGATATGGATCAGATAGCTATTTCGGTAAGCTTTCACGGCGTAAGCTCCTTTTTACCATCGGGATGTCTTTCTCTCTCTTTCTCTTTTTCTCCTATTTCTTCCTCCCTTTTTCTCTATGTTCTCTCTCTCTCTTTTTTTCTCACCTCTTTCTCCTCTTTTTCTCTAAAGTGTGATATCGATGAAAGGTAGCTGCGAGTACGGAAGCCGTGGATGACGGAATTTAAAAGGAGACTTTACAAGGATATCCAACCCTCTGGCATACACCCGTTAAATCTTACTTTTCGTATAACTCGCTATTCGCGATTCTTAGAGGAATCCTATTTTAACGATTTACGACCATGATTCGAGACTGAAGTTTTTAATTGATTTATCGATGAAAATCTTACACAGGTAGCACAAGAGGATCAGAAGACATTTACGGACTTGGTCAGACAGTTGGTCAGTAGATGCGGGTCGGATATTGAGAAAGCGAGAACGATATTCCGTTGGATAACTGTGAAGAATCTTAATACGATGCAGTTCGACGAGAATCTTCGTGGTGATACGCCAATGGGTCTGTTGAGAGGGATAAAACATGGGACGGAAAGTTATCACGTCTTGTTCAAACGTCTCTGCAGGTGATTTCCGTTTAGACGAGTACAAAGGGGGATCTTGGACGTACTCCTTCCGGGGTTTCATTGTTCGTTATCGTTTTCCAGCTATGCGGGATTGCATTGCGTGGTCATAAAGGGTTACAGCAAATCGGCTGGCTATCAGCCGGGGGTTTGTTTCGAAGACAATAGATTCAGGAACAGCTGGAACGCCGTTTACGTGGCAGGTGCATGGAGATTCGTTCAATGCAATTGGGGAGCACGACATCTCGTCAATGCCAAAGAAGTTCCTCGTCCTGGCCAACCAAAAGCCAAGAACGATAGTCTCAGGTAATTTTCTGATATTTTTGATAATTATATTTGACAATCGTATTTAATGATTATTGTTAACGATTGTTTTATTTTGCTTGTTTCAGATACGAGTACGACGATCATTACTTCTTGACAGATCCAAGGGAATTCATATACGAATTCTTTCCTCTCCAGGAGGACTGGCAATTGCTCAAACAACCGATTTCACTTAAGGACTTCGAAGAATTGCCTTTCGTACGATCACTGTTCTTCAGGTAAGACGGGTTTTAAGTAAACTTGCTCGTTCTGCAAACACCGAGAGTTCCTTGGATTCCAATGAATCTCAGATGTATCTCTTATGAGAGCATTCACTTTCTTCGTTTACAATGTTTAAAGTAATTCAATATTATTAATAAAAGTATAATTAAAATATGTAAAAATTCTCGGGCGAAAAAATTTTGCAGATATTAACACTTTAGTGGACGAAAATGTGTGAGACTCGTGACGTGGAAAATGAAATAGGAAATTTTGAAATCATTCAAAACCTATTAAATTGAAAATATTAGCAGGTTGTAAAACGGTCACATTATTTCTATACTATTAACCCCTTGACCTACAATGACGTGTGGCACACGTGATGCGATAAATGGGATAGAAAATTTTTAGGTTTTTCAAAACATATTAAATTGAAAATATCAGTAAGTCAAAAGACGTCGAAATTAATTCGATTCTATTAATATTGCATTACGTTATACTGGTATGTTGAAAATCAGTGATAGATTATTATTCCAAAAATCAATTATGAGTTATTGTGCGTTCGGTCACAAAAGAAATCGTAAGGCAAAGGGTTAATATTACATCTAGTAATACGAAGTATCAGAAATCAGTGAGAGCTTTTGACTTCAGAAATTAATTTTAACCCTTTGCGGTCCTATGTCGAGCATTACTCGACATAGATTTTTACTTGATATTATTTTTGGACAATTTAATATCGACTTTCCAATTTCACAATGACTTTGTAATATTACCTAAATGTCCGTCAATACCTATACTTACTGATATAATTTTAAAAAATGAATAATCAATGATAGAAAATATTGCAAAATTAATTTCTTTTAACTCACTACTAAAATTAGTGAAATAATTCGGACCGCAAAGGGTTAACCATTACATGCTTAGTCAATAAAGAAATTGTAGGTCAAAAGGTTAATAGGGAAATTTGTAGTGTGTGATAGAATATTCGAATTGATATTCAGTGGTGTAAGGAAATAGAAAAAATCCTTGCTGAAACTATAGCCTCCAAACGAATTGTACCTGTTAAAATCGAAATGCAAAATAGCTATGTTTTAGATTGCATATTGAAATGAAATGTAGTAAAATTTGTATAAAAATGATGTGAATTTCATAGGTATGGACTCTACTTTCCTGATACGAATACAAATGCCGTTATGTACACGGATTCCACGGGTGCTGCGACCGTAAGGATAGCCATGCCAGCGCACATGCAATCATCCCTCATTTTTCATTACAACCTCAAGTTTTATGACAACGACGGCGACGGTTATGACGGTGTATCGTTGAAGCGCTTTGTTATGCAGGTAATTTCGATACTAAGTACTTCCTTATTAATGATTCAACGTTTCCGCTTTCGTCTTATAAGCGATATAATTTTACGGTATCCGTTCGCAAGAACGGTGGATGAATTACGGGCTTTCTTGGAGCACGTAAATCAATGTTTTTATCTGATACATTGATGCCCTAGAAATTGCAAATATAGATGTGAATATTGTTTAAATTTTGAACCACAATTAATTAACGATTTGTTGTTGCTTGATAAAAAAGATTTGTACGTTAAATTTCTGTTTATGTAAAATTATGGGACTGCAACTGAAAGTCTTTTAATCATAGCGTTAAACACGGAAACCTGTGAAAGCTGCATATTAAGTGAAAGTCGTGTAATCAAACCAAAATGCTTATTTGCGAATTTTTTCTTCCGTGGGAGTCTAACGCGTTTAATTACATACGTGTTTTAAACGTATCTAAATTGCGAGAGTATATCATTTAAAAAAAAAATAATAAATATTCTATCACAATACTGAATTTAAACTTAAATAAACCTCCTGCTTTTTTAATTAACTCTAACACTCAAGACCTTGAAGATTCACATAATTTCTAAATATTTCTTTCATCATTATTAATAAAATTAAGTTAAAATGCTAACACCCCGTCATTGTAATTATTACAAATTCTAGTAATTTTTTCTACCTAGTTTCGTAGTTAAAAATCTAGTCTATCGAAACGAATACAGGCTCTATACATTTTTTTTTCAAGCTGATAGAATTTCGCCAATGGTTTCTGTATATATTTGCAGTCGGTCGTTGGGAATATAGTGGCATTCCGCGTGCACGCGCCATGCTCCGGTGCTTTCCTCTTGGACATCTTCGCAAACGCGGTGACTCCAAAGGAATATTTGACCGGCGAACCCATGAAATTCAAGAGCGTGTGCAAATTTAAAATCGCCTGCGAGGAATTACAAACGGTGATGGTACCATTACCGGATTGCGCGAGCGGCGAATGGGGCCCGACAAAGGCAACGAGATTATTTGGCCTCATACCAATCACCCACCAGGTATATCTTGATACAAAGCATACCGTTAAATTTACCGTGTACGAGCAATATTTATCGTCAATATTGATACTGTCGATTCTTCGTGGCCATTGACTAAGTACCAATCACAGACAGGATCAATATTTATTGACATATTGTTATGGCCATTCATGGTCAGTCAAAGTGTGAAAATTAGTTGAAAATCACGCTTGAGGTGTTTGATTTTGGAATCTTTTTGTTGCATTTTTCGAATTAAATTGCTGTGGGTACAGTTTTCAGTGGGCATGATATAGATAGTAATAATTTCAGAATATTCTATCACGAGATCCTTCACACAACTTAGTTCCTGAAAATCGCATTTTCTCTTCAGATTGAACTATTTGCAAATTTAAACCTATTAGTTAAAATTCTCTTTTGAATATTTAATATCTACTATTACACCATTCATTTTCAGAATCACCATACATTTTAGACAATAGAGAATTATTCTGTTGCGCATCTTACAAGAGTGTTCCTTTTCCTTAATTTCCTACGCTGAATATCAATTTGAATATTCTATCATACTCTACAAATTTTCCTATTAATTAAAATGCCATTAATCCCAATCAATACACAACCCAAAGTAAATATTCAACCAACGAACCAATTTTCCCGAAATAAGTACCACATTTTTATAAGCTACCATAAATGATACAAAAACTTTTAACGAGGTATAGTTTCACCCGACATCTATGTCCCATAAAACCGTAGAACGAAGGATAATGATATCACTGATAACGATTGCTCGGTGGTTTTCCACATAATTGCTAATTCTCCATCGTCACAGGAGGCCCTGGTGTTCGCTGGCCGCGAGCTCGAGATCCAATTTCGCATGTCGCGGCCGCTGACTGACTTTATGGCGACGCTCCATAAAAACGGGATCGAGGAAAAACGGCTTTCTAAATACGTCACGCATTCTATCGCCGACGACGACGTTGTAACTTTCTCCATAAGCTTTCCCGAGGAGGGCCAATATGGTCTCGATATCTATACGCGAGAATCGACGAACCAACAGAGCGCACCGCACGATGTCACCGGGGAGAAACATCTCCTCACGCATTGCTGCAAGTATCTCATTAATTCAAGCAAGCGAAACTAGATAGACGTCGATTAAATTCATCGGAAACTGGCATTATCTCATTGATGATTCCGCCATTGACGTTTCACATGAGAGATAATGCACGCGTTGTTCATTCAATTTGTGAGCGAATGGCACGCGCGTCTAAGAGAGAAGGTCGTCGGTGTTATTATAAATAAGAATGTGTCTTATGGTACTTTTTGAGATACTAGTGCAATTTTTTACGCGAGTCGTCCAGATTCTTTTTTACCACTACAATCGTAGGCATTATTTTGACCCTTTCGCTGTAATTGAACTCTTTGGACGGATTTAATTAAAATTGTTTGGGCTGATTAGATTCAACGCTATTCCATTGAATTATTGAATTTTTCAGTGGAAATTAATTATTGTTGAAAGTGTTGCAGTGTCAATTTAATTTGTAAAGTTATTAAATCACTATCTATTATAGAATATAGAAGTGGAAAGAGTTAAGAATAATTTCTTAAAAACATTTTTACGATATGCATACGCTACAGAAAAGATATCGAAATTACTTCTTTTTGTGAAAACGGATATGAGCGTTTGTGTTGGTTATTGGAGAGCGTATATATACGTTCTCCACAGCGAAAGGGTCAATCCGTCATGACGGAACGTGAAGAATCAGCCGTTGCTTGCCAGTAAATCGTTTGTGGACGTTGAAACGCGAAGATAATAAAGAATAAAACGCAAGAACGGACAGTGGTGACAACGGTAGCAGAGAAAATAGGGGGGAGAGGAGGTATACACCATGATCCGAGACTTTATTCAAGGGGTAAAATAAATTCGTCCAATGACGAAAAGATGCTACAGTGAATTTCGAGCTGACACGCTACCTCCGTATTACTTTACGTAGTTTAATAATTATAAATATATATTGTTTGAAAGTAATTATTTACAAATTATATCTAACTATACGTTTCGCAACACGGGAACACTTGAGAGATAATATTACGATTAAGGTATGTTATTTAATATTATTCTTATTTAATTCGCTGACATCCCTATCGATTTCCCGTCGACGTGTGCCCCTTTTTTTAAAAAGGCCACTCAATTCGCGGTAATTAATTTATACAAAGTTTCTTGCGCTCTTCGAACATTTTCAAAGTTTCATCATTCGATGAAACCATACGTCCAAATCTATCTCCGGTGAATCTTAAATTAATTGGATATACTGTGGAGGATCGAAATGAATTTTTCAGCATGACCTCTTAAGCTTTCGAGTCACATAGCGATCGGAGAGTGCGAGTAAACGATAATACGTTCCACGTACGTGAGGTGCTTGTGTATATAAATTATGCACATTATCGTTTTCGATTTGGCGATCAGCGAGACGTCCAGTAAACGTTGTAACTAATACCATCGCCGATCTTGAGGAATATTACATTTATAATTAATATATAACGCGCTTTTTAAAGTCTTCCGCGCTCTTCGTATCTTTATAATATATAAACGTAACACGCATTTACAGTGACACTGTTACCGCAAAATTCGTTCTCGTGATGGCTCTTTCGCTATGGCCAAGTCCGTCCAAAAATATACATATTACAGTAAATGTGACTAATCCGGTGACTATGAATAATCACCACTAAATTCGATATATGTAGTGAATTCGGAATACTTATCAAATTAACTGGTGAGTCTGGGTTAGATCTAGTTTCTTCCCTTCAAGGATCAGTCCAGTTTGGGTAGGCATGACCTTAGCGGACTCGGGGGTTATCTGAACTAGGGGATGACGAACCCATAGTGGTTCCACGGGAAAAGTTACCTCAGGGGCCTGTCCAGCTCGCTGGACAGGTACGGGTCTGGCAAACCCGGGGTTACCTGAGCCACATGGATGGAAAACCCTTAAAGGGTGCAAAGGGTAGTTTCTTAAAGGCTCGCTCAGCTTGCTGGACTTAAGACTCTGATCTGGATTATGTTCGGGTTAGATCCCATCTAGATCCACACTCCCCCGGACACGCGAGTGATTGCGTAAACGTATTTCCTCTCCGGAGAAAAAAAGGACTTGGATTTGGTCTGAAAATTAGTGATAATTATATATAATAACTGGGAATTATACATAATCACTGGATTCATCACATTTACCGTCACATATTTACATATGGTCGTCGTGAAAACAAAGGATTTCTTTACATTGTACGATTTAATTTTCTGTAGTTGATTGTAGTGATTTTATTTGTATGATATTCTAATTGGAAAAAAGGGTAATGTGATTAGTGTTGCTAAAATTTTTGATTTGTACAAGTATTTTACAGTGTTGTGTGTAAAATTGTATTTAGAATGAAAGTTGTATAAATGGCATCGGCATTATGTTCATATATTACGTTGGGTATATAAAGAGTCTTCGATATTAATGAAGTTCAGCAATTTGCATTTTTCACTGAAATTGTTATTACACTGTGGGGATCAGAAGTGGTACCGTTTTGTTGGATCAAAGTTAGAAGCTTCGATTTCCTCAGATGTATTAGCTATTTTTAATATAAAGAGCAACATGTTAGTAAGATTTTAAAAAATTACAGTTAAAGATCGGCAATATTTAATTATGGATAACATTAATGAAAAATTTGCTCACGTCGACCAGTTTTTCGTAGCGAAAGAGTTTATGCGAGTGATATTAGTAATTTTCAAAGTTAAGTATTTTGAAAGATGGAACTTGCCTATGTTATGAAAACACAGTTTTGTTTTGCGGTTACGGTGGTTTTTGCAGTTCAGGTGCTATATGTCATTCTTTTATAATTAGCTGCACGATTTAGTTACTTTCGTACGAGTCTCCTGCGTACCACGTTCTCTTACGCTAATAATATTATTACGCTCCCCGGTGTCGCAATTAAGAACGAAATCCTTGTTTCTAGTAATGGAAATTATATGTCTGTTAAATTTTGTAATATTAATAGTTTTTTTGTTGTTACTTGAAAAAAATTATAACGGCGCTTAGGATGAAAGAGAGCTCCTCGATTGACATTTCTGTCTGTGTCAAATAAAATCTAACTCGAGCTTATTACTTTTTTTACATTGTTCTCTTTTTAACGATCACGATAAATGAATTTTTATACAAATATATAAATTATATATATTTACATTCCATGAGCACGCAATAAAGACTAATGTAAGAAGAGAAATAAAGTTACTTGATTATTGAATTTAATTCAACGATCACGTTTCTCATTTTCCGAGGTAATAACAATTATTTTCTACGTTAATTTTGAAGTGTATATAGTTCATTAAAATATTTATACTTATTTATACAACATAGAGACAGTTTGATGGTCTTGAAAAATTAATTGACTTGAGAAAGTACCATATTTAGTCTTACTCCATCCTTTTCTACAAAAACTCCTTCTCTAATTTGGTCTCTATTGATTGAAATTAATTTAGGAAGACACTTTATTGTGGAATATAGATTTTTACCTGAGACATAAAACAATTATTGGCATCGAAGAGTATTTTTATTAAATTTTAGACGTGTTTATGAAATTCAAATTGACATTTTTTCGATGTTAAATTAATTAATCTAAAATATCTCGCCGCATTGGTTTAATAAACATATTTCCATAAAAATAAAGTTTCTTATTTTATTTCTCAGAAGTATGATTTAAATTGGAGAAATGACTGTAGTTGAAGCTAAAAGTATAAAGGCAATGTGTAAAATTAGCTTACACAATACCATAGAGAAAATCATTATTATTTCAAGATTTCAGAAACTTCGAGGCTGAAGTTTCATTTGCAATATTGTTCACGTCCGGAACAATAAATAAACGAAGTAGAAACCTTTCCCATTGACTGCATAAGGTCAGAAATCTTCTCGTTTTCTGACAAAGGTGGCAGCACCGCTTCTTGTTCTTCCCCTTTTCATCTGAAAGTTCAGAGCGACGGTGTAATTAAGCGTAATAAACAAAGTGCCGATATTTCGCGAAGTAATTTAAACTGTGCTAAATTAAAGACAAACTGCGAGTTTTACCCGTTCAAGCTGAAAGCTCAGAAACTTTGCGCTTCGCCTGTTTTCGAGAAAGAACCGAAACTGTTTCGAACGAATGGCAAAAAGGGTGAGTTTGCCAGCTTTCAATCTTTTTTATTTATTTTATATTATAAACAATAGACTAATGCATTGGCAAATAATTCTGAAATATTTTTATTTCAATATTTTTTCATCACAGCTGTGTACATTCAATATTCCATTAATGTTGACCTAATATTAAATCATAACGGTGAGAAATTAAATGAAATCTCGTTACCCTCAACTATTATCACGCAAGATAATGTTAATTGAAAAAATACTTTATCTAAAATCCTACCAATATTAAAAACACAAACGTTCAATGTAATATTTTATTCAAAATTCTTTCATTTGAATATTCAAAGACCAAATTTGTTTTTCTTCTCCATATCTCTCTTACAACATTAACAAAATCCAAGGGAAACTCAAAATAAAAATGATAAAACTTCTAGATTACAATTTCCAGCACATCTTCCGCTTCATTAACGACACGAACATACCAACGACTTCGCGAAACGCATTTTGAAAAACTTGTTGTCCCCCCGGCGACTTCTTGTTCCCAAGCTTTTCCCTTCTTGCAACCACGATGCGTCTGCAAACTACTTAAAATGTGCACCGAATCGCAAAACGTAACTGCGTTCCAGCCGTTACGCAGTTTTCTCATAATTAAAGGAACTTTTCCACCACGTATACATATATTTATTAAACTTTTTTTTTCCTCCCAACGTCCACCATCCACTCCACTGTGGACATACATACGTAAAGCTCCACAGAGGATGCAGACCGTAGGGTAGAGTTTTAAAAAATCAATTTAAACATTTACGAGCAATTAATCGGTTCGAGGGTACCGTTCCGATATCGATTCTAGCGAATATGTGATATTAGGATCCCTTTGAAAGTTAAAGGCACCCTACGACATAACGCTCGCATTGTACATACACCTGCAACTATCCGTTGCATATATCCTCGCTAAATTATACTTTATAAAATACCATCTCTGTGTACCGTACGCCATCGTTGAGATCGAGTTCCATGGAATTTCTCGAGTCTCTGTATGGATTTACAATACATATTTATCAAGCAGCAACAATGCCCCATCGCATCGACGTTTGGAATAAGAAACGACTTATATATTCGTTCGGCCATAGTTAGAAACGTAACAACGAAATACGATTTGTATTGTGAAGGCATTATTATCAAGTAACCGGTTCCACTCGAAAGAATCGGAAGCCCTGAAGAAACTTTCCGCAGGTTTGATCACGTCACAGTTGCATTTCCATCGTTGCCTTCCTCCTAGTTTTCGAAACGAGACAGGGACTATCATCCGGTTACTCTTCAAACTAATTATCGGATTCGCCTTGTGCATTAAGTCGACGATGAATCGTAATTTGCTACGCGGTTTCTTTATTACTCGTATCGCTCCGTGGAAAACTTCCCGGTTCTACGGAGGACTAATTAAATAGCATCGCTTCCGTCTCTTCGGCCGACTTCCGGAATACGAGCGGAGACGGTGAGACTGAAAGATATACGAAGGAGGATGAGAAAGAAAGAGAAAGGTACATGGGGAAAAAAAACGGGAGAAAGAACTTTTCTTATTCCAATCCGCGTGGAAAGAATGATTTCCGTAATCCTCCTTCTACCGGCTGTACACCAACCACTTTGTGATTTATAGAAAGCTAACTGGGCCCATTGTAATTGCAGATGAGGGCATTTATTATTATTATTGTAATCAGAGACAAAAATGGGAAACGGGATTTTACGGAAACTTATTCTTCCTCGATGCGACTTGGAATAACGATTTATCGTGGTTAAAAGGAAATGGGAATGGTTGACGATTATCAATGGAAATGAAGAATTCGTGAAACAGAAAAGTTTGACCTTCGAAGACACCTACGAGATTTTGAACCGTTTCGTTGACGTATTTTAAAGCTTGCTTAAAAATCATACGTCTCACCGGTTGCCCTTATCCGGCACACCTCAGAATAATTGCGAACTACGTCCACCATATAGGTTTATTTATCGTCGATTGTTGTCGCGCTCCCATCAAGACGGTCTTGCGCGCCTTCTCGTCCCGTCGGCTTTTTCTTCGCGCGCATTAAAATTCGTAGCCCCCTCGTAGGAGTGGCGACACGTTCGCAGTCGCATCCTCGCGGATTCTTTGGCCTTAAGCTGCCTACACACTTGGGTTTTGTTAATCGTCACGATGACTGAAGGGCGTAACGAGGAAGCAACAAGGAAGGACATTTAACTTGAACTTTTTGGTCTTGCAAAGAAACAGGGATGTTCTCCAGCTGTTCTCCAAATCGGACAATTGTAATTCTACCTTCTACATTGTAAATGTGACACATCAGTCAAGAAGGATAATTTGCGTTTCGTTTCTGTGTATGGGTGACCGGGAGGGGTAACTTACTGGCCAAAAATCAAATTACTGAATCACAACTTTAAACTATTAACTACACAACTTTATAGCTCCTTTCAGATATTTCATTTACGCAACAATGCAAGTGCAATCGGACGATAAAATAGTTTAACTTTAATTTGCAACCCATCGATCCAAAGATATAAAGCAAGGCCTGCTATATCATGACACATCTTTTGGAAATACAGTTACACCTGTTTTTGCGCGGTCCTTTTTTATGCGATTTATTTTGCGCCATTTTTTTAATGCGGTATATGAATTCCAAAGGTGCTGGCATTGTACATTGTTGTAAAGTTTTCCATCAGTGTGCACATGTACACTATAAAGCGCAGTTCGGCTCCAGAAGCTATGTTCATTTGTTATCAGCAGGATACGCATCACAAGAAGATTCGCGTTTTGGACTACGACGAGCAGCAGTAATTTATGTGCATTTTGAAAATTTCTCCATATGTAAAATGAGGAATTAATTTTTTTTTTAATATTTCCATGTATAATTTAATTACTCCTTTTGTTTGAAAGCACTTTCTCAGTGTTTCATAAATCATTGACATATTTTCTAAGCGCGACTTTTTTTATGCGGTCCCTATCCACCGCATAAAAAAAATTTTTCTAATATGTTGTAAAATATTATTTGTTATAACTGTTTATGAAATTTCTGAATATTTCTTTTTTCGTACGGTTTCTTTTATGCGGTCCCTATCTACCGCCCAAAAAAAGGGTTTACTGTATCTTCTATTCTAACATCGTCAGACCATTAGTAACTTAAAGAAGTTACAATTGTGAACACCAAAGCCTACCACTTCTAATTAGCAATGCACCAAGCCACTCGCACTTCGTCGCAAAACGCGTCCACGTCTCGATTAACCGTAAGCACCCGTCTCACGATCGTCGTTGTGTATCCAGCCTAAAAATACCCACCACCCGAGGAACTCCGTAAAAGCTATTGCCTTTTCGAGAGCGAACTATTTTTGCCGGGCATCGTCGCACGCCCACCGCCTTCTCTAATCTGAGACCGAAGCGAAGGATCTATAATGCATGCCTCGTACATACATACGCTGCGAGGGTATTTCCAATCCCACGCAACCCTCTTGCAGATAGAGACCGGAGAGAAATATCGGGCATCGTAGTGGCGCGATGTTTTCGAGGGTGGCGTGACCGTGTTCTGCCACCCCCCTTTTTCACTCTCTCTTTCTCTTTCCATCACTTTCTTTCTCCTCCTATCTCTTTCTCACCCTTTTTCACCCTCTTCCTCTTCTTCATCCCTCCATAGACTCTAGACCGATCGTGAGTCACGCGCGAAACGACTCTCTCGCCCTCCGACGCGGATCCATCGTGTTGCCACCCCCGACAACGTTGCCTTTGCTGCAGAAAACGTCATTTATTTGTAATACGCGCGGCACGATACGCCGCGAGTTTCTCCCTCGGACTGAGATAAGGGCGCGTTTTCACGCTCGACCGACGAACTGCTCGATGATATATGTGTGTCTGCGTTTCACCCTTAACCCCCGCAGGCAGCCCGGCGACTTCGCGGATTCAACGTGGAATCGATGGAATTGAACGTTGCATTATTTATCGGGAATCAAAGGAGAAAGTAATCATCCTTGTAGACGCTCCCTGATAGATAACGCCTAGAGGATGCACCGTGATAAGCGACGAGGAGTTGTTCCGCATGAGAGACACGTGTTGGGGATTCGATGCGATTCAAGATTTGTGGGTTGAGAGGAAGAAGTGCGGTGGAATTAGTCGAGTGTTTTTAGATGGTGAAGGCTATTTGGTGGTAGTATTATCGGTGGTTTTTGCTTTGTCAGGAAGAGGCAGAACTTATTAAGTGCTGCTTTGGGAGGTTGCAGAAAGATTGTAATTACGTTGCAGGTAGCTTTTGTTCGGTAATATGAGACTGCGTTTTCTAAAATTTTCCGACCGCGAATTGGTGTCTATTGTGAAATTTCTACATGATATTCTATGTCATGTTAGTTAGAGAGATCATTTTAATTTTTGCTATGTATGTTGATTAAAAATTAGATTATTTATTTTGACAAACTGTACTTATAATTTTTTCTCCGCACTGGTACTAGACGGTGGATGACAATTTGGAGAACGTTGATATAAAAATGAATTAGAATTTGTTTAACACTGAATTTACAGGCGTGAAATCTGTTGCACTACAATATATTAAATAAGGATTTTGGAAAAGAGTGATCAAGAGGCAAAGATGATTATTCGTTAAGTAATTATTGTATTATAAAATGCATGTAAAGTATCTATTGCTCAGATTGTCTGTAATTTTGAGAAATGTTTATAAAAGTAATAGGAACACATCAATTTGACGACTTCCATAAATCTAGTGTTAAATATGATGAATATGATATTACCATTTTTTTTAGTACTCAGGAATATCTCAGTGTGAACAACTTTTCCAAAATTTGTACACATCGACACGTAAATGCCATAAAAATATGTTCAACTTCGCCATAAAACGAATCGTATTTTTCTAATTATCATCCCACTTGTCGGTTGGAGCCTCTCGGGAAGTTGTCGAAACTTGCCACCTAGAGCTATCTCTCCCTGGTTTCTAGTCCTCCTTCCCCGAAAGTTTCACGCCGCAAAGTATCCGCTTATTCCCATGGCAGATATAAATTCATACGAATGACAAAGTGGAGAGCCATTAGTCGGAGCTAGGGATTGCAATATCGGGCCAAAAGTTCAATACCGGTATTCGGTATTTTTTAGATCTTAATACCGGAATACCGGTTTTAATACCGGTAGTAGGAATTGTTTCATTTGCCAGTTTTATTAAAGATAATAAATATCACAAAAAATCATTTGTAACTTATAAATTATAACAGTATATAAAGAATAACAAAAAAGTAAAGGAACAAGGAACATCTTCTGTATTTACATCACAAAAAAGTGTAAATATCACTATTCAGTCTATGGTACTATTACATATTTTTGAAATGTGATCTTAAAAAACATAATGCATCAATTGTACTGTCATTAAGCCTGAAATGTAATTATGCATCTACGCTAGTTGGTGGTACTGTCAGCAATGCGCGATGTACTTTTTCCAAGTATTTACCTCTAAATCCCTCATTTTCAAATAAATCGATTTCTTGTCGAATGGTTTTGAATATAACTGATTTCTGTATTGTATTTTGGTTTGTTGAAGTTTTTTTAGTTATCGCTATATCTAATTTTTGTTCAAGAGACAATTCCTTTTCACTATCGACATTAGTGTCATCATTAGACTGCGGATGTTTATGCAAATTTCGAGTTTCAAAAATGCAGGTGAGACAGCAAAACCTATCTAGGGATTTATTGCACTTAATAAATATTACAACAAATACCATACTTTGGTTATTTTAGATATATTTTTATATTATGCTCTTTTTGTATATTTTAGTCGTATTTAATTTGTCATAAATGCATAAAAATCCGCAGTCTAGTCATCATCATCTTCGATAACTGTACCGAATTGTTCTGAATGTAGATAGATTTGTGGGTAAAAAATTTTAAGAAAATTTACTATAAACTTGATCATATCGTACACAAAAACGTATAGGTACTATTTTTCTATGTTGGCGACCCCTGAACATATAGTGGAAAATTTTAAAAATTTCTAGTAAATACCGAAAAAACGGTATTTAAACTTGTGAATACCGGTATTTCAAAATTGTACAAATGGCTCAAAATACCGGTATTCGGTATTCCGGTATACCGGTATTGCAATCCCTAGTCGGAGCCTAACGCGGAATCTAAATCCAAAGCCGGCGCGAATCTTTTCATTTGCATGTTTACGAAGGCACCTATTTATTGTCCGATGGAACTTTTCGTCGACCACCCGCTAGGAGAACGATTGTAGGGATTTTTCTCCCTCTTCTCCACCCCATGCGAATAACTTTGACGCACAGGAAACCGCCCTTTTATCTTCTCTGTCACGACTATCGCCAATCGAGGTACATCTATGGGAATCGATTCGATCGACGTTCTTGAAATTCGAAGGACTCGAGACAGTATTTCTATTCTTCCTTCTAAAACGTCCACTATATGGAGGACTAAAAATTTCCCTTCCTGGTGTATTATACCGAGAGAAGAAAGGGAAACTGGCTGGCACGATTGGACCGCAAGATTGCACCGGCCGAAAATGAACCGTGCGTGCCATGGATTATTCCGTGGACCTTTTCTCTCTCCGTCGAAAGAATCGTTTCACTTTCTTTCCACCTCTTCTTCCTCTTTCTCTCTCACTTTTTTTTTTCTTTCTTTCCTTCGTCCACCTCCTGGTTCTTCTTCCTCTTCTTCTTTTACTCAGGGCAGGAACAGATGCTCCCGGATTTAAGCGATCGTCGCTGATAAGGCGCCGAGAGGAAATAGAAAACAGAGGGAATGCGCTTTGTCCGTAGACGCAGATGCGGCTGAAAAGTAATGCGATTAGGGCGGTCTTTGTTTATGGAACATTTGGACTTTCCAACTGTACCAGGCATGCGCTTCGAGATCGCTCAATAATTACGTTTGTTAATTTAACAACCGGACACGGTATCTCGTGGCCAGGTGGAATTCCATTTGGAAATGAAATTTAGATAAGCGTATACAGTCAGCGACGAGGATCTTTTGTTGGTCGCTCTTTCTCTCTTTCTCTTTATGTTTCTTTCTCCCTTATTTTCAGCGTTTCTTCTTCTTTTTTTTCACCGAGAGAAATACAGAACCCGACTTACCGGCGTAATGTGCGCTTTGAAACGCGCTCGTAAATTGAATTTACTTTTTTCATAAGAAGTATCTTTGAATTTGTCGGGGCATTTTAAAAAGTAAAGCTGTAGTTGTGCGAGTTTATAATGGAAATGATTCGGATACTAATTAATTAATGGTAATGTAATTTGATGAGAATTAAATTTATATATTCCGATATGAACATTGGAAAAATGTCTTCCGTTTATTCAACGGAAATCGGCAATTTGCTGTATATCTGTTTCCTTCTATATTTTTAAATGGGAATTTTTATAATAATATCTTAGACTCTGAGTGACTTTCTGCACTCTTTCAACAAACTGCAAGATCTTGAGACTTAAAGATGCGTTCCTGGAATTTAGAGCGTTAAACGGGGTCAATGGGAAAAACGACGGAACAATTTTAAAACACTGCGTAATTCACATACTGCACTTAATAACGAAACGCGAGTATTTAGCCCGCGGTGCGTTGCATCACTCATGATTCACTGTACGGCGGGAGAAATTGAATGTGACACCATAAGGAGCACTAGATATGCACGACTTATAGACGCAGACACTTAACGCTGAGCGAGAAAGGAGTATATTCATAATACCGCTAATCTAAGTGGAGCAATCTTTTTATTTAGACGTACCAAAGGTGTCATCATCCATGTCGTTAAGTATACCGTCTCTAGACACCATGGCATTTAAGAAATTATTGCTTTCAGAATTGAATCTTGCTTACAGCAGCGTTCGCCAAGTGGTGTTTTGCGAAATGAGATCGTGCCTGATGGAATCCTAAGAAAATATTCAATTGTAAAAAATTATTGCAATCGTTTGGACTCTTTCGAGGGTTTGAGTAACTAAATTAGAATAAGATTTGCAAGATTAATTTACGGATACAATTACTATGATTATCTTACATCCTCCAATTGGAGGTAGGTTCTAAATCACTAAGAGTATGATACGTTTACTATCCTCTATTTTCTATTTGTCCGTCAACTCGTTTATTACTTTAATCGTCTATTCGTCGCTGTTCTATGTGTTTTCTCGTATATTTGTCGCTGCTCTATGTGTTTACTCGTTTATTCGATGTTGCTCTATGCGCCTACTCGTCTATTCGTCACTGCTCTATGCATCTACTCGTCTGTTCGTCGCTGCTCTATGCGTCTACTCATCTATTCGTCGCGACTCTATATGTTTACTCATCTATTCGTTTATTCGTCTATTCTTCACTGCTCTATGCGTCTATTCGCCTGTTCGTCGCTGCTCTATGCGTCTACTCGTCTATTCGTCGCTGCTGCATGCGTCTATTCGTCTATTCTTCACTGCTCTATGCGTCTATTCATCTATTCGTCGCTGCCCTATGCGTCTACTCGTCTATCCGCCGCGGCTCTATATGTTTACTCGTCTATTCGTCGCTGCTCTATGCGTCTATTTGTCTATTCGTCGCTGTTCTATGCGTCTACTCGTCTATTCGTCGCGACTCTATATGTTTACTCGTCTATTCGTCGCTTCTCTATGCGTCAGCTCGTCTATTCGTCGCTGCTCTATGCGTCTACTCGTCTATTCTTTATTCGTCAATTCGTCTACCTCTATACACGTCTGGTTTCTGTAGCGGTCGAAGACAACGATCTAGAGAATGATCTAGAAAGATCCTCTCGGGATTTATAAAATTCTCGCAATACTTTAAATAATAACTTCGGAAAAATCTTTCAAAGTAGCCAAAAATATGAACTCAGTCCCACTAATCGGGATTTCACACTTTTAATTCCACACAAACCATAGGGCATTGCAGAATTCGTTGCACGATCTCTGAAAGCGGTACATCAAAAGAACTTAATATTCGTCAGCGCAACGTGCAACTTTTTTATAACATGTCGGCAACAAATGACACTCCACAGTCAATAACAGCTGATACCTATGCATTTCATTCGCGACACTATACACGTATACATTATTTACACCCTCGTTGCGTTATTTCGACGATATTATGCAGAAACGAATGTTATTTCCCGCCTAATAGCGGGACCAGGCGGGGAAACGCGCCACGCCTTCCTGGTCACTGTTATGGCGTTATAATGTACAGAGACGCCTCAGACTTTTTTACGACGGTGCGTGCAAAATTTATGTGCAATATGTGGCACATCGTTTCAACGAAAGGAAGCAAAAAAAAGAAAAAAAGAAGGAAGGGCCAGAGAGGGGGCGAGCCACGGAATACGCGACGTATAACGTCCACGGTGGAGGACATTCCGAAAAACTGACTGAATTATTGCAACAGTCGAGATTTATGCACCGACGAATAGATTCGCGTGTCGCACACTTAATACAAATCCCCTTATATTCCTTTCGTGAGTAACAGCTGAATAACCTTTCCAACAAACGATATCCATCGATCATTTTCAAAATTTCTGTAATAAACAAATACAAACTTAAACATCGTAATCGATACAAGTGGATAAATTACAACGTGAGCTAATTGTTAACGAGCAGCCAGTACCAACGGGGTGAGAGAGAATAAGGAAAAAGAGATGATCTTGAAAAATAAAAGGAAAACATTCCGGATGCTCGAGCGGCTGCAAAAGTTCGAAGAATCGAACGTACGTGGAGCGTGGAATTAAAGAGAGCCTTGCCTCTACCGATGCTTCGTACTCGTTGGAGAGCAACAATTTCATACATGCAACTCTCTGGCTTCGCAGGACGTTGAAACGTAAAATGTGCACGCAAACCCTGCCAAGGGTGCAGCTGTCACGATACGTCTTTACAACGTTATTATTTTCTGCAAATTCGACGTTGCAAAGTACACAGTGCGCGCGATACAAAATTTTCGATTCGTAAATTCGATACGCGGTATTATTAATTTTCTGGACATGAGAAAAGAAGAACATACCCGAAATTGAACGGGAAAGAGGGCTACGATGTTGGTTTGATGGGGGTAAGATAATCTCTTTCGGAATAATCCTTAAAGTGCAACACCGTTCAAGAACGCAACGCTGGATAATCAAAAGTGCATTACTCTGTAACCGAGTATATAGGAAAGATTCGTTTCTGTCGGTGCTTTCGTGCTATTATATCGCGTTGGAGGGATTTCTCTCTTTCCCTGTCTCCCTGCATTTCTCTCTTTCTTTATCGTTCTTTCTCTATCTCTCGCTTTATTCCTCGCTCCCCCTGCAGGTCTCTCTTTCTCTATTACTCTCTTGCACTCTTATACCCTCTGATTTTTCCACTATATCTCACTTTAATTCTCTCTCTTCCTATCTCTCTACCTTTACTCCACTCAGTCTCTCTGATTTCTTCCCTATTTATTTCTCTCTATCTCTCATTTTCTCTTGGTTTCTCCCTCGCATTTTCACTCTCTCTCTCTCCCTACCTCTCTACTTTAACTTCTTTTAGTCTCTCTGATTTCCTCTCTGTTTATTTCTCTCTATCTCTCATTTTCTCTTTCTATTTTTCTAGGTCTCTTCCTCGTATTTTCACTCTCTGTCTCTCTATCTCTCTACATTAACTTGTCTCAGTCTCTCTGATTTCCTCTCTATCTCTCATTTTCTCTTTCTATTTCTCTAGGTCTCTCCCTCGCATTTTCACTCTCTGTCTCCCTATCTCTCTACATTAACTTGTCTCAGTCTCTCTGATTTCCTCTCTGTCTTTCATTTTCTCTTTTTATTTCTCTTGGTCTCTCCCTCACATTTTCACTCTCTTTCTCTCGCTATCTCTCTACCTTAACTTCTCTCAGTCTCTCTGAATTTCCTCTCTGTTTATTCCTCTGTCTCTCATTTTCTCCTTTTAATTCTCTAGATCTCCCTCACATTTTAACTCACCCTCTCTCTTATTTTCTCTCTCTTTATTACTCTGTCTTTCTCCCCTATCTTTGTTCATCACTCACCCCCTGTTCCTTTCTCTCTCTCCCACTTTGCAAAGCGATTCCGAGCAGGATTGCGGGTCAGCTGTCATTTCCCAGGCAAAACAAACAGCCGTAGCGAACGTCATGACCTCCCCTAAACCCATTCACCGATGGTTAATTTCGGGGCATCGGGATATTTACTTGGTTACTATTAGCTGATTTATTTCCAACCCTTTCCGGCGTGGTCCCTCTCGATTTTGTAAATCGTTAATTATATCGATTCAACGTACTCGCGATTTCAGCGGCTTACAATTACCTGCAGGCGCGTATGAATTCGACGATATAGAGAAAATTCGGAATAACGCATTACAATCTAATTAATTCAGGCACGATCGGCGAAACGTTCAACGCGGCTGCTACTTGTCGATGATTTATGTACGCCCGATGAGCCGCGTAATGTATGCTAATCATTGGAAATCCAGTCGGACATTGTTTCCGTAACTAAATGTCGATGTTTCGTATGCGTGTTTTTGATATATTATTCTTTCCGTATGAAATTCAACCAATGAAGTTTCACTGCTCGTTGACTTCTCGACAAGTTGACAATGAAAATTCCCCGAAACATCGGACGGACCATGTCGAAAATCGTTGATTTCTTTTTGCCGATCAAAAACGAATTGCATTAACGGGTCAACCGGTGCGAATAAATTAGCACAAAAATGCATGGACAAACAACGTCCTACCTGAACGTTCAAGTATTTACCTGGTTATTCGATACTCGTACGAAAATATATATTTACCTTGTCCTTTCGTCTTCGTGTCTTCCTGTCTTCTTCATCTTTCTCTTCTCCGTTTTTTTCCCCTTCCCTCGTAAAGTTCAAATTTTCCTCAGTCTGTGTGCATAAATTAACAAATTTAATTTCGAACGTTTCCAATAACATGCTAAACTTAAATTCGCATCGTTTCACGTTTAGACGTCGTTCAGAATGCCAATAAACGTGAAAGCACTTTACCTGCACAAAGTCCATGTCTTTCCGCGTCATTTGCAATCCTATCGTGTATCGTTCATTTAAATACTGACGAAAAACCTCGCATATTGGTTGACCGAGACCAAGTAGAATGAGATTCTCTATCTCATCATTCAGAATGAAGACGTAAGAATCACATTTAACACGATAAAGTTATCGTGAATTCTTTCGATCCATCTGTCTCGAGGCAGGACATTAAGTAAACGAAAATTGACAGTGGTGTTAAAGCACAAGACGTAAGATAATTTACTCTGAACGAAAACGAAACGATGCCCTTAAAGCGGTTGAACTTCTCTAGGTAAATGGCGGACGTGTGAATAAATTAAACGTTTTAAAATTAACAAGTCGGCGATAACCTTTTCGCCTGTGAAAATGAAATATTTATGATCTGTCGGACGTGCGGAAGGTCTTCGAAAATTCGACGTCCCAAACAGGTTTGAGACGCGTCAGATCAAACGCGAGATAAAACACCATCGGTCAGTGGTTGGAGTCTGATCAGTTAGGATCCCGGCGAGTCATTTCGCCTTTACCTCACCCACCCGAATGGGAATACGGTGAATAGTTTGATTTGCGCCTGGGAACCGGTTCTTCTAAGATCGTATCGGACTTCTTAACAATCCATTCGCATGAAAATGTTTTATCGCCTCATTTGGCTATAGGACGAGCCAGATCAGACAGATTTTTGACATTGATGCGCTCCTTGCGGATAATTAAATGCCTCGATTTTCGTGAAGGCTTTTTTAATTTAGTATCTGGTTGTTGATGGTGTATTTCTTTTTAATTTTGACTGCCGGGGTCATTTCGCTTACGACCTACTGTTTTATGTGGATTTCAAGTCATCAAGTATTGCAAACAATAGAGGAAACGTCCGCTAGAGATGATTAGGGAGTTGAATTTGGTTCCATTGATTTAAAAATCTTTTTTTACAGATTTTGTTTAGGATTTACTGTTTTATTTGGATTCTGATGACCAGCGCTATGATGTATTAAATTTTAATAATATGGAAATCACCTAGAAGTGATCGGAGTTGCGAGTTGGGCTCCATTGACTGCTTAAAGCTTTTTTTGAATCACTGAGGCTATTATTTACCTAATGAGACATTGTAAACATTTCCTAGAGGTGACAGAAATATGAATTTGGTCCTACTAATTGTCAGTACTAAATTAACGAGTTTGCTGCTATTTAGAGAAACTGTTCATTACAGTTTCCATAATTTCGAATCAGTCTAAAATTGTAGATTTGAAAAGTAATTGCAGTGGAAATAAAAGAGAATAGGAAATTCTATTAAATAATATTTTAATAAAATATCTTGTAAATGTTCATAATTTCTTATTTAGAGATTCCACAGATTTTAAAGTTACATATGAAACACAAGAATTAACCCAATTAAATTCCGTAGAGTTATTTCAATCTAAAAAGAAGTGTAAATCCATTCGACAAACAGTTCGTTAACGAAACGTCGAAGTCGTCGACGAATTTTCGTTTAACGCAGTCGTAAAACGTTGCTCTCGCGATGTCCCATCGTTCGAAGCGAAAATTAAACGTAGAAAATGATGCATTTAATATTAATTTACGTTTTAACGTACGTCTTTATTTCGCATTTACAAACACGTTAATGCGATTCTGCTTAACCGGCATTGTAACTGGACATTAAAAAGTGAACGCGCTAATAGCGGAATATCCGATTAAACGAATATTACGATCGTAACACGCGAACCGCCGCGACAAGCTTACAACGATGCGATTTATTTCATGCCATACGGATGAAATGAAATATAAATCATAGAATTTACATAAACGTCCTCGTAATTTTCGATATTTCCATATGCCGTAAAGAATACGCGTTTAACGATAGGACCGCTCTTTTTCTTCCTTCTCCTTTCTTTTTTTTTTATATTTGACCCATTTCGAGATGGAAAAAAAAATTCTCCATCCATTCAAGGTAATCGTATTCCATGATAAAATTCCAACTAATCAGAACCGCGAGGACTAATTTAAATCTTCCATCCGCACCGGTATTCAAATTTACCTACTTTTATTTTCTCACTTCACTGCGCGAAAATACTTCATTTCGCCGAATTCATCGAACGAAATGGATGAGGAGGTGTTTCCTTTGGACGTAGAAGTTGTATTATTTTAAAGGGTGTAATTTACCGCGACAGATGTAGCGTTGCTTGCCAAGTAATTAGGAAGGTAACGAGCGTTGCGCGAAGTTAATCGTGCGATAGTCATCGAGGAAGCGACGGTATTGAGAATGGCAGAGACGTTGGAAGAGAAAGAGACTTGAAGAGAGACTTCGAGAGGAAGAAAACAGATCGAATGGACAAGAAAGAGATGCAGTGATACGTGCAGAAATGAAAGAAGAGATACGCGTAACGAGAAGATGAATATCAAGTAGGAACAGATAATAGGAGAGGCAAAAGAGTATTAGAAAAGAGAAGAAACGTTCTGCAGAAGAGTATCAGAAAAGAGATGAAGATACAGAGAGAGAAGAAAGAGGAAAAATCAAAAACGAAATTTTCAAAACACAAAGAACTTTATTTAACACTTCCTTGATGTTACATTGCAATTACATTTTCTTTGAAACTCTGGAGAAAATCGTTTCAGCATTGCTCCATTCCACAACACAGCGAAGAAAGCAACAATGTTCAAGTCAATCTATCAGGCTGAAAAGGAGGTCTACCAAATTAACCCTGCTGTTCTGCTCATTTATATCTCACATTCGCATTCCTATCAGTCATAGTGACCCGGCAAAGAAAGGTTCACATTGTAACCCTTTGCGGTCCCAAATATTTCATTAATTTTCATAGTGAGCTAAATGAAATTAATTTTGCAATATTTTCTATCATTACTTACTTATTCACTTGTTTAAATGACATCAATTGCTATTTATGTGGACGGACAATTAGGTAATATTACAAAATCATTGTAAAATTGGAAAGTCCTTATTAAATTGCTAAAAAGTAAAAAGAACTCGACATAGGACTGCAAAGGGTTAAGGGACATAAATATACAAACAGGTAGACGTAAATTGTTAAATATATTCAATATCAAAAACTAATACTTAGAAACATACTATTTGTTCAAATACAATCTCTATTTTGGGTCATATAAACCCCAAGCAGAACAGCAGGGTCACACAAAAATCAGCAATTAGGAGCTTTATAAACGTTATATAAAAAATGGAAAATCAGTCACTTGGTTAATTCCTTGGATTTAGCGTTTAAAAACGATTCTGTGGTAACATCGAGCTCCCTTTCCAGCCACTTTGCTCACCTCGTGCTCCCGGCTTAAGTAACAAGGCTCGGGTAACTATACCTGCCAACAGAAACGACTTTGCGCTATGTTGTCCATGGGCCTCTTGGGATCTATGGACGGCAGAGAAGCGGGGCCCCTTGGGTGGGCCCACAGATGCGTGAAGAGAAGAAAGGAAAGTGAAACTTTCTGCGTCACAACAACCTCCATTGGCGTTGTGTACAAACATTGCAAGGGACTAACCAAGGACGGTCCAATGGGTTCCTTTAATGTCCTATAAATATTTCTTCCCGTTTTAAAGTCTGACGAGCGTGTCCGTGATGAGTCGATTGCAAAATAAACCTCGAACAGAAGCATGATGGAAGATCGACTAACTGTAACTGGCCTTTCATGAAATTCAAATTTCTAATGAAAGCCCGCGCGATGTTACGCCGGAGTGCGCTGTTTATCATCGACTTCTATTCCTCTTCGGGGGAAACGCTCGTTGTTATTTGGGCCTGATTGAAAGTATGACGTGACGTGGCCGACAGGCTGTGATCAGCGGTTTGCATTTGTTACCGGTTTCCAGGTTGCAGACTATTCTTATACACCGTGGGATAGAAATAGAGAATTTTTTCTTCTTTTTTTTAATTCCAGAATAACGTGATGTCTCGATGTCTTTTAGAACTAGGAGAAGTTTTGGATGAGATTATTTATGATGAATGGACGGTGGAGTAATTTGAGCGTCGTTAGAGATAATCGTATGTGGAGGTTCTTTGAAAAAATTGGAAGATGTATCCTGAAACTCAGTGGGTGCTCGTGAAAACGTGCTAACCGTTTCCTGCTCGGTGTTGAGAGTTCTAAGACGATTCGTTACAGACACGGTATTGCTGTTTGGGGATGGTACGGTTTGACGACAGAAGGGGTAGGGTCTTTTTTTTTCAATGACCTCGAGTTTGTTTCTTTTTATTTATGTTTCGAGGATTTCCATCGCAGTGGGGGTGTCCACTCTTCAAGTTGCTCACAATGAGAGCTAAATTCGACGTCCTTCCTCTCTAGTGAGACTCTTTTTCTGTTTGGTGTATATAGTATTTCTTTCTCTCTCTTTCTCTCTCTTCTCGTTCTCTCTTCGATTCGATGGCCTCGACCAACGAGAGATAGTCAGATACGGGTACATAAAGCAGAAGGAATCGCCAACAATGAGGCAACAATGAACCGTCGTGCACCCTGCTGCCTGTCAACCGCCAGACTTCTGCATTTTGTGGGAACCCCATTTATACATTTCCCTAACGTACCTGACACCGACTGGTCAGAGTTTCTCAAGTTCCTTATCCATCCAAGCGTGACAAAAATGTATAATTTAATAGCCAGCCCATCCGCGAGATTGTTATTAAGTGGAGAACGAGAGGGGGAGAGTAAGTGAGGGAGAGAGGGAGAGATTATAATCTCAGCACGCTTCATTGGAATTATAATTGTATATCTACGGGCATAAATTCTCGTAGGGAAAACGTTTTGCAAGTACCTATTACATTTGCATGACGTAACGATAAACCATACCGCGTTTAGCACATCGCGTAACATCTTTCCGCCATTTGCGAGATTACTGGATTTCCTTACGAAAAATTTTGCCAGTTTATTTTACGTGCTGCGTGATGAAACTTGTAATTGGTAAATATTCCGTGATCATAGCGTAAGAACAAGTATAAATTACTTGAACTTTGAATGATTGAAGTTCAGATTCAAGGGGTATCGTTTCTAAGAAAATTTCCTTGCATGTCATGTTCTAGGAGGTGCTAACATTTTTTAATTAAACTTCTTTTCACCCGAGTACAATGCAAAAAATGACAATACTCAGTTTAAATTCTCACATAATGAAATTCCTCGGTGACTTGAGCTCTCAGTGCTTCAAGCTTAATTTCAATGGCCTCTTAGAAAATTTCCTTACAAGTTATACTCAAAGAGATATTACTATTTTCTAAGTAAACATCTTTTAATACGAATACAATACAAAAAATGACAATACTCAGTTCAAATTGTCAAAATTCTCACATAATGAAATTCCTCGGTGTCTTGAGCTTTCAGTGCTTGAGGCATACTTTCAATGATCTCTTAGAAAATTTCCTTGCACGTCATACTCCAAGAGATGTTACTATTTTCCAAGTAAATATCTTTTAATCCAAAAACGATACAAAAAATGGCAATACTTAGTTTAAATTCTCAAAATTCTCACATAATGAAATTCCTCGGTGACTTGAACCCACAGTGCTTGAAGTTTAATTTCAATGGCCTCTTAGAAAGTTTCCTTACACGTCATACTCCAAAAGATATTACTATTTTCTAACTAAATACCATTTAATCCAAGTACAATACAAAAAATGGTAAGTAATAGTTTAAATTCCAAAAATTTTCCCATAATTAAATTTCTCAGTAGCTTGAACTCTGAAAGTTTCAAATTCAATTTCAATAACTATTGCCTCTTAGAAAATCTCACACGTCATATCCTCAGAGATGTCAATATTTTTGAAGTAAATTACTTTTAATTCAAGTACAATCCAAGAAATGGCACTACTCAATTCAAATTCCCAAATTCTCCCACAACGAGATTTCTCAGATTTTAGGAGTCACTTGAAAAATCCCCGAAACCCGGTATAAATGTAAAAGTATCGTTTCCCACCACGTCGAAAAGGTTTCGTCTCGAGTTCACCGGCACGCGAAGAGTGTACTCCTTCCATGAGTCAAAATCGCACCCCACGTGCCGATATATTATACTTTACATCCTTGGTCAAACTCAGAAGACACCTTTCTGACACTAGAATGAGGATCCCTGGAAATATTTCTCAGCTAGCACAATATGGAATAATGGGATTACATAAACAACGGCAACAAGCTATTGTGGCTGGTTAGGTAGCTAGGTAGCTATGTAGGTAGATACCTACCTATGGGTTAGGTAGGTAGATCCACGAAAGTATAGGCACGACGAAGGTGCAGTTGGCCAGGAGACGGTTGCCAGATTGCGGCCAGTATTGAGCCCGATACTTTGTGGATTTCGTACAATAAAACCGGCACCACAACGACACACCAATACCGATCTCGTCAGTGCAGTCAGCTACCCTACGGCAAGCGGTTTCATTCAAGTAGCGACACGCCGGCCTTTCTATAGGGGCGCCATCGCTATCGCCACCCCACAGGGGAATTCCACGGTGGATGCGCGTCTCGCCACCCCAGTGTCAATGGCTGGTGCATTGTCAAAATATTGGTGGCGATCGGATCGTGCGAGCTTTTGTGCCGATGCCTCATGCCCCTGACTTTTTTTCTACAAAGCCCTGCGGACGTCCTACGTTCCTCCTGAAAGACCTCACCGTAACGGGTCGCAAAAGCGGAGGAAAGCGATTTCCGCAGTTCGTTGGTATCTGTTGCGACGTTCGGTAATCTCGGAGAGGACCTTTGTCGGTGAGAACGTCGATGGTGAATTTCAAAGACGATAAATTATTCTTCGATCCTTCGTCATGGCTAAGCGCGACACTACAAATTGCAGGGTTGAAGAGGATTTCAGGGGATGACAAATAAACGGTGTTCGAATTTTTCTTTAGATTTCTTCGAAGTAAAAGAAAGAAATTATCTTCTATTATTCCAATGTAATTGTATTTCCTCCGTGCACGAGAATGACAAAAATTTCATTCCTGTTTCGCGTATCGGTGACTTCGTTTTTTTTTTCAACCCTGTGCACACGTCAATGCATATTTACCGAACGCAGTTCAAACACGTCGAACCGTCGATCGACCGATTGTAATTCGCAAGAGGAGACGGGGTTTTTTTTTCATCGGGTGCATTCGATATTTTTTCATGTTTCAATTTTTTCACCTTCTCATTTATCTCCCCTCGTTTCCTCTTGATGCGGAAACAAACCGGCCCCGAGCAAAGACACGATAATGGAATAAAACGAAATAACAATGCACGGATGGGGATTCATATGGATTAAATAAAGCAAATCTCACCGACGTCGATCACAAGGGGAGTCAACATAATCCAGGTGGACGTTAACGAGCGAAAAAAAATCGGGGGTGTACGCGCTTGAATTCGACGCGGAAAAAGTCACAATGTGAGAGTCGCGAATTTGCAATACAGCTACGTGTTATCGGCACGCTATTTTTTGCGACGACGCTCCCATCGCGAGCAAGGAATTCAAAAAGACGAGAACGACCTTTTCCTGGCAAAAAGAAAGAGCTCCTGGCAGAAGTTCGCTTATCGTCGATCGTTTATGGACGTCCTCCGGCAAACCGCAAACTACTGCTCGTAACGGAGACGCGGTTGGAGAACTTTTCAAAAACGCACACGCGAGTCCGCGGTTTCTAGTCGCCATCAATGTAATACCTTTTTTTTTATACTTTATCCGTGCAGTATATTGGTATAAAAACAACCGTCAATTATCTGGATTTATTCCCATGATAAATATTTACGTCAGAAATCATTTCTGCTCCGTAGTCATTTTCTCTATATCTTTGCTTTGGAAACAATAAGATTTTTTTTAAACCTAGAGATTATATTTTAGAAATAGAGTAGTACAAATCGATGAACTTATTTCTAAAGCTAACATACAATTCTCTTTACATCGACATGCCATTGTTAGATACTTTATTAATCAATATTTTAATACTTATTTATAGAGAAGAATGTATTGAGCATTTATAACAATACGTTTGCTGCAAGCTCGTTTCATTCGCTTACTCAACCTGTTACGATTTCTACCTGTTTTTCTACCCTTATTAATTCTCTGCGGACGGAGACATTTTCGAATATTCAGACACAATCATTTATTCGGCCATTCAGAACTATCCATTTATCAAAAAGTTGCACTATTAATGCATATAAATTATTAATTACTATTTGTGTAATCATATTCCGTAGGTTGTATTTCGACTTTTCAACTCTAGGTAATCGTGTATGAATGCGGCAATAAACTATAATTAAATATTTTCTCAGATCACATACATGCGTCGCTAGTCCTCAAAGGGTTAATAGTTACGTCATAAGTGTATTTCTTTTAACCCATTTGCATCACAAGCGCATATATGCGCGCTCTTTTTCTGGTCACTATCATCGAAACGCATTTAAGCATTCACATTGTGAGTGAGTAGCAACATATATGAATAGTCTAAATTATTTATACAAAAAGTACAATATCACTTTTTGAAATACTGCTAGACTCAGACTTAATATTAAGAAATTTGATTTTATAGATGTATTTTTGAATTTGTCATATAATGCAAATGGTTTAACGACAGATATCTTCGACAAACAATAATCCACCCGTAAGGATATATACATACAATCCTCTCTTATCTGCTTTCCACCCCGTTCGACCAAAAGGGTTAATCCGGATCGTCGAAAATCGTCGCACGATTAAAAAGGATCGTTCAATGGGAGCGCACTACCCGTGGGGCAGGCATAATAAGTACATCATTAAACGCAACCGCACCTACCGTAGATTTGTCGGGTAGAGCGGCTTAATGACGATTAATACACCGTACGCCGGGGCATACTCTCGACTATTAATGAGCGGCGAAGCGTCTAATTGGCTCCGAAAGCCACTGCCATCCCAAAGTATCGCGCTCACCTAGTATTAAAGTATCTCGTCCCCCTCGTATCCGCGAGGCCTCTTTAGGGCAATCAGTAACCACCAATCCCTGCTTTCTAAGCGGCCTTATATCTTCTCTTTCTCTCTTTATCTTTCACATTTCGTCTCTCATCTTCTATCTTTTGCACGCGCGAATCCACGTACGCGCTGTTTGCCGCGAGTATTAGCCGCATTAAAAGCATCGCTCCTCGTAAGGTCTCATCTGCATGAACATCTGACATACGGCGGGTAGAAGCGATTGCTGCCCCCATCTGCCATCCTTTTTACCCCATTCCTGGGACCCTTAAACGCTTTTGATCACGAGCCAGCCTGGCAATGAAACTGAGATCAGGGCCGTAGATGGTACCGGAGAATCGCATTCCTGAATTCCGCGCGTTTCTCCGCGCCGGATCGAATTTCGACGACACCCGCCGCAGCGGGCTAACTTTCGGCACGCTCTTAAAAAGATATCCATACCGGTGGAAAACACCTTGCGTTGGTTAATGTTCAAGAATGAGGTGGTACAGCGTTTTTTTTTTTAGTTATTAGTCACTTCGTGATGCTGAGGACTATGGTGGGTAAAATGATAAAGGCTTGGACTTTCGGTGATCAGTGGCAAATTCAAATTCTCCACCACCTGTGGGAGATTTTTAATTTTTTTCTGGATGATGTGTATAGCGTAGCAAGATGTGTGTTTACCAATGATCGTAGAAGCCGAATAACACAATTTTGTGATTTTTGAAATTAGGGAGACTATGGGGGTAAGAAGATAGGGTTCGCATTCCAGGTCATCGGGGGTGAGTTCCAATTATCCACCACCCATGAGGAAAATTTATAATTTTTCTTATTTGATATGTATAGCGTAGTAAAATGTGCATATAAGAAATGATTGTAACAGTTGGAGCCGAAAAAAACGACTTTGTGAGTCTTGAGATTGTGCCTGTTGATTTGGAAGGGAAGGAAGTTGGCTGTTTTTATTTTAGATTGAAGATTGTGTTTATTTTGATGGAAATCTATAATTTTGGGTAGACTCAAGCAACGTGTGTATAATTAAACAATAATGTGAAGCAGTTAAACAGTCATTTAGAAAAATTGTCCAAAAAGAAAGAGGATTTGTGGTAGGGCCAACTAATTGCGAGTCCGAGCCATTAACTTCGTAATCACCATAGTCTCTAAAAATAAAGTGTACACTAGCGAGTGGACATCTTAATTACATATCTCTGTGCTTACAGTTTTAAGTAACATGACCTTGAGAAAAGTGTGTTTGCTCCATACATTACTTTTGATAAATGTACTTCAGATAAGACATTGAGAAATAATCGCTGCGACGAAGTAGCTTCGCGTGGACAACGAGGGTGAAAAGGGGTTGCAAGCATTTGAATTATAATCTCTATCATGAATGAAACTGGTTACTATTAGGTGCCGGATTAACAAATATTTCTACTCGACGATGGGGTCATTTCCGTGCAAGGGTGGACAGTATCCCGTCCGTTCATTTACATACTTTCCTCGTAAGAACTCTGAAGGGCTCGTAAGATCAACTTGAAGTAGGTTAAATTATCCCCAGCAACAATGGCCCTCGTTGAGCGAAAAGAATGCATGAAATCTCCATTCCTTTGTACCTTTCCAGCACAATATTCACCGTCGACACAGAGGGTGACTAATACGAGTGTCTTCCGACGATTCTTAAAGACTCATTAACAAAACAAACGATTCTACGTTAGGACAGCACGTTCTTAAGAACTCTCGATACCTGTCATTTCCATACTATATTCAAAACCATGGTTTACAAGATCAGCCGAAAAAAAATATGTTAAATCGTTTTCCAACAATACTCCATCGACTCGAAAGAATACACGGAATTATCCATTCTTTGTGCTCTTAAACCACAAACCCTACAATCCACGTAAACAGTGACTAACCGAAATTCCTGAAAAAGATCCACATCTTCGTAAATTCGAATCAAACATCGCCAAGCCTTTGAACCATTCTCATAGTTTCGTTAACAAAACAAATATTCCCACGTTAAGAAGATCCGCCACGGTCTAAAATTCTCTCGATGTCCTCACAATTCATCTCCATACTTGAATCTATGAGTACCGTAGGCCACGTTTTACGAAATCGTCATAAAAATGTGTTAAATTATCACCAGTGACAATGAGTCTCATCGGTCCAAAAGAATAGCACGCTGTACGTTCCTTTCTTTATCTTTCTTAAAGGCACAAAACTCGAAGCTTTGGCGTAGAGTGTGACTGATGTGGAAGTATTTCTTTGGTAAACGTCTCCTTACGGATGGTGGCATATTCCGCGTTCCCCCGTCCTCCCTTTGTTCGTGGAAATACGTATGAAGCGTGACAAAACGCGAGGACTTAAGAAAGTCTACGCGTTTTGTCACGCGGCGAACATTTGGACGACATTCGTGGCAAACGAGTCGTGACGAGGACGGGGCCAATTCCTGCCTCAAAAGAATATTCACAATGCCCATTCCGCGGCTCATCCTTTATTTTTGAGGTGTTCTCACAACGCGCCTGAATCCCTTGGTATACTTACCAAAAGGAATACCAGGCGCGATGATAATGAATAACTGTAGGACGACCGAGTAAGGATAACGGTTAACGATCCGTTTTCGTCGTTTAGAACGATCTTCCGGGACGGCGTTTTTGACGTAACGTGCGCGGAAAAATTAATGACCGAGTGCACTTTGTTCGTTTGCGCTTTAACCGACGATTGTCTTCGATATTCCTTATGTGGACGATTCGTGGTGTTTCTCGAATGAGGTCGTTATATTAACTGTTTGCAATTCGAATCTTACGGTAGAAATGGTTTTCGTTGTCAATTACGTCTTGGAGGGTTTAAAATATTTCTGGAGAAAGTTTATTTTCTATCAGAAGAATTTGGGAATTGAGAATTGGTTTTTACGTTGAGCTTAGATATTATGTGATTTGTTGTATCGGGAGAGAAAAATAAGTATTCAACAATGGAATATTAGATACTAAATTAATTTTTGTGATTAATTGACTACCTAATAAATTATGTAGTCAGTTTAATAAGTCGTTATTAGCACCAAAACTACCGATCGAAATGGACGGCTCTCAATTTTTTAAAATTTCTCCAACTGGTAGGGACTCCGTAAAGTAAATATTTCATTTCAACCTTAGAATGCAAAAATTTCTTAGCTGACCGTCTATTTCGAAGGCACTTAATTAGTGCATTTAAATATAGTAGATTTAATCGCAGTCATTCTAGCATCAAATCTGTTAACAATTTTTTTACAGAAATTTTACATTGCACAAAAGTCGTTTATTTATGAAATAGCAAGCTGCAGAAAATACCGTAAACACTTCGACTGTTAATGTAAAATTTTTAACAAAGCAGCCACAAGTACTGCTCCAAGTGGTTGGACAACGATAACAGTACAGACACACACGCGGAAAGTCATCGCCATTGTTTGTGCACCCGTATCCTTCCTTTTTTTTATTCTGGAGGATCGTGCAAATAATTGCCGTTAATAGTCAAAGAGTTGCGATACGGTCCTGGATTGCAAGCAGTGCACACAAATGTTAAACAAGTAACAACCCTTCACGGTTGAAGCACGCCCTAGTCTGGTCCCTTTTTCCTCGACCCTTCAATTTAATCAGCCTCATTCAGTCTACCGCGAAACAACCTGCCACATGGTGGCCATTGTAGTGCACTGGATATTATTAACGACACACTCACTTTATGCGCGTGGATCGTTTCGTCTACCATTCTCTTCTTTCTTTCTTTTCTTTTTTTTTATAGCTCGCGCTATCACCACCGTGAATAAACACCCAAACCGCCATATGCACTCTTGTGCCCTCTTTGTTGCTGCATTATTGTCATTTATCCACCCCATAAAGCCGCGTGACAGAAATTTGTCGAAGATGGCCACACTTCGAACCCTCAAACATACGGCGCATTAGAGACAAAAAGTGTTTATTCGCTTTTGTTTGTACGGGATTAATAAATTAAATGATAGTGTTGTCTCGCTGTTGGAGAGTGAGCTCTTGGTGTGGTCTTTGAGGTTTACTCTTGAATTTTAATATTATTATATTGTGGCGCATGTATTTTATTGTCAATTGTGCCTGGGAATGAGATATTTTTAGCTCCGAAAAATATAGAGTGGTATAAAAATTGTTTGTGCTGCAGTTGAACATTAAATTGGTGAAATTAAATGTTATCTGACGATTTAGAGTATTATGACAATGAGATTAACATAAAACTTAAAGCTTAGATCTTTATAGCTGAACAATAATTCCAGCCACTTTTCTCCAATCTGGAAGGAGTTTTGTTGCGGTGCTCTTTATGTTTCCATGGAAAGAATAGACTACTTCATTTGCGGAAATATTGGCCGTATAAAACAGGCTACGAGAGTTTAAACGAGCGAAAGGTTCTCCATCGAATGACACCTATGCTGTGCATCCTATGTCCCATAAAACCGTACATCCTGATATAAGAAAACCGTTTAAAAGACCGTATAATTTTTGTCCCAAATACAGAGTACTCACGAAAATTCTCTAAATATATATTTCAAATAAATTGAAGCATACAAATCTTTTTTCAAAATTTATCTTTCCATCGATTTAACGGATGAATACATCAGCTTTCAATATTCAATCTTCTACAAATCTTCTCAACTTTAAGATAATACCTTATACTTATGTTTGCGTTTCCAGTCTCTGATAAAACTCTTTAACTTGAGATACTATAATCTTCTTTCAAACTTCCTATTAAAACTTCTTTCATAATGAAACATTCCTATATTAAAATTCATCTATACGTATACAATTCTAAAAAAAAAAATTCAAACGCAAGAAAAAGATCGTAGGCTCCAAAGGGTTAAATCATCTCGGAGTGTTTCATTAACGGTTTCCATTTTCGACACTTTCTCCCTTTGACCCAGAATTTTTTCCCAGTAGAATGCATCTTTAAAAAAACAGAAAATTTCAATGACATCAATAGCGCATAATTACCAAATTTTCGTCACAATGTCCGTAAGATTTTCACAAAGTCATCGTGCGACACCGTGATCTCTTAACGAGTATTCTTACGAGATTGATTTTATTCCGGATTGAATATTGAATAGGATAGAATGCACCTCTCGAAATCAACGAGTCTATCAGTTCATTCGAGGAGGCCAACAATAATGATAATGACGAAGATGACTATGGCAGTTGCGATGATTAACGATTATGGGCTGACGGTCGGTTTAGTTCGATTTGTCTTCGTGAGAGACCCGAAGTAAACTATCCTTTAATCGCTTCACCACTTTCGGGTTCGTATAATGAATTTACACGGTGATCGAGAAATTTTCAAGGAAGAATGCTCCAACGTCGACAAATGTCGAACCCGTGAAATTATGATTTTCTACTTCATTTGTTTTCTTTTTTAATTTACTTTATTTCCCTGGAGTGAATTATGAGCGTTAATCCTTTGTAACTTGATTTATTTTTACAGATTGATGATTTCTACTAATTAATTATTTTAATAATTTTAATAATTTAATTTTAGCTATATTATTATAATATTAATATTATACTCTAATCGCGACATAAGAATTATTGAAAATTAACTAACTGATAAAATTTTGCATAGTTAAAGACAGGAATGTAAAGAATTAATTTCAAAGATTAGAAATAAAATGGTAGAAAAATGTACTACGAATCGTATTGTATATCAGTTTGATATGAGACCGCAAAAGATTAAAGTTCATGTCACAGTCAGTTTAGAGGAATTAAATGTCAAAAATGTCTCCCAACTCATTTGAAAAATGGATTCACCGACTCTCACTCTGACGCTTGTAATTCCCGTTGCATATTAAAAACACGAATCTAAGATCCTTGTCGCGCAAGACTTTTATTATAAAATATCTTAAAAGCCATTGATTCGACTAGATAGTAGATAAGTTCAAAAAACCTTATAGTTTCCCGTGAAAAATGAGTCTCTTTGCAAGGACTCCTTGTCTACCCTGTGTGTTCACCGTAGAAGATGATATCGATCATTTAAACTCCAAAGCGTTGCTATTGTAACTATCAATCAGTCACCGCTGTGACTTTTATTGTAACATTAAGACTTGGCAGTCGTTAAAAAAAGGTGTAATTTATTTTACAAGTGCCGTGTCCTCTATTGCGGCCATTAAATCTGATGGGACAGAGTACCGGAATGCCGATGTTAGATCCATCTCGGACTCTACCCGGAAAGAATACACGTACACGTACCTGTCCGTAACTGAACGTAAACGTCTCGAAAAGAAATACAGATTTGACGTAACAGATACTCTCACGTACAAGATTTATGCAGACGAGGCTACATAAAATTCCTATTTACATTATTCAAAACATCACTCTTTCGATCTTCCGTTGAAATATTCAATTTTACGTTCCTCCTCTTGAATTTGATTATTTCCAACCCTTACGCTACTGATATACATGAAATCATCCTGAAATTCTGACGATTTTCAGAGAATCAATTCATGCGGTGGTGCAGAAGGTTGACAAGTACAGGTGTGATTAACCAGTTAACTGTGCTGAAAATTCTTTAAAATTTTGGGTCACGAAAATCGAGAGATGAGCATAAATCTGTTTCAAATTGTCGATACCCTTTAGTTCTTCGTTTTACTTCGGAATGGCCTCAAAATATTGCAAACACCTTGAAATTCACGAATATATTTTAGTTTTCGCCAAAATTACAATTTCAATAATCAGTGGTAGCTTTTACGCATAACGAGTATACTCGTCAAACACAGCTAACTGGTTAAATTTAAAAAATGTAAAATAATGTATATAGATTTATTGCTCCAACTCCTAATCAATGGGTCCAAGTTAAACTATTCTTTTCAGAAAACAGCAAGCCATTTTTCCTCTACATTAGAGGTATCACATTCTCACTAGTTTAACCCTTTCCGGGCAGCATATTGAATAAATTAATTTTGAATATTCTTCTTTACAAAAAGTAGTATTATTGGTGATATATAAAACAAAAAAAGAATATACCACAAAGCAGGCTTAAAATATATATGAGAAAATGTAGTCATTACACTATACCATTAAGTCTGAAAGGGTTAAAATCCTCCAAAAAATTGCAGATCTGAACGAAAATGGACTTAGTACTTAAAAGCAATTCTCAAGCTTCCAAAAAAATACAAAAGAAAGATATACAAAGCAGTCAAACGGATCAATCAACCCCTACTACAAGATATAATACATTCCAAACTCTCCAAGAAACAAGGTGCAAACGGCCCATCGGTGGCTGAGAAGCCGCCTTTAAAACCTCAAATCCACAACGAAACGACCCGATCGTACGTCGTCGAAGATAGAAGAAACAACGTCAGACAGAATATCAAGGATATACTGCATCGAGGGTGTTATAAAACACAAACCCGCCAAGAAGATTGCCGATTCAAAGCGGCTCGGTATCTGCGGCATTAGTCGAACACGCGTTCGTCGATAAAATAGCAGTCAGGCAGGTAGTTGGGATTCGGGGTCGACAGGGTGGCTCCGCTAAGCTTCCTGTCAGGGTTGCCCTGGTGGAAGGAGAGAAAGAGGGCTTGTTCTATAACTACTTTGACACGTTCCCCGTCGCTGTTGTCAGTGAGTTTTGGTCGAAAGAGCCACGGGATGTCGTGTACCTCGCAGCGGTACATCGGCGTCCCGTGGCTCCTTTCGGACCGAAACACCTCGAAACACTTTAAAATCGGTGTATCAGAACTCGGTGCGTGCTCCTTCGTTGCTAGTATGATGGATCGAATTTCTATGCGAATAACGAAAACGCAATGCGCCCACGAAATCGTGGATAATCGAAGTTTTCGATTGTTATCTGCGACGATGTGTTCGCGGGTACCATCGATCATATACGAGACTTTGAACTATGCGAGAGAGAATTATTCCCTCTACATGGCTAACGAGACGAATGACTGACATGGGGAATTTTTTCTTTAATAATTCTTACACGCGAGGAGGTGGTTAGGTGGGAAGTTTGTGTGGGATGTTGTGGTAACAGGGATAAATTGGTTGTTGGGTGAATATAATGTAAGGTGGTTGTGAATTTTGAAATCTTTGATTTTGCTACTTTGAGAAATTAATTGTGAGAAGTACGTTGATGATGGTACTGTTGCGGATTCAGAGAACAGATTCTGTGGAGAATTTCTGTTGCTTTTGTTATTTTATAAGATGCAGTAGGTGTGTATAATCGTAGAGTCTGTACAGAATCATCGTATTAATGAAAATAAAAATAGCAGAATGAATGAGAAATTCTCTACACCCTCAAGACTGTATATTAACCGTAGAAGTACGGTAGTAGTCGCATCTGAAATTACAAAGACCAGAGAGAACAAACAAAGTTCGCACGGTATTGGAATTTCAGACGAGACTTTCAAGCCGGTGAACGACGGTAGCAAAAGTCGATTAATTATACGTGGAAAATGTTTTAATCGTAAGCGAAGCTCACGACCACCATGATTTAGCGTTTCAGGTGAAATGATTTGCGCGCACTTAAAAATCGTGCATTCCATTGTACACCTTTTCTTGCAGAGCCATTTCTTTTTCCCACGAAGGGGGAAGATCGAAAACAATTTCACGATGATGAAGTAATTAGCGATAGTATCGTAAAGGTCTAATTTGTGAAAGGCATGCATCCGATGAGCTCTCGTACCCGTATAATGAAGGTTTCGCTTTATTATAAGGGCAGATAAAGAGCGGCTCGTACGGAAACGTTATGTTGAACGTTATCGATGCTGCTACATTTAGGAAGTTTTATCTTCGTTGCGCAATGATCCGCTGCTGGGTGTATATATTATCAGCCGTTTAATTTATTTCAAACGACGATATCGTCATTATCGGTAATACGGTCGAAAAGTATACACCCATTTCGTCGTTCCATTGTTTTTATGACGACGGTCTCCTCGTTCGTTTATTCAATTATTTTAACCATCGCTCTTGTTATCGTATTCAATCACTTTGCGCGATAAAATAATTATAGAATGAACGTTAATATACGTATGATCATCGGTAGATGGTTTATCCATGGGTCTCGTTGTTCAGCCTTGTTTTAAGTGGCCGTTTGCGCTGTAATATCGTGAAACGTTATCCGATATCTTTTTGCTTTTCGGTCCCTCGTTAAAAGTGAAACGATGATCGAGTAATAATAACGATGCTAATAATAATACCAATAATTAACACGCTTAATTGACAATCGGCTAAAATTCATGAAAATTAAACGAGGCTTGTAATATATACAAACTTCAACCTGATTCACGATGTATTTTGCGTGATCTAGTTTCCCTTCAAACAGCATAAATTCCTCAAATAACATTAGCACATTGACTGCCATGGGGGTCTCCGGTAACTGGCGCTTTCGAATTCAATGAAATTTCATATGGCATTTCAATTACAATATTTACGAATTTTTTAACACATTTAGTATTCAAATACTGGTGCTCAAAAGATAAAATCCTATTGAATTTTTGTCTATCTGTGTCTTTCAAGTTTCTGCTTTACAAAGATAGGATTTTAATACTAGAACTACCAAACCAGTCAAAATGACTGGTACATAGTATTTTCCAAAAATTCTCCAAGTTCATAGAAGAGCCATGGAACAAAAATTCTACGTCCATCGTGAAAGACATAAATCACTGAATTGATCATTCTTTCCGCCACTCGATTTCTCCTTTTTCAAAGTAATTATTTAATATATTGAAATATGATAGATTTAACGCCGGTAGTTCTAGTGTTAATAGAAAAAGTATCACTCCAGTAGAAATAGCCAAATGGGTAAAATATCAGTGGCATTCAACGTGTTAATTGGACAGATTACACTTTATCTTTAAAATCCTGATCGATACAACTCGTTGTATCACACATTGTTGTACAACTGATCCATTCAATGTATAAAACATCAATAAAACCCAATCACCATGGATATACATAGTTCCATTCCATCTCCAATATCTGTGTAACTTCCGCAACCCCGAATACATATAATATATAGAAAACTCCTCAAACGCTTTCGAAATTTCGCCGATAACAAATTACCCATTAACAAATTAGTCAGCGGTCAAAAATAGAGGATGAAAATATTTCTGAGCATTTAGACGAATCCCATTACCGAGGGTGGCGCTTCAAGAAGATAGGAATCAGTAATATTACATCCCCGTTGACATCGCAGATTGCGAAGATGCCATACCGAGTGTCGGATTAATGGCTTCTCGGCGGGGTGCAACGATGCCTGCACCCCTAGGAATATCGGGGGTACAAATGCTCCATTTTGATTCGTGGACAAGCTACCCTACACCCCTGGAAGGACGTGCCAATGTAAATCCGCGCGCGTGTTCCTACAAATCTACATTGGCGGAGGAGATTTAAGGGAGCACTCGTTTTGTGAGAAGGAAGGGAGGCTGATACGCATCCCTCGAAACCCTCGACCGTGAAAACGCCTCTCTTCGATCTTATTTCCATCTTGGTTTCTTGCTGTTGGCCTTTGCTCTCAAGGTTTTTGGTATACAATAATTTCTACTTGGAGTTTAGATGTGCTCAGATTCATTTTATATATTTCGACACGATAATCTGTGAAATAACTTGTAACTGACCTGCGATAACGAGTGAAATATTGAAGTTCATCAGAGACAGTGGGAGACGACGCGATAAAATTATTTTCCGTGCTGTTAATGTTACATCAAATTATACAACGCATCAGAAATTTCAGATAAATTTTTATTTCAATAATTTATTCGGAATTATTAAATATGCATGAAGGAAATTCTAGGGCAGGGAGTTAATGCATTTTTTAAATAGTTATTACAGAAGTTCTATTACAATAATAGAATTTTTGTATAAAAATATGTTAATTTAATAATGTTAATTTTCTTTTTAAGGAATTCATTGTTTTATTTAAATTGTGTAAAGTACTGTTAATATCCGTTAATAATGCTTCATTTGCTTAATTGTTTCCTTACTCTCTGTATATCTCTAAATGTCTGGTCTTTCCTCTCTCTGCGTATTTCTGATCGTCCATTTGGCTTTTTCTTTCTCTATTTGCCTCTATCTAGGGCCAAATAGCGCTATTTTGTCCCAGACTGTCTGCCTTTGCTCTCTGTTCTTCTTTCTCTTCGCTGTTTGACTTTGAGAGACATATAGGTACACGTTCGTAAAATCGAATACACGAAAGTCGACGTTTAGAGGCAAGTAAATAAACTTCTGCCGCTCCAAATATCTTATTACCTCTCTTATTTACCACAAGTGTGTAAAATAAAAAAAATATTTTATAAAAGACGCACCACCCATTAATTTCCAACGGATCGTAAAAAAAAAACGATGTAATATATCAACCTCCATCAACGTTTCCAATAAAAAAATTCTAGAAATTTTTACCAGAAAACTTTGAAACTGGGTCGCGCTTTTAATAAGACACTCGAAAAATTCCAACTTTCTGTCAATAAATTTGAAGAACGACGTGAAATCGCGTAAACAGGAATGATCACAGTTCGAGCGATAAATCTCCATGAATCGTTGGGTACTTTTTGTTGCAAGTATCGATGCCCGTAAAATGTTTTTACATCGCGTTACAATCGCCGTAATTTGTCCCGTCGACGGTAAATTACCACGTAACTTTTATGGTCAAGCAACGAAAGCGTACCGAGGACGATTCTGATAAATCCCAGCTTACGAAATTACTCCGTCGTCCGGAAGGCAATAAAATTCTCCATCGTACCTCAGCGAATTTGATCGTTCGATACATCGTACGAGGGTTTTCTTTATCCAATAACTCAACCTGCATCGAATACCGGCCAAATATCTGATAAATATTGACCGAAATCCAAGCCTATCCTGGAGCGTTCTAAATACTTTCCAAATTATATACCAACTCGCCGGGATAACTCGCCAGTAACTAGATTCGTAACGATCTTGGGAATTCGATTATTCGCTCCTCAATTCGTACAAAACCGTGAATGACGATGGATCCCGAAATGAATTCCCAATAGGGTCGCTTTCACGTAGAACGAGCACGCTCGTGAGACCGATCTACACCGATTGGCTCCATCGCGTCACCGACGGTGACCAAATATTTGTCCTCCTTCCGGTCGAATCGGTTTCCGTCCTTTCACGATCGATTTCTCCAAATATCCTACACTGAAATACCAAAAATCCCTTTCCACCCCTCTTCTAAACGTATAAATACATTAGTCACCACCGACACATCACGACCACACAAAACTCTTCTTCATTCCATTATAATATTTACCATTATGATTCTATCCCCTCCTAAACTTCTAAACCCTAGTAAAATATCCATATCACACATACCCAAAAAAATATCCCCCAAAAAATAAAGAAAAATGATATGAAAATGAAAACAAATCCACCATCCTCGTACCACGCTGCATAAAATATTCCAGCATCGTCGAAGATTCTCGAACCGGTATTTTCATTGCGACGTTCTCCAGACGAATTCGAAATACCTTCGTATCATCGAACCAAGTCGAGGCGTACAACCGTTTCTCCAACGCGGAGGAAAAATACCGCGCAAAGCCGAACTCCCCCACTCGGTACCAAGTTCCGGCAAATACCGGCACCGATTCCGGAGATTAGAGTCTGGTACACGAGTCCCTCAGCGCCATCCAGGACGCGCGTTTATTCGCGTACCTCGTGCACGCAACATTGACGACGATGAAACGAAACACAGGGGCGGTCTGCAGGCGGTCGCTCCAGCACGAAAGCTCCGCCTGCAGAGGCTACGGTGCATGCACGAGAAACGTCACCTTCAACGTGGCAACTGACTCTTCTTCTTCCCGTGTATACACATCTGCTGGCACGTTCCCGGTATCCTGGTATAAGACCAACGTGCCAGCTTGATTTGACGTGACGACTTTCCCCGTGTGCGTTCGAATACATCGGCAGGTTCGCCAGTTGCCACATGTGGCGAACGTGCTGCCAGAATGCTGAGAATGCGATTATGGAATGCAGGATATGAGGGTTTTTAAATGTTCTTTACGCCAACTGTGATGATTTTGGGGTGGGTGCAGAGGGTGCGCTGGATGGTTCGGGTAATTGCTGAGGGATTGAGGTATGAGAGGTTAACGTTAGTTTGGTGTTGAGACTATTGCCTTTGTGGAGGTTTTAAGTTAGTATTGTTGAGGTATTAAATTGGTATTAAATTTGTTTGAAATGTCAATTAATTGGAAATTGTGATTGAGTGTTGATTTTGTATTTTTTAATTTAACACTAAAAGTAACACTACATCTACTCATATTTAGATACATTGAATAAGTGCTTGGGGAAAAGAGGAATGAAGAGGTGAAAGCGATGATTAATTAACTAATTTACGTTTTATAAGGTAGAAGTGGAATATTTGCTTCATGGCTGCTCTATTAATTTAGGGAATTTAAAAAAAAGATTGGGAACCGGTCATTTTGACCGGTTTGGTAGGTCTAGTGTTAAGAAGATTCTTTTTCTTTGCTCTATATTTTTCGACTTAGACTGCAGTGATTATTTGGTCTAGAATCTAGAGCTTTAAATGACTTCCGGGCCACCGGGCTTTACAGCCCCAGAAAAACCCAAGTAAAATTCATTTTCCTTTGTATTCAAGTGTAGTCGTCTAATCTGATATGCTTAGCAGACTCGAATATAAACAAAACATTGAAACACATTTGAAAAAAGTAATAACTCAGGAGACCATCTTCATTCCTATTCATTAACTGTTTCTATCAAGTTGTAGGTTCAACCACACAACTCCCGATCATCGAGTCACACCTTCCCGTTCGACAAATCGATTCCAACACGATTAGACCACACAGTGTCGCAATTTAGAAGTAAGTTTTAACCGACTCGCCATTGTATTTAAAGAGAACGATCTATGTCGCACTTGTTTCCGTTCCGTCCTATTACCTCGAGTCAGCAGTGTCCAATAAGTTGGACGTTTCTCGTCGTTCCGTACAATGAATTCCGTGCAAACGTGATCAAATCGCCGCACAATTTCGAGGTGTAACTTTAAACGAAGCACCGTCAACTTGCACCGAAAAGCTCGTAGTACCGACCAACGATTCCGTGAACTTCCACTTGCCCGTCTAATTAAATATTTATACGTCAGAGGAGAGTAGGACTATCTCCAACTTTCTATCGCTCCTTGCTCGTTTTGGGTTACATGCTAATGCTCCTCGCGTATCGTGACGACGATACAGTTTCCGTCGTTAACCTCACTCGATGACCCCATGGAGTGAAAGTGCAGAGAAGGTCGGTCCGTTTGCCGGTCTTGGGTCTCTCTAACTTTGACTGTCTTTCGTTCACTGTCCATCCTCGTCTATCGATTCCATGGGTGAATCGGAAATCCTTACGGGCAGAGGAGTGTTTCCACGTGGAAAAATGGCAGATAGAGAACTTCCGCCGATAGATTCGATCCCCCGTTACCTACGGTACCGAAGCGGTTTGGTTCGCCATTGAAAAGACCTTCCGAAGTTCTTTCCGCGAAAGAGGATTTCCCTCTGAGAACGTTTCGTGCTCTCCTCTCCTTGGACGCTAAGAAAAGATCCTCGTATGCGGGGATAAAGGATTAGATTTTGTACTTGGAAAATTCTCGTGTTCGAGGTCGGGGTAAAAGGGCGATTTTTAAAGAGGATATATCGGGTATTATTGTTACAAAGAGAATATGCTGCTATGGTCTGTGTTGGAGTCTTTGTTGGAGGAGATTTTAATAATAATCTTTACCTTTTGTGATACTTTGTCGAGGAACATTGTTGCAGTTGATTTTTTGTTGGCACAATATCTATTTTTGTTTGTGTAAACTATTATTCTTTATTTTCTATCTCTAGTAAGCTGATGGAGGATATGAGGCGATTTACATTCCGACCGAATAATTTCTATTTTTACTACTATAAACTATTCTTTGATGTTTTTATTTTCTATCGTTCAATGAAATGTGTATTCTACGATAGAAAATTCTGTCAAATTAATCTCGACCGAGAAATTGATTTAAAATTGAATTGGAAAAAAGAAAACAGGTTCAATTAAATGAATTATATTTTAGAAGGTAGAAGTGGAATGTTTACTACATGGCTCCTCCTATCAATTTGGTGTATTTTTTTAATAAATCGGTAGCCAGTTATTTTGACCGCCTTGGTAGCTTCAGTGTTAAAACTCCATTCGCCCAGAAACATGAAACGTACCACAATCAACTTTCATCCTCCCAGTTTACCGTAATTTTCTCAGCCCTAGCAGGGCTGGTTACCAGATAAATTACCGTCCACCGTGCTTATGAATACGATCGTCGTCAGTTCCGCCCATAATTTCATAATACTCGAAATTGAATTATTTTCCGTAACCTCCTCTGCGACCAAAAGCGCTAGAATTCCGGACAATACCAAGAATTTATGTCCCCGGCGTATTAATGGCAAGTAACCTTGCCTTTACGTTACCATATGACGTCTTACAATCGTTGTAACTGTACGACACCGGTAATGAAAGTTCCAACCTCCATAGTACCGCGTTTCGAACCCTGGGGCCATAACGAGTAATGATTTATGTATTAATATGTATTCGGTTCTCTTCCTTCGTGCACCGCAGTGCCGGGAGTAACTTTCTGAACTTGATTTTCCTCTCATTTCATAATGGCTATTGTCGTACGAGCACAGAATGGGATGTCACGTAGCTCGGTAAGCCAGAAAAAGTGGCCGTTCGAGGCACGAAAGTGTGCCGTACAAATAACTCCTTCCATTCTCGGCTATAGATCCAACATAAATATAAATTCTTACGGCTGTGGCATAAAGTTTATCTGCTCGTGCCACCTTGATAAAATGGAGACGTTAAACTGACCATGGATTTACGTATTCCCTCACGAATCGATTCTTTGGACGATAAGATGGACGAATTAATTTTTATCCTCTTAATCGTTAGTGATAAGTAATACTTGTGGAGAAATTCAAATTTTTATGTCGAAGGAGAAGAGTGCAGCTTTTAGGAGGAATATAATTGTTAGTTGATGTTTGTATTGAATTTTTTTGTGATGAGTTTATCTACTCGCGTCACCTTGACAAAGTGGAGACGTTAAACTGACCATGGATTTACGTATTCCCTCACGAATCGATTCTTTGGACGATAAGATGGACGAATTAATTTTTATCCTCTTAATTAGTGATAATCTTAGTTAGTGATAAGTAACACTTTTGGAGAAATGCAAACTTTTATGTTTAAGGAGAAGAGTGCAGCTTTTAGGAGAGATATAATTGTCACTTGATATTTACATTGAATTTTTTGTGATGAGTAAAATATAAGGTGAATTTTCCTTTTGGAATATTGAGATTTTTTAATAAAATTATAGGTTTAAATAGGTACCAAATAGGAGGTTGAGCAAAGGGTAATTGTATGAGAGTGTTAAATAAAAATTCCCTTTATGCTCGTTAAATTGAAATTTCACGTAAAATTGCAGGGACAATGTGATAAAATTGAGTACACTGTAACTTTGTTATTCCAATGTTGTTCCGTTATGGCGATAATAGAGATCCAATTGAGAAAACAGATTTTCAAATTCCGAACAGTAAAGGACAGTGGTAAGGAGACGATGAATTATCAATGTTCATATGTTCCTCGTGTATCGGGTTATTATGTACAGTATATGTGTAGTATTTACAAATTGTTTCATTTTTTTTATTGGAATATTGGAAGGCTTTCTGTTTGATGATTTAACGCGTTGATTGTGAGGCTATCTTTGATAGAATTGGAGCAACGAGAGAGTTTTTAATTAATTCGACGAGTGGCTGTGAAACGGGCAATTCGATTTCATTGATATCGAACTCCAACGATCTTTAAGACAACTAGATTTTTAATTCTCTCGCCTCTCCTATTCCTCTTTCCCTCTTGCAATAATTTCCTTCACAATTTTTAATACATTTCAAACCACCGATGCAACAACACTCTAAACAATAATATATAAAATTTCTATTAAATCTGCCAGTAATTCAAACAAGTTCCACAGTTTGCAAAAAAAAAACACTCTGAAACATTCACAAACATCCCAGAACCTAAACCATTACCATATGTGACCCACTGTCAACATTATTCCAACATTTTCGCTAAATTCTACCACTCGATTTTTTCATAACCAAACACGACTAAAATGCGCCACAATTTTGTATCGAATAAAAAAAAAAAAGAAGATAGACCACGATCAATACCACCGTTTATTGCACGTTCAACGCAGTCGTGGCAGAAGTCAGCTACTTTTTGCGACGACATCGCAAACAACAAATCGCCTATCTCGTTTCTCCTCTTCTCCAAAGTCATTAAAAGTCTTTAATTGGCTGATACAAGTTTCAAGTGAACGGAGTAAAAGGATACACCGCGCGGTTTAATTCGACAAATGTTTAGTCAGACTAATCAAGTATTCCAATTGCCACCAGAGGTGGTTAATCTTTGACGATGAGGAAGTGATATCACCTTGACGACTCGTAAATACGTAATGAAGTGTGGAAATACCCCCGCATGTTCGAATCCAATGAATGCCTTCATTCGTCATTGTACGATGCGAGGATCGCGCGACTCCGAATTTATAATCCCGTATATACTCGTCTCCCGTGCTCGTATGATTCATCGTCTTACGTTTAAAGCGTGACGGACGAGTTTAACCATCGTTTAAAGTGAGATCGAAAGGAACGGACAGATTCTCGTTTTCTTCGTAGATCGAGAAGAAAATGACGCCGATAATAAAGCCATAGCTCGGAAGGGCACGTTAAATAAATTCTACGGGGTGGTGGCATTAATTGGTAGGCAAATTAAGGATAATTAAGTCACCGCGTGATATCGCATGCTAATGACGCCGAGTATAACAAGGTGGTATTAAATGGTATTGGAAAACGGGAGGAAAGTTAATCCTTTTTCAAAAAGTCTATTCTCTGCTTCTACGATGAAGATGCAGATGGCGCCAAACATCTAGCCGTAATTTCGTAGAACTACCCCCGGTGAGACGATAGTTTCTTTGGAAGTCCTTCTTTTTCTCGAGATTTAGAAGAATTATCACCTTTAGCGGTTTCTGAACCTCTGATCGGTGGAAATTTGTTTCAACTTTCTGACAATAATAGTTGCGCAAAGGAAATGTCGGGGGTTAATCAAATATTCCAGTGCCTTTACGTCCTCAGCAATGGCAGAAACTTTACTGCAAAGTTAGCCAACAAATATTCCCACATTGTTATAAATTAAATAATATCCTATATTTTATTTGCAATTTCTTAATTCTAGATAAAACAAAAAGTGAATCCTCAATTACGAAAGCGTATTCCACAAACTAACGACCCCTACTGAGTATCCGCTAAGAGGAAATCGTCGCCACTACTCGTACGGACGTTGAAAGTTGACAAAAAATAGCATCAATTAATCACGTTACGAGTAGAGACTCGACGGTCTCGGTAACTTTCCTCCGACGTCGCAGCCGGAAGTCCCGCGACCGGCTACACGAACCCTTCGAATCTCGAATCTCTCGGGTTAAAGACAACAAATCACCGGAGCGACTGTTTGTTTTAAAAAGTCTGCCGACGGACGAAGCTGCAGGGTACTCTTTCCAGCGTCTATTAAATAGCGCCAACCCCGTGGCGAGGAAGGGCGCCCGAGGTAAAGAGAAGTTAAGCGCTAAGGAAAGAGTGGATACTCCGCCTCGAGAGAAGCCGCCTTGATAAATGCGTGCCCATACGCCTAGGAACCAGTTTCGTGTTTACCTAGTAAGTAGTGTTGTCAGTCAGCTGGTTTGTTGCATCTTCGCCGAGGCAGTCAGCCGCCTGTGGCATCCCTACAAACCTTCGTCGAAAACCTTCGTGTTCTCATCTCTCTCCTTCCCTTCCTTTTTGCACTCTCACCTCCTTCGAATCTTTCCTCCCACCCTTTTACTCCAACCTTCTCTCTTCACTCTCTATCACTCTTTCTGTGACTATCTTTGTCTCTCTTTTTTCCTCTCTGTGATCTTCTCAAATTCTCTCTCTCTCTTCGCTTCTTCTCTCTCATTTACTCCCACAATTCTCTCACTCCCTTCTTTCCTCTTTTTGCTCCCTCTCGGTCCTTCCTCTCTACGTGTGCACCTCCTGTAATCGAGCGTTACTCGTGTGTGCACGTTGGCAAAGGGGGAATGCGCGTCGGGGACCGTTGGAGGGATACATCCTGCGGGTGGCAGTGGAGGTAGAAATCAGCAGTGGTAGGGGAAAAGAGTGGGGGTTGCTGCACGCCGACAGTCATGCAGGGTGCGTGACCGTCGATAGAATAGGGATTCGGTCTGGCAGTCAGTTGCTCTCCGACGTTCTCGGTGGAACGTCGTTGCATTCGAGCTACTTTGAACGCTTCAAATCTTCGTTAGTCCCGCGCGTGTTTCTACTCTTCGCGTTGAGACTTCCGAGTGAAACTCTAACGCGTAACAAGTAACACGTAAACGTCTTTATCCGTGAGTGTCGCGAGTTTGTTATGTCCTATCGGCGTTTAAACCCGTTGAAATTTCACGGACAGTGTCGGACCGTGTCAAAGATCGCGTAAGTGTCGATGTGAATTGTCCGGGTCGACGGAGGGAGAGGAAAAGATAGAATTGAGAGCGTGGGTCATCAATTTTTTCCCTTTGTATATCCTCTTCTTCGTGCCGTGGAACTGGGTGTACGGTTAACGCAAAGTGGTGTGCGACTATGTGTGCGTGACGACGATCGTTGATTGTCCGAGATTACTCTTCCTCAGGAGCGCGATTCCACGGATATCCATAATGGAAGCGCGCAGTTTCGCGATAACTCTCGGAACCGTTTGGTGTCTGTTTTTAAATCCGCCACCGATAATTGCACGTAGTATCACCAGTTTGGAAGCACCTAGTGGTTGCGAGTGGAAAAAAGACGGCGAGGATGGTGAAAAAGCTCTCGCGTGTAAAGTCAGGACTATCGCGAATGTACCAGGACTAATTGGAAATCTTTCGGCGATTCAAGTAGATTCTATGACCTCCTTGGGTTTAGAATGCAGCGATGTCCTCTTCTTTGAAAGTCAAATAGAAAGTCCTCATGGATTTTTCTCACCTTTGCCACGATTGGAGAAACTCAGCGTGGATTATTGTAAAATTCGTTATCTACCCGGTGGTGTTTTCGCCTCGGCGCACAATTTACGTAGTTTATCTTTACGAACGCACAACGGTGACTGGTCGGCGATGACCCTGGAACTTCACAGAGATGCGCTTCGCGGTTTAACGAGTCTTCAGCATCTCGATCTAGCGGACAATAATCTGTGGACTATGCCGCCGGAGGTGCTTTGTCCGCTACAGAGCCTCTCGAGCCTGAATCTCACGCGCAACAAGTTACAGGACATCGGCTGTTTAGGCTTCGCCGAGTCGTGCACTCCCAATTTGGAAATCCTCGATCTAAGCGACAACGATCTCGGTGTTTTGCCTGACCGTAGTTTCAGCAATCTTCGAAGTCTGACCGTGTTGAAGGTGCAGGAGAATGTAATTGCTGCTGTGGGCGATCACGCTTTGGCCGGTTTAACCGCTCTTCGTTCGTTGAACATGTCCAGTAACAGATTGGTAGCATTGCCACCGGAACTCTTCTCCAAAACTGGTGAACTGAGAGAACTTATCCTCAGCAACAATTCTCTCGCCGTTCTTGCACCCGGTCTTCTCGATGGTCTCAGTGAACTTCAAATTTTAGATTTGAGTGCAAACGAATTGACTAGCCGTTGGGTAAATCGTGAAACCTTCTCCAGATTAGTTCGTCTCGTCATTTTGGATTTGTCCTTCAACTCATTGACGAGGATCGATGCTCACGTATTCAAAGGACTCTATAGTCTTCAAATTCTGAAACTCGAGCACAATGATATTGAGACTCTGATAGACGGTTGTTTTGGTTCTCTCACGAATCTGCATTCTTTGACTTTGTCGCACAACAAGATCGCAAGATTCGATCCGGCTCACACGGTCGGTCTTGGCACCCTCGGTCAGCTGTTCCTGGACAGTAACAAGCTTCGCGCAATGCACCGTCACGTATTCGATAATCTGACCGATCTCCAAGATCTTTCTCTAAGTGGGAATCTTTTAACGGAGGTACCATACTCGGTTCGCGTGCTTCGTTCCCTGAAGACTCTCGATCTTGGCAATAATCGTCTATCGAAGATCGACAACGAATCTTTCGTCGGTCTCGCTGAACTCTATGGTTTACGTTTAGTTGACAACAAGTTGGAAAACGTTTCTCGCGAAGCATTCGCCGCGTTACCGGCTCTTCAAGTGCTCAACCTGGCGAACAATTTCATCCGTCACGTGGAGCAGAGCGCGTTCGCCAACAATCCAGTGCTGCGGGCGATTAGATTGGACGGGAACCAACTAACCGAGATTCGCGGTGCTTTCACGAGCCTCTCGACTCTCGTCTGGCTCAATGTATCGGACAATAAGTTACTGTGGTTCGACTACAGCCATTTGCCATCCAGCATCGAATGGCTCGACATACACGCAAATCAGATAAGCGAGCTGGGAAATTATTACATGGTACGCAACACGCTGCGAATAAAGATGCTGGATGCCAGCTACAATCTCATCACTGAGATCACCGAGGCCAACGTGCCGGACAGCGTGGAAACTCTGTTCCTGAATAACAACAAGATACGTACCGTCGCTGCTGGGACGTTTCTGCAAAAAACGAATCTCGAGAAGGTAGTCCTCTATGGGAATGAAATAAGGAACTTGGAGGTTGCTGCATTGGCTCTTCAGACGGTAGCGGAAGATGTAGAACTTCCTACGTTTTACATCGGAAATAATCCTATTCTTTGTGATTGCACGATGGAATGGTTACCTAGGATAAACGATCTTGCTCGTCTACGACAACATCCTCGTGTCATGGATCTGGATTCTGTTACTTGCGAGATGGTTCACGCACGAGCTACACCTCGTAGACCCTTGCTCTCCCTTAAATCTAAGGATTTCCTTTGCCGATACGACGCACATTGTTTCGCTCTCTGCCACTGTTGCGACTTCGACGCCTGCGATTGCGAAATGACCTGCCCGGACAATTGTTCCTGCTATCACGATCACAGCTGGTCCAGCAACGTCGTCGACTGTTCCAACGCCGGATACAAACACGTGCCCGAACACATTCCCATGGACGCTACGGAGATCTATCTCGATGGTAACGAACTCGGAGATCTCGGTAGTCACGTGTTTATCGGTAAGAGACGCTTGGAAGTACTCTTTCTAAACAACAGTGGAATTGCTGCCATTCACAATCGAACCTTCAACGGCGTCGGTGCCCTCCGCGTCCTTCACCTCGAGGACAATGCCCTCCGAGAGCTCAGGGGATTCGAGTTCGATCAACTGGAACGTATGTCAGAACTCTATCTGGATCACAACGCCATAGCGACAGTTGGAAATACGACCTTCAAGAAGATGAAGAATCTCGAGGTACTTAGACTCGACAGTAATCGCATCGTTGACTTTCGACCCTGGGAGGCACTACCGAGCGTTGGAGACACAGCTAGGGTTGCTCTCGAAGGCAATGCATGGAGTTGCGAGTGCAGCAATGCTGCCAAATTGCGTGCCTGGCTCGCCGAACATCGAGGAGATCCTGAGAAAATGTACTGTCGCGATGGTGTCGAGACTCTTGCCCAGGCGATGAAACGTTGCGGAGATCCATCCACCGAGGCCGTCAGTCGAGGCATCCCCGAGACTCCTTTGTTAGGTGGGAACTTTGTTCCACTCCTTGCAGGAGCATTGGTAGCGGTAATTGCCATTTGTCTTTTCGTGGCTCTTGCATTTGCATTTCGTCAAGATGTCCGTCTCTGGGCGCACGCTCGTTACGGCCTTAGACTTGGAAAAATGGCCACACCACCGGACGAGGAAAGAGATCGTCTCTACGACGGTTACATCGTCTACAGCGAACGTGACGAAGACTTCGTCTCAAGATTTCTTGCCGCAGAACTTGAACAGTCAGGCCTAGCTCTGTGTCTTCACTGGCGGGACTTACCACCAGCAAGGCCCCAAGAGGCGGTACCACCAGCGGCGGCTGCTGCCAGGCGCATCCTAATTATCTTCTCACCAGTCTTCCTGGCGAACGAGTGGCAACATGCAGAATTCCGGGCAGCTCTGAGAACCGCCTTGGAGAACATTCGACCAAGCTCAAGGAAGAGGCGGGTCGTAGTCCTTTTAGCTACGGAAGCTCCAGCACGAGATCCAGAACTTCAACTACTCCTGCAAACGTGCACGGTCGTCGTGTGGGGTGAGAAGAGGTTCTGGGAGAAGCTGAGGTTCGCAATGCCCGACTCAGTCGACAAAAGACGCGACAGTAAGAAGGTGAACGACCGAAATCGCACACCGGCACGATACACGGCGGCACCGTCCGCCGGTGACGTGTGGACCAAGCCTAATGGCGTTTTGGTTGCACCGGTGCATGCACCCACGCCGACGCCCACGCAGTCGACCTATGTCAGTTCTGCCTCCAGCAGGACCGAGGACGAGGACAGCGGAGCGGAGCATCAGCACCAACATCAGCACGGCGGTTACAGTGCGTTGCACACCGGTAACGCACGTCCGGCCAGCTTGTCCTCGAGGGGCAGCCATCTTTACAGCACCATACCGGAACCACCGGTACCAACCGCACCCCCTGGTGAGGTCTTGACGCATCCAGGCAATCCTCGTACTTATTTCGTCTAGTACAGACGTGCCGTGATCGCACGGCGATCCGGGACGAGTTTACAGGATGGGCTTTTAGGCTCGACCTTACCAAATTCTATTCGAAGGTATCGATGTACAAAGAATCCGCTCTAGGACCGGTGTAGTTATTTGTACAGTTTCCAGCTCGCGATCAAACGACCATTAAATTCAGTCTATTCGCTCTTCCACTAGAAACGATTCGACTTGCGATGATACCGTGATCGAGAAGATCGAAAAAGAGGGTGGTATCTCCGTGAAGATGCAAGGGGTAGTTTTCTTCCACGTTTTTTGTTTTGTTTCCTTTGGAAAATAAGATTATAGAAATAACGAGTCGTTTGTTTAACGTTGAATAAGATTTCGAGTCATTATTTTTATGTACTAGTTGAGAAAGGGAGGAAGTGAGAAGGAGGTGGAAGATTACGAATTACGTGAATCTCAATATCGTACGTGAGATTGCGAGCGTACGTGAGAGTGATTTTTAGGTAAAAATGGCAGTCAATGAGGATCTAGATTTCTATTGTTCTCGTCGATCGTTAGATCGCAAAAGTTTGCATTATCCATGGTCCAGAGGTAGATACGAATCTGTAGAGATAAACGCGCCTATTTCCGGTATTGCTCGACTTTCCAGAACTCGTCCTCGCGTAACTATTTCTCGCTCGGTTTAGTTGATCTCCGACAAGCTAACTGTGCTCTCTCGTTTAAAGACTTGCTGCCGGAATTTAGTAGAATTGGCGTTAAAAGTATGTTCATCGATTAAAATCAACGTATCGTGAATTACGTTTTAATTTAAAGACTTCGTCATTCGTATCGGTTCAGAAAGTGCACGAATACGACTATAGAATCATTATCAATTACAATTTAATTTCTTCGTTAATTCGAAATCGTTATTTATTATTCACTTCTCGTATATTTATTTAAACGACGTAGGTCGATTTGTAAAGCACGATCGAACCGATATCAGTGAAATTACAATGCGTATTAATATCATTATTATTTTCTAAGTTTAGTATTCGATAATTCAGTTAATTGTTCGCCTAAGACGTATCGTAATAGCCGATATGGACATCTCAGTGATATTTATTTCGACCGATTTCGAAAACCGCGATTATTTTTCAATTTCAGCGTGCGTTATTCACACGAAACGGTCATAGTAGAATGACATTAGAACAATGAAACTTATCTTTTCCTTTTGCTTCAATGTCGTTTGAAATTACTACGACAGAACGTTCCGAAAGTCGACGAGGAATATCGTTCCGACGATGCAGTTTATCCGAAACAGACGAAAGAAAAATTAATCTATAAATTCTTAACTTTTCAAAAAGAAAATTCTATAAATTCTGATACAAAGGTTAACGATCACGTTGCCAAAGGAACCAATTTCATTCGTGAGACTTTCGATCGCAACGATCGGTAGCATTATAAACGAAATTTCCTTTTAAACGAGTTTCCAGGATTCGATATCTTTCCGGCGTACCGAAAAAGCGGTTTTCGGAGCGAGCGCGTATCAAATCTTGGCAAACGTTCGAGGTATTCAATTAAGGATAGAGAAACACCGTGGAAGACGAGAATGAATAATCCAAACCTCACTTGGTGAACTTCGAATCTCGGGATGAAGCTTCTTCCATCGTACTAATTATATTTTCGTTTCCTCATCGTCTTTTCTTTACCGAGCAAACGAATCGCCATCCCTCAATTCTCATTCCTGTCGTTCGTTCGTTCGTCAATTCGTGATAATATACATATATAAATAATAAATATAGATATATATATATATAAATAAATAAAATATACATAAATGTAAAAGGAAATCGTCTAGCGTTAAAAACGGCAGAAAAACGGCAGACGTCTTGCGAGACTTCGTTCCTAAGATTCACGACTGTCTTGGAAAAAGCAAACGGTCGGCAAACGCTTATTAGTACGTAAGTGGATTCTCTGTAAATACTGTATCTAATTTTGTAAATATTCACGCACACTTTTCGAGCACACATACACACAGAAACACATAAAAAGGAAACACACCGAACGACGTTTTTGGCCGGTCGTTGTGTAACTTTTACCGGCCGACCTCAAAGCAACGTCTTTAAAAACTGTAATTCGCGTTAGGGAGCGTAATATTGATTGTACTGTATTATTGTAAATATGCTCATCGGATCACGCATTGTATTCACGAGTCTGTTACATGAAACTATTAAATTAATTGCCACTTTCCATTTCAGCAAAGAACCATGTGAATAAACACGTTTGTTTTATATTAAAAGGAAAAATAACAAAAAAAACGAAAATGAAAGTATATCAATCTTTTCTTTTATTTTAACACATACGAGTCCAACATCCGGTTATCCTTTTACGTGCATGTTCGTTATCCAGTTTCGAGTTCATCGTTTTGATTTTCTCGCTATCGCCTCGAGGTAGGGTATATGATATTCGAAGCATCTCGGAACATCACCGCGATGTTCAATTAACGTATTGGATATCGGAATAACGAGATATTAATGTTACGAATCGTATCTGAATTAGCGGGCGATCGCTCATCTGTACGAATATAGATAGATTATCGACTGAAGCACGCGCTAATATTATGCGCGTATAACTGCACAGTGAGATAATCGATGTTCGATATAATAAATCTTTGTTACGAATCGAATATGCTAAACGGAGACGTAATTCCATTTGGGGATGATGCTTGCCGCTCGAGTCACACGTTATTCCAAAACTGATGCGATTTACCGGTTTATCTCGTTGCGTAAAAGTAAATGGACATTGTTTTACTCGTTTCTTTGATTTTTAATTGAATCTCTTTAAAACAAATCACCGTCGTTGTGCCTAAAGTTAATTTTCTTGTAAAATTTGATCTTGTAAAAATTATCAAGTTGAAAAAATCAATCTGACAAGACATAAAATTATTTTTATTCCATTAATTTGTATTTTGGTAAGTTAATACTTGAAACTACCCCGTTCGAACTACTAGCTACACCCTCGCACCATTTTCTTCTCTCTTTTTCTCACGCCTTTGCATCTCAACTGAAACTATGGACTCGCAGTACATTTTCCCGGTAACTTTAAGCAAAATGACTGTGCAGAGTGGAGAGAAAGAGAGTAGAAGGATCGTGGAAAAAAGGGGCACGGCGACAGAAGTGCGCGATGGAGAACGAAGAGGACAAAGCGGAAGACAAGAAAGAACGAGGAGGAAAGATAAGCGGAACGCGAAGCAATTTATCGCATTACCGCTATCGCAGAAAACGGCGACGCCCGTACGGATGCTTCTGGAAATAAAATGTTAAATACGGCGCGTACATGCGGCGCCGCAAAGAATACCTTTATCACAACGGGTCCACGGGCCAAATAGACCTTTTCGCGAGGCTACCACTGATAACGCGGGACGAGGAACGCGCAGGGACACCCCTCTTTTTCGTTGCTTGAGAAATTCATCTTAAGGGGTTTTCGTGGTTGTGCAGTTGAAGGTGGTTAGGAATCTCTTTAAATCTCGTGCAAATTGTAGGCAAAATGGACCGTAATTAAAGTAAGAAAATAGAGAAGAATAGAAATATCTGGGAACTGTAGTAGATGCAGAATTGTTATTTAATTCTATTAATATAATTCTTGGACTGCCAGCTGATGAAATCGAAACCGGATCACATTCTCCCCGATGTTCCTTAACACTAAATCAGTAGCCGTCAAATCGACAGGTTCTTACTTTTTTCAAAATATTTCTCTTCATAGAGAAGCAGTACAGTTATTTCAGTTGTATTTTATAATACACCAATCACTTATCTGATCATACTTTTTGTCGCTTGACTGATATTTTTTCAAACTACGTTTATAATATATTTAAATATACCAGATTTAGCGGACGTAAATCTAATTTTAACAGTTAGCCGACTACCGGAAAAAATCTCCATGCTAGACACCGTGTAGATTTCAGCAATAAGGAAAATACGTAAGATAAAAATGGAAGATCTCCCCGTCATCAACTGTCTTTTTTTGAAACAGAGAGATCTCCCTATTAAGTCGGCTAAGAGTTAACTTATCATTTAATATATTATATCCTCTGTGAAATGGACATAGAACTGCAAGTTTTAAACAAAATGACCACATCACTCTAAGTCAAAAGGTACGAAAGAAGAAAAGACATTACAACTTACCGCGAATCGAGTATATTCGTCGACGAAATATTAACACCACCGGCCAAGGTGAATATCACTTCCGCCATTGGATACCTACCTACCTACCTACCCTTCTCGGCTAAAGCCGTCCTAGGTAGCCTCCTCCACAGGGAAAAGGATTCTCGGAGTTTTCTCTCGGCTTTAGTCGCGCATTACTCCCTCAGGTCACGTACTTAAACGAGATTCGAAGGCATAAGTTACAGCTCGTCCGTAAGAGGCACCGTGAATTGCCTTTTTAAAGGGATGGTCAAACGAGATGGGCGTTCTCTCCTGGTCCCTCTGACAAGTAATAGTTTTATCGGGGAGAAGGTCGCGAGCACTCCGGTCCGGTCGTTAGAATGTCGTTGGTGATGTTAAGAAGGGGTGGATTTTAACGTACGCGATGGTACTCAAGGATTGATGGCGTACATTTTACGTGTGTGCAGTGTTCGTTAGAAAAGGTGTTAGGTTTAATGGGAGTAACCATTTTTAGGGTGAATGAAGAACATTTTTTGTTGGGTCTTGTTCCTTAGTGATGGTGCTATTGGATTATTATTTGGTGTTAATTTTAGGGTGATGTAGGACTCGAGGGTTTCGGCTTGTTTATTTCTCCCTTTGCCGAGGATTCGTATTATCGAGAAGGTCAAGAGTATTCGATAGAACGTCGCTGGAAATATCAGAGAGGGGTTGGGTTGAATGTACAGGGTGTTTGAGGATTGATGAGGCTAATTTTAGGTACGGGTAGAGTTTATCGGTAGAGGGAAAGTGTTAAGAGGAAGAGTACATTCTTCTTTCTTCCCCAGCTCACCGAATTTATCAAAGAATTATTACAAATACAAACTTTGCAGCTTTTTAACACTAGACCACGAAGACGGTCAAATTGATCAAGTTTATAAAAGTCATAAAGTAGATTCTACGTTCATCTTGTAATACATAAATTACCGAATTATTCATCTTATCCATTTCTCAATTCCTCATTGTCTAAAGTATTTATTTAATGTATAGAAATATAATATATTCAACAGTGACACTTCTAGTATCAACCTACACATTGGTATAAATAAAGCTCTCTATTCTGCACGTCTTGCATTTTGCGAAAGGTTTGTTATTTGCTCGACCGATTACCCCAATTATCACCAGGATATTTACCTACATTATTAATTCATGCTTCAATGATTTATTTGTATATCCGCATCGAACAATCACTCGGACCATCAATTTTCGAAGGTGTGCGTATATGTCTTCATTATCCGCATTACGTCTACGCGCAATTGAATATCGTAGGTATTTACACATAAATATATGGTATTGCAGATGTATAGGTACGAGTCAAATATTTGAATGGTCATGGGTTAGGAATACCAGAAAAGAGCCGTAGCAGGGCTAATGACATTACGACTTTAGGATGCTCTCGGGCAAATTACATTTGCCAGGCGAGCTGCGCCGAGTACCGAGAGCAAATGGAATAATAATATGACCCCGGTGATATCGAATGAAATTGTGGGCCATGTAGACGCGTTTAATAATTAAAGTAACCCCCTTTCAACCCTCCGCTCTCTACTCGTTAAATGGGATCGATAATTTAGGAGTTTTTCCTTCACTTTTGACACAGTGCTTTGTCTCTCTTTCCATGAAATTAAAACGCCTCATCGTCGTTGAACGATCACCATCGTCAGTCCTCTACTCTTCAGGAAATTGAAAAAAATACTACGAATATTTCACGAGGGGAAGTATTTTATTTGAACATCTCTCCTTTTTCCAACACCAATAAATTTTCCTTTCGATCGAAAGATCTTTCACCGTCGCGTGTTTCGTCTCTGAACGATCAAGGGGGAAAAATCGTTTCGAAAGGGTTCGAATTAAATCAAACAGAACGAGAAGAATCCGATACGCGCAAACGATAACTCCTCAGCCGTTATCGAAACACCGGGTAACAACGGTACGGTATAATTTCGAGGATCATTTATTTTCCACGTCGTAAACGAGAACTAGCTTTGGACGTAACCATTTTACAACCTCGCCACCCGATCTTGACCGGAATGCGTAGATGCGTTCGCGCGAGCGCATACGATCGTATATATTCCCATGTAATATATACGTATAGGTGAAGACGAACAAGTATGTGCTAGTACACGCGAGAGATGCACGTTTCTCTTGTTGCGTTTCTTGGCTGGAACGAGCGGAGGCGCCGGTGCATCAATCAACTGTCGAACGACGAGCCGCTAATTGCACCAGCCACAATATCTTGATCAATCGAACGTGGGGCGTTGGAATTAATTAGAATGATGACGTGCTCGGTCGTGGCCGGTTGATGTACTCCCGTAGGTAAGATCGACGTTTCGTTGTACGAGGGAGATAGCCTATCTTAAGTGAGTAGTTCCCTTTCGCTCCGGATCAAAAACAAGAAACGCTACTCCAGATAAAACGAACAAATTGTACCTCCCGTCGTGAGTTCGGCGCCTGCATCGCCATGGATAACCGGCTAGCAAACTAGCCGACACTGTCGGACCTCGACCACCGAGTTAATACGATTCCTTGATAAATTTACGCCGACTTTTTCCCTCGATGATAACCGATTTTACGTCCGTTACCGTGAGGCTCCGATACCTACATGGTTTTTATGTAGATGGAATTAAGCGGCTGACAATAAAGTTTCGAGAAACGGCGGCAATTCTCCATCGACGTGGCGGTAGGTCCGAACGTTCTTCTCGACGACTGTGGAGTTTTGTATATTTTTATCGATGACCCGTGCTCCTTGGCGTTTCCGATCGATGTTTTATTAGCGGTGAATCGAGAAGAAGCTCGACGAGGAAACGTATTAACGCGTTGATCGAGGAACAGAGAACTTTGTGTGTTTTCTTATGATCAAGGGATCATGAAATATTGGACGGCTCTTTATACTTTACGATAGTTTGGAAGGTTTGAAGAATTGATTTTAAAAAGGGTACTTGATGTTTTGTTACAATCGGTGCCCGGTGGAACGATATAAATTAGATGATTTTAATTTGTTTCGAGCTAAGGTAATTCGACTGGGCGAAACATTTTAACCCTCTGTGTGGATGGAATGGATTTAATTTGATGTCTAAAAAATGAATTCGAAAGAATTTCATGACTTTTCCGAAGTAAATTGTTATATTGGGCAGAATTGAAAAATTTACTCCGAAGAATAGAAACTTAGGTGTGATTTGTATTAGAAATTCACAGGAGCCCATAAAGGATTAATAGATAATGATTGATGAATGATTATAGTATTTATGCTATGGTCATTTTCTAGATTTGGAGTTTCAGGTTGATTTCGAATCATCGAGGGCATGCTATAAATGTCGTCCAAGGAAATCAAACGTAGCTCATAGGACAGAAATAATTAAGACACCCTCAACGTCACTGTCACCGCAAATTTGTGAAATCCGCAAGAGACAGCAGACAGAGTGCTAAAAATGTGGAATTCTTGAACAACTGAGGTCATAAATCGACAGTGGTAAAACCGTACGAAAAGTAGCGCACTGCCTTCTGGTAAATGTAATTCCAACGGCGTTACAAAACGTCCCGAAAATTGACAACTGGCATACACTCTACGTAACCCCGTGTCAGTATGTTGGAAATATCGGCTCGGTGTGTCAGCGACGTAGATTTTCGAAAGTCATCGTCGCATCACGGCCCGGAATTACGAGTTATTCTGTATTAAGTGCCCATTCTATGACCCTCCTCTCTCGCATACCTTATTAGGACTGATTACGCCATAACACCCATCAACTCGCTTACTCGCCTCGGCTCCGACACTTCCAAATCCTGACGAGTCGAAAAAAAAATTGCATTGTAACATCAGCAGCGAGAAGAGAACTGTTATGGTCTTGCGTTTTTGAGTGGTCCAAAGTGAGATGCTTGGCTTTCGAAATATATTGCATTAAGAATTTGCATTTTGACTTTTTTATTAACGCTGAAACTGCCAAGGTGGTCAAAATGATCGATTCGCAATGATTTCAAAAAATATCTCAAATTGATAGGGGAGTCATGAGTAGACTGCGGATTTTTATGCATTTATGACAAATTAAATAAGACTAAAACATACAAAAAGAACATAATATAAAAATATATCTAAAATATCCAAAGTATGGTATTTGTTGTAATATTTATTAAGTGCAATAAATCCCTAGATAGGTTTTCCTGTCTCACCTGCATTTTTGAAACTCGAAATTTGCATAAACAGACGCAGTCTAGTCATGAGATAGGCATTCTAATATCTGTTGAGATTTAAATTAATTAATTATATTTGTCAGCTCTTGAATTCTTTTTCCAGAGTAGGTGCTTATTCAGTGTATTTAGATACAATAGATAAAACACTGATAGTTCTATTGTTAAATACAGTATCTTTGAGAATCCAGACATTATTATTAAAAAATAATTTGAGAAAGATTAATTGTCTCTTGCTTATTAAGAAATTATTATTAAAAGGAAGTACGATGCAGCGTTTACCCTTGGGACATCGCGCAACCAACAAAAGAGTTTTCCTCCTTTTGTGCGAACCGCTGCATCGTTTTGATCCGTCACGTTTTTTTATGAATATTCCTCTATTTTTTACCACATTCTTCCGTGTTTTATTCTTTTTATCGATAAATCGAGCATTCACGAGTGTACTTAAAATATCCAAATAAAATCAAAATAATAGCAAGCACTTGAGCAAAGAGGTTAAGTAAAAGGTCGAATACCAAGCAAAAGAGAGCAACACACGATCATGCCGCATTTCATACGAATTCTTGCGAGTTCCTTTGACACTGAAACTTCAGGCTGGTAAAACAAATTGCAATCTCACTGCAACACTTTACTTCAAAATCCGCGTGCAGTAAAGCAGAAACGTTTAGGTGCAATTTCTCAAAGTCGATTTGCAAAACAAGCGAACGATACTTCGTGAAAGAATAATATGCCAAATGGTATGAACGAAGAAACGAAATTTCATTTAAGAAAAGCATACTTACAACCCCCGTGCTCACTTGGACCGTGAAATATTATAAGTGTCATTCGTCCTCGTAGGCTCAATAGTCCGAAAGGTTGCCATAAAAATTGCGGGGTGAAACACCCTCCATGTACACCATTTCCCTCCTTCGAGGGAGGTCTTCCGGCGTGGAAAATCAATATTGAATATAAACAAGCAATACATTCGAATCGACTCGTTCTAACGAGCCAATTTTAATAATATTCCACAGTCGTTAAAACGCAACGTGCGCGGGCACTTTGGCGCAAATAAATCCACGGGCCCAAAACGAAAGGAGAGGACCGGTGCCTACTTTAATGCGTCGCGCATTAGCGAGGTGCTAATATTTCGCTACGTTAATGACGTTATACATTCGTAAAGCTTCCGGGGAATCGTGCACGGTTCGTGTAAATATAGAAGGATTTTACGTGCATACGTTACGGTATAAGGGGTATGTGCGCACCGGGCGTTAATAAAGATGAGTGACGATGCTTAATTAGTATTAGCTCGAAGGATTCCTCGTACGAGAGAGAAAGAGGTAGAGAGAGAAAAGGTCGGAAACGAAGAGAGAAGTAAAGATTGAGAGAGAAGGTATAAGAGAGACAGAAATATAAAGAGAGAGTAAGAGAGAGAGTTAATCGAGAACGCTGAACGTCGCGATAATTTCGTTGTCACGAATGAAGGATGTTAAATGTTACACGCTCATCGCCGATGTTTTCGCGCACCTTGCAAATCGAGTAATTTATTACGACGGGCTTCTCTTCTCCTCGACAGATCGTTTCCACGAGAGAAAACTACAGTCGAGAAGAAGAGATTTTCGTGAAAAAAATTGCATAATGCAACATGAAGGGGAAAGTTTGACGAGAAAGTTGGTAAAACTCGGGGAAAAGTGCGTTGGTGGATGTGCGAGAGACAAAACTCCCAATCAATACGGACGATTAATGGGAAAGAGAGAAAGGAGATGACAGAGAGAAAACGGATAGAAAAACGGCGACGATGCTTAATTCGCAAAAAGGCCACTTATTAGCCGTAGACGCTTTTCGAGGCGAGTGCACTCGTGGACGTCGCGACTATCGTTCCAATTGTCGAAGACAAAGGGTGAAGGGCCGTGTAAAGGGCGCCACGGAGGTAAAGGGCGAGCTGGATGCTTCCAGGATAAAACGGACCATTTGGTAAGGGTGAAGGGTAAGGGCAAGAGAGCGTAGGGTAAATATGCAAGGGTTCTTGTTCGGCTGCGAGAGAGTCGGAACGTGGCGAAACTTACTTCCGAGGCTTACGGCTTTTCCCGTTGTGTTATTGCAGGCGAACCCTAAATTCTATGGGAGATATTCTTTAAAATTCTCGCACGACCGTCGTCCTACTTTCGATTTCATCCGATGCAAGGGTTAAATTTTAAGTTAATTTTTTTATAAGATTCTTCTGATTTTTTAAAAAAATTATCGGATGTTGAAACGTCAGTGCATTTTGCTGTGAATTTAGAAAAGTATGTAGGTCGTTGGTATATTTTTAAGATTTTCAAGTGATATTCATTTTGTGATCTGCTGTCAAATTATTGTCGACGTGATTTTCTCTTGCAGCCAGTTTTCTATAAAGTAACATCTTTAATTTAATAAACTCGTGGCATAATGTAATATACGAGCGAAAATTCACGAAACATCGAGAATATTCCGATATCTCTCCGGATACCAATTGGAAATTATCAAGAAGGGAATTTCGTAAGAATAGATACATCGATTGAAATATGAGGAAGGAAATTCTTGACGTGCCGATCTAAGACACGCGTAACTCTACAATATACCGAATCCTGCCTTGCATCGTTTTTCATGCTTCGGTCGATCTTCTATCAGGAATCAATAATTCCTCCGATAATTAAATTTCCTTTCAATTATCGAACGCTGATAGTAAAATACAGGGTGGTACGTCGAAGAGGGGTGGTTGGAATCGAGAGATAGAAGAAGGAGGAGAATCCGATAAACCAAGGCCCGCCACGATGAAAATTAAAATTCTGCCGACTTCAAAGTGCAATCAAGAATATCGACTAGAACTTCACCATTCTCTGCGATCGCTAATCGTCCCGATAGAATTTCTATGCGCTTCAACTACCAATGAAAGAAACAGAGATTCAATCGTTGATAGATTGAATTCTGAAATTCCATTTTCCATCAATGATGGCAAGTATACCACGTAGATCCCCATAGAGGAAAAGGTAGTCGATGGAGGCAGTCGGTGTATCCACTCGAGGAGAATCCTGAAGAGAATGGAAGCCGAAAAGCCGGGTGGCGCGCAGACCCCCATAGCCCATGTCTAATCCGAGTTCGTCTCGCCCGCTCACGGGGCATCTCCCATGGAGTTTGTCCTTTTGCCTGTTCATCTCAGGTCGGAAAGATTCCGGAGCTCAGCGTAGACTCCACCGTGGCTACTTTATACGAAACGATGGCACATCTTTTACACGTAGCATGGTTTTCGATCTGCGAGGAGTAACTTCGCTTTTGGGTTGTCGATCGGTAAATCGAGCAGCTGCTACTTTGACGAGGTATTCGAAAAGTTCGTAGAATGAAGAATTGAATTTTGGTTTGATGGTGACGATGGATTTTTCAACGTTGTGCGAATATTTTTGATGTTTTGCAGTTATTTTTTTTTTTGTAAATAAAATAGTTTTAGGTAGAAGATTATGATTTTGTGGAGAATTTTTCACTGGGTGAAAGAAATATATTATGTTACTTTTTTCTTTTTTATTGTGAAATTTCGAGGTTGATCTTTGATATTCTTATTGAAGTATCTTTCGAAATGGCGGAAATAAGTATCTCTTGGAGTGAAATGTAGAATTTGCTTGTACGTTTCGAATAATCTGTAGATTTTTAATGCCTCGGGATACTGGAATATTAAAGGCGTTGCACAGGTCTATTACAAAATGGAATTCCCATTCGCTCGAGGGTTTTATAATTGTTTGTTACTGTTACGAAGATGGCATCTGGTCCATTGCAGGAATTATCGTTTTCCGATAAGAAGTCGAAGATTCAAAATGATTACACAGAATTATACGATATTCCCACGACACAGCTATTCTCTTTCATTTATTTAAATCTCATTGAAATATATTCCGTTCAAAGTAAGAACATTGCTCGTATTTTTCACACCTGAACGATCGATCAATGGAACATCAGTGCAACATTATTTCACCGATCATTTCCATCGTACTTTCCAACGATAACTGTAGCCCGCGAAACATCACCGCGGATGTTTTTAATTACATCCTCCATTTCATTACAGTGTCGCGTACTTTCTGACGGGAGAGATATTAAAGCCCCACGGATAACGAAGTTTGCACGAAAAGACACTTTCTGCAAAAATGTATTCCGAAGCACGTTTCGTATACAGTTTTCGATAAAAACTGACTGCGCTTCTAATAAGCTTCCCCTTAATAAGCGATCCAGTGAGCCACGTAATTTACATTATCACCGATCTCGTTAGTAGTTTCTCCACCTTCGTGCAACTTTCAATAATTAAAAAGGTCCACAGAGCGAGCCGACGTAACGAGAGTGCGCGCTATAAAACGCGCTACCATTTTCCACCGGCCGTCTTCTCGCACGCTATTTTTAACTATCAAAGAAAACGCGAACGATACGGCAGAGATGAAGAAAAAAAAATACCGACGCCTTCTTCACCGAGAAGAGGCGAAGAACGTTGAAAGAGATGGAGGAAGATGAAGAAGAAGATCGAAACACAAACAGGAATATTTTATGTACAAACGCGGCTCGTGTCGACACGGTTAGCCTCTCTCGCGACGAGTACCGTAACGTTTTATCTTCGAAAAAATATTTGCCGTCTTTACCAGCCAGTAGAAACATTTATTCGATCCTCCCTTCGTTCGTGCGCGCGGAAAACTCGAAGATCGGCGGTACCAGAGGACCAACCGAATGGATCTTCTCGGTTGCTCTGTGGGAAAAACGTCCGACGATTCGTTAGGGATAGTACCGAACACGTGTTCCGGTCCGTGACCAATTTAACCGGATACCCTGGCCTACGTGGATGGCTGGCTTCTCTATGAGCCACCCTCTACCGCCGCCTTCCAACCAAAGAAGAAACGTCAGTTGCACGCGTGCATCTGGATCATTGTCGGCGAGAGATCTACGCGGAGGAGGAAATCGCTTCGAAATTCGGCCACCGTGACAACGTTACGACGTTCTTGGGGAACTGACGATCCTGTTGCTCTCTGAAACGGTGACGTTGCTTTTGAAGAATGAATCCTGACGTGCTTTCGGTCGATGAATCTTTCTTTTTCTTCTTTCGTGTCTTTTTTTATTTAGGTTCTTTCTAACCATGATTTTGCAATTTTGCAATGGTGATGGGCATTTATTTTGAGGGTAGATCGCACGATGAGGGTTTAATAATGTGGGGATGTGATGTTATGGGAAGATTGGTAATGTGCAATTGTTGGGTGGCGGTTTAGAAGGGTAGTGGGGCTTGGATGGTTTGTTAATTTTGCTTGTATTGTTGGGTAAGTGGTGGAGTTGACAATCGTTTGATTGATTTTGTTTCCGTTAGTTTTTTTGGTGTAAATGTACAATTTAGTTGTCAGAGGCGTATTATAATTTTGTGGTTGAAGGTGCATTTGGTATTAATTGAGAATTTGTTTGTTAATATTTTTTCTATCGACGAGTAACTTTATTAGGCATATCTGTATCTAATTGTGTATTGTATTTTTTTTTTAAATGACGGATATAGTAGCAAACGTCGAGTTATATTTGTATCAAGAGGTTTCCCGTCGAGAGACAGAAGCTAACGCAATTTTCAGCGAGCAATCGTTCAACGCGTGACGTCAAGGGACACACGATATATTTTATCTAATGCGTAACAGTGGAGGAGTGTTTGCGAAATTTTTTCACGTACATGAATCACTTTGGAGATTATAGTGGTCGTTACGTCGTGTAAGATAAAGTGCAGTCGAATACAAGATAAAGTATCTCTTACGCATTGATTACACTAATGTTTCATGGAAACTGTACGCGGAAGAAAACTCAATGAAGGATTTCCTCACAAATAACAGCTTCAACCACATACCTTTTTGGTTAGTATACAATCTAAATATCATTATCTTTTATTACCTTAATTCATGTTATGCCCAATGTTATCCATACTTTTGAACTTTTTCAAATTTTATGGTTCTCAAATTAATTTTTGAAAAATTGATAAAGTTTCATGACATTAATTTTGTATTGAATTTATGAAATTACCACTTTTATATTTTCATACTATTTGCATCGTACCGTAAATATTATTGTGTATTTTTTCAGATTTTTCGGAGTGGTGAAACGAAGTTGTTTTACATTTATTGGAGGATAAGGAATAGACTCTAGACCCTTTGTCTGAAATGTGCTGCAGCTTATATATGAAGTAAACCAATGCACGACAGGTAGTACAGGCGCAGAACAGCAAGGAGACGCACAGGACAGCCAGGACAGACAAAGGGGCACTAGGTCAGACAGACGACAGCCAGAACAGGCACAGGAGAGCCTAGATAGACAAAGGACAATAACGTTAGGCAGAGGAGTGCCAGGATAGTCACTGCACAACCAGGACAGGCACAGGGAATCTAGAAGAGGCACGGGAGAGTCAGAACAGTCACAGGCCAACCAGGACAAGCATACGACAGCAGATACCGGCACAGGACAACCAGAACTTGCACAGGACAGTTAGGATAGTCACAAGAAAGATAAGATTGACACAGGACAAGAACGTGAGGCAAAGGAGAGCCAGCATAGTCACAGAAAAACTAGGACAGGCACAGAATATCCAGAGTAGGATTTATTAAATAAACAACTCGTAGTTTTAGAACACGATTTACACGCACAGTTTTGTTTTATTTGTTATAATACAAATTATGAATAAAGACTTTGTTAATTCTGAAACATTGTTACACTTTCTTTACCTTGTTTCATCTTCAAAATTCCTTTTTCCGTACACATCAATATTATTCCATGCGATTTTTCACTCTGCCTGACTTGTCATCGATTCGTATCACTTTTCAACTTATCAAATCTTTCTCGAAAAGTGATTCAACTGGTAAATGGAGAAGACCAATAATTCCAAGATGCATCTTTTCACTCTGTTTGACTTTTCACCGACTCGTACTACTTGTCAACTTCTAAAATTTCGTCGAAGAATGTTCAATCTCGAAAGAAGTATAATTTAAAATATCTCGGAAAGGCTTTCAGCTCCGTCTGACTTATCGCCGACTCGTACTACTTGCTCACTTGTGAAATTTTTCCGAAAAATTGCAAATCCAGCAAGTAGTATAAAGCAAAATATCTCAGACCGACTTTTAGCTCGGTCTGACTTATCGTCGACTCGTACTACTTGCTCACTTGTGAAATTTTTCCGAAAAATTGCAAATCCTGCAAGTAGTATAAAGCAAAATATCTCAGACCGACTTTTAGCTCCGTCTGACTTATCGTCGACTCGTACTACTTGCTCACTTGTGAAATTTTTCCGAAAAATTTGCAAATCCAGCAAGTAGTATAAAACAAAATATCTCAGACCGACTTTTAGCTCCGTCTGACTTATCGTCGACTCGTACTACTTGCTCACTTGTGAAATTTTTCCGAAAAATTGCAAACCCAGCAAGTAGTATAAAGCAAAATATCTCAGACCGACTTTTAGCTCCGTCTGACTAATCGTCGACTCGTACTACTTGCTCACTTGTGAAATTTTTCCGAAAAATTACAAATCCAGCAAGTAGTATAAAGCAAAATATCTCAGGCCGACTTTTAGCTCCGTCTGACTTATCGTCGACTCGTACTACTTGCTCACTTATGAAATTTTTCCGAAAAATTCGCAAACCCAGCAAGTAGTATAAAGCAAAATATCTCAGACCGACTTTTAGCTCCGTCTGACTTATCGTCGACTCGTACTACTTGCTCACTTGTGAAATTTTTCCGAAAAATTGCAAATCCTGCAAGTAGTATAAAGCGAAATATCTCAGACCGACTTTTACCTCCGTCTGACTTATCGTCGACTCGTACTACTTGCTCACTTGTGAAATTTTTCCGAAAAATTTGCAAACCCAACAAGTAGTATAAAGCAAAATTTCTCAGACCAACTTTTACGTCTGACTTATCGTCGACTATACTACTTTCGCACTTCCGAAATTTTGCCGAAAAATGCTAAAAGTGAATTCAGTAGTGTAAACCAAAATATCTCAGACTGATTTCAACCATATTAAAGAACTTATAATTACGATAAGCTCATAACGCATTTGTAGAGAAGGAATTTTAGGAATGGAACAAAGGCAACGGTTAATGAAGCTTAACAGTGTTTTAGATTTAACAAACTCTTTATTCATTATTTGTATTACATAACCTTATTTATATTACACACTACAAAATAAAGTTGTGTATTTTCAAGACTATGAGTTATTTATTTCATAAATCCTGTTCTGGGTTATCCTCTGCTCGTCCTGCTTCTATCTGTTCTTCTCCTGCCTGCTCCGCTCCTGTATAGTTTGTCCTGCACCTGTACTGCCTGTCCTTCGCCTGTACTGTATGTGCAAAAACAATATCCAAGCAGATTAATGCCGAGAACGTGGGCTTATGTGGTTTCGACACCTGATTCAAACCGATTTAAACGGAATTAAAGAACTTAGGGAATATGGGAAATTTTTCTTTTCTCGATGAAACGGGATCAAGCCGGTTTAAACTGGATTAAAGGATTTATAATTAGGATACGATCGTTAGGCATGTGCAGGGAATATGGAAATTTATGAATGCAGCAAGGGTAGCAGTTAAAAAAATTGAACAAGTTTTCGATTTGACGAATTCTTTATTCATCATTTGGATTATACAACATAAACATATGTAATATAATATTCATGAAATATAATAGTGCGTTTCTGCGACTACAAATTATGTAGATAACAAATGACTGTTACAGTTATCATGCGCCTGTTTTCGTTTCCTATGCTTGCCCGGGCTGTCCTGTTCCTGTCCTGACAGTCCTGGCTGTACTGAGCTCTCCTGCGCAGCCTTGTTCTGTTTTGTGCTGTCTTATAATTTGGAAGATCAACTACGTTCCACCGCTCTTTCAAATCTGAAAAAAAATTACACATTAATATTTACGGTACGATGCAAATACTGTAAAAGTATAAAAGTGATCATTTCATATTTTCAACAAAAAACGAATGTTTTAGACTTTATTAATTATTTAAAAATTGATTCTCTGATCAAAAAATTTGAAAAAATTAAAGAGTACGTGTACCATTGGTTATAACATCTGTGGTTTTTTGAGAATTTTCTATAAAGCCAAGCAGGAAGAATCGGGCAGAAACTATAACATCCGTTTTACCCTGTAACAACCCCTACAGTAGAGTTAATGGATTCACACTTTGTAGAAAGGCTTTTTTAACACACCTATTGAATGGTATGCCTCAAAATTAATTTGTGATGGGGTTACATTTTCCATTTTCATCCAGCTAAACTCTTTCACCTATTTAACTATGCAAAAAAAAAGTATTACTTTAAAGTACATGGAAGTACTTACAAAATATTGAATAACAGTATAATGCAGCTGCTGAGAAAGTGACCCTTTCGCGACTCCTAATTATTAAACTCCACCGATCTCCTGATAGTTTCCGTCTACGATCATAAACCTTGATTTCATAAACACGACCGACCACTATTCCATCGTCGGTTTTGATTTAATAGAGCCTAATGGATAGGGGTGCCCAGCTATCCGGGTGGTCCTGTCCCAGGACTTTGTTTAATTATGACGTATGGCTTTCGACTTCGTCCTTTCCTGCGAATCAACCACCAACTACAAGATCAATGCTCTCAAAACTTCTCTCAACATTTCTCGCGAAACATTTCCCAAGACTCAAAAAAAAGCCCAATTCCAACCCCTCTATAAATAATACCAGATTGCTCCCTCACTTATTCCACGTTTCATCGGAAATCCTCTCGTTTCTTCCTTCGAACGTACAATTTATATAATTCGCACCGTCGAATCAACGAGACCGGAAGCACTCCCGTTGAATTATTAAGCTCCACGTTTGGCCTGCTCGATTGCGAATGAAACTTCGACACGATTACGTAACCGGCAAGAGCTTCGAGGAAGAGAAGGACGGTCCTAAGAAAAATTTACTAGAATTCCTCCCTGTAATTGCAACCACCGGCTGATTCACCGAGACCAAGCACAAATCGATGCGGTAATTAAGCATTCGGCGTCAGACCAATCACCGTTCGTTTCCGCTGAAAATACCGTAGTAACGAGAGATACTAGTCGCACTACATTTAACTGTCAAATAAAACCGAGGGGCACATTTAGCCTACAGTTTTACCCCCGAATACGAAATTCCACGAACACCTGAACGTACAGACGTGTTTCTCGAACACAGACATACGACCCTATTTTCACGAAGCAATTATACCTTTTTACGATAGCCAGGAGGTGAAACCGGGTACGCTTCGGTTTCCGATCTTTCGGCACGGCGAATAAGAGTGTTCCCTCTTCTTCTTATTCGGTTTCTTCGTCTTCTTCTCATCCTCGCAATACCGTTTTTCGGGGAAGCGTAAGCCCAGCAAGAAAAGGGACTTAAAAACTCGAAGGTCGGCTAACGGCGGATAAGCGAGACAAATCGTAGTCCGAGGAACTCGAAAGCGTGACGATTAACGCTGACGGAGCGAAGGAGAAGGAATTGAAGAGAATGGGAGATGAACAGAAAGAGAGAGACCTCGGTGCAATGGGGTCTTCGAGAATCGAGAGACAAGCCGGGAAAAGAGCCAGGTTGCCTTCTCGCTCGGGAAAGAAGCTAAACGCGCGTGAAGTCCCTCGGATCCACGACGACCTCGCGGCACAATGACAAAAGGACGCCGTTGACTTCCCGTGACGGCTGATCCGGGGATGAGCAACCTGCGCTCTTTCGTGCTGTTGCTTAGTTTACGTTTATTCTGCCGATTTTGGATTTTCGTCATTTTATTATGTTGCTGTGTGGATAACGTCCATTTTTTTGTTGGTTCTTGAGGGTACTCCAACGGACATTGATCTTTTTAAGTGGAATTTTAAATATTGGTGCAAGATTGTTGGTTGGTTTACGTTTGTGGGAAAGATTGAATGTTGGGTCTACTTTAATTGTCACGCTGATTGAAAGTATAAAATAAATTGCAAGTTCTGCCGCTAAAAGGATGAAAAATCTCAGCTTTTAGAAGTATTGCAGAATTTCTGCTTATTTTTTGAGCTAACAGTAAAACTCAGAATGTTGAATCCATTATATTTTAACGTACTGAATAAGTACATTGGAAAAAGAAGAATCAAGAGGTAGAAGATATTATAAATTCGTTGATTTATGTTTTTTGAAATTAATGTAGAATATTTATTCTATGATATTTTTGGAAAAAATTGTGTGCAAGGCATTTTGACTAGTTTGGTAATACTGTACTTAAATGTTGATTGCTTTTATTCTATTGCTGGCAGTACAAATACTGCTTCTTTATTCCAATATGTTGGCGATTTTGCGTTAAAATTGAACTAGCAGCTACAAGTATGATATAAACATTTTTATGCTAAAGGGAGAATACTAATTTGTAAAAGTTCCGTGCAAACGCAAGCATCAAAAAGCTGCGAAACCTATAATATCATCCGACAAAGCCATTTTGTCTCGTCAAAGACAAAAGCTCGACGAAACGTGACTCCGGCGAAGGAACAATCCGCGTTTAAGCGGCCGCTGTAACAGAAACTCTTAAAAGCATAAATGAACTTTCCTGTCTCACGGTTTATTATCGATCGAATCACTCTTTTTCCTCTCTCTCTCTCTGCCCTCTAACCCATTTGTTCCTCTCTGCTCCAAATAGGAGGCCTTGACCTACATCTAAAAAACACCCTCGCATCTTACAGTCACGGACGAACGTACTGTCTCGTCTGAAAGTCTTGCTGTGCAGTATAAGACTCCAGATAACGCGCGGAATACGCTTTCAGAATTTAGAACGTTAAACGGGGTCAATGAGGAGCAACGAAATCATTTTGAAAGTGTACATCGCTCATGCGCATCGACTGTAATATATTATGCTATTACTCGAAAATGCACGGCTTAAAAAATCGCCGTTTTCCCGAGCGATGACTTCGACACTTTAACATTTTCGATATCACGGGAAATTTGTAAAAATGTCAGGCTTATATGAATTTTTATCGATACGATGTATGCTCTTTAGTTGCGACAAATTGAAATGTTTTAATTACACGTATCTATATAAAATTAATTTGTAATTCTATTTCAATTTGTAGTATATAAATCTCGTAGGTACGAAAAATGGTTGAACGCAGATATGTGAGGGTAGCTAATGTGTTAACTTGTCGAATGCCACGGCTATTTCGTTAATTTGATCATTTTTACTGAAATAAAACTTTCTTTGTTACAATCACACCTTTACGAGGTAGAAACCTTCAACACACAATTAAATATGTAGTCAGCAAAGCTTTATCTCTCCAATGCCAATATTTAAATATTGTATGTATTAGAAAATTTGTAAATATTACAATTTTAAAGTCACGCAATTTCATTGAATTCAACAACGTCGGTCACCGGTGACTATGGTGTTCGACGTGTTAACCAATAGTGTTAGAAGGAGCAATTTTAGTTTCTGAGCGAAGGAAATTAAATAAAAAATGTGGGTCATTATCTCAGTCTACTGGAATCTAAATTTCCCTCTATCTCCTCTATTTAAATAGTCTGAAAATATCTGTTGACACTATCAATACTCTTGTCAACTACCGATGATTATTCCCGTATACAGAAGGAAAGATAAATGTGTTTGAACGGAAGGTACAAGGTGCACCAGAAAATCAACAAATTCAATAACTTCCGGCTACGAAATTACCCATAAAAATCAAAAGATAAAAATTCTTCAAGCAGAAATCTACAAAAAAATAATCAACTAACCACTTTGATCTTCTTGGTAAATTTAACGGTGTTAAAATGAAACAGAAAGATGCATCGTCTCGCGAATCCACAAACCGTCACGCAGCCTCTGGTACCAAAAAAATCATCCCGTTATTTCCCCGGCAGAAGAACACCGAGCGATTGTACCATGGTCCCTCGGAAGATCGTAAGTACTCTCACAGCCCGATCGAAAAATCGGTGAGAAGAGAGGTCTCCGAGGAAGACGCATTAATTTAACCGTAGGACACGAAGCGGAAGGAGAAGGAAGCGAGCGTTACTTGGTCGCTGGAGCTAAGAGAAATTGATGGCGGTGACGCGGTCGCGGAAGCGCGATGTTTCGCAGCCGGATCGATAGGCAGTGGAATAGAGAGAAGACGAGAAAAAGGCGAGGGGAAAATAGGGGGAATGATAGTTGATTCGAGAAAGAATAACGAACACCGTGAGCCAGCCGATAGTGCGAGGCGAATCGGCCGGATCTTGAAATATTTGTCCCAGTTTAGCAGTATCCTGCCGCGTGACAAAGAACTAACATTTACATAGCAATTTCGTTCTGTGTTAAAGCTCACCGTATAAACTGCAACCGGGACGGGTTGGATGTATGTAAGTCTGCGAGAAATCACTGGAGGGAATCCCGTGAGAAAGGAAAAAGAAACGATGTTTCAACATGAGGAAACTATAACAACGAGACGAGACTGCTTGATATAATTTCATTACAACATAATTTACTAATTAACAACCCTCAAACCGGTTAATCTACTATCATTCCGCGAAACTGAGAAACCAATTCGTCCGATAAATACATGGAAAATTATATCTACATAAGGTTCAACTATTGAAAACGAGTTTAGGAGTCTCTCGATGAAATTGACTCTCTTGCTCTTGTTCTATTTCTCTCTCGTCTCGCACGATTAACCTGTATCGAGCTCGAAGAGTTTCTTTGCAGGTAGTGCATATAAGAATCGAGAAAAGCAGCAGAAGGAGGCATCCGAGGAACCAAGTAAAAACGCGTGACGTCCGCGCGATCTACCTATGCCGCAGGGGACCACCCGCACGCAACCACCGTCACTTTCTTTTCTTTGCCTCCCACCTTCTCCACCTCTTTTTCCATCGTCTCCACCTTCTCTCTTTTTCTCCTCCTCCTCCTTCTCGATTCTACGCCCTCCTTATCCCTCTCCATCCTCTTGGTCGATCGTTTTCTTCCGTTCGGTCCCCCTCGTCTTGCCCCCGTCTCCTTTTCGTCTCTGCGTCTTCCTCTCTTCGACGTCCCTCCCCTTTTGCGGCCTGCGGATAGAAGTTGCTCGCGAGCCCTTGCCGATTTATGAGTTGACCAGACTTTACAAATGGATACCCTCTTCTTTTCTGGGGCAAGGTGTCGCACGTGGTTCCTCCTAGGAGTCATCTTTCTGAGACTGCCGTCTCCGACGACGCCACCCGCGCTGCCGTTCGGTCCCTCAAGATGACTAGTGGGTGAGATTGTAGAAAATTGTAAGAATATATTGCATCGTAGAGGGCGATGATACTTGGAAGGGTAGCTTGTTTTTTTTTAGACCTGGAGATGCCTGGATGTTTGGAAGATTTGAATTTTTTCAGGGGGTTGGAGACTTTGGAATATGACTGGTTCCTCTGGAGGATTTGAAGCTCGTTAGGGGTGGGATTTTTCGAGGTAGTTGTTGAAGGTGTTTAAGAATTTTGGAAGTGATGCGAAGTTTGGTAAATACCTATGTTGGGGTTGAGAAGCAGAATGTTGATTAAATTTAATGGTAGAGCTACCGATTTTATATTTTTGGTGTTTGAATGTAATAAATAAGTAGCTTAGAAAAAGAGGAAAACAAAAGATAAAAGTAAATGGCAAGTTGAGTCAGTTTTGTTATAGACGATAGACGCGGAGAATTTATTTTATGGTTCGTATCAGTCTGGGGATTTTTTAGAAGTAATTGGAAAGTAATAATTTAAATTGCCTTGGTAGTTTTAGTGCTGAAGCTGTAGGAGTGCAAAAAAAAGACAAGTAATAAGAAATATTGGGTTAACTCAATTTTAAAACTTAATACAATTAAATTTGATAGGTTACATGAAATGAAACAAAATAGAAAATTCAAAGATAAGTTTTATAATTATTTTACAATGTTGCAAAATATACAAAAATGTCCAGATAATTGCAATGCTTCAGTACAGCAAGCAGACGTTGCATTTATACATTCATGAAATTATATAAAATAATTAACGCTCATTATTTCACGAAAATTGACACCAATCTCTCTCAATGAGAAATTATTTAAAATATCGCAAAAGTCGTTTTTAATTTGGTGCGATGTCGTAAATTTAATTTCGCAATTGTCACGTCTTGTTACGTATTCAGCCATCGATATTCGCACGGCAGTATTTCACGGAAGATTTCCGCGTCCTATGGCTACCCCTACCCATAGAAAAGCTCGAAAACAAGGCGACTCGAGGAGATTTCGAAATATTTCGATCGCGCGGCACGGTTATAATTCCGTGGACTTTCATTTCACGCCCAGTCAACAAATGTCCGTGGCACAGCTGTTTTTGACAAATCCAGTAATCATATTTCATCCCCCGAAACTTTCCCGGCTACCATCGACTGCTCGTATTCAACGTTTTTCATCGGCAGGGACAGATTTTCGCGCAACGAATTTTCCCGAATTTTAAGCCCCCCACCTCTTATTCTGTAAATGTGTGAAAAACTCTCGCGAACGAGGATCGCGAAAAAAAAATAAAACAGCAAACGTAATAAAGAAAATTGCATTTCCCAAGTATGACTGCTATGGGGTTGTAGCTTTAAACTCTAAAAATGTAGGGTGGAAATCGATTACCCTCGCTGTCGCTCCTAAAGAATTATTCTTCAACGACACCGCAATCCCAATTTAAAAGCCACTTAAGCTAATAAGTTCTCAATACTCAGACTTATTAAAATCAATAAAATAAAATTAACATCAAATCTATCATAACCATTGTAATCATCAGAGATTATACACTGCAAAATAATACGCCAAATCTCCAATTCTCTCAACGTACCAACACTAGAATTTTTCTCACGTAACACGTAAGCCATATCCTCGATCATTCGAAACCCACTTAAAGCCATAGGTCCTCGACTAACCGACTACAACAGAGTCCGAGTTTAAAACACAAAAAGCAAGAAAGAAAAAAAACAACACAACAGCAACAAACGGAAATAGCATTTCTTCGAAAGGGGCGTGCATTTACCCCTCGTGCATTAGCCTCGTTGATATTCCCCTAAAAGCGAGCCCCGAAAGGACTGTTCAGCCATCCTTTGTTAAGATTTACTCGAGGAGCGAGTATGGCGTGATAAATTTCGATTACGTGGCTCTGGCTACGAACGAAAGGGGTTTGAGGCTGTCCCCGCGCCGGTGACCGGAATAATTAGGATCGACGGAAGGAAAATATCTAAGCCCGTCACGTAACCTGCCGTTTTCAAAGGAGCTCTTCTAAGCAAATGTATTCACAGCGGGGGTGGTCCGAAAGAGTGTGCCGCGGTAAGAGTCAAAAGACATTACCACAAAAGCCCGCGGAAACGACCCATCAAAAAGCGGCACGGTTGTACCTTTTCCCCTTCTACAATTACACCACGGATTAGTCTAACGAGTTTTTCCGCCGTTTTCATCCAGCCGCGTCCGCGTTAAACCTTTCCAGGCTAATGACGCTAAATTCGCTTCCTTATCTCGTGTAATTAACGGTGAGTTTTTGATGCCTGCAATTGTCCCGGGTATCGTGGCGAATTATCAGTGGCGGTCTTGCAACTTGCGGTTTGTACTGGAATTTTTGCGGTCGGGGTCATCTCAAGGTTGTTTCAAGGTCAATTTCGTTGAGAATGCACGTTTTATTGTAATATTTCTATATACTGTTTGGAAATTGTGGTGTTATTTGAATAAATTAATAATATAGGTCAATAAAAATAATCGTATCGTATGAGAACCACTCCTGAATCGAGATCAGGAACTCGGAGCCATTCTTGAGTAATCTAAGATCGTTAGAACAAAGTACTTTTTCAGGTTTCTTTAATGCAACACCTAAGTCACGAACGATGCGTCCCTTGCAACCATTAAACCAGCATCCAAGGTTTTTTCCATAGTTTACCGATACCATCACCTTATAACACGTTACACGAAGACTTCTACGTATAATCTTACCTATAAAAAATTATATTCCATCAATTACACTTTAACAAATGCCCTCCTTCGCGAAGGGTCGAACCATCGAAATACAAATTCCAAAAGAGGACGTTCTTCCAACACCTACCTAGTGGATATTCAAAGTTCCTTAAGATTCTCTTCTCTCATGTATCCGGTACTCGTAGGTTTCTCAGGTTGCTCGTATTGTTCTTCAAAAGGACGTAATAACCTGCTTGTTACGTATGATCGGTTAATATCAGTGTTTGCGCACGTAATACGTATACCTACACGGCAAAGTAGAACCTTGCAGGTAGGCGCAACTATTCCTAACAGACTCACGATACATCGGTCTATTGAAATTGATCGGTTCTTTGAATCGTAAAACTTTCATTTTCGTATCGAACACACCCCGTCTTCTTATGCGTCACTGAAGCTTTGAATAGCATAGGAACGAAGGTAGGGATAATGGTCCAGGGGTGGCGGTTATGCCGCTCCAAGGGAAGAGATGACGATCAGCAACCATCCTCCCTTCATCCTCGACAACCTCTTCGGCTTTCAGTGGCGCGCAGCCTTAACAACAGTTTCCACTATGATTCTCTCTTTTTTTTTTTATCCTAGACCAACCACGGTGATCGACGCAGTATATATATATACACCATGATAAATCGCCATGGGAGATCGTTGCATTAAAATGTTCCCGTTTTAAGGAGTACCGTGAAACGTTCGATCGATTGGTCCCGTTTACCGAATCGCACGAAGCGACGATGAAGAAATTCGATTCTCGAGTTTCGTGACCAACGGATCAACGTGTCGCGAGGGGATTCGTTGGCTGGGATGGATATAAAATGGATCCAATTGAAGCTCACTCCTCGAGCGGGCTTACGTGCTTTTGCGGTATTAACACCGTCGGTCGATATTTAACGTGAATATCGTTCGAGGATTGTCTTAGTTTCGTAGAAAGGGTGAAAGTGGAGGGATTAGTCTTAGGGGAGTGTTTTGTAATAATTGGACTTTTAAAGAGTGGATTGGAGAGGCGGAAGTAATTTGAATTTGACTAGAATATTATTTAAAATCTTTTAAACTGTTTCACATATGAACATTGGAAGTAGGGAGGCAGACAAAATGACTAGCTCTGATTTTTTTCCCCAAAAAGCATCTAGACGAGCCATGTGGCAGATATCCTACGTCGATTTCAGAAAACACAAATTACTAAATCGATTATCCTTTCCACCTCGCGATTCCTAACTTATGACCGGTTGTCTATTGTCTCTAAACATTCCTTAAATTGATTGGGGTGCCATAAAGTAAATATTTCACTTTTGTCTTCTAAAACTTAAATTACTTGACACTAACCGTACTAAACGCTTCCAAATAGCTGGCTCAATGATATGAAAATAAGCTAAAAATTATTTTCTGCCTTGTTTCCAGTATTAAATTGACAATCTCCTACATTTTCTTCGGAAAATGTAATTGTAATTGCATGATAGGTCAAATGATAGTAAATACCAGTATGATTATTGTTAATTGATCATCTTTCTCACCTCTTGATTTCACTTTCTCCAAATTACTTACTTAACATATTAAAATATAATAGATATAATACCTCTAGCAATAAACGGAGCACTTTGAGAACCCAGATACCGAAGTATTCTCACAAATCGACGGCAGATCTCGAATCTCGAGGCTGAGATACTCAAAAAAGAAAAACCAACGGATCGAGTGTTCGAATACATTGAAAAATGGCCGATGCAAAGTGCATCGAGCGTACAATGCTTACTGGACGGAGAAGAACACACGGCGATAGAGAAGAATGGCAGGGGCCCGGTAAAAGGGCGAAGGCAGGGAGAGAAGGGCAGAGTCGTTAGCCGCCCCGGGGCACGGACGCCATATTTTATTACTTAAACGGCATGCCAGGGAGGTTGTTTGTTGGTTAAACAAGGAATTAATGCCACGGTAATCTGTCATTATGGATACTCGTGTACGTGGACCCGCAGTTGCATGCCGTTCTCATCCTCCTTCCTCTCTCCTGCTCTTTTTCACCTGTTTTCTTTTTCCTTCTTTCTCTTTTTCTCTTTCAATCTTTCCATACTCTATCCTTCTCTTCTTGTCCACCCTTCTCCAAGTTCTGTATAATGTTCGATTGGTTTGTCCAGGAAAGAAAAGAAGAAAAGAGGAAAAGATAACGAGGAATATACAACTCGACGGCATGGAGACACACGAACCGTGTCATTCAGGTTCGAAGTCATGAACGATCCATCATCGAATGTGCCAGCAATGAAGAATGGCCGAATTGACGTTCTTTTTTTCACCGAATTTGCAAGAATTTCAAACGAACCGTGTTTGCCAAATAACGCTTTTTAATCAGAGACGTTAAGACATTTGGAGTTTGGGACAATGGCGGTTGTCGTCTCGTGTCAGGAAGGAGACGTTCAGTGGTATGGTATTTGTAGAAAGTGGTCCCAACGTTGGGCTCGACGTTCGTCCTGTAATTACGTGCTCGCTCGAAAGCTGGATAATGATAATAATCGCCTATCCATTACATTTCCCAAGCGGCTTTAATGCTATTCAATTAGCGGCTCACGGTTCCGCGATATTTGGACAAGGGTGGTCTAGACTCGATGGATCGTGGAAAAGTTCTTTTTTATCGTGAAATCGGTTGATCTTGATGATAACAAAGTTCCAATTATTGGGGAAGTTTGAGGGAAGTATTTTCCATAAATATTTGTATACATGTAGAACATTTGACGAAAAATAAAGAAAATTCTTTCTTATGCAAATGTTTGTTAAGTTTCAATTTTTTCTACCCCTTCCCCTATCATTTCCTTCGTGACTGTCTCCGGTTGGTTAAGAATTTAGCTGCTAAAACAATAATTGATTAGTGATTCTTGATATATCGTATAATTTAACGTAATATTATAGAAATAATATTATTGCGTTTCAGTAACATTTTCAATTCGATAGGTTTTGCAAAATTTGAAAATTTCCTATGCTATTTATCTCATCACAAGTAAATTGTAAATAAAACAACAATCAAAGAGACCTTATATACAAAAATTTCAATATACTGAGAAACATCTGGTACCAGCAAATAACAAGAATAATTCTCTTTTAAAATAACAACCGGAATACCTTCTAATCACACCGACGAAACGAAGAATTCAACACACCTAATGAACAACTCAGTCCTTAATGAATTTCCGGCGAAAAAAATTCTCCTCCGCTTATCTCAACACGTCCTCACAAAGCGTCGTTACAACGCAAACTCGTGAAAACGTCCATTAACCGTACAAAATGTGTTTTTAATCGTGCCCAAAAGAGCTTTTATTGCTCCCTTTGCTTCTTGTCGTTTAACGTTAATCCTAACCGACACCTATCACAATGATCCTATCGAGATTAACGCATCGGCAATCCTCGAGGTAATATTCGACGACAAGAAAATCGACGACTCCATAAGTGGCCGGTTATCTATGCCACGTCGAAGACTCGCGACGACTGTCGACGTACGCGTCGAGGCTGACGTTACTGAATCCCCGAGGTTACATTTAAAAGCGATAATATCGAAAGCGAAGTCCTCGACGAAGCGACGGGCTAGACCTAATTGCAGTGGACAGAGACTAAATGCAGGAAATAATGCATTTGGCGAGGCAGTCAATCGGTGGTCGTATTACGGAAGGCAGGAGAAGATGAGTAGGTATGACTAAGGTGGTCGGATCGGGACCAGACAATTTAATTGTTCGAACTTAAATGGAGAGCAGCTGCCTTCTTCCGCCTAACAAGGCGGTAATAACCCGCTTCTAAGGTCTTCTTCTCTTTATTTGACCCTCTCCATTATATCATCGTCTCTCTCTTCCTCTTTCCCTTTCTTTCCTCGCCCTTCGTCCTTCTTGCCACTTCTACCTCTTCTTCTTCTTCTTCTTCTGCTTCGAGACGCTAAGCTCCAACCATGACGCCCGTGACCCTGACGCTACGTTGGATTTATAAACGAGGGGCTATCCGTGAAACAGCAGGTGCTTCCGTTGTGCCGGCCGATGGTCAAAGAAAAGAAAAAGAAAAGCCAAAACTAAAACCTTTACCCACGCTACTCTCTTCCTAATTCCATCTTAATCGCGAGAGATCGTTTTGGTCCTTGGATGACGCGTCTACGTTCTCGCATTTGGAAATTAGTCGAAGCGCTAGACCGTGCGGCCTAAAAAGTCAACCGGTTCAACCGGGTTCCCTCTGAAATTCCTGATAGGTAATTTCATTGCCGTGGAAAATGGACCTTAGGGAAATTCTATTTGGAGACCTTTTTTTACCATGGAATAAATAATAGCGTTACATAAGGATCTTTTACGTTGCCATTTGCTTTCTTTCTTTTTTTTCTTGCCATTCGACTGACTCTTGCACGGCAAATTGTATTCCTACCTTTCGAAGGCTGTCGGGAACCCTCCAATTATCCGAAAGAGATCGATACCCGTACGTTTCTGCCCCGGAGAAGAAATTCCTGTATAATGCCGTAACGCTATTTCACGTACGACGCTTTGTTACGTCGATGCTATTGTTCGGCCTGGAAAGCTCCCGAATTAGAGAAAATGTATCGGTTATATTTCCAAGTAACGCTCCGAGTGGTCCGATAATATCCGGGAGTGGTTTGGGGTCTAGGTACTCTCCGATAGGGGTAAGGTTCCTCGTATATAATAAGCCTGGCCCCAGATCGTTTTCTCGACCAACATTAATAGTACTTATCTTCCGTGCGGTACACCACGTGGTAATTATCGTCCAATCTTCCAAGGACCACCGGGTCTCTACAATATAATTCTTCCGAGTTTGCTACTTAAAAGCACGCGTGTTCGTTTTTCGATGGACTCTCTTGGTTCCTTCGCCCTCGTTCGTCTTTCTGTCTTTTATCCTCTCTCTTTCTATCTTTCTTGAATTCTCTCGTTCCTTCTCCCTTTCTCGCTCTCTTTTTCTCTCTCTCTCTCTGGTACTCTCTATCTTTCTTGTGATCTTCCTTTCTCATTTTACTTTTACATCTTTCTCTTTCTACGTTCTCTCTCCCCATCTAGAGCTTCGGAGCCGCCAGCAAGCGGGGTGAAACGGCCGACATTTAAATTTAATTTAACGCTTTCACGTGCCGTCACGATAACGAGCCACTGACAGCCGATTATAATAATCATCGTAGAGGAGAAGTATTTTCGGTGGAGACGTTGTCCCGTGGATCGCAGACCGGCGATCGGCGTGGCTCGAAGAGAGCTGTAAAACCGGCAGATTAACCCGTCAACGTGTTTCGCTATCCACCCTATACTTGTAATTTGAACGTGCCTTTACATCGCCGTAAGAACCGTTCGCCGATGAACCGAGGTAATTAAATACGATCCGAAGATAATTAATAATTACGCGAGCATGGATGTTCCTCCGGGTCTCGCTCGCGTTTCTCACCGTCGAAATTACCGTTGCGATAAATTTCGGACTGGTTGCGATTTAGAGAGGAATTTTGGAGAATCCTTTTGCGAGAGAAAAATATTACTTTCGAAATCTTCGAAGAAGGAAAATGTCTCTGGGTGATTAGTCTTGGCTACCTGTAATTGGGTATTGTTGCAATTTTGAAGTACTTGTGCTAATTAAAATGTTTTGACGATAATTACTGTATCGAGTTTTTGTGGAGTTTTAGATTTCTATATTTTAATTGGTGCTGTGTATTCTAAGCCGCTTGGAAAGAAATGAATAAAATTTCTTTTTTTATTCCTCAGTATCGAATTTTATAATATTAATGACGACAGAGAGTTTGAATGGGGAGACATAAATATAAAGTGTTGCCCCGTTGGAAAAAAATTGAAGAAGAAATCTTTCGACTCGAGAGAATTATGGTTCCCAAAGACACAAAGACGTCGAAGAGGACCGATGACTCTGCGTGAAACAATATTTGCTCCGGTTAAATCTGTTCCCCAAATATCTGTTAATACTCGAAACTTCTGAAAAGTGTAACCTTGAAACAGGTGTAGAAAAAATTAGGAGCCATCAAAGTTTCGACGTCGTCGACAAAGCGCTCGGCTGGTTTCCAGCGAGTAGAGGACATCCTAAGCCAAATCCCCGGAATAATAACAATAATAAAAGTTACAACGTCGTACCGATAGACTAATGGGATGCTCATTGCTTGTTTAGGACCGAGCCGCTCGAGCAAACTCAGTCGTTTCCTTAAACCAAAGTCGACGGGGGAATTACCGGTCGATCGTATATTTAGATTCTACCAGGCGTAAACGGCACCGTTAACTAAAAACGAAAGCCCCATAAAGTCGTGATAATGGACGGCCTTAAAATCATTTTCCCGCCATTCGAACCAACCGTCGTATTTAATGGTAACGTACGATCAAACGTATCGAATGAAACGTAATGAAACGATAATAAGTGGCTGCTGACACGCGGTAGGTATTCTATAGTTTCCAAATGCCATGGAATTATCATAATCGATAAATAAACACCGATCGTGTAACATCAATACGAATATACAATTCTATGGAGAACGTGTGAAACCAAGGAGAGAAAATGAGATGAAATAGGATAGAATGAATTCCTTTTAAGCACTGCTGCTGTTTCTTCTCTCTTCCTCTTTCCCTCGTTTCTCTTTCAATTCTCGAGTGCAGGATACTCCAAAGTATCGGTTAAGTTGCTATTAACGGTTAACCTACTACCGTACGGAGTTAGTTGTGTTTGAGTAGAGCCTACTTAAGAGGAGCAGAAGCGAAGTAGCTCCTTGCAAGGTGCAACGATACACGAAAGGCGATGATCGCCGGCAGCTGTTAACGCTCCTTCGAGATTCAACGGGAACCGAAGCGTTAACGACAAGGAGGGTAGTTACACGATGACTGAGAACAAGGCTGCACCAGCGGCCCGATCCACTCGAAAACTCGAAAACTTTTCGACGGCCCGACCGAAAAGTTGTCTCGTTAAATATGAATATCGAAGATAACGCGAACTACTGGGCGAACTGACGAGAGAGGGACATAGATAGAGTAAGAGAAGAAATAGAACACAGGGTTGGATAATAGAAGAGAAAGAGAGACGGAGGAAAGTTGTATTTCAAAGAAAACGAGATACTTGTGTTCCGCAGGAAAAAAAAAAGACCGCTCCTACGGAATCGCCGAAGGTTCTTAGTTTTAACGGCAGTCGAACCACTCCCATGGGTTAGGAGTACCTGAAATATCGATCTAGACGGGGCATCTTGAATTCTGGTATCCAAGCAGGTACCATGTACGCTGATTCCGACGAAGGAAACGATAAGGTACCCTCCTTCTCCTCCTTTCGTCGGTACATCAGCATCTTCTCTTGGCTCTTCGAGCTGGTCTCAAGTGGGCCAATGTGAACGGAGCTTTGTGATGGCATAACGAGCGTGGAGAGCCTCTCCCATGCCCCGTGTAATCTGGTCTTCGGGTAATTGTACGTTATACGTCCGGAGAGCCTAGCGAGAGTTTGCGAAAAATCGCGGCTCATTCGGGTACAGGCAGAAGTCTCTCTCGTGATGCTCCGAGATGCTTCAAGAAAAGACGAAGAAGAAGACGAAGTAGTAGTAGTTGTAGAAGAAGAAGAAGAAGACGAAAGCAAAGAGGAGGTGGAAGAAAAAGGTAGGGATGGAAGGCGAGCACAGAAAGAAGAAGAATAAAAAGACATGGAAGGACGAGTAGAGGTGGTACAAGAGGAAGAAGAGGTGGTCCACGAAGAGGCGAGGGAAAGGGATCAGAAGAGAGCTCAGAGAGAAACTGAGAGAGAGAGAGAGAAACTTGAGAAAGGAGAGAAGTGGCAGTGAGGAGGGAAGGTAAAAGAGAGAAGGAGAGAGGAAGAGAGTGTGTGAGAATGCTATCAGCGGACTCTTCTCGACCCGGGGACCACACCGCGAGACCACCGTGCGTGCCTTCGGCCCTCTTCGCCAATATATCCGCGATCAAACATCGAAGCGAGTGGGTAAATGCGTGAGTTACTACGATCGAACCAATTTCCTTCCCGTGCTCTCCGTTTCGTCCTACAAATTAGAACAATTACTCGAAACGTCGCGTCGAAAATTCATGCCGCTCACGGATTCAAAGACCATCCGGAGAAATCCCCTCGTCTCTACGACTCGGCGAATAATCGATGCTGCAGAGTAAACTATATACCTTCGACTACGTTTATCTTCAAACGTAATAATACACGGTACGATTTAATTATATTGGTATTGAAATTGTTCCTTTTTTTCTTTACAAATATATGGACAATTGATAATACTTCTAAATACTGGATATCGTGATGATAATCGAACGCAAATGCTGTAGGGGTGTTGCCAAAGTGTATCGCAAACATCGTATTGGCCACGTCTGTAATTCTTGCGAAATCGTTACATCCGCTTACGGTCTATCGAGGATACTTAAGAGGGCCGATACATTACTCGAGAATAAACGGTCCGCGTGACCGTAAACATTATGGTGAACATGAGGGTTTCACGATTCCTCGGACAATGTCAATTTTCTCGATACACTGCCGATGTCTAAGCGTTCGACGTACGGATTACAACTATTACGTGAATCGAACGTGCGATGTTAATAATCAACGATCGACGTACTCGTTTGGGTATCACCGCCATCTTTTCCTTGAGATTCTTGTGTTCTAAGAATGACGATATTTTCCGATATCCTTTTATTACGGTTATTACGGCGTAGTTACGGTATTTCTGACAATATAAGGAAATTTATAATCGCGATAAAAACGGAACGAAACCGCCAACGCTGGAAGAGAGAAGGGGAAAAAAAAATAAAAATTGTGGAACGCGAAGAGAGGAAAAATGTTAGCTTTATTTAGTTATATAAATTTCGCGAAAGCACTTGGGATTAAACGTCGAGGCGGGTAACTACATGCGTGAAATAGTGAGATCGTGCCATTTTTCTCACTACCGCGGAATGCTGTTTTTTTTTGTCGCTGTTCTTTCGCTGTAAATCAAATTCGCCGGAGGAGACTCGTGACGATGGAAATCAACGTCGTGGTATTTCAATCTGAAATGCTTATCGGCACGAACGTGAAGTTGAGAATATCGCGGTGTCTGTGTGTAAAATCTCTGCGAGATGTTTAATCGTCTTTTAATATTTTTTTATTATTCTTGTAATTTTTATTTTTAAGTTGTAACATCGGTCTTGTAGGTTTTAGTAGACCGTGAAATTCTGAGGATACGATGGGTTAATTTCAGGGGAAGAAATTATTAGAAAATGATAATGAAACAGTTTGAACTTAAGACTGTTAATTGAGAATTGAAAGGCTCTGTTATTGTTGCTGTAACAACTTCTTAAAATATATTTCACGATATCCAAAGATTTCAAATTACCAATTCAGAGAAATCATGAACTTCTATTTCGCAAGTTTTAATAAACATAGCCAAGTCATTTCCAACTTTTTTTTTTCTAATTAGCGATTCCAAAATCGACGGTCCTTTTACCTCGGTAATTTCCAGGGCGAGGCAACAACGTTCGCAAAACTCGTGAAATATTCCCGAAAATACGACGCCGAGGGTATTTAAATCCGTGCGCACTTGAGAGTTCGAAACTCCACCCCCGTTCCAAGCGCACTCCCCGTTTTAATATTCCGCACGAAACGAAATAATCGGTATAATCAGAACGCATAATTCATAAATCATGAACTCATTACCCGTGCCACGTTTCCCACAGGCTTGAAAAGCACTCCCATAGAAGACAACGTTCATTACCGAACAAACGATCTCCGCGAGTCGTATAACCGCCGATACACCCGGATATTGTCGAGCTATTCGATATAAAGAGACTCTTAATAAATACACCGTTAGGAGGAAACATAAACGCTCCTATCTCCAAGAGAAGAGAGCCCTCCTCGTGAACTCTTTTAACAACGTAATAAGGCCCATCGTGAGAAAGAAAGAGAAAGAGAGAGTAAATCTACGTGAGAAAAAGAGATAGAAAAGAGAAATAGACAGGAGGAGACCATCTCGATCCGTGGACACTCTCGTTTCCCCGGTGAGAACCGTTCGTCCAATTACTGATTAACGATCTCGCCTCCGTTGAAATAATTATAAAAGTTCGAAGAATGCCACTTAACCCCAGGGGCGCATAGGACGACATAGAGAAGAGTCGTGGTCTCCGTGAGCCGACCTGCGACCCCTCTGGATAGGTGTGCATCGCTTTCGATCGCTGGAGGTTCATAAAGCGATAAATCGTGTTAAACTCACGTTTCCCTTTTGATGCCTAGGGTATCGGCATCATCATGATGTAGATACATATTCCTCTTTCGTCTTGCGATCACGTAACGATCTGGCGAGAGGCGCGAACGAAACGTGTCGCTGGTTAACCGAACGCATCGAACCTCATCCGGTTTTCGGGGGTGAGGGTTAGACGGAATGACGAACAGAGGGGAGTAGAACATTCGATTCAGTCGCGAATGGAAACTCGCAGGTGATAAATTATACACGGAGTATCATATTTTAGAAGAAATATCATCTGCTTTATTTCTAAAAGGATTCCAAGCTGATGGTAAATGGGGCGAGGGTGTTTCATTCTTTTTTTTTGTATATATTATTGGTAATGGAAGAAAGAGAAAAGAGTGAGAGTAAATGTTAATTTTCGTAATGAGGATAATTTTTGCTCGTGAATTCATGCTTGGGTGAAATTCGAACGTTGGCTATTATAATGCCATTCGAGATTTACCGGGGAGAAGTAGGTGCATTTCGGTCTCATTAGCTGAGTATCGTATTTACTTTTACGATTCGCGTTGTTTTATCAAATTTCCGATTAAATGGTTGAATATATACGAAACACCACCGCCGGGAGGGAGTTCAAATCGAACGCCCCCAGTTTCAACCCCCGGTTGCCCGTTCTCCAACGTTCTCCAACGTTCTCCACCCTGCCCCTTGGCGCGTGCACAACTTACATTCGGCATTGCTGCGCATCGCACCGGAATTAGCTGAACCCGTAAAAACCGGTTCGATATCCTGCCGTTAAACCGCGTGCATATTTAACCGTATGAACGATTCGAGCCGATTCTGGCGAACACGTACGATTACAAATTAACGCTCTCGCATGGACGTGTTGGAGGGGTGCTGGTATTTTCTATACGCGTAGAGTACAGAGCTGAAAAGATGTCGCTTTGAATGCTGCTTTGGAAATGTACTATTGAGTCACTTGTACTATTGATCTACGAGATGTTGGCGTACTATAGTTATAGACGATTTAGAACATACGTAGTACAACTCAGAACACTGGTTTCCTTAGTCGTATCGATGTTGCTATTTTCGGATTTGATAATTCATTCGACGGAGAATATATGTTTCGATTTTTTATTTAATAATTAACTGGAATGATTATAGAGTTATGAATAAAGTGTATATGAAGGAAAAATGTGATATTTCAATTAATAAAACGTACAATCATAGAACTTTTTCTAGCTCCTACTCCTCTTCCTACTCTCTTAGATCGAACCAGTGAATACAAATCTCACTGGCGAACCAGTGAAATTTGCGTCCGCTGCCGCAGCGCCATGCGCTGTGTTTTATTTTTGAATATGCTGACCAGTGAAATTCACTGGTAAACCAGTGAATTTTGATGGCCACCGAGATCACTGGCGGAACCAATGAGTGTCATTGGTAAACAAGCGAGTTTCCACTGGCGAACCAGTGAAATTCCACTGGTTCGATCTAAGAGAGTAGACTCCTAATTGAGCAGCCTCTAGTGCTTTTAGATTAAGAATAGTCTTCCCATCGACACATTATCGTTATTTGCTAAGTAATGTACAAGTTCCTCGCGTAAGAAGAATCGCGAAGAACCAAAAGCTAAGATTTTCAGAAATTAGGTGGAGCGAAACAATTCCCCTTTTTCGTGTCACCCTGCAACCAGTCCAAGATCTCGTACTCCATCAGCACTAATCAGATCGCGCGACAATGACTCTCACAAGAGCCCCAAGCAAGAAACCCTCTCTTCTTCCTTCTATTCTGTCCAAACTAAAATCTTTTCAGCTCCCCATTATGCTTACGCGTCTCCAGGAACGTCCATGCGCAAAATGGCCCCGAACGAAGCGTACGTGCACCGGGAACGGGCAGCAACGATCTTAATACCGTCATTTTTCGGATTCGCCGATAATTCCAGCGAGATAGTCTCACGGAGATAAGGCGAACCACCACGCAGGTGCCTCGGGTGATTCCACGGCAGGGTCGAGGGCGGTAGGACAACACCGTGGCTCTCTTCAGCGTGTAAGTGAGAATCGCAGGAGGACAAGGATGAAGGTGGCCGAAGGAGGACGATGAAGGTGGAACGCCGGGACGAAACGAGGAGAGAAGAATCTCCGAGGGGAAGACAACAACCACGGCGTAGTCCGTATCCCTTTGTTCGACGCGTGGCAAGATAAATTCAGCTAATAAATGACCGGGGGCTATTTACCGTGGCGGTAGCGCCTCGTTATCCGGCTCAGGGCCGTATATATACGCTCGCGCGCACCAAGCGACGGTGTGTTTTGCAGCATTTTGAGCACGGCTCAGTATCGGTAAGAGGCCGATAAATCTTGGAGCTCGACTCCTCGAGGCTCTGGAGTCATCCCGGTCTCCGTGATGCTGGGTCCTCTCTATCTTTCCACGTCTCTCTCTCTCTCCCTCTTTCTCCTTCTCTTCCTATCATGAACGGTCTCTCTCATTCTCTACCACCCTCTCGGAATCTCCTTGAAGGGGGAGAGGAAAGAGGGACGAATATAATGGAGAGTTTGAGAGTGCACGTACACCCCGTACACGTTTTTCAGTGAGCTCGTGTTGGCCAGATCACTGGTGTAAGCGTTTACCGTGTACTTGCGCACGATGGACCATATGTAAGAGAGTACAGTTACGTCCCGTACTTACCGGGGCGGGTGGGTCCTCGTCGTGAGGACTAAGCCGCTATCGTGAAATCAGCGTCCGTCTTAATTATCGCCCTTAGTGTCCTCCTATCTCTGTCTTCCTTTCACGCTCTACCTTCTCCATTTGCTTTCCCATTCTCTCCGATCTCCTTCCTCTATTCTCGGTTGTCTCGAGTACTGCTTTCTCCTCTTCTATCCGCTCGCGCAAACCTTTTACCTGTAGGACAATATCTCCGGCACCGGGCCGAGGCCTTCCGCGATTTATCACCCCGTCGAGGAGCGTGATAGGGCGAGGCATCGTCGAATGGAATTTGCAAAAATTCAAAAAGATAACCTGGCCCGGAAAACCTCGACGTTGTTACGTATCGTCGTTGTTTAGAGTAGATTTAGATATCGGTCTTCCGGGGATGAATCGTACGTGTGACGTACACGGTTGCTATTTTGCAAAGTTGGAGTACGGATGGTTGTTCCTGGTGGTCGTGAATTAACGTCGTCCGGTGATATCAGATTGTCAGCGCTTGGAGGAAGTTCATCGCGAAACTTGGGGATTTGCACGAACGTGTTTAACCTTTTAGCGGTGCCGGGTAAAATGTACCGTTGATGGGGACGGATGATATGAAGCTTTTGACGTAATAAAAGTATCTATGTTGTGGTAGGAATAAAGAAATTAAATCAACGTTGGACGTAAATCAGTTTGATTTTAATAGAAGGGACTAAAAGCGGAAGCATGTGACAGTTTTAGTGTGATGAAATTTTAAAGAGTGATGGCCGGAAATAGATGTCAGTTTTAGGGGGACGAAAATAAATGAGGTATTGTCGAATAGACTCTCTATAATTCGATATTCAGGTGTACCAGACGTGATCGTCTAACTTATTCTTAGATCGGGTTTAATCGATTTTATTCTGATAGTGGAATTTTGTTTATTTTATCATGTATTTGGGCTAACACTTATTATTGATATTATTTAATGAAAACAAACGCTCAAAGGTACACAATTTTATCAGAGCAATGCTAATTAATTGTCGAGAATATTTTAATGTAATTTCAACGATAAGGAAAAAAATTGTAGCCCAGTTTCATTACAATTTTCTGCCATAAGTACATAAATGAAACACAGAAAATTTAAATCTCCTTTCTTAGAAATGATTTCAAAATCATGTCTGCCACGAAACAATAGCGTAGCCATATACCAAGAAAAAAAATTAATCTTTTTCCCAAGGAAGTTGACTTCCCTCTGTTTTTCTTAGATATCTAAATTATTCAACGTCCACGAAGAAGTCTCAGCAATTTTCTAGATTGTATAACATTTTTTTTGACAATTTCGAATACAAACTTCCCTCAGATATTCTCTCGAGTTATGAATTAATTTGGAAGCAGCATTGACTAAAGTACAAGGCCATTCTTCGCCGTCCGATTCCAATGTCTTTCAGATATCACAATGGCTTGTGTGCTAATACAACGAAAAGTTAATACTAACGGAGCCGAGTGTACAGTCGGTTGTTAATTTAACGCCTCGGGGCCATTTCAATTGAACATTTCGCGTAGCACTTGTCGTTTCCAGCGTCGCTTTAATCTTCCGCACAGTAATGGGCATGAGAAACAGATATTAGGAGTGAAATAGCAGTAGCAAAACACCTACCCATTAACCGGACCATTCGCAATCGGAGAATTCCTGCGTTTAGGTAATTCGAGCCGCGCAACAGAGTTTGCGGTTTAAATATCCCATGTCAGGACGTTTAAACTGACCATTCTCGAAAGCCCGGACTGCCAGAAGTATTTATCCAAATTATACAAACGCCGAGGGAGAAATATCACCGTGATGGAACAAACGACCTCCTTTAAGTATCAACAAACTAACCAGAGAGAGAAAGGGAAATACTACAGAAAAAAGGACGACACACACGCAAAGTAGAAGAAAGAGTAAAAAAAAAAAACGGGAAGAAGGAAGAAACGTCCTTTTAATAATTTACATGAGAACCGATAGCTCGAGAAAAATAAAGATGTAGCATGAGGGAGCAGCCATTTTTCCTTGTTAATTGAAGGAAGCAAGCAAGCCCTTTTACTTGGTAGATCACGATAAGCTTCGAGATCCACCAACCAAACAACGAGACCGGGTTGTATAGGAGCGGCTTCGTTCGCCTTCCTTTACGTTGTACAGGCTGCTTCCTGTCTGGTAACCATTTCTCTTTCTACCGCGTACAAATACACCCTCGTATTGTGTATGATAATGACCGAGAGGGAGGCAAGAAAATTATCCATTATCCGTGGATCTTTTAACCGTATAAACGTAACGAGTACCGTAGAAGTTTCATCTAGAAAATCGTTCGATCGAAATTACAACGAGAATTCTCTTCACTCTCTATTTGGATCTTCTATTCTCTGTTTAGTTATATATCTTCTACTAGCACTCTTTCTTTTTCTTTTTCTTTACTTATCTATCTATCTCTCTAGAGTTCATCAACAAGGTTATTTCCAAGTGTGCAAATCGTGAGATAAAAACAAGGGTAAAATTCGAAACGACAGATGTTTGAGTCAAGCAAACCCCCTTTGGACCTTTGATCGATATAATCCTCGCGATTCCTACGGTTCGTACGCGCTGTCGCATCCTTTTCGCGGATTAGAGAGACCCGCTGCACAACCGTAGGTCGCGTGTTGCTTTTTTTTCTCCCCTACCTTCGACGTTAAACCGAATGGAAAGACGCTCTATGAGAAACCACGGATTAATCAGGTCGCTCGTTAGAATTCGGAAATTACGAAATTAATTTCATCCTCCTCAGAAATTCTAACAAGAGATTGCGTACGTGTAACACGAGCGTTTCGTTCGTTTCTCCATCGTCGTTTCTCACCTAACGAAATATCAAATTCCATTAACCACTTCGTTAACGTGCAACAAGGCAACACAGTTGAATTAATTGGAAAAACCACGGAGGAAAACAAGCAATGCACCGTTGTTGATATAATCCGACTTTGTAATCACCGTAACGCGATTCGGTTTCGCGTCAAATCCACTTACTTTCGGGGAAAGCCATGCGCGCAAAAGGGAAAGCCAGGGGAGAGGAAAGGTTTTTGACATTTTCGTCGGTCGTTCGACGATGTCGGGCTTTAATCCCGACAGAAGGGCAAGAGGACCCCTTCTCGTGAAGGAAAAATCGTCCGCGTGTAATGCCGGAACTTTCCAGACTGCTGGGAATCGGGCGAGATGAGTTCGAGACAGTTTCGCAAAGCCGATACCCTGCAAGGATGGAATTATAGTGCGCGATTTCGAATGGCCCCGCTAAAGTACTCCTGTATCCAGGATGCTTTCTGATTAAATTCAAGTTCCTCTTGGGTCCGATCGAGAAAGGTCGATGAAGATGGAACGTGGAAGAAGACCAAAGATATTTTGGTATTTGGAGAACATTTTGTTTTTGTAATCTTTTATTTGATATATTTGACGACGATGAAAATGGCTAAATGGGTTTGGAATTGTTGAAATTTCTGTTTTGCAATTTTTCATCGGTTTGGGACGAAAGTCAGAATTTCTTGTGAGGTGATTTGAAGAAGAATCAAATAGGAATGTGTGCAGATGAAGCTTAGTTGATCTTGAGTGATTGGAAAGTATCTTGTATTTGTAATTATTGGATTTTTTTGGAATTTCTGATAGTGGCATTAATTACTGAGGTTTATGGTTCGATGCAGGAATTCTATTTGAATAACTTAAAAGTTTTTTTAGCAGTTTGATCCAAGAAAGTCGATGGAAAGCTGCATCGATGAAACTGTTATCACTTGTCGTGCTTGCAGAATATTTTGCAAGTAATGATAGTAGATGTAGTACATCTGGAGTCGATGAAATGGCACAAAATTACCGGCGCTTAGAATTATTAAAGTTTCTATTTTCAGTATCTTTCAAAGTCAGCCTTGAATTTCTTTTTATAGACGTTATTCTTTCCTATTTTATTGCAGTTTGGTAACAGTTACACAGCTCCTGAATTCTTTAAAAGCTCTTGTCTTTAAGTCGCGAAACTATAGTACCATAAAGTTTCTATTTCAAATATTCCCATACATCGCGTTCGCCAATATTCCATTTTACGACTTCAATTAACTCAGGCAATTTGTACTTCAGAAAACCAATTACAATTTGATGTAAAAAACAATTTCAAGAATTTCAACAAAAGCAATTCCCTTCCGACGATGGTCATTGTGTAACTTAAAATTGTTACAATCAAATAAAAACCACGCCTCTGTCGATATTCTTCGAACACTGCAATTGAAACAGCGAATTCGATTCTTCTTTTTCCACACATTCGAATTCCCCGCAAATGTCTCTTACAAACGGAAGTCCCTCGTCGTTCGTGATGAAAGGTGCGCAAGTATCAAATGACTCGAATTTTCCCAGATTTTAATATATCCCATAGAAACTTTGGTAAAAAAAATATGAAAGAGAGAGAGAGAGAGAAAGAAAAAGAAAATGTACTGTAAGAGAGAAGAGACGGCGAAGATCGCATTGTTTGTCAGAACTTTTTCAGCGAAATTTTAATTAAACCGATGTACTTGGTCGGGACGTATTTCCGAAGTAATAATCCGTCCGTTTCCCTTTGTAAGATTGTACGGCTTAATAGAAACACGAAGATAGAGCGTCACATTGTTTCGAAAGTTTCATCGAAAATTCATTTAGCTTCGTCGAGTCCTCCCGGACGTCCTTCCAGTTCGCCTTCGACGATTCAATATTGAAACTGACGACAAGATTGATCCGAATATCGATAATTAAGAGACGTACAATAACGCGCCTTAAATTCGGTATTCAATTTTTACGCTAATATTTTAATCAAGCCGTTACGGGAACTTTCTTAACTCCGAAGCTTTTAATTGGAATTCAACGATACGAAGATTCTCTTGAAATACGAAATCGAACGATGTAACTTCTCGTTTCCTTTGTATTTTTACAACTTTTCTACTTTAACTGCTATAGTCATTCTACTAAGGATTTACAGTTTTTCTAATTTCGTTTTCGAAGCAGCGAGAATGTATTTTCGTGAGTGAAAATGAAGAATTACGAAATAAGGAAGAAATTCGATATAATAAAATTGTCCAAAAAAATGGTATCTGAGGATCTACGAGGATATACACTTAGAATAGCAGTTATGCCGTCGACCTGGCAGACTATTCGCACAGTTTAGCACGCAAACGCTAATTTCTTCTTTGCAACTTGCCGATGGGTGTTCACATGTATGTCGTAACTTCGTTCACCGACGCCTATGTTCTGATGTTAACTCATATTTTACTGTAAATTCTTTTATTTTAGCTCCTTCACTTGTTGATGTAAAAATAATACGATCTATAACATTCAATAATGTAAATTATCTCTTATTATAGATTTATAATATTTTTTATTTAATGTATTCACTGTGGTGACTTTTTTGAGTACGTTCTCATTTAAGAATATAGGACATTAAATTTCTGATTAAAAAGAGTAATTATAATTCAATGGTTATTGACTTTGCTCTCCAAATATTCAATTAGCGTGGTAAAAATTAAAATATCAACTTCGGTCGAAAGGTAGGTTTAATGAAACGAAGCCGTACGATTTTAAAGTATATTATGGATTCTATAAAATTATAAGAAACATTTCAAAGTTTGTAATTTTTAATCAGATATTTCTGACAAAGTAACCTGAAGGTTCGCACGGCAATTAGCACATTAAGGATCATAAAATGCAGCGGCATATTCCGGCATGAAGGGTCGTATACGCTCCAATCTTTTCATCGCTGTAATACTTTACGAGAGAGATTTCCTCAGTATTGTTTTCCTCTTATCTCACGAGGAAGTTTTAAGTTAAATGGAAAACAAACGGTGGAGAATCATCGCGGCGATTATCGTATCGGTAACCCAGAAGTGGGGAAGTTGGGCGAACTTGAAGGGATAGGTGCTTGAAATCGATATTATTAAGAATTCCGATATTAAGTACTTTGCTGTGGTAGTAATTCAAAGGAAGAACACTTATTATAGAATTTTAAAGTAGATTTCCATTTTAAAACTAAGCACTTTCCCTCCTTTTCATTTTTCGGTACCGTTTACCGCGCACAAGTAGACTCCAATATTATTACAATCATTAAAGATAGAAATTTTTTAAATTTCTCAGTTTCAACTGCGTCAAATAAGATATGACCATTTTGCAACATTAAAAGCAATAATTTTTCCTATTTTTCACCTTTAACTGCTATAGTTATTTCGCCTACGACCTACAGTTGTAAGTGGATGTAAATCCACCATCATTATAATGCTATAGCCCCTCATTATTTATATTAAATGAGAATTATAATCAGAATATATGTAGTTTTACTTAAACACCGTATAAATTGTAGTAATAGGACACTTTAAATTGTGAAACAGTTTTCTGATAAATGGTGCGTTAGACAAACCAGGCGGTAAATACTTCAGAGAAACGGTAGCGATAGGGTTAGAGGATCACGTTACTAACCAGTGATCTCAAATTCGAACTCAACGCCAAGCCAAGGAAATTCCCTGTAAAAAAATTCTATAGGAATGTCCTATTAAGAATTATATCACGGTCATTATTATAAATACTGTTAAAACGAGGTGAAGAGAAGATAATGAAGATAATAAAATAATTGGACCAGAATATAAGTTCATTTGAAGACGCAGATACTTTAAATAGATCAGTAGCACCTGTTGAAACAACGTTCAGTCAATCTTACTATAAAAAGAGTTAAAGATACGAAATTGCAAAACTTTCCCCCAAACTTTCCAATCTTCGAGTAAACTCTCTCATTCGATACATCTAAAAACAGCAGCAAAAAAAGACTTCCACTGCGATCTACGAAATTCTCAAAACTACAAACTTCAATCAAACTCAACGATTCTCGTTCCAGCATTCTTCTCTAAATTGTAGAAAAAAAAGCTACTACCATTCGACGAAACTGCATTTATCCCCGCCGCGACTGCATCCCCGGCACGAGTTCGGTTGCATTGTCACGAATTGAAAATCGTCAAAGGAGCATCTTCCTGTGTACCTGTTTTCCAATTTCCAGTTGACGACGCACCGAAAGATCGGATCTCGATGCTGAACGGATATACGATACAAGACGTTTCACAATATTGTAGGTCCCCGGGCCTGCGACAGGAGGCGGCAGTATTCATGGGGGTTGTTCGGGGAGAACGAAGGACGATACGGTAGGAAGAGTGAGAAAGGAGGAGAGGTTTGAACCCTTGTCACCGCAAAACTCGACTGGAAATCGAATTCTCAGGGCATCGAATGACAATTTAGCCGGGGCCTTTCGTGCACGAGATAGAAAGAGACGAAGAGAACTCTGGTAAAGAATGTTAGAGGGAAAAAGGTAAAAGAGAGGATAGAGAGCGAGAAAGAGATAGAGATGAAACGAGAGAGTAACAGAGAGAAGAGAGAAAGATAAGCGGATAGAGACGGGGAAAAGAAGGTAGAGGGAGAAAAAGAGGGCCGATGTCGCCCAGTGTTCCAGAGATGTTATCATCGCGGAGGAGGTTATACCAGGACAGGGACGTACGCGATGAAAAGGTGCCCGGGACTAACCAGTCCCTAACAATCGTGTCGCGCATTCTTCTCCGGCGATCCGCTCGGTCCGATAGTTTCGACAGAGTTGCAATTTGCTCGATGTGGTTGCCACGTCCCTCCTCTCGCCCCCGAGAAGGTCCCTCCGCATCGGCTCTCTACGACAATGAGATTCTTATCGGATCCGAGTACGTTTCTTCTTCCTCCTCTCCTTATGCAGCTGTACCACCACGCACTGAGGATTCTGTTTCTCTATCGAAATACTGCACTCGCCTCTTCTTCGACTAGAATGTCGACTATGGGTTCCGTATCGTTGGTATTCCCGATAGAAATTCACCGGTTTTAATACGGACCCTATCGTCGGTGGGATGTTGCTTCGTTTGGTACGGTTACGGACAATCGATGGTTATTGTCAATATCGATTGGGATTGGTTTCTTCGTTGTTCCTGATCGAATCAAGTAGTATGTAGATATTTATGCGGAATAATTGAATTCTTTCTTCATATTTTTCTTGTAAAGATATCCTTGGATGTGTTGTAGTGGAAGATGAGTTCCAGAGGTTTTACAGGGGGAGGAATTGCAAGTGTTTCATTAGAAAGTATGGGAATTTTGCTCAAACGTATTTGGATCTTTAGATTCTTCTTAATTTGATTAGAACTTGGCGGTAGATTGCTTGAAAGTAAAAATATGACATAAGGGATGTAGGGATGAAGTATCCCTTAACCCCTTAACCTACTACTACGCGTGAGACTCGTAGCACCGAAAACGGAATATGAAATTTTGAAGTCTTCCAAAAACTATTAGATTGACAATATCAGTCGATCACGAAACGGTCTTATTATTTCTGTACTATTAATATAACGTTCAATTATATGAAATATCAGAAATCAGTGAATCCTTTTGATTTCAGGAATTAATTTTGAGTCTTTGCACGCCCCATCTGAGAAGAAATCGTAGGTTAAGGGGTTAAATGATGAATGGAATTAAGTTCAAATTTTTCTCACTATCAAATTTCTCTCTATCACAAGTATATCGAGATCTGTACGATGCAGAAAATAAAACTGCAACTCAGTAACTACTTCCATTCAAAATACCTCATCCATACCTAATTGAACCCTCTCAAAGGACTGTTCAGTTAATTCAGCTTCTCAAAGGACAGTTACATTATAAAACGCAAGACTATAAAAATAAATCAAACCATAAGTCCCTCACCGTCTATAGCCTTCGAAACACAAAATATTTCAAATAATCTTCTCAAATCCTCGATAAATACCAATAGTATCCACGATGCGGTTTTGACGCGAACTTTTCAGTCCTTAATCCCACTCGAGGCAGGGTATTCACGACAATGAGATCCCTATCGGATCGGTACGTTTCTTCTTCTTCCTCTTCTCTTTCAGCTGCACCACCACACCATTCAAGGTCTAAGTGTTTCTATGCCTGGGAGACGTTTTCGACGTTGTAACCAATCTCTTTCCACGCTGTAAAGTTTTCCGGCAAAACTGGATAGGAGTGGGCCGTCCCTCAAAGACCAGGGGAGAAACTATCCTCCGATAAAAAGAATGGATCTTTAATAAATAATGGTCCAAGTCGCCGTTGAGACAGCCGGCCATTGTGAAAGATCTCTTTGGTGAAACCAGCCGTAGAAACGGGAAGTTGAAGACACTTTTAGCGAGAGGAAACATTCCACGCTTTTCCTCCTCTCCATATTTCTATTTTTCTCTCCTTCAAATCTATCGCGATGCTTTTCTAAATTCTCCACCTTAACTTCGAATCGTTTGTCGTAACTGCTAATCCACGCAGAATTCTTCCCGCCGGAAGTTCACGAGACGCGCGAAATTCAATAATGAAAATTCATTCGCACGTAATTCGGCGGGTGTAAATTCTATTGCGAAAACGAGATCCCGAGAAAGTATCCTTTTAACGTTCCGTAACGTTTCGCACGATTAAATTTCCCTTAATCAGTCTTCCGGTTCGTTTAGCAGCGGCGAATTCAAATATTGCTTTATCCAAGGTGGTAGGAGATTGTCAAGTTACCGTGAGTTTTAATTAAGACGGCCGAAATGAAATTTACTGGATAGGAGTTATTAATCGAGACAGATATGACCCACGGATCGATTCTACCGATGAATGCGAACGTCCGGTAAATTTCTACCCGGCTAAAGCGTAAGTCATTGCCGTATAAACTGTAATTGAAACTGATCAACCGGGAAGAGAAGGGGGATGAAAAGAGGCCGATGGTAGTACGGTGCTCGGAAAATTGGAAAGATAATTGAAGGGGCAGGTGGGCGAAAGTGTTAGGTGCATTCGCTGAGTTGCGAGAAAGGGAGCTTCAAGTTCGGACTTTCATAACTTTTTCCTCGACCCTCTACACCGCCCTGTTACCCCGAAACTTTAAACGTCCACGGTGCAAGGTGGTAGACATCGTTGGAGTACACTTTTCCTCGAATATTTGTTACGGTCGAGGAAGAGGTAGAAGTGGAAGTAGAGAAGCAAGAGAGAGAAAGAAAAAAGATGGAAAAGAAACGACGACCAACTAGAAGGTACACTTTTACAGGAGTTGCAAAGTGCATCGTAACATCGTCGCTCATTAGCTTCCGAATGATTATTCCACAATGGGGTTTTACTTGTTGTCCACAAGTTCCCGAGAGGAACGGTTATTTCGAGGGGAAAATTCAATCGTGAATCTCGGTGAATTTGTTGGACAACAATTGCATTAATACCGATGTCGATCGATCTCCGTTACGGGTTTCGAAACGAACCGTTTCAATTAAGCTGCTATTTCGGGCAGAGAGTCAGTTTGAAGAAAGCTTTCGAGCCAAGTGGATCGCACACACGACGGGGACGTAATTGCACGATTAAGCGCTTAATATCTTATGCATTCAGGATGTCTTGTGATAACGTCTCTGTTTTTACGGGCTATGCAATATCCTCGGTGTACGTGTTCACGTGTATACATGGTGTCCTGAAACTGACGGTGGATACGTAACGAAAAGATGGGTATCCTGAATGAAAAAGTAAGGAGAACGTGTAGAGTGAAGTTTGAGAGCGCAAGGCCTCGTTCTTTTGAAATAATTTACTTCAAGTATTTCCACGCCGACACTTTCTTTTTAATTTTTATAATTAAAGTTGCGTCTTAGAGACCTTTGTTACTAAAATATCTTGGAAACTTTGGATTAAAAGATTGCGAAGTGAAAAAATATTATTTTGTAAAATATCTAACATCTGAAGAAATAGAGAGATTGAGATAGAACGGATGATTTTATGTTACGATGAAATTGAAAATATGATTAAATCAATGTGAATTTTGACGCGAAAGAATACTAATTTTATGATGAAAGATTTATTCGATTTTGTAAACCTTTCTGACGGAATAATTGGAGAATAAATTTCAGAAACGTATTTGTTTGCAAGAGACGTTAGTACCTTATTTACTGTTTTCGGAGAACAAACTGCTCGAGTTATTGGAAGATGTATTCGCACGTTCGCCATTGTCTTTCCAAATTCAGCGATTCGAAATGTCATCGTTGTACTTGGCGTTATTTATTACACTATGAATTTCTTGAGGAACTTGTGGAATCTCAGTAATTAAGCTTGCAATTCGGTGCTCCAGTTCTTCGTGCGAAGCCACGTTTGTATGGTAAACGTTTTGGTTTAGAGTTTATCACGAGTAGAAATTAAAATGTATAAGATCCTACGAACACGCAGTAAATAAATTTTCCGTAATTAATTTTGTATCGTCTATAATAAAAATGCATTGTTTCTTTGCACTCGAAAACATTTGACAGTGTTAATAAATAATTGCAAGAATTTTTTTCCTAGACTTTTGTGTTATGTAATAACCACCGAAAAGACTTGTCAATTCGTTCGATTTTTCAACCCTTTCAAATTGTAAGTTTTGTGTGGTCCAAAAGAATTTGACTTACATGCGACTTTGAAAGTGTATCAAGTAAATATTTACTTGTATTTTTAATCGAACTGTTTTTAGCATTTTTCACATAGAATTTTATTTAACACGTTGAACGCCAAAGGTATTTTGTAATTTCATCATTTCTACTAGATTGAAACTATTTCTATCAAATTCACATCTTTATAAAGCAGAAACTTTAATGATACAAATTCATAAATATTTGGTAGACCTTTATTTTCTTAATGCCAATATTTAAATATTCCATATGTTAGAGAATTCATAAAAATAGCAATTGAAAGGTAATATGGAATTTTATTGAATTCAATAACGCCGGTCACCGATGACCCCATGGCAGTCAACGTGTTAATCCTTTCATATAGAAGTATTCAAATGACCTCTAACTTGAACAGTACCACCATCGAAGACCTTAATACCGAGGACAAGCTTAAAATCGCAAGCTAATCGGTCAAACTTAAACAAATACAAAAGTTCGCTTCGTAATTAGCTAACAAACTTCTCGATACCCTTCAACGGTGACTTTTCCATATTCTTTCCACGAACTCTCCCCGAACTTCGTTTCTCAATTTAAGTTGCAAAATCGATATCCGTTAACGTTATCCCTGGTCACGTCACCGTGAATTCTCTCGCAATAGCACAATTAATTAGAATTAAGTAAACTATAACAAAGACACCAAATCAAAATCTTTCTTTCTCTCCCTGAAATCTTTACATTAATACTTCCACTTTAAAACCACGATCATTAGAACATCACCGAGAACCACTCAGCAATTTTAAAATGACGCGGCGCGAAATCGTCGAAAGACCGTTATTAGACGATAATAAATTTCATCGGAAAGTCGATCGAAAACGTCAGTGGAAATAAGGTTTCCATGATTTTCACGGTTAGCGTGATACGCGAACCGTTTGAAAGAGAAAATTACGATAGCTCGAAGAAGCAGGGAACGCAACGAGAACGATTTCCCCGGGATGAAGGAAAAACGTTGAAAAAGGAAGGGAGAAAGGAACTGGACCGATAAGGAGACCGACGAGGAACCGAAGTTAATTATACAGATAAAGGACGGCACATAAATAATTTTTCGAGAAACGGAAATCGTGCAACCGCTCACGGAGTTCTCTCTATCCTCGTTAACCTTGCAATCTCGGGTACTTACTTATCTCATTACCTCCGTGCTACACGTGCACGGCTCAGTGAAACCGACCGTTTGCGCTTTACGATCGTAAATGTGGTAATGAAACATTCCTTTCTTTCCGAGTCAACGATACCGAAACTCCTTGCGCGACCATTGTGTCAACGAATACGGATAATCCTGCGAGATACTCTCCATTTCGTCGACTCTGCACACGTAGAGGGTATAAACAAACGATTATGGAGAGACCATCATGGCAGACAGGTTTTTCGTGAAAATATTGAACTGCTGTGGAGAGTAGGTCTATGAATTTTTTTTTATTTTTGGGTGGAGAATTTTACGTTATCTTTGCTGCAAAGTTTTTGTTCGTGCTGTCTTCTTTTTGTCGAAAGTGCTTAAGTCTTGACTTCTAAGTCCTGTAACCATGCATTTCGAGTTTTTGCGAAGGGAATTTTCTACAGTGAGGAGAGTAAAGGAGGAGGGAAAATTGTAATGAACAAAAAAAGGAAGATAAGATAGTTACTTGACAAAATGAGAATGAATTGTAAAGGGTTAAAGAAGAAAGTAATGCTGCTGGGTTAATCTTGCTACAAAATATTTAAATTCCTAATTTCAGCAATATTAGAAATTTTCAGAAATTTTTAGAAACAAATACAGTCCGAGATATACCATCATTGTCACGTTAACATTACAGAAACTTTTCATCAGAAATACCTATAAAAAAAAAAAACAATAACAAATAGAAATATCTAAAAAGGCTAATTTTCAAATTAAAAACTGTTTAAATTTTCATCAACGTTCAAACTGCCAAATTCTTACATCCATGAAGAGCATCACATAGTTGCAATAAATCTTCAATAATGCATAGCACAGCCTCAAACTTCCACCTAAAAGAAATACCTAAAAAAATCAAATTCCAGGATAACATCTACCAAACTATAATTCAAACGTGCCATAGACCAAAGCTCATTACGTCTTCCGCGTTACTGCCGATGTCCGAGTACCGTCCACGTTTTATACGACTTGCGTAGGCTTCATTGAATTATACCAGACCCTACGTTCTTACTTACGTACTTACGTACGTGTATTGTTGCGAATCCTGGTACTTACTGTGACCCTTATACTCTCAGTTTCTTTCGCGAAGCGCGTTAGTCCGGCTGCACGTATAAATTGGGATCCGGAGCGTAACTGTCCGGGTGAAACTGGTTCCACAGAATCAATGGGTTTCCCGCTATCTGATCCACGGCACCTAGTATGTGTCACCTACTGTACAGATAACCGCATTAATGGTGTCCCACGGAATCTGACCCAGTGTGATTTACGGGAAACCCTGGTACAGGATTTCTTTTTGCTCGGCCCTGCCGACAGGGAGAACGGCAACGTTGAAAATTAACTCGATTGGCAAACTGATAGGGAGATTAATGCGACGTTTCGGTACGACTCGCATATCGTCGTCCGATTCCAAACGGATTGGAGTTTAATTAATTTCCCTGCAATTATACAACGCCGTTGGATCGTATCTCGATAACGTGGCGTAATTTTAAACGACGTGGAAAGAATTTCATTTTGACCGTGTGGATGAAGCGGGGAATGATTGTTACCGTCATTTTCGTGAGAATTCTCGAAACTTGGGTACACTGGACGGTTTAAGTGGTCGTCGCGAGTTAACGCCGCGTGGCGAGGCAATTATTTACTAATTTTTATTGCACTGGTATTTTTATGAGACGTTTAAAAGTCTAGAAAGGGAATGGGAGATCTTTCTTGCCTGGTAGCTGTTTACCGTGGATACCGGACGAATTTAACGGGCTTGTCATATACGTAATAGTTCCTTTATCATTTTGGCAAACGTGTTTCATTGGGTCGTTAAAACACTGGGGACTAGTCGAAGAAGACATTAAGAGTCTCTCCATAAAGATATGTAATTTATTTAACTACCGACCGTTCCATCTTGTTACGGTAAACGAGTTATAATGTCGCGACGTGCGAACAATTGAGACGCAAAGAACACTGGAGGGATTGTTACTACGACCTTCAGACCGCATTTTTATATTCTTCTATAACGATACGTATCTTAGAACTTGAGATATGCGTCTTGGAAATTCTCAACTAGAAGCTTTTAGAACTCTCTAAGCCTTCGTGACTTTGAGGTAACACAAGATACATCTGCGTTTTTACTTCTCAAAGTAATGCGAGTTACAGAAGATAAAATGTCTAGATGTATTTCTTTAACGCTAGAAATAGCAGCTTTTTATTTGTCATACTTAAATATAGTAAATAAGTACTTTACAAAAAAAGTATTAAGACACGAAAAAAATGATTCATTAAATTATTTTTAATTTATAAAATAAACGTGAAATATTTATTGTACGACTCCCGTTTCGATCTGGAGAATTAAAAAAAAAGTGAGATTTAAATTTTTAATTTAGTTTAGTTTAAGTTAGTTTAGTTTAGTGTTAAAATAAATGTCCAAGCTAAATTCAATCTTCCCATTAATCATGAAGTTCTTCATCCAACTCAAATATCTCCAGAGTTCTCCAAAGTATAATAAAAATATAAATAACGCGCAAATTATCCGATATCACTCAACAAAATTAACGATAAACATTTAAAATCCTTTGCAGCTACTTATTGCACTTTCAAGGGCTTCAACGTCTGAGAAATCTCCGCATCCGCGCGTGCAATTCCCGAGGAAAGAATTACGAAGAAATATTAATACAACGAACTGCACGTACACCCAACATGGGAATGCACACAACACTGCAATTCATGGATAGCCTGCTCGCGATCGTTTCTATTCATCCGTGTGATTCGCGTTTCCCCTTTGATATCACTTTGGCATTCATGGCTGCCGTTCAATGGCGAAGATAAATCGAAGCCTTTAAGAAAAATTGCCTCGGCCTCTACGGTCCTCCCACGAATTTTATCTCCATGGTAGGCCACACTGATACCGATCGTCCTATCTCTCTCTGCGTACATTAATAATGCCAACTTCGTTAACGACTTTCGTTATCACTTTCTTGATAACAATATACTCGTCGCGGTCTGTTACGTGAGACTATCGAGAACTCTGGCTAAAAATATAATCTTCTCGCTCGTAATGACCGTACATGTCGTTTCGTGACAATTACAAGATGGGATTACGAGGATGATGGAGATAAGGGCTGAGATTTTCGTATGGTGGGCTACGATATCCTTGTAGTCTTCTTTAAAAAAAAAATCTTTGTAAGGATATTTCATGTTTATTGTGACATTAGGTGGAAGGAAGATTAATAATTCAATTTAATGGGGTAGTTTATAGTCTTACTTGTAACTGTAAGTCGATATTATTATATTATTTGAAGTAGAACAAATAAAAACAACAATGGAGTTACGACTGCAACGACAGAATCGGACTCCAAAGTACTGGTCTCGAGTTCGAATCCCCTCGTCGTTATCTCCAGGGAATTTTTCACACGCGATACGTATATCACGTATGTCCGTATTTCGAGACTCGCCAAAAACTGTAAATTCTATTCGAAATGTCCGTAAATTTCGTATTTCGAAGTACTAAAGCAAATAAACGATTCGGAAGGAAATAATAGATATAATTGAAACAAAGGAATCGAAAGTCCAACGATCGATACGTCTTCCTTGGAATGAAGACTTAACGTCGTCGTGGATGTTACGAGGTGCTAATTACATTTTCACACATACCTTTAACGAACACCGGCTATTTACTTTAATAACGACTCGGTGACGAACCGTAGGAACCTCACCTCGCATAAAGGCAAGCCAAGGAACATCTACATAAGTTGGCGCTCATGAAAGGACGTCCCTAAATCACTCGGCTTCTCAGCGGAGAACTTCGCTAAAAGACGATTACGACTATAAGGGAATATCATTCGGATATCTCCGTACACGTGCAATTTACGCACACGCATTTTAACGCGACGTTCAAACGAAATCCCGTGCCACCATGTTAATAACAATACACCTGAATTTAGTACCACCTATCAATTACACTTCACGTCGCGATAATTGGATTTAGTACAGGGCTCAGCATTGCTGGGCCCGATCGACGTGCAACAATAAATATACAGGTATTTTCATTATCGAACGTCGACAGCCCGCCGCTCGTAAAGTCTTCGTGGAACGAGCTCCGATGATTTACCGTGTTTTTTTTCTCCCCCTTTCACCCCGGTTTCCATCTCCGCCTAGTCCGTCTATCGTTTACTTTTCTACCGCAAAACAAGGGACGATACACGGGGACGATGCGGACTGTAAATTTGCCTAACAATGCGAACAGGATATTTCGTCCATATCCTTTCCCCTCTTCATCGTCGGCAACTCCTCGTTCCTTTCCTCAACGTCCACGTCCGGAACCCCTCGATCCTGAAACCAAGAAATATATGGTTAAGGTCGTGCCACGCCTAACTTATTCTTCCTCAAACCGCTGTCATTTCTCCAGCTGGCTTCGACCTTCGATGCCACATTCTACCGGCTTCTCCACCCATATTCTGGCCTGTATTTCTAATTAGAAGCCGCTGCGTTTTTCTTTCAGCCTTATGGATGCAAACTGTAGACGACCATGGTGTTTCCATGGATGGAGGGAGGTTGAAATTATAGATTCTGGGCGCCACTTAATTCGTTGGCTCTCGGCATGTTGAGAGGATGCCGATTCATTTTCTCATCTTTAACGCGACGGCTTTGTGTCTCATTGTCATAATCTGTTTCCCTTCCTCTCGTGAGCCGATTTTTGCGGCTTACTCGGCAATTTCGGGATAATGCGCGAGACCTGAACTGAGGATTGGGTCGTAGGGGTGGAGGAGGGTGAATTTGGTGAGGTTTCGACGAGGAAATGGATGTTTGGTGGATTTTTCTTGTGATATTGTTGAGATTTTATATGAGAGGTGGTAAGATGTATTGGAAAAAAGAAGCTGGGTTTTTGACTATTTGTGGAACTGCTAAGTTCAAAGTCACCGGTTGACAAGTTTTCTTTTAAAAATTCCACAATGATAGGGGAGCCATGAATTAAATATTTCATTTGTATCTTATAAAACTTAATTCACCATCCTTTCGAACACTTCATTTCTTTTTTTGGATATCATTTATTCAGTATATTTAAGTATAATTGATATAACCCCGGTAGTTTCTAGTGTTAAGAGAAATGAAAGGAGGCTGGTCTTTTTTAAGACGACGGTAGACCGACGAAAGGGTGGATAAACGAGGTATAAAATTAATAAGAGGCAAATCTCGATTAATAAGTTATTAATCCGGATGACATGCGCAAATGAATGAATAAATTCGATAGATTTGGAACTTTATTCGTTAAGTCTTTACTTCTCTCATTTTTCTTCCTTCTCCCTCCTTCACTCTTTATCTGTCCACCTACTCTCTGTCTCTGAAAGAGTTTTTCCTCTCACGAAAAACGAAGCCCAGAATGAAATTCATTTCAAACGCAATTAGCTTGCACGACTTTATTGCACGGATTGCCGGCAATATTAAATCGCATGAATATTTAAAGATACGTCTGCGTCTGTCAGGCGAACTTCTCTTATATTATTATCCCTTTTTAGCTCCATTAAACGTACTTTTAATCGAGCGGCTAAGCTGTCGCAACTTTTTCCTGCGGCTTTTAAATAGGCCACCTCCATTTTTTGTAATTTTCGCTCTAAACTTCCCGATGAAGTCCCGCATTAATTATTCATCGATATCAACCTCCCAGTTGGTTCTTTCTCTCTCTAACTATCTCTTTCTCTCTCTCTCTCTCTCTATGTATACGCGCCTCGTCGGGTCTATCGGTGTGCATACCCAATAATCCGACTTATCCCGTTTAATCTTTTTACAGCAATAGATATTCAATCCACCGAAAATCATTCCGGCCGCTTATTAATAATCGATGAGAAGGGATTCCGATAAACCATTCCCACGGAGATCCTCCCTAAATAGAACTTCCAAATACGCTCGAAAAGGAAGACTTTGTCAGTTCATCATGAAATTTCAATATGAAAATTCAACGAGTCAATCAACTTCCTCCATATACTATTTAATTTACCATACCGATATATTTGATAAAATATAGAAAATAAAATTTCATATTTTTAAAACATTATAGAAGAGTTTACTGTGAATGTTTTTTTTTCTACAATTTACCTTTTGTAATCGCACAATGAGTAGTGAGGAACAAAAAAACGAGTTTCTTGAGAAGGCAAACTTCAGGTCATCCAGACCGAAAGTCTCTTATAGCAAAAGCGCCGCTTGGCGCCAGCTGAGATCAAATTCCCAAACTTCGACGTGAAAATTCTCAAAGACAAAGACCCACGGAATCCCCGAATACTCGATGAATTGTATTCACCAAAGAATAGTCTCCGAAGAGATCACTAAAATCCCAGACACCTCCATCAGCCACCCCGTGTCAAAAGCTCGTAGATAAAACGCAAAAGTTAGCTGCGAGAGGTGACAAAGCGCCGAGTAATTATACGAGAAATTAATGAGCAGCTTGTTTGTTTCCAATTCATCGTGAAGTTTACATTTATTCAACGTTGAAGGGACGAGGGTTAGGAAGAGACGTAGGGGATGAAACGAAACAGGCTGGCGGAACGCTGAAAAAGCACTTAAAAATATTGTTCCGCCACGCCTAGTTCGTCCGGGGGTTACTTAAATATCCTATCTTGAATGTGGTCGACCGTTTAAAGTATACGTTCCGGTGGAGCAAAAGGCGTGGATCTGACAATAAGTAGCCTCCCGCATTCCGTCCATCTTTTTTTCGTTAATTGCGCCCGAGAGATAGGGGCCAAGTAGCACGCTTCTCACCTGTTGCAAACGAATAAATATTACAGTTCGTTACCTACGATTCGCCTAGTCCACTTCCATAAACCACGTAGATAACCATCGTGTCTGTCGCGGCTTCGAATGAGCGCCGTTTGTTTTCAAAGTTCAAGGAGAGAATAGGCATCGGGGGTGTAAATTATAGCGCCATCAGGTTTGAAGGTGCACGGTAACGAACGTAGAGTTTAAATTGGATATTCTTGCGGAAATAGTCGTTGTTTAACACTAGATGAATGGAAGACAAATTGACAAGTTCCTATTTTTTTTATAAATGTTTCTCAAATTTATGGAGAAGGAATGCAGTAGAAGTTTCAAGTGTATTTTGTAATACATGAATTACTTGTTTGATCTTCTTCCGTGCTACTTAACACTAGAACTACCAAACCAGTCAAAATGACTGGTACACAATTTTTTCAAAAAATTCTCCAAGTTTATATAAGAGTTATAGAATAAATATTCTACGTCTACATCAATAAACATAAATCACCCAATCGATCAAATCTTCCGCCGCTTGATCGCCCCTTTTTCAAAGTACTTATTTAATTTATTAAAATATGTTAGATTTGAGGCCGGTAGTTCTAGTGTTAATCTCCCCTTTTTCTAGTACCTTAATGTAATTAATTATAATAGATTTAACGAGTGTTAATAAAAATGGAACGAAGGATAATGATGGAGACATGGGGTAGTGGGATGAGGATAAATTATTTTCCATGATCGAAACATCAAATAGCAGTTACAATTGCAGAACATAAAATATGAAGGAGCTTGTCATCGCGAAGGTTTCAGATACTCGACAAAAATAAACAGAATTGCGATCTAATAACGAAATATTAGTAACGTCATAACTGCCCCCGACTTCTTTACTATTCTCATCATAAATGTCACACCTATCAAAAGTAGTCCTACCTTATACAGCCAAAGAGGGTGGTTACTATTTCAGAAATTTTCCAGTGACGTTTAACGGATAACGGAAATCTAATACAAGCCAACAAAAAAGGAATTCTGACGTCAAACGCTATACAATTGGCGTGGCTATCATCGTCGATATCAATCCGTAGATAGACCGGAAAGGTGGCTAATTAAAGTTTTACGAGGTCCTCAGGTAGGTAGCTCTCCCCAAAATCGTTTCTAATCTTTCCGATCACAAAGTTCCCCCGTAAAAAAAAAACAGTCTCGTTTTTCCCCCTTCCCCCACTTTTCCATCTTGCGCCAATTCTTCCTTTCTGTAAGTCCCATCCTTTCTATCAGCTTCCTTCCTTTATATATCTTTTCCCTTTTAACCTTCTTCCTCTCTTCACATCTCTCGTCAGTATAGCTGTATCAGATTTCCGATGGCCGTGGCATACGTGCCTGGCCGAAGGTAGATTAGATTTTAATAATGCAATTTGGGTTTACGGCGGTACGAAGGTGGAGAACAACGTCGAGTGCGAAGGAAGTGAGAAAGCAGGAGATAAATAGAACTATAGAGTTAGAGAGTTACAGGAATAGAGTTCGAGCGAAAGAGACGAAAAGAGAGATGCATATCATGCAAGACGAGGAGAAAGAACGTGCAAGAGAGACGTATAGAGGGAAAGGTAGAATACAGCAGAGGGTGAAAGCGAGGGTGAGCCGTTCGTCTGTAAAACGAGCCAGCTTTCGCCCGGAGGAGGTAAACCAGACTACGGACTGGTAATTGTTGGAATTTGATTGGGCCTCGACGCAATGTACCACGGTTTCGAGCAACTGCCGCGGCTCCAAGCCGACTCTGTTAGCACGGCTTCGAGAGTTCAAACGTCCCCCGGCGATTCACCGAGCTGCGTGCGAATGCGAATTTGCGGGCTTTCCGGCAAAATTGATAATAGACCAGCCGGAGGTAGATACTTGCCACAGGTAGCGAAAGAGGGAAATGCCATGTCTATATTGCTGGTGGAATGCTAGAAATCCATTACGTTGGATAGATTGGAAAACTATGGCGCGTGAAACAACGCGATGTTGTTCAACCGCAACAATTGTATCCTCAAAATGCAACGCTTGTGGCGGAATCTTGGGATGGAGAGGGTTTGATACGGTGCTTTGTAAGTGGTATTCTTATTTCGAGGGATGATTTTCGAAGGGATGGTTGAGATTGGTTGCGATAGAGGTATTCGTGGGGTGAATTGGTAATGGTGGAACGAGGGATGGAAGTTGACAGAGTTAATGAGGAGATGGACGAGGAGTTTGACAATTCTGTTTTATCGAGGAGGTATTTCCTGCGATTATTGGTCTACTAGATTCTATAGACCGACATGGGGTAGTGAGATTGATAATTGCAGGATTATGTTGGTCAGCGTGACGATCGAACTGTCGATCCTTCCGTGTTTGACTGCAATGTAGCTTTATGTCATAGCCTAATTTTCTGGCTGTTTAAATGCAGTTCCGGGTCGACTAAATATTATTATGACATTCACATACAATTGATAAAATTGCAGACTCATCAGATTCGGCACTTACTTCCGATAAAAAATTATACAGTAACTCTAAAAATTCCTCATCCCATAAAAAAACATGCAACTCCCTCAAACACATCATACGTCCTTGCTTTCTGTTAAGCGAATCAATGTGTAATAAATTGAGACGATGATACGATAACTTCTTCTAAACGTTCGTTTAACAGGCACACGTCCGTCTTCGTCAGCAGCATGATCAGCTTTGATAATGCCAAAAAGGATGAAAAAAAAGTACCAAGTAGAGAGGAAGAGGTGGACGAAGCGGATGAAGAAGATGGAGGAAACCTTATCAATAATCACGAAGCGCTGATTGAAGACGGGAGGCGATAAATTACCTCGAGTGCGTAATGCAAAGGTAAAAGATCCCGCGTCTCCCGGTGATTTGACATCAGACAGATGTCCGACCGTCGTATCGGCCGTCACGTCAACGTCACCTACGAAAAATGATTGTTACGTTGGATGGCGTGTACCAGCGATACGTCGATACGACGTCTAAAAATATGTACCTTGGAACGTTGGAAATAATTGCAACGTTTAACGTTCGATCGGAATCGTATCGGGTGGTTTCGTTTCACCTCTTTCTCCTTTGGGTGAATTCACCTTCTATCGCCTACACACGCCTAGCTATGTATCTACGTGACCGAACACCGAATCGCCTTGACCTTCCTTTCTCGTTCCTGCCTAATTTCGTATTCAACCGCGAATAGATTGATAGATAATATCGACTCAAGGACGCCGGAAATAAATCACGAATAGGAGAATAAAAATAATTGCTTGATCTGCGATCGCACGTTTTCTACGACGGTTTCTTTTGTTGATTAATTTTTGTAGCGATTGAGAGATGTTTGGAAGTTGGAGGATATTTTTTTTTTGGTGGGTGTATAGTTATCTATTAAAGGGAAGATAATATTGTGATAATTGATGATTGGATTAATTAGAAATATTTCTTTTCGCTGGTTGATATTAGGCTGATATTAATGACAGAGGCGTGGGTATACGTTGAAGGCAAATTACTTTGCTTTCGGGATGTTTATGGGGTGTGGTGAGAGATCGTATCTTGCGAGACCTCTCGAGGGTTGACACCTTGAATGCCCTGGGGTCTGCGGTCACCGGCGTTACCGGATTCAATGGAGTTTCTTTCGGTCATTGTACGGTGATATTTCAATATCTTTTAATATATCTAATACCAGTAAAATTGATAAATTGAAAGTATTTACCGACCAAATTTATAAATAGCTACAAGGATATTGATATTCCATTTAACACGTTGACCGCCACCAGTATTTCACTAGTTTCATCATTTTTACCGAAGTACAACTTTTTCAATTAAAATCATATCTTTACGAAGCAAAAATCAAAAAGACACGAATAGATATACACTCAGTAGGACTTTACTTCTTCAATACAAATATTTAAATTTGGAACATATTAGAAAATTAATAAGTACTATACTTTTAATGTCATATTCCATTGAGGTCAACAGCGCCGGTGAACACTGACCTCCGTGGCATTCAGCATATTAAAAAAGAATAAGTAATTCTACAAAAATTTCCCTAATTTCTAGTGTTATCGAATCCAAACCAAAAAATACCCCCACCCCAATACAATTCCCGTTGCAGCTGCCGAAAATGAAGAAGCTGACCGCGGGGACCAACACCGAGCACCGAGATCACCGGAGAGGAGGTAAGAAAGAAAGAATAGAGGCGCGAAGGTAGAAGGATCGAAGAAAAAGGATAAAGACGAGAGAAAAGGAGATAGAGAGGCGCAAGTGCGGTAGCAGGAACGGGCAGATAATTTATTATGGCATTACTCACCGGCGGACACCTCAATGGCCAATGGGGGAAGGCACGTATATGCGCTTGAGCCTTGCGTCTGGTGGCTCCTCCTCACATAGTTGATATTATTTAGCCCGTTGCGCGGACCATCGAGAACGAGAGAACGCGAAGAGAGAAGCGTCAGGAGGTGGGAGAGAATGCACCTTAGCCGCGGCCTAAGGTCCCGCAACGCATAGATCATCCGGGCCCCGGTATACCGGTTTCGTGTCACGTGCATCTACCATTCGACTCTCTGCGAATTTGCAGACATCGGGGAGAGTAAACGAGAGAGTGAGACACAGAGAGAGAGAAAGAGAATTTCCAGTGTACCATTGCACCGTGCCATACGATGGAGAGGCTGCGCTTTCACAGAAACCCACTGGCGAGAGGAGCAGTCGCAGCTTATGTGGATTTCGCTGGTCATTGATATGGATGGACGAGGGTCAACTGAGATTAACAGACCGCGTGTTTCGCTATACGTCTTGTTAGCCTAGAGTGCATTAACCCTTTGTAGTTGTATTTGATTAAAAACAAAATTTGTATTTGCACTTGAAACGAAAGTGCTACAATCTTAAGAAGAATTATTTATACCTGAGAAACGCGTAGATTCTTTGCTTTTGTGGGAGCACGTCGATGTATGTGGGACATACGTGTAATTGATGGGAATTGCAGCGTTGTGGAATAACGTTTACTAATCCCTTTGCTTTGTGAGATTCTTTAAAAACAATTGGAGTATTGTTGAGCGTTTATTTGCTCTGATTTGCTTTTTATTTTTCGGCGTATTGAAGTAGAACTTTTGGACGAATATGGAGTGTTTTATATATTTAGATAATCGGATTAGATGATCTTTTAGAAGACTTAGGAGTTAATTCGGTATTTAAAATCCCTATTTAGGTCTGAACTATATAACAGTGAACAGACAGGTGATTCAACGATATCCTATAATACCTCAGCTGCAAGCAATCACTCGATCATCTTCACTGGGAATATTACTAATCACAAATCCTCCAGCACCTTTCAAAACCAATCCCTTGCATGCAATACACATTAACAATCCTTCCTCCCTTCACTCTATCCCTCCATCATAAATAAACCTCCCAATTATCGACCTCCAGTCACAATCCTCCCCACAAACCTCACCCCCTACCTCAACGTCAAGTTTCAACTCCAATCCTTCCCAATATCAACGATCCTTCGCGATTTTATAAAGTATCGTTTCATAACGTATGCAAAACGCCACGTAGAGAAAAAAAGGACAAATATCCCAGCAGACAGGATAAAAAGGAAGTCGAGAAATGCATATTCCGACGTACGTCATGAATAGTAAGAGTCCTCGTCGCCCTGGGTGGGTGGGTGTCGAGCGTTTCGAAGAAAAGTTTACGATCGTTGGAGCGGTTTCTATTTGTTTTTAAAAAGGCCTCGTAAAAGCCGGCCCACTCGGTCGGCCGCCATAAAATGGCCAGTGGGTGCGAAGGGCTGACAGGGTGGGTTATACGGACCATCAAGGTTGCACAATCTGTCATAGAAGTTCGGTGGGGGCGGCAACCTGTTGCTTCATTGTTACTCCGAGAACGTGCATGGTAGCTGCGTATATAAACTGCCGTTCTCTCTAACGGGCTCACATAGAGAGTGTAATGTGTTGTGTTGGGTTGCGCCGTGTTGCACATCCGGAGCGACTCATTTTCGTGGAGTCGGCCAATGAGCCGTTTGTCATCGTCCCCGGCAGTTAATTCCGTTGCACTTTTACTCTCCTTCCTGTTGCGTTCGAAGTATCTCTAGACGCGTCCTCGAGTGCGTATTAACTGTAATGAGTGTCTCTTCTTGAGGAGAAGAGGGAAATTATTTCCGTTGTCGAGCATTCGCTTGAGTTTCTGACGCTTTCACGTTGTTGCTGCTACTGGCGAAGAATGTCGGCGTATTTTAACGTTTTGAAGAATTTTTTTTTAATGACAATAATAAGAAATTTCTTAATGTTATGGATCGGTGATAAACATTGATGACGTGAGATTACTTGGAGTTTAAGCTTAACTTTTTTCAAAGCTGTTAGAGAGAATTTTAATATTTAGCAGTACTTGATCGAGGGTCTTGGAAAAATTGATTATCGCCCGAGTCGAAATATTGAACCTCATTTGAACCGTTTACTACCCAATAGGTCCAATTCAGGGGATAAAGGTTTTGGTGATAGCTAAATAGGAGTATCATTTTAGTGAGAAGGAGTTACAGTTTTTAGTCTTGAAAAGTATCATATTAGGTTCAAATGGGAGTAAATACCATGAAAATAGGTTCAATACTTCGACTCGGGTGATCTGAGAACCGCAAAAAAATTGCATTGAGTTCAAGGTGCAATTTGCTTTTAATTTGCCCTCGAATTCGAATTATTTTCAGTCTGAATATTTGCACAGCTATTGAGTTGTGCTGTCAGGTGAACAAAAATTGTAAAACGTATAGAGAAATCGACAACTTCGATGATGTCATCCGCTTTTAGAAAAGCGTCGACAAGAATAAAATAGCGCGCATTCAAATCACCGCAAGACCTCGAAGTGTCTTAAAATCGTCGTTATCACGCAAGACTAATTAGCCACCATTAAACGCGACCTGCCACGGCAGCTGTATCTCGAGAACTCGAGATACAATTTTCTTCCCGTGGATTAAAATACAATCCTGCAGCCGATATTAAAGTTCTCTCATGCGTGACTAAAACTCAACGACGTCGCGCGTACTTACGTATTGCGTCTAAGAGGAAATTCCGATAATTCGTATAGTTTGATTAAACATTATACTTGAAGGTGAAAGTAGCCAATTTCATGGTGCACTGAACTCAATAAGGACACGGAATGCGTGCAACGTACAATATAACACACCATAATACCAGTGTGTGTACATTGCAACGGCTATTTTTTTTTCCTCCTTTATAAGCCGGTTTTAAGAATCGATTTAACGAAGGTTAACGTCCATTATTTTAACCGTGTGTAAACGATTAATTGTACAAGCTGTTTACTTTTTAAGATTATATGTTTTCTGTATCGTAACAATGCAATGTATCTCGATGATCGAGAGGAAATTAAAAACGATGTTCATTCCGCGCGAATAACCACGTCGTTGAAGAATCGCTTGTTGACTTGGAAATTATACGAGAATCGTATAATATGAAATCTATTAGATTTTACTATCCATGAGAAAAAATGAGAGGAAGTGGAAGGAGAGAGAAACAGAAATTTTTAAGCGCTCAATATTCCATAAAGTTTGCCTCGCTCGATACTTATTCATTGAAGTCGCTACTCCTGATCCACGGTGACGTCGTGATCATCGAACCGTGAATCCTTACCGAATTGGCTCCCAAGGGCTTAAGAGTTTAATAAAAGAGGACGTCGTGCTCTGCCAAACACGCGACGAAAGGCCAATTATTTTCTGAACTAAATTGGACCTTTTCTTTCTTTCTCTCTTCTCTTTTTCTTTTTGTTTCTTCCTTCTTTTTTGTTATTTAAAGTATGCAATTATTAGACAATCCCACAATTGCTCGGTTACTTTCCTTTGTACGATTTCACCGAAATTGTAACATGCACAATTTTGTCGGTGCGGAAGTGGATAATGTCACGAAATAAAGCAATCGTTTTGCCGTGAAAGTCACTTTCCACTTAAAGTTCGAATGTCGCTGCGACCCGAATCTGAATACTTTTCGAGGCGGATGGAAAATCATGCGAAGAATTCACCCAATACCCACGGAAATACGTTCGCGAAAGGACTTTCCGGAAACTGGCATTGTAACAAGGGAGTTTTCCTTTCGAGCTTCTTTCATGGTGAGCTCGAGAATTTAATAAACGACCCGGGACTTTTGCTCGGTTCAGCTTATTAGCCACGTACGCTCGTTTAACTCGAGTCCGGCTGACTGAACCCGAAACGCCAAAGTTTGAAGACTTTTGCCGTTAATACGTGGCTAAAGAGTTTTCCACTTCACGGTCCCGTGTACAAACAAGCAAATTGCACGGAACAAAATCGACGCGATCGACGTAATCGTGCAATCTACTCTACACGCCACGTCGTATCCTTCGTTTAATCATGATTGATTATTTCATATCAAGATCTGCTTATATTTATCGTCCTAACGGGTAGAACCTTTATCAATGGGGGGGGGAAGAAAAACACTCGCTATTTTTGGTGCCACTTTTCCTACTTCGGAGAAGACTGATTAACGTTCTTGTCATTTTTAATCCTTTTGCGTGCATGTCGTTCTCTTTCGCGATAATAAACTGAACATTGCGACTATACTTGAAAATTTTTTTTTTCATTGGAAATATACGATGTTGAGTAACGCAGAGGATTAATTAAGTTTGTCTAATGCAAGAGTTATTTGGATAAGATGCACATCTATTTTTGTCCCTCATCTAGAGTCCCAAAATTTATATAAATTAGCCCCCTAAAAATTTTCAAATATCCACCAAACTACACGTAAGACAATCACCAATTTTCCTACCAAGTTCTTCTAATCCTTCCATTAAAACGTCCCTCCAATCACCCCAACCAATTCCGAATTATCTACAAATTAGCCTCAAACCCCCACATCCCTTATCCCATCATCAAACACCAACCAAATCTCTCCAAACATCTTCAAATCTTCTCACCCACCCCTCAAAACGCCTTCCATCATCCACGTATATCAAACGCCTCCGTTAAACACACCCCCGCCATAAAACCCTCAAAAAGTTCTTCCACGGTGCACTTAAGAATCTAATAAACGGTATCGCAAACCGACCGCCAAACTGCACGCGTTATAAGACTCCCCCTGGCCAGGCAAGCTTTATTGGGCCGCGCATTTCCGGTTGGTTGGATGCTAGATGACGAAGTTTAAGGAGTTTCGCCGTTAATTCCTAGTTGGAGGGTTTTGCACTGAGCGTGGACGTACGATACGTCGAGGTACATATAAGACCATGGATATATAGATGGTGCACAGGCACATACGTCTACACATATGCAAGGTAAGAGGACACGCGAGGAAGGGAAAAGGTCGAGGCGGTCGTGATACGATCTAAACGCGGCCGAGGGAAGGCTCGAGGGGGTGATTCGTGCATCCGGCCACTATGCACCGAGAAGCGCGTGTATGCCTAAGTCAAGTGGGCATAACCGTGCTCCACCTACGGCGGCCGACTTGTTTGAGTTTGCAGCTGCACCGGTTTCTCCTCCCGTGATGCAACTGCGCCACTACCAAACCGTGGAGTTGTTCGGCCAGGCACATTTCAAGCATTACGTCGCTCGTGTACGTACGTAATGTATACGTACACGATGGCTGGATAGAAGTATACATAGGGTCCGCGGGGCCTTGGGTAGTTTTCGTTGTAGTACGGCACGGGAGCACACGGCTTCTCCTTTTTACGGGACGAAAATTCCAAAGAGGTTTTTCATGCTCGTTTCAAAAGAGCCGGCCACTAATTTTAAATAACCTGGAAAAGGCCTTGTTTATTCAAAAGACTCTGGCTACCCGCGGTAGGTAAGGAGGCCTGAAAGAATACCATAAGGTGGATGTGTGTCGACTTAATAACGATGCACCCCGCCCACCTTGTGCGCGCTTTCTTGAATAAAGTTTTCATAGTAAATTACGTAGGTACGTATGGACGTTGGTGCTTGCTTTTTTCCCCTTTGGACGCGTTACGAGTCAAGGATTACGCTATGTGGTTCATGGAGATGTTCTTTCTTGTATAATGTTTCTTTTGGAATTTTGCATCGATGTAGCGTTTACTTGGGATGTGGAAAAGTATTTTGAAGGGGAGAAATTCGAATATGAATGTGTGGTTGTTGAAAGTTTGAGATTTCGATGTTGGTGATTGGTTATTAATATTTGAAGAATTTCTATGTTTGTATGATCAAGTAGTTTTAGCTGGTGCAAAATAGGTTGAATAATCTAGTAATTTTGCAAAGGTGACGAGGAGCTTTAAAGTCGAATCAGGAGTTTCATCCCCTTGCTACTTGTCATGTCTTTCGTCATCTGCTTCAATCATGGCTTACACTTCGTTGTGATTAAACTTAATTTTCGTTCTGAATCATCGACGTTATAATTAACCTGTCACGCACGTCACGTTAAAAAAATACGATGCGTGCAGAATTTAATAACTCCACGCAAGAAAAATCTAAGAAATACGTCAACGAGAACTTTGACGCCTGACTCATTAATTAAGTCCGAGGTTTCACTCTAGTCGCAAGCACAATGCCGAGCTTGCAGTAAACGTTATGAATTATTTGTCTTGACAAGTCGCGGCCGGTTGTATTTACACCGAATGGAAGTATGTTTGCATTGTCGGTGTTGATATTTCGACTTAAGAATAATACTCGCGCGCGGTCCGCGTCTAATAATGAAACTTCCGCAGATAAAAAGTTTCAAATGGAGTACCGCAAAAAGGTCAGTAACGTGCCGAGGCGAGTATTGATCCGGCCGGCGCGGCCCAATTACAATATTTTATTGAACTATAACCACATGCTTGTCGAATGCAGAAAAACGCAGCTCTGTGCTTCGTTATGGCGGTAATTTGAATGGTATAAACAGTAGTCTTGCAAAAAACCAACTTTATGTCTCGATAATTGCTAGAACACGGATTATTGCAAGTTTTGTTGAAATAAAAACAGGGAGGAGTATGTGAGAGAGGGTTGAAAAGAAAGAATTAGAGGGGGAGAAGACTCAGAGGAAGAGAAGCGGCCAGAGAACGTAATCGAGTAAAAGGAAAACAGAGAGTCAGAAATGAAGCGAGAGATCTAAAAGAATAGAGAGCCAAAGGAAAAGAGAAAGAGGGATATAAAAAATAGAGCCAGAGGGAAATAGGGGGACATAAAAAATAGAGTCAGAAGAGAAGAGAGAGACCTAAAAAGCAGATAGAGAAAAAGAGTAAGACCTAAAAAATAGAGACCCAAATAACATAGAGATAGACTTAGAGAAAAACGAAAAGCCAGAGGAAAAGAGAGAGAGACCTAAATAAAAATAGAGAGCCAGAGGAAAAGTGAGAGACCTAGATAAAAGAGGGAGAATAAGGGGGAAAGTTGTCGAAAGACAGAAAGCCAAAGAGGGAGGGGAGACGTTGGAATTTCATTGAAAATCTCAGAGACATCGTATTTGTTCCAAAGTGTTCGTCAAAGACAGGGACATTAATCAAATTTTCTAACAGCCACGGCATTAACCTACGTTATTAATCATGCTGGATCTCACCCTAAATCCGAAATTCAAGTGGACTCGCAATACATCGCCGCCACTTACAGGGATTCGATTCACCGTCGACTTTATACTCTCTATGGTAACTTTCCACTTAGTCGACACGTTAATCAGATACCATGGAATAATAACATCGAGCGTGTTACGTATCCGCGTAAAACGAGCATACGTCGTCGATTATTATCGCGATGGAATGTCCGCTATCGAGCCTTTACTTTTCTCCTTTTCTCAGTCCGACTTTGCGGAAGGGGACTTTCGTTCGGTCGAAAGCGGTGTTAATAAATTCGCATTGCGCGAATTCCACGGAGCGCAATAAGACCGAGACAGTGACAGTGTCATCTTCGACAATTGCAGAGAATTGGCTGCATCGGGAGGAATGAACGAGGAGAATGAGAGCGAGAGTGAAGACTGCAAGTTGAACGGCGAGAGATGAAAAGAGGGTGGGAGCAAGAGGATTGGAGAAAATGAAATAAATCGAGAGAGAGGCAGAAAAGTAGAAAAAGAGAAACAGAGAATGGGAGAAAATATAATAAAAGATACAGCTGGACAGAGAAAGAAAGGGGGGGAAATATAAGAGGGAAGAAGATACAAGAAAATACCGAGACGAAGTGAATAAAAAAAAGAGGGGAGGGGAGACAAGTAGAATAAACCAGAAAGGAAGAGTAAGAGAAAGTGAAAGGGGGAAACAGAAAATGATGTAAAATGGTAGGAAGACAAAGAAGGAAACGGAATCTTTATTGTAATCAAGCAGTGAAGAGATTCTCCTCGCTTCGTAGAAGTTTCCCGCCTCCCTGAGGAAGCGGAATGCGGGAGATATACAGCGGCTCTCAGCAAATTAAATGAGGGTGGTTTGCAGTGCTGACACGTACACTCGTTCGTCACACCCTAACCACGGGAACTCCCTTTTCCTACGTACGAACCTACTCACCCCCATCCTTCGGCCAAAATTGAACTGCAGCATCGATGATAATGGCGAGACATACTTCAGGTGCTGTAATCAAAAGAGAGAGCCCATCCAGAGATATCTGGAATGACCAATTCACTTCTCAAAATCGACATATCTTCGATTCTTTCCACGTAATCTTACCTTCAGTTTATCTAAGCGATTTCTGTAAAATTTGTGATTTTGTACAGACTCTTGACATCGTTAATGTTAAACTCAAGGATTTTAAGCATTATGAAATTCTCGCCGAACATTTTTCATCGACGAGGTTCGCACGGAACGGCTGGATAGATAGTAATAAATTAATCGCTCAATTTCGCCGACGTTGCAGAGTATCGTCTAGAAAATAGCACTATCCGAGGAAAACGTTTCATAAATCAAACTTCGCCGTGCAGTCTTCGCACCGAGTGACTCATCGGAGGCTACGAAAATCGTGGAAAAAGTCACCCCGTGATTCTCGAATCGGCGTAATCCGTTTTCCGCGCGATTTCCCGCGCTTCTGGAAATACGTTTTCAAGAATTTTCCATTCTCTTTGCGGCGCGCCTCGTGTACGCGCAGATTATCCGAACGGAAATATCGAGCGTTCGTTTTCGACGAAGAAAAGTATCCCTTCGACGTTTCAATCTCAACATTTTCTTCCATCCCTTTCATCTTTAACTCTTTCGCTATGGGGTGCTTTTCCGCGAGTGTGTTAACGAGTTTTGACGCTGACGAATATATTTTAATGACTAGTGGCGCAATATAAATAATTAATTCTTCATTGAAGTTACTGTGCATACATGAAAAATAAAATTTGATGGTAATTAAGACTAGAACTACCAGCGTTAAATCTGTTATATTTTAATACATGAAATAACTGCTTTGGGAAAAGAGAAAACAAGAGGTGAAAAAGATGATCAATTCCGTAATCTGTGTTTTATAAAATCAATGTAAAATATCTACTCGATTGGGTTTATATAAGCTTCGAGAATTTTTGAAAAAATTGGATACTGGTAATTTTGACTTGCCTGGTAGTTCTAGTGTTAAAAGATATCCAATTACAAAATATAATCTGATAATTAACCCTGCGTGTAAAATTGTAATGAATGACTATAGTCACGTGTACTCAACCAGTGTCAAGGGACAACTATAGTCACCGTTACTATCGGAAGGGTTAAGCGAAAGTGAAAAGAAAAAAACACAATTATTCATACAATGTAGAATAGAAACGACGAGAAGCACGTCGAATTTCATCCTCGGGTATCGTTTAAAACGAAAGTCCCAAAGTTCGAATTTAATTTCCGACACACCGTGTTCTCCCTTTGCTCCCGTTCGCCGAATAACGCCTACCTCGCGCGAAATTTCGCGAAGCGTGCCAAACTCCAGGAACTTATAAGCTGCAATTAGTTGCAACGAGAGTGACGTTTCAATCTGCTAATGCGATCGGTCCGCCAGTATCGACGGGACGAACGAAAAACGACGTTAAAACCGTCGATGCGGTTTAAACGGTACGATAGTAATAGTAGTTGTATTTTACTGTGTGAAAATTGTAAATTCTAAATTTATCGTGTTCTCTGTGTGTGCACGTACACAAGCATCGTTGGGGATACACGGATATTTTATAAATATGTAAGCCGTCCCAGTTTAGCAGGGACATTTAGCACGACAAAGGAGGTAACGGGGCCGTGCGGCTTATAAGTTCGGGAAGGGGGCGAAGCGTGAAAAGTGTGACTTCTGAAATTGATTTTCTTATCGTGAAACGACAGATTAAATCGCGTTAGACGGCGCGCGGATGCTTTTAATTATGAATTTCATTATCGTTCACCGAGGGAACGTTTGTTTGATATGCGTATTTTCAACGGGATATCGATCCGATCGGATTTATAATTAAAAGTTTCAACCCATCGTGAATAATAATTCCTCTCGAAAACTAACGGATTCAGCTGTGACTCTAAGGATAATCGAAAGTAATACGTGAAAGTGATTCATATTCAATTCATTGCGGAGATCGTGTATTTTAAAACGATAAAATTCATTTAACCCATTAATGACTACCGATATTTCATAAAATTTAGAATATCCGACAAAAATTGAATATTAATTTGAATAATAATCAGATTACAATTATTAAAAGTATTTCGAGTAATTATAAATTCACTCTGAATTCTCTATGTCTATTTATTCATAGAATTATTCATTTAGTCACTATTAAATTCTTAATGGTGTCGATTATGTTGAAAACACGATTCAACGATATGAAAAATTAAAGAATATTGTTATCTTTGGTCGATATAACATTGTGATCATGCAGCTAACGTTCATTTTTAGTTACATATCAATTTAGGAGATCCATCCGATCAGGTCGTGAGTTGTATGGTTTCGTGGTTGGTATTACTATATTTTATTGGTCCGTTCAATCCGATACGAGATACTTTACACCCTCACAGATATCTATTGCAATACATCCGCAAAGGTATTCCAAGATTCGATAATTCGTAAAAACAAGCCGTTCAACGTACAAATTAAAACTGTTATTAAATCAACCCTCCAAAAAAGACAGCCGTGATTTAATCGACAAAAAAGGAAGAAAGAATCAAATAGAGAACAAGAGAGAAACGATAGAGACGCGAAAGAATCAAGAGTCATGCGGTAAAAGCATAAAGCGTAATCTGCCGGCGCATTTGCATGTGAAAAACATAGAGATTCTAATTTCGTAATTACTCGAGGTAAAAACCCATTACGCCGTGCGCGCAATCAAGTCGTCACCTTTTAATCATTATAACTTTATCGCGAAGCTCCCGCGGTGTAACTCAAAGATACACCGGGCTCTCGGGTTACGTGCTCCTTCGCATTATAAACGTCCCGGGGCAACCAATTTTGCAAAATTATGGCGATCCCGAGGCTGGGTAACATCGCAGTCGTGGAAACGGGCATTAATATCGAGCGTGTGACGTTAAAGTAGCGCTTGGCGACGCGTTTCGCGAACGTACAGAGCAGGATATGAAGCTATCAGTTTTAAGTTGACCGCGGACATCGAGCTGTTAAGATACGGCGAGTCGAGTTACAGCTTTTCAAATTGATACTCCCGTATGCGAATTCGTTCCCCATAACCGCACCTTTCCGCACACTCTAGACGACGCTATCGATACGGCTTTTAAGACGGGATTGTACCGTCACAAATGGGACGCGTTTCAGGAATGGGACGTTTAGCGATGATTTCGTGTACTTTAGATCCTTTTCGAACCTTTTAGACGGTCGAATGTTGTCGTTCGATCGTGCGTTATCATGGTGAGTATAGTCATTCGATTTGTAATCGATGACCGATATTTCGAAGACTGTATTATTATTGGGCGATTTTTCTAAAGCTTCGACATGTAGTTCATTATTTCTGCTACGATGAACATAACAGTTGCAGTTGCAACAGACAGGTTGGTTATAGTCAGTGACCGACATTTCTTACTTTTCTGGGTAAGGTTTTTAAACTGTCGGTACCGAGTTCCTTTACTGCAGTTGCGGCGAATGGAACACTTTCGGTGGTTGTAATCATCCCTGATTTATAGTCACAGAGAGTATAGTCCGTGAAAAACATCTTCCAGGGTGTAGTCATTAGGTTGTAGTTTGTGAACTGTCGGAAATGAGTTTCTTTTACTTCAGATATAAGAAATGCAACACTTTCGGTGGTTGTAATCACCCAAATTGTAGTCAGTGACTATAATCGATGACCGGCATTTCTTGCATTTCTGGGTAAGCTTTTTCAACTGTCGGCAATGAGTTCCTTTACTGCAGTTGCGGCGAATGGAACACTTTCGGTGGTTGTAATCATTCCTGATTTATAGTCACAGAGAGTATAGTCCGTGAAAGACATCTTCGAGGGTGTAGTCATTAGGTTGAGTTTTTTTACCTGTCGGCAATGAGTTTCTTTTACTTCAGATATAAGAAATGCAACACTTTCGGTGGTTGTAATCACCCTAATTGTAGTCATAGTGACTATAATCGATGACCGGCATTTCTTACTTTTCTGGGTAAGCTTTTTAAACTGTCGGCAATGAGTTCCTTTACTGCAGTTGCGGCGAACGGAACACTTACGGTAGTTGTAACCACCCCGGGTCATAGTCAGAGTGACTATAATTCGTGAAAGACATCTCTGAGGGTGTAATTATCGGAGCAAGTCTTTTAAACGATCAGCAATGAATTTCTTTTACTTCAGATATAAGAAATGCAACACTTTCGGTGATTGTAATCACCCTAGTTATAGCCATAGTGACTAAAATCGATGACCGATTTTACAAAGAATGTATTTTTCTAGAGTGAGTTTGGAAAGAAGCGACATTCAGTTGTTTTTCAGTTATGACAAATATAAAACATACAATGGCCAGAACGAGAATAATAGTAGTCATACTAACTATAGTCGATGACTGACCTTTCAAAGTGTACATTTTTATCAGTTAAGTTTCGTATGTCGATGTTTCCTGTTGTATATCCGTCCCGACAAATATAACACTTGCAGTGGGTATAATCCTGCTTATAGCTGATGACTGACATTTCCAAGTTTTCATTTTTATTGAATCAGTTCCATAAACTGTCAACGTTTAGTTCTCTACTTCTGTTTTGTTAGATTAATGAAACTCACAATGACTTTAATCATACTAATAGTAGTCTATGATCGATATTCCCAAGCGTGTATCTTTTACGAGAAAAGTTTTATGAATCACCAACGTTAAAATGCTTATTTTATTTCTAATAAAAATACCGCTAAAAATACTTCGTGTTTTTTTGTTACCTACATATATGTCTCTATGGTTTCCATATTCTTGGCTTTAACTATGGTCATTTTATGAGAATCTATTGCCCTAGGCGGTTTCAGAATCCAGGATATGATATACATTTCACATGGGAGAAATTTTCTGCTACCGGGTAGACTCGAAATGTTCCTGACTATTTAGGGCTGCCATACTACATTCCCGTTGTCGTAACGCACCCTTTATTAATTTCTATTACAGGTCTCTAAATTATTATTGCAATACATTTCAACAAATTCCATCCCGATAGATAAAATGTAACTAAAATCAAACTATCTATTTCTCACCTCACATTATTTAAGGAGCTCACCTAACAAAGAAGTTTTTCTTTACAGAAAATACGAAAATATACACTTAAACAATAAAATAGTTTCAGAAAATGCACGTCTAACAATTAGCATCAACTTTTATTTAATAATATTCAACTGAAAGGGTCCTAGTAGCAGTAAATATCTTACGGTGCAATAATAGTCGTGCCAAGGGCCACAATGCAATAAAAGCTGCATAATTAATTCAACAACCGTTGATTAGCATTCTAAAAATTAACACATTTGCGATGGATAGAACGTACATTGGCCCAGCATGAAACCATCAATTCTCGTTTTGATATAAATGGCAAATGTGAAGTCAAAATTTGCTGAATTTCTATAATAAAATTCAGCAAGACATGTCTCTTCGCGGAAGTCGATATACTCTCGAGAATCGATACACCTATTCTCAGTGCCACCCGCACATAATTTCGCACGTAATATCGCCCGAGACACGCGGCTACCGAATTCGGAAACTTTGGCGAACTCTCGGTTGAACTTTGCCGTTCGGCATGGGCTTCGGGTGCTCCTTCTTCCTGGGAAACGTTGGAACCACCTTTTCGACTGTTTTTTAACAGTCCGAACTTCCAACTGTATCGATAAAGCTCGGAGAACTCTTGAAACAGGAGAATACGAAATTTGCAACGGGTTTACAGTATTTCACGCTTTCGACGTTTAACCCTGCAGGTATCGATGATTAATTTGCTACACTTAAAAATATTAGAATAACAGATAAAGAGGCAAAATGACTTAGCCACTTATATTTTGCAAAATGAATATAAAAAATTTAAGAAATTAAGCTGTCAGAAATTTGATACATTTTTTGTTTAATTACAGCAATTCTTATTTTGACTATTTTTATGAATGTAGTAGAATTCTGACATATGACGAAGGAATTTTATTATTTTTTTCATAAATTACGTACGATTTGTTTAAATGATTCCGATTAGAAAGAAGAAGCATAGAAACAGAATAGAAATAGAACGAAAGTCGTTCGCACGATTCATCGAAATGGCTGTGTAAAATTTCTCCGTGAAAAAGTGACCACTCAGCCGCAAATCGTTAGGAAGTTAAAGAGAATTGTTAATAATTTATGCGCATAACTAGCTGACTTACATTCACGAGCGGCTGCTTCCACATATTTTTAAAACGTAAAATCTTTACGACCACTTTGTCTCTTTAACCGAGATATATTCCCGGATGAACTTGGTACAAAAATATAAGTACGATACTTAGTCCCGTTACTGTCCATTTATTCCCATATAAATGATAATTTGAAAACCCACATACGGATGTTTCTTGCGGACAAAAAACAAAACCAGCAGAAAAAAGGCGCAGCCAGACTAAAATTTATATTCGTAAACGGTGAACCGTGTAACAATAATAACATTATTTCAACCGGATATTAATGAACCAAGCTTTAAAGAAAATATGATCATTTTAAAATCCCACCCTCTCCTCCATCCCACTCTTTTACTTGCCATAGTCGAAACTCTCTTTTAGTACCGCTCTTAACTTTCTAATGCTTTTTACATGGCCTGTACAGCACTATCAGCGCTAACAGCAAGTTATGAATACAGACCTAGGTTTCTAAGTGCATTAAATATGCAGCTCTGATAACAGCAAAAGAGATTAAAGGAGTATATAGGAGCACAGGTATGTGATACCACGTTTTATGAGTCGACACTAACGACTTAAAATGAGGCAAAATACAGTAAGACTCCGACGGAATAACACCCCCGTGTAGAGTTCCGGCAATATTCTCTGGTGTGTACACTGGATTAAATAATATGCCGCTAATATGTCGGCAAATTTATCGTCTGGATTTTCTAGACGATGTAATTGTTTAATACGTTGAGTGACATTTTTTTTGGATGACACTGAAAATAACAGATATCACTGGGAATGTTTAGTTAGTATTTTCAAGAATCTTGCGTGGAAACGAGGAAGAATCAATTCACCAGTCAGCTGTGTTTGACGATTATATCCGTCATGAAGAAATGAGAATTTTCCTGCCATGACGACAATGAGAAATTTAATTATCATTTGCTATTTAATCAGTTAGCTGTGATTAACGAGTATACTCGTCATCGTTCGATTTTTATGACACACGCAAGTAAGAACTCTCAGAAGAAATTACCACAGTTAATTGGTTAAAATAGGAAGTTAGATTTAATCCTTTGCCGTGCCATTTCTTTTGTGATTAAATGTGCAATGACTCTGAATTAATTACTAAAATAATAATCTAACCCCTAATTTCGGATATAGTAAGTGACTTACCGTAATATTGAATAGCGTAGAATTATTTTAATTTTATCAGGCTCCACTGATATTTGTAATCAAATAATTTTTAGAGCACTTCAAAATTGACTATTCCATTTATCGTGTCACGAGTAGCACTGGGACGGCAAGGGGTTAAGACGGTTAATTTGAGAGCGGCATAACTTCTCGCAATGAAAAATTGTAATTTTTTAATGACTATGTGAAATTATTTATACTGAAAAAAAAAATAGAAGGATTCGGGATAAAAAGTCTACGAATGTCTTCTTGAAAATCGGCGTTGACATTTAACAAAATATTTAACCACGTTAAAATGCAAACTCCAAATAGCTTGATGTACAAAAAAAGTGACTTATGCCACTTTCAAAATAAGTGGCTCATTTATAAAATATAGAGTTGCTTAGGGTTCTATTTACTTTTCATGATATACCTCAGCCTTAGGGTATGTACTATAACTTGTCGCAATGTTCAACAAAGAGAAAGAAAACGAGGAACGTGTACTAATTATACGGTAGAAATCTAGTACCTCCAAGTAACTATGCATTCTTTAACACACTTCTACGAACGATACATTTCAGAACACTTGCATCGGCAATGTCCTCTGCGACGATAATACTCGTCCAAAAAAATTCGTAAAAGTTAGAAACAACTAATTTCTAACTATATTTATTAAAATGTCATCCTAAAAATCTAACTTGCAAGCATTTTCACAATACAATGAATTTCCAAGAAATAACATCGGCCCAAATGGTGCTAGCGTAGTGCACGGATAGGGTTAAAAAGAAATCGATGTCGTTTCTAGCGACGATAAAACTCAATCGTCGATATAGCCAGCAGTCTATTCTCAGTTTCATCGATTCGTCTAAAAACAGTTACCAGAAGCGTGGTGTAATTGAAGCGGCATATCTTACTCCCGTCACGTGCCACGAAACCGACGCTGATGAAATGGAAATCCACGTCAAATTGAATCCCCCGGAAGTTCCGATGCCCAAAGAAATGTTGCACATTCCGAATGCATTTCGAGTGGTTCGTTTAAACGGCGTTACTTTAAAAGGCACGTTGCAATTCTGAGCTGGAAAGGAACGATAGGAAATTTGTCCTTATCTCGGTAGGAAAGATAACGAATTTAAGTTTCATCCCTCGATGAGGACGAACGGCGAATACTATCGAGCCAATGGACATTAGACGTGTTTGCATAGTTTATGAAATACTGGGTTATGTTTATCAAGCGTTGTGCAAATCTGTGATCAAATAATCCGCCCATGGAGAAACCTTTTTAGAAGGGAGCCAAAATAGGAAGAAAATATGTTGGCGGGCCGATATAATATAATCCAAAACTCAATAAGGGATGAACAAAATACTATTTTTTAATTCTTTGCTACTAATGCAATGAATGAAACTCTAACTCAATTAGTAAAAGTTTCTTATAATCTGATTACTATTGTTTAAAAATAGGTGGCAGTTCGTAGATTGCCCGTCACTGAAATAAATTATTTGACGAATAAATTAACTATTAGAGTAGATATTGATACGCTACTTTTGCTTTTAGGATTTAACAGTAAGCGTTTTTTGTAGTGCAGTAAGTTATCAGAGCTCTAATAATGATAATTAATTTGAAAAGGACATTAGTTACTCAGTTCAATTGGCACAAATGAAGGACTCACTCAAATATGCAGTTTCAACCTCTTTTTAAAGATGTAAGTATTATAAAGATATTCTCACCTACTTTTCTATCATCAGTAAGTAGTCTGAAGATATTTCGCGGCATAAAAATTTTGTTTATTCGCACGGAGCAATTTTCACATGGCGCGAAGCGAATACGAGCTTTTGATTCGGAAAGTTTCGAGAGAACGGCCATAACGGAGAACCAGATGGAAAGGCGAAAGTATCAAATTGGCCGTTTGATTCGCCATCAATCAAGTCGCCACTTGTGGCGCTAACTATGCCGATATTCCTTATTCCATTCACGCACCATGGACGCAACACCGACGAAATGGAAATCCGTGTGCGGAATCTCATAGTACGGATCGTAGAATTCGCGAAGGAAACTCGCGGAGTTAAAGGAAGGGTGGATAGCAATATCGCCAAACCTGCCACCTACAGCTGAATCCTGACTCAGACGTTTCGTTGATTCGATTCGGTGTATTCGCTTCGAATTAGCCGAAGATTCCCGCTTCTCCTCGTTCGAATGTATCAAAATTAAATCAATCCCACGGAATAATATTATCCGTGCTCCTTATCCTCAGCGTATTTCGATAAGAGGACGTTTCAAATATTAATTAACGCGTATCCTCTTGCCACGTTGGTTTTTCGACGGCGAATTTTAATGGAAAAATAGTGATATTTAGGATTTTTTTATAATTTCGTGGAAGTGATTTTGGGAATTTTGTGAAATTAAATTTAGGTTAATTTTAAAAAAAACTTTCAATTTCCTAGAATACTCCTAAAACGCGAATTCTTGCGTTACAGAGTGCGTTGAGTCACCTAAATAAATGAAAACTTGAAATTAAATTTCTTTATCATTAATTAAAGCAATGACTAGGAACAAAAGTGACATTCTCACAATATAGAATCACCAATTTCTATATCTGAAATTAAGGAAGAGTATCACATGAAAATATGATAATATTAAAAAACAGAAATTTCAATTTCTTAGGAGACTCCTAGTAAACTTACTCTTATTGTTAGTTTACTTAGGAGACTAGGTAAACTCACGTCCTAGGAAACTGAGTGACTGAGTCACCTAAACAAATTAAAACCCCAATTTTAATTTCTCTAGTATATATCATACTATCATAATGTAGAGCAACAGCTCCAAAAGTATCAAATTCTCTCAAAATTCCCATTAACTTAGAAAATCCACAGCAAAAGATAGCCCACAAAAAAAGAACACATTAAATCAAGCAGTTAAATAAACCGCTTAAAATTTAATTTCAATAAAAGAGTACTAGTATCAACAATGTCCTCCGATCTCTTCAATCTAAATCAGTAAAAGCCAAAGTAACTTCAAAGGAAAAGTAAGATTAATGTTTAACGCACCAAGAAAGCTTCATGCCAGGTCCATGAAAGTCGAGGAAGCCTCGGGGAGTTCTTCGAAACGAAAGATTTCGAAAAACACGGAGTCAGCAAGTTAAACAATTCTCACGACAGGACAGTCCTTGAACCGAGCGGACACTCCGTGGTTCTCCAGGAGTACTCGCGACTTTCCCTCGGATGAAAAGCAGTCGAGATGGCACCGCGAAGAGATAAAACATGTAGGACCTCCCCCATGTCCATTGGATGGACGCTCGTGTTCTCTCAAGTACATAGAATCCTCGAGGATCTCGAGTTCAGATATCTGTAACAAAGAAATAATTCCTTAGAAACTTCATTCTCAAACGATCCGTGAGATCTAACTTGATCTTAGGTAATGGGGAAAGTTTCGGTGTATCTGAACCCTTTGAGGAGTATCGACGCATGTATGGGAGTGATGAATGTCGTTGAGATGGAACTTAGTTGAGGAGAATTGGTTTATATGGGTTTGTGCGACTTGCAGAATTAGCAGATGCAAAAGTTATCTGGATTTGAGATGGATGACTATATTATGATGGAATGGATAAATAAATCTTATTTCTATTCTGATTAAAATTTTTCCTATAATATTACAAATTATGGTAATTTAAAATAATTTGGAATATACTTCAACTTTTGATAGCTGTGAATTAATTACTGCGTCATACATTTATGCTGATTTTTTCTCGCGATAGTTTTCCACTGTGGGGTAATAATTAAAATTCACTAATAGATTAAATTCAACGAGAATTCTATAAAATTGGAATTCTGAAATTGCGCTGGATGGCTATATTATGATGGAATGGATAAATAAATCTTATTTCTATTGTGACTAAAAATTTTCCTGTAATATTATAAGTTATGGTAATTTAAAATAATTTGGAATATACTTCAACTTTTGATAGCTGTGAATTAATTATTGCGTCATACATTTATGCTGCTTTTTCTCGCGATACTTTTCCACTGTGGGGTAATAATTAAAATTCACTAATAGATTAAATTCAATGAGAATTCTATAAAATTGGAATTCTGAATTTGCGCTGGATGGCTATATTATAATGGAATGGATAAATAAAACGTATTTCTATTCTGATTAAAATTTTTCCTATAATATTACAAATTATGGTAATTGTATAATAATTTGAAATATACTTTAGCTTTTGATACTTGTGAATTAATAATCCCATTATACATCCATGCTGTTTTTTCACGCGATATTTTTACACAGTATAATAATAATTAAAATCCGCTAACACATTAAATGCAACGAGAATTCTATTAAATTTTATCGTTAAATAAATTTGAAGTAGAGAGGCATCAGAATATTTAATTATCAGATACTACAAATTTTTAAAATAATTCTAAAGCCACTGTGATGCCCTTCGTCAGAAAGTTCACGCAACATTACGAGCCCTTTCAATTGATTATAATTCAATGACAAACAATAACACAGATCAGTCCACGTGGCAGTCAACGTGTTAATTTGAAATCAATCTCACCCTTCAGATATCACAGATGTCCACACAAAGATCCAATCAACCTGTACCCAAGCAAATCAATCCAACCAGATTACTATGTCCAATAATTACATAAACTACCGTTATAATTATCTTCAAAGGTGAATAACATCCCGTTAATTCCATCGATCAACCCAATTACACATTTCCCGCTAAATTGATACATCCACGTTATACTTCATAAACGAGCAAGTATCCGTATCAAGCGCGAGAAAGTGTTCAATTCCAAATCAATCTCCGCCCAAAGAGTTAAAACACCGGAATGACAGCAAACAGTCGAGCAACATTCGCGAGCAATGACTCGAGTATCAACTGTCTCGATGTCTGACACACTTTCCTCCCTTTTCGAGATTACAATCCGCGCGATACCGTGTGCGATTACGCAGTCAGAAAATCGAAGCGGAGCCATCGATAATCGTCGAGTAAAATGCGAGCATAAGCGTGCCAAGGTAATTCTCATTCCACTCGCGTTTGCCGTATGCGTCAGAGAGACGGAATGGAAATCCATGTACACAGAGAGGCGTATCGGAGAAGCCGAATAAGAGGCCAGGGGTTCGTGTCAGGCAGGGCTCGGTCGTTAAAGGGGGTAAAGCGTTTACAGTGCCGTGTTTCACCGTGCAGCAATGTGAAACAGTTACACAATTATCGAAAAACCATTACGCCGACATTGGCCGGTAACGGTATGCATAGGTATACGGAGAAAGAGGGAGGGAGATAGAGAAAGAGAAGTATGGGGATAGCGTAGGTGTATAGACGTGGATCCACGTGCTCGATGTGCCCCCCTTTCTACCGCCATTCCGGTAAGCAGACGAACTCGTGATTTATAACTCCAGCTCCTCGTAAATATACGTGCGACAATATATCTTTCGGACTTGTCGTGAGAGAGCAAGCGCACTTTTCGAACGAGAGTTCCTTTTCCTTTCTGTCTGTGTCGCTTCCTCTTGCGATTGGGTTGCCTTTCTTTCTGTCTGTCTCTTGCTTTGTCTCTTTCACTGCATACTTCTCTCTCTGATTGTCTCTCTCTCTTCCTGATTTTTTCTGAGCTTGATTCTCTACCTGACCATCTTTGCCTCTGTCTTTCTCTTTCTATCTCAGCCACTTTTGGCTTTTTAATGTTTCCGAACGGCCGCACGGTGACTTACACTTTGGAACGCGAGGAACGCGAAACCACCATGGCCATGGTGGATCGATCGAGTTTACGATCCTCGTAAAATAAATCAATAAAGCCCACTGTCGAGCTCGTTTCGGCGCGTTTGACCGACACTTTTATCACGGTGAATTATTTTTATAATTTCACGCCGAGTGCCTCGTTGTCCGGTGCTTCTCGTTTCTCGAAACGTGATAATTGAAGAACACCCGACGAGCTCGCAACGTCCTAGTAATTACGGAGAAATAATTCGACAGGTTGAATTGATTTATCACATCCACGAATAACCGACGATCGAACGTCACGATGAGTTTTCGACGGAGTTTTAAGTTTCCCGTAATGAGGTAATCTTTCATTGGATATAATTTTTTGACGAGGCCACCGTGCCGTCGAGATCTTTAAATCTTGCCGCGGCAGGAATTCATGAGAAATTATTGTGGCGAACGGTCGTAAATCGAGACACGTTTGCAACACGCTGCCACAGAGTAAATAAAGCGTTCCAGCGGACCGCAATATAACTCTTTTCCACCGATAAATATTTATGGCTGGACGGGCCAACGAGCTTTATTATGTTTTGCCGAAGTTGAATAGGATCTCCTTAAAATCGTCGTGACCCTAGTTACGTAGGCATTCGTACCGAAGAAACGCGCACCATCTACAATGGTTATACGACGTTGTAAATCTTAATTCTTCCTTGCATTTCTCAAACATACATCATCCATGGGGTTTTCAGCTTATCTTTACTGCCCCGGTGTAAAATCTTTCTTGTAGACATCGCTTCGACGTGCTCTGTCGGCCCTCTAAAGCGAACTCTGTATCCCTATTTGTCGACACTTTTATCTGTGTACATTAACTTACTCATGTTTTCGGCTTTCGTTCATTTGCTGCGATGCGTTGTAAAGAATCATTCTGGTGCGACGAAAAGGAGGGAAAATGTGCAGCATGAGTGTAGAATCGGTGGAACGTGCCAGAATACTTTGGAATGCACCGTAACCGCCTGCTCTTAGGAGTACAGCCTGCTCAATTAATGACTTGTGGAGGGGATACCCCTTCTTTGCGCCAGAAATAGCGGTACAGGTGCCAGAAGGCTTAATTAAGTAAAATTTTCTATTTGCAGTAAAATATCGAGGATTTTGCTTCAAGCATTGACTTTTTACATTCGTATACTACCTATTTTCTGGAAAAACAGTTGAGGTATTTTTTCATTTAAAGCGAACTCTGTATCCCTATTTGTAGACACTTTTATCTGTGTACATTAACTTACTCATGTTTTCGGCTTTCGTTCATTTGCTGCGATGCGTTGTGAAGAATCAGTTTGGTGCGACGAAAAGGAGGAAAAATGTGCAGCATGAGTGTAGAATCAGTGGAACGTGCCAGAATACTTGGGAATGCACCGTAACCGCCTGCTCTTAGGAGTACAACCTGCTCAATTAATGACTCGTGGAGGGGATACCCCTTCTTTGCGCCAGAAATACCGGTAGTGCCAGAAAGGCTCAATTAACCAGTTAACTGTGGCGAAAATTCTTTTGAATTGTGGATCACGAAAATCAAGAGATGGGCATAAATCTATTTCAAATTATTTATAACCTTCAGTTATTAGTTTGATTTCGGCATGGCCTCAAAATATTGCAAACTTTTTGACATTTACGAATATATTTTAGTTTTCGTCAAAATAACAATTTAAATAACCAGTGGTACCCTTTTACACATTACGAGTATACTCGTCAAACACAGCTAACTGGTTAAGTAAAATTTTCTATCTGCAGTGAAATATCGAGGATTTTGGTTCAATCATTGACTTTTCCTTTTGTATACTACCTATCTTATGCTAAAATAGTTGAGGTATTTTTTCATTTAAAGCGAACTCTGTATCCCTATTTGTAGACACTTTTATCTGTGTACATTAACTTACTCATGTTTTCGGCTTTCGTTCATTTGCTGCGATGCGCTGTGAAGAATCAGTTTGGTGTGACGAAAAGGAGGGAAAATCTGTACCATGAGTGTAGAATCGGAGGAACCTATCAGAATACTTTGGAATGCACCATAACCGCCTGCTCTTAGGAGTACAATTTGCTCAATTAATGGCTCGTGGAGGGGATACCCTTTCTTTGCGCCAGAAATATCGGTACATGTGCCAGAAGGCTCAATGAAGAAAGATTCTTTATCTGCAAAGAAATATCGAGGATTTTGATTCAATCATTGACTTTTCTTTTTCTATGCTACCTATCTTATGCTAAAACAGTTGAGTTTTTTTTAAATTTAATTTTTCCTCTTATTGCTAGTTTAGCCCTTAGTCGTTAAGTGCTCCCTTAATGTTTGAGTACCAGACAAACCTAGTAGTTTAAAACATGTTTTCTCTTATGTATCTGTTATTTGTATTCTTTGCAGTAAAAGTTATTATTATTACTATCATACTAAAAATATTCGTCCTTCAATGTTGTTCGATTTGTAAATTTAACTGGTTATAAATACGGTAAGAAAATTCTGGTGTTTCTGCTGATTTAGAAAATGTAGAGCACATGACTATTGAGGTACAGTTAGCAATGAAATCGTGGTCCGATAACGCGTTAAAATAGTGCCCGCATACGACTATCAGGTATACCCGAAACTACGTAACGAATATCCGATTCACGGTCTATTATTCGATCTGAGCGTACAATCGGCAGGAACAAAATTGCACGTACCAACTGGAGTCGCTCGATTTACTTGGACGGAGCTCAATCGAATTTCAGCTTTCGATCGCCACGGCAATCAGCCTTTCACAGGTCGTGGCCTGTTAAATATGATGTATAACGGCCTGCAACGTAACAGACAACGGCATCCAATTACGGCGTCTCGTTTCAGAGGAGTGTTAACGCTTCCATAAAATATGCAGGGATAACTGCTCCCGGTAACCTATGATTTACAACGACAGAACCGGAATACCGAGGACGTTCGATCAAAAAACAAAGAGCAACTATGGTATTTAACGTGCTGTTGTAATTGTTCTTAGCGGATATTCTTATCTATGATAATATAATCGCGATGTTTACAAGGATCGACGGTCGTAAGTGGCCTGGAACACTTTCATCCAATTCTATTCGTCAAACTGGTATCCAATGAATAGTTACTAATTATAATAGCAACTGAAACGATTAAAATTGTAATGAAAGAATAAACGATAATGATCATCGATAAGCAATCATCCGTGCAACTTCCTACAAAATGACTCTCTCGAAATCGCTTCGATCGATCCCGCAAAAATGCATTCCCGATAACCCCATAGCCATGGTACACCTTCGGCGAATATCACAATTCACGTTTGGCAGGACGAGAGCCCCCGAGTCTCCTGCCGATTCACAATTTGCCTTGGGTTACAGGCTGCCAATAATTTATAATGAAACGCCATATCTTTTGTTGCGCGGAGAAATTGATTATTGCCTGTTGTTTCCTCGCCAGCGAATCAAATTTCACGCTTGTAAATCATGTGGGTTTAATATCGCCATAGCTCGCGCCGCCGTTGCAACGGCATGCAGCAAATAACCCTCTTTTTTTTTTCTTCTCATCTCGAAACCCACCTCCTTTCACCATCCTTCGACATTCACCAACATCCCCACCATCGATGGTCCACCCTCGCAATTCGCATACACTTTTACTCCTTGGACGTGTGATCCTTTTGCTTCTTTACCCTTTTAGCCCTTTCTCTGTTCCTCTTACGGTGTACTTCTGTCCCTCTTTGTACCTCTTGGCCCTTCGTTTCTCTACGGTCGTAGTCTATTATCCCGTTCCGTGACCAAACGACATAAGACACGTGTGTTCTTGCTCCCATCGGGGGGTTGAGAGTTACACCTTCTGACCTTGAGAAGTTAATGGTCCCCGGCGAAAAGTATAACGCTCTCGATAAATGCCGCACGTCGCGGCTGGTCCTGTGATAAGCACTTTTTGCGAATACTTGCAAGTTTCTTCCATCGAGTCACTCCGACGGCTTTCTTGCCGGAGTGATTAAGATTTCCAGGGAGCGAGACCCTCTAGGCATTCTTATTGAGAGATAATGGACTTGAGAGCAAAGAGACTTGGAATTGCGTGACGTGTATTAAAGTCGGAACGTTTCGGTGGACGGTTCGTTGTCTTTTTGGCGGAAATGCATATTTTTGTAGGCATTCTTTTTTACTGGATGATTGACAGCGAATTTATGTTATAGTTCGCATCAATAAATATGTATAATTGATAAATTCTGTCATAATTTAATGGTATTGAATGAAACGGCAATTTTGTTTTATATTTTTCTAATAGAATTATACATTATGTTGAATTAGGTTAAGTAAAAAAATTCACTCGATTAACCGTTTAGCCTACGATTTCTTTTCTGACTGGACGTGCAATAAGTCGAAATTAATTCCTGAAATCAAAATTTCACATTGATTTCTGATATTTCGGATAACTGAATATAATATTAATTGTATAGAAATAATGAGACAGTTCCTCGACCGGCTGAAATTTCCAATTTAACAGTTTTTGAAAGACTTTAAAATTTTCTACTCCATTTTCCGCGCCACGAGTGTCACACGTAGTTGTAGGCTAAAGAGTTAATTGAACTAAAAAGAAAAAATGACTTCTCCACAGGAGAATGTTCTTTGTTGCTTCACTAAACGTAACAACGGTAGAAAGTGAGAGACACTTTAATCCCGTACAAATTACTATCAAACTACAAAATCGATCTCGACCCAGGAGCGCAAACGATTAATTAGCCGTCGTTAGAGCTCTGAAACGAGTGCCACAATTTAAACCACAATACTCCACGGTACGATATCCACTGTCAATTAACAAAAAGATTGCACGCAATCAAACGATGATCGATGATCGTAAATGGCGTTAATAGTCCCAACTAGTTTCGATAACTCAGCCAAACGAAATCTCATTTTTATCTTCCAATCGCATACGCATAAACGGTTGCACATGCAGCACGTATGCTTTTCTGCATTATGATTTATACCTTGCAAGTATTATACTCGGTATTTCACGTGATATTAGTTAACAACTGGTACAGGTAATCTTGCGCAAGCCTCAATTAGGTCCCTGATAGTACCGACGATAAGCCACGATAGATCGATCGTGATTTCTGCACTTGCATGTCCTCCATGTGCGCGTTTGTATTTGTAACAGGCTGTACGCTTCGGTAAACGTTATTGTCGCAAAACAATGAAACCAGTTTCGTTCCTGGGATCGAACTGGGAATAGATTAAATATCGAGATGCATAATACTTGAGCATACCCAGCGAATTGGCGAACGATCAACGGTAGACCGTAATGGCGACGACGAGGAGACCAAATGACAAAATCGGAATACAATAGACATCGATGGTAAGTGGAAAAATAAGTTTCCAACGTCTCACGTGGCACGAGTATACGGAGAACCATGAGTACGTATATATACCTTTCGGTGAAACGGTCAATTGAAATGGCAACTTGTTACCCCATGGCAGAGCAATTCGAGAGCGCTCGAAAAGTCATTTGCGCGTTATTAAATAGCCTGCTCGCCGGCTCGATAAATTGAAACGAATCGTTTGCGGGGGTGGAATTACGAAACGATTCATGCGAGAGGACTCTCTCAGTTTCTCTCTCCTGAGCGCACGGTCATTCTCCCGCTTTTTTTTCCCCTCTTCCCTCTCGTCCTTTTTTACTTTATGATAGCACGCTCGACAGGCGGCGTAATAAATGATTTCTAAATTGAGTTCGTGCCACTAATTCTTAACGTGGTGGAGGAAGAAGTAAAGGTGGATGAAGGAGAGAAGGAAGAGGTCGAGGTAGACGTAGAAGAGGAAGAGGAAGAAGGTAAAGGTAGAAGGAGAATCGTGAATAGGCAGACCCCTGGGGAATGAGTCGGCGCATTAAAGAATCGAGCAGTCTCGACTCTCAATGAACGGTTGACGATTTTCAACAGCTCTCGAGCGAGTGTCAGAATCACTTTCTACCAATCACTCGTGGCAGCCAACGGGGGAGTGCTGACTGCGCGCTTGATTCGATGAATGCGATCATTGTTATTCTCTGCCATTCACGAGTTACCGCTGCCCCCACATCAACGGTGAACTTTGGGTTGAGGTGCACTTTCAAATTTCGATGGATTTCACCGATTTGCGTGGATGTTACGAATTTCTACGATTACGAAAGAATACGAGGTATTTACTAGGGGTTGTCGTTTAATTGACCTTGTACTGGTTTCGTTGCTTCTCGTTTCGTCGGTTCTCGTGAAATCGAGTTAGAAAGAAACGAGATTAACGGATCGAATGAAGCAACGCCTCTTGAGAGCTGCGGTTAGATGTAATTTCACTGATAGTGTTTCATTTCATTTCGCGAATATATTTAGCGGATATGATTAGCTTGCGTTGCGTTTTGTCAGCGGTAATTGGAGATTATTGTTGCGTACTCTTGTCCGGCTTGGACGAAGGTCGTCTATATTTAGTCGTGGATGATCTTTGATGGATGTTGCAGAACGTAGGTGGAGAGGAGTAATAGAAAAGATGTATAAGAGTAATAGAAAAGTAGATAGAGGAGTTGGATAGTCTGATTGATAATTTTTGGAGAAATTTGGAAGCGAAATTTTACACAGAATTTTATAAAGATTACATTTATGGATTGTTGAATGTAGGAACCGGAGGTGGGGAATTCGATGGAAATGTTGGGAATTGTATGAAAAGCGTGGAGTACGATACGTGTTAATAATAGAAAAAACGTGAAGCGCTAGTCATTATTAGTACGATGCGATAGACAAAAATGTATACACGTTGGCATTGTTGAGCAGCTTTTTGGGAAAATTGCTCCGAATTTTTGGCAACGAAAACCTTTTAGGTATGCTGCGATTTCCACTTTTTAGCCACTTACCACTGATCATTCTGTGCTGTAGTTGTGTTATTAACATGTGTATTTCATCGAATGAAGAGAAAACTGACATATAGTAAAATAAAATTTTATCCATTTTACCCTCCATAGATTGGATACTAAAAATAATTTTAACAAAGTCTATCAATTTGTCCATCCAAACCGCTCAACAATTGCGAGCTAAAGGAATGCATTCTCACGTAATAAATGCAGTCATTATTCCTCGAACTATTCAAATTGATTGCATTCGTAACGGGGAGGGAAAAGGTCGGAAACCTTATCTCGAACAACGTTCGTCCCGTAGAAAAGTTCAGGGTAACAGGGAAGAGGAAAAATGGAGGCTGATAAGCGCCAGTCATCGTCAAAGTATTAATATTATGTTGACATCGACGTCAGTATTAACTCTGTGCTTGAACGTATTTATACGTCGCCGGATCGTACGTCACGTTCTTCCCCTTCGACGCACAATGAGCCAAGTAGTGACTCTTGCTAATAAAAAATCATACTTTGGAGGAAAAATATCCATTGTCAACTTTTGTGGCGATATTACAAGAAAACATCCATCTTCGTGTTCAACCTGATTCTATCCGTGAAAACGATTTTATAATTTTACAAATATTTTCAAACGTTTGAAAGATTGTTTCCTCGCCGTATAACGCTTTGTAATACCGCAGTTCTATAATGTGACAAGATTTACACTACGTCCCTGTATAATTACATCAAAAATGGGACAAAAAAAAATGGATGATTGCTCACATTTCTATTGAGAAATTAACACTAGAACTACAGACGTTAAATCGATTATATTTTAATTTTCAGTAATTTATGTTTACTGAAATGGACGTAGAATATTTATTCTATGACTCTCCTATAAACTTGAATAATTTTTGAACAAAATTGGATACCAATCATTTTGTCTCTGCTTGGTTATTCTAGTGTTAAAAAAATTGAAAATAACTATAAAAGTGAAACATAACACAGTATCCCGAGTCGAAGAATTGATTTTCTGTTGGTTCTCTCGATTTTTTACACTTGAAGAAAATCAAAAGAGAATTATAATCTGTATGATCTGACCATTAAACTCTATATTATTTTGATTATCTGTTGGTACTCTGTGGATGCGGATATTTCCGTTTTCACACTTGAAGAGAATCAAAAGAGTATTATAAAAAGATTTTCTAGGTTCTCCTTTGATCCTCTTTCATTGTATTTTAGATGGAATTTTTCATTATTCATTAATTATTAATATTACTTAATTTTTTAAAAAGTAAATTGAGTGACAACTACGAAAAAATTAATTTCACGGAAACTTTATTGTTATAACATTTTAGTTACATTAGTAATATTTATGCGGTTTATAAATTGAAGTAAAATTTATTACTCCAGTTCACTATTTCCAAAGGCTCTTCTAAAATGTTTCCCTCGTACTCTTCAGGTTCTGATACTCCTGAAAAGTATAGATATTTGTATTGTAGAATAACTGCATCATTTTCACAATTTACACGTGATAGTCAAATTTTTTGACGTGTAACTAATAGAAAAATAATATTATACAATGTTTTATTAATTTCCACTGGAGCTTGTACTGGAGCATGTGATGCCATTGGTTCGATAATTTGTTTCGAAGAACTATCTGATGCTACCAAAAATTTAGCGTTTAATGTCTGAACTTCAAGAGTCAGATATGGTACTTGAAAGCAAAATTAATATACCTTTTGAATTTTTGCTACCACTTGTTCCCTCAAAACGTTGGATCATCTATAATATAATGTAATATTCGAATTGTGTAGTATATCGTATTATAAGTTATTCAATAGAAAGTGATTTTGACTTCATATAAATTGTTAACTTCAATGAAACAGCAGTAAAGTTTCATCAATAAAAAATAAACAAGAAGTATACTTACGACTGATAGCCATGACTTTTGCTTGAAATTTTTCTTGTTTTCCCGAAACATTATGCCATGACAAGGTAGTTATAGAATGAATTGTTCTATCTTTTAGTGGTATTGCACTTAATGATATAATATTCGAAGATTTACTCTGAATCCACCAAATAAGTGCCCACTTTTTTTTACGACCAGATGGATTTTTAGGTTTTGGCGGCATTTTTCACTTTATTCTAAAGCTATTGTTGACACTAAATAGTTTATTCTTTAGTAATTTCTACACTTGATAACAATCCAATATTATTGTCAATTGTCACTCTTAAATTTCATATAATTCACATCATTTACTGGACTGCCTGATTTTTCGCGAACGTCGTCATGTTACGACACGCCGCGACGCTCAGTACTTTTTTTCTCCTTTAAATCGCGAGGGCAATTGTTCGCCGTTGCTAGCGAATGTAGGATCGCTGCAATTGGCTGTTTTACGCTATAATCGGCCGTTTTACGCTTACGAAATTAAATTAATTTTTTACTCTAATAATAAATATATATTATATATTATATATTTATATATTATATATTTGAATTTATCAAAATAATAATACTAATTTAATATACTTAAATTTAAAAATTAAGATTGATACAATGATAAATTAACGGAAAAAATCAATTGGTAATAAAGAATTTTGGGTCTAATCGTATTAAATTAATATATTTTAATTCAGAATTGAAATTTGGAAAAAGCATAAATTAACAGAAATAATTATTTACAGAATTCATACCTTCCCTTTTTCACTAATTCTCTTCTAATCACAAGATCCAAAATGGGATCTATTGTTTCCATGATATTCTCAATTAAATATTAAATTAATTTCTACCTTTCCAAAGAATTTAATAATAATATTATCTATTATAATTATATATTATTATAATATATAGTTATAAATATTATAATTATTATAATTTAATAATAATATTATTATTTAGTCTATATGTTCACCTGTGCCTACGAAAATTACTGGACTCTGTGTTGCTGCAACACTAAAAAAGTTACGTATCTTTGAAAAATACTGTAGGAAATAATTAAATTATTAAATTACAATTCGATGTCTAATTAATAAAAATTTGTATATTTATTTTCCGAAAGTAAAAGAGAATCAAGAGAGAATTACAACGACTAATAGAGAAGTAAGGAGAATAATAGAAATATGAAGAAAATGTAAGAGAATCATAAATGATGATTTCAGGGTCCGAGATAATCAACAGAAATTCATAACTTCGACTCGGGATATTTTGCGAACATAAAAGAGAATCAAAAGAGAATTATAACGGCTAATAGAGAACTAAGGAGAATAAAAGAAATACGAAGAAAATGTAAGAGAATCATAAATGATGATTTCAGGGTCCGAGAGAATCAACAGAAATTCAAAATTTCGACTCGGGATGCCTCTCCAGTATTATTCAAACAGTTCCTGCATTTTGCTGTAGCATTTCCTAAACACATAAGTTTCCAATGACAACTTTAATTGACTTATTTCTTCCAACTTTTATTTAATCACTATCTCTGGTAGCGAAATTTCACACTTTCTATCATTGTTTCCATCTAAATTATCTCAGTTTCAAATTCATTAGCAGCTGACTTCTCCGTATCTAGCAGAATTTCTTCCTTCCAAATTGTAGTTCGTGACACGCACAGAACAGAACAATTTCGAAAAGCGTTTGTCGTGACAACGAGAGACCGATCGAACGAGACTGGAAGTGTATCGCGAAACTATGCAAATTCACGATATCCACGAACAAATGGAACGTGGAGCATAGAATGCACACGGTCGAGAGAAGAGAGGTGAATTTTTCTCTTTATTTATTTCTCTCGGTTTTGCGTGCACTTAAAAGCGTGCGTGATGTAGAAAGCCAATATGGCATATTCAATTTCCGGATCGTTAATAGCACAGATATGAATTTTTCAGTTGACCGGATTTCGGGTTGAGCTTTCGGATGAATGTCCCATCGTTTATCGTTCTGTTAGCAGCGCGCGATCACAAGCCAAACTAAATCTGACGGGGTCCAGCAGCGGAAACATCGTCAATACTATATACGATCTACCGTTTGAACAGACTGCATCGTAGAATCCACGTGTGCCGAGGTTTTCGTGATGCGTGTTACATATTTCAACAATCGACACCGGAGTGCTCGACGATATAGAGAATGGAAGCCCCAAAATTGCTATTATACCGCTGACTTACAACATCGGGTCACGTTCTTGCGGAAAATTGAACAGTAGGTCATGGTATTCTCAAAATCCAAAGCTGAATAATATAATTTGATGGCACTATTTAACACTGGAACTACCGAGGCAGTCTAAATGTTTTCAACGTTTTCAATTATTTCCAAAAATTCTCTATGTTTATAGGAGAACCATAGAATAGATATTGTTATTCCTTTACAGAGCGTTTACTTTATGTATTGAAATACTTTCACTCATTAATTTATTCTCGCAGGTAAATATAATAAATCCTTAAGATTCAATTCAAGAGAGAAATAAAAATTTTCGTCCCAATTTAGAAATGAACTCTCAATTCATATTTTAGTAAGAACACATTTAACCTTTTGTACTCCACTGATACTATACGGTGACATACTAAGTTTAACCATAAATCCACTGACACCTATACGGTGATTTGAACAAAAAATAAACATACTTTTATGGCAATACCCCAGATATTATTTTTCAATTATTTTTCTACAGTAAGTGGAGCTTTTTTCATGTAGTATAAAAAAATAGTACAGAGAACAATTTTTATTTTTCATAAAAATTGACGTGGATTTCCCGATTGAAATTGTGGTGTGGAGTGCAAAAGGTTAAATCTGCAACTTCTACGCAATCTGACCATAGTAGTACTATAGGAAAACTGCCAGTAAAATAATAATAACAATAACTGTATTGAAAACAGTAAGTCAGGCTTATACCAAGTTATTTACATGTTTTCAAACGAATAGTTTATGTAACATGGTAAGAAAATATGAAAGTGCGCTTAAGAGTTACAGTATTAGTGTTAGAATATCGATTTGAGGAAAAAAGAAGAGAAAAAACCTCAACGCTTATTAAAATAATTATTCACAATTCGCATTAATAATTCACAGTTCTATTATGTCACGTATAGTGAACAAAAGATCGCAAAGGAAGAAGACAATGGATTTAAGTTCGAGTTGCTACTATCGTTTGTTCCTAGCTGATCGCATAGCTTCGAAATTTATGTAAAATTGTAGTCCAAGTTGAGAATATAAAAGAGAAAGGAGTAAGATCGATACACCAGGTTCGAGGCGGCCGTTTATATTAAATTGTCGAGAGATAAGGGCGCAAAGTTCTATCCGGGTGTAGGGGTACGTGTTGCTTGGAAGAGACAACGGTATTCCTTAACCAATTTGATTTCGTTTGGGAGTTTTCGAAACGTAGGAGCATGTCGAAAGTTAACCCGGCGACAGAGTTCACAAACTGAGTTTCCATATTCTTGCCGAGTATACCTGCAGTTTCTGCAACACAGCTCCGCGGAAGAAGTGGATGGCATTGTTTGCAAAGTCTGCACAGATACCTTTTACTATTATTGAATTCCCTATGTTTGTCGTCAACCAGATAATGCAAACATATTTTCATCCATTCTGTTTATCTTGCGATGCAACGACACTACTCAAAACACACGCGCCGTGGGTATTTTCATTTTACGAGATTTAATTGCGAACAAAATGGCAGTACGTGTGTTGTAAAATAACATTACGCATCGATTCGAACGTGCTTTTATATCTCGTAAAAGGAAGATGGAAGAGAACATTGTATTTTTAATCGTCCACCATCTGTATAAAAAGCTGAAGAATTCTTCCATTATTAATTTTTACGCTATTGTACAGTTTGAATTAAAAGAATCGTCAACTATACAAATTACTACAATACAGTACAAACCAAAAACATTACGATTGTAAAATCACAAAGTATTCCTTCCAAATAAAATTCAATAATCATTCAAATCCCTACAGCACCCTATTTCCAAACAATAGAGCCTCTCAACAGTATCCTCAAAACCTACTTAACTCTCCAACCAAACAAAAATTCCAACACCCCTCTAAAATCATCCGCAAATAGCCCCAATTAGCAAGAGACTGCCAAAACATCCCTCTAATTATCACAAACACGTACATTCGATATTCCGTACCCAACGGCCATCATCAACGATTGCATCCACCTCCTTAATTACATTTCTCATCGACATGAAACAACCTGACGGATTCCTCTCCACTCATCCCCTATGTAGCTTTTCTCCGGTTTCGAAATGAAGCACTTTTCGCGCGGCGGGGTGAATTGTTGTTAATTAATTCAGGCAGAAAGCAGAGAATATGGGGATCGGTGTCGGAGCACACACGTTCGTCAACAAAGACCCCGGCAATTAATTAACCAAAGTGGCTCCGTCGAGGGTGAGGCATTGTTGCAGTCCGTAGTGGCCATTGTTGGACGCAGGACAGCGTCCCGCGACCACCTGAAACGTTGTCCTTGTTTCCGCGTCCTTGCACCAATACAAACTTCCTGCATGCCCATGGTACCAGAGGGCAGGGTCTTTCGACGGTTCCGTAACCATTGTTGCCGGCATTGTAAACGCCGCTATCAATTACGATTCGCGATTTATCGCCGGCGTAAAACCGACGGGGTTTTACAGCGCACTGGTTGACCGATTATCGCGACGGATCGACGATCGTAAAGGGCAATTTGCAGCCAATTATCCGCGGCGATTACTGACCCCCTGATTGTTACGAGATAAAGCGCATTTTGTTACACCGATTTCGCGCTGATTGAAGGCCCATGGGATCATCAGTCAGGCCTGTCGTGAGAAGGTACTTTGTAAGGATCCTTTCTAACGGGACGACGAGTGCTCCGGCTACGGTAAGATAATGAGGACCGTCCGAGTGGAAATTAGAATATTAATCAGTACCTAAATAATGACTACGCTGCGAACCAGTAGAACTCCTTTGGTCTCTTTACATTCTCGGGAACTCGAAATGTATTCTAGTCGCTTGAAACGGAAATGAATTGAAATCTTACTTTTCAAGTATTCGTAACCGATGGTACTATTTCTGTTTGGTATCTGATGCTCTAACCATAGAATGATATATTGTAACACGATCAAGAATTTTGTAAACTCCGAAGTTTGAAAAAAAATCGAATCCGAGGCTCTGGTCTTCTTTCTGGGAGGAACTACAATCTTCTATTATATAAAGCTCAAATACCACTGACTGACTGACTCATTCATCCACTCATCACGAAATCTCAAAAACCACAGAACGGATTGCAATAAAATTTGGAACATATCTTCTCCTTGGGTCTTAGGTGCTCACTAAGAAAGGGTTTTGAAAAATTCGAAATTTTAGGGGGGGTTTTGGGGGGTTAAAGTATGGGCCAAACTCATCAACGCAGAGCTGAAACTACTTGACCTAGAAACTTGAAATTCTAGGGTATAAGCACCCACTAAGAAAGTATTTTTAAAAATTCGAAATTTTAAGGTTTTTTTTTTTTTAGTTTCGATTAAACCGTAGCGAAGCACGGGAGCTTTCAGCTAGTTTTAGATAAATTCTAAAATTATCGAAACACACATATCACCGTCAAAGTGACCACGGTCCCCGAACTCAGTATTCAGAAAGACCAAGTTCCATTTTCGCCACTATCGATTCTTCATTTTCTGCCATAAAGTTGAATAATTTTTGGACAAAATGGATGCCAGTCATTTTGACTCAGCTTGGTTGTTCAAGTGTTAAAAAAATTAAAGAAAACTATAAAAGTGACACATAATGCAGTATGTCTTTCCCGTATTACAGAGTCTTTCCTGCACTTTGCTGTAACATTTTCAAAACAAATATGTTTTCGATAAGCACTTAAACTTGCTTATTTCTTTCAACATTTATTTAATAACTATCTACGGTAAGATAATGAGGTCCGTCCGAGGGGAAATTAGAATATTAATCAGTACCTAAGTAATAACTATGCTGCAAACCAGTAGAACTCATTTGATCTCTTTACATTCCCGGGAACTCAAAATGTATTCTACTCGCTTGCAACGGAAATGAATTAAAACCTTTCGAGTATTCATATCCGATGGTACTATTTCTGTTGTTATCTGATTCTCTAACCGTAGAATGATATATTGTAACACGATAAAGAATTTTGTAAACTCCGAAGTTAAAAAAAAAAAACCTAATCCGAGGCTCTGGTCTCCTTTCCGGGAGGAAGTACAATTTTAGATAAATCCTAAAATCATCGATACACACGTATCACCCTCGAAGTGACCACGGTTCTCGTTTTCACTATTTAGAAAGACCAAGTTCCATTTCCGCCACCATCGATCCTTCCTTTTTCCATATCGAATCGAGTCGATTCATAGCGCGATATTAAAAAATCCGTTCGACAAAAACCTCCGCCAACGTTCGGAGGCTCGACAAAAGGGAATCAAACGTCGGCAGCGTGGAACCGCGCGAGATTGAAAAATCTATTCCCGGTTCGATTCTCTTTCACCGTTCTCACGGAGATCCCAGTGCTAATGCAACCAGTCTAGGCTCCAGTCCAACGGCGAAGTGACGGGAAGTGAAAAAAAAAAAGAAAATGTAATTACAACGGGGAATGATAATGAAGTTTACATTTTAATAACCCGCTGTGTCGCCAGATGTTCCCGAATGCAATATTAATACCTCCCCTCGGTGCGTTTACAGCTACCGCTCTACGCGACAACTGCTGGAAGGTCCAGTGCATAAGCAACGGATGTAACCCTCGGTGTGCAGGTGCAGACGTCCGTGTAGAAATGTTCACCATGGCGCATGCATACCTATGCGAAAGTGAGCGCGCTGGAGGTGTATGTTATTGCATTTCGCGAAGAATGCAGTCCGTAGCGTCATAATATATTTCCACCGGACGGGATATTCGTCGACGCGTAGACACTATGCGTTTTTGTTGTTTTTTTTTCAAAGAGAAGGGGAATTTCATTTTGCAAATGTACTTTATTTAATTTCTTAGAGGTTTATTTTTTAATGATTTTAAAGGGTATTTTTTATATTAGGATGAGAGATGGAGAGAAAAAGGGTGAGCTGGAGGAGTGAGGGTTTTTATTTGTAAGGACATTCATAGTTAGAATTACGATTTCGTAGGGTTAGAGGACTTTAACATCGAATGCCATGCGCACCCGAGTCTGCAGACATTTACGCACGTTACGCGTTGCGATACCTGGAACACCTGTTGTCGATGCGATAAATACACAATGTCCGTTAAGTTGGGTCGCTTATTAACGGCCTTTCGGGTAATTGTGTCTGCAGTTATTTCTAAGTATTGTTTCGAGTTGTACAATCTCTTTGGGTAATTGTATTTTTAGTATTCTGAAATTCTCCCTGATAATTTGGAAGAAAAGTGCTTACAAGCTGATCTCTGAATTTTCTACTAAGGAAAATTAAAAATTCCTTGTTGAGAAATTTTAAATAGCTCTTAACACTATTAACACTACAATTACGACCGTTATGTCTATATATTTAGATATATTAAATAAACGTTGTGGAAAGAGATATATCAAGGGCATGATTCCTTTATTTAATTTGGAAAGTTTCTAAAAACAAATCAGAGCCTTGATAGTTCAGAGTTAATACTAGAACTGACTATTAACACTTTAACGACCGCTCATACAACATGTGTGTGAAAGCCAGAACAACCGTTAACGACCGCTCACACAACATGTGTGTGATGCTACCGCCGAAGTTTGTTGGCCAGTACCACACTCTCTGTGTGATAATTTATGAATGTAAACAAGTGTTGATTTTGCTATTGGCTTCGTATTTCGTCGCTACGTCTTTGATTTTATTTTTATTCTTACTTTTCTCTTAATTTTAATAAACTTTTTTTAAATGAACTCTTCAAAAATACTGCCAGCCCCTGGCGACGTTTGACTGCGTAGACGTGCGGTCGTTAAAGTGTTAATTTAGTATATTTAAAGATCGTAGATAAATACTTCCACTTAAAAAGAATGAAATAAACAAGAAAGTAAGCTTCATATGCAAAAAACTTAAATCTCATAACGTGAGGTTTAATCTCTCACGTAATAGAAGATAGATGTGGAAAATTAAAGAGGATGCAGCGCTAAAAATTTCAAGTATTTTTCAAAAATTCAGTCCAAGTCACTTTAACCACCTTGATAGATCAAGTGTTAATCTTCACCCTTCTCCATCCCTGCCAAACATCTACTCCTCATCAATATTCACCTTCAATTCAATCGACCAAAAAGTCTTCCTCTCCACTCAACATACCAAGTATTACCGGATTCACCTCCACGTAGGTGTTACGCTAAGATTTTCCCGTAATTATCTAATCTCGTCAACAAGAGTAAAAAAACAAGAGAAACGAGGTGGCTGGAGGGATGGAAGGAACGAGAAGCGAAGAGGGGAGGCAAGAAGAGCTAGTTGGGAAAGTAAATGGCTGACGGCAAGAAGTAAGTGCCCGGAATGATTAGAGAGCAGGAGTAGAAGATACCGTTCATTAAGTCATTTTGCACAGTCGAACCTCCGCCCACTCCGGTAGGGTTGCCTCGGCGAGGCAGGCGCGCAGAGCAAACTGGCTGCCAACTTCCTTTGGTAAAAAGTAACATTAGCTTCGTCGAGCCTAGAGGAGCTGCTAACCGAGAATCTCTTTCTCTCGTTTCCGCCAACGGTGTCCCCCCTACTTCTATCTTCGTTCTTTCATCTCCTCCCCCATAGCAGCCGGTTCCGCGCGCGCTATCATTCTCCGCAACCCCCTTTTGCGTCCTCCGGTTTCGCGAGTGCCGACGCTCGGCCCTCCCCCCGTTTTCCACGTCAACTCGCACGAATGTATTTAGGGCTCTTCTAGTGCTCTCCCGACTGAAACCGGCCCGATGCTAATTAAGCCCCTCTCCAAAACTTCGACAAACTCTGGCTTAAGCGTTTACTGCAATTTTGTAATCCACGCGCCGGTTTACTGGAACTGGACGTACCATTAAATTATGATTCGGTTAATCCGCTTAATTACAACAAAGCTCCCTTCGACGGTGCGGAGAAACGTCGGAGAAAGTACGAGGGGTCGATGATTACTTCTAATATGAGAAACAGAGGGGTGAGATTAACTGTTTTGAGGGTTAGGTGTTGCAGGTGGTTTTGTCAGAAGTTGATGTTTTGATTTTTCAAGGGTTACGGTGAATTTGAGAATTTTGGGCAGTGGGTAAATTGGATTTTTTGACGTTAACCCTTTTCGGTCTGAATTATTTTGTCAATTTTGTAATTAGCTAAATGAAATTAATTTCTTAATATTTTTTATTGCTGTTCATTAATTTTTTTTTAAATAATAGTAATAACTATAAATACTGACAGATATTTACGTGGTATTACAAAATTATTGTGAAATTGAAAAGTTCATATTAGATCGTTAGAAAATAGAATAATTTAAAAGTCTATGTCAAGTGTAGCTCGACATAGGACTGCAAGGGATTAAATACTTTAGGGATTATTAATTGGTGTTCTTAGTGAAATGAGTGGTAATAAATGTGGGAGTGAATAACTCTAGAGAGAGTATCTCATGGAAATGTAAAGAGCTTTGAGGATAGCAGAGAAATGTAAGGAATTAAAAGTGAGTAGTACCTAATGAGGGACAATTTGTCAGTAATTTTATCTAATTTTATGCCGCAGTGTTACAAATCTCTATGGTTCTATCTCGACCAATAGATGACACTTCTTACCCCCATCAAACACATATCAGTCCATGTATAAAACAGCATCCTTCATCGTCCAAAATAATTTCCAAGTATAAAGTTACAAGCTACATTAACGACACACTATCACAATTAACAAGAATGCAAAATTCCCAAGACAAGAACCCCATTCTATAATACGGTTCTGCATCGTGAACGGTAGAATTGAAACTTTTTCTTCCCGCGACGGGATAAAAAATTCTTCGTAAATTCTCGCGAAATCCAAGCTTACCCAGGGTTTACACGGCGTCGTTAATCTTCGCTTAACACCTTAACTAATCTCCCCCGTCGACGATGTACCCTCGCAACTTCGTACATACACACGGAAGAAGAAAACTGCAAATGTTCGACGATTCTACAAACCGATAGCCATTGTCATATTGCGCGCGTATCCTTGCAAATTTATGGCTAATAAAGGTCGATCGGGTAACAGGACTCGCGATTCCCCAAAAAGATTCACCAAGCCTGGCAAAAGAAGAAGTGCACGACGCCTTGTTCGTTTTCTCGATCCCATGGCGTTCGCCACCGTCAACGCAGTTGGCTGGTTTTACAGTCATGGCAGTTGGCAGTGGTGGCAATTGATATGCACGTCATTGATATATGGGGGGCATATTTCACATGGTTGGCAGACCCGCGAGCTCTCCGGTTTGTTATCTTCTACGGTTTACTCGCTCGTTCTTTCATACGTACTCTTTCATCCTCTCACATCTTCTTTCTCACTTGCTTTCTCTTTGACTTCTCTCCTTCCTTTTACCCTTTTGCTGGACCGGCCAAATCGGCTACCAATATGCTCAGTGAATTATGCTCACCCTTTGTTAAGATACTTGACATGTCTTTGATTGGGAGCCGTGGCTTCCACGAAAAGAATAACCGAGACGTACGCGGATACGAGAGAAACCTTTGACCTTGCGAGTGTAATGTCTACGCTCGAACGAAATTTACTTACCGAGGGCTCGTGAATTTTCGGAATAATGCACAAAGTATCACGCACCCTTCGACGGTCTGTTTGTTTAACCTCTTCGATGGTTTCTTCGACACTAAGAAAGAACCTACTGGCGAACGTTATAGCTGCGTGGAAGAATACAGTTGTGTTGATATTTCTTTATGTTGTGACGAAGTTTTGGCACTTTTTGCTAACGTATTATCAGCTTTGTTGTATCAATAAATTGAGTAGGAAGAGAGACTATGGAATTACCTACAGTGTGGAATTTGAAACTGATTTTTCTGTTTTACACTTCTTTTTCCGGCATCTTGATGTGGTCATTTTGCCTACGGCCTACTGCTATAGGTGATATTAACCCTTTGCACTCTTATGTCGAGCTACACTCGACACAGCTTTTTGTGACACTTAATGTTTCATATACTAATTATCGACTTTTCGAAATCAACAATAATTTTGCATTTTAACAAGAATACACCGCAGTATCTACAATTGTTCCTAGTATTAAGTAAAAACGAATAATCAACAGTAGACAATTTTCCGAGATTATATTTGCTTATCTGACAAAAAGTTAATAAAATAATTCGGAGCGCAAAGGGTTAACACTTTACCGACCGGTATTTTTTTAACGTTCTATCCACTTCTGACTTAATTCTTTCAATTAATTCCCTGATACCGATATCTCTTCGAAAATTGCAAAGTTTCTTCACTGAGTCCTTGTCACAGTTAACCGCAATGATAAATAATAATTTATTAATTGCTGTAGCAACCAATTGGTAAGTTAAAAGTCCAAAAGCATTGGGCCCGAAAAGCCGATTAATCGGCTAACGGTTGGTAAAGTGTTAATACGAAATATTAATTAACGCTAGACAACTGTCAAATTGATTTCTATTTTTTTAGAAACAGTTTCCTAATTTGTAGAGACGCGGTGAAGTATATATTTCATATATTTCTAATAATTAGACTGCGGATTTTTATGCATTTATGACAAATTAAATACGGCTGAAATATACAAAAAGAACATAATATAAAAATATATCTAAAATATCCAAAGTATGGTATTTGTTGTAATATTTATTAAGTGCAATAACTCCCTAGATAGATTTTCCTGTCTCACCTGCATTTTTGAAACTCGGAATTTGCATAAACATCCGCAGTCTACTAATAATATACAAATCACTTGACTGGTCTTCTTGTTTGCCGGTTCATCCCTCGTTTTTCAAAGCAATAGTTTAACTCTTTGCACTCGAGGGCGCCGTTATGACACCCTGACATTTCTCGAGTTTTCAAGCTCTATATTTTTTTCCGTTACTGTACGATACTCTTATTCCAAATTTGTTCATAGACCAGATTTGGTCTGCGTTATTAGTATAAAATTATTTTAAAGTATTTGCAAAATACTAATATAGTTACTAGTTTTCCAAAACAAGAGAGTCCTCGAGTGCAAAGGGTTAATATATTAAGTATAACAGATTTAGCGCCCGTACATGTAGTGTTAATAATGTAAAAAAATTCCTACAGATTAATTATATCCTCAATGATATTCGTCACAGAAAAAATTTCTCAAAAAGTAACAGAAGAATTCTTACCCACTATAGATCGTTCCAAAGTGGCGGATCCAAGTTCATATTCCCATCACCTTGAAGAATAACTTTGAAAGAAAACTCTGTATAAAACTACAGGTTCCAAGTGAAAAGACCATAGTAATTAAAGTCGGCAAATACAAAGAGAAAAGAATTGCAAGTATAACCGAGCCGGAATCGCCACAGTCGCAAGAGGCCTCCCGGACAGAGAGGTGAAAAATAGTTTCTTCCACTCGGTTCGCGTGCAACGACTTCGAAGGACGTAAATCGTAAAACTGACTCCATGTCAGATTACAATTCACATATTCTCGTTGTTTAAGAATCGAGAAGAAATAAAGCAACAAGATCGAAGTACATTCGGTGACTTTATATCGTGGAATAATAATATTGTTCCGGGAACCGTCCATTGAATAAATTCAAGAGTATTCGATACGATGGATTATGAATTATGTAAGCCGTTTGTTGATATTCTCCTAAATTTCAATCCTACCCGGATACATGTATTACTGAAAAATTACAGATTTTTCATAGAACTTGAAAGTATCGTTCAATCGAATAAATTTAATTTTACCACCGTGAGATCCAGGATCGTGAATAAAGAAACTCTGAAATATTAAAGATTCAAGTAAAAATGCACGTAGAATAGCGAGACCCTCCGAAAAACGACGACTGAAATAAATTCTTAGAAAACGTAGAATAGCCTTTTATTTTACGGCGCACGTACCACCCTGTTCGTGAGTATGGAAAAATGTCACCAACTTTATCAAGAGTCACGCATTCCCAGAAGGCTTATCATCGGTGCCGACCTAATTATAATTGCCGTTCTGTGTTCGTCGAGACTATAATGATAATACGTTTCCGTATTTTACATTTATACTCCTATGGATACCTAGAAGACGCGAAATACGTCTGAAAATAAATTTTTTACGAAGTCGTGTAAAAAAAGAGCAGTGGAATAGGGGAACCCCCTTAGAAAAAAAAACATACCCTCAAATTGCCGCAGTATTAAGATAACTTTCCACCGAAAGATAAGAAATTTATATTAAGAAATTCACCGTTGAATTTCTTCTTTCCTTCTTTCTTTACCTACGCTTAAAGTCACACGTGAAATATCGCTTCTTTTCTTTTAAGCTTCGAACCACCCCTAAAAATATCCCTAAAAAAAAAAAGCTAAGACTTTAAGCGTAAAATCTTACAAGTACAATCCGTAAGATACCAAAGACCGTGGAATTTTTTAGAACTTTGAGCACAGCATCGGTGTGTAAGATCTAAGACGAGACGAGCCATCGTTGGAGAACGATAGCGGTCGTACAGAAGTCATTTATCGGATGAAGCCCGATTCGAAAGTAGGAAGGCAGAGGTCGAAAGCAGGAGGGCGCGGTTTTGATGTGGTGTTTAAACCGCGGCTAAAGGTACACCCATTAAATCAATGGCAAGGCACCCTGGCCTCTTTCCACCGAAGAAACTTCAAAAGACGTTTTTGCCTGGGAATAGGGAATACGTGCCAGAAGATACCGCGTGCACGTTCGTTGCACTTTATGAATCGATCCTTGCTACCTCGAAGACGGACCGCTCTCGGTACTCGCTGATACGATTTCTTCGTTTCGAATCCTCGGTTTCTTTATTTAAAAATACAGACCGCCAGGAGGTATAACGTTCGGATGGTAAATCAAAGAAGGAATATTAAAGTTACCGAGAGATTTCAAGTGAAAAATCCTTACCTCGGGTGATCTAGTCGGTGATTTTGTTAAAAAAGAAGTCAGCCTCGTTCGATTCACATCCGTTTTGTTTAGTATCTGTGCAAACGTCGTTGCTCAACGTGCTCTAAATGCCTGAAGAATTTTTTTCCATCGACTCTGAGAGGCAATATCCGCCGTAACGAGTTCGTGTTTTATGCAGTTTCGTGATTTCTTCGTTATAGATTGACACAAACGGATATTATTACTTCGACGACGTAATTATCGACTTACTTTCAATTCGTTCACCAGCCGTGTAATTACGTTGGAGAACAAAAACGAGATATTTGGAATTATTTGACTTTCTAAATACAAGACACCCGATTGTCCGGGAAGTTGAAACTCTACGATCGAAATGGTCGGTTCTAACGAGGAGGAGAGTAGGTTCGTGGACTTTCTAACTTCGCCTTGCGAAAGTAAACGTGCAAAAAGAGGCACTGGAGAAGCTGCTAATTAATCATTCGGAGAAATCAACACTGAAATTCGTAGCAGCATTGAGACTCGATTTATAATACGCGGTTGACCGGCAATGAGAAGAGTAAAAAGTAGTTGTCGGCGGTATCGATTAATTCACGGCCATTATTACAAGTAGACTAATCATATTTTATCGTGAATCGCACGGGTGGCATCGCGATGTTTGATAAATCATTCGAATCTGTCCGGGGCCAGTAATTTGCCACCAGACTGTCATTATATCCCCGTATAGGTTGTACGGTATGAATCATTCGCGGGGGCTTCTTCGTAGGCATCCAATACAAATCTGTATCGTTTCTCTCTTTCTCTCTCTTCCTCTCTCTTGATCTTCCATTCTCTCTCTCTCTCTATCTCTTGATCTCTCTCTATCTGTCCACCTTTCTCTCTCTTCACCACGCAGCTCGTATACGTCCGACCGAAAAGATTTAAAGTTTAACCGAGCGGAGGGTCGGTCGATCAGCTGAGCAACAATTTGTCGTGATGTGGGCGGCTGGAATCTTACATATCCCTCGAATGTCGGCTATCCGTTCAACTGTGTTCGTGGCGACACGTGCGGATACGCGAATACAAACTCCTGCTCTTGCTTTACGTACGACAAAGCGAGAAAGACGGAATGGACGAGAGAAGAGCGGTCAAACGAAGAAAGAGAGTGAAAGAGAGACAGAACTGTGATTCTATACACACCGATTTGTCTGCTAGCATCGGAGAAAACGGAGTGGCTGTCTGCCGTGCTGGCTTTTCGCCATACGCCCACGCGGGCCCCTCTCCTTCCGCCCTCTTCTCTCCAAACATGTCCTGAACTTAGAACAACGTCGCCACACTAATCCCACGGATATCCAGGCAGACGCGCCGGGGAGTGATTCTTTCCTGGATTTCCCTCCACTGGCTTCCAGTCTCCCAGACTTCGCGTATACCCGCGAGGATTAAAGTGGCAAAAAGTGCGACATTGGGCCCCGACGACGAAGGGCCGGAGGAACCTTCGTATCTTTCTGCCGATCGACGTCGAATCATCTTTTTGTCCGATCGTATGGGGGGAAATGGAAATTGAGTTTATTCTGAGAGATTGCTGCGGTGTTCATGCTCGAGGCTGGATGCAAGAAGTGGAGAAGAAGTTTGAGAATGCGAGTGGGTAATTTGTGTTGATTGTAAATGTGGGTTTGTTTGGCTAATTTCAACTTGAGAGTTGAGCCTCGATTGGCAAAGTGGTATGGAGGGTAAATTCAGAATGTGCGGATAATATGCTGTGATTATTAATGTTGGTGTAATTGAGGAATTTTCCTATTAATATAGAATGTTGCATTTTCTGTTCATAATTGGATGATGAATTTGTCAATCTTGGAATCTTAGTTAGAATTTTTTTCTTTGATTTTCAAGGAATAACAATTGTGTTCTGAGATATTGCTGACTTTGTATTAATTATAAATGTTGGTTAATTCGGTTAATTTGGACTGCGACTTGAGGCTCAAAGCACAAAGTGGAATTAACACGTTAAGCGCCACACCGGTCCCTACGGACCGATCGTTGGTTTTTCGTTTATGTTGACGCTAGTCAATGAAAATCAACGATTAGTTTTTTCCCCAAACTACGTTGTCGCTCTTGGCCAATCCATAATTAGTGATTTTAAGTAAGAAATAAATCATTTTATCAAAAATTAATGTAGTTTATTAAAACCAATAGAAACATATCTTTCTTAATAAAGGGCCGCGAAACGGAAAGTATAGGACCGGTCTCTAGGAACGAGCGTCGCGCTTAACGTGTTAAGAATGGATTCAGAATGTGCGTGAATAATTGTCTTTGATTGTAAATATTGGTTTAATTGAGGAATTTACCTATTAACATGAAACGTTGAATTTTCTGTTCATAGTTGGAAGATGGGTCTATCAATCTCGCTATCTTAGTTCTGTATATTTTTCTTTGATTTCAAAGGAATGACGGTTGTATTGTTCTGAGAGATTGTTGAATTTGTACTAATTGTAAATTTTGGTTGATTTGAGGAATTTTCCTATCAATATGAAACGTTGAATTTTCTGTTCATAGTTAGAAGATGGGACTATCAATCTCGCTATCTTAGTTCTGACATTTTCCTTGATTTCAAACGAATGACGGTTGTACTCTTCTGAGAGATAGCTGAATTTGTACCTACTAATTGTAAATTTTGGTTTATGTGAGGAATTTTCCTAGTAATATGAAACGTTGAATTTTCTGTTCATAGTTAGAAGATGGGACTATCAATCTCGCTATCTTAGTTCTGACATTTTCCTTGATTTCAAACGAATGACGGTTGTATGTACTCTTCTGAGAGATTGCTGAATTTGTACTAATTGTAAATGTTGGTTCATTCGATAAATTTGAACTGCGACTTGAGGCTCATTAGACAACGTGGAATGGAGGGAAGTTTGTGAATATGCGCGGATCATTAGCGGAGATTGTAAATGTTAGATTAATTGGAGAATTTGATGGAGATAGTTTACCTATCAATATGAAACTTAGTATATTCTACAAGGATTCTCAGTGAGTACCAGTTGACGCAGGATTCGTCGACGAGCTTCAATATCTTAGATTTGATCTTTTTCTTTGATTACGGAAGGAATGGAAATTGAGTTTATTTTCCGAGATTGCTCCTGTGTGTCGAGTCTTGATACATAAGGTAGAATGATAAGACGCTGAAGTTTCCAGATATATAATTTGCGTTGCTAATAATTGCTGTACTATTTAACGAATTTAATCAAATAAGTTAGTCAAATGATGCGTAACTTTATGTCATTCTTAACGATATTCAGAAATGTTGAAGTAGCAAATTACACCAAATCTACATACGTTTACATGTTATATCGAAACTCTGCTCATAACTGAACGATCTTTTTGTTTAATTTCACTCAAATTGGGAATTCAACACATATTCTGAATCCACAACATGTACGCGGTCGATCCTTTGTTTATCTAACAAGCCGATAACATGGATACCGAGATCAATGTTTTCATACAGAGCATAAACCATGTATTTACATAGTACCCGTAAACAGTTTCATTTCATACTAAATCCGATTCTCCTCGATAAATTCGATAAAGAACAATATGTTAATTTTTCATCTTACAATTCTAGGCTAAATCGTACACTTACCATTCTCACTTTTAACACTAAGCGTACCGATTTCTTAAAGATTTCTTAAAGGCAAATTTTCGTTAAAAAGGGATTAATTGACCCCTCCGTCGTAGCTTTAGTGTTAACTTTTTAACCTATAAAAACGTGTGACACTGGTGGCGTGGGAAATGGAATAGGAAATTTTTCAAAAACTATTAAAACTTATATTAAAAATAACAACCGGTCGCGGAACGGTCTCATTATTTATACACCATTAATATGTTATTTGAAATATCAAAATTTAGAAGAAATATCAGAAGTCAGTGAGAACTTTTGATTTCAGGAATTAATTTTGAATCGTTGCTCGCCAGAAAAGAAATCGTAGGCGAAATGGTTAATCAACACACTTTTACGCTTTAATTTCTCCAAGTAAATGAACTTTTCTCCTTAAACTCTAGCAAAGCACTGTATCCCTTACTTTTCCTCTTTCTTTTTCGTAAGTTTAATAGACCACCCTATATATATTCTACGTCATTACTTTGTTTTGATTATCCGTGCGAATAAAAGCACGTAAAAAAAAGGCCAAGCTTCCAAGAAATTTCCATGAGCGTAGAAGCACAGCAACGGCGTTGGTACTATGCAAATTTGTAAATACAAAATTTCATCCCAGCGTGTGGCAGATGCGGCCTCGGGAGATCCGTGCGAAATGAAACTACAAAGCGATTCTAACAGTTACACCGGCGAATTCAACATGTTTCCACGCGGTTTCCCTGCAATCATCGACCTCACGTGATAACCTCGTAAAGGTTTTAACGTATAATTACGTATATCCGTGTATCGGACAATTAACTTGATCTAATTTAATTGCCAAAGCACTTGACCGTAATTACATTGAGAGGAGTTACCATACGTCTCTAACAGTTCTTGTTTTTGGCTTTTATTCAAATTATTTAATCGGTTAGAAATTTAACAAAAAAAAAATCAATTAACCAGTTAACTATGGCGACTTCGTTTAAAAGTGTACGCTTATTTCTGTGATTCTCGAAAATTGAGAAATGAGCATAAATCTATCTCAAATTATTTATACCTTTTAGTTATTCGTTCTCTTTCGACATGGCCTCAAAATATTCCAAACATATTGAAATTTACAAATATATTTGAAATTTCATCAAAATTACAATTTAAATAAAACTGTGGCCGCTAACTTTTACGCATGACGAGTATACTCGTCAATCGTAACTAACTAGTTAATAATCGAGAGAAAGAGGATGGAGGGAAAAAAGATAGGGGAAAAATTAATTGTAAAATTCATGGAAGATATTACATGGTGCTAATAAAAATAAATGACTTAAATGATGTTAATTAGGAAAAGTATATCACGACGACATTCAATACACAAAATTCTGCCGTTTCTCCATGACGAGTATACTCGTCAATCACAACTAACTAGTTAATAATCGAGAGAAAGAGGATGGAGGGAAAAAAGATAGGGGAAAAAATATTGTATAATTCATGGAAGATATTACATGGTACTAATAAAAATAAATTACTTAAATGATGTTAATTAGAGAAAGTGTATCACGACGACATTCGAGACATTTAAGAAACGCATCTTCAAACAAAGAGAAAAGGATACCACGTTAATCCACGGTTCTTTGGACAGACGGGGACAGAGTATAATTCTTTTCTCGACGAGGAACTTTTTTGTTTCTAGTTACACGTGGATTAAGAAGCACTAATTTATACGAGAAGAGACAAGAAAAAGCCGCGAGTGTACTCTAGAAGCAATGAACTACCAGGGAGAGATAATCCAACGGCTTACGAGGCCAACCGGAGAGTACAAGATGTTTTATGCCTTCTGCGTCAACTTTGACACCGAGGACGAGCGAACAGCTGATGTGCACTTTATTTTTAACGTTTATTTATAGTACGACGCTGAACAAATACGGGAAACTGTATCGAGATTCTACATTAATCCTCGAAGCGTTGCGACTTCTGTGTACTTTCGTTATAAGCGTTAATCATCGAGTGAACGAGCGTCGAAACGATATGGACCAACTGGTTCTGGTGTTTTAGGATGTACATGTTTGAAAAATATATTTTGATTACAAATTGATCGACCGGTTTAGGATATTTCAATGACTGGATATTAGTGGCAATGTGTTTGTATAATAATGAGTGACACTCGTGATGAGGTGAATGGGATAGGAAATTTTCAAACTTTACAAATTATATTAAATTGAAAATATTAATGAGAGTCAACGCGGTAATATTATTTCTGTAGCATTAAATTATACGTCATGTGAAGAATCACTGATCAATTTTTATTTTAGGAATTAAATTTTAAATTATAGCGGTGGCTGTCACGAAACAAATCGTAGCGCGAGGGGTTAAAAAATGTGAGTAATAGTTATGTAAGGACATTTAAAGAATTGTAGATATGATATCGTTAATTAGCAATTTCGAAGTGGCTGAAGGAAATACGAAAATAGAATGAAATTAGTAGTCGAAATGTAGCACGAGTTGGCGGGAGAGAATTGTGAAAACGACTGTCATCGCGGTAACGCATTGCAGTACAATGGAAAAATCAATGTCTAAAAAGTCTGAAAAGTCTACTTCCAGCGTGTAGAATGAATGCTCTGAAAATTCACAATGTTCGTCGTGAAAGTAAAAAACAATTGAACGATACACAAAGAAGGAATACTAATGGAATACTAATTTGGTTTTATCTAAGAAACGGCAGCCCTTTAAAGCTAATTAAAAGCTGCAAACTACCTGCAGCAGTTCTCAAAGGACGAAAAAATAAAAACTTCCGCAGAAACCTATTGCACCGCGATATCTTGGAATAATCAATGCGTACAAATTCCAGGTTGCTTACATTTAAACGACGAACACTAATTTGCTTCCTTTTAATGCACTTCATCCCTTAAGACACAATTATAACTAATACACCAACTGTACCAAATCTCGAAGGACGAGAAAACTAAAAGCCAGCTAGATCATCATTTTCAACGGGACGTCATTATAAATCAATTCGTAAAAAATCCTGGGACCCTTAAACTAAAAAAAAAATACTAATTTGCTACCTTCTGATGCATTTCATCCTTTAAGATACAATTACCACTAGGAGACTACCGACATCAACCTTCAAAGAACGAGAAAACTAACAGGTATCGAAGGTGACGAATTGCAACAAGATATCATAAAAAAATCAATGCTTAAAAAATTTCAGGACCCTCATATTGAAACGAAGAATACTAATTTGCTTTCTTCTGATGCGATTCATCCCTTAAGATGCAATTACCGCTAGCAGAGTACCAACATCAACCGTCAAAGAACGAGAAGTCAAGCAGGTATCGAAGGTGACGAATTGCAACAAGATATCATAAAAAAATCAATACTTACAAAATTCCAGGACCCTTATATTGCAATAAAGAATACTATTTGCTTTCTTCTGATGCACTTTATCGCTTAAGCTGCAATTACCGCTAGCAGAATACCAACATCAACCGTCAAAGATCGAAAAATCAAGCAGCCATCGAACGTGACGAATTGTAACAACATATCACAAAGAAACAAAGTTTAAAAAATTCCAGAAAGGTTACATTCCAACGAATAATGCTAATTTCATTAATCCCCGAAGAAGAAAACAGTTAAAAGCCATCGATCTAAACTCATCGCATCGCAACATCACTGAAAGATCAACGACAACAAAAAACACCAAGAGATCTACATTCAAAGAAAGGCTACTATCCTGCATCCATCTAAAAAAACCTTCATCCCTTAAAACACAGTTACCCGTAGCAAACTGGCATCAGCAATCGTCAAAGAGCGCAAAAACTAAAAGCTATCTTTGTAACCAATTGCAGCGCGACATCACAGAAAAATCAATGTCTAAAAAGCTTCAAACAGCTCTACATCCAACGCGCAGAATAAACACTCTCAAACTGTTCCTTCGTCGAAAAGATTGGAACAACAAAGTCGCAGAATTCAAAGAAGGAATACTAATTCGACTCCATCCAAGAAACGGCAGCCCTTAAAACACAATTAGCAGTCGCAAAGTAGCCGGGATAGCATTCAGGAAAGAATTACGAAAATGACTGTTATCGCGGAAACGTTTCAGAGTGCAACATCAAAGACGTAACTCTTGCACAGCGTAATATCCACTCTAATGCTCAGCGCCGTGCTACAAGTATAAAATGGGTCGGTGCCGTTAAAACAGTAGGAGGTGGCACGTCGGCTTCAAAAGCATTCCGTCGGCCCCCAGACTGCACGAAAGTCTGCATACTTCGACGCCAGTATTCCATGGGGGTATCCTCTGCCTAGGTCCATAAGGTGCGTCGGCACGTCGAGGTTACGCACCCCATGAAATTACAACCCCTCTTCGATGTCAGCGACTCGTTAAAATCCGTATGACATAGACAGCAAACGTTAACGGTGCTCTTACCGGTGATCAACATCGCACCGTTAAAAGGCCGACCCATCTACTCGCTCGTCTTGAAATTCGTACAGGGGAAAAGAAGGAGAGGGGAAAAAAAGGAATGAGAAAACGAGCGGTTCGTGACAGTGAGCGATCGCATCGATACGTCACGATTTCTTGCCGGTTCCAAGCGGCCCATGGCGAAATGTACCTTCGATTTTCGCATATCGAGCCGAAGTACCGGTAGGTACGGTAATACTCGAGACAATGGTGGAACCAATGTCAAAAGGTACGAGAAGTAACGCGTGAGGGTTGAAAAAATTGAGATTTGGGAAGTAGAGGATGATTTGTTGCGATTTAAGTTCTGCCACTTGGGATGGCTAGGTTTTTTCAAGGGTTTGTGGGGAGGAGATTTGTTGGGGTTGTTTGAAGTGAGTGTCGTGAAAAGAGTAATAATGAAAGAAGTCAAAGTGAATATAAGGAAGGATTGGGAAATGGGGAAAAAACTAATTGGTCTATCGAATATAGAAAAATACCTGGAGCGCAAAATACTACTAGAATGACAAAGTAACAAAAGGTTAATCAAGAAACCTATCGCGGTAATGGAAAAGGAGAATTACGATAGATTTAAATGAAAGAAATGTGCACAATGGGCGACGTGTGCAAAGAAAAGGACCTTGCATCTGTATCTTGATAGAATGGCCGCAGTACATGCGGATCAAAGAGACGAAGAAAAAAGAAGGAAGAACGTTGAAAAACTTCTAGAAGTAATGAATAAAATACGAGCGATACTTCGTTCCTGTAAACCAAGAGGCACTGAAGCTCAAAAATCCAAGTTTCCGATAGCTTGCAATCTTAGATTCCAGCCTGTAATACAATAAATAATACTGAAGCTCTAAACAAGTAAAAAATCATCAAAGTCTCATACGTCGATGATGCTTTACACCGTGCGATAACGACGTCGTGATGATGGCCGACAGGAAGAGAAGAATTTTTCGTGTCGCGAGCATGGAACATATGATTTTTTGATCTTACTCACGAGCTAATTTGGTTGCTAGAACGAGTGACTGAAAGCAGCAACGTATAACAAGCCAGAAAGAGTGAAGCTCCAAAGGGAGGAGACAGGCGGCGTGCATAAAATGCAAACGACCAGAGAAATTGCACGAGCATCTTTCCTCTTATCCAATTTAGTTAATCTCTCATCGAAAGAAACACGCTCGTGGAAGCTCGTCAGAATTTTATAAAACGAAGAGACGACGCGAGTGAGTCTTTCTGAAATCTTGAAAAACATATCCTTGGTAACATATCCAAGCTTGATTTCTCTTCCCTCGTCCCGACGACATTCGCCATTGGACTTAAAATCATCCGCGAACTCATTCCCTCGTAGAAAGCTATTCCCCTGTATCGTCTCTCGAACTTTTATTTTTTCTTTCTTCCTCTTACCTTTCATTTTTTCTTCCTCCACGTTGCATTCCAAGCTTTTCGCGAGGCATATTACACAGACAGATTGAAACGTAGAAAATCCAACGGGTCCGGTGTCATTAATCATCGTACGTAAGTAAGGTTGCGAGTCAATCTATTAAAATTACACGGTTCGTTCCTGTCGCGATACATCATAATGCTCCGCGAAATTAGAGCCCCCGCATAAATTTGCATACCTCCGACGTCTGAGAGTATCCTTTGTGGACGAGTATATAGAGAAAATGCACCGGCTATAATGGACAAAGTGCACTTTTCAGGGTAGATAGCAAAGAGGCGCAATACCACGGCGTCGTCGTTCTCCCGGAGACTCGCGAATGATCCATCGTGCTCATCGCAGGCAAGAGGCACAGACGGAACAATGCAAATAAGCCAATTACGTCAATCCTGAGAAATCGTTGTGCAGCAGGAAGAAAGAGACGAAGAATGAGAAGAGGAAGAAGAAGAGAGAAGAAAGGGAAGAGAGAACGAAACGCGAAGGAGACGATGTTAAACAGTACCGAGGGCAATGGAAAAAAGAGATGGATAGGGGCAAGAGTGAGATCGAAGGAGAGAGGGTGAAAGAGAGGATAAAAGAGAAAAAGCACGGAGTATCGTGAGGCCGAGGGCAACAGCAGTACGAGGCACATGCAACAGAATGCATGCGCGATGCATTAGGTAATGATATCGGCATTATGGCCGAGCATGGAACGAACGAAATGACGAACGGGCCGACGGATTGGAACCGGGACCCATCGAGGCCCCATCGAAGGAGGGCCACGGGGTAATTATACAAGCAAACAAGGGGCGGTCCCACCAAGATTATAGGGTTCTTCGTTCTCCCTCTCTGTCCTCTCCTCCTCTGGCCACTCAGTTTGCCCGTAATTACAGGGCCAAACTGCTCTCCGTAGCATCCCCCTCTATCTGTCCGGCCTCTCTTCGAGAGATGCCACCCGCTAGTCTTCTTTCCCTGTTCTTCCTCTTCTTTTATCTCTATGCTTCTCTTCCCTTTTACTTTTCCGTCTTATTGGCTTCGTTCGATGTACTTCGATCGCTTTGGAGCCGTTTCATCGATGCACGTGAAAACAGGATTTATTTCGTTCCACTCGCGTGATACGTCTTATCGTTCTTCCAGGGAATATCGACATTTCGAGGCTATCGATCTCAATTCATTGACGACGGCGGATTCGATCATTGTTGCGAGATTATCGAGCAGCTAGTTTGGGGATAAGTGTTCCCGATGGAGGACATGGTACGGTTTCTGGTTACGGTTTTAGAAGAAGATCGGTGGTAGAAGCAAACGATTCGAAGAGAAAAGAATTTTTGTAGGATTTTAAAGGACTTGGTGCAGTATGATGATATTCTAACAATCTCGTTTTAAGAAAACTATAGATAAATATAAATAATTCGATGGTGAAAGAATTTTAGTAGGATTTTAGAAGACTTGATAAAGCATGATGATATTCTAATAATCTTGTTTCGAGAAAACCATAGATAGATGTAAATAATTTGATGGAGAAAAAATTTTAGTAGGATTTTAAGGACTTGATAAAGTATGATGATGTTCTAACAATCTTGTTTCGAGAAAACCATAGATAGATGTAAATAATTCGATGGAGAAAGAATTTTAGTAGGATTTTAAGGATTTGACAAAGTATGATGATATCCTAACAATCTTGTTTCAAGAAAATCATAGATAGATGTAAATAATTCAACGAGGAAAGAGTTTTAGTAGGATTTTAGAGTAGTCGATTAACCCCTTGGGTACATTTGACGATTAAGTTTCGTTATGCACTTGCTTTGCTTTTATTGCTTCTTTTGTGTATTTAAATTCGCTTTACAATACTAATTACTAATCTATGTACATCAAATCACTCAAATAAATGATTTCTCACACAAAGTCTACTGTCTTTATATACTGCTGCACACATCAGCAAATTAAATTCGTTTCAAATGCAAGAATAAATTGGTACCCAAGGGGTTAAGTGTGATGATACTCTAGCAGCCATTTCTCAAGCAAATCATAGATAGAAATAAAAAATTCAAAGAGAGAAGAATTTTCGTAGAATTCTAGAGAACTCCAGAAAGTGTGACGATATTCTACCAACCCCTTTATCAAGTCTTTACGAGTGGCGATAAAATATTTTCCAACCCTGGTAAGAATTTATTAGGACTAACTCTTAGGACACGTAGATCAATCATGATCGACCTGGACCAAGTCCCAGGACACTCAGATCGGCCATAGAGGATCTAAACCAGTTCCTAGAACGTCTACATCAAGCATGGACAACCTGGGCCAGAATCAGGACACGTAAATCAGACATAAAGGATCCGTGCCAGACCTGGGATACCTAATTCACACGTAGGACACTTAGAACAGGTGACTCGGTCGAAGTCTACTCTACCTGAATGGATTTGGGTCAACTATATGCGATCTAAGATATCGTAAAGTCCAATTTATCGGAGATAAAATGGTTCTCGTTAAATTCCATTTGAAAAAAAAAGATTCTCAGAACGATTTATATAGCAGCTCAGTTGGAATTTTCATACAAATTAATTCGCCTCTTATTTAGCCGGATTACCGGCGCAATTAAATGGTCCCTTGCCGCCTTTCATCCGGTCCTCTCTCTATTCCGGCCGAGTCGTCGAATTTGCATCGTCCTCACGGATCCTTTCGTCCCGCGAGATGCGTGCCGATCGTCCTGATTTTATCGCATAATATTAAGAAGGCATTCGCTCCGCTCGAGAGCAAAAAATAATTGCGACGCGGGACTCCGGTTAATAAAGTGCTGCTAAATTTATGACACTGGGTACCGCGATTATGGAAATTGGAATGATAACGACAATGTACCATGCTATAATCCTCAGTAATTACTTCGAAAATTGCTAACTAAATTTACCTCGTCGATACGGCCAAACTCCAGCTGGACATTTCAGAGACTTTGGAAAGCATTGAGTCTTCTCTTGTAGCTGAACAAATCTTTGGCTGATTTTAGCTGACTTTGGTAGCAGACCTGAAAAAAACAAATTTTTCTCTGGTTAGAAAAACTGATTATTATATATTGGCAAACGTTAACAATAGTACAATATTTCAGTAGCTGTTGCGCATAGAAGGATTTTGTAGGAAGAAAAGTTGCAAGATTTGATAATGCAGCGAAAGCGATAGTGATAATGAAGTGGTAGTAAATGTAATTAACTGCATAATTTAAGTTAGAAGAACTACGATACTACAGTAATAACTGAGAACTGAGAGTCACAAAATTACAATAAAAATCATCAACAATTATATATCTAATAATAATAGACAATGTTAATCCTTTATTGGCCCCCTGTAACTTTGAAGTAACGCAAGGCACATCTAAGCTTTTATTCTTCAAAGTCAAATTTCGAACTTTGCGGAATATTATAATTTAGTGAAAATCATGAAATTATCTACAATTCTATATTCAAAATTCACGTTTAATCCATTATTTAAAATGGTATTTTCATCATTTTCTAATTGTACTATCGTGAAGCTAATCTCTGAATAACACAAAAAGTTCTCACTATAGAGGGTTAAAAATGCAATGTCATAAGGAGTTACAGATATCTAACGTATTTATTTTAAACGACAAGATGTCAACTTCAACAAAACGCTCAACTTCTTTTCACACATCGCGAAAAACAAGCGAATCCCGCGCGAATTTTCCTACCACATGTTAGAAACAACAACCGGGGAGCAAAAATTTCCCGAGCTTTTGTTCCCGCATGAAAACACATGCTGCACTTTTGACCACGTTGATTATTCATCTTCATTGAAGTGAGACACTTGTTGCGTATAAACAGACCCGAAAGCACTATTCAGCGCGTGCATACAATTCTTAAGCGTGAATGGACAAAACACACTCGCGCTTACGCAAACTTGTGACATAAATTACGGCATAAAGTTGCGAGAAACTCTACCGCTTGTATCGCCTTCGTTAATAACTTCTCTTCTCTCCTCCATCTCTCTCTCTCTCTTTCTCTATCCCTTTCGCTAACGAATCGTAAACCGAACGATTCACAATTCGCAAGAATTCTCAAATCCGACCAAAAACCGATGGTCTTATAATGAGTCTGTGAATCTGCAAACTTAATTTTTTCTCTACAATACCTTTTTCATCATCTTGCTTTTCCTTAACAACTTGCTACTAAGCGACGTAACCATACAGGTAAAATATTTCTACGTGTACTCTCTCGTAAAGGTAAAAAAGGCACATTTACGACAGAGTAGACGTTTTTAACAAAAGACTTCTGGCGTATACTTGTGCACGAGGACGAATACGGCCTCGTATTTTATTTTCGCTTTTTCCTTTCGAAGTCTCGGGCAGTTTTCTTACGAGAACACGCAATTCACATTTTTGTCAGGGTGCAACGATGCACGAACTATGTGATATTGTTGCAGAAAAGACGACCGGCTGCCGACGATACGACATTAAGTAATTTTGTACTATATATATATCGCAAAGTGCAAAATTGAGCTGCAATGAGAGGTACCACTGTAATTTTACGGCGAATTACGTTGCCCCTTGGTCTGCTTCTAACTGGCACGACCACAGAATTGTTGTTAAATCGTTTGCTAGCAGGAGCTTTTGAAAGAATGTGTTTACTCTTTCTGTTAGAAAGTGTTGGTGAGAGGATTAACAGGTAGTTTGAAACGTAAGAACGTTGAAAGATAGATATTTTTTATGTTTATATGTATTGTTGATGGTCGATTAACAGGTTGTATGGAAGCTAAGAGAAATATAGTGATTTCTTAATATTTAAAAGCGTTTTGGGCGCCCTATGGTGCTTTTAGAGTAGTATTTTTAAAGTAGCATTTCTATTTAGTCTAAAAATTTCAAGTACTTTTAAGGAGTCTGTTGTCAGATGAAAAGTAAAGTGTTTTTAAGTGTCAAGTAACACTAAATCTGTGGAAGCCGTCAAATTGGCGGATTTCCACTTTTTTTAGAAACGATTTCGAAAATCATAGAAACACGGTAATAAATATATTTCACATGTATTGTACATTATAATATACGAATTACTTGAAAGATCATCTTCTTTGCCAGTTAATCCGCCTTTTTCCAAAGTACTTATTTAACACTTTACCGACCGGTATTTTTTAACGTCCTACCCACTTCTGATCGGTCACTTGTACGCAAATATTTCCCTGATATTGATATCTCTTCGAAATTTGTAAAGTTTCTCCACTGAGTCCTTGGCACAGTTAACCGCAGTGAAAAATAATAATTTATTAATTGCCGTAGCGACCAATTAATGAGTTAAAAGTCCAAAAGTGTTGGGTCCGAAAAGCCGATTAATCGGCTACCGGTCGGTAAAGTGTTAATATACTTAAGTATAACGTATTAAACGCCCGTAAATCTAGAGTTAATGATATTTTACATAGGATTTTGAAAAGCCGTGAAATTCTGTGCACAGTAAACTCGTATGTGTGTTCTTTGGAAGTCAGCGTATAACGAAAGCGTATATACACGTCTCTCGAAGCGGAAGAGTTAAAGCCGTCGGTTTTACCTTTCTACACGGCTCGATGTGTCGATCTTTCTGATGTAACTGCATTTTTATCTGTCACTTGTCATCCGATAATGCGTGACAGTCTACGCGATCTGAAATACCTGTCGAAAAATGCCAGAAATATAAAAGCGATCGTCATTTTTACAATTTGTTTCCGAATATGACTTTAAATTGTGACCCTTCTCTTTGTTGTTTCTCTTTTTCGTGAAATTATTCTTCTGACACTGACATTTAACACCTTGAATCATTAATTTTCTATAATGCCAAACTTCTTTCCGGCAATTGCCTCAGTGGGGCATATTATGCCTGGTATGTTGTAAAAACGAGTTGCTTCGTGAAAAACGTAGTGCAGAAACTTAGAAAAGCAAATTGCCCAACAACTTTGTGGCTCATATTGGTTTCTTTTCGGTGGCCAATTTTCCCTCGAATTTATTTTGACTTTTAATAAAACTTTTTTTGTTCTTTCCCCAAGTGTTTGTCGAAATTCCCAGTTGCTGCATTAAAGTAAAAAATTATTTAATGATGAAAATTTCTCCCCAATTTATTTTAATTAACTTTTTAAACATTAAACGAAATCCATATACACTTCGATAATTATAGCAGTAATCGAAGTCATTCATTTTTCATTTCGAGATTCTTCCATCTTTACTTTGTAATACCATCTAAACAAAAATCATCCCTTATTTTCATTTCTACAAAATTCTCTGTAAACTTTATCCAAAAACCCTAATGAATCAACAAAAACTACAATACCTGGTACCAAAACCAATCTTCTAACCTGGAGAACACCTCAACAACCACCACAGTCCACGCATGAAAAACTATATTAAAAAATTCAATGAGTTACCAAATATTCCATTAAACTTTCCGCCAATTTAGTTTCTACCATTCCAACAAAAAAAAAGTCATCCAGGTAAAACGGAAAAATAAACGGAACGGCATGTTGGGCGAAAGGTTCGTTTCGTATTTATCGCATCGGGACGAACCTTTAATTGAACATCGATTGTAAATTGATGAAGGAATAGGGTGCACTTCGGTAATAGCCATCGACTGGCAATAGCAGTGCCGTCTGCATCTCAAGTTTACCTTAACAGCGGAGACAAACTTAGTTGGAATCCTACATCACCTTGACGGTTTCTGTTGAGACTTCCGCCTCGTTCACTTTGCCGTCTACTTCGACCTACTTTCGGCTTTACTTCAACCCCGCTGGGAGTGCGGCAGTCACGAAACCGGCAATGGAATTTAAATATTTTATCTTCGAGGGCAAACATATTTTTAAAAATGTGCTGATTTAGTTAATTGGCCATTCGGTCACGTTGGAAACGACGAAACGAGGAAAACGTGAAACGACGTAACCACGAGCGAAAGGACGAAAGAGAGATGAAATGGTAAACGTAAAACTTTACGAATTTTTATGAGAGTTAATTCCCAAGGATCCGATGGAAACGTTTTATGGTAAATAATAAATATTAACGGAGTACCCTCGGAATATTCGTCTTGGCACAGTTAGCTGGCAAGTAACGAAGCCAGAAAACGTTTATTTTTGCACTTCGTAGACCAATAATTTACAAGTTCCTGGAGTACGTACCATAAAGCAGTTTGTTACGGAGAAATCGTCGCCGTTAAAGCCGAAGTCATAATCGTTCTCTTTCGAACGGAGGGATCGGCAGTTTCTCCGTTTAAAAATAATATTTATGATTGAAAGAGTCTCCTCTATCTCACGATTCATGTTTCAAATGCATCACGGTATCTTCTTCTTCTCTCTTTCAATTTGAATTACCATAATCAATTTACCACTGCCCTGTATTTCAATATGGACTTGGTATTAATTAATTTTTACGACTATTAAATAATCATTGGAAAAGAAATACTGTTTAAAGGGTGGCTTTACAATGTTATCGGATCGACCTTTCCAAATGCCGCCATAGAAATCTGAACCCTAATCAAATAGTTCAACGAAATGAAAATATGAGGTTCTCTGTATTACTAACTAAAGGTTATTTTTGCACTATTTCCAATATCAACCCTTTGCACTCGGAGTCACCTCTGACGTTCTCTATAAATAACTGAAAATTTTCAATTTGTCCACTTACTTCATTTTAATACTTTGCCGACCGCTAGCCGATTAATAGGCTTTTCGGGCCCAACACTTTTGGACTTTTAACTTATTAGTTGGTAGCTACGACAATTAATAAATAATTATTTTTCATTGCGGTTAACTGTGCCAAGGACTCAGTGAAGAAACTTTGCAACTTTCGGAAAGATATCAGTATCAGGGAAATATTTACGTGCAAGTGACCGATCAGAAGTGAGTGGGATGTTAAAAACTACCGGTCGGTAAAGTGTTAATAAAAAAGTATGGGAAAACATCCATCTCTTAAATTGTTGCGATACAATAAGTTCATCCCTCTTAATCACTAATAAAATGGAATATTCCCTCAGAGGGGGCAACCAAGTGATATGTGAAACTTACGATGTCCTTTCACGCAGGACATTCAAGTGCAAAGGATTAAATTCACAATTTCCTCCAATCTCATAATCAGTCGAATGTCTGCCTCTTGCAAAAATAGACAAACACAAAGTACCACTACAATCAATATTAAAAATCCAACCTTTAACAGCAACGAAATATAAAAATTTCCAACTAAAACAAAACAGTGCTTCGAAACATCCATTAATTTTCACCACCGCGTACAATAGCCTGAAATATTTCTATCCAAAGCAAAACACGATCGCGCAAATACGACGATTACCCTCGAAGATTACCCCATTCGATACTCGGTGAAAGTAGACAAGCCAGCGCTCGGCAAATCCACCGAGTAAAACATTTACATCGAGGGTGAACGTTGTAGGGTTTTAGCGAAAGAAAGAGTTGCCTGTAAAGTCGGAAAAATATGAGACTCCAGGATAAAGGCTCGCGACACCGAGACAAGCTCTCCTCTCGGGTGAAAAGGTCTGGCGAAAAAGGGCCAACACCATGGAAAGGAGGATAGAGAATTCCAGAATGAAACTTCTTCGCACGAGACAACGTTCAATAATGTGGACGGTAAGCTGGGCGGTGAATTCCCGAATTACAAGGCACTCTCATTTGAATAAACACACCGAACGACAGTGGAGTAACGCGTCTTTGTTTCACGACGGGATGAAAAAAGTGACGGGGCCCTCCCCGATGGCTAACATCTTTAGGAGGCGTTAGACACTCTCCCATGAGCCTTAATACCGAACGACGAAAAGAAGGGGAAGGAAAAAGGATGAAGTAACGTTTGTAACACAACGAACGGGCGGGGCAACGATTTTAGTCGCTGAACGACAAAGTATTTCCGTTGAGATAATGCCGAACGTGGGTGGGTCATTTCGTACACGCATCAGTCTCGACTCTGCATGGGAGAGGAGAGAACATGGGTTCAAAAACCGCGTATCGGAAATTCGATTCGTCTTATACTACTGTGATCGTGCGATACGTTGAAGAACGAAGGGAAAGGATAAGGATCTTGGTGATTCGACGAGGAGCCTCTATCTTGTGGAAGCGAATCTGACAAATTGATGGAATATTGGAATAAGAAAATAGTGACGTAGTTTTTCACGTCTGTGAGGGAATTTTTACGTCAATTGTGGTGAATCGTGTAATATAGTACCATATAACGCAGTTTCTATGTAAGTTACTTAAGTGGACCCGAATTAACACATTTTAAATTGGCAATTGCTCTTTTACGTCCTTTTTCCAAATTTCTATCGGCATTATATATTATTGTTAATTTGTCTAGAATCCTATAATTACAGATAGGTTCGGAATTATCCAGAATATGATACATCTATTAATCCTTTGAGGGCTACAAACGCATTTATGTTGTCTGAGGGAAAGTTTAATTATAGTTTAGCGTTGTATGTATACACAGTTACAGTTGGACAATTGAAACGTAATCGTTGAAATATAATTATACAAGCAGTAATTTTCCGAGCCGAAATATTGAACCGTTTACTATCCAACATTTAGGAATTAAAAGTACAAAAATAGGTCTAAATTCAATGTAAAATAAGATCCTATTTAGCGCCTAAAAGTGGCACAAATTTCCCTTTATGCCATCTTAAGGCGCAAAATAGGACGTCAATTCCAACCTCCGTTGAGGATTTACATCCCATCCAGTCCGGAGTGGAAATATTGAACCTCATTTGAACCTTTTACTGCCCAACATTTACTACCCAACAGGTCCAATTCAGGGGATAAAGGTTTTGGTGATAGCTAAATAGCAGTATCATTTTACTGAGAAGGAGTTAGAGGTTCAAATTAGGAGTTTTAATATTGAAAAGTATCATGTTAGGTTCAAATAGTAGCAAATACCATGAAAATAGGTTCAATATTTCGACTCGGGGGAGTTACAGGTTTAAATTAGGAGTTTTAGTATTGAAAAGTATCATATTAGGTTCAAATAGGTGTAAATACCATGAAAAGAGGTTCAATATTTCGACTCGGGTTATAATTTCTACATATTAATATTCTGACTTTCCGATAACAAGCTGCTTTTGAATCGCTAAATAAATAATCATCCCTCAATATTCAAAAATCCCTCCTTCCCCAAAGGGTTAAACAATCATTTAGCAAAAATCTGCCGAAAGTGACAGGAATCCGAACTCGGACCTAATAATTGGGAGACAAAATCAAATTTTGATTCCAATCGTCAAAGAAATCCTCTAAAAGTGCAGAAACGATACAGCACTGCTAAACTTTGTCAATGCAAATGCTCCAAACTGCGCAATCAAAAATGTATACAACAAATAATGCTATAAGAATTAATCGTGTTACAGAAGGTTTCACTGTCCTCGAGTGAATCTAAGATTCAAGTTGAACCTGGTATTTTTTCAAGGAAAATACAATTCTTATTTTATAAAGAGAAGCTTGGTATCTTACCTCAACGATGGTAAAAGGTGTAGGTCGCGAGTCGCTTGAAATATTCAACAGGAAACCACCGAATATTACAACAACCGAGGAGGCAAATTCGCATCCTTATTTCATGCGCTACGGATTTTACTTCGCGGCTTCCACTCTCACCGACAAACGATTCCAGCATCCTCCTAACCACTCTCCGCGACTTCTTCCTAATTCCCATTATCGTGTCTTGTATAATCTATCAATTTAAACTCCCGCGTAGAATTCTCAACAGAGATGAAACAACGAGCGCAAAACGCTAGAATTCTTCTAGGATAGAAAGTGGATTTCGCTTTGGCGGTGCATATGTAATATGCTATGCAAGAGAACGGAGGATCTTTCCGTTTCTTATTAGTCTGGCGTTCCGCACCGAAAACATCGAGAGTCGATAGGAATTCAACGGTAGCCTCTCACTAATTTTCGTTACGGTTTCTGAATCGTCGATCCTCCGCGAATAGATAAATTCCTGAACATCCATGGTGGATCTCGCCGAGAAAACGAGATCCTTGGACGCAACTGAGAATTTTCTTGCTACTACTCTATTCCAAACTATTATTTAATCGCGAGACAATGTAAAATATTCAAACCTAACCTTATTAAAAAATCGTAACTTTTCTAATTTTCTCTTTACTCTTTTTCTTGCTGTTACTCTATTCCAAACTATTATTTAATCGCGAGACAATGTAAAATATTCAAATCTATCCTGATTAAAAAATCTTAATTTTTCTAATTTTTTCTTTACCCGTTTTCTTGCTGTTACCCTATTCCGAACTATTATTCAATCTTGAGACAATGTAAAATATTCAAAACTACCCTGATTAAAAAATCCTAATTTTCTAATTTTCTCTTTACGCTCCATTTCTCTCTACTCTCTATTCTATTCTATTCTGCAGTGTTTCGTTTGGTTAGAGATACTTAGGTCGAATGAAGGTGACCTGGACCACGTCTTAGGGTGCCTATATGAGCCATGGATCCGGGTCGGGACTTAAAGGAGGAAATTATTTATCTGCTACGTGTATTACATCGGTGGACACCTAGATTAGCCACAAACGACGGAGACTAGGCCTCAAGACGCCAAAATTGACCACAAATTGCGATCAATCAGCAGAACCCTTACGTCAACCATGGGCTATTAGTGACAGAACCTAAAGTAAATGTCTTACACCTACGATACCACAGGTGACTCAAAGATTTTTCCAAAGTCAAAGAAACCAAAAGAAACTACGACTCATCGAACGCAAAGTGAAATCTTTTCCTCTACTCTCGAAACACACTTGAATTTCTCCATTCGAAACGCGGGATCCTTTCGCGGCGAAATCATCGAGAGAATAGGCAGGAATTCAGCGGTATACTATGGCTAATTTTCGTTACGGTCTCTAGCTCGTCGATTCTCAACGAGCGGATAAATTCCAGAAGAGCAATCGCAACCAATACGGCTTTTACCTAAAAGAAAAAGAAGAAGATAAAGAGAGAGAGGGACAGGGACTGTTGGTCCCCATAACTGAGAAATGCGAGTAACGCGCCAATTTCCGTGGACGCCGCCTTACGGTCGCTTCTCTGGGAAAAGCGGCGCGGCAAAATCGCGCCGGGAGGAATTTTATGACGTTGCGGGGCGCAGAAAAGCATTTATTATTTGCGGTCTTAGAGGCGATCCTCGTTATCCTCGTTACCAAGGCGAGGGTTTCGAGAAGGAGGCTCGAGACGAGTCCAAAAGTAGAAAGGAAAGAATGAGAGAGAGAAAAGCGAATAGAGGAGAGATCAAGAGAGGGAAAAAGTGAGAGAGAAGTATCGCGATTCAAACGAGTAAGCAAAGAACGCGGAGGAGGGCAGGGAGGAGAGGAGAACCAGAGAAAACAATAAGACGAAAAGAGATGTCGGAGGATGAGACGAAGAGGATGAGGAGCAACAGAGGCAAAGCAGAGAAGGACTGAGAGGAGAGTAGATAGGTACTGGCGGTGGAGTAATAACGGACTGCTCGCCATGATTATAGAGCACGAAGCAGCCGGTACGTTGCTTAAATCAACAGAGAACAGAGCCGGAGGTTTCACCTGCCGAATCAATTTTTACCTCGTTTCGAGTCTCCCTCCTTGTTTTCTCTCTTTCTCTCTCATTCCCTCTCTTTCACTCCGGCTCACGCTTCTCCCTCTTCCTTTTTACTCTCATGCACCCCATCGCTGGCCAGCATTATACCGACCGTGACCGGTTTTCCTGCTTCCCGATTGCTTTTTCACGGATCGGATCCGAAATCTCTACAAGCACCAGTTCCTCTCCCACCAGTTTCCATCCTCGACACATCTCGTCTCGAATTCACCGATCCTTCAGGGATATCGATTCTGTTGGAAATAACAGGGCAATTTCGATATTAGCTTCGTTCATGACGAAACGTTTAGAACTTCATTCGACGAGGGATGGATTTGATATAACGAGAGACATTGAAGAGAAGCTCGGGTTTCGATGCGTTTCAAAAGAGATGAAATTCCTACACTGCTCATCCACCCAAGTTTTTACTGAGACGCGTATAAAGTCACAGAATTGAATATAGGTATATATATATATATATTTTTTTAATCCAATTAGCCTCTGTCTCTCCGCCGGAGGCTCTTCTTCGAAACGCGCATCTCGTTCCTCGGGCGTACGATAAACTACTTTTACGTCCTACGTTTCATACTGATTAAAATGTAGAAAAGTTCTTCGAGGCAACGGAAACAAATGCGCTCAAAGCCTTCGAAGTACAAAAGGACTTGGCCCGCGTACAACACCAAGTACTCACTTTTACCTTTCTCGTTCTATCCTCCTTATTCTTTTCTACCGCTCCATCTTCTTTGTCTACCTCGGAACCTTATGACTTCCTAAAACGTCGTTCGCAACATTATACGGAAACTCTGTAGCGTCACCGGACATTTCGAAATTTACGAATGGCTACATTATTCAGAATAGCGAGAAGGGATCCCAAGATACAATGAGGTCTTCTGGATCTCTCTCACTCTTTTCTATGGAACGTCAGCGAAAAAGAGATCAGCACCTTTTCGACTCTTTCCCTCTATGCTTGTAGATACCTTCCTGCACGAAAGCCAGACGACACGGTCAGGTTTATGCGAGAACATCAAACCAGTCGTGGGCCGGATATCGAGGACTTTACACGAAACCAGACCCAGCCGATGTCTCGTCCGTAGCAGGAAAACGTTTTCTTCTTCCCTCGTAGCCATGAATTTCGTCTATTCGCGCTTTATGACCTCTTTCCGTTCTCGGAACAACGGTGCTTTTCACGATCCGCATGGACCAAAGTATTCGCAGACTGCCTCCTCAAGTACATACTTGACTTTGGCTCGTGGTTTCGTCATCGCGAGATATGACCGAGGCTTTCGAGGGACCTTTTCAACGTTCCCTTGAATAATCGATGTACATGCCCTTGCAAATTGATCGTCAAATTGTTAGTTCCATAAAGAAACGGATATGTCGGATGAAAACTGAAAAATCCGCTACTCTAACACGTTATCGTATGTATTCCCTCTTGGATTCTAGGATTAACATATTTAAGAGTAGGTCTGTTTTCGCAACGTATTTCCGGTGATTTCTTTATCGTTCTTAGTACTTGGACAAGCGGAGTTGGATGAATTATGTTCCTCTGTTATTTTTATTTTGACTGCCTGTACATTAACATCTTACCGACCGGTACTTTCTAACATCCTACCCGCTTCTGATCGGTCATTTGCACGCAAATATTTCCCTGATACTGATATCTCTTCGAAAATTGCAAAGTTTCTTCACTGAGTCCTTGGCATAGTTAACCGCAATGAAAAATAATAATTTATTAATTGCCGTAGTGACCAATTAATAAGTTAAGAGCCCAAAAGCCTTAGGCCTGAAAAGTCGATTAATCGACTACCGGTCGGTAAAGTGTTAACTTAGAATTAATGCTTTAACACTAGAACTACCAAGCAAGTCAAAACAACTGGTACCCAATTTTTCTCAAAAATTGTCCAAGCTTTTAGAAGAGCTATCGAGCTAAAATTCTATTTTAATAGTATAAAACACAAATTACCGAATCGATCATCTTTTTCAGCTCTTCATTTCTCTTTTTCCAAAGTAAATATTTGATATGTTCAAATATAATAGATTTAACGATGGTAGTTCGAGTGTGAAATAGAAATTTCTCTGTGATTTTTAATGATTAGTGTAGTCGAACATAGTATTAATAGTATAGAGATAATTAAATAGTCTTCTGTTCGAGTGACATATTCAATTTAATAATCATTGGAAAACTTCTAAATTTCTTATTCTATTTACCGCGTCACGACTGTCACATGTTACTGTAGGGTCAAGGGACAATTAAATGTACTGTACACAAATTAACTTTTCATTGCGTCTTCGCAATTGAATTTTAGCTGTATAAGTCAGGCTTCCAGGTTTCCAAGGTTTCAAAAAGAAACACACAAGATATCCTTGCTACATAAAATTAGAAAATGGAAGGCTGGGTCACCGAACTAGGAAGGAAAGCGTAAGTGTTTGTGTTCTTCTCCCTAGGGGGTCCCTTGAGCGAACCTGACACCGAACGCAGATCATTGATATCGTTGTAGCCTCCGAAAAATTACGTAGATATAGAAATTTCGTTGTAAAGGGAGCCATTTTCACCACTTTAATTCAGAAAGAGAACGACAGAAATAAATACGTGTTAAATGTTTCTTCGAGAGCTATCTCTCAGGTAAGTTTTATAAAAATTGGCGATCTGATGGTCAACGAAGACGAAATGTAGGAAGAGAAATAAATTTGGACGAAAGCTAAAGTCTATCCTTCTTTTGTTCCTAATTTTTAATACTATTAACACTTAATTTTTTAAACTATTAACATTTGGAAATCGTGGGTACAGAAGAATTACTAGCTTTACTTTTCTTACTTGCAGACTAAGATATTTAACCCTTTGCTGTCATGTTTTATTAAGAACAAAATATGGAATCGCTCTCAAAACAAACATACTAAAATCTTAGTAAAAATTATATATACCTGAGAAACATGTTGATTCTTTGCTTTGGTAGCTGAGAGTAGACATACAATGACAACGGTGAAATTGCTTTGGTGGCTGGGAAGAGTTGTACGCCCGCCAACTAAGGGTTGAAACCACTGTGAGGGTGAATTACCAAGCAGCTCGCAAAAAGGGGGCATTTGTGATGCAGAATCTCATCTTCGAAAATATTATACGCGCACTAATACGCGAAAATGTGCGAACGCGATCACGGAGCAGTGATTACTCGTCGGCGGTCACGGGGGAACTGATAGCGAGGCAAGGTGAGCATCGAAATGACTTATTGTTATGATTCGAACGATACCTGTAGGTTACGGTTTGCTGAGTTCCGCCGAGTATGTTTTGACAACACACCTGGTCAATGTCTTCTTGGCCAGTGAAGTGGCAATACCTACTCTCGTTTCTCATAGAATTAATTTAACAATTGTAAATGGAATTAAACGATATTATTTATTTATATAAACAAATCATTTCTGGCCCATGGTTCCTCTTACAATTAGACATTTTACCTACCTAACAGCTAATAAAAAACTGTGCTACCTTTTCACGCATTTTGCGACGTTTTTTAGCAAATCTCCAAGGGGTGTAGCCCCCTGAAAGCCTTGGTAACTACCGTTGAAACACCTTGTACCTTCATATCCATAATATCAGAATCAGCCTAGGTCAAAGTGCAGAAGCCAAGTACACACAACTCCCGTGCACTTACCAAGTTGTTTCCAACGTATCATGGACTTTTCAGCGATTATTATTGAACGAATTTGATTTACAGCGCGAATTTGAAACACATCCTCATTATCAGCTGCAACGCCATTGAACTCGATCGTTAATAATACATTAATGTATGAATAAGGGTCAAACGGTGTAACGTTCCAGCAAAAAGCTTCACGGATAAGGTGCATACGCAAGTAACTGCACACGCTAGCGATCATCTAAGCGAATACGCAAGTAAGTGCGCATGCTCCCGCGCGAAAGAGAAATTTCGAGAGGTACGTCTCGCGGAATAACGTTAAACCTCCAACCTGTCTGTTATCAGAGACGCCGGAGCCGATGGAGGTGCATTAAACGGGCATTAGCTTAACATTCCCCTCGTCAGCGCCATTCACAGATACGTGCACGCACACGCAAACCTCATCCACGGACGCACGCGTTTCTACATGCAGGCCATTCGATCCGGTCGCAGCTGCCGATCCGTTTGACTCGCACGTGCACCAGACGGCTTAAGTGAATTGAAGCGCGAGTTGCAAATTCGTTCGAATTTTTCCGGCCGGCCGACTTCGCATAAGAATGTTGAGAGAGCAAGAAAGAGACAGATGACTTTGCCGAACGTGGACTTTCGATCGGTTGCTGATTATTTTCAAATGTTTCAAATAGTTGGGTGATGTTGTATAGCGCGGATAAAGTGCTTTTTACACATGTCTTGTAACACGAGCGTGGCACTCGAGGAATGGTAATTGATAATAGCCGATGTGATTACGTTGGACACGGAGTATGAAAGGGTTGGTTGGTATTGTGTTAGTACTGACGAGAGATAATAACGGAGTGGACAGCTTATGGGGTTTGGCGAGCGTGAAATAAAAGTAGCAGCGGTTAAAGATTTGTGAATTGTTGCGGAGAAAGTATTCAAAGTGGAGAAACTGTGGTGGGATAATAGAATATTGTTTTAGAAATAACTTAGAAGTTTTAGATGGAAAAATAACTTGCAAACGGTAGGATAATTGTTAGATGCACTCGAGGAATGGTAATTGATAATTGAGCCGATATGATTACGTTGGACAAGGAATAGGAAAGAATTGGTTGATATTATGCTGGTGCTGACGAAAGATAATAACGGAGTGGACAGCTTATGGGGTTTGGCGAGCGTGAAATACAAGTAGCAGCGGTTAAAGATTTGTGAATTGTTGCGGAGAAAGTATTCAAAGTGGAGAAACTGTGGTGGGATAATAGAATATTGTTTTAGAAATAACTTAGAAGTTTTAGACGGAGAAATAATTTGCAAACGGTAGGCTAATTGTTAGATGCACTCAAGGAATGGTAATAGATAATAGCCGATGTGATTACGTTGGACACGGAGTATGAAAGGGTTGGTTGGTATTATGTTAGTGCTGACGAGAGATAATAACGGAGTGGACAGCTTATGGGGTTTGGCCAGCGTGAAATAAAAGTAGCGACGGTCAAAGATTTGTGAATTGTTGCGGAGAAAGTATTCAAAGTGGAGAAACTACGATAACAAGATAATAAAATATTGTTTTAGAATTAAGTTACAAGTTTCAGAATGAGAAGTAATTTGCAAAAGATTGTAGAATTGTTAGATACACTCTAGAAATAGTAATTGATAATAGAGCCGACGTGATTACGTTGGAGAAGGAATAGGAAAGGGTTGGTTGATATTCTGCTCGTGCTGACAAGAGGTAATAACGGAGTGGACAGCTTATGGGGTTTGGCCAGCATGAAATAAAAGTAGCGACGGTCAAAGATTTGTGAATTGTTGCGGAGAAAATATTCAAAGTGGAGAAACTACGATAACAAGATAATAAAATATTTTTTTAGAATTAACTTAGAAGTTTTAGACGGAGAAATAATTTGTAAAAGGCAGGATAATTATTAGATGAGCCCGTTTTTTTTATATCTTACGAAATCACCTAAATTCTGTTCATCGAGACAAAGGAAAATATAGAAACGTTGAAATGAAATTGAAAGCAATTTCCACTGGGAATCCTCAGGCAAAAATTGATTTATCTCTCGACAATAAAATATGCCTCTAGGTGTACAGTTTACGCTAGCATTATCCATAAATTATGTTATATTTCATTACCGATTATTATATCATAGCTGGAGGCGTTTAGTAAAGCCTTAATAATGTAAAAACACAGTAGAATACGTCTGCTTTAAGTATTACTATATTATTCTTCGGCCTGAATTAATTTCCTCCGTTCTCGTGGCATTGCCTCGAAATAAGTCGGATCAACTGGCAGCCCATTGCGTGAGGCTCGCAGACCGCAAAAAGTTAATACCCGTGAACCGATATATCGGCTTTTAGATATTTACCAGAAATACATTGAAGCGATGTATTGACTTTCCAGAAGAAAAAACACGAATAATTTTTGACGTTACCATCAACAACTTTATTCCCTCCGCCTTCTGTATATTTAAAGACAATTTAATATCGAACGTGTTAACAAAAACATCAGAAGAACCGTGAAAAAAAATTCCAAAATTCTCGTAGAATCGTAAAAAGAAAATTATTCCTCTATAAAAGTAATTCTATTACTCCGATATTTCAAACCGTGAAACGTAACAACCATGAATTTCAGCTACATATTAACAAAGTTAAATTCATTCCGTGAAAATTGAAAAATAACATATCTCTATTTTCCTGTCTCAAAGTTTATACCACACAACCTAACCATCTCTTTCATCCTCACAAAAGTCATTTGTTTCACGATACCCCAAATAAAAAGCCTTGACCCGAATCATTTGCTTCTCCCTACTTCAAACAACAGTCTTCGATCCACAATCTAAAAAAAATTTCCTACGCCACAACAACCAAAATCCTCTTCGCACATGTTTGAACTCTTCTCAATGTCTTTTCCAATCCGAATAGCAACGTTTCGGGTTCAACGACTCGTAAACTTCTATCTTACCTAACACCGCGTACTCTCGCAAAGATTCTCATCCTATTACAAGATCAGTTACTCATTCTAATTCCACACCAGCAACGAAACCCATTTCCAATCTACCATCCACCAGCTCGCATCTACGTTCCAACCATCGTTCCATCCTCCGATAGAAAACATTGTCGACGTCAGAATATTTACGATCCATCGAACCACGGAAAATATTTCAACAACGAAACCTCGACGTTGGTTAATTAAAATCCAATAGAAAAACTCGATCTTACCGAACGTCGTTCCCTCCGGCATTACAACGTTCTCCAACTATCTCGCGGTTACTTTCCAACGTGGACCACAAGAACTATGGATGAAGAGGTCTTATTAATCCCATTATCAGAGACTTATATACCCTGTGTACTCGCGTAATCCAAGAAAAGAAAAAAAAGATACCTCCATCCTTCGGTCGGCAGACGGTCGACGGTGAAAGGCGGCGTTCCGGGGTCTCCGAAGGGATAAGATAAGAGAGGCAGCTTATGACGAGCCTCCGCAAAACGAGATCCTCGTTGCGGCTCGGCACCGAGGGCAGCCTGCCGTGAAATGCATTACGTATGCATCGCGCTATCACGCCGGGAATCCGAGTCCAGACATTCGCTAATTCGCGCGCCACGCTCGGGATTTCCTCGAGCGGAAACTGGTCCACGCCGGAAGACGTATAGGTACGCGGGCATTATGAATTCTCGGTCGTGCCGAGCCACTTTGTCCTGCCCCTTTCCATTTCTTTTCTTATTGAAATAAGGGAGAAAATTAATCGGTGAATGCCACGTTCCCGTGGAGACTATGGGGTTGGATTCACGTGATACCGGAAGATCGATTGTGCCGTGGCCAACCTTCCTAATTAGAACTACCCGCTCGATATTCTGACAGAGAAAAAATTCTTTCAGAGAAAATCGTGATAACTTGAACTGTTTACTTGTTCGATCAGTAATTACTAGACTCCGGATGTTTATGCATTTATGACAAAATGAATACGGCTAAAATACACAAAACGAACATAATATAAAAATATATCCGAAATATCCAAAGTATGGTATTCGTTGTAACATTTATCGAGTGCAACAAATCCCTAAATAGGTTCTCTTGTCTTATCTGCATTTGTTGAATATGAAATTTGCATAAACACCCGGAGTTTAGTAATTACATTTTTGTAATATTATATCAAATATTTGTGAGCACGCTAATATAATTGCTCATTGGTTAAATTTCTTCGAGCTTTCATCAGACGCGTTCAACAAGAAACTTAGACCAGTATTAAATATTAAACTATGAAATACTGCGCATTTTGTATATTCTATTGTTAGTTGAAATTTAATTGCCTATTAGTATTTATATTTAAGAACTTTTATTCTCATTTTTGTCATAATTATTCTATTTGTAGTGTTTTACATTTCTCATGCTTTTTGTTGTGAAGGGTGATTCCAGTATAATAAATAAATAAAAATATAGTCGATGTTCTAGGAAAAATGAATGGATTACGATAAATTAGTTAAAACAGAAATGTTCAACGTTAACCATTAATATTGAGATTACGTTGACAATTAAGCACTTGGAGAAGCTGTTTAGGATCGATTGTACCATCTCGAGATAGATCGTAGTGTAGTCTAAGTCCGTGTAAAGTGGATGGAACGATTCGCTGGCTGAAGTCCTGTAAATCAGGACCAAAGGGAGATCATCTAGAGATTTCTGCGAGTAGGCTTCTCTGTAGCCGTTCGAACGTAACTAATAATCAGATTAAGACCGAGCGACCCCGCCGAATACCTATGTGCATAGAGGCTGATTCCGAATGTAATCGGAGCAACCTGAGGTCGATACGATACTAGGCTAGAGAAGCTAGTTTCGTCACACGTATCTATCTACGAGTACGCGCTGAAATATGTAGCGGAAGATTCGAGGTTTAGGTGTCTTTGTTTGGATCGAGGAAATTGGAAGAGGATTTTAGCTCTTCCGCGGTGATTTTCCGTTGGATTACGAAAAGGTAGGTGCGAATGGGTGCAAAGCTCACAGGAAGGACGATGAAGGCGATAAAGAGCAAAGACACTGTGAACGTAAGAGGAAATGAAAATTCAGTTAGTGGAAAAGTACAAAGAAGAGAATTTTTCTCTAAAGTTACATACGGGGAGAATAGAGGTTGCGGAGGAAGTAAATTAAACGTAAGAATATGTAGCTAAGAATGGGGAAGAAAATAGAAGTTAGTGATGGGGAAGAAAAGGGCGTAGAAAAGTATCTAAATGAATTAACCCCTCTATTTCTAATGATTTTACCATAAAACTACTTAAAGTAAATCGTTACGTGATCAATGAATGGAAGACTGGAAGATCAACGTCGAGAACCTGTGAAATGACGAATGTGGTTGTCTATTGAAACCATTACTTTCTACAAAAACTATGCAGGAATAAATATTTTCTTGGAAGAGTTTAACTTCTATTTTTTAACATTGGATTTACAGAAACCGTGAAATTTGCGGAATTTTACCTTTTTAAAAGTTCCTTCTAAACACATAGAGACATAGTACATATATTTATTATAATATACCTATTTAAGTATTAGAATTACTTAATTACTTAAGTACTCATTTTCTTTGCCGCCTGATCCATCTATTTCCGAAGTCCTAATTTAATTTATTGCGGTGTAACAGATTTCTTGTCCGTAAATTTAGTGTTAAGAGTTAAACTGTAGATTCGGATATAGAGACATAGTACATATATTTATTATAATATACCTATTTAAGTATTAGAATTACTTAATTACTTAAGTAATCATTTCCTTTGCCACCTGATCCATCTATTTCCAAAGTCCTAATTTAATTTATTGCAGTATAACAGATTTCACTTCCGTAAATTTGGTGTTAAGAGTTAAGCTGTAGATTCGGATATAGAGACACGTGAACACAAGTGCAAAGAAGAATAAACGAGGTCAAAATGGTGGAAGTAAACTTAGATATAAGATAGGCAAAAATAACGTTAATATCGAATAACAGAGGTACGTCCAAATAGGATCAAAAGGTTCGTGCAAAAAGAGAATAAATTCCTCGTCAGCAGTAAGCTACAAGGCGCTATTAGTATTTCACTCAAATAATAACCGGTCACGCCCAGAACGGCCTAAAGTTACTTAATACCGGTTCGAGCAATAAACGAAGGAATTAGAGTCTATTATCTCGTTGGGAGTATAATCAGAACGCCGGGACTAATTCGAGAACGCGAGTGCAGACATACGGTGACCACAGTCGATCCCATTACATTTATAATTGTTCCACGATATCGGTGAAATTATAGGGAAATTTGAAATGCGCCGACAGGAATGGGAAATCTCGCCTAGCCTCAGAATGACATCGGTTCAAATCAAACTAATTGTGGTGAGACCGCGGATAGCGTTTGCGCGCTTGTAAATCGTGTGTGCGAAATTAAATATGCAATGCGAATGATGCCAAATGGCCTCGCGTGTCCCAACATTTATTGACTCTCTGACATTACCAGACGACGATAACAACATCGCGATTGGAAAACCGTGGTGCAATCGGTACGGCAAATTGGTGCAACGATGTCGAATCATTTTCCATTGGAAATTCTCGACGATACCTTGCCATCGGAAGAGTTGCAAGTGATGTAATACCTTCCATAAAATAGGATTGAAACTATACACCAATTCTGTGCTACTATAACACGAAATTTTTTAAATATTCAACGTTATACTGTTACGAAACGGATAACACTTTGTCTTTGCAAGGGGATGATTTAAACTCGCGAATATTATATATATAAGTTTATTATATTTAATAATGTCTATATTTACTTCTTTGTAGTAATACTCGTCTGTGAGAATGAAAAGTGCGTGGTTCTTTTTTAAAGTTAGAAGAAATTACAAATGAAGACAGGGCCCTCGGTACATAAAATCCCATAACTGAAAGAAGACTAAGGAGCGACGAAGTCTCTCCTTTCCAATCGCCTATTTTCGCCATTTTGTTTATAGAATTCCAAAACACGTTTCCTAAAGTAAATACTGCGCATAATCGTAGCATTCCCATGTTCTTATTTTCCATTTGGATAAATGCCACATGGCGATCCCCTGCATCAATAAGACCGACATTCTTTTACTTAAAATTAGCCATCTTTAAGTTGTCGGTGGGGATGATTTTTGCGACGGGTGTGATGTACCCTTCGCGCAGTTTGTATACATGTGTCTGTGTGTGTTTATCTTACATGAGAGTTGTAAATTGATAATAGTAATTATAATAATAATAATATCGATAATAATGGATGATAATAACAACAGTAACAATTATGGTGATGATATAATGCAGAGTGTTCTGGTTAAAGTTAGAACATAACAACACTTACAAAGTAATATCCAACAAAGTTCCAAAAACAAAAAAAAATGAGACTCAAAGCCAAAGTCGGTAGAGCGATAAACCCTCGAGATGTTTTCACCGCCTTCGTGCTAGCCGATCTCCTCCTATTTCATACTTTTGATAAATCTCCATTTTTTTCTTCATTCCAGTTTTTTTTTTAATAAAAACGACACTTCCTCGGCCGAGCCGTTAGGTCACGAACATCCCTTTCGCAGCGATATTTATGCTCTTACGTCACGAGAGAAATATCGTACAACAAGAATCTTGCGAGAACTCGCGCGCTCGCTCGCCTTCCTACGTATCACCTCGCTTTATATGAAAGTACGTAAGTATAATACGTACATAAACGTGTACAGACATCACTTGTACACACTGACGAAGGCTTAAACATACATACGCGAAACCTTTGCAGCCAGAGTGCCGCGTGTTTTTGCTCGCGCATTAATTAAACTCTAACTTCAGCAACTGACTGCACGGGCCAGACGTAATTTTCCACCGCGTGACCCTCGCGCTTTGATCCTCCATGACTGAGTTCAAACGTGTCCCGGTCAGTTTTCGGAACGGCCGAAAACATTTGGCGTGAAAATTTCGGAACCGAGAAAACGTTATTAACTTCAACCGTCGATTATTGCGTGGCATGCTGCGTTCGGCTTGTTCCGCCTGGAATAACAATTCTTTTTTTTTCACAGTATTTTTTTTTTCGCCCGCCGATACTCGCGTGAAATTGTATCGCGAAATATTCGTTTTGCGAATGGGATTCTGTAAGGTGGAATTGAGAGTTTTATGGGAGATGGGACGGTGTTTTGGAGAAATTTATTATTAGTCAGTAAAAATGAATTTAACGCTAGATTTACGGAGCCAATTTGGTTCATTCAAAATTTGATTACTATATATATATATTACTATATATATATAATATATTGGTTGGTTAAATTGATTTGAAACTATTTTCTTTGCAAAAAACTTCAATTTTCTTGTACGTGTCAAGTAGAGTCACTTCAGAGAAATAGGTATATCGACATCCGTAAATGTAAGTGTAAATGGATTTGATGATGAATGGAAAGAGTTGAGGAAAAAAAGTTTGTAATGTGTTATGTTAGGTGTGCTTTGGAATTGCGGTGGTAATTTTAGCGATAAACGGAAAATTTGCGAAATGAATGAACAGATTTGGACTAAGTGAAAGAAGTTTGGTGGAGATACGTCGTGTGGGTAATTATTAACTCGGATAATAGTTGGATATGGCGAGAGTGATTTATAATGTGTCGTTACAAATGTACGATTTGGTATTGTAATTTGAGATGAAATTTAAAAATAACTTATACGAATGTAATGTATATAATGCACAAAAGAGCTTTGTTTTTTGAAATTCAATGGACAAACGCTGTCACAATTACATTGTGACGTGCAACGTGCATTGTTGAAATTCTGGGAGTATTATAAATTTATTGTAAAAGTATAATCGTATTTTGAGTGAAAATGTGAAATTCAGCAGTATGAAATCCTAAAGCAGGATAAATTTTTCACATTCAAATTTGAAAAATGTTTTACACAATATTGCGAGTAATATTCTCCAGGTTATTTTAAGGTATCATAATGAAAAATCCTACTTTCATTAAAATTCAAGCACCGCATAAAATTCATTCTCATTGCAAATTTATTGTAAAAAAAAGAAAGCCAAAACTGTTTTAAGGGAGATATCAAAATTTTTACTTCTCAAATTCGCGAAATATATTATACAATATTCCAAATAATAATCTCCATAGCTTTTTACGATGTTGGAACACCAAATCTATTATAATGAAAGTACCATAATGAAAACACCTACTTCCATTGAAATTAAACCATCACACAGAATCTTCACCCATTACCATGAAAATTCTACAAGGATGCTGCTATTGTAGTATCATTACCCATAACATCGTCATACATGCAGGTCGTTGAATAATAATGCTTTTTGGTAATACACCAAAACAATAATGCTCTTTTAATCAAAATAATAATCTAGTAGAAGAAGTCAAGCACTCATTGTCAGTTCTTTGACTTTCATTTTCATCGGCACACATCGTTCTTTAAATGTTAAACATAATTGAATTAACAATTATCTTCTGTAATTCTGTGAACTTCTTTAGAAATTCTCTCTTTGCAGCGATCTCACTTTTTCTCCCTGTTCCAAAATTGGAGTAATCTACATAATACATTAAGTTGCTCAGTGTTATAATTTTGGAACAACTTCAAATGACTATTTTTTCCAAAATCTTTATTCATATAAATCTATTAAACCTTATTTATGGCTATGCTATTTAAGTTTGAAAGACTTTCGCAAATAAAATCAGGCCAAAATTACTTTTTTTACACTATTTCTTTCCTATTCTTGTAACCTTCAAAGGATTTTCATTAACTTAAAAATAATTACTGGTCACTGAAACTATGAAAATCATTGAAATTTCTTATGACTTTCAAATGATAATACTCACAAATTCGCTGATATACTCATTATTTAAATACTGCGCTAAAAAATTAGAATGCTACGTTACATAATACTATTTTTACCTTTAACATTTTTGACCTACAAAGATGTGATATTAACACTTTACCGACCGGTATTTTTTTAACATCCTACCCCTTTGTGACTGATCACTTGGCCATAAATACTTCCTTGATACAGATATCTATTGGAAAATTACAAATTCTCGTCACTGAGTCCTTAACACAGGTAACCGCAATGATAAATGATAATTCATTAATTGGAGTGGCAACCAATTAATAAGTTAAAAGTTCACAGGCGTTGGGTCCGAAAAGCCTATTAATGGGCTTCCGGTCGGTAAAGTGTTAATAGAAAAAATTCCCTCCAAGAGAGATCATTTAAGTGAAGAACAACGACTTGCATTCAACATGTCAATGGACATTTCGCAAATTCTATGAATCATACCATAACACAACATCACAAACTCCATGATTCTTAAGCACCAGAGGATTATTTTTACGAATGAGACAAATGACGAACATTAAATAATACCGGATCTAGTAAAAGTGGTTACTGTAGAAGGTACTCGAGACTGCATAATGGCCCTTGACGATGATTTTCAGGTACAACGCCTTGTTTGAATCTCACCGTCGCGTCGTGTTTCTCGGAATAAAAGGAGCACTTGTGAGTAAGGTAAGCAAGCATTTCTCAGAGCCGTCGACCGGCCATAATCGATCAGTTGGATGTTGAAAAGCGGCCCGAGCAATTTCGCACAGAGAGATATATACAAGACTCGACCTCCGCCACTTGATCGAGGGCCGCCCAACTTACACCGTCGAATATCGCATAAAATGCAGAAATGATATAGCACGGAAACTGTACACGGTGTGCATACGAATATCTGTTTTATTTGAATTTCGATTTACAGATTTTAATTATTTTAATGATGTTAATTAAATGGGAATGGTCGATTAGTGGACGAAACGTTATATATTGATAGATTAATGAAATTCATTAATTATTTTGTTTTGACTAATTTGCAGGTTGACAGTGAATGTGGGTCGAGATTATATAAGACCCATTAAATTTTTTGATATAATAATTTTTGAGGCACTTTGAAATTGACTTCCATTTATCGCGTCACGAGTAGCTCTCATTATTGTAGGCCAAGGGGTTAACACTGCAAATATAATGAATAAATACCGTGGAGAAAGAAAAATCAAGAGGTGAAAAAGATGATTAATTAAGTAATATAAGTTCTATAAGATAGAAGAGGACTAATTACCTAATTCATGGTACCTCTACCAGCTAGGAGAATTTACAGCAAAAATTGTGATCACCTTCCCACTTTTAGTGCTAAGAGACATTAGGACCTGCGAAAAATTGTAATAAAATGCAAGAGGAGTTTTTGTCCAAAAACATTCCTCATACGGACATATTATTCATTCTACTTGAACTCGAAAGTATATCAAGTAAATTAAGTATTTATGTGTTATCTATGGAGCACCATTATGTTTCCTTGCTTTGAAATGTGTTAAAATAGTCTATCAAATTTCTAAGTGCCTTCTATACCTAGTAGCAGCAACAAATACCAAATTATATTTCGAAAATATTCTTTCGCATATTGAAAGTATTGTAATATCAAATTTGAATGGAAATATTAGATTTGTTATATTTTCGTATCAATGCGCTGGAAAAATTTTTCCTTTCAACTGTAACTTTATAGTTAGCGATTCAACAAAAGTGTCATGGGACGTATTTGCTTTACGCACGACGACTACATTCGTCATCGTTTCTCATTGCGCATTCAGTCTGTGCTTTCGAAAAAGCAATAAAACGCTTAACAGGTTAACCTCTTTTGGAATGCTGATGCATAGGTGCGTGTTTAGATTTAAGTTACCGTCGGATATTCCGAAACGGAAATAACCGGTGAAGTCACTGATAAATACCCGGAAATTAGTTGCATCGATACTATGGAACACTGCGGGATAATATTTCGCTGATAACTCTGCCAATTATCAATTAACAAATATAGTATCAGCAGAAAACAATTCTTGGATCCAAACTTAATCCCTCGGTGGTTTTTAACGAGCGCATTCACGAGGAAATTATTCCTCTTTAACCCTCTATCGTCATAATTTTTTGTGGTTTCCGAAAATCAGTTTCACGATAGCATAAACAGAAAATGATAAAAATAGTATTTTAGATGATGGATTAAATCTGAATTTTGCACATTGAATCGCAAAGAAATTCATGATTTTCACGAGCTAAATTATAATATTTGAAAAAGTTGAAAATTTGACTTTGAAGAATAGAAGCTTACATGTGTCGAAGTCACAGGGGCCCATAAAAATGTAAGTAATACTAACTGCAAGTATTCTGTGATTAAAACAAAATAGCTTCTGCTAAAAAAAATTGAAAAATCTATCTTCTAATAAAATACATTCCACTGTAACAACTGAAATTTGTAACAACAATATTCAAAAAAATTGTATTTATTGTATTTGTCGTACTAATGCATTTTGGAAAAACAAAATTACCGGTTTATCAAATAAACTATCGTTCATATTTGTTATTTAGCTATAACTCAAATTTCTAGTAATTCTATTTACTCCACATTCGACGAATATACTCGTCATATTTCAATTACTCAAAAACGCGTGTCCAAAATAAAAATCTACCATTAAATAATAAAAAAATCGATCTTCAAAGGCTCAAAAACGTACCGCCAGGTGTTCAAAGGTACTTTGTACCTGATCAATCGGCTACAAAGTAGAACCATGTACTCGCGTCTTAAATCATTACGTGTTCGCGATATAAGTCATAATTTCATTTCGTCGATACGATCGGCCCGAACGTTCCGTTCACGAAAACAAATTCGAATGTCCAATATCGATAAAGAAATGAAAGAGAAAGAGGAGAAGGTGGAGGAGGAGGAAGAGGATGAGGATCGTCTCTGTCCAAGTTGGTCAAACGAAAGCAACGTCCGTAGGAAGAGTAAGCAGGCAACATTTCTCAGGCAGACCGACGTGGAACCATAATCAATCCGGTGGATGTTGAAAAGAGGCGCGAGCTATCTCGTCCAAGGATCCACGACGGTTCCAGCTCTCTCAGCGGGAAGTCCACCCTATGTATCTCCTTCGTAGCGCGCGAACTCCTAAAAATTGCTCACAAAAGACCATTTTCCGGGACTTTTGTACATACACCTTCCGGTATTAAACTTTTATCCCTCGAGACGTTGGAGGTAACAAAATCGTATACACTATGTTTTGTTTAACTAGAAATAGTGGAGTATTTTTGTAAAAGATGTTTGGAGAACATCATATTTTAGAAATTATTAGTTTACTGATTGCCATTAGAAATGTAGAAATTACCATAGAAATTATTTCTTTACTGATTACCATTAGAAATATAGAAATTATTTCTTTATTGATTACGATTAGAAATATAGAAATTATTTGTTTACTGATTACCATTAGAAATGTAGAAATTGCTATAGAAATTATTTGTTTACTGATTAACCTTAGAAATATAGAAACTATCATAGAAATTATTTCTTTACTGATTACCATTAGGAATGTAGAAATTGCCAAAGAAATTATTTGCTTACTGATTACCATTAGGAATGTAGAGATTACCATAGAAATTATTTCTTTACTGATTACCATTACGAATGTAGAAATTGACAAAGAAATTATTTTTTTACTGATTACCATTAGGAATGTAGAGATTACCATAGAAATTATTTCTTTACTGATTACCATTACGAATGTAGAAATTGCCAAAGAAATTATTTGTTTACTGATTACCATTAGGAATGTAGAGATTACCATAGAAATTATTTCTTTACTGATTACCATTAGAAATGTAGACATTACCATAGAAATTATTTGTTTACTGATTACTATTAGGAATATAGAAATTACCAAAGAAATTATTTGTTTACTGATTAATACATTACCCGCTGCAATCCAAAAATAGAAAAAAAAATTAAGATAACTGTGTAATGAGATTCATACTATCCAACTAGCAAAAGAAAATGAAAATGTCCCCAAAAAGAGACATTGGCGGGTAACAAGTTAAATGGCCGGAATTTTGACTTTTTCAGGAAAGATGTTTGATGCGGTGAGAGATATCATTATTGAATTTCTTGAATTTATATATAAAAAATTCTGGGATAAATCTATTGATGTAAATTCGATTTTTTGTGAATTAAGATGGATATTTGCACTGTCAGTCTGTAATCGTGTATAAAATTACATGTCACCGTTAGAAAGAAATTTGCTTTGAAATCTTCGCTATCCTAACTGTAAAAAAAAAACAATTTGCTAAATAAAATGTGTTCCTTTGGGCCAAACAAGATAGCTGAAACAGTTTGTTTGATAATTTTAATCCTTCCAGTTAAACGAAACATCCTTCCGCTTGAAACTCGACAAAGAACGCAACGATAGAAAAGAGGTCGTGGATAGATTCGAAAGAAACGTTCACCCGCACAGAGATATCAATTTCCTCAGTATGGAATTTTGACACGAAGTACAATCGGAAAGTAATGGAAAGAGAATTCTTTATTTATCCAGGGAATTGTAATAGTTCGTAGATCGGATCAATCTGGCATGTGCGCGTGATCCTATCCTCCACGTTTCTGTGTGCGTTTCAACGATAATCCAGCATTCCCAAAAATGCAATCCGACAGCAGTAAAATGAAATAAATAAATCAACACTTTCCTCCACTCCACGTTGAATCGTCCAACGTGAATTAATTCTCGATAGAACAATAAAAGAAAACAAAAAAGAAAACGGAAAAAGAAGAAAGACAGCAAGGTAAACAGAAATCACATTCGATAACGAACCAAACGAAGCCCATAAACGTCCAACCCATCGTTCCGTTTCGAGGCGGGCAATTCCAACGAAAGGAAAAACGAGAAATCCGGGTGTCTCAATTATTCAAAAATCGCAGCAGAGGAAATTAGACGATCTCGGCCTTATCTGGGATCTCGTTAAAACACAAATCCGATCCCGTAACGCCCCGTAGAGTAAAAATCCTTACTATTTCCATCCAATTAGCACACGTAATCCCTTTCCATTACCGAAAGCTTGGCTTATACGTGCCGATAGAGCGTCGTTCAAAATCGATCCGGGCAAAGAGCCACACGGAAGGAAGAAACGATCCGGTAAATCCAAACGAAGAATAAGAAGGTGGTACGAGGAAGAAGAAGAAACAAGAGGAAGAGATAGAAAACGAAGGGAAGAGAAGATAGCAAACGAACACGAGAGAAGAAGAATAAAGGGAGAAAGGGTTAAGAAGCAAGGTAAGGCGAGGAGCCTATAATCGATCCGGCGTGCGCTGAAAGGAAGGAGGCGCGAGCTATCTCGCGCTCGTGAGCTGAAAAGAACAAGGAGAAACGGTGTCCAAGACTTCAGGGATGGTGTTGCGGGCTCTCTCGCAGCGGGAAGTCCAAAGTTCGTGCAGAAGGGACTACGTCGGCGTCGTTCCCGGTTAACTAGATGCCAGCCGAGATTCCATGGTGAAGGGTTGGACGGACGGACTTGGCGGAGGTAATCATAAAGCTACGACCGGGAGAAGAAGAAGATGATGAAGAGGAGGAAGAGGTGGAGGAAAAGGTAGAGGAGAACGAAAAGGAAGAGAAAGACGAAGAGAGACAGCCTCAGGGCTGCCAGTGCGGCCTGGAAGCGTGTCAGTAAATTTAACCTAACCGAATGCCGGGGCATAAACCCCTCTTTTTTTCCCTTCGCCGCTTCCTCCTCGTCCGCATCTTTCTGCATCGAAGTAGGCCCTCGCTCGTCGAGACGTCGATTGCTCCAACGTTGCACCGTTATAAAGAATCTTACCTGGGGTATTGCATAAATATCGGATAAACTTGGTCGAGCGAGATATTGAAAACGATCGTAACGTGAAACACTCGATGCACCAGCGAGGGAGTTTAATTTATAGAAGAAGGGTAAAAGACTGGATTCGTCTCGTCGACTGATAAATGTAACTCTCCGTCTGCGTGTAATTTATTCAGACGATTGGAATTCACTGGCCGAAATAGAAGAATCTACGCACAGTGTTCTGAAAGAACGTCCTATACCGAGTCGCATACCTTTCCTCCGTCCACAGGATGTTTCTTCCTGCAACTTTTAGCATCTAACATGGACGATCTACCTATATCAGACTCACCTTCGAATACCTCGTAACGTAGAAGGAAGAAGAAGGTCCGAGCAACCCGAATTACACACTCTTCTTCGGAGGGTTCGAGGCTTCGTTCTTTCTCACTTCGAAGATCGTTATCGTGCGAGCTTGGATGCCTCATCGACGACCTACGACGGAGGAGGAACATCGCTCGATTCTCTTCTCGAAGGTCGGAGGTTGAACATTGCTCGATCGACAGCTGCCATGGAGTCACCTCCACCTCTTACGTAGGTGAGATTCCATTGCGAGTCACTCGTGTTTTATTTGTTATTCGTTTTTTCACGATGGGGCGAATCGTAAGATGTCTAGCGACGTCGAAGCGATCGTTGAGGATTCCTGAAATAAAACGAGTCGAATGGATGGGAATATTCTGTGAATACGCGCACCGAGGTTGAAATCGTAGAGGAGAGTCGGAGACTTGTTTTTGTCCGGTTTGGGTTGAAATGGGTTTGGTCATTTTGTGAAGGGTTTAAGGTATGCTGGTGAGTTTAGAGATATTGAAAAATTCTCTTTAAATGGACATTCGAATTTTAGGGGCTGTGTTGGTTGAAGTTAAGGGCTCGGACTTCCAATTAGTGGGATTCTGTTTGTAAATTCCCCTTTAGCCTTTGGGAGATGTCTTCTAAATTATTATTTAATACATGGTAGCCAGAGTGCTTTGGAATTCTCGTAAAATTGAAAGTTCTAGGTGAAATAATAATGGCGGTTAATATCAAGATGCAGAGCGATAGTAATTCGAATAATTCATTTTTACTTGATAAACATTGTCCTTTAGCACGTCGACTACCATGGGGGTCAGCGGTAACCGTCGCTATTGAATTCAATAAACTTTCATATGACTTTTTAATTGTAATATTTACGAATTTTCTAACACGTACTGAATCTATATCTATTTGGGTCTTTAAGGATTCTGCTTTTCAAAGATGATATTTCAATAGGAAAAGTATCACTTTAGCAGAAATGATAAAACGACTGAAATATCAGTGACGTTCAACGTGTTAACCCCTTAGGATTTCTTTTGTCACTGCCTTAGCAATAATTCAGATTTAAATTGGTAAATTTATAAATTAATCGATGATTACTGATACACCATGTAATTTATCGTAATATTAATATTATAGGAATAATTATATCGTGTCGCATCTTACTGATATTTTCAATTTCACAGGTTTTGAAAAATTTGAAAATCAATTCAATTTACCGTATCATTAGTGTCACTCATTATTGTACTGTAAGTGGGGGTTAACGCCATTACTGTCGTGGTCTCTAAATCGGAGCACTTTTAATGCCTGGACTGAAAATAAGTTAATGCACGCAAGTCATTAAAATCGCAGTTCACCAAGTTCTTTCAAAGATTACAAGGACGAGGACAATAACCTTTGCTTTTTGCGTAGGTGAAATTCATGGCGAGTCACTCGCTTTTTGTGCAAAAGAACACTGAAGACGTCCAAGCTATTGTCAAGGATTCCATAAATAAAACAAGCTATTCTTACAGGAATATTTTGAATATATCAACGACACTTTATAGTGAGTCATAGAATTTATCGAACACCTAAATAAAACCTCACAAATTTCTTGCACCTAAAGTATAATGGAGAAAAAACTTGGACTTCCAAAAAGTAGAAGTTCGAATCTCCATTGCCCCTGAAAAATTTCCCACTTGCAAACTTTCTACTTCTAAAGCTACGATTTTCGAATCAAGATTCCACCCTTCCTAATCGCACTTTTACCCCGTCTCGTAAAACAACTGACAATGAATTAACCTCCTTTCGTCAGAAGTTGAATGATGCAATTTAACCCTCTATGAGCCTTTGTAACTTTAAAGTAACAGAAAACAAATCTAAGCTTTTATTTTTTAAAATCGATTTTTTAACTTTCTCAAAGATTACAAGTTACATCTTAAAAAATCATGGAATTTTCCACAATCCAACGTTTCAAAATCAGATTAATTTTATTATTTATGATAGTAGTTTTATTACTTTCTGCTATCGTGCAACTAATCTTCAGATATCAAAAAAAATTCGGGCCATAAAGGGTTAACCCCTCAACCTACAGCAACGTGATGACAAACGGAAAATGAAATAGGAAAATTTGTAGTCATTCAAAAACTATTAAATTCAAAATATCAGCCGGTTGCAAAACGGTCCCATTATTACTATACTATTAACATTACTTTCAGTTATACGATATACCAAAAACCAGAGAAAACTTTTGATTTCAGAAGTTAATTTTGAATCGTTACACGCCGAGTCAGAAAAAATCGTAGGCCAAAGGATTAAACGTCAATTCGAAGCTTCCATTACAAATTATCATAAAAATGAATATAACGTAAAGACTGTAATATAAAATGTATCCAAAGCAGTCCGATTTTTCCGTCTCTCCCGTTATTTCTCGCGTACACGTCGTAACGGTCTTGCCGGAAATAATTATATCGGCTACCAAAGTGCAATCGGGTCGCAATTACAGATAATCCAGCCGTATTTATCGTACCATCGGCCATCGATAGGGATCAATGGAGGATCGATGGCCCAACGAAACAAAGATCAACGAGACTGAAAGGACCAAAAAGAGGGTTGAAGGAAGAAGTGAAAAGAGCGTGGCCACAAATTTCGCGCGCTTTTAATTACTTCCCGTGAGCTCTTCGAGGCCTATCGATTTCCGTCCCACAGTAATTGACCTCTTCCTCTCTCTCTCTTTCTATTTCTCCCTACCATCACATTCTCCCATTCTCCCTTTTACGTTTCTCCACTCTTCTTCTCGTCCTCTCGCAATTTTTTAATCCCTTTAAACCGCCCGAAGAAATAGGGTTTGCGGTTTGGCGTGTTTGCTAAATAAACGGGACGCTCCCGCCTCTTTTGATGGTCCCCGCAGAAAGACAGCATACATTCGTGGTCCGTACATCGCGGTCCATTAAGCGGCTAATAAGTGGACAGAGGCGGTTACCGGTTACACGCGCTCGACCTTCCTTCTATCCTTCTTTCTCTCTTTAGATATATCCTCTTTCTCATTCCCTCTACACGATTCTCTCATTCTCTTTCACCAGTCTCTTTTACGCTATATCTTTTTTGCACGTCTCCTTTCTTTCTTCCTTTCGCGAGCGAGTATATGCACATTCCCTCTTTATTTGTTCTCTTCCGTCCTCCTTCCGTCGATGGCTTCTTCTCTCTTTTTACTTTTGGGTTTCCTCTCCGATCTTCGTTCCACTTTAACCAAGTTATATACCTTCTTCCTCGTCTGTTATTTCGTACGAGGGTGTAGGTGAACAGTGTTGTTTATATGTGACTCTGTGTGCTGGCAGATTGAAGAGAAAGAGAGAGATGGAGGAGGAAATGAGAGTGAGGAGAGGAAAGAGGATGAAGAGATGGGAAAGAGAAACGATGGAAAGGGTTGGAGTGAGAGAATGAGATGGAAAAAGAGCGAGACGATAGTGGGATCCGTGAGATCGTGTTCGAGAGAGGCTCGTGGTCCCTACCGAAGTTTGTAACTCCTTTTGCATCCAATTAAGTCTCGCGCAATAACTTAGGCTACACCAGACACCGATACCGAAGAGTCCCAACCTCTGCACCTGGACATCGGACAATATACATTTCGATTCCAAATTTCGGCACAATGGAAATTCATGGAAACGGGGATATTTCGATCGGAACTAACGGTAACGATGTTCCGACTTCGTGCTGAGGGTAATTGCTGTTGGGACTAATTCTGTTTTATTTATAATGTGGACGGTAAATGTCGATGATTACGTTAGAGAGATAACAATAATTGGTAATACAGTGTTAAATGATTGTGCGATGAGTTCTGACGAATCGGATGGAAATTTGCACTAATAGATGGCGAAATTAAGAGAAATTTAATTAGAACTATTTTTAGTTTCTTTTTATAGTTTTATTTTTAGTATTAGTAGATTAATACTAAAATAGTTATTCTTGGTATATAGGTAAAGAAACGCTTTCTTTAATTTAAATTCGGCCTCCGCTAGGTGGCATATTAAGATATGGATACCGATTATCTAGAATAAAGGGAGCACATGTGCAAAAATTAAGTTAAATATTAATATAGAGTAGAGAATAATAGAATATACAAGGGTTTGACTGCGAAGTGACTTGTAATTGTCGTTTCGCTGTTTTTCAGGTAAATAACTGTAAATAACTGTAAATAAGTGTAAATAATTGTAACGAATAAATTAACGCTGTTTTTCAGTGAAACAAATTCGAGTTACTAGCCATCGCCGCCACATATATAGGATAACATCTTATATATATTTAATTCATGTGAATATGTTGTTTTATCAAACATTAAATTTCTCGCAAAGTGTTCGAATGTAGAGAAAGAATCTTTGTTAATTTTGTAAAACAATGATCTATTTGAAGAATCATGTCACTGTGTTATCTAATATTTATTCACAATTCTGCAGGTTGTTTGCGAATGGTATTCAACAACTTTATATTTCAAGAGTTTTCGCGTTTGTCCGAAACGAGCTTAAAGTATTCGTCGGTAGATCAAAACAAATCAGAATTATCAAATGAAATTTGCGTGAAAGAGGTTCGTTTGAAAATGGAATTCGAGGAAATTGCATTTCATAGGTCATGCAAAATTTAATGGCACAAAAGACTGATGTGGGTTCAGCGAGAATAACATATAGTAACATTCTGAGTAACGATCCGGATGCCTCTCTAGAATTTAGAACAGTAATCACCATTTTCTCGACATTCAGTCAAAGTACACTATAACGAAATAGTTTCAAACTGACACTTATTTAACAAAACAGCCTTTTAATTATAATACCAAAAAATATCCCATAAACCTCATAACTTTTACACTCTGCAAAAAAAACCTTTACTTCGATATAAACACTTGGAACAAATTAAAATAACAATACAGACTCTAAATAACGTTGACTTCAAATTCTCATAGAATCTCCGACAATTCCATCAAATACCTCAGAATAGTACTGTTTGATCCGGTTATGCAATTACCGATATTCACGGTGCAAAGTTAAGCCAGACACGATCGATATCAGAGAAATCTTGTTCTTCGAACTGAACTGATTCAAGATATGACGAGAACGAGAGTGGATGGGATATTGACAATACCGAACCACTTATCGTTACGAGAGAACATACTCGATGATTGTAAATATAACAAAACAAAAAAGCTTAAATTGCCTTCGTCTAACGTCAAGTGTCTATGCATTCGAGATATTTTTCATTTCACTTGTAGATACATAATTAAGCTTAGCTTTAATTGCGTCGATCTACCTAACACAATTGGAAGGTGAGGATAGTAGGTCAGTTATCTTCCACCTTTGGTTAACCATTTCAACGACGATAACGTAGAGGTTGCATCGATGTTCTCATGCCCCCGTGTCTCGTGCAATAATTTAGGATACAGCGGATACCGATACTGGAGGGACCAACACTCTCCTTGGAACGAGAACAATGGGCAGTAACCTCTTCGAATCTTAACCCTAACGTGGTGTTCAATGTACGTAGGCCTGTATCGATCTCCTTGGCCAAATTGTATCGCAAATTTGGCTACAATTTAACTAACGAAAATTCAATGGTATACCGGATAAACGATGTAAACAATAATGAAACGATATAGTTGGATAATTGAAATATCATGGGTAATTAATATTTTCTCAGACCTACGTTGGATCGCTGAAAGTCCGCATCTCGCGACGACGTTATTCTTAACACGTTCGCGGACAGTAAATATTTCTGCGAGGTACCAAAATTGACAGTTAATTTATTTTAAAATTAATTTTAAAATTGGTACAACCAATTGGTTGTGATATCCGAAATTTGCTTAACACTTTGAACGCTACCGGTATTTCGCTAGATTCACCATTTCTACCGAAGTGGAACTTTTACTATTAAATTCGTATTTTTGCAAAGCAGAAATTTTAAAGATACAGATAGATAGATATTCCGTAGACCTATATCTTTTTAATGTCGATATTTAAATATTTAATATATTATATCCGAAAATTCGTAAATATTACAATTTTAAAGTTACACGGAAATTTAATGAATTCAATAGCGCCGGTCATCGGTGACCTCCATGGCAGTCAAAGTGTTAAACACATTTTATAAGGATAGTTAGATTATCATATTTTAATCGTTATATAGAATGATCAAATTTTTCAACTGGGATGACGTGAATGCTATAGCATTCATTAATAGAATACATGAGAAAAGAGATTTATTATAGTTTCATTACATTATTTATTCAACAGTAGATCTTTATTCGTCTACATATAAAAAAATTAATATATTAAATCCATAATTTCATAGTATGTAAGTATATATGAAAACAAAACTAAATATATGAGTCCATCGTAATGATCCCTCACTATAAGGAAATTTCTGAGCATTTCCAATGTACATTGCAGAAAGCAACGGTAATTATCAGAAAAAATGTACAGTGATAGAGTCTGCTCTCACGTGAAGTATTACACTTCTAGTTTACTCAATGTGCCAGCTTAAGGAAATTTGTGAATACACGGAGAAAAGATAAAATAATATGAAAGTACCTGATGAATCAGTTGGTTGTTACTTTGAAATGTTTATTGATTTCAAAAACTTAAAGTTGTATAAAATTAAATGAATAAAGATTGACTTTAAAATTTGAATGCTATAGCATTCATGTCATTTTGAATCACTATGAAAATGAATGCTATAATATTCACGTCCGCGAACGTGTTAAATTATTAAAACTTCGAGCGTGCAATAGTTCTTCTCAAATAAAGTGTTGTTGATAAACACGCAATACAACAAGACCTTTAACTTTTTAACGCTAATATTTAAATATTTAGTGTGTCCGAGAATTCATAAATATTGCAATTTAAATATTATATGAAATTTCACTGAATTCAATAGCGCCGGTCATCGGTGACCCTCATGGCAGTCAAAGGGTTAATAGGTTAATAGGTTTTTTGGGCCCAATGATTTTGGAGTTTTGACTTATTAATCGGTTGACACAGCAATTAATAAATTATTATTTATCATTGCGGTTTACTGTGCCAGGGACTCAGTGACGAGAATTTGTTATTTTCAAAGAGATATCCGTGTCAGCGAAGTATCTGCGGTCAAGTAATCGATCAGAAGTAGGTACGATGTTAAACAAATACCGATCGGTAAAGTGTTAAGGAATGTAGAGATTTTTCACGTGTAGATCTAGAATTTGTGTCGAAAATGTGTTTCTTTGTGACTTTTTTGCCCAAAGTTATACAAAAATTTAAATAATTTCAATCAACCGATGAATCAGAAAGAATTAATCACACTTTTCGAAGTATTTACTTCTGAAAGTGCACAGGGATTTTCGATTTATAGTTTAATCGAGTAAATGTTATTATATATACCGTTTACGAGTTAAAACTCATCGTGAAATGAATATTCCGCTGAAATTTATGGAAAAATTGAATATACTTCAATCAGCGAGCAAATCAAAAAGTATTAATCACACGTTTTAATGTATTTATTCGTGTTAGTGTACAGAGAGACTTTTCATTTCGATTTTAATCGATACGTTGTCATTATCCGCTTCGTCTGCGTGTTAAAATTCATCGTTAAATAAATATTCCCCTCAGAGTTATGCAGAATTTGATTTACCTTTTGTGCTGTATTAAGTGGCCATATTCGGTCACTTTTTCCTAAGCCGCGAGTTCGTGGAACCGGTTTTCACATTAATCATTATCGTATCTGCCTCTAATAACGAATGCAACCCGCCAGTGTCAGCAGGAGCTTTTGAATAAGTGGCAAATAAATTGCCCCTGACTGCATTAATTCCGATGTCAATTAGATTGTTCGACGTATAATAACTTACATTCCAATTTCTGCTCACCCCGCGAGATGTTGTTGCGCCTGTAATTTCCGTGAAAACATCATCGTCATGCTTTTAATTTCGTTTTAATATTCTCGAATCGTTCGACTCTTCAACGGCTCGTACATTCATCAAACTGATCTCAAATTATCTCTCAAAAGTACTCAATGGTTTGTATCATTTTTAGATAAATTATTTCTGAATTAATAAATTTACAGTCACTAGAGAAAAATAGAATAAACTTTGAGATTCACATTTTTGTCTTTTAATTGAAATTTATTGCTTGCCAGGATGGTAATGTAAATATTGACATGTTACATAGTCAATTTCTCTCGGACAAAATTGTAATGCAATGATACTCTGTGTTCTTCATATACAACGATATGTTTCACGACTTTGGGCCTCATGGGACTCACTTCGGGAATTAGTTTAGCAGTGCAAAATGTTAACGCACTGCTGCAACATGTTTGATGCAGGTTATTTCAGAGAAATTTACACGATGTAACAAAATTTCGTTGGTGGAAGATACTCGGTTTCAGTGAAGATCCGTAGAATTTGCATGCTTCACACTAAAAATGTTCCTTCAAGGTTTGTTACCTATTCTACAGTTTCATTTTACAAATTTTTACAAATTTTAGGGACATACTCACTACTATTAGGAAACTTTCAAGAGCCTAATAATGTAAAAGTGCAAAAAGCATTAACAAACGGTCGAATTTAATTGGATTCACTCAAATCTCGACTTTTTAATCTTCCAATTGAAAATTGGTCAAACGTTAAACCCTTGCCTTACGATTTCTTTTGTGAGCGAACGTGCAATAACTCAGAATTAATTATTAGAGTAATAATCGAGCACTGATTTCCAATATACCGATATAAGTTAATGCAACATTAATAGCACAAAACTAATTTCAACCTACTGATATCTTCAATTTCACACTTTTTGGAAAACTTAAAAATTTTCTATTTCATTTACCACGTCATTGTAAGTAGTTAGTAGTAGTTAGTTTATTAGTTAGTAGTAGGTAGTAGTTAACCGTATAAGTTCAACGATCACAAATTGTACCCAAATCCTAAGTCCTATACTCGAACAATAGATCGCGAAAATCGCGATAACACAAGCCCATCGGATCGATAGCTTTAAAAATAATATTTGTTAAATTCCATGACCCCAAGACCCCATTCTTCATATCGCCTCAACAGCCATTGACGCGTAGCATCGTCGACGCGGAAGATCGTCGATATCGTATCCGTTCGATTCTGATTTATTTTTACAATCGACACAACTCACCGTTCGAATGACCCATTAAAAAACCTCGACGATAGGCCATTGTTCCAAAACCATCTGGTGAATTCAACGCCGCGTATTATTTATCTTGTTTTCCAAGGAACATCATGCCAATCTGTCCCAATTTAGACAAATTTCGTGGATGCTGTTGCAGTTAATAAATAACAGACAGTGCTACCACTGAGCAAGTACGCATACCTCTCTAAAGTGAGGTTAATTTCGCGGTCAGTTACCAGCTATATGGGCTCGTTGGCTCTCATTGTCAGCCAGCCAACTTTATTGACAGCAAAAAAGAATCGGGGTAAGCCGTTGCCCGTTCATCAGCTGTAATGACGATTGGTATTACACGTACGAATTCAGACTCGCGATGTGGTCATACGGTTACATTGAGGATTCGTTTGGCTTCGTTTTGCGAACGTCTACGTGAAACTTGCTTGGATTGTAAATGTCTACATTAAATTGTTGATTTCTTTATGAAGGTTTAAACGAAATGGAGGTCTCTTTGCAAACTGGTAAATTGTCTGTGCAAAGTGGTAATTTCTTTTACGAATTACCAACGTTTATGTGCGGGGAGATTTTCAATGTGAAATTGAAATATGAATTTATCGGGATGGTTTCAGGGGAGAAACAAAAATAGAGTTTTTGAGAAAACACTTGTCGTACGATTTCTTTAGTGACTGCCCGAGTCGAAATATTGAACCTCATTTGAACCTTTTACTACCGATCATTTAGGAATTAAAAGTAAAAAAATAGAAGCATCATTTTACTGAGAAGGAGTTACAGGTTTAAATTAGGAGTTTTAGTATTGAAAAGTATCATATTAGGTTCAAATTGGAGTAAATACCATGAAAATAGGTCCAATATTTCGACTCGCGTTGGAATCCAACAGTCTACCGAATATCTGTCCATATGTATGTTTAACACTAGATTTACGGAGTCAATTTGACTCACTCAAAATTTGATTACTATATGTATAATACATTGATTAGTTAATTTTTTAATAATAAATCTTACATTTAAATTGATTTGGAACTATTTTCTTTTCAAAGGACTTCAATTTTTTGGTCTGAGTCAAACTAGCTCACCTCAGAAAAATAGGTGTATCAACACCCGTAAATCTACTGTTAAAGTTTCTACTTTGTAAAGATGCGAATTTAATAGAAAAAGTTTCACTTCACTAGAAATGATAAAACTAGGAAAATACCGGTGGCGTTCGACGTATTAACACTAGAACTACCGGCCTCAAATCTATCATATTTTAATAAATTAAATAAGTACTTTGAAAAAAGAGGAATCAAGCGGCGGAAACTTTGATCCATTGGATGATTCATGTTTATTGATATAGACGTAGAATATTTATTCTATGACTCTTATGTAAACTTGGAGAATTTTTTGAAAAAATTGTGTACCAGTCATTTTGACTGGTTTGGTAGTTCTAGTGTTAATAAACTAAATTTGGTAAAATGTTAAGAAATAATTACACCAAATAAAAACAAAAAGCATGATTAATGTTTTTCAATTTTGCCGCAAATAGAAGCAAAGTAATAAAACGACTTAATTTCCAGACAGATCCGTTGTAAATGAATTCAGGAGGAATAGCAGAGGCAATAAGACCGTTCATTGTGATTCTCCGAGTGGGCAACGTCTCGGCAGAATTCGGGCAAGCGTAATCCAATACGATAATTTAATAACTGCGCTCTGTCCGATCCCACGTAACTGGCAAGATAGGACAGACAGTTTCCGCGTTAATTAGAAAGGCTATTCTCCGAAGGGCTCTTAACGATCGTAATGCATAGTGTCAGAGATAGAAACGTCAGATGGAGAACGTCGACCAATCCATCACTGGGCCATTCTCATCCCATATCTGTACGATTAGTCCCACCGTAGAAATTTATCAAGAAGACTCCATCATTTCCTCCGGTCTTTAATTGAAGAACGTGTTGCCAGTGCTACTTTGGTACCTGATATGCATAACGAGGTCATTTGGTTAAATACAGACAAAACAACTTAGCGCTCCCTTTGCTACGAGCCACCCTACAAGAAACCTTCGCTGCTTTGCATCGAAATTATCCTGTGCTTGCTGCTCACTGTACTCCTATTGACCCAACGAAATACTGCAAAATAGTTTCGTTACCTTTACATTAACGAGCACCATCAAAGCAGACGTTAGAACGCATGTTTCGACACTTCAAGACGCTTTGCAACCACGATTAATATATGAGATGTTAACTAGGAGAATCTAGGAACACGCTGTGCTTCCATTTCTAAGAGATTGACAATAAGGATTGTATAATTACTTTGTAAAATGGAGACTTACGACGACGATCTTAACATGGGTGTACATTCTGAGAAATAGAATCTGCTACATCACACGGGTAGTGGCGAATATGATTAGTTGCTCTTCTAGATTCACTGGAATAAGAGAACTTTTACTTTTGAGTGTGATGTTAAATTTAAATGGTGTCTCTTTCCATCAACGATACAATGATGTTGATGAATATTAGGAGAGAGAGAAAATAATGATAACCTGGCGTTGTTCAGGATATTGAACTTGTAAGACTTTGAATTAGAATTAGCAATGAACTAGCAATTAATTGGAATTAGCAATGACTTGTGAACTTACTGTGAATGAACTTGTATCGTTCGACAACCTCAAGAAGTTTCCTGAGCAGCGGAGCTTCTCGCTAAATACCGCCTATTCGCACCGTTTTTTTTATTTAATCCACCCTGTTCAGCCTCCTGAAGGAGGCACTTGACAAAGTCGTAACATTGAAATATCTTTATGACCTACCTCCGAGGAGACTTCTTGAGGTTGTCGCGTTATAATATAAGAATGAATTAAGAGGTCAAAGTAAGAAAGTAAGGATATTTGAACTTGAAGCTATGATTTGGGGATGAGGAAAATAGGACTTGAGATCATGGTTATCAGTGAATCAAGGAGTGCTGACCGATGATCGAGTCACGTTGTCGATGTACAAAATAATTGTAAACATATTACTAATTCTAGTCGGAAGAACCATACATTACACACGTTCCATGTGCTATGATCTCACACAGTACCATCCACCATAATACAACAAACCTTCCAATCATATACCCACAAGAACATAGACTCCCACCTAATTCCACCCTCCCAATTTGAAATAACTCCAAAGTACAAAAACTAACTTCACATTAATCGCCCAACCCATCCCACTTAACAACACCCTCAAACAACTCCCCTCGCGCCGAAGAACAAGCAAGAGAGTCGCTTCGTTAAATCCATTAAAACCCACCAGCGTAATCGCAGGGGAGAGGTCACCATGGACGAAATCACGAAGAAAAGAATAGCCCATCCTCCAGAGAGCAATTTCTCGCTCTAATCGACGTCGATCGATCCAAGCAACCATGGTCCATCGTATCGTTGCTCCTTCGAGTGGCAACGAACGTATCGTCGAACGAGTTTCTGTAGCACGTCCGATGCGCTTGGCCATCGTTGTAGCATCGTTGTAGCATCGTTGCACCGTCGTTGCACAGCAGAGAGTTCACCAAGGAAGAGGCCAAGCGAAAGAGTAGGTGGAGGAACCAAAGGAGGAGGATGAAGAGAGGGCATCGTGGCCTCGTAAAAGGTCGTGCCACGGCGAAGATTCGTACGAAGTGGGTGTCGGTAGGCGAAGGCAAGAGGAGGGGCTGGGGATATATGATTACAGGAGGCTGTGTATTCAGTTCGGGTAGTTGTCGTTTCAGACACGAGGCACGTAGCATATTATCATCGTTACGCGGTGAGGACTGAGGCCGTTCGTTGATACAACTTTGGTACATGGCCATCATGGCCTTACAACCCCGTCTTCCATCAGTTATACCAGCAAGGATCCCATGGAACTCATGAATAAGGCAAACTCCGGCGTTATGTCTCCATTCCGAAACGCCCTCTCGAAACTTTCCGATGGTCTCTGCAGTCCTCCCTTCTTTCGTCCCTCCACCTCATCCTTTCCCTTTAACAATGGGCTATCAAAATGCATTGCCGTTTGGCGGGAGAATCTCGCGGGGGGGAGAACTGACGAGGAAATTTGCGAGGAACCACCTCCGAGTTTAGTCTTAAATCCTTGGAATCGAGGAGGTTCGGGAATTTGACAATAACCGAAAGTATCCGACGGGATGAATACTCTTGTTTGCGACGGAAAGTTCCTTCTTCGTGGAGTTTCCGTGATCGGGGGTAGACAAATTCTTGCGTGTAGGGCTTAGAGGGAAGATCTTAAATTTCAACCGTGTTATTTACGTTTAGAAAGTTTCATATTGCTTTTACACTGATAATTTATGGCGTCTGGTCTGTTGTGCTATTTACAAGATTCTTAGATACGTGCGAAGTAGAAGTATTTGTACCTTATATTTTCAATTGACACTAACTGTACCATATGCTGTACAAGATATATAATTTTTTTTCATTATTAACCCCTTAGTCTACAACGTGTGATCCTCGTGGCGTAAAAATGGAATAGATTTTAAAGTCGCCTAAAAACTATTAAATTTAAAATATCAGCTGGTTACGAAACGCTCTCATTTTTTCTATTAATATTACGCTCAATTATACAAAATATCAGAAATCAGTGAGAACTTTTGCTTTCAGGAATTAATTTTGAGCCATTGCGCGCCCAGGCAGAAAGGAAATCGTAGCGCAAGGGGTTAAGTAAAGACAACAGAAAGATACTATCGTTACTCCATAACCGATCATGGAATTTGCTATGATAAGAATAAGCATCCATAAATCATCGATACGGTTAGTATTAATCAATTATTATCGCTGCTTCATATCGACACATCTGGTCTCATTCAAACATGGCATACTTAAATAACTAACAAATATCCAATTTAACTCCAAAAATTAAAACAACATTTGATCACTTACTACCGCGCAAACTGCTCCAAAGACAAAACAGAATCCTTGAAATTTAATAAATTTACGATGTTCAGACCACACCGACTCCTCTGAACGTGAGAAACGGATTCGATCGGAGCAAAGGGAAATTCTCATCCGAATATCAAAGTATGTATTTCACCCACGTTCGACCGTTCCAGGGATCCGGGCGCGTGGATCGGTAGCCTTTGATCGTCCTGAACTTTTCTCCTCTCACGAGAAAAATCGGTTCGCGGAGTCAAGTGACTCAGAGAGAATAACAGCGTTTAGTAATTTGTATGCCATGCCTGTCTAAGGATTTTTAGGACACTCCGCGGTTCGTTCTTAGTCACACGTCGGTAAGGGAATCGGTACGTGACATTAAGTAGTAATGCCACGTGGCACGACGTCCACACGACACGAAACTTGAAATAGTATTAAGGTTTCACCCGACTCACGGTAAGGTCGCTTCTTGGCCTGTCTATCTTCAAATAGTTCCATCCTGAATGTGGAATGTAATATGTCACCGTGCGCATAACAAAGATGGAAGAATGCGCAATGGAGAATAATATTGCATTCCTAGAGGCTTAATTAAAACTACAGCTGCTCGAAGATTAAGCTGATGTAGAAATTTAGACGTACCCAGTGATTCTGACAACGGCTTTTTCAATAATGTACTATGATATTATCGAACATTCTCCTGAATTATTTTTTGATAATGATGGATTTCCAGATACGTGGTGCACAGTATTTCTGTATTCTGAGTAATCTTGATGACAATTTTGTAGACCATGTGATAGGGTTTCTTTGGATTTGTTGGGTGAATCTTATGAGAATTTTGTGAATGATGATTTTGAACGTACAAGGTGAATTTATAAAAACAATTGAGACAATTACTCGATGCGTGTATTTGTGTTTTCAGAGTAATCTTGATAACAACTTTGTAGGTAATATGGCGGAGTTTGCTTGGATTTGTTCGGTGAATCTTTTGAAAAGTTTTTAAGTACTGATTTTGAACGTTTTGGGCCATCGTATGATAATAACTGATTCCGAGCTGTGGAATGGAGTGTCTTTGTTTATTTAAAGTGATCTTGATGACAATTTGTAGGCAATGTTACGGGTTTGTTTGGATTTGTTGGGTGAATCTTATGAGAATTTTGTGAATGATGATTTTGAACGTACAGGGTGATTTTATAATAACAATTGAGACAATTACGCGATGCGTGTATTTGTGTTTTCAGAGTAATCTTGATAACAACTTTGTAGGTAATATGGCGGAGTTTGCTTGGATTTGTTCGGTGAATCTTTTGAAAAGTTTTTAAGTACTGATTTTGAACGTTTTGGGCCATCGTATGATAGTAACTTATTCCAAGCTGAGGGATGGCGTGTCTTTGTTTATTTAAAGTGATCTTGATGACAATTTGTAGGCAATGTTATGGGGTTTGTTCGGATTTCTTAGTAAAAATTTTCTATGTAACGATTTTGAACGTTCTGGGTGATTTTATGATAACAATGAATTCCGCGGTACGCGATGCATTGTATTCACGTAATCAAAGCGATCCTAATAACAATTTTATAGACAATGTGATGGGATTTGTTTAGATTCGTTGGGTGATACTGAAGAAAATTTTGTAAATACCGATTTTCATCGTTCTGGGTGATGGTATGATAACAACTAATTCCGAGTTGCGCGATGCAGGATATTTATGTACTCAGAGTGATCTTGATAAGAATTTTTTAAACAATGTTATGGAGTTTGTATTGATTTGTTGGGTGAATCTGATAAAGATTTTGTAAGTGATTATTTTGAACATTCTTATAATAACTAATTCTAAGCTGCTTGACGTAGTGGAATTCGGTATTCAGAGTGACCCGGATGCAAGTTTTGTAGGAAATGTGATTGCGTCTACATGGATTTGCTGAGCAACACTGTTAAAAATTTGTTAAGTGAAAAAGTCTGGTAAGTTCAAGCACTCAGAATAATTAGGACATAATTTTTTCAAATAATGACGAAGAGAAAGTTTCCTGACATCTTATGCAATATCGATTGCCTTAATAATAGAATAATTACCACAAGAAATGATAAAAGGTAGAATCTACTGTAGACACTTGTTGCTTCTATTATTCGCGCCAATAATTTTGTCATAAAGTCTGCAAGAACTTCTTGATGCCTCAAAAGCAGCTTCCTTTCTAAAGACCATATTTTTCCAACAAAATACAACGATTGTGCGACAAAATACAAAATTGCTTAATAAAAGAATAAAAATAAACAAACTTGAAAAAACATACTCATCTCGATATCTTCTTCGATGATCCTCGTCATCGATCGATCTCTCGAATTCGGAAAAAAAAAAAACACCCGCGCGCAAAATAAACTAGCGATGCCGATGGAAGAATATTAATTGCGATACTGGATGGCCGTGTTTCGTGCTTTCGTTTCGTATTTTAATTCCACGAAGAGAATAAACACGAATCCCTCGAACACAATGACAAGCGTGCGATGAAACCGGAGTGGAAGCTGTTTACCGAAATAGGTTGACCAATCTGTGTTTACCTTTGGAAAATGTGAAAAATGGCTTTTCCAATATCGCCGAATGATCGCCGCGTGCGCGCACAATCTCGCGTGAAATTTATCTCGTACGGTATGCCCATGAAGTCAATAAATAGATTTCGATATTCACTCGATTTTAAATGTAAATAGACCGAGACTCAACCATTTCACGATTTACGTGGGCCAACAAAAACATCCGCGTATTTTCGGGATCGAAACTCGAGCAGCCTTAGATACAGAAGTTCTCGCTGATTCTCCACTAAAAACAAATATGTGCTTATAATTACCATCGATATTAATTACATGTTTGTCCCCGTAAATGCACCGTTTTGTTTACTCATTCTACCGAGAGCTTTGAGCTTCTGCGCTACTGGAATACAGAACAAGCCGTTTCTTTACTGAGATAACGATTTGACTGACATTTCAGCCGATTAATCTACAAACTACGAGAAATCGTTTGTGGAGCTTGGTTGAGGCAAGGAGTAAAGGAAGTGATGTTTGAGAGAAGAGAAGGAGAATTAAAAGTTTACTGTTGAGCTTAGAGTACGTGTGTAGAGTTATATTATTATGGTTTGTGGAATGGTCATCGAGGAAACCGGCTTGAACCACTGAAAGTAGCGCTGTGTCTTGAAGAAGTTGGGGTTGAGTAGAAGAGGGTTTACTGACTGAGGATCTGCGTACAAAGAATTTCTAATGATTGTCCAAGTAGAAGAGTAGAGAGTAGAGAGTCTGAATAGAATATAGTTAACTCTAAAGTGAAAAAAAAAACTCAGGAACGCACATTCTATTGGAACTGTCCGAGTAGAGTAGGTTGAGTAACTCAGTCTGAGAGTTCGAGTAGAATATATTGAGTGCCAAAGTGAAAAAAATTGAGCAATCCTGAGTTGATTGAAAGTGATCAAGTAGAGTACACTGAGTGATTCCCAGACTGAGAATCCCAGTGGATGGGACTAATCGTCAAAGTGAGAAAAGCTGAGTAACACCCAGTCTACTCTAAGCGTTTAACAATAAGTACAATACACTGGATGATTCATAGACTCAGAGGTGGAGTAGAACATACTGAGCTCCAAAGTGAAAAAAAAACTGAGTAACCCTCAGTCTGTTGTAAGTGTCCGAGTAGAATAGATTGAGTGACTCATCCTAACAGTCCAAACAGAATATACTGAGCCCCTAAGTTGAAAAGAAACTCAATGTCACACAGCCTATTGTAAGTGTGTGAGTAAAACATACTAAGCATTAACGTGAAGAAAACCAAGTAACCCTTAGTCTATTGTAAGTGTCCGAGTAGAATAGGCTGAGTGACTCATCCTAAGAGTCCAAACAGAATACACTAATTGTAAGCCTCTAAGTTGATAAGAAACTCAATGACCCACAGGCTATTGTAAATGTCCAAGTAGACTAACAATAAGTTGAGAAATTCCTAGGCTGAGAGTCTGAGTAGAACATACTAAGCATCAACGTAAAAAAAACTGAATAGCTCGGAGTCTAAATGCCCGAGTAGAATCAACCGATCATCCCCGCCAAAAGACTGACTACCTTCCACCTAAGTGCCAGAATAAAACAAACTCACCATCTCGCAAAAAAAGCAGGCAAGAAAAAAAGACAAACCATCTTCCAATCCAACTATCCCAGTAGAATACACCAAAACCGATTATCCCACTGAAACATACCAAGCATCTCAATACACTATCCGAAGTATCTCACGCACCAAGTCTCCCCATTGTCTCTCAACACAATGCCCACACCTTTTCTTCCCTTTTCCATATTCCACGCCTTCCACTTACTTCCTCTTTTATCCATACTTTTATCCCTTTCCCTCCAGCAAAAATCCATCGCAACCACTATCATATTTATATCTTCCCTCAACTCCACCCATTTCTCCCTTAACATCCACCATAATGCAAGCAAACTAATAGTAAACCTGTGCAAACAAGAGGCGTGTACCAGCAAACGCGATGACGACGCGTAACGCAACGAAACGAGCTGCTTCTCATTCGAGTTCGCGCTCTCGTCGACGAGTAAATAACGCAGAGGGGGATACATACCTATACGTTCCGGTATCATATAGAGCCGTGCCGTAAATTACACGCGTTTGGTAGTTTTCGTGGGTAAAGGTTTATTACACATGCCAACTCTGACAGAGGCCGGTGCTCGTGTACGTCTTCATCCCGCGGAGCACGGGGCATTTATCGCGTTGCCCTCCACCGGACCGACAATGTTCTTTCTCTCCCGGGGCCCGAGAGCTTTTTAACATTGTCCCGAGCGACTTACGGGCCTCGCCGTTTTAACTTACTCGGTGTTCGCTTTGAAGTAGCCCGCATACTTATCGCTTTGATTGACGTCCCCCTTTCGTTGGTGCTACTAAGCGAGAGGCATATTTACATGAAAATAAATGCACCTTGTCAGCTGGCCATAGCCGGAACACCGAGCTCTGCCCGGCTCGACGAGAACTTGAAAAGGAACGATCCATGGTGAAATTGGTTTCTGCGAGACGGAAATATAAACGTTTTTCGACGGGAATACAGCGCGGCACGGGGTAAATTCTGTGGATATCGTTTAATTGACGAAATATATGAAAGATTTGTTAATGCTTTAATTAACTCTTTTTCATGTTGATACGAACTTTTCGATCGGGATTTCATTAAGGGAAATTGATTTTGATAAAATTCTCAATGGGTGGATGGTTTGGTTTGGAAGAGGATGAATCGGAGGGTGGTGCGGTTAAAATATGGGGCGGTAGGGGATGAGATTAATTTTATTGGAAATTTGATATGGTGAAACAATTTTGACGAGGGAAATTGAGGAATCGAATTTTTTGGGAGTAATTGCGGTCATCTATTGATCAATGGTATTTATATGTAATGAGTGAATTTAACCCCTTGGCCTACGATTCCTTTTCTGATTGGATGTATAGTGACTAAGAATTAGTGCAATATTAAATCAATTTTGTACTCGACTAATATTTCCAATTGAATTATTTTTCGCAGGAAAAAAGTGAGAGCTCCTCTTGTCCCTCGTAAATTCTGTATTTGGTAGAATGAATCTACAGCATTCACTTACAACACAGGCCCCTATGTTACTTCGCACTCTTCAATCAGTTAAATCTCATTGTCCAAGTATGGCCATTTCCAGTCTACCAGCTATAATTCTTTTCGGACCACCTTACAACGAAAGGATTAACTTGAGCAATCGTCGGTTAAAAATTCACGGAATCGTGAGTGGCATTTGCAGTAACGATTACGGTATCGCTTAATAAGGTACACAGTTTGCGTCGGTTTTCATAATACTCGGTAGGAGGATTATTTTTATCCGGTGTCCAGGATGTTGTGACGAATCAGTTAAACGTCTTGCAGAAAGTAAATCTGCACCATCAGAGAGATATATCGGTGACAGGATACAAAGTGCGGTTATACGTTACAAGTTACGTCGACGAAGCTGGATAAATAAATCGCGGAAGATGCAAATTCTTTATAAAACGATTGAGAAGACGGTCCAATTAACACGTTGAACGCCTCCGGTATTTCGCTATTTTCACAATTTCTGCTGACGTGAAACTTTTTCTATTAAATTCACATCTTTATACGGCAGAAACTTTAATCTTTTAGATACGGTACGCCACTATGGTGGCTGTCGTGGATTTTTGTCAGTGTTATACGTTTTATATTGTATTCATTTAGAATCTATTCCATAGTAATTTCGCAGTGGAAACCGTTTTTGTGACATTCGTGGCCAAGCGTGCCGTATCTAAAAGATTAACACTAGATTTACCGGCGTGAGATCTATTATATTAAAATATGTTCCCTAAAGCAAGGAAAATTAAGACGTGGAAAATATAATAGCTTCTGTAATTTATGTTTTATACGATGGACGCCGAATATTTATTCTACGGCTCTCTCATAAACCCGTAGAATTTTGGGAAAAAATTGTGTAACAGTCATTTTGACTGTCTTGGTAAATCTAGTGTTAAATTATTATTTTTTAATAGTGTTATTTTTTTAATGCCAATATTTAATTATTCAATAATATATATTTAATTATTCAATACGTTAGAAATCCAAATATCTAAGTATGTATTTCATCCACGTTCGACCGTTCCAGGGATCCGGACGCGTGGATCGGTAGCCTTTGATCGTCCTGAACTTTTCTCCTCTCACGAGAAAATTCGGTTCGCGGAGTCAAGTGACTCAGAGAGAATAACAGGTAAATCTAGTGTTAAATTATCGAGTGTTATTTTTTAATGCCAATATTTAATTAGTCAATACGTTAGAAAATTCATAAATATTGCAATTTCAAAGTTACATTAACACTAGATTTACCAAGCCAGTCAAAATGACTGGTACACAATTTTTTCCAAAAATTCTACGGGTTTATGAGAGAGTCGTAGAATAAATATTCTTCGTCCATCGTATAAAACATAAGTTACCGAATCTATCATCTTTTCCACGTCTTAATTTCCCTTGATTTAAGGTACATACATATTTACATATTTAAATACAATAGATTTCACGCTGGTAAATCTAGTGTTAAATTTCCTTGAATCCAGTAGCGCCGGTCACCGGTGACCTCCGTGGCAGTCAATGTAGTAATAAAATCAAATTAATCCATCAAGGAGAAATGTATTTTAGTTTCAAGAAGGAATTATTAAGCGGCACTTTTCGAAAGCAACGAGCGTGAAAAAAGTGCGGGAGAAACGTGTCTGAAAGTCTTTTGAAAGCTCTTTTTTTCTAGCGGTTTCACCGGAAAATGCGCTATTTTAATGCAAATGAAAAACTAGATCCGTCTGTTTCTCAAACGGACACTTTAAAGGACGAGGCACGAGATGTCCGAAAGAGGTAAGGACAATTTTTAATCTTCCGTCAGAGATGTATAGACCTTTTCCGTCGTCGCTGCTCATGAAGACAGAGAAAGATATTACAGAAATTCTTGCCGGGAAAATGTGGAGCAGAATCGTGATGAAAAAAAATCTCATGAAAACCAGGAATTCCGAGAATGCTCGCAAGTAAATACAAGTAAGAAATAAGCGTTCGATGCAGATGGGAATATCTCGAGCTTCCCTTTCCTCTTCTTTTTTTTTTCTTTTAATATTACACACGGATTTTGTCGGTTTGCAAAGTGTAACATTAACGGAAGACAATGCAGCTTTGAATAGAGAAGAGAAAAAGTTCTAACGTTCTGTAACAAGAATCTTCTGTCGTTTCTGAAAATTAGATAGTACATTGAAAAATTCTAATAACAATGTCTTAGGTAAAAGGGGAATTTTACTTGGAAGTATTGTATTGTGAAGTAAATTAACATGCATTAACCACTTAGACTACAAAAACGTGTGACATCGTGATGCGGTAAATAGAAATTTTGAAGTCTTTCAAAAATTATTAAATTGAAAATATCAGCTGGTCGTGCAACAATTAAATTATTTCTATATTATTGATACTACGCTCATTTAGACGAAATATCAAAGATCAGTGACAAATTTTGATTTCAGGAATTAATTCTGAATTACTGCGCTTGCCGTCACAAAAGAAATGGTAGGACAAGGGGTTAAATGAAATTAAACACGGGAAAGTTTAATGGATAAATCAGATAGTAATTAAAAAAATAAAATACCCAGATTTATAATATATTGACTTAAAATCACAAGGAATTATTTCTATACTATTGATACTGCGTTCATTTAAACGAAATAACAAAAATCAGTGACCAATTTTGATTTCAGGAATTAATTCAGAGTTGTTGCACTTGCAGTCACAAAAGAAATGGTAGGGCAAAGCGTTAAATAGGATTAAACAAAGGAAAGATTAATAGATAAATCAGATAATAATTAAAAAATAAAATATTCAGATGTATAATATGTTGACTTAAAATCGCGAGGAATTATGGAGAATTATCAATGTTTGCAAATTCTACCAAACAAAGGAATTGTATGAAGGTAAAATACAATATAAATTTATGTCAGTTGATATTTCCAACGAAAAGATATTAATCTCCCCGAATAATGATGCGTGTAAACACAGAATGTTTGACTCGATCAAACGGTAACAGGACACGAAAGAAGATTTATACGGCAGAATGCAGTTTCATAAATCGTTTCGATTCTACGAATGATGCACGAAGTACTATTAGCCAAATGTGTCGTTCGTTACGAGCCGTCGGTATTTCAGATAAACGGAATTTTAATTATTTGCTGCGATAGCATGGCGCGCAACAAATACTATGGGCGTCGCAGACAGTTACAAATCATTGTGCTGAATTACACGACTGCCTGTCTATGCTCGAGCTCTATGTCATGGACTTTTATTAATTCGATCGTATTTTAAAATGTAGACAAACGAGATTCGCCTATTTTGCTGCGATTTCTGTCCAATGGAAGAATTCAAATATCAACAATCCCGCACAATCTGCTCTGACTTTTGTTGCAATTTCTAGAACGAATTTGTCCAAAGTTGACCTAACCGTGACTTCTAAAATTGGTATATTCTTAAACAACACATAAAAAGTAAGATCCTATAACAATCACCTCTAATAATAATAACATTTGTTGCAACGAAATACTGTTGACAGATAAAGAGTACTTAGTCCAAATGTTTTAAACCAATAGGTTCATCTAACATTCAAACAATAACAGAGTACTTAAGGACTAATAACTAAGCTAGAAATCATTATAGAGGAAAAAATTGTCGTAACAAAACCTCAGCGGAAGTCATTTCTAACAAATTTCTTCTACGTGCTAAGAATTTCCCAATTTCAGCGGTTCTCATTATCAACCAAAAATTCCAGAACCAAAAAAAATTTCGCCAACTCTACCCTTCTCCACACATCAATCCACGTCTCCCGAAATAAAAGAAACCCTGCAACGGCACAATTTACCATGAATCAATAACCTCTCACCGTCTCCTACTTCTTCTCGCTCCTAAAATCCGTATAACCCGCCACGAACAGCTAGGCCTGAATTAAAAAAAGAATCTATCGCTCCAAAAAAAAAATCAAGTACAACTACCAACAGCTAGGCCTCAATTTTACAAAATCTATCAGTCCAAAAAATCATTTACATCCCAATTGAAATACCTGTAACATATTAATAGTCAAAGACCTAGAAGCCTGACTTATCCAGCCAAAATCAAGTCATCTCTGACCACTGGTTCCTCACCCACATTTCACCTGCTCAACCGACTCAGTTCATGTTTTTTTTCCAGATTCACTACCTCCTTTAATAATAAGATACTAGCTCTAAATATTACCAACGTGATTCAAGATCCAAAAGGGAACTATTAGTCATCTTCAAATTCTATTATCGCTTTTCCCTCAAAATATGTTTTCAAGACCTCTGGCCTGAGCGAAAGTCACTGAAAAAGCGATCGCCCTGTTGGAACCTTAATCACGAGAATTTAAGGTCATCAAATCTCCCACCACACTACTTCAAGATCTTTAAAAGGTCAGTCCAGTCCCAAAATCAAAGAATTTTGTACTGAATCGCTGACAGTCCACATCTCGCGACGAAAAATTATTTTAAATTGTTAAAACTCCGAGCGCGTAATAGTTCTTCCTAAATACCTAAAGTGTCGTTGACCACACACGAAACACAACACATCCAATAACGTAGAACAACCCCTAAACTCCACACCTACTTTTGAAACGCCCTGTACTCAAGAAAGCGATGAACAGAAAAAAGAAAGGATCTCAAAACTCATGAAATCCGATGACGTAGCCGTTAGTCAGGGCTACTTCGAGACACATTACATGATAGTATATAGGACGCGAATTTCGAAAAGGTTCGACTGGTTTCGCAAGCGAAATATAAGCTCATACGTCGTGACGTAGGCACATAAGCGCATCTCGTGTGAGTGCACACGTGCCGATACACTCTCTCACATCAACGGTGAACGTGCACGTAAAGATGTTCCTCCTAAGCTATCTAGGCTGAACCTTTCGAGGTTGACTTCTTGAGACACTGGAGCGGAAACACGAGACGTATAGCATGGGTTCCACGAGGCGAGTTAATCCCTTGAGACAACTAGGAGCCACGCCGTGGAATGGGAATGCCGGGGGAAACCTGGTGGTGTATTCTCACTCGCTACTCGACAATGTTATTATTACGCTCCCTCGTCCGCATTACGAGGATAATTTATGTCGCTCTTTACGTACTAGTCTGCACACACGCGTCTCCTTCCTTCGTTCGAGGGAATGGTGTGTCTATGTGCGAGCTAGCGCGTGCTTATAATAAATGCATATAATGGTATACGCCCGTAATCATTCATACGAGTGATAAATAGCTCGATGCTCGAGCAAGCCCTACTTCTCGCCGTGTCGGTAGCGTAATCTTGGTCCTTTTACGCACTTCGGGGAGAAATGCCGCTGGACTGATTAGCAGGCTGCATTGTAACAATTATATTTACATTTGTCAGTGCACGCGATAATCGGGGAAGATTAATTGTAAAGTCTTGCAATGACGATACTGATAACGCTCCTACACCTCCGGCGATTACATTTGCGACACGCGCCGAGCGTTTGATTCGTGATACTGGGTTAGGTTGAACGGTGTTCTGTAAAACAGCGGTCACCAAACTTTTTGACCTCACGGACCAGTAAATTCGTAATTTAAATCCCGCGGAACACTAATAGAATTTTTTAAGGTAGTTCTAGGCACTTATCATTTTTCGATAGATTTCCTTGAAATTTTGAAAATATATTCTTCATGATATTTTATAATTATAACCGGAATCTCAACGAGTTCGTCCACACGGTTTCTGAATAAATCGTGTTTAAAAATAACATATTTAACATGGGCCTTATGGAAAAAAAATTTTGCTGAGTCCGTAAAATCTTTTTTTATTTTTCTAATGGAAAAATGAGTCGATGGATTCTAATAAAAAATTAGCAATGTATTATTTTATGCTTTTGGAATATTATTGAATTTTTTCATTATTTTTTACTTCATAGTTATAGAGAAAGATGTTTTTTAATGTCCAAAAAGTGAATGAAATGACCTCTGTGAAGTTAGCCCCTGTATTAATTCTTACGCAATTTTTTTCATTTCTAATGAAAAAAGAAACTTTTAGTTCTGAATCCAGCTAGAACTACCTTAAATGTTGAATATATTTATAAAAAAAATTGTGATCAAGAACACAGCAAATGCATTATTATGAATTGAATTATGTTTCAATGCATCTTAAAACATAACGTAACGTGATGAGTAAGTATATTCCACATTTTTCTGGGGACCAGCGAAATTTCCTCGCGGATCACTAGTAGAAGGTTTCTGAGGGATTTCTTTTTTCTTTGTTGTTTTGATGGTGAACCGATTAAGGGAGGAAGGAAGATAAATAATGTTTGATATATTTTGGGAATTTTGGAAATCAGAGATTCAATCTGTCAGCGGCGGTTGAAGAAGTTGGATCAACACTAAGCGTACTGACACTTCGTGTATATGTATTTATTTTTATTATAGCCGATTATTTGACTATTTTGAAACTGTGAACCATTCATTTGCCTGCATGGTACGATTAGTGTTAGATTCTAACTACAGCCAGCGTTTAGAAAGAGGTCACTTGGTAAGTGGTTTTTTCTGATTCGACCAACGGGTAAGGGACGTCTCTCGTCCTCACGCATTTTCGATTAATACGACTGACCGAAGAAAACCTTAACGACGAAATAAAAGTTTAGTTTTAGGTTATTCGCCAAAGTCAGGTTACAAGGGCCGACACCATGGGAATAAGGCGTTACGAGGAGAGTCTCCCCTTATCCCATACCACATACCAAGTGACTGATCTCAGTTCATTTCATCAAAGATTCATTCAAGAAGTAAGTACCTGTCCACAAGTGACTCATAACTAACGTCCATTGCAACTGAATTTCTCACTTCATATCATCTATTAACACTATAACTACCAATCAAGGCAAAATAACAGGTTCCCAATTTTTTCCAAAAATAATCTAAGTTTATAAAAGAGTCACAAAGCAGAACTTCTACGTTAATCTATATATATAAAGATCAAATACCACTGACTGACTGACTGACTGACTCATTCATCCACTCATCACGAAATCTCAAAAACCACAGAACGGATTGCAATGAAATTTGGAACATACCTTTCCCTTGGGTCTTAGGTGCTCACTAAGAAAGGGTTTTGAAAAATTCGAAATTTTGGGGGGTTAAAGTATGGGCCAAACTCATCAAGGCAGAGACGAAACTACTTAACCTAGAAACTTGAAATTTTGCATGAGCGTTCCTTCTAGGGTATAAGCACTCACTAAGAAAGGATTTTTCAAAATTCGAAATTTTAAGGTTCTTTTTTAGTTTCGATTACACCGTAGCGAAGCACGGGAGCTTTCAGCTAGTCTTACAATAAATAGATTACCGAGTCGATCATCTCTTTCACCGCTAAATTTCTCGTTTTTCAAATTATTCAATATATTAAAATACAATGAATTTAACGCCCGTTACTTCTAGTGTTAACTTTCTCATATTATTCAACATTCCAATCTAAATTTCGCAAACGTCAACGATCAACATTTTCACGCCCAAAATTGCCGCCGCTACAGCCTCCAAAATCGACTTCTCATGGCAGCTCTCTTTGATCCACTCTCCACGAATAATTCACACGACTTGAACGCAGAGGCGAGCACAGGCGTATCTATTTGCGAGCAACACAATAACTCTTATTCGCGAAAGTGCCGCGTCGGCACCACGCGATATTATTTCATGTGGCCAGGCGTCAACGTGATCGTAAATAGCAGCGTCAGAAGTCCACGTTGAAACGAGGCCTCGCTGTGTCTTCTATCTGACCAACCCAAGGAAGAATTAGCGACGAAGCGATCGAGTAAATTGGCCAAGACTTAAGGAGATTAAAATAATGACTTTTCTTCGCTAAGAATGCGCCCTTCTCGAGACAAAGAGATGGAGACGAAGAACGATGCGCTAACCGGTGCTTTTCGTGGCCGCATAATTTCCCCATGCCGAATGTAAATTCATCCACCGTGGGGAGATGTACACTGTCCTTCTCTACGCCACTGTTCGCGTGACTGTAACCACAGCCACGAGCGAATTTACACTGAAACCACCAAAACGTGACAACGGCCGGGAACACTGACGACTTCTCGAGAGGGCATCGAGGACGGAGAGAGTCTTAAATTCACATTAAACATTCATCGGGATAGACCTCGCTGACAGGAGGCCGATGAAACGGAGATACGGGGCATTCCTGATCGAGCTAATGCGATACTGAAAACTGGTCGAGCTCTGCGCCTTCGACTTTTTCTTTCATGTTCGGCTTCACAAAACGTACGCTACTATCGTCGGGGTGGAACTTACACTTGTTTCTTCACCGAGTAGACAAGGATTGTTGATCAACTTTTTTTTATTAGAGATAGTCAAAGGTTGACACTGCATACTATCTGATCATCGGTAATGTTTGTATGATACTAATTTTAATTTTCTTTTTTTCTTCCTAAGATATTTATACCATTGTAACGACAAATTGTGTGATTAGCGCTTAACCCTTTGCGAACGGAGACTTGTTTTAGTATTGGAGAATAATCATTTACTTGGCGCTCAAAAACCACCTTTTCATCGGAAAGTCAAACTATTAATGTATAGAAATTATAAATTACTATTTGTAGAAACACAGTTCAACGGTTATATTTCAATTTTTCAACTTCAACTGTGAGTATATGCGCCAATGAACTGTAATAGGATTTTTTCTCAGACCACATATATGCGTCCATCGTCTTCAAAGGGTTAAGGTCCGGCAGAATGAGAGAACTCATAGTTTCGCACTTTGTGTATTAAAATAACGCGGCTCGTTCTAATTGTAAGAGCGATTCAGTGTGATGTACGGAAACAAATGATTTGATAGTGAGGACTTCTGACAGTTTAGAATTAGAATTTAGAGTATGATTTCGAATTTGAAGATGACTCTCACAATTAGTTGAACTTGGAAATGAACTGAGTAATGATGAACTTGGGATAATTGAATTTCTTATGAACACTGAGCTATATTGAAGAGAATCTGCGCCAAGATGTAAAGGGACTTAGGGTTTTAAAGGTTTTAGAAGAGGAGAGGGGGTAGGATGACGGTATTTGGGAGTCTAGGGGTAGGAATAGGAAGTTGGACCTTGGATATGGGCGATGAGCAAGGAATGGTGACTGTGTTGGAGAGTTGAGGATCAAAACAAGGAGTAGGATTTTGGACTTGGACCATGATTCGAGTATGACTAAGGATGGTGATGATTGATGGTGTCGCTGCTGTAAATAATATTTGTCCTTACAAAATATTCGTTAACACTTTAGTAGCCGCTCACACAACATGTGTGTGATGCTACCGCCGAGAGTTATTGGCTATAGTATCACACTCTCTGTGTGATGAATTATGAATGTAAAAAAGTTTGGATATTGCTACTGGCTTCGTAGTTCATTGCTACGCCTTTGATCTTATTTTTATTCTCTTACTTTTCTCTTCATTTTTATAAACTTTTTTTAAATTAATTCTCCAAAGATATTGCCGGCCCCTGGCAACATTTGACTGTGTAGACGTGCGGCCATTAAAGTGTTAATGTTATCTTACATACTAATGATAGATAGGAAGGTTGATAAATTATACCATTAACTCTGCTGTTCTTCTCACTTATATCTTACATTTGTGTTCCTTCCGGTTTATGGGGTTCGATGAAAAAAAATTCACATTTTAAAAAATGTAAAAAGGAATAGAGACACATTTTAAATATACTTCATATTCAAAAGAGATAGCCAATAACATAGTATCTATTATAACATCATTTCAAGTTCTAGTCGTACAAAACCACGGAAAGGGGCAAAGTTGAAGGTCATATCAGAGTATCGACGAGTCAACAGTAACGAAAAGATTCTTAAAAATTCTCTATCCGAAAAATCATAACAGCAACAAGAGAAATACAGTTAGGAATCTCTGCAAATCTTCACCATCGCCTAAATTTCATTTAACGTCAATTTCACATCTATAAAAGCACCTAGGATTATTCCACCGGAAGTTGTTCAACCTAAACGCACTCCGACATACGCGTAATAATGCGAAAGAAATATGGCGTTGCCGGAAAAGGATGATTTTTCCTCATAAATTCGTGGAGTAAAAATGAGAAAGGTATTTCTATAGATTGTAGAACCTTTTATACGCCGGGTGAAAAATAATTTAGGTTAGAGCATTCGAAGACAGCGAGAGAGTGAGAGAAAGAAAGAAAGCAAGAGCAAAACGTTGGTACGTTATCCGTTTCTCACCCCCGGAAACGCCGTGGTATTGGTAATGCTTGCATGCATGACGACTCAGGCGTGTAATAACAAGATGCGAGCTATCATAAGTGTGCGATATGAAGGCGGAATATGAAGCGACAAATATCACAGGAGCCGAGGTGAGCACAAAGGACGTGAAAAGACGTGGAACGAGGCGGACCGAGTTTCAGATGGATAAACTCGTTGCACAGATCGTTTAGCTACCGCCTCCGGCTTTTTCTGATTGCTTCTACCGCCTTTTCCAGCCGCGGTATTATATCGAGCAATTGAATTTCTTACACTTCTCTACTCTCCCCTCCCTTTCTCTATCTTTCAGCTTCTCTTATTCCCTCTGCACTCTCACCCTCTTTACCGCGCTTTTCTTATTGCACCTATTGCTTTTTCATTTTTTTTTTTCTCTGGAATTTAGTCAGTCACATCGAAATTTCGAAGACAATAGGCTGTCCGATAGTTTCACTAATGTAGCGTGACCTGTGCTTTCGGATGTAAAAGGGAATTGGACGCGAGGTGGAATTATTCACCGATATGTAATCTCGAACATAGGGAAAAGAAAGGGATGATTTTAAAGTGAAAATGTTGGAAATAAAATGTAAGATAAAATTGTAGCAGGTTGGTCTTATGAATGTGTATTTTGGAAATGTTCTTTTTTTGTGTTTTTATAATAGGAAAGGTGGTTGAGAATGTTGCATCGATTATGTAATTTGGAACATTGTCGACGGTGGTTGTTTCTTGTGTGGGTTCATTTTGAACGGAATCAGTATAAAAGGAAATTGCAAGAATGGTAGATGGGCATTTTCTGACTCGTTTCTTTTCTGGAATGTTTGATAGGAAGTGCTTCGTGTTAGATATTGTTAGGGGAGGAAGGAAGAAGACTCCAAGCAGAGTCATAAATCTGCAGCAATGTTGCGCTTGTAATATGAAGTTTCACGTTAGTCTGAATAACCAAAATTTGTCTTATATTTAAAAATACTGCTGTCATTCAATTATCTATAAAGTATACTTACATAATCAAGTCTGCTGAGTTGCTTCAGTAACTAAAAACCACAAAAAAATCAACATAGAAACTGAAATACAGGCTGCCCTCGATTTTTGGCGCAATTCGCTATTTCGCACATTTCCAAAAATTCAATTCTTTTTTAATTTTTGTCGATATTGCAAAAATTGTTCGGTTCCATGCAATCGCTCCAATAGAGCGATATTTTTCGCGCTCACATGCACATTGTTTATTAAAGGTTTTGTAATATTGTCACGAAGGAACGACATAAAAACGCTAAAACACTCGTCATTACCTTAATTAAAAATATTGGCGAATAATTAATTTTAAAATACAATTATTAATTTTTTTCTGTATCCCTCTACTTCCGAACATTCAGCATTCGCACACATTTTGAGTATCCAATTATGTTCGAAAGTCGAGAGACACCTATATTCTAAATATCACCCGAAACACCATTCTATCTCACCTCCCATAAGAAAATCCTCCACTCTACCTAAAGCACAAATAATTTTCTACATTCTCAGCAATACAATCGCAGAAATTAACACGTTGACTGCCATAGGGGTCACCGGTGACCGGCGCCATTGAATTCAATGAAATTTCACGTTACGTTTAAAATAAAATATTTATGAATTTTCTAACATATTAAATATCTGAATATTGGCATTAAAAAAGTAACGATCTGTTAAATATCGATCTCTCAGTGTCTTTAAAGTTTTTGTTTTACATGTGCTCTAAATACTGTGTTTTAACACTAGAACTACCAAACCAGTCAAAATGACTAGTACACAATTTTTTCAAAAAATTCTCCAAGTTTATATAAGAGTTATAGAATAAATATTCTACGCCTATATCAATAAACATTACTCACCCAATCGATCAAATCTTCCGCCGCTTGATCGCCCCTTTTTCAAAGTACTTATTTAATTTATTAAAATATGTTAGATTTGAGGCCGGTAGTTCTAGTGTTAAATATGCGATTTTAACAGAAAAAGTTTCACTTCAACAGAAATGACAAAACAAGGGAATTATCGATAACGTTCAACCTGTTAAAAACATAAATCCAAGAAACCCAGAGAAACGCGAATCACAAAGTAACCGGAAACGACAAAATTCCTCAACTTCGTCAAACCCTGCAATATTTAAAGTACTACCACAAAAATACAACCACCCTAAGTTCATCCAGTACCTGAAAATAATCCACGATACCAATGTTTCCTTGGCCATCATAATGTTACCCTAGTAATTACACGCAAAGGAGCAACAACCCCTAACTCATCCTGCAACGTCGCGACGCGTTACCATAACGCAGCAAAGCAAACTGGCTCCGCGAAAGTACGCCGACTATCCTGGCACACATACCGAGACATCAAAGCAGCCTGCCTCAAATAAGAAACGATCGTCGAACTTCTGGGGAATCGACGACTCGTGAAGCGCCGACTTCCACCGAAACTACGTACCGATAAATTATCCCCCGGCAAAGCGTAAATACTCTCGTGCTCGATTACCTTGAACTTAAAGGGAGAGAAATGGAAATGACGGACGTGCCGACTGAAAAAGAGAGAAGAACAGGGAAAGAGAGAGATAGAGGGCGAAAGAAGAGGAAGGAAGAGAAAGAGAAAATTAGTTCTGTCTCTTTTCTTCTTATATTTTTTTTATCTTACTCCCTCTCCTATGTTTCTTTCTCTCTTTTTCTTGTTCCTTGGAAATAGCGGAAAGAGAGAAAGAGGCGGCGACTACTTTTAGCGGGTAAGAGAAATAGGCGCCGTGTTGTGCAAGGGAACTGTGCTTAAAAATAGTCCAGGACGATATTCGACCGACGAACTTCAGATATATATCTCTGGCAGTATGGCAGGGTGTTAGGTGTACGGTCGTTAGCTTCGAGGAAAAGGCTAATTAAAAAGCCGTAAAGGAAGTGACGCACGTGCGCCTTGGAAATCCGTGCGTCGTGAACCAACCCCCGAGACGACCCCCATGAAATGTTCGAGCGGTGTGTGACTCTTAATAGATTATTGTGAACGCTGGGCACTCGTGTGACCCTTAAATCCATGTGCTGCACGATTGGTCTTTTTAGTTTCATTTGACTTACTAGCTAGGGGTCTAGACACCATGACCTTTTACAACTCTGTTCGATGTTAACCTATTCCGGGTGTAATCTATTTCAAATGCGTGTAGGAAGGATCTTGAGTGTTTTTAACACTAAACCTACCAAGGCGGTCAAAAGACCGATTCCAAAATATTTTCTAAAAATTATCTAAATTCATAGAGTAGCAATGAAGTAAATATTCCACTTCTATCTTACAAAAGCAAAATGAGTTAATTAATTATCTTCTTTATCTCGCCACTTCTCTTTGTGTAAGGTCGTTATTGAGTATATTTAGATTTTAGTAGATATAACGTCGGTAGGTTTAGTGTTAATTCTCTACTGTTTTCAAGAACTGATTTAGAGTAGATTGGAGGAGAGTCGAGAAACTTTTCAAACTTGCTTGCAAAGTAGAGATACATTTTTGTCATCGAAGAAATTCTCTAAAGGTACCATTAGAATTCTTTTATTTAATTATACTCTGTTAATTTGTTGGTAAATACTCACAACTCACAGGACGATAAATCCAATTTAATAGATATGTATGAGTTACAAAATGGCAACAACCTTCATCTCTCATCAGGCCCATTAAAATAGTGAATTCGAAAGGATAGTAACTTCATCATCGTCATCGATAATTTCCAAGGGGGTCCAAGGGGGTCCGAGCGAATCCGAGCTCTAGAGATGAACGATGGCCGATAAAAAAAAATACGTGTCACATACTTCATCGAATTGTACACACCCTGTAAATTTCATTACAATCGGAAATTAACACTTGGGAAACCTCCCTTGTAAGTGATCTTTGTTTTATAAGATAGAAGTGAAATATTTGCTACATGACTCCTCTATTAACACTTTAATGGCCTCTCACACAACATGTGTGTGATGCTGCCGCCGAAAATTATTGACTAGTATCACACTCTCTGTGTGATGAATTATGAATGTAAACAAGTGTGGATATTGCTATTGCTGTCATAGTTCATCGCTACGTCTTTGATCTTATTTTCATTTTCTTACTTTTCTTTTAATTTTAATAATTTTTTTAAAAATAATTCTTCAAAAATATTACCGACCCCTGGCAACATTTGACTGCGTAGACTTGCGGCCATTAAATTGTTAAGGGTAATTTAACACTAGATTTGCGGAGCCAATTTGACTCATACAAACTTCGATTACTGTATGTATAATATATTGCTTGGTTAATTTTTTAATAATAAATCTTTCATTCAAATTGATTTGGAACTATTTTCTTTGCAAAAAACGTGAATTTTCTTGTAAGAATTAAATTGGCTCACTGCAAAAAAATAGGTGTATCAACATCTGTAAATCTAGTATTAAAAAAGAATATTAGGATGCAATCAGTTTCAATTTCTTGGTAGTTTAACACTAGAACTACCGAACCAGTCAAAATGACTGGTACACAGTTTTTTCCAAAAATTCTTCAAGTCTACAGAAGAGTCGTGGAATAAATATTCTACGTCAATCTAGAAAAACATAAATCTTTTCGGTCTTTTGATTCCTCTGTTTTCAAAGTACTTATTTAATATATTAAAATTTAATAGATTTAACGCCGTTAGTTCTAGTGTTAAAAGTTAAGTCTACGGCGCCAGAATCCGCGTTGCAAGAACACAACGATTAAACAGCTACCCCAAAAACTCCAGAGTATTTATACCCTTGGCCCTAAATTTCGAAAAGTGCCGCCTCTCTCGGCCGATTAACGACACGCTGCGAGCGATTTGTCGGTGTTTCAGCAGCGAAGAAACATCACCATGGATGTCCCGACGACAGGAAAGAGAGGGATACATATGTACTATTTTTATGCATTCCGCGGAACGTGGTTTCTCCGTTGCGATTACCAACGGCAGGAAGACCGGCTCAACTGCGATTCTTCGGTGATATATTCCAAGTATCTGTTTTAAAACAGAGTATTATGCTGTACGTGATGTATCTGGAAACGTATCAGCGTCCTCCAGCCGTTAAATAAATATTGAAAGTACCAAGGATGGATGGGGAGCGGAATCGTAAGTTTACGATGGAATCGGCAAGAAATAAATCTGGAAGTTTTCTTAACTGATATTTTCTATACGGAAAGAGAGAAAAGGAGGTTTAATACGTGGCATTGTCGATACGAGTAAAACTTGGCGCACTGTTGCTGGTCGAATGGGCTCGTTTGAAACGATATAATTTATTGAAACCTCTACCAGACTCGCGTATACGCGTCCATTAAACTTCCTTTAAACTCAACGGGTTTTCGAACTTGGAAGCGCTATACATGCCGAACGTACGAACTTCAGGAAAGTATCAGAAATTCATTGGTCCCACACACGTTAAGTTTTGAAATTTAATTACTCGAACGTTAACGCGCCTGTGACTCGTTACGTTTTGCGCCAACTTTCTATCCAATTAGATTGTTATTATTATAATTCGTCGAGAATTTCGTATAAATTATCATCTCGTTTCAGTGAAACAACTCTGTGCAACGTGTTATCTTTTGTCTCGTGCCAGTAGGACGGACGGCTTTCATTTAAATTGTATATATACGGCAATGTAACAGACATGTATAACAGTCCTTCGTTGCTGCATTCCTATGTAATGTATTCCACTCTATTTTACAGCGATGTAAATTGATTACCGTTATTCCTAGCGTGCATACCGCGACTTAACGAGATGAAGTCGAAGCCATGTTAAGGAGCTACCCGAACTTAACGCGAATCTGTTACAAGGCTGCGCGATGAGAACGAAAAAGCAAATGCAAGGATCAATTTTCACTTTGCGAAGATGCTGTTTATTATTTTTGCTAATTTTCTATTATCTGGAATATTATTGAAGACTTACTATTTTGGTAACGTTTAGAAACAATGAGATTTTGAAGTCTTTTTTTTTGCCGATATTTTTTTTATATATTTGCGATAGTGATGCTACCGCAGAGATTCTTTAATTTGATTATTACTGTAATTTGGGTTTTTCTTAGTCGGATACTCCAATTGTAAAACCGCTGAAAGACACTGAAGCATGGGCCACCGGTGGTACGCGTGAATGTGTTAAGCAACGCTACATCGCTGTACAGAAAATTGTAAAGAAATAGTATTTTGCAAAAATGTAAGAATAGCTGGAAGTCAAATAGATTTTAAAGGGCTCAAACTATTTCTAGAAATATTCATAACACCATAGGTGGAATGAAGTCAACGGTCGAACTTCTAATTAGCAGATCGGTGTTCAAATTCCCATAAGCCCCGGCAGATTTCTCCAAAATATGTTACTTAACACTTTAATGGCCGTTCACGCAACATGTTCGTTATGCTACCGCCAAAAATTATTGACCAGTAGCACACTCTCTCTGTGATGAATTATGAATGTAAACAAGTGTGGATATTGCTACTGGCCTCGTAGTTTTTTTATAGTCTTTGATCTTATAACATCTTCTCTTGATTTTAATAAACTTTTTTTAAATTAATTCTTCAAAAATATTGCCGGCCCCTGGCAACGTGTGACAGCCTAGACTTGCGGGCATTCAAGTGTTAATAACAAAAATTGTTATTATTAACTTCTATTATTGTTTAATATATACATTTTAAATGTGATTAACACTAGATTTTCAGGCGTGAAATCTGTTGCACAGTAATATATTAAATAAGGACTTTGGAAATAGAGGGATTAGGCGAAAAAGAAGATGATCGGTCAAGTAATTTGTATATTAACACTTTACCGAATGGTAGTCGATTAATCGACTTTTCGGGCCCAACACTTTTGGGCTTTTAACTTATTAATTGGTCGCTACGGAAATTAATAAATTGTTATTTTTCATTGCGGTTAACTGTGCCAAGGACTCAGTGAAGAAACTTTGCAATTTTCGAAGAGATATCAGGGAAATATTTGCGTGCAAATGACCGATCAGAAGTGCGTAGGATGTTAAAAAGTACCGGTCGGTAAAGTGTTAATATATACATTTTAAATATTATTAACACTAGATTTACAGGCGTGAAATCTGTTACACAGTAATATATTAAATAAGGACTTTGGAAATAGAGGGATTAGGCGAAAAAGAAGATGATCGGTCAAGTAATTTGTATATTAAAATTTACATGTGGTATATCCATCATACCAAGTCTTTATAATTTTGGAAGGCGTTTCTAAAAAAGTAGGTGTCCGTCAATTTGACGGTCTCCGTAAACCTAGGGTTAAGTATAATAAATTTGACACTCGTAGATCTAGTGATAAAAATTCAAGGCTTAATTTCCACTGGCAGCGTAGTCCCGCAAGTATCCGTAATCGCAAGAACAACCTTAGAAAGATTAACTGCAATGGATCTTTCGTCATGCGAGGGTTTCGTTGGATGACAAATGAGAGCATAGAACGTAGCCTCGCTCTGCTAATTGGACGCCTATTATTAAGAAGATGGCGCGAAACGCTTCCGAAGGTTGAACGGATTTTCGAAACAGATACGTCTATATGTTCCTTTAATTACCACTCCATTCTTACCATCTTCCCCTTTACGTTCTTTCGTTGAAGAATCGCGGTTAAACTGAATCCATTAGCGATAAATCTTACTGATTGTGATAATAATCAGAAACGAATGCACCCGTTCTTTACGGCTGTACAGATTTATCTCTATTATCGTCCCCATAAAACTCGATAAAATGGCACTTGTGCGTGAAACATGGGGAAATATCGAACATTCCGCTTGATGGGAGTCCATCGGAAGCGTACGCCGCTTTTTTCGCGTCTCTTCGAACTCGCGAAACTGCGAACGCCGAATGGGAAAAAAATATTCTGGCAAAAAGACATCGTTTGCCGATGAACGTAATGCTTCGGCATTTTTCGGGGAGTTTCTAACGAGAGAATTCTGCGAGGGGTAATAAAACTGTTTGAATAACTTGAATGCTGTTGATAAAGATCACTCGGCTTAACATCGTCTTTGATTACGATGAAAAAAATTTAACCAGAAGAACAAAGTGTTTTTTTGTTTTTTTTTACCAATAGTCACAGGTGCATTTTCTACATTCTACAAAACTAGGGAAAATGCGAATTACACAGTTGATAGATTCCTTCAAAAATTGTGTGAATCGAAAGCAACCTAAAATAATGTATAATAATGAAAAATAATGAATAACTCAATCTGATTTTCACAGTGAAATAAATGTAATTTTTTTTTTAAATCTCTTATTTTGAAACTCACTATTTTAAAAGTGAAATTGGAAATCCCTTATTTTAAAAATAAAATCGTTTAAAAAAAGCATAGGGTAAATCAGGGAGATAGATATACGTAAAAAAAGCTTGTCAAACATTATGGCGATTCCATCTCTTCCTTGATATGACGAGTTTAACTCTTCATCCCTCGAACAATCACATCTCCCAAGAACAATACACGCAACCTTTCATTCTCCACTTGACACATCCACAGCCTTCCGTTTCCGTAGCTCTTTTTCTTCCTCTTCTTCATTTTCCTCTCCATTCCACCCTCGCTCCCAGAATCCCTTGCGATTTATAATTGCCCGATCGTCGAAATAACGTATCAGGAGCCTTCCGAGAATTCCCATTTATATCAAACGAATCGATTAATATTACAAAAAAGCCAAACGACTTTTTGCAATTTATCGCTGCACGTTGCTCGCCGTTAAAAGACGATGCATCAGCATGAAAACGATCGTTGAAAATTTCATATAACCCTCGGGTTTCGCCGGTGAACAGGGTCACATTATACCTGGACCTGTGGAAGGTGTTCCACCTTGGACAAAGAAATATATACGCGGAATTTTCGCGAACACGAGCAGAGGACGACGAGGAACAAGCGGGCTCTTGGTCATGCCTAATAAACGTTCATCCATCCCCATCCGCGTGTTCCTGGCATTCTTGTCGACCTGGTCGAGGGAGATTCCTGGATTCCTTGTCTTCCCTTCGCGACCTCGTAACGGCTCTACTGTTGAAATCTCTCGAGAAACTTGCGTGAAGGGAGAAAAAAGGGGGGAGAAAAGGGGAAAAAGAGTGCAAGCTGCAAGGAGAGAGAAAGATAAAAAGTTCAGAGATAGAGAAAAAGAGAAAAATAGAAAATCTGGGGTAAATGGAGAACAAGAGAGAAAGGGGGATGGAAAATCAGAGATAAAGAAAAGACAACTAAAGAAGAAAATGGAAGAATATGGAGAGAAATGAAGAAAAAAAGAGGCAAAGAAACAAAAATGGAAAAAGGAGGTGAAGAGAAAAAAAGAGGAAGAAAGGGAAAAATAGAAAATGAGGGATAAATGAAGAAAAAGAGGAAAAGAGGAATGGAAAGACACAGGTGAAGAAAAGGAGAGACAAATAGAGAAGAAAATGGAAGAAAATTGAGAGAAATGGAGAAAAAAAAGAGGTAAAGAAACAAAAGTGGAGAGAGGAGGTGAAGAGAGGAAAAGAGAGAAGTAGAAAAAAGGGAACAAGAGTGAAAAGAGGAAAAAAGACTACGAGATACAAGGAGAAAGAAAGATAAAAAATTGAGAGGCAGAGAAAGACGGATAGAAAATAGAAGAGGGAAAAATGGAGGGAAACATGAAAACAGGGATGCAAACACAGATGAAGCAAAGCAGAGACAAATAGAGAAGAAAATGCAAGAAAATGTACAGAAATGAAGAAAAAAACAGGTAAAGAGACAAAAATGAAAAAAGGAGGTGAAGAAAGAAAACGAGAAAGTGAGGGAAAAGGAAAAAGAACGAAAAGAGGAAAAAATAGAGAGAAAAGGACAAGATGGAGAGACTGAAGAGGTAAAAAAAAGTTGAAACGACGCACTAGCTACACCTTGGTCGAATGGTCGGCGAGGACGAAGGACCGTGTGAAAGAAAAAGAGGGAAGAAGCTCGCCGACAGAAATCGTCTGATGTTCTCCGACAAGAGGGGCTGATTCGTGTCGGTCATTTGGGGTGTGAAAGTAAAGATAAGGCCTGCCTGGCTCTCGCTCAGGATCGTAAATTTTTACGACAAGTACTCGCTGTCAATGTTTCACGAAATTCCTGAGCCACCATTGAAAAATCGAACGAGCCATCTCGACGACTCGGACCGTACCACCTTTCCTCCACGATCGTTATCGCGAATATGCGATTATGTCCCTTATTATACGTGCCGTTTGAAAACAGGGGAACTCGGTCTTAACAGAGAGATTCTAAATAACACCGAGGTCCGTGTACGGTAAAGTGTCCGATTTATCTACCCCTAAAAATAATTCCTTTAAAACTGTACGAAATGAACGTTTTCGGTGTTGGGGATTGGCTTAATACACCCACGTGAAGTTACTAAATTTTGTTAAAAAATCTTCCTTGAAAGAGAATGTTTTGATTTTAATTTTTCGTTGATCTGAAATATAGGAATATTTTCTCTTCGAGGTCAATAAGAAAGCGGTATTAATTCTGATAATATTAGCAGTAATAGAGAAAAAGAAGAAGCTCTGAAATTCATAATACTTATCTTCAAAAAATATAAGTTGAGTAACTTAACACTTTATTGACCGGTATTTTTTAACGTCCTACCCACTTCTGACCAGTCACTTAGTCGCAAATATTTCTCTGATGCCGATACCTCTACGAAAATTATAAATTCACGTTACTGAGTCCTCGGCACAGTAAACCGCAATAATAAATAACAATTTATTAATTTCTCTGGCAACCGATTAATATGTTAAATGTCCAAAAGCGTTGGAGCCGAGAAGCGTATTAATAGGCTACCGGTCGCTAAAGTGTTAATATTATATTTAATATCTAAAATTATATAAATCGTATTTTTCCATGTAGAAAAATCCAAAATACTTTCACAATAATGCTAATATTCTCAACACAACTAATTGTCATGTTTTCCATTAGAAAACCCTTAAAATTCCTATCTTCACAAAATACCTATAAATGTGACATTTAATTTCGATAAAAGTCGAATTTTTCCATTTTGAATTTTCTCCAAGTTGCCAAAGTTATCCAAAGATGCACGAAAATATAGTTTACGTCACTACTATTCTCCAAACCACTTACCGGAACACTCCACATTAAAGAACCCTCCAAATTCTTATCACTCTGAAGTACAAGTTAAAAAAGAAATCGTCGAGGTTACATTTGATCCCGATGAAAATCTCATTTTCGCGTTGCACCTTGTAGGAGGTCCGTGGTAGATTTCGGTCGAGGGATTGCACCATCTCACCGGTGGAAATATCAGGCCAGCCAGTATTATTGGGCAAGATGAAGTTATTTGGGTTAGGTCAGGTCGGGTTGCGTTATTGTCTGTCCGGCTCGAACTAGCGCACGTAATCATAGAGCAAAGCTCCTGATCCTCCTACTCGCGTATATACGTAAGACGCAAAATGGTACGTTTCCTTGCTCGAGGTGGCTTTTCCTTCCTCGGCTGGGTGAAATTGAAAAATGAAATTGATTCTGTTCAGTCTACGCGGCCTCCCGCATCATCTTATTGGATCTATTTTCTTCACGAGCTTACAGTCGACGATTAAATAGTACATACTGAAGGATTTAGAAATGTAAGATCCAATAATACCGATATAAACATTTGTTGGAAATGTCTTAATAATTTTTAAAATTTTACTGTTTGATTATTCATGGTCGATAGTATTTGTTTTATTGGAGGAAAATTACATTTAACACTTCAACAACCTATTAGACTTTTCGGGCCCAATGCTTTTGGATTTTTAATTCATTAATCGACTGCCATGGCAGTTAATAAATTGTTATTTATCATTGTAGTTTACTGTGCCAAGGACTCTGTGACAAGAATTAGCACTTTTCGAAGAGATATCGGTGTTAGGAAAATATTTGCAGTCGAGTGACTGGTTAGAAGTTGGTAGGATGTTAAAAAAATACTGGTTGGTAAAATGTTGAGGTAATAAGGAAAGAAGAGAAATTAAGAGGACTTTGTAGATATGGGAAGAAGAGAATATTTCTTGTTATATTTTCAGCTTCGATATTATGGTCGGATTGGCGGGGTTGCGAGGTGTTTGGTGGATTCCGAACTACTGGGACCGTGCTACACGTAGTGGATGGAAGATATTTCCCAAAGGCGACGGTGAGAATATTTGAACTCGCATCCATTATTTGGAAATCCGAGGCGCTATCTTCCTCGCTTCTATGGTCCCGTTCTTGTATTATGCTTGTAACTCTCGCTTTTAATTCATTATCGTTATTATTCACGTTACAATATTAAATTTAATTCACAATCTACCAACAAACCTACTAAAAGAATATTCCTAAATATATCGACATAAAAAAATGCACACCATTTCTTCCCATTTAACACGATAAGCGTCACAACCGTCTCTAGGCACCAGTCGTTGGTTTTTCCTTCATGTTCATGCTGCTCAATAAAAATCAACAATTAATTTTTTCCTAGGCTACTCAAAAAATAGAATATTCGATCAGAAATTAATGTAAAAATGTTGAAAAAAAATTATTAAAACAAATAGAAAAATACCTTTTTTTTAAAAAGGGTTTAAAATTTCATGCGTTATTCTCAAAGTGATAAATTAACAATCTTACATAATTAAAGCTCTCAACACAACCGCAGAGTATTCCTACCAAAAAGAACCCAACAAATCTCATCCAACGCGTCAAAAAGAACCCCTCCTCGGATCTTCGGTCATCAGCGTCACGAACGAGCACGCTCGTGTCGAGTGATCGATGGAATTAGTGAAACGGATTAATTAACAGGGCGACGAAAGAACAGCGAGGAGAAAATTCGAAATCCGTTGCCTCAGGTGTGAAAAATAAAGTGTCAAGAAAACGACGACGTCTTTCCTGTTCCGAGTACCAAACGGAGAAGAGGATAAAAAGCGACAACCCCGACGAGCGAGTACAAAACAATACTCTTGCAGCAAAACACGAAACGTCGCATCGCGACCACCGGGGGTATCGCTTAAAAAAGAAGAAATACCCGGGGTGGAGAACATGGCAACAATTTATTAATGTATCCTTTTCCACAGCGCCTGACAAGTCCCGGACAAATTGAGCGTGCGTTAACTCGATGGATGAATACATTCCACTTGATGCGACCGAGGAACTCAGTGACTCTCACTCAACATTAATGCTCGTCCGGCACTCGGTTTGACTTTCAAAGGATCTCTCGCGTGTATTGTCGAAAATTTGATGCAATTCGGAGCGATTAATCTTGCGTGCGTGCGTCGACTCGATGAGGAAGTATTTTAATTCTTTATCCGACGTGACCGCGCTCGAGCGACGATCGCGACTGTATTTCAAGACTCTGGAGTTTACGGATTTATATTTTTTTTTTGACGGATATTTTTTAGGGAGATAATTAAATGATTTTCATATCGAGTATCCGATATGATAATGCTACTTTCTTTTAATTGGCGAGGCTGTTTGGATAATGTATGCACGGGAACAGACTAATTGCTACTGCTAATTGATATTTTTTTAAGAATGTATCCAATTAGTTTTATTCTTCGGTGTCGTAAATTATACTCACTTTGCATAATGGACGCGGAAGTATTTGTAGTGTTTTTTTTAATGATGCTGATTGTGGTCGATCCGTATTTTAAAGAAGACTGTGTTTGAAGATTAACAGGAATTTTATCAGTTAATAATTTTTAGCTAAATGATCGAGCTATACTCGTGTCAAGTACTTTAACAAAGTATGTATTCTATTGTTGATATTTTAATAATTGTAGAATCGTATTGCGCTCGTTTATTTACGATGGTTAGTGAGAGAGACAATGCTCCAAAGGAGTGACTGCATAGAAGCAAACAATTATTGAAATAAGACAAATATCTTTAAGAAATAGACTTTTTACAAATATACAAAATGGCAAATTGTGCGAAAGTAGAATATGCGAAAGTCGAAGACCGCAGGTAGAAAGATGTAAGTACATTTATCAATTACAGTAATCAATTGTTTAATACTAAAACTACCTATCGACTTTACAAAAAGAGGAATGAAGAGACGAAAAAGACGATTAATTAACCACTTTAGATTTTATAAAATAGAAGCGGAATATTTACTTTATAAGTATTCTATTAACCCATTTGCATCACATGACAAATTCAAAAATATATCTTTAGTATCAAATTTCTTCACATTAAGTCTAAGTTTAACAGAGTTTCAAAAAGTGATATCGTACTTTAATCGACGAATGTTGTATAAATAACTAGTTGAAAGTACCCGTGCTTCGCTACGATTTAATAAAATTAGGATTAAGCACTACTTAAATTAGTAAAAGTTAAGTTTAACGTTGATAATCCATATTCGAAAATATATATTCAATCATTTAAAAACTGCAATATTATACGTGCTTCGAAACTAAAAAAAAAACCTTAAAATTTCGAATTTTGAAAAATCCTTTCTTAGTGAGCACCTAAGCTTTATATATATAGATTTAGACTGTTCACATGTGTTGCTATTCATTCACAATGTGAATGCATAAACGCGTTTCGATGATAGTGACCAGAAAAAGTGTGCGCACATATGCGCTTATGATGCAAAAGGGTTAATTTAGATAATATTTATAAAGAATTTGGTACCCGTCTTTTGACCGGATTGATAGATTTAGTGTTAAATATGCCACCACCATTCGTTCATCTCGCCCAATGGAACAAACATGAATGCACCACCAGTGGTTCAGTCCATCGTGAACGCGTTAAGGACGAAGAACAGGAACTAGGAGGAGATAGATGCAATCGAGCTATACAAAGACATTAGAACTCCGATTTTTCAAAAGCGACGAGTAAATTAGGGCAGAGTATGTAATCCCAATGTAGAGCATGATTAAATGCAAGCAGGTTTGGATGACAGTACCAGACGTTTTTCTTCATCTCTCCTTCGAAAGCTGGCTGCGCATTTAATCAAGCCCTCGTACAGGCAAACGCTCGTCCACGATAAATCCGAGGGTATCTTTCGACAGAGGCGTCGACAGAAAAACGGCTTAGCCGTGGAAACTCAAGTAGGCGCCAGAAATCGTTCCTCGACATCTGGACTGGTCGAGCGCAATCGGTGAAAACATCTGTCCTTTGCGTGAGTCCTGTCCAGGATCAGTGGAGCGCAGAGGCCATATTTATTTCGGTGATTCTCTTTCGACGAGGAGCCTAAAAATTGAATGCCGCCATAAATCATCGCCGATAAGAGAACGAGTTCTTAATGTGAGGACATCACCGCTACCAGGGACCAAACTTTCTTGCATCCTTATTCTTCTTCTTCGTTCGTCCTCTCCTTTTTTCTCTCTCTTTCTTTTTTCTCTTTCTTGTCCTTTCTTCTTTCATTTCGACCAGTGGTGTCTTTCTAACCCCTTTTTCTGGACCACCTCGTACCACAAGCTTCACCTTCCCTCTCTATCCTCTCCGACTCTATCGGTACGAAGGATCTACTACACCTCCTCCCTCCACGGATGCCGGTCTGTGTTTCTTCTGTATCCTCCGCCGCGAAATCAGATAAACGACCGAGGGTGGGAAGCCGGATAGTGGAAGGACCTCGGTTTAGTTTGTCACCATCGTTTAAAAGAAGGTGGGGGAGAGAACGTGGCCGGCGGTGGTACCAGGAGGATTTATTGGACTTGTCTTGGAGAAGAATCAAGACTTGTTGTGCTTGCCACGAGACCAGTCCTCCACCAGAAAGCCAATTAAATCGGTCGACAGTCCCAAAAGATTCTGAGCCTCCAGTCCGGCTCCTACATCTTCAACGTCCTTCGTTCTTCTTCTTAGTCTTCGGGTATCTCTTTCTTCTTCTCTTCCTACCCTTCTACCCTTCTCTTTTTACTATCTTTCCACTTCTTCTCTCTTCATTCAACCATTTCTTCCTCTTTCCTTTGACCTTTAATCCTCCTCCTCGCGCATCTTCCTTTTTCGCGAACTTAAATCGGACGTCTTATCTCCCGCCCCGATACGACATGCCTCGCGACTAATGTCCAGCCAGCCGGCACTTGAAGAGGATTTCGTACGCCCGAAGACGTCCAGCGCGAGAGGTCCTGGATAACTGTCCGTATTTTCGAGAGATTGATCGGTGCCGGAGCAAAAAGGTGATCTCTTTCGACGGTGAAGGCGGAGTTACGAGAGGAACGGCTGCATTTGAAATACTTCACCGCGAGGAAGAAAATGATGGGGTTCGATCTAATCTCAGAACGTATGACTTTATTTTTTTTTCTCTCCCCCCTTTCATTCCATCGTTACCGATTCAAACGATTGTCCAAATTACCGTACTTTCTCTCAGTTTACAAACTACAAGATCCATACCTGGGATGATATAACGTCGTACAATTTTGCGATAGTTGGTCAACGAGAGATCGCTTAGAACTGTTAGCGGTTCTTGCGAGCGAGTTGTGAAACGACGTTAACGGTTCTTCGTCACCACAAACCACACAATGTTCGTTCAACTTGTAACATATAACCAAATAGAACGACCAACCTCCCCATACAACACTCATAATACAATTTGACCATCTAATGGACGGTACTTTCGTCAGGTATACGTGCACTTTCCGTATCTAATAAACATCGCCGCAACATATCGTTTACCACGTTCCATATATTTCTTCACCGCCAATAACACACGTAGATTGAAACCATCAACTCGAGAATAATCAACCGTAATATATTTCATCCCAGAATAAAAATTCCTATCACCGTTAGAATAGAACTTTTCGATGTTCCCATTGACAGTAGATATCTCGTTTTAATTTTTCATCGTTTACACGCGGTCTCAAAGGGGCAGTTTTCTTTTCACCGGACGATAGACACTTTGTGAAAGGTGCGTAGATTTTTTTCGCCATGGTCGTTTCGGCGCATTCCTTTGCGTGACGGGGGCAAAGGGGAAAGAGAAGAGGAGAGGTGGGAGAAGGGTCCGGGGGCTTTGAATGCGAGACCGCGGAATAATTTATATGGAAAGTGAGAGAGACGCTTCTTGAGGAAGCATTGTGCTTGGACTTGAATTAAACATCACCCCCTTGACTGTGAGGTTCTGCCTGTGCCTCTTGGCGATGTCGTGACTAGGAGCTCCGGGATAAAGGGGGATCAATAGGGGCGCAGGAAGTAGGGCTGCTACTATACAAACTGCCAAGGTATTCCGTATACCTACGAGTACCTATCCCATGGGCCATACCTGCGTAACGAGACAGAAACAACGATGGGGTTTGATATTGCAAACTGCTTGCGGATAGACAGAGAGATCGATTACTTTCGTTGCGTGTTTGCTAAAGGAGTTACGCGTAAATGTGGAAACCGTTTGCAGGATAGTTTGGGGAGTTTAGGAGATACACCTTTTGCGGGACGTTTACCATTGACGGTGATAAGGGGTTTTAAAACAGTCGTACGAGCGGATTCAACCCTCCGGTTTCCTTCGACGGAAGTCGGCGGTGCATAATTTATACAGAAATTTAAATCAGGAAGAATAAATCTGGTGTGGTTCAACACTTCTAAAGGCTGATGGTAGATTAAGTTGTTGATACTTTTGTAATTGATTCAACGACTACTTGTATTTATCATATTAAAAAAAGGAAGCTGAGCTCTTATCTAACAATGTTTAGAAACTGTTCAGTTAACATTGGAAGTACCAAGATGGTGGTCAAAATGTCTTGCTTTGGATTTTTTGAAAATATTCCGGAAATTCTTGACGCTGTCTCTTTTTCTATTCTCTATGTTTATGTTGGGGATTATAGGCGATTGAATCGATCAAAGTTTTTGGTCCCTTCAATCATTCCATTTTTATTTGATAATTTGTAACACATTGAATTAACCATGGGTAGACCTAGTGTTAAAAATCTACTTCTACTAGGATCAATCGTTCAACATTTATGACTTCACTTTACAGTCAGACTTTATCTCAAAAGTCAAATTAAAAATAAAAAAATGTACTTTTTAAAATAAATTACATCGAATTTTATGCATGTAAATGTACTTCTTGTAAAGTAAGAGGAAATAGGACAATCTCCTTCATTCCAGAGCACAATCACGGCGTGAACATCGAAAAATGTAAAGCGCGGGAAAAAAGCTGCACGCTAATGACAGATAACTGTGTCACGTATTTGATCCGCCTTAACTTCCGTCGAAAATTCTTATCATTTAAAATGCCGGCGGGGCAACAGCAAGAAGGCAGAAACCAGCTGGACACTTATCGCTGACCCAAATAACCGTAGATTTACGTTGTATGGCTGTACGTAATAAAGGTATGCCTTTGGGACACGATTTTCCGTGAAGCTTAAAGGCACGTGGCACCATGTACGCCATGTGGTCCTCGCGAATGACCATACACGTTTGAAAGAAAAAGAAGAGGAAAAAAAAACGAAGAAGATATCCTGCAAAAATTAGTAAGTGCGCCGTGCATCAGAAATTCCTTCAGTAGTCGAACCATCTGTCCGAGCTAAAGAGGACAGACTGTGTCTTGAGTTTCACCGTAGCTCTTTTCGAAAACACGTGAAAGATAAAACTCGGTGCAACTGCCTCCAAGGCTTTACCCTCGTGTCGGCGAATCTGATTTTTTTGCGACGGTAAAGTGACTCTACTCATCGCGAATGCGATCGAGAGTTTGCACAGGGCTTTCGAAAACATGGGGAAAAATAACAGGAATTCTTTTAGGATTCCTCTACTTTATACCCAGTGATGGAATTCTAGGGATTGATTTAGAGATAATTCATTTTATTAGTCGTGTATTTTTTTCAATAATTTCGTATTTTTTATTTGAATCTTCGAAATAGAAACTGGAGTTGTGGACGTAACGTAGACCTAATTGTTGTTATGATAATTATGGAGTGGGTGAACAATTTGTAACTCGAATGTAAAATAGGAAAGTTTCATTCTTTAGTCTGAGAATATGATGGAATGATAGAATTCTAGGGGTTGATTTGCAGATAATCTATTTCATTGGTCGTATATTTTTTTTTAATAATTTCGTATTTTTTATTTGAATCTTCGAAATAGAAACTGGAGTTGTGAACCTAACGTAGACCTAATTGTTGTTATGATAATTATTAAGTGGGTGGACAATTTGTAACTCAAATGTAAAATAAGAAAGTGTCATTCTTTAGTCTGAGAATATGATGGATGATAGAATTCTGCGGGTTGATTTAGAGATAATTTAGTTTGTTGGTCGTATATATTTTTTTAATAATTTCGTATTTTTCATTTAAATCTTCAAAATAGAAACTGTAGTTGTGGACCTAATGTAGACTTGACTGTAGCTATGGCAATTATATCATAAATATATTTCTATCAGAGATAGAATTCTAGGGGTTGACTTAGGAATGGTTCATATTATTGGCCATATATATTTTCATATTTTTTTTTTAATTGAATTTTCGAAATAGGAGCTGTAGTTGTAGACCTAACGTAGACCTAACTGTTGTTATGATAATTATGAAGTGGGTGGACAATTTGTAACTCGAATGTAAAATAGGAAAGTATCATTCTTTAGTCTGAGAATACGATGGAACGTTAGAAAATATGGTATTTTGTAATTTGAATAGGACGAAGGAAAATTGTTTTTTGATTGGATTCGTATTTTGTTCGAATAAGTAGAGATTTTTTGTGCATGTAGAATAAAAGTAATTTTTAAAGACATGGTTCTTTAAATTATGGAGAGTTAATTAACGGATGTAGAATATTACCGAAGAGATGGGAAAAAATTGTCTTTGCTTTTGGATCTATTGGAATTTCATGAAATTTAGTTTCCACAACTTTGAAGGGACCATGTAAAATTCTCTTTTCGGCGGTGCCAGTTCCGACGACCTGTTTACATACGCTGAAGAACGTTAATACGCTATGACCTGTCCTAGAAGTTCGTGGAAACTAATCCTTAGTTAAACGATTGATTGTGTGCACTTTACAAGTGACTCTACTCGTCGTGTTGTGGGATTGAGAATTTTTGGAAAAGTTCGCTCATTTAAAATCAGTATTTAAAGCATTGCATTATTTTCAAATACTTCAAATGGTCGAAGAAAGATAATCATTCTGGTGATACAAATTGTAACAATTCGTTGAAGTACTTAAAAGTAATTTCTCAAATTATTACAGTTTTCTTACTAATTACAAAAAAAATCAGTCTCAACGACAGAAAATCACGCTAACACTTTCAAAGTCAGACAGACAAAGTAAATAAAATATCTAAAGTCTCATATTTCTGAAATCGATCAGAATTACAGATTAACTCTCAAACGATCAGAATAACAATTATTATTTCTAAGGTTTATATAAAATTCGAGTAAATTTCTATTCGACAGTACAACTTCCAACAATTTATTTAAGCACCTAAAAGTAACTTCTCACATAAATCAATCCTACAATTTAAAAAACGATGCAAATTGTTTAAAAGTATTTAAAAAAAGATTAAAGTCTCAATGATATAAAATCACACTAACACTTTCAAAGTCAAACAGACAAAGTAAATAAAATATCTAAAGTCTCATATTCCTGAAATCGATCAGAATTACAGATTAACTCTCAAACGATCAGAATAACAATTACTACTTCTAAGGTTTATATATAATTCGAGTGAAATTCTATTCGACAATACAACTTCCAACAATTTACTTAACTACCTAAAAGTACCTTCTCACATAAATCAATCCTACAATTTAAAAAACGATGCAACCTGTTAAAAGTATTTAAAAAAATCAAAGCCTCAACGATAGAAAATCACGCTAACACTTTCAAAGTCAGACAGACAAAGTAAATAAAATATCTAAAGTCCCACATTTCTGAAATCGATCAGAATTACAGATTAACTCTCAAACGATCAGAATAACAATTACTATTTCTAACGTCTATATATAATTCGAGTGAAATTCTATTCGACACTACAACTTCCAACAATTTACTTAACTACCTAAAAGTACCTTCTCACATAAATCAATCCTACAATTAAAAAAGAAACGGTGAAGACTCTTTAAAAGTATTTCAAATAAAATCGAAATATAATAAATTCCCAAAGGTCCCACGATTCTCAAATCTACCCGAGTTTCGTGAAATCTACACGACCGAAACTTTCCACGATTCCGAGGAGGCCAAGCGAAATACTCTTCTCGTCAGTTCCATTTCTGGCAACCTGTTTAAATACACCGAAGGAAGTTGATGCTCTATGACGTGTCCCCGAAAAGTTCGTGGAAGCTAATCCTTATTTGAGCGGCGGAAAGTTCGGAAAGCCGTCTGACGTTTTTCACGAGGCTACAACAAAACGCTACCACGAAAGGAAGAGACAAAGGAAAAGAATAAGAGCAAAAGAGACAGAAGAAAGAAAGAATGGTCCATCCTGAAATAATATTTGAGGAAATTCGTTCGTTCCTCGAGGATACCGGGAAGCAGCGCGCACGAACAAATGACTAACAAATATGCATACAAGTCACTTTGAACTTTATGTGTCAGAGTTTGCAGCTGCTCCTTTTGTCGCCTCTTCTTCTTCATTTACATCCTCGTGCTCATTCGCGGTTTCACGTTGCACATGGAACGTCAAAGGTGAGCATCGATTACAACCGAATTGCTCAGGTGCAAGTGAATGGAAGTAACAGAGGGCAGGTGCCGGGCTAATTGCAGTTGGTGCTTGAAATCATGCCTGGTGTCGTACTAATCTCGAAATTCCTTGGACCATATGCCTTGGCACGCGTTACACGAGACCGTGCAAAAAATGGCAAGTGCCGGGATACCAAAAATCGCGAAAAATCGGTGAGGTGGTTGAGGTTTCAGGTGGAAAGAAGGATCTGGTCTTTGTGGACGGTATGAAATTGAAGTGGAGTGTCAATGGAGAGTTCAAAACTTTGTTACCTATGAGAGATTTTTGTTAAATTGTTACTTAACCCTTTTAGTGTCGGACAACGATAGAGACGGCCCTCGACTTTTGCACGTTCTACTTTCGCACAATTCGCTATTTCGAACATTTTTAAAATTCCAATTTCTTTTGTAAATTTTTTCCCGCTTTTTCAAAAAGTGTTTGCTTCCATGCAGCGGAGTTCTGTAGCTCGCACTTACACACATATTGCCTATGATTTTCTAATATTGTAATAGTTTCTACTATTACCTACTAAATGTTAGAAAATCTCAAGTTCACAAGAAAACAGAAAAAAAAAGTTTTCATATTTTTCCTATATTCCTCTGCTTTCGAACATTTAACATTCGCACATATTTCGTCAAGGTTTATTTTCCTAAATTTTTTTCCTCGAGACAAAACTGGCCCAAACGAGATGTTTCCCTTATGTATTTGTTAAAGTTTACTACTATGTTATGTAATCTTGTGATTGAAAAACATGTATTTATACTCTCGTGCGTAAGGGCATTTGTATTTTCTTTTTGTGAATAAAGTTATTATTATTATTATTATTATTCGCACATGATGGCCGCCTTTATGCATCATGGGGGTTGGTAGTTAGCTTTCTCGCAAGATATTAGTAATTTTATTACAGATTGACAGTTTGTTTTGTTCGCAACTACATTTGTCATTAATTCAATCAATTTTCCGGTTGGCACTAAAAGATTTAAAAACTCATTTAAAATTGTAGGTTTTTGAGGAAGTGAAGATAGTACTCAAAGTTGAATAATTCGAGAAGAAAAGTGACCAGAGTTACTGCGATACGACTAACAATGAGAGGATTGGAAACAGAGTATAAGATAAGAATTAGGTTTTATGCTAATTGTAAGATTTGATAGAAATTAACACTAGATTTACGGAGCCAATTTGGCTCATTCAAAATTTGATTACTATATACATATATAGTATATCAGTTGGTTAATTTTCTAATAATAAACCTATGATTTAAATTGATTTGGAACTATTTTCATTGCAAAAAACTTCAATTTTCTTGTATAAGTCAAATTGGCACACTTTAGAAAAATAGATATATCAACATCCGTAAATCTAGTGTTAATTATGGAATTGAAATTGTTTTACTTGAATTTAGTAGTTTCATTTATAAAGTTCCTAATACATCTTATAATAAAGTATTGTAAGATTGCACAGATTAAATATTTCTCATCGTCAAATATTGAATTCCCTTGCAATTAGTAGAAACAACTCTCGAAGGGTGTCCTTATTTTCAAAGATCTGCGAATCTCTATGCAAACCAATTTCTCCGGCTTTCTATTCTTTTCCAAACACTTAAAATCCCTAAATCCCACCGAAGAATTCTTTTTCCGGAAGAAGTCATCAACGATCGAAATATTCGCGTGGAATAAAGCACCTGAGAAACGGGGGATGAAAATGGCTGCGAAGTCAGCCGGATCGAGGGGTTTCGCGATAATATAGCGAATATAAATTTATGTAAGATAAAGTTTTACGACGACGACGACGAAGACGACGGACAGAAGAGTATCTCCCATGAAATGGTTTCAATGCACCCAGAGGCGTTTTACTTTTCGAAGAACTTTGTTTTCTCACCAAAATTCCAGTCGGCAGCTGCAACAACAGCATCGAGCCTCTGCCTATCCTTTCACTGCAACTTTACCTTTATAAACCGACTTGAAGTTCGAGGACAAAGTCTGCGCGCAATAACAGAGAAATATATAGAATCTATGCGTTCATCTTTTTTTTTTTACTCCCTCAAGCCGGCAACCTTTGTCGGGTGGAAACTCACGGAAGTTTATTTTCATCGACGAAATTGAAATGCACAAAGACCAACGACAACCTGGCGATCGTGCGAGAACAATCGTACAATAGAAAGACTCTATTGTATGATATAAAAATCAACAATAATAATAAGTTTACCAGTACTATCCAAGATGTTACAAAAACATTTGTGACAATTTCAAAAGTACAATTTTACAACTTCAAATCTGTGAATAATTTGGAAAAATCATTGCAAAATTGTCTGCGAACTTGAATATCATTTTTTGCAAATGTGAATAAATGTACAGAGACCAACCACAGCCTGATTGTGCGAGAACAATCGTAACAATAGAAAGACTCTATTGTATGATATAAAAATCAACAATAAATAATAAGTTTACCAGTACTACCCAAAATGTTACAGAAACATTTGTGACAATTTCAAAAGTAGGATTCTACAACTTCAAATCTGTGAATAATTTGAAAAAATCATTGCAAAATTGTCTGCGAAGTTGAATATCATTTTCTGCAAATGTGAATAAATGTACAGAGACCAACCACAGCCTGGCGATCGTGCGAGAACAATCGTACAATAGAAAGACTCCATTGTCTAATATAAAAATCAACGATAATAATAAGCTTACCAATACTATCCACGATGTTACAGAAACATGTGTTACAATTTCAAAAGTACGATTCTAGAACGTGAATAATTTGGAAAAATCATTGCAAAATTGTCTGCGAACTTGAACATTATTTTCTGCAAATGTGAATAAATGTACAGAGACCAACGACAGCCTGATCGTGCGAGAACAATCGTACAATAGAAAGACTCCATTGTATGATATAAAAATCAACAATAATAATAAGTTTACCAGTACTATCCAAGATGTTACAAAAAAATTTGTGACAATTTCAAAAGTAGGATTCTACAACTTCAAATCGGTGAGTAATTTAGAAAAATCATTGCAAAATTGTCTGCGAACTTGAACATTATTTTCTGCAAATGTGCATCAATCCAGGAATGTAGTTTTGGGTAAACGGAAAGGAAGTATTTTTGTAACATCCTGTGGAGTAATTAGGACACAAGACAAGAGGGAAGATAACCCTTAAAGCGATAAGTAGAAGAGTTTGGTGAACGGTATTTCCCGTTATTCCTCGATACACGGAATTATTTGAAAAGCTCTCGTCATAATGTCGAGAGCATTTGCTTTTTCAACTAAATATTTGCCGCGAGCCACGGGATGATTTTAACATCTCAAAGCACACACTCGCCGGCGCGCTATGACGAAGAGTTTTTTTATTTGGAAAACCTTATAGCCATTGTGTACTCAAGAATGGTCTTCTACGCACGCGGACCGTGTACAATGCACAGGACCAACGACCGTCCATTGTTTCTATTGTTTGTCTATGCGCCGTTCTCCGTTGTCTACGAATCTTTAATTTAAAACATGAATTTCCATACGGTTTCGTGGGTCCAGCAACGGAGTACTTTCTAATGGGACTTTTCTCTCTGTCTAGTTTCTACGAAGATGCTAAGATTCTCGAATTTGTGAGCTTCTTTCGACTTACACAGCTGTTGAAGTTTACTATTACTTGTTTTTTTTTAGAACACTTTTGGCTGGCATAATTTTTGTAATTTTTATAAAATCTCGATCGACTCACCGATCTGTTGGAATTGAGCGCTCGATTGTAGAATTTCTGATCTTATTTCTTGGTTACGGATATATTAGGGGTACCGAAAAGTAACAAAATTTTTTTTTCTGGCGAAAAACATATATTTATTAAAAAAATTTTAAGTGCAAATCAACAAAATAGTTTCCATAATTTACTGACCCTTCTTTCCAACGTAAAGGTAGTTGTTTAAATCCCTTTTTAAAAAAGTCCTTCGATTTTTTGTTGAAAAACGTTTCGAACTACTTTTTCACTTCTTCAATTTGTATTACTTTTCGGTACCCCTAATATGTGGCAAAAAACATCAGACAATTAGATTATTTTTAAACTATTAATATTAGAGTTGAGTATACGGAATATTCGAAATCTGAGAGATTTCATTTTGAGATTAATTCAATCAAGATAGAAATCGTAAGGCAAGCAATTAAAACAAAGTCTGTAAGTTTCTATTTATCGTCAGATTACAGTACCTTCATTTAACCCCTTGCCATTCGATTTCTTCTGTGGCTGCCTTCGCAATAATTCAAAATTAAATTGGTAACATAAAAATTGATCAGTGATACTAATATATCGTATAATTTGACAAAATATTAATAATACAGAAATAACTTTATCGTGTCAGATCTCACTAATATTTTAATTTCATAGCTTTTGGAAAACATGAATGTTTCCTATCCAATTTACCACGTCACAAGTGTCCATCATCATTATACGACAAGAGGTTAAAAGGATACGAAACTCAGTATTTTAAAAGGGTACTATAAGAAATTGTTATCAGCTAAAAGTAAAACGGTACTTGAAACACGTAACTTTCAGCATTGGGAACACATTACAAAGAAATGCGTTTATGTTCATCATAGCTGATAACATCATAGTTTTACCGTTTGCAATTAGATGTCCCAACTTCAAAGGATTCTCCGGTCATCATTCAGATATCTATATCCCTTAAGGTCCTTTCTCAATGTAGCCTTTTACAATTTCCCCTCCGTTGCTTGTGACATCTGGGAAATTAGTGAGCGATAATAATTAGCGTTTCTCTTTTGCGCAAACGTCGCCCTTCCTAAAGCGTCTTTCGCGTTCGCTGTAGTTCCACAAAGATCGCACGTGTCTGGTCGTCCTTTGCCAGAATCCTTTGATCCTGCACTGGTGCATGGGGAATGGTTTTCGTGAACATCCTACTTCTTGCTCCAAGAATCAGCATTGTTCGTAATTAACTAGCAACGTTATTAAGACGCATAATATCAACGATAAAACATCATACTCGTTATACTGGAATAGCATTGTTGTGAAAATAGAAAGTTTTTATTGTTCGACGAGCAGGAAGGAGATATTTTCGATTTGACTTTTTTACCTTTCGATGTCGATGACGATTGGAAAATTGTTCGGCGATAACAATTAGCGTCAGTGATTGACAAACGTTACCGTTGCGCGCTTTCGTTGGAGAACAAAGAACGGATATGCTTCAAAGAACACTCGTGTACCGTTTGAGTTTCGTCGAAAAATTCTGCGTACATGGATTCTCTTTCGTTTCGTGGAATATTCTACGTCGGTAGATTCTCTTTCGATTGACGGTAAATACCTACTGTTCGTTTTTGATCGTATAAATGTACTTGGATGTAAAGAATACTCTTCTACATGTAGTATGTAACAAAATATTTCTATATGGAAATGAGATTGTAGATTGGAATGGAATTAGTGTGTATGAAAGAACTTTTGCACTTTTGTTTCGTCTCATAATTAGGTCAGTGGGACATCGATTGTTCCACAAAGTTCGTTGGAATGCTCAAAAGCTATGATCAGTTAGATGCAGTTTTCAACTTGTAAAAAGGTTTTTTACTATAACATCATCTTCTTTGTCTTATAACGTTATTAATAAAATAAGTAATATTCAATTAGTATAGGAAGTCAAAGGCTCAGACCTCAATTAGTAGAATCAACTTCCTCCATCATCTCAGGTCATTTTTTCAAAATTCAAATTCAATATATGTACCTATATCGTACTCTCGAGTACTCGAAACTCACTAAAAAACACTCTAAACCAACATCACCACAGCAATAAACTCCAAAAAAAAATAAGTATTAAATTCTAACAAACTCATATAAAAACTATTTCCCCCCAAAATTTGCCTCCAAAATAAATCCTATGACCTTGACCCCCATCCAATACCATCACCCTACAAACCGTAAACATCCTCACCCCCAAAAACATCCATATTCGCCCCAATGGATTTTCAATAATCATTCTCACGGTTCGCACCACCCCGAATGAACCGCGACCCTAATTCGCGCGCAAAAGTCATCCCGAACAATGGCACGACGAAATCCAAATCGATGGTTTGCCATGCAGTAACAATCGGATGTAACACACGTCCATACGTGGATACCAGTAGGCACGTTCCGAGACGTCCATCTAATGTCTCCGGCAGAGTCGGGTGTATCCGGTAAATTAGCGAGCAATAACAATTAGCGTGCGAGCGGGCGGTCGACTGACAAACGGCAGGCCACAAAGCGACATTTCGTAGTGGCGCGAAGCCCCCCGGATGTTCTATGGAAATCGTTCAGGCCTCGTCGTTCCGTGGAGCAAGCCCCATAGCTGGGAGAGAAAGGACATTGTCCTGGCAGGCCACAAGCCAGCGGGTGGGCGCGAGCCTCGTCCGACGTTGGCGGCTACCTTTTGTGCTTTACCTAAATGAAAAGTCATCTCGAATCTATTACTTTCGAGTTTTGCCACTGGGTAGTGTAAATATTTGGGCTTTCGGGTGCTGTGTCGCCACGAGGAGGATTCCTCTTCCTATTGTTGCCAATAATTTATGATTCGTACTCCCGCGCCTCTAGTCAGCTGTCCTCTTTGTCTCGTTCTTTCTTTTTGTGTTACTCGTTCTCTCACTCTTTCTTGTTATTTCTGTCTCAGTCTATTTCTTGTCAATGTCGTTCTCTCTTGTAGATCTTCTATCTATGTTACTCTGTTTTTCGTCTAGGTCTGTTTCTCTGGTAGCTACAATCATCCCCCTTTCGTCTTTGCTTCTCTAACTCTCTCTCTCTCTCTCTCTCTCTCGGTACAATGCGAATATATGGCCGAACACCCGTGGCGATAATTGCCGAATTCTGCTCGAGCAGAAAGCGAACTTTTCGCACTTTTCACGCGATCTTCCGGGGGGTGAGTTTTGGCGCGATAGGGTCGCCCCTGTTCCCGGGGATGTTCGCTGATTGTGCCGATTGTTCGAAGCCGATTTCGACGAATCTTCTCCCGGGACGAGGCTTTGTTAGGTCTCGCGTGGGATGTACCGGTGGCTATGCGAGGTATCAGCGATGGATTTTGGTTTATGGGCGGTTTAGAAATTGGCAGTTTGATTGTACGTTATAGACGAGAGAGAATAGCTGTTTAACGATTTATAAATACTGCGATTCGACGGGCAACCGCCTTTATTATGGGGATTCTGTGGGGTTGAAATCTGAATGGGGTTGCAACTACCTTGCTTGAAATTGGTAGAACTGCTCCAAGTATTTGGAAGAAGGTATTTTGAAAAATTTGCAGTTGAACTACTATAGTATGTGGGTTTTTATACTAACAATATGATCGGAACGTTCAGGGTGTTTTGAAATTGGCAGTTTGATTGTACGTTGTAGACGAGAGATAATAGCTGATTAACGATTTATAAATACTGTGATTGAATAGGCAACCATCTTTCTTATGGGGATTCTGTGGGGTTGAAATCTGCACGGGGTTGCAACTACCTTCCTTGAAATTGGTACAACTGCTCCAAGTATTTGGAAGTAGATATTTTGGAAAATTTGCAGTTGAACTACTATAGTATGTGGGTTTTTATACTAAAAATGAGATCGAAAAATTCAGAGAGTTTCAGTAGTCTTGGAAATTCGTTTGACATTGTGACTTGGAGAGAGGAAAATTGAAAGATAATGTTTTATAAGATTTTTGGTAGTATATTGGTGACTGATGTTAATACTTTTGTTACATGGAATATTTTACCTTGTTATGAAATTTGTACATGACTTTTAAGAAGGGTCGTCTGTTTAATATCAGGAGGGACGAGCCATAATGTGATACTTTGAAAGCAAGATTTGTAGCCTTCAAAAAATTATAAAAATTCTATTATAACACCGTACTCTAAGAGCTCTACTTTTGTCCTTCACGGCTCAATAAACATAAAAAACTTCTCAGCTTCTCTAAACACAGTTGTCATACAATACAGTAAAAATTAATTACATTATACAATTATCTATACATACACCCTAAACTTAAAAACACATAATACCAAATTAAAAATTCACCGACAAAAATATCATACCCCTACCTAAATACATTCCCACACCTGCAATTATTTACCAAATCACAATGACTAACAAATTACACCAAATTTAAATTCCAATAAAAATAACTCCCCCTGGGAAAAATTCAACCATCAACCACCAACTCTCAGCTACCAAAACCCTGATCTTAAAAATCAAAAAAAAAGAAACAAAACATCCGTCGCAACCACTACAAATCCTACCTCACCGAGATCACACGAAATCAATAGTTTCATAAGTACAGCTGTCTAAAATCAGAAAACATCCTTCCAGCAATGTCACTAAATCAACCTTCCCACTCGAGGCTTAACTTTGCCCCAAAGGCGCGCGCCACTCGAGGATACATTACGACTTCCTGAAAACGATCAAGACTACGATGTACAACACCCGATGCTTACGAGCCTCGGTGTCAAGTATGCGCGAAGAGTAGAGGACAGAAAGAAAAAAAATCGGTATTAAAGTTTCAACCACTGCAGAGACAGCGGAGCCAGCTGCCCTTGACATTGAACATACTGCGGTATGCGTGAACGCTTCCGGTCACGAGATTCGGGCCACGTGTTTGCGGAGGTGCGAGGACAGCTGGAAACTTGCGAAGAAAAAGCTCAACTTGTGACCTCGCCGCGGTGTCATCGCCGATACTTTTTGCACTCTAGGCACGCAGCGGGAGAAACACCATCGACGACATCCTGACATTTTCCAGCCCACCGCTTTTGTCCTGGGATTTATAGAGCGGATTCTCGACTCTGGCGTAAACGCTTCGTTGTACCTATTTACTTTCTCGATCGTCGACGTGACTTCGACGGTTGTGTGAGCTCGTATGGAGTGTTGGAACTTTGGGGGTATTGATGATTTTTATTTTTCATAGTTTATGGCGGTGGTGTGGATGTAGCGGTGGGAAAATGAGAGGCTGGTGAGTTTTGAGAGAATTTTGGTTTATGTGTTAACTCATTAAGTCATTAAGTATCTACTTGCGTTTCGTATAAGCAACACAAAATTTAATACTCTAAAATATTGAAAAATTCCTTAACTATATATTTTAAAAATTTTTATAATACTTTGATTGTGTCTCAATTTTTTGATAACTTGTTATAATTCTAATAATGTTTTTTACTATCAGATTATAGTATAATATATGTATTTACCTAATTTATACTCTTTAGTTGGAGGTAAATTCAGTCAATGGGTTAAACATCTTGCAGGAAAATTTCTTCTGTGGTTCTGATACATCGTATAATTTAATAAGATATTAATATTACAGAAATAATTGATATTGATTGATAATTGATCATTTTTATATTATATATTATTAATCATTATTAGTACCTATATATTAATTGATGATTATTATCAATTTCATAGGTTTTGGAAAACATGAAAATTTGTTATCGAATTTACCATATCACGAGTGTTACTCGTTACTGTACGGCTAGGGGTTACTGTCATTTTAACTTTGAAATATGGGATATTGCAGAAGATGATTTTATAGAAGATTTATAATTTTTGGGGAGGATATTTGAAGTTTTGCTTGATGTGTTTAATTTCTTGCCATACGGTTTCTTTTGTGGCTTCCTTCGCAATAATTCAAACTTAAATTGACAAAATAGGAATTGAATTAATACTACAGAATTAATTTTATCATCTCTGATATTTTCAATTTCATAGGTTTTGGAAAACATGACAATTTCCTATTCAATTTACCGCATCACAAATTACAGAAGTTTTATAATTATTAGTTGGTGTATTTGGAGTTTATCAAAATTATAATGTCATAATTTATAGTGGGTAGTATAGATAGACGAATTTAATCACCCCAATTTGATCAATTCGCAATTATTTAACCGAAAAGAGAAATTTTCAATACGATACAAACCCTAAGAAATCTCAAGTAAACACCAAAAAATTATCAAAACCCTAATCAGAAGTAAACTCTCGCCAAAAATTCCATCGCTTCTCCCACTCCTCATTATCACCTCCAACCTAAATTCGAACCTAAGGAAACGTCCTCTCGGAAACCGTCACGTTTACATTCTCACGAAAGTATCGTTTCACGCATCTACGAAATATCAGGAAAGAAAATCCAGATATATATACCCCTGAACGGTCCCAATGTACTTTGGCAGGTCTCGAGACGGTAAGAAAGATCCTGGAAGACGGATCAAATTCCTACGAAGGAAGTGTTTGCAGAGGACGCGTATACGGTACAGCCCGTTGCTAATGGCTTCGCACACTAAATTCCCAAAACATCCATGTTCCCGAATAACGTTGGCTCAACACAACCACCGTCCGATCGTCATCGTTCCTCCTCCTCTTCGTCGTCTAGGTTGTCGAGTATTAATGCGATAACTAACAATAACAAGATTCAGCCCTCTCCGGTGGGCCTTTTGCCTTCGTATATGAACACACGTATCCTACTCTTGGTATATGTATTTTCGTGATTCCGCGATGCCTCGAGCTGTAGAGGCTCCCTTTATAGGTCGGGACGCACGGAGAACTTTGATCGTCGTGTTACACTGTGGCGAACCGCCGATAGACTCGAGGCTGGATAATCCCTTTTCGAGTAGGGACCGAAGGGTACTTTACCTCGAGGCAGGTTTGCCCTCGTTCAACAATCCCTCCTCGACGTTCTTTCTCGCCTTGGGACATGGGAAACGCGAACGCAGTTTTACCGCTAGACTTTTGTCTCTCTTCGTTCAAAAGTGTTAAGTTTCTGGGTGGAAACGATTTTTCGACTGAATATCCGGACGATGTTGAACACTTTCAGCTTGAGAGAGTGGTTTAATGATGTTTTTAATCGTTTTGTGCCGATTAATGAGAACTAGGTGGTGGGAGAAGTTATATTGCTAAGGGTGCATGTAGGAGGTACTGATATTCTCTTGCGTGGAAGACATAGGGATGAAATTTAATAATTTTTGTAATTGTAGAATTAATATTGTCTCTTAAACTTCAAAATTTATGTTAATGAACTTCTTTCTGTGTACAGGGTGAGGCGCTATCCCCGCCTTCTGGGACATCTCCGGTATTTGTATTAGTATGCAGATATACCTACTATGTACAAAACTTTTACGGTGCAGATGGGGACATATTTTTGAGTGGGTGCAAGTAGAGGAAATTTCGAGGTCAACGAATTACTATGTTTTTTTTATTGCTAAAAATAGAGGGCCACACGTAATCAAATAAGTAAGTAAAATGAATGTGAAGTTTTCCATTTCTAATAAAACTCGTAAATTAATCAGACATCAACAAAGCACCTCTCAACAATGACCAATATATTAACCCTTTGCACTTCGATGTCCCACCTGAGAAGGCATCCTAAGTTTACCATATCGCTCGATTCAACTTCAAATTGATTACAGACGGTAAACTTATTGCACCGCAACATTTTAAGAAATGTACATTTACCTGATTTCTCAGAAATGTCACCACATAGGAAAGAGCAAAGTGCCGCCAAATTGCTAATAACTAACGTCCGAGATGGCTCCAAGTGGAAAGGATGAAATTATATAATATAATTCCCTCATATTCACTGAACCACATCGATTCTGGAGCAGCTGTATCTTCGATTTCCAAGATATCTCCAGCCTCCAGTCTGTCAACGTTCTATCCGCGCCTGTTCACCTTTCCCGCGTGCTAAATTTCATCTACAATGTGTATAAAAATAACCGACTCCAAGAAGCGTGCGCCATATGCGAAACGCCATGTGGCAGAGGGTCAACAATGTCACCGAGACCATCTTCCCTGTGTCTCAGGAGCAGAAAAGAATGTAGAAAAAGGGTGTTGTGTGTGCGTATAGAAACACCTGCCTGCCTCGAGGTGACACTCGGGGCGATCTTCTCGAAATTTCTCCTTCAAATGGGGATTATCCGTTCTCCTCTCGATCGGCGGTTAGCCAAACTGTAACACGACGATCAAAGTCCACGTTGCGTTGTTTGTACGTGTCAAAGGAAATTCTTCCACGTGGTATCGAGAAGAGATCACGTGTATGAGCGTTGTCTACGTGGATTTTAGAGGTCCCAGTGTAAAATCTAACCGCAGGGTTCGACGATACGGAGTAATAGGAAACTTCCTGCTGTAACAAATTTCCCTGGGACGAGAGGAGAGGATTTTCATGGGAAGTAATGAAATTTCTTATATATATTTGTTGTTACTTTTCCAGTCTTGGTGGCTTTAAGGTGAACCGTACCGTACGCGGTCAAATCGGTTCAGTGAAATGGAAATATATAATTTTTTGTATTATTACTACATTTTTTTATTTTTTGCGTTAGTTTCGATTCAATTGGCAATGTTTTGAATTTCTTTTGGAAGGATTTCGTTTTGGACCTGTTGTTTTAGGTGGATTGGGAATTTCTGAAGCTATAACAATAAAGTTTCTCAGAGGTGAAGAGGAATATAATTTCGAAAATACTAATTGCGGAACCAAGCCTCTGACTCATTACCCACCATAGGTTCAATAATTCATTTATGAACACTTCGAAGTCTAAATATTACAAAACCGAAGCATAATGACTTAGAACACAATCATAATTACCGCTAAAATTGCTCTTGATTAACAATTGTTATGTGCAATTATTTCTAATTATATGTAAAATTCGATTATAGGTGGAAATAGGAAACTCTCAGATATAGCGAATTTCACTTGGACAATGAGGCAGGAGGATTTCTCTAGAAATACGTGAAGAAGCAGTGAAACATGTATGATATTATCATGTGTTTCTTTATTTACATGTTCTTGGTCCAAAGTAAAATTGCATCGGACCGTTTGCATCGAAACGAGTCGAGCGAGTGTACTCTCTTTGGTGCAGTGGTTCGATACTGGTTTTTGTACGTGAAAAGTGTGTTGTTCCAATGCTGATTTTGTTGGTTCGAGGGAACAGATAAAATACAGAAGGGATAGAGATTTAAACGATGACGAGTATGTGTTTTACAAGAATTACCTTTTGGAATGAGTGACAGGGAACATAAATGGCACTGTTCCACATCGTACCTATATATTGTAGATTTGAAAGATTTTTTGATTCTATGGAAACTCTTATTTAACTTTTACTATTTTCTTATGGAAAATACCAAGGGGACTAACTCAGAAAATATCAAAATTTTACTACATATCTGAAGTTCCAATCGCGATAGCTATTTCATAGATTCGCAATTTTGATAGATTCCTAAATCTATTGATTTAATTCGTGATAAATTAAAACTAGAATGCCTAAAAGAAACCAATATTTTCAAAATATTAGAGGTACCGAAAAGTAATTCAAATTGGAGAAGTGAAAACGTAATTGGAACATTTAAAAAAAAAAAATTGAAGGCCATTTTTAAAAAGGGAATCAAACAACTACCTTTAAGCTGGCAAAAAGTGTTAGAAAATTATAAAAATGATTTTGTTGATTAGTATTTAAGATTTCTTTAATAAATAAATGTATTTCGCCAGCAAAAAAAGATTTTTTTATTACTTTTCGGTCCCCCTAATAATTCTCCATTTTGTTCTATGCTATTTGCTATTTCAAAAATTCTATACTTAACATATGAGACAGAAATAAGTCTTTCTAAGTGAACGTGATATACTAACTGACGAACGCATTCCTGTCTCGCCTTCCCACTCAACCATGGTATCTCGACCACGTGAAAAGAATGCTCAATCTACTCTTCATTTACGAAACTCAATGTACACCTCACGAAATTGACCATAAAGCCGTAACTACCAGCAGATGGATCCTACACTCCCATAAATAAGCTCATTGAGAGAAGCCTACACATTTATTCTCGCCAAAGGGTACAAAATCAATTTCCTCGACTGTACACGTTACGCCCCAACACCGAAATCGCTCATCGAGCGACAAAAACAGCCACAACCCGCCGTGGATGATTCAAGCACTACCAGAACGCCTTCGGAACGTTTTAAGAGTCACAGACCATTTCTGCCGTCGAGCTATATATTAAAAGAATGATAACAAAAACCTAACACTCGAGCAGACTCACCGACGAACCTGCGAATGAAATCTAACGAGACTACCAGTTGCAATTGACCCTCGACTTAACATAATCCTTTCCTTTTTTTTACCTTTAACTACTATTTTACCTAAAACCCAGTGTTATAACGCTAGATTTACAGAGTGAATTTGGCTCATTCAAAATTTGATTACTACGTATATAATATATTGGTTGATTAATTTTTTAATAATAAATCTTTCATTTCAATTGATTTGGAAGTACTTTCTATGCAAAAAACTTCAATTTTCTTGTATGATTCAAATTGGCTCACTTCAGAAAAATAAGTACCTATATCAATATCCGTAAATCTAGTGTTAAGTAATTTTGGGCCATTGAGAATACGATACATTAAATTATAACTTAGAAGGAATTTTTCAGAGGTGAAGAATTACAGGTCATTGATTAGAAGGACGAATCTGGAGGAAATAGATTGAAAACTATGCTGATTGTGGAGTTGAGGGTTTGAATGTTTATCATAATAATATAGTTTATTAAAACTGCTATTAAAGTTTATGACGGACACTCCTACTTATTGGTCATAAACTTTAGTCTACTTATAACATTACCACGATATTTTGTAAATAATAGTACCTATACGAAAAATGTCCCAAAGATGACAGAAATTTGAACTGTTATTACTATAATGAACTTTGGGAAATTTTTTGTATATTATTACTTGGAAAGTGTTGTGGTAAACTTATCGGTAAACCCAGTGTTTTAAGTTAATTCTGAACTATCGAGACTATGATACTGTTACGAAGAACTCAGTAGATTAAATGTTACTGGGTAACGAGACTTGGTAATTGTTCGTTATTAAATAAAAAGATGAGATTCTACGGTCAGTGGTCCTCGTTGACGGACATGTTCTCTTAAATAAACCTTCTCAGTTTTTCTATAAATTGTGTTCTATTTAATTATGTCCGAAAGGATAATACGTGCGCGGTCGACTCGTAACAATACATTAGATGAAAAATTAAAACAAACTTTTTTGAGGTGCAGAACTGGAGGTCGTTGATTAGAAGTGCGAATCTATAAAAAATCAATTGAAGACTATGCTGAATATGGAGCTGAGAACTTCTAATTAGTAGAGTCGAGTACAAATTGCTCTTATCTTTGAGACATTTTTCGTATACTACAATTTAGAAAATACTGTGGTAAAGTTTACGACGAACAAATAGAAGTGTCCGATACAAGTCTTATTTATTTCTTACTGTTGGCGATCTATACTTCTAGCTCTTTCATTATCTTCGTTTCCCCTAATTGCAACACCTCCTGTTTCAGACGGATCCAGAATGACCGAGGTTACGATACATTAAATAATAAATCAGACAAAATTTCCCAGAGGCAACGGAAGATAACATGAACTCAAACTCACTGATTGTGAGCCTCTACCTTCCCATTCACCGTAACTAATCCAATCGCTAAAAGAACTTCCTATCAATCTCTCGATCCAACGCAGATAATGTTCCATTACATATTCCAAATATGATTTCCCACCCTGTCCCATAGTTTAACCAAAAGCCCATAGAGAACTACATCCGCGAAAGGATTACAGTACGATCGAGCCAGACGAAGTCAATCGTGCGAAGTCTCCCGTAAAGTGCACTTGGTTCATGGAAATCGACGTAGTTTAATCAGAAAACTGCAGGGAACGGGGCTAACGTAAGTACCCTCCATTGGCGGAATGTAGGGGCATTTAAGTAGATGGAGGGTATAGACCCCTGTCTACTCCATTTGCTTTCAGCCCGAGGGACCTCGCCCGATATATATCCCAATATTCCCGGTAACAATGATGAATCACTGCGGTGCACCTCTTGCGCAAGAAGTTGCACTTCCACTATGCTCTCGTAACGTCTCTCTGCCTCCAGTTTCCCGCGTTTCTCGACTTAAGCTCGTAATAACGTATTCCACCATTTCGTTCTGTTACGTAACAACGACGTAACACGCTCGAATAAATAAGTATGCGTTACGCGACTCAAACTACGCAAAAATACTTTGGGGTCCATTCGTGCGGCATACCGTATGAGAAAAAGTGCAATTTCGTGAGGAATGGCAGCTACAATGCGGTTGGAAACGTGCTCGAAGGGTTCGGTTGCAATGGGAGGATGACTTGAAAAGAAGCTTCGTCATGGTGGTCGTACAAAATTGATAAAAATTCTGCTTCCGCCAAGGTGACAGTTACCATTCGCGTCAGTTTACATGACGCGGCGTGCACTTGATGGTTTTTGTTTGTTCTTTATCTCTTTTTCAAAGTGCATCGTTACGCCGGAAGGATATGCCGGAAAGTGATAATATTGAAACATGTATGAGAGGTAAAACGCATACTGGCGGACCTCGACTTTCGCACATAATTGCCCGAGTTGAAATATTGAACCTGTTTTCATGGTATTTACTCCTATTTGAACCTAATATGATACTTTTCAATACTAAAACTCCTAATTTAAACCTGTAACTCCTTCTCAGTAAAATGATCCTCCTATTTAGCTATCACCAAAACCTTTATCCCCTAAATTGAACCTGTTGGGTAGTAAAAGGTTCAAATGAGGTTCAATATTTCGACTCGGGACTGGATAGGATGTAAATCCTCAACGGAGGTTGAAATTGACGTCCTATTTTGCGCCTTAAGGTGGCATAAAGGGAAATTTGTACCACTTTTAGGCGCTAAATAGGATCTTATTTTACATTGAATTTAGACCTATTTTTCTACTTTTAATTCTTAAATGTTAGGTAGTAAAAGGTTCAAATGAAGTTCAATATTTCGACTCGGGTGGTTCCTGAAAACATGTGCGAATGTCGAATGTTCGAAAGTAGAAGGATATACGAAAAATATTCAAAGTTCCATATTAACACTTTACCGACCGGTACTTTTTAACATCCTACCCACTTCTGATCGGTCACTTGCACGCAAATATTTCCCTGATACTGATATCTCTTCGAAAATTGCAAAGTTTCTTCACTGAGTCCTTAGCACAGTTAACCGCAATGAAAAATAACAATTTATAAATTTCCGTTGCGACCAATTAATAAGTTAAAAGCCCAAAAGTGTTGTGCCCCAAAAGTCGATTAATCGACTACCGGTCAGTAAAGTGTTAATATGGTTTTTTTGGTAATCTTGAGATTTTTCAACACATCTAAAAGATAATACTAGAGACAATATTACAATAGTAGAGAACCTCAGGGTCCTCTAATATTGTATTTGGGGACCTCACTCCGAGGGACTGACTTCATAGAAGCAATTTTTAACATTGCGACAAGAATCTTGAAAAAATTGAATTTTTAAAAATGTGCGAAATAGCGAATTGTGCGAAAGTGGAGGATCGCCAGTATACCTCTCCAGATATCGTTCAATTCTTCCGTACTTATCGTCGAGTCGGAAGGAGGAACCTTTTTAAGGGAAATGATCTCACCGGAAGGTACCTTTACTTGATATTATTATACCGTAAATTATTCTAATTTTTTTTGCGAAACGTGTAATCGCATGCGCGAAGTTATGCATTCCCTGTATACTCCCATAGATGGAATCCAGTTCGCGTGGCTCGTGTGTGTCCCCTCTTTTCATCCTCCTCACTCTCCTTCCCTTTATCCTCTCGCGTCGTGGTAGTTCGTTAAATCTTAATTTACAGTGGCAACCAGTTCGTCTCTCGACGCGCATTTTCAAGCAGCTGGCCATGGGAAAGAGAGAAAGAGGACTATTTTATTGGCACGATAAATCTGCAGCTGAACTACGTTCATGGCAACCAATTAGCGTTGGACGTTAAGATCGGATGGGTCAGAGCCCATGTAATAATGACGAATCAGTTCGGAGCCGGTCTGGTGGCATAGCTGACTGCCTCTTATTAATAAATTCGCTTCCCATGCGACGTCCTATGAATCATTCGATAGGCAACTGGGGAGATTCTATTAGACTGATTGGTTTATGCTTCCATCCTACAACTTCGAACGATTTGTCTTCCTTCTTGGAGACGACCAAGAGTACGATGTTGGGCACGTTGTATTTTGATATTTGGAAAAATACGAAGCGGTGTTTTGGTTTTTGTGATTTGTTTTGAAGGCACTTGGTATTCTTGATGGATATCGGAACACTAAGGCGGATATTATGTATGGAATGGAGAATTTTTCTATAGATAAGAAGGGCATTGCTGTGATATTAAGACTATCGGTATTATATCTATTGTATAAATATTCTAAGTTCGGAGAAAGACAAATCAAAAGGTGGAAAAGATAATCAATTAAGTAACTTAGATTTTATAAGATAGAAATGGAATTTTGGCTGCATGGCTTTCCTATTAATTTGGGTGGTTTTATTAAAGAAACTCAATAGTATGTCCAAGAACTGTTTAGACCTCTGAAAACCTCTAAAATTCCTTAACACCGACAAACCGAGACGCTATTCTTCACAAAGCTCCTACATCCAACCGTTTTAACGGCGGCTAAGTATTGACAATATTAACTTACTCAACTTTAATTAATTTAAAAATCTTTCATACACCCTGACAATAAACCCAGACAAATCTTAACATCCCTTGTATTCTACCGTACCTGTTATCATTCTATCCTAATAAACACTGTCCAAAGTCTCCTCAGATCTCGAAAAAACTAAAATTCCTTAACGCCAACAAACTCAGACGCAATTCTCCAAAAAACTCCAAGATTCAGCCGTTTTACTGACCTTCCTTGAAAACGGCGACTAAGCACCGACAATATCAACGAAGTTGAGTTTAATTAATTTAAAAAGCTCGGCCAAACAGCGAGATCCGTGTACAACACTCTTAATGCCCGACGAAGCGACCTCGCGCCCAATCTCTCCGACCCAGTTCGAAACTTCAGCGCATTAATTCCAAAAACATTTGCCATCGATGGGGGTCTCGAGCCAGGGAGAATCCACAGGTCCGTTCTGTTTAACACTCGTAACCCAAAAACCCGCGGCTCTCGCGCCCATCGACCGTTTAACTACCTTACGTTAAATCATACTCTCCAGCAGGGATGGGATTAACTCCCCTAATTTATTGACTCTATTTCTGACGCAGGGATTTCGCGTCCCCTTTCCACCTCTTCTCCCCCCCCTACGTGGCGCCGAGTTAACATTGTTTTGCAAGGGTCGATCCTCCGGGGGATATGCTAAGTCATCTTACCCTCAAGTACGAATCCTAATTATATACCGCATGTTTGTAATCGGTACGGACAAAATACTTCACGCGTATTCGTCAAGAGAGAAATAATTTATGGAGACCAACGGAATGAATTCGACCCCTTGCTGGTTTGGCTACAGATGGTTGACTGGTTTTTCTTGTTGAAAATACATTTTGGATTTTGAAATTTGATAATTACGTTGACGGTTATGAGATTGATGTGACAATGGAGCAGAGGTCGGTGACCTTTCTTGTAGTGAGAAGCTAATTATTCTGCAATTTATTTGGTGAACTTTCAAAAGAGGAATAAGTATGGAAGTAGGGAAATATTATGATGTGAATATTTATTTGTATGTTAACACTTTACTGACCGGTAGCCGATTAATTGACTTTTCGGGCCTAACACATTTGGCCTTTGAACTCATTAATTGGTCGCTACGGCAATTGATAAATTATTATTTTTCATTGCGATTAACTGTGCCAAAGACTTAGTGAAGAAACTTTGCAATTTTCGAAGAGATATCAATATCAGGGAAATATTTACGTGCAAGTAACCGATCAGAAGTGGGTAGGATGTTAAAAAATACTGGTCGGTAAAGTGTTATCACTTTTGAGGCACAGGAATTGAGAAAATAAAATGACCCGTATTGCACGAGCATTTTTTTTTGTTTCAGTTGAATAAAGTTGGTTTAATATATCTATTAACAAAGTTATATGTATAATAATATAAATTTTCGAGGTGGGACATTTTTTGCATCTTCACGCCTTACGAAGGTGGGACACTTTTAATTCCGCTATGCCTCAAAGAGTTAAATCGAAACTGTTTAACCTTTTGGGGACTAGGAACGTATATATGTGGTCTGAGAAAATATTTATAGTTTATCGCCGTATGTATACAAATACAGTTAGAGTTGAAAACTTGAAATAGAGAAGACTACGGATTAAGACAGACCGCAAGGATTTTAGTATGATTTGCTTTAAAGTGCGGATGAAGGTTAAACTTATTTACTTTTCCTTACACTAAGGGGTATGTTATGATATGCCGGTATTGCGTAGATGGTAGCTGTTTGGAAGAGCTGATAGTTATGGCATTACAGAGAGGTCAGGGCGTAGTCCAACTCAAAACTGAAATCTCGTGGTATTATTATTGTACACAATAGGACTCGGGTTAACACGGCACGTATTTCTACAACGCAACCTAAAGTTTATACTACGTCCTCGGAACTCAGAAGAAAATTGCGAGATTATTGTACTCTGTATTTTAGAATTAAGGGAGATTAGAAGAGTACTTATAAAAAACAGACATAAAGGAGAACTTATTTGTCCCGTTATACGGAGTCCTAATGAACTTATTATCATTGTATGACTTGTATTACTTTATGTTTACATGCATTAACTAGAGATGGTGTGTTGATATTTATCGTCGATCAATATAAATATATAAGTATGATGGTGGTGATATAAAGGTAAACACTATATGTTATATATTTATATGTATAAATATCTAAAGAAATTGGAGATCTTTGTTGACGTCATGGTAGGTTGTTCAATTAATGATATAAATTCGTATTATATTGTAACATATTATGAATTCTATTGTCAATTGCGTCGAGTAATAAAACTCAGGTTTGTTTAACTAACTAACTGGTTGTTCATAAGTCTAACTACGTCGATACTAATAACGAAAAATTATTTATTGTTAGATCACTATGGTAAATAGTGGCGATATTGTATGTTGGAGTCATTTGTCTCTTCTGCTGGTAATTATTTAAACTAATTTATCAAATATCCATGGTCGGACATCAGTGTATGCAAGTAGAGATATATATCTAATACGAGGAGATATTGTATTGAATGATTTTCAGTTAAGTAATGAGAGATGGAAAGAAAACGTAGGTTAGTCAACAATGCAATCATTACAATGGAGTAAAGAGTAATAAGAAAATTCAATCACATATGGGCAATGTTTCTAAGCTTTCGAGATAATATAGACTTTAAAGTAGTAATTAATACTCAATGAATATAAATGTAACGTGATAAATGTACAAATGCGTATATATGATACAACATTTATATACCGATCCATCAATCTCCTCGTATTTCATAAAAAATCTCATAAGCATAAATTCTCAGGCAACGTAAACGACTAAATTTAAATCGAAACATTTCCAAAATGTCGGACATATAGATCGCTTACCCACGCCATCTTCTTCCTCCATGGAAATGAATGATACGGTTGAAAAGGCCAATGAGATTATCTATCGATCGATGCCATTGATTCCTCTTCGAGTCTTTCCTCAGCTTCCAGTTGATGTCTGTCCGAACACCGTCAATATTTGTTAAAGTCGAAGAAATGAAACATTCGCAAGATATTCGCACTCTACCTTCGCCTCCCTATTCTTTCCGTGCAGTTTACTGCGCATCACGGAAGAAGATTTCCAAATACTTAAAAAGCCGGCAAATATCGCACGATTATGGCAAATTACTGTGACAGAAGGTCACACACGCGAATTGGAATGTTAATAGCATTTGTATTAATCACTGGAGGCACTGATTCGACAATTAATGCGAATTATTTCGGTAAGACGCGCACCCACGCGTGCACAATTCAATGAAACTGTCAAATACGCTCGACCGCCCGCGTTCAAATGATGTCTAATTGCGTGTGACCGGAGTCGCGACAGTGGCGCCACCTAGCGGCGGATTTAGGAACTACATCTACGCTTTTTCGCGGGTAACTGAACCAATTCAAACGTTGATTTAAATAAAAAATATATATATCTCTTAATTAACAAATAATAAATTGATATTAAATTTCGATATGTATAAATACAATTAGACAAATACAAAATGCAAGAAAATATCTATAAACATTCATTATAGGACTGGAATAAAATGTAATTTTTTGTAAAATAAACAATGATTAAATGAGACTCCGTGATGGTATAGGTTTTGAAAAACACAAATACATATTATTCAGGAATGCTATTTTATTCGTAGGCGAACAAAAATGATCCATTGAGATATGTTGCTGGCATCGTTTAATTAGAGTATAACATACACGCATGTTTATATAATTTCATTAATACGATATAAAAATTGTCGTTATACCATTGCAGCAAACATCATTGAGTTTTATGTTTCACCTTTAAATTAGGAAGCAAGCGCATGGTTATGTACAAAATATTTCCTTGTATTACCGTAATATTTGTTTACAACACTAAGTATATTCGGAGAGATATGAGTACGAACATCAACGGTAAATTTATTCACCGAGTTCAGAAATATATTATATATACTTGAAATTTGCTTCTTTAATCCCTCAGATCTCCAATTCTCCTCGATGACGCATCAATTGCCGCCAAAAAGGTGTCCCATTACAATTCGAAGTTCTTCGTGTAAAAAATTCCGCGAGAATTCTCTTAACGTACTAATACCTCTGTGATGTACTTTACATATCTCCACCCCGACGTGTACGCTTGACAAAATAAATACTGGGTTCGATTCGTTGAAAAAATATATATTACAATTATTGCACTTAAGGTAAATGTACATGATAAAACGCGTAAAAAATATACAATGAGTTCCCCTATCGAGAGGCACTAACGACAAGGAACACAGAAGTGTCACGATAAGATCATGCATTACTGTTCGTCTGCATATACGTACAATAGGTGAATTTTGCACCTTAAAGATTTCCAATTTTTTTTTTTCGTGTGCTCGTTAGGCGTTCCGACCATTAACATTCGTTAACTAAAATAACACGGTTGCCTAAGATACGTGTAGGTATAGCGACAATAATACTTTTAGCACTCATACATCAAGCTCTTTCTTGGTTCGTTCATCATTAATCCCTTGTCTTACGACATTTTCATGGTTTCATGTGTCACAATAAGATACTTAACTATGACACGGTTCTATACGAAGGTTGATAAGTAAACATTGTTATCAGAACCTTTGTGTTAGTACTTTAGTTTTTTATTACTATTAGTACTTTATCTATTAGTACTTTTGGATATTGGTAGTACCTTGAGTGTTATTGTATAGTACTTTTGCATACTATTAGTACTTTAGGTACTTCATGCGAGACTTAACGGGCAAGATAATTGGGAATAACTTCACCACTTTAGTCTGTCCGATTGCGTACCAATTCGATGAAAAAATAAAGGTATCGCAATAAATAAAGTATACTCTGGTCCACGTATATGTTGTGATAGGAGTTCAATTCGCACTTCTTGCAAGCTTTCTTTTTTCCAGTAATTCAGTCGTGGAGTTTGAAATCTCATCGATAATCCATACGGACTTTAGCACCACTGAGACTACGTTATACATATCACGTAGGAAGAATTTCCTGGAGGTAATGGCGATCCAAATTCATTCTTCGTCTTCACTACATTTTCACTGCACCATGAGTGTAATTTCTGTTATATTTGCATCATTAGCACAAGTTTTAACTCCATATCGTAAGACAAGAGATTGACACGAGTTATTCTCGAATACTTGTCCCTGGATCGAACTGACGATGACGAAAGTTGATGAAACGATATGATAAAAAAATTTCAGTGATGATTTTTCATTACACTTCATGTTTTTCATGCTTAAAGAAACGGTATATATGCTAAATACATCCTCGATTATCGTTAATTCATAAGACAGCGAGTTCGAATCAATAACATTAAAATACAGACGCATGTTTGTCGTTTGTTTTGTTTCTTTAATCGTACACTTATAAGACATATCGTGTAATCTCATCGCAATCGAGATTTCGAGGTCAGACTTGAGCCGTTATTTTTGAAAGTGGTACAAGTTTAGTTTTGAAAAAAATGTTCAACACTAAAATTTACTAAAATTTCTCTTCCTGTTACATCCTGCAATGTAAACAACCATTCTGCAGTATTTAGAAACAATTTTGAAGCTAATAATTTTCTGTATCATTTTTATAGTCACACATCGCATCAAATAGAACGAAATAGGTTCCATGCTCAACGTGTTAACACAGGAACTACAAGCTTTAAGCCTCTTGTATTTCAATATGTGAAATAACTGCTTTTGAAAAGGACTCAAGAAAATAAACAATTGATTCTGTAATCTATATTTTAAAAGATGGATGTAGAATGTCCACTCTATGGACTATTATAAGGCTAAAAAAATTTTGAAAAAAATTGCTAATCACTTGGTTGTTCTAGTGTTAAGTTTTAGCTGCAACTTAGGTGTCTTCTTCACACTTTTCAATGAGACGGTAAATAGAGTGAAAGAATTTCATGGTTGCACTAAAAAATTAGCTTTTCTGCGAATTTTGTAATATTTCAATGTAAGAAGGGACTTGTACCACTTTCAAACATCAATGACTCACTTATCTCGGTAGATGATTTTTATTAGCACGAATGTGTACTTCGTAGGTACCCCTACATGTATCTTAATAGAATTTTATACATACACAAGCTTACACGACACATTTACACGAAAGAACACGCATATACAGTTCTGTATTTACGGTGTATATCAATTATCCCCGTAATTACAAAGGGAATCGTAGAAAGTATTGGTAAGGTGACAAACCGACCAGATTTCTAACAATAATATAATCTGACACTGATCTACGTGGAGTTGGAAATTAATGAGACCACGTTCACACGCACACAAGGAAATTGTAAGACGAGATATAAATATATTTCATTCAACTCTCATACAACCCTCAAAATTGATTACACAAAATACCCTCAGGTGATATTTCATTCATTTCTTTCTTTACGTTTTAATTGATATTATATGCAGATCTATTTTTAATTACAGATGTTAATATTAATATTGAAAAGAAGTAAAATAATATGTAGTATCTGGAAACGAAGATTAAATGAAATTTTCAACCCTGAGGATTGTATGAGGGTTAACAATTCTTTTTCGTTCATTGCTGAAGCAACCATTGAAACGGTTGGCACATTTATCATTGAATGTTTCCTGGATAAAATTACGATATATTTAAATGTCCGAGGATAATATTTATTTTGCAAGAAATAGCAATTACGCTTGAGTATCTTCCTATACGTTGATTTTCACGACAATGAGAAAGAGAGAGAGAGAAATGATTGTAATAATAGAATAACATTACAAAGGTATTTCAATTATCGTTACGTGGAAATATCATCGTTAATTGTACATATATATGTGTATATTGTTTTAGGAGAAGTTTCAATAGAATTTAATTAGGATCGAGAAAATTGGACTTGAAGATACGAAGTAATACTATACGATGTTTTCGAATGGAGAAAAATATGATATCGATATAAGTTCTATTCTAAAAGTATATGTTGTCATGAAAGGTTCGAGTATAACTAGGATAAAATGAAATCTTTGGCATAGTAATTAAGTAGAGTTATATAATTTGTGCAAAGTTATTTTCATGGAATTTACAAAGATAAATTGCAGAGAAAAATAGTGTAGGAGTGTAGGTCTCATAAATCTTTCATTGTGTCATCACTTCAAAACAATAATATATAGAAATAAGAAAGCATAACACTTTCGTTCGATATTTAATTAACATAGGAAACGTGTAAACGAGTAGATTAATGTTTATGTGCGTTATTCTTAATGTGTAGGTGTAATACAAGAGAAATAATTCGAAGTAATGAAACAGACTAAAATAATTATAATTATTGAGATATTATCGATTTGTGCTTTAACCACTTTTTCAGCATAATTATACGCTTATATTTACAGTTAGATGTCTATTAACGTATTGTTAGTGATCGCTAATTAGTCGAGTAGTTTTTCGAATAGTGGATGGAATGGGAGTATTGTCAATTAAAAACTAGGATATCACGAAACCACGAGAGGTCCCGATTTTATATTTAAATTTCCACTACTCTTTAGAAAGTCGAAAATTCTTAATTGATATACGTCGCAAACGTTTCGCTTGTCAACTCAAGCGTACAGTATTATTTTTGCATTTACGCAAAATAACAGTTAAATGTGAAATATTCTTTAGCCAAGAAGCGTTCATTGAAAGTAACCAATGTCCTTCTAACCGTTCTACATAATCTCTCTTCTTAAAAATAAACGGGAATTGAGAACTACAAGAATTAATCTCATAGTCTCATTTCTAGACTACCGTCAAGTATTTGTACGTTCGTACGTATTGCAAATTTCTTTCCTTGCTATTCTTTGCTTATTTTCTTGTTTTATTGGTACTTCAGACAAGATATAGACTTAAGATATAATTTAATATTATCAGATGATTATTCCATATATGCTTGGAAAGTTTGAAACATCAAGCTGTGCTATGCGCAAAGCTATTGCAATGTGCCTGTGACTATCGTTCTGCAAATATTATATTAATGAAAATTTAACGATTTATTCAGCAATAGGATTACATTGTACAGTTTAGATGTATTATAGGAATTATGCTTTATCGATTTCGAATTTGTAAGAAATATGAAAAACGACAGTCAAGTAATTCTGATCAAAATTCCTCCCACCAAACATAGTACTATGTAACAAGCACATACAATAAGCTTACTGTGGCTAGATCGTAAGAAAATACGTTTTTGAGATCATCTTTTTGTAATAAATCGATTACTCGTACATAGAAAGATCATAGATTTCTAAATCTTGAATATATCCTCTCTCCGTTACAAAGGCCACTCAAAAGACGGGATCATAAGTTTCAGCATATTCGGAACTTAAAAGTTTTGTGAAAAACGGTAATGAGTGAATTCTACGTGAATATTTTATGCTGAGTAATGAAGAAAGAAAATTTTGGAGACGAATTTGATAATACGAAATAATGTCGATTGTTAAAATAATCATTAGTCCCTATTTATTGTTTCCTCGAATATCGATCAATAACTGAAAGGCAGATTATGCGTGCAATAATAAAAAAAATTTAGCGGACTACGAAATATATCTGTTATATAAATATAATTCAGTTTTAAAATTTCTTTTTAAAGATACACACGGGCAGATAAAACTATATATGTCTATTCTTACATCATTCTTATATATAGTAGTTTAAGTGGCTCTTCAACCGATACCATTCCATGTTTTGCACACCTTCAAGCTAATCACTGTTATTATTATTATTATTATTATTATTAGTTATTATAAGTTTAGTTTGTTTTTAATATGAATATGTGACCGAATCGAATTCATTTTACTTTATATCGTGATATAAATATTTGGTTCCTGTTTGGTACCACAGAATAGAAGCTTGTGAAGCAGTAAGTCCGTGATTACGTGAATACTTTTAAAAGCTTATAATATCGGATCACTAAGCTTATTTAGTAATGTTGTACATTAAATGACATATATCATTATCGAATTTCTTCCTGAAATATTATTACACTTATTCGTTATCTAGAATATTCTTATTACTTTAAAGTTTACATTTGCACTACTCGATCGTGAAATCAAACACCAGAGTAGAGTTTATTAATTTTTCTCAAAAACTTATTCTGTGGCACATGAATACATGACATATTATTTCTTGCAATACAATGAACAGCGTACTTGCATTTGACAAATGTGCACGACACATATGATTGTCAATCTCAAGTATTTTATGAATAAAGATTTCTATATATTCAACGTAATAAACATTCATGTTATGCTTTGCCCCTCAATTCAATAGACACAGTGAATTAAAGAATAATATTTTCAAGTGCATATATTTCAACAAAAGTTTGTCATATATATGAAAAGAATACAACAGATTGCATTAGAGTTATAGTGAAGTTATGTATACTGTATTATAGTTTTGCACATGTACCTGTGTTTATCAAATATATTTAGCAACTACGAGAAAAATAAAATATTCAATCTCTGAAGGTAATATTCCACTTCTATGGAGTGAGCACCCACAATCATATTTTTAAAATTAAACAAATTAAAGAAATATTTAAAGATACATAATCTTTAATATATTTCTATAATAATATAAAAAATATCATTTTTACGTCTGAATAGCGACCTTTTTATAGAATTTCATATAAATGGATATAACAAGCTCTTTTCAGCTCAGTCGTAGAGGTCATTCCTTTAAAAGAATTAAATATGCTGATATAAGGGAAAAAAGTGCCTTGTATCATTAAACAGAATAAATAAAAATATAAAGTAAATCAAATAAACTTCGTCATAAATAAAAATTGAAATATGCAATAATAACTTTTGTTATTTGCAGTTCAAAGGAGTTCTTTTTAAAAATCATATCGATAGTAGTATTCTCATTATAACGTATATAAAGTATATATATCAAATGTATGGCTGAGATTCCATGCTTTAAAATTTTATTTCCAGCACATTTCGTTTTGTAGCAAAATATTTATGCATGTCTTATTTACCACATAATCAACTTGTCAACACACATTTGTCATCAATTTGTGGGAAACTCTTATCCTTATGTGTATTAATTACATGGATATCACATCTCTCAGCATTGCAATTATAGATACAATATAATTCATATTAGAGCAATAGATGAATTTTTTTTTACACATTAATTAACGAATGATATACACATCAATAAAATTCCTTGCAATTCAATTTGGAATAGGAAATGATTTTTAATGTCCAAATATATCGACCAAAGAAACATAATGAGTTATGTTTTAAAATCATATGGAATTTGTAGAATTATATCTTTTCAGATCTTTATAAATAATGTTGAAATTTTTTCACATAGAAAATACCTTTTGCTAATCACAATAACAAAAATAGTATTCGAGATTCATTCTTCTAAATCCGACTAAGTTTCTACATTCTCCATTATAATTTACAAAATTATAATGAAGAAAACTGTGTCAACATTTGCTGGAACGTTGTTGTTCCAACAGTAGTAGACATTTGACTAATACTGTTGAATAAAGCTTCTGCCTGCAAGTTTTCTGGCAACCTAGTAAGAAATTGGGCTCCATGGACAAAGTCCATTTTTAATAGCTCTTCTTGATATAAGTGTAATACACCAAGTGCTGTTCTAAAGAGGAACTCATCCCCATCTCTAAGAAAGATATCCCAGACTCTACATGCAACATCCAGAGGCATTGCTTTGGCATATATTGTATACAACCAGTCTAATAAGTATAAATCTGGGCTAAGACCGGCTACTGTAAAATGGGAGAAAACTTTTGGCAATTTATGTGCAAGTGCACTGGAGTATACCTTGTAATAGATGTTCATACGTTTTTGGTCCAAGGTAAAAGCGGCTCTATGACAAGGATAATTTAACAGATTAGCAAAGCAAGTAAAGGCATCTGGAGGTTCCATGTTTAAAGATAATACAGCACCTACAAAACTCATGCCTTGTACGTAACCTACATCTGGTCTATAAACTGCATAGGCTGCCAAAATACCTTGAAGGCTATTGGATAATGGTCCACCTTCTTGAAAGACACATAAGGTAGGAAAGGTACGAGATACATCTAATTTGATTGCAGATAATGTTTCATTTATAGGATTTGACATTGCTCTATCCAAACATATATTGTAGAGATGCGGTGTTATATTTAAATTATTTGGGATTGCTAATTTCCATACTCTACCGCGAACACTTGGTGGAAGCCCACGCCACCATAATTCACGTACTTTCTTCGTGTCTCTGACACTATCAAATTTAGGAAGAACATGTATATTCCATGTGTGTGAGTCTTCTGCTAATCTCTCTTCTTCCTTCAGCTGCAGTTCTCTTTGCTGTTTACGTTCTTTTTCTTCCCGCATCTCTCGTTTTCGTGCTGCTTCAAGAATAGCATTGTACTGTTTACGATGACGTTCTTCTTCAATTGCATTCTTTGCAGGTAGATTTGCTGGTCTTGGCTGTTGAATTAGAGCTAAGCTTCCTCCTACCTTATCAAGATTTCTTGACGGGCTGCTAGCAGGTGTAGATTGTTGTGAATCTTTACTTTTCCATGAGAAAACATTTTTTGCAAATAATGTATTCAGTGTCCAACGTTTAGACTTCTCATTTTTTTCTATTTGCTGTTCATCAGGACCCAGAAAACTTCCAGAAGGAGACACTTCACTGAGGGAAGACACAGTACTGCTACAGGAACGTGGTAAACTGTTCCTAGGACTGCTATTTGCACTGCCAGTTTCTAATCTTGTGTATTTCTCCACATCAACTTTGGTGATGATATTTAAAGATGATTCTTTACGATCACACACAGAATCTGAATATTGAGATTTACATTCAACTTGACTATCATTATTTACACTTGTTTCTTCCACTGAATATATTTGTTTCGTGGAAGGATTATAAGCTAAAGACATGCTCTCTAAAGCATGATTCAAGCTAGTTCCTGCAACTCCTACAGATACTATGTTGCCAGCATCGTACCATTTATTTTCTCTTATATGAACGCATAGTGCCTTTGTTTTTACAGCTGGCACCGTAGCCACATCACATGCCAATGCTTCATTAATGTTTACACTATTGCACGATACAGAATCTCCATTTAATGATACTAATTGTTGTTTACCAATTTTTGGTACAACATTATTTGCAACATAACAGTTTGGCTCTTTTCCAGCTACTTTTAATACTTGATAACTATTAGGCACATTTCCATAACGGGATATTATACATGGAGATGCATTTTGTGAAGAAATTGAATGATGCGTATTATTCCCGTTTACTTGATGAGATACAGGACTCTTCATGATTGATGTCTTTTCCCTAACCTTACTAACGAATTAAATATATCTTCAATGACACCAAACCAATCACGAATCCATTCCTTACATATAGTGCTCATGAATTTGTATTCATGCATGCTTTCTCATCTGCTTTAGATGATGTTACAAAAATACATCGTTGACATTTTTATTCACATCGATGATCCATTCATCTATCGAGACAACACCCAAATATAGAGCCTATTAACTTTTAGCATGGCTGTCACGATGTAATTCACAGTTACGAAACTAGTTCACCAAGCAGTATTTTTACAAATTCTGCATATCTTTTGGTAATTGTATCGGTAATCGTATCAGATACAAACTCAAAAATCGTAATTTTGTATTAAAACTATCGAGCTGTTGTTCAAACGTTTCTTCGATCTTCCATATTCGTAGACTTTTTTTCGTTGGACACATTACATTATTATGCACTGAAATAAACTATTTAAAGTGCACGTAGAAACGTTGTCACACAATGATAAAAACTGATTTCATTTCATTGACAACTAATGGACATAATGATCGTTGGAACGGAGCAGTCTTGAGCATGAATCTTGGCAAACAAATGTGTATATATAATACATTCAATGGTATTCAGCGTATAAATTGTATACTTTTCTGTCCATAAATACATTGGAAATTTCCAATAAATTTATAGATACCGTTACGCTTTACAAAGCAAAAATGTACAAACTTTGAATCGTATAATACACTGTTAGTAATAGAAAACTTTTCTTTTGCTTGGCCATTGCTCTTTCTACTACAAGTAACATAGTCACGTGATCACTTTACTCTCCTACTCTCTGATATGAACAAACTTAACTTTATATCTTCCAAATATAAATTTATATAAGTAAATTTTATACCTTTAACAGAAGTATTATCGTATTTACCGTAACCGAAAATAACTGAGTAATGAGTAATATTAATTCCTTGGGATCAAAAGACGAGCGCGTATTTATCAAGTTCACTCTTATAAACAATAATTTATCAGGAAGCAGTAAAAGATAATAAATTAAACGACGATAAATTATGAAATTAGTATGAAGTATTACCTCTAATTATCGATGCTGCATGAAATTATTCTCCGCGTAAGTGGATATACACAAAATTGATGCAGTTCTTCCACTGCAATTGGATATTTGTTATAGTTAAATAATATCGAATATGTATAAAAATTCATTGAAACCATATAACATTAGAATTATTAATGGAACCGAATTTTTACATTGAATCTTAATAAGTTTAATATAAATAATTTCGTTGGATATTCATTATTCAAGTAATATGAACACTAGGAAGATATATCATTCTTGCGATTTAAAGTTGTACTTCACTATAAACTGAAAATCCCTAGATACTTAATGTCAAAACAGCTGATCATAGAAAGTGATGAAAAAGAAAATCCGTATTAATTGAAAGGCTGCTGAAAAGTAGGTTAAAAAAGGTCACACATTGGTCACGTCATTGTCGAGTTAACATTGTAATATAACGTTCTAATTACTTTAGGATAATACAATTGCCAAAAGTGAATATTTCAACATAACAGATGTTTGTTGTGAGAAATGTCACAAATTGATATTCAGGATTTATTTGATAAAAGCAGGTGAGGTAACCATCTGTAAACACAATGATTTTTAGCTATATTACCTGTGTAACATTAATATTACCTTTGTTTATTAATAAGCAATAGTATGTAAATGACATTAATAGATCACATGCATAGTTTAAAAATTTTAAATTTTCATCATCAATATTTATGAATGAGACACAATACTGTAAAGAATTTATGTTCACTTTATATGTCTAATACTTAAGTATCAAATTGCTAAAAAAATCTAACAAGGTGATTGAGAAGAATTCAGTAAATTCCAGATTGTAATAGTGGCAAACTATGTTCGAAGCAATACATTTCTGATATTTACATTGACATTAATTCCTTTATCATAAAAAGTAGGTTGTACTAAATGTCTATTCTTTCCATGTATACATTCCATAATAGTACAAATTTAAAGATTTATCTACATAAAAGCATATTAATATTGTTGAATTATATAATTGAAAAAGTTACTTTAACATACTCATTAATTATTTCTGCTCAACTTGCAATGTTAATATTATTGATACATTATTCTTATTTGGCATATCTTTATATTGTCAAAGTGATTAAATGTCCTTATGATGTACTTAATATAAAAATGTTATTTAGGTTTCCCAGTGGTTGGCGTCTCATATCTTTACTAGTGTATACTCCAGTCGGTCTTATACTTGTACTGCTACGGTTATTAGTTGCTTTACAACTTTGGCTTATTGCGTTACTATTGCCAGATAGTAATACTCTTCAAGCATTCTTAAGCCATGGACTTAGTTTTGCCTTTGGTATTGTGGTTAAAATTCATCCAGAGGGTGAAGTTAGAGACAAGCAAGCAAAGATCATAATTGCCAATAATGTGTCTGTTTTGGATCATTTTGCATTGTATAAAGCTACACAAGCTGTAACCCCCAGTATTTGGGAATTGCCTACTGTTCTCAGTAATGCACTAGGTTTAAAAAAAATGGATATGAGCAGTAAAGAAGCTTTAATAGCAAACATAAAAGAATTTCTTTCTACTGCAAAAAGCAACATTGTCCTGCAACCTGAATTTGGTACAACCAACAGCAGAGTTGCTTTGTTAAAATTTAACTCTTGGCCATTCAGCATAGAACAATCTATTCAACCAATAGCAGTTAAAGCTTGGAGACCGGAAATTATACCTGTGCGTCTCACCTCATTAGCATCTACATGGTGGACCGATGTTTTTTGGTTTATGTTTGTTCCTTACACGGTCTTTACATTCAAGTACCTGAAAGTTAAAAGAAACACTGACTATGAAGCACTAGTGCGGGAAGTAGAAAAAGATGTAGCAAATACTCTTGGACTTCAAACAAGTTCTCATACAGTATCAGATAAGGCTGAATTTGAAAAACGTTGTATTATGGAAAAAATGCAAAGTAGAAGGTTTAGTAGGAGAAGCTCACCAAATTTGCAAGTAATACGCAGTATTGAAATACAAAGAATGGTGAGACAAGTCAGTGAAGTGCTTCCATTGGTTCCCCATAATGTAATTCTTACAGATCTTTGTAAGTAGATCTATAATAACTAATTAATAACCAAATTATATGTAACTGCTGTAATTTAAAATACTAAAATTCGTTGTAAATATTTAATGTATAATTATATATTATGATTAATTGTAAATTCTTTTTAGTAAAAACTCGTGATGTTGATATTACAATTGCCAATATTCTGGACGGCATAGTTACTTATACTCCAGAATCAAATCCATCAACAGTGACACCATCGGTATCAGTACCATTAAATAGATCACAAACAAGTATGTCTAAGGATAGTAGTGCCTCAGGTACTTCTACCTTCCAAGAAAAGAAGGCTAAAATGATAAGGGAAGCTAGGGAAAGGTACATTCAAAAACATGGACTTAAAAATTACTGACATTCTTACTGCTGTTTTATTGTGATTATTATTTTACCTTGATTGAAAACAAGTATATAATGTTTTGCTGTATATGTATTTACGATTACATGATATGAATATAATTTTATTTCTAAAATATAATTGTATATTCATACAATTACCTTTCCGCATTGCATATACATATGTCCTATTATAATCTTATTATATATGGCACATTTTGGAAGACTGCATGTTCAATAATTGTCACTGTCTACAATTATCAGTAATATCACGAAAAAGGACTTTACTATATTTGCTAATTTTATCGTGTATAATGAAAGCGTAACAGAAATAAATGAAATAAAATTCTTTAATCCTATACTATAGTTTTTATGTTTTCTTAATACATTTTTCAGGCGTATTAACACTACTGGAAGACATTGATTCCTTAAAGTAGAGTATATATTCAGTGTGCAAGTTCTTTTGCGGTATAATGTAGATTGAACAAACTATCTTTTTTAACTATTTTCTATAACTAAATGCATCAAAGCTATTTAATTTCATTTTTTAATATCATCTCCCACATTTTAATTTCACTCAAATTGTCTTTATAATCTCATATGGATGTATAGTATAAACTTATCCACATTTTCTTCACATATCATTTAACGTATTTTCTAGAAAAATAATTTTACGTAACAAATTCACCTCGTAAAATTGATAACCAATGTTGTACAATTGATATAAAAAGTTATATGATATTCATTTTTGTAAATTATTCTTCCGAAAATCAGTGTCTAATATTTCCAATGCACACATATTTAATATCAACAAAATCATCTATGCCATGTTTAGAACCTTCTCTTCCTAAACCCGATTCCTTTACACCTCCAAAGGCAGCTTCTGCACATGATATTAATCCTTCATTCACTCCAACCATGCCAACTTCTAATTTTCTTGCTACTCTAAATATCTGTGATACATCTTTAGAATAAAAGTATCCAGCTAAACCAACAGGTGTATCATTAGCTTCTCTAATTACATCATCTTCATTATTGAATTTGTTAATAACTGCTACAGGACCAAAAATTTCTTTGTTATAGATTTCCATATCCCTTGTTACCCCAGTTATGAGTGTGGGGGCATAAAATAAAGGTCCTAACTCTGGTAACGGTGTACCACCACAGTGAACCTTAGCTCCTTTTTGCACTGCATCAGTAACTAAAGCATGTACCATTTGTAATTGACTTTCTTTAATAAGAGGACCATGAGTAACTGTCTGTCTGCTTCCATCACCCATTTTAATTTCACTTTTAATCCTGGATAGAAATGCATCAACAAATTTATCAAATATACCTTCTTCTACAAAAAATCTATTTGCAGAGACACAGGTTTGCCCAGTATTGCGGAATTTACTAGCCATTGCACCTGTTACAGCCGTTTCTAAATCAGCAGAATTGAATACAATATATGGTGCATTACCACCTAATTCGAGACTGAGTCGTTTCATAGTAGAGGCACATTGACGGTATAAAATTTTTCCCACAGCAGTTGAACCAGTAAATGATAGAACCCGCACTTTAGGATTATCACATAATTCTTTACCAACTGCAGCAGAATTTTTTATGCTTGTTGTGAGCACATTGAAGATTCCAGGGGGGAAACCTGCTTCTTCTGCAAGAGCAGCTAGTGCCAATGCTGTCAAAGGTGTATCTTCAGAAGGCTTAACAACACAAGTACAGCCAGCAGCAAGAGCAGCTCCTGCCTTCCTTGTAATCATAGCATGTGGAAAGTTCCATGGTGTAATTAAAGCAGCTACTCCAACTGGTTGTTTTAATAACAACAGTTCTCTGTTTGGCAATGGACTTTGCAATACTTCTCCATCAATTCTCCTGGCCTCTTCTGAAAACCACTCTATAAATGAGTTCCCATATTTGATTTCTGCTCTAGATTCAACAAGAGATTTTCCATTTTCCTTGGTTAAAATTTGTGCCAAATCTTCGGAATGTTTTACCATAAGATTGTACCAATTTCTTAATAAATCGCTTCTTTGCTTTGCAGTAGTTGTACGAAATGTTTCAAAAGCACTCACTGCTGCATTAATTGCAGACTGTGTGTCAGCAACATTCATGTCAGGAACATTATTAATAACAGATTTATCAACTGGATTACAGACTGCAAATGTTGTTTTATCACTGGTTCCAACCCATTTTCCATTAATATATCCAAGATCTCTCAAAAGATGCATTGTTCTGCTTGATATGGGAGCATAATTTATAATACTTTTTTGCAGCAGTTGAACTTTATTAATCATTGTGATCTGTCAAATACAAAACTGACGAAATCTAGAAATAAAAAATATCACAAAAAGAGTTAAAGAATACACAGGTATATATAAGAAACTTATGTGTAACAATATTGTGCAATGTAAGTAACATTAATTAGATAAAAAGCAATAAATAAGTTCAAAAATTGCTACCGCACTATAATTTACGATATGAAATAGATCTTTTACGCGTATTATCATTAAATATTTTTTAATTTATTTACTTCTTTAACAACAGATTAAACTACTGTCACTTTGACACTTGCCTCTGAACAGAAGAATGTCACGTCCGAACTCGGTTTTTCAATGTAGTATGTTGGCTTCTAAACGATTGTTACTTTTAAAACGCTTTATCAGTTCTTCTTATCAGTACCATCAATAAAATGACCTTATATAACTTTGTTGTACTGTCGATTACGGTTCTTATATGTGTTCCAATGTTTTCTTTACTTTGTATAGTTGTGTGTGTCGTCGGCGCGCCGGCGTCCTTTGGTCAACAAAATTGTTATCGGATTTGATTGTTTATTACAGTATCGAATTTGGTAAAGAAGATATATAAATGGTGCATTATGAGTACAAATACAAAGAGGACTATTTACGTTGGTCCGTATCGCATTTTCAAAATTACCTTTTGATAATTTTAGCAGCGTAACATATAAGATAACCTATGTTAACCTACAAAATGTTATATACTTTAAATATATCATGTGCACTTTTCGTTTTACAGGAGGATTAGCGGAGGAAGTCGATGAAAAAGTTTTACATGCAGCATTTATACCTTTTGGTGAAATTGTTGATGTTCAAATACCATTAGATTATGAATCAGAAAAACATAGAGGATTTGCTTTCATTGAATTTGAAACTGCAGAAGATGCAGCATCAGCTATTGATAACATGGTACATTTATAAAACAACATACATATATCTCTGTGAGTCATATAATGTAATTTTAAACAAGCAATTGTATCAATTTAATCAAAATTTCTTTCATTTTTGTATATAGAATCTTTGGATATGAATTTCATATAGTCTTTAAGCTTTAAGGAATTTTTGTTAATTGCTTTTCATAAGAAATAACATATAATCTACTTTTATCCATCTCATATCTTAACTGATGGTAGAAAATCATATAAACATAATGTGCCTATAGCATTAATACAAAAATTTATCAAATTTTATCTTTGTTGATAAATAGAATGATTCTGAATTGTTTGGCCGAACGATAAGAGTAAATATTGCAAAACCGCAGAAGATAAAAGAAGGTTCATCAAAACCAGTATGGGCAGATGATGCATGGTTACAAGAACATGCAGGTGAAACACTTCAAACTGATGATAGTACAAAGTCTGCTGATGCAATTCAAGCCAAAAAAGCAAAACAAAATCCTCAAGTTTATTTTGACATCAGTATTGGAAAACAGGAAGTAGGTAGAATTATCATGATGTTAAGAACAGACATTGTACCCAAAACAGCTGAAAACTTCCGGGCCCTTTGTACTCATGAAAAAGGGTATGGCTATCAAGGAAGCACTTTTCATAGAATTATACCAGATTTTGTATCCTTATTATAATTTTCATATAGAAATATTGATAATATATAGATAGTTTAAAAAAAATGAATGTTTCCTTACATAAGTACAGATGTGCCAAGGTGGTGACTTTACAAATCATAATGGAACAGGTGGTAAATCTATCTATGGCAATAAATTTGACGATGAAAATTTTGAATTAAAACACACAGGACCTGGTACATTATCAATGGCTAATTCTGGCCCAAATACAAATGGTTCACAATTTTTTTTATGCACTGCACGCACAGAATGGCTAGATGGGAAACATGTAGTATTTGGTCATGTTCTTAGTGGGCTTGATGTTATGAAGAAAATGGAAAAATGTGGAACAAAATCAGGCACTACAACACAGAAAGTTGTTATCACAGCTTGTGGAGAACTGACTTAAGTTGATATAGTACTGGTTACTGATTTCAATAATGTGTAATTTATGTTTTATGCATTATTGTTAGTACATTTATGTTTATGTTTTAAATATGAATATGATCGTAAAGAATAATTTGTATTTTTTCATATTTTTCATTGAAAAAAAACTTATTGCTTGAGCAATACAAAACGTATCACAGATGTACTAATATAATAAATGTATATAAAAAAAATTTTATTGTTTGTTTGTTCAAAATCTTAAATTTCCGAAAGTTCTTCAGTGATTGTCTAGTAATTTTGACACAATGCTGCATTTGAATACACAGAACAGCCAAGAGCGGTACAGGAGAACCAGAACATGGATAGGACAGTCAGAATAGCATTTATTAAATAAATAATTAGTAGTCTTAGAAACACATATTTGTATTTAATGAATATCATATCACATACGTTTGCTGTGTAATATAAATGATGAAAAAAGAATTTGTTAAATCGGAAACACTGTTAAACTTTTCTAATCGCTACTCTTGTATAGCTGCTGCCTGATCGGCGCCTGTACAGTTTGTCCTGCTCTTATACTGCTTGTCCTGCATTCGAATACTTATAGATGTCACACCTGTGATAAGTAAAAACAATAAAACATGCTTTAACCAGCGCGAGCCATAATAAATCGTGACCGGATACAGTTTATACATACATGAGTGTAATAAAATAAAGGAATTTAAATATATTCCCTATCGGCGTTATTACAATCAATTACAATCCATGACTCAACAGAACCGGGCGCGGGCACTTTTTAACCTGCGAGTCGATCCGTTGTACCATCAGAATTCAACATCGCAGGGACCCATACGGTTGTTCTTGAATCACTTGACTCATCGAATTTTTTATATATTTGAACAGAAATGTTGCGTACTTCAATAACACAAGGCGTACAAAGATTCGTAAGCACACAATCGGAAATGCAGTGCAAACGATTACAAGGGAAAGTTGCGATTGTGACTGCTTCTACTGAAGGGTAAGATAAACCAATACATCGATCATAATATAATCCGTCACAGATTTCTTGTAATCGCATTCGCATGGACCGTTTATGTGTTTCATAAACGCTGTGTAAGATTTGCGTGTAGGAATTTCAAATCTAGGCCGTCCGAAACATTATTTAAAAAAAAGTGTGGCAACATTTTTTTGTTCCGGGCGGGAATTACAACTATCTTATTAATTTTTTTTTGTTTTCATTAAAAACTTTTTAAGTGTAAAGATTATTTGAAGGTTAATCCTCATTATCGAGATGAAAATTGAATATGTTTAATTGTAAATTTTTGTTCTGTTGGGAAAAAAAACGAAACATTGACATTGGACTGTAAAGTGAAAAAAAGACGAAACTGTAAACAATTTTATCTTATCGTTGAATGATTACGGGTAAAAAAAAGTTCAGATATATCGGTTATATAATTACACATTCCATCTATTTTGATAGCAATAAAAATCAAGAATAAAAAATAAGAAACAAAGAAAAGTTTCTATTCTATTCACTCCCTTTTTTGCAATGATGTCTTACAAAAAGAGGCTACAAAACTTTCTTCTTTTTTACAATGAAAAAAGATTTGCAAGTGGAAAATAAATTTATTTCATAAAGAAAATTGAACCTTGAACAGTATTATGCATGAAGTATTTAAGTATGTTAATTATATTTCTTCCGTACAGCAATGAAATTTTTATGACCAACTCACACAGTGTTTATATTGCAATATATAATTTGATTTTGCAAATAAATATCCTATATACCTATTTAATGATAAAGAATTCATTAATTTCATTGTAAGATTAAATTTATTTTAACAATGTTTTGGCAGTATTGGTTTTGCCATAGCAAGACGTTTGGCACAAGAAGGTGCTAAAGTAATGATTAGTAGCCGAAAACAATCAAATGTGGATAAAGCTTTGAAGGAACTTAAATCCGAAGGTTTGGAAGTTTCTGGCCTTATATGCCATGTGTCAAAATCAGAGGATAGAAAAAATCTTTTTAATAAAGTAAGTTAAAAAATTAAGGAAATCAGTTTAATAACAGTTAACACATTGTTTTCAACAATATTGCAGACAATAGAATCATATGGAGGATTGGACATTCTTGTATCTAATGCAGCAGTCAATCCAGATGTGGGGCCAATTTTAGATTGCTCAGAGAAATTATGGGACAAAGTCTTTGATGTCAATGTGAAAAGTACTTTCTTATTGATGCAGGAGTCTTTACCATTTTTAAGAAAAAGCAAATCAGCATCAATAATAATGATATCTTCTATAGCAGGATTTGTGCCATCTGATGTAAATAATCTTTTATTTTATAACTACAGTATATAGTGTACTATCCTTTTAGGCATTTATTGATTTTTAATGCAATTATATTTTAGGTTCTTGGTGTATATTCAGTTAGTAAAACAGCACTATTAGGTCTCTGTAAATGTTCTGCTCTTCAGCTTGCACCAGAGGGAATTCGAGTCAATTGCATAGCACCTGGTCTTATAAAGACCAAGTTTTCAGCACCTGTATGTATCTCTACACACTTTTTTTTTTTATATTTCTCTGTTATTGAATGATAATTACCCATTTTACATTGACCTATATTTTTGTAGCTGGTTTCTAGTGAATCGATACAAAATTATAATCTGTCAATGATACCAATGGGAAGAATTGGCGAACCAAATGATATTAGTGGTATTGCTGCATTTTTAGCGAGCGATGATGCTTCTTTCATTACTGGTGAAAACCTTGTTGCAGCTGGTGGACAGCTCAGTCGACTTTAAATGGGTTACTAACAATACATTGCTAAGATTATGAATATATACACACACATATATGTATTTTTTTATCATTATACAATTTCTGCTTTTAATAATGACATATTGTTATGTTTTTTGTTAAATAAATATATATATATATTTTATTTAATATACGAAATTAACTCCCCATCTACTAGTTTTATTTCTTATGTTACCATGAATACTAAACTACATGGATGTATGGTTATAAAGTGTAACATATTTTAAAAAGAGTACTTTATAAATGTCATATGAAAACAAGAAAATTAAAATATGTTTATGTTCTGTTCGCAATATGAACCGTTATTGGTTATGTTTATTACTATGTTGATACACTTATGTAAGGACACACCTTTATCTGTCACCTGACCATACCGAATGGCAATGCAAATGGCGGAAGAAAACATGGTTCGAAACGCAGTACGGCCGGAGGAAAATCATCATAACAGCGACGAAGAGGAATGGGAAGACACAGAAGAAGATGAAAATTGTAACGAAGCCGGTAAATATATGTTTTGTTGTAAAAAGATTTTTATGACAATGTAAAATTCTTTTATTTCACTTGTATCAATAAAGTATAAATTAATGTCTTGTATTGTATTTTTAGAGTTCCAAGCAATAAATGCTCAATTAGATCAGCTCAATTCTGCTCTGGATAATTTAGAAAGAAAGAATGATGACATTCATGCAGAACTAATTGAGCTTCTACAATCGAATCGAGAAGCCAGAAAGCAATTTCAAGAGTGTCAAAGTGAGACTAATTCAGGGTCATGAAAACCAAATGTATTTGCATTAACGAGGTATAGAATAACTATTTATTATAACAGATAATTTGTATTCATTGTATTTAAGTCAATATCAGACTTAAATGGATTAAACGATGCACAATTCAATCGAAACAATTCTGTCTTTGTGAACCATGTTATTGAATTTTGAATATACAAATATTGTTATTGTTTCAGATCATGGTATGTAAATATATTTAAACACAAAATAAATTACATACAAAGAACATGTATATAAAATCGAGCGTATAGGTAAAAATATTATACTATATTTTCACAATTTAAACAGAGTAGTGTATAATATGGCATTATTTTGAAGTAATTAAACATTCCAATAATGTGTAAAAATATCCATACTGCAAATATAATATATACAACACATTCTTTATTCTAAAGAAGTACTTGTATGTATACATTTTTGTTTGTTAATAATGTACTACATAATATTATATGTTTGTTACACTATGTGAAGCTACTATGTTAGCAGAGAAATTAAAAGTTCTTTAAATTTATCGGAATTGAATTCCTGAATCAAAGATACATTGGGTTTGTTAGACAATAAATGGTCAAGTACAACCTGACCTCTAGTCTTAATGCCACTTAATTCTATGTCTGCATGATACATAGCCACATCCTCTGCAATGTCTGATTTCAGTAGAATTCCAGCTAAAACTGCGTCACATGATATGTAAGTGGGAAATACTCTTTTTCCTGGTAAATACCTTACAGTTTCAATATCATTCAAGAGACGAATGCAAGGTTTATCAATTTGACCTAGTACATCTCTCCGCCATTCCTAAAATACATTATTTGAATATTGTACTGATTCTAATATCAGTAATGTATATTTGGTTATACATACATGCGAAATACGCGATTTTAAACATGGTTCCCATGGTAACAGCAATAGTGGCTTTTTATTATTGCTAAGCACTATGTGTACACTTTCTGGATCCGCATAAAAATTGAATTCTGCCTGTGCAGTTATATTACCTCGTGCTAAGAAGGAAATATTTAAAGTTAATTGTAGAGTTAGATACATTAATTCAACGTTTGGTTCAATATTTTATATAAATTTTACTGTAAAATGAGATAAACAAATAAAATATTACCTGTTATATTTCCTCCCATAACAAGAAGTTCCTTTACATTGTTAATAAATTGAGGATACATCTTTATTGCCAATGCAATATTTGTTAAAGGACCCAAACAAAGGACAGTAATTTTACCTTTATTTTAGAAATAACAATTAGTTGATGATAGTACAGCACTTAAATGAAGTCTAAAGTGAAGATTTTGATTATTATAGGATTTATTACCAGGACATTCAGATACAATTCTGTTTAAGGCATGTACAGCATGTTCCATTTGTAGTTTATTTGTATCTACTTCATCTGAGTATACATCTCCAAAACCATCAGCACCATGATACTGATCTTTAGCTGCTTCTTTTGCATTGTTCGTTGCCAGTAAAGAAGAACAAGCACCACGAAATACTGGTACCTATAATATGATAAATTCAAAAATTCAATATGTATTTTTTCAACTATAAATATATCTAATGAAATGAAGCTTACATCTGTTGCATTACATGCTTCTAGAGTTCTGAATACATTTTTAACTACATTATCCACTGTTGTATTTCCATTAACACAAGTGATACCTTTAATTTGAATATCTTTTTGTTTGTGAGCTGCAATTAACATTATTAATGCTAATGCGTCATCTACACCCGCATCACAATCGACAATAATGTTTTTTTCCGTCATCTTTATTAGAAAACTATAATTCTCAGAAATTAACGTCTTAAATATTCGAAGATTATTTTGATACGCAGTACTTTTTAGAAAAGGATTATTTTAAGTTAATTAACGTTCAGTAACTGTAACATTACGTTGGATGTACGTTCTGTAAGATGTTTTGTAAGAAGAACACTCAATGTACATAATGCTAATGCGTTATCAAAAAAGAAGCTTTTATCAGTGATAATTTTTATCGCTTCGTATCAAATTAACAGTTTGAATACAATTAAGAGCCTAATGAGTACTACTGCTTTATTTCGGATGTTACTGATCTTATAAAGGCAAAAACTTCATTGTGTCATACTTTTTATACAATTTCGCCCTAAAAAATCTCGAAATTCATCCAAAAAATAGACGAGCATGTTTCGTTTCCCAAAATGCGAGCATCTAGATAAAAACTTTAAAAAGTACTGAATGTAAGTGTATCTAACTTGTTCTAGATTGTTACGATGTTTCAGAATTCATTATACAGCATTTAAAATTGTAAAAGAAATATCTGCTTTAAAGAATCTTTTACGTTTGCCCGATTTATGTTTTCTCATTCGACAATTAGAGAAAAATCAGGGAATTAACGGGAAATAATCAATTTAAGATTGCACCCTCCATATTCCACTTGTTCTCTCAAAGGGGGTAGTCATAAGGGTAGTAGTCAAGTAAAAAAAGTCATTCATGACATATTGCAATTGCGAAAGACATTCTCATATAGATAAAGATAGGAAGATCGTTGTCTTTAGCCCGGAAAATTTTCAGAGTCACTCGTAATTTTCAATCTTTTCAATTTTTAATCGTGAATTATTTCCAATCTGTGTTAAACATTCTTATGTTCAGGTAGAATTTACAATTGGATAAAGGCAGTTAAGGGTAAAGCAGAGTTTAGTCAATACTTTCGTGTTTATTGACAGAGGGCGGTTTTTTTAACAAAAAGTCCTGACAGACATGTCATTCGAGGATAGCAGAATGGTTATCTCATGTACTAAAATATAATGGCTGTAATCAATGATTTCGGTCTGAACCTTTTCTCTGCAGAAATGAAGTAAATATCAATAAATTAATCGAAAAAGTGTATAACGCGTGTCATTATATGTTTTGAATGAGAAATAAGACACTACAATGGATGAGGCAAAGTTTTTGAAAAGGTAACAAGCTGTGGATATACTGTTTCCTAACACAAATGTCAGATGCATTTAGCTGTCATTAATTCCCAACATTTCTTTTTGTTATGTTTCTATTATTTATTTTATTAATATTGTGTATAAAACTATAGCAGATTTTTTATTATTGTTTAGAAAAGTGAGATCTGGGACATTGGATGTGCATCCAACAGAAAAAGCATTGGTAGTCAATTATGACGTTGAAGCACTGATCTTAGGTGAATTGGGAGATCCTATGTTGGGAGATCGTAAAGTAAGATCTCTCAATAAGTCTATTAATTTACTTTTATTTGATTAAACTGATATCTGAACAATATTGCATTTGTAAAATATATGTCTCCATAGGAATGTCAGAAAGTAATTCGATTAAAAAGTTTAAATGCTGACACAAATGTGTCACTTCTAGCTAAAGAAGTAATAGAAAAGTGTTCATTGATACATGAATCAAAACTTCGAGAGGTGGAACAGCTAATTTTTTATCTTCAAAATCGCCGTTCGAATGATGGCTGTGCAAGTAATTTCACATATAATCTATAAAACATTTAACCCCTTTTATTATTCCCATATGACATGTATTTTGTTTTACAGGCAATGACAGTAATTCTCAATCTTCAAGACCAGCATCATCGAATTCTGTTGCAGCAGACAATGGAGAAATGGAGCGTGCTGTTATTAGCAATGTTGACAGCTATATTGAATTGTTATATGAAGAAATACCAGGAAAAATTAAGGGTTCATCTTTCATTTTACAATTAGCAAGGGTACCTGATAATTTATATGAATTAACGAAAAATGGTATGGTGTATTTTAAAGTAACAAGTAAAATTTCATTTTAATAAAATTACAATATATAATTAATATTTATCTTTTGTTTTAGAATCATTGTTAAGTGCTTTGGCAAGAGTTCTAAGGGAAGATTGGAGACGTAGTATAGAACTTTCTACAAATATTGTTTATATCTTCTTCTGTTTTTCGGCATACACTCAGTTCCACAATATTGTTCTTGAATACAGAGTAAGTTAGATGAACATTACGAAAAATTTATAATCTATTGAACAATTACTCTTTATGCTTAGATTGGATCTCTGTGCATGGATATAATAGACTTTGAATTACGTCGGTATGACCAGTGGAAAGAGGATATGGAGAAACGTAGACGGCATTTTGAAAATACCACAGGTTTAACTTTTTTTCCGAGTGGAAATAATGATAATTGTGAGAAGAAATTAAAAGTTATCGATGATATATGGAGCACAGATGGACCTTTGGACTATGAAATTAAAAAAAGGTCTGCGGAAATAGCAACAAATATACCTGAGAGTGATATAAAAAAATTAAAAGAAGATCTTGAAAAAAATCGTAAGAAATTTAAAAGCCTAACGAAAAAACAAGAGCAATTATTAAGGGGTAACTAATCTAATGCTGCTTTTGTAATATTACGTTTAATAAATCGAAATTTCGTTACTACGTATGATTTTCTATTCACAGTTGCATTTTATTTGTTACTGAATATCGCCGAAAATATGGAAGTCGAAAGAAAGATGAGAAAGAAAAATGTTATCGGCATGCTGATTAAAACGCTGGACAGAACAAATACCGATTTATTAATTCTTGTCGTGACATTTTTGAAGAAACTATCAATATTTCGTGAAAATAAAGATCTCATGGTAAGATTATACATTTAAAAACATCATTCGCTGGATATATGCAAAGAATAACACATTCTTTTCGATTTTAGGCAGAAGGAAACGTAATTGAGAAAATACCAAGACTTTTACAAACTAATAATACCGATCTTGTCCTAAGCACATTAAAATTGTTATTCAATCTTTCGTTTGACACAAAACTAAGAGCACGAATGATTAGAGTTGGTTTACTACCAAAACTAATTAAGCTTCTTGGTCAAGGTGATATCAAAAATAAAGTAACAATTTTGGGATTATTGTATCATGCTAGTATGGACGACAAAGTTAAAGCTATGTTCACAAATACAGAGTGCATACAGATGGTAAACTAATATTGAATATGACTAATTACATGCATAAAAATTATTACTATTGTACAACTTGATAGCAAATATTTTTAGGTGATAAATTTAATTTTGAACTCGGAGGATGATCAACCAAGATTAGAATTAATAGCACTTGGTATAAACTTGACAATTAATAGTAAGAACGCGCAGCTTATGGTCGAAAATAATCGTTTACAAGGTCTTATAAAGAAGGCATTTAGAAATCAAGACCCATTAATCATGAAGATGATCAGAAACATTTCCCAACATGACACTACTAAAGAAAGCTTTGTCGTAAGTAAAAAAAAAAGTTATTTTTCATACTGAAAGTTAACAGGAATACAGAAATATGAATAAAGAGTGAAAATGAAATTATCTTTAAAATTGTAAGGAATTTGTGGGCGATTTTGCTATGGCCTTAAATCAGTCAGACTCCCAAGATTTCGTGCTAGAAGTCATTGGGATATTAGGCAATTTGGAATTACCAGACTTGGATTATTCCCAAATACTTCATCAGTGTAATTTGATACCATGGATACGTAACAACCTTGTCCCAGGTATATTTTATATTTCTCCTATACATTCTCATTTTATTGCGAAACTTTGAAAATACATTCATAGTACATACTCCTAATTATTAATATTACGTAACAGGTAAAGCACCAGACGATTTAGTACTTGAAGTTGTTATATTTTTGGGTACTGCAGCTTATGATGAAGATTGCGCACAATTATTGTGCAAGGCTGATATTTTGCTTTCTCTTATCGAACTACTTAAAGGTGTGTATGTCATATAAAATCGCAAAGAAATAGTCACACTTATCATAATTGATACAAATTTCAGCAAAACAAGAAGATGATGAAATGGTTTTACAAATAATATACGTTTTCTATCAAATTTCTAAACATGATTCTACAAGGGATTATTTAATACGCGAGACTGGTAATGGTAATGATAACATTTTTACCTCATTTATTATCGAGACTCACGAGTAAAGTTGGTATTCGCCTCAATTAAAGTCGTTTTTATATTCTATGCATTAAAACATTTGTATTATTTACAGAAGCGCCAGGGTATTTAATAGATCTGATGCATGACAAGAATCCAGCTATCAGAAAAGTTTGCGATGCATGTTTAGATGTCATTGCTGTAAGTACTGTCAAAATAATTTTATAACTAATAATGATGGATAAAATTGTACGTATTTCGATACTTCAGATGTGCGATAAAAATTGGGCGGCACGTATAAAAGTAGAAAAGTTTAGATCACACAATCAACAATGGTTAGAAATGGTTGAATCCATAACAACTGATGCAACCAATCACTTGTTACCAGACGAAGATGATAGCCTTTCACCTTTTATGAGTGGTGATCTATTAAAGCACACTATGCTTTTTCCTTCTGGTAAATGTCCTTTATATAATTTTACTTTGTTTACAAATAATTACAATAAACATTACAACGCAATATCTTCTTTAAACAGGTAATATGACATCTTTCAGTACGGATGATGGATTTTCGGTGATTAAAAATTCCTCCGAGTCTTCTGAAAATCCAAGTCGTCCGGTTAGCAGGTAAACTTTTTGTATACTTATTAACCCTTTTTGGTCGATTGACTTCGTTAATAGGAGTATCAGCAAAGTAAAAGCACACGGTATTTATGTATGTACACCGCTGTAGCGGAATTTACCGTAATGATCTATTTCAGATATAAGGATCTAGATGACATAGGGGACCTTATGTCACGCTCTAAGTCACGTATGTCCATTGGTTCTGGTATCGAGGACCTGTACTATAATTCTAGAGTGAAATTTACCGATTCAGACAGTTCGCATGTATTAATATGAAAGGTAACCACATTATGTAGATTCATAATTTAGATGTGATATCGCGGTTCGTCCCTGATATAAAAGGATGCTATTCATTCTGCGTAAGATATCTTTGGAAATATACGTATGGATTCACGTAATAGTTGCTTCACATTTTTGAGTTACATTTTTCAAGATAATAATTATTTTCTTCTATCAACATCTTTTTTGTTGATTTCACGTTATTTATAGCTTTTAAATTGTAAAATGAAAATATGTAGCAATCATTATATGAATCATTTAATGCCTCTTTACTTGCAGAATTATTTTAGAGAGCTTTAAAGAATTTATACAAGTGATACGTTATTTTGATCTCATATTTAAATATTTAATACAACTTATTTGTTGTAAGTTAATTTATACATGTAGTACATACGAGTATTACACTTAGACTGATTTCTAGTCCCACGATCTTCATAAGATAGTTTATGCAAACAATATCGTGATTCTTTTTGTTTTTCTACCTTGTAATTTTTCATATTATAATGTTACAGTATGTATGATTGTGTGCAATCTTAGTATAATTTAATACTACTGAAACGATTTAGTACAGCATTTATACTAGAATAGTTTCTAATGAGATAATGAAAACTAGATATTGAAAAACCATCGTGTATTTTATTCATACGATCTATTTTGTATGGAATAATTTTATAAAGCTTTAAATTACTTTCATTCCGTTAAAATCTGTAATAGCACATTTACATTATTCGTTCGCTTATTTATTCAGAGTATATGAATAATCGTGTAAGAAAATATATTGTACTAAATAGACATTTTATTCATAGACGTTTATTATACTATCTCTACTAATATAAAGATTGTATAAATTACACCGCTTATTTATATTGTTAAAATACATTTAATAAATCTTATCATTGAAATATTCTCGGTTTATTGTTAGAGCTTAAACTTCTTCGTATTATTTGATCGGAAGATGGTCTAAACAAAACAGTGTAACTGTTATCACCATCGAGAAAGAACGTGTGTTCCTTTAAATCCCAACTAACAGGGCTGTCTAAAAATCCTTGTACAATTAAAGCTCCCCACGGTAAACTGTTTTGTTCTGACATATATGTTCTCATCGCATTGTACATATTTATCATTTGTTTTCTTGTAAAAAAACCTGTCCATTGTAAGTATTGTACTTGTCCTACGTTTACTGATGGAGATGGACATACATATGTATTTACGTAGTCATCCTCTTTACCATTTTTCCTAAAAAAGTCGATACTTTATTGTAATTGCTCTTAAATTTAATATACTTCCATGAATGCTATTAAAACATACAAATCTCCGGAGATAGTAAAAACTCCGAGCCATTCAAAGAACTTATCGTAATCAGATTCTTCTAATATTATTGGTACTGTTACAGAGTATTCGGTTCTCTGAGAGAATGTTTCACGACAAAGAGAAACATTATATCCATGGTCATTGAACCATGCTGCCACTGATGATGGACATACATGTTCATCTTCAAAAATAAAAGAAATTATACAAAAAAGAAATAAGTTAATATTATATTTGAGCTTGAAATAAAAGTGAAATGATTTACCTGGTGGATCCCATGCTACAATTACATTAAAATTTTGACGAAAGCGTTCCTTCAACGATGTTCGTGCATGCTCATAATTCTTCTTACCAGGAGTGAAATTTTCGGATTTCAAATCAATTGTTACAACTGTTTCGTGGTGCACGATACCGGTAAAAAAAGAAAAGTAAAAACGATGGAATAAAAAACGAGTATGCCATTATAATTCGAATGAAGGATGAAACATAAAGTATAAAAGGGTACTTTATTCATAAATTTACGGCAGAACATATATTAGTAAATCTACTGTAAGTTTTAGTTTTCATTTTATAACTTAATTCGTTACATACATCGTTATCTCAAACATTTATTCTTATCGTATTCAATTTGCATCGTGTATATATCTTTCGTTTTATTATAATAGTATATAAAAAAATATCTTGTTAAATTTTCGTTTATGATAGTCGTTTATGATGATTCATCAAATTGATGTAATTTCATTTAAGCAAAGGATAAGCTTGGGCTTGTATCTAAATTTATATTATTTATTTTTAATTCTTCTCTAAACTTATTCAATTCCACAGGTGTTATTCCTTGCCAATTTTCTAATTCTGTGAGGCGCCGCAAATTATCACAGTTTTGCATTAATAATTGTACAGTTTCCATTGACAGATCATGACTATATAATATCTTCAGTTCCTCCAACTTATTCATAGCGTTTTGTAAAAGAATTTCTCTCATTGTTGCGTCTGTAATACCAGTGGATGAACCCAATTGTATAAATTTAATGTTTATGCAATGAGACAGCAAAAATTTTAGATGCATATTTGCACATTCTGCTACACACTTGATCCTTTCTAAAGAACTGAATGGTGGTACCACAAACTTTCTCGGATAGACTGCTGCATGTTCTAAGAATTCACAGTTATAAAAAACTAGATTTTTTATATCCGGGCAATACTGACTAATGCATATAAGTGCATTCAAATCAATTTCGTCTACATGTTCCAAATGTAAACTTGTAATTGTGGGACCTTTCACTTCTAATAATGTATTGATTCTGTGAGTATAAAAATCACAGGATAGAAGTTTCAATTCTTTCAAATCATTCAGAGCAGCTAAAACCGTTAAATCATCGATTCTCTCGTCACGTAACAAGCACAAACTTGTAATATAAGGACACATGTCGACTAAGAGATACATATGTGCCATAGTAAAATTTCTACTTTCAAGCGTCTTTATGTGAAAGATGTTCTCAGAGTTACTTTCCTTTTTATTTATAAGCTCTAAAACGTATCCAAATTCGTCGCATCTACCGATGTCTTCTATATATAAATGTTGCGAGAAGAGATTTGCATAGCCAGATGTAGTCATTGAGGTTCTAAATAACTTAGTTTGCTTTAAATATTGGCATGTAAGCAGATGTGCAACACTGCGATCTGTTACAGATCTAGATGCAGTTACATCTAATACCTTTAACTTTTTACAGTTTTGTGCCAAAGCGGTTATGATATTGTCTGTACAATCGAAACATAAAATGAAGCATACTAAATTTGGCATAGCAGACACTGCATTAATAATAATTTTTTCTATGTCAGAAGTTCTCCACCCGGCTGACCCTGAGCCTAAATCTAAGACTTCGAGTCCGATCATGTCTTGTAATTTATTGTACAGAACATGTCGCATAATTTTAGGCCACGCAGGAAACTCAATTGTTTTCAAATTTGCATCAATAGCCACTTCCATCAAGTGAAGAACAATTGATATCTCTGAGAGGAAAGCTGTAGTTAAAGCGTAATCATTATATGTACCTCTAGTTTCTTTGACTAATTTAGCAACTGCCATTAATATTGCTATTGACATTTTATTGTACAGATGTCGAGGTACACTAGAACTGAGCAAATACTTCATAAGTTGTAACATTGACTGTAATCTTTCATGCCCAAGTTCTGGATTGGTTTTGGAGATCATGCAAATAAGTTGCATCATACTTTTACCAAAGGTAGCCACAAATTCTCCAATAGCATGTAATGCTAAATCCACTAGTGTGGGTACTTGATGTTTCTGTGGCATTTTAATTTTTTTTTATTACTTTCCTCACTGAAACTTACCATAACGTGTATGTGCTTTACGATCAAAAAAAGATGGCTTGCCCTCTAAGCCAAGTTTCTGATAGTCTTCTGTCAATAAGGAAAGTATTAAATGGCCGGTTGGTGTAATTGCAATAGAATTATCCAAATCTATTTTATTCTCAATTGTCAATAGGCTTAATTCACCTAAAAAAACATTCCAAAAATATAAAAGACACTAAATATTCAAACAACACTGATTATCCAATTATATTTAATAAGTATATAGTTATACAGTAAGCTTCCATTAGTAAACTTATATGCATAAAAATTGAAATTTTGGCACCAATTCACAAGAATGTACGCTTATACTTAAAAAATTAGAATATGTCTTTTATGACATGTGTCACTTTATAAAAACAAGTAAGGAAAACAAAAGTTTAATATCATAAAATATCAATTACATTTAAATAAATAGGAAAATATGAATCATAGGAAAATTAAATAATAAAAAAGTAATAACTGTAATTGTATATCAATTATAGACTTACCTTTCTTCACAAATGCCTCAATAAACTCCTTATTCAACAGATCAGACACGTTCAATGCGTTAATTCGGTAATAATCACTATCCTCTGAAATACATGTTCGCAATTCATCCGGGATTCTGACTGTGTCAGGAAGCACTAAAGATACCTGGCACAAAGCCAGCGGTAATTGCGAATTATGTAAAGATTTCTCAAAACATAACCTTTGTAAAATGTACACAATTGAAATCTTAGCATACACTTACCGAATGGTTGAAGTAATGCTTGCTAACTGTGACGTGCACGTCAGTTTTCTTGCAATCCCTTTTTTCGATGGAAAAATGATGTTGCGGCGGCTTAAAGTTCCACACTTCTGGACTTAACATTTTAATGACAAAAGAACTACTTTCAAAATCAGGAAATCATCATTCTTATACAGCTTTGTACTCTGCCTTTGTGCCTCTTGTTTTAGTATCATCGAATACCACATTTTTACAATTGTACACGTGCATCGTGTAACTGCAATAAAATACCATATTATGAAGAAAGTATCACATCGCCTCGGTAGCGCAGTAGGCAGCGCGTAAGTCTCATAATCTTAAGGTCGTGAGTTCGATCCTCACCCGGGGCAGTTTTTTTTCCATACAATCCTTTTATTTTTTTTTAAATTAATACCAATTTTCTACAATAATACTCGGGTTAAATAAAATATATTTTAAAGTAAATAAAAAATGTAGATATATAGTTTATAAACAACTTATATATTCATATACCTGAAAATATCGTAAGACGTATAAATCGATATCAAACATGCCTTTCATGAAAAACTTAATTTATTGTATTGTAAAGTACATAATTTATTTGCGTTTTCTTCTAGATTCATTTGTACTTTTCTTCACCCAGTTTTTAAAACTAGTAGGTGTCCTTATGCCTAACATAGCTGATTTAGAATGTACGTCACGCGTTATAAATGGAGAATATCCCGCGATATAATCATCTTGCATAGGATCATTTTTCATACGTGCTAATCTTGATGGCCTTTGATGAGGCATTGGCTGATCTTCGACAAGAATGGGATTATTTGAATGTTTTCCACCCTTAGGCATTGGTAGTGAAAACTGAAAGTTTTAAAAATCAGTTTAAATATTGTTCAAAATCATATTAATAATAATAAAAAATACGGACTCTTTTTCCTTTTTTCGAAATCGGCCTTCGAAAATTAATAAGAATTTGTTGATTTCCTTCTTGGTCTAAGGTTACTGCAACCTTCTTCAGTGTTTTATTACCACAACTCGGGCAAAAAACCTTTGTCATAATGCTGGTTGTTTTAAAACATGCATAACATCTGAAGATAAACGTTCTCATTTGTTTAATTAATCTTCCATCTAGAGCAACAACGTTTAAACCAATTTGTTTCAAAACATTTTGCATTGCAAAGTCCACAGTTAAACATGCGACAGTTACAGGTGTTTCCTCAAGCACATCTGCATCAAGTTTCTTTTTTACAGCAGAAAGATTTTCTGAAACGGTGAAATAAATTTATAAACTTTAGATAAAATGCTTTGAAGACACTTCTAACATTAAATCTACTAAAATTTCAAATATTATAATTTTATAGATGTTTAAATATTGATATTCATACTTGGAGTAATCCAACCATCATCGTCATCGTCATCGTCATTATGATCATCAGTTTCACTATTCTCATCATCCTCACTCTCATAATATTCATTTTCATCGGAAATATCATTCTTTATGGGAGGCAAAATATCATCAACATTGTGTTCACTATTATTTTCATCTTGAACTATAAATTCTGTTGGTTCACAATTTAATTTTGTAAACTTTGAAGATAAATCTTCTGTTATTTTATCATCAATTTCAGAATCAGCAGTTTCATAATCTGAACCAGAATCATTTAAAGATTCACTGGTGCATTTATCAGACTTTTTACTTTGATCTTCAAGTACATTTTCTTCACATTCTTTGTTATCTTTTGTATTGATAGTAGCTTCCTTAGATGTATCTACTTCCTCATCATCATTATTTAGTTCTGACTATACATCAACTTATAATTAAAAAACAATTAGAAAAACATAGTATAATAAATTGAAAAAAATATATTTACCTCTTCAGATGGCATATAAAAGCCAACTAAAGGTTTTTGAAGATCTTTATTTTGTTCGACACCAGAATCCATAGTTTTTGAAATAATGGGAGCACTTCTTAAGTGATCAGTTCCCATTTTTTCTTTTTCTAAGTGGTAAGTAAGTGCAATGACTTTAATATCTGTGGCAGATAAGCTTGTATAATCACCTGTCCTTTTTGCAAATTCTGTGACTGTAAAAATTACATGTTATCATTAGATACATAGTGAAGTTTCATAAAAATGAACAATGTCAGTTAGGTAAACAATGAACTTTTTTTACCAAATTTAATGTCTTCAGGGGAAGCTTGTTGTACAGTCAAATCGTATGGTAAAACAACAAGTCTTCTCAGCTGTCTTTTATTTGTGATTTCATTTACTACTTCTTCCTCCGTTATAATGTTGTCACCAATATCCTGAATATAAGTATGCATTTAATAATACATATTAAAACGAAATGTAATTAACTTTTTTTAATTATATAACTTATAATAGTTTAATATACAATTTTTCAATTTTTATTTGTTAGCAAATTTTATTTAAATTTTACCTGTAAAGCTGCATTTTGTATGAAAGCGCTTGTATCAACAACGAGATACTGGACTTTTCCCTTTTTCTCCATATTTATGATATTAACGCAAGTAAATATATTTTTAAATATTTATACACGTGTTGCAAAATTATTCAATTATACTTCTGTATACGTATAGCTGCGCACTCATTAGAGAGCTTTAATACATACACGCAACTTCCGTGGCTAAGTGCACGTTTCACTCGTGTCACTAGCTTCATTTTGGGCCATGGTTGCAAGGTGTCGTTGTTATTTGTCGACAGATGGCACATTACTGCCGGTACGAGTGTAACCGTGTTAACCGTCCAGATATGAAAATGGAGAAAAGAATATGTAGGTAAGTTTAAATCATCCATTGTTGTCTTTGGATTTCTATAACTTATTTAGAGCCTAAACTATCGGTCTATCAATGAAAGACATTACAATTCTACTTGTTTTCCAGGACGGCCAGAGAAGACAGAGAATTTTCGCAAACCGCATCTAGATCAGTCGAGAAGTAATCTAGATTATATTCTAGAATACTAAAATACTTAAATACTAAAAATAATGGATTCTAAAATACTTGTTTTTCACAGTCTTATTTCGCTCTAGGGTAAAAGCGGGGAATTGTACAATGTTAGATGGCGCAGGCTTCGTCGTTTCCAGAACCCCTTGCAAGTAGTACATTTCCACTCTTTTAGCATTTATAAAAGAACCTATTATGTTTTCTATATTTGAAAGATGTTGATACCATTTATTAACTCTTGTATTACGTGCTAAATGTAAACTCTAAATGATATATATGTATGTATATATACTTTAGATAATATATATCGATAATACATTTTACGATATTCAAAATAATGTCTGGCCAACCGTGAAACAAAAGATTTTGATGCTTGTCCTTGTTTAAAAAGATATCCTGATATATTGCAAATTTGGTTGTAACTTATTTTGATGAGAAAATATATTATTAATTTACATTATAAAGAGTTGAATTACTTGATACATAAGAAAATCTCATGCTACTCCTTTTAAATTTTAGGAAAAGCTTGTAAGGTCTTGGATGAAAGCAGATGGAAGACACCAGGCTTGTCTAAAAGGGGAATACCGAATTTATGTAAAGTGCTAAAGAATAATTTTTACCATGACATTACAGTCGAGATACGTGCATCTATGTCACGAGTTCCTTTCTGTCACACAACCTTATGTCAATGACAACATATTAAAAGTTCTTAAGGAATTTTATGCAAAGGATATAGATTCAGTACGGAGATTAAGTTATATTGAAGATTTAGAAACATTGTTGAAAGCTCTGGAAAAGCGAGATATTCTTAGTTATGATAAAATAGAACCACTTTTTTATATAGCAAAGCAGTTTGTACATGATCCGCACTTTGAACGTCAGTTAGTGGATTATAAGGATCACTTACAAACTGCACAAGGCCCTATACTTTATGATATGAACCAAAATGTAAATGGTATGTATTTATTTAAATTTATATTACTAACTTTCTCTGATCAAATTATATCTGTATTAGAATGATATAATATATAAAGTGCTAATTGAAGAAAAAGATTTTAACTGTGGTAAAGTAATGTCTTTATATGTTTTGCAGAATTTGAAGGTAATAATAAGACTGAAGTAACAGATCCAACTACAAATTGTAAATCTGAATCAGAGACTTGTACTGCCCAGACATCAAAAAGTCCATGTGAACATCAAAGAATGAAGATTCCTTGTCATTTTGACCAAGAAGTAAAGTTGCAACAAATGGGTGATTATTAAATTATTATACAGAATTGTGACATTTACAATGCAAAATTATAAATGAAACACCATTTTTTAAGTATTGTCAGAAATTAGTGAAAGGCTTGGACGTTCCTGGAGAGATGTAGCTAGACACTTAGGCATTCTTGAATATCAAATTGATGCAATACAAAATAAATATCCCTTTGACTTGAAAGAACAAAGTTATGAAGTAAGTTATGTGTTTATGACGTGAGAAATTTTATATGATTGAATGTTAAAGTTTATTCTCCTTTCAGGCTTTAAAATGTTATATATCGAAATGTGATTTGAATAGTTGGAAGCTGGATTTGGTGCAAGCTTTAGAAAACGGAAGACGTAGAGATCTCAGAGAAATTGTTGAAGAATTAACACTTCGGAAAAGATATGACTAATTAGAAAAAATTAATGTATGGATATAAGAAATTCAAATTGATTTAAAAAATTCAGTGACTATAAACTTTTCATATATAATATTATAAAGAAAAAACAAAAAAAGAGAAGATTAATAATATGCAGAAGAGCAATATATATTTTTAATAAATTTATAAGAAAGTCTTAAATATAATTGTTTGTTGAACAATAGTGTGAACATATTTAATTATTAATATGCTATGTTAAATTGAAGCAGGTTGCTGTATTTCAATTAATCATTACTTCGTAATTGTAACCTAATTACTTAGATTTCTCTTTTGTAAGTTTCGTTGATGATGTAAATGATAAAGAGTATATGTATATATTTATATATATATCGAGCTAGAGTATAGAACAAAAAGTCATCAGATACATTTTAACAATAAAGAATCAGTTATCTTTAAAAGATTAACATGATCCGAAAAATACAGCAGCCTGTGCATACTTTTCACAATCTTTTTCTAAACTATTTATTACATTAAATTTTTACATTAATGTCATCCGTCTGTTTGATTTATTAAATGTTTATTAATCTTCACTCAAATAATTTATCATCGGGAAACTATTTAACTACAGTGAGGGTATACTGCTTAAAAAAAATTGTTCAAATTTTCATCATCCAATGCAATAACCTAAATTGATGATTTAAATTATGTTAGTGATATCCGATTTTTCCATGTTTAATGTTATTTGGCTGATTTCAGCAAATAGAAACGATCCAAGTAATAAAGTATCAACAGATTTTAAATAACATAGGTGTTTTTTGGTTGACATCCTGCCTTCACCATAGTATCTTTATGTACTTGATATACTATACTTATTTTCGATGTAATTCTCAATCTTTCTCTCAATTTGCGCCTGTAACAAGAGATTAAGTGTTTCATAGAAATTTAAAAATAAAACCTTTCATGTACAAAAATCTAGGATCGTACCCTATCTCCAGGACACTCTCTTCACTATTAGCATTAGCAGTCCAAAGACCAATTTTATCTCCCTTTGGCCTCACATTCACTACAGCTCCACAAACATCATCAGAGTGTCCATTGAAAGCTTCTCCAATCATGCAAAGAAGAGTTTCTAACCAAAAGTGATCTAAATCACTTGTTCTTTGTCTTTTCTCTAAATTTATAAGCCACCTTCCACCAGATATATTTGCATCATCTTCCCACATTGGTCTAATTCCTTGTTTAAACATGCTATAGTCACAACCCTGTCTTAATTCTGATGCTGCTTTTATGTGGTTGTACAAGCTAGAAAATTATATAAAAATAATTACTAATGAGCACAAACAAATAGTTTATTCTAAATATCATAAAGAAATCTGTTGAACAAACCTCCAAAAATCCTCTGCTGTATCGAAACTTGTAATTTCCCGTTGACTTTCTTCCCATGTTTTATTTTTATCAGGTTCATAATACCAAAGAGTCCATGTATGTTGCAGTGGATGTTTAATTAAAACTTCAGGTGGGAATTCATCGATATTTGCTACCTCCTGTTCCTTCCTCTTTACTTCCTGGAAACATCATACTTTTAAATGTCACAGCTACACATTTTTATATCTGTTTTAACCTAATATTCGTTATAATACTTCTTAAAAACCTTCATTTATTATATGATAAAATCATAAAATGATGTCAATAAAAGCTCCTATACAGATTATAATATAGAAAAGAAATCAGACAATTATATCGAAGTAATATAATATGCCCTTTTCAAGCTTGTTAGACAGTTTTCACCACGCATGGGAACAGATGGGAGGGGTGAGGATACTGCCGATGTGACCATGCTGTTTCATGAAAAATTGTATAAAATTTTTTTCCATTTCGTAATTTCCATACGATACTAAAGGGGACGACGTAATTTTTTCACAGTATTTATGTTATTATAAAAAAAATGTTACGAAATTTACCTCAATTTCTTCCGTATTACTTGTAGCCATGTTACACTATGTTATTCCGGAATACACGCACAATCTTAGTGAACTTAGTGAGTTAGCAACAGGGTCATCTATCGGCGAAATTTTCACATCGGAATTACTTTCTTTAAGTGAGAAGGGTGAAATTATGTCGATACATCGAACGTTAAAATATATTGAATAAAATTTGGAGAGAAAGTGCTCAACACTACGAAGCAATAACAAAGGATATAATATGTTAGTTTTGTTTTTCTCCCTTTCGCTTTTTTTGAGTTTTTCTCTTCCTCCGCTTCTGACTTTATTTTGTTTACTAAATAGTTACGCAAAAATGAATATGACAAATATATCCATGTGTACATATATATTCAAATGAGAACATAAAAAGTATGATTATATTATTTTAATAATATTTATGATGATACAGAAATTGTATTTCATTTGAATTATCGATATCTATCTTACCGAGGCGTATTTCATGTTCAATCAAAAGTACAAGTTAATGAAGTATTAAAGTATTAATGTTTGCGCTATTCCAAACTGTCATTCTAACTAATATTATATTATGAACTTCGAAAAAACCTAAACTTGGAAAAATACGGATTGAAGTTTATGTCTCACAAGTAAAAGTCATTTTATTATGTCTTTACAAATACGTTATAAGTTTTTGTTACTTTTGTTGAGTAATATTTAAGTTTATACGATGAATTATACAGTTACGAATGAGATGTATACGCATATGTTGAAATAAAAAATGGTGTAGTCTTTCAAATGCAATAACGATGCATTATTATAAATTTGACGATGTCAATATAATTATACGTAATAACATTTATCAGAGAAAATGGAGGTAGGGGTTGGCATCCCTGTTATGCACAACAGCAAACTGTAGCTTGTTATACCAGCTACCCTCGTTGCATTGCTTGTATAATGTATTTACATTATAAGTTGAAGAAGATAACTTCTATTTAAAGACAAGCAGTTATTGTATCTACATTATGAAACGTTCGGTAAATACACATTACATTATTTAGTATTGTTTTACGATAATAATAAGAATAAAATAATAATTACATACTTAGCGATATTTCTAATGAAGGTTAGTTTGACAGTCGTATAGATTACTTTTATTTACTTCCCTTAAGTCCGTAATAACTCTATGTTTAAAGGATCAAACGAATAGAGTTAACTTATAGCTTTAGTAAGGTAATATGATTTTTATATGTCTTATTAGTTTTAATTCACGATTTCCCTCATTTTAGATAACGGAAGAGAATGGAGAAGCAAAACGATCATTTGTTAAGCAAGAGTGTATCAACTTTGGATATGATGGATCTTATCCAGTTTACACCACATCTTCCACGTCTCCTTCAACTGTTACACAGCCCTTGCCAGGGCAACCACCTTTACCTCCTATGCCTCCACCTCCCAGCGGAGTTCCACCACCTCCTCATGTATTTGGACCTGTGCCTTCTCAAGTTACACCAATTCAAGCTTGGACACATCCTTCTGCACCATGGCAATGGATAACACCCCAAACACATTTACCGCCACCACCCCCACGTGATATAACTACAAATACATTTCAAAGAGAAATGCCTCTAAGAGGTAATTATATACGGCGCGAAAGATTTACTCATAATAGAAGCAATATATACGTTCAAAGAAGTAACTTTCATCGTAAAAATAGAAGGCTTGCACGGTTTGGACAGCCACAAAGTCAATTTGATCAGGCAGCTTATTTTGGTGCAACATTGACTGGTAATCTTGGGTTGGAATGGCAAAGAAATAATTACACTACATCGGCAAATGATGCCATTATGAATCATATGCCTGTGCCTCTTCCTAATCATCCTATGCCTCCTATTCCCCCTGGGATTTTAACAAGTAGACACAATGAAGAAACAGGAGACCAAGATGTTAAAATAGTATTGGTAAGATAAAAAATATAAGGATTGCACCTGTTGAATGAATTGTAACGCGAATATTCAAATATTTTCTAGGAGGAAGTTGTAGTTAAGAAGAATAAGCAAAGGAAACCAATGTCACAGAGTTATCCAAGTCGACCATGGAATAGAGAAGATGCAGAAAGAGCATTAAAAATTGAGAATGAATATAATAAAACTGTGAAAGCTCAGAGTTTAATAATTAAATTTCCGGATCCAGATTTAAACAAGGATATTGTTAGAGAATTTCATTCTGGTATACAGAATATACATTTTCAAAGTCCTAGTGGGCCCAGATACTGTTTTATACAAATGGCCGAGAGTGTTAATATCGACGAGGCTATAAAAGAATTGGAAAAAATACCCTTTGGGGTAGGTCATTTAAAAGTTGAAAGAAAATCGCTGAGAGATGAAGATAATCCAATGCCTGAAGAGATAGATCCTTATACACTTTACATAGGAAATTTACCGGAGTCTGTTAATGTTAACGAGGTGAAAAGTAAATTTCCAACGGCAGCTCGAGTAGATGTAGGCTATGCACAGAAAATGAGAAACACTCGGTAAGTCGAATTTATTATCAATCGATTGAATCTGATGCAGCGCGATTTCGTCGCTTTGTATTTTTCAACGAGATTGTATCACTGTCCGCTAGAACTCGATCAATTAATATTACGATCGATATTTTTAATTATTTGTTAGTTTTTAAGCTACCGTTAAATTCGTGTTTTATTTTTCAGCTATGCTTTTATCAGGTATAATAGTGTAGATGAATCTATATCTGCTTATAAACAAGCACATGATTTAATGTGGGATACCAGAAGTATTATTGTTAGATTCCGGAGGCAACGCGGCAATACTTGTCTTCCTGGAGAACCTAAACCTAATGTTAAGAAAGTGAAAGAAGAACCCAACAGCAGTGCACAAGTGAAAAAAGAACAAAAAGCTGTTCATACAGATAAGAATTCATCTAAGCCAGAAGTAGATGTGGAAAATAGATTACAAGATACTTCTAACAAAATTCCGAGTAAAACAGCATCACAAGTGCAGGAACAAAGTACGAATATACAGTCTTCTTCTCCCGTACCAACGTCCATTGCATCGGCTAAATCGGCGCAACAGCAGCAACAACAGCCATGGGTATATATTTATATAATAATGATTAATATAATAATGATTAATATGATAACTTTGTTAAATTCTAATTGAAAATAATGTTTCTAAGTCCGGGCAACCGCCACAGATACCATCGGCATCAGAAGCACCACCTCCTTGTTCGACTGAGGGAGAATCGTTGTCGGATACAATAATGCTAACGGAAATTAAAGAAGAACCGGAAGATTATGAAGAAATCGATATGTCGTGTAACATCCCATCTGATGATGAAATAGATGATGATGATGATGACGATGACGATGATCCGGAGGAAGAAGAGGAAACGGATGACGATGACGATGATAACGAAGAAGATTTTGAAGAAGAAGATGAAGAAGATATTAACGATAATGGGACTATATCTTTTAATGATAAACAGGAAGAAATAACAAAAGATAATGAACCATCTGATGTAAGTGGAACACATAACTTTTATATTACTATTATATTATTCATATTAAAATTAAGTTTAATGGCAATTTTGATTATTTTGATTCGATAGAAAGAAGCTATAATCAAAAAAATGTTCTGTTTTAGCATCTGGATCAGATGTTCAGTGAGTTGGAGAACATGGCTGGTGATATTGGTTTTTAATATAGTTATCAGACGTATACTGTTCTGATAATAAGTAGTATTTAGTTTTTATAAAATTTAATTTCGAATTGTAAATATTGATAATTACAAATTGTAACAAGTGAGACTGCATGTATTTAAGTATGACATTAGAAATTGAGTTTTATTTAAGCTCTTTTGTACCAGTATGTTTTTAATCCTTGCGGATTTCAATGCCATGCCTAAATGAGATCTTCGATTATGTAAACAATTGTGAGCATGATTAAAATTGTTATTTTCTGTACCTTTGTTTATAGTCATTTTTGTTTTTCATGTTACGTTAGCTCATGCTTTACAAAAATTCGTTATTTAACTATTATAGGAATATGTTATGTACAATGTAAATATTAATTTCGTAGAATCCATTAATGATGTTAATTGCTGTTTGTACATTTACAGTGCATATCCGACAAGCAAAACATTTAATCTCAAGAGTTTTGATATATATTACAAATTTTTTATATAAAATAAATAGTGGTAATGTAAAAAAAACGGTAAACGTGTTTTATAATGTGATAACAATCGTAAAGCATTCTACGAAGTTGTTTTCAGGATTCAATTTAATTTACGAAATATAATGTGCGAATTAGAGTTACTAATAATAAGTATGTTATAATTAACGGAAAAGATCGTTTTGTGCGATCGATTTGAAAAGAAATTTTAATATTTGAATTTGTTTCCGGTAGTTGTACCGCCACCTATATCCGTAAACTCGGCGGTAAGAAAGCGCGGGTAACGTTACCGGTCTCGACGAGTTGTTTAACCGATACGACGTGTTGGACAGATTAATTTCTACGTGTTAATATTTGTTAATTGTAGTCGAAAGTTTACTGACAAGATGTTCGAAGCACGTTTGGTACAGAGTGCGATATTGAAAAAGGTGTTAGATGCGATAAAAGATCTTCTAACCGAAGCCACCTTCGAATGTTCCGATTCTGGTATACAAGTACAGGCTATGGACAATGCTCATGTTTCTTTGGTTTCTCTTAATCTCAGAAGCGATGGATTTGACAAATACAGATGCGACAGAAATTTGTCAATGGGCATGAGCATTGCATGGTAAGATCATGAATTTCTGTAGATATTGTTAATGTCATATATTCCTGCTCTAAAAGAACAAAGGAAGGACACCTTCAAAAGAATGTTTTTTATTTGTAATCTGCCTCACGTAACAAATACGTTTTTGCTACCTTTCTTTAGTAGATCAGAAAGAGATGAATAACATTTATTCATATTGATTTGATAATTGTTGTAAACTTTTTATAGCATGGCAAAAATTCTACGATGCGCCGGCTCAGAGGATACAGTAACCCTGAGAGCACTGGATAATCCAGAAAACATTATATTTATATTTGAATCACCAAACAAAGAAAAACTTGCCGAATATGAAATGAAACTTATAAATATGGATCAAGAACATCTTGGTATTCCTGTAAGATATTAGATTTATAACTTCACGTATAAGTTCTTATATAATTTTTCGTCAAAATGTTTTAACATATTTATTCGTTATTAAAGGAAACCTCGTATTCCTGTGTGGTTAAAATGCCATCCCAAGAGTTCTCTCGTATATGCAGAGATTTAAGTCAATTTGGGGAATCAATAACTTTTGCATGTTCAAAAGAAGGCATCAAATTTAATGCATCAGGAGACTATGGACAAGGTATATTAATTTTCTATAATAATTTGTGCAGGCTAGTAGGGGATTGAAAGATCTAATTTAAATTATCTATTAGTACATAATATTTGAAACATTTCATGTATACTTACTTGAACTATATGAAATTTATTCTTCTTTTTTAACATTATGCAGTAGAGATACTTTGAACACCACAGCTCTGAACCAACTGCTTGAGAACAGTAATGTGATTCCTAATGATACCTTTCTAGAGAATGTTTACTTATTTACCCTTGTGTGTTACAGAAATAAGGTCAAGTTTGTATTCATATACTTATTTTGAATCCACTTATGCTTTCTCCATGCTTGGAGAAAATTTGTTTATCTATTTAAAATGACTAAGATCAAGATAAATTATAAAACATACTCACTTAAATATTAAAAAAATATATTTATATATATGATTACTTTTAGAAAATATTCTTTATGGCTTATGTAATTTACTTATTTTTCAGCAACTATCAAGTTAGCACAAACTGCAGATGCAGATAATGAAGAGGAAGCAGTAATAGTTAACATGCAAGAACCAGTAAAACTGACATTTTCTTGTCGTTATCTTAACTGTTTCATAAAGGCTGGACCTCTTTGTGCACAGGTACAGTTATCAATGTCCAATGATGTACCTTTGGTATGTGAATACAAAATTGGTGATATTGGACATATCAGATACTATCTGGCACCCAAAATTGATGATGATGAAGAGAATTAAGAAAAGTACATTTTGTACATTTACTTTACTATTTTTGTATTATATATAATTAATCGATTTCATAAATTTTTTTACCAAATGCAGTTTTTTTTTTAAAGTTCGTTTGTCCTATCACTGTTAGAAGTATATATTTTCCAACATTTTACTTGATCTCGAATGCTAAGTACGTGTTGAAATGTCAAAATTTAGAGAAAAGTATTTTTTTATAAAAAATATTAATGAGGTATAAGTTAAGGAAAATTCTAAGTACTTTGAAGGTAATATATTTAAATTTTACATTTAAAAGTCATTTGGCTCGTCACAGTGTTAGCGCAACGTAGAATTGACACTAAAGTTCATAGTAGAGTGACACAATCATGATTATCATGGTAAAATGGTGTCATTCCTGTAAGATTTATATTGTTACCGTTTCTTAAACTGTGACAATATTTTGATAATATTGCATTTTTTATATGTAAGAAGAACTCAATATATTTCCAAAACATTTGATAAATTTTGAATTACGTGTTATTCTTACATCCTAGCCTAATCGAAATTCGAATCCTTATTTAATTTAAATATCTTATTTCTTATACATTTCGTGTATAAGCTACTTTAATATAAAAATACATAATTAGCTTACGAGCTGAGGGAATAAGAGGGCTACCATGGATGGAATAGCCTAAAAGTATACAGTTAAATCTTACATAATTTGGATCTGGTATAGTTACTAAGTAATTAAATATTAATCAATAGATGTCGATTTATACTATGAATTATTTTACACGCAAGTACTGCGAAGACCTGTATATCATCATTTTCTTATCCGTACATATTTAAGTCATACTTTTCAACGAAAATAAATCGTTCTCACGTATTATTCTACAATTAAGAAATGAAATAAAATAGCAACGAAACGAGACACTTTGGCAATATTAATCAGCCTCTTTGGTTTTAAAGCCCTGATATTGCTTTTCTGTTGTAAACGAAACAATTTGTAATTTAATATAAAAAAATAATTTACATATGATTAAATCATAGATCCGCAATAAGATTAATAAGTACAGTGATCGAATATATGAAAAATACTGAAGTTATTTGGTTAGTTCTCATCGAAACTTATTAATGTTTACTCATCTTCATTTGAGAGAACATCACGCACATCTCGAACAGTAAATATTTCGTCATTTGGACCAATTTGGTTCGCTTGTGCCGATTTATTACTGTTTCATTATCATGATATCTTCAGTCTCTGAGCATGACTTCAAGTATAGGAAAGATAGTACGTGAGTTCTCCTTTACAAATGCATTTTTAACAAAAAGAGACTTGTACATTTAAAAAGTATAAGGGCTTAAGCATTCTTGTTACCATTACTCCCGTATAAGCTGGGATGTACATATTTGTCATGCAATGTCCTTAAATGCCTTAGCAAATTACTTTTTACGTTAAAGCCTTTTTTACAATAGGAACAAAGAAAAGGCTTTTCCCCTGTATGCGTTCTTTGGTGAATAACCATTGATGCGTGGCTTGGAAATTCTTTTTGACAAATGTTACACAATTTTTGATGACTGTGAACCCTCTTTGGCTTAGGGGGTGCCGAATTGTTCATCAGCGCTAGTTGTTCCTCCGTATGTTCCGTTTGTATATGACGTACCCATTCTTGAGGTGTTGTATACATGTTACCACATAGATCACACTTTAATGGTGGAAAATCTTTACTATCATCATCGACGTCCCCCTATTCATAATCATAATCAGTAAAAAAGAAAAATTAATAATCTGTATCGCTCGATACGTTGAACATTGAATTAAAAATTTCAAATTTACCTACCTTCCTCTTTTTCCTTCGATTTTCTGTCATATCTGCGTGCGTGAATTCTATATGTTTTACCCAATCTGATGGTCTGTTGAATGTTTGACTGCACATATCGCACGTTAACGGAGTATATTCTTCCTCTTCCATATCTCCATCTTCGTCCGCGCTATGTACGATTTCCTATAACGAATGATTATTGTAAAAAATTATTTATTACCAAGAATACTTTTCATAGTATTACATACTGGTTTAATGTCAATTTCATGATCTATCGTAAGTGATTCCGATGGATCGATAGTTTCCTCCCAGTCGATTGGCTCGTCTTTTACTAAAAGTTCAAGATTCAACTCGGTCTGTAAATACAAAGAGACATAATTTACCTTATTTGATAAATATTAGAGTTAAATTTTAATCGAAATATACGAAATATTTAAAAGAACATACATTTTCACCTCCCTCGCTTTTAGGTTTATTCGATTCTACATCGCTATTGACGGTTTTCCTTTTCTTCCCGTTTGCCTCCAGGTTCTCCTTATTTTTATTTTGCTCGTTATTCTTATTCTCCTCCAAGACTTTTTTAGTTTCCGGCTCGCCGGCTTTCTCCTCGGCTTTTTCCGTACTCTTTCTTTCTGAGGTAGGTTTCTGAGGTTGAACATTGTTCACGGTGGTCGGCGCCGGCTGTGATACATTTTCAACGACTTTCTCCGTGGTAGGTTGAACCAGTTTAATTTTTTGTATTTGACCAGTTAAGGGTGGCTGTTCCCTTTTATCTCTCTCGACTTTTTGATTATTCGATTGTATATTCTCCTTCTTGCTGCCGGTATTAGATCTCCATAATCCACGTACGCGAAGTATATCACCCGCCTTCAAGACACCCTCCAACTGATCGTTCGTCACGGTAGCCTCCCCGCTGTACATGTATTGAATTAAAATCTTCAAAGTTCGATATCCAATTTCCGTTGGTAATACCTAAAAGTTGCAATATTATTTAAATGTTAATAATACACGTACAGTACAAATCGTACAATTCATTTTTTTCTTTTGCTCGAAAATTCAAAGTATAAGCCGTGACTTCGTATACGTACCACGATTATAGGAGCGTTTGTGTTTGCCCCAAAGTGACATGTTTGAAAAATGTGACTGAGATAGGATGAACAAGCTGCAAGGACAAATCGATGAGCCGCCACGTGCCGGCCACAGGACGTTGCTAGCAAGACATCTGCGAAGGATTCTGAGTGAAGTAACGTCGCAACAGAGCTGTGAAGATGCGCGCCATAGCTATGCCATTTCAGTTGATAATTCTCCGAAGCGGCGATGGCCATTTTTTCTGCATCATACATACGATTATTAGATGAATGTTCACAAAGAAATAATATATTCACGTATGCTATGTATGTATATACGTGTATATGTATACATGTGACGTATATGTACATATATTTTTGTCCCTATTGTCAAGCCTGTTGCGCCGTACCGTGTATCCCGGTTTTTAAAGCTTTTAGAGTTGAACGAATTAATAGATGATAGTAATTCTTGTCTAGGATGATACACATGATTAAAAATTGTAGAAATAGAGAGAAAATTGGAAAATCATTATTGCGCAATTGGCCTTAAGCTGATCGATATGCGCTCGGATCGTGCAACGTTTTAACCGTAAAAATCGATCTATTGCGAGGCGTATGAACATACAAAGAAACGACAAGTCGGCTCCGTTAAACTGTAAGCGAATAATTGACATTTTACTTTGACCGCTTTGTCGTTCGATGAGTTCGCGGGAGAGACGTTTAACGATTTCCTATTTTTATGCGACGTTCGATCTCGGGTGGTGGTTCGATGATACTGATTATCCTCCGAACAGATTTTACTTCACAATGACCGAACGTCTAAGTTCCTTATTTCGCGTCTATCATTCACTCACAAATCATCGTAACCGATAAATTCGTACGATCACAATTACAACACTACGAACTCTTTGTAATCTCGTCAAAATGAAATCTTCCTAATGCAGCCAAAACACCGGAATCCCAATGACAGTAAAATAATTACAAACTCTCTTTGCCACCCCCGTATCACACCCTCATCCGAATCTTGACGTTCGCTTCGATGGGCCGAGACGATCGGTAACGTATCACAACATCGATGAAATTTTCAACACCCAAAGAAAAACAACCCCTTCGTAAATGAAACAAACATCACTCTTAAAATGACATATCGTTTTCTACACTATGACTCGATCACTTGATTCTCGTTTCGTTGTATTACGTCGCCGCTCGTCGCACGAACATCGTAGGAGAAAGAGAGAACTGTCTGGCGGCCGTGGTTTTCCTCGAGCGCGCCGAGAATGCTGTCAGCGTGGTTACCTGACGACATCGGCCAGTACGAGCTCGACAGAAGACGTCACTGTTAGAGATCTCTCACGCGTATTTAATTCTCGAACGATAATCTTCAACGAGATCCGCGGTCAGAGAACGGTGTGTCTCGCACGCGTCGTCGGTGTTTTGAAAGGCGGTTCGCGCGGATACGGGACACGGGGCAGATATGAGCATCGAACCGCCGCGTAGGGGCCTAAAAATCGATATTTCGGTCTTTGCTCCATCCTCTCCGGCGGTGCAGCCGTGCTCGCTTTCGCGGCTAGGTAGGGTGCCCCCCTGTTCATCATCGATTTTCCCGGCTACCAATCGCACGCATCCATTTATCGCATCGATCGCCCGAGCTGATTTCAGCGTTTGCGTCCGTCCGTCCATCCGCCCGCTCCACGATTCATACCCTGCACCCCGCCATCGACGTCCCTTGCCCCGTTTCCCTCTTCAGCACCATCAGCTTCTCGCCCTCCCTGTCCCGTGGCCCGTTCATCCTCCCACCCCGAGAACCTTGCTAGGTCCGCTACCTTCGAGCACCTTCGAGCTATACAGACTCATGCAGACGCGACTAAACGCGACGAAACGCGACCCTTGATGGTCCTTTTCGCTACAAACGTCGGACACGAGTCGTTGTAGCTCATTTACTTCCTCCATGAATCTTTCGGCTGAGACTTCATGCCTGTTGATATCATTTGTAGTCTTCTTTTGTTGAGTATTTTATGTACGATCGATCCTTAGGCGTTTTTCGTGGGAGTTCTTCGCGCGGGGATGACCCGGGGGGATTTCACGTTTCGACGGCGTGTATTGATTTTAAAAAAATTCATGCTTTATATCGTAACGTGTAATGAGGGAGGGTGAAACGTGGAATGAAATGCAATAGGGATATACTTTTGAGTGTTGTCTCGTTGGTGATCGTGACATTTGGGATGATACGAGTTTTTGCTTGGGGTGAGAGGTGGTTGGGGGAAGATTTCTTTTTATTCGTAGATGGAAGAATTGTTATGCGTGTCTTTGGATTGCAAATAGGTATTGTTTCTTGGCGTGTTAATTTGTTAAATTTTCCAATACGTAACACGATCGGGAGTCATCGTATTTGCCTGCATGCGGATAAGTGTGGAAGCCTTTTAACTGGAATCTGAAAATAGTTCATCAATCCGTATGCTCGATCTATGGATCTATGAGACGCTATTGCAGAGTTAGTTTTTGCGTGTCAGTATAATTTCCGGATTCGACTGTCTTGTTCGCGGGCGTACCCGAAGATGGCGTTCACAGTGGAATTCTTCGATTTTCAAGATTTCGTTGAATGTATGGGTGTATGCGACGATGTACTGCATTGCGTCGACGACCCATTTTGCAACGGGGGCGATAAGTTGCACACCCTCCTACCGTTAAATAATCAATCTTACGTTTCCAGGCGATCGAGCAACGCTCGCCTGCGTGCAGGAGCAACAGGGGATCGTAATATGAATCTTAAGTTCAACAACATATATGCATTTTGATTAGAACTTAATATATTAATCTTTTTTCATTGTTTACATTATACCCGTCCTATTTTTATTACGTTCTTTAAATTTATTTCTATCGATGTATCTTTCTCCACTATTACATCAGAACGAAAGAGATACAATTCGCGTTAATCGAATAACGCGGTTTCATTCGATTATCGATTTTTGAGATTATTTGTACTTAAATCAAAATCACCTTTTCCCGGCGGGTCACGTGGCAAGAAGATCACGTGGCGCTTCTACATATCTCGTTAGAGGGAGCCACAGATAATTCTCGCGCAAACACGACAGGCAACAATCCTTTCCCGTAAATATATATGTTATTGTCATCGAACTGAGGTCGATTAATTGTAACAATGCAACGGTTTCTGAAAACGTTATGTACATTGCGAATTTAGAAGTTGTATCGATAGTGCATATGTGACATGAGTGTGTCAGATCGTGTTGACCCAGTTTACAAATGAATTTTCGTCCCTAATTCCTCTACTATGACCCTGCAGTGATTGCTCTTGGAGTCGGTGGCCTCCGAGAGACAGTGACGATGCTGCCTCGAAAGTGAGTTCATGGCTGTTTATAGGGTGCAGATTAAATTAGACGATTGGATTCGATTTTGTGAGAATGTGGACTTTCGTGGAATATAAATATATGTGTTCGGTCAATGAGGAAATTAGGTTAAGTTGACAAGAGGTGTACAGATTCTTCATAAAAGCTGAACAATACTCCCACTTTATGTCTAAAGTTTTACGAATACGTGGTAAGTCAATAGATGGATTGTTTGGTATAGAAGTTAATGGGAATTTCACTATCATTGTTTCCATGATTTTATAATTCATTGGTTGTAACCATATAATGGTTAAAAAAAAAGTTAATTGTGTATTTACTTAATGATCCGCATAGTAATTTGCAGTTTATCGAGGAAACCATAGTTCAAGATGAGATATGGTTTTCCAGTGTTTCACCTGGTGACATTAAACAGATATAATACAACTGTAGTAAATCATTGGCAAAGAGTCAATCATCGTACAAGGGTGTATGTGAACCGTGTATAGAGTAAATTTTTTGTTTTGTGCAAGATGCCACACATTACTCGAAAGTGGGAACTTTTCCCAGGGAGAAATAGATTTTGCTGGGATGGCAGAGTAATGATGGCACCACAAACTGGAGTTTTCTATGTTACCGTCTGCCTAATCGCTGGAACAAGTGGATTATTTTTTGCATTTGAGTAAGATTCTTAAAGTTTTATAATAACCAAGCCATAGCATCAATACAGAAACTTCTATGAATTAGAATTGGTTTTTTGCAATGTAGATATTAAAGAATATTCTTAACAAAATGTATTTCAATAAATCTTTTATTTTACTTTTCAGTTGTCCATTTCTAGCAATTCACATAACACCGGCAATACCGGTTATAGGTGGATTGCTATTTGTGTTTGTTATGTCTGTGTTATTTCGAACAAGCTTCAGTGACCCTGGAGTTATCCCAAGAGCAACACCAGATGAAGCTGCTTATATTGAAAAGCAAATTGGTATAAATGAAATAGAATATTTTATTAATTATATAAGCCTTGATATATCTTGGTAACATTTCAAATAAATCAGTAGAGCTGGATTCTTTTGTAAAATGTCCATGGAATCAGTATAAAAATCTCAATCACCTGAGTTTTGTTCATTGATGACCACAGTATATTTTAATATTATTTACCACTTAATGCATCCAGTTGAAAATTAATATTTTTTACATGTTGGATAAAGAGGTACCAAACAATGGTAATTCTAAAACATTTAGACCTCCACCTAGAACAAAGGAGGTGTTAGTGAGAGGGCAACCAATAAAATTAAAATATTGTTTCACTTGCAAAATATTTAGACCACCAAGAGCTTCACACTGTAGTATATGTGATAATTGTGTAGGTATGTATCTTTGATTTATAAAATTCATAATAATCGGATTACTTTCATATAATATTTTATTGTTATAAAAACATAAATAAGGCAACAAGTGGTCATTACCTTGCAGAAAGATTTGATCATCACTGTCCATGGGTTGGCAATTGTGTGGGTAGAAGAAATTACAGATATTTTTATGCTTTTATTGTGTCTCTGGCATTTCTTTGTGTCTTCATATTTGCATGTGCAGTTACACATTTAATAATGCGTAAGTATATTAGTTAGAGACCAATAAAGAAGTAAGGATCTAAGAAAACATGCTTATCTTGGATTTAATTAATTATAGTCACGAGAGAAGATAAACCATTCTTGGAAGCAGTAAGAATATCCCCTGGGAGTGTTGTTGTAGGAGTTGTATGCTTTTTCTCCGTTTGGAGTATTCTTGGTCTGGCTGGATTTCATACGTATTTAGCTAGTAGTAACCAAACAACTAATGAAGATGTTAGTATAGTAACATGGATTTATGTCAATTCAAGACAATATTCTAGATAATTTTAATTATTTCTTTTCAGATAAAAGGATCATTTTCCAGTAAAACGGGACAAGAAAGTTTTAATCCTTACAGCCAAGGAAACATTTGTGGAAATTGTTTCTATGTACTTTGTGGACCTGCACCACCTAGCCTAATTGGTAACATATATTAATTATCAATTCTTTTATTGCATTAAAGATAAATATAATAATTTCTCTAGATCGAAGAGGTATAGTTACGCCGGAATATCGCGCGGAACAAGAAAGAGTTGGTGATGATAGTGTGATTACTAATAATAAAATATATGGTACCGTGAAAGTGGTGCAACCACAGGTAATCACAAATCATTCTTTATACCTGCATTGTATTCTTCGCTATTAATTTATAGCAATAATTTTTCTAATTGTTCCAGACAAACGGTACAAGTGTTCAAACAAATCCTAGTACGGACCTAATGGGTTCTATGAATAATCTTGTTACTGGACAGCATTCGCCGCAAATCGAATCGATAAACGGTGAGTTGAGTCTTTTAAGGCATTCTGTTCATTGCCCTGAGGAGGTTCTGAAATACTCGCGTCAGTATATCAACGATACTTATGTTCCGACATATCCGTTGCAACACTGTTCTCAAGACTCTCTCAAACACATCAAATATAGCGATATAGATAGGGGAAATCCAGATTTCCAGAAGTATCAATGTCGATGTGAGGAGAGTTTACATAAATATCCTCACAGATGCAGGGAAGAGTATCATAGATGCTCGGACAACAATTTAATATATGATCAGTGTATCGGAGAGCAAAAATACGGGATCGATCTTCAAAGGTATCCGCAAAGATATTCCGAAGATCGTTTGCGATATGAAATCGATCATAAGAACGGTTATACTGATCTTCAAAAGTTTCCTCAGTGTTACTCTGAAGACCCTTTACGTCTTTCTCAGTCTCAACATACGCCTAAATATAATAATTTAAGATGCACTGATCATGGCTTAAAATATCCGATATCAAAGAATATTTTGCCGGCGCGAATGTTAGGCGCAGGTGGAATACCAATTATTGGTCAGTCCGCGATAGGACTTGTGTTAACAGATTTGGTTCCAGACCATTGACCAATCATTTATTCCACGTCAGGAATTCTTTCTGTCCAAACGATAGTGTAGAAGAGTATCTTTCGAATCGAAAATCGTATAAGTTCACTGAACGATAATGATAACATTTAAATGTTCTTTATATACGTATTAGAAGATGCATTTTTAAAACAGGAATGAAAACTTCTCTAACGAGTTAAATAAGAAATAAAGGTGTCACATATTAGGGACATTCTTATAGTGTTTTAGAATCAAAAGATAGGTTCTAGAATATACAGTCTACTAACTGTTAGAAGAGGCTTATACTATACAAACTTTTTATTATGTACATAAGCACTAATACTAATACGAAGTGAAAGAAATTACTCTGACAATGATAAATTATTATAACTGTTCATGTTTTGTCATAGTGGGTATTATAAATTTTTATGGATAAAAATACATGCAAGTTGAATTTGATTGTTATTGATAGTAGAGATATATTTATTTTTTGAATGTTCAATTTGGCATTAAGCATATAAATATTTTTTTTACTAAAAGTAAATATTCTCATTATAACGCTATATATCCGACTGAATAAATGACTGAAATATTGGTTTCATTAAAACCTACAATATTTTTCAGTTAAAAATAACGTTTCTGAAGTATATCAATGGGGTTCTTTGCTTTTCGACTTGACTTATATGTAATAATAATATGTTTATCATAGAAGATTCATTTAATTCGAGTAAGCTTCTAAGATGCACTTTGTCACAGACTCTATCTTCATCTTCAATACTGTAATATTACGATAAGGAAATACGCCTAAAAATTACTTTTATCTACTAGCATACTATTAGTCATGCCCTTAAATATGTCGTTACATATGTTTAAGTTTTCCTTTTAACTATTTAGTAATATTCTCATATAATTACTATTTTAGTAATGTTTCTATTCACATCAATAAATTGTTTTCTCTGTTGTTTAAAATTACGTCCTGTTATCGAGGGCTCAGAGCGTACGATTTGGTAAGTTCATTTTGCTTATATTCCAGTCGTCAATTGTGTGTATGTCTCTTAATATATGAATGAAAATGATATTTATTAATAATCTGTAATAAACACGTACTTTATTGATATGTTTTCTTCTTCACACTTTCAGTGACACTAATATGAAAATAGTATCTCGATTTAAGGGTTTATGGTTTGTGACTAATTAGTTCACAGTTACGCGGAGTTTTTTCAATTTTTAAGGAATACAAATAAACTGGATACATAGCCAGCCGTTGCAACTTTTTGCGGGAAAGTTCCTTCTTTTTTTTTAATTACTCTTCAACACAGACAATTTCTTTAAAATCATTTTGTCTAATTTGATATTCATTGTGGCACGGGTACACATACAAGAAGAGTGAGGTAGTAATCCGAGATACACTTTTTTTTAATTACATTTTAGCTAATCTCACAATACGTAATACATATATACATATGTATGGAAGAGAAAGGGACACAAAGCCAACGATGCACCTTTGCAATGTATCTTAAAATACAATCCCTATTGCTACAGAGCGTATATAATGGCTTGCTACTTAAATTTAATACCCATCGTTTATATCCTAATACTTTTTTTTTGTGCACTGTATAGAAATTTTATGATGTGTACTTGAGATTGATTTAAAATATAATGACTTTTATAAATTTGCTTTTAGGTAGCACTACGAACAGTGTAAGTCAACTCATTACGAATGAGGTACCACTAGCATCACTTAACATAGCACCAATTGATATTGATGAAATTGCTCCATTGCCTTCTCGTCAAAGCGTCGTGGTCTCTTCGACATTGGACACAACTTCTATACCGTCGGTAACTGTAACAACACCCTTGTCTGCATCTAGACTTAGATTATTACAAGATACAACTATGATAGAGTCTGCTTTAGACTTAGATTCCTTGGAAGACGCAAGTGTTGGTAGAGGAAGTCAAGCAGGACTTATAAAAATGGGAGCAGTATAACAATTCAATTCGCATTTTTATCTAATTAGATCAATAGATTTTTAAAATCATTGACAATTAACGATGAATAGTGCAGTTCCATTTTCATCATAGAGGTATGCTTTTAATGAGGCTTATTTGATTTGTCAAACAAATGATTGATACAGGTATATGATGTTGATGTTCTCCAAAAAGCTATTGACATTGTTTTTGTATTGGTCGTATTGCTAAAAGTCAAGGACGGTTTCTTTGTAAGTATTAATCAATCAGATTTAATGACACTGATGTTTCTTTCTTCCTGACGGTGATTCTGCACTATTTATTGGGTATTAAATTTAGCTTTATCCAATTCCATTCCAGCCAATTGAGTCCTTCTTTCTTGATCTCAATGAGTTAGCGAAAGAAGGATATTCTATGTGCAGTATAGTAGAATATGTGTAAACAAAAAATATATCAAAAGATTTGTGGTGATTTACTATATTACGATACTATCAATATTCTCGATCTACTAAAGGGGAGGTGTAACAGTGTAAGAAAAGTATATTACTTAATTATCTTGATGCAAATTTTACGAACTTTCGTTGTAACGTATATTCGAATTTCATGTTTCTTTTCGTATTTGTCTCATAATGGGCTAACTAACTGCTATTAATTTGTGTATCGTGTACCCTTTAAAGAGTTTACTAGGTATGATAAGTGTCGCAAAAATTATGTTGACAATAGATAGAAGATACATAGTTGATACGTGTGCACAAATTATAACATAGGTATTTTTATGCATTTAAAGGGAAGTAAACAAAATTGCAGTGAGGGGAAAAAAACCTTGCAGTATTGAAAAGCTAGAATGAAAGAATCATACTTTCTGACTTTGTCACAAATTATTTAACGTCAGATACATATATTGAGCACGGTCGTGCGTTTCACTTGAGTTTTGGTACTATTATTGAAAGTGTATTTTTTCTCAATAAATTTGCAAATGTACAGTGTAAAGAAAATTTTGTACATAAAAGGGTTTTCATAAATAATTAGTATAGTTTTGCAAGTATCTAAAGAATTTGTTAGGCTACGTAGAGATTTGTATTAAGCATTTTAAAAATAGAATTGTCACTGCCTGGTTTATGACTAATTCGCGTATCAACGTTGCATGTCATTATTTAATTTGAAGTAAATATCAGATGAATATTATTCGTACTGTTATTAAAAGGAAAACGACAGTGCTAGTTGTCATGTTACCTTATAAGGGTTGCCATTACATTGACTTTCAGATTATTGTCTTTTTGTATATAATATTGCGTGTATGATATTATATGTATATATTGTGTAGATGTTACTATGATAAGATAATATACTACAAGTTAAAACTATTTCATTATATTACGTTACACTCTTTTGGAAGATTTTTCAATCACCTTGATCCACATAATTCAGAACAATCGAATAAAATAAATTATAATGTACCTTTACTAAAGGTATGTTTATTTAACATATTTTAAACTTATTACATGTGTCTCATTATAAAAATATTTAACTATGGTGTAATATTTTAAGTAAAGTAAAAAGACTGATATGGTTTTATTTCTTTAAATTAAAAGTACGATTAATATATTATTACCTTTTACAGTGTTTAGCAATAATTTAATTTACTTTTACATAATTACAAAACGATGTGACCTTAAGGATCCCTTTTTAATGTGTATAAATACGTCATACTGTGAAAGCAGGCCACTTTATTCCTTTCACTTGTATTAATATTACTTTCTATTGCATACAACATTGCGAGGATACATTGTAGCAAACAGATTTTATGGTATTACGTATGCCGGTAAAGTGTAAATGCAATCGAGTTTGATGTTAATACTATTTTCTTGGTATTAACTTAATAGAGCTGATGCATGAGAACGGCAACAATTACAATCAGAAATGCAACTGTAAAACCAGTAAGGTATATTCGCATTTCATAACTTCCAGATGAATCTTTATCAAGATCGGTTGGTTTGGCATTTTCGATTTCAGTCTGACAGTAGAATTCCATAGGATCTATTTCGTAAATTCGTATTATTATATCGTAAAATGTATTATTTTATTCTGGTAACCAAATGCAATGGAAAACTCACCTGCTTGAAGCTCAATGTCTTTTTGAACATCACTTTCTTGTACTTGTAAATCTAATAACTCTTGAGAAGATAAAAGTGCCTCTTGAACGCCCTCGCCAGGGAATAAATAGTCTGACAGAGTTACTTTACTTTCTGGCAATCTTATTAATACCCTTCTTGGGGGTTCGTGTAACGTTATGTTTTCTGAAAGTGCGACGAATTTAGGAAATTACATCGTGACAAATGTTATGTTTTATATAAAATTGGGTTTACCTTCTGGCGATCCATTTTCTTCTTCTATTAAACTGTCCCAATGCATTCCCAGCCTGCTTGCTAACGATCTTATTATATCTTGTTTAATTGCCATGGTAGTCTCTTCAACATTTGCTTTTTGATGAACAAATATTCTACTCATTAGTTGACCAACCAAGTGTATCGATGCACTACATGGCGTTATCTTTATATCGTTACTGGAATTTTTCTTTTGCTAAAAATTCATAACATAAATCATGTTAAATTTTTTCGACGAAAGATAATCATTCTGACTTCCAGAACTTGTTGAAACTATAATTTGTATTTTACTTATAACGACTTGTATTCTATTTATTGTAATTGATACTTACACACGGAATGTATAAACTAACTTGGAGTGATTTTTCTTCAGTATTCTTTTCATTATTTTTATTTGTTTTTTCGCCTTTTTTACTTTTACTAATTTCTTCCAATGTATCGTCCGGAGATCGAACTTCTCCTTCAACAACAACAAAAGCAGACTCTACAATCTCTGCCACATTTTTTAGAACATCCTGTAAAATGAAATATCATGTATAATAGTTTAACACAGATATTAATTTTTATAATAACGATAAATAATCTATTTGATACCTGCAATTGTTGTTTAAGAGTCTCAGGGTCTTTATCAGCAGAAATAAGAAACAGCTGATCGAAATCTGTTAACGTTTCTAATTGTTGCCAATTGGTACCATTCTCTTGAAATTTCCATTCTGCTGGTTTTAATATCCCAACATTATTCACATCCACAGATTTACAAATATATCTAGAAGTGTTAGGTGTTAGTCTGTACATTTATACAGTTATTTAAAATATGTATCATTCTTGATGTAATGTACTTTTGTGTAATGTTATTGAAGCTCAAAATAAGGTGTTCCTCGTTATTATTTCCGTAAAGATATTTGTTACAGGAGAGACTTTTATGAATAGCGGCAAGAACTGATCTGAGTTTTTGTACATTACTCTTATCGTTTATAATGTCTTCAGGACCAACAATAAATATCCCAAGCACCCACATTCCACCAGGTAACATTCTAGTAACCTGTAAAGAGAATATGCACATTTTTAAAATACATGCAGCAATATAGAGGTGAATTACAAATGCATCTTGTGTGTGTATTACTTAAAATTTTTTAAGTAAATTCTTGCTATTCTTAATTCCTTATTTTTTTAAATTGTCTATAATTTTAACTAAGTTTATATTACCAAATTAATTGTAATTTTTTAATTGATACGTGTTACTATGAAGCATAAAAGGCAGATTTTACACTATGAAAATTGATTTTCTTCCCTAGAAAAAGATTTAAATTGACGTACCATCTATGCCGGTGCATTGGATTGGTTTCTAATAATGCGAGCATTGTATTTCTTTCATTGTTATTTCTGTCTGCAAAAAGTCAAAGAATTTACAAAAATAAGGAATTAAAAGTTATGATTTCGGCAGCGATTGTATGCTTTTAATGAAAATAGACCTACATGTTTTGCATGATCTCCTACCCAACTTTCGGGTATATCTTTAACAGATTTAATGTAGCTATCAGCATTGCTTTGTTGAACATTTGCCGTAGAACTTATTAGTGTTTCCTCCACAACATTTTTACCAATAGGTGGAGGTGTCTTCGTCAAGTGTACGACATAGTCTTTCTGTCCAGCATTCTGTAATTTTAATATTTCTACCTTTAATTAATCACGTGTATACGTTGTTCCTACATAAAAGAAGAAACAACATTTAATCAACTGCAAGTAAAAATATTCATTATTCTTCATCTTGGTTCGGTAGATACATTAATTTGCGATAATAATGATAAACTGATATCCACCAAAATTGCCTAGCGGCTGATTACTATAATAAATTAAACGCTACATATGCTAAGACGAGCAAAGTTAGCATAATTTGAAAAACTGAATACTCCAAAATCAGACCTGCCCCAAAATTAATCCTATTGTATATTCATCAGGTTTAGCTAACGAAGTTAAGTAAGAGCGAAGACGCTCTTCCGCGTATGCTTTACGTCCCATTATTGCCGACACTTTCGTAAATGTACGATGTTTCTTTACTGCAACTATGTTAACGTCACCACCATTCAACGTGATCTGCTGTTACCAGCTGATTACTTGCCAGTGGTTTTAAATATGGTAGAATCACCTAACTGTGCTACTGCTGCCACCATACGGTACCCGCATCAAAATATGAATGAACATATCTATATATTTATACTACGTTACTTTTTATTATCAGTCGTGATTATTTCTTTTCTTTTCTTCAATTGAAATTTTAAATCGCATTAACTGTTCAGGTTATTAGTGATACTACTACCATACTAGCGATCCTGCTGTATCGTTTCTAACTATTGTGCAATTTTCATCTTTGATGAGAATTTTTATGTGATAACAATCTGCTTCGGTTATTGAAGATAAAGTATTATAATATTAATATATTTAATATATAATGTTAATACTTTTACGAAAAAATATTTATTATCGTCAGTAGTTCAAAGTCGAGAAGTATAAAGCAAAAAGAAGAAGAAGAAGAAGAAGGGTGGTTTTTTTCCGTACTCTTTATTTGATTTTTTCAATTGTTTTCACGTATAATTAGATACATGGACGTAAATCACAGCACAATTCCAGGTTGTATGTTCATGTCTTCGTCGGGTTAATATATACATGTGACAATTATACGATCGTTTGGAGACAATTGAAAACGAAAGAATATGCTACAAGTATAAATGAAAGTTGGTACTTCCGGTATTGACAGTCAATGTACAATGAATTACACCGAAGTTCTCAATGATACGGCCAAATACATTAACAGTGGGACGTAATTCTCATGCACAATTATTTTTTATATTATTTTTCCAATCGACAATTATTATCTAAGAGCGTGGGGGAAGAAGTGAAATAGTTTGTTTTTACAATTCATTCATTCGCTCGTTTAACGATTCCGCTCAATCGGATATCGTCATCCAAAGGACGACTTAAAGGTTTTACAACGACGTAATAAAATGATTTTTGCATTAAATACGCGCATGTACATGCATATACATTGTAACAACACAGAACGCAATTAGGTATGCTTAATTACAGTATTATCGATCAATGAATTTAGGCGTTTCCTTCCCTTTTTTCCCTTGTATGTTTGTGTGTTTTTTTTCCTTTTCGTATAAGCTCAGAGAAAACGGCACAACAAGAATATTTGCAAAATAACATGTACGTACATTTATGTATTTACGATATATCTATATATATGTACAAAAATTTGTATACGAAATTTTTCTTTAACGATCGTAAAAAATACCTCAGAAAGAATAGCTCTGCGAGGATAAGAAATTCGTTTCTGGGAAGCGATACTTTCATCCGCATTATATTAGATTATCACGCAATTTGTTTTCCCGCCTTTACGTTTTAGACTCTTTTCACCATCAGATACCGCCCGTCGCCGTTACAATTTTTCACCTTGCGGAAATCTATGAGAAGTTTTCAGTGAATTCTAAAGAATTACAGCAAGTCGACAATTGGCACTAGAATTTAGCAAGCCTATAGTTTCAGCAAGATAATGAACTTTCGAATGAGAGAAAAAGTACGTAGTGCGATGAAGCGTGCGTGCGTTTCATTCAATTCCTGTGCTCGGGCAGAGATACTTCGAAATTCCGTCCACTACTTTGTGCGATATTTCATCTAAATTGTTAAATTGCAATTAATCTCTTCCGTCTACCGATTTATTTCCTTATTATGTTCTATCTCATTATTAGCTATTTAAAATCTCTATTGAGAGATACACTTTACGTAGAATCTTAAGAACAACGGAGACATGTCTATTTCAAACACAGTCTGTACAACGTGACGTTGCGCGCAACATTTATAAAAGCAGATTTATAGAATTTTAGCTCTTCGAATTGGAAAAGTTTCGAATGAAATAATTTCAGGTGTTTAAACCTATATAAATAATATTTAATCCGTTCCTATCGTAAGAAGGTACACATGTGGAATTTGATTTTAAACCAAATTCCCCCCATTAAATTGGGTCACGTGTGTGTGTCACGTGATGCAGACAGTAATGCGCGGTGAAAACGCGCAAAAATCAAACAGCCTTCAATGGTCGGAAGTGACGGTCAAACCTTTCGGTGTAATTATCACGATGATCATTAATTTTGTCGTTTTCTGCAGTCACTTTTACCATTGTCAGCAGCGCGATAATTTGTGCAAAGTGGGTCAACATCCCGGAGTATTTGTTACGATAGAAACATCGCACAAACCATGAAGGTATATAATAGTAATAATACGTATTTTTTCATGTTTGATTCATCAATGTCTCTGATCATAAATTGTTGGCATAATTAATTTGCTAAGGGTACCTTTATAAGGGTATCAATTACGTTGACGAACTATATCAGCGGACGGATAAGGGATTTTACGAAAGCGAGAAAAGTTCCTTAAAGTGTCTAAGAGCCTAAACTATTTTAGTTTCTTTTTTTTCCTTTACGTGAGATACTTTCGTGAAAGAGTAATCTATAGTTCTATAACAGTAATAGTAGTATTAATTATGCAATAGCTTAATTTAGTTAAGTGTGTTAATTTGATGGTACTGGCGCACGAAGTGTTTGTAGCTATAATTTGTGTCACCAATGATCAGCGAGATTAAAGGAATCGTCGATTTTATCGATGTAGAAAAACGAACGAGACAATTTTAATTATCGACCATATAGAGATTCACAGAGATACATAAAATACTTCGCGTAATCTCAAAAGGAACATTTTACGTATTATCATATAATGGCGAATTCATTTAAGTAATTACATGTACTAGTTCTGAGATTAATCGCGATGCATATTGATTGACAAGAGAATGAACCATAAAAGACATACAATAGTTCCTACGTGAGGTATCGCATGTAGGAAATCAATTAATATCATCGATGTGTGCGTAATTCGATAAGTACATCGCTTCTTCCCTGAAATAAATGTTTAATCGCGTAGGCGACGATCAATTGAAGTAAAAAAAGAGACATTAAGTACATTGCACCAAATCGCATCGCTTACAATAATAAAATTCTTTCGTTAATTGAATAAAAATGAAACATTATTTACATGCAATAACGACATATCCTTCAGTATATCATCATAGAAAAAATAGCGTGATATATGCGCGAGAATCGAAGAAATTGTTTTTAAAATAAAATAAAAAAAAGGATCGATTCCAAGTTATTCTTCCACCGTGTCTTTCTAAAGACAAACAGAAGACGATGAAATTTCAAGTAAGAATCAAGAGTTTATGCGAAATATATTCGCGTAGTTTTGCAAATACATTTCTGATGCTTGTTGCCCGATGTTCCAATTCCATCTCTTAACGTCTTCTAACAAGGGAACATCCCGAGGTGCCAATCACCGATTTTAATGAAATTTTAGTGTGGTATAGTACTCGTTAGAATATTAGAGACGTGTTTTTTTATCGGCAATCGTCGACGTTAAAGGGGTGAAAACCACCCCGAAAGTTAGGGCCCTAAAGTATATTTCATAAATTATCTCGGTAACTATGAGAGATAGAGCATTTGCGTAAATTGACAAAATTTGCGTCTATTAATAATCTATAGAATGGTACAAATTATTTTGCAAAATCTCAATTTGTTTAAACAATATATGAAATATTCGAATTTTTTTGTTAGTTTTTCCCTCTTAATGTCAATGAATTTTCTTGAGTCTTTGTTTATAGAAACTATATGTCCGTTACAAAAAAACGGATAAATCGGAATTTTGATTACTAGTATTAGATAGATTACGAGTACTACATTATACTAAAATTTCATCAAAATCAGTTATTGGCACCTCGGGATGTTCCCTTGTAAGTACGTGATCCTTCAATTCGATTAAAAATAACATAAACAATTTCCCCGTAGAAAAACTGCGTTATTTACACTTGTTTCATCGACGTCTTCCAAACGCACAGGTAGTCAACAACATTGAGCATCGATTAAATAGTTATATTATAATATACATGTAGTCGTTGATATAAGGAGTATCGTCGTACGACTTGGAAGACTTCGTCGAGGACTTTGAACATCGTTGCAGATCTTCCATGCAAAAAGAAGCAATTCTTATCTATCAGCTGTTATATCTCTCTTTACTTTCTCCTCTTAAATTCAAAATTCCATTTAATTTAACCACCCTGAGTGTATTTTTTCCATCCTACGTAGAAATTCGATATCTCCTCATAAACTCCATCGATACTTCAACGACTCGATGACGATTTGATAGAATATTTTCTTTCTTTTTTTACCAAGTTCTTCGCCTTCTTGTCGAGTTTATCTGAATTTATTTAATTGAGGAATCCATTTATCAGGAGATCCTTTCTCCGACGAAATATGTTTCTTAGGAACGCTTCTTTCCGGACTAGGACTAGGACTAGGACTAGGTGATGAACTTGGAGATCTCGAGCTGCTGGAACTCGATCTGGCTCTCTTTGCTCGTTCCATTTGTGTCTTGTATTCGAACAACGGACCACGGATAGTTTTTAGCGTTATTTCTAATTCATAAGCACGATCTTTTAATCTGTTGTACGTATCAAGATCGAGTCCATCATGCTTCGCTCTTTTATGAAAGGCGATCAGGTATCGTCTGTCCAATACGTTCGATAGTATGTATTCCTGTTTGGAAAACGATGGTTATTATTAATTGTTATTAAATACGGCGTTTACATTGGTAATTTTTGAATTAACAATTGAAATATCTACTGACCTGTTTAGTTACGAGAAAATATACAACCAGGCTCATGCCTGTGCCGTAAGTAATGAAGTATGTAACCGGTTCCATTATGTCCCATGAGTATTCCCACCAGGTTAGCCTTGCTAGGGCTCCAAATTTCACGGACATCAAGAACAAACACATCCACATATTGATAAGTGCTTTTTTCGAGGCAGCATCTGCTACTTCTTGAACTTTCTACGACGACAGGAAGATCGAATTGTTAATTTAATTGAAATTACTTGGTTGATAAGGCATATGAGAATTGAGGGATGATACGATCTTTTGTATGGAGAAAGGACGGAAGAATATGAAAGAGTAATATTCATATTATATAATTAAAGATACCGAGCGAACGGTGCAAGCATAAAGCATATTACGAAAACATTAATGCTTTTTGTGCGTTCTAAGCGCGAAACGACCGTGTTAATTATTCACTGGGATGGTAATTAAACAGCGCTATAAAGTTAATTCGTCCACAGCCAGGAGAAAACAGGTAATAAAGGAGAAGCTATATTTGTTCGATATGCAAGTGCAAATTGAGTTTAAATGCGAGGGAAAGTCGATCAGCTTTTAACGATTCGCTTTGTTCCAAATTAAAATTTCACTTGTTTAAATATTATTAAGTATAATAATAATAATGTACTAGATTTTAATATGGACTTATCAAATACTTTCGATCCGTCATTTAACATTTTTCGTATTACTTTTCAATTATATTCTCAACGATATATCTCACCTTTTCCAAAGGTTCCAGTTCCAATCTGATCGATTCTAATTCCGATATTAAGCGCTTCTCCGTTTCAGCATGATGTTCTCGAACATGCAACATTTCATACAAATCCCCAACAAGTGTTTTCACATCAGACAGTTTTTGCATATTCTCCTGAAAAATATCCAATTGTCAACAATTAACACATTTATCATTCGCAATAAATCAATAAGTCCTAAAGACACAAATTGTTCAAACATCATCGTTATATCCAGCTAAATATTTAATATGAATTAAATCTTTATTAACATTAATTGTTAGGCAGCCATCAAGTTATCGGGTTTCTATTTGTTTTTACTATTTCCCAAATTAATAGAACAGCAGTACAGTAGATATTTCACTTGCATCTTATAATACAGAAATTACTTAACTAATTGTATTTTTCGCCGATAGATTTATCTTTTTTCAAAGTATTTATTTGATATATTTAAATATAACAGATTTAGCGGCTGCAGATTTTTTGTTAAACATCCACCAGGACAAAAATTGTCTTACCATCGGCTTTTCATACAGCACCGGAGTTGAAACGAGGTATTCATTGTCATTTACTATCAATCTAAAGTCATCTTCCATCAAAGATTCTATCGTGTTATTGGAACTTATCCTGACGCCGTCTGAAATTCACAATATGCGATATTACATCTGTAACTTTAATTCTCGAATAGTTCTACTATCATCAAAGTTACTATTAATTTTACCGATTGTTGTCACGGTTGCTCGATCAATTCCACGATCCTCTTGCTTCAACATCTCGATGAAATCCCCAACGGTATGTGTTATCGGTTTTAGGGTAAACACACAATGCTCCTTTCTCGATGGCAGTGGTACCGTGATCCTAGGTAAACCCCGGTGATATGTCACGGTGACCTGCTTATCTGGAATTCATTACGGTTATCGTATGTTAGAGTTATGGTGGTAATATAGTAACTACAGAGTTCAAGGCATTGTTTTTCCAAATGAATGTATCTCTATTCAACATCCTCAGCATCTCTGAGACATTTTTCCTAAGTTGTTACTACACTGCTTTTATGCAAATTCAAGTTTGATAAATGCTGCTAACAAAAAAGAATCCACTCTTTTACTCGTTAAATCTTACCATGATTTTTTTTTTCCATATCTTGGAAATTATAATACTTTTTTATATTACACACTTTTTGTTTGCCTTAACAGTGTTAAATTTGTTTCAAATGCATAAACATTCGTATTCTAGTTGTTACTTAATGTATCGTAGCTTCATTGGCTCGCAAATTTAAAATTGTGGATCCTAAGTGAAGTTACTTTAGTATTTGAAATTACAAAGTAGAGAAGAAAACGAAAAAGAAAAGTACAGTATAGAGATCATAAGCTGTCGATCAATAGAATTCACTGCCCTGTCTTGTCCATTTTGCAATTAGTCTGGAAAAAAAGAAATGATAAAATAATTATCGGATATATGGTTTGGTTTTGACCCCCTGAGGGTGCAGGTGTGTCAGGCGGGAGAAATGTCACAGATGTATCGTGCGGCTCCACAGCCGTGTCACCTGGGCGGCGGAGCTTCTCGTTTTCAACCGCCTATTCGTACCATTTTGTTTCTTGGAGTCCACTCGCTCAGCCTCTTAAAGGAAGCACCCGACAAAGTCGTAGCATTCAAATATTCTTATTAGTTTGTCTGGAGGAGCGAGACATTGTATTACATTGTTGTCTCGTCGCGCGCTTCGTTTCATCAAGGAGAATCTCCCCATGTGGTGGGGGTAATTCTGCCGGAGTTTATTCTGTTTTCACTATAGAGATGTTAGAAATCTGGTGCCTACGCCGATGTCCTCACTGTCGCCACCCAAATCGCGTTGTCTCCCTTGCTTCGATCTGCAGCGTTCTCTCTTTTCGTCTTTTAGTTCGATTTGTATGTGTAGCTCTTTTAACGAATCGCGAGGTAGAACGTCAAGTGCCTTCGTGTACATGTGACAAGAGGCATGACGCTTGACGCCTGGCGAATCAGGCTCTGCCAAAACAGGCTTACCTCCTAGGTGACACGGCCGTGGAGCCGCACGGTAGTTAGAGTAGTCGAACTACCGAGTTTGCGATCCATGTATCACGTAGGAGAAATTTCCCAGAGGTGATGAAAGTAAGCAAATTCGGTTACAGCAGTTCAAAAGTTCAAGGATTTCCGATACTATTGCTTAGTTCTCGCTCCTTTTATATTTTTGGTTTTACTCTTGTCAGTAAAGTTAGAGGTACAAATGCTTTGAAAATTATTGGAAGTTTATGGTAATATAATGCTAAATATATCTTGATCGATTGGCGCCATGCAGAATGTAGATATCCTTCTTTGGCAAACTATTTTTCAACTTTCTTATCAGTAAGATTAGAATTTTAACATTTTATTGTAATCGTCGAAGAAGAAATTAGAATTTTGACTACCTAGAAATTCCACTGTGGCGCGCTACGATCAAGATTATTTAAGATGCAAGAAGATAGATTACAACTTCGTTAACAAGGGAGACAATTAAGATGACCAAGTTACGTGGTTACTACTTAAATCTCCAAGTTAAATAGAAAATGCACGCACGTTCTAAACATGCACGCATAAACATTTACGGCACGTATTAAGAATTGTGAGTCTGCATAAATTCCATTTCTGGAACGAGATCGAACTTTTACACAGCGAGAAAAATTTCTCGATGACTCGAAACTATCGAACCTACTCTAAGATCGTTTGTGACCAAGTTACACGAGTCGAATCTAGTTTCTCTACAATGTTAAGAACGATCGAGTATTCCTGTCCGATTAACACAAGTTCTGAGCAAACATTGGAGCTTGAAGATCATCCTAACCCGTTTCTCGTGTTAAGCTCACTCGAGACTGATCCGAATCCCCTTTAACGTTGTAGCTCAGCGGATCAAACAGGAGCCAGTATTTGCAACGTTAATCAAGTTAGCTCTAACTGCTAACGTATGTACTTCCTTCGCGGGCAAGTAGGTAAAGGCTAGGATTTGCAATCACTTGGACTGACTTAACATCCGTCATCATCTCTGCGACAATTCATCCTGCAGTATTATACTATTAATATATTAATAGTATTATACTATTATCATACTATTAATATATTAATAGCTCCAGTGATTCGGAACCGCCATCAAATAGTAGGTCTTAGGCAGAATTATCATAGTTGTAAGGAGACTACGGTGGGTATGGAGGTAGAATCTATAGCTCGCAAACATTGGGACCGACTTAACATCCGTCATTGTCTCTGCGACAATTTTTCCTGCATTACTATTTAAGATATGATAGTTTCAGTGAGTTAGAAGCATCTTCAAACACTAGATCCTATGCGAAATTATCATAGTTGTAAGGAGACTACGGTGGGTATGGAGGTAGAGCCTATAGCTCGCAAACATTGGGACCGACTTAACATCCGTCATTGTCTCTGCGACAATTTTTCCTGCATTACTATTTAAGATATGATAGTTGCAGTGATTTAGAAGCATTTTCAAACATTAGATCCTAGGCGAAATTACCATAGATGTAAGGAGGATACGATGGGTATGGAGGTATGTAGACCCTAAGGCTCGCAATCAGTGATCCAGAGTGTGTATACTCCGCCATTGAATCCCGATATCAACTTTGTTTCTAACAACATAATATTGTGAACTAAATATGATAGTTGTATCATTGCCTTTGATTAAATTGTAGAGATGTCATTATATTTGTGAATTTAAAAAAAACAACTGACACACTCAACAGGGAATGTAATACGTGTATCATGTCCATAGGAGTTCCTTAGCTATCTAAATCCTAAAACAATAGATCATAGATATATAGGTCCTAGAATAACAATTACATATGAAAAAGTAGCAAAGATAACGGTACAAGTTCCTTCGCTTAATGTCATTATCTCCATCATTTCCCTCGATACTTTCAATCGACGAGAAGAAGGGTTTGACTGATTAAAAAAGGAGAAAAAGGCACGATTGTTTCCGTGCATTCGTTCGCGTGATAATCCCCCAATCGAGAGCTGGATTTTATTAACCTGGTTAGAAGCCGTTGATATGAGGAAGGTATTAGAGTGTGGAGAACGGAATGAGACGACGATGGAGATCTTTCCGCTGTAAGCAGAACGGAACCAAGTGCTGATCCGCCTGCGCCAACGATCTCTGGAAATGCATCTACGAGCATATGGGATTCCATGAGTTAAAAAGTGACCCTGCTGCCACGTCGGACGTTTTTTACTGTGAAACTTTATAATTTCGTCGATGTTTTAAAGCATCGTTTCATCACGGAAAGTGGGACGGTAGAATTGTGGGTTAGTTTTCTAGTAATTAAGAAATTGCTACAATTGTAACTTTGGAAATTCGTGACGACGATATGAGGCAAACGCCGGAAGGAATTATGCTCGCTGGAACTGTGCAACTGGAAGCCGCGGTCGATCGTTCGTTGCATAATGCACACGAGAGTCGTGCGATTTCATTAAATGAACGTTAGATCGAGCGTACCGTTGTACTTTAGATCAGACTTGTATGAAAAGTTGCCATTACAAAAAAGATCTTAAATCACTATTTTTTGTAAACCACATATGTTATAAATAAAGTATCTAAAACTATCCTCATGAATCCTAATAAAAACTAATTTTATGAAATAAGGAAAATAATGTAAAAATAAATTTTTCTCATTTATATTATTACAAGAGATAAAGGTTGAATGAAAATTAAAGCAATGAGATCGAATAATTTACGATCAATCAGTTGAAGGAGAGTAATTCTTTTGTCATAGAGAGTTTTCGTCCCGAAAGGGAAACTAATTCAGAAGAGAGATCCTTCGATTATTCAGTACGATCGTGAAAAGTATTAGCTCTCGTTTAAATGCGATCCGACCTCAGCGTAGTATCGGCGAAGAAATTCGGTTTCTAATTGCTGACTGTTTTACGAACTGGCAACGTCCGACAATTAGTGCACCCTCTCCACGTGAACACCATGCATCTTTGCACAGTATGGTTCCATCGTGGAAACGTTGGAAGTGGAAAAGAAGCTACTACCACCACCAGGTATGGGTCTCCCTTCTTCCATCACCGTGAAAAGTTTGCACCGTTGAAGTTTTCAGAGCCGCCAGTCTTATTCTAGATCTTGCTCAATTAATAAGTGACGTGTATGTGAATATTTGCATGTGGATGTATATAGATAAGTTTCCCTTTAATCATTTATCTTCGTTAACTCACCGATAACACGCTCGGAGTACCTGTTTAAGGATGCACGACGATTGATCGTCGAGGATTTCCCTGAGGGTAAGAGAATAATTTACGAGTTTCAACTGGTTCACAGTTATGGGTGAAAAGAGGAGGGTAATAACGAGTTTTCATCGAATTTTCAATGTCGTGTTATCGCTTGTATAGCGGAAGATTCATTCATTTTTAACTGGTATTTGTCAACTTTGTAAGTTTGTAATTAAATAAATATAATTGGCTATAAAGAGTGGTATTTACTGTATTTTAAATACTTGTAATGATTAGTATTAACGTTTATGGAAACGTGAATTAAGTTAGAAACTGATATCAGATTGGGTTGCAAAAATTATTTTCATTTCAAGTCAAGATGAGATTTTATGGAAAATTTATAAAATTTATAGACATGGTTTAGAACATATATCAAAAGTTTAGTAACAAAGTGAAATCAGTATAAAAAATTATCTTTATTTAATTAATGTGGGTCGAAACCGTAGGTTAAGACCCTTTCTAGAAAAACTTAACGTAGGAACAACTCTCGGTTCTACTATATAAAGTCTAAGCGTCCTTCTTTCCCTTTTGTAAGCTCCTTGGAGAATTTCGCTTGCGAGAAAATCTTCCCTTGCAGCTCCATCTGTCGACGAATTGTATAATTATTTCGATGCAAATCGATGTATGCACCCAAAGACACAATTATATTAGCAGCGACAACTTCGTAAAGCTTTTTACTACTTCGTACAGTGGCAGAATTTTGCTGCAAAGTGCCAAGCAGCGCTATTGCGCTTCTTTGCCCATGGTGGTCAAATATAACGGTTTTTTCAACGCGGAAAGTCAACATACGTCCTTTGAAAAATATAAGAATATTGTTACTAACCATATACTACTGGTCAAGCAATTATATATATAAAAAATGATTATTTTGTTGAATATTAGTCAACAAAATGCACATTCGATAAAATTGGCTGTGCAGCAGTTATGCCTGACCAGCTCAATACTTCAATTAGACCTCTTTTGCATTATCATAGGAGATCTATTGATATACGCATGCAGATTTGAGAGACATGAAAAAAATAAAAAAAAATTCAAACTGCATCCGCAATACTCCCAATCCTGAAAGAAGATCAATTATGTTTGAGGAGAGATTAAAAAAATAAAACAGTACTCTATCCTTGATTACTCATCATGGATAGTTTCGTCGTTATTTCGAGGAGGTTCCAAAAGCTTTCGGATCCTCAACTCGAGATAAGTTGATATAAAATCTTTGCAAAATGAGATAAAAACACGTCGTCCGAACGCTCGTAGCATGATGTGGCCGTGCTTGACAATGGTGTTGCCTTTGCCGCTTATATGGCCAAGCCTGATTGTTTTACTTGCGAGAAATGCATAATTAGAAGTGCCATCTAGCGTGTTAATTGTGCAATTTTTTTATCACAATAGTGCATCCACTATCGCGCACACACACACATAATAAAATGATCTATGACATCTATCAATTCGCGGAAACGGAAGGTGTGTGTCATCCGCTTGCTTCCTCCAACTTCTCTGGCCAATATATATATATTTACTGTCTTTCATCTTTTTCGAATTTAAATTATATAAATATTATATATAAATAAATAAAAAAAAATAAATTTTTCCACCTTTCTCAGGAAATATGCAAAATTTCAACACTCCAGAACGTTCATCATTTCCTTTTTATTCTCATATAGAAATAACTCATAATAATGTTATTTCGCTTTCGTAGTTTGCTGTTATTCGTGTACACGAGAAATTCATTAGTACGCTTAATCAGCGAGATGAGCGATTCATTAATGCGGATTAAATTGAACTTCGTCCGTGAATCTCATCGACAAGAACTCAAACATTGTATGCGCGCCAGTATCAACGGCTCGATGCAAATAATTAGGAAAGGCAATGTTAACAATCTAAAAAGAAAATAATACGAACTTGGCTTCGTTAAAGTTGCATACGTTGGCACAATTTTAGTGAAGTTAATCCCGGATCTTGGAATAATAAAATACCTTACGTAGGAAAGTTTCTGATGCATTACGAATTTATTTCAGGCCTCTTCGTTTACGAGGTCGATTATGGGAGGTGTGCAAAGTGGAACCCATGCTCTTGGCGAGGCATTATGGGTACACGAGAGACAGCGTCAGAAATGTCAACGGTAAGTAAAAATATATTAATCCATTTACAAGATTATCCCGTGAAGAAGTAGGTCGATGTGTTTTGCACACAAGATTTCGTTTCTAAAGAGCACAGCTCTTCAGATAGAAAACAACACTTGATATTTGCCCTTTACTATTTTTCTCACATTTTCCTTATTATTTTTCATAACATATTAAATTTCGATCGCCATAAAGTCCAATAAAGCCATTCGAATCACAAAGAAGCAACTTACATCAACGTATCACCCGTCCGCCTAAATCGCCGGATAATAAGGAACACACCGCGTCCCAGATTCGTAATGGACATTAAAAATCACTTGAAAACCCAGCATAAATATCAGAGCAGAAATTATAGTGATGTCCGGCGAAGATATTACTTTAATCTTCTCCCGACGATCGTTCTATTATTCGTAACGGAGAAACGTTACTTAAGCACGAAGAATATTCAGGCGATTATGCGTAAAAGGTTTATTCTTTCCGATATCCTACTTCTGCAGAGGATGGACAGATCTAATTAAATGAATAAAATAAAAGGAATAATAAGCAATACATTAATAAATAGATGGATTAATAGCAACAAGATGTAAAGAGAACTGAAGAAGTAGAACGATCTCTCATCTAAATATATCTTTTCAGTAATTACTTTTTCAGTAAAATGTAATATATTGTTTAAAAATTAATTAATAAGGCAGTATTCAATTGATACTTGATAGCTGAAGGAAGAAGAGAAACGGAAATTTTATCATGGCAAAATAAAACGGGAACTCGATGAGGTGGCGCCGTTCTCCGCATAGCGGAGACCTTTAATTCGCGATGGCTCGCTCCCATTCGCGAGATAACGTCTGTGCGATTAGTAATGATTAATAGTTAATTAGTACAATTTCGCTACGGTTAGGCTACGCTTATTAGCACGGTTGTGGTCTAATTACGCGACTCCGTTGAGACCTTGTGTATGTAAGTATACACAACGGACTTTCAGGGAAGAATCCTACGTTAATCGTTGCACGGCATTTTCATCTGGAGAACTGCTTGTCGTGTTCAGACGGATAATGGTTTTTCGTTTCAACGATAATTCGAGGATTACACTCGATATTTTACGTTGCGTGAAGTGAACGCAGTTGTTGAGTTGTTGGTACTTTTACGATCGATGCTCGTCTGCCTCAGTTTGCAGAATTTCTCGGCATGGATATATACACTATTTACTGCTAATTGCGCGCTTTGATTTGAGATATTCCGTGATTTGTGGAACTCTGCTTTCAAGAGAAGCTAGGAAAACGTTATTAATAAATCTCTATTATATAATACTGCAAATTTGACTATCTTTGAAACCTTAATTTCTCTCTGAAACTACTAGGGTATCGATTATATTTCGGATAAAAAAAATAACATCATCATTCATCATCGAATCAACCCAAAAACCTCGTTCTCTAATAAATTCATCCAATTCACGATCAGCATGCACTCTCATCGAATTTCTGCGTCATCCTATCACCATCGATCTTTCCCGACGTTAAAATGCTCATAAAAAAATTTCCAGTCTACTGTATGACGTCTCATAAATTTTTTACAACGCGAACTTCCACATCGTTGAAACTATCTTACGAATTCAACGCCAGTTCTTCCTTCCTCGTTTCTTAATATTCTCTCCAACCACGGGAGAATATTACTTCCATAACGATTGGAATTTTTTCCTATTTCTAGCCATACGATTGCGGAAAGATCGATCATGATTCGGAATTAACGCAACGTGCGTGTACATTAATTAGCGCGTTTAAACGTGGAACGCAACGAGCAGACCGATTGAAAGGATGAAATGCCAGGATGGAGGGAGAGGGTAAAACCTGGAATAGCGGAACACCGGATATCCGTTTTTTCATTCGAATCTCTTTTTCTTTCTTTCTCTCTCCCTTGTTCTCTCATTTGCCTGCACGCAGGTGCGTGTCGCACAAAAGGCCACGGGGACGGTAAGTGTTGTACCTGCTGCACGTCGAAATTCAGTGGAAAGTCATTTCTGCTCGAAAACGCGCGCAAAAACGACGGAATGCTGGTTTAAAGTGCCGTGAAACATAACGCGTTTGTCAACGATGTTCGCAGTGAAAATCGTTTATTGCCAGGTGACGATGGAGTTCGTCGAGGTTCCGGAAAACAGGAACAGGTTCGTCTATTTTGTTCCCTTTGAATGGATTATTTATATAGCAGACTGTCGAGGGGAGATTGTAGAGGAACTTAATTCATTGTATTGTGAATTGTTTTGAATATACGAAATAATAATTTGAAAGGACTTGTTCGGGTAATGAGAAGTCTTTTGTACTTGAGAAGTGAGTTAAATGATTTTGTACTCGGTAATAAAATCTTATAGGATGATTAAAAAACGGATTTCGCTTTGTAATATAGTGAATTTTAGATAGGTGTATAAGTTTAAGACTATGTTTAAAAAATCAGGCTGTCTGAGATGATTTTAAAGTCAAATTTGATTAAACTATGGTATTTTTTATTTTTTAGTCAGTAGCAGTAGATGCAGTTTTGGATTTTTGATATTTCTTTGTCAATTTTGGAATTTCTCGATGATAATTGCAATTTCATTCGATTTTTCATTGCCTGTAATTATCTCTGTCATTGAAATATATGAATGACTTTACAAAGAATTAAATGTACTCTATAATTTTTGAAATCTTCCCAGTCGTAATAGACATACAAGTTTTATCAGGGATTTTGCAATTCCAGCAAAAAAGAGTTAAATCTATTTTAAAAAGTGTAGAATAAAAAATGATTCTACGCTCGGACGATTCCTAAAACCAATTATGAATCAGCCGGATTAATTTTCTATACTGTAGATAGTACCAATTAAAGAATAACAATAGGAGAAAAGGATAGAAAAGAAAAGTGTAATTATAAAAGAAGAGCTGTAAAATGGAAAATCCTATTAAGCAATTAAGACATTCGTGTTTAAGGAATTTCAAACGGAACGAGGATAGGATCGTACGATGAAAGCTGTACCCTGAATTTCACGCGGAACAATTAATCATTATTACAATCGTTGTGAATGGACCGTCGACGAGCATTAATTACACGAGGTATTATTCGTGTATTACGGATCAAAGATACTTAATGCGTTATTGTTTCGATGGAATACAACGGTTTAGTCACACCTCATGTAAAATATCTAGAATTACTATTAATTTTGTGGATATTAACGCTATAACGACCAAGAGTACAAAAATTATGGATTTTTCATTTTCTATGTAGGTTCTTTTAAACGAAACTAACAATTAACCAATCAATAGCTACCCGTCAAAAGCAGTTTTACTTAGGAAATTCTGTTTCAACTGTTCGTTAAATCACGCTTAAACCCCTTTAAATGAAACTTGAGTTTGACTTTATCGGTAACAAAATGCACTCCGCCCGATCGTTCACGATGAAAGGATCGATGTTCTCTCTAAACTTTAAATTATCAATTAATATGAAATTCCTTTCTAAGAACGCGAACGCGTTCTCCATTGTGCAACTTCCTGTCGCTTCGTGGCCTCGTTTCCTGACCTTTCCGTAGTCGAGAAAAATCACGCAACGGGTAGCGCACAATTGGCCCTACTTTCCATTTTTGTTCGACAAAACTGACGTTCTTGATTTCACGCCTATTTCCTATCGCAATGGCAGTCATCTTTTTTTTCTATCTTCTCGCAGCTATTGTTTTTTTCTACAATTTTTTTTTCTCGCACCTTATTTAATCAATTCGTGCAAAGTGAGACTAACGAGATGGCAAAACGAAACGATAAATTTGTATGTACGGTACTCGTGATCGATGGACTTTGAAATCCCGCCGAACGTCTCCGGCACGGGACCAATTTGTGGATAGCCTCGAGAACATTTTCGTTTACGTAATAATAGGTTTGTTACACGCGCGGATGTATTTTTTCTTTTTCTCTTTCCATCGACGATGCCTGCGCGTTACGTAAAAAGGAATCAGCCATCCTCGAAGCGTGGAAATATTAAAATTGATGTCCAGACGTATTAGGTAAGAGGCAGCTGCCAGTTTGGGATTTTCTTTCGCTCCGCAGAGGAATAAAATTGATAATCCACGTGGAAAAAAAAAAAAATTTATAGTCAGAAAATAATTTGATCTTCATCTAAAATGTTCGCTGAGATCAATGACAGGAATAATAATTAATTTTGCAACCGTATAAGTGCAAAAATCAGCGCTTAAAAGCACCGAATTATAACAGCGAAATCCTACAAATATTTCGCTGAAAAAAATTCTATTAGAATAATTTATAATCATGTGAGGTCTTTTATTTTTTGTACAGTCTTGCACCATAAGTTAGTAATTAAGTATGCGTAACGAATTTCCCAAAAGAAAAGACAGGACAAGAAGGACAGAGCAGGACAAGGCATGGTAGAGGCAAGATTTGTCTAGTTTAGGAACCTCTGCTATTTTTGATACCTATAGGGAGAATTACCATTCAGAGCAGCATATTTTTCCGCTTTGGTACCATATCACAGCTTGCCTTTCAAATTTCACCCCTTCGGATGTTTTCCTCGCTTCTGGTAGCATGAAATTTCCCTATAAAACGCTACATTTCAGACTTCTCTCCCACTTTCAACACTCCCCACCCTAGATCTTCATCCAGATTTCCCCAGTTGAAGATTTTCCGTAACTTTTTCTCGTTCACCATAAATTTCCTACCAGATTTCTATCTCTTCTCAGCTCCATCTCCGCACGTATACTTCGAACACACGTAATTACATGTGATTGCACATAATTAAGAAGAAAATTTCCCTGGGTGAGTTTCACGCGAGAGTTTCGCGGTCGGAGAAAAAGTTCCGCAGGTTCTTGACAACTTTTCGTGCCTAAGTCTATGAACTCCGTTCACGTATTATTATCGTTACACCGGAGATTTTAATCTGCGGTCACCGTACCGCAGGTATCGTGCACGATTTTCTTTCACTCGCAGAACCGAGTCGAATATCGAAAGTGATTTCGATCGATTTTGATGTTTCGTTAGACGTCAATGACCCAAGGGTCAAATTACACGCACCTCTAACTCCTCGAGTTACTTCTCGCTTTCACGAAGTCAATTTCTCCGTGTGTTCTCTCGCGATAAAACGCGAGCGAATGCGATTCCATCCGGGACTATGCGGAATTCATAAAAAGGTTTCGGGTAATCGACTTTGAATTTACGCCGTTGCAAAGTGCGAGTTCGCGTAACGCCTACACGGAGAATTGGGTTTATGGTATGAGCGAGGACTTTGATGGTTTTGAGGCTAAGATTCTGTTCAAGTTACGGCGACGATGCGGATGAAGCTTAGGAGTTACGAATCAGCTTAAGTTCGCCTCGAAGCTTTTGAGAAATTCTGTCGAAAAGGGATTTTAGACTTTAAGTTCGAGAGAATCTTTAAAAATGTATGGGTGAAGGAAGAATTTTGTAGAAGATAATTTTGAAGCGATAAGATGTTTAATGAAGTTGATATTTCTGAAATCAACTTTGGCGCTCTTATATAAAATATTTAAATGTATGGAAGAAATATTAATCAGTTTATCGATAGATATATGTAGATAGTATTTTCTATTATATCGATAGATTGATATGGTGCTGTTCTCCAAAGGAGCACGAATGTGTGGTATGACCGAGAAAGACAACACGATTAACACGTTGAACGTCACTCATATTTCGCTTGTTTGATCATTTCTACCGAAGTGATACTTTTCCTATTAAAATCTCATCTTTGTACAACAGATACTTTAAAGACTCCAATAGATATGTATTCAGCAAGATTTTATCTTTTGAATACCAGTATTTAAATACTAAATGTGTTAGAAAATTCGTAATCATTCAATTTCAAAGTCATTTGAAATTTCATTGAATTAAATTCGCTCCGGTCACAGGTGACCCCCATGGCATTCTACGTATTAAAACATTTACAATTTTGGAAACTAGGAAAAACTACTTTTATCCTCACTTTAATCACGATTATAAGGAAAATCTTCTCCAACAGTCTTATAATCCACAGGATGTTGAACCTATTCAAATTTTTAATAGTACACCAGAAGAAGTACCTGCAATAAAAACCAAAGATAAAAAAAGGGCAACTTTAAGCGAGTTTCTTCACGACACAGAAAGTTGCAAGAACTCAAGAAAAATATTTTTTCTATCTGCATAAGAATTACATCCTCCCGAAGAAGCAGCTTCAGGTTAAATTTCAAAGTTGCTACGCCACCGAATAAAATGGTGGTCTGCTACCCCATGGAATTACGTGAATCACAAAATCACCTGGCCTCTTCAGGTGATTCAAATGTTAACGAACCGGGAGTTTTATTGTGGTTCCACCGGTTCACACGTGACCCGTGTACGTTTTGTTTCGCACGGGGTGAAACAGTTTCCTCGGCAACCTCGTGATTCATCGTTTTCGGGGGGGAAGAAGGGGTTGCAATTGTCTCTCGACCTTTTTGTCGACTCGACAGTCGCATATCGTGCATTTGTGATGATAAATCGTAGTCGATTGCCGATTTTGTTTCGAGGATTGACAACGCGATTATTGCTGCTTTTGGAGAACATCATTGGTGACGTTAGTCCAGGTAATCAGTCGATTTTGAAATACTTTTTGGTGTCTGGTAGAACTCTCAGATAGTGAAATTTTGGATTATGAACTTTCTGTGATATTAATTTGTTTGATAATTACTTAAGGGAGAATATTTTAGTCGTATCGCTTAGGACTTACTGTTTAACCCCTTGCCGTACAATAACGAGTGCTACTCGTGATGCGATCAATGGAATAGTCAATTTTGAAGTGCTCCAAAAATTATTTTATCAAAAATATCAGTGGGTCCTGATAAAATAAACTTTATTCTATGCTATTCAATATTACGTTAAGTCATTTGCTATATCCGAAATTAGCGGCTAGATTGTTATTTTAGTAATTAATTTAGATTATTGCATATTTAATCACACAAGAAATGGCACGGCAAGGGGTTAACATGATTTCTAAACCATCGAGGCTGTGATATATTAAATAATAATTGGGAAAAAGTCTTTCAACATATGACGAGGATTTTAATTCGGTCTAATTGAGAGTTGCAGCTTTTAACTTCACATCAACCAAAGGTCTTCAGTCTAAGGAAACTAAAGAGAAAAAAAATTGATCTCAAATAGAGACTAAAAAGAACTAATTAGAAAATTTTAAATGTAAATCGGGACTATCTTACTAAATTACATACAATCAATCATGAAATCTCAATGTAGAGTATTTCCTTGCAATTAAAGCGTAAGGCTCGCATCATCGGCGTTACGCTGAAACACGCCAGTTAAACTGAAAGACTCAATTAATCCTCGAAAAAGTGTTTCACTTTGTTCCGCGTTAAGACCATCAGCAGTCTGAACGTACAATTATCTCTTTTCTTTCGAGCTACCGTTGATTAAAGAGAAACACGAAAACGCGTTGCATTAAGCCGGCAGAGAAAGCGTGCGATGCCCGATGAAACGTTCGACGAAGACCATGTCGTTAAGGAACACGCGAACATTTCTGCGCTAACCATTGCGTTGCTCTTTTCATCAAGATTCGATTTTCTAAACGTACGTCAATTTCCTAGCTTCATTCTCTCTACTCGGAAGTGTAAATAAAATAGAGGCAGGATTTAAAGTATAGAAGCAACCCCATTAACGTGAATTCACGTTTGTTAGCAGAGAAAAACGCGGCGATGCTTTTAGCTTTAGGGGTGTTTGCGTTAGTTTGGGAAATCACTATCTAAAAAGGTATATTCTTTATATATTTGATGTTCTCAATGAACGTACATCTTTTATATTGTCCATTCGACCAAAATAAAATGAGAAAATAACAAATCCAGTAGCTGGAAATCAAAATTTAATTGAGGAGAAAAATGCAGGACTATTTTCAACGAGGGAAAAGTTCGCATTAATCTTTAAAATTACCCAAAAAGTAGGAATATTTTCCACTTTATAGCTTTTTTAAATTATCATTCATATCTTTCTTCAGTCCTGTACACTAAAAGCTGTTATAAAAAAATATTCGAAGCTGAGGATATTCTTACATTTTTATCTTCTGCGAAATGAAAGACACCGAACAAATTGAGAAAAAAGAAATGTGGATCATAAAAATGGTAATTGAACAGAAGCTAAAAGTATGGGCGCATCCTTAGCAGTAAATGGCCTCACATTAATTCGTAAAAGTGCAACAGAAAGTGGAACATTCTCCACGTACCTCTTTCAAGGCGTTTATACCCCATTCGCGTGACAAAAGTCCGCGGAAATGGGCAGTCGTAGGAAACGGAAACTTAAAACGGAAAAGAGGCGAAACAGAAGCCGGTGGATCGACAGAAAAGTCTCGTGCGTATCCAGTCGACTCGAGTGTAAATGCCACCTAGGCCAAGTGCCATGGTCACTTTCTTCTTCGTGGTTTCACATCGCCGTCTGTGTGGCTTTTGCGACTCGTTGAACACAGAACGAACAACGAAATTCCCTTTTACGGGTCGAAGTACTCTAACTTTTGCTTATCTCTTTGGATCTACCTTACGACGATGCTTGTTTCTTCATCGAGAAAACATTGAGAAGTCTTTTTAGAAGCATCACTGATAAATTAACATTAAACCTACTGACATTAAGGCTATTATATTTAACAGTAAAATTACTTAATGACTGGTACACAACTTTTTACAGAAATTCTTCAAGTTTATAGGAGAGTTATAGAATAAATATTCTACGTTCATCTTCTAAATTACCGAGTAAATAACGTAAATTATTGAGTCGATTACCTTTTCTAGCTCTTGACTCTCCTTGTTTCAAGGTATTTATTTAATATATTTAGATATGACAAATTCAACGCTGATAGTGCGTTTTGAAATTCCTTCTTGGAATAAAGGGAAGCTAAAGAAAACAGAGTAATCTTTATTTTATAAGATGGACGTTCCTCTACAAAATTCGAGAATTTTTATAAAAAATGAGGATCCCGTCATTTTGACTGTCTTAGTAGTTCCACCGTTTACTTTGTAGGTTGAAGAATTCCTTTGTGATTTTCTCTTGCGACGAATTTTTGAGTGGATCTTCCTGATGTGAAAATGAGAACACTTTTTGCAGACGTTAGATGTTGTTTGAACTCTTTTTGAGATTCGTTCATTGTTCATTTAATGATAAACTCTAGTCTGATTGTGTCAAAGTTTCTCGGTTGCTAATTATTCGCTTGGCTCGGTGAAGTTCGTTTGACGAAAGTCAAATTAAACGCTAATTAATAACGTGTGCAGGCAATTACGCGCGTAAGGGGTCAACAGTGTTTGAAATTACTCGCGTGGGGATTTTGCGGTGGAAAGCTGGGAATGTATTCTGTCCTTTGATATTTTATCACATGGAGTTAAAGCTTTTTAAGTGAAGACAATGGGGGATGAATGTTTAAGGGAGGATCAATGATCTTTGTGATTTTACGTCGGCCCTACTCGACGCTGGTTTTCGTTCCACGAATTTAATGATAATTTTATATGTTAACTAAAAGATACGACCTCATTCCTTTGAACAAAGTGAACTATTAACATTCTTTACAATTGACACATATCTGTGTAATTATATGTACATTAGACGGTTTACACAACTGTAACATAATTAATACCTGCTTCAGTTACTGCAATTATTTTCATCTACTGTTCTAGTTTGTTTTCAAATGACAAAAATTATGATATATTAATTAATAAATGAGAAAAAATTTCCCAAAGGTGCCTACAATACTGAATTATCAAATCTCCATAAATCCTTAATATTATTGTTCCTCGGCAATATAATTCTATTAAACGCAACCAACATTTCTCAGTATTTTAAAAATTAAATACTTATCAGCAAAGAATTTTTTCAAATTAATTTAAATAACATAATAAGAGACTATTAACGGAAGTTGAAGTTCAAAAGGTTAGATCGCAAAAGAACCTGTCGAATCGATATTTATTTCCCTGTGTTGTGCAACGTCCGATTGAAATATTAAAATCGGCCGGTTTCAAACGTTCATGGTCGTGTTGAAGCGAGACCAGCAAATAATTAATAGATCGCCGTTTGGAGATAATAGTCCGCGAACGGGGAGATTGATTTTGTTTCTTGCACGTGCCGGATATAAAGCATACTCGTTCTGCTTGGCATACGGCGGCCTTGACACAATGTCGTGATTTTACATCCTTTGGAGATTCCATGGAAGAGATGTTACGCGAAAGACAAGTGGAAGGACACGGGAAGGAACCTTCAGGAGATAATAAGTCTTAAGATTTCGCTGCAACGACTCGTGAAATATTCATCGCACAATCTCGATGCTTCTTTCTCTGTCTTTCTGCGTGGCTGGTTTTGTCATTTTCTCCTTGTTCTTTGTCTCTCACTGTTTCTTTCTGTCTACCTTCCTCTCTATGTCTATTTTTTTTGTACTTCCATTTCTCACTTCTGTCTTCCTGTTTGTTTCTTTTGATCTTTTTGTATTTATGTTTTTCATCTGTTGTTTTTTTGTTACTTCACTTTTCTCTGTCTCTGTTTTCTGTGTTCTCTTCATTACTCTGTCTACTTCTATCCTTTTCTCGTTGACTGTTTGTTTGTATTTCCGTTTTTGTTCTTCTGCCTTCCTGTTTTTCTTTATCAGTCTTTTTGTATTTTATACTTCTCACGTTCTGCCATTTTGTTATTCTGTTTCCATCTACCTCTTTGTTTTATTTCTATTTATCAAGCCGTCTGCCAGTTTCCTCCTTTCGTTTTCTTTCCTCTCTGTATCTGCTTGTCAGCTTGTTTGCCTCTCGTTGTTCCACTTTGTTATTTAGCAACGTTAAACCGCCACGAGCATTGTTTTCAAGTGGCCACGGGTAATTTGGAATTTGAACAAGCTAAGCGAAGGATAAACTAACTTCAAGCTTATCTTGGTGCTCTCAACGTAATTCTGACATAAAATACAAGAGAGTCGAATTATCGTGAGGAGAGATTTGACATAGTTATCGAAGGTAAAGACTACAAAAAACTCAGATTTCTTTCCGTGCTCAAGGATCATTCAGATACCTGGATTTTATACATCAATGCGGTACTTTGAATATGATAAAAATTCCGGAGACAATTAAATTTTATCGCCGTAAACGTTAGACGTTGGAGGACAATGAACAAAAAGATCAGATATTTGTAATCCTACTCAAAAAGTCCTTTTAAATTTATCCACTTGTAAACTTCAGGTACTTCAAGTTTTATTAAAGTTATTAAAATAATTATATCTCATTACCGATTGCAATGTAAAAAAAAAAAAACATAAAATCCTAGAGAAAAAATCCAATTCCATTATTCCATCCAAGGAGGATTCTTCACTAAATTAATTTGTATTAACGACAGAAATACTGAAATTTTGTCATCAAAATACGTAATAAAATAAACAACGTCCCTTTCTCATAATCTTCTCCAAATATTTACTTATGCATCTCGACGTTTCACCTTTACGAAGCAATCATTTTGATTAATATCGAACGTTCGTCCTCGAGAAGGTCAGAGGCACTCTTCGAAGGATCTCCCCCAAGGCAGGATGGTCCATTATATCCCAGATTTGATAATTCATCGCTCATGTCCAATATTACAGCCTCCGGTATCTACGTAACGAGGTCCTTGCCGAATTAAGGCAAATATGGCACACGGTCATTGGCTTTTGACCCTCGCTTATGCGATATAACATGGAGTCCTTCGAGTAACATCGCAAGCCTTCGACATTGAGTATTGCGTGGACGCCCCTGACACGTCATTCTTGCTGCTCGGAATAATAACACTGCTTGCCGTGCACCATTGTCTTACGGGGAAATGTATTTGAAGCATTTCAGGAATTATGTAAACTATTCCCGTGATAATTTTCACAGCCACTTTGTCGCTGTTGATGTTTAAATTTTGGCGGGTGAAAATAATTACGGTTGTAATGTTGCAACGATGCAGCATTATCTTGGAATGTGTTTGAAGGATGTTAGGAATTATGAGAAGAATTTTCTTGATAATTATCGTAAATTCCGGGGAATCTTTCGCTGTTGGTGTTTACTTCGTATTGGAAAATATTTGTGATAATAATACTGCAATCGTATGACATCGTTTCACGCGAGAATATATTTAAAGGATCTCAGTTATTATGAAAAATATTTTCTTAATAATATTCATACTTTCTGTCAACTTTTTGGCTTTTGTTTCTCACCTTTTACTAGCGAAGACAATTATAATTATAATGTCATAACATTGTAACGTTATCTTACTGAGAAATATATATGAAGGATTTCTAGAATCATGCAGAATATTTCCTTGATAATTTCCATATTCCCACTCGAATTTTATGTTATTAAAGTCTGGTCCTTGCTGGCCAAAATAACTGCGATAATAATGGTACAACAGTCTAGTATTATTCTACTGCGAAATATATTCAAATGTAAAGTATTCCCTCGTTAATTTTCATAACCGTACTCAAGTCTCTGTTACTCTTTATTGTACAACGTGATTAAAATAATCGCAAATTCATGATATGCGCTGAGGCTGTCACGAGGCAAAGGTAATTTTAAAAATAATGCGATACACGATCTCGTTCCTAGACTATCTATCAAAGAATCAGTTTCATGATTTATGTAATTCAGTGTTAAATAATTTCCTATATCTGCATTGCTAGCACGCAATCTAAGTGCGCTACTTTCAAATAAATCAGCAAGTCTTCAGCGAGCTACCTAACAATTCTCAACCTCGATAAACCAATACCTACGATAGACTCTAGTTTATAAACCTGTATCCACCTACGACAGACCTAATAACCCCATAAAAATAAATTTAGAGCCTATGGTGTGTATTGAATTAACACGATTGACAAGAATCATGGTTTATCTAAGCCATATTTCATATTAAGTTGCAGGAAATTGAAAATGCTGGTATTGTAATTTTTCGTATTGAATTTCTGTCAAAGAAAATGAAAGCTTATTGAAGTAACTACACCCTCCGTCATTTCAAACCCTGTACAGAAAGTAAGTTTTGAACGATCACACTAATTACAGTTGAAATCTTCAATTACAAAGAAGACATAACACTTTCTGAGCTAAATACACGTCTCTCAATTAGCAACCCAGCATTCAAATCTCCACCACTTCAGGTATCATTTCCCTAAGTTATTGCTCAATTTATCACTCTCTCTGTGGTTTTACCCACCTAAACCTGCAGCTCCCACCTAAAATAAAGCCGACACTCAAAGCCAAAAAACACAAAAAAGAGAAAACTTTTCTTCTCTCACATCCAACTGCAAAATCTCTCTCTATCTCTATAAAATCCACGCCCAGTACTCTTGACTCTCGCTTCCTCTTCGTTCCATCGTCACGCCCATGTATTCGGGTTCCCGAATCTACACAGTACATCAGAATCTACTTCAACTAGCTTTCCAGCAAAAATAAGGAAGAAAGAAAAAAAAGTACAATGGAGGATAAAACGGCAAAGGATCACCACCAGAAGCTCCTAGTTTAAATCCCCTTTCTCCATCGTAGAAAATTTTTCTCACACTATTAATTAGTATCACAGCTGCAGTGGGTCGGAAGCTACCTAAAATAGTACCTTGCAGACAAAATCACCACAGTAATAAAGAACTTATGACAAATAAGGTGGTACAAGTTCAAGTTCGCAATTTTTGCGCCAGTCCTCAAATCTACCATCACCTCTGAGGAAATCTTTCCTGTATTATTAATTAATACACCATAGCTGCAATGATTTAGAAACCAACTAAAACGATAGATCCTAGACAACATGACCATAACAATAAGAACTCTATGATATATAAAGGTACACGACAAATGAACCTACCAATAACTTCAAATCTTCCTTCATCACTTCCGATTGTGAGAAGTATGTTCTATCTATCATCCTTATCACAGCCTCGGTGGCGAACTCACCTAAAATCCTAGACCCAAAGTAGTCCTAGGCGAAAGTACTGTATCAGTAAAAGCCGGAAATATATAGAATGAAAGAAAGAAAGAAAAATATCGAACGACTCCACCGGTTTACGTTTCGTAAGCCGGCTTTCTGACTCAAGAGACCTCTGACGTCATCCCCTAGGCTAAGGTACACCCTACTCCCACTACGGATGAACGATCTGAGCGGAGACACGGCTACACACGGGTTGTCCTGACGGGAACAGGTGCACACAGTGGCGATCGGCCGAGCAGGTACAACGCGATATATCCGCCAGTCGATGCGCGAACGAGAAAGTGAAAACCTGGCAGCGGTCGCTGCAGATCGCGACGAACCTCTCGGACGTTCTGACGATCCAAAGATCACGATCAGTGAGTGTCGAGAATACGATTCGTAATGTAGCTAAGCGCGAGTGAGTTTATCTAGGGATTCTTCAGGAGAGTGCTGGATTCTTTGCGTTTTTTTTGGGGGGGTAAAAGATTTCGGGTTGTTTGGCTGAAATCAATCGGGATATGTATACTTGAGGATGGTATGGTGAGTATGATAGATGGATGTTTTTTTTCTTGTTGTGTTAGGTTCATAATGTTATGGTGATATGTGTTTTCGATGATGGATCGCCTTTCGGATGATGTGTGGATCGAGCAATGGTGTGGGTGGATGGTATCGTCGCCGGTGGGTTTTAGGTTGATGGGAAGAATGTTTTTGAGATGGATAGAATTAAATTTGTTTTATGTTTGAGGGTCTGTCTAGTGATGCGTATTACATGTGTGCTGTTTATAGGGTTATAGGGTTAAGAGTCACTCGATGTCAGTTGAAGTTTAATAAAAAAGATAATATGTCTGTTACATAGCATTAGATAATTACTAGAAAGAATAATTTAATTAACCCCTTCGGACCCTGTGCACATTGTAATGTACATAACACTTTTCGTGCTGTATTTTATTACGTATAGGTTTAAACTTAGTTCCAACACCCAATAAATTTTATTTTTTTATACAAATGTTTCTCAGGATCTCCTTAATGTTACAAATTTTGCGTAAGGACCATATGCCCATTAAAATATACATTTACAAATTTTAAATAAATAAATATTGTTTTAAACGAAAAAAAATTCGGGTCTGAAGGGGTTAAAGAAAGGCTAGTAAGTTCAATGAGAACATCAATCAGCGAAACGCTAACGGTTTAAGCAACATCGAGGGGACGTAAGTGAATTTCAATAAGTCTATTCGATAAATGACTTCAATTTTAGAAGCAAAACTCCATCATCGCGTAACATTTTCGATACTTTATCATGATTACAATCAATATTAAATTCCAAATATCCCCAAGGCACCAGATGCTCGCGGATGAAGGCTATTAGATGCACCCGGTATTTCCGGCGTGTTTTACTTTTACCTAACGAGCTTCAAATTGTATTCTTCAGATCACGTATCGCAAGCACTATGTTCTACACGACGAAATGCAAAATGTTTTTCCGTCGATGCACCAATGTAACTGTCGTTAGTCAGGTCAGGTCAGTCTGCTCGTGCTACAATATCCATTCTAGAATTGTATAATCAACGTTTTATAATTAAGACTCAAAGACACGCGGATCAAAGCGTGAATCAAGGTCAACAGGATGTTTCTTACTCCTGGAGAACAGCAAAAACGTCGACAAAGTTCTACTGACGTCAAACGACACGCGGTGAACGTTTATCTGCGAAAAGTTCGCGGTAATCGATTATCGTCACTTTGCACTTTCCTACTAACTGGTTTCGCTAAGAATCGACCTGCGGTAGAGGAGTCAATTCGTTTTTCCTCGGATCACCGGCAGGACCAATTCAAGGTTAGACGTTCTCCATAGAGAAGATGAAAAATCTTGACAGTAAAATTATTGTCTCCTGTTAGAAATGATATTTCTAACGCTCGAGCACGTGTGAATGACTTGTCGGACAGGTTTGTTTCGCAATGACCATTTATTTTGAGTATTTCGGCGTTGAATGTAATTTTATGGGACTGTTCGCGAGAGATTTTAGATGTTGGGTTGCCTGTGTTCAATTTTTTTTGGACGTGTAAATAAGTAGAATTAGAAATGGTGAACAGATTTTGCGAAACTTGAGGAATATCTTCTCAGGATAGCAGTGATTGATTGACTTGAAGTAGACAGGAGATTTTGACGATGTTTGCTAATCTCTGATATGTCGTTTATGCAAGCTTCAACTGTTTGGTCGATCAGATATTTCACTGAGGATCCACAAATTTAACTCCTTGTCATCGGTAACGACTGACACTCGGGACGTCAAAATGGAATAATCAAAATGGCTTCAAAAATAATTAAATTAAAAATGTTAGTGGGCTACGCTAAAATAAAATAAATTTTATGCTATTCAATATTGCGGCTCAAATACTATATCCAAAATTAGGGATAGATTGGTATTTCAGCAATTAATACAGAGTTATTGAGCATTCAGTCATAAAAGAAATGGTACGGCAAGGGATTAAGGGGGTACTGAATTACTGAGTTTATGGTGTCCAATGTTTGAAAGATCTATCTTATGCAACTTCTATCTCCTTTGATTCAGAAGGAGCTCTTTAATATACTAATTTGAAATACTATTTACTTCACGAAGGACATGCAATTCTAATCTCATTCTGGACTACTCAGACAATGATATACCTATCCTGTCAATCAATTATCCATAACCGACAACAAGGACATTCAAATCTGATCCCTCTAATTAACTCCATCGCCCAATCCATCACAGTCCCATACAGCGCTGAATATATCAGCCACCCTTTCTCCTCTCGTATATGCGTGTTCGTAGCTGAAAACAGAGAGCTCTAAACCCTGCACTTCGGCTCGAATTGCCTTAAACTTTACTTGAAAAAGTTCTGCCACGAAACCGGTATCCCCAGAGTCAATGTCACCCTTCTTTCTTCGAGTGACATTTGTTCAAACTTCCAACATCCTCGACTTCCACTCGGGGTGCTTTGATCCGTGAACTTCCGGTGAGGAAAGGAAGTCGATTCTTTTTGGGTTTTCCCTGTTATTATGGACAATTTCGTTTAGCATTGAAAGTTTTAGATGGGCTTTGCACATTTTAATATCTAACTAATTTTGTAAAGGGACCTATTAATTAGGAGTCTAAGTAATTAATTTCATAGTAACCGTAGATTTTTTCTAATTTAATTCATAGGGAAACTATAAAATTCAAGACTCTTTTGTCACTTTTAAAATTCCTATCAGACTTTACTTGAAATTGTATTGTTCCATATTTCAAAACAACGCAGGAAACAGTTTTTAATTAATGATAAAAAAAAATGCATACAGTAAAACCTGTTTTTGCGCGGTCCTTTTTTATGCGATTTTATTTTTGTGCAATTTGTTTTGTGCGGTATTTAAATTCCATCGGTGTTGGCATTATACACTGTTGCAAAGCTTTCTATCAGTGTGCACATGTACACTACAAAGCGCTGTTCAGCTCCAGATGCAATGTTCATTTGTTATCAGCAGAATACGCATCACAAAAAGATGCGCGTTTTGGACTACGACGAGCAGCAGTAAATTATGTGCATTTTGAAAATTTCTCCATGTGTAAAATGAGAAATTAATTTTTTTTTAACGTTTCCATGTATAATTTAATTATTACTTTTGTTTGAAAGCACTTTCTCAGTGTTTCACAAATCTTTGACATATTTTCCAAGCGCGACTTTTTTTATGCGGTCCCTATCCACCGCATAAAAAAATTTTTTCTAATATGTTGTAAAAAATTATTTGTTATAAGTGTTTGTGAAATTTCTTTTGTTGTGCGGTTTCTTTTATGTGGTCCCTATCTACCGCACAAAAACAGGTTTTACTGTATTTTCATTCCACTGAACCGGCCATTTTGTCCAACAACCCCATCAACAAACGCACTTCAGTATCTTCCGAAAAAAATAGATGTTTCCATTGAAACATAAAATATTTAAAAAATTATAATTACTTCCACAAACCCTGCACTTCCCCCAGATTCTCAATTCACCCAGCCCACTCTATGTCCGTCGGATATCAGCCATCGACTGTTCAGACTGCGGAACTTCTTCCGGTCCGTGTTATAGGATATTCCCAACGCGTTTCTTCTTGGGAGGATCAACCTTTCTATTGTCGCGTCGATCTACCCGCGGGTGCAACGATCGACGTCCGATACACCGGAAGCTGATATCGATTCCGATGCTTTTACGGACCCCGCTGAAGGCGTACAGTTACGCGACGTGATGTACAAGTCTGTAGGGTCTAGTACGTACTTCCGGTTGCGGGAGGTTTGAGAAGGTTTGGGTTGTGAGAATGTGAATGTCGGCGGTGAAGTTTAATTGTGTCGCGAGATGTAGTTGGGAGGGAGGAATCACTCTGGCGAGGAATCTTAAAATGGAATGGAAGTGATGAGGAATGAAATTTCTGCAGGTGGGGAGAAGTATCTGTCATGGATTCCTCGAGGATGATGAATGCTATTTGAGTTTGCCTGCGAAGTGGCTGTTGAGTACTTCGTGATGTTGGACAAATTGTTTGGGAAGGGTTAATATGAATTGTACCTATTTCAAGATAGTTAAAATTTATTTTGTTTGAGTTTGAATGAAGTTAATCTCTTGAACGTAGAATGGTTTAATTTGGTTTTCATTTTCGAAACAAAAAGCAGTTACTAATTTCTCGGTCTACTCTTTCATCGAAGAATATTTTGAAGTACAGACCTATCTTGAATAACTATTTGGGAAAAATCTTTCAGCGATGTAACCGGATTTGAATTCATTGATGATTAAGTGAAATAACCGCATTTTGTTTTGTTAAATATGAATTTTGAAAGTACTCATTAAGAAGTCTGTAATCATTTGTCTACAATTTTTTTAAGACAATAAAATGAGCTTCTTTAATGCCTACACAACCTACTGCTACCAGAAGTTTCCGGATCGGTTGGATTAATAAGGCTCTTTCATAAGAGCTTTCCCTTTGTTTGAGGTATATTAGAATGTTTGAGGAATACAAGTCGGCGGATTAAAGCACGAAATATTTCAGGATATACGTGAACGTTTTTGATTCAAAGCCACTGTCATAAGTATCCCGATCATGTTTTTTAAGGATTTTAATAACCGGGTCACAGAATCGCGGTTTAAGCCAACGCGAGCGAATTAGGTTGAATCGATTGCACGATCGATCTACGTGAATTACAGCAATGGAACGCCATAATTCTATCATTTTCGAAGCGACGTGCAAGCGTGACTCTTCGGCTTGCATCGTCGAATTTGTAACTAATTACAGCTAACGTGCTTCGTGGCAAATTCGTTGGCCGCAATTCGAGCGTGCGCTTACACATGGATCGATCGTCCATGGTTTTCTGTAAAGAAACATGTAAAGGTTACAAGGGGTGTCTTCTACTTACTTCCAATAGTATCATCGTTTTCGTAGAGGATGAAATTACAGCTTACAACACAGGAAAAAGTGTTGTTTAAACGTCTTTCAAAGTGTTTTCTAACGGGGCTATTAAATTGAGATTGAATAGCATTTACGGGAATCTTTGAAATTTTTATTTAATTAGCGATATATCAAAGGGTTTCATGTGGAAGAATTTTGTTTAGGTGGTATTAGCGATTGGATACTTGTTTCGAATGTAAATTGTAGCATTGGTGATCCAGATTTCACTTTTTTCCCATGGCATTACAACAACAGTACTATTATAGGACTTGTAGAAAACAAATTTTAAAAACCGTTGTCGTGAAACTGTCTATATTATAACAACTGTGCCGTTGATACTATTTTTAACATATGTGCTCTATAAATAGCAAAATGATTTTATTGTTATACATCTAGTAAGAATGAGTGAAATTTTATCATCATAATACAAATAAAATTTGCGTCTCTCAGGCTATATTTTCTCAAAAAAATTACATAAAAATCTACATCCTTCCTCATAGCACTTGAGGGTATACAAAGCCACCCAAAAAGTGCCGCAAAAATCCTCCATTTGCCAAATCTCTCGTCACTGTCCGCAAATCTCGGAAATCCTTCAACCACGTAGAAAACATCCTGGTCTACTAAATTTCCGCAATCCTCTCTCATCTTCCTGAAAAAGAAGTGGTGCACGTTTCAAACTGTCTCCGAGAAAGTTTCCATGCGACGAAAAATCTCCTACAAAGGTATCAAAAGATAACACGCGATAAACTTACGTAACGATCCTCCGTGCTCAGCCGAACACAATGAGATGACGTTACAACGTTTGCATCCTGACTTCAAGGATCCGCGTTCATTAAGAGGGGCACTAGGTAGAAAGGACACGTTTGCTTGCAACTTCGAACCTGTTCAAGCGTAAACACTCTATGCGCGCACGACATTTTTACCGTTTGGTATGTTAATTCGTTTCTGCATGTTAATTACAACATTATGCCAATTTTTGTACGATGATTGATTACAATCATTGAATAAAGTGTAACGGTTAATGTCGTGTATTGGTCTCTTCCGTTATTTATATCAACGTGGAAGTTTTTCTATGAAAGTCATGGCTTTGTGGGATAGAAACATTAAAGGTAAAATCACTTATATATTCAGCGATACTACACTTATTTTATGCTAATGTTGTAACATTGAATATATTAGCAAATTTGAGAAGATTGTTTAAAAGTTGCAAAATTAAGTGGGAGTTTTTTCAACCTATGATACTTTGAACAGGGGCAGTGTTTTGTCTGTTTCCTTATTCATATTGAAATTAAATTCTTTCTGCTGATATTACGTTACTGTAGAGTAAAAACATTGGAGATAAAAACAGTTACGTGTTTCGCAGCATTTTAATTATTTTTCATTGATGTTTTAACTCTCTGAATTTTCGAGCACAGTGGCAGAATCTCGTGGAAAAGTGCCAATCGGCGCGATCGCGCTGCATGGGACGAAACTATGTTAGCAAATTTGAAAATGTTATCATTTAAGAGCTACGAATTTCACTGAATTTGGTAGCGTTGGTTATCGGTGTATTCCACGGTGTCTTTTTCATAAAAGAAAGAAAATAAATGGTAAAAAGTCGAGATATTATAAAGACGTTTCTACTTACTTATGTTAATTTCGTAAATGCTGTTTATAATGTACGATACTGAAGCCATTAAGATATTTTTGTACGTTGTGAATACGAATTTACAAAGTAGCTTCTTCTACTACTACAATGCTCATTATTTTTTGTCCTCTTCGCAGGTAATTGATCGTCGAATTATCGTCCGGCTTACGATAAAAATACGATGGAACAACGATGAAGTTTTAACGATTTGCTGATGGGAGAGTAGCATTATCGGTTATTAAGAACAGCTTAAATTAAGAGAAAGGAGAATGGTCCATTGAAATTCGTTGCTTTTTTTGTCGAAAACAAAAAATCCTTGACTACAGTCCATCTAAAAATTGTAGTTTAACTATCGGCAGTTATAACTATAAGAATTTTAAAAGATAATCATTAGTCTCTGTCGGCTAATTTTTCAGTATATTCGTCATTTATAAATTCCTATTAATTTGCCCTTGCTTGTTTCTGTATACTGAAGAGCTTAAAATTAAACGAATTAGCTCAATGAAAATATAAAAAGCAATCCGCGAGAAACAATGAGAAAGAATATTGTCATGACGTTATTCCCGAGAGAAGACCGTGCCAATTATTTCATACTTTTTAAATATGCCTTTGTCAAAATGATAATATTTAACACAATGGATCCATTCAAAGCGGAACACACATCTGTCCTTTCATATCATCGCTCTGACAAGTGCTCCTCTGTGAAATAACAGAAAAAATGTTATCGGGAAACTATTATAGCATGTGAGACTCGTCAACGCCATATCGTTGGAGTTTTCGAGGGAAAAAAAGAAAGAGAAACACTACAAAAAGTGTGTTCCGTGTATTATTGTTCGATGGATGCATTCAATTTTTTTTATACCGAGGAAAAAAGAACGATGCTTTTAAAGAAAACACGTTTGCTTTTTGTTCAATAATGCTGAGATCATTCTGTTTACTTCGTAATTAGTTGTAATTTACTCGGTGTAATTTATAAGCGGTATTTGTAACAAGTTGGATGTTTGCACTTTATAGATTATTTATTTTCTACATCTGTTTTCAACGTAGCCAATAAAAAGTACGATTTTTTTTTATTTAATGCTACTGTTTTCTTCTGCCTTTGTTTCTTTTGTAGATACAACTTAATGTATTGGATTTAAGTCTGATAAAATTAAAGAACATTTAGGGAGCGTTCGTTGCTCATATTGTTAAAACTTTGCACATTCGCAGAAAAGGCAGAATTAAGGAATACCGTGTCTTCTTCTACTGATAATGGTGGCAATTTAAGGGTCTAACTTCAAACTCCATTCCCGGTGCAAAAGAGTTCTTCGGTAAAAGTTTTGCAGTTTTTGGCGCGGAATAACACAATGTAATTTACTTGAATCGTCAGTTACCGTTTTGTAATTTTTTCCTTCAACAAAAAATTCTCAAAGATAGATCTATAAACTTTTAATAGCTCATTGAAAAATTCGTCGCTTGCAAAATATCCTCAGATTAATCATAAGCACTCAAAAATTGCAACTCAATATTTCTAAGAAACTTCAATTTATCAAGAAAACCTCTAAGTGATAGACCAAAAAAAAATATTGACATGAACAGTAGAACTTCGACTATCGAGAATTCTCTCTCCATTTATAAAACTCTTCGAGTAGATTTCCTATATCCAAAAAAATTCCAAATGCAAACAATTAATTATCTTCTTCTTCCATAAATCAAACTGTAACTATTTTTTACCCTATTAATCAACCCTCTTTTCCAACCCCTTTCACAATGTCCATTTTTCACGTAACTAGCCCCCGTCAAATGTCTTAATCGTTCCAACCGAGAGTTAATTCTTTTCCAGAGTATTCCCTTGAAATATCAAGTTTCTGAAATGAAACGTCGAAGTTTCACCGGATCTCACAAGTTGGTGCATTTTTAAAACGAACCTTCTCGTGATGCCGTTGGCGAAGAGTTCTTCATCGGCGAACGTTTTGCTGGAAAATTGTTCCGAGTTTTCGCGAATTCAGGAAAAGTTACGAGAGACCTTAGCTGGTAATTCGTATTAAAAGTATTGTTTGCCAAGTGGCCACATTATGGAGGCCTCGTTCCGTCGAGTTTTTCACGTACGAGTGAACGTTGCGTGACCACTCCGGTGATTACGGTTTCGTATCGTGCACGAATGCACCGCTGGTTTATTATAATTATCGGTTCGTACTTACTAGAAGCATGGTTATCAATTATTGATAGCTTTCGGTAAGGTATCACGGGTATCACGAACGCGTTAAATGAAGCGGTTAAGTGTAAGTACGTGAAACTGTTGAATTATGTATGCATTATTTGTGTGCTAATGGTGTTACTAAAATTAGAATACCCATACTCGAGATACAGTAATTAATTTTTGTGAAATCGCTTGGAAAATGGATAATTCAAATTTTAAATAGTTCGATGTTTCATTGAGTTATCTTTTCGAGAGCTCGGGGTAATTTCATGGATGAATGGATTCAGCTAACTTTTTGAACTGTTCAGAAATTCTTCTAGAAGGTTAAAGTTGATGAAGATTGACTTGTTTTCTTAGTCTATAATGAAACGAATGATTTATACAAAAAGTTGAAAAAGATGATTTATGGTAGAATAGATTGAACTCGCTTTTTACAGTTTGAGAAGTTAAATTATTCTGACAGGTTGTTATAACGAAGATTGACATTTTTTTTATTCTATCCGCAATGGAAAGTATGGTTTTGAAAAGATCGTTTGTGTGTAGAGCTTGTTTTATTCGCTGATAGAAAATGTTTGGAAAGGAACGCTGTAATTTATGGAGTAATTAATAATTAGAATTAATTGCTGACATCGAATGAGAGCATGCAGTTCCGATGTCGATGTAGTAACATCGTGAACGAAGGATCGTCGCTTTGTTCCTTCTCACGGTAAAATAATGCAGAGGATCTTCTAAAGATTCCTCTTACCTCCTCGTTCTTTATTCCCCATAGATATTCTGAAGATGCCGGTAACACATCGAGCGATTACGCAAAGTGAAATATATTCCGGTGCTTTCGGCATCGACTTTTCATGCGAATCGTGCACGAACCGTGAACCATACGAAATAATTCCAATGTACGTTTTTACGGGAATTCGTACTTCAAGTACGTGACTTTTAAAATTACGAGAAAATTATATGATATATAGGGATTGCAATATCGGGGCAAAAGTTCAATACCGGTATTCGGTATTTTTTAGATCTTAATACCGGAATACCGGTTTTAATACCGGTAGTAGGAATTGTTTCATTTGTCAGTTTTATTAAAGATAGTAAATATCACAAAAAATCATTTGTACCTTATAAATTATAACAGTATATGAAAAATAACAAAAAAGTAAAGGAACAAGGAACATCTTCTGTATTTAAATTACAAAAAAGTGTAAATATCACTATTCAGTCTATGGTACTATTACATATTTTTGAAATGTGATCTTAAAAAACATAATGCATCAATTGTACTGTCATTAAGCCTGGAATGTAATTATGCATCTACGCTAGTTGGTGGTACTGTCAGCAATGCGTGATATACTTTTTCCAAGTATTTACCTTTAAATCCCTCATTTTCAAATAAATCGATTTCTTGTCGGATGGTTTTGAATATAACTGATTTCTGTATTGTATTTTGGTTTGTTGAAGTTTTTTTAGTTATCGCTATATCTAATTTTTGTTCAAGAGACAATTCTTTTTCACTATCGACATTAGTGTCATCATCATCTTCGATAACTGTACCGAATTGTTCTGAATGTAGATAGGTTTGTGGGTAAAAATTTTTAGAAAATTTACTATAAACTTGATCATATCGTACACAAAAACGTATACTATTTTTCTATGTTGGCGACCCCTGAACATATAGTGGAAAATTTTAAAAATTTCTAGTAAATACCGAAAAAACGGTATTTAAACTTGTGAATACCGGTATTACAAAATTGTGCAAATGGCTCAAAATACCGGTATTCGGTATTCCGGTATACCGGTATTGCAATCCCTAATGATATACTTAACCCATTCGAGACCGTGCATTTTTTAGGAGACTATCCAGAAAGACCGATAACTTTTGGCTTTATATGTACCACTTCTTGTATTTCTAATGATCGTGGCTTTGGGTCACCTACTTTAGGGTCGAAATTGAACCAAATACCAAATGTAATGTTTACACATTTGTAAGATACCTTTTATTTTAAGCTAGACTTATTTCGAGGGCTGTTTTTTCTATAATGACTGATAATTGCAATTCAAGATCATTGCACTCACGGTGTGCAGTCGGTCTTTTTGGCGCGGAAATGCATTGCACACACGGTGTGCAATTGGTCTCGAATGGGTTAAAAGATCTATTTCTGCGGTTTTGCAAATTTTATCTACGCTGGTTATGCTAATGGTAAAGTACTATAAAGTAAGATATTTTTAAGGGAGATTTATTCGATGGAACAGAATGAATTGGAGGTAGATGCAGTGTGCATAAAGTAAGAATTGAGATTGAAGAGATAGCGAGAACAGAGTGTGAAGAGAGTGTGAACAACCTGACAGAGGCCTATTTCGAACTTAACAGAGATTGAACTTCAATTTCAAAAAGGTTTTACCCGTATGTAAGGAGATAATTATCAATTTAGTTAACTGGACCATTTTTTGTAATATAAAACACTTTCTCCGTATTGTAATGTACAGGGAATTTTAAAAATGTTTTAGATAGTTTTCAGGTATTATTTTACAGTTTTTTAGGATTGACAATGAGATTTGTCTTATAGCAAAGTAAACGTAGGTCATGGGGCGCACTCTGTAAGTTTTAGACTTTGAATACTTTCCAAATTAGTGGTATAAGCGTAAATTTATATTCTAATGTCATTAAAGTGGACATCAAAACTGATTTGCAATTTTTGCATAAAGAGGACACATATTTCAAATAGTGTTTTACCTTGATTTCCTTTGGCCTACTATTTCGTTTCTGACTGGGTGTGCAATAACTCAAAATTAATTTCTGAAATCAAAATTTCTCACTGATTTCTGATATTTCGTATAGCTGAATGTTAATATTAATTGGTGGACCTGGTGACATTTTCAATTTAATAGTTTCTGAAAGACTTAAAAATTTCTTATTCCAAAAGCAGGCTTAAGGGTTAACCCTTTGCGGACCGAATTATTTTATTAATTTTGTAGTGAGCTAAAAAAAATGAATATCACAATATTTTCTATCATTGGTTGTCCGCTTCTTTCAATGATATCCATAACTAATAGATACTGATGGATATTTAGGTGATATTACCAAATCATTATGAAATTGGAAAGTCGATATTAAATTGTCAGAAAATAAAATCAAGTTTAAAGCTATGTCGAGTACTACTCGACATACGACCGCAAAGGATTAATCTTGTAAAATATGAGTAACGAAGCAGCTCAATTTTCTTTTCTCGCCCTTTCTTCGTCCTTTTTCGTTACAGATATTTTTGTTTCGACACATCGAATTAATATTTAATATTCCGCGTGTTAATAAATTGCAGAATCGAAGTATATTTCATTTTCATGCCACATTAAGTCATACATTCCTTCTCCGTCAACACGATCAAAGCAATCATGAATACATTCACCCACATCCCTTTTTCCTAAGCCATCAATTCCATAATAATTCTATCTATGGAAGACTGCACATCATTCGCGTCATACATCATCTATAGAAAGACCATCGAGGTCCCCGGAATGTAACATGAAATACTAGTGCCACTAATATTACATGGCCGATTCATAGAGGTTTCCATTATTAAGGCGCATTATCGACGTGTCGGACGATGATATAAGACTGTCGTCAGTGTGTATAAAGAAAATGTCCATTCTTATCCCTTCACCGTGTAACGATCTCAAACTATGGGGGCTGTTCTCTCTTCTGTTCCATTGTACGTATTGTTCGATAATTGTAGGAGAATATCGTAATTTGTCTTCCGTAATACTTCATCTTCTTCCTTCCTTTTCTTCTCTGTCTTTCTGGTTTAACTTGTTGTAATCTTCCGGTTGCTTCTTCATCTTTCTCAATCTTCCTGGCTTAACTGATAGTCTTCCGGATACTTCTTTTTCTTCTTGAATTTTTCTGATTTAACTTCTACTCTTAAGGATATTTCTCCATCACGTTTTTCCTTAGTTTATTTTTAAAAATTTTCTCATTTAACTAGTGTAATCCTTTTTAGTATTTTTCTAATTTAATTCTTATATTAGATAGAATATAGAGTCTTGTTAGGCAGATGCAAAGATACCGACACAAAATTTAACTTCGTAATTTAATTAAATTTCGTATCGAAATTCAATTATATTTTCCAATAATATATTATCGTAAAATTCACATCAGACTCTAATTAAAAGTCTTTCCTCATTTCGCTTCTAATTGCTACCGCAATTTCCTCGAGGACATACGGTTTTGTGTGATCTTCGGAACACTGAGATTATAATATAATAAATGAATTTAAAAATCATTTTAAACGTGATGATGATTTAAACCGGCTCCATTAATGGGGTGTTGAAGTAAGTGACCCATCATAACGACCATGATCTCTCCACTTTATCTTCCTCTTCGGCTATGGTGATGCAGAAGTCCATGGAGAATATCGAGATAGTGCGTGTTCACTGAAATTTGAGGATATGACGAACGATGCTACTCTTTTACGACGTAAAAGCTTCTTCGTTTTACTGGTCGCACTCAAGTGCACCACTTGAAAGCCTGTACTTAATACCGTGAATGCCATGGGAGCATCGATGAATGTTGTAGTCAAATTCAATGGGACGTTTTATACTCCATTTTAAAGTAATTGTTGCATTTAGTGCTGCTATTTTGTTCCAGGACGGTAGTTTGAAAGAATGAAAGAGAAGAGGTTTTTATTCTGGTCGAAAAGATTTATTTCTTCGTTACTGTATCGATGATGTCAAGAGTTAAATTCAACATAGTATTGTATCATGGTTTTTATTTTTATCGGCGCAAAAATTGTAAACCGTCCAAAGTTCCTGTTTGCAGTTTTCCGCTTACGGTTACATAAACCGCAACTGTTATTCGCATCTTTTAATTCTTGCGTTGCTATAAAATCATGAAGCGCTTTAAAAAAGAAAAACAACACTGGTTTGACTTTCAATGTATTTTTTCAATTCTCTGACAAGTAACGATAAAATGTCAGAATCGGATTGAAATATCTTTTTGCAAAATTTTATGCTTGTTAGAATTTAAGAAAAGTGATGCCTGTAAATATTTAAACACGAGAATTATTTTAATATTCTGGTTGTTAATGTTATTAATTGCTAATATAATTCTGTAAATGACAAATTTTGCATTATGATATCAATTGATATTTCATGAAGAATGTCGTTATTTTGTGTCATTAGCCGTGAATGTACAATCGACATTTTTCTAGAGTTCTTCAATAAGAGAAACTACCTTTCTTCAAGAACTTGTTACACGTAACATGACGTAAAATGTGACGTACGCGAATGATTTAATGATACAAGAAAGACGTGCACTCGTTAACGAGCCACGGATTATACCGAGTCATTCGCAACAATTAACGAGTCATTGGAATCGTGTTGCTAGTTGCAAAATCATTTGAACCGATGGAAGATGATCCGCGCTAATTTAATCGTCTCTTACGCGTATTCTGTTAATTGAACTCGTCTTGCCTTTCAATTCTACGTGTCTTCCTGTAAATCCTGTTTGAGACTACTTTACTGTTACTATGACTGTTTCAGGACTACTTTATAAATTTCACGTGATAACTCCTCATTGCGTAATGCTGTTTCGCACATTCGCACGAGATGATAATTTATCTCGCAGAATGAATTATTTTATTTCTTACCACGATTTATTTAACGTGTTTATTATGAAACGTGTGTATCACCGTTTACAAACAAAAAAAAGAAGTTAAATAAGAGTTAAATGGTGTTCATTTGCTTTCGCGACAGATGTCGGAATATTTTTCTTTATTTAGAATTAAATTTTGAGTGCCTCCGTGAAATAAATGATGTTTAACTTTCTGCGTTGATGTTGCGACAAATATAAAGTTTCTGCGCTTCGGTGTGCTGTTTTTGTGTTATTTTTAAATTGCACCAGCCGTCGTAGGCGAAGAATATATAATTCTTGGTATATAAATGTAAGGAAAAATATGTAAAATAAAAATGAGGAAAGATAAATAGGAAAATGTATAGCTGAGTTAATTTTGCAATTCCTGTGTCGCGGTTTTGCGCGGGCGAAACTTTTGTATAACGTTGAGCGTACGTAATAATAGAGGGAAAATATTGGATTAAAAAACATAGAATAATAAAAATCCATCAGCTCTTAATCTGCCAATTCCATTGTGACCGTATTTCGTATAAAAGAGTAGAAATATGAAATACCGTATGAAGGCTTAATTTTTCGATTCTTTTTCAGCAATATTTCGCGTAGAGAGATTCTCAATAGACAGAACGAATATAAAAGACAGGAGAATAAGAGAAATATAAAAACTGATCGGATATTAATTTCGAAGTTTTTCAGGACAATACTCTACACAAATAGCTTTTGCCAAAGGTTAAAGGTAACGTGGGAATTTTCCATATAACGATTCAAAAAATACAGAAACCTATAAGACATATTTCAGGATTGATTATTTAGGAGAAAGATTGCTTAATGGAAAAATATATAGTACTTAAGGAGATAAAAAATACACATTAATTTTGAATGAATGATCAAAAGAAAGTCTTAATAACTCAGCCGTCAGAAAAGGGGTCCAATAAAAAATTACAACACCTGTAAAATAAAATTAACAAATACAAAGTTGATTTTATCACTCAATTACTCAAGCACACTTTAAATGCAGTCAAGGTCTCGATAAAAAAATACGATAAAATAATACAAAAATTATAAAAATTGTAGAAAAGAGTAACAAGTATGCGATTAATTCTACCATTCAATAACTGAAGAACACTTCAATTGCAGAGAAAATCTCGATGAAAGTATAAAATAAAATAATAATAAATCATAACAATTACAGAAAAAAATAACAAGTACGCGATTAATTCTGCCATTCAATAACTGAAAAATATTTCAATTGCAGAGAAAATTTCGATGAAAATATAAAAAAAAATAATAATAAATCATAACAATTATAGAAAAGAGTAACAAATATGCGATTAATTCTACCATTCAATAACTAGAGAACATTTCAATTGCAGAGAAAATCTCGATGAAAATATAAAGAAAAAAATAATAATAAATCATAACAATTACAGAAAAGAATAACAAGTATGCGATTAATTCTACCATTCAATAACTGAAGAACACTTAAATTGCAGAGAAAATCTCGATGAAAATATAAAATAAAATAATAAGAAATTATAAAAATGAAAGAAAAGAGTAACAAGTATACGATTGATTCTGTGATTTAATAATACGAGTGTATTATAATTGCAGAGAAGGAACACGATACGAGAGCGAATCGGCACAATCCACGCAAGATCGAAGGAAGCTCTTGAAACGTACGAGAAGTCTCGCTGTAATATCCGAGGACGAATCTCGACAGGATCGAGATTCGCGTCACTTGAGACTAGGACAATCGACCTTCGATTTGCCTAGGAGGCATCAATTGATACCAAGGGCCAAACTGATCGATCGGAACTCTCTGAAGGATAGGTGAGTCGAGGTCGTAATTTAAATACAACGATGAACTCAGACGGACTACGTTGCTGGTTAATTGAAGACACATATCCCCAGGGTAGAATGTACGCAGAACACAAAAATTCTACTTTCGCTAGGAAGCGTGCGTTTCTTTATTTGCATTAGTCTTGTCTTCCTCAGCGAGGTCATTAATAAACTCTCAATTAGTATATATTTAATAATATAATATTAGGATCAGTATATATCTATTGGTATAATATTTGTTAATTAAAGTTTGATCTTAGTTATGTTTCGTGCACACGTACAAATAATCGATTATAGTTTCATATTTCTAATTATTCGACCAACCTACTTTAATTTGTATCCCACGAGCAGAATTGCAAATCACGTATTACAGCTTTATTTTTGGAGCAATTTAGATCTCTGTTTTAATGTAGAATCATTAATAAATGGTCTACAGTTCAATTCGTGTAATCAAATCGTGACTTTTAATCTCCATTTTTCTCCGCCTCGTTCAAGATCGTTTATTAATATTCGATTAAACTTTGATTCCACTTTAACAAACGTACCTCAATTTACATATTTATTTCGTATTTATTTCGTGTAACTCCCCTCATAAATCCACTTATCGATTTGTAGGATAAATAATTGTCGCATCTTAATATCCACCACTTTCGTACAAGATTATTAATGAATTCTTGTAATCAGTTTTTGAACTGTAATCCGTTCGATTTCAGTAATTACGAGCACGATTAAGTGCGTTAGATCGAGACAAGTTAATTGGCCTGGAAGGAGTCACTGATCTCGGCAATAGCCGTCATTAAATCTTTCTCTCTTTTTCTGAACACAATAAATACAATTCGTTCATTTTAAATTCGCGCCATTCCCGTTTCGTTTTTTTTTGGTTCACTCAAGTATCTACTATTACGATGTGTTTATCCCTAAAGAGGAAGATGATCGAAATCCTCAGCGTTAGTCGTTCAAAATGGATGGAAAATATGGAAAAAAAACTCGCTTTAAATTGGGATCCGTGAGATTTTCTGTATGGCATCGAGTCACGCGTTCTATCATTGCACGAGAAACTTTCTTGTTTCTGTTATCTTTTTTACGGTTTGCTGCGGACAGCTTGAAATGGCAAAGATTGCTAATATCGTGGCCGTTGGCAACTCGCGCTCTACATTTTTTCTCGAGCGTTCCGCTTAAATTTCAAACCGGTCGAACGAAACGTGAATTCGAATGATACCGAGGATACACGGGACGTTATTATGTCGTTTTCAATGAATTAATTGCATTACAATTTTTAATGCCACCATTCAACGCAATTTTATGAGATATTGCATGGATGTAGACACTTTTTCGTTGATCAATGTTTATCCTGCACTGTGCAGTTTTATTTGGACGTTTTTTGGATACCGCAGAAACTAATATGATAGAAATGTCAGTGAATTTATTTTCATGGATATTCCACAGAAAAATTGTCAAATGTAAAAAGGGAATGCACAGAAAGAGAGATAAAAAGACGTGCAATTTAATTGAACTTCTTTCTGCAGAAAAAAAGTAGTTTCAACAGTCATAACTTACTGTGCTATTTTTTCCTAGATATTGTTCTGTGGATCGCAGAAAATAATACAAAAATACATATTTTAAGAAATGCAGAAAAAATAAAGAAAAAGAGAGGAGATAAATAACTACTTCCGTCAACAGAACTTTTTTTCGCAGAATAAAAGAACGTACTTTCAACTTTCGTGCACCACCATAAATATTCTTTTGCCAACCGCAGAAAGTAATCCAGAAAAAATATGCGCTTACTTATCTCCACATACGTTATCTTTTTTGACATACTTTCAACCCTCATACATTCTTCAAAGATAGTTACCCAAAACATCCTCGACTGATACCTCATCCACTTTACCTTTGCGCTTTAATTAATGTCATTTGTAATCCTTTATATTACATTACATTTCCCTATAATTAAAATAAGTTACAACATATAAAAAAGAAGTCAAACATTATGTACTATTTACCTGAAAACCGAGATTAGTTAAAATTTCATTCCGAGGGCCATATGAGGATTAATTTTACGATTTTTCTATAAAATAACTATCCAATCAACTTCTGCTATAAAAAAAAGAAAAAAAAGTTCGATAAAATCGCGCTCAATTCCCAAACAATTTATTATATTTCTGCATTTTTACTAAATTACGCAGAGTACATTGATTTACCTCGCATTTTGTAAACGTTATAATTATACTCGTATAAACACATCCGGCTGGTATTCCAATTAATGAACAACTCTCCAACATATTATTTAATAACCGCAACTCGTTTCCACCGTGCAACAATCCATATATTATATTAGGTGTACAAATTAATTCTCGGCCCCCAGATTTCATCGACCACAAAACCTATTCAGATTAGACTTTTTCCAAATTTGAATAGTCGTTCTAAAGCGCCATTTGTTAGCTTTAAAATAAGATATACCGCATGACTCTACTCCAGACATAACGTGAAAAATCATGTGTATATAGAAGCGATGTCGTTCGATAAGCAACATTTAAGGTACTGTCTTCTTTTCGCGTTTCAACTAAAAAAAAAGAAACGCTACAGAGGCGAAAGAAATGATTTGTTCGATTTTTATTTTTATTTTTTCAAATAACCACCTATTTCGATCGCTACAACACCACCTAACTTATTCTCAATGCAAGTAAGTTGAGCAGGTCTATAAATGCCTCAATGATTTCATTGATGTGAACCACTATCATTTTTCCGATCTGGAATCCGACAATTACCTGAGAGATGGCAAAAACGTATAGAAAATGAAGAAGATTATGTTTAATATTGAATTTATATCAACATTGTTATAAATAAATGTCAAAGTTAGTCAATAAAGGCCGAGAATTAATTTGTACACCTAATATTTGCAATAACACAGTATCGTTAGTACATACTTTAAAATAATTCCTAACAATATGTTTTCTTTATGTTTTTTTTTGTCTACCTAATAAATGGTAGACAATCACGTACATTGAAGAGCAAACAATTCGTAATAATATTTTCCTTTGAATTGCAGACTCTGCAAGAGTCAACAGCACCTGTCAGACTCTTACGAGCAATTTAACGAGGCGAAATCGTATCATTCGCGATCGACCTGCGGCCTTCATTCCATTCCATCCGGTCTCGCTTCACTTCCGGATCCTCTTCCTCATGCTAGGGGAAATCGCGGGGATTCCGATCGTCTGAATATCCTAGATTGGCCAGATCCACCAAGACGATATCGTAGCGTGCAAGCTTTGGACACTGTCAGCGGCTTGGTAGATATAGTCGAAGACAATTGGCCGATCGAGGGAAATCGAAGTATCGATTGCATCTATACTCAGGTAAAGAATTTTCTTGGATTTGTCCCGTGCGCAAAGAAACGTTCGAAGTAAAAGAAACGATTAAGGATAAAGGATAAAAGGGACGTGGGATTTTGTGAGGCATTAAGGACAGATGGAAGGTGTTAGAAAAAGCGTATAAGCTTTGATATATATATTTTTTTTTTGGACTTTGCGTGAAGGTTGTCTGAAGTAGAATTACGTTGGATGTAAAAGGAATGATTGGGATTGACGGATCAAGGGATGTAGAATTGTGCGAGTGGAAGATAAAATTTAAGGGAATTGTGCTTGTAGAATCGATTGGGTTTAGAGTTTGGTGATTTTTTTTTGAACTTGCTTGAAGACTTTGTGAAGTGAGAAGATATTTGAAGTAGAAGGCACAGAAGGGATCAAAGAGCATAGAAATGCGTGAAAGAAAAGATGAAAGGTGAACGGTGTAAGAAAATATTTGTAGTATTGATCCTGTGTGAACCTTTTTTAAAAAAATCTTTATAGATAAAGGATCAAAGGGATAAAATTTGTTGTTGTGCGGTGAAAGGAAACAATGAAAAATGTGAAGATAAAGCTTTGATAATTTTTTTTCTTTGGAGTTCACATGGAATTGCAACTAGCAGAAATAATTGTCAAATAATTATCAGAGGAATGTAGAAGGGCGTAAAGTAATAAAACAAAGGAAAAATAAGAGAAAAAGGAGAGAATAAGGAATAAAGGAGCGAATACAGACGTTAGATATTGCGAATTAAATTCTCCAAGTTATTAACTATATGTATATCAATTCAGTATTGGAATAAAGCGGTTTATCAGGATGAAAGAGGTCAAAGAAAAACAACGGTGAATTTAAAGAGATCCAGGAGAACTGGAGGAAAGAGGAGCACTCTTTGTTTCATGGTGCAGCCTGTATTAATACAGATCTACGCTTCGTTTTGGACTTTTTTCTTCATCGACTTTGCACAGAGATTTAAAGCGGTCTATTTAACGTCACTGAATAATCAAAGAAATTTTTTATAAACCCGTCGACGGATTTAGAATTATCAATTAAATATTCTACAACGTGATGATTGTAATTTACAAATTGTAATTATGCAACGATCGAAGCACTGTTTATAATGTAGGTATTAAAACTTTATCGTTCTCTACTGAATTAATCTAATTTAATCATACTCACGTGTATAATACCTACATCAATGATTTGTTTTCGTTATTGAAATTCGCATTAAACGATGGTGCGATTGTAGAATATTTAGGGATTACGTAATATAATATTATTCCATATATTGTTGCATCCCGAATGATTTTATAGATACAAATCAATGGAAAAAGTTATGGCGCGAAATTTAAATTCGAATTTTTAAATAATCTAATTTAGATTTCAGTTTTGGTCATTTTCCTATTTCATTTGAAAAGTGAATTGTAAAAACACTGAAAGTCCAGCTGTGGTGACAAAGAACACAAAGTCACAGACTTTTAAATAGTGAATATGTTTTTAAATTCACTAATCACTCCTACAGCATTTTTCTTCGGTCAATCGGAAATGTCCTTTAAATCGAAGATTTAAGAGCTCACTAAATTCGTTAAAAAAATACTAAATTCATTATTTCAGGTGAAACGCAAACGCAAAGAACACAGAAGCCTCGACAGCATTTTATTCGAGGACGACGGCGAATTGGAATATTTCGACGTCCTCAATCTCCTTCCGTTGTCAAACGTGCGCCTGGAATTCGACGAGGCTGACGCAAGGAATAATAATCTCCTTGGAAGAGGAAAGACCAAAGACCATCCAGACTCGGAGAAATTAAAATCCCTTGAATATCTACAATCCGTCGACGATCGATCGCCGACGAGAAGCAATGCTACAGACGAGGAGAAATGCAAAGGAAATACCATAAAGGAAGCTACTAACTCCCACGAGCATCCAGAGAATCGCGAGACCAACCAGAAGGAATTTCTCTTGGAAAAGTACCGCGAAGAATTGTCATCGAGAAATTCAGAGACCAGCAGAGAAGAAACGCAAGAAAATTCCATCGATGAAAGCGATTCCATAAGTTTTTCCACGAAGGAATCTATCGAGGAGTCCACATCCTCGAGAATCGATCAGGATAAATACAGGGCCGATGTCGCTTTGGTGACACCCTGCGAGGAAGACTTGGCGGAGGATTATAAATCCATTTGGATCTCGGACACCGACGATCACGAAGACATGTCTCGACGACCCCAAGTTCTCAAGGTCGTCGATAACGACGTCACGAAACGACGTCATCGACATTCCACAGTAGAAATTGATTTCCAGGATACCACGAGGGACGTGAAACTCCAAGATTTATCGAAAGAGTCCAACGGACATTTCGAGCCGACAAACTTAGCCAGAAGAGGAAACGAGGTCGATGGAAGTCGCGCAAACGGTGTCGAGGTAAATCTTCGAAATATATCAATGATTTACGACACTTGAGAATATTCCGTACTTCTATCTAAAATACTTTTCAATTGTTTCCAGGCCGTTCAGGACGAGTGCAAGGAGAAAGTCGGTGTGGAGAATGCTAGAAATTTCTTCGAGCAGAAAACCGTACAGGAGATCACGAGGAGCAAACAAAACGAGGGTAGATTCGAGAGAATTGTCAAAGAGACGTCGAATATCCTTGGAAAAGCGTGCAACGCGGTGAAAGGAAGCTTAGGTTTCGAAGCAAGATCCGAGAGTTCTGATCTTGGATTAGGTTCAGAAACCGGAAGCGACACTCGAAGACGATCCGTCGACGATGGGATCGATGAGGACCAGACATCTGGTTGCATCGATAAAGCTTCGTCAGATGGAAAGACGAACGATGGTAAGAAGATGCATACGAATCTGACAAGATCCAGGAGTTGTATGGACTCCATAGAGTGTCAGGACGACGGCCAGGAATTTGATCACGTGCGATATAAGATCGTTAAGTCGAATATGTTCAGTAAGAATATGTATAATACTGGAAGAGGAGACGTCACGTACGATGGACTGATGCAGTATCTTCGAGAATACTCCTTTCAGGAGTTACTTCTCGACAACAACGTCGTCATTATTGAACCTGTTCGCGCGGAGCCGATAGAGAGGAAATCATCGACGATTGGAAAAGTCAGAAGCGAGCCAACCTGTAAGATAGCTGGGGCTATACAGAAGAAAGACACGGATGGACAGGATAGAAACAATGAGAAAATGGACGGTAGCGCTAAGAGCCCGAAACAATCCTCCATCAGGAAGCACTTTTTCTATCAGCCGATAAGAGTGAATCGCGAGCTCATCGACGAGGAACTACCGGATCCAGACACTGTGAGGAACGTGAGAAGAATGTTTGAAAATACCTTGAAACCGAAAAATGGTTCCCATGAGGAATTCTCCAGGGATTGTAAGACAAGGAAGAGCGTCAGTATGAAGGATCTAAGTAGTATCGATGATGGCCATTTCGATGATGTGGCGGAGAAAGTTCATGAGGTTTCCAGGTAGGATGGAATTATTTTTCTGTGGGTGGATTTAGGTTGGAGATGTAACGTGGGACGAGTTGTGGGTGTATCTTTTATTGGGTGAGGTGATTTGGAAAAGTTTAAGGGTACGTGAATTGCTTCATTACTATTGGATATTAGAGATGTTGGGGTGGGTTTTTATGGCGATGGGGTTCAACTGTGATCAATTCATTTTGGGGGTGCGTCAAATTTGTTTAAAATGCAATTAAAATTACAAGATAAAATGAAGATTAGAAAAATTGATGAGAGAAGTGGACTTTTAGAATTAATTGATGGAAGGGTGGGTTATCGAATCTAATTAATTTAACGGAAACCTCTATCCTACGATGGTTAATTTCTAGCTGCACATTTTACCTAATAAATCAATAAAAATTCAAAAGCTATTATCAGCTTAAAACTATCAAAAAGCTACCAAACATAAAATCCATAACCTCCCTTTGAATAACCCTCGAAACCACACCCCAAATCCTAAAAAACCGACACCTCATAGAAAATCATTAACATTAGATGTTCCAGCAGAGCAAAGGACCTGACGAGGCTCTTCGAGAACCTCGAAAAATCCACATCCTCGAACGCTTCCGTAGCAGGAGGCAAGGACGAACTGGACAGTCCTCGAAGCGAGTCAAAAACGCGTATCATCGCTCAGTCCTTCGAAGCAAGAAGCGGTCACACTTCGCCCAGTAACTCGACATCCTCCAAGAATAAAGTCAATCGTTACCATCACCATCACCATAACAATTGGGACTCAGGCAGCGTAAGTTCCGGAGTTTCCAGCGATTATCCCGACACCGATCATGGTAGTGGAGCTCACTGTACATCCTCGGACGACGAAGAAGTCGATTGCCACGACGACGAGGATAACGATGCACGAGGTCCTGGCCATTACGTGTCGCAGGATGTCCTCAAGAAAATTCGAGAATGCGGCACCTCCGTTACTTACTACGGTGGCAAAGTCGTCAACACTTCCAATGGACCTTTGATATCACCCTTGGTGGAGAATAGATTCACACGAATCGATCGATCGAACGATTACGTGAAATTCCGCCTGGTTAAGAGCAATTCCTGCGATAGTAGATTAGAACTCACTGGAAGACTCGTTGAGGGTCAATCAAGATGGAGAAATCGTGACGGAGGATCGGATCTAAGTCAATTTACTATCGCTGAGACACCAAGCATTGAAATTACCACGGCAGAGAGGCAAGAAAAGGAGGAGAAAGAAACAAGGAACCCTCAAGAAACGAAGAGAGAACCTCCCGTAGTAATTGGTCTTGAGCCGAAGAAGGAGGATCAGAAAGACGGAAAGTTCTTCAAGGCTGACTTTAAGCTGGGTAATCTGGACGATGCGAAGTCAAATTATCCAAGTAGATTCATCGGAAGTGCTCTGACCATGTGGCAAGTAAACGAGTGTAATTGGAAAACGCCCGACGATTTCGGTAAAATGGAATTCGAGGAGTTCGAGGTACTCGAGGACAGTCTTAACGGAACTGACAGTCAACGCTCGGAAACTTCCTGAGGGAAGGAAGACTTCTGTGTGATACATTTTAGGACCTTATACAGTTTACGTGAAACTCTGCCTAGTTAAGAGCAATTCCGGCGACACTAGATTAGAACTCACTGGAAGACTGTTGAGGTCAGACAAGATGGAGAAATCGTGACGGAGGAAGTCAATTTACTTTCGCAGAGACACCGAGCATCGAAATTACGATAGTAGAGAGGCAGAAAAAGGAGTCTTGAGCCAAAAAAAGAGAATCAGAAAGAGAGAAAGTTCTTCAAGCTAACTTTAAGCTGGGTAATTTGGACGATACGAAGTCAAACTAGCCAAGTAGATTTATCGGAAGTGCTCTGACCAGATGGCAAGTAAACGAATGTAATTGGAAAACGCCCGATGATTTCGATAAAATGGAATTCGAGGAGTTTGAAGAACTCGAGGACAGTCTCAACGGAACTGACAGTCAACGCTCGGAAACTTCCTGAGGGAAGGAAGACTTCTGTGTGATATATTTTAGGACCTTATACAGTATCTCGGTTACTACGGCGGCAAAGTCGTCAACACTTGTAATGGATCTTTGATATCACCCCGAGTCGAAAAGTCCAGCCTAAAAAGAAACTTCAAATCCTAGATTCTTTTGATCTCTCATTTGCCGCTTAATTATGTATACCATTTTGAACCTCAAAATCCTCAACTAGTGTGTCTACGCGCCTTAAAGTCCTGTAAATATGATTTTTAGGAGTTATATGGACTGATCAGGTAAAATTTTTATTCCAATTTAATCTAACATCCCCTAAAAATATTTCAGAAGTTCCAAGTCTGTCGAGTCATGTTCTAAAAATAGGGCTTTCAGGAGCAAGTTGGAATTAAATGATCATTTTATTCCATATAAATTATAAATCTTCTAAACCAACTTAATTTTTAGTATATCGAGAATTTTTTTGGACCTCGATCATTCCACTCCAATTCCAATCCAATTCTAAAGCTCCTCATTATATGTAGAACGCTGAGGATTATTTTGGGCTGTATGAAGCCTAAATTGCTCCTAAACTAGGTAAAAGTGGCAAAAAGTAACAAGTGTAGGGCGATTGTGGAATTAAAATTTGCATTCTTTTATATGTAACATATTTTTCCATATTCAGCCTAAATATCCTAAGTTATTTGGTAATTTAGGAGGATTTTGGGCTGAAATTTTCGACTCGGGACCTTTGACGGAGAACAGATTCGAACGATTACGTGAAACTCTGCCTAGTTAAGAGCAATTCCGGCGACACTAGATTAGAACTCACTGGAAGACTGTTGAGGGTCAGATAAGATGGAGAAATCGTGACGAAGGATCGGACTCAAGTCAATTTACTTTCATAGAGACATCGAACATTGAAATTACGACAGTAGAGAGGCAGGAAAAGGAGTCTTGAGTCAAAAAAAGAGAATCAGAAAGAGAGAAAGTTCTTCAAGCTAACTTTAAGCTCGGTAATTTGGACGATACGATGTCAAACTATCCAAGTAGATTTATCGGAAGTGCTCTGACCAGATGGCAAGTAAACGAATGTAATTGGAAAACGCCCGATGATTTCGATAAAATGGAATTCGAGGAGTTTGAGGAACTCGAGGATAGTCTCAACGGAACTGAGAGTCAACGCTCGGAATCTTCTTGAGGGATGGAGGACTTTTGTGTGATATATTTTAGGACATTATGGCTCTGCGCGTGGGAAAATTGCCAAAGGAGATCAGATAGATCCGATGATACTCTTAGTTAGCGTGCTTGAGTAAAAGTTGCCTCGTATTCTCGAACGAGATGAAATCTGTGGGCATTGTACTTCCACTGAGATCCGGTTTCTTCTGTCGAGATGGATCTCTTTTAGTTGAAACGTTCGCTGTTATTCTTGTCCCTTTTTTTCAGATTTTTCTTGTTCGAGGATCAATTTTGTGGTAGTGATACTTTATCGGTGATTGTACAGTTTGTCATTTGATTTTTTCGTGCAACGACTGACCGAGTATATGAGATGAATTGAAGTATTGAATAAAGCAGGAAATATAGAAATGTGATTAATTTGTTAATCTTTGCGGAAAGCTGCGGTTGCATGATAAACTCTGTTCTTTTAACGTTCGTAGAAGTATATAGAGTGTTACTTTGAAAATTTTACTCCAATTATGGTAACCTTATTGATAAATAATGTGAAGAATAATGAATACTTAGTGCTTTGCATATTTACGATGCTGATTTTAGAAGTATGCTAATTTTTAGTTCGTTGAAGTTTAATGAAAGATGTTAAAGAGTTTCTATCGACTTTATATTGTTAGTTCGATGGTATTCTGATGTAAGAAAGCTTCTTTGAACGGAAGTTTCGGTGTGAAATCAAATGTATATAGTGTAAAGTATAAACTCGGACTATTGTGTTTTATGTTAAACTTCGGCTTACTTTTTACCAAGTTTCATTCTTTCAGCACGCTCCGTAAAACGTCGCCTCATAAACGGAATTGCTGGCAAGGTAGTAAAAATAGATGGCCTGTTCCTCTGGGATCGTAACATTAATTATTCTATTCTCTTTGATAAGTAATTAGTAATTTAATGAATATTTGTATCTTCGAGCGAGTCTGCGAAATATGCTAATTTTTAGTCAACTGAAATATCTTCAATGGAAGTATGTTAAATTTTCTTCTTAATTATTTTTCAACATTATATAGATGATTTAAGAGAAAAATTCCATATAAAGTGAAACGCACAAAGTGCAAAGCATAAACCTCGTAGATTGTGGTTTTACTTTAAACTTCCGCACTTCTCTTCAACTTTTTATTCTCGCACTTTCCTGGTCAAACTATCCCAGATTCTTCTTTCTCATTTTACGTTTACAAACACGTAAACGTAGAAGCACATCTTTGTATCTGTAGACGATAAAAATTCACGAGCCACCGCCTACGTTACTCCTATTCATAGATCTGAAACTTCCAGCAGTATCGAAAACCCATTAAGTTTCTGGCGTAAGAGATAAGTAAGTCGATAAACTTTTACAGTTTCACCAATGCAAACCTGCTATGGCTGCCTTCGATGTGACATCAAAGTTCGCTTCTTCCATTTATAGAAAACGACGGATTGTAAATAATTTCATGTGCCGGGAAGTTTTTCTTTTCAACGAGTCGCAAGAACGTACCGGCGGATTCCGTAGTTTCTGGGGTGTCTTTTTTCTGTTCTTCTGTTCCCGAGGGTTTCGATGATTTCCTTGCATGCGATGTGACTTTTCCACCCTCCATTCCCATAAAAATGGGACTCAAACTTGGCGCAAAGGAGGCCGTCGTTACAGAGAAACTCCTTCGAGAGATGTGCCACCATCTTCTGCACCATGTTCCCTGCAATATAGTATTCGTCTTTGATTAGTCAAACTCTATACAATTATTTGGTTTATTTATGCATTAATTGCTAGGAGTTCTAGGGGATTTTCTGATTAGTTAGAGACTTTGCCTAATTAAGAATTTTAGTTGAATCAGACGGTAGAGGTAGCTGACGGTAAGAGGCGATAGAATAGCGAATTATGGATGATGTTAGGAATTGTTTATTTACTTTCGGTCCTAATGTTGTTTTCTAACAAATTTATCATTCCAACTAAATTAAAAACTAAAGGTAGGTAGCTGATGTCAAGAAGCTATGGAATATTGAATCATGGATGATGTCGGGAACTTTTTAATAATTTTTAGTCCTGATATTGTTTTCTAATAAATTAATTATTAGAACTAAATCAAAAACTAGATGCAGCTGACGTTAAAAGGCGACGGAATATCGAATGAGGAGTTATACATTTTTTAATTATCTTCGTTTCTAATGTTGTTTGCTTAATTATATTGGAACGTGAAAATAGAGAGTCATTTATCGATTGTTAGCTTTGACACAGAGTAAAATTCTCTTAGGGCAAATATATGTATGATACTATTCTAAGGGAGTGATTGTAATAATACATTTACGAATTTCATTCATTTAGATAACACTTTGCAAATAATGCTGAATTGCACAGTCTACTGTTGTTTGTGGCAAATGTGTTAATTAATCAAATAGAAAGCGTAATTTCGTAAATATTAGAAATTACTATTTCCGTATTATTAGTACACGGAGCCAATTTCCATATCAACAGAGCGCGCATTATTTATCAGGCATTTCAGGTGAGCCTGTTACATCGTCCGAATAGAAATACAGTTATACCACCGTTTTGCATTTTGTTCCAGTGAAGAGAGTAAATACTATAAATTAGAAAGCCAAATGGGAATTATTGGTATTATATTACTTCTATTAGCGCAGTCCTCTTAATTATTCTTAGAGTTTTGTTTTCGAAAATCGAGAAAATGGCAAAACCTACTGTAGAACTTTGACATGCTGCACGTAATTTCCTTGAAATATCGGTATATGGATTGCCAAAGAGAGTATGCACCATAAATTAGTAAGCCAAAGAGGAATTATGGGTTTTGCATCACTTCCTCTTCAGCAGTCCTCTTCCATCGTCTGATAAGGATTATTCTGATGACACTGCTACGAATTTCGTTGAAATATTAATATAGAGAGACGAGAGAAGTATATTTATAAATCAGTAAAACAAAGAGGGATTTTGCCTTCGTATCGCTTCCACTTTAGCAGACCTCTTGCATCGTCTGATCAGATTTATACTCACACTACTCCTCTACGCTCCGTTCTAATTTTAATTTATGAATCAAAGTTCAGAGCATATTGTAAATTAGAAAGTAACATAGGAAGTACCCTTGCTACACTATCTCTATATAGAATTTCTATTATTTTAATCGATCAGAATTATAATCACACTAATATTTCCTATGTTAATCTAATTTCAACGTACACAGCATCAACGATACGTATTCTATTAGGTTGTTCGGAAAGTAATTTCGTTTTTTCCCAACGGAGGACATAATTATAATTTTTCACAGCCAACTTCATACTTAATTCGCATTGCTATTATATATTTTGAAAGTTGATATAACAACGCTTGTTTGTGAAAAAAATTGCTTGATTCTATACAATAGTTTTTGTTTGGTGCCCTATTAAAGATGAAAAGTCGAAAGCAGCATTTTCGCCATATTTACTTTTGTACTTTCGAAAAGGTAATAATGCTGTTCAAGCAAGAACAAAATTATTCGATCTGTATGGAGAAGATGCATTAACAGAACGCCAGTGCCAAAACTTGTTCGCAAAATTTTTTGAATGGCAACACCTTTACTTCGAATGAGGACGTCAAAAATGGCTTTTGTAGCGTGGCGAAAATTATAAAGGCTGGAAGCGACGAGCTTGGGAAGGTTTCGAGAGACCTCTGGAGGCCTCGAGACGCATCGAGACGCATCGAGAAGCATCTAGAAGCACCGAGAAGCTTCTGGAAGCTTCGGGAAACATCGAGAAGCATCGAGAAGCATCGAGAAGCTTCGGAGATCGGCAATGGACCGCGGAAGGGAGTGGAGGCGCGAAGCGCGAGACCGCGAGACCAGGCTTGACGACGGGGTTGTTGATTTCGGAGACCGAGGGTAGCAACGGACCAGTATAAAAGGAGGTGCACGACACGACAGAATTCTTCTTCTGCGCCGAGAGAGAGAACGTAGGTAATCCACGGTCGCTCTCGGTACGCAGAATAGGGACCTCTGGCAGGAGAGTACGGACGCTTTTCCTGGACGCCTGCTAGAGGGAAACGGGAGAGTACGGGATTGTTCCTGGGTCCTCGATTCGGTATGGAGAGTACGGACGCTTTTCCTGGACGCCTACCGATCGAGAGAGTACAGAGCATTTCCTGGACGCCCGGTTAGATTGGACAGAATGGGAGAGTACGGGATTGTTCCTGGGTCCTCGATTCGGTATGGAGAGTACGGACGCTTTTCCTGGACGCCTACCGATCGAGAGAGTACAGAGCATATCCTGGACGCCCAAATACTTTGACGAGACGGGAGAGTACGGGAGTGTTCCTGGGTCCTCGATTCGGTATGGAGAGTACGGACGCTTTTCCTGGACGCCTACCGATCGAGAGAGTACAGAGCATATCCTGGACGCCCAAATACAGTGACGACACGGGAGAGTACGGGAGTGTTCCTGGGTCCTCGTTTCGGTATGGAGAGTACGGATGCTTTTCCTGGACGCCTACCGAACGAGAGAGTACAGAGCATATCCTGGACGCCCAAATACAGTGACGACACGGGAGAGTACGGGAGTGTTCCTGGGTCCTCGTTTCGGTATGGAGAGTACGGATGCTTTTCCTGGACGCCTACCGAACGAGAGAGTACAGAGCATATCCTGGACGCCCGTCGGTAAAATAGAGCCGCGCAATTAGAGTCACGGGTGGAATCGCGAAAAGTTATATTTGTACAGAATCATTTTCATAGTCAAGCCTAGTCGATTTTCCGGTCGATTCTAAATCTATTATGTTTGTTCGTTTTCTCGTTAAAACCTTATTGTCCGCTCTACCGATCCTATCTGTATATTATCCATCTTCCTCGAAAGAGAGGTAATGAATAAAATGAAATTTTTTCCCAGAAAACCTTTTCCTGCTTTACCCTGCGTTCCACATCCACGATCGAGCTATGGCTACACTTTGATTTTTTTGACAGCAAAGATCAAAACTTTTATGAGTGTCGAATCATACTACTGTCAGAAAGATGACAAGAGGTATTAGAACAAAATGGAGAATAAATAATTCAATAACATATTTATGGTCTACAAGAAAATCGTCTTTCATTCTCACCGAAAAAAACGAAATTACGTTCCGAACAACCCAATACATTGGAATTAAACTAACTGGATTTTAAATTAACGAATAATCTAAAAAAACATGAATTCCTACAAGCTAAATGATTAATTTAGCTAAAGTTTCAGCAATTTCTGTCACACCATGAAGGCAGAAATAACGCTCAGTATAACCACTGTCAAAGTAAGTATATCCTGCGAATTACTAAGCAATCTAGAAATTGCTATCCGCATTTAGGAATTCCTGTTACAACATTCCACAACATTTACTCTCGTACTAATCTTCTTTCTCCTTCTAATTGTACGTATTGTACTCAGTACCGAAGCAAATATGCACTCTGAATCGCTAAGTGAACTAGAAATTACTATTTCCACTTAGGATTCATACAAATGGACTAAAACTAATCTCCTCAGAGTTGTATCGATTCTGGCGCAGCCACTGTTAAAACAAGGATACATTATACATCGTTGGATAAACTAGAAAATGTTATTTTCATGTTAACTCTCCTGGAATTGTTTAACCGAAATCCGAAGCTTACTCTTCGCAGTTCGACCACGATTTCGCGCTTATGTATTAATCTTCTTGGTGTCATTCCAATGGTAATATATGCGCAGCAGGGACAACCACATATTCTGTGTTTCCAAATACACAAGAGACTTTAACGCTAACTCTGGCAAGAATTATTTGACTGAAAGTGCAGGGATTTACTCACGGTTTGAGTTGATTTGTTGAATTTTTATTCCTTGTATTGCGGAGAAAAATTCGAAAGTTATGTATTTTTAGTGAATTAAGAGCTATACTGTTTTTATAATAAAGAAAACATATTGTTAGGAATTATTTTAAAGTATCTACTAACGATACTGTGTTATTGCAAATATTAGGTGTACAAATTAATTCTCGGCCCTTTTTGACTAACTTTGACATTTATTTATAACAATGTTGATATAAATTCAATATTAAACATAATCTTCTTCATTTTCTATACGTTTTTGCCATCTCTCAGGTAATTGTCGGATTCCAGATCGGAAAAATGATAGTGGTTCACATCAATGAAATCATTGAGGCATTTATAGACCTGTTCAACTTACTTGAATTGAGAATCAGTTAGGTGGTATTGTAGGGATCGAAATAGGTGGTTATTTGAAGGGGCTAAGTCTGGAGATTATTCGAAACTGTTGAAACCATTTTTTACAAGTGCTGCACGATATAGCGATTTTTTTTTTAGTTGAAACGCGAAAAGAAGACAGTGCCTTAAATGTTGTTTATAGAACGACATCGCTTCTACACATGATTTTTCACGCTATGTTTGGAGTAGAGTCATGCGATATATTTTATTTTAAAGCTAACAAATGGCGCCTTAGAATGACTATTCAAATTTGAAAAAATTCTAATCTGAATAGGTTTTGTGGTCGATGAAATCTGGGGGCCGAGAATTAATTTGTACACCTAATAGCTATTAGTTTCTTGTGAAACCTCTTAATCTTCTATACGTCTAATACTTCTTCAAACATGAATTATAATTTTATAAATCATAATTAATTATTATTGATAAGTATATCTTTAACGAACGTAAATCATTCAACACTGTTATTTTACCAGAATACTAGTAATCCCTTTCATGCGTTCAACCGCAACGACACACCCCAATTATCTTTACATCGCTACATTGTAATATATCCACCCTCGGAGCAACTACATGCATCAATTTAGCAATCCCATTCAACAACCCCTATCACATAATTCCGCTACGATCACCCTCATACAAACCTACCCCATCTACGTCTCTCTCGCTCGAACATTTCCACATATGTCGTCGAAGCAAGCATTATAAATTATTCTGGAAACTAGAATCGACTATTTTCATCCTAATCCTGAACGGACTGTTTAACCAGAATTCCAGCCAGCCTTGTTTCATCGTTCGATAAGGATTATCTATACTTGAAACTACGCTATAGGGAACACCATGGGACATCGTATTTCTATTAACATGCAGACAACGCGCGAATCTTCCGATTTCTTCGTTCTTCTGAGGGCGTGCACATCGAGGTCGTTCCAAAATTCCCAGGAGAAATTTTGTGATCATTAAGAGAATAGTCGGTCGTTAAAGCTAGCAGTGTGCCAGGTTTTGTTGTAGATTAAGAGACTTGGGAAAGTTTGGGTTTCGCGTGGTCCTTGGATAATTCATTTGGTAGCTGCAGACGTCTGGAGAACGGAAGTTTCCGGTTTCAAGTTTTCGTACTGGGCCGTCTGCTCGATTAGTTTTTCAGTGGCTACAGTTTTCTAAAGTGGGGTTAAAGTCTGGAGATTCTAAGGATTATTAAGGTACTGTAAATTGGATCTAATTATTTAGTTATTTGATTGAAAGTAAATATAGTAATTATTTTTGGGGCACGGCAAATGTTCCTGAAGGTTTTCAATGTTGTGAGAGGGTTCGGGGATGGTGATATTGTTAGGGTTGATTGGAACAGTCGATTAAAAGTGTCGAAAAAGTATATATTTGTTTCGCGAGGGTCTTTGATGTCTCAGTACACTCCTCTTCTCGGTTATCTGAAGAATGAAAGGTTTCGGATTCGATTACAGGCTCGGGAGTGGTTCCTCGTGACCCAGTTACTTTTCCGGTGTCTACATTTTCAGACGTCGAATCCAGACTCAGTGTCCCTGACATTAATAAGGAAAGTTACGAGTTTCGGGTTCTCAAATATAATCTCCGAGAAACTTACACTTTCGTGAAAAGACCGCGGAGTTGCTACTGAATTCTAATTAACTATTTCCTGAACTATCGAAACTAAACTCAAGATTCTCAGCTAATTAATCTATAAATTTCCATACTATTTACAAAGGATGCTCGTGAACTGTCTAAGAAGCTCGTTGTAATTCGTCTGTCCTGCCTGTCTCCTGCCTCTGTCTAGTCTGTTTCCTGTTTCTCCGGTATGTTGTTTGTTCTGTCAGTTTCCTGCCTCTCCTGTTCATCTTTTGTCCTTTGCCTACCTACTGTCTTTCTCCTGCCTGTTCTGTCTATCTTCTGCGCCTGTCTTGCCCGTCCTGCCTTTCTCATACCTGCCCTGTTAACGTCGTTAATTTTGTCATAAAAAGATGCTTTTATAGATTTGAAAAGAAAAATAAAATTCTTCAAAAAAGGGGGACCACAGTATTCAATTTTCTAAGAAAGCAGCTTTATTGATTTCAAGAAGAAAATGTCTGCAATTTTCGCCATCATTTCCCATGCTTACCACTTTCAAGTATCGAATCTAAACTGATGACTCCTATTAAATACTAGTAACAAACCCTACAATATTTAGTATTCTCAACCAATCTAAACAACGATCAGACGAATTGCCGAATGCTACTCTATTCCTATTTTTACAGTACATATAGTAACTACAGTCCTCTAAAAAGCAGAACTTCCAAAAATTCCACTTTTCGCAAATAGTTTGTAGCGATCTAATTACCTTATTTTCCTCAGGATCTTCTATATTTTGTTTAACAAGGATTAGATAGACACAAATGAATTAGCCGTACGTGAGAAACTGGCGAAGGTCCAAGGTTCACGACGGCGACACCCTCGAGACTGGAGTTCGGCCAGGGTCGGGCCAGGGTTGAAAATTGTACGTTGTTCGATTTGGCACGATATCATTCGATTCCTTTCGCCTTGCTACGAAACAATAAAACAAACGCGACAACAAGTGCTTTATGGCGTCTCTTCGATTCGCCGGAACACGGTGGAAGAGGAAGGAAACTTGGATGCTCGATTGAAACATCCGTGAAGCTTCCCTTGTTACATTCTTTTACGCATTTCGTTTCGTTTTACTGCAGCTTTATGCAAAGGAGAATTTTCTGGCGGACGAATGTTTCCGTGTATTTTGAGCGAGAAAATTTTTATTTCATTGTGATCGTTATTTTTGAGAGGAAGATTTATGCTGCGGAAGGCTACCGCTGGTGCTAGCAGTGAGCGAAGAAACGGAAATCTTATTTCAGAATATTATTTTCTAAGAAATATATGATTTCAGGAAAGAGAATTATTTGATGAATGTCTTTTTTATAAATGTACGGGGAAAGGTGAGATTATTGTGGTTGTTTTAAGATTTTGCAGGGTATTGAAGATATATATGGCTTCAGATATTTATTTTCATACGTGGAATATAGTAGGATAATATTTTATCACTTTTGGGAAATTGTAATGGGGAAAACTAAATTTTATAGTGATACTTTGATGACATTTAATACATCACTCGGATATCCATTTTACCTTGCCTTTCGGTCGAGTGAAATTTGAGGACATTCTTAATCAAATCCGGATTCTAAATTGCAAAATAACTACGTTCAATTTTGCACTAAGCCGATCATGCTGCTGGCAGAAAATCTGGAATCTCCTGCAACTTTTCTGCAGCTACAATTTTCCAAACTTCAAAATAACCTCTCGAACAACCCATACAAACTCTATTTTAAAAACTGCTACATCGGTGGAATCACTCTTTTTACATTAAATTTTCATAAATACCGAACTCTGTACTCAGTTTTAAAAGATCCAAGTAGAAAATGTAGCTGATACCAAAGTTGCCTGAAATTTTCCCAAATCTGTTGTTTTCCCAATTGTAAACCAACCCTTTTAAACTTCATTTTAAAAAACAGTAACCCATTTCAAATGATGCTCTTTTCCTTAAATTTAGATAAATACCGAGTACGCTGCAATCAATTCGACTCTGTAATTTCCTCGATTTACTCGAAATTGACTGCAATTTTCCCAAAACTATAATTTCCCTAACTACAAGAGAGCCTTACAAAAAACCTTTTCAAACTTTACTTTAAATCGTTCCAACCCGAGATGAATCGTCGTTTTTATTTAAAATTATGATGAACATCAAATATCCATTTTACCCTTCATTTTACTCGAGCAAAGAACTTCCGGCAAATTTTTAATTGAATTCAAACTCTAAACTGGAGAAGAATCAGGTCGAGTTCCATTGCAAATAGGTCATCGAGCTGGAACGACGTTTATAATGCCGGACGTGTAAGCCTAAGGAAAGAACTTCTATCAAAGTGAATCGAAGTAGAAGACAAAATGATTGGATTCGACCTCGATGCTAAATCAAAGCGGATCTCCTTTAGCGTCGGGAAAATCCGTATAGATAACAGCATGAAATTTTATCTTCAACGCTGAAACTTCACCCTCTCTGAAACATTGTAGTACAGTTTCAACTTGCTACGAAGTTCTTTTATAATGGGAAACTCATTGTACGTTGCGTAACCAACGCAGTGACGTCCTCATCTCTTAAATATGATTCTGCACGTTGAATAATTAACACGTCGGATGCTGAGCGGACTTTGCTCGTCTTATCATTTCAATCGGAGTGAAACTTTTACTTGGAAACGTTTCAGTTTAAAAATTCAGTGATGGAAAAGCGGAGATTTTAACGGTTTGAATGCCGGAGATTTTTTTGTTACTTTTCATTTGTGTCAAAATGTAACATTTTTTAATTAAAAATTTATCTTTGTGGTATAACAACGTTGAGAGCGACAGCAGTAATTTCATTCTACTATATTGACATTAAATATATCAGAAAATTAATAAATATCTCGGTTTTGAAATTGAGAAGAAACTTTAAATTATGAATCAAAGTAGATCTATTAGTGTTTAGTAGCTATTGACAGTCATGATGTAGTATTCAAATTACTTAACACAGAAATGTTTCTACAGAAACGATAAAATCATTTAGTACTGTCGTTTGAGAATTGTAAACAACTTTACGAGATTTTACAAACTTCTACAATAGAGGAATAAATCGCGAAAAAAACTCACCAAGGGTTGTGTTTCTAACAAGGGAGGTTTCCCAAGCGTTAATTTCCGATTGTAATGAAATTTATAGGGTATGTACAATTCGATGCAATATGTGACAAGTATTTTTTTTATCGGCCATCGTTCATATCTATAGGATGAAAACAGCCCCTAAAGTTGGGGATCAAAAAGCTGTTTCTTTAACCCATTCGAGACCGTGCATTTTTTTGGAGACTATCCAGAAAGACCGATAACTTTTGGCTTTATATGTACCACTTCTTGTATTTCTAATGATCGTGGCTTTGGGTCACCTACTTTAGGGTCGAAATTGAACCAAATACCAAATATAATGTTTACACATTTGTAAGATACCTTTTATTTTAAGCTAGTCTTATTTCGGGGGCTGTTTTTTCTTTAATGACTGATAATTGCAATTCAAGATCATTGCACACACGGTGTGCAGTCGGTCTTTTTGGCTCGGAAATGCATTGCACACACGGTGTGCAATTGGTCTCGAATGGGTTAAATATCTCGGACCCGCTCAGACCCGTCCGGACCCGCTTGGACCCCCTTGGACCCGCTCCAACACGCTTCAACCCGTTCGAACCCGCCCGGACCGGCTCGGACCTGCTCCAGCCCGCTCCAACCCACTCCAACCCGGTCCGAGCGGGTTCGAGCAGGTCAGAGTGGGTTGGAGCGGGTCGAAGCGGGTCCCGGTGGGATGGAGTGGATCCGGGCAGGTCCAAAGGATATTAACACTTGGGAAACCTCCATTGTAAGTTTTACAAAATCGGGCCATTTATGCATACACAACGGTAAACTGTGTCACTTGAGTTTCAGAACAATAAACACATGCAGTTGTTACGCGGATTTTAAAGCGGATTTTTTTTTAGCTGCGATTTTAAAAATACCGCATTTCCCCACCAAACCTGCAGTTAAGAGTGTCTGTATATCTTCCAGTGAAATAATAAATAATTCGATCTTTTAAAAGTCTTTGTATATTCAGAATATTTTATTCGATGGAAAAGTAATTTCCGAATCATATTTCGTAAAAGTTTCAATTACCTGCGACTTTCTCAGCTGCCGCTGTGCCGGTTAATAATTCAGAGCAATAACGGAGGCGCCGAAGTCTGGATATCGAGTTTCTTTAAAATATCTAGACATTTCTTTGGAACTTCATTTCCTCGACAGTACTAATATTATTCTTTAATAGGTACGTCGCCAAAACTGTAAATTGCTTTTCAACTCTTCGGAGTGTACCTCAAAGAGCATAAGGTCATTGCAAGGTCAATTCGAGGATGCTTCAAGTGTACTCGCATGTTTTTTTTTAATCTTTGTTATTAATATAAAAAACAGCTAATGATTTTAGATATCAGTGGTCTTAGGTTAAATAAATATCAGATATAGAAAGAAAAACAAAATTTTATAAAAATTATGGGACCAGTTAATTTGACTGCTTAGTAGTTCTAGAGTTAAGCGATTAACACTAGATCTACTGACGATTAATTCGATTAAAATTATGAAATAAATCCGTTCGACTTAACTAATTGAAAGGGGTAGAAAATTTGATTAACTTAACTGCTTACAGTTTTCAAGACGGACGTAAAAAACTGAAAAGGCGTTAGAAATTTTAGGAATATATTCAAAAAATTCAGAGCAAGTCATTATGATCACCTTGGTAGATCTAGTGTGAAGAAGATGTACTCCATCAAGGGGAAACCAAAAGTAACCCAACGGTCAACACGTTAACTCCATATTCAAACACTGGAATCGGCTGGATGTCCTATTTTTCAACTGTGTCGTCCCATATTTTTCTTTCTCTGCTAAACCCTTCTTTCTTTTTGCCCTCATACTTTTATTCCGGGTCAGAAGCCATAGCGATCGATTTCACTGCGGTGTTTTACGAAAATTACATTTAGATAGCACTCCAATCTGCTTGAATTACCGTAAACTTTTAACGCTTCGGTCATCAGCCACACATATTTTCAACCGTTGCGAGTTTTTCGGACGAAGGCAGGGCACTTTGTATCTTGATTTCCTTCAGAATTCCAACAACCCCCGAGTTTATTCTGGTATAGAGAAAAAACAGGGTAGACGAGACGCTATTTGCCGAACAAACATGCCCCATTTGCTGGAGGTCCGTTATCCTTTAACGTAGAAAAGGAAATGCTAATAGAGACGTCTTTTCGTGACGTCTCTTGTACGTTGCGAGTGTATTAGGGGTGACTTGCCCATATTGGACAACTTGAGAAATTACAGCCATAAATCTGAAACGTGTTTATGGTTTGCAGAGGAAAAAATTGAGAACAATTGTGACATTGCTGCTAGGACATAAATTCAACGAAATAAATCGAGACTGTACGTGACCAAATTAAAAAATATTTTTAAGATAGTGTGTGTGATGCAATTTGAAAAACATGTTGCTAATTTGAATCTCGGATAGTCCAAAAATAGACTGTGTGAGAGTTTTCTTTTATTGGTTGACTATGTCATTTATATTTTAGTTAAGAATTTACCGATATTATATGTAAAATTGATACAGATTTGAAAAACATTTTACTCGCGCGTTACGAGTTCTCGTTTCTGCGAATATGCGACAGCTGTGCGATTTATCAAAGTGAAAATACTGTAATTCCTGGTACTCTGTTTGCTGGAGCATACAGTCAAATTCAGGTGAATATTAGCATTCTACATGGCTGGAAAAATTGATTTTGTTCTGTATACAGTAGAAAATTTATTGGGATACTTACTCCATATCGAATATATTTCTTTATTTTTACATAATAGATGGTGTACAATGTTAGCACGTAGAATGGGGGCCATCGGTGACACTGTTGAATTCAGTAAAATTTCATGTGACTTTAAAATTATAATATCCATAAATTTTCTTACACATTAAATATTTAAATATTGACATTGAAAAGATAAAGCTCCGCTGACTATATATCTATTTCTGTCTTTAAGGTTTCCGCTTTGTAAAGATGTAATTTCAACACTAGATCTACCAACGATTAATCCAATATGTTCCAAAATGTGAAATAAAGGAGGGGAAGAACTTGAGGGTTTTAATTGATTGCAGTATACACGATAGATGTAGGAAATCGAAAAAGAAAAAGCGTTATCAATTACATTAGTATTTAAAAAAAAATTTAGAACAAGTCATTTTGAGCACCTTGGCAGACCTAGTGTTAACACTAGATTTACGGATATTGATATACCTATTTTTCTGAAGTGAGCCAATTTGTATCATACAAGAAAATTGAAATCTTTTGCAACAAAAATAGTTCCAAATCAATTGAAATGAAAGATTTATTATTAAAAAATTAACCAACCAATATATTATAAATGTAGTAATCAAATTTTGAATGAGTCAAACTGACTCCGTAAATCTAGTGTTAATAGAAAAAGTTACACTTCAGTAAAAATGATGAAACAAGCGAAATCCCGGTTGCATTCAATGTGTAAATTACATTGCACATATTATATACTATATATCAATTATTAATACCATTGACATTGTTATTTAATACATCTTATTCTCGGTGGTTAAAAACCTACCCTGAACACTATGTTCTAGGCAAATTAACCGTAACATTTAAACTCGGAAATAGAAAGAAAAAAGAAAAAGGGAAATCTGTGCACAATAACAGGAAAATTCTATTTTCCAACGTCACTGTTCGCCGCCTCGAAGGAACTTTATCTCTCTGCCATATTTCACGAGTCAATCGACATTGTAGGTGTATACATACACAAACGACAGACGTTCTTGGATTTTGGTTGGCAGCCAAAATCGCACTCGAGCCTCCGCGGGTCTTTGAAAGCGCCAGAGAACCGCCAAGGAATAAATAATTTGAGGCTAACGATCTCGTGAGGTTCAGCGATCTAACGGTGCGATCGTGGCGTTCATGGCTCGTAAAGGGTACGAATGACTTCGTGACACGCAAATGGTTTTACCAAATGAAATTCTTTAATGTACCTCCTACGAAACGAACCTTTCATCTGTCGTGAATAATTACGAACGCGCTTCTGGTGTATCGAATTCAAGGCAGATTAATTTTTAACAAATTAACAGGTCAAGGATGAAATCATATTTCTTCAGTTTGACGTTAGTTTAAGTTTTTCAATTTCTTTGGAAGTGGATGAATACGTAATTCCTGAATAGTTTAACAAAAAAATTCTTACATTTGCAAAATGGCATTGTTTTAATGACATTTAGCTATTTTGATATTTTTACAATTATAATACTAGATAATGAAAGATGTTTGGTATTTTTTTTATTTTCTTTGTATTTAATTTACAAATTACTAAAATTAATTATAATTAGTCTTTTTAGAAATTAAATCAGAAGGGTGCATCTCTCTTTTTAACTCTGTCACTTGCTCTTCGACTTTTAAAGTGGGGCATGTAATCTCAGCCTGGATCAGCTTCACCAGCATGCAAATTTTTAATTTCTCTCTTACTTTTATACAAATTAGTGAAGAAGGTATAATATATCTTTCATTTCTACCGTTCTTCTTGAAATTCATTATTCCAATCTCTAAGAGGACTTAAAGTCACACATACATCCTCTACCTATTTTACTGTACGAGATTCCTCACCGTACCTTTTAATTTTCTACAAATTAACTCAGACCACCATAATATTAAATCAGATGAAAAGTTTCTTCGTCATTTAACAAAAAATTAAACAAGTTTTTTGCCCAAAAATCTCAGAAATTTCATAATTACAGAATTGTAGCTTTACTCCAAAAATAGCTGAAGGTAGCCAAACAAAATTGCAGATATTTCCTTTAATAAGTTCTTTTTAAAATATAAAATAACTTGTTTAACTTTTGCGCTAAAATACAAAGAAACCTTTTCACCGATCCAATGTATTTCTCATTCCTCTCGTTTGTCCTTCGACCAAATCTTTGAATCTCCAAGATTTAACATCACGTATTCCCATTCTCTTCCTCCCTCCACATGCAATTCTTTCAAGCCTCTTAGAATCCTACAAATCCAGTGCTGAGATTGATTTCATCAATTTCCCATCGAATTCTACTCTAAGACGTTAAAAAAAACGCAGTTCCAATATCCCTATCTTATTTACTTGAACCTTAAACCGTACACAATGCATCATATGCTTCAATAACGCAACCAACAGGATTCAATATCACATAAAAGCATACATATTCATCGAATGCTCGTGCACTTCTCTGTCTCATGCATTATTAAAGGATTATTCTGTTTCGTGTGTCTCTATTCGACTAAACCTCCCAACCACCTCTAGCAACGTTGTCGTATGTCGTTCCAAAGGACACTTTCCGTCCTTATTTGCGACTTGGTCTTTGCATGAACCTCTAACCTTTTTTTTTTCTCTTGCAAAAAGAAAATATTCATTATAGTCCTCATGGGGATGATACGCACGTAACATCCTTCGATTTTATTCAACAGACGACACCATTCCCGAGAGCCGTTTCTCAAGGACGTTTCTTCGTTTCTACGACACTAGGGCAAAGTGTTCATCTTTGGTTTTTGCAATGTTTTATCGTGACTGTGGCAGATAGAAAAAGAAGGAATAAATTAATGCTTGGAAGAAAGAATAAATTAATGTCTTTATTCTACTTGAGTTGTAAGTAGTTTGATTGATTCATAGATATAATATTTGGAATATTTACTCCATTTTTATCTGGTATTATGACGCATTTTTACAGTAATGTTTATATTGATTGTGAAAAATAACTTGAGCGAAAATGAGTTTAATTAAGGAGGCAATTGATGCGCAATTTTTCTGGATTTTTAGGAGTGGTGGAATGTGGTTAAAAGAAATAAAATTTGATATTTTCATACTTTTCGGACGTAAAGCAATGGTACACTCCAGATTGAGACATTGAATGTGTATTTTAACTTAAAATGTGCAGAGTTTCTTTATTGTAAGAAAAGGGGTTGAATTGAAATCGGAGAAATAAATGGAGAAATATCATGACTTAATATTTCTATAGAAAGTCTCACTTAATTTTCCTCAGTCTCGCAATTAAAACTTTTCAATGCTACCTCCTGTACATCGATTACTTTAAAAGTCGGACGAATCGATAGCACTTCGAAGCAGAGTGGAATGGTGAATGGAATGGAGTACGCATCGTCTTTTACTTTTCACATTGATAATACTTTGTACAGTTTATAAAAACGCAGTTTACCGAAGAAAAGTGTAATTTATAAATATTATGCTTTACGATTCCTTTAGAAATTGTTATTCCTTTTGCAACGATTCTCGCTATTTTCATTGATCTCCCGAAAGTTTGATAAATCGATAACGTTGTAAAGCGAGGAGGAATCATGAATGGAATGAAAGGTACACGACGGTTTCCAATTCAACCGTGGACTCCTCTTCTCAAGGGTATTAATCGACTGGATTTACTATACTTGCTGTACGCTTTGCGGTAGCATCGCTTTTGTGAGCTCTTGTTTCGAAATTCTGCATCGAATATTCCTGTCGAAATGGTCCCGACGATGCGCTACCCGAAACCAAGATGACTTTGACTGCTGCTAAATTTGTAGACCAGTCGTTTCTATTAAAAACGATAGTCTCTGCGCGGAGAATTCGCGAAATGCGAGATATTTAGCTCGGATGTTCGTGGAAATTTTCGAATTTTTTCATTGTTCGATTGAATGAAAGGGAAGTTGCAAAAACGTTCTGGAAATTCGAGATATTTTGTGCGAATATTGGTAAAAAAAAAATTGGAAAGAAAAAATTCATTCAGCGATACAATATGCTGCCTACACTAGCACTAAAATGAACTAACGGTTTTTATCAAATCTAAAATAAACTACATTCTAAATATTTTTATAATTTAATTCGTAACAAGTTGTTCCGTTATTATTGAAATTATTTTCAAATCCCCTTATCATTCAACGAAGCTCATTTGATGTGACACTCGCAATTATGCAAATGGCTAATTACACGTCGTAAAACATCAAATTTAACTAATGTCAAAATTCTGTTCTACCAGTTTCCATTCCAACCAATCTAAATTTCCTCCACCAATATTGAAATAATGTATGATAGAATGTTTGAATTTCAAAATAATTTTCATATGATTCACCTTCATTATCCAGAGGAGTTTCATTAACTTTTATAAGTGTACTCGAAATAGTACACTACGAAATTGCTCGGAAAACTATGTCTGTACCACGCGGTACCAAAATGCTCAAAAGGGACATTTGCGAATATCGAGGTCGATCAATGCAGCAAACGGGAAATTGAAAGTTTTCTCGATTACACGTACCTTTGAGCGAGTTTTACACACGGATATACATCGATTACCCGTCGTTGTATATTTACCATTCCGATTTCAGAGAAAAAGAAAAAAACATCACCTTCGGCGCTTTCAAAGAGCCCGCGCCAGCGAGTCCGCGAAATTCAAATTCGTTCGACTGTTCTTAATGCTTCCAGATGGATGACGTCTTAATGCACGTTCTTTTTGGCTGACGCTCAAAAATAAAAATTCTATGCTCCTGTTTCCCGATTCTAAAGCTTGAAATTCAAGATATTTAACCTTTTGATAAATAAAATCAAGTTGCACTCGTGACGATCAAACTAGAATGAAATATTTCCTATTTTTTTAAAAGCTCCGGAATTCAGAAATTTTCAAACAATAACACAAAATTACGATACATTGAAATAAGCAATTATATACCACTTAAGTTACAATAACAATAAGTCATCTATGTATCATCAATTTGAATTATGAAGCTTGTAGAATGTAATAATAATTCCTTAAAAATTTGTATTTCCGAAATTTCTCGTATAACTGTCGCACATTACGGAAGAAACGGTAAGGCAAGAAATTTAATATCGTTTCCTGGGATTTCCGTCATTCTTGTCGTGGTTTAACGTTGTTTCCCTTTTTACATCGTTTTTTTTCCACCGTTTTCTCGGTTGCCGCAATTTTCCTGAATTTTCCTGAAATTTCAGCCACGTGATTCGTGACAGTCAAGTGGCCCGATTAAAATTGCCTGACTGCTATCTAACAGAAGGATCTCAATCTCGACGAGGGAACGTAACGTAATACGAATTGCTCAGGTGAGCAGGTTCTTAATGGAAACGCGAATAATTCTTGTGGAGCTCTTCGTGCGTATTTCCGCGGGATTAATTCGTTTGATATTACGAAATGTCGCTGCTAAGCAGGCAACGAGGTCTTATGAAGTTCCGTTTATAGTATCAACTAAATTTGAAACGATGAAATTAAAAGATTCGTAATTTATTTCCAATTCAAAGTGGCTCTGAATAAAATTGAAATGTTAGAAGTATGAAATTTGAAAAATGACAAATATTAAGAATATAAAACGTATAAGTTTCTTATTTTTAAAATTTTCTATGTTTCTGTGTTTGATGTTCCCAACATTTCTGTTTTAGAGGACTAGAATTTGTTTAAAATATGAAATGTGTCTTTGTAATGAATTTTGAAATTTTGCTATTTTAATATCTTCCGTATTATTTTGAATTTATCGTGTCAGCTGCATTCCAGACCACTGGACCGTTGATATATTAAATAATAATAATTTAGGAAAACTTGCTCAAAGTTTAATTCACAGAGTTTACCTCCTCGCTCACCATACATTTTAATAATAAAGCTGCACAAGATTATTTTGAAACTTGTAGAAATATTTACTAAATCAAAGGAAAAATAATGCAGAAATGGAGGAAACTGATCGCTTTTACAGTTTGCACATTGCAAAGTAAACATGAAATATCAAAGAAATTGTAATCGCTATAAACTGAAGTAGTTTGCAGAAAAAATTATCAATTCATCATTTCGATTTTAAATTTACTTTTTTTTGTATTTGCGATATAATTTCGAAATAGTAAGTGAAGTCTTTCGCTACCAAAATGGTGGAGGACTTAAGGATATTCCTGTTACGCTTCATATTAATACCTTAACGAGGAGGGATCATCGTTTCAGACTATTTCGTTAAATAGTCGTCACGTCAGTTTAAACGAGCAGGTACGGGTTCACGGAATGAAGTATGATTTACGGTAAAATGAAATCCACGGTGCATTTGCGCAAATCCAGATTTAACTCGGTTAGCTTTTCAATTCTATTTGCGAGTCTATTGCAGCGCTGGGTTAAAGCATGTCGACGCGTAAATGCTAGCAATAAACTCTACTTGATTCCCGCTGTTTCTCCATGTCGCGTCATGTGCTTACTTTTTTTTTACTTAAATCGTTTGAGCCTTTGTCTATCAATACCTAAAAATGTTACCAAGTAAACAATAAATTCGCAAATAACAAGACATGACTGGCTGCCACTATCCACAAACAAAGTGCAGAACAAGGGATTAAAATCACTGCAATCGGACATGAACTTTAAGTCTCTTCCTCAAGCAGAGTAATCGATAAATAGTTAGATAATAGTTCGCTTGCCAGGGAAAATTCTGATGGAACTTTTCCATTAGAAGAGTCTATTGAAGAATCGCATTACAAAATTATTTTCATTAAACGTCTCTACATTCTCCTCCACAACTCATTATAACTTCCACGAAATTCTATTGTACGGAAGCTGCGCGATTAATATATAAATAAAAAACTGTTTAAAAGTGAAAAATCCCTTATTATTCTTAAAATTGAAAAGATAAAAAGACCCCATTGTCATTCTTGAAAATTAAACAAATTTTCTATTTTTTTCTTTAATCGTACGTTGCTGATGAGACACAAACTTGTTGCTAATATCAGTGATACATACATTGTTTAAATTTAATTTTATCATGTAATATTCAAGATGCTTCTGCACCGTTTTGCTAATGATACACTCGACAAAATGGAACGTATCATCGGCAGATGAGGAAAAGCAGCTTTCAACTTAGGGCAGTTACGCGATATGACATACGCCATTCTGTCGCTAGGTATAGGATACACTGTGATGTTCTACTCCATCAAGTATAATGTTCTGTACTCCGGGAGAAATTGAACGCGACACCACAAGCGCTAACGTTACTCTGCGCGAAACCGAGCTTAACGGGGAAAGCCTTCTCTTCATCTGTCAACGTGGATGGGGTCACATTGAATTACTATTTTCTATAGTGTGCAATAGAATAATATAGGTAGACTTAAATATAATATAGGTAAAATAATATAGGTGGACTTAGCAAGAAGGAAATCCTCATTTTTAGGAGCGGTGCTATAAATATTTAAATCTCTTTACTGTAGGAGGTATTATACTGCTGTCAAACAACGTAGTACACATATAATTAACACTAGAACTACCACACCAGTCAAAATGACTGGTACACAATTTTTTCCAAATATTTGCCAAGTTCATAGAAGAGCCATGGAACAACAATTCTGCGTAGATCACAAAAGACATAAATCATTGAATTGATCATCATTTCTGCTACTAGATTCCTTCTTTTTCAAAGTACTTATTTAATATATCAAAATATGATAGATTTAACGCCGGTAGTTCTAGTGTTAATTGTATTTTTATTATAAAATTTATTCTCTATGCAATGGGAGTGGAGGGAGATAATGTTATCTTGACTACATTGAAATTTCAGTAACTGAGTACATGCAGTACGTTAAATGAGTCTGAAATTCTGCTCATTCCAGAAATTTGTTTATTAAAATTCTTTCCAAAATATATCGAGGAATTTTTGTTTTACTTACTGTATGCACTGAATTGCTGAATTTATTATTAATAAAATAAACCTTTCTGCCTACACTGCAAAACCAAGTGTGTTATTTTAAAACACATAAACGTATTATTTCCTTGTAGTCACTTTTTAGACGTTTCCCGGTGTGTTATTATTTAACACAGTCCATGTGTGTTATTTTGAAGCATGTAGGTGTGTTATTTTAAAATATAAATATAACACACATGTACTGTGTTAAATAATAACTAGACTGCGGATGTTTATGCAAATTTCGAGTTTCACAAATGCAGGTAAGACAGGAAAATCTATCTAGGGATTTATTGCACTCAATAAATATTACAACAAATACCATACTTTAAATATTTTACATATATTTTTATATTATGTTCTTTTTGTATATTTTAGCCGTATTTAATTTGTCATAAATGCATAAAAATCTGCAGTCTAATAATAACACACCGAGAAACGTCTAAAAAGTGACTACAAGGAAATAATACGTTTATGTGTTTTAAAATAACACACTTGGATTTGCAGTGTAGTAATTGGTATAAGGTAGCAAATTCAGTTTCCCGCACTGTACGTTGCATTGCAGTAAATTACTAGGAACACCATAGAGCCAAACACTATCCTTCTAAATTAATGAAAGTTTCCTTAGCTTCTTAGCTGGTTAAGCTGATTAAAAACTCCATCGGTCACCAGAATATGACCGAAACATTTTTCCAATATCATCACACTCTAACCTTTCCACAATTTTGCAATATAACCTTCGTATAGTTTTAAAATGTAATCTGTCCATATCATGCTACTTGAAGAAAAGGTCATCATCATTATTCCATATTTAGCGACCGTAAAGCACAATTAAATATTACCGTCGTAGAGCTTTCACCACTTTAGCTTACCGACTTTTTAGCCTTTCCGATAAGACGACGTTCGTTCAACGTTTGACGTAAATATCGATCTCCCTCGAAGGAAAATAATATTGAAATCTAAATGGAAAGCACGGAAAATAGAGAAAGGAGAGGCAATAAGGTTTTCATGAGAGACTTTTGAGCTTGCATTCGGTTGAAATGAAAATCATCCTCGAAACAGCACCGTCGTTTCCTTCAGAGGTGCATACATTTATTTTCCAGCAGGCATTATTATCTTAATGAGTTCTCAAGATGTTTGATCTTCAAACAAGGGTCTCGTATCTTCAGAGTGCATCGGCAAAGTGTATTTTCCCTGTTGTTTTTTCTGGTAGACAAAGAGATACGTTCATTATAGTGGCATCTGTTACGGATTATCCCTGCATAGATGTTTGCTCATTGATATTATCCCTTTCTTTAACCCGGAACAAGAAATGTCATGTAATTGCTGATCCTGTTTTAATGAGTACATAAAACCCGTATTTTGTGGGAAGAACAGAAATATTTTAAAATCGAATATATATATATATATATTTCTACGTTAACCCTGCGTGTGTATACTCAATTTTTAAGGGCACGGTGTGTACACTGGGCCTTTGAGGGAACAGTCGGGTTTACAAGGTTTTCTCGACTTCAGAAAAATCTGCAAAAATTCTGAGATACTTATTGGAGTGTCTACTATGTCGCCCAGTAGTTGCTAAAGTCAGGAATTTAAAACTGTTATTTTTAAAAATGCAGAATGTTGAAAAATATTAGAGAGAAATTTGAAGTACAAATTTTGACTGTTCCTTAAAAGACCCAGTATACACACGCCGGGTTAAATTAAAATTAATGGTGGACTATAATATTCAGATCTTTCTTCCCTAATAATTTAACACTTTACCAACCGGTATTTTTTAACATCCTACCAACTTCTGATCGGTTACTTGCATGCAAATATTTCCCTGATACTAATATCTCTTCGAAAATTGCAAAGTTTCTTCGCTGAGTACTTGGCACAGTTAACCGCGATGAAAAATAATAATTTATTAATTGTCGTAGCGACTAATTAATGAGTTAAAAGTCCAAAAGTGTTGGGCCCGAAAAGCCGATTAATTGGCTACCGGTTGGTAAAGTGTTAATAAAAACAATAAATTACCCTGATTTTTTATTTTTTAAATATTTCTTCTAACGATAGAAAAATATTGTACGATTGTAATATTAAAGAGAGAAAATGGTATCAATTCTATGAGGTCTATAAAAATACCATTTTCCTATAACTCCCACGTTCTACTAGGAAAACTTTCGAACCGCAGATTTTCATGTTTCAATCCATACCAGGTATTTTCACACATTCCAGAACTATTACAAACTGTTCAGAGTTCCCTTTTTTTCCTCTCCATTTCCGCAAGGATACTTTAAGCGCCGTAGGATCACGTCGTGCCGGAATTGAATTTCACGTCGGCAGCTTTCCCCATGGGGGTTTCACAGGGGGATATCGAGAAACGTTCAGTTCCGCGGCTAAATCGACGTTTCTTGATAATCCTCGCAGTATATCTGCACACAAATCCCATGATATCATCGAGATGAGATACGATTTACACGGATAATTGCCAAGGATGGTATAATTTGCGAGATTTCGCACGATCATTCGTGTTAGATCGAATATTCGAGCGTCGAAGGAAATCGAGTGAGAGATACGATAATTGTATTGCACGAAATTGGAAAGAAGGCTGGATTAAATGCAGATTTAATTGGATAGAATAAAATTTTTAGTACTATAATTTGTGAAAGGATTTTCCATTCTTAATCTTTTGTATTTTAACTGAGAGATCAAGTCTTAACCCATTCGAGACCGTGCATTTTTTTGGAGACTATCCAAAAAGACCGATAACTTTTGGCTTTATATGTACCACTTCTTGTATTTCTAATGATCGTGGCTTTGGGTCATCTACTTTAGGGTCGAAATTGAACCAAATACCAAATGTAATGTTTACACATTTGTAAGATACCTTTTATTTTAATCTAGTCTTATTTCGAGGGCTGTTTTTTCTATAATGACTGATAATTGCAATTCAAGATCATTGCACACACGGTGTGCAGTCGGTCTTTTTGGCTCGGAAATGCATTGCACACACTATAATTATAAAATAATTCGATTAATCGAATTTATAATTATGGAACGACACAATAATTACCGGCAGCTTTTACGTTTAGACTGAGCGACAATTCGTTTTCGAGTCTGCAATAAGATTCCCGGTAAAAACGAGTAAAGTGGAAAGCTAGTACTCATGAAAGCTCGTTGAAAAAGTACTTGCCGAGTCGAAGATATGAAAAACTGGAACAGCTGCTGTGAACGATGAAGGAAGGAAAAGGTCGGAAGTTGTGTTTGCAGTTCGCATCACTCTTGCGAACTTGTGTCAAAGGAATTCGCGCAAAAACACCCGAGTTTACTGTAAGATATTATCAAATACGTATTTATATTAGTGGTACCGAAAATAATTAAAATTTGAGAAGTGAAAATGTAATTGGAAATGTTTTTGTACAAAAAATCGAAGGGCTTTTGTAAAAAGAGAATCGGACAACTACCTTTACGCTGGCAAAAAGTATTAGAAAATTATGGAAATTATTTTGTCAATTAGTATTTAAGATTTCTTTAATAAATATATGTTTTTCACTAGCAAAAAGAAGTTTTGATTACTTTTCGGTACCCCTAATAATTGGCTGAAATTCGTTTATATTTCCTTTTTATTGCAAAGTTAAGTGGAAGGGCTGATTATTAAAATTGCTAAATATTGAACCAGTTCTTGGTTTAGTAACTTAATTTAATCCACTTGCGTTGATATTATGGATGAATATTGTTTTTTATAATTTACGTAATTCATTAAACTCATTTATGTAAATCGTGCTAATTTGATGAATCCTCGTCTTCGCGAATTACGGCGTAAATAAAGAACGATAAGGGAGGTTTAATTTATGAGATTTCAGTGATGAAAGAAATTTCCACGGAGCTCAAGTTTTTGTAATTAGATATAAGAAGGTGGTAAATGAGCTGCTGTAGATGATGAAAGGAGAAAAGTGTAAAAGGTATATTTGTACGTTAAAAAACTGTAGAAATTGGTTGTTAGTAGCTTTGAAATACTTTTTTGCCGTTCCTTTTGGCCTGTTGAAAATTCAGGCACAAGTGGAGTTTATTGCGCTTTCTAAGAACCTTCCAGATTGTGTTTCAATGTAAATTACTCGCGTTTCGCTAACTTTACGAAGTTCTCTCCTGTTATTCGTGATTTGCGAGGCACTTTAATTTCATTTACTCGTATTACAATAATTTCACAGATTTCGACATACTTCTTCGTAATTTGTAAGCCTCTGCAATTTAATATAACTGTCGCCTCCTAACTTTATAAAGTTCCTTTCGTTCTTTTGCAGTTGAATTTATAATCGTCGATTTTCAATAAGAAATTCTTTTTTCACTAATTCGGGTCAATATTCGGTAAATATTTTCAAGTTTCACAGTTTTCCACCTGAATTCCAATTCGATTCATCAGAACTTCACGGATTTGCAGAATTCCCTCCGTTCTTCCCGATTTGCGAGACAAACAACAAACAATTTCGCTAATAGGACTTTCCTCGGCGGCAATTCAATTTTCATGATTCTAATAGGACAAGGAATTTGCAAGAAACTCAAGTTGCAACTGTATTCATCACGACACAGGCAGAAGTACTTTGGAATGCAAAATATTTGTTCCTATTTCGATAACAGTATTCTGTTAGAAGGAAGAATGCAGTGATTCAATTGCAACATTGCAAAAGATTGAATTTCATTCTGTCAAGCCAACGGCAAAGAAACTTTAAATCTAATTTCCAGATATCCATATCTACTTTGGAAAAATGTTTCAACATTTTTCGTCCTCTATTTTCCGTATATATAACAACGGATAAAATGTTCAGGACTAAAATTCGTATTATTTTTATTTAAGATAAAAATAATTTGAGATCTGCTCGAAAGCCGTACTTTCTAATCATGTGGGGATATTCTTGTTCGCGAGTGATTTTAATAAATCCTTTCTACTTGCATCGAAGATTCACTTGGAATTCAAATTTTTGCCGCCTTTCGATTTGGCTTATAACCGGAATACATCTTCGAGTACGCTTCCTTTAGCGTCAAGGTGAAACATTTAAATCTTCCGATGTTCCGGCGTGAAAAATGGAAAGGAAAATCGTACGTATTCCGAAGTCATGAGATCATCGAATATTCTGTTACAAAGGATGCCGCATTTCACAGAAAACGATACGTGTCATGGTGAATTCGTTGATGCTATCGATCTCAATGGCAGGTAATTTTTTTCAAGTTAGAATCGATACAAAAGCGTAAGAGCATCATGGAGTGAAATAAAAGCTGTTTGAAAGAAACTGATTACGAAGAGTAGAAAACCTCTTATGGAAAATGGAATTAAGCTTTTATAGTCCGAATTTTTTCTGGTATTCGAAGATTAACTTCACCATAGTAAAATTAAAAAATGACAAAAGTATTATTTTAGGTAATGGATTAAATCTGAATTTTAAATATTGAATTGCAAAGAATTTCATGATTTTTACGAGCTAAATCATAGTATTTGGCAAAGTTGAAAATTTTGTCACGAGGGTCCATAACCATTAATTGTACCACTATATTTAAGAAACTGGAAAAATTCTGAATTTTTGAAAAAAATATAAAGAATTGATCTTTCGCTCCTGGACACTTGAAAAATCTTTGGATTTTCTCGGAACATAGCTCCAAGTAAGCTGAACGCCGCATAAATTATTCTCAAAAAATGAAAATATAATGCAATGCACACCCAACATCATATACAACGTCCATCAAATTTTTCTTGGCGAAGAATTGTTGAAATAAACTGGTAACACGGGAAGAGAAATGTGTATTCACTCCTACACAGTTAGTTAAATAATGAATTATCCGAATGTCCTCGTTTAAATCACCTTGACGATGGTAAACAGAGGAAAGCAAATCAGTACGATCAATTAATTATCCTCATGGATTCGACAGAGTAGATAATTAAAAATCAATTGACAACGTGATTGAAGTTTCAGTCTTATTAAAACAGATTGCAATTAATTTGAGAAAATTTATACCATCGAGCCTAAACATGCTGGCTCAAGTACATTTTCGATTATTGTTATTAGCGGTTAATAAATTTAATAATACCGTTATTATTAAAGCGGAACGTATCACGACGGTAAATATGATGCATCCTGAATATCAGAGGAAAATGAAAGACAAACTTCATCTGTTTGTAGAACAACAATATCAAGGTGCATCTCTATTCTCTGTTTTTATTATAGTTTAGTAATTTAATGCTCCAAGTTAATTTTTTGCTTTAAAAAAACATACATATAAATCTAGATGTTTAATATGAAAATAATAGATTTTTTCGCATTGTAAACTAAATTTTGACCTACATTAAGATTCTTTAGATAATTCAGTGGTCTAAATTAGTTAACTATCGCTCAGAAATACTTCCAATTTAATCTGATTTTCTCCAGTATCTGCTTAACTCGAGTTATTAATATTTTATTAACAAACCTACCTTTCAAATTTTGAAGTAAACTTTACTGTTGTCTACATAAAATTTCTCTATCGACAATTATACAGAAACCGTATAAAGCTTTGCTCTTTGAGTACGATCTATTCAAATTAATCGTCAAAGAATCCGCGAGTGATAGTCAATTGCCTGGAAAACGAAGAACGATGTCAAGTGTGTGTCTCGTAACCGGATGAATACTGGAGAACATTGTGAAAATTGCTCTCCCAGCATCCTCGTGTTCGTTTAACTGATAACAAAGATATTAGATAAATCATGTTACCTACGAGAGATCGGTTACTGTCATCTTCAACTAAAACTAGAACATGGTAATTTTTCTGAGAGGATATTCAAGAGAAATTACAATTTGCCCTTCTAGATGTAATATACGTGAACAGGGAATGTTACTTTATCAGAGACATTAATGCAGACAGATTAGAACGTTACAATTGACAGATAATTAACCCTTGTAGTGCCGGACGAAGATAGATAGCCGTTAACAATACTGCTAATGCTGGACATCGTTAGTCTTTTATTTGATGATAGATAATTGTAAATACGCAGTTTATGCTCTATATTACGAGTTCTCTAGGAAATTATGGCCAAATGACAATTCTTTTTTTCGCAACCATATTTGTCATTAATTCAATCAATTTTTTTTGGTCGGCATTAACCCTAGATCACTAACCTTCGTCGATTCGACGACGCGGATTTAATAAGTATGCCATATTAGTTAACATTATCGTAATAAATAAATACCTATCTTTAATAATAGAAAAAAACATGTTTAAATTTTATTTAAATAATACCCTTTAACCCCTTTTGTAAACACCGTAGTCGAAGAAACGAAGGTTATTGTTAAACGTCGAAAAATAAGGTTAGTGATCTAGGGTTAAAAGGATTAATAGATATTAGAATTTTTATTCTCTTAACTATATTGTTCGATTTTTGCTTCAGCTATGGCAATTTCGCCCTTAACACTAGAACGACCAAGCAAGTCAAAATGACTTATTCACAATTTTTTCCAAAATTCCCTAAGTTTATAGGAGAGTCCTAGATTAGAAATTCTAAGCTGATCTTATAAAACACAGATTTCTGAACCGATCATATTTTCCACCTCTTAATTCCTCTGTTTTTAAGGTACTTATTTAATATATTTAGATGTCATAGATGAGTGGTGCGCAAACTTTTTTCGACTGCGACCCCTTTTGTAGAGAGAAAATTTTTGGCGACCCCTAGAAATAAATATTCACAAATACGATGTATATTTCGCGCATTTCTTTCGTTTGATCGAATAAAAACATCATCATATCTGACTCATATTAATTTTATTTATAACTTTAAGAAAATACTTTTCGTATAACATAAAAATCTTCACACTTTCACGCCTTCACACTTTACATACATTACGCATTACGGTCAACGAAAGAGCGGACAGTATGAAATTGCAAAAAAAGTCAGTGAGTGACGGCGCTTCACTCTTATATGTATACTGTATGGTATGCAGCATGCAGGCATAATGCATTTCATAAAAATTTGGCGACCCCCAAAAAACTTCTGGCGACCCCACGGGGGTCGCGACCCCCAGTTTGCGCACCACTGTCATAGATTTAACGTCGGTCGTTCTAGTGTTGATCATTTAAATTCCTTAGTTTTCAAAGTACTCATTTGAAGAATGAAAATTATATAAATCTTTCCTTGATTCGTATAATTGGCCGCGGAAAGTGGAATGATCTCAGTTACAACTCTTTTAGCTTTCTTCCTGGTGTTTATACGACCGACCCGATTCTGTCACTTGGGAATTTAAGCGAATGCAAATTTCTCTGTTTCTCCGGCACGTTGTATTTCGGTAACATTCTCTATAGTCATTTTTATCCTCCTAATCCGACACTGAAAATGCAATTCATTTTTTCCCTTAAATTGTAAAAATGTTTGCGTGCAAGATAATAGAATACTACCCTGTATTATTACAATAAGTCATTGCAAAGAAATCTCATATTTATCTCGGTGCTTTTTTATCGGTGGAATTAATTAAAAAAAGAGACCGCTTACTGGGATGGTGCAGAAGAATTTTGTTGTATTTACAATTTCAATTGTGTAAATAAAATTTACAATGAAAAAAGGATAAAATTCAATTGCAAATAGATTTATTTACCGCAACCTATCACGAGTATTAATTAACTCTTTAACACCGTGCTGGAAAATGGAATGAAATGAACGTGCGTTTTCTACTTCCTGCGTGGAACAATTTTACATGCATTTATTTATATTGGGAAAAATCGTCGTTCTAAATTCTAATTTATTTTATTCATTGTATATTGCAAATTATACTGCCGTAGAAATAGGTTAATTTTGGCAAAAATGATACACAGGTCTGCGGCATAGAAAGATAATGAACGCAGAAAGAAATATTCCCATTCTTTGGCAAGCGTTTTATTGAAAAAGTTCGCCAACTAGGACAACGCTATTTGCGATACTTAACGCAGATTTATATTGTTCTCTTAGAAATTTTATATTTAAATTTATTGCTAATATCGATGTCTTGCAATTCATGAAAATTTATCGAATTAATAAAACTGAACTCCAACCTTAGCACAGGTAAGAATGGAAAAAGAAAATATGAGAGAAACTATTGCATAACACCAAGTGAGAATTTTCACTCTTAACGAAAGGAGAAGTTCATCTTTCCATTTTAATTAGCAACGCTGATCGAACGAAGGTAACGAAGTCCTCGGTTTGTTCTTCTAATTATCTCGTGGAAAGTGAGTGTACACATTATTCCACGTATCGTCCAAAGACCATACTGTGTTCGATTCAATCATTTCGGCAAACAACCGTTCTTACATTAACACTAGAACTACCAAACCACAATTTTTTCAGAAAATTCTCCAAGTTTCCATAAGAGTCACAGAATAAATATTCTACGTCTATATCAATAAACATAAATCAGACAATCGATCAAATTTTCCGCCGCTTGATTCCCCCTTTTTCAAAGTACTTATTTCATTTATTAAAATATGATAGATTTGAGGCCGGGAGTTTTAGTGTTAAAGTAGTCTATGGTGTGCGAAAAATCAACGTGAGTTCGGAGTAATGAGATTCTCCAGGTAATTATAGCGTAGCATCTTTTCTCAACTTTCGCGTCAACCAGTTAGCTGTGTTTGACGAGTATACTCGTCATGCGTAAAAGTTACCACTGGTTATTTAAATTGTAATTTTGACGAACGCTAAAATATATTCATAAATTTCAAGATGTTTGTAATATTTTGAGGCTATGACGAAGTAAAACGAATAACTAAAGGTTATAAATAATTTGAAATAGATTTATGCTGATCTCTCGAGTTTTGTGATCTAAAATTCAAATGAATTTTCGCCATAGTTAACTGGTTAAATGTAATTATTTTCAGTGCTGCTAAGTTCTTACGATTTTCTTACGTTGGAAAATACGCGTAGTTATGTAGAAAATCAAACAGAATTATATGTAATAGAAAGTTCAGCTTTTAATTTAATTGTAAGTGTGGCGCTGCACGAATTGCGTGTGCTTTGGCTTTAAAAATATATTTTTGAAGTTTCATCAGTATTTTTATATAACACCAATGAAATTACGATAGAATTGCACAGTATTTTATAAAATAAATTGCCCACAATATTAATTCCTCGCAAAAACATTCTCTGATAACAAGTCCCTGATAACATCAGCATCCATTAATAGCTTAACTCTATGGCTACGCCCCTGGGACTTTGACGTAACGCAGGTCCTTAAAATTCAAATATTTAATCTTGCCAAATATTATAATTTGTTTCATGAAAATCATGAAATTCTTTGCAATTCAATATTAAAAAATCAGATTTAATCCATCATTTAAAATCCTATTTTTATCATTTTCTAATTGTACTATCGTGAAACTCATCTTCTTTAGGTATTAATAAAAATTCAGACTATAAAGTGTTAAAAGAAGCAATTCGTTCGTCAAATCTGTAGTGGCTCGCAGAAGAATTTCAAAGTGAAAAGCAATTTCATTATTTCAGGAAAACATGACGCAACTCTAGCTGAGAGAAAAATTTCAACGAGCGACTACAGTTACCCCTCCTACGTACAGTTCGCATGATCGACAACGGGTCACCATAGTCACCCATGGTGTCGATGGGGTTAACGCGATTTTTCTGTACAGGGTGTTTCAAAAGTAGTTGTTCTGGTTTTCAGAGGCCGCTTTTTGATTGATGGAGAATTGTGTAAAAAAACGTCGCAAAATTCGCGAAAGGGTAACAAAATTTTTACTGCTTTATCGTATTCATCTTGTTACGTAGCTAAATGTTTGAGAGGAACTGTCTGAAAGTGATTATTAAAATTTAATTTTACGCTGGCGTGAAATACTCTTAATGCATAAATATCAACGACTCAAAGATATGTGGCCCTTCTAATTTGTTTTTTTCATGTATTTATTTTCAGTGAAATATGTTCGTTGAAAAAATTGGAAACAAGTTATATTGAAACTGAAATATTTAAATATCGCTTTCATGAATGTAAAATGTATTAATTGACCGGCATATTTATTATTTGATGGATATTGACGATAAAAAAAAGTTGTTATTAAATAACGCCAAAGCTTGCACGTCATTACTTGCGCGCATATAAAATACATGTTAATGCATTAACGATGTAGTATACGTATTTTTATCGATTACTCAATGAAGTCCGTGTTACAAACAATTACTATATAACAACATTATAATTACTTAGTATATCAATTTTTCTGCTTACTTACTCTATAAAATATTCTATAGGAAACAATATTTCGTTTAATATTAATACTCCATATTAATATTCATAAATTATTCACCAAACCTTTTTTAAATAAAAGTTATTGTTAAACAAGTACACGTATAACTTCGTGATTTACATAAAATACATTAATACATTGATTCAATTTACAAATTTTCGCTGCAATCACCCCATGAAAGCTGCACGAGAAAAAATAAAAGAAAAATACAATTTCACAAACCAATTTGCAGGTGCAAATAAAACATCCAATCGGAAAGCCAATCGATACGAAATAATATTCCTCGTTTGAAGGGCTAGCCGATAACTGTATAAAATTAAGATACCCGTCGGTGTACACATTGTTATGGGAGTTACGGGGTTGTAGAGAGAGGCATCCAGACTGCGGAGGCTGCGGCAGGCGCCATGGGCATCGATCTGCTCCACTGCACCTTTCCCCGACCCTGGGAAACTCTACCTCGTAACGTGCACGATTCTCTCCTGCTCTCTTCTCTTTCATGTTTTTCGCTTTTGGTCGTCTCTTTTTCTCTCAGTCTTTCTGCCTTTCTGCCTCTTTCTTCTTATTTCACGCTTTTTCTTAATTTTTTTTTTATTTTCCTGGCACTCTTCTTTTCTCTGATATTCTTCCCCTTTTTCATTTACTCCTCGGAACTCTTTCTCGCAATTTGTCTTCTGTTTCGATTTCTATTTCTTTCAATCTTTCTCTTCTCCTATTTTTGTTAATCTCTTCATCCTCTCGCTATATCAACGTTTTTCTCTCCCTTTTTGCTCCTATCCTATTTTACATTTTTATTCTCTCTCTCTCTCTCTGTCTCTCTCGAGCTTGAAGCTGTTTTCATTTTCATCCAGACGTGATGTTTTATACCCTTTGTATACACGACTCTGTTTACTTGTGATTTCAAAGTTACGCACTTCTTTTGTTGCATTGCACAGTCTCGTTGCATTTGCATTACACATTTTCACAAAACGTTTAATTGCAAGACATTCAATTACTTCTGCAAATTTCGATAATTAATGAGGTGATTTTACAGTTGTATTATATATTTTGGTGACAGGATTAATTGCATGAAACTTAAATTCATACGTGTCAGCTATGAAAGTAAGATGTTAATTGTTAAATGAATTTTAATTCTAATTGTTTGAGATAGGTTTTAAATATATTTCACTGCATTCGGAAAAGTAATTTACTATGAAGACAGATAGAGGTACGTATTTACGTGGAGATTGCCGGTTGGGGTTTACCATTGTTCAGATAATGAGAGAAAGGCGTGAGGTTGAAACGAGAAAGGGCGGATTACGAACGCGTATTGAGATAGTTAGAAGATGAAAAGGGTGAAATTTTACTGAGAGAGAGCGAGAGAGAGAGGGAGAGTAAAAAAGGAAGAGAAATAACATGGATAAAATTGTGATAGGGTGACATAGAAAAAAAAAGAGAACATCCTAACAAAAGAAGAGAATACATCCTGAAAGTTATTAATGTGAAAGACCGTTAGAAGAATTAATAAAATATTTTTATATGTTGTCAGGAAAGGTCCTAATAAAATTGACGTTGATATTTCCAATATCAATTGCACCCTTTAATTGCAATGTGCCAATAATTCTAACAGAATTGGCGTTGCAATATCAAGAGAATTGCAATACCAATCTTCAAATACGAGGTAATATTTTCAATGAAATTGACGTTGCTATAATAAAGCAAAAAAAATACAATAAAGAATGCCTAACATTTCCTATTGCAGCATTCTTTTAAAATTCTTTCCGTCTGCCTGCAACGTACGAAATAATTACCTTCGCTTTCCATGCGAAGGAGAACATTTTCAAAGCAGAGGAAAAATCCTCGAGGCAAATTGCACCAACGTGCAGGTAATGCAAACGAACCGATGCAATTTGTCGGGTGCACTGAGCTTGAAAAGAGCATAAATCGTAAAGTTCCCTTCGGCAAGAGGACATCGTTTTCGAAATCATTTGAGCCGCCAAATTCGAGCAAAAACGGAGAAGTCTTTCCGCAGAGATCCTGATAACTCCTTCGACGTACCCTGTTAACAAGATTTCTTGGAAAGTCGAGCAAAGTAATCATCGAATATTCTCTAATTTCGCGGATTTCCTTAAAACGATGTTACGATTTCTCTACTGCATATTCTTAAGAATTTTATCAAGTTAATTACAAAAAGGGTGGTACGGAAATTTGTATATCAAATTACGAATTACACCGGTATTCTCAAGTTTGCAATTTCAAGATATTTAACGAGAGAGAAGGAAACACCGTGGAGTCGTGTCGACGAAATTAACACTATATTTACAGCCGTTGATTACTTACTTACTTCATTAAAATTAGTTAAATTTTCTCGTGCAACAAAATTGAAGCTTTTATGAAAAAAAAATTCGTTTAAAATTTTAAATGAGTTAAATTGATTCCTCCATGAATCTAGTGTTAAGAATATGTAAGTGCGTATTCTTGGGACATCAGCGACAGACTAAAGTGGTGTAGAGAAATTAGTAACGTTAACCACTTGCCGTACCATCTCTGTTTTGACTGAACATGCAATAACTGTGAATTAATTGCTGAAATAACAATCTATCTCTAATTCTGGATATAACGTATGACTTAACGCAATATTTAATTTAATAATTTTTGGGGCACTTCAAAATTGATTAATCTAGTTATCGCGTCACGAGTGTCACTCGTTATTTTACGGCATGGGGTTAATTACGCTTATCTTTATTATTATTTATTACGAGTTATTGTAATAATTATTACAATATTGCAATAAGCGTTTTATTAACACTAGAACTACCAAACCAGTCAAAATGACTGGTACACAATTTTTTCAAAAAATTCTCCAAGTTTATATAAGAGTCATAGAATAAATATTCTACGTCTATATCAATAAATATAAATCACCCAATCGATCAAATTTTCCGCCGCTTGATTCCCCCTTTTTCAAAGTATTTACATAATTTATTAAAATATGTTGGATTTGACGCCGGTAGTTCTAGTGTTAAAGTACAATTAGTAACTAAATAAGTGACGTGGCACAACCATCGTGTAGAAAATGCTGAGAATTTAAAACCAGGATCTGTTGAATGGGATTTGGTGGAGTGAACGGGATTCCTCTTCCTCCTGTGCCGTTTCAGTTAGAAAGTAGTGTCTCAACATCTCATTTCCCCATGATACTTTAAGCACGAGCTCAGCAAAGGAAAAATCAATTATACTGTGAAATTCAAGGATGAATAAATAATATTTTTTCACTTTTAGCTTTTTTTTCTGTGAAGAAATTCGATGCAAAAATTTACAGTCTTGATCTTAAGTTACAATTTCTCTCTAGCATATATTTGCAAACTTTAGTCAACTAATTGCTGAAGGACAATACAAATATTATAGCGTCATATAACAAAGTACTCTCGGATTCTAAAGTGATATTTCAGGATCTTCGACGAGAGGAAAGAAAATATTGTTACTTCGCGTCGACTAGATTTAAGTATACGTCAGCGTATACACTGAGCTTGAAGAGAGCACAGATTTTTGTGAAAATTCTTGAATATCTGAAACTCGAGTCTAAATAAAGGGAATTTTCTTCCATAAAGTTAGTTATTATTTTGAAAACGACTCTTTAATGAGATCAATGCTTTTCTAAGGAAATTCTTTAACAATGTCCATGGCAAATATCTCTGAGAATTTTTAGAATTTTGAGAAAAATGGCACTATTTGATAATTTCTAAACGGTGAAAATTACTTGTCGTTTTCTAATTGAAAAATAAATTACTGATACTACTTTGCTTATAGAATTCTTCCATTATTAAAAAATGCAATTTTAATTGCGAGCAATAGACCAATATTAACAAATTCCCTCGAAAGTGAATACAAATTGAACTCTCACGTTTTTCTATCGGGCGTTGCAAAAAATTCCAGCACGATTTATTTTGCATACTTCTGCTTACGATTACCTCACGAGGAGCGTGTTTTAGTAAATCCTACTGTAATAAATACAAAGTGTGTACAAATCACAAAACATTGCATGTTCGCACTCTGCAATTTTCACGTTGCAAAATTCCTTGATTTAAGATCGCGACTTCCCTCGAGTTTTCTAGATTGTCAAATGATAATGACAAACGGTAATTTCCTTAAAATTGCAACTTCCAACTTCGTCGTTACATTCACGTCAATTTTATCAGAGCCTGCTGCTTTACAGCGTGAAGAATATTTTCAAAAGAAACTGTGCTCTTTTCGTGCTTGAAGCTTGATAATTTCGACGAATGACTTCCGTCGCGTGTGAAATATTACGCTTTGATGGAGAGGAAAAAAAAGGAATGCGAGGAAATAAAGGAAACGGACGATTTGAAGAGAGATTAACGAGCGAACTTTTAATTTATCGTTGTGCTACGATTTTTACTGTACAATCAGTTTCGGCACGTAAAGCACTGTACGGGAACGAAGCTTTATTTCTGATTTAACCGGTCATTTGATCGGAATTTCGATTCTTTTGCGTTAAACATTGTACTTAATTATGAAAAAAGGGAAAAATGTTGAGAGAAGCAAATAAGTGGATTTTTTATTAACTAGATCCTTGAAATTTATGGTTCCGCCTATTTAAAGCTCTTCTTATGCGAAGTTTAAAAAATTGATAATTCTTATTTAATTAGAAAAAGCAATGCTTGCCCATAGCTTTTATTAAAGAAAAACTGAGATAAATTCATATCAAAGATTATATTAAAATCATGGTACACGAAAAAAATACTTTCTCATCCTCAAACTTCATAATTTTAAAAGGGTTGCATTTTTTTTCTGCGACAAATATTGCAGCTGCATCCACAAGAGATAAAAAATGCAGAAAAACTATGGTAACTTAATGAAAGCGTTCACAAAGTTGCTGTACCGCATAAATTAAGACTTTAAGCAACTTTAACGCAACAATACTTCGTTACATTCTGTTCGAGACAGTTTTGTTGAATTTGGATCAATCAATCGTCAAATGTTGCAGAAAAATCTACAAGGAGGAAAAGATTCTCGGGGGAAGCAATTCAAAGAGCGACGTAGATCGAGATTAATGAAAAAGCTTTGGAAAGCATGTTCCGGTTCTTTTACCGCGTCTTTCGGTGAGTGCACGTCCATCGCAGAACTGCATTTTACAACCTGCATGAAAGATCAATATTTGACTTTAACGAAAGACTTCAATTACGTTTAGTTTTAACGCAAAATTTTTAAAAGAGATTTCATAAAAATCTAATCTCGTATAACAGAGAAGTAGCTTTATCTATTAAACTGTTTTTACTTAATTTTGTCAAAATTGATTTAAATGCAAAACTGCATTTGACTTGATATTAATAAACTATGAAAATGATGAAACTAAAAGTAATAGTTGAAGTCGTAAACCCAAGCGTGGAAAAGTGATTAAAAATAATAGAATAATTATAAGTTGAACTTATTATATATGCTTTTTGATTTTCTTTATTGAACATAGTGCTAATTCTAAAGGTGTAATGGTAAGTTTGTATGGAGTTTTTAATATATTTCGAGACAATTGTTCGACTGTTTTTAATTTAACACTAGAACTACCGGTGTCAAATTAACATATTTTGATCAATTAAATAAGTACTTTGAAAAAGGGGGAATTAAGAGGCCGAAAAATTTGATCGATTGGGTGATTTACATTAATCGATATAGACGTAGAATATTGATTCTAAGACTCTTATATAAACTTGGAGAATTTTTTGAAGAAATTCTGTACCAGTCATTTTGACTGGTTTGGCCGTTCTAGTGTTAACAAATTCACGAAGAAAAAATTCAAGCACACCGTTTTCCACAGAACAGCTCTGTCGAATGGCCTTTTCAATGCAGTAATTCCTTTGCAGCACCTCGTTCACTTAAAAGAAAACAGAACTGCTTATAAAAGACCAATTCTGGTATTCCTTCTTACAACTTCGTTCTTCATTAGCATTCTACGTACGTAATAAATGAATGTTCATTAGGATCATTTAAATTCTGCACTTTTATCGGAACGGAAAGATGAACTTTGGTCGTTGTATTTCATTTGAGAATACAATATCAAATAAATCTGAAATTTATAATTAACAACGAAAACGCGACAATAATTTTTATGCGATGAGATAATTAATTGATTGTTATTTTTTTATATATAAAATATGTATCTAATAATTTGATGTTTCGAAGTTATAGTGACGAAAAATTGATATATTAAAGAAACTAAATTATATTTAAATAAAGAATTTAATTAAAATTTATTTCCATAATTGGAGATTTCCAATCAGTAGACCGGAATTCGAATATTAAATTATTCATTAGACATGTATTCTTAAAAATTAAGTACATTTTTTTCGAGTTTTTAAATTTTTCAATCCAATAAAAAAAATTGTACGGAAATTTTATTGAATTTGTTGAGTCCCAAGATGTTAATTAATGACTGAGAATTCATAATACATACTATTAAAAGGAGCTCAAAGTTGAAAGCTCGTGCTGGGGCTTTAATGTTTACTGCCAAATAGTGAAATTACATAGTACTCCAATGGAAAGTGATTTGAGTTAATTAAACTAATGCACCATAATTTATCACGAACTTCAGTCCACATCGCGTGACGGTCTATTTGGAATTTCACGTGCAAGTTTGACGATATGCATTTACCAATTGTAAGTATATACTCTGGCTGCTTTTAAGAAACGATTCCTAATTCAAAAATTCTTACGTTATCCCTATTTGAGTTTTTATCATTTTGTGCAAAGTACAACAGTTCCATTACATTGCAATCTGCATTCTTACAACACGAAATAACTGATAAGTTGAATTTTTTAATTAGACTAGTGTTATTAGCACCGGAACTTTTGCAAGTTTAGAGAACAATTTTTATTAGGTAAGTATCAACGCGATAAATGTTTTACTACTTCTATAAATTAATTCCACCATATCACAATGTAAATTACTACAATGTAAAATAAGTGAATTACCTATTTTCATAATCGCTTTTATCCCCTCTTCAAACTTACAAAGCTAATGAAGTTGTACGTTATACTGCAGAAAATTCCAGTAATTTATAATTGTTTCGAGACTATTTAGTTCGTAAATTAAACAGTCAATATTACAATTACTCCATGTCCTGTTAATTACAGTAAATATCATCAATTGTTATTACGTCCACTCTCTGCTCGACTATCACCTATTGACCCTCATTTGCATACTCTCCAAGTGAGTGTCATCGACGTGATACCCGTGTAATGCTTCTCACGTCTGTTCCATGGTGAGTCAACGATTTTATGCAAATTCCTATCAGCCGCTGAGTGTATTGACCGACATAAATCGTCGGTACTGTTCGTTTCGTTTGCGCGCTTCCCTGCTTCTTCTGTTCGATCATTCTACGACGATTCGTCAATTTCCGATATATCCGACAATAGTTTGAACAAATAGGCAATTTGTCAAATTGTACCATCCGTGCGTTCCCGCAAACAGTAGCGAACGCGTAAGATGACGGGAATTCTGCAAAATCAGCCTTTTCCGATGATTGCCCTACATTCGATGTATCGAGGCGAATCGAGGTTGCACGTGGAGGTATATTAAATTAGTGAATTCCATTGATTGGAATATAATCGAGGAATTGAGTTCTCAGATGTATTATTTTGCATTTTGACTTCGAAATGTGGTTATTTTAACAACTTCGGTTGTGGGTACTTCACCTAGGACTCATAGTTTCACAGGCTGAGGTACTATTGAAGGTGTATGATATTTTAAAATTTGGCTTATCAATTTTATCGATCGGAATTTTATTTGGCAATGGAGCCCGAAAAGGTGCCAGATATTTCGGTATTTTATTGATATTATGTACTTCATCGATTGGAATCTAATTTGAGAATTGAGCCTTCAAGGTGCCCAATATTTTGGAATTTCATTTATCAGTCTCATCGATTGAAATTAATTTTGGAAATTAAGGCTTCAAGGTGCCTAATATTATATTTTGGAATTTTATTTATCAGTCTTATCGATTGAAATTTATTTTGGGAATTGAGCCTTCAAGGTGATTACTATTTTGGAATTTTATTTATCAGTGTTATCGATTGAAATTTAATTTGAGGGTTGAGTCTTGACGGTTCCTGGTATTTTGGAATTTTTGTTAAAAATTGATCTGAGAGGTATATTACTAAATAGAAACTTCCTTAGTTGACGTGATAAGTCAATGTTTGCCTTTACGAAGGCGAATGATTCTTCATCTGCACCAATTCTTGCAAACACGTTGCAGTGACTAACGAGTGGATACTTAATGAGCACAACGATGATCCTTATTTACCGAGATACATATATGTAGTTCTCTACAAGATGAATCACTCTGGTATTGCGTTGACACACATACGCTGAAACTTACGGAATATCTTTAGCGATACGGATAACTTGCGGTATTATACAGGGTGTCACTAGTTCTTTTCTGAACAGGTAACATGTAGTCCAACATGAAATTAAAAATGTCCTACTAGCGAAAGATCTAAACTTAAAATTATACTAAATTAACAGGATAAAATCAGTAATAATTTCACAAGTAGACACAATTTTAATACGATTTAAATCAGCGAGATAAAGATGAATCTATCATGTACATACAAACAATTCCTTAAAAATCAAAATGAACAGGATCAATCGGTTGACCAGAATTCAAAAATTGGTAATTCCATTTCCAGCGGTACAAAAGCCGATGTTGACACACATATTTATAGAATCGCTCGACATGCGACAAAATAATGCTTCGGTATCACATGAAATGAAATCACGTATCACACGAGGAGAATTCCCTGGAGGTCTCCGATAGAAGATTGAATTTGAGGTATGCTTTTTCAAAGTCTACTTTGGTACCCAACTCAGACTACAAAAGGGACCTGCAATTCTATTTTTATCGCAAACGTAGCTTTGTACATGTTAAATACTTTTTCTTTTCTATTTTTTTGCTTTAAGTGCCATGGATATTTCATTGGGAACCTACAGTTTTAGATGTATTTCCAATTATCAAAAATTTGATACATTAACAATTAATAACTTAGAAAAAAAATTAACTGCAGGTGACAGCAATTTTATCTAAGATCCTGTTATTAGGAGATCGAATCCTATTAATTATCTCAACAAAAACATTTTGAATTTTACATTAATAAAGTCGATGGTTTCTAAAGCAGTGAGTTGCAGATGAAACGACCACCATAAAGCTTTTAACCAAAAAATGCATACTATTCATTCTAATCATATAATGCATTAAGTAGATTAAGTAGTTCTGCGTAATTAATGAGTAGATTACAGTGAGACTGAGTAGATTAATTACTTGCAAGCCACCCTATACATTCGTTGCAGCAAAGCGATCCTCGTAAGAATTTCACGGGATGTACTTTCTACCGTGGACTTAAAATTGATGGCAAGTATATTCGTGCAATTTAATAGAAAAAATGTCCACTGCATGCGCCTGCATTTTAGATTCGGATGTCAGCGTTACGAATTGCAATGATTGTACAGCTCGTTTAAAGTTTCCGCGTTTATGCGTTTATCGTGAGAATTATCATGGGATGTTCTCATTTAATATCTTTAGCCAAATATCACCCGATAAAACGAGAAACGTTTTGTCGTTTCAACGTTTCGGAGTAAAAGAGTAAGTTTCTTTTCGTGAGTCATCGACAAATTATAGTCTCTCATTATATAAGATACATTAATGTGATGCTAATACTGTAATTTGTCGCCGATTAATACAAAGTACTTTTCTTGTCCCTTTTTTTGTACCGCTGTGCAATTTTTGCTACAATTTAGTATACAACTTGCAGTTTTGAGAGATTTATTTATCTGTGATAGAGAAAAATATATTTTATAATATGAGGACTCTGATGCTAAATTCAATAAATATATTAATTAAGTTTTAGTTCAACTGCTTTACTTATTTTACCTAGAACGTAATATTTTATGGCGTTTTCGAATCACCAAGACTATAATATATTAAATAATAGTTTAGAAAAAATTTTCCAGTGAGTGATGGTTGCTAAATGGCTTATTAAGTGCAACAGTGCATACAGATAAAAAAATGTAAAGACGTACCAAAGACTAGCAATACTTTTTGCGATAAAATTGATCTTTGAAATCGGTTAAAACAGACGGCTAATTATACAGCTAATTTAATCGCTGGAATGGTAATCTACTGGACTCGATGTAATTACTTGAGCAGTCCACGAAACGAAATAAGGCCTTCGTAAATCGATCGATTCACTTGACTCGGAGTTAATGTAATTTCACCGTCCGTCATGGTGTGTTATTATTCATAATAGCACCATCAGGAGGAAATTATAATCTACTCGTGCGCCTGCGTTCGTGACAGCCTATCATTAATTATCAATCGAATCGAATGATCACTTTCTAAACATTGATCATTTTATCAATCGCTCACAGTTCGATCTTCTATTACAAATATTTCACTTTCCATTCAATCAAATAATTGAAACAATTAATGACAATTTTTGACTATGAGAATGTAACTTTTTCAGTTGGATTTTTTCGAAAGCAGAAATGTTAATTTTTTAAGCGAGTTTCCGACTGTAATTTGAGTTAACTGGCATTGTTAAAATTTCATATTATTCTCAAACTTGCTGCCCGTTTAAAAATCTATTGTTGAATATCAAATGAAAGCAGATTATTTCGACACGTTGAATTTTAAGATAATTTAGCGATTCTCCCGTACGATTAGTCTGTTAAAATTTTATATTGCAATTTTGAAGCAGATAAATGATTTTTCGGATCACTGTCCTTTTTAATTACTTGTAGAATTTTGTAGATTTTTCGGGAGATGAAAATCTAGGATGAATTTCCATTAGTTCTCAATTAGAACAGCTCCAAAATTGAATACAGTTAAACATCAATTACCCATCAGAAATAACGATAAATTCAATATAGAAATTTTGGCTCCTATTTAAAATCGTGTAATTAACTCTTTGCGTTCCGAATTATTTTGTCAAATTTGTACTGAGCTAAATAAAATTAATTTCACCACATTTTGATCGTTAGTTATTCATTTTTTTCAAATGACAGGAGTAACTATAGACACTGATGGGTATTTATAAAAATCTATATCGAGCATACCTGGACATTTGTCTTCAAAGGGTTAACATTTAAAAAAATTAAACTACTATAGAGCAATTAAAATGACTTTTCGACGCACCGAACTGCCTAAACTCTTCCTACACATTCCTAATCTACTGATTACCGCCCACGAAAGCTGAATACATGAAAAAGAGTGATATTTTCGTTTCAAGACACGGATGAGCGCATATTTATAAACGTAGTGTCTACGAGGAGGCCAGTGCCGGATTTATCTCACTTGACATTTAACTCCGGCCACGTCCTATCCTTATCGTCGCGCCTTTACTGAGGATTCACCTTAAACTCTGTAAAGACCTTCAAGACTCCATGCCTCGAGGATTACAAGTATTCGGGTAGTTCTTCCGACTTGGGTGCGTACACAGAAATAATGACGATAAAGTTTTCGCAGAATTGTCGTTTGACTAGAAGAGCAAACAAGTTGATAAAATCGGTAAAGAGTTACATCGCAATAAACGAATGATCTTATATTACTGTTACGAATAATCGTAACGAAATTGTCTCCCCTATATTTCATATCGATTACGAGAATGTTAACAACGAATTGCAAATGTTTAGATATTGATTTAATATTGAGAATAGAGTTGTCTTTGTGTAAGAAGTTTGGATTGATTAAATCAGAGACGTTATTTTATAATATCTGAGTTATTTAACCCTTTGCGGACGGAGACATTTTTGAATACTGCCAGATAATCACTTATTTGATAGTAAAAAAAACACTTTTTTTATCACAAATTTGGATAGTTAATGTATATCAATTATAAATTACTCCACTTTGAATTTTATTTCACCGATTGTATTTCAATTTTTCAATTTTAACCGTATATACATATGGCGATAAACTATAATTACATTTTTTCTCCGGCCGCATATATGCGTCGCTAGTCCGTAAAGGGTTAATTATGAAGCGCCGTTACATTACTATTCAATATATGAATGTTTCTGTGGTTGGCAAACCTCTGGAAACAGTAGTTCCTAGGCGAAATGAGCATAGCAGTTAAAGCCAAAAAAAATATATAAATAGATGTGAATTATTGAACGTTAAGAATATTGGGCGACCTACATCTTCGACGAAACATGTTCGACGTTCGGCTATCGCATGCGGTTGCGCTTTAATTGGGAAAGTTTGGCGATAACCGTTCGCAGGTGACATTAAAATGCCGTTTGAGAGTATGGGATTCAAGTTTGTGGGTTATAGGTCGTTGAAGTGCCAATACCTTCTAGGATATTAGACCGGTTTTGGAAACTTCGTGGCTATAAGGGGAAGGTTCTGTCCAGGATACTTCTATTGTTCGTATACGAAATTGGAATGAATTGAGAGAAGAGTTAGAAATATTTAGTTCTCCGATTTAAAAACAACTGGAGCTACAAATAATAACGATCGCCACAATCACAGTAGTTTTCGAAGCTCTCAATGTATCCCATCTTCTTTCTAGAAAACTGTAGAATAAGTATTAATTCAAGAAATATAAATATTATAAAATATTTAATTCATCATTTGAGAGCATCAGACAGATGAGTTTTAGCCGATGATGACAAAATGATGATTCTCTCGATTGCAATTCTCTTCGCAATTATACGATAGAGAGTCATTCGAAGCTGTAAAGTGTGCAATTACTGTGTGCATGTGAGATTAAAACACCAATTAACGGCACGAGGCTAAAGTTTTGAGCAAGTGGTCGCAGCAATAGAAATAGTTTCAGCTTAATCGGGCTAATTTTGCTCTTCGAAGGTGTCGAGTAATTTGGAGTCGCAAAATGTACAATTACTACTTGCACGTAACATTAAAACGCCATTTGAGGGAATAATATCAATTTTAAATGAATAATAAATCAAGAAGATGGTTTAACACGATGAATATTAACTGTATTTTAATTGTCTCATCATCCGCATTGAAACGAAGCTTTCTTCATTATAGTAACATTATTATGGACCCAGAATATTCTGGGAAGAAATATTTATATCACTTATTTTATCGTGGTACTCTAATAACGAAAATATTAGAAAATTCGTAGATGTTATGGTTTGAAACTTGCAAGAAATTTCGTTGAATCAGCAGTGACATTCAAATTCTACAATGTCATGAAATCAAACTATTCGATCGATTCTTAATCCTTTGGTGATTAAATTTTTTAATGTTTCATTAGCTGATAACGAGTAAAGTTTTAGTCATAATAGTTACTCGAAATAATAAACTACAGTTCAATATGGAATAACAAACAGTTAAATTACCTTGATCAAATAATTCCTTCAAATTTACTCAAGAAATGCATTAAAATTAATAGTTTGTACAATGTTCTCATGACAATAAATCTCTCAAAATAGCACGACATTAACTGTAAAAGCAAGCCGACGCTAAATTTTGAGATGTAAGTTGAACTTTACGAAGGTAGTAAATCATCCCTTGAATGGGTTGTTACGAAGGTTCCATGGCGTACTGCACTTTATCTGTACGATGCAATATAAACAAAGGATAGAAAAGTCTACTACGATCTATTACCAAGAACAATGTCGAAAAGTTATCGATAAGAGAAATTGTTGCTGTCAATTTTAAAGTTTCAGAAATTTCTTCGCATCTTTAGACTTTCATCATAATCAAAAATATTATTAAGTATGAAAATTAAAGATATAAATTCCCTATCAAGTTCTTCGTTCATCACACTACTCCAAATAAGAAGTATATGATTAATTCACCTATAATTAACCCTTTGAGGACGACGGGCGAATATATGCGCCCTGAGAAAAAATTGGTTATAGTTTGTCGGTGCATATATAAATGGTTAGAGTTGAAAAATTAAAATATAATCGTTGAAATATTATTTTACATCGAGTAAATTTCAACTTGTATACATTAACAGATTGTCTTTCCGATGAAAAAGTGTTTTTTCATCGCTAAATAATTGATTGTTTCTCGATATTCAAAAATGCCTCCGTCCGCAAAGGGTTAACTCCATTTCTAATCTACAATTTGACTTTGACAAATAACCATAAACATTCTTATTAGCGCAAAATTTAATACATTAAGATATTTCTATTTTGCACTAATAAACCATTGATCTCTACACTTTACCCTTTATCCTTAAACAGGAAAACCATAAATATCGAACGAAACAACGAGAAAAACCCACCTTCAACGAGATTCTATATTAATCGCCACGACAAACTTACTAACTGGAATTCGTCTTTTATAAATACGTGGAGAAAATTCGAAGAAACATTACGATAACGCCACCGTAATTACCATTCACGCTGCTAATTAATGCCGACGTACTGCGGACACTCGCTCTACGTTAAAATCAACGCACGCATGTACACAAATGATGGAGAGTGTGTAAATAATTGCTTCTTATCTAATAGCGCCGCGATGATTTATGTCGAGTCTACGTTTCAAATGATAACTATTGATAACTATATTTCATCATGGGAATACGCCTGCATAAATCGGAAAGAAATGATTTCTATGAGGATGCGACAAATTATCTTATATATTTTATTCTACCTTTCATTCCATCAATGAACTTTGAATTAATTGGCTATTCTGACAGCTATGCAACGAAGGAATAATTGTACATTAATAACTAAAAAAAATGTATCAATATTTCTTTGTTAACTAGTTTCCCAAATGTTATTACGATATTAAAAATAGGTATTAGATATTTACATGGGAAATGCATCATAATTGAATTTCACGAAAATTAAAACACAATTAACACTAGAACTACCAAACCAGTCAAAATGACTGGTACCCAATTTTTTCAAAGAATTCTCCAGGTTTACATAAGAGTCATAGAATAAATATTCTACGTCTATATCAATAAACATAAATCGCTCAATTGATTAAATTTCCCGTCGCTTGATTCCCCCTTTTTCAAAGTACTTATTTAATTTATTAAAATATGTTGGATTTGACGCCGGTAGTTCTAGTGTTAATAGACACTTCGTAATGTTCCCCTGTAAGTGTAATTACATAGGTTTGGAGTTAGATACTGCGGAAGGTCATGACGGACTCTTTATCGCTGGGTGGAAGAAGTAATTCAGAGTTGATTGTAAGATTTTGCACTTTGATCTCCCATTTAAAAGGTCACAGTTTTATTATCATCGCTAGTACAGCCAGATATCCTATTGCTTTGATATTGTTGGTGTCTAAGGTGTTCTTCTAGTAAATATCTCTCTAAGGTAATTCTAAGGTCGTTTCACAGCGTCCCTCTGAGAACTTTAAGCCTGTGTTCTAAGGCGTTAGACGTAAATACTTGTCACGCGGAAGAAATTATTCAGGGGTGACACGAAAAGGAGCTTGTACTCCTTCGCATTATTTAGGCGAACTAAGTTTTGCTCATCGCTAGGGCGATCCTTCGGAGAAAATGTAGGTATTACGAAAAATATGAGTCGTTATTTTTGAAAGTGCCATAAGTCTACTTTTGCGAAAAGTGTGTTTAGGTTTATGGATGTCTTGCTGTCGTATTTCAAATGGCAAAGAAAATCGATTGAAACATTCTCGTGATTTCGTCGAAAACTTGTACTACTTGTAACTTGTACCAAGCTGTTGTTACGTGTTACTTGTACAACTTTCAAATATAATGGTGCATATAACAGGTAAAGAGGAAATAATTAATCCCTTATAATAGCGCACCGTAGACCTCGACTTTGATAGATTGGCTGGATTTTAATAATTCATAATGAATCGTAACCCGAAATCACCCACCAGCCATATAAAGAAAACATTACTTTACATTTGACCTATTATGAGTTGTTTATTTTAAAAGTGGTATAAGTCTCTTTAATTTTAAATTGAGATACTTACAGTTTGTGTTTTAACATTAACGACATTGTTGAACATTTTTAAAAAGGTTGAGTTGTGATTGGTATCCTCGATGCATATGTTTTTCTCAATATAAATAATATATAATCGTTGAAAAATTAAATTATAATGCTTTTAAAGCAAACAGCTTGTATATTCAGGTCTCTAAGAATGAAGTCGTCACATAAATATCTTAAATATTCAAACGGAGCCTTCATTATTATATTAGTTATCACATTCTGTTATATTTGTATCTTCCCCGAGGTGTATTATCGGCACGATGAACGGCTGCGACATGCGCATGCATTATTTATGATGCTACTGCGACGATGGTGTACCATAAAATAATACAAGTTTAACCCTCCGAGCAAGGTGAAACGCCCGTATCGCGTGTCATTACATACGAGAAACATTGCTCTCCTTACGTCTGGTATCCATGTTTGCATCGCCACCAATTGAACTTGTGTTTGAACACTACAGACTGACCGTTACAAAAATTTGCACCTTTCAAAATAAAGTAACGACACACGCGGTTCCGTTAATCGTCGTTTTATTTCTGTAAGCCTGTTGCTCGCGTGTTTCGAATGAAATTTCCCTCCTACGAGGCTTTACACGCGAAGAAACGAGAAGGGGACGGAGGTACCAATAAGAATGTTACAGGTTCAAGGAAGATCGAAGTGGAGGGGGACAAAACAACCAGATATCGGTATCCATAATAAGTTCATCGAGAGACTTTCCTCACTTTAGAAAGCGCACGGTACATTGACAGATCGTGTCACGATGGATCGCATTACGGTGATAGTGAGAGTTACACCGATTATGTTATCCTATATTGTGTTATGTTATGTCAACACTAACCTTCCTGTACTGCTGTGTTGTGGCCAGGGTGGAAGAAACGTTCAGCACGCGGGATAACTCGTACCATCTTACGACGTGGAGTGTGCGACAAGAAACCGCTGCCATCCTTGGTCGAGACGTTTGTATCTTCGCGTTGAACGTAGCACAAGACGTGTAAAGGTGCACGTCGTTCAACGTTTGTCCTTATTCCGCGAAACACAAACACTTAACGGCACGAGCAAACCAACGGGCGCGCACGAGTGACTCCCTGCGACTACGGCGGCATCGCTAGCCGGCTCGTCCCTGCGAGCCGGAGACCCCGACCTTGCGACGGCCAATGGCGTGCCATGCGCGAAACGCCGCACCTCGTGTCCCATTGGTTCAACTTCTTTCGTCCAATCAAAGACTGCCGGTCCGGAATTCGCGGTATGCGTTAAATATTTGAAATGAGAATTGCGCGGTAATTTCTGTGTTGTGCACCGGGAAATTAAAACTTTTTGGAGCAGTATGTTTATGGGAAGCTTAAGAATTTGTTTTGGATGTCTTGGATTGTGGGTGTCTATTTGAATTTGAGATATAAATCAATTTTCTGACTATTCAATTTTTGAAAAGTTTCCAATTTGTAATTAAATAAACTTTTACTTAAATTCCTTTCGTTCACTTGTATCGCTTCATTCCGCTTACCCTGTTGCACGTTGGCGTGTTTCTCATCCAATTTGGTAGTGTGCCAGTTAGACAATGTCAATTAGATTTCAGTACAGACTATTCCGTTGACAATTCCCAGCTGACTATAATGAATGAATCGTCCAAACTTATCGTCAATTTATAACGCCGGCACAGGTAGTTTGATAACAAACAACTGTTGAATCAAAGGTAGTAGGGTTGGTTTACCAAGGACAGAATCCAACACCTATTCAATAACCGTGGGGGTAAAACAAACCTCTGCAATTTTTATCTGAACCATCGCAGGTTCATCGTCTGGCACTATCTATTCATCTTTAAACATTCCCCTTTTTATCAATGTATTATCATTTGTATTATCCATTTTTAACACAACTCAGTTCATCACAACTTGTTAAATTGTCTCAAATTCGTATTGCTCCATCTCATTCCCAGCAGGAATGGCATTCGATCACTGAACAGGAACGATATTCCTGTGATATTCCCTCCAGATAGGACGACATTTCGGAGCGGTATTGGGCGTCAGATGATGCAGACATTTATTATTCTTTTAAATCACGAATCGCTGTCGGATTTTGCGGCAGGAATGATTTTTTCATCCAACTTCTCTTCAGGGGAGTATTCCCTTCTTCAGGTGTGCTCAAAGGAATGATTAGAATAGTGGGAAATTCAATTTTTGTCATTCCTGTAAGTAAGGAGGACACTTTTTCCTTTTTTGTGCTGTTGAGGAATAACAACATTGATAAATTGCTTTGGAATTATTCTTCGAATTTCGATCTTGATATCTGACGTGTTGATATCTTTGTTGTGTCAATAACTTCTTGTTTATTTAGGATAAGGGGTTTCTGAGACTGGGGTTTTGAAAAGGTTCTTTTCGTGATAAGGGGGAAATCCGTTATCTTCGAACCCGAGAGAATTGATATTCTGTGCTGTTTCTACAGATCGATAAAGATGATGATAGTAGTTTCTTGATTTTTAATATGGAATTAAGGGAATGAAGGGAGAAAACACCCCGCGATCGCGTATCTGGAGAAATTACTGATTAAAAGTCAATAATTTCACAAAACCCCTCCCAGTTGAGAAAGGATTATTCATCAACAATCCTACTCTCTCTCAAATCCATCAACTAAGTGTGCGCGGGCAGGGGTGTTGGTGAGATATGGAGGGGTTGGTGAGTTTTTTTCTTTAGGTTGGTTCCTCCCTTTCCTATTCCTAAGTCAAGGGGTAAAATCCCTTTACAAAAGTCGGTAAAGGTAGGGTACTGGCATTTTCGTCCTGTTCCCGGAACTACTGTCCAGATAGAGCTACCGAACTCTTGTCTAAACGCTATGCCCCGGTTGGGACAAAGAGCATTGCCGATTTGTAGTATATATAGAAACCGAGTACCGGTGGACTACTTGCGAGAAAAATCCCTCGAAGGATACGTAGTCTAGCGGACGATCCTTAAACTAGATATGAAGAAGTAATGGCGGACATTAGAAGCGAATTAGAGAGGGACTGATGAAAAATCTATAAAAAGACAAAATAGAAAGTTTTGGTTATTAAGAATTATAAAAAGAAATTGGATTTTAGTTAGGAAAAATATAGTAAACATACTTGAAGATCTTATATAGAGAAATAAATGTTTTAAACTAAAGATAAGGCTGTAACTAGCTAGAAAAATCAGCTACAATAATAAACAGACAATTTTTGAAAATTTAACATTGATAAAGAAAAGAAAAAATCGATTTAATGTTTGCTATCGAGGCATATGGAGAACTTAAGATTTTTAAATATTTCTTTTATTAGAACTTATAACCTATCCGTACAGTTATTACAATATTTTACAATAGAGTAATTTTAAGTTAAATAATCAAAGATCCTATTAAAGTCTCGTACACATATCCTACACGCGCCTCCGTTTATTAGTATAACGACAGCATTTCTCTTTTTGTCCGCACAACAGTCTGTTATAATGAAACATCTATGTAAATGTTCATTATTTTCTGCACGTTTATCGATACAATCGAAAATTGCAAATGTACACGCGGAGATCTGTTAACAATGTCCCATCACTGATTTAGTTGTCTCTTTAAAAATTCATTTAGCTAAGACATCTTAATTTTCACTTATTATTCAATAAAAAAGTATCAGATGAAAGTTGGGAAAATAAACCGAGTATCTAAGTTTCAGAAAGTTAAATGAAATAAATGAGAAAATTAGCGAATAATTTTAAATCATGCTCTCGTTTCGATATACTTTCAAAAGAATTCATTAATTAGTTCGTACATTGAATGCACCGAAAGTTTTTACTTTCTCTTTCTACATTTTAATTTTAATTACTATGGCCTCTTCACCAGGGATTTACTCTTTCAGACGAATTTCAAATAAATTCTGGTGTGCGTGTCCTTAAAAAGAATTTCTGAAATGAGGTGTATCACTGTATCTCCCTGTTGTATTATTGTACTGCTTAAAAGAGAATTAAATATTGAATTTGCAAAATTATTCATTTTCAGAAAATGAAAAAATTCTTGCTCAAAAAATCATCATTAACCGAAGTCTTACTCTTAACACTAACCGTACCAAGAGCGATCAAACGATCGATTTAATAGAATGAAAAATTGCAATTATTATATTATTAATAATTAAAGTTCATTTTATACCACAATTTCTTTATGAAATTGAAAATTTTCAGTATTTCTTTCGAAAAATATCGTTATTTTAAAACCGGTCCAGTGGCCAGCAACAGTAAAACTATACAATTGAGTTTTTTAAAATAATTATTAAATTTGTATAAAACAAAAATTGTAAATGTAAAAATTTGGATTTTTCTTAAAACTTAAGCGTATATGCGGTGATACGGTTAGTGTTAATATACAAAAAACATTTCTGATCCAATTAAGGAGCATCTATTTTTATAAATGTTACTTAGTTCCTTAAATCAGCGATGAAGTAGTGCTAATTACATAGTTACTTTTTCCTATTTCCATGCTGTTACAATGAACCTCTCTCTTTTTTTTCTGCGTTTCTGGTATGTCAATTATTATTGTCAGGTGGCAGCAAACCGGACAATTGTTGCTACCGCCGTACGGAACAAAATTGTTAAATATTGACTCTAAAGATCCGACGCCGCAATTGGTACGATAATGTTATAATCGTATATATATATACAACACTGGTAAAATGGCACGATTCGACAAAACCGATTGATCGCTTACCGTTATTATCGTTATTGTTAACTATCATTACATTAACAATAAACTTTGTACATGATTCGTTAAACGTGTCACATGGCATAGTTTAACAGCGGTATAAAAAGTGAAAACAAAATTATACAGATGCAACAAAACGCTAATTAAATTGTAGTCTCTTCAAAATGCGTCACAAATTCATTGACGTTCCATAATAATAAAATCGATCGGGATGTAAGATTCGCAGAATTGCAAATTTCCAGGATTGCTCGTTTTGGATCTGCATTTGATTATTCCATTAAAATGACACTAAAATGTGATAAAGTATCTTGAAGATAAAAAAAAATACATTCGTTCCGTAATATTTACATCGTCGATATAATAAGGAATGCTTCTTGAATTATTTTCTTTACAAGATCGATGAAAAATAATCATTTCTGCGATATAAAATAGATCTTCGCAATCGTACGAAACTTCATCGTTTGCGCTAAAATGTACGTCTTAAAAATTATAATCGCTACGTTTTTATGCGTTTTATTGCTGAGGCAGTATAGGATAATAAATAAATTAAAAGATTTATGTACAACGTTCGAATCGACCGACAATCTCTTTGACGATAAACATCGCTTAAGAAAGGTGCAATAAAACAGGTGTTTGATCGGGACGTTCCAAAACGAGCAACGTTATATTATTTACACGATGCGATCGAGCTATAATTATAATAAAAAAAAAGAAAACAGATATATTAATAATAAAAGAATATATAAAATCTTAACAAAGCCTCTACACGTTAGATCATTTCCTTTCGTATTTTTTTTTAAGATAAGTCATCGGTATTCCGTTTACCGAGCTAAGAAAACTAACAATAAATGATATGCGTCCGATCAACAATGATCATAATCGAACCTCTTAAGAAGTATTTGAATTCGCAGGAATAAATTCTCGGCAATTTACACGATTCGTTAAATACGACACATCACGTATATTAAAGTTACCAAATAAAATCACCCGGCAAACCTCAACGGCAGATCATTGTTTTCTCTCTCTCTATTTGCAAAGAACATCGGATATTATCGTTAAATAAGATTTCTCCTCTCGTACGCGTGACAATAGTAATTATTGCGAACAGGCAGGCACGAAGTCGTACTTAAGATCAAGTCAATTAACGGCAATGATCTTGCGTGCGAATATTTACGCAATTCTTATCTTACTCTCTCTTTTTTATCTTTCTTTCTTCAACTAGAGCCAATAACGGTGCGTCTACAATCACATTGAAATAGCACGATACACGAATGTACAGATGGACGCGATCATACACCTTTCATTGACCTTTCCATCGTCGGTACCAAGAATAGTATTGTCAAAATATACAATAGAATCATTACTATCCGTCTCAAACACGCTTACATAACGAGAATTAATGTACACTGTGTCTCCGAGAAGTAAGTGGGCGGGAGTGAAGCTCGAAGTCCCAGTTTTCCTCATCTTCACACCAACGAATCCCTCGATTAATTCGAGGAAAGTAAAAATGCACGATTAATTTCAATCGTTCATTCGATCATCAACGTTCGATCATCACACATCGATCGCACGTACGGGGGGGAAATAAATCTCTTTAAACATTGCAACATGATTTGGACAGATCGTGTCTCTCGTAAGAGTCAAGTACTGTTTCATTTTTCTTTTCATTTCTTGATTCATCGAAATAACATTCTTGGTCATTTTCTAATATTACAGACCGAAAAAAGTATCTCTTATTTCCTTCAAATAACTACGAACAAGTATTCCTCCAGCTCGATCTTGCTTTCCTTCTTTCTTCATGCATTCGTATATTCGTTGAACAATTACCGATTTATTAAAATACATCAAACTTTAGACAAGACATAAAAACACCTGACGACTTGATTCCTTCAAGATCGAGCTTAAAATTGTCAACGGGGATACTTGCATCGGGATCTTTTCGATTTTACACTGATGGTAAAACTGGAGAACGAAAGACGCTCTAAATTGCAATAGACGGATGATGGCACCAGCAAAACGGTATTTCTAATATCTGTGTCATCTATGACTCAACAACGATGGCGATAATGACAATAATTGTAATACAATAATAATAAGGATGACAGCAAACCCCGTTTGTGTATGACAGTAAGAATAATCATAATAACGTCAATAATAGTACTATTGGCTTAACAACGATCGACAGTCACGGTTGTGTAACCGTGGAACCGCTTAATGACTAGTTTTTCAGGCTCCCCACCAAAATTAGGCCAGTCCACTGAGATAGGCCTACGTGGTCCTTCCAGTAAGGATGCGGAGTCCAGTGGAGTATTTAAATGTACAATTAATTTACATGTCTTCTGCCAGTAAACGATGTATCTCGTTTACGGCAGAAAGGAAAATTTGAGAAACGGTATCGTTTCACATAATCGACGTTTGCTAGGTCATCACCGTGTCGGTGAGATCTTCCTTCAGCCACTGTGGAATCGTTCTTGATCCAAGCCGTTTCAATAATTTTACTAGAGCCGTATTATGGGACAAGTAATACCTCTGTAATTAGAAATAAATTGTCTCTCATAGTATTTAAAAGAAATCTTATTCTAGATCATAAGCTATCAACGGGGGCGCTACCGATCGGTGGATGTTGTAGGGGTCGAAGGGTTGTTTTTCGTCTAAGGAAAATTTTGGGAGTAGTGAGGATCAATCCTCACCTCCTGGGCAATAATCGAAAGCATGCACTGATCAGTTTAATTAATACTAAAAATCATCGTACTAACGCAAATTAAAAAATTTGTCTTTCTTAACCCTTTTAGTGCCGGACGACGATATATCGTCGTTAGTAATAGTGCTAACACTGAGCATCGAAGGGATAATATTCAGTTTCCAATACGATATCAGTAATTTAATGACAGATAATTGTAATTACACAGTTTATGCTCTATATTGCGTGTTCTATATTAAACTATCGCCAAATGACAATTCTTTTCATTAGTAACAACATTTGTCATTAATTCAATCAATTTTTTCGGTCGGCACTAAAAGGGTTAATGTAGAATATAGCTATAACTTTACATTAAGATTTGAAATTCATCGATTATATTATTTATTTCAAGAAGCGGAGGCGGTGCGATTTTTCTGAAAAGGGACAGCGAGTAATTTTTTCGGAAAGAAAGCAACTCAAAATAGTTGGGAATCTACATTTTAGATAAAGGTTTACAATCATACCTGCAACAATTTGTACGATTTATCCTCCATCGGTGGATACTGACGACCTTTGCTCTTTCCAAGGCACTTGGTACGATCCTCATTGGTAACTTGACAAAAGAAGCCCTTCTTCGGATCGTATCTCAAGTGTGACGAATAATTAAATGCCGGAGTGATTTTGAGGAACCTTTGTAACTCGTGCAACGTCTCCACCGGGTTCTGACGTAATTGTTCACCATCTATGATGTGCAACTGTTGAGGTGGATAAAACGACAGCCACCTCTCGAGATGCTGGGCGTACTTTCCAGGATTTAAACATCTGTAATACATTCCCGTAACATTATTTGAAACATTTATCGTTCCACATGGATCAGCAATTCCGCGAAGACGCGTCAGAAGGGTGCATAACAGTTTGGGGGACATTAGCAATTTAGATTTCTCTTCGCATATTTCGTACGACTATTGTACGGGTAAGATAATATTATTATTTGCATTAAAATATTCCAAAACTTTCGACCATTCATTATTCCAAGGTAGATATACCACGATACCAAACAGAAAATTATTCAACTCTCTCACGTATACGTTCTGTAGCTAGGATGTACATAGATATTCAGTTAGGACGTACCTATTTCTGAGATCTCGCAAGGGTTTTGGAGCTGTATCGCTCGCAGTAATAACCGAGTGGAAGGAATAATTATTTGCTACAGGATCTCCGTGGACTCTCGTGTGCTGGTACCAAGAATAGGCTCGTCTTGCCGGAGATAGTAGTATTGTAATTAATTTCGCTCGTGGTAACAACGCATGAGCTCTACGAGGAACTAATTCTCCGTCGAAGTACGTCGCTGATTTTTCGAATAAATAATGCGAGCTTTCGTTTTTTGCCGCTGGAAAGAAACTCATGTACCTGAAACAGAAAAAATGAGAGAACGATGTTGATGGTAGTTTTGTTTACGATGTTAAAGGGTTGATTATATGGTTGAAGGGTTTTCTTGCTTACCAGTCGAGGCCTTTATAGTAATTCTTCCCGTTGAAGAACTGTATCTCCTCGAAGGTATCCGGACTAGGTAAATTACTACTTATGGCTGGGTGGATGGAGAGAAAGGTGTACAAAGCTGTGGTACCAGTTTTTTGGGGGCCTATTACTAAGAACCTTGGAAGTTGATCGCAGGTCTTATTGTGCGACCAGATTTTTTGATGCCTTTGATCGTCGCAGGGATTCTGAAATGTGGAAAGAGAAATTCTAATATTTATGGTTGTAATTTCGTGCGGAGTTTGGTAATCGGGGGTCAGTGATTATTTTTAGAAAATGTTTGTTAGATGTTTTGTCTAAGAATATACTGGTAGGAATTGTTGAGTAACGAAATAACAAATGACTAATTTTATAAATTATCGAAAATTTGAATTGCAATTGCAATAGCGATATTCTCTTAGGTTAAACTATCACTAAAAATTAGATAAAGAATTCTCCTAGGATACCTTCGGTATTAAATATGCACAAAATGTCTGATCAGTAAAATAGGTTCTCCACTTTTGATCTACTAATTCTAAGTTACGTTAAATGCAATATCTGAAGCTTGAAAAACTTACACCCCACACAGGATCAGCTTCCTCGGGATAAAGTTGAAAGTAACGTTCTCCAAGTTGAAGAGGTGGAGCACTGGACAGCCTCAAATTCGTCCAGCACTGAATAAACTTGATCACCGATTCGAAGGTGTACAATGCTAGACGATCGTTTCCGTAATTCGACATGTGCGTCATAAAAATATTGATCTGCAAAGAGGAATATTAAAATAATATTAATGTAACATTATTTTCTCGGTATAATGAAGAATTGACATACTTACAGGATTATAAACAATTGTTTGAAAAAGCTCTCCACCCTGTATAGATTCATCTAATTTGTCCCTTCCACCTGGATACCTCTCGATAAAGATGGTGTGTGTAAAAAGGCCGCAAGTTTGCCTTGGTAAGACCTCAAAAAAGAAATTATTTTTACATAAGATATGAATTCAACTGAATTGAAAATTTTGATATGTATTTTCTGACTGATAAAAATTTTACTCAAATTGCAAAAAAACTACGATAGGTATAGAGTTAAATGTTGAATCTCCCAAATCTTGAATTTAAAAAGAAATCCCAATCAACTCTGGCAGATTTTTAAAAAATTATTCTTTAATATGCCATAGTCTCGTTGATTTAAAATACTGTTAAAAAGGTAGATCATTAGCTACAGTACCATACTAGCCAAAGTCGAAACTGCATCATCCTAATTAATGATAATATTTCTTTTTCTCGTAGATTTTCTAAGCTTACATAACCAGAATTGATTTCTATTGTGCAACATGTTCGTTGAAATTTCCTTCTCTTATTTCAAAATGAGCGACGAACCTTCTATACGAAAAACCAGACATACAGTAGTACAAAGCGAAAAACTGCACAATTATCGAACGAACCGTTCGACTGCGAATTCGTTTACTACTCTCGCGTGCGTTTCAAAGGCCAACAGTTGTTGGGGCAGAAGAATGTCTCTATTGGGACGAATGTGAAGCAAAAATAAAACGTATGCAACACGAATATCAGTTGGATCGTGAAGTTGGGTTCTCGAATTGCAAACAGGATCACGTGCTTTCGCGGGTTTAGGTACTTTTGCCAATGTCAACTCCCTGTATAAATATTGCAGAGAAACGATCGTACAGTCTTTCATCGTTTAGAGAAAAAAATTGTATAGCTTTAGAAACGATTCTATTCAATCATCCAGATTAATCCTCTCGAAACTAACGACGAATATAGTCGTCCAATATCGAACGCTTGTTGGCTACTAATAAATGATTTCTTTTTGAACATGTTGAGTGTTTTGAACAAATATCAACAAAAAACAAGGTACTTTATAGTTGACGAGAAAAATTATATCATTTTAGGCAGGATTTTAGTCGATCATCGAATTTAATCCTTTTCATACTAACGACGTCTATAGCAATGGCGGACTAAGGCCTAGGCAACCTAGGCACGTGCCTAGGGCCCGTTTTTTTAAAAACCAAACTACCAAACGCAAAGTATGTGTCATGACTGAAAAATAGGCCCGGAATTACAATGTTGCCTAGGGCCCGCTTTAGCCTTAGTCCGCCACTGGTCTATAATCATCCAATATGGTACTCTTGCTAGATACTAATTAAATTTTTTTCTAAGTTTCTGTATGAAACTAATTTATCAAAACAACTATATCTTTTCAAAAAGATGTAAAATATATTATAATAAATTTTGCGATAAGAAGTTTCTATTTTCTAACTAATAGTACGTCCATTGAATATATTCTTACCATTATGTTACGATGAATGAAGCCGCGTCTCAATCGTGCTGGCCTCAGGTGTGGGTATTCTTCGGTACTTGTCACCTTGATGTTCCATACCCTTTTCCATGCCTCGTAGAGGCCTTCGTGAACCGGATAAACGCCGGAATGATGAGGACTTACGCTGTAACCGCTTCCTGTCGGGATTCCGTGGTCTTTTGCGAACTGTTTGTTCAGTGCCATGTCCAGTTGCAGGTGGGTCACATTCTCGTAAAGATGGGGTTGTTGATGGTTCCACATGTGAGAAAACCACGTAAATCTGCGAATTATTCGATACAAATCTAATTACTCGACAAGTAGTTACCAGAGGGAATGTTCCCTCTATAAGAATAAATAGTCTGTGCATGATCATCGTATAGTATATTTACATGAAATCAATTGAGGCTACTGTACACTTTCAAGATCTTGTAAATTAACCCCTTGCCCTACGATTTGTTTTCGAACTGCGCGTGAAATGACCCAAAATAAATTTCGGAAATCAAAAGTTAATTGCTGATACTTCGTATACTACATGCGATATTAAATTGAAAATATATTATTTCTGTGCTATTAATATCGCAACGTGTGACACTCATGGTGCGGAGAAGGGAATAGGAATTTTTGAAGTCTTTCAAAAACTATCGAATTAAAAACATATTATTTCTGTACTATTAATAGTTTTTGAAAGACTTTTCTGAAACTATTCCTATAGTATAGAAAAATTCCTATTCCATTTTCCACACCGTGAGTGTCACAAGTTGTTCTAGCTTAAGGGGTAAAAACTTTGAAAGATTTGTAGGAAATAATAGCGCAATGGAATTAACAATTACAATGACCGTTTTAAAAGGAGACTCGAGTATATTCTTTTTCTATATCATCGATCGTCGAAGGTGTAAAGATCGTCGATATTTTAGCCTCTATCGCGGAATATCCCCGAAAGCCTCGCAGAGTCACGCCCGTCAGCATCTAAATGCAAAGCAGATAAAATGACAAAAGTGGCACGCACCTGTCGACGTTCTCCAGAAGCATGTCGTCCCCCAGATTCTCCTCGGTTGTCCCATGATGGAAGTACTTGCCGGAAAACCCCAAGTTAAACTTAAACCCCGGCACTAAAGCTTGAATCCTTTGCTGAGTGGCGAGCAACGCCATTACGTCGTCCTTCCTCAGTCTGGTGCCTTTCTCACCGACGAATATGTCGTCGACGTCTACCAGGATCATACGATTTAGACTTAAGCTCAATTGCCCGTGCGATAGGTACGACAGGGAATCGAGAAGCAGCAATTTGTGCAGCCAGAATCGGAGACCACCGCCGAAAAGGACCCTCTGAATCCCGTCGTATCTGCCGTGATCCTGCGTAATGTAAATCCAATACGACTGTTAGGTTTATCAGGGAACGATGCTTACTGGAATAGTACTTGCTATTCGATACCGTCCACCCTACGCTCTCCGATGGCTTTTTATTTTCGTTAATCTTATCCGTCGAACGTTCGATCAGGGGTTGATTCTGACACGACCGTGGAAAACCGATAATACGGGGAGTTATGGAACTCTAAAAATAATACTTTCACTTATAGACTATCGCCGGTGTCCTGTATTCGTTGCCCTATTAAAGTTACTCAATGGAATTTTTTTTTTATTGTGGGATGTTTATCTTGTAATTATAAAAACTACCCCTCTTCGATGTAAGTGACCGGTGTTTATAAAGTTACTAATTTTAATTAATATGTAATTTATGGTGGATATTAACACGTTGAACGCCAACTGTATTTCGCTAGTTTCACTGTTTCTACTGAATCGAATTTTTTTCTATTAAATTCACATCTTTATAAAAAAGAAACTTTAACACTAGAACTACCAAACCAGTCAAAATGACTGGTACACAATTTTTTCAAAAAATTCTCCAAGTTTACATAAGAGTCATAGAATAAATATTCTACGTCTATATCAATAAACATAAATCACCCAATCGATCAAATTTTCCGCCGCTCGATACCCCCTTTTTCAAAGTACTTATTTCATTTATTAAAATATGATAGATTTGAGGCCGGTAGTTCTAGTGTTAAAGATACAGATAGATAGGTATTCGGCAGACCTTTATCTTTTAAACACCAATATTTAAATATACAGTATGTCTGAAAATTCATAAATATTTCAATTTCAAAGTGACATAAGATTTTATTGAATTCAATAGCGCCGGTCACCGGTGACCCCCACGGCAGTCAACGTGTTAATAATGTGGGATGCGAATGTACATAGATTTATTTTATACATATATTTAAGTAGTACGAATGTGAGCTCCGATCGCATTTTGTTTTTCACGAGGCCAACGACGCATTCGGTGCCTCGTGGCACTCTGTGGCTAGAATCCTCCGTGGATAGACTGTGTGTCATTCTGTGTGTAAAAATCCTGTGTGGATGTACTTAGTCTCTTATTCTTCATAGTGTGATAATTCCTGTGTGGACAAATACTGTTTATATAATACGCGACATATTATCTTTCTTTTTGTTTCTAATTATAATATACTTTATATTCTATTTAATATTTTTAGTTATAACTTTTATAATAAACGTTAAATATATTATTATGAAATCCTACAATAATACTTTATTTATTTGATAGATTAAAAAGATTTAACAGTATATTTTAAGAAGCAACTATCCTCTCTTGAGAAGTGACAAGATTAAATAGGAGAGAATCTCAATAAGATTCGTGTCGAGGGTCAAATTAATCGCAGTGAAACACGAGGCGGATTTTTCTTTGGTAGCGTTAAACTCCAGAAGATTTTTAACGAGCGCTCATTAATGGCCCGTTTGCAGGATTACTTCAGCAGTTTCAGGCCCAGGATAATCTCGGGTACGCAATTTGTTAATTGCACTGCTGCCCGGAGATTCTCAATCTTCATGTCCACGTTTCCTAACGGCGACTATGAACTGCGAGCTTGTTAGCAGTAAACAACAATAATAATCCGCTTGATAATCTCATTACAAGTGTGCGTAGATTTCGAACGGTAGATTCACGGATCGTAGGTAAGCGGGTAATTAAATCAGGAGCCAATCAGCCGTAGGTTCATTCGCTTAATGAGCATCGGGCGCTGGTTGCTTCGTTTCCTATCATTCAAACGAGCGATATATTTTGTTTCAGGATTTATGCCACATATTGTTCCTAAGAGATTTATTCTCCTAAATATATCTATTCCAACGTCACACATTTAGAATTCATTAAAACCCTTTTGAAATCTTCCACAATCTAGACAAAATCAAAAATTACAATGAACCCAACGAATCGAGATTTAGTGTATATGATAATTTAAGAATATTTCCTAAAGTACAAATTTACTAATTATACTAATTGTAAGAATAATTTAACTCGGAAAGCTAAACTGCGCTGTCCACCGCCCAATTTTCTGCGTAGAGCCGTAATAATGGCCAATAGAAGACTTTACAAATTGGTGCATTTTATTATATGTTGTACTCTATAGAAATAAGAAGCTCTATAGAGAAAGTAGCGTTCCTCAGGTCAAAAATAATACCCGATCGGTCGGCTAAGTGTTAACACTTAAGAAAAATGATCCAAAGATGATGGGGTGGTTTGAATTTGGGTTCAATGATTGTGAGCCCGAGCCTTTACTTTGTCACCCTCCATCATAAAATGTTATTAAAAGTCGAAAAAAACGAGAAACTAATATATCTATTAAGATACGAGTAATTATTATACTGTACACGCATACACATGTGTGTAGTGAGTGTGTAGTGAGAGTGATAGTAGATGAGTGAGGTATGCGTGCGCATAGTTAGTTCCGATAGAAAAGCCCACGAGTGAGAGTGTCTCAAAGAACAAGCGAGCATAATCCATTTATATAGAATCAATCTTTTGTTATAATGTGTTATTAATTATATTTTGTTAAAGTGAAGAAAAAGAGTGGTGAAGTATAAACTTATTTTCATGATCCATCCTCATAAACTTAACAATATCATACCCTAATAATGCTAATTCCGTGGTATCTTTGGGACACGAATATTCGAATATCACCCAGAACACGATAATCGATAAACGCGACCAACGCATGTACAACCACACGTTAATCGTTCGCACGCGGTCGTACCTGTTGGTCTTCTCTAGATTTACTATACTTTTTCCAACAGTTGACAAATAATTCCTCTCGCTGTGGATACGTGTAATCAATTGCGAAAACATTTCTCTATTTATATTTGCAGCACAGAGCAAACACAATGGCTCACCGTGTAATAAGTCACGAGAGACTCGAATAACTTCCGCTCTCCGGTTTATGAAAGGGAGAAAACGACGAGGTAGAACGCCGTACAACGGATATGGGAACGACGGGACACGAAAAACAGACGATATCACGTTTATGCTATTCGTTATATTAGAGAATATTTCCCTCCTTTCTCTTTCTCTATTCTCATTCTCCTCTTTCTTCGCATTTTGTTACCACGATTTATTGTAGTCTCTTCTCCATCTTTGTCTTCGTCTCTCGGTATTTTCGCATTCTGTAGATCATCCTCGTGTTCTCCGCAGGGCATCCGCGTTACTTCCGGGGTGGCCTTTAGTCTCCTGGAATCTTGCAATCGCGAATTCCACCGCGAATGCAAGCGTCGGGTGAAACAGCTTTACGAAGTGTTTCAGTACCCGTGTCTTCTACCCCCGGTATATACCATGACCATGCTACTTCCGTTGCTGGGGTGCTTCTATCTTAACCTCACGTTCTCTTCTTTGTTTTTCTTTGATCCTTTATTAACGTTTGTTTCGTCGGTTTGCGTGTATTGATTTCCGTTTCTTGTTGCAGATTTTTTCCAGGTATCAGCAGCATATGTTTTGTTTACGTTTATTCGAGTTAGTTTTTGTGCTTCTGGTCGTTCTTCTTCTTTTCTCTTCTATTCTTTTGACTTTCTGTGCTTCTACTTTCCGGAATTAGTATTATTTTGTTATTATAATATTTGAATCTATTATTTTTCTATAGTTGTTCGTCCTCTATTTTTTATTTTTGTATTTTCTCGTGGAAGAGTGGAGAAATAGTACTTTTCCTGAGAAGAAATCTATTTTTCCATTCTTTCAACTCGTTACTCTTTCACCCTTCTGCTATTCTCCTTATCCAACGTTTTACCGTACCAACAATTCTACCCTTCTATATTTCCATCCCCGTGCTCTCTTCCATCCCTTCGTCCCTGTCTTTTCTCGCGGTACTTTCAGATACTTTCAGCCCGCAGGATGAAACCGAAGCAACGTAAGCACGCCACGAAAATTCCACATTTCTTTCCGCCCTAAAGAAGCAACATTCTCGAGAAGAAAATAAGAATTGCAAGGGTGAAATGGTTTGCGGGTATCTGAAAGGGGGACGGTTAACAAACTACACCGTTCTATTTCTAGTCAAAGAACGATACGTCCTGAAATTATATTACCGTTGCCCTGTTTTCCCATCAATCGTCATCATGAATTTACCCCGTAAGACGTGCATCTTTACGATGGTAGCTCGAAGGGTTCACTTTCACATCGAATCGAAAGTTTTAGACGCAAAGGATAGCTCAAGGTTCTTTGGAATTGAAATTTGAAATATCCATTTTGCTGAGATTAAATTTTATAATTGTAATTGCCTTCTAAGTGAATGATAATTAAATAAGACTATGGGTTAATGACAATAATTTTTTTTATCGATCTTTATAAATCCCAATCATTAACACTGGAACTACCAAATCGGTTAAAATAGCTGGTTCTTAATTTTTTCAAAAAATTATTAAATGTATAGAAGTTATACAGCTAATATTTTATATCTGTCTGATAAAACCGAAATAACCATATCGATAATCTTCTCGACCTCTCGAGATTCCTCTTTTTTCGAAGTACTCGTTTAATACATTGCGCTGTAATAATTTTAACAACGGTAATTCTAGTGTTAATTTAATACAAGCAATATAGGGGCGAGTACAATTGTTTTAATACTCGAACTATGGGAATTATATTTATTATATTTAAATAAACTGAATAATATTTTGGAAAAAGAGGAATCAAGGGATGAAAATGATGATGAATGAAGTAATTTAAGTTTTATGAGATTGAAAATGAATATTTACTGTCCAGTCCTTCTATCCATTTGGGAAATGTTTATGAAACATTAAAAACCGGTTATTTTTGTTATTTTGGGTGCTGTGGTAGTTTTAATGTGAATGTCTCATTCATGGGTGCATCGCCAAAAGGGCTTCGCCATGGATATTGATGAATTTGCAGCAAAAATTAATTGCGCTTCGGCTGTAAGGGAACGGCTAAAATTACGCTTTCTATGAAAAATAAAATAGATGGATCGGTTCTACGTTTAGCTTTTAAAAGAAGCAAAAAGCCAGACACTCAATTAATAGTCATAAAGATCTTATTGAATATTAAATTGTGATAAAACTTGAAATAAACATCGAGCTGCCTTCTCGCGTCAAAGGTAATGATTATATTAATCTACAAAAGGGAAGATTTATTTTTATTCTTCTTGATTTCAGAGGAAATGTGATCGAACAAAATATATCCTCTTCACGATCAGTCAAAAGATCCGTCGTTCTTCTTTTTCTTTCTTTTTCGAAACGATGGAAGCTTTGAACGTCATAATTAATATTCCTAGTAATTATGACAGGAAAACTCGACAAAGCGACCACTCCGATGAATTTCCCAAAGCTTCGAATATTACGAAAGAAAGACGATAAACACGAGACACGTTAATTAATTCACTAATTAAACCCGGAAATTTTTCAGACCGATATTATTCATCCAAGGTATTATAACGCCTTGAGACGTGAAATTCAATCCTTCCTCTGTTCCGTTTTATATTTTAAAAAAAGCTTTCCCTTTTTTATCTCCAATAAAAGTCAAACGTTTGAAATGCGAACAAAATATAAAACAGCAAGAAATTCCCCTGACGGCCGTCAAAAGTAAAAATGAAAATTCAATTTATTTGATGTCCAAAAAGAGGACGAGTTATTCGAAATTGCAGATGAAATACAGGTCAATACATATTTATAAATTTTTGTATATTTAATACCGGAAAACTTAATGAATTTGAGACAGAATTCATAAACTCTGTGATTCTCACCTGAACTACAGTCGCCAAAGGGCTTCTGTTAGCAGGATAATCAAGGCTATCTTGGTGTGCCCAAGCTAAGGGCTCGTAGGTGCTGTGATTTGCCTGAAAAATAGTCCAGTCACCACCAGGAAGTGGTCCCCAAGCTGTTTCTCCCGATCTAGTTAATCGGAGAATCGGGGAGGCCGCATTCAACTGAGCATCCTATAACAGAAAAAATACCCATTTTTCAATTTCTGCTGGAAAAGAGAGCAAATATTTATTCGAGTAAAATTTTATTTTATTTTATTTACTTTATGCAGAACACACGAAAACAAATAGGCGGGCACCCATATTGAATACATTTCCTGTGTCAGTCATTTACCCCTTTGCATTACGTATTACTTTCCCAAATTTTTGTAAAAAATATGGATATTAATCTTGTAAAATGTACTCCTCCTTGCCACCATAATTTAAATCGAAATTCAGTCAATCGCAAATTAGTTAATGTGAAAAACAATATCTCATTATACTTTCACGCATGGCGTATCCAGTGGAACTAATAATACTGCGTTACAAGATACATTAATTGTTATAAATATTAAATCAAACAGATTCTATAATCAGACGTCCTCGGCATCGGTGTGTTAGACAATAAACATTAAGTATTTTATAAAAGAGTATCCATTTATTTAAAATATCAAAAAGGGTCTCACGTACGAGACCAAAGTGTAACAACACGTTTCACCAATTTAATTATGAAATTATTAAAAGGAGATCGACAAATTAATAACTTCCACGAGAACAAATCCACCGTGTCTTGCAATTTCTCCTAGCAATCCTTTATTACTCTTTTTCTTCAAAATCTCCCATACAATTTCACTCTTTCCTCCTTATTGTTCGCAGAAGGAAGGTGGAAAAAAATCGGACGAAAGAATCCCCCTGACTTTTTACACGAAACTCGAACCTCGGTGGCTTAATGACCGGTAATATCTCCAGGGAATTACATCGGTGGCAGTTTTAGCGGTACGCATGTAAAGGACGGATAAGTCCTGAGAGATTAATATCACAGTCACGGTGGCACCGGTACGTGCGATTTTGTGCTTTATGCAAATTTATTCAACGGGACGCCAGTACCGGCAGCACCTTTCCGTGAACCGCTTAGCAGTATTTGTCGTGCTGCAAGTCCACCGTGATGCTTTAGGGTCGATGCTTTTATTACCCCCGTTTTACGAGGCCTTTCTTTCAACCTGCTTTCTTTCTCTTTCTCTCTGCCGCAATTTTTCTACGAAATAAAGTCGGCCGTTTCGTCGCTAGAACGGAGATTGCCAATCCAACTTTTTTTTCCTTGCAATCGCTCCTCGTCTCGTCGAAGACCTTCCGAACGTTCTCGAGTGATGAGACGAAATTTATTTTCCTTATGGTGAAAAACTACCAGTGATGGTGGTAATAGAAAAAGTAGAAATCTTCCTCTGCACGGTGACGATTGGATGTTTTCTTCTTAGTGAATTATAGTTTGGCAATGTTATGGGAGTTATCGCGGATAGATTTCATGATTTGGTGCGACAGGGAGTTTCTTTTGGATTTTGAAATGTCGAGTAGGATGATTTTATGGTGTGTTAGAAGTTCTACGTTTTCTCATTAAGGACGTTGCCAAAGACCAGTCGTTCTCAACCTACGAATACATTTTACCTATATAAGTTACCCATTTGTACTGTAAGAATTAGTTGACCAGCAGTACGCTCTTTTGCCCCGCCTCCCAAAAAATATGTTTAACTTCGAAAATTTATCTAAGTTAGTTAATATTGTTATAGAGAGGTAAGATAACGTTACGAAAGTTATACATTTTTTATCATTTTATATAACTGTTTGTTCATTTTTATTATTATCAGTCAATAAATATTTAATTCATTATCAATATAAGTGTATTTTATTATTTATTATATTTTTTAAGCCTATGATTTACTTTAAACATTTTTTACAACAAAATAAATGCCGCTTCTTGTACCGATTTTGTATGGAAATTATTTATGTGAATATTATCTACCAATTCTCGAAATTTAAAGAAAATTGTAAGAAAATTAAAATTGATAGACACTAAAACCTACATGAATTAGTATGAAATGTATAAATTAACATGCGTTCAAATAGAAATTAAAAATACTAATATTTTCAATTTTAGTACCGCAAAATGGGTGGAAATTTTTCGTATGCGTTCAGAATACTGTCAAGAATTTAGAAATAAATTTTACAGATGATCGTAAGAAAATTTTTTTTTGGGAACGTCCTTAATATTGAAGATGTTAAAAAATAATTCACGAGTGTCACTTGTTATTGTATGGCAAGGGGTTAAAGTGACTTAAACTTGACTGTTAACAGTCTTATCCCATCTTTCGATGAAATAATCAAAAGTTTCTTATATTCTCCATCTCCACGAAACATTTAAAGTTGCAACAAAGAAAATCTGACACAGCTGTCGCGATTTTAACGATTATTATCCCTAATTATCCACGTTGCTACTATCCACCACCGTAACGGCGAAGGCATTAAAAATTGCTTAAAATTACACAGGCCGATATAATTACAGTACTGTCAGAATCACTTGTAACTGACCTTCAACCTGAGATTGGTGTGTATGAAAAGAGGAAAGCCCTTGAGCTGTGCACCGACGAGACTCTCTTCAGCGGCTGGCGAGAAACCAACGATGCCGACGGAATATTCTCTGCAATACTTGTCCAGCAATTCGCGATTCCACTTGTCCATCTGCAGGTACTTATTCAGGTTCTCGAAGATCAGGACTCCGTAGCGACCCTTGTCGAGATTCGTCAATACGGGCAGAGACTTCCCAGCCACTTCGATTTTGTACCTGGAATCATATTCATTTACGTTAATAGACGTCGATGTCAAACGTTTATATTTATAGTAACATGAAGAATATTTATATTGTTTTTTGGTTTTAACTACTACGGTTATTAGATGTGTGAATTATTGAGATTATGATACAGATATCACGCAGGACAGATTTTTGAGACGACGAGGAATTAGGATTTGGATCATTCAATGAGGTGTATAATTTTTTAGATCCTGAAATATCATTGCTGTTTTAGAATTTAAGTAAAGTTTATGATATAATGGAAATGAAATTGATATTCGGCTCTATGTCACCTTGTCTTGCTCTATAATTTAGCACTGGAAGCTAGGTCGGTTCCAGACCAACAATATAATTCTTTGACACTTGATACTTGTATTTATGCAGACGATATATTAATATTAATAGCAATTGAAAATTTATATTTGTTTTTTACCGTGACAGAAAGCACTTGGAAATAATTTATCACTCTATGTTCGGAGCAACACCGATTAATATTCCTCTTGAAACTTCATCCATGCCATTTCAGCGTCTCATTTGATCAATGCAAATTTTCATCCACGCTAAAACTATTCATAAAAATAAAAAACATCGTTCCTGTTCGACGCGAGAATTCAATTTTCCCGATCGAAAGTACTACCAGCATTTAACACGTTCCACTCTCATATTTCGACGGGAAAATAAATTCTATATATTTCAATACATTCAAAATAAAAATGTGACCTAAATATAAAACACTGCCAGCCTCTCATCTGCTTTTACTATTTATCGTTTTCTTTCGCTCGATATACTCTTTTTTTTTTATAAATCACAAAACTTAGGTCGGCGATTCTCGCGGGATCGAACCTGTTAAAGTGTCGCCGATGAAATAAGAGTTGCCGATGAAAAATTTTCAGAGTCTCCGCGATATCTCGCGAATCGATGATTTTCAAACGTCCCTTCGAGAATTAAGACCAAAGGGACCAGAAGAAACTTTCTTCAACGTTATCGAGCCACCGATTTCTTTCTCAGATTATACGCAATAAAGTGAATTTAAAGCTTTTCAGCCGATGATATAAACCTCCCTATTTTTTATTCATCACCCTCGATACGATCGCCTTTCTTTCCCACTTTTTTCCCTTTTTCACGATGCACAATTCAACGTTCGTTGTTAATATTTCGACGTTTCCGCGAATGGAAAATCGTGCAACTTCTTCCGATGGATGTTTCGACAATTTCAATCCGTCGGTCGGGTTGGATATTTAAAACGAGAACGGCAATAAATATAAGGAATATGGAATATCGATGGAAGAAACCGGTAGAGCCTGTACAACGCCGTTTATTGTTAAACGATAAAACAAGAACAGTTTTATCGAAATCCCATTTATACAGCGTCTAAAAATGGTTTCGAGCAGAGTACAGCAATTACGCGAATAGTGTATTTTTATATTTTTCCGGCCAACTCTTTTTCTTTTTATGCTCCCTCGATTCCGTGCATTTATTTACTCGACTTTTTGCCTATTATTCCACCTAAACTCGGTATGCCCAAGTGTTCCGGAGCGTTAACGATTATCTGAATTTTTGCTTCACCTCTGTTCTTTCGGGGACAAAGGAATTTCGAGATATTGCATCGATTTTTAAACGATAAAAATGTCCTTTTTCCATAAGAATTGTGGTTCTTCTGAATTTTTTATTTTAACAATAGGACTACCAAGACAATCGGTATTACCATTAGTTGTCATTCTTTTTTTAATTTGTAAAGTTGATGGAGGATCCATTCGGTAAATAATATATCTGTGTCTTATGAAACCTAAATTATTTAATTTATTATCTTTGTTACCTCTTGATTTTTCTTTTTGGTTCAAACTCGCATTTTGCAGAAAAAAAAAATGTAAAATCAGCGTAATAGGAAAAAATAGAGGACGATATTATCAAAAAGTTATTAATACACACGAAATTTTTGGCACTCGCAATATCACACTCAATTGTAATGATATTTTGAACAAGAATTTCAAAAACGCGCAAAGATAATTTAATCTACGGAGTGCAAAAGGATTGATATCATACGCGCGATAAATTTTTTGCAGCTCCGTTCAATGAACTGCTAATTTGATTGACCGGTAGCATCGGCTTCGCTTTTAGCCGCACAGAACCGGTCATCGACTTCAATTGCGAATTTTTTGCACCGTACGCCGTGCAGCTTAATTACATTAATGCGCAAAATGCCAGTTTGAACCGGATAAGGGATGGTCGAAATTCTCTGATGCTAAGTAATTACAATGCTAGTGTCGGTTAAGTGCAACCAGGCTAATGCAATCATTTTTCAGGTCGCGCTAACCGATTTTCCAAAATTTCCCTGTATTTTTGCAACCTCGCTCGAAATGAGACGTTCCTCGTATAAGTGTGACACTGTTATTCCTTTAGAGATAATGAGATTTGTAACAACTTTGCAATTGCAAATTGTGTCGTGAAAAGAATCTCTTTGAAAGGTCAGCTTCAAAATGGTGGTAAGGGACTTCAATAAAACAGAAAATGACGTGAAATGTCATGCGAAGAAATGAGTGCGAAGTAAAAAGTAGTGGACTCTTCTTTGCAGAAAGCATTTTTGCTTTTGTACTTTTCTGTTTTAATTTAATAAATATGCAAGAACAACTGGATTACAGATGGTTTGGGTTAGGTAATTTCATTGTAAATTTGATAAATTTAAAAAAATGACCTTTGTTATCTAAATAATGCAAAATTCCCAATAATTATACACTGTATCCTTAATTGACCCACCTAAGACTGCAGTTTCTACATGAAATTATTATAACAATTGAAAGCAAAGTAATGTACAACAAGAACAGTGATTCCATCAGCGTAGATCTCATTTGAATCTCCATTACCTCTTGCATATTTTTGTTCAATTTTTATTTCATATTCCTAATGGTTTTGACTCCAATAGAATTGTAGGATCAAGGCGAAGTAACCAGATCACTTAAGCTCGAAATACTGGACAATAAGAGCAACGATCAATAGAGTCAATATGAAATTTTAATTACTATTAAGTGTTATTCATTCCATGTTCCAGTTAGAGGATTTGATTAAAATTCCTATTACTTCTAGCAGATTTTTGTTAAATTATTATTTCATGTATCATATCCTCGATACTTCGGAATTCATCTAGATAAATGTATAGATCCTAGGCAAAATAGTCATAGCAGATAAATCCGAAATGCAAAAGGAAAATATCCACAAGGTGTCACAGAAACCAACACTCAACGTCATTTAGAAGGACCATTGAAAATTTCGATCTTCGAGTATGAAAAGTAGCTTAACGATGATCGTGTCAATGAACAACACCGCGTAAAACTGACGACAGACAGTTCACAACGGTACCAATAGAAAATTGCCGTCGACTAACGAATGAATGCCGGATAATTTGACGAAGTAATCGATTCGATAATTGGTAACCGGCCATTAACGACGAGTTAGCAATTTACGGAGCTAACGAACTGTCATAACGAACCTCGACGTGGTTCTTTTGTTCTTGGCCGACAATTGACCGGTTGCACCGATTGCCGTTGCATGCTTGAAACGACCGAAACTAAGCGACGTCGGTCGACGATCAAGAGTAAAAAATTGACACTGGGAACTCGATGATTTCGGGTCATTTTTTCGATGAGAGTAATTACGTTCTTTCTTCTTTTCCTACGAATGACCGATTGGTATCTAGGGTAAGCTGTATTTAATCTAAAATGTACGCAGTCGACATCCATCAAAACGTCGAATAGTAGATTCGCATGATTTAAATTAAATGAAGATTAACCTAAATACGACTGCCTCATGAATCTTCAGAAATTATCGAGGAGTTGTCAGATTTAATGTACGGTCGTTGTTTTATTTTTGACATTTTTGGATATGATGATTTTACTAACTTCGTTGAGGATCTATAGTTTTAAATACAGATTTGTAAATTTTGCCGCCACACAGATGTTTAATACGTGTTTAAATAAGAATAATTAGGAAAAATCCGTAGATATGTCTAGCTGAAGGCATTATCGTTGAAATCGGTAAGTAATTTCTTATCTGAACAAAACAGTTTTATTTATTTTCGCAAACTTTAGAGCAACAAAAATTTTCAAACAGGCTATTGTTAAATCTCTGTATGAAAATATCTCCAAGGCATTCTAAATCACAGCTTTGTAGTCAAGCAGTAGAAGTATTCAAGATATCAATAAGTATTCATGCTTCATCGAACAATACCAAGAAAGTTTCTACAATTAATCATAATATCTATCCAAAATGGGAGATTCAAGCGAGGCAGCCATCGTTGTAAATTGCCGACAATTCCAATGATTTATCCGTTGGAAATTTATTTAAGTACGAACTTCAGGTGACCGACTGAGCCGTACATTCGAGACTTTCCAACGATGTATATTAACTATACAGATTAATACGTTCCGTATTAATTAAAGGTCGGCACGGCTCACGTGCCGTTATTAACAATTCCATTTTCTAGGTGAAACCCATTAATACGTTTCACGTTATATTCCACGGTTCCCGGGATTAAACAAAATCGATAGCACTAGCTTGTTAAAATTCCCTGGGTCCTTTCTCATTAATCGGTTCACCGGTCTGCCCTAAGCATGAGTTGTATCTAGTTCGTATAAACTTCTACCGTTACATAATTATTAATTAAGCCGGGAATAAAATCGGATGGAATTATTACAGCGAGTCGAGAAGCTACCGCGGCTTTGGGATCATCCGGCTTTATGGAATTTTATTAAATCGTACCTTCGGTGTGACTTAATCAAATTAATACGTCATTTTTCTTACACGCGAATGTAATGTTAGCGGATGGCCTGTCCATTTCTATGATTGCAGTCCTTTCTATTTTAACGTGCACGGATAAAATGTACTTATGTGTCGTTTCTTTTCTTTTATTATTTTCTTTTTAAATCTTGATGTATTCTTTTTTTTTTTCGTTCATCTTCGAGAGTATTAAATCCCGGCTAACGAATTTCTCAGGAGACACGTTTAATTTCGCAGAGCGATGTTGCCTCTGTGAGGCGAAGATTCAAAAAATCTTCTCTCCGTTCAACTTCGTTGGAAGGACGTCGCGTTGCAAAATGTCCCTCGAAGTTTCGCCGTTAATTAATTAGGAACTTGGCTGAGGAGAGGACAACGGTAGTGTTCGTAAATCGAGCGAGTTAGGCGCAAGTTTCAATCGGAGATTGAGTGACGGATTTCTTTTTAAGTGCTTAATATCGGATCGAGTTTTAATGAGAATAATTAGCGATATGCGTTTTAATCTAATCTCATGATTTTTGAAATATTTATCGACTGTAATTTATTAATTCTTCAGAATTCTTTCGAAAGTGGAAAAGCTTGTTTCTTGATAAGAAATTTGTTCCATCTTCAAATAATAGATTGATAATTGTTCTCACAAAAGCACATAAGTGGAGATTAAGGTTTTTATCAAAACTATTCTTAACACTAATTGTACTATAATTTTATGGATAGTTGTTTTTACTTTAACAGACTCTGTGACCAGTTATGAAATAAAAGAATAATTTTCTGAAGGAAATACGGAATACTGTCAACTTAACACTTTACCAATCGATATTTTTTTAACATCCTACCCCCTTCTAACCGATCACTTGGTCACAAATACTTCCTTGGTACAGATATCTATTCGAAAATTACAAATTCTCATCACTGAATCCTTAACAGAGATAACCGCAATGATAACAAATAATTTATTAATTGGAGTGGCAACCAATTAATTAGTTAAAAGTTCAAAGGCGTTGGGTTCGAAAAGCCTATTAATAGGCTTCCGGTCGGTAAAGTGTTAATTTAGAAACTATGTGCAATAAATCTTTACTTAATAGTACAATAAATTATATATTTTTATTTCATTGACTTTGCCATCGAACATTAGTGTTAAGGTAATTCACAGTTCAATACAAAACAGATCTTCAAAACTCCTCACAGTCTCTTTTCCTTAAATATAAACAAATCCCACTAAAACCGTCACTTCAAATTCCCACAACTTCCTCCAACAAAACTCAATATATCCTCCAATAAAAAAAATAAAATTGAAAATTCAGTTACAAAAGTCATCGACCCCTCTATTGCATTCCTCGCCACCCCAAAATCATTCAACTCACGATCTCCCTTCCATCTCAAAAAAGGTCCCTTTGTCCGAATCATTGCTATTCCCATTTGTTCACTAACAATCGACGTCGTAGCGCAACCCCAGGAATTCCAATTGTTCATCGCAACTATTACTACCGCGCTGCTTCTGTCAAATAATTAATCACCGAGTGTTTGTTCTCTCACAATACATTCACCGCGAACCCGAAGCATTCCCACTTTGGATACGTTAATTCAATTAACGCTACAATATTCGCAAACCCAACGTGTTCCGAGGGTGCGCGATTACCTTCGAGAATTGCTTCGTGCAACTCTTTCGCATTTCCTTCGGAATATTCCCGAGTGAAACGGAGGACTAGAAGGGTCGTAGGTACGGGAAAATCCGTCAGAGAGGGACGCAGGGCCCCGAGGAGAAATAATTTACCCCTGGGGCGTGTTCCAAAGAACTCCTACTCGCCTCGTAAATTCAAACCGACGTGTGCCATTCCCCCCCACAGCTTTTTTTTTTCTCGACCTGAAAAGCTCCCGGGCTGGGAAAACAACTTCATAATTTTCAGAATCCTTCCCGGCTTGACGCATTCGTAAGTCACGTGGATCTGACAGAGGGTGGGTGCTTTTTTTCTCGTCTTGTTTTCCGGTGGATGTGCGTCTGTTTTTCTGTGATTTATCCATCGATCCGTATCAGTGAGACGTTGATGGTGTAGAGGGTGTAGGTTGTAGACTTAATACATTTCTGGGGTGGCTTGTGCTTTTTGGTTTTATCGTTAGGACGATCGTAACCATTATCTTACTGATATTTCGCTTGGACATATGGATTGTTTCTGTTTTATGGATTGTCTCGTTAATGTTTCATTGACATTTTGATAACGCAAAGAGTGATTTGTATCGTTATTACTTTTCGGGAGTGGTAGTTTTTTTTTACTGTGTCGTGGAGACAACGTTTGAAATATTTGCTAGAAAATGAAGCAAGTAATAATGATAGTTAAGGCAAAAAAAATGTTTTTTATTTATTTATCTGGCAGGATATTTAGGGTGGAGTTCATATGAATGATTAAAATCTGGACAGTATATCAAACCTGAGGTCTACTTTGTGCAATTAGGAGTAAATATGTATTTTGCTTTTAATAAATTTATTCGCGCTGTAAAAAAGGAATGATATTTCATCTCGCTTTACCTAATATCAGAGTGCATCTACTGAAATCGTTTCTCGATAAATTCACAGTTAAATAATTGCAAGATAATTCAGATAACAAATTCTAATTATTGAATCACTAATATTTTTCATAATACGAAGTTGTACTTGCTCATGTCGACACGGCGATAACTATAGCCTGATGCAACAATTCAATTTTATTTTTCACCACGTATAATTTTATACGTTGGCCTTTTTCCGCATATTTCCAACATCGACCATCAGTTTCACCGTGTAAAATGAAATTCGAAAAATCCTATTAAACCTTATCGATATCCGACAATGTAAAACAAGAATGTAAAGCGACAAATCGCCGAGAGTCGAAAGAACGCGCGACAAAATTCTACATCAAAGGTGATAATTCAAGGCTGAATTCCATTGCGAATGTGTTCGCACAAACGGGGATTTTGTGGAAAAACAGAAAAATCTCTGCCGGTGGCAACGATTTCACGCGATCGTCCAACATGTGGCGGAATTTTCAAGAATTTCGAATTTCACGCGTTGTCCGCGCCAGCCGACCGAGTATTATGACGAAATCCCATTGTTTCTACGGGGGTCGCTGAAGTTTTTGGCGAAAATAAAACCGCGGCTGGGAAAGAGGAGGGGGTTGGGGCTGGGACGAGGTTTAAGCTCGCGCGGAAAACGCAGAGTTTTCGTTGAAGATTTGCAGCCGTGTCGCGATCCTTTAGCATTGCAAAATGTTGAATTAACCGGTGCCCAGAGAAGTTCTTGAATCTTTCATTCTCTAGAAATACGAGAGTATTTTCACGTACCGGGACTTAATCGAAATCGGGCTTTTTCTTTCTCTTCATCGGCAATTTCGATTGGAATGAGAATTAAATCTGTTCGAAAAAGGACAGAAATCGTCAGACTGTGCGGTAGAAATCTGATTGTTGTTAAAAAGTTAATACTCGATCTGCTAAGGTGGTCAAAACTTGTAGTCTTAATTATTCTATTTATTAACTTCCGATTAATTTCCATTTAAATCATATTACTTGCACTGAATGATACGAAATTTTATAACTTATCGCGCATTTTCATTTATCTTGTTTGGATTTCTAAACGAATTTTTAAATCTCTTAACTTCGAAACTTTATACCTTTATATTTATATTATAACTGATATTTGAAAAAAAAATTCAGCTTTAGGCCACTTTGCATCATCACAGTCACCCTATACACGCAAAACGGCAAAAATATGCAAAAAGTAGTAACAAGGAGGATCGAACTTGCGTTTTCCACTCAAGAATTAATTCCGGTCTTTGTTATTTCTTCATACATCAACAATTTTCTTCAAAGTGCTTATTTAGCCAAACAATTGATAAACTTCGCAAACGGTGTCATGGAGTTTTGAATTATAGACTCCAAAAGATTTCCCATTACAAACTGACAGGAAGAAAATTTCTTTTGAAATCTTCACCTACAGAAATTCTGTACAATGAAAAACATCGATACAAAGAAGACATTTAAACATCAGGATAATTCCTCGACCAGCTGAATCTTCACGTTAATGAACATATTTTGCGTATTCTCCCATTGATAAGCTTGTAAAGGATGAAAGTAGACAAATCCTCGTTGCAGTTTCATCATTAACGAAGTTCCCTCTTTATTAATTCTCGTCTGGGTACTCTTAACGGAAGAACGACAATTTATTCTTTGACATTCGAACTCCTTGCATTACGTAAGTTTAACGAGAGAGTCCGAGAAAAATCCGATTACGTCGAGTGGCAGCCAACGACGCGTTTAAATTGTTTCGCTCGAAAGTTAAATTCACAGGGATGTTCTACACGTGGATAGAAAATAAAAAAAAAATCGCAGACTTCACGGACCGATTACTTCGGGAGTGGTTTTCACGGAAATTCGCGGACTTTTTAAACTCTCCCGCGCGCGCGAGTTTAAATTCCGCGAAAGTAATTAAACCAGGAGTATCGATGCATTCCAACGCGGATCTCCTCGTCGGAGGGAAAAGCGTGTTCGGTATTCGCTCGTCGGAGGTGTCCGATATTTCTGCGATTTTGCAAACCGTTCGTTGCCCAGATTTGCAGTATTTTCCTACTGGCGATGTTTGCGGATCTAGGATAGCAACGAGGAAGTGGGAAGAGAAAATTCGACCGTGTCATTTGTCGGGCGATATCTTTTCGCTGTTGTCAATCGAAGTGCCGTTTGAAGAAGAGGGAAATGAGGGAGATGGTGGATAGTTGAAGAGAAAGATTGGCGAGGAAGAGATGAAAGATGGAAGGAAAGTATATAGGAAGAGATAGATTAGAGGAGAAAAATGGAGGAAGAAAGGAGGCGAGAAGTACCGTGCGGCTCGTCAAGCTTGTCACCTGGGCGGCGGAGCTTCTCGTTTTCAACCGCCTATTCGTACCATTTTGTTTCTTGGAGTCCACTCGCTCAGCCTCTTGAAGGAAGCACCCGACAAAGTCGTAGCATTCAAATATTCTTATTAGTTTGTCTGGAGGAGCGAGACATTGTATTACATTGTTGTCTCGTCGCGTGCTTCGTTTCATCAAGGAGAATCTCCCCATGTGGTGGGGGTAATTCTGCCGGAGTTTATTCTGTTTTCACTATAGAGATGTAGAAATCTGGTGCCTACGCCGATGTCCTCACTGTCGCCACCCAAATCGCGTTGTCTCCCTTGCTTCGATCTGCAGCGTTCTCTTTCTTCGTCTTTTAGTTCGATTTGTATGCGTAGCTCTTTTAACGAATCGCGAGGTAGAACGTCAAGTGCCTTCGTGTACGTGTGAGAAGAGGCATTGAAGCAGACTCTGCCGAAACTGGCCTACCTCCCAGGTGCCAAGTTGCCCGAGCCGCACTGTATATGTAAGGTCCGTAGAAAAAAGAGTGACCATGCGGTAACCCTTCGTCATAGCTCCCCAAGTTTAACCTTTGAGACACGGAAATTTGAGAAATTGAAATGATCCACGTTGCACAGTTTATTTTTTTGTTAATTGAACAAAGTTTGTTTATCTCTATTACTACCATGTATAGTCTGACAATTTAAAGATGGCTTGGCAAAAGAATACGGGTTTGATTCACGAAGAAAATATCCATGTTGCATTTTTTGAGCCGAAGGAGTATAATACGAGAATGCTACGACTACGTGGAGTGTTTGTTTTAGGAGAATGGGTTTGAGGATTCCGAAAACGAAATGATAGAAATAGACAATAGAAAATGAAAGGTTTCGCCGCTCCCTAGCCATCTTTCAGTTGTCGGACTGTATATTCACGCATTAAAAAAGTGGAACACTTAATACTGCTGTGCCTCAAAAATTATAACTCATTCACAGCCAGGGAAATGAAGCAAATATCACCTTGTGCGTGAAACTTTGATATGAGAACATAAAATTTACAGAGTTATTAAGTTAATCAACTGAAAATAGAATCTCGATATTTATAATGATATAAAGAACAGTTTTAAAGCTATTATTAAGTTATTCACTCAAACTTACAATGCAAGTAGGAAATATCTCGTACATTACAGTGAACGAGTTAGGGCAGTGCCATCTCCCCATGATTATTCTTTTCCACGACCTTTTCCTTAAGTTCTTTCATAACAATGTACCGCTCCAACCTACATATACATAACCAAATATACAGAGAAGAAGTTCACAAAAGAACAATTTCCGATACGAGGAAAAAAGCCTGAACGAGGATGCATACAGAGAGTACCAAAATCAGAAAGAAAAAGAAGAAGGCGTAATCCTTACACTATCACGAAGACCGAAAATAGAAAAAAAAAACGGAAAGAGAGGTAGAATTGCAATCAGAAACCGTAACAAACGGAGAAAGATAGTAAAAGAGGAAAAGGCAGGGAAGGTAAGAGCAGATGCAAAGTCGGAAAAAGAGGGAAGCCATCAGACAACGCGATCCAAAGGACGGCCAGAGGCCTGAAGAGAAGAAGAAAACCAGCCAGTACCCCTTGGCGGAAGAGTAGCGTCGCAGACGAGCTGGGCAAACACGATTTACTCTCGACACTCGGAAAAGGACTTATCATCCTGGCTGGCTGATGTCCCCCTTCTTCGTTGAACGACGAAAGACGAAAGAAGGGACGAGGGCTGGAAGCCGCGGAGGAAAGAGGCAGTCGAGGCAAACGAGGAAAGTCCTCGTCAAGAGGATTTCCAGGAGTATTCTACGGAATGAAGAAGGATGATGTGAGATGAGGAGGAGAATAAGAAAATACGGTCTAGCAGGGACGAGGCGAGTCTCTACGTGACCAAAAAAAAACCTCGGCCTCCTTTAAAACTCCGTCCTATGAAATCCGAGCTGCCTCACTTTTCTTCCCTGTTTTCCAAACTTTACGCTGAGAAACTCTACGCTTAACGAGGCAAATCCGTACGAATATTTCTCCAATCTGGCAGGAGCCTTGCTTTACCGTTCGCCAAAGAAGTCTCGTTCACGAAATGGTCCACGGTGGCGAAAACTTGGGCGGAAATCGAAGTTCGATTTTGGATTGATCCTTTCGATGGCTTTATTTTTTTGTTTGACATTTAGAGGGAATTAATTTGACGACATTAAAATGTGTCATGGTGTACGATTAAACGTTGTTAATCCTTAGTTGACGCTGTGAAGTTAATACTGTATTAACACTTTACCGAACGGAAGTCTATTAATAGGCTTTTCGGACTCAATGCCTTTGAACTTTTAACTAATTAATTGGTTGCTACTCCAATTAATAAATTATCATTTATCATTGTCGTTACCTTCGTTAAGAACTTAGTGACGAGAATTTCTAATTTTCGAATAGATATCTGCATCAAGGAAGTATTTATGACCAAGTGATCTGTCAGAAGAGAGGAAGATTTAAAAAAAATACCGGTAGGCTTTTCGAGCCTAACGCTTTGCACTTTTAACTTATTAATTGATTGTCGCGGTAAGTAACAAATTGTTATTTATCATTGCGGTTTAGTATGCCAAGGACTCACAATGAGAATTTGTAATTTTCGAAGAGATATCGATATTAGGGATGATAAAAAATACCGGTCGATAAAGTATCAATATTCATATAGTTAATGCACACAGTGTTATCGAAGCTCATCTATTTATATATAACTATAAATTATTTTTCTTCTGATAGACAAAGTACAATATAACATTCTCTTCCATGCAGCCTCTTATTCTTTTTCGAAATGTATTTCAAAAAATACAACTCAACAATACTTTCACCAGCGTGAAAGAAACCTCTCTCATCGTTCCTCTAAAATTACGAAGCCTCCCAATGCCATCTCTTCGCGTACTTTCGAGCGTATCGAATTCTTTCTCTCGCATTGTCAAGACTTGGCTGCGTTTCTACGATTTACATAATGCCACTTTTCTCGCGGCTAGGCTAAGCTCAGAATCACCGTCGAATTATACGCGTGCAGGTTGTGCACACGAACAGGAACATCTCATTGGAAAGAAATCTAATTCGAACGGATCTGCCACAGCTGGTCCATTGTGCTCACTCACGACAGAAGGATTCACGGATTCACGTTCGTGCATTGTCAGGAAGATCCTCGCGAATTCTGCGATATATATAGATATATATTTATTCTTTTGTGCCAGAAAAGAGTGTAAAGGGTGAACGAGCTGAAAATAAAACCACTCGGAGCAACTCTCTACCGACCATTTCTCGACGATCTTTCAATACGTATATATTGCGACTGAACCGGTACCGCTGATGATTCTTATCTGAATAGAAATCCAATTATTCTGTAAAATCGATTCCAACTTTCACGATTGAGTATAATAAACGGCGCTAAAGCGCTCACGACGTTGGGAGACTCGGGAGAATCATGTCTCTCTGGAGGAAGATAATACGATTTTGGAAAGTTCGTGGGTCATCGTCTTCCCGAGGTTATAGTTTTAATTTAAAGTGAATAGACAAGGATTTTGTATCTTTCAATACTAATACTTTGGTGTTATGCTAACGAAATATGTTATTAGTTTAATTTATCTGCATGTAATCCGGACTTAAAGTTGAAGAAGACTAATTTGCTTTTGAAGTCTGATAGATCTTTGTAAATGAAGGAATTTTAGAAGAGAACTTTTCTGCTGCAGCTCATACTCATCTATATTTAATAAATTAAACGCAAGAGAAATTGTGGACAACAGTTTCAATTCCTTGCATTGATTTTCTGCAGGTGGGGAATATTATTGAATAAAAATAATTATATATTTTTAGGAACACTTGCGTCATATAATCTTAAATATTTCTCACAGTAATTCTAAAATTACTGTTGGGATTTGACAATTTTTACAGTTCAAGATTTGTCTACAATTGTACACCAAATGATGGTGGAATTAAATTCCAGAATATAAAGCATAAAATTATCTTCTGAATTCTCATGATAATTTCCTCCCTTTATCAGTCTCTATTCGTTGTCATACTTTTGGAAATTATTAACGTTCAAAACAGGACGAAGTTTTCCGGCTGCTCGTTACGACACGATCGTTTGCGGAGTTACACGGAAATTCTTTTCCTACCGTGGACACCAGTCTGAATAGCGTTTAATTTATTATCCAATTTCGTGAGATTAATGCGCGAAAAAACGTAGGGCAAGGAAGCGAAAATTTTCGCAAGTGTTTTGTACCCTGTATCGGCATCGAAAGCGTGCATTGCTCCGGTGAGATACCATAAGAATTCTATACCTGGCTGATAATCATCTTTAATTATTCCCACATGCTTGTAATTTTAATGGAAATGTCCGATAAAAGAAGCTGTTCGGGGAATTCACTCGTTTTTATTCGCATTGTCAAGAATCCCAAACGAACTTCACGGAATAGATGCATGTTTATTCTTTCATGGCATAATAAAATACAAAGAGACAGAGAATGAAATCTGTTATTCTACCTTTGGATTTTATCAACGTCTGCAAATATTCCTCCTTTTATCTACGACAAACATATTCTAGTTTTTCCCACAATGTTTATTTATTATGGTAATCGAACAAACTAAAGGATTTGTAAGAGTTGATACAACGTTTTTGATTTCACGAATATATCGTTATTTCGTTTATCTCCACAGCTTGGAAAATATATTCCAAGAGACTTTGCACGGCTCTTCGGAGTATTTTCGAAGGTTTGTTTTTCTTGCAGCTTTGACGCAACATCACCTACAACAAAGTTCCTCCATCCCTCTAAATGGAACGCTTTCACTTAATCGCTAACAATAACGTACCACCCCGGACGAACAAAGTTTCGTCGTAACGATCGCCGACCAACCGAACGTACCTCGCACGTACAGCGACCTCGATAAATGGCGAGTGAATGGGATAGCTTCTCTACGCGTATGGAATGTCTGTGTAGAAATCAGAAAGCAGGGTGGATATTCTTGCCGTTGGTTTTTCTACTTTTACCTTTGAATGGTATGTTCACTTTGCTGATGATTCGGTTTTAAATGTTACGCGAATTGTTGAGACTGATGTGCATGTCTGATATATTCTTTTTCCGAGGTAGGGTGAACATGTTCCTGATCATTATTTGGATGATTTATTTTTGGATTATTTTTGAGCCTTTATGTTACTGTAATTTCGTATTGTTGGTTTTGACTTTGATCTTTTAACACTAAACCTACCAAGGCGGTCAAAAGACCGATTCCAAAATATTTTCTAAAAATTATCTAAATTCATAGAGTAGCCATGAAGTAAATATTCCACTTCTATCTTACAAAAGCAAAATGAGTTAATTAATTATCTTCTTTATCTCGCCACTTCTCTTTGTGTAAGGTCGTTATTGAGTATACTTAGATTTTAGTAGATGTAACGTCGGTAGGTTTAGTTTTAATGAAAGTGGTAAAACTTTAGGTCAGCTTTGAGCAATTGACACTAATTATAAGATATATTCTTGTCTTGTGACACAATTTTTCCGATACTACGAGTGAAACGATACTGATTGAAAATCCTAATTTAACTCTTTGCATTCTGAGTAATTTTTATCATGATCTTTAAGCTACTCGATTATTTACAATAGATGCTGGTGCTCTATGAAAGATGGAAAATCTTTGTCATTAAAATTAACACGTTTAAAAATATATGGGATCCGACGATCTCATATACATATTCCTATAAAGAACTTATTGTTAGGAGGAGAAAAGTCATCAGGAGGGGACATTGGTGCAGCGATTTCTGTGTTAAGCAACTCTGTCAAGGAACACTGTGACGATGGGTCACTGCTTCTCTCATTCTTTCCACTATCCTACAATCATATATTTCTAAATGTCACTTTAGCGACGAGAATGGAATTTCGAGAAAGATCTCCATCTTAAAGTGTCGCTGCTGTGGAGACAACAAAGTGCAAAAGAGTTAAATAACAAAGTCTATTCTATTACCCTTTTTTATCACAATGAAACCATGAGCTAAAAGAACAGGTGCAGAGCTACGATTGTACATTCCTGAGATTCATGGAGAAAAGAGAGATTCCATGGAGGGGATGCCCTGATAGTACACCATTTACCGAGCTAACTGTACGTCTGTACGGGCGCACATACGCTCGCTCTTTTGACGATTGAACCTGACGTCGAACTTCGCCAGTTTCGTGAAGTTTGTCCTTCCATTAATCGGCCAAGGTCTCCGAAGTGTCTCTTCGCTTGGTCAAACGTTATCTGTCAATATTCGTAGGTATACCCGAGGCTGCCGCGCGTTTATCGACGATGATGCAAATCACACTGCCGTGAGACCGTTATGGAAAATGGCTCGAAGCTATATGACCGGGACAGATAATCGATATTCGTATTTTCAAATACAAACCGGACCGAAAGCAGATTTACGATGCATTTTTATAGTGGCAAAATTTCCTCCCGTTTCGTATCTTCTTCTTTGGGTCGTTGAGGGAGGAAAATGTAGAGGTATAAAATTTGGAACGAATCGTGTCGTTGCACTTTCAACGTTGCATCGTTAATCAAAATTCGTCGAGAAGTGTTTTATTCTTGGTACACGTTATCAAATCTGAGATGTATTTCCATCCATGAAGCAATATTGGATGCTAATATTCATGTTTTATGTGCAGAATTTTAAAACATGTTGCATAAGTAGGAAAATATTGTTATTACGAAGTTAAAAATACTTTCAATCCACCTTAAGTATTTTAGCTTTGAAATTGTGATATTCGAGGTTTTTTTCTATCTTGAAAACTTGCAGGGAAAAAAAGAAATAACAGCAATAACCATGAAACGCATCCGTGATATACGAGCTGTAGCTATTTGGAGCTTAATGGGCGATAACAGCGAGCCGTTTTCACCAACGAACTCTATCCATTTTACGGATTTTACGATTACGCCTCATTTTCTTCGGCGATACAACCATGCCATCGAACTTTACCAATTTCATTAAGTTTCCTCGATACAATTAATACTATTCCAATGCATCTGAACTTGCAAAATCGATTAATCCTCCCGTAAAATCCTGTGACCTTTCCCCTCCTCAACTCCTCTGCAACATCTTCCTAATTCCACCGATACTCTCCATCTCTCTCTCTCTCTCGCCGTACAAATAAAACATTTAACGTCCCACGGTAGAATCGTGTTTAAACATTTATCGAAACAGCAACGGAAATCGGAATTTATAATCGGGACCGATATTTCGGCTACCCCTGAGGCATCGCCGCGCCACTTCCGTTCTCCAATAGACCTTCCTCCGCATCAGTGACCTCAAAGCCGAACGTTTACTAATCTCACGGAGCAATACACTCGGAGTCTGTTGATTCCATTAATTGGCCAAGCTTCTAGCAGCTCCTGGTCTCGATCGACATTATCGTTCCGCAACGGGAACGCTATCGGACGTTGCAACGTTTATCGTCGACAATGCAAATCACGCGGCATCGACGAGCAACATTGGTACCGGCGAACTGTAAGCATCAACAATAGCAACTCCATCGTACCGTTTCGGGAGCAAGTCCCAAGTGGTTCGATTAATCGATATCGTCTGTACGTTTGTACGATCTAACCGCCGAATATAACGAAGGAAAACCGTCGATCGCGTTACTCCGCGCCGACACGTTCGACGGAATCGGGTCGTCGTTTCGACGGACGGGGGAGGAATCGATGGAGCCTCACCGAAGAGGAGACCCGACAATTCCATTAATTCCACGTTCGTTCAAGGCCCTTTCATCTACGTCGAATCTCATTAACTTGGCGGCGGCGACGGTGGCGGGCTATGGCGTCGGTGGTGGTGTCGCCGTCGAGGACGTGGTCCCACTAATTTCCAGCTACGTCAACAATGGACAGCGTGGATTTTAAATTCACCCTGTACTCGATTTGCATTTCGAGTTGAAAGGGAAAATTGAGGTGTAGAGAGGCACGGTGCGTGTGACTTTTCGTAGGTCGTTTGAACTTTAGGGGATGATATTGAATTGTATTTGTGGTTTGAGAGATGATTCATTTTGTATATTAATTTTTGTAATGATTAGAGCTATTTTTAAATATGTCGTTGTGAAAATAGTGGATAGAAAATTCGGTTATATTAATTTATTTGATTTAATTTTACTAGCGTTGAGTGGCATGAGATGGACTTTTCGTACTTCTTTAGACGTTTAAGGGATGATATTGCGGTTTAAGGGAATGATTCCTTTTGCGTATTAAACTTTGTAATAATTGGAGCAATTGTTAGATACGTAGTTGTGAAAATAGTGGATAGAAAATTTGGTTACATTAATTTATTTGATTTAATTTTACTAGCGTTAAGTCGCATGAAATGGACTTTTCGTACTTCGTTAGATGTTTAAGGGATGATATTGTGGTTTAGGGGATGATTGCTTTTGCGTATTAAATTCTATAATGATTGAAGCAGTTTTTAGGTAGACGGTTGTAAGGATAGTGGAGAGAGAATCTGGTTACATTAATTTGTACCCAGGCAACATCTCCGATGCTCGCTTTATGAAAATGAAGTTCTTCAATATTCAGAATATCGGACGTAACCGCGTTAATTTGGATTTAAAATTCTTCTCATATTCCGTCCGCGTTTCATGGTAGAACAAAATCGTAATTCCTATGAGCTTTCGCAAAGTCTGCTTGGCATATCCTACGCTGGATGCTTGTTTTTCGCAATAACTTCGTTATTCCAAAAATATGTGATATTCGTTTAACAAGAACATTTGGAATAATTGCTCGTAGACCCTTCCATTCTTCCTTAATAAGCGTAACCGCGAAATTTAATTGTTAATTGCACGGAATATTTGAAATGCAGGATTCCTGTTAAGAAAATGCAACCACGAAGTTTAATTACTTATTACATGGCGTTTTTAAATCAGCGATTCTTCTTGAGAAAATATCATCGTCAAATTTAATTACTGTTACATCACATTTTTAAAATTCGATAAAATAACGTACTCAATTATATCTTTCTCCAATGAAACGCTAAATGACGAGTCGCTTAACAACTCTGCGCGTGATTTTTAACTCTTCGCCGAGAAAACGAGCAATATCACGTCTCCTTCCGCTTTGGATTACGTTACAAAATTCATTTTCACCGTGGTTCTGCACTTTCAAAGCGCCGTCGAAGATTCATCCGCATTGAAAGGACGCGATTTAACGAGGTTCGGGTTTTCCCGCGATGGAAATATTGGCGAACGTTGGGAATCAATTCGCACGATCGAGACTCCCTTCGAGGAGAATCAAAGGGAGTCGCGGGAATTCGATATCCGTGATATTTTTCAACGGTGACACCCTCTCGTTCTCGAATAGCGATATTCTTTGATTTCAAAGGTGCGACTCGAGGCGAGAAAAAATCGAGTGCCATTGTGATACGATTCGTTGCGATTAAAGAGGCCGATTTAACGACGTTCTTGTTTTTGCGGATGAAAAATATTGGCGGAATAATTCCCGTTTTTCACGGACCGAAAGAAACTCCGTGGAGCTGTGAAAAGTTTACGTGATGGAAAAAACTTTTGACTTTTATATATATTTTGTTCAATTTCTGAGCAAAACCATCTCTCGATGGAATTACTTGGTGAAATAAATCACGAATTATTGGTCTCCTAATACAATATTAATTTGAAAAATATTCTGCAACATAAATCTTCTAAAAATCTCAACCTTTTTAATTTTCCCTTGTATAAAATATTCCAAAAAACTCCATAGAACTCCAACAATAATTCAATACAACAAAACACTCCACCAAAACTCGACGCTAATGCAACTGCAAAAATCCACGTGGCAAGAAATACGTTGAAACCTCAACTGTACGATGTGAAAATAAAAAGAAGAGTTTCACCGTGTTAAAGAGAAAAAAAAGACTTCAGGTTAAGGCTCGTCCGCATTGGAGAACCGGATGGACGTCAATGTTTCAGCGCGTTAAGGTGTATAAACCCTCTTAAAGCCCATTTGCACCCTCTCTGGGAGGCCTCGAGGGACAGGTACGTATACGTACCCAGAATTTCGATGAGAGATAGAGACGGTAAAAGAAAAAAAGAGCAGAGGGAAGAACCGTCACCCCAAAAGAAACGAAACGAAACGATCGAAGCCGAGGGTACGTACCTGCACGGACACTCGAGCCGCTTTTGGATTTCTGAATCGCATTCCCGCCCGTTCGTGGAAACGAATGCACGGAGGGACATTGGGAATTATTCATGAAGGAAAATTCCAGTTCCCTCCGGGATGTTCGTTCGGTCTCGGTCCTCCTCCATTTTGCGCGCGATACATATCCTACCTCTTCCGGGGGCATTTGTGTATCTACAATATTTAGGGGCGGGTGCTACCAATTTCTCCGGGGACATCTGAGAAATTTACGATGAAGACAGAGAGAGATAGATAGAAAGAGAAGCAGCATAGAGAGGAAGAAAGATAGAAAATAAGAAGAGAATGAAAATTCTCCTTTTCTACAACCAAAAGGAACGAGCCTCTGGAAGATGTCGCGCGTTATCGCAAGCCTCGACGATATAAATATACCTAACCCGTGGAAAACGATTTCACGAAGATTCCACGGATTTTCGGCCGTTTCGAGGTCAGGATTCCAATGTCGTTCTCGAACGTGAGGGAAATAAATTTGCAGGTTTTCATCCACCCCAAAATCACGGCCCATTTCGTCGTCGTTCTTTGTGCCTAGTGTGAGTACGAGGCGTCATTTTCAATGGGTTCTATTTGACCGCGTTTTCAACCCCCAAACTATACCACTAGCCGTTGTGAAGGATGAATTTCGTCTCTTCTATCTTCTGAATAAATCATATCACAAGAGGAAAGGAGTGTACGTATATTTTCCCGCGCAACGAGGTCAGCAGACGGGGTGTTTGGCTGAAATCCTACGGTTTTCGTGCTACGGGGCTTTCTATGGTGCGCTGTGCGGCAGTCTTCGATAACGCAATTGAGAGAAAGAAAGTTAGGAGGAGTGCCAATCGCGAAGGAAAACCCTACGGGGAAGGTCGAAGCGGTGACAGAATGGGTTGGCCTCGAGGTTTGAGGTAAAGAGAGAGAAAAGTGTAGAAGAGAGTGGACAGAGAGGAAGGAAGACGGAAAAAAGAGAAATTGAGAGAGAGAGAGAGGCTTTCGACGAAGGACTCTGGGGAATCCAAAGGGGATTCGGAAGTCTCGTGACCTCTGGCACAGGGTTGTCCTGTTTCGAGTTAAAGTTGGCCCTGCGAGAGACAGTCCAAGGTATTCGTCGAGCCTCGACGTGTATTGGCTCGTGAGAAATTCTGCTTGGAGTTCTATCCTCCTGTAGCTTTCCCTCTTTCCTCCTGAAATCGCAAAGCCGATCGGAACTTTCGCCTCTGAGGTTTCCGCGCCATCCGTGCGTCCTTGTCGAAGATTTCGATGGGAATTCCTCGAGTGGAAGATACTCGAATGGAACTTTTTAATTTTCGATCATTAACGAGACGTCCGCCGGAGGCTGTGACTGAACTTTTTAACAATTTCGAACATCGACGAAATACTACGATCAACTTATAAATTAAAAACACTTCCATCTATGGAAAAACAAATTGGGAAACCATGCAAAACAAATTCTTAAAATACTCACAAAATTGTTAGAATAAACGAAACATTTAAAAAGTAATTCTTCAAAAAATACTCCCCCATCAGAGACGCAAAGCACGGATCAGAGAAATTCGAAAATAGAGGTACGTTCGTTCGTAGCGCAAGAGTCGCTAATCGGTTCCCTTCGACAAAAGGTTCTCCCATGAAAAATTAATTCCATTCCAGAGGGGTTAACAAAGCGGTGCTCGGACGACGAAAGAATTTTTTCCACTTTGAGCCAGAGAAATTTGCTCCTGAAAAAAAAAGGAAAACCTCTCCTCATCCTCTTCTCCTGTCGAGCGGAATTTCCGCACCAAGTTTTTTTTTCTCCACGCGTTAAAACGTCAAGCGTACATTTGCTTCGAGAGAGCGAGTTACACCGCTCGTTTTTCAGCCGCGTTATTTGGCCTCTTCTAAGTGGAACCGGAGGCAAAATACATACAGAGAGAGCAAACAGAGCTAAGCCATACGTAACGCGTACTCGGACACGCCAGATAATTACGGGGGAAGGTGGCTTTGTGGCCCTTCAATGGTCAGGCTTGAAACTACCCTCTCGTTCTGGAATGTGATCGCAGGTAGACCTTATTATCTCCTCCCTTCTCTTCTCACTTCACCCCTCGATCTTTCGATGGCGGATGAAGAGAGAGAGGGGGTGAAAAAGCGATAGACAGTTCGGGGGATGAAGGGGATGAAGGGAGGAGGAAAATGGTGGAAAGGGGGAGAGAGGAACAAGGGCTAAATGGAGGGCGTGCGTGAGGACCTAGATTCATTCGCAAGTGAATAGAACTCGATAGAAAGGAGACCTGGGAGGGTTCGATGAGAAAGTTTCTGAAAATGTTCTTCGTTTCTTCTTTGTGGAAAATATTACTGTCGCTTTTTGCAGTAAAATGTTAGAGAAAATCTGTTCATGTCTGAACTCTGAAACTGAATTGGGGATATTCGAATTCTTGGATTGTTTTTATTGCAGGTGTGATGGTACATTTTTTCTTTGAATTCAATAATTAGTAATGTAATCATCATATAATTTAGTAGCGTTTCGAAAGATGAATTTGTCTATTGTAATACAGTAGAAGATGTAATCACTAACTGCATTGTCAAAAGTTGACAATGAGATTGCAAGTTACGACTGGCATCGGTTGTATAAATAATTCAGAAGCATTATAAACAAGTTATCATACTACAAGGAATTACAAAATATAAATGACTCCGGGGCATTTCATGCCTAGGAAATGATAAAATAGAATTTCCCTCATTTCAACTAACCAATCAGAGATTTGAAGGCACACGAACAAAAATGATAAAAGATGCTGAGCTAAGTATTCCGAGATTACCTTGACCGATTTTCAGTCCATCAAGACCGACCTTATTTCCTTCGACCTCTCATTTTTTTCTATCGTTCATTTCGTGGAAGCTTAAGCTTCGCAATTTTTTCTAATAAATTAAGGAACTTCGAAAAGTAAGTCGTTCAGGCTATGTGTACAGAGTATATTAGAGTACCGAGAGGAACATCCGGGAAAATGCGAGGTGAAAACTCCGTAGCTTTCCAACTTGTTGGAAACGTCGGCTTTAATTCAGAACGCCCTTAAAGCCGTGGGTCGGAAGTTTCTTATTCGCGAAAATAAAATTCCAACGATAATATTCGCCACGGGCGAAGATCACCGGCGTGTAGTTAATATCTCAGCATGTCGTTTCGACCTTTTTCTTTCTCATTTCGTACATTTCCCCGTGAGAAGTGCCCAGAAAGAAAACGATAAACGTCCACGTTGATTTTTCGTAGATGATCCCAAACGACGAACTTGCCCATACAACCCCCTCTTTTTTTCATCATTCTCTCTTTCAGCTTCTCTCTTCCGTGGATTTCCCTAAAAGAAGAAAATCCAGAGAGAAAAAGAGACAGAAATTCATTTGCGCTTACGACACTAAGTTCTGCTTGTACGAAAGTTAATTTCCAGCTAACCGGCTCCTCTGAAAAAGTCATTTTCACGCGTCTCCCTCCACAAGGTAAAATATCGTCTTTAAAGTAGTCTTATCCGGAGTTATGTAAGTTAAGAGAAATACAATATTGTCTTCTAAACAAATGAAACTTCGTTAATTTCTTTATTTATCCTATTTTTCCTCGATTCCACGTTAACAGTGAATTAAACAGAGGAAGAAAGACATACAGGGTTCAAAGAGCACAGTGTCCCAAATTTTGTGAGCTACTTTTTTCTCGCCATTATTTCTTGCATGTATAATACGAGAAGAGAGACACAAGGAAATTTCGAGTAGTACAAAAGTGCACGTGCCGACAGAAGTTAGTTTCCACTTAACTGCTCACTGTACGAAAGTCATTTCAAAATGTCACCCTTAAATCAGTGTTTACCGTTGCGAGCAGCAGCATCCCTGCTATTTTCCTGGTCCCCGACGAAACGGCATGCCCGTGATAATTCTCTGAGAGAGACGAGATTCTACGAAAAGTTAACTTCTCGTTTATGTGACTTTCTCAAGTCGTACGAGGGACCATAACCAAAGAATAGTCGGAGTAACGCACGCGAAATCTCGTGGTATACTCGTCGCGACGTACAGAATAGTTTAGGAAGTACAGAAAGCTCGTGAAATCTCGAATTCGTCTACGGAGAAACGAAGCGAGACCTCCTGGAGTTGAAATTCAACCTTGGGGATTACTCGCCGAAGGGATTCTTTTAGTTTGGTGTCGGGTGAGTGAAAAGTTTCGGAGATTTTTGAGGATTGGAGACTGTCAGTATTTATTGACAGTGTTGGCACTGTTGTTGGTAATCGTTCGTCAGTCTGAGGACAAAGATGTGCTTAGGGTGGTTTTGGATTATTACGGATTTATGGAGGAATTTTTGGCTAGGGGGTGATTTGAGGTGGAAAATAATTTTTGTTATGGTTACCTGAGGTCTAAGATTTAGGTAGGTGCAAATCACAGCGTCTATGACATAGCAAACTAATAATAAAATAAAAAAAATTCTCAGTAGTTAACAGGAATTTGTCTAGGATGCACTAAACAGAAGACTCTGAATCTTAGACATACTAAATAACTAGTTAGAAAAATTTTCTCAGAGCTGATGAAGAATTTGCCTAGAGCCTTTCATAGAATAAATAATACTATCTATAATAGTGTAACTAATAAATTAGGAAAAATTTCTTTGAGGGCGGAGAGTTTGACTTCGACCTACTAATTAGAAGTCCCCAAGCATTCAACTTCCATACATTTTTGCCTTACTTCTTCAACAAATTCTATGAATCCTTCCACGTAAACAGCAGATACTGATCACCTGAGACTTCATCGCCAAAGCTTTTCACATCTACCTCGTCTCCAATGAAGTTTCACAATTGCAGCCGAAGGAAGTTGTAACGTGAAAACCAGCCAAAAATTGACACCTTTTGACCATGCAGTGGTATTATAATAGTACTAAGGGAAGAAGAGAAGAGCAAAGTCACGGTAGATTCGCAGGTGCGCTTTCGACTCGCCATTCCAGGGAGAGAAATTATATATTCCAGGGAAAGATAGCTTCCACGGAAAGTGGAGGGTGCTCTCGCCCCGGGCAGTTTGAGATCTTGATGGACAGTCGTAAAACCTTCCCACCTCGTGGAAATAATGACGCAGACTCTTTGGTACTTAGCTCGTGACCTCGGTTTTGCAAAACAACGGCTGCACATGGTTTGCGGGTCTTTCGGGTCGAAGGGGATTTGAGAAAATTCAACTGAGAGCCTAAATCAAAGGTGTTTGTACTTGAAGAACCTAGTGGATTAATTCAAAGTATTTTTTTATGTCTCTCTTTGCATTTCTATGTTTATGCTTAGGTTGGAAGGTTTAGAGGGAGGTCAATGTTTTGCGTTTTGTACGTGGAGACATATCTTACAATATTGTTATCCTTTGTGTTATAAAATCTAGTTAAACACGAGAAAATAAGAAGCTACGGAATTTGGAGTATCGAAAGTTGTCAAGTTGAAAAATTAAGGTAATGTAAAAACTTAGTGAACAACTATCCCTATATCAATAGTTTGAAATTAATGTCTATAATCTAATACAGATTAATTAGAAAATTTTAATTTCAAATACAAAAAAAAAACAATTTTTACGAAGCCCTCTCCTAACATTCCTTTTATTCTACAAACTCAATATCCCAATACAAGTCGAATCAAAGAGTCTGCAACCCTCCACCCAATCGTGCTCTCTTTCAATCGTTGCCACGAGATCGCAAACCAAATCGCAGGGAGTTTAGTATAATAGACCTGTCTCTCTACTTCCAACATTTCAATTCAAGAACCTCGAAAACCCAAGTTCGATCTTGGAGCCGAACTAAGGCAAAACGCGGAAGAAATATTTGCATCGATTTAAAAAGTCCAACTACCGTAGAACCGATCTATCTCTTCCCCCGAGCGATTTATACCCCCGTCGATTGTTGTTACAGACAATTCCCGTTATCTCAACTCCGGCAACTCCCCAGTTCTTAGTGAAAGACAAAGAGACGTAGATCCCCTAAGAAAGTAGGCGTAAGGAGAAGACAGAGGAAGCAGTAGAATGAAAGAGAGAGTGAAGGAGAAAGAGCAAGGCAGAGTCCGGCGTACCATCATTGAATGGGTAGGTCGATAAGAGGAGTATTCGGAAGCGGTAAGGGCGAAGGAGGTTCCGAGGGATAGCCTGGCAAAAAGGGGATAATATTCGACGTCGATGTTCCGAGGGTGGGAGCTTTGAACTCCCGACTGCACCGTCGTCGTCTACCGAACCAACTCCTAGGAGAAATCCTCTTGAGGCTAAGGCGGATCGCTCCGACGCGAAAAGGTCACTGACTGACGTTCCGCCATACCGGCTTAAGAACGGCTTTATGAATTTCTCGTGCTTCCTTTCGCCTTGATCCCCTTTACACGCTTGCCTTTCGATTCTCGCGAGCCTTCTCGATTCCTCTTCGTTGCAAATGGGCTTTGAGGTCGATCGTTGGCGATGGGATGAGGCTAGGGAAGAAAGAGAAGGGATGAAAAGAGGAGAAACGAAGGGTGAAAGAGGAAGAAAGTTAAAGAGGTAAGATTCCCTCGTCTGTACAAATGTCCATGGTTCGAGATTATGCTATGGGGTGGAAGATAACGCGTTCTGATATTCTCGCTTGCTCGTTTCGCAGTTTGGACCATCTTTTTGCCACTTCTAACTACCCTTGACCTTTATACTTTCTATGAATTCAATTTTTCTCGTAGCACAAGTTGCATACTTTCATCGCGATTGTACTTTGAGAAGAGGTTTGCAATTTTCTATTAAATAGTTGTCGTTTGATATGATTCGACTGATTCGAGTAGGTTGTGGAGGTCAAAGTATAAGAATCCATTTAAACGTCAGTGAAATGACCGTGAATAACATTGAAGACATGCGATAAAAATTGCAGCATTTTTTTTATCGATAGATAGACATATGACAGAGGTTTGTACCTCTTAACAAGTTTATTTCACGATTGAGAGGAAATCGTGGCGGAAGTACATTTCTCAAGGTTGCGATTAACCGATGTACTTTGAAATTATCCACCGTTTCCAACCTGGGATACGCGGAGTCTTAAGAAGTTTCGAACAGAGGCGAGAAACTGCAGCGCGAGACGGAACGTCCTTTCGGAGGGGAGGCGTATTAATTACACGATTCTCCTGAAACAGAGGCAGCACCAGTGTACGAAGGGATAGGATAACCGCAAGTAAATTTCACCAGACACGAGGAGACAATTAAGCCGTCTTACACCCACGAAACTGTTTCTCGACAGCGGTCGAGAACCTCCGGCCGCGAATTTCCAGCGCGAGAAAACTACGTAACCAGTAGGTTTTCTTGGTAACAAGAGTAGTTTCAAGGAAAATCACAAAAAAAAAACAAAAAGAAATTGACAAAAATAACGAAAAGGGAAAGGTCAAGGGGAAATGGTGAAAGTTGAGAAAAGAGAGAAAAGAAATTGTACATAGAAAAGAAGAGAACAAGGAAACAGAATAAAAAGAGAGAAGGTACATAGTAACACAAGTAACATATACCGGACAATGGAGCCAATATCCTGGAAAATGTGGAAATTCTGCGAATACCACGGTGCATACCTGACCGACAGAGCAGCGTATCTGAAGCATGATTGAGCGTGACAATAATTATTACAGGCTTTTGGTCAATTCGAAACACTCCCAATGAAATTCGATCAGCGCATATTTCATCAAAAGAATAAAGTCCCTGCTCGATAAAGATCATCGTGGAATTTTTCCCGCGCTTTTGTTCCTCCGTTAAAAAGAAACGTCCGATTACGTGTAAAGAGTGCTTTAATTCGCTTGAAAAGCAAGACAAAAGCGAATTCAGGACTTTACAATTGCTCGATGGTACTTTCAACCTATATCGCCTCGATTATCCGCGTTTCCTGTTGGACGAGCCGAAAGAAGCGGGAAAATCCGACAATTAAATTTCGCGCGAAAGCGATCACCTACGTGCAAATTGACATCACGCGTTGACATACAATAATGGCAAATGCTAATGAACGTGGCCGCCGGTCTCTATCACAGAAATGACAATTTCGATGCAATGTATTTATACGCGGTCGTTGTTTGCGCAGAACAGCGGGCGAACGACGGGGGAAAGGTTAATTAGAGAACACACGCGGCATGTCAAACAGAATACCGTAGTTCATTAATAAACGGATCAACTTTTCTTCCGGTACACTCTGTACGATTAATCGATACGTGTATTCGAGGGATCGTTTTGTCTCCTATCTTTACAATCAAAGATTTAATTTATGTTACAATTTTAATGTAACAACAGAATGGATTGTACGATTCTGCAAATTCGGAGTTTGGCAGTAAAATAAAAGGATTTGCGAACGTCAAAGGGTTTTGCGTTGATGCGGAAAGTCTGTAGATTAATCGAGATCTGTACGCGTGATGAATCTTTTTTTTTTGTGATTCGAGCGAAATTTTAATACCACATATGTCACACTTTTTGTTCTATTCGAACTCTCGGTGTTGGGATGAAGGCAACATTGTGCGCGTGTCATGCTTTTGGATTGATACGGGGATATTGTAGATAAATCGTAATGTAATTGCTGGTTCTGTATGCGATGAGTTTCCTATACAATTATTTGGCACGATGCAAGAAGTGCGCGTGACGTTGAAATTTCAGTTAGAATACTAATATCGGGTGTAGTGAAACTGACATTATTGATAACATTCAAAATGTCCTGGATGAAAGATTTACATCTTGTCAAATGGAGATTGAATAATGCCAATTGCTATTTCACCAACACGTTGACTCCTAAATAATGTTAACGATCAATGCCCATCAAAATAAATAGCAACACAATTGGTAAATGAGTGTTCACTGCCAAAAAAGATCTTTTGTTACCTGGCACACTCCTGTGTTGTAATTTCATCGAGTTATATCTAAAACTCTAATGGTAAGACTGCGATAGAAAAAAAAATCTATCAACAATCACAATTTTCTACATCCCGTGGAAGAACGCAGGATAGCAACTCAGTCGCAAGGACGAGAAAACGAAGGATTTCACGAACGAATGGCCCGGCACGTGCGCAATTGAGCATGGCGATAATTATTACGGTACTCAGCCTTGGCAAACGAGTCCGATCAATCTCTGGTCAGTGTTCTTACCGAGACGAAATGAATTTTCCGCTCTTTTTCGCGCACTCTTTCTCCCTTTTCTTTTTCTCTTCTTTTTTTCATGGTCAATATATTGTAATTGTTTTTCATTCCTCGCGGATCAACGTTTAACGCTTCGTTGCATCGTTGTTATTCATATGGTTTCATGGAGAATGTCGTGATTCAAACAATTGTCAGGAATGTTTCAGAGACAAAAATAGGGAGGATGGCCACGGTACGAGTTTGCCACAGGTTTCAACTAATTGCCAGATCGTTGGGATAATTAGGCGAAAATCACTGCGGGGGTATTAGCAATGGAGGCAGTTCGGCATTAGTTTAAAATACGAGCACTAATTGGCAACGACAGACCAGTTCGATGCTAGTTCGGAATTTGTTTCGATCCTAATTAACCTACTCGATGGTCAGGTTCTTGATTCTTTTACTTCTTGTATCTGACTTTGAGATTCATGCGCTGACTGATGGTTTTGGAAATTTTTGTGCTAATGAAATTTAAAAGTCAATATGCATTTCGTTTTAATACGCTTAATATTATTCTAATTGCATTACGAAAACAATTATGCTGATTGTACAGAAATAACCTGAAATTTTAATAAATATGGAGAGTAAAGGCTCCATCTTTCAATCACTGGCTTGGAATTTAAATCTCCATCGTTTCCAACTCTTCTTTTTTGAAATTATTATGACATTGAAAGTCAAAGGGTACAGAAGTAGAGGAAGAGATTTTGTAATTTTGCTTGCACTATTTCTAACTGAGAATCTGAATGAGAATAACACCATAGAACACGAGAAGTCGCGAGTATACACCTACATATCGTTGAAATCCCCAGGAAAAATGTGACCGATCAACGCGATTTTCCGTGAAATCTGCCAGTATGAAAAAACCCGAACATCGAAATCGTATTTTTGTATGCAAATTCCCCTTCGCTCGATCCTCGAATTTCGTTTAATACTTTAATCCACGATTACGAGAAGCCTACTTCCTATTGGTAAATATTATCCGACGAAACGCGGCCCGGCATTATCCGACGATTCTCTGGCAGGAGTCCAGCCGGAAAATGGAGCAATATTTTTCCGCTCGTCCACACCCGCCCTACCGTCCCTTCGTAATTTCATCCTCTACGTTGAAGCCAAGGGAGAGAGCCAGAGAGAAACAGAGACGGGAGGAATTGAGCAGAATAGAAAAAGAACCTTAATGAAAGAGGGAGAAAAAATGAAAAATAAAGAAAGACAGAGAAATAGGATAGAGGAACGAACGGTGTAAGAGAAACAGTCGAAAAGGGAAACATATGAGGCGACATAGAGAAAAAAGCAGAAAGGAAAGTTAGATATAGAAATAGGAAACAGAATAGAACGCTGTAATGCATAGAAAACAAAAAATATTTGGCAAGAGAGAAAGGGAGAGAAACTACAATAGAAAATTGCAAAATCGAGAAAAGGAAAGAAAAGAAACAAGGAATGAAATGTAAACCGAGAAGGACGACATAAAAGACAAAAAATGGAGATATTCACAGAATGAAAAAGAGAGAAGCAAAAAAGGGTATGAAAAAAAAAAACAATTTCCAACACCTAGGCCTCGGTGACGTCGAAAACCCCTGCTGGCACCGATGCATATTTATTTCTACCGGAAATCCGCGGGGTCCGGCTGCTGTCGCTCGTACGTCATGTTCCGGAGCGCAGTAGCACGCGTCATGAAAAACGGCCAGGTATCTCTATGAAACGTCATGTATTTACGATAACGTAGAAAAGTGCCCGCCACAGTCAGCATGAAGAGGATTAAGAGGAGCAAGATGTCAAGCGCTAATAACTCTCGCGATCAAAAGAGATTCCCGGCTGGAAATTCGTTAAAAATCCACGTCGTCTCTTTAAAACCCCACGATTGCATAATGAAAGTCGAAACGACGTGCGAATGAAATGCATTTTTCACGAGTCAAGGTCATTCCTAGGTGCATCAATGTAGGCAGAATCGTAGAAGAGTTGATTTTCTATTTTTTTTTCATAATTTCGAAATTCATGGAAAGGCCGCTGTTATTTTACGAATGTCCACCCTCTCGAAATCCCGACAACGGACGTTCCGTTGAAATATTCAGGGATGAACGTTCTCCTATTCTTTGTCTCTATCTGTTGTGTATGGGATGAAATCACGGCAGAGTTTCGTAAGTAATGCACGAACGAAAAATACAGTGGAATTCGTGCATCCAAGGGTGGAAGAAAGTCCGGTGTGTTCGCGGCGGTGCCTCTGGCATCAGCAGACACCCTGCATCACGGTGACACCGTTCATTTATTTTTCCTTCAGGCTCCAGGGTACGTGAGAATATCAGAGACATAGCGAGTGAATGCGAAAGAAAGATAGAGTAATAGAGAGAAGGAGAGAGAGAGAGAGAGAGAATTGCGGGTGGAGCAGATACAACGAACAGGGATACGAAAGATGAGAGAAAATTGAAGAGAATAGTAGGTGGAGGGAAAAAGGCAACGGATGAAACTTTACCGTGCGTGTGACGAAAAAATACACGGAACAGAGGGTTGCGATCGGACTTTTTCACCCTCGTAGTAGTCGTATAACCCAGGAACATTTACCCTTTGCCCGCGCCGCCAGTCTGTTCGCGTCGATGTCACAAATAACGAGGGTCGTCGTGGTGCATTGCTGCACGTTAGTACTGGTCAGAGGGGGATGCTAAAAAATAACGAAACTCGAGGAAGTAAGCAAAGGGTTGGGTTAGTTCGATCGACGTTGTTCGACGTGTATTGCTTCCTGATAAGAAAACGATTGGTTCTCGTGTCCAACGTTATCGATAAGGTTTGACGTATTGGAAAATAATACGACCAGCAATAACGAGTGGAAGTATCAAGCCCTCCTCTGAAGAGCTATCGTTCTTTGTAATCCGGTCAGGAATCCCTAGGGTGGATTAATCGCGCTACGAAATAACTTTTACAGTTCCGAATTGTATTGGTTTTGACTTTACGCCCGAGCCATTTACTCGAGTATCTTTACTTTGTCGAGCGTGGATCAAACTGTTGCGTTGAATCTCTACTGAGAATTTAAACTCAAGAGAGATTTCAACTTCGGTAGGAGTTTCGTACAAACAATTCCGTCCGCTGGGAAACTGCTGTACGATTTGAAACTCAACGTAATTAATATATGTATTTCGTTTGTAGTTGGAATATATAGGAGTTAATTGTAGAGAAGATTTAATATTTGAGGTGCTTTTTCTTTTAATGGTGTAATGTACCTATCCTCCGATCAGTTAGTTCATAAGATAACTCTTATAATTATTGTATAAACACAAATATTTTGTACGCGGCTCACTCATCACCATCATTAGTCATACTAGAATCACCACCTCAAGTCCAAAATCCCCCGAGTCGAAAATTTCAGCCCAAAATCCTCCTAAATTACCAAATAACTTAGGATATTTAGGCTGAATATGGAAAAATATGTTACATATAAAAGAATGCAAATTTTAATTCCACAATCGCCCTACACTTGTTACTTTTTGCCACTTTTACCTAGTTTAGGAGCAATTTAGGCTTCATACAGCCCAAAATAATCCTCAGTATTCTATAATGAGGAGCTTTAGAATTGGATTGGAATTGGAGTGGAATGATCGAGGTCCAAAAAAGTTCTCGATATACTAAAAATTAATTTGGTTTAGGAGATTTATAATTTATATGGAATAAAATGATAATTTAATTCCAACTTGCTCCTAAAAGCCCTCTTTTTAGAATATGAGTCGACTGACTTGGAACTTCTGAAATATTTTTAGGGGATGTCAGATTAAATTGGAATAAAAATTTTACCTGATCAGTCCATATAACTCCTAAAAATCATATTTACAGGACTTTGAGGCGCGTAGACACACTAGTTGAGGATTTTGAGGTTCAAAATGGTATACATAATTAAGCGGCAAATGAGAGATCAAAAGAATCTAGGATTTGAAGTTTCTTTTTAGGCGGGACTTTTCGACTCGGGCCTACTCCTTGTTTTGATCCTTACTCATCCACGAGTCATCATCCACATCCAAATTTCAAGTTTCTATTCCTGCCCCTAGACTCCTAAATACCGTCATCCTACCCCCTCTCCTCTTCTAAAACTTTCAAAAACCCTAAGTTCAATTCTCAACAGACTAGTTCAAAGACATAGTTACGATTATCAAGTTCATTTCCAAGTTCATCATTATTCTATATCAACTAATTGTGAGAGTCATCTTCGAATCCTAAATCAAATTCTTAATTCTAACTAAACTCTCACAAGTCCTCACCATCAAATCAAGTCATTCCGTACATCATACTAAATCGCTCTTGGAACGAGCCCAGATATTTTAACCCGTTGCCGCACACTTTTAATTTGACAAAAGTGCTCAGAAACACAAACGAAAGTATTTCGAACTTTTAAAGCATGAAAAATCGCACAAAAAGAACAATTCATATGTTATCTGGAATGTTACATCTTTTTTTCGGTGTATTACTGAGTAATTAACAAATAAATACATTAGTACAAAAATGTGCAGGACGGCTATAGCCGTCATTTGCGGCAACGTGTTAATACAAAAGTCCAGAACTATAAGTTCTTTTATTTGGCGGACCTTAACCCAATCGACACCAATTGCACACCGTGTGTGCACTGCATTTCCGAGCCAAAAAGATCGACTGCACACCGTGCGTGCAATGATCTTGAATTGCCATTATCAGTCATTATAGAAAAAACAGCCCTCGAAATAAGACTAGCTTAAAATAAAAGGTATCTTAGAAATGTGTAAACATTACATTTGGTATTTGGTTCAATTTCGACCCTAAAGTAGGTGACCCACAGCCACGATCATTAGAAATATAAGAAGTGGTACATATAAAGCCAAAAGTTATCGGTCTTTCTGGATAGTCTCCAAAAAAATGCACGGTCTCGAATGGGTTAAGTGCGGATCCCTCAATCCACCATTACAATGGGACGAGATACAAAGTAAGGAAATAGGATAAGGATGGAGGTGGAAGTGAATAATTTCTCTACGCGACATTAATCGAGCACACTGTACACGTCGTATGGTAATACACAGGCTTAGTTAAACAGCTATCTATCCTACATAACCCGAGTCTTTTAATCGCTACTCGTTAACACCACACGGTACAACGGCCACATTTGTGCACCTATGAACTTGCCACCTTACGAAATTACTATCTCCCTTCTTCCCTCGATAACATCGGCTCGATGGAACTCTGCACCATCATCGAACCATACACCTGCGCTTCCCATGTTTCATGGCATGTTGTCTTATTATTTGATCCATCTGTCATCTTCCCTTTTATTTCATATTCACCGAATTTCCTACCATTTTATTTATTTTTATCAGTTACTAGACATATTCTACTTTTTTTTTGTTAATTTGTGATATTCGCTGAACAAGATTTTTTGCATTATTTGCGTATTTGTAGTTAATTATTAGAGATTGAAAATAAATGATTTTTTTTCTATGATATATGAAGAGTTTTTTTAAAGCGGAAATTTATCTGATCGTGTTTTTATCGAGGCACGTTTAAGCGCTGTTTACACAAAGTTTATCTCATCGGTCTACGTTTTTTTTTCTATGGCGACAATAGCACGAACGACGTGAATTCTTGCGGACCTGATTGTTTATTATATGCTCGATGACTCGGCGGATCTCCGAAGCGATTTTAAATTAGTTACCTGACGTGCCAGGAATTCTTAATTCCTGCCGAGGAAGCAAAGAGAGAAAAAACTCAAGAAATTTCCCCTCGATCGACAGCGAAGATTGCGTTGAAGTTTTAATCGCTCCTTTTTACCCTCTAAATTCTAATTTCCACCATCAAAACCGGGTTAAACGGTAGTCGAGGAATTCCTCAAATACAAATTCCTCCCTCTTTTTTTTCAAAGATCAATACTTTCAAACGATTTATATTCCACGTTATAATCGTCATTGATCTCAAATTGACAGTCATTAAATCTGCTATTATCAAATATATTAAACGTGTACGTTGGAAAAGAAGGCAACAAAAGACGAGAAAATAAATAAGTTTAAACTAAAACTCCCAAGGTGCTCAAAATGATCGATTCCCAATTTCTTCTAAAAATCCTCCACTTGACACAGAAGCCATGAAGTAAATATTCCACTTCAACCTTATAAAACTTAAATTACTTAACTGATCATCTTCTTCACTTCTTGACTTCACTTTGCCCAAAGTACTCATTCAATGTAATGAAATAAAACAGATGCAACTCCGGTATTTCTAATGTTAAATAATTTGTTAAATATCTACTGCACTTCCTCATCTATAAATGTGACAAACATTTATAAAAACATAGTTATCCAAGAATTTTCTTAGATGTTCTGCTCAAATCGATGATATTTATTTGACTGCTATCACAAGAATATAAGTATGCTCGCAAGCTGCAATCGACTGTTCAAAAGTTCCATTCTACGTGAAACGAGCGACACACGTCACCTCCGTGAAAACGTGTTCCTCTGCCATTAGCAGCCTTCACGATCAAATCCGCTCGTCGACGTCGTCGCCGTTCCTCGTCGACGATTCCTATTTAACGAAGCAACGCGGAGGCGTAAAATTTGTCATCCGGTATTTGTTCCGAGTGGCGGAAATGGAGCGGTCGTTTTAAATACACGAGCAAAGAAAGACGATATTTCAGTGCCGTCGCTTGGCACTTACATTTTACCCATGGCAAACGAGCCGGCTCTGAGTTGTTTGCATTTTGTCGGGTTGCCTGGTTAAAAAAAAAGGGGAAAAAAAATAGAGGTAGAGGAAGTGGAAGTAGGAAAACTCGTCGATCGATGGCCACCTTTGAGAATGCGTCGCGATAATAATCGGCCTCGGTGGTGATAATGATTTATTAGGCAGTCCTTTTTATCATTAATGGCACCGTGTTACCATTTTCTTCCGCGTTCAACTTATTCCACGGATGGTCAAAGGCTAAAGTTCGGCTTGAACGGAATAATTAAAAAGTAAAATAACGTGGTTAGAAACGGTAGTTTTTCGCTTGAATATTATGGCCTTCTGTGTTCTCGGGTCGTTTTGATAACGGGCATAATGCAGCTTTGCATACGTATGTACATTTATATATTTGTAGTTAGTATAAATATGAAACGCACGAATTAAATTTATCAGTAGCGAGTATAAAATGTGGTGCCGGTGGAAATGCTATACAGTTATTTATATAGTTTTGAATTTATATGTTCCTCGTAGTGGATCGAATAATGCGTTTATAAAGGACTGCTACAAAGTGAGGGAGACATGATATCTGCAAGCTACAAATTTTCTGTATATTTATATCTAACTGTTTCACTGTGTATCTATGTTCCTCTCTATTTACCTATCTATTCATTTATCTAGATGCCATCGTAGAGCCCTCATTTCTACTGGTATAGATGTAGCTACATAAATAGATAATACTCCTTATCCATCCATTTATCTACACATCAGCTTATTCATCATTTATCTGCAAATCGACCTATCACTCCGATTAATTAAAGTTATTTCAGTTTAGGATAATGCATTTATAAAGGATTGCTATAAAGTGAGGAAGAAACGATATCTGCAAGCTCCAAATTCTTTGTATATTTATATCTAACTGTTTCACTATGTATCTATGTTCCTCTCTATTTACCTATCTATTCATTTATCTAGATGCCATCGTGTAGCCCTCATTTATACTGGTATTGATGAAGCCATATAAATAGATAATACTCCTTATTCATCCATTTAACTACATATCAGTTTATTCCCCATTAATCTGCAAATCTATCTATCACTTCGATTAATTACAGTTATTTCAGTTTAGGATAATGCATTTATAAAGGACTGCTATAAAGTGAGGAAGAAGCGATATCTGCAAGCTACAAATTTTCTGTATATGTATATTTTTCTAATTATTTAACTGTTTAACTATTTATCTATCTTCCTCTCTATTAACCTATCTGTTCATTTATCTATATATCATTGTATACTCTTGATTTATGCTGATACTGATATGTTTATATAGATAATACACCCTATCCATCCATTTATCCGCGAATCTACGTATTACTCCAATTAAAGTTATTTAGTACTCCGTTTTCCCCCATTCAATAATCTGTCTATTTCTCTATACACATTATAAATGATAACACCGAAACTCTAATAAGGGATCAGGAAATTTAATCCTCTTCATCAGGAAACCTTTAAACATTCATCGCTAATCGATGAATACTCACTTTATTCGATTATAAACGAGTAATTCGGCAATCTCTCTGCCCAGCCTGGAGTAGAGAGTTTCCACGAAGACCAAAACCTTCGGGTCTATCCTGAGGCGAGCCTCGCTGCGATGATCCGGTGCGGACGGAAGTCTCGTCGCACCTCTCAGAGTGGAACATCTTATCGCTGGTTCCGGTCTGGTATCTCGATGGATTAGGCTGTAATCAGAAATTATGATACGAATTATTACAAGAATTCCAGAGTACGAAGAAAAATCTATCGGTTATTTTCTATGGCTCTATATCCGCCACAAGGGTTGGACTTTTATTATATTTTATTGGTTTCAACTACTATGATCATTTCGCCTAATGTTAATTATTTTAGGTGACTCGTAAATCATCGAGACTCTAATGTATTAAATAATAAAGTGGGTAAAAGTTCTAAATTTGTATAGCATCCATGGTGACATTCCATGTCTACCAATCGATGGTAGAAAGGATATAAAATTTCACCATTTAACGAAGCTGATAGTTTAACTCTTTCCCGAGACGAAATATTGAACCTCATTTGAATCTTTTACTACCCAATAGGCCCAATTCAGGGGATAAAGGTTTTGGTGATAGCTAAATAGGTGTATCATTTTACTGAGAAGGAGTTACAGGTTTAAATTTGGAGTTTTAGTATTGAAAAGTATCATATTAGATTCAAATAGGTGTAAATACCATGAAAATGGGTTCAATATTTCGACTCCGGGGAGTTACAGGTTTAAATTAGAAGTTTTAGTATTGAAAAGTATCATATTAGATTCAAATAGGTGTAAATACCATGAAAATGGGTTCAATATTTCGACTCCGGGGAGTTACAGGTTTAAATTAGAAGTTTTAGTATTGAAAAGTATCATATTAGTTTCAAATAGGTGTAAATACCATGAAAATTGGTTCAATATTTCGACTCGGGTGTCTTACGGTTTCTTTTGCGACCGAATGTGCAATAATTGTTGAAATAATAATCTATCATTGATTTCTGATATACCGGTATAAGTTAACGCAATATTAACAGCATAGAACTAATTTCAACGTCTCCTGAACAACTAATATTTTTAATTCAAAAGTTTTTGGAATACTTAAAAATTTTCTATTCCATTTATCGTGTCACGTGTGTCACACGTCATTATAAAGCAAGGGGTTAAAGATCTAATTACAGTTCAGAGAAAGTTTCAACATCTCGAGAAGAAAGATAAATAAGTTGAATCAGCATTATAATTACAAACAGAAAAATATCTGACTGTATCTGAATATTCTAAAGAGTCCTTAGTGAGTTAAATGTTCAATCGTTATTTTTATTTGTAACTAATTGCATGTATTATTAAAACAGCGAACAAATACGGTATGCAGTACTCGCGTGCTTTAATTCTCCGATATTTCACTTTGTAGCAGTGCCTCGCTCGAGTCGAGTTATTCGCTTATTCCGCCTTTGTTACGGTACCGCTTTTAAACGATTTAACCCATCAAACGGGAGAAAAAGTTTCAGCGTAAGAATCAGCTTTTCTAGAGTAAAATAATTCCTGCATTCTATCTGTGTAATAGCTTCAGATTGCTCCGTCCTTCCGATATAAATCTTAAGGTGTCTCGAAGATTACCGATAATCCGCTACTCAAAGAACTCAACTTTTCTGATTCGTTTGAAGGACGACAAGAAAATTCCTTCTTAAGGAAACGTCCTCTCTAAAGCTGTGTAACTAGAGACTTTCGAGAAATTGGTACGTTTCATTTGCTTTTGTAACGTTAATCTCGTGTTCTTTTATTTTGTAGAATAATTAAATTGTTATTTTAACGACGCATCAGAATTTAGTTATATTGTCACTCTTTTTTTTTTCGTGGGGGAATTTATAAATTCAGCTCGTTAAGGACACACCCTATAAACAGTTTCGTTACGCAAAATACCCTCGTTAAATATTGTAATGAAAATGTAGAACAAAATTTGGATATTAACGGTGCATTGTACGATGAAAAGATAAATTATAAATAAACTGTTACAGCCTATGATAAACTGAATTTATCACCCATTATCAATTTTCGTGCGATTGTAACGACAATGTAAAATGTATAAAGCAACAGAGCGATTCCCATTGTTGATACCAAAATGATCTTTACAACTTGATTGGTATTAATAATCGACATTGTATTGTCACAATTAATTAATTCAACCAACATTGTCAAAATTCTCTTTTACCTCTTTTATATTCAGTCATTGGTAAAAATAATTAATGAAAATCCTGAAGTTATCCAGAAAGTAAGAAGGAGAAATAATTAAATTTTTTATCATCCCTTTACAAATGCCAATTCTTGACATATGACAAGCTAACAAAAGACAGTACAATATATAAAATAAGTAAACTAAAAAGTATAAGACAGCTTTTTCAACGGTACATTTCATAAAGTATTTCCGACGTTGGGTTTTTCAAAATGTTACAGGATAGTTGACGTTTTAATGCATTTATAACTTCCATTTTCTCAATGCTACACCATGTATCGATAGATTCTTTATTTTTCTCGCTGTCATCTCAGTCATTCGTTTCTCTCTGCCTCAAATAGCAGGGACCTTCGGTTTTATTTTTAAAACCACACATTCGCATCTTACCGGCGCAAAAAAAAAAACGCGCGCGCATTTTCACCTACAATTCTTAAACTCATGTACGTACTTCTGCCTTTTTTAAATTGCATACACGAAAAAAATTCATATCGTAGAAAACCGTACAACATCCACGAAACTACGCCGCGGGGTCATACGTGGTAAAAAGTTCTGATTATACTTCCGCATTCTAAATTGCACGCATTACGTAATTTATATCAAATGAAAATGTACAGAATACTATACACAAATCACAGAGAGTCGTGGAGAACAAAAGAGTTCTTATTATTCTTCAGCTTTTTAAATTGCGCGCTTGAAAAAAGCAAGAAGAATGTTGGAATTAGTGGTCATTTCAAATCACAGAACGAAAAAATCTTTTGTACCGTTTGCGTCCATTTGAAATTGGATTGGAGATGATTTTATGTGAATAAAATAAGCCAAGAATATGGAAATACAATTTTACTAGTTGGAAATTTCTTTCGAGAGAAAAGTTTACCATCTGATGCAGTAAACTGAACTTTGACCTTACCAATTACTCGATCTCGAGTATTTTGAGAAGAAAAACTAGAAAATTTTATCGCACTAAAGAGCAGGAGTCAAGAAAAATATTAAGATCCTTCGCTAAAAAAAAAATTTTTCTTCCACCCTTTCAACTTATTTTTTCACGTAGCATCAACTTTTACGATATTCTGTATATTTTCTCTGCAAATTGTAAACAGGAGCAAAATCGTCCAAGTTTGCAAGTCTCATACAATTTCGTGTTATCATGTAACAGCAACACCCATGAATTCGATGTTTCATTACCCTCAATTTTACCCGACAATTGCCCTTATTTTATTACCCTCAAAAATTCATATCAAACAATGTAGAAAATCTCAAAGTCCCCAGCTCGTACAGCAGAAAATAGAAAGTTCATACAAACGAAGAGAGGTCGCGTATTAAGTATTCGTGAGTCGATGCGCATTTGCGAATGCGATGCATCTGTGCGTGCGTGCATCGAATTAACACGTCGCCATCCGTGCGAATTTGTTTGATAAACCATTGAGCATCGGAGCTTTGTCACGAAGCCGTAGGAGAAGCCGCGAATCGATAAACCCAGAGTCGGCTTTTATCGCGGAAAGACACGCAACGCGACACGCTCCTCTAAATTGCATATAAATTATACACGAACGAGCCAGTGAAAATTATTTCGATCGATAATCGATCGTCGTATCAAGTAAAAAGAGGAGAAAGAGATTAAAAAAGAAAAGGGAAAGAGGAACACCGATGTTTGTCGACGATTCGTCGTTCCATGCTTGGGGGGGAACGTTTACCTCGTTGTTCGAGAACTGATATCGAAGTGAAACGAGTATCAAATAACGATAAATTTGAAAAATTAGCATCCCTATCTACGAGATTGGAGGTAAAGTGTAGATGTATAATCGAGAATAAAGGGAGGAATTATTTTTCAGCAACGTGTTCCGCCTATCCTCGTCACGTTGCCGCGGCGTTGCGGCCAATTTGTACGCGCTTGCTCTCGTGTTTGCGCTACTGCTCACGTATATCAAGACGAGTATTCCCAGCCAAATTGCTACCAAAGCTTCGCACCGACCGTGATTTCGGCTCGGTCTGAACTAACCGTAGAAGTTTTGTTTTGCGTTGTTGGCACGAGTTTGGAATCAGAATGTACCAAATGTACTTAATTAATTGATGATAGATCTGCTGTTACTTTAAACAGGCGAGGAAGGTATGAAGTTAAAGATTCACATTCACACATACTCAGAAAAATTGAATAATGTCTAATATGAACTTTATCCACCTCTCAATTAATAGTGAGCGTAAGACTCAATCTTTGTCACCTCTGAGAGACTTTTTCAAAATTATGAACTAGTATATTATAGTTCTAGGGCAGGGGTGGCCAACCCAAATCATCTTGCGGGCCACTTTGGAAATACATCATAACTTCGCGGGCCGCATATAAAATTATATATCCCTATAAATTAGATACAGACTCACTATAGACACTTTTTCAGAGTGAAAAATTGAAATATAATGAGTTATTATTATTGTGTTTACTATTACTCTTACATGTAAACATAAATAATATAATAATAATGATACTGATGATAATCTCGCGGTACGGAAAAATGTTCAAGGCGGGCCGCGGGTTGGCCACCCCTGTTCTAGGGGTTCAAATCCTATTTATTTAGAACTATAGGTTTTTCATCAACTTCTCAATTAGCAGGAGGCTCACGTTTCACTCTCCACAACCAGCAGAAAATTTTGTTTAATTTATTTTTTAACATCTAGCAGAATCCACCTAGAAATCTACCTCCTAAGCAAAATAGCCACTGTAACTAAAACCAAAAAGTATAAACAAACTTTTACCTCTGAGAGACTTTTTCATAAGTATGAATTAATGTATTATAGTTCTAAGGGTGTAGATTCTATTTATTAAGAACTATAGGTTCTTTATTAACCTTCGAATTAGTAATAGGCCCAAGTTTCCCTCTCCACAACCTCCAAGAAATTTTTTTTAAATTATTTTTTAATACCTCACAGAATCCACCTAGAATTCTACCACCTAGGTAAAATAATCATAGTAACTAAAAACTAAAAAATATAGACAAACGAACTTTTAAAAGTCTACCCTTCATTTCCCATTATTTAACACATTTTCCCAGATACGAGAAAATATATGCGCAAAATTTCACGTTCCCTTCAAACTTTGCATTTCCGTGACTGCGAAATCGTCGAAGGGAGGAGGATAGTAGGCTGAACTGCGTCGTGATATTTTACTCTGGGCATATCGAGGCGATAGCTCGATGAGCTTGCGGTATGAATTATCAAAGGCGTTATCGTTGCACTCGTCGCGTGCATCGCGGTCATTTATCGTCGGCGGAGAGCAGTCTTTCCTGGCTGCGTCTCCGATTCCACGCTGCCAGACGGAAACAGCGATAGTCGTTAATATCATCGGATGGAGGAAGATGGTGAATCGAAATTTGTTCCGACCTGGGAATCCAATGGAATCGAACTGCCACACGGGAGCGGGGTGTAATTTACATCTATAATCGACGATATGAAATTCAAATCGGATCTTTTCACCGCCTCCCTTCCACGGAGCAAACTTTTCTCTGGTAAAGACCACGCACCTGAAGAAGCTACTCGCAGGGTTTCGAGGTAAAAGAACCTCTGGGAATTATCCCTTGACTGACTGAGTTTTAAACAGAAAGATCGAATCGAGAGACTTGGGGAATTTCGATCGAACTTCTGCCAGAAGATTCTCGTAAAATTTCTGCCCGCGCTCTGCAGAACTTTGAGACGAATGGAGGGATGGCCAGGGTGGGATACTGCATCTTTTATTATAGATTGTCAATCATTGTCAGTTGAGTAACCTGGTGGTCAAATCATGATATTTTTTATCGGTTAAAGAGCAATCATCTACAACTCACTGAACTTCAACAACTCTGCACAAACCTAACGCAATGATTCATTTATTCCTTTACATTTATCTTCCTTAACCGCTATGACCATTCCCTCTCAAATTCATACTTTGAAATAAGTTCCAAACCGTCAATTAAATAAGTGAAACAATTGGTCCACATTGACCAAAACTTGATTTCCAACCCCCTAATCGTCGGTCAAACTCCTCATCTCGATACTGTAGGATATTGATAACAATAAATTGAATAAAATAACATACACAAGTGGAAACTTAAATTTACGGTCAAATATAGGGAACGCTCACTCGAATATACATATACACACACACACACACTAAATATAACAAATAATAGAATACAATATAAAATCCGTCTAGTCGTCTATGCGTCTATAGTCTACTGTTCGTCTATCGTCTATCGTCTACTCTATACGTCTACTCTATGCGTCTACCGTCTATAATTCGTCCATCGTCTACAGTTCGTCTAATCGTCTATCATCTACTTCGTCTACTCTATATCTCGTCTATCGTCAAACACGTCTATAGTCGATCTCGTCTACTGTCGATCTGTTCGCTCATCCTCGTGTCGTCCTCGTGCCGTCAACGTTTCGTCGTCGATCGTCTTTTCGTCAGTCAACTGTCTCATGGCGGGTCCGTCCAAACGCGCGGGATTTATAAAATCCGCACAATACCAACCACATTCTTACAAGTTTCCATATCAGCCTTCCCCCTATCGTTGAAAATCTAATAAAAAATGTAACATTACCCATCACCGTTAATTATTTAACGACAAACAAATCAATTCTCCAATACCATCTCTATGTCATCCGTCCAATGGCATCGTCAACTTGATTAAAGCAAGAGACCGAGGGTAGAGGGATAAAGAGCATGGTACAAGGAGACCGTAAAAGCGCACTGGCTTCATATCCGGTAAGATCCATGTGCGTGTTCGCATATAAGCTTTCAAGTATGCTGGTAATCTGGTCCGAGAGATACGACACATCATCCTATCGTGCATCACGGTGCGGCTGCATGCCCGAAGTAAGCCTATTAGCGCTCAGGCTTATTAGAGGATGCCATCTGACCCAAATTCCGCCTCCCTATTGGCCGGGGCCATGAAACGGCGCGTAGAGATACCCTTAATACAAATTTATGATAACGTTGCCTTCAGCTTGGACCCCGTCGAATCTTCTGGGGGATAAGATTTTCTAAAGGGATGGGAGAGACGAGTTACATGAGATGCTTGCAGACTATGCTTTTAATAATGTTGGCCAGGAAGGGCTTCTTGAGGACCGAGGGATTCTTGTGCACCCCTTTGCGCGTTGAAGTAATTGGAAGCTACCAAGAGAGGGGGAGTAGTTAATGGTATGAGGTTGTTTGATTTTTTCTTACTGTAATAGATACTCTCATAATTACTTTTGTTGAAATGGGAGACAATTGTTGGAATTTATTAACCCTTTGTCCCAAAGGTGGAGACTGGTGGTGCAGAGATTGGAATGGAACAATTTGGAATTTTTTAACCCTTTCGCACCAGACGGGACATGTGCTGTCCCAGTCTACAAAATTTTTGATATTACGGCTGGGGCAACATATGTCCCAGTTACTGAAAAACATCTAGGGCAGAAAATAACGCCAAGTTGGACCTCCAAAGGGTTTCTCAATCGTTCTGAGTGCATACATTTCTCATCTCGATCGTCCCCGATCTAATCAAACAAGAGACAACTGTTAAGGTTGCTCAGTTTTCGGCATACAAATTATTTTACCTAATAATCGCTTGGAGGAAAAATAACTGATTCCGGTAATGGGGCGCACTCGGACTGGATTTTTCGCCGTATTGAAAGGGGTGAGAAGTATCTAGTCGCGAAAATTAGTTGTGTACGGCATCATAGAATTGTTTTCCTGTTATCAGTTGTATCTTAAGGTTTATGATACTGAAGGAGCCAATAAAAATTAGTTATTACAGCAGAATTAGGGTCAACTTTGGCGTCTATTTGCGCAAAATTAATCTTAGGGCAAGGGCTTAAGCAAAGTATCGACTCGTGTTCTCTTCCAGATTGAATGGAACGGAGAATGTTTACGAAATAAACTTAATAAGTATAATAAAAGTCCACCTCCACAAGTTTCTAAACGTTTCGTAAAGAAAAATCCCTCGTTCCAACTGCCTCAGGAAATTTAATATTACATATCTAATGAGAGATTCACCGAAGTCTAATGAAACATTTAAAACGCAACCCCTTGTTATCCTCTCCCCGCAGACACAAAGAGACTCAAACCATCGTCAAAGGAAAGCAAGTACAGTTTACCGAAACAGCCGATATTACATCACCGGCTACAAACGTGCAAACATTATCCTCGAAGCCGACCAAGCCCCGGCGGGTAGCTCGGTAATTTCCTTTGGATTATGAACTTCCGAAAAGGCTGGTCCGTTACGTTTCGTTAAGTGGGGCAGTCGGGCGCTCACGTATATATACGCTGACGTCTAAACTCGGCGCGTGTTTGCGTGTACTCTGTGCGGGCGTAGTTTTAATCAACGCGTCGAGCGATGTTTGCCTCATAGCGGAAGGTTTTGATTACTTCCAATAGTCGATCGGGTCACTCCGCAGTGTTGTCGATATCGCGACAAACTCTGCGTTTAATTTTTCCCGGCCTGTTTTTTTTTTTTTTTCTGCGGCAACAAAGGGAACTTCCATTTCGGCCCACCCTATTTTTTCTAGGCTGGCGATCCGCGATCACTTTTCGCCTGAAATTTGTTAATGGATAACGAATACGTTGATGGTATCGATTTCGTTGGCTTAAAAGGGGTCGTTTGATCTTTGGGATATGTTTTAAGTAACTTTGAAAACTTTATTAGTGTCGTGATATAAAAATCATTATGGCGATATCTTTTAAGATTTGAGGGCCAGTTCAGTGGCAGGTAGTAATCTAGTTTTTCAATCAGCTGTTTGTATAAATGTAAATGATCTTGTAAATATTATAGTTCAGGAAACTCGATAGCCTCTGGTTAAAATGGTGAATATCGCGAGGGTCACTGATAATTGTTACTGTCAAAATAAATTAGATTTTTTGCGATCGTTAGTTAATGACATTCACAAATTCGCTATTTCAGACAAAATTAAGGTACGAGTCTGTGAGATCTAAGTCTCTGAGATACGAAATACGAAAAACGTCTCTAAAATACCTAGACTCTATAAAGATATACTTTTACTAAAAGAGGGTAAAATAATTTGTATAATTATCTTGCAACGATTATATCTCAATTTTTCAACTTTAACACGTTGACTGCCGTGGGGGTCACCGGTGACCGGCGCTATTGTATTCAATGAAAATTTATGTCACTTTGATATTGCAATATTTATGAATTTTAAGACATACTATATATTTAAATATAGGTGTTTAAAAGGTAAAGGTCTGCTGAATACCTATCTATCTGTATCTTTCAAGTTTCTGTTTTATAAAGATGTGAATTTAATAGAAAAAATTTCGCTTCAGTGGAAACAGTGAAATTAACGAAATACGGTTGGCGTACAACGTGTTAACTGTGTATATTTACATCGACAGACTGTTATTCGATTTTTTCTCAGGCCACATATACACATCCCTAGTCCTCAGAGGGTTGAATTAGCCACGAAATTAATTAATGTGACGAATAGAGAATATCCTTTTACGAATCTATGGAGAGAAGGGACAGCAAGCTCGAACTAAATGCAATTGCAAGTTCGTCCTTGCGTTTTGACGATACACGAAAGCAACACGCGAGACGAAGGAAGATTGCATCCTACCTTTAAGGAGTCTATGCTGCTCTAATGGATGAGGGGAATTATTCAACGCGTAGCTGGAGGAATTCTACGCTTTAGCTAACAACGTCGACCTCGATGCTATGATTATTTAAGGCGGTACATCAAGAAGTACAGCTTTCACGGGGTTACATCAACATCCTTGTAAATCTCTGGCGAGAGTTTCCCTTCGCTACGCTAAGAATGCTCGTTAACTTTGCAACCCTCTCATCAATGATTACTCGAAACAAGCGTATCGCTCTGACTCACTAACATTGCCAATTTCCTTATGAGAGGATAGATTTAACTGAATTCTTCACAAGACCACGTAGCGGCGAGCGGCTTCTGTTTTATGCAAAATCTCCCTTCCTTCAAGATCTTTCTAACGAGTCAGTTCCTTCTCGCGACAACGTTTCCATTAAAATTTGTTAAATCGTCTGCTTGACGTGTTTTAAATTTAGTGGAAAACAATGGGGTAAGAAATCGTTCCGCTTCAATAATTTAATTGTAACAATTACTAACTATGATAATTAATTCGTTGAATTTGATGATCTTGAAATATACTACAGATTATGAATATAAAAATATTTTGCTAGATTCATAAAATTTCTTTATTTAAAAAAAAAAAGTAATTGAATTCCTCTTTTCAACAGAGTGAGTAAATGTCTTATTATTCTCTATCTAAATTCGTTATCCTAACTTTTTACGCACCCATAGAAAATACTAGTATCACGACTGACAAATCTCCAACACCGTACCCTAAATATGAGATTTCAATCATCCCTTCAAGCGACTCCAATTTTAAAAGGAACTCGACTCTCGATGGATGCCCACGTTAAGAATTTCTTTCGCGCCCCTTCGGTTCGCGTCCAACCGGCAAACGCGAACGGAATATGAATACAAAGAGGCGAGGGATTTCGCCTACCTTTATTGTTCCTCTCTAGGAGGTACTTTATCACGAATCACGAGAGGAGCCCTTTGAACTCGTCGTCGTAATTTCACGGGGAATCGATCGAAAAAAATTTGTAATAGGACTTAGGAAACGGGACGCGAAGCTAATAAAGCCCACCCTCCATCTCTTCCCTCCCCTCGACGTCGATGCACCCTCTCTTCGACGAACGATTTTAGATTGCTCGCCCCGGCATTGTCGCCCATCGACGGCCGATTAAATTACACCGAGAATTGCTTCCAACGTGGCATAGGGAGAGAAAAGATCGCCTTGAATTACCACCTAGTATAACAGCGTCTCGTACTTTTCGTGCGGATAATCGAATTACCTTCCAAGTGCGTTCTCCGATCCCCTCTTTGCCGTTTCCAACGGACCTATTGCTTTTCCTCCTACAGGATTCTCATTCTCCTCTCCTCCTTCGTATTCTGCCTCTTATCGTTGCACGTATCGTCTTCTACCTGTCGATCGTCCAAATCACATCGATTTTATCCACTCTCTTTGAGAAAATCAGGAAATACACGATGCGAAGTCGCTTACGTGGAAGCCTCCTCGGTATTCAGGGAGTCTTTTCGCCGATACGAAATGCAACCGGAAGATCGACGGAATTTTCGAGAGGAAATAATGCGCGGAGGCTACGTTATTTTCAGTGAGATTTTTCTAACGCGGAGTTCTTCCGTTCAAAACGATAAATCGTATTACTGAAGTACATTCAATAGAAACGTATGTTTGCACTGAGCGAGCTTTAATATCGTGAAAGTACCTTTCGTAAAACGGGTATGCTGTTTGGAATATGTTTTTTCGTACAAGCGTTTTAGGTCTTGGAGCGAATGATTTTATGAGGAATTTGAGGAGAATAAAGGTGTTTTTTTTAGGGGGTTAATTGGGTGGTAATTGGTCGAGTGTATATGGTTCAATGGTTTGTTGTAGTTTTAAGGTGATTTAGCATGTATTCCTGGTTTTACTTGCTGTTGTGATTGTCAGAGAATTTTGTAAATTTTCTTTGTAGGAAATCTGTGTGAAATGAAATTTATGCGCTGTTTCAACAACAAGTTAGGAATACTGACGATTCAAAGTTTTGTCTGGGCTTTTGTGTCAAATTAAATTGAAAAATAGTTAACATTAAATACTCTGCTTCAATCTCATTCAAGAAATCCACCTGAAACCTAAATCATCCATTTCAGAGCCTTAGTCAAAATATATACAATTGGAAGCAGAAAGTATAAACAGGTCTTCTATGATCTTCCTAAAAATTTCATCTAAAAGTTCAAAGAGCGAAGGTCGTGGACCTTTCGTTAAACGTACGAGTAATTTGAAGATTGTAGAAATATCCTCTCAGCGTGGATACTTTCTCGTTAGAACGAAGAGAATTTCTCGGACGGAATGGCGATGCTAATGAATCCTAATCGGCACTCTCTGCGCGGAACGTTTTACTCCGAGTAACCTGAGTAGACGTGGTCGTTACTATGCAACGATGCAGCCGGTGCAGATGTGCCGTGCAACTGAAGGTGGCTCGCAGAATCCAAGCAGTCGTTTACTAGCGTCAATTGGTCGAAATCAAACGAATCGTCTTCCCGTTCATCAACCTCGACCACCTCAATTCTCGCCTTATCTCTGTTGTCCCCTTTTTTCCCTATGGCATTCATCCTCGTTGATTTCTTACATCGCTCGGTGGCTCCAATTTGCCAAAACATGGTAAAAATTTCAAAATATCCTCTACTTTAACTGGAAATAGATCCATTTTCATATGAAATGAAAACTGGCACGAAAAAGGAGAAGATAGCAGCACTCCATTTTTATCTTCTTGACTATTCTGGGTCGCGTGAACTTTGTAACCAATTTGTAATTTGATGTTTTCGTAATGAGATTAACGTAATAATTGGCGGGAGAATTTTTGAAGTCCTTTAATAGATATGTGTGATGAAGATGTGGTGCAGTTTTCTGTGATGAGAAAAAATTTCTTGAGAATTTTATGATAGCTTCAATTCTCTTCTGAAAGACTCGAAAGAAGAATCAGCAATTGTGGTATTTTTGGTAAATCGTACCAACACGATAACTGGCGGGAGAATTTTTGAAGTACTTTAATAGATATGTCCGAGGAAGAGGTGTTAAAATATTTTGTGGTGCTAAAAATTTCTTGAGAATTTTCTGATAACCTCAATTCTCTTCTGAAGGACTCGAAGGGAGAATCAGCAACTGTGGTATTTTTGGTAAATCATCCCAATGTGATAATTGGCGAGAGAAATTTTGAAGTGCTTTAATAGATACGTCTGATGAAGTGGTGTTAAAATATTTTGTGACGATAAAAATTTCTTGAGAATTTTCCGATAGCCTTAACTCTCTTCTGGAGTCAAAGGAAAAATTCAGTAACTGTAGTATCTTTGTTTTAGTGTAGATCAGTGTCAGAGTAAGAGGAAACCAGTGAGACAATGCACAAGGTGTTAATAACGAGTTATTTCGTACCAGACTTTCGCATTAACACTCCAAACGTCGAACGTATTTTACTCGAGTCTCCATTCAGATTGGAGTGGAACTTTCTCTGTTGAGACGAAATGCAGTGCATGAATTTTTCTCATAAATTTTCTTCATCACACTGCTCCTTAAATCTTATCATTTTTGCTTGTTATATTTCCTATTGAATGCAACCTGTTTGCAAAACCCAACGAAAATGAGCACACTCAACCTAGAAGCTTCTTACAACATCGATAAGTAACATTCCATTCGATTCTATAATTGGATTCCGAAGATTTCTGCATTTTAAGCAACTCTCCTTTTAAACCTCAACGCAAAATTCCAGTTCTCGCATTTATTAATAAAACTCCCTCCTCATCGATCTTCGAAAAGTAGAAATTTCCAGCTTCGATAGAAATTTAGAATGCAGTTGCCACGTTGCATCAACCTGCAGACTCCATTTAAATTTGCAATAATGTAGTAATGACTGAAAATTACAACGTTTCCATGGTTAATTGAATTATATTGCAAAACTTCCAACCACCAAGTAACTCGAACGTGTAAAATCCAATTACGGCACTCCAATTCCACACGATTAACGAATACACACACACCTCGTGCGATTTAATATCGACGAATGCAAAACAAATTTGTTCTCCACCGAAAATTTTTACAAAACGTACGATGTCAGATGGAAAATGACAAGAGAAACGTATACAATTTTTAGTGATCTCATGAGCGACCGAGTTCTATCCGACATCGCTGCCATAACAGCATCGCAGTGTCGTTTCTACATCTGAAAGTGCCCAATGCAAACAGTTCAAAGGTGAACGAACTCCTCCGGGAAGATATACTGTTACAGTTACGAAATGCGATACTTATGCGTCTGCGTTCATTCAGTTCAACTTTAAAGCCGCGCGTAAGCGACGAAGAAAGAGGAAGGGAGTGTGCGAGTAAGAGAAAAACAGAGAGGAAATATTCACGTTTCGTAATATACGCATTTAATCTCAAAGCCCGCGAACCGATGTGCAAAATCCGGCCGCTTCGCCGCGGAAAGGATAAGAAAGATTCCGGACTCGAGGAAGGAGATAAATCGCGCACCAGGGAGAATAAGAAGCAGCAGAAAGAGAGAGAGAGAAAAAAAAATTAACACGTCAAGAGAGGGAGAAATAGCAAAAAAAATATTTCGGCTTTACCACTTTCATCTCCGCGGATCGTGAGGGAAATAAAACGCAATCGGAAACCACTTTTAACGACTACCGTTTTATCTCGGCAACGGTGCGATGAAAGTTTTTCCCGTGGAACGTAAAAAAGTTTCGCTACACGAATTCCTCCGACGAATTACCAGGAGCATCGCGAATATCTTTGCCGCTCGTTACGAACCACCTAAGCGCACCCCTTTCGTCCATTCGACCCTTCAACGTTCCTTTTTCCAGTGTTAGACTTGTTCTAGCTATCTACTTCGTTTTTTTTTCTCTCTATCTCTTTTCTGCTTTTGTTCTTTTTCTCTCTCTTTCCCACTTTTTCTTCCTCTCGTCGATAGCGATTCGACGGAAACGTGCACCAGCACGAAGTATGTCCTGAGAATCGAACGGAGAAAATGTTACCGGTGCACGCGAGTGTACGGCGCCAGGTGCAATAAAAACTTGGGGTAGGTTTCCATGGCGGCCTATGCATTCACGACTTAAAGCTTGGTTCGCATGAATCCGCTTTAAACGATCTTCCAGCGCCTGCTGGCTGAAATATTACTCGGCAAATGTGGGCCTAATGGCTTCAAGGCGTAGAATCATCCCTTGAATATGGGGTGACTTCTGCGAGATGCGCCGTACCGAGTGGAATTGTGCATTGGTGGGAATTGAGAGATGAAATTTAATTATTTCAGGCTCTTAAAGTTTAAGGGATGTCGATTATTAAATTTTTTTTCTGTGTGTTTTTTCTTTATAGTGTTAGATTTTTGTTGGTGAGACTATGGTGTGTGAGATTTGTTTAATTATTGTGGTGATATTAATATATTCCTGTGGAGATAATTCTTGGTTTGAAATAATTTATTTGTGGTAGTGTTATAGTTTAATTAAAGTAGTTGAGGGTGGATGTTTTGGGGGTAAGTCATCCCACAAATATGCGCTGGCTTTTGCGAGAATTCTGGGTCGGCTGAGGAATATATTGGGTTTCAAACTTTGCAATTTCGATTAGCGTATTTTTCTACGAATATTTATAGATGATAATATAATTTGTGTATGACAATATTATATTACTGAATTTAATTAAAAAATTTGATGCGCAAATATTACGTTCGAATTGGAAGTTTCTCCAATATTACCGAGAGTGTTTGCCAATAATGAAAATTTCCCAGAACAATAATATAGCAAACATTATCGAATGTTTTATCAGAATACACCGTAAATAATTGGAAAACGATTAAATAAAGAATGATTATTGTCCGTAGTTATATTTACTTTCTTCTACCGATGCATAAATCCATTCCTTGCCTAGAAAACATTCCAAATCAACGATGGCCTGACTCGCGTATTTTCACAAATGTCCTCGATTTCTCCTACTTCATTAAATTCCCTAACTGTACGTACGTCGAGGATAAAACACATGGACATAAATAACATTGCTAAACGACCCACGAGATATTAAAGACACGTTTCAGGCATTCCATCAGAGTTAACCCCACAGAAGAAAATATATGAGAGCACAAATCAATATTTCCCAGCATGGAAATCGTATATTCCAACGCGAACTCCAAAACTACCTCTTTGTAACGAGGTAACGATCGACCGAAGCCAGTTCGGATAATCGAATCAGTACTTACAAATTGACAAACGACATACTAACGACGTTTCGCTTTCGACGGTGCTCTGGATGCTCAATCGGGGTCTTCGACTTCGATATTTAACCCCGAAATACGTGGTTGCTCGTTTCCACGAGTTACAGCTTACAAGATGTTATTGGGGAACAGTTTCAAAAGCTTGTGTCGCATAGAATGACTATTTTCTTCTTGGTAAATCTATAAATCTCCGTTACGTGAATTTCAGAAGATGTATGTACTTTTGTTTTCGAGTGGATGTTGAATTTTCAGCAATGAGGTAATTATCAGACGCGTGAATCCTTTGTCCTGCAAGAACAAGTGACACTCGCGATGAAGTGAATAGGATAGGAAATTTTCAAGTACAAATTCGAAAATCTATTAAATTGGAAATGTTAATGAGACGCGGCGCGATAATATTATTTCTCTAACATTAATATTTTGTTAAATTATACGGTATATCAAGAATCACTGATCTATTTTTATTTTGGCAATTAAATTCTGAATTATAGCGGAGTCAGCTACGAAACAAATTGTAGTGCGAAGGGTTAAATGGTACAGCACTCTTTCTTTCTATATTTATAGAGTGGTTTCACCTATTGTACTGCAAATTAGTGTTGTGAAAATTAGAAATATTTGCAATTTTTTACATACAATTAGACATACCAGAAATTTTCTTTTTTCTTCTGATTAACCATTTCGTCAGTGTTTACAATTTTAGACAACTTTCAAACTATTGAAACTACAATATGTATAAAAAAAATTTTTTTTACAGGTGAATACCGAAAGTCAAGTCAACTAATTATAATTATGCATAAACACGTGAAATGACTTCACCACGGTGCCGTTAAGAGGACATCACTTACCATAACTTCCCCTTTTCGTGCATCTCCAGTCCAACCCCAAGATCTATTCCCTACTCTCTTATATTCCATATCCCCATTCTTCTTCATATTTCCCTACCACCATGCTTTAGATCATCTTTTCATATCACCAACGCTATAAGACTCGCAACGACCATAACAAGCCCGCAATGACATTATCAATCATCCCGAACTCCCACCAAGTCTCGCAATAATCGAGAAATCCAGTCCACTCGAACAAGTGCTTGGCAAACTATCAGAAAAGAATCGAAACTCAAACGCTCTTTGGTAAGCGGTCGTTTTGTAACTACAATTAAGGGTTAAGGGCATTGTCGCGATTGTGATTAAGTACCATCGTTCCAATCGATGTTTCGTGACGGGAAATTGAACCTGCTGCTTTCCCATCGTGTTCTATTGGAAACAGTAACCCGATACGTGTCATCGGAACGTCATTAGCAAATAGATGTCGAAAGTACTTTGCGGTTGATGCAGTCATTAACCCTTTGAGAACGAGCGAAGCATATATGTGGTCTGAGAAAAAAATTAATTATAGTTCATCTTCACGTGTCTACACGGTTAGAGTTGAAAGATTGAAATATGATTACAGAAATAGTAATTTATAATTTGTATACATTAACACTAGATTTGCGGAGTCAATTTGGCTCATTCAAAATTTGATTACTACATATATAAAATATTGGTTGGTTAATTTTTTAATAATAAATCTTTCATTTCAATTGACTTGGAACTATTTTCTATGCAAAAAACTTCAATTTTCTTGTATGATTAAAATTGGCTCACTTCAGAAAAATAGGTATATCAATATTCGTAAATCTAGTGTTAACAGTCTCTAACTTTCTGTTAGAGGGTGGTTTTGAAATATCAAATAAATGATTATCTCTCTAACATTGAAAAATGTCACCGTCCGCAAAGGGTTAACGATGCCCTTACGAATTTCAGAATTCAAATGGAAAATGGCCTGCGTCGTAGATGTCCTTCTGGAGCGATGTTTTGGAATTGAAAAGGGGAAGAAGAAAATTGAAAGTTACATTTTCAAAGAGGTATATATATGGGGTATAGGTATGATCAACGAGAGAATGGAAAACGAAGAGAACTCTCGACGGTGCTCTCGCAGTTCGTAATTTGACCCGATGGACGATTTACAGCGGTTAATTCGATCTTTTGTCGGACGGCCAAATGCATCTATCCAGCAATTCCGACCGCGCAGCGTTGAGTAATTCAGTTGCCAACTCCGCGCTCGATACATTTCGGTATACACGAGTGGATCGAGTTATTGGATTAGGGCGTTTGATCGGATGGTCGAATTACTTGACTATTTGCACAAGCTTAATCGATAATGGCCGTAGAATTGTCACGCTGACTTCGTTATCGAATAAACGATAGCGCTTGTAATCCGCGCGCCAAGGTCGTAAATACGACGCCGATAATTCGGGGCATCGATGTCGCGGAAGTGCGAACAAGTAGTTTCTTTTTTTAAATTCCTGGCTACTTTTTATGGAAATTTTGTATATTTGAGAAACTACTGCATATTTTGATGTTAATTCATCACATTATGGTTGTCGTACTATGGGTGGCAATGTTACTTTCAATAGTATTCGTGTTAGAAGGTTTAAATACAATTTTACTTGCAATTGCAATGAGAATAACTTTGATTTTGGCCGACAATTTTTGGTAGATTTTGTATCATTCATTAAATGAATAATTTAGGAAAAATCTCCAGGAAATGACGAGGATTTAGACCTGACCTCATTAATAGGCCGCACCATTAACTCCGCACGTACCACAGCTCCCATAATCTTGTACTTCCTATTATCTAATCAGTACACTGTTTCAAAAGCAAACAACTTCACTCCGATCTAAATAGTTTGTTCTTCAGGCCCTTAAAAGTCCCCAAAGTACAAAACAAAATTAGCAGTTCACGTACCAGTAAAAAAAAATCTCCAATTATAATTATCCTAACATGAATTTCAGAAATCATCCCCAATACTTCCTCGCTGACTAATCTCGCCAATTTTCATCACCAAATTGAACGCCACCAGTAGTCTGCTAGTTTCAACATTTTTACCGAAGTGAAACTTTCCAAAAAAATTATATTTCCCCAAAAACCCCCTAAACTTAACAAGACCTTACCCTTTTACCACCAATACCGAAATATTGAATGCACCAAAATATTCCTAAATATTACAATTTAACACTTTGCAAGCCGATCCCGCGATAATGCGGGATTTCAAATGTATGATTTTAGATTTTACCGATCAATATCAGTCACTAGCTGAAAGTTCCCGTGCTTCGCTACGATTTAATCGAAACTAAAAAAAAAACCTTAAAATTTCGAATTTTTAAAAATCCTTTCTTAGTGGGTGCTAATACCCTAGAAGGAACGCTCATGCAAAATTTCAAGTTTCTAGGTCAAGTATTTTCGGCTCTGCGTTGATGAGTTTGGCCCATACTTTAACCCCCCAAAACCCCCCCTAAAATTTCGAATTTTTCAAAACCCTTTCTTATTGAGCACCTAAGACCCAAGGGGAAGGTATGTTCCAAATTTCATTGCAATCCGTTCTGTGGTTTTTGAGATTTCGTGATGAGTGAGTGAGTGAGTGAGTCAGTCAGTGGTATTTGAGCTTTATATAATAGATATTATTTTATATTGAGAAAAACGGTAAGGTGGACAAAGAAGGCAGTATTATTCCCTTTAAATTGTACATTACTTAATTTATTTAAATTTGATATTGATTTAAATAGCAACGTTATCAAATATAATAAATTTGGTAGCAGATATTCAGCCGGCGTGCAATGTGTTAACCGTTTGAGTCCCAAGCAGCGCGATCGCGCTCATCGAATTTTGTGTCGAAAAATCCCAGTACATTTCGAAAGCTATGGACTACTACTACTTCGGGCTCTTTCGACCGTGTTTTTTAAAAAGCCTGTGGAACTCAAACGGTTAAAAGCAACATAAAATTTCATTGAATTAAATAGTATCTGTCACCAGTAACTTCCATGGCATTCAACCCGTTAATGGTTCCCACATTACCTGGAGGAACTTCCAAACCATACGTTTCCCGCCAAAAAAAATGCACTATCTCTTGCATACCATTTAGCATGGCAGAAGCGCGTATTACATGAACGGTAGCGATATAACCGAGTTCCGTAGGTTTCTCCCAGCCGTAATAATGTTTCAGCTACTCCTTCCCTATGCCACGATCAATCACTAGCACCGAGCAGGAACAAATTGATAGACCGGCGCTCGCTCGCCGCTCGAATTCGACGGATTAATATTTCACCCAGGATCGTTACGATCGATCAGTCTACGCGCACCGAGTCAATCGGCTTTTCATTTTTCTTCTCTCCTCATGGCTCCAAGCGTTTCGTCGGTTCTCCGCGGTGCAACCTTCCGTCGTCGTTCTTCCGGTTGCGTCCACGTTTCCGTGCTCCAAGAACATCCGCATCGTTTCTCGATCGAAGACGTGACCGTGGAAACGTTTTGCCGAGTGGCACGCGCGACGACGTTAAATTGCTTCGACGGTTTTTCCATCGCGGCCAAGTCAACCGCTACGTTCGAAAGGTGATCGTTTCCACCCCCGTGGGGTCGCCACGACAGGAAAGAGCGGCCGATGGAAGAACGCTTTAGCAGCGTCTAGATAGGAGGGTGAAAATCGACCGAGTTTCTTCAACGATGCTCCTCTATCCTGCGGGAAAACGAAGAGAAAAAAAAAAGCAGCTTGGAAAGATCAACCCTGTTGCAGGAGGCTTCGAAAGATTCCAGCCTGTGGACGAGAGGCGAGGGTAGAACTTCCATTGGGGAGGATGCTGGGCTTCCGGCAATTTACGGACGTCCGGCGAAACTGATTTCGAGGCGACAGAAATTACTTCTTCGTTCGCGGTTCTCTTCTTTCAACTTTCTCGTATCTCTTTTTGTCTGTTCTTTCACTTTACTCTATTTTCTAGCTTCTTTCTTGGTTCCACCTCTCTTCCGGTACATCCTATCACGGCATCGCCTCGAGGGTACCGTAAGGGTTGCTTACGGCACTGCGGCGAATCTCCTTCGCCGTGACACGGTATTGGGAATTGAACTCTATTCCTTTATACTCGCGCTATTGGTTTTTTGAGAGAAAGACCACCACGGAACGGAAACGAGGCTTTTGAGGATAGAGGGTGTGTTGCGAGCGGGATAAAAATGCCTACGATTTACTCCGAGACATTTCAATTCCATTCTTGTGCACGTGAGATCGTTACCGGGTATATGCGTCTCGGGGTCTGCATTAAATTCAAGAATAAAAATCTATTAAAGAGACGTCACAGGTACGAGAATGGTTTTGCGAACTCGAAGGTGAACTTTCGCGAATGGGAGCTTGGGGAAATAATTCGATTAAATCTTTTGAGGGTGCGACGACCGTGAGTTTTGGCGGTAATGGTGACAAATTGTCGACGTTATAGAGATACGTTCAGTGGATGGTGTAATATTTATCGTGATATTTACTTAGAGCAACGTCGATATATAAAAATCTTGATGCAGGGAGGGATGTAAGTAATGGTTAAGTGACTGAATTAGAGACAAAAGATTGCGGCCATTCCTTCGGGCTAAGTGCTCGTAAGCTTGATATATCGGAGTCTATAAACAAGAGACGAAAAGAATCCAGTTTGTTGGACCGTGGTGCGACTTTCGGTATCGCTGCCAAATGTAATCGGAGGAAATAAACGTCGCGAAATGTTCCCCATTTTTCATGGGCGTATCCGTGTTTTGGTTGATTTTTTTTCTGCGTTCAATATCGTTATTGGTGATGGAGATGGGGTGCAATTCGATATGTACCGCGTGAAAATAATAAAGGTACTATGGTGGGTATGGGATTCGGTAAAGGGTCGGCCCCTTGGCTGAATTTCAAATCGTCTACTCTTCGAGACCTTTTTAGAATTTACTACTTAATATATCAAATTTCTGACGAAAAAAGTTTCTTTCTAACACAAAAGTTCTTTCTTAGAAAAACTCTTTTTTTTTCACTTTTATGTTCTCCAATTTTTTGTCGGAGGGTGAATGCGCCCCAGTATAATAAATGATACGTTATCTAAGTATTTTAACCTTAATTTAAAATATTATATTTCTTAGTACTTAGAATCATTAAAGTACCATGAAAAAATTTTGATTATTCTCCAACTAGAATTAGGTTAGTTTCAAAAAAAGCAATGCGATAAGATCGACATTAATTCACGACGCAAAGTGTTTATAAACGTTTCATCTTATATCACTCGATTATCAAAATCATTCAATTCAAACACATTACCGCATAATTAAAAACAAGTACTACAAACGTAGATCTAATAGCCATGATATTCCTATTGCGCGAATATCACCATAATTTGCGAGACTAATAATTAATTGCAAAGATCTTCCATACTTTAGGAACGCATGTATTAATTCAATTCCAAAGTTTTAATCCCTTGCCGTGCAACAACTCGTGATGCGCTAAATGGAATTGTCAATTTTGAAGTATCCAAAAATTATTTTATCAAAAATATCAGTGGGTCCTGATAAAATAAAATTAATTGTATGATATTCAATATTACGTTAAGTCATTTACTACCTATATCCGAAATTAGGGGCTAGATTATTATTTTAGTAATTAATTCAGAGTTATTGCACGTTTAATTACAAAAGAAATGGCACGGCAAGGGGTTAATAAGCAATTGCAGATAATCGACACTTGCAAAAAGTAGCGACATATTTGCTGATTTAGTTGCAATTGCGAAAATGTTGATTTCCGAACAGACTTTTCCATGGTATTTATTATTTAAACGATTCGTTGCGAGCAACTGTTACAGTCGCGATAAAATCATCCAAGATATCACCGACGTATCGCGTAATTGTTCACGATGCCTTTCGATGTAAATAATTGAAACTGTAATAATTACACACAGCCAGCTTTATCTTCGCGGGAAACGCGCGTATCGGCGAGTAACACGCTAGCCGAAGATAAAACGCGAGTAGATGTACATGTGAACATTGTAATTCTTTTTGCGCGAATGTTTGCAACGTGCTTGCACGTAACGTTCACGATTTTTCATGGAGAAAGAGGCTTTTCCTGGGTGAACGTCGAAGCGCGAGAAAGTTGCAAATTAGCGTTAATTAAAGGGTCGTATTTTATCAGTCGTTTCATCGATTCCGAGTCGAAACGCATTTGCAGGAGTGGCGTGTGTTTCGAATGAGAATTAGAAACTGGAAGGAGATAGATGATGCGATTTAGAAAATCGAGGGTAAGGAAATGCAAGGGGGTGGCTATTGAGAGTACGGAGATAACGACTCGGACTTGCAATTAGGGAATCGAGTTGAAATCTCCGTTACCTTTGGGAAATTTGTTCTAAATTATTATTTAATATATTATAGTGTAGCTGAGAAAACTCCCATGGTAGTGGGTTCTAAGTAAAATGACTAAAAATGTTCAATTAGTGAGTTACAAATATTATTCGACTCCCAATTAGTAGTAGGCTTGAGTTTTAATCCCTGTCACCTCTGGCAGACTTTTCCTAAATTATTATTTAATATATTATAGCTTTTCTGGTTTGACTCCAGGTCCGATTTACATTATTGTAGTAGCTACAGTAGTTATAGTCAAAATGGAAGACTAAAAAAATTGAATTGGGTCTCATGTCAATGTCATGGACATCTAATTAACAATGGCTTCTAATTAATACTTAACACTAGGTTTACGGGACGCGTCAATTTGACGCATTTTAAACTTCGAAATGAAATATCTCAAAAACCATTGTATTAATTGCAACCACTTTTTGTCGTAAATTAATCATTTCAACCAAAGAATATATACACTCAATTATTTTTATCCTAAGCCTTCTAATTTTAAAAATCTGTATGTAGTATACCTATCTCTACGAAGCGCGTCAAATTGACGAATTAGCTAATTTCACGAGTAGATTTTATATATTTGCTTTGTTCGTAAAATCATTATTTCAGTTTACTTACTACTACAGTTTTTCAAACATAATGTGCAAAAGATTCTACAGTTATTGTTATTTCAAACAGTCTTCGCTAATTGTAACTTTCTGCAATAGGGTAATCGAATTGGAGCACAATATTTTTTTTTATTTTGGTCAATCCGCCTTTTCTAGCAATATGACGTAAATCCAGGAGATATAGTAAAATAAGATGTTGAGCAAAATTGTCAAAATCAATGAAGATTGTTGTGGGGATACCTCCGAAGATGACCAATATGAATTACTCTAAAGCGAAGATGAGAGTGAAAGCTCCGAATGCATTGAAAGTGGAAAGATAGAAGGATTTTCGGGTAGTAAAGAGGAAAATTTCTTGAAAGTATATCATAGTAAGAAAAGGATGAGTATGTTTTCTTGTTTTGATTCCGAGGATGAGAGGACGAGCATTCCAAGCACATCCCAACATGTAATGGATAAAATTGAAATTACAGTTGACAGAACACGGTGGATAAAATTGAAAGCAGACGAATCTGTGAGTAGGCCGCCCATTCATTTGATATTCAAGGATATCACAGGACCTACTGGCTATGATAAGAGAAATATTATGTCAGGTTATGTAACTAGTGCTTTCGGATTGATAATTGACAGACACGTAATAGAACACATAAAAGACTGCACTCAAACGGAGGCACGAAAAACCTCCAGAAAAATGAAAACAGTAATTTTTGTATATATTGCAAACAGATCATGTGCGGAAAATGCACAAACAAAATTCAGTATGTCTATAAAAAATGTGCTCAATAAATGTGATTGCCATATACCGTTAATACCATTGCTAACATTTCCGTGGCAATTTAAAAAAATTGACTTTTTACTTGTTAATAATGTATCTAACTGTGAACCCTAGTGTTGTTTAATTTATACTTAATTTGAAAAAACTGATTTTTTAAAGGAAATGCGCATTTTTGCTTACGCGTCAATTTGACGCGTGATCGTAGAGATAGGTATATAAGAAACGCCCGTAAACCTAGTGTTAATAAGTCCCGGAATCCACTTAACACTTTACTGACCGGTATAGCGATATCTCTACGAAAATTATAAATTCTAATCCCTGAGTCCTCGGTACAATAAACCGCAATGATAAGTAACAATCTATTAATTGCCGTTGCAACCGATTAATATGTTAAAAGTCCAAAGGCGTTGGGCCCGAAAAGCCTATTAATAGGCTACCACTCGCTAAAGTGTTAATATTAAAACTGCCATTCAAAATGACCGGGTCTTAATTTTTCCTAAAAATTCTCCTGCTTGATAACGAAGGCATACAGTAAATATTTCACGTTCTCTCGTTCTCCATAGTACTTAATTAGTATATTTAAATTTAATAGATTTAACATCAGCATTTGTATTATTAAAACTGCACCTTCCAGATGAATGGCCACAGCAATTCCAACAAAAAAAAATGCAAGTTCGCGGGTTCAGAGGTCGTTTATTAACCAAACATTGCAAATCGACACGCATGCACGCACGAGCCTTCCCACGAAATGCAATATTTTATCGCGGGATTGCGCCATAATTGCGTGGACTTTAAAATTCCTTGTTTTTTCCTGTACGCTATCGCGAAACTATTTCCACGCGAACCTCGCTCGTGCTTTCCCTACAGAGAGGAAATTAGAATAAATGCTGAGAGGAATTGCAATTTGTATCTATCAATAGTAAGATTTGTAAAACTTAAAAATAATTAACAACATGTAAAAATACATTCCAAGTATCCAGACGTCGAGGATTACCTTTATTTTTCACACTTGCTAGTCACAGAGCAGAAATTCAATGAGAAACATTATTACTCAGCGGTTGCACGATATGTATCAAAGTCAGAGCAATTAATACGTCATCAAAGGGTGTGTCAGGCTGGAATGTGCGAAATTTCTGAGGTCTCGAAGACGTGGAGTAACGATGGGTTAAAGTTAACATGAGACTCGAGATGCTCGAGACAGAGAAATGAATGAGACAGAGAAGCGTGAACAGAGAGAAACATAAAGAGAAAGAGAGAACAGAGGATCGACAGAGAATACAAACTTCTAGGTTGAAGGGAATGAGACAGAATACACGATTATGTGAGAGGAAGATCACAGACAGATCCGTGAATGAGAAAGCAACATGCAGAACGAGGAAGAGAGAGAAATCAACCAAGCGGCCGATCACGAGAGAGGAAGAGACATCGACGATGAGAAGGAGAGGATGAGAATTGACGATGCAAGAGAGAAAGACCGAGATCCAAATGTTCCACGTCGAAACAATTAGGTAGAAACGCCTCTAATGACGTACCAGCTGCTCAAATTCGGCTAGCAAAATTCCTCGTCGCGTTTCCCCCTTAATCTCCGCATCCCCCGTCTCTGATGCATGCCGCGTAATGACATGACGGCTGGTTTGACTGGATTATTCATGAAGACAATTTGCAAACTCGGCGAATACAGTGTTATCTTCTCGTTAGAAATCCAACGTTACGCCGGTATCGAAATGTCAGACCGTGCCATTTATTTCCCTCGGACCATCCTTTCGCGTTTGCGATTATATCTTGCGCGTTTGTCAGCCGGTTCGCAGTCGATTTGTACATCTTTCAATGGATTCTTTGTACGCGAACGTCCGGAGTCAGTGTGTCACGAGTTTCTTTTCTATGCCTATCTAGAAGCCAGTTGAGACCTGATTGACAGTGGTATTTTAAAAATGTTGTAAATCTCAAGATAGAAATGAAATCTACAAACGTACATGGCATGACTTTATTACAGTATCGTAATATCTGTTTTTACTAGTTTTTCTAAGGCATTAATAATTAAAATATTTTATACAATTTTGCAGAAATGAAGAGGAACAAGAAAATTACTGTCAGAGTTTTAACTTCCTTAACACTAGATTTACCAGCGTGAAATCTGCTATATTTAAATATGTTAAATATGTACCTTAAAGCGAAAGACGATAGATTCGGTAATTTATGTTTTATACGATGGACGATAAATATTTATTCTACAGCTCTCTCACAAACCCGTAGAATTTTTGGAAAAAATTGTGTACCAGTCATTTTGACTGGTTTGGTAAATCTAGTGTTAAATATTAAGCAAAAATTACTTCCATTGTGCTCCATCTCCAAAGTGTCCCAAAACAAAACCCAGACTTAAAAAATTCTTTCAGAACGCTAGATGCCCTAATTTTAATACACACCCCTACACAACTCCAGGTAATTATTAAAATACGCTCAAAAATTTGTTTCCAAGAGAGGAAACATTTTACCAAAAAATATTTGATCGATCGTTACATTAAATCGTTTAAACTGTACATATCGTTTTTATTCAACCAAATAGAATTGTATAATCATCCATCCAGTGTATTTTACGTTAAACAAGCGTAACGGATAGCAAAATATAAATGTTTGTCTACATGGACGAACGTAATCAGCCGTTATCAAAGGGGTATCGTGTAACGGCAGCGTTGCGAAAAAAAAATTGCACGCCTACTCGAGACTTAAAAAGTGACACGTTCGCGCCCGTTTAAAAGCTCCCGCGTTCACATCGATGTACAAAGATCGTCGCAGTACTGCAAGGTTTCACGGAGATCAGCCAGGTAATTCTTTTCGACGTTAATCCGCTTGCAGCGTCGTGGAAAAGAAGCTTATGGCAACATCTCACACACTGAAAAGCATCTCGCCCTTTAAACGCCGGATTAAGATTTCGGCTTCATTATTTCGCCTCGTCCTCGTTACGAGCTTTATGCTCGTTTCGGCCAAATTGCACGTCGGACAGTGTAACGCGAAAAATCGTGCATGTAAAAAAAAAAGCATGTGAAGAAGAACATTTGGTATTTTTTTCGTAAATATCACTGTATAGTTTATAAAAAAAAACTGTTTTGCTGAATTTATTCACAATTTATCTACACGCTGAAAGTTGAAATTTTTCTGTTGATATATTCATATTAATTTAGTATTAAGCAATATGGAAATACTTGTAGAGTTTAATTATCATGAAAGAGTTGAGTATCGGCTAGAAGTATCTTTATTTTCAAGCTCTTTGCCTCTTTCGTGTTTACCCGTGCGTCGAGTCGTGAATGCCGCAGTGTACGCTTTAATTTAGCTAATTGTAAGTTGGGAAGCCAGCGGTTAAATTGTCGCGAGGCAGAGTAGTATTTTTCTTCCAGAAATTGACTCCCTCATAACTCTTATTTTTCCTAGCCCGTTGAGACGAGCGAGAGTGGAACTTGTATATTTAACCGTGCAGATTTTACTGAAATTCAACCGACCACTTTCGTATTTTCTTTCATTGAAAGCGAACCTTCCGACCCAACATTTGTACCAAAATTTCACGAAGAGACAACAAATTATTTCCCGCGTTAATTACATTCCCTTAATATTATTTATTATTTGTATTTTTATATTTCAACCTTGGTTTTTCTTATAAATCTAATTGTTCCCACTATTTCGGTTGACAGCTTATTTTGTTTTATTTTATTATTATATTATTATATTTTATTATTTATTATTATTAATATTTAAATGATATCACAATATTACATTTTAATATTACTAAAGTTTAGTATTACTCAAATTTCTAACGATAGAATTCCTTTGATATTTTATCACTGCTATTTTACCTCTTTTAATTTCCTCTTAAAAAACATTTATCCAGCATGTCAAAACGACTAAACATATTACTCGGGTGTACTTTGTTCTCTGATTAAATTCAACAAAACCCTCGCAAAAAACGCGGAAGCTTCTCGTAAAAGGATTTAATAGTGACATTAAAATCATTACTACACCTAAAATGACATTTTGCAACTATGCAGTGGATAGCGAGCGAGCAAAAATGCCAAGTTAAAAGCGTAATATCGAGACCTTCGCATACCTCGACGTGACTCACACGTCTACGGTCGTGAAATTACTAGCTGCGATGTATAAAACGACTTGCTTGATAAGCGGGATTCGGCCGACCTATCGATAATGCAAAGTTGCACTCGAAACGTGAAAGAGGGCGGCTTATCGGCGAAAAGCCTCTCACCGCTATTGCATATCAGACGCGCTTACATCGATAAGTACTTCGACGATCACCGTGCAGTTGCAATCGGTGCAGTGATTCGAATATCTGAGTACATGGTAAACGTGTGTCTCTACAGGGACTAATACCGTGATGTGGTTTCGCATTTGTGGGAATTTACAGTGGCCTTTGGGAGTTTACGCGAGATTGTTAATTTCTGCAAATCAAGTTATATCAATAGATTTCATTAGAGGTATACTGAATTAATTAAAGGATTCATACTTAATTATTCTTCGATTCGATGATTTTGTTTTTTGATAATGTTTTAAGAGAATGTTCAAAGAGAATTGTTCAAAGAGAATTTTCTAACTATAGTAGATTTAACTCATTAAGGCTGAAAGTTGCGTTAACGCAACGTTTCACTTCTAATTTTTTTCAGGGAATCGGATTAATTTAATTTATATTTTAACCTATGTCATAGTAAGAGAACATACCAAAGACTTAATTTATGCACTATAACAGTGGTGGAGAACCTATGACCCGTGGGTCAGACACTGAGCCACGCATGCTTCTTAAATGACCTACTGTTACGAGTCATTATTCCTACACTCTGCTCACAGTCCTTCTTCTGTCATATTTCTTTCTTAAATCTTTTCCAGACTTCCCATCTGCCTACTTTCACCCTATAAATCATTTTCCAGATTCGTCACTTGGCCTTCTCAAAAATTCACTACTCCTGCTTAATCCTTGTCTATATTTTTTAGTCACGTACCTCAACTTCTCATTACCTTCCTTGACTTTCCTATCGTAAATCTTTCTCTTCCGACCGTTCTCCGAATATCCGAACCTGACACGTGCACTTCTTGACCGTTTCCCTCTCTTCCTTAACTTCTGAATTTCCTTCTTCCAATCTTTGCTTTCTAATGGGTCGAATTTTCGACCTATTGGAGGCCAAGTTAATGCAAAATTCCCCGATTCGTCAACTCCCTTCCTTGCCGAATTTCCGACTCGTCGTCCTTCCGATCTCTTGCCCGGGAACTCACTCGAATCACAACCACAACAGTATACACTACGTTCAGCATTACCGCCACTCGTATACACATCAATCAGTACTAGTTTTATAACAAGTGTACATAGAATTCTTAATATAAGACGAAACATCTAGTCACCATCATAACGTGTTTTAACTTATTATTCACCAACAAACGAAACTAATTCTGTTACGAGAAATCGCATACAGAATCGCGTTCGGCCATCATCGACGATTATCGTATCGCGGATTTACGACCCGTGTGGATCCGGTATCCTTATACCGCGTCCCGGTGAAAGGTCGCGCGCAGTTCGCGACAGCTAAACATCGTCGTGAACATTTTGGTCCTTCGAGCCGGATACTCAGACTGACGATCGGGAAACACCTTCGCTGCTCTGCAGCTGGATCAACCTATCGACACCGTGACAAGAGAATCTCCAATCACATCCCAGGCACTGAGAACATCGCTGCAAGAACACTCCAGGATTACAGAATCTCTGCTTCATTAAGGTAGGCTCATCTTTGTTTCGCCGACTCCCTTTAATACCATTCTCGACTCAATCATGTCCCAATCGGATCGTTCCACTGACTCCATTTCCACTTTGCGCCGCCGTCGCGGATCTATCATCGGGCAGATAACTGCATTTAAAAAATTTATTGACGGATACGAGAATTCGGTACGCAATGTGGATCTCCTACAAGTCATGCTCGACGCGCTTGTCGAACAATGGAAACGCTTTGATGATCTTCAATTTGAGATAGAGGTACTCGACAATACAGAAGAAGCGCGTCGATACGAAATTCAAAATAATTACTATACGGTTATTGCACGTGCACGCGCCCATTTGCGTGAAGGAACGGTAACCCTGCAGAGCTCTCTGACCGGTAACAGTACTCCAACACCAAGTAATACATCGACACCGACTAAACTCCCAGAAATAAATCTTCCAACATTCGACGGATCATATGAAAATTGGACGTCCTTTTATCAACAATTCATGGCCGTAGTAGACCGTAATGAATCTTTACAACCGATACAAAAATTAACCTACCTGAAATCGTCCGTAACCGGTCGAGCGTTCTCCTGCATTAAGGAAACACCTCTAACCGATGAAAACTACTACTCCGCGTTACGAACGTTAAAGAAAAAGTTTGACTGTAAACGGAAGATACTTCTACGACATTTCGAAGCCATCATGAACCTCCCCAAGATACAGAAAAACACTGCACAAACATTAGGGGAATTTGTTGACGCCGTGACTCAACATTTGTCTGGATTAGAGAATCTAGGGGAACCCATTGGAACTTGGAACACGCCCATCATGTCCATAATATTATCTAAACTTAATTCTGACCTTGTTTATCAATGGGAAATAACCCTGAAGGATAACGACATGCCTCCTTACACGCATCTAATTGAGTTCTTAGAAAAGAGATCGAACTGCATATCTCAAGAGACACCGGAAACCTTGTATTCTACAGACAGAAATGAAATGCGACGGCAACTGCGACCCACAGTTCGGAAGCAAAGTTTTGCGATAACCACGCAACCGTGCCCGATATGTAAGGAGTTCCATAAGATTTGGAGCTGCGAAGAATTCAGGAGTTTACCCATCAAGGAACGGTACATGGCAATCAAGAAGGCTTCTCTATGTACCAATTGCCTTAGCGCAGGGCATAATAACAAAGGTTGCCGGTCAACGTCGTGCCGGGTGTGCAACAAACGACACCATACTTACCTGCACGGAGCTCCAAACAACGAAGACGACGCACAACCATTGTCCACCGAAGACAAGGAAGGTAATACGTATTACGGGACAGCGTGACTACGAAAGAAACAGAAAACCGAAACAAGTGTGCGGTCGGTTTTTGCGGTAGACACCTCTATAAATCAACTAATTGTCACCGCACTAATCAATATAATAAACAGTGAACAAAAACCTGTCTGCGGTCGAGCCCTCGTAGACACCTGCGCATCGGCTAATTTTATGACCGAGGATTTCGCCCGAAGACTCGGTCTGAAGATGAAGCCGTGCCAGGTAGCTATTGGCGCCGTTAACTCCTTGAACACCACGTCAAGTCATATCATTGAAACCACGATAGAATCACGGACAGGAACATTCAGAAAAAGAGTACAGTTTTTAATCATACCGCAAATAGCAGCACAGATTCCAGATCAAACAATTGACCGCTCACATATCACAGTACCTCGCAATCTAAAATTAGCTGATCCTAACTTTCACCAACCTGCGCCGATAGACATGCTACTGGGATCAGGTATAGCATTATCCGTCCTATGCGTCGGGCAGATAAACTTATCCATCACGAACGGCCTAGACCTATACCTGCAGAAGACGAAACTCGGGTGGGTCATCGGGGGGAGCGTGCCTGCAACCCATTCTTATTCAACCGAACAACCGGAGTCATGCTATATTAACACCGTGGAGCAGGACATATCAAGATTCTGGGAATTGGAAGACGGTCCACAAATGAAACACTTGTCTGCAGAGGAGACAACCGCAGAAGCACATTTTGAGAAGAACGTGTCGAGAAACGCCGACGGCCGATATATCGTAGCATTACCGTTTAACGACAAACTATTACAGCTCGGCGATTCCCGAATTCAAGCCATCAAACGTTTTAACGCATTAGAGCATAAATTCAGAAGAGAACCCGAATTTAAAACACAATACTCCGATATAATGCAGGAATACTTAGACCTCGGCCACATGTCAGAATTGAAGGAAGGAGAAGCAAAGGATGACGGATACTATCTCCCACACCACGGAGTCACGAAAAAGAGCAGTCTTACGACGAAGCTACGAGTTGTCTTCGACGCGTCCGCGGAATCTTCCTCCGGAATCTCCCTTAACGACTCACTCTCCATCGGACCGAAAATCCAAGACGACTTGCTGTACATTCTGCTTCGGTTCCGATTACACCGCTATGTTCTCACTGGCGATATCGAGAGAATGTACCGCCAGTTTCTCGTTCGCCCCGAAGACAGAAAATATCAACGGGTGATATGGCGAAATCCACAAGGTTCGTTAAAAACGTATCAGCTTAATACCGTCACATTTGGGTTATCAGCTGCGCCCTACCTGGCAATCAGATGTCTTACGCAACTGGCACGAGACGAAGGGCACCGATTTCCCAAGGCATCAACCATTTTACAACGCGATTTCTACGTCGACGACCTGCTCACCGGAACTGCGACGCAGCAGGAGGGCGTAGAGATTCGCAACGAAATCACACACCTTCTTAGCCTCGCCGGCTTACACATACGACAATGGGCCTCCAACGACAAATCATTACTGGACGGCTTACCACCGCACACCATCAACAAACAGCTACAACTCGGTGACCAATCGTCCTTGAAAACATTAGGAATCATGTGGAACTCGATAGACGACTCCATCCACTACACTGTGAAGATCTCAGCTCCTCCTCCACATATCTCTAAACGTCTAGTAAGTTCGGAAATAGCGAAAATCTACGATCCACTCGGCCTATTAGGACCGGTTATCGTAAACGCAAAAATCTTGTTGCAAAAGATATGGGCCTTGAAGGTTGATTGGGACGAATCGCTTCCGATTAGCCTACATTCTGAATGGACGGAATTTTACAAACAACTACCGTTGCTGAACAATATATCATTTCCAAGATTCATATTAACTGACGCCGCGACAAGGATACAGCTGCACGGATTTTGCGACGCGAGCGAAAGGGCATATGGTGCATGCGTTTACATAAGATCAACAAATCACGAACAAGTGACCGAAACGCAACTATTAATAGCCAAATCAAGAGTAGCGCCACTCAAACAACAAACGATACCACGCTTGGAATTATGTGGAGCGCTATTATTGACATCATTAATATCTACAGTACAAAAGGCATTGCACATCGAAATAAATAATATTACCTTCTGGACGGATTCGACAATAGTGTTACATTGGTTAAATACATCTCCACACTTACTTAAGACTTTCGTCGCCAACAGAGTGGCCGAAATTCAATCGAAGACCGACATATCTAATTGGCGGCACGTACGGACAGTAGATAACCCCGCAGATCTGATTTCTCGTGGCCAAACTCCACTCGAATTTCTACATAAGTCTATCTGGCACCGCGGTCCGGAATGGCTTAGATCTTCCGAAGAACATTGGCCTGTATTCGAACTGAAAGCACCGATAAATCCTCCAGACGAACAAAGAGTCACATGTTTAACAACAACCAACATAGAACCAGATTTATTTCTCCGCTTCTCTACGTGGACGAAACTACAACGTGTAATTGCATACTGCCTCCGCTGGAGATACAAGGAACAGAAAATTGGACCTATCACCGCCCAAGAAATTCTCAGAGCACAACAGACGATTATAAAACAGATCCAACGAAACTATTTTCAAAATGATTTGAAGCAACTTAGCGACAGAAAACCACTGGAACATAAAAGCCGATTGAACCGGTTGAATCCATTTTTAGACAAAGACGGTATACTCCGAGTCGGTGGTCGATTGAAGCACGCTACACTATCGTTTAACCAGAAACATCCGATCATCTTGCCAAAATCACACGTCACGAAGCTTATCATCGAAAATGAACACATTAATCAATTACATGCCGGAGTACAAGCTACATTATACGCGATTCGTTCACGGTATTGGCCCCTTGACGGCCGCAGTCAAATCTGGAAGACGATCAAATCGTGCATAAAATGCTGTAGATTCCAACCGCCATCAGTAGATTATATAATGGGGAATCTACCTGAAGCACGGGTCACGGAATCGCGCCCATTCGTTAAGGTCGGCGTTGACTACTGCGGTCCGTTTCTTATTAAGGAGAAGAAATATCGTAATCGGGCGAAGATAAAGGTCTACGTTGCAGTTTTTGTGTGTCTTTCCACCAAGGCCGTACACTTGGAATTGGTAAGCGATATGACCACCGAAGCCTTTATCGCGGCTCTTCGACGTTTCGTTTCTAGAAGGGGATTATGTACTGACATTTATTCCGACAACGGGTCGAATTTTGTCGGTGCAAACAATCAATTGCTAGAACTTCGAAATTTGCTGAGAAACGACGACCACGTCGAAAGGATAAAAAACGAGCTGAGTACCAAAGCCATTACGTGGCATTTTATTCCACCCTATACCCCACATTTCGGTGGTCTTTGGGAAGCTGCAGTGAAATCATTCAAATACCATCTGAGACGCGTCGCTGGAAACACCTTATTCACGTTCGAAGATCTTAATACGCTAATAATAGAAATCGAAGCAGTACTCAATTCACGCCCTCTCACACCTATCTCCTCTGATCCGCACGACCTCCTTGTTCTCACTCCGGGTCATTTCCTTATCGGCGATTCATTAGTGAGCCTGCGAGAGCGAGATTACAGGGATGTTCCAGAGAACCGATTGTCAAAATGGCAACATCTACAACAACTAAAACAACATTTCTGGACTCGTTGGCACCGAGAATACCTCAACGAATTGACAAATCGTAGTAAGTGGAATCGAGGTAGCCATTCCATCAAGGAGGGGACATTGGTTCTCTTGCGAGACGATAAAACGCCACCGATGCATTGGACAATGGGCCGCATTGTCAAACTTTTACCTGGTGCCGACGGAGTGACCCGCACGGTCACCGTTAGAACAGCTTCCGGAACCCAGGATCGGAGCGTCAAGGGACTGGCGCCACTACCAATTGAACCAGGAGAGGAACAGACGTCGCCGACATCAAATTAAAACATTATAGCAATACAACACAACTTAACTCTACTCTAACAACAGACTCACATTAACCAGGGCATTTGATCGGATAAACCCTCTCAACGGGGGGAGGATGTTACGAGTCATTATTCCTACACTCTGCTCACAGTCCTTCTTCTGTCATATTTCTTTCTTAAATCTTTTCCAGACTTCCCATCTGCCTACTTTCACCCTATAAATCATTTTCCAGATTCGTCACTTGGCCTTCTCAAAAATTCACTACTCCTGCTTAATCCTTGTCTATATTTTTTAGTCACGTACCTCAACTTCTCATTACCTTCCTTGACTTTCCTATCGTAAATCTTTCTCTTCCGACCGTTCTCCGAATATCCGAACCTGACACGTGCACTTCTTGACCGTTTCCCTCTCTTCCTTAACTTCTGAATTTCCTTCTTCCAATCTTTGCTTTCTAATGGGTCGAATTTTCGACCTATTGGAGGCCAAGTTAATGCAAAATTCCCCGATTCGTCAACTCCCTTCCTTGCCGAATTTCCGACTCGTCGTCCTTCCGATCTCTTGCCCGGGAACTCACTCGAATCACAACCACAACAGTATACACTACGTTCAGCATTACCGCCACTCGTATACACATCAATCAGTACTAGTTTTATAACAAGTGTACATAGAATTCTTAATATAAGACGAAACATCTAGTCACCATCATAACGTGTTTTAACTTATTATTCACCAACAAACGAAACTAATTCTGTTACGAGAAATCGCATACAGAATCGCGTTCGGCCATCATCGACGATTATCGTATCGCGGATTTACGACCCGTGTGGATCCGGTATCCTTATACCGCGTCCCGGTGAAAGGTCGCGCGCAGTTCGCGACAGCTAAACATCGTCGTGAACACCTACGCGTCGATTTTCATGAACTTATTTTTTATATCATAAAAGAGAGAACAGAGAATAAGAAATACTAAAAAAGTAAAATATATACATCCAATGTCGAATTTATATAAAATATTTCTGATTGAGAACCAAAAAAAAGTAGTTTTTAAGCATTCTCCCCTCCTCCTTTCCGAGTTATGCCATTGACTCGGCGACACACAAAATATTACTTAAAAAAATAATGAACAACATTTTACCTACCCCTCAAAAAGATTCGTCATCGCTGCTGCAGATGATATGAAGTTAAAGGTTTAGAGCAGTGGTGGTGAACCTATGACCCGCGGGTCAAATCTATACATCGAATCTATAATATCTATAATGTCTATAATTTATAAAACAATGTTTCCCAGTAGACACTGGCTAACTGACAAGCAAAAAAAGTGACCCGCGCTAGTACTTAAAAAAATATTGAGCAAAATTTGACCCACTTCTCAAAAAGTTTCGCCCTCACTGCACTATAAGATACTACGTGAGCCCAAAGTTGCGTTAACGCAACATTATGTAATCCAAAAACTAGTTATAAATTTCTTTCTTCATTTCAATGCTTGATTCTTAATGGGTTAATAATAATCTCTGATTTATTTCAGAAACTTTCCAGCGGATTAGTTTTTCTCGATCGGAGGCTTATCTGAGGGAAGATTATTAAAAGCTCAAAGTTCATAAGTCTTCAAAGCGCATTAAGTTATGTAATACCGTTCTGACCAGTTAGTATTTCCTTTTTTTTCAACCTCCATCAATCTATCCGATGAAACAGCGTAAAAATCTATATCGTCTTTATCGCAACTCGCTTCCGAAGAAAACCGACACGTCCTCTACTTAAAACGCTGCATTTAAATACACGATTACACATCGAATAACTACAAGGATCTGATATCGTATAAAAATCAAACTCACGACTTCCGTGGTACAACCCTCTTTAAAATGCACGCTATCAACCACGTCCACCTCATCGCCTCGTATAATTGATCATTCTAAACGTGGAATGAATTCGAATTGCATCAAAACCCATCAAACGATATCTCGAAAGTATTAACGAAGATTAATCCAACGAAGCAAAAAATCCATTCTGACGAAGGAGATACGAAATTAAACGAAATGTCGAAAAAAAGCCTCGCGATTCCAGTAGCCCGAGAAGATAAGGGCCGTTGGAATGATCATGCGAGGGAGATCCGAAAGGTGAAGGGTAGCTGAAAATAAAACCGGTCAGACCTGGCCAATAATTGGAATCCTAATCAATAGAGCTCGATCAGTCAACCATGATGAACCGTTCAAGAGAAACGATGCAATTTATATAGGTGCGCGCGAGCCCTTCGACATGTGTGCTCGTCTCGTACACTTCCACGTATTTATATACCTGGTGCACACTGATAGGTGCATGTGTACATGTATGCACATGTGTATCGCACAGAAGAGACGGAAGCGCGGATATCTACGGTAGCGTGGAGTGGTCCACTTGGGTACAAAGAATTATTGGCTTCCATTTTGCTCTCGAGTTACCAGCGGCATCTGTCCGTCCATCGGCTTCCTTCCATCCCCCGTTCTTTCGTTCGTGCAAAGCCCTTCAACCTTCTCCTGCGTATATCTCACCGTGCCGTATATCAACTCTGCACAATTCGAAACATATCGTGAGCTCCTTCCCCTTTTGTACCCTCTCGTCCCACCCTCTCCCGCTTTTTCGTGTGTAAAGATCGTTTTTATCGCTTTGGAGCATGGGCGCAAGGTCCACGCCGTTCCTCTTTACCTGGTCCGATTCATCACGGATGTCCGAACGAAAAGCCAGTAGATCTTGCCCTTCAAAAGGGGACATGTGGAAAATTTCGTGCAGCATCGTGAACGCGTCGTTACCATTGTACTGGAATATTTATCGTTCGTTGATGTATAGCGAAGGTCGTTGTGGGGTGGCTTTTACGAGAAGGTGCAACCCTTGGAAAGGGAATCAATGTCGATTGGTACTCTTATCGGACGAGATACGGCGGTTGGAGTAGAGTGAACTATGGTTAAAACACGTGGCATTTGTGATCGATTAAGGTAGGTTGAAATATTTTCATTTATCCGGTACAACAGCGATTGTTGGGGGATGTTTCAATAGTTATTGAAGGAGTTTCTTTTCTTCCTATTTTGCAATTTCTACTATCTGGAAAATCTTTCATGTTACAACTCTGATTATTGAACTGACAATGAGAATGAAAAAGGTGTCCAAGAAAATTTCCCATTGTCAGTGGAAGTTTAACGCTAAAACTACCGATGATATATCTATGATTTTTAAATGTGTTAACCTCTTGCCGTGTCATTAGCTTTGTTACTGCCTCCACAATAATTCAGAATTAAATTAGTAAAATAAACATTGATCAGTGATTCGTGACATATAGCATAATTTAACATAACATTAATATTATAGAAATAATTTTATCGTGTCGCATCTCACTGATATTTCCAATCTAATAGGTTTTGTAAAACTTGAAAATTTCCTTTCCAATTTATCGCATCACGAGTATCACTCGTTAGAGTACGGCAAGGGGTTAAATAAATGCTATAGAAAATGAAGAATCAAAGGATGGCGGCGATAATTAATTCAGTAATTTCTGTTTTAAAAGATGGAGGAAAAATGTCTATTTTATGGATCTTCTATAAACTTACAGAGTGCATATAAAAAATGAGGGAGCAAACATTTTGACTGCCTTGGTACTTTTAGTATTAAATAGTCGTTGCAACCCACAAAATTTTCTCCCCTCGAGACTGAACGAGTAATCAGCACGAAGCGTTAAAACGTTCTCTTCAACCCTTCCAACGAGGGACATCGCGATACCCTTTATCAAAGTATCCGGAGATAGTTTTGCGAGTGTCGAGCCCTTTCGTTACCCTTGCCATCTACGTCTCGATTTACTCTCTTTGACACGGTATAATTAAACAAGCGATTAGCGTCTACGCTCGCAACTCGTCTACGAAACATCGCCCTCTTTCGTCTTCTCATCCCCGGATCCACCCTTTACTCTCGTGTGTCTGCGCGCAACAGACCCACGAGTTTATACTACTTGCACGCCGTCGTTATCAGATAGGAGATACGCAGGAGAACGTGCACAAGCGTATACTAATTTACGTACGTCATTACGGAGTCATATAAGCGCGTACTACTTATTAGCAGCGTTGGAGAGATATCGCGTACTGGTGCGTACCATGCTCTACCTGAGCGTATATTACTTCGTGTCACACGACCATCAGATATGGTGTAGAACACGTGCCGTGTATTCGTTCAAGTGTATCGGTATCGTATGGACGTATAGTCAGCTGGATAAATGGACAATGGGCGGGGCATCCCCTCCTGATAGTCTGGTTGTGTGTCTTTTTTTTTTTAAATCATTGGAGCAAACTTATGGTTACTTGAGTGAAAGGGTGTAATTATGATTTTTTATTATACCGGAGAGGATGGGTGTATTATTGGGTGAAGCAAAATGAAATGTTTTTTGTAATGTGCTTGGTAGGATATTTTGAGTGTGATTTATTATGAATTATTGGAAATTGGATAGTCTATTGCACTTGAATTTAGTTTGTGCGAGTAGAAGGAGGATTTCTAGAATAATTTATTAGGTAGGGAATAAATATTAGGAAATTTTGTAAAAATGAAGTTTCTTTTAGCTTTACGTGATATACTGTGTCGGCCTAGGACGATGGTTAACACTAGAACGACCGGCGTTAAATCTATGACATTCAATTATATTAAATAAGTACTTTGAAAAAAGGGGAATCAAGAGGTGGAAAATATGACCGATTCGGAAATTTGTGTTTTATAAGATCAGCTTAGAATTTCTAGTCTAGGACTCCCCTATAAACTTAGGGAATTATTAGAAAAAATGGTGAATAAGTCATTTTGACTTGCTTGATCGCTCTAGTGTTAAAGGGCAGTAGTTGATATAGTGGTACTGGCTGGGAGATTTTTTCTGAATTGTTATTTAGTATACGGTAAACTGGGTGGTTTGAAACAGACGTAACGGTATAGATATTTCTGACACAACCATAGAGGGCAGTCGAAAGAACAGGTAGTAACAACTAATTAAAATAGGGAGATTCGCACTTGGATTAAAAACTTTATCGTGTTGAGTGTTATAGTATCTCTGATCAAATCCAAGTATTTTCAGAAATATTGTCAGATCTCAGTCATTGATTCTGCCAACTTTACCTCCACGTAACTTAAACCCACTGAAGCTTCAGAGTTTTACATCCTACTCGGTCGTCTCGTCTCGTTAAAACTCGTTAAACACAATTCCATCTCCATACATCATCGACATCACGATGATCTTGCGAATCTTGCGTGCACAAACGTCCACCTGCATTTTCGCAGAGTCAGAGAAGCCTGTCGTTCCAATCGTCTCTACATAAACGTATCGGCTATGAAAACTTCACGGTTGTTAAATACAATCTCTCTGCCACGTCTCAGACATCCTTTTTTTTCAGCATGAAGTCAAACGAGCAAACCTACTCTGAGGATAACAACGACACACGGCAAAATTGTTGTCGTCTGAGGAGATTAAATGCACGGAAATCCAACCGAGCCACGCCCTTGGAACGAATCGCATGTCGCTGGATACCATAACGTCATGGGATGCCGACGATTTGCTGCTTTCGTCCTGTGCCATTTTAACTCCCATTGTCACGAGTCACGTAATTCGATTCTCATCCGAAAGACGGATCTCGTGGAAAATTATATTATCTTCGCCGTTAATCTCCGGATGAATAACGCTCGTCATTCGATTGATCGAACCAGGGAGGAAGAGATAGGTACATGGATAGATCGGTGGATAAATACAGAGAAAATAAGATTCTGAAGAGAAGTAGATATAGATAGTTGAATAAAGAGAGGAAGATAGAGAGAGAGGAAAGAAGGAAAGAAAAAAGAAGGAAGAGAACGATTCATCTTTACCTTCATGTTTATGTAAACGGCGAATGCTAAAAATTTCATTTATTCCGCACTGAGCTGGACGAATCTAACGAGCCGCGTCGCATGAATAAATAAAAAAAGAACGTTGAAAGTATACCCTCGAAGCATCGTCAAAAAAGCACACCCCATTTTACATTCCACAGTTATCCTTATACATCCAATATAAAAAAATTCCAATATAAAAAAAAATATATAAAAATCATCCCCAACCTATGTCGTTGATTCAAGCTTGCAAATAATTTCTCAATTGAAATCCTCCTATCGAAAATCCAACCCTCAGTTTTGCACTGAGCGTGTCTCTCTTAATTCCATTAGCCCAGTGGTACTTTGAACGGGGTTTGCGCAATGTCCAGTGGTTAATTCATCAAAGTCGAAAGCAAGACCGCTGTTTCGAGTACAAATGGTCCTCCTCTCGTTCGGCAAAAGGTAACACCGAGTGAGTATATATACACGGTTGGACGATGCGTATCGCAAACGTTTTCAATGGTGCTTTACAGAAGACATCGATAAACTGGAGAATAGGAAGAGAGAATGGCTCGAGAAGCGATCCAACGAACACGGGATGCGGGTTACGCGTAGTGGTTAATTCATGGAAGTCCGGCAAAAGCATCCTCTTGCGACATATCGCTTCCTGTGTGACGTGAGGTTATATTGGCAGGTCGGGGAACCAAAAGCCAACGTTAAACCACCGGCAAGTTGGCATGCAATCAAACTGATCGTCCTCCGATAATCTCCTGCGATCATATGTTCCAAAATAGATTTACGATTGATGATCCTCGGGATTTGATTTTGACGAGGATATGGTGAGGCGACTTATTAGGATCATTTAAGATTTTTAATATCTTCAACGAGAGATCAAGCTATTAATTTACCTAAGACTATTAGATTTAAATAGATTAACACTAGACCTACCACACCAGTCGAAATGACTGGTACACAATTTCTTCAAAAAATTCTCCAAGTTTATATAAGAATCGTAGAATAAATATTTTACGCCTATGTCAATGAACGTAAATCACCCAATCGATCAAATTTTCTGCCGCTTGATTCCCCTTTTTTCAAAGTCCTTATTTAATTGATTAAAATACGTTAATTTGACGCCGGTAGTTCTAGTGTTAAGAGTCATCTATAGTGCGACAACTAAAAGATGGCTAGGTATCGGCGGAACATCTCGTTTTCAAACACTTATTTCGATTATTTCATTTTTGGTGTTCTCAAAACCAATCCCCTGAAATAAACATTCCGCATAGTCATTTACTTTAAGATGCTTGGTTTAGAAATTCCAAAAAGGAACTGGCACGAAGAAATAGTTGAAAATGAAAGGTTTCGCGGCCCCTAGCCATCTTTCAGTTGCCAGGTAGTAGTTTGCGATACATTAATCGATTATTCTTGAAGAATCTGAGGCCACAAACGAATTCCAGCTTGCTAGTTGAGAGTCCAACCATTTACTCCATTTACTAAAGACTCCCCCATAGTGAACCACCATTTAAAATATCAATAACCATCACACCCTTCTTCTCTCATTCACTCCACCCAGCAGCCACCCTATCTCAATGACACCAATGCTCCTCCTACCACATCGACAACTATCAACTCACCCCATCCAAATCCACCCTCCCTTTTTCCTCAAATCTTACCCACCGTGGTCCCATACCGGCAACATTAGCGTACTTACCCCGCCTGTCGGGTCGTACGTTCATAACGGGGCTATTAATTCTTCGAGAGGGTTATCTGCTTCCCCTGAAACTGCATTTCGCGTTTCGAGGGCCGGAGTATACGCGGAGAACCGGAGGGATAGCGCCATTCCCTTTGTACGCTCGTTCCTCGGCGATTCGTGTTACACGCGCGGTATATCTAGCGTAACGGAAATCCTGCGCGGTCGTATACATGCCCGAGGTATATTTACACCGGAATCGATGAGAGTTACGAGTTAACATCGTCGGGGTTCTATGGCCGTGCCGAGAGGACGCCCTCAGGATTGACAGAATTAGGGTCGCTTCTCGCCCAGCCCACCCCCCAAAGCAACAGGACAATGTTAATGGCCCCGATGTGCATGCCACATTGTTTCACGCTCCAATCCAGAATGCATGACGACGTTGGTATTATAGTTACCGGCGACTGCCGTGTTGTTATTTAATGGATAAATGGATCAGAATTGGACCATTGTCATCGTTGACGTTACAGAGGGGCGGATTTTACGGGCGGTAATCGTTCGAGCGTGGACGGAGTAGAGAATTTTTGAAGAATTTTGGAGATCTTGAGAAGAAAGAGACATTATGGACATTGAAAATGGAGAGCTCGAATTGATCTATAATCGTACCAATTTGGGGGGAATTTTTGTCTCTTTTTTTTTTGCTTGGCGCCGGTAGGACTGTTTCACATCTTTCTCCTCTTGTCATAAATCGTCAAGTTTTACTAATCTCATCGTCAATTCTCTTGAGTTTTTAATCCTGTCCCTCTATTTTCATGAAATTTCGAGGATATATATGTAAATACATGTAAACTTTTTTTGATTTATATATTTCTTTATTTCTATTTTCTTATTTATGTTTTGCGCACGACACCACTGTCGCCGGCCGTCAGGCAATACTTTGCGAAGGTCACCACTGTAGTGTTGCCGGATGGCATAGTGTTAATTAGCGATTTCCTTAGTTTTCTTTCGTCCATAATCACTGATGCTCCTCCTTTCGGATAGTTGGGACGTGGATAGATTCAAGAAGAATATCCAAAAATTTGAAAGATTTGAAGGAGAAAGATGCTTCACTGACAATGAGGACGAAAATGAAGGTCTCGATTGAATCTATAATTATAGATTTCCTTAGTTTTCTTCGGTCTAAAATCATCGATGTTCCTCGTTTGTCGGATCGTTCGAACATTGATAGATCAAAAAGAAGTTCCCAAAATGTCAAAGATCTCAAGAAGAATGAGACTCCACCGAGAATGAAATTGAAGGGTTCGATTGGATTTATAATCGAGTCGATCCAGAGGGAACTTTCGCCTCTTAATTTTCGATTTCCTTAGTTTTATTCCGTCCAAAACCACCGATGCTCCTCGTTTTTCGGATAGTTCTTAATCCGCGGCGTACTCGATCTCGGATTCATGGCTTTCCGTTTAATTCGTCGTAATTGCAGTCTTCTCCTTTTTTCTCTCTTCCTTTCTCTCTCCTTTTTCTCTATCCTTTCTCTCCTCCTCTTCCAATTCGTCCGACTCTCTTTCTTCCCGTGCATATTCACGATCGCCGATTAAATCCGGCGCAACGAAGCCACTTCGTCTTTCGAATCGGACAGACGGTGCTCGGCCGAGTGCTCCTCGAGTTTTTGCTCGGCTGTTGCCATCGTTAATGAGGCCGCACCCGGCCTTTCCTGCTTTTCCTCCTCTCGAGTGATCCCCTGTGTACGCGCACACAGCTACGGATACGTGCAAATATGTGCAAATACGTGCAAATACGAGCAGCGTAAAGCGCCGGAAGGGAATAAAAACCGGGCATCGCGGGAGGGCCAGAAATTGCACGCCAAAGTACGTAGACACGTTTTTTCCTCGTGTAATTACGATCCGATTTCGACTGTGAAAGATTCCTGCAGAACATTGGCCGGATATCGTTCGTGTCGGACGCGCGAAATCGTTTGCGCATTTTCAAATTCAAACTTCTCGACAAACGCTTAGCTATATTTTTTAATGCTGGATTTTTGAGCGCTAAATCTGTTGTACTCAAATATTTTTAAAAAGAACTTTGGAAAACGAGAGATCAAATGACATGGAAGATGATCAGTTAACACCAGATGTATGGATGATTAATGCAATATATTTAAAATTGCAAAATTAATATGTCCGAATGAAATAAATGAAGGGATAACAAATTTGATTGATTCGATCGTTTACAGTCTTTAGAATAGAAGCTGAAAATTGGAAACCATTAAACATTTCAGGAATATTTTTAAAAAATTTAGGGTAAGTGATCTTGATCACCTTGATAGATGTAGTGTTCAGTGGTTTGTGTATTACAATATACACGCGAAATATATGCCCTATAGCTATTTTATAAATGAGAAAAAGTTTCTAAAAAAGTAGGATATCGCTGACTTCCCGACTTCTGCAGAACCAGCGTTAAATTCAGATTTGTTTGAAAATTCTAAATTTAAGAATTTTTAGGGAACATGAATACTAATTTTGAGGCTGAGGAAATTAAAAAGTTTCCTTTTTTTCAGAGTTTAGAAATAAGCGTGTTATCTTTCAATTTGTAATGTCAATTCTCTCGAATGAGCAGACACTTCTCTTTGGCAAATTGTTCTTCCGGCTCGTTGAATTTTCCGCGTATTTATTTACCTGTTGAGCGCAGACGGATGGAAATTATTCGGTCGAATACTGCAGAGATAAAAACGAAGCAACACCCGACAAGCTCCGGTAACATCTCGTGTTTCTTCCTCGCGTTTCATTGATTTCGACGCCCTCGTAATGACAGAAGTAATAACTGTTTAAAACCTCCGGTTACTTTCCGTCGTTCATTGCTTCTCGTTGAAATTCTATACAAATTATTACAACTTATTGGCATTAAAGCCGGTCGGGATGATACCCTCGGGACTTTTCGACGTTACTTTTACGAACAGCGCGCTGTAAAAGCGCGAGCGAGTACTCTTCGACAGGATATTAGATTATTCGAACGGCAAGCACTCGAAAGGAGCAACGAAATTACCTTTCTCCGGAACTGCTTCCTCTGAGAACTCAAATATTCAGAGTATTGTTCCCGTAACGGGAATAATCGAAGATCATTTAAGAAAATTGAATCGAATAGAGAGTTTCATAATGGAAGAATAAGGTTTTATCATTTTATTAACCCGAAGCGAAACGAAGTAGATTTTACTTTGAAGGAAACTTCGAAATATAAACTCATCGGGAACATATTTATTTTTTTCTCCGAAGGAGAAATCTACTTTGTTTTCCTCTAAATTAATAACGTAATTGAAACTCTATACTTCGATAGTGAAACAGTATAATAGTTTTATTTTTTAACCAGTTAGCTGTGTTTGACAAGTATACTCGTCATGCGTAAAAGTTAGCGACCACTTGTTATGTAAATTATAATTTTGACAAACACTAAAATATATTCGTAAATTTCAAGATATTTTGAATATTTTTTGAGGCCATGCCAAAATAAAACGAATAAATAATTTGAGATAGATTTATGCTCATCTCTCGATTTTCATGACCCACATAGGTGCGCACCCTCAAAAGAAGTCGTCACAGTTATCTGGTTAATATCGTTCTCTCTTTTATGGAAATAATTATGTATAAATATTTAATAGGACGTGTAGAATGTTTCAATTAAAACGTATCAACTGTTAAAACTTTGAGCGCCTTCTCCATGCGAATGTACTCGTCTGATAACTTTGAAGTTTGGCGAGTTAAACATTTCGAGTAGACCGGTATATCGAAAACGTTTACGCCCAAAGTTTACACAACTCCATATTACACTGACAAGACTGATGTCCGGAATAATCAAACTTCAGCCGTGGAACAAGCGCAATGAATAATGCAACGCAGAGACACACGGACGTCGTGTTTCCCTCGATTTCTGATATTTTCGATATCGAATGTCCCTGCGACGATACTCTCTCTATTTATATTTTAATTACATGATTTGATATTACACACGTTGCGGTCATAGATGGTCAATTTTCCACGTTGCAATTGCGATCGATCGATTCGATCAATCGGGAATCGAGTTTAGATTCCATGGAATTCATAAATAATGCAACAACCCTCGTATTCTTTGATCCACGGTTGCCAATAAAAACACCGATGTGTTTCGCATAAATCGACATATTAATTTGACACGGTGACATAATATTACCAATTGCATCGGTCAAATATCCAACAGCGTTGAATTTCTAGTGAAATTCCGTGACTTTTTGCGGTATTTTGATAAATTTAGCATAAACGATCATTTTAAATTCCATAACAAACTTTATCGATTGCAGGAATTTTGTATCTGCGCACGAGAAATACCTGCAATTGAAATACTTCGAGAATTTTGCAAGAACGAGATGAAAGATTGTGTAAAGATATTCCTGTACCGTGATAAATCGCAATTCCGCGCACTAATTACCTCAGGGTAATGACCTGACCTTTGTGATTATTTCGATCTGTGATACTATTTTTAAGATTTTATGTATTTTCTAATACTTAATTTGATTATGATTTAAGCTTGTTATGTGTTTTGTAAAAGTAACTTTTTAAAAGTACTGCAAGGGGGTTCGAATTTTCTATAGCTACCATGGCGCCATTTTAGTTATTCTTAGAGCCTCCGTTGCTTCCATTCTTGGCAAAGTAACCTATTTTTAGCTAAAGATAAGTCTACGTGCTGTGAAAAATTGCAAAATGCCTTCCACCTTGGTGTAGTCGTTTGAAGAACACATTGACCAATTACTTTCAACACATGGTAGCAATCATCATCACCTTCGTCTTGTTAAACGCAATTACTGAATACAATTTTAATTCCGTCATGAAGTTTAGACCTACAAATCTTCTCTCTCCTCTTCCCCTCTCCAAAGCTCAAACCTAAAACCTATGTTGTATCCCATGTGTGATCAACAACACTTTCTTTAGGAAGAACTATTGCATGCTCGAAGTTTTAACGATTTAAGGATAACGTCGTCGCGTGATACGGCCTGTCAGCGATTAGGTACAAAATTCTTGAATTAATCCATCTGATTTTGGTAACGATACTTGCCTTTCAAGAGTTTTACAATAGTAAGGTGGGAAGTTCGGATGACCCCGACTTCTCGTAAGTAAGGTTCCAAATGGGCGATCGCTTTTCCTTAAGACCAAAGGTCTTCAAAACATATGTAGGATCGTGAAAAAGAAACGAGAGGCGCGCGGCAACCCATCCAAGGCAGCAACTCGGCCAGAATAGCTTAACGTCGACGATCGTCTGGGTCGGCGCGGAACCACTGCGCCAGCGACCTCTCCATGATGACAATTTCTGTTCACGTCCTTTTCTCTTAACCCATTGACAGTTTATCTCGTGACAGTCACGGGCGGGGCGTCAAGTATGAAATGGTTTATCCCGTTTAGTTTACCAAAGATATTTAGGTCTATGACTAGATTCTTTGCTTCCTCTGTTTTCTAAGGTTATTTTAACTGAAGAAGGAGACGTGGTTTAGTTTGCATGTCCAACTATTTTCGAACATAAAAATCACTAGACATTTTTTGACCCAGAATTCGTAATTTTACCAAACTGTGAAAGGGTTAAGTTCTTTATAGGAGGGCTTCTCCGCTCCGATCCCACACATATTTTGAGGGAAAAGCGATGACAATTCTTGTTTGGACCCTGACTCACGTTTAGAAATATTTGAATATGAAATCTTAAATAATTAGGACGGTATCCAACACCTACAAAAATTTCTCAAACTATCCACCACTTTGTTTCTCTTAAAAAAATCACAAACCAAGTAACTCGTACCAGAAGGTAACAATTCCCGCGACACGGTGTCTGACTAACGGTAACTAGTGGAGGCGTTTTCAGCGTTCTCCAATGTTCTCCAACGTTCTCCAACGTTCTCCAGCGAATATCATCGCAGAAACGATCATGCAAGGATGCGTCATGCCGAAGGCGCGTGGCTCACAGAAAGGAAGGGACCAAGAAGACGTCGAGGAAGAGGAGGACGTGGAAGAAGACGAGGATGAGGAGGAACGGCGGCAACGACATGCGTCTGTGGCCAGAGTTTAGCGCCGATGTTAAGGCCAGCCGAGAGGCGAAGCTTGAATTGGCGCTGATTGGGCGTGCGACAAACATCCGGCCGCATTTCGCGTCCCACGACCGAGAATGCGCTTCTCTCTCCTTGCTGCAAAGCGTGTTTCGCACCGCGAGTACAAGCCTCTCGATTCACTTAGGACGACCACCGGCAACCCGATCCGATTGATTTCCCTCGTTTTCCCGCTAACGTGATTCTCTCCGATCCTCCTCGATCCTCTTCAACGCGATGCATGCTCGTTCCAAGCAGTGACGCAATTCAATGGGATTATGCAGTAAACGGATAAAGAGAGAGTGCAGAACAGCGTAACAAAGATGAATTCTGGTACTGTTTCGTACGTCAGATTGCAAATTAAATTTTTCATCGGAGGATTTGATTCTTCCTTTGTTTCTTGTTACTTTTTTTTGTAAGACATGGGAATTCGGAAATTATTATCGTCATTGTGGAGAGGATTGCACAATTTTGGCAATTCTGAGACCCAATTTTGCTTGTGACCGTAAGGTATTTGGAAACTTCGATTCTTCCTTCTCCTAAAGCTTCTCGTATTTCCTGGGTTTTCTACTCTTACGAAAATTTGACCTACTTCGTCTCGATTTTACGATTTTCCTATGGATTCTTTTATGTTTCTGATATTTGGTTTGGAGGAGAGAGAAAATGAGAAGAGAGTGTAATTAATTTCAGTGGTCGTTATATCTCGATGGTAGACTTGAGATTGTAACGAGTATAGAAGATTTAATGAGGTAGAGTCTTCATCATCTATCTCTGAACGTAATTATTCAAGGTTTCTTTTATTCCGCGCCGAAGGTCGAAAAGAATTTGAATCTTAATCCTGCGCGCGCTTCGTAACTGGCGCGCTAATTGAATCTTTAACGGTACCACGTCGAACGCCACTCGACATCGTTTCCTTTATAGTGAATTTCGCATCGAATTAATTTCTATCTACAATTTAACGATGGTTCGCATAAATATAAATATCCCTTGACATTCGTAATTGTCGTAACCTTTTGCAATTCGAGTATTACACGGACAATTTTGACAAATTAATTTCCAACGACTAAATCCTAAAAATCCATGTTGCACCGTGCAGAATTAATGCTACAAATCCGTAAAAACAGCATAGCCCGTGCGTTATTATCTTTTCATATCATGAGAAGAACGTATAATCGTTCAAACAACTGTCATTTTTTTTTAAAGTAAATTTTTGATAAATTCTATTTTCTACAATTGCTAATGGTGGATTTCTGTCACAATTTCAGTTCATTGATGGTACATCGCCTGACCGGAACGTCGAGGGTACTTATTATTAGAGCTAAACAAAGATAAGCTCGAGACTATGATCTCGATAAGCTGATTATACGTAATGACTAAACTTTACAAGAAGGTAATTCGCAAGCGTGTTACAATCGTCTACGATCGATAATAAAGCCAGTCGATCGTGCTCACGACATAATGAAAAGGAAAGAATCAACACTTAAAGATTTCTTCTTGAAAGTTTGCGCTATAGAAAATAATTTGTGTTAATAAGTCCTCAGTGTTTAACCAATTGCGGTCCTATGTCGAGCAGTACACGACATAGATTATCACTTCATTTTATTTTCTGACAATTTAATATTGACTTTCCAATTCACACAATAATTTTGAAATATCACCTAAATTTCCGTCAATACCTATAGTTATTGATATCATTTTAAAAAATGGATAACCAACGATAGAAAATAGTGCATAATTAATTTTATTTATCTCACTACCAAAATGAACGAAATAATTCGGACCGCAAAAGGTTAATATGCTACTAAATTTCCAGATAATTAATTTTCCAACTGATCTCACAACGTAGGAATTGGCATTTAGTTAATAATATAGGATATATAAGATAATTTGTCCTTTAACTTTATATCCATCATGATCTTTTCAATGTTTCGATCTACGATGTCTCAGTTTGGATATTGCAAACGTGGAGATGAGCGAATCCAAGAGAAACGACGTGGATGCGAAATTACACGTCAATGTCCATGCGGGAGTATTAGGTTTCGTGATTGACGATGATGTGCTCCACAGGTACGATTGCCTGGAGAACGGTCGCAGGTTATATACTAAGATTGATCCGTCTTCGATCACGGCAGTATATCAATTAGTCGAAGGCGCGCCTCTAATTTAGCCCGGGCAAAGGTGATACATTATCGTAGCAACGAGATATCGATTTCGAGAATTGTGGAACGAGAAATACAACGAGAATCTTGATATTAGTAAAAGCAGTAATTAAAAAACGAAGTAACATCTATTATGTACTCATTTCTTTCATTATCTAATTGTTCTCAAAAGAGTTTAAAACAAATTCCACTCCATTCACTCCAATCTCATATTACAAAAGCTCTCGACCTCTCCAATTTCCTCATCAGAGTAAAAAAAGAAACATTCCAACCTCAACACCACAAATATCACTTCCAAATTAAACTCTAAAAACTATTCTCCAGCAAATGCCCACGGAAATATTCTCGCAATTCCAGACAACCGAAAGTAGACTTCGTATATCGGACTCTGATCGGACGAAACGAAGTTCCAGGACAATCTCGACAAGGATAATTTGCTAGAACGTAATTATCCTTGGTGCAAATAAACCGGAATTCTCGAGATCGTCATACGCCGGAGGTTCGTAATCGGTAACGCGACATTCTGGTGCCTTCTGGTTATCCAAAGGGAGGGAGATTGGCTCCATATCGAGTCGAGACGAACGCCTCCGTTCGGCCCGTGGGGTTATTCGTCTTCTCTAATTAACTGTGGACCTAGTTCCTCCAGTGGTGCCTAGCTATTACGCGATACCAGAGGAGGAGAGAGGAGAAAATTGGAATTGGACCGGTAACATTGCGAGGGTATATACCTGCTGCATGTACCCGCGGAGAGCTGTGTGGTTGCAAGTATCGGGGTGGTTAGGAGGGTGGAGGAAATTTTATTGTTATATCGTACGACACGGGTGTGTGGGGTTGGAGGAATATTGCAGAATGAAATAGAAAGAATTAACTTACTTCCTGTCTGGGTTTCAATTCTGAGGGTTTTGTTGTCATTTTTTTTAAGGGATGACTTTGGAAACGCGATGGTGGAGATTAGGAGTGTGGGTGAATATCTGAGCAGGCGTGAAAAATTTCTGTTCATCCTTTGTTTGTTTAGGGGTACGATGGCGTCCGATGGAGAGGATCAGACCTTCAATTAGCAGATTCCTGCTCAAATGTCTGAAAAATGTTTCCTAAATAGTTGCTTAACCCTTTGCGGTCTGAATTATTTTGTTAATTTTTTAATAAGCTAAACAAAATTAATTTTACATTTTCTATCATTGGTTATTCATTCCTTTTTACCCTTTGCACTCCTATGTCGTGCTACACTCGACACAGCTTTTTGTGACACTTAATGTTTCATATACTAATTATCGACTTTTCGAAATCAACAATAATTTTGCACTTTAACAGGAATATACTGCAATATCTACAATTGTTCCTAGTATTAAATAAAAACGAATAATCAACAGTAGACAATTTTCCGAGATTATATTTGCTTATCTGACAAAAAGTTAATAAAATAATTCGGAGCGCAAATGGTCAATGGTATTTAATAGCTATAGGGATTGTCTGCTATTCCGGTCACATTATAAAAATATTATGAAATTAGAAAGTTGATATAATATTTTCAGAAAATAAAATCAAGTAAAAGGCTATGTTGAGCACTGCACAACATAGGACCGCAAAGGGGTAATAGTTATACACGCTTAATAGTTAAGAATCCATCGAAATTTATAGGTTAGTGGTTAAATTAACTTCTTGCTGTGCCATTTACTTCGTGACTGCTCCCACAATAATTCAGAATTAAATTAATAAAATAAGCATTGATCAGTGATTCTTGACATATAGTGTAATTTAGCGTAATTTTAATATTATAGAAATAAAATTATTATATTGCCTATAAGTCATATTTTAAATTCAATAGGTTGTCTAAAATTTGAAAATTTCCTTTCCAATTTATAGCATCACGAGTACCACTCGTTATAGTACGGCAAGGGGTTAACATAGTAGAATAAATCTAAGGATAGAAGAATTAGAAATAGAGGAATCAGTAACCCCTGGAAAGATAGTATAAATGCTTGAAATCATTTACCCTGATCCTACACAACACTGAACTATCCATAAAACAAAATCTTGGCCCCGTCAAGTCTAATTTAAATTAACTCTACGACTAACTCAATCTTCCATCAGCCTGACGAGTTCACCTGAAATCCTTATCCCAGTTTCTCAATCGCACCGCATCGTCTTCGGTTTCCTCAGATTCGAAGATCTCCCTTGGACACCGTAATTTACAACTCTCTTCATCTTCCTCCCTTTCGTCGGATCGCGATCGGGACTGATTTGAGATAAATCGCAAACGTTTCTCTCGTACTCGGAACTCCCTTGTATTCGCCGTTCGTGGCTAATTAACGAAAGTTTCGTTACGTCCTTTTTTTTTCCTCCCCAGTGTTCCGCGAACAGCGTGTTCCGTGCGTGACAAAAGGAATTTTATTGCCTTCAGGCATGAAACTCCACGTTAGATTAATGAGCCCTGATATTTCTGCCGCTTTTTACGCCGTCAGAATTATTCTTAGCGTAGCTCGCTCGTGGCTGCGTTTTATTTCTCTCGCGATAAAGAACGCCCAGAGAAATAATCGCATGCTCTTTTGTCGGTTTTTGTCTTCGCCGTTAACAATGCGTTGGTCTAAAGCCGCCCCCTTTTTAAAGGGTTCGCATGATTTTTCTCTTGATTTTCACTGTCTCATCTCTGTCCGACTTTTGCTCCTTCTTTTCTCTCGTTTATCAATCTCTCGGAAGCCAGAGATTATTATCTGTCGAGGAGAGTTGCTGCTGGATGTTTCTGTCATCGAGTAGGGAGTCGCACGCGATCAAGCAATTTAAATGTTACTCTACGGTCAACCGAGTCGCCACTCTAATTAACCCGAGGTATCTCGCTTAAACGTGCCCTAATTAAAACTACTATCGCCCAACGATTCTGTCTTAGTCGCGAGACCGGCAATTTAGCAAACTATTACACTTAAGGTCTGAATTGTGATCGTAGATTGAGTTGCTTCTTTTTGTTCACCTTTTTTTTTCTTTGGGGGAGGAAAACTTCCACTTTGTTTTAGATTAGTGTTGATATAGGTGGAAAGAAGAGTTGGAGATTTTAAGTGAATTGTGAGCAGAGGATTCAAGTGTATGGGACACGCGATATTTGAGAAAAGTAAGCGAATGTCGCGCTAGAAGCAGTGTTTTTTGGTATATCGTTATAAAGTTACACTAGGCAAGTTTCTTGATGAAAGAAGCTAAAGCTATTTCACTTGTAACATGTTTTTGAATTTCCGGGAACCGGGGAAAAGAGAAAATTTGAAACAATAAAGAATATAACAGTGCAGAATTTTTAAAAAATGTAGTAAAATGCAATATTGTCTCGAGAGTAGCACGAAGTTGCTTTGGGAGTCGCTGTTTGTCCACCATATTTATATAAGATAGAATCAAAAGTCGTATACAAGTGAGAAGACTATTCGTCCCTTTAAAAAAAAAGTAAACAGAAAAAACAGCGCAAAAAAGTTGTTTACACGGAGCTCAGTTTTCGAGAAAATGAAGTTTCAAAATCTGCTACAACGGTATCAAAGATACCCGTAAAATTGGCAGAATTCAATTTCGCAACGCGATTTTTCGTTACATTTTCCTCTGCAAAAAGCACCCTGCAAAATTCACGCTAGACGTGTCGTAGAGTACGCGTCCGGTATCGGTGTTAATTGAATTTTATTAAAATAAATTGCAACGCCCGTCAAGTGTCGACGAGGAATTCCCGAATCAAGGAAGCGTGAAATGGTTAACTAAATAAATCATGTCCGACACTCTCGACGCGTCGGGTTTACTACGAGGAAGGATTTTTATCGTTCCGGCTCCTTTCCCCGTTTCCCCAGCAATTATTCTATGAATTATCGACGAGCATAAGCGTTTCCTCGTCGTTTCGATTAAACCTGGATACACGAGAGCGGATAATTTTAATCGTAATTGCCGTACTACGCAGAGTCGTACTAATTTTCCCCGTTATCCTCGCAAGATGAACAAGCCGTGGATAAAATCAGGCACAATCTATACGCGAATCCGCAAATAAGCAATTTACTTGCAAATGAGGAAAATCCAACCGCGCATTTTACAGATTTCACTTTTACAGGGAAACGATTCCGTCGAAAGTTGACTTACAATATGATTCTTGTTGTTGCTCCGTATTTGAGCTTTAATTGAGTTGGTTTCATCTGGGACTTACGGTTTTAACACTTTGACTGTCATGGTGGTCACCGGTGACCGACGTTATTGAATTCAATGAAATTTCATGTAACATTTCAATTGCAATAGTTACGAGTTTTCTAACATATTGAATTATTTATGTTAACAAGAAGAAAGTCTGTCGAATATTTATCTATCAGTGTTTCTACGTTTGTGATTTATAAAGAGGTGATTTTAATAGAAAAGGTTTCTCCGTCAGTTGCAATAATAAAACTAGCGACATTCCAGTGGCGTCCAACGTGTTAAATGGATCTTTTTTTGGAAATGTGGTTTCAGATTTGGGTTGATTAATTGTAAATTCGAGTTTTTAGTTTAATGACCAGTTTTGTTTAGTTTAATAACTATCAAGTATATTTGCCAATATTGTCATATCAGTTATAGCATCCGTATCAAGTTCTGAATCAATTTCTTTGTTTTATTATTTGACTTTAATTGGAATAGTAAGTTCACGTAGAATCTATGCGAAGTAGATATAGACGTATGTAGGTGAATTTAGAATCGCCAAGATTATGATATATTAAATAATAATTTATGAAAAATCTCTCATCGATGACGGTGATTTGCACGGCTTACTAATTGGATTCTCAAGCATCTAATTGTATAACCATCGTATCCTTCGATGCGATTCTTCGTTCAAGCTATCAAATCAAAAGTTCTCTAGGTTCGTTTCGCGTTTTATTCGAAACTGTGCTCGTTTCTTTCAAATATTTGATTTATTACAGTCTGCTCTCCATTCGGAATTATTCCATGATGTATTCCGTCCACGTTGAAGCTAATATTTACCCTTTCACTGTAACGAATTCGCGTTACATCTCCGGTGAGAAAATAATGGTAAATGAATTCGCAAAACGGGCACGCTTTAATTAGCACCGAGAGCTTTTGTTCGCTCATAAACAGAATAAGTAATTACGGGTTCTCGGTAACCTCGAAAACACACTGATCAATGATATTAAAATTGCTGTTTTCGCGCACGTTGCAGTTTCTACGATTTGCAAGTAAATGCTTCTGATTGACACAGTAATCGATACTCATCGTTTCCCATTATCCTAATTAAATTACGTTTACTGAAAAATCCACATTCCTCTGGATTTACATTGAATTGCTAGCAAAGGCTAATTAAAAGAATATCAACAATGTGCAAGAGATAATGAATATTTTCATAATCAGATTTTCCAATGCATTTTTTCCTCGGATTTCCGTAATAATTGAAATTCATTTTACAACACATTAATTATTATGTTCGTAGCAAAATTAAATCTCAAAACGAGTAAATACTTTTAATGAATAAATTTTAAAATCTCAATACCACGATTTTCTCTAAATCACCTTCCTCAAATGAACCTGCAAAATTTATTCCATTTTAACACTAAAGCTACCAGCATTATATGTACCATGTTGAGTCATCCTGAATAAGTACTTTGGAAAAAAAACACCCCTGTCAATTTAGATAATTTTCAGAGAATTAAATTCGCGACCGATCATTCTGACCGTTTTGATCGATTTAGACAGACCTTAACACTAGATCTACCGATAACTAATTCAATATATTTAACATTGTGAAATAAATAAATCTGAATGAAATAAATGAAGGGGGCGAAAACTTGATACAATCACCTACAATCTTCAAGATAGATAAACACTAGATCTATCGACAATTAATTGAATATTTTCAGCATTGCGAAATAAACAGGTCCGAATGAAATAAAAGAAGGGGGTAATAACTTGATACATTTACCTATAATCTTCAAGATAGATAAACAGTAAATCTACCGACAATTAATTGAATATTTTCAACATTGCGAAATAAACAGGTCCGAATGAAATAAAAGAAGGGGGTAATAACTTGATACATTCACCTACAATCTTCAAGATAGATAAACAGTAAATCTACCGACAATTAATTGAATATTTTCAACATTGAGAAATAAACAGGTCCGAATGAAATAAAAGAAGGGGGTAATAACTTGATACATTCACCTACAATCTTCAAGATAGATAAACAGTAAATCTACCGACAATTAATTCAATATATTTAACATTGTCAAATAAATAGGTCCGAATAAAATAAAAGAAGGGGATAATAACTTGATACATTCACCTACAATCTTCAAGATAGATAAACACTAAATCTACCGACAATTAATTCAATATATTTAACATTGTCAAATAAATAGGTCCGAATAAAATAAAAGAAGGGGGCAAAAACTTGATACAATCACCTACAATCTTCAAGATAGATAAACACTATATATATATATATAAATAAACAGGTCCGAATGAAATAAAAGAAGGGGGTAATAACTTGATACATTCACCTACAATCTTCAAGATAGATAAACACTAAATCTACCGACAATTAATTCAATATATTTAACATTGTCAAATAAATAAGTCCGAATGAAATAAAAGAAGGAGAAAGAAGGGGAACATACAATTTTCCAATAATTCCAAGCAAGTCGTTTTGACTACGATGGTAGACCTAGTGCTAATAAAAGAAACTTAATGAGAAAAAAGTTTAGGTTAGCGTTGAACCGGGAAAACCGTGATTTAAAAAAAAAGTCGTACCTGGACAGTGGACTGCTGATGACATAGTGGGTGTAGTAGAATATACTGGCGACGGAGACGAGAAGTAGGGCGGCCACGCACCGCTTGACCGTGGCCTGCTTGACGACGCAGCGCGGACCGACAGCGCCTAGTAAAGGAACGCCAGCCTCGACCGCGGATATCTTCATCACCATCGTCTCATTCGACGACGTCCGGTGCCTCGCAGATTAGCCTTTAAGCTTTTTTTCAGTCTCTGCCGTTCGAGAAGCACGACGTTAAATCCGGTAGTAGATCCAATCGCGATAGTACCACCATCAGGATTTCTTCCTGATTCTGGGAAAGTTGCCTCGTCCCTCTTCTCAGTGTACTTTTGGTTCTCTCCTTCATAGTCGAAGATCTTTCGATTTTGCTTCGTAAAGAAAAAGATCGAGTCTCTCTTCGAGAATCTTGATCGCGCGGACGAGCTCTCGACGAAGATTAACGCGAACACTCGAATCCCAAAGGACGTCCGGCGATGCTAGGTTTCTTAGCTAAATACTCGACCCATCAAGATCAACCACGAACGGTAAAGGAACCCTTTTCTTTTCTCAATCTTAAGTTCTCGAGATCTTCCTTGGTAACAGAGACAGCAGATTTTTCAAACCGATATAACGTAATTTCGAATAATTCCAACGCAGTGGAGGATGAACGATCGCTCGAATGTTGGTTAGACTCTCGATTCTTCATCCGAGTTTCACGATTTTACTGTCTCGACTCGCTCACTCTCTTCGGATCGAATACACACGGTCCTGGATCGAACTTTCTCCTCTTTCTTTCAGGTAGCATCGACGAGGGCTCAAGACGAGCGTGCAGATCGCCACTTGTTGCGCTTCCAGGAGGGCAAAACGATCGCCATTTTGCAAGCAGCACGGAATCGCGCCGACCATCGCGATCGTCTTTAACCCATTTGGACGAGTCTGATACGAATCTACTCGGCGGATTTTTAGCAGAGTTTCGTTCGACTTCTCGGCATTCTTTTTTTAAGCGAAACACTTACCGATCTCTTGATTGTTGATAATTCGAGGACATAACGCAAGATTGGATACCGATTTTAAAGATGGTATCACAGATTTCTCCGTTCAAGTGGATGGATTTGTTTAAGTACACGTTGTGAAATCGAACGGTAAAGTTTTATATCCAGGATGCTCCAAGTTGCGAGATCGGTCACCGGTGCATCTTGGAAATCTGTTGCCTAGTTCCGGTGTCGCTCGACGGTAAGCTGTTTCCGCCCTGTGACCATTTGTTATGGCTCACGATCGCTCCAAGATACCACCCTCGCTCCTCGACGCGCAAGCAAACCCTCTCGCTCGTAAATTTTCAACGTCGCTCGTTGTTTCTCTCCACCCTTCCACCCCGTTCACCCCTTTCGTTCTTCTCGTTTGGCGTTCCTTCGGTCGCGTCAGGGTTCTCTCTCTGGTTTCCTCCTCCGTCGTCTTTCTTCCTACTTGTCAATTAGAGACGATGTAAAGTTACGGCGCTTCCCGAACAAAACGATTTTCTGATTTTATCTTATTGCCCTGACGATCCAATCCTGGCCAGACTTTCGACGATTTTCTTGGGAATCTGCAACAGAATGGGAAAGTGCATCTTGAGAAATGGGAGAAAATATAAGTGGAGTGTTTATAATTCTGGTAGGGGTGGTTAGAGGGATGCGTTGTTATTCTAGTAGACGGGTAGCGACTTGAAGGGGAGATTGATGGGGTTCTTACTATTGGATATATGGAGTTAAAGGCTTCGACTTTCAATTACTGGACCAGTTTAAATTCCCTCGTCAACTTTGACAAAGTTTCTGTGTAATGTGTATAATAAATGTCCTAAATATTAGGTTGTTCGGAAAGTAATTTCGTTTTTTCCCGACGGAGGACATAATTATATTTTTTCACAATTAACTTCACACTTAATTCGCATTGCTATTATATATTTTGACAGATGATATAGCAACGCTTGTTTGTGAAAAAATTTGTTTCATTCTACACAATAGTTTTTCTTTGGTGCTCTATTAAAGATGGACAGTCGAAAGCAGCATTTTCGCCATATTTTACTTTTTTACTATCGAAAAGGTAAAAATGCTGTTAAAGCAAGAAAAAAATTATTCGATTTTTTTGGGGAAGACGCATTAACATAACGCCAGTGCCAAAACTGGATTGCAAAATTTGTTGAACGGCAAAAACTTTACTTCGAATGAGGACGTCAAAAAAGGCTTTGATTTTTTTGTCAGCAAAGATCAAAACTTTTATGGACGTCGAATCATACTACTGCCAGAAAGATGACAGAAGGTATTAGAACAAAATGGAGAATATATAATTCAGTGACATATTTATGGACTACAAGAAAATCGTCTTTCATTCTCACCGAAAAAAACGAAATTACTTTCCGAACAACCCAATAGAATCACTGTAACAGCTAATATGGAAAAAATACAAAAAAGAAAATATTACGGGGATGAATTAACCCTACGAATGATAAATAGTTTTGGCAGAACTGTTCAAAGTGGATAATCCGAATTTTATATCACTGCGGACGAAAATACTTCCTATTTGTTGCAAATCCACAATTCCAACCCAAATTCCAACTGGTAGTTTTTACCGGTCACACATGAGAACCCACGGTCTACTCTGTTAACTCCCATTGATCTGTACATACACGTATATCTACTGCTACCACGGGTTTGAAAGGGGTAGATTCCACCTCATCGCGAAATTTGACTTCTCTATATAACCTTTTTTGCCATTGGAGCATGAAAATCGAAAATATATTTGAGAAACGATCTGTCCAATTGCTCCGACCAATTAGACTCGCGTTTCTTTCACTCGCCATCCCACCAACAACGCATAATACGTAACAGCATTCGATACCTGAAAACTGAAAGCCATGGATAGCACGAACGATCGATCGATGTTACGGATCGGACGGATATACAATCGATCTGCTCGATGGTATCGTCGAAAAACGATTAAACAACGGCACCGACGAGCGGACGATCACGATGCTCGACAAGTCCAATTAATCGATCCCACTTTTGCGGAAGCAGTGCAATTTTACCCGCCCGTTCCTCCGCCACGGGTTTCTCTCCTTCCTACTAATTTTTTCCCCGACGGCTGTATATCGGTCGCAGCAAGAAGTCCATTAATCAACCCTCGAGCAACCCTGCGGCGATACAAACCTTTGTCCTGCCCACGTAGTCGTTCGAGTCTATATCGCATCGCCGAGAGACTCTTTCAAGTTCGCCAGAGAAAGAGAGAGAACACGAGCGAGGGTGTGGGAGGGTGAGAGAGGGTGGGAGAAGATAGGAGAAAGAGAGAATGGGGATAGAGCAAAATAAAGGGGGAAAAGTGAGGCAGAAATTGTGAAGTTAAGGGTGAAAGGAGAGAGACGGAGGAGAGGAGCAATACGAAGGGGTAGAGAAAGTAGAGGGCGACTAGCAGGGAGATGGTGAAAAGGAGAGAAATGGTGCGTGCGAGCAAGTGAGAGGAACATAAAAATTGAAGGAGAAGGGAAAAGATTGAAAGAAATATAGCGAGAAGTAGAGAATGATAGAAAGAGGTGGAATTAGTACGAAGTACAAGGCGAAATGAAGAGCATGAGAGAGAAAGAATAAACATAAAACAAGAAATAAAATATGAACAATTTAATATAAATCAATGAAAAATAAAAAAAAATAAAAAAAGTTGTCATAGGGCAACAGAAAGGGGAAGGAGGGCATGAGGGACAGAAGGATAAGAAACGAATATAGACAAAATTGAAGAAAAGACGAATGACGGAACCGAAGTTCAGGGGAAAATGTGCAAGAAATGAATTGAAAATGATTCCAGCAGGTGGAAGGAACAGGATCGACGCCAAGAATATTCTCAAGAAGAATATTACCTTTCATTCGCTCCTCTTTGCTTCCTCTCCTCTCTCCTTCTCTCTAGGGAGCTGACCTAACATTTTTCTAAGGGACGATATTGATACCTTTCATGCTTCCGACTTGATCCTCGGGAATAGGAAGTGGTATAAGTGCGACAATCATTGAGAAAGAGTTACTCGTAGGAGGAAGGGAAGCGAATGGAAGACCGGGAACGTGGAATTTAATTATACGAATGTTCGACCGGGGAAAAAGGGTGTCGATGAACTTCGATAATGCCATCGCGCTTTAAACCTTCCTTCGTCGACGAATCGAGTTACGATCGGTCATTAATTTCAACGCGAAACATTTTCAATGACAGCCACTCTTTTCTTTCCACAGTGAGAAATATAAAGATTTTAATTGTCGATTTCTTGGGTTGAAAATTGTTCATGATATTTATAGATTTGTATTCCGCCATTTGGAAGAAATTTGTTAGTTCCTGACACATGCTTGTGGTTCGTTGATTATATCTTTATATCGAAGCGATACTTTAACGATACTTAAGTATCAGCTATGCTTTAAAAACACTTGAGACAGTAATGATACTACAGCAATATTTAAGACTAGTAAAATGATGGCACTTTTGCAATATTTTAGAAAAATAAAACACCATCTCGACAACCGTTTAAAATACTTCGCTGTACTTCTCATTAATTCGCTAAACTTCGCTTTTTCCGTGGCACGTTATATTAAAGTTTGTTGCTCGAACCTAATTAATTAAGCTCGTTGTACGTAGCTGTACCCGAAACTTTAATTACAAAATAACAAAACACAAATCTACGATATTTCCCATAGATGATTTTATTTCACCTTGTCTCGAGTTGCCATTAAATCTTTCTGTAGCAACGTTCGACCATTTGATGCGCGATATCACATTTTCTCTTAAATCGTTATTTCGTCAAAAACGAGGAAACAATCACGATACATGGTCAGACGTCCATTTTTCTCCCGTCTCTTCCCTCCACCCCTGACGTGCTGCCTTCACGTTTACGGGGCAAAAATTCGTCGGACAAATATATTTCGTTATCTGAATTATTCATCGCGCCAAGGTAATTCCAGATCCCTTCCAAATCTACGGGTGCACGGTGCTTAATTCGAGAGACACGTTTTGGCTCCCCGAGTGGGTCGTTAGTCGGATGCATCACGTGCGCGGATTTAAAGGGCGGTGCCACGTAGGTAGTAGGTGCACCAGGTTAGATTACGCTCTCTGGAAAGGAGAAACTGAGATGCTACCGAAAGAGAGCGAGACAGAGAGGAGATAGAGTAGTTGAGGGAGGTAGATGAGGGTAGTAGGGAAAGATAGAGTGTCAGTGGCAGGTAGAGAGTAACAGACACAGATACAGAAATAGAGAGTAGGGAAGAGTAGCAGAGAGAGCAGAGAGTAACCGAGAGTAGCAGACACAGATACAGAGATAGAGAGTAGGGAAGAGTAGCAGGGAGAGCAGAGAGTAACCGAGAGTAGCAGACACAAATACAAAGATAGAGAGTAGGGAAGTGTAGTAGAGAGAGCAGAGAGTAACCGAGAGTAGCAGACACAGATACGGAAATAGAGAGTAGGGAAGAGTAGCAGGAGGAGCAGAGAGTAACCGAGAGTAGCAGACACAAATACACAGATAGAGATTAGGGAAGAGCACTAGAGAGAGCAGAGAGTAATCGAGAGTAGCAGACACAGATACAGAAATAGAGAGTAGGGAAGAGTAGCAGAGAGAGCAGAGAGTAACCGAGAGTAGCAGACACAAATACAAAGATAGAGAGTAGGGAAGAGTACTAGAGAGAGCAGAGAGTAACCGAGAGTAGCAGAAACAGATACAGAAATAGAGAGTAGGGAAGAGTAGCAGGAGGAGCAGAGAGTAATCGAGAGTAGCAGATACAAATACAAAGATAGAGAGTAGGGAAGATTAGTAGAGCGGGCAGAGAGTAACTGAGAGTAGTAGGCACAGATACAGAAATAGAGAGTAGGGAAGAGTAGTAGAGAGAGCAGAGAGTAACCGAGAGTCGCAGACACAGATACAGAAATAGAGAGTAGGGAAGAGTAGCAGAGAAGGTAGAGAGTAACCGAGAGTAGTAGAGAGTAACGGAGAGTAACAGAGAATACCAGAGAGGAGGTAAGGAGAGAGCACAACTGTTTGATCGGCACAAAATGATTACGCGAAAGCTTTTCTGATTATTTCTCCAAATGGACAGATATTTCTTCCCTACGCGGCTGTACCAAGTGGGATCTTGGCGAAACATTTCGCATGGGCCCGCTAGAGAGAGGGTCGCGACCAGCGGATCCAATTTCATTCGGAGCTGCACGGATTGTTCGTCCTTCCACGAGCATATTTACAAGCATCTAGATGCACTTCAATGGCATTTTAATCTGGCAAATGCATTCCGCGCAGACCCGACGGCTTGTCTTTCTCTCTCTCTTCTCCGCTCTTCCTTTCTTCCCCGGGAGTGCACTTTTTATATCGAGTATCGAGACTCGCCAACTAGAGCCAATAGGTTGATCTCCCTCGTCGATAAGGAATGGTTTCGCATTTTTTTTTCTCAGTTTTTTGCAAACTGGATCGCGTATTAACGATTAACTCGATATTGACTTGAGACCTTAGATCCAGAGACGCCTTGTTTCTGCTTCTTCACATCGGTGCAACCGTATACTTTAGATGAAATTTATTTTAAATAAGATATTTAATTTGTTTGAGTGGTAAGTTATCGGTGTGCGGACTATTATACATTTTCCTATTACAAGATATTATTCAGTAGAAAATATTTTCCTGTTTTGTATTTTAGCTCTTACCACACTTAGCATAAGAAATAAATGCACAACGACTAAACAAAAGGTATATTCTTGAACTAGTAGTATAACCTCATGGTGGTCAAACAACCGCCGTCAAAGCTACAACCTACAGCTTGTCACGTAGTACTAGTTTTCGTTTCCATTTGATTAAACTTCCGTATACCTGTATATTTTAAAAATAATAAAGTATTGCATTTTGTTCTTTTCAACGAAAAATTTTGTAATTGGTAACACTATCGCTGGTATAAAACTTAATTGTCAACGTGAAAGCTCCGTTTTAACCTGTGAAATCGCACTCGCTGATTATTTCTCGTTTAGAGTCTGCTCTATATAAAGGGTTAGATTTCATTGACGAATTAGCGTGCAATCTGGCAAATTGTTACGAGCTGCATGACCATATTCAATCTCCCTGATATTTGATCCACTGGAGAGTGTTCTGCATGGAATACCCAAATTACCAACAGTGGCTTCGATGGCCAGTACCGCGTTTCACTCACCATTGGAAACTCTATGTTCTCGTTTGGACTGCGTCATAAATGACGAATTCTGTACGTGCATTGTAGAAGTCCGAAAGGTCAAATAAATAGATTTACCATAATTTCAAGAATATCAACATGTAAAAAAAAATATTAAAGTATTTGAAAACAGCATCTTCAATACTTTGAAAGGAAGATACTATTTTTTTTCAACCAAACGACGAGTCGTCCGTCGTTTATTTCGATGCCAAAGGAAACATCTCGAAATCGTCCTCCTCTCCCAGGAGGACTCTTTCGTAGGTGTAGAAATTTCCCAAGCGTAGGATATTTTTTCTAGACGAGGGACCTTTCGATTCCTCCAAACGATATTCATCGTGCAAAAGTCGCGCAAAACTCGCCGACTCGGCGGCGTGTAAAAAAGTGTCTGTCATATCGTGATTTACGGTCATCGAATCCTTAAAATATTGCTGACAGTACACCGAATTCCCCGCAGGAACGACACTAGGGTAACGTCGAACCGACGTAGACTGAGGAGCGAAATTAAACGTGGAATGTAAAAAAGAAGGCGATACTCTCTGGTCGTAGCCTGCTGTGAGCTAAGTGCGCTCTCGCTGAGCGCGAACATGCTCGCTTCAATTCGCGACAGAGCGCTATATTTCAGACTTATCGTGTTATCAATTACAGCTGGAAATTATCGTAGCGAGCACGCATCATTCCGGGGCGACTCGATTACACGTTTCACCATTGCTCGATATGGTTCTGTCTAAACGAACGGTGAAAATTATTTTTCAACCGTTAGTCGTGTTAAGTGGCGTGTAAAAATTAAAAGAAACCTAAGATGAATATAGACTTATCACTAGACTGTGGATTTGTATGCATTTATGACAAATTAAATACGACTAAAATATACAAAAAGAACATAATATAAAAATATATCTAAAATATCCAAAGTATGGTATTTGTTGTAATATTTATTAAGTGCAATAAATCCCTAGATAGGTTTTCCTGTCTCACCTGCATTTTTGAAACTCGAAATTTGCATAAACATCCGCAGTCTACTTATCACTGGAACTGCAACATTGTATTTCAATATATTAACACTTTAGCGACCAGTATTTTTTTAACATCCTACCCTCTTCTGACCGATCACTTCACAACAAATACTTCCTTCATACAGATATCTATCCGAAAATTACAAATTCTCGTCACTGAGTTATTAACACAGGTAACCGTAATGATAAATGATAATTTATTAGTCGAAGTGGCAACCAATTAATAAGTTAAAATTTCAAAGGCGTTGGGCTCGAAAAACCTTTAGCTCTTTGCGCTCCGAATAATTTTACTAACCATCCATCAGATAAGCAAACATAGTCTCGGAAAATTGTCTTCTGTTAATTATTCATTTTTACATTATAGTAAAAAGATTTGTAATTACCGCGAGATATTTATCTTAAGATGTAAAATTATTGTTGATTTTAAAAAGTCAATAATTAATAGATAACATGTTAAGTAGCACAGGAAGCTGTGACGAGTGTAGCTCGACATAGGAGTGCAAAGGGTTAATGGGCAACCGGTCGGTAAAGTGTTAACACTAGATTTACCAGCGTGAAATCTATTATATTTAAATATGTTAAATATATACCTTAAAGTAAGGAAAATTAAGACGTGGAAAATATGATAGATTCGGTAATTTATGTTTTATACGATGGACAAAGAATATCTATTCTACGGCTCTCTCATAAACCCGTAGAATTTTTGGAAAAAATTGTGTACCAGTCATTTTTACTGGCTTGGTAAATCTAGTGTTAAATATGTATGTACATCGGAAAAGGGGAAATCAAAACGTGAAAACAAAAGCGTATTTTATAAGATCAGGGTAGAATAGCTACTCTATAATTGTCCTACAAACAAGGAAAACCTTTGGAAAAAATTGAGAACGTCGAAGTTTGACTTGCTTGGTAGTTCCAGTGTTAAATACGGAACAAAAGTGAGAAATTCTAAGGAGCAATCCAAAAAACAACAAAAAAATACAAACAGACACAAAGCCCTGCCACAAAAGTGACTAAAAGTAAAATTCTCTCTAAAGTTAAAAAATCTTGAAACAAGTAAACTCGAAAGTCCGTCAGAGTGAAAAGAATTACCATATAAAATATGAAAACTCTTTGGTCCCCTTGTAACCGTAGCTCCGATTACAGCGATTCGCTCGCGCGTATACCCTTTGCCAAGGTTACACTCTGCTCCCGAGTCTCACGCAATTCCTATTTCTGCGTCCTCTTCTATGCACTGTGGTGCACACGAACGCGTATATGCGATAGGCGCGTGAAATTAAATCCGAGGAACGCGCGAGAGTGCAACGAAACCTCGGCTCGCGCGCCTGTTGCATCCGCGGTGGCTCTGCGCTATTACATCCGAAACGTTGCAGCAGACGCAGTCTTGGCGCATCTCTCGTTGCACTCACCGGATGGATTGGTTTACACGCGCTGGAACGGATACTGAAAAATCTGCCGACGACGTGCGTTCGCACGTGCTCTTTCGTTGCACTCGGCGGTCGCCTAAGTTCTTAGCATAAATCGCTTTGGAGAACTTTATGGTTGTTTCTAAAATATGAAGGGGTGATGAAATGTTGAGATTTTGAGCAAGGATGTTAATTTTAAGTGGACATAGCTTTCTACTCCTTTGCGATGGTGGAATTTAGCCGTGGAGTTGTGCTAACAATAAGCTTTATTTTTTTTCCAACCCCTTATAATATAACGAGTGACATTCCTGGCGCGGAAAATGGAATTGGGAATTTTGAAGTCTTTCAAAAAATATTAAATTGAAAATATCAACAGATTGCGAAATAGTCTTATTATTTATATATTATTAATATTAGTTTCGGTTATGTGAAATATGAGAAATCAGTGAGAACTTTTGATTTCAGGAATTCATTTTGAAACATTGCACGTTGACTTAGAAAAGAAATCGTAGGTCAAAGGGTTAAAACGTTAAAAGCCATCGGTATTTCGCTAGTTTTATCATTCTTAGTGAAGTGAAACTCTTTCTATTAAATTCACATCTTTGTAATGCAAAAACTTTCAAGATACGGATAGATAGATATTGGGCAGACCTTTATATTTTTAACGTCAATATTTAAATATTCGCTACATATGAAAATTTATAAATATTGCACATTAAAAGTTACATGAAACTGCATTGAATTCAATACCGCCGGTCATCGATGACCTCCATGGCAGTCAATGCGTTAAAGGCGTTGATTTGTTACAATTTCGTATAATTCGTAGCTATGGGAAAATTGAATGATTCGATCGAAATTGCGTCTATGATTACAGGTTTTGAGAGATGCGGTCACAGTAATTAAAGTCAAAATATACAACAAACTTTCACACGGTGGAAAGTTTGAACTGAAAAGTCTCTCGTTACGAAGGAATCCGAGACTCCCGAAACGAATCTGTTGTTGCAAAATTTAGAAGATACAAGCAATTTATGAGAGCACATTTTCAAACGGAAGACGATATTCCCTGTGCGTCTTAAAGTAGTTTTGCAATTTGCAATTAGAAGAGCGTGCATCGCGAGTAGCTCGATACAGTCCACTTGTAATTTTTGATACTCCGAATGCAATCAACGCTGTTCGGACAGACTAGTTAGAGGATGCACAATTTTAAATGAAAGTATTGAAGGCTTAATCAGAGATGCTGCACAGTCTGGCAATACCGGGCTTCCACAATTAACTGTATTCTGCTCCAATTATGAAACTACCGTTTCGTCTGATAATTCCGTGAATTTTCAAGCGTTTCGACCATCGACCGGAAGCCTTACCCGGAAGGTGAAACCTCTCACGATCGCAATAAATCGTTGCCACGGGAACGTTATAATTCACGATACTCTCCTCGTCCTCCTCTTCCTCTTCCTCTTCCTCCTCCTCCTCCTCCTCCTCCTCATGGACGTTGAACGTTCAGGAAGACTTTAGATAGTAAAAGCCAATAGAAAGTGATTTTTCATTCAACGGAACGTCGTACCATGTGGATTGATTTTTCCCAATTAATTTCAGTAGAGGATCTTTTTCATTTTCCATTTCGCGGATTTCCTGACGGTGCTTCGTACAAATAACGGCAGGAGCAAAAAAAGCTCGCAGATTTCTCAACGAGGATGTGTTTTCCTATTTTTGAATTAGTTCGAGCCTGAAGGCTCGTTTTTTGTTCAGTTTCGCGCGGATATTGTCGACGACAGGACGTGGAAATTGCAAGAAAGAAGGGATCGAGAAATGACGATGCACTGAAGGAATATATTAACGCTTAAAGCAGAATTCAGCAAGGGTGTTTGCTCCGGTGCAGAGGTGTCGCGAACTGGTTATAATAAAATCCGTGGATGAAGTACGGCCTTCGCATATTACATCGACTTAAAAAGCAATTAACTGGCTGACGAGTCGAGTGGAGAATTTTTTTCCTCCCCGTTTTATCAGCTTTGTTGCTTCTTTTCTGCATCGTCGGCTCGTGTAAATTTTCTCCTTCTCTTCTACCGTACAGCTACCTTTCGTCGGTTTTACTCGGGGAATTTTGTTTTAAATAGAAACACGGAGCTTCCTTCATTTCTACGTAGCATCATGTAAAACTGGACGTCTACGTTTTAGTTTTTGTTAATTTTCGGCATCTTTTTTCGTTTTCTTCTGTATTTCAAACAGTGGAAATAGCAAAGTGTATAGAAAGTATCTCGTAATTTTGATGTAAATCAAGAAAACGCAATTTCTACGTGCATAAAAAGAAATTTAATATAAATATCACTGAAAATCGGTAAGATTTGTTCGTTTCTTGTGGATAAAATTCACGCGGGCTGCTGTTGGAATTTTTGATCTGTGTGCGCCAAGAAATATATCAAAAAATGGCTATGTTTTTTACAGGAGGATTACACGTTAACGATATTAGTATGTCTTTCAATATTTACTCCGTTTCTCCATTAACTTTTGCCGTATTCAACGAACATTTCAATGAATTGCAGAAAGGTAAATCTAAAAAATCTCCGATCTCTAGATTTATTCTTCCTTCGTTCGGATTTGAATCGACCACATTTGCAAATGCAAATCGATACGAAAACGATCATCTTTTCTGCGCACATGACAAGACATAAATTACTGCTTTCTATCCACATGACAAATGACTCTTTGGACAGCCGTAAACACGATCAAATGTGTTCGTCTAACAAGAAGGAAACGGGAAATTTTTCTTCCATGTTCCTTTTTTCAGTTTGAAGTGATCAGTTGAGTCTTGATGTGAATAATGAATCGCGACATCTAAAATTAGATACTCGCTGATCCTGGGTGTGATATTTGTTCTTTTGCTGCTAAAGAATTTTAAAAATTGTTTCTTTTATTATAATTATTAAATTCCTAGTTTCCAATTTCACCAGAAATCAGCTTGGAAATAGTAAAAATATTTCGCAAACTGCCAAAGAATGTTTACAAATATTTCCTTATTGTCGTAGCAAGAAATTATGTTCCAGATATAATTAGACTGCGGATGTTTATGCAAATTTCGAATTTCACAAATGCAGGCGAGACACGAGAACCTATCTAGGGATTAATTGCACTCGATTTATATTACAACAAATACCATACTTTGGATATTTTAGATATATTTTTATATTATGTTCTTTTTGTATATTTTAGCCGTATCTAATTTGTCATAAATGCATAAAAATCCGCAGTCTAGATATAATCCTTCCTCAACTGGCACATTATAATTTGTATTTCTTAAACATTACTTCGAAAGGATCTCAAAATTCCTACTTTCCCATAACATCCAAAACATTTCCAAACAGTCATATAAAATATTTCTCAAATACATCTAATTAAATTCTCCCTGCAGCTCATCATTGATTAAAAAAAAATCCTCATATCGGAGCATCAACGTTAAAAAATTCACTGAAAACCACAGACATCAAAATGTCGATAAAGTGCATTTAAAAAACGTACCTCGCCGAACCCGATTTAAAAGTATCGCCATAACGAACGAATACATTGCGCACCAGTTTCCGCGAATTGCGCTTTTGCGAGCTTCGATTTCGTGCAGTAAACGTGCACCCGATTTTTTTTTTAAATTCGCACAGAACGTGGCGCTTTCGCTGTCTTCGTTTTTTTGCGACGAGGGCAACGGTGCCGGTGACCATCAAGGGGAACGGTTTACATCACGATTTCGTCGATGGCACGTTTTGCGGCCACACGGAATTTCGCTGCCATATTTTTGCACACCGCAACCGGTGTGCTGATCTGTCAGTGGCATTGTCATTTCGACACCGTTACACCGGAATGGATGAACGGAAGGATGGACACCGGGAGACAGATAGATGCAGCATTTATTGGCGTCGCCGTAACGCCTCTTTACGGCTGCTGCATGTTGTCCGAAATTGAACGAGAAACTTCCTACGGCGGACGCGATACCGGAGAAAATCAATTTTTGTGAAATTAGTGAAGATTTCAGAATGATTTTGATACGTAAGATGAAGTGGATTTAATAGGTGTTAAAAATATAGCAAGCAAGTCAAACTTGTGGTCCACTATGAATTTCTTGCGGCCCTTGTCTGTCAAGACAGGCGTGTGAAGTATCAGCAAGAAAATATCAATTTTAACGTTGCTCTTCAACTCACTGGAGAATGCTACCCACGTGTTATTTAAATGTTATAAAAATTTATCGAATGTCCACGGACAAATTTTAGCACTAGTACTACCGGCCTCAAATCTATCATATTTTAATAAATTAAATAAGTACTTTGAAAAAGGGGGAATCAAGCGGCGGAAAATTTGATCGATTGGGTGATTTATGTTTATTGATATAGACGCAGAATATTTATTCTATGACTCTTATATAAACTTGGAGAGTTTTTTGAAAAAATTGTGTACCAGTCATTTTGACTGGTTTGGTAGTTCTAGTGTTAAAGGTGAAAATAGATAATAATGAAAAAAAAAAGTTGCTCTTGTTTCTTTGTTTTGTATTGAGACGCACCTAACTTTATAAAAGTAGAAGTTTTAGTGATTTGCAGTTAGATTCAGAGTTTGACTTATTTGTTATAGGGGAATGGTTGTATTTTGGTTTTAATTGGTATGGTTACTTTGTGTAGGAGCTCTGGAATTATTGAGATTATGGTGTATATGTCACGTAAGAGAAATTTGCCGGGGGTGACGAAGGAGAATCCTTTATTTCCTTATCCACCATTGTGTCGAGATGATTGGTGTTGGAGAGAAGAATTTTTATAAATATATGATTATTCCATAACATATGAGATTCGAAGCAGGACTCGTAACTAGAAATTCGAAATTTTAATCCTGCATTTATTGCGGGCTTCTTAACATTTTTTATAGGTGTGTCATGTGTTTGATACCGATGATCCAGTATGTGTGGCATGTAATATCCCGTACGTAAAGAGATGACTCAGTAGGTGCGTCACGTACGGAGATTATTACTATAAATAAGTTTTTAAAAAGGAATGATGAAAGTTCGACAAAATGGATTAATATTTGTAAAACTTCTGAGTTAAATATTACTGTCAAATTTGATTGAATTTACTGGCATTTATTGACTTAAAAATTCATCATTAGTCCACGAACATAAAAAAAAGTGGTAGGTATTTAATAGCATTTTTTCATACCTTATTGCCGAAGATATCACAAAATTGTCAAATTTTAAGTTACAAATTTGCAATAAATTGTTATAGTAGTTCCGATTATCGATGACCCTGATGGAATTCCATGCGATAAGAGTCCGTGCTGCGCAAAATTCACAGAACAGGAAGTCTGCCTATGGACTTTTAATGATTAATAAAATGTATCGTGACTTCAGCACCGATGGTAAAGTTCACTTTCAACTTATTTAACAATTTTCCAAGCCTGAATTAACAGTATCAAACACAGAACGTTTTATTAGGCACACTAATGCATGGAGAATTCTGCGCAGCGTAAAATTCGCAATGCTCGCAAAACACGAGACTTCTTATCGTCGCAAAATTTTTTCTTACGTGTTATATATAATTTTTCGTATTATCTCAGTCTCGATAGCACGAACATAAAACTGTGCACGTTTAAAAGAAGAATACGAAAATAATATACGTCTCTAACTTATACCGTGTATTATAACAAATGTAAAAAAAGAAGTAGTAATCCTGTAATTTAATGCATAGCAATCGATTTAAATTTATTATCTAAAATTGTATTTTTAATATTTGTCAGTGTGCTAATTTGCAAGTAATCTTCGAGCATTGGAAAGAGAATTCAAGCTATGGAGGGTTTAATTTCATGGCATATTCTTCATGCTTTCGCATAGTAAAAACTAAGAAGCTATTGATCACATAAAATAGAAACCTTTTGAAAATTTCAACTTCCTTCCAACAGGCAATGATTTACCTTTGTGTGGAAACAAAGAGCCTGCATTCGGAGGAAACTGAAAATGCCGGGAATTGCTCGATTCACAACTCAACGGTATTAGAGGGACACGGAATATTAAACAACGTGGGCACGTCGCGCGGTTTCGTCGATAAGTCTTATTACGTCGCTGCATTACGAAGTTCGAGATATACGCCGTTATATCGTGCAGTTTTGAGTATGGCAACTTGTTACGGTTCGCGTACACCATTTTGGCGTGCAGCCTGATATAAATCCTCCTCTCGGCGACAGAATTATGCGACACGGAATTTCAGTCGAAGTTCCGCCGGATCTTTTGGAATTGCCTGTCTTCGTACGAGAGTGTTCTGGAGCTTGATGCAATTTTGAGGTAGACCCAATTTCTTGGATGCAAAGTATTCCAATTTATTCTTGCGACAGCGTGTTCTAATCCGGTTGAAATAATTCTTATTCTTGTACGAACATATGCTGTTTTTGGCGTAATGTGTGCTGATAGATAGGATGAGAGAGATGATGTATTTTGATTTTTTTGAAGAAGGAAAAGCCTATCAGGAATTTCTTGGGCCGCTGTCTCTCCTTGGGCACCACCTCTCGGAGGACACTGTCTCTCCTAGGACACTGCCTCTCCTAGGACACTGCCTCTCCTAGGACACTGCCTCTCCTAGGACACTGCCTCTCCTAGGACACTGCCTCTCCTAGGACACTGCCTCTCCTAGGACACTGCCTCTCCTAGGACACTGCCTCTCCTAGGACACTGCCTCTCCTAGGACACTGCCTCTCCTAGGACACTGCCTCTCCTAGGACACTGCCTCTCCTAGGACACTGCCTCTCCTAGGACACTGCCTCTCCTAGGACACTGCCTCTCCTAGGACACTGCCTCTCCTAGGACACTGCCTCTCCTAGGATACTATGTATCCTGGGACACTACTTCTCCTGGGACTCTGTCATCTAAGGACTCCTAGGGCGCTGCCAATCCTAGACCACTATTTATCTAAGCCATTTTCTAATCTAGGACGACCATAATTACCATTACTGCCACAAAAATCAGTCGGCATCCGGTAAGCTAGCGTGTGAAACAATAATTTTAACCCAGATACCGAATTTATTTACAGTGCAAATCACATCAGAAAGGGAGAATGAAGCTACGGTGAAAAGACGATATCTTTGTGACAGAATCCTCGCCGTTGGTGGTTATCGCTCTATATCTTTAGTGGGTCTCATTTCAATCGGCGTTGCCGTTGCAAAAGGGGAAATAGCAGGACAGACACAAACGTAGAAGGTAAGGGAACTTGTGGCGGAATTCTGGGCAAATAAACTCGCATCCCGAGTGGCTGGCAAAGCTAGACCGCCGAGTAATAATATGAAAATCCATTCGTGATAACCGTTCTACGAGCTGCACTCGCGAAAGGGAAGAGAATCAACGTCGAGGACGAATTGTAAATAACCCCGGCTGTCGTAAAAACGAATGGCTCCACCGTGCTTATAAACCTTCCGGTGGCCGTATAACAACAAATGATAAAAAATGTATATAAACCACGGATAGTCGAGAGCCCTCTCGATGGAGAGCCTCAACCCTCGAGGTTCGAAATCAGCGAATCGATTCCTCAAACGACCCCTATCCTTCGAGCGTTTCGGCGATTTTATTTGTTAGATCGTTGGGTGTGGTCGAACATTTAGGAAAACGCTGCGTCTAAAAATTGATTGTGATCGAATCAAAGAATTAGATATTTGTATTTGTCAGAGAGGACTATGAAGGACAAAGAGCAAATTTTCCAAAAATTTGATTTCTCCTTACTATGTATTACTACAATTTCGAAATAAAAATTGGTATACTAATATTTTTTGGGTCGTCAAAAAGATGACATAATGTTAACATTTTCGTAAAAAAAAGATGTCATAATGTTAACATTTTCATCAAAAAAAAGATGACATAATGTTAACATTTTCATAAAAAAAAAAGATGTCAGAAAGATAACATATTTTAGAGGCCTCAAACAAAACAATCGGAGGAGATCATAATATTAACACATTCCCGGCCGCTCTCACGTATGCGTGACATCTCTTCTTCAACTCTTATCGGCCGCTGACACGAATGCATGACTTTTTAGAAACTACGAGAAACTCGCCGCCGAGCCGAAGATGCGCATATAGCACGTGGTCAATCCCTTTTTGTATAAAGATTCACCGGCAGTGTTCGCCGTTCGATACCTTTCATACCGAGGAGACCAAAGATTCGATAAAATGGAAACGCAATTTGCAAAATCGTTTCAAGATTCCAAGTTTCACTGGAAACGTAACAACGTATCAAAATATTATACAGTATCAAAATATTGTCGAGTATCAATTACTTTCATCTATCCTATACTTCTGAACTCGATGCTCGAAGAAACGGGCACATAAAATACCATCGGATCCGCCTCTTTTAAATTGCTTCGCGGCCGTACATTCAGTAATATCTGTAATTACGATTTCATAACCAGTTACGAAAGTATACGCGTAGATAGGCTGATACCTGCAGGTATAAGTACCTCAAAGATGCCGTTGACGTCATCATTAAGTCGAGTACTTACGCGGTAGCACCTACCTATGCGCACATGTTCTACATTGCAAAGTTAATCGGTTCGTTGCGTATGAACATACGTTGAAAACTGTCATTATGATGCCTCATGTCTCGACGAAGTATCATACTTATCTTTTCTAATTTTCCCATCATCATAGACTCTTCGAATTGCACGGGGAAATGAAAGGAGACGCGGTTTTCTTAAAGAGCATTTACGCGAGGTACGTGAAACCTTAAGAACATTCTCTTTCTCTTTCAATTAACCTTTGTTGTAGATACAAAATATGTAATCGCACTTGACATTAGATTTACGGCTGCTAAATCTCGGTGTATTTAACACTACATCTACGGAAGCAGTCAAACTGACAAGTTCCTACTTTTTTTATAAACATTTCTCAAATTTACAGAGAACCTGTGCAGTAGATATTTTTCGTACATTTTGTAATATAAGAATTATTTAATGAATAATCATCTTTGTTGCTTGATTCTTCTTTTTCCGAAGCCCTTAGTTAATACATTACAGTGCAGTAGATTTCACGTCCGTAAATCTAGTGTTAAATATATTAAATAAATTTTGAATAAGTTATATATTAAATAAGTTTTGAAAACACACTACGGTCATCGTACTTCTTAATCAATGAAGTGCAAATAACTGCTCTCGTTGCTCACAGAATTAATTTAAAAATTGTAGATGAACAATATTGTTTACTTATATAATCAAATGATACAAATATAGTGATTTGTTTAATGTAGCGTTACTGTCAAACAAATTCATAAACATAAAATGTATTTGTGAAGCAAACTGCATATAATAAGGCATAAATAATAATAAATGTAAATAAAAATAAATAAGCAATATTAATTGTTCAATTGCATTTTCTATTTAAAGAATTTCTAACTTATGGCTGAGAGTAGACTTACTATGGCAACGGTAAAACTGATTTGATGGATGAGAGGAGATGGCTAAGGGTTTTTTCTTCCTGTATGATAGTTTTTTTTTATGAATTTGGATTACTATGATTTACGAAATATGATAGAACTTTGATTCAGTTAGTAAGCCACAGTAGTCCCTTTTGTAGGTCGGTTTGGAATTACGAAAGATCCCTAGCTTTAGGTTGGTCTCGAATCACCATGGACCTAGGTTCTTAGGTGGATCCCAACCCGTTGGGAATCAAGTTCTAGGTATGTTTCGAATCACGAGAATGTAGTTTTAGGTCGATCCTGCCTCGTAGAGGATCTAGCTTCAGGTTGGTCCCGAATCACCGAGTATTTAAATTTAAGGCGGACTCAAGAACCGAAGACATCTTAGGTGAATTCTAAACCAAGAACTACCTTACTTTCAATTCCACACCAAAGATCCAATTTCAATTACAACCCTTAAGTCTCAAATCACCAAGAACCTTGTTTCAAAATCAACGACAAGAAAGATTTCAATTCTTTCTATCATTAAGAAATCCCAATTTCTTCCTTTCTTTCTCGTCAAAGAAATAAATCTACTGAAAATTGCAAGAAGGGAAGCACAATCCACGTAGCCAATACTGTGTTATTTTTAAGTCGGCACATCGTCCTGAGGTTTAGTAAACTCCGGCATCTATCGCGAGTAATGGCCGGCAAAGTACGTTTTAGTGGAGCCTCACTCAGGTGCGCACGGGTGCAGAGTACGCGTTAATTATGGTTGTAAGCTGAAATTGCGATCATATCGACGCGCTCGGCAACGCTGTTAACTTCCCCTCCGCCTCTCCGTGTGGTCGTACGTCGTACGTGTTAATTCGGTGTTAACATCTGTCGCGCTAGAAACTCGTACGAATTAGTTCCGTTAACGATACACTCCTTTCTAAGACTATTAACAACTGTGGTAGATAATCTCTCCCTCTCTTCGTTTTTTTAGCAAATTTCAGCTTATACAGAGGATGAGAGATAATCATCATTTATTGTTATTGTGTTGTGCTTTGGTTTTAACTGCTTTGGTTATCTATATATATATATAAAGCTCAAATACCACTGACTGACTGACTGACTGACTGACTGACTCATTCATCCACTCATCACGAAATCTCAAAAACCACAGAACGGATTGCAATGAAATTTGGAACATACCTTCCCCTTGGGTCTTAGGTGCTCACTAAGAAAGGGTTTTGAAAAATTCGAAATTTTAGGGGGGGTTTTGGGGAGTTAAAGTATGGGCCAAACTCATCAAGGCAGAGACGAAACTACTTGACCTAGAAACTTGAAATTTTGCATGAGCGTTCCTTCTAGGGTATAAGCACTTACTAAGAAAGGATTTTTCAAAATTCTAAATTTTAAGGTTTTTTTTTTAGTTTCGATTACACCGTAGCGAAGCACGGGAACTTTCAGCTAGTATTAGATAAAGTTAATATATTTAGGTGTGTTAACGTATCACAGCCACGATGCTTTGGGAAGTAAGTAATATTTGAGGGAAATCCTCCTAGAGGTAATAGGGAATATAGTCTCACTGATTGAAGGTCCGAGCCTTAAATTAAATATCTAAATAGCACAATGTCTTATTCGTCATTTCCTTTACATGAATATTATACAAAGCAGATAACTGTGGATTTAATTCGAAAAAAAATTCACGTCGGGGTATCAAGTTTAATTTAATCATCCATTATTAATGTAAGAATTATAAATTCAGTAGCCTCGAAATTATCTGGATTACGGTGTACGTGGAAATTTCAAAAGAACGTCGATAATTCGTCAGCGAGTCTGCCGCATAAAAATCCAAGGCTCCGTTTCGTTCGGTTACAGTTTAGACCGTGGATCGGGAGCGTGATTTAAATTTTTAATCAGTCACTCGTTTCACGTCTACGTTGGAATATTTTCCGAATAAATGATAACTTGCCAAATTTCGTAACGAAGATTATAATAATTTACACGCTCCTCTGCTCCCGATCGTATTCATTAATAATTCGCTAACGAAGCGTACATTTGAATTTTGGAGTGCAATTTACACCAGAATAATGAGAGCAGCCCTGAGAAATTGAACCGTGCGCGTACCAACGGATGGCGATCGATAACAAAAACCACGTTGCACGCGTTAATTGAGCACGATATAGCATCAAAATTAATCAGGTTTCTGTACATTTTCACAGACTTTTTTTTTTGGAAGAATCCAAAGTTTACTCTATCCACTGTCTGCAACACGATCCAAATCCACCTCGTAAGAAAAGATCGACGTTATAAGGGATCCAAGAAGCCATTCGAGATCGTGGAACAAAGTTCGATTCTCGGATGACGGACAGGTCCCTTGTTTGCCATCCTAGTTCACCTTACTCGTCCCGTACTTTCCTCAACCCCCTGGTGCCTTCTAATCTTCGACATTTCTTCCACCGTCGTACACCATACCGAGAGAAATTTCCCACCCTTTCCTTTCGTTTCTCTCTTCCTTCATTTCTCCATCGACTCTCTTGCTCCTTTCCCAACAGGATGCACCTTCCTTCCTCCTCTTACCCTCAATCACCCAACGATCCTTTTCTACTCGTGTCTCTTTCCCTCCAGATGCATTCTCTCCTTGTTCCTTTTTGATTCTCTGTCATCTTCTCTCTCCAATCTTTCTGCATATCTCTCTGTCACCCTTTTGCATCTCCCTTCTACATCACCCTTGTTCCATCCACTTCGCCATCAGTCTCACAACTCTTCTACCCTTTTCTCAACCCCTCTTCTTCTACTTCTGTTCCTCTTTTCCACTTCTACCCCTTTCCTTCAACCCCTGTATAACCTTCTGTTCCATTCCATCCCACCCTATCTCAGTTTTCACCATGGAGATGCCCGAAGTTCACCGCGTTCACCTCCACGGTGTTCTCCAACTTCTACGACGTGGATTTACCGCTCTTCGTCCGCTGCGTCGTCGCTTAAAACGTCGTCCCCATCCGCAGCGCTTTCCACTTTCGCGGATTAAGCGGCCGCATGCATTAGCAATGAACTTCCGCGCGGAAACGAATGGATTGGATAAATTAAGCTCGCAAATACCAAGAGGGACGAGTAGAGCTAATGCGAATCGAGTTTCGTCTATGACCAACGGAATTCTTCGTCATGGAATGCTGCGAATTGTGCCGCGACGTTGCGACGTCTCCATGGTGTAATGTACGGTTGATTAAATAACGGTGTGGCTTTTGATGAAAGTAATTACACGCGATAGGGTAGCAAAGGTAAATTAGACTTCTTTTCCGGCTGGCTCGTTAACAGCGAGGTACTTGACGCAACAAAGCGCAACCTCGTGCATCCCCCTCGTATTTTTCGCGCGATTAATTTAATCAATTATTCGACTGCCCTCTCGGCGAATTAATTAAGCTCCTACTTTTGTTTCTGCCCGTGCCCGGACTGTGCATAATACCGGGGCTCTGTTATTAATACAAAAGAAGCTAGCCGAAACAAAGTAACTTGAGCGCAAAATAGAAATAACCGGAGAAGTTTTTATTTTTTTATTACCGTTTTCTCCAACCCCTTTCTACAGAGAAACAAAAGCTTAGGGAAAAGAGGCTTTAGCTTCGTGTAACGGAGATTCTGATAGTGAAGTGTACGAGGAGGGATTGAATTAAGAATTTTTGATACCCGCGCATCATATTTTACGGAAACAAAAGATTAAAGGGCAGCTTTCTGTGTGGATAATAGTAGTTCCGACAGTAAGGAGCTGGCGTGATTGAATTAAGAATTTCTATGATGCTGTGCTGGAAAGAGGTCAGACGGAAGGACGTTTTAAGAAATTCGAGTCTAATTGGTCCAGCTGGAAGGTACACGTTTTCTCATATACAATTTCAGATTTAATATACTTATTAAACGGTCACCCTAATGGAATCGTATCAAGAGACTTAATTAGACATGTTGAATCAAGCGAGACTTCTCTTCAGTGTCAAATATAACGTAATAAAATTGAAATAAAAAAAACTGAAGTATTTTAATTAACATTAGATTTATCGACACTACGTCTATCATATTTAAATCTACTGACATTAACCCTCTATTACATTCTATTCCCTATTGCGAATTTAATTTCAAATATTTCATAGACGAATAATTTAATCAAAACTGAACATTCTGAATGTGTTGGTTTCAAATGAATGAAATGGATAGATGTCACCAAAGTTCAGCCTGTAAACATTTTAACTGACATTTGACAATTCGTTTTCAACATTTATATTTATTTTCATCTTTATATTCATGCAGTAGAGGGCAAAGTACCTTGAAAAAAGAGAAATGAAGATATAAAAACAACGGTCAATTAGACAAAAGTGAAGTCAGTTGGGTAATTTAAAAAAAATGATCATTCTGACCGCCTTGAAAATTTTAATGTTAACTTCTTGCCTTACTGTTTCTTTTGTGATCGAACACGCATTGACTCCGAATTAATTGTTGGAATAATAATCTATTACTGATTTCCGATGTATGGGTGTAAGTTAAAGGGATATTAATAGCATAGAACTATTTTTAACGTCTCCTGACTCAATGATATTTTCAATTTAACAGTTTTTGGGAAACTTAAAAATTTTCTGTTCCATTTACCGCGTCACGTGTACCGTACATCATTGTGATGCAAAGGGTTAATAATTCCCAATCTACGCGCATCATTTTAGAAAAAAAAGTACGCGAGGAACAGAGACTTTCTTACCGTCTAGTGGCAATTCCAATAGTAACGAACAGTAGAAGTAATTGAATTAAGAAATTCCGGTACGTGCGCATCATTTAATTCCAGCAGTGTACACGTTCATCGAAAGTTTGCTCGGTTCTGGCGCTTGCGACCGACGTATTCGAAGGGCGTCAGAGAAGGGTCGATTTTACCTCGCACTGTATGAAAACCTGTCCGGAGTAATTAATTTTTCGCGGCAGAGGAAAATGCGCGTCAGTGTCCTATTAATTACAAAAACATCAAGCACATCGATGTATATACGATTTTCCGATATTTCACCATTACCACCAATTTTTCTCCCTTCATATCCCTGCATGTACCTCGCAGCTCAAACTTTCGTGACAGTTTGCAAACGTTGAAGCTCCATTAGCAGTATAATCGCAGATGCGATATAGCGAGGGTGTAAAATTTAGTTAGACATCGAGGTTTACGTGTTTTCGGCACAGAAACAAAGGAATTAGGCAGTTGCAATTTTCGACACTTGGATTTGAATTAAAATTCTCATTGCCTTTGAAAGATTTTTCTTAAATTTAATTTTATTTCTCTTGAATTTAAAATTGTAGTACATAGATGAAGTGACTATAATAGTTAGAAGGGTCAGACGTAACACTAGAATTACTAAAGCAGACGAAATGTCTGTCTATTAATGTTGCATTTATAGGGCAACCATACAGTGGACATCTTCCGTTTACTTTGTAAAAGGCACATTGTTGAATTTAATAAATCTTTTCCTCTCGATTCTCCTAGTTTTAGCGATAATAAAAGTCAAAACAATGTGCTGAGATTTTTACACTCTACCAAATATTGTCCCGATACTTTATTGAAGTTCTTGGCGTCGCATCAACACATTTTTTAGAATTCAATTTATTGCTAAGACAAATGCTAACAGTTAAAGTAACATCTATCCTCAATATAGACACAATTTAATGTATCCAGTTGCACATTATAAAAATTTCCCTCGCATCTTAAATTCCACATCAGATAATCATCCCATAAGATTCAATTTCCACGTTAAAATCAAGCTCACTCAAATATCAAATTTAGCACGCCTAACCAAAATAAGAATCCTATATACCTTTCCTACACGTCCACTCAAAGCTACAAATTATTTCACAGAAAGCAGCATACAAGACGCGAAACTTTAACGCTTAAACTAATATATATATTTACCAGAAGCAGACAGAATAGCTGCGTATCACAGCTTTGCCCTATCGTTTCCAAGCGAGGCGATAAAACGGCCGAGCAAACTTGATCGCAAGGACGTAAAATCCAGCGGCGAATGTTAAGGAAATATATTTTACGAAGCCCCATAAATTTCGTCCCCAGGTTTCTCCTCCGCCCCTTGGGCTCGAACAAGAAGCTATTACATTTTTAATCGGAAAATGATCCACGTTTATGGCGAGTCACGATCTGTAACGCTGCCTGATAAAAACACCGAGTCCAAGGATCGAGAAACGTCCGGAGAACCCCAAGAGCGCGCATCGTTCGATCGTAAAGCTCGTTTATTATAGTCCTCACTGCGGCTCGTCGAGCCATTCAGCTGTCTTTACCGAAGGGCATTCCATCCAGAGGAACTTCGGCTTTCATAGACGCGTACCTTCATGTATAATCGTTTCGCCGAGTGATCGATTCACGTCGAAGAGATTCCGTGGGTCGATCGTCTCGGACCGTTATCGCTCATCGTCTTTTAAAGGCCGCTCCAGGGGGGAACAAAATTCTCGATAGCATGGAGAAAGCATTTCTTTGGAGCGATCGGACTTCCGTATAGCGTGGGCGATCTCTTTTGATGAGAATGTCAGCCCGCTGATTCGTTTGGAAGTTTAAGGTAGCGCGGAAAAGCGGACTTTTTGAAGTGGGAGAAACTACTTTGGGAAATATTTGGAAATGATAAATTGGCCAATTTATATTCTACTTTGAGAACTGAAGATAGCAGATTTTGTGGTGGGGGTAATTGGTCTTTCAATTTATAAATGTTTAAATTTGATAATATAGGAGCTCTTTAACACGTTGCCGCAAATGACGGCTATAGTCGTCCTGCACATTTTTGTATTAATGCATTTATTTGTTAATTACTTCGTAATACATCGAAAAAAAGATGTATTAGGTGTACAAATTAATTCTCGGCCTTTTTTGACTAACTTGTTAACTAACTAACTAATGTTGATATAAATTCAATATTAAACATAATCTTCTTCGTTTTCTATACGTTTTTGCCATCTCTCAGGTAATTGTCGGATTCCAGATCGGAAAAATGATAGTGGTTCACATCAATGAAATCATTGAGGCATATATAGACCTGTTCAACTTACTTGAATTGAGAATCAGTTAGGTGGTGTTGTAGGGATCGAAGTAGGTGGTTATTTCAAAAATCAAAATCAAAATCGAACAAATCATTTCTTTCGCCTCTGTAGCGTTTCTTTTTTTTTAGTTGAAACGCGAAAAGAAGACAGTGACTTAAATGTTGCTTATCGAACGACATCGCTTCTACACATGATTTTTCACGTTCTGTTTGGAGTAGAGTCATGCGATATATCTCATTTTAAAGCTAACAAATGGCGCTTTAGAATGACTATTCAAATTTGGAAAAATTCTAATCTGAATAGGTTTTCTGGTCGATGAAATCTGGGGGCCGAGAATTAATTTGTACACGTAATAATATTCCAGATAACATATTGGTGCGGCAACGTGTTAACACTAAGTTTACGGAAGCCGTAAAATTGAGGGATTCCTACCTTTTTATAAGCGCCTTTTAAACTTCTAGAGACATGGTACAGTAGTAATTTCACGTGTATCTGATAATATATAAATTACTTAAGTGATCATCTTCTTCGTCGCCTGATTCCTCTATTTCTGAAGCCTTTGTTTAATATATTTTGGTGCAACAGATTTCACGCCGGTAAATCTAGTGTTACAATTGTATAGTTTTGGTTATTTATTGGACTTATGATAGAAAACGATAGTAATTTACTCTATTCGCTGTTTAATTTCTTTTACACGATGTTACTGAAGATTTGAGAAAAGAAGCAGCGAAGTAAGCCAAGGGTAGATAAAAAAAAATCCATTTTCCGTTCATCAACCTCACTTTCCAGTAGAGGTAATTCCTGTCGCTGACCTTGAAGGTCGATCTTCTTGGATTCTTATCTTTCGACGTCCTTTAAAGACGGTATTAGAGCCTGAAAAAAAATCCTCGGTATCCCTAAGAAGGCAGTTGGTAACGTGATCAAAGTTTCGTATCGAATGATGGAAGTTCACTTTCAATGGAAATGTCGATTAGTGCGGTGATCCGATTCGCAATTTAAGGCAACGCACAATCCATCAAGACCGATAGATCGGACTGTCGTGGAAAAGAGGGGACGATTTTTATGAGAGACTTCGACGGAATGAAATTTGCTTGGGGAAAAGTTTGAAATTTCTGGCTTCCCGTCGAAGATATAAAAGTAACGAGTTCGACTCCGAAAGATTTTACAATTGTAGAGCCAATAAATTCCTTAAAGACAGTTTTAATAGTATTTTCGTCGTTAAAAGTTTTATCTAAGAGAAACTCGTTTGGATGATTGAGAGGCCGAGCCAGGAAGAAAAGACGAATATTGGAGATGCGGTGGAATTTCGTGATCCCATCGATTCAATTTCTTCGTTGTTCTTCGCTTAATTGCACGTAAGCCTTGAAAAGAAAACGATTAACGCAGGAGAAAAGAACTGTCCTCTTGCACTGACTAATATTTCCATAAAAAATTCTATTCCAAAAAAATAATAATCTTTTAATATGAAAGTTAAACTCTACTTAAAATTTTAATATCGTCCATTTCATTGTTATTTTTACATTATGAGATTTTTTACAAAACTACTCTCGCAATCCATTAAGATTAGTAGAATTTTTTTCATACTTAGCGATATACGTTTCAGTGGTTGTAGATACTCGCAAAAGATATTTTCAACTTGGAGAATCATGCAATGGGGAGTGTTCCTGGGTTACATCTGAAGTTTGAGTTAGATCTGGGTTAGGTGATTGCAGAAGCTATAATCCAAACTCGAGCCTGCATTTTCTCGCAATTTAAACATCCAGTAGAATGTCTTTATTAGTTCGGCATTGTTATTCTGCTATTTCAGCAGAGAGAAACTTATAAAACAACCACCCACGTGTCGAGACCAGTAGAAATTCCTGTAAGTCTCAAACGAAATGCGTTACGCTTTGCTCGGATATTCGCAATTCCGCGAAACGCTGAAAGGATGTTTCGCAATATGGAGAACCGCGCGATGACGGGTGTGTCACGTTGCGAGCATAATCCCATGTTACTAAATATAGAGCGAAAGGCAATAAATATAGTGTTAGATCAACGAAGGAGAAATCCGGAAATTCTCCGTTAATTTATGCACAACGTACAAAATTACAGTCTGTATCACAAGAGCGTGGACGCGATATCTCTGTGGGAATAAAACTTTTTTATAAGAAATATCATATAAATCGAAAGTACATCTAAATAATTGATACGCGCTTCATTAATAAAATGACCAATCTCCACCATTAGCGATTAGCGTTTAACAACGTCTCGGCATGCTTTCAGCCAACTTTTCAGCATAAGAGGCAGGAAGAGACTTCCATATCTCTCGAATTCGACGAACTAGTGTTTTCAATTTGGAAATATGCCTTTCTCGGAGTTTGTACTTCATAACGGACCAAACATTTTCGATTGGATTGGCATTGGGGGACTGAGATGGCCAATCCAACACAGTAATACCGTTCTGTGTTTTCCATTCCGTACAAAGACGGCTTCGATACAAATATACCTATATTAGTAATTTTATAATATACCTTTTTAATATACATATATCTATGCCCTTTTTAGTTAAAATTGTTTGCGCTTTACGTAAGGAAAGCGTCGGATTTTTCGGAAAAAAGGTGTAAAATCGCTTTATCTTCCCGTTTCGTCGTAACCCGTTTCGAACCTCGACCAGGGAGATTATCGACACAATTTGTGTCTTTATACCGTTGCACCCACTTATTTACGAATGCGCGAGGTTTATGCAGATATTTTGCTGTATCTCTAACAGTCATTTTAGGACCTTTCAGGTGATGGCACAAGAAGGCTACTTCGAATCGTTTAGCGTACAGGGCACTCATTTCGAAATTAACACTAGATTTACAGAGCCAATTTGGCTCATTCAAAATTTGATGGCTACATATATAATATATTGGTTGGTTAATTTCTTAATAATAAATCTTTCATTTCAATTGATTTGGAACTATTTTCTTTGCAAAAAATTCAATTTTCTTGTATGATTCAAATTGGCTCAATTCAGAAAAATAGCTATTTCAATATCCGTAAATCTAGTGTTAACTGAATTTCTCAGAGATAGAAACGATACTAAAAGAATTGGGCCTATTGCGTATTAGAGGAAACTTTGAATATTTAGACCACCACAGTCTTTAACGAAGTGAGTATCAGATGTCACAAATATCGCGTCCACGCTCTTGTGGTACAGACTGTACGTTCGCTTTTCTGTCCTCCAGTTTCGATAATATTTTCAATGGAAAATTTGGTGTAAAAATTCCTACGTTCTGCGATCAATTGGAATTTAAGTCACGTTTTCGTATTTTAATTCATGGTTTTATCTTTTACGCGACAAACTGAAGAAATGGTTAGGGTAGTATTGCTATTCTGGAGTCTCATTGTTCGCGAAGATCGGCGAATGGTTGCAGTCGCCGATTCAGACTTCAGATAGAATTATCAAGTTGGCTGAGGGGCTTTTTGCACGAAACACGAAGTTCGAGTTAAAGTTCGTGGATTTCTCGCCGCAATCCTATGAGTTTACGGTGGCACAAAACGGACAAAACGTTCCGCACCGCTTGGCAATGTCGATATTTCGTTTTATACAAAACTACAATCGATAAGTTGGACTATTTTCTGTTCAATGTTCGTGGAAACAATTTCTCTGCGAGTTTCACACTACTTTTTGCTCATTTTCAATTGCTTTAGTGGCCGATTTAAATTGTTTTCTTTTACATCTTGAATTTTCGTTTACTCGATTTCTGTGCGGTAACAAAGAACCTCTCGTTTTAACTCTGATTCAATATAGAATTATCAAGTTGACTTTATTATGAAATATTGATTGAATTTTTACAAAGTATTGACTTCTAGCTGGGAATAATATTAATTTGTTTTAAACACATTTGTGTAAAATTTAAGCAACGTTGAATTTTCCGTGTAAAAAATTCTTCAAATACAGTTTACACAACTCTCAATTTTCATTTCAATTAAACTGTACTTTGCACAATAGTACATGTGGAATAATTTTCTTATTAACCTGCAAATTTTCCATCATTTACGCCTTCGAAATATGTACACCACCGATATTATTAATTTCGTAATAAATAATGTCATATGCCGGCATAAACATGTAATCGAAGGTATGCGACAGGAATTTTAATTACTTTTCAATTTGCGGATGAATATTGCAATGACGTAGAGTTGGTTTGACCGCCGGGTATCGAATTACAACACCGATTCGATGAAGTTATGGGTTTTTTCAGTTATTAATTTAACACTTTCGCAGTCCATGGCGCGTGAAACATCGAACCGCTCTTACAATTTGTGCCAACTTCGACTAATTTTCCGATAGTGAAAATATGAATGGATGATCGTTCAATGCCGCGTCAAATCAAGTATCGTTATCCGTGACGAATGACGTGAAAACTCCTCAATGAATACATCAAGTACGAAAACGGTGCTGATTTCATTATCGTTGAGATTTCTAGTGCTGTCAAGTAGAAATTTGTTCAAGCAGTCTTTACAGAAAAATTTGTATTCTCACACCTAACACTCAATGAATGACGGCTGTATTGCGAATTTTCCATTCTAATTACATCTTCTAGAGTAGAATTATCAAACATAAAATTAATTATGTATTCAGTAATCCAGTTCAGTTTGAAAGTCACAAGAAGTTGCACTGAATTTTTAAATGCCGGTCAGTTTGGCTATATTTCACCGTGTTAAATATCACAATTACAAACAGTAAGTAATACCAGTAAAAAAAAACAACAAACAAAAACGAAATTACAACGCAAAAATCTCATTTCTCGCGTTAGACATAATCAGCACTAGAGCACCGTCGATAAAGTATTAAAAAGAAATTAAAAATTCATTTCCCCGTGGTATAAACATCGCGAGACCGTAAAATTACGACTATGTTCCAGGCCATAATGCACCATCGTGGAATAATAAAATTTACCCGGAATAACGATGTTCGCCGTGGCGCTATGCTTATTTTTCGGCGAAAGGTAATTCACCGGACCATATGGCGATATAATTACGAGCCATGCCACTATTAACGACGAACACTTAATATCGATATACCGACCTAAATCTACTCCTTTATTATTTAACAGTAGAACTATCAAGCAAGTCAAACCGACTGATACCCAATTTCTTTCAAAAACTTTTCAAGTTTATCCTAGAATCATAAAGCAAATATTCTACATTGATAAAACATAGAATTCCGAATCGATCATCACTTCCTCCCCTTGATTTCTCTTTTTCCAAAATACTTATTCAATAAATTGAAATATAATAGATTCAACGCCGACAGTTCTAGTTAACTCATATCGCCAGCTATTTTTTCATAATTGAGTATCAAATTGGCAGAATCCTAATGAACTTCAGTATACTTTATTTATACATAATGATTAGACTGCGGATTTTTATGCATTTATGACAAATTAAATACGACTAAAATATACAAAAAGAACATAATATAAAAATATATCTAAAATATCCAAAGTATGGTATTCGTTGTAATATTTATTAAGTGCAATAAATCCCTAGATAGGATTTCCTGTCTCACCTGCATTTGTGAAACTCGAAATTTGCATAAACATCCGCAGTCTAATAATGATGTATATTAATATGTTCATACACATTACATATTTCAGTAATTTTTTGATGTAGTCAAATTGAAATAGCCAATGCAAATCCAAACACGAGTTAACTCGTGACCAGTCAACAACGTTTAGCAATGAAAACACGAGTTAAGTTTTTATTATATTAACACGAATGTGTTAATATGATAAAAACAGGTAAAGTACAGATAAACGCAATTCAAAGTAAGACTAAACGAAAAGAGAAAAAGGGAAACAATTAAATCACGATCGGATATTATCGAATCAAAAGAAACAAGTTTTCAGATCGTGGAATAAGCGACAAATCAATGATCATTGGCGTGCGGTTTATGATGAAAATTCAATGCAAACGTACTTTTAATCTTTGATGCGCTCGAGCGTTCCAACTGCTGGCAATTACGTACGTGATTTGCAGCGGCGATTAAGGGCTGCACGCGGGAAACGCGGGACCGATTTCGGAATTCTATTTGGCGAATCGAGAACGCTCACGAGCCCGCATAATACACGTTATCCCGTGCACCGACACAGAAGAAAATCGTAATTATATCGCGTTATGACATCGAATTTTACACGCACGCTCTCAACGGTATTATTAAATATCGGATAGTTCGGATTTCCGCTCGACGATTCATCGAAACGTGCAAATATTTGCGGCCTCTCACGATTACGAGGTGACGTAGGAGAGAAATTGAAAATGGGGGTTTGAGAAAAATAGGGTAGGAAGTTGAGGGTTGAGGATAGAGGGATAGGGAAAAAATTGAAAAAGGGAATAATGGAACCGATGGTGTGGACGTACCAATTCAATAAAATCCCATTAGGGACCAGATCGTGCAAATTCATTCGGTAGATAGTAATTACAATCGAACGTGGTACGAGCCATCGGTGAACAATACAGGTATTTTAAATGCATTTACACGAGACACGGGTTTAAATACGCTCGCTGAATTAAAGTCTCGTATGCGAGTGAATTCCGATTACGATAATTACTATGAAATTCGTAGAATGGCAAGTCGATGGGAATATCGTAATTCGTAGAGTTCTGGGATGCTTTGATTTTCTTCATTCGCATTTCGATATGTTTGCACTGAACGGCAAAGGTTGCTGAATGGACTTTCAATAGATTCAATGGCTTTCCAATAGTAATCGTGAACGAAAATATCATAAAATTTACTCCCATCATATTTTAATTCCGATTTTCCACTTTTTCTCAATTCAAATATATTTATACACAGTGTAATTCGTTTCGAAAAATAAATGGATAAATTTTAATCAAAACTAACAAACAACTGTGCCCAGATATGAACACGTATTCCAATCAATAGAACCTACCCTTTCAAATTTGAATTTCAGTGATCTATCCCCAAAATAAAATGATTCTCTAGAAGGGTAGCAAAATGAGACGAATGGACGATGATGACTTCTCACATGAGAGAAATTTGCATACGCGTTAGCCGTCTCCCTGCGTCGCACGTATGTTATATTTCGGTAGAATGGTTACTTTCTCGCGTAAGCGCAAAAGCGAAACAAAACTTTTCCACGCTCCGTTGGATGCACAAACGCGGCAGTCACGGTAGCCTTGACACGGTGGTATTATAAAAGATGCATTTTCCATTGTCCCTGCTTTTTTTTTTCTTCTCCGCGGGAATAGGATGCGCTCGAAGAGGAGGATGACCTTTTGTTACTCGAAACTTTCAGTTCTTGGCGACGCATCGTGCTCGCCCTTGACACGATCAATTGCCAGAGTTTGTTGCTTCGACTTTTCCTATATCTCCTTCATCTTAAACGTTGATGAAAAGTGGAGAATATTTGCACATATAGATTTCGACGAAATGAAAATGATGGTGTTAAAATGAGAAGGAACTGGGGGTTGTATTAACGGTGGTATAATTTTCGCGTTATCGTGGAGAATTAATTACGGAAAGAGGTAATTAGATGAGGGTGTAATTTTAATTCTCTCGCGCCCCCTTCTCGTCGGTCTCCGAAATGACACTTTTTCCGCTATTTTTTTATCCGGCCGCACGAAAGTAATCTTTGCTAATTAAACTCTCGTTTCACGAGTCGCGGATTACGGAATGCATTTTCCCTGCATCAGAGTTACGACCAGGTAGAAGAATGAGAACGATGGGGTGAATATGCCTCGTTTGAATGGAGTTCGTTATTTTCATAGGATTGTCAATCATATAAATTATAATTGAATATCTAAACAGAGTATTCTGATTTTAGAAATCCTGAACTTTGATTTCATATGAAAGTAAAAATCTGCAATCATTCTACACCCCTTGGTATCCTCAATCACAGATTCATAAATATCGCAACGAACGTTTTACATTCTTCGTTTCAAAATTCAATTTACATTTAACAATTTACATCTCACGGTATTTTTACGAGACAATCAACCGACCATAAATATCTCCCAAATCCAACACGTAGTAGAAACACTGTCCAAAAGGGCCACGCAATTAAGCCCGAAATAAATCGTTTAAAAAAAAAACAATTTCGTCACCCTGTCCATTTCCATTCCCAAAAAAAAAAACATTTTACACTAAAATATCCACGCAAAACAACAATTTTATAAAACATTAAACAGCGCGATATTCTCGTCGCGCGAAAAGTGCAGTTTGAAAAAAAAAGAAAACCCGATCGATTCCATTTTGCGACCACGTCGGATCGACTTCGCGCCACAACCCTTCGACTTCTTTATCCTACCCGTTGTAACCATCCCCGTCGGCATGGACGTCGTCATCGAGAGTCATCCTGTCTGGCACAGGATCGACGCTGATTTGAATGGCAATTGATGCTGGCAAAACCGCGGCGCTGACGTATCGGCATAATGCGCCGTGACGATAAAGTGCGCACGTTTCCCCGTGATAAAGTGCCGGTTGATCGATGCCAACGAGGGGAGAATATCAGCGAGAAGTCGAGAGAGAATGGCGAAAAAGAGGAAGACCGTGAAAATGTGACCTCGAATACGAGGGGACAGAGGTGAGAGCGACGTATGGACATCGCGGGAGACAAGAAGTGACGAGAGGCGAATGAACAACAGAGTTAGGGGTAGGGGGTTGATTGTGAGATTTGGTTGGTTCATTGTTCGGAATGAGAAGAACTAGAGGTGTGTATGATTGAATTTTGATGGGCTAGATGAGAAAATGGAATGCAGAGAAATGAGAAATTTGGAGAGGGTGGAAAAGAGCTAAAGCTTCGTTTGCTAAATTATTGCGAGTTCTAGGTGAATTATGTTAAACTAGGTCGAATCGGGATTGAATAAATTATTACGAGGTGTAATAGTCATTTTGAAATTTTCTTGTACTGGGAAGGTACTAAGCTACTAAAAGTGTGCAAAGAGGGTTTAGGATTGCAGTCTGGAACCTTTCGTTTGCTAAATTATCGCGGGCTATACGTCAATTATATTAAACTAGTTGGAATCGGAGTTCAATAAATTTTTACAAGGTGTAATAATCATATTGAAATTTTCTTATATCGACAGAGTACTAAGCAACTGCCCCAAGGTCTTTGCAGGTTGTAATAATGTATCTTTGGAGAGGGTGGGAAAGAGAACTTAGGGCTGCAGCCCGGAACCTTTCGTTTGCTAAATTATCGCGGGCTATACGTCAATTATATTAAACTAGTTGGAATCGGAGTTCAATAAATTTTTACAAGGTGTAATAATCATATTGAAATTTTCTTATATCGAGAGAGTACTAAGCAACCGCCCCAAGGTCTTTGCAGGCTGTAATGTGTCTTTGGAGCGGATGCAAAAGAGGGTTTAGGGTTGCAGTTGAAACCTTCCGTTTATTAAATTGTTGCAGGCTCTGGAAGAATTATATAAAACTATTGAAAGTCGGGATTGAATATACTATTACAAGCTGTAATAATTATTTTAAAATTTCATTATATCAGGAAGGTACTAAACTACTGCCCCATGGTCTTTACTGTGATAATTTATCTTTCTACGTGGCACAACAACAAACCCTGTATTTTTCCTTGGCAAACCTATAAGCGCACGGTTCCGTGGACAAAAATGAAATACACCGACCTACTTAGCACCCTCACCCTCAAACGATCCAATCGCTATGCCCTCAAACTCTCCCTGCAAATTTTCACCTACTCACGACTCAACGTCCGCAACAATCAGCCATCTCGCAAACTCACCCCCGAAACTCTTCAAACTCTCAGCATTCTTTCCCCTTTCAAAGAATCCTTTCGACGATTTAATCGTCCCAAAAACATTAACGTAATTGCCAGCCAATTTTACCGTGCACGACCGCAGCCGTCATTCGTGAATGACGTGGGATCGTTGAGACAGTGGGGTATATACCGGTGTGGCTATAATTAAACGCTTTAATTAGTCGTAATTAGCCGGCGCGTGCGGTATCAACGGCGCAGGTTGCACAGCCGGAAGTCGCATATCGACGCTTCCCTCGCATTTTACGTTAGTCCTGTGTCCTGTTGGTTTTAATTGCACGTTAACAACTGTCGAGCCGTTCGAGATCGAAGGCTCGTTAACGCGGCTGCCACGCGTCGACCACTTTCCCGCCATTTCGACGCGGTCTACGGTTAATGGGCCACGCGATACGGAACACCATGGAGATCGATTTTGCACTGTCTATTCCACTGTAACGGGTATATTTATTTATTTATTCAATCTTCGTGGTCTACGTGAAATACCTTGGTGTACAAACAAATTTATAGATTGTTTATGATTCGAATCTGCGATGGTTATTGAATTTTGGATAGTCAACAGCTTTAGATGGGTTCTGAATTACTCAGAATACGATGAAATGATAATTTGGAACAATCTGATCGAGGTAATTCAACTCTTAGCCTATAATGGCGTGTGTCACACGTGACGCGATAAGTGGAATACAAAATTTTTTAATTTTCCAATAACTATTTCGTTGAAAGTATCAGTCGGTCATGAAACAGTGTAATATTAAATTAATATAAACTATTCCAAATGTTAAAAATGGGGGAGAAATTTTTATTTGTAAAATTAATTTAGAATTACTGCGGACATTGTTAAAATAGAAATCGTAGAGCAAGGGGAACTGTGAATTCGAGCTTTTTTAAAGGATAGAAGAAAATTCTTATAATAATTTTGATAAAAGTTAGTTGTGATAAGTGCAATTTTTGCACGTTTTTAAATTGGTCCACTTTTATAATGACTTGTACAGGTCCATAAAATATACATCGAGAATAAAGATACCCCCGATCGTAGTCTCGTGTCTGGCGCAGTCGAACGGCTCGAGTGGACCTCGCCGTTAAATTCGCAAGCCGTAGCTAACGCAAATCGATAGAGTCAATTTCGAGGGACGAGGGCACTCGGTGAATTGTGGATCATCGACCGGGATTCAACTTGTTTGGAATTGAGCGGTTGGAAGTATGCATGATGATACACTTGGTTTGTGGAGGCGCGCGCTCTTAAGGGTTCGAATCTGATGTTGAGACGAGAAGAGATTTGGAGCTTCGCAAGTAGCTTTGAAATTACCACAGGGAAACGAGAGATTAGATAGGATCGATGTGTTAAGCTTCTACGAGCTGAATTAGTTTTCTAATTTTTTATCAATTGGGTGAAATTAGTTTAATGGCCATTTCTACTGGCCTTAGTTATTTCTATTTGGTGAGAGTGATTCGATTAGTTTGAGGGCTCTATTTGAGAGATATCGATATACTTATGGAACCTATAGAATTATATATGGTTAGCTATGGAATTTTTAATAATCTCCGATTGATATTTGTAGTCAATTGACTTATATTTACTTTTTTCATGATGACAAGTCAAACCTTAATTTATTTAGAAGACTCTTGAATATTTGGGGATTTGTTTTAAAATTCTTTGCTGGTGAATGTAGTTTACTCGCTGATAATAAAATTTTTCCAATTATCATCGTATTTGAATTATCTCAGCAGTAATTATTCTCCGAGTCGATGATTTTACGATCACAGAGCTTTCTTGCACGTTTAGCAAGCTGTTTCGCACGATTCACGCGAGGCAATGAACCAATGGAGCTTAATAACGACAGAATGCGAAACGATGCGAAAGGGAAAGGCGTAATTAGCGGAAGACGAGCAAGAAACGTGACAGAACCATCGCGTGAGCAATAATCGAGGGAGGCATGTTCGATTCGCGGTGAAATAATTATTGCGACGAGGCGTCATCGTGGGTGACGTTAAGTTTGATCGAACAGTCCCCTGTACTCGTGAAAATCATGTTAAATGGCTACGATCCCTTTTGCGCATGAACGGTATGGATTTGCTCGCGACACGTGACGCGTAGATTAATAATCGCTTCGCTCGTGTACATCGTTAGGTACATTTGCTCGGGGCTTCGACCACTTGTCGCGGTTTGACAGTTAGTAGGGTAAATCAAAATTGTGGAAACCGTGAATCGATTCCACCCATTTTACGATTTAATAATACGTACAGTGTAACGTTTGTTTTTACGAAATCAGTGAAAATTGAATATTAACTTTCCCGCGGTTGTCCTAGTGCGATGATATTGAGCTCTAAAAATTAATACATTTTGTATAGTCCGATAACTCTAACTTGGTTAGTGAGAGGTGGAGCTTCATGTTTTCAGCCGCTCGTTTCTGCCATTTCATTTTCGGAATTCCCAAACTTCAGTCTCCTACAGTAAGCAACTATGGGGAGTGTCTACCATAGAAAATTTGTTTTTGAAATTTCAAAAAGGAAATGGCGGGAATAGAGTTTTGAAAACGTTGGGTACCGCTACTCCTGAGGCATTTTTCAGTTGTCGGACTATACCAAATGATTCGATCGCTTTTACCGTAATTGTGACGATCTAATTTGTTGTAATTATTTGAAAATAATCTTACTTGTAAATTATTTAAATTATAATTAGTTGCGCTGTCCTTATCATAAACTGTATAAAATTGTTTTAAGTGTGAACATCGCAGACTAATATTCTTTTCTCCCACAGCAGCACCGACAATTTCAAATTGAAATTTTAATACAAAATAAACCCTATTAGCTAATAACTATAGCAACAACAGATCATTGATTCCCATAACAAATTCCAGCTCTGCGTATCCCCCTTGTAAACAGCGCCAAAAAATAATTACATCCCATTACCAAATAATTACACCCTCATCGCCGATCAATTTCCCTCTCATGAAACATTGCCTCTATACAAATTTTCTAAACTACCCCCGTGGCTTCCGCGGCGAACAATTCACCGAAAATCGAAATTCAAATGACGGTAATTCGATTGGCACTCGCGAACCACGAATGCGAAGACAATGTCGAATGGAAGTTTGGTTTCGATGGCAGTGGCGCAGGGTAAATTCGGCCTCATTATCGATATTATCGGTATTACACGAGTCCTCCGGGAATCCAGGCCGCGACTGTTGGACCACGTAAAGCCACGAGCATTGGCAACGCCCAATAGTCTTACCGATAACGTTTCGTATTCTCTCACGATATAACTTCTACGTTACACAAAGCAACGGTATTGGCAGCAGCAGTAGATTAGCCGTTAGGTTTAATCCGATCATGTCGCACCACGTGAATCACGTTCCATGACTTCGCTCCATTCTCCGAGGATTACAGTGGCGCCCGGAATCGACGTCTGACTTACGTATCAATCTACACGTTACAGACGGATATTAAATCCAGACTTCAAAAATTTATTACCAAAAGGATGAAATTTTGTGACGAGAATTTGGTATTTTTCTTTAATTTCTGAGGAATGAAATTCGACAGTTAGCTAGTGCAACGTATTGGGTGGTTTCTCGTTTTGTTGCTTAACACTGGAACTACCAAACCAGTCAAAATGACTGATACATAATTTTTTCCAAAAATTCTTCAATTTCATAGAACAGCTATAGAACAAAAATTCTACGTCCATCACAAAAGACATAAATCACCGAATTGACCATCCTTTCCGCCACTCGATTCCTCCTTTTTCAAAGTAGGGTAGGGGGGGGGGGCAAAGTGGGCCCCTTAAAATTTTGGAGCCCAAAAAAATTTGGGGGCAAAGTAGTATAACGAATTAAAAAAAAATAAAGATATGACTATTTTTTGCTGAAGGGGCCCACTTTGCCCCCCCCCTACTTATTTAATATATTGAAATATGATAGATTTAACGCCGGTAGCTCTAGTGTTAACACTAGATTTACCAAGCCAGGCAAAATAACTGGTACACAATTTTTTCCAAAAATTCTACGGAATCTATCATCTTTTCGACGTCTTAATTTTCCTTGCTTTAAGGTACATATTTAACATATTTAAATATAATAGATTTCACGTTGATAAATCTAGTATTAACTCCTTGCCCTACAATGACATCGTCATGAGGTAAATGATGGTAGGAAATTTTCAAGTTTTCGGAAACCTATTAAATTGGAAATATTAATGAAACGCCACGGGATTATATTATTTTTCTAACATTAATATTACGTTAAATTATACGGTGTATCAAGAATCACTGATCAATTCTTTTTTTAGTAATTAAATTTTGAACTATTATGGAAGCACTGACAAAAAAATCGTGGGCCAAGGGGTTAAACTCTATTGCTATGGTTGTTTTGGCTGGAGTTGGTGTTAAGATTTACTGCAGTGGTTATTTCACCTATACTACAAGGGTTGTAAACCACTCACGTTCTGATATATTAAACAATAGTAGAAAAACTGCCCCAAACATGACGGAGATTCAACCTAGATACAGTAAATGATTGTGAGAGTCCTGACATTTGATTCTACGTTTATTATCATGTTTGTTTTTATTTGGTACAAATTTATTTTACAACCCATTTCAGTTAAATTATAAGCTACAGAGCTTGCGGAGGATTTGAAGAACCCTTTGAGGATTTGGAACGTACACATGTGACCTGAGAATAAATTTAATTACAGTTTATCACCTTATGTATAATTGCTGAGACTTAAAAGATTGAAACACAACAGTTGAAATGTGATTATACAAATAGTAATTTACACTTTCTATACATAAGCACTTTGACTTTCTATCAAAAAGCTGGTTTTGGATGGCCAAATAAGTAGTCATCCCTCAATATTCAAAAATGCCTCCGTCCGCGAAGAGTTAAGAAAAAGCCAAAAATCTGAATGAACCACTAAAAGACCAAATCTTCATCCCATGCATCTCCACATCAAAGAAATAATCTTAACTCCTCTATGAACACCCCGAATCTTCATTATCACGCCAAACTACAATCCCCAGGTATTCGATAACCTCCACGAATCAACAATATACCCAATGACATTCATCCTTGCCCTATCCAAAGGGTTAGCACTGATCTCAGTGTCGCAGTAAACCGGTAAATTCAGTAATATTATTGACATACTACAGTAATACCACGACAGTTAGCACAGAGCAAATCCAAGGTATCGAGGTAGCGCCATATAGCAAACGTTAGCTCTAATCCTGTCGGCGCACGACGTTCAACGTAAATCACACTTCACGGGGTACGATAGCTGCCTTATGGGGGTTGGTACGAAGGGTGGTCTGCATCGATTCTCGACTTACGCGTTAATCGCTCTGGACGTGTGCCAGATATCGCGAGCAACGAAACTCTCGCCAAGAGGAAAAAAGGGGTCGCGTGCCATTTTTCCGTGTTGGGGTGGCGCAGCGGATGCAGCGGGGGGTTGAAAAGGAGCGCGAGAAAAGTGACCCACTGACACGACCGAGGAAAAATGAAATGGAGAACGGTACTCGAATCTGTTTCTTCTGTTCGAGACTTTCGTTTGAAATGGAGAGAAGGGTGATTCGAGAGGATATGAGATAAAAGGAATTTCGAGCGAGGAAAAAAAGAGGTCTTCGGTAAGTAGCACCATTTATATCGGGGTGGAGGGCCATCTTTGTTTCGCGGGAAATTGCTTTGCGAGCGAGGGTGAAGACAGGTGGGTGGAATTGATTTTTGAGAGGGTGGGTGGTATTTGAAGAGGAGTATTCGTAGAATTTGCAAGTAGATAGATTTAACCCTTTGCGGATAAGTGACGCATATATGTGGTCTGAGCAAAATTGTATTGTCAGTTATGGCCACATGTATACATGGCTAAAGTTTAAAAGTTGAAGTACAACTGTTGAAATATCATTACACAAATACTAATTTATAATGTATTAGGGGCACCGAAAAGTAATCAAAATTTTTGTTGCTGGTGAGAAACATTTATTTATTAAAGAAATCATAAATACTAATCAACAAAATAATTTCCATCATTTTCGAACACTTCTTGCCAACGTAAAGGTAGTTGTTCGATTCTCTTTTTAAAAAAGATCCCTCGATTTTTATTCGAAATCGTTTCCAATTACGTTTTCACTTGTCCTTTTCGGTACCCCTAATATATACATTAATAGTCTAACTTTCTTACTAAAAGACAGTTATTGGTCGCTGAATAAATGATTGACTACCAACATTCCAAAATGTCTCCGTCCACAAAGACTAAAGTAAACTAGAAATAATTGTTACATGAAAATTGCACCCCTGGAAGAAATATAAAGAGAATGTAGAACAGCATCTCGTAAATTGTTTGAATAATTCTTTCTGCTCTTAGAAGAAGATCGTGTATAAGTATTCAAGTATAGTCCAAATTATTAAGTATAAATTTCTATTGTAGGAAAAATGTTTAAAATCCAGAATACCAAGAGAAACCTTTTCAATTCCATCTTTCCTCCTCTAAAATTCCATCAAGTTTCGATTAAAGTCTACAAAAATTTCCGCAATATTTGCAGCAAGAACCATTCGTGCGATCTCCTCACCGAAAGAAATCGTCGAATAGAATTATTTAACGATATACGAGAACACTCTCACACCATTCTTTCAATTCTCCTACCATTCACACCAACTGGATTATTCCATCCACAGAAACACTCTGTGTTTAACTTGATCGAAGAAGCTCGAACGTCGTTCAAACTTGCCATACAATTCACTGGCATAATCTCCATTCGCAAGTCTGAAACGCAACGACAATCGAGGTGCCACGTTCGACGATACAACGTCGAAGAATTTGAACGCGTGCAATTAAAACTTTCCAAGAGAAGATTAGATTCGCCAACAAGGTGGCACAAAGGTGTGTTCGCGCCTCGAAACTGCGAGAACGAGGGATGCGAAACGTCGGTTGAGGTACGACTGTCATTCTGCCACCCCCAGGTTACATCAAGATCCTCGGTCAAAGGCTGCACGAGTCAAAGTTCCACCGAATTATGAAGCTGACACGGCCGACAGCCCGTTCTGAAACCCCCGACGTTATTTGCATTTCACACCGGCAAACTATTGTCCGTGCATTCCACTTTGGAAGTTGGCTTCGACATCTCCAAGGACCATGAATGTCTCTCTCCCTCACGTTGAACCGTCTCTCGTCGTATTTCTTATTCCCTTATTCCCGCGATTTACGAATCGCACGGAGGAAAATCGCCTTCGAACTCTGCCACGATTTCCAACTTCGGCGATAAGCTTTAACGCATCGGCTGCCAACTTATTTTCTACTGGAATTTCCCATAGGAATGTGTCTAAAGTCTCTCGAATAAATTGATAAATAACTTCCAACGAGTTATTCGGTTTTGTTCATTCGTTTGAGGTGAATTGTAGCTCATGGATTTTTAACGTTGATTGAAAGAATGACTTTGAATTGATGTGAAGATTCCAGTGTCTTGAGAAAAAGTAGAAGCTTATGGTTGCGTAGATAAGACTTGGATTCTGAAAGTATGTCGGATTTGGAGAGGTAAGTATTATCTTCGTGTTTGTACCTTCTGCGGGTTAGATCGGTGGATTTACATCAATCAATTTGTAAGTTTTTCTGGCTCCGGAGAATTCAGGGTACGTGTATTATTGATCATCTTAGCGGAGTGGATCACAAGGAGTAATCTCGATTTATAAAGATTCATAGAACTTATTCAAAGATTTAAGACAGATTATCTTATCATTTCTTAATTTTTTGAATACTTGGCAAAATACGAGAAATATATTTTAAAATTGCTACTCGATTTCTCGAAGTACACCTTCCTTCTACCCACAGAAATTCGCAATGCACCGCAACCTCATCTGAGGATAACTTTACACCCCCACAATCTCCGTCGCACTCTATCCCACAAAAAAGTAAGAAACCTAAAAAGATACCATCTTCCCATAACGTTGAAATCTTATAATTATGCAAATTACTCCAACTATCGAGGCCTACACCCTCAATGTACCAAAGGTCATTAATACCAAGCAAATGCAACTATTCTTGGAGCATTAATTAATTCTGAAACTAAAGTTTGCCCCCAGTGAGCCTAACGCAGTGATAGAAACCCCAACATACCCTCGATTGACTACCTCCGAAGTTCGATTTCTAATCAATTAATTTTTCTCCTGATTACACTCCAACACGGTAATCCCCGTGTTAACGTACACCTATCAAGTCAGTGCGAATAAGCCCAGGAATTATCTAATGATTACTTCCTTCGCTCATTCCCTGCAATATTTCCAAGGCCGAAAAGTATGGCGGAGAGGAGCAGGTATAAACGCAGCGAACGTCGGGGTTGCTTGAATTTACGACGGTATTAGGATAACTAGCTTGCTTTCGCTCGTATCACCGGCTAGTAATAAATAAATGTCCCACCCTTAAGGTAAATTTTTCTATCCCCGGGATGCATGGCATGGCCGTAACGTTGAGAATTTACGAGGATAATCTGTGGGCACAAATTCTACCCTATATACTTTGGTAATCGCATCGGTAATATTCTCGCGCACCTTATTCCGCACGCGTGTTTCGTAAATTATATAAGTAGAGTTGTATATATAGCTTGCCTGATATTAACGCTATATATTTTTTTAAAAATACGACAATCTACCGCGACGACTTTCTGCTAGACGTGTTCGCTTTAATTTCTCACGTAAAACACCGGGGGGTTGGTAGAGTTGCGCTCTAAATTCCGTAGATGGTGGAGCACGTGTGCCATGGATTCTCGGCTGAAGTAATGTCCTTTAAGGTTTTATTCTACTTCTGGAGATTATTTCATGAATCAGAACCTACGTCTGTGTGACATTTTTGAAGCCGTTTTTTTAAGGGGAATTGTTTTTTTATGTTCTCCTTAGGTCTATCTAATTTTAGCAGGATATTCGACTGGTTGTAAAATGAAGGTAATATTTTCTCGAAAGATATGCAACTCAATTTAATATTGTAAATATCGGAAAAAACTGCGTTCAGTTAGTAATTATAAAAATTTTTTATTTTTATTCCGGTGAGCTGGTCATTTTATCGCGCATGTTATGGTTAGTTTTGAAAGGTTAAAAGTAATAGTACTTGTGGAGTTGTTTGGAAGATAGCGACTTGATTTCTGAGAAAATTAACAGATAAGGATGATATAAATGCCGATGGGTGTCGGAGTTGTAGTCGGGGAGCAAGGTGTTACATAGATTTCAAGTTTCTTTTCATTTGTAAGATAAGCACTTCGGATAAGTGCAGTTTCTAGTTACCGGAGCAATACAAGATAAACAGTATCTATAGTATAATCATATTTAACTATCACCAGGCTGCAAATATTTTTATCAATTTCAATTTCAATATACGGAACTAAGAAAATGGTTCCAAACCTCAGATAAATGTCAGAAAATGGTAAAACCAGTGTCACAAATATAATATTTGGCATGTACCTACAATTTTTAATTATCCATAAATGTATAAACATCCACATCTTTCCATTATCTCCAAATATCCACCAATTCATCTCTCACAGTAATCTAGCTCGTGAGAAATTTCATACATGAAACAATTAAAGCTATCTATCTATGGACATTTAAACATTCGTAAAGCAAAGCAATCCGATAAAGTGACAATTGATATAATTTTTTCCATCCGATTATACGAAACGAAATCGTTCATCCAAATCGATAGCCGAAGATAACGGTAAAGTTCATAGACCGTACTATCCGGTGGGAGTTTATGAATGCTTTTACGCGTCTCTCGGTTCAAATGAAGCGCTTTGATGGATGCTACTGTGCAGGGTGTAACGCGTACACAACGAGCGTATACTCGTGAGAAATAGAAGTTTAAAGCGACGCGAGCGGACCCGTTAATCAATCAACCGCGAGGGCACGACGAAAAGATCGATGGTTTTAACCGATCCGCTTCTATCCGCGCGTCCACCGTGTCGCGAATTTGCCTCGAATTTAATGTAACGCGAATGCTTCCGCCGGTCACATGGAGGAGGGACGGAAATCGGCTTAATGACTATATTTACAGGCCGGCTCGCCTAACCGTCGACCGGTTGTGTGCGCATGGATCGGTTAAGCTTCCAACGTGGGCGCGATAGACGGTAATTGAAGCTGGAGGGATATTGCAATGCTTCCGCGTAGATTAGAGTCAATGCACCAACCGCGAACTCGACAGGATCGCTAGAAATCGGAGGAGAAAGAGAGAGGGAATTGGGTGAACGCATGAATTAAAAGAGAGACATAAGAAAGGGGGGAAATAGAGAGGGAACAAGAAAGAGAGCGGCGAGACACGCGGTCGAAGTAGACCGAAAATTTGTAGAGACAGTCGAGATAGAGGGAAAATCGAGAGCGATAATCGAGGTGGAGGAAAAGTCGAAAGTTATAGTCGAGATAAGGTGAAAATTGAGAGGGATAGTAAAGATAGAAGGAAAATTGAGAGAGATAGTCAAGATAGAGAGAAGATCGGCAACAACAGCGGAGATAGAGAAAAAATTGAGAGGCAAGTGAGACAGAGAGAAAATCGAGGGAAACAGTCGGAATAGACAGAAAATTGGGAAAGATAGTCGAGATAGAGGGAAAATCGGGGCCGATAGTCGAGATAGTTGGAAAATTGGGAAAGATAGTCGAGATGGAAAGAAAATTGGGAGAGATAGTCGAGATAGAGAGAAAATCGGCAGCGACAGCGGAGACAGAGAAGAAATTGAGAGCTAACCAAGACAGAGAGAAAATCGGGAGAAACAGTTGGAATAGACAGAAAATTGGGAAAGATATATGAGATAGAAAGGAAATCGGGAGCGATAGTCGAGATAGGGCGAAAATTGGGAAAGATAGTCGAGATAGAGAAGAAATCGAGAGAGGCAATCGAGACAGAGAGAAAATCAGTAGAGATAGTTGGGATAGAGAGAAAATTGGGAATGATAGTCAAGACAGAAAGGAAATCGGCAGCAATAGCGGAAGTAGAGAAGAAATCCAGAGAGGTAACCGAGATAGAGAGAAAATCGGGGGAGATAGCTGAGATAAAGAGAAGGGGATAGAAAAGTAGGACTGACATGAAAACAGAGGGAAATAAAGAGGGATGAGATAAAATTAGAGGCGGATACTAGAAAATCGGTAACTCGCGCGATGCGATGCGAGAAAAAAAGCCAATTATTTCGGGAAAATTGCAGATTATACCGCAGCCTCGCAGAGATCGGTCGATCGTAATTGAAAGCAATCCCGATATCGTGTACGTTCTTCGGATTCCTCTCGAATTGGATGAGAACGAGGAAAAATTGCTGGGGTATTCCAACCAATTCGGTCCTCCTCCTCTTTTTTTTTCATTTCAAATAAATAGAACCACAAATTAGGGAGTTCTCTCGGCCCCATGAAAAACTGAATTCGCAAATGTACAGGAATTCCCAAGGTACTTCAAGAGATACAATCATGGAAGATTTTTACTTCAGTTACCATATCATTGATCGTAGAATTTTTAACTATAAAAACTCCACTGTCAATATTCTCCCAAGACGATATAAATCAAGCAACTTGAAGTCTCCAAATTTCTGTAAACAATTCCAAAAACAATCTTCCATCTATAACGTCTTTAACACTAGATTTACCAAACCAGTCAAAATGACTGGTGCACAATATTTTCCAAAAATTCTACGGGTTTATGAGAGAGCCGTAGAATAAATATTCTTCCTCCATCGTATAAAACATAAATTACTGAATCTATCATCTCTTCCGCATCTTAATTTTCCTTGCTTTGAGGTACATATTTAACATATTTAAATATAGTAGATTTCACGCTGATAAATCTAGTGTTAAATACCCCAAAACAACAAATACGCTTCATACATCCAATTGTATCTTCACATCAGCCTAATAAAAATGACAAATTAAAACTTCCAATTTTCTCCAACAAAAAAATCATCCCCCTTTGCCTTCTCCATCAAGCTGCAACACCCTAAACACCTAAACCAATCGTCCTAACCATTAACGCCAACTAAAATCAAACATTACTCTTACCCGACACCGTTCTCCAACTTCTCCAGCCAACGAAATGTCGAAGAAAGACCCAGCTCGATTTGGTTGTATCGAGTGAAAGATTATCGGTCGCTTAAGCGCTCGTTTAGAGTTCGCTCGATCGTTTCGAGAGGGATACGTACGAGGGAGCCTGCTCGGACGAGAGTGGCCGCAAATCCAATCGGCAAAATTGGATAAAGAGGGACACGCCGGGTAACGAGAATGTCTTCGCACGGTTCACCTCGTTGAGTGCAGATTGTCGCATTGTCGTTGCAGCTGTGCGCTACTCTGGTGCACCAGCACCGATGCGTTAGAAACAGCTCCCTCGGCAGTTTCGTCCAATGGACTGAACTCCCTTGTCCTCTCTTTTCCTCTCCGTCTCCTCATGGCATCTAGCGCTCTTTCTCTTCGACCCCGTGAACAAAGAGGACGGAGAAAGAGGTTGAATTGCATCGTTACATCACCGGTTACTTAACCGTAGACAGCCGACGACGGTAACCCAACCGTCGGCATCGTAATGCTTTTAAATAGAGCAGCTTGCCAGAAAGTCCTCCTTTCTCTCCTATTTATCCCGCTTCGTCTTTTCTCCGCCCCTATTAGGATCCTGATACAACGTCTTTCTCTGTCCGAACGATTACCCGATGACCGTCTCTCTTTCTCTTCTTACATTACCACCGAGCCGGATATCCGGCGGTACCGCCTCTGCTATTCCTTCGATGGTATGCTTTTTCTGGCGAACTGGCTTGGAGAACGCGAGCGTGTGGCCTTTGGGTTTTTCGAGCTTTAAGCCTTGACTTTTAGCGGATCTACTTGCAATAGGTTGTTTTACTTTATCTTTGGAAGTGGTACATTACGTGAAAGTGGGAGATTAACCCTTTACACTTGGCAGTCCCACTCGAGGGGACATTGTAAGCTTAGCATATCGCTCGGTTGCTTTCTCTAAGGGGACCTTCGAATTTATTAATGATCAAGTCGAACAATTAGCGATTTAACAAATTGAACGCTATTGGTATTTCGCTACTTCTATTATTTGTATTTACTAAAGTGAAACTTTTTCTATTAAAATCACATGTTTGCGAAATAGAAACTTTAACACTAAAACTACCGGCCTCAAATCTATCATATTTTAATAAATGAAATAAATACTTTGAAAAAGGGGGAATCAAGCAGCGGAAAATTTGATCGATTGGGTGATTTATGTTTATTGATATAGACGTAGAATATTTATTCTATGACTCTTATGTAAACTTGGAGAATTTTCTGAAAAAATTGTGTACCAGTCATTTTGACTGGTTTGGTAGTTCTAGTGTTAAAGACACTGATAGATATATATTCAGCAGAGCTTTGTTTTTTAACACCAATTTTTGGTATTCGGTATGTCAGAAAATTTGTCAATATTGCAATTCGAAAATGATAAGAAATTTTATGGAATTAAACAGTACCAGTCACCAGTGACTCCCGTGGCAGTCAACGTGCTGATCAAATAATAATTGAACTTATTGCACCGCAATATTTTAAGAAATGTATGTTTGCTTGAATTTTTCAGAAAAAAAACGCGATGGCAAATAATAGAGTGTATCAAGTTACTAATAGATAACGTCAGAATTTGGTGCGAGTGCAAATGCTTAAGATTCCTCGAGGTATATTACAGCACCTTCGAAATACAAATACCAATGTTGTATAATTAAGTTGAAGTCTTGGTATCTTCCTCTCATTCCTTCAAGAATGACAAATTACTAACTCCATTCTAGCAATGTGTACCAACAGGGGCATTAGAATAATCGTTCCTTCGGCGGTTTGCTGGTTCAAATACGTTGCAACGGAGTTCCAAGAGCGTGATGGATTCGTAGGCAGAGAAGCGGCCAACTTAATTGCAAGTGTCATCCTGTGGGCACACGGCACGGTAGAACCGCAACGTGTACGCATGTCGCGGAGATATTGTGCCTGTGACCGGCAGCAAGAACATTCTGATCCTAGTGTTCAAGCAAACGCTGTTGTGTATCGTTCCTCGAGGGTCGATTGGAGGGTTAAACGTCGGGTCGACGGAGGGCGAGATATGATTCTATGGTGCCGATATAGCTCCGTGTATAATACAAACGCAATGCTATCATAGATACAACCTTCATTAAATTTTTTCTATAAATTATTATTTACAAGTGCAAAAAATCCTCAGTCGTCAAAGAATCGATATCGAAATGGGGTACTAGAAACGTCAGAGATTAACGGAATTCGATAATCTGTGCGAGTGACATGAATATTTAACACTATAGCCATGGATTTTGTATCTATTAACCCTTTGAGGGCTACAGACGCATGAAGAAGGTCTGAGAAAAAATCTGATTATAGTTTATCGGTGCATGTATACGTGGTTAGAATTAAAAAATAGAAATATAACCGTTGAAATATGGTTATATAAATAGTAATCTACAACTTCTTAACCCCTTCAGACCCGATTTTTTTTTCGTTTAAGAAAAAATTATTTTTATTTTAAAATTAACTTAATTCATGTGAATAAAAGCAATAATACACTTTTTACAAAAATATTTATTTATTTATTTATAATTTGTAAATGCACATTTTAATGAACATATGGTCCTTACTCAAAATTTATAACGTTAAGGAGATTCTGAGAAATATTTGTATAATAAAATAAAATTCATTAGGTGTTGAAACTAAGTTTAACCCTATACATAATAAAATACAGGACGAAAAGTATTATGTATATTACAATGTGCACAGGGTCCGAAGGGGTTAACATTAACCCGTTCACTTTCTGATAAAAAGGTAGTTTTTCATTGTCAAAGAGTACCTTACTTCTCAATATTCAAAACAGCCTACAAGATTAAATCTAAATTTTCTAAATACGTACTTTGCAAAAAGGGGTGGATAATTTGACCAATTCGAAAATTTATGTTTCACTGTATGGATCTTTTATAAAGTTGGAGAATATTTGGAAAAATTGGGGACCAGTCATTTCGACTAGCTCGGTACCTCTGGCCTTAAGGAGAATCGAGAAATTTTTCCTCCATGATATCTGGGTTAAGCAAAGAAACGGCAGGTGCTCCAATGCCATTTTGACCGTTCGTCGAGGTCTTCGTCCAACTCTCTTATCTCTCTAATCGTGCGAAAAATAGATAAGTGTATTTGTCGTAGCCGAAGAAGACGACGGAGTCTCGATCGAAGCGATTTTCGTTCGGAGGCTGGCTCTTATTGTTCGTGGGAGAAGAGCCAATTGGAAAATCGAAGTTAAGACGATTACATCGGTGCCCTATTACGAACGCTCGATCGGTCAGAACGATTTACCTAGCGTGCCGGCAATTTAATAGATTTTGGAAGACTTCCAATGAATCGGTTATCGATCCTCGCGGATAATACGAGCAAGGTGCATCGACTCGTTCGAGAGAGAAAAAGCGAACAGAGAAAGATAAAAAGAGAGATGATAAAGAGAGAAAAACGATCTCACTGATTGGACCAACCACCATTAACGACAAGGCACCGAGGCCTGCATAAATAATTCTTGTCTCGTTCATGGAGTACAATGGGCCAAATTTTCTCCCTCGTCCACTCGTTTCGCTATTCACTGTCATACTGCATTGTGACAATTTTGCAAACTCGAATTAATCGTGCATAATGAAGGAGAAAGTTCCGAGCAACGAAAATAACTTCTCATTAATTATTAGCTACTCTTATGCCGAGTTGTATAGAAGGTATTTCGCTCTTTCTCCTTTCTACCACTGTAATTCCTATTACCTTTCATCCTTCACCTCTTTTACTCGTATCTACCCCCTACTCCTCTCTTTCTCATCCCTTAACTCTTCGTCTCCTAGAAAGTTTGCGCCGTTACATTGGCAGAGAATAGGCGACGTACTGTAAAGTCGCATTATCACGGTAGAACGAGAAAATCCTAGGTCAAGGAGGGTGAGAACTAACCCGGAAAAATCGCTCGTTTTTTTTTCCAACGCTTTACGATCTCTCCCTAGTTGTTTCCTCGTGAAATTACCTCCATGCCAGACGCAACATTACGCGATTCCTCTCACGTCGATCTTCTCTTGACATTCATCGACGAAATGCCACTCATGGCAGATTTGTATTTTCTCTTGCGATTAATTCGTAGCTCTCTATCCTACTCTTCGTGTGAGCGACTCGCATTAATGAACACGTTAATATCAACTTTATCAAATGCGCTAATACGTTTGACAAACTGGTATTATGCCTTACGCGCAGACCGCAACAGGCGATTAGGTTTGCAAATTACACACTCGCGGTTCGTGCGCACAATCGATCCTAGCTGCCGATTAATGAAAATGTAATTAAATCACATTATACGATAGATCTGCAAGGACAGTACTTTTAGCACGTTGTTTTGGCATTTTTGTGTTTTTAGACCTTTCATTGGTAAGCAGTACTGGGCGGAAAGCTCGATGTTTTTTTGTATCTTTGGGCTTGACTTCTTTGATTAGTTCGTATTTGGGCGACGGTTTTTGATGAATTTCTCAATCACCGAAGCTTGTATAGTTATAGATTACAATTAAGTGGTAATTTGGGAAAAATCTCCTAGAATTGGAAGTTCGAGATTTAATTTCAAATCGTAACTCCTTTTTAATTCAACTAATTATCTTATTACTCCTAACATTCGTTGCAAATACTAACTCAGTGTTTTCTATTCCAATTTCAATTGCATCTGCTACCATTATTATTCCTGTAACCCACAATTTTAGATATCTATACATTAAATATACATCAATAATAGATAAATGGGATTCGCACACTCCGTTTCTGTTTCTCTATCATATAATTTACTCTAAAACCAATAAATTGGATCTTAATGCGCGTATAAAGTCAATTACTCAAACTCTGAATTACGAAGTACAGAGCAAAATTCTCCACAACCCTTAAAAAATCCTCCTAAATGAATTCTTCCTAAACCATTAACTCCATTGTGCTCCGTTTAAAAATCTAGCTAAAACCATTCTTTCTACTAAAAATAATCACGTCAATTGAATCCAAAATCACGAGCAACAAAATTTATATCCGCAGCAGTCAAAGATTGAATTTCCACCCCTTTCTACTCCATTCGTCTACTCTCCTACCCCGAATTTCACGAGCGAGTGACAGCACGTCAATGTAATGAGAAAAAACGGAGAATACATCCGAATTGTAACATCAGAGTTTATTAAATATCGGTAGACATCTTTCACACTGTTTTTTTCGCCATATTTACCGATTACGGTGCGCTTTTCGGGGTTGCTCCAAAAAGGTACTTTCGCCGTACACGTGTCGGCTACACTCGCAGACGGACAGTTCTATTAATAGCCGAAATACGTTCTCGTTACGTTGTTCCGATAGACCCGGGACACAGAGGATGTCGATGGAAAATTCCGATATATCTAGGCGTGCGGTAGAAAATTTTACAAACTGCAGGATCGACTGGAGTTATCCAGGTTGCAAGTGTTACGAGAGCGAATCAAATGTCGGATATCGGAGGATTTTTGGGGAAATTTTGTGGATGGATGTTACTGTTTGCGAAATTTTGTAAAGAGAGCATATGATATGTGCAAATCGAGGAGAGTTGAGGAACGATGTTGTTTTTTTTTGCAAATGTAGATGTTAAAAAAATGAAAAAATATTTTCAAACTGAGAGAACTGTGTGAAGGAGTTACGATTGTATTTAAGTAGGAGAATTGAATGTAAATGAGTTTTTTTAAATTTAGTAGACTGTTGTGTTGTTTCTAGAAATATCGAAGGTCGAAGAACAGGGAAGATCGAAGAGCAAATATATTTCTTATAAATTTAAAACTTTCTGGAAGACGAGTATACGTTTCAAACTTGCGGAATTAGTAACACGAGTTGGAAAGTCGCTTCTTATAATTAGAAGAATAAATTATATGTAAAATGTTAGAACATCCTTGTGCAACTTGAGAAACCTGTTCGGAAAATAAAATAAAAAAAAACGCGGTAAAACTAAATAGCAACAGAAATCGCAAAATAAGGGATGTCACCTTAAATCTAGGCATTTTTAGAGAACCAGAAAATCATTTAAAATCTATATCCCTTTTTCTAGCCAATTCCATTTGAAAAATTAAAAAATCCAGAAAATAAAACAGGTTATTTTTTGAAATTTCTAAAAAAAACTGTTGCGGCCAATCAATAGATCCTAATTACAATGTTTAACGAACGCCAAGTTTGCATAGCACGACGAATTATCAAAAACCTGCCACAGATACGTTTGCACAGTTGATCCTCCAATTATTCCACGTACACCATACAACAGAGTATTTCGTTGCGAATCTTCGTCGGTCAACAAAGCCGGCTGTGTGTGGCAATTCGAGTCGCGGGATTCGCGATAACGCGTTAGTCAACCCGGGAGTATCAACGTCACGTGAAACGGCGCCTCGGATTCACGAATCTATAAATAACTAATGACACAATCTCGGTTCGCTTACCGTTTCGAAAAATCTGTGAACATCGTACGTTCATCCGGAGAAGGCGATCGTTGACCGCGATCTCGTGGAAGGACTTATTTAAAGCTTGGCAATTTCAAGTGCATCGACGACCATTTAAGTGATATAAGTCGAGCGAAAACGGTTCGCGCGTTATGGCTTCCGGTAATATCCTTTTACCGGAACTTTGCGAAGGATTCCATATTTTGATCCGGTTAAGAGGTATAATTCCAATGCGGTCGCCGAAAGAACGTTAACTTTGATAGAATTGATTATTAAATTGGTTAAGGGGTCGTAAACGTTTTTCGATTTTGGAGCAATTGATTTTTTGCTACTTTAACACTAGATTTACGGATGTTGATGCGCCTACTTTTCTGAAGTGAGGCAATTTGATTTAAGCAAGAAAATTAAATTTTTTTCCAAAGAAAATAGTTTCCAAAACAATTTGAATGAAATTTTTATTATTACCAAATTAACCAACCAATATATTACATATATAGTAATAAAATTTTGAACGAGTCAAATTGGCTCCGTAAATCTAGTGTTAAGATTATAATTAATTTAATTAAATTAAAATTTAAGATTAACTAACGTGGTTGAAAAGACAGGTTACTAATTTTTTCTACAAATTCTCTCACTTGATAGGGGAACCAGGAAGTAAATATTCCACTTCTACGAAATAAAATCTAAATTACTTAATTTGGCTCTTGATTCCTCTTTCTCGAAAGTACTTATTCAATATATTTCTATATTGTACAATAGATATGAAGCTAATAGTTATAATGTTAAGGGGTCTAATTATTGTTAGTACTACTGATGTGTTATTTGTTATATTTAAATATATTGAAGAAGACTTCAGGGGTGAAAAGGATGATTAATTATTTAAGTAGGTTAGGTTTTATATGATAGAAATGAAATATTTACTTCATAGCTCTTCTATCAATTTGGGCAATTTTTAGAAAACATTGAAACTCCTCATCTTAATTGATTTGATGGTTGCAGATTTATTTTGAGAATAGCTGTAATAGATTAAATAATAGTTTGCCAGAATTCTTTGGCAGGTGACGAGTATATAAAGCAGGGTCTACTAATTGGGCCTGAACATTTAACACTAAATTTTCAGACCTAAAATTTTTTAAGTGTTATTGATCTATTATATAATAATTAATTATTACAGTTGTTGATCCTTGGATTACAAGATTTTTGGAATAACTATTCAACTTTGAAACCTAGTGGACTGCACAGAGAAGCTTTTTGTCGAAATTCCAGTCATTCCTATCGGAATTGAAAGAAAGCAACGTTCTCGGACACCATTAGCCCCTGCAACGTTCGACAACTCGAAGCGAGCTTTTTCTCAAAACAGTGTCCGTCAAAGCGATGTAACCAATATTCGAATTTAACGTTCCGCACGAAGCTACGATGTTTTTCCACAAGCGCAGTCAACCATTTATTAACAACAACAACTTCACAGCTGTCGTTACAAAAACTCCATAAAAGTTCTTTATCCTCCTCTCCACTACTCCCATTTTCAAAAAAAATGTTCACTATCCAACTATTGTAAACAATAAACCACGAACCTCTATCGTTTCATAAAAACGGATAAAATCCTATAACACCCACCATGTTCACCAAAAAGGATACTTCCTAAAAACAGTTCCAAAAAAAATCGACACAATTTATTTTTCCACCGAAAAAATATTTTCTCGCTCTTCAAACACCGTCTCCAACCACAAACAAATAAAATCTCTCCATCTATTCCTATCCCTTTACAAAAATTCCAAGTACCACGATATTTAAAAAAAAAAAACCCTTTGAAAGAGATTTCAACGTCGCATCCCTCTATAGCGATCAACCAAACGAAAGAACCTCGTCGACCGAAAATTTTCAAATGCCCTACCACAATCTTCAGAGAATCCTCCGTTCTCCAATCGTTGGAAAAATTGTACAACCCAAGGGAAAGAAGTTGGTCTTTTCCCCGGTAGCTTATTCAGCGAATTGTTCGTTTTCGAAGGTGGTCCATGGTGGGCCAACGACCTGGGGCGAGGAGTACAAGAGAACCGATGGCACATCGCGCCTCCTGGCAGTCGAGTTAACCCAGGGCAGGTAGTCGGTGCACGAGAGGTATGCGTGTCGCCATCGTGTTTCCTCTCGTAGCCTCGTCTCCTTTGGTCCCTCTCGGTCGTTGCGCTCCTTCGTTTCCACCCGGCACCGTTCTTTCCTTCATTCTTCTCTTCTCCTCTTACCTCTCGTCTTTCCACGGTCTCCTATGGCCTCTCCTGGTCTCTTCTGGTCTCCACTGGCCTCCACTGGTCTCTTCTCTTCCCTTTTTTCCGTCTTGCTGGACCGAGCACTCGCCCGGGAACTCGTTTACTTCCCGATCGAGCCGATCAACCCGCCTTCGAATGGTTATTCCAAAGGGTCAAATCGACCTGACGCGTTACAGCCACGATATTTCATCGCGCGCCTTCGAAATTCTTGGACTTGGATTTTTTTTTATCGTCGTTCAGGTGAACGAGTCTTTTGTAGAGGCGCGATAGGTTCGATGATTGGAATAGATTACACGGTTCAATGGTACGTGCGCTTTGGTGAAAAGAAGACGGGATGGGAGTTATCTTTGCGAGTGAATTCTAATCGTGGAGATTTTTCGGACTTTGGTAGAATTCTTGGGTAGATGATAAAGAATTTTCATTTTCACTTTGGTTTTGAGATTATTGATTTTGTTGGTTTATGGAAGGGTGGAGATTTCTATAGTTGTTGTTGGAGAGATTATATGGTACATTTGGGAAAATGATTCGTTGTCTTGGGAATAAATAGCAGCGACATTCGATATCAATAAGTTCTCTTGCGTAAATAACTCTCCGTCGAGAAATATGTTCTTGTCTTTCACCTCTCATTACATAACTCAATCGTCTATCGTTTCCAAACAGAGATAGCTACACCGGCGATGCATCGAGCATACCAAGGCTCTTCATTACCTTACAATAACGATAGTCTTACACAACGCAACATAGAAAAGACAACTCGCAATCTAGGTCGCTAAAACGACAAACCTCTCTCCGTCTTTTGCAGCCTGCTCCAAGTCATCGCTCGATACCGATAACGAGTAACTTTCGACTATAATTTTTCCCAACTAACGTCAGCTTTAATTCCATCGTTAGTACAAAGTTGGACGGGCAAGTTCATAAGCAGTGGCAATTAAACGTTTCACCGCGTGTCCTCGACACTCGCTTCGAGCTCTCTCTCTCTCTCTCTCTTCCTCCTTCTCTCTCAGCTTAATAACCTTACGATGGTCCGAATGCGCGCACGGCGTTGACATCGACGATCTCGGAATTCTACGATCACTACCGGCAGCCTGCCAGCCACATTATTCCCGAGTACGTCGTCGTCATAGTCGTTGTCGTCGTTTTAGCAGGAATTGCATCAGAATACGGTTAATTATCGCGACGAAGCAGGGGAGCGGATAAACGCGAGGCTCGTAAGGCCGATCGATGATCGCGCGAATCGCTCGGGTATGCAAACGTCGGGAGAGATCCGGACGCGGCACCGAGCCAATTAGGTAGTCATACAACGTGTTAATCACGACCAATAAGGCGTAATGATACGCGAACATTAGACGAACTACTTGCGAACCGGTTGCTGTCTTTCTGCGATTATTCGCGAGACTGTTATTACGGGAAGATGAAAGGTCTCGTTCCATGCTGGGTTTTCTTTGATGAGCGTTGCGTGAAAGGGAAGAGGATGGGAAGTCGTTTAACAAGTATGTTTACGTTTATTGATACAAGTGGGTGGGCGATGAGATATAATTTAGAGGATTGCTCTTTCATCGAGAAACGATCTGATGACGGTTTATTTGAGATTGGTCGTTAAAATTGAGAATAATTGTGGGATCGGGCTGGAGCAATTCTAAAAAAAAAGAATTTTAACCCTTTGCGGAACAACGGTGCATTTATGCGTTCCTTTTGAACTATATATATGAGGAACTCATATATGCGTTTAATGAAAATAATTGCTATAGCCGAAAGACTCAAATATGTGTCTTGGAGTGCTATGAACGAAAATCGCATTTAACACGTTGGCTACCATGGGGGTCACCGATTACGCTACTCATTTCATTTAAATCTCGTATGACTTTCCAATTATAATACTTACAAATTTTCTATCACATTCAGTATTTAAACACTGGCGTTTCAAATATAAAATCCTGCTGAATATATATCCATTTGTATCTCTAAAATTTTTCCTCTACAGAGATGAGAATTTCATAGGAAAAATATTACTTCGGTAGAAATAAAACGGCGGAAAGATCAGTGAGGTTCAACGTGATAAGCAGAAATGTGTACTGGCAATTTTAAATGACTATCGTGGCAGTGGCTCAACCGAATGGTACAGTTTACTTCGAACCGTCCAGTCCGCAAAGGGTTAAGAGAAAAGGACGTGGAAAAGAATTGCCATCAGGAAGAGCACGATGGTTCTGCGGCGACCATCGAGGTTAAGCTTCTCCGATCGAGTACGCCACTTTGAATAGGTTTCCGCTACTTTCTTTCTTTTTCATGATCCTACATAATATTCCTGAAGTTGAAATTCCATGTGTAATGTCTAGTTACACAACAATGTACTATGGAAACATTTCAAGTGCTTAAAAACCCTGCTAATTTTCTCAAAAGCAAGTTTAGCTAAACTAATTCCAATTATATTGACTGCAATTAAATTGAAGAATTCAAGGGCAGATTCTGCTAGCCAAAATCGAAAAATCTAAAGATTAGTAATAATCAGTAATTTCTGATTACAACAGAAAACGCAAGACGCAACTGTTTTCCTATCTGCATACTTAGCTGGTAGTTTTTCCACGTGCGACCTTACCGGATGCAAAGGTTGCACCGATTACGTCAATTAATCGTTGCATATTTCTCGGTACGTCTGTTGTTCACGTATAAACCTACGTCGCATAGATATTTCCTCCTCATACGATAATCACCCATTCTAGACTCTCCTACCAAAGAAAAACAAGCGAAGTGATTCACCGAGTAAAAAAATTCTTAGTTTACTTCAATCCTAAAAATCTTTCACTCCGTTCAACCTAAACTCACGAGAATCAGTCGAAGGATGCCTTCGCGTAGAAAACGTCACGGATCTGCATGTAGCGGATAAAACGTCCCCGTAAAAACCTAGCCAAGAAAACCGTTCAAACTTTTCGCATCGCAGCGAACAAGAAAGTTTCTCCCGAGGATGACCGTGAAAGGAAGAATTCCATAGGCGCGCGTGCTGCTCGCGTGCCGCTTCCGTTTCCTTTTTCTCCTCTTCTTCGCTCGTGAGGCTTCTTTCTTACCTCGGATAAACGAGTATTCTTCCGAACGAATTTCGCGAACGAGCACTTTCCTCGAGATCGAAGAAGAACGGTTACTATCGCCCTAGAGATAAATGTTGCGAATACGCTCCAGAGAACGGCGTTTCAGGAATTTCAGGGAACTCGTGGCATATCGCGGGAGTATGGCACGCGAGGGCCTCTTTGTTGGTTCTCCTGTTCTCCCTTATTGTCACTTTTCTCTTCTCTCTACCGATACTTTCTCTTCTAACTTCTCCATTATTTCTACATATTCTTTTCTCTCTGCTTCATTTCTAATCCCTTTTCCTCCACTCTCTCTCTCTGTATATTCTCACGATAATTTTCTACAAACGAGCTGCAGAGAGTGCATCGATAACGAAATTCGGCCAAGTTCCCAATAGCGGAAAAACTTGCGAATACGGCGACACTTCACAATTGTGGAATGCAATACTGATACTTTCTCTTCTACCCGAGTCGAAAATTTTAAGCCCAAAATCCTCCTAAATTACGAAATAACTTAGGATATTTAGGCTGAATATGGAAAAATATGTTACATATAAAAGAATGCAAATTTTAATTCCACAATCGCCCTAAACTTGTTACTTTTTGCCAGTTTTGCCTAGTTTAGGATCAATTTAGGCTTCATACAGCCCAAAATAATCCTCAGCATTCTATAATGAGGAGTTTTAGAATTGGATTGGAATTGGAGTGGAATGACCTAGGTCCAAAAAAAATTCTCAATATACTAAAAATTAATTTGATTTTAGGAGATTTAGAATTTATATGGAATAAAATGATAATTTAATTCCTACTTGCTCCTGAAAGCCCTATTTTTAGAATATGAGTCGACATACTTGGAACTTCTGAAATATTTTTAGGGGATGTCAGATTAAATTGGAATAAAAATTTTACCTGATCAGTCCATATAACTCCTAAAAATCATATTTACAGGACTTTGAGGCGCGTAGACACCCTAGTTGAGGATTTTGAGGTTCAAAATGGTATACATAATTAAGCGGCAAATGAGAAATCAAAAGAATCTAGGATTTGAAGTTTCCTTTTAGGCTGGACTTTTCGACTCGTGTAATTTCTTCATTATTTCTACATATTCTCTTCTCTCTGCTTGTTTTCTAATCTTTTTTCCATTTAATCATCTCCACTCTCTCTGTCCCTGACGATAATTTTCTACAAAGGAGCTGCAGAGGGTGCATCGATAACGAAATTCGGCCAAGTTCCCAATAGCGGGAAAACTTGAGAATACGGCGACACTTAACAATAGTAGAATGCAATACTGATACTTTCTCTTCTAATTTCTTCATTATTTCTACATATTCTCTTCTCTCTGCTTGTTTTCTAATCTTTTTTCCATTGAATCATTTCCACTCTCTCTGTCCCTCACGATAATTTTCTACAAAGGAGCTGCAGAGGGTGCATCGATAACGAAATTCGGCCAAGTTCCCAATAGCGGGAAAACTTGGCGAATACGGCGACACTTAACGATCGTGGAATGCAATTATTAAGATCGGAGCCCAACCGAGGGTCGAGAATCGATCGTTCGTAACTCAATTTCAAGGGACGTCTTCCGTCCGCGACATCCAAGTTGCCATGTTCGCGGATGCAATTGTAGATACTATATCTATTCGTTACTCCATTTCGAATAACTACATCTCGAATATAACGTTCTCGATCGATAATGATTCATGGGTACCCAATGCAATGAATTTTACATTAAGAAACGTCCGTGTGTTTATTGGTATACCAAAGATCGAGCCAAGATAAATATTTCCGTCAAATACAGCACGAAAGAGGTAGACCCTTCCATCTTTATATTTTCTGCGGAGCAACTCCTCGTTTCTGAAGCATCGAGTGAATTTATATCGTAAGAATATTTCGATATCGTGCGATATCTCGCAGCATGTATTTACGCGCGCTCTCATATTTTTCGGTATGTCTCTTTAATCTTCCTCTTTCTCTATCGTTTTCCCGCCTCTCTCCACTCGAGACAGGTCCAATCTTCGATTCGTTGTGCATCACAGAGAGACGGAAAACTAGATTTAATGCCTGTACTCGGCATTCTTCTCGACTGCGAGCGGTACGCCTTAAAGTTCTTACTCGCGCCTTGCTATTAGTACTCTCCGTTTCGCTTCCGTCCCTTTTCGAATATCCCTTTCCGTCTTTCCTGCCTTCTCGCTCGCTCGCTTTCTCTTTCTTTTACGCCCTTATTCTATCTTTCTCCCTAAGCCACCCCGCAGATGTGGAATTTTTACTACATCCCCGCAGTGGAGATCCTGACGAGGGTTCGTGCGGCATTGCGTTAAAGCGGAGCGCCGTTTAAAGGCGAACTTACGAGGGACGAAGATGTTTTTCAACCCTCCGTGTGTCGTTGCAGAGAGGATATGGTTATGAAACGATCGAAAATATGGAGCTCTTGTATTGCAATTTTAATGCATTTTGAGAAGTGTGGTTACTAGCGAAGTTTCTTTTAGTATTTATCACGTATTTGTTGCACGATAAATAGTGGAAGTAACGACGGTTTGTAGAGTATATTTCGAGATAAGTGATAAGAATCTTAAGAGGAATGGAAGGAGGGAAAAGTTTTGAGAGATGGGATTAAATGTATTTAATATCATAGGCGGAGAAAAATGGAGAGATTGGAGCACTGGGAAGTTTAGGAATTTTGTCAAGAAATTTGACATCAGATGTTTTCACTGCCTTAGTAAATGGAAAGTTAATATCGAAATTGTTAGTTACCGGATGTACTTTGAAGATGGTTGACAATCTTTTGTATAATCTGAATTTCAAGATTTATGGAGATTTCAGTTAAGTTCTGCAGTTTTAGAGAGGTTTTGAATCATCGAAATTATGATACGTATCGGTAATTATGATAATGATCTAAGTAATTTATTCTTCGTCACAAGATATTTGAATTTTTGCTGTTGAAGTGCCCATTGAGATCTGTGTTACGAGACATTTATCAATTTCGATAAGCCCGATTTTTTTGTACTATCCGAAGATCAACTTCACGATAGCACAATTAGAAAATGACAAAAGTACTAGTTTAAGTAATGAAATAAACCTGAATTTAAATATTGAATTGTAAAGAATTTCATGGTTTTCATGGGGTAAATTGTAATATTTGTCAAAGTTGAAAATTTGACTTTGAAGAATAGAAGCTTCAATGTGTCTTGGGCCCATAGAGGGTTAATAAAATAATTCCATCATATCGTAATCTGTATTAAAGCGACGTAAGATAAATTAATTGAGTTTTTCAAATGTTCTATTTAATTATATTCACAATTCTTTTTCCCAAAAGGAGCATCCTACACTCGTGCTTCTAATTCAAAAGGCTAAAAACGTCCTCCTTTGTAATGCTCACCATTTAACATTTTCCTCCATCTTTAGCACAAAAACAACGGCGCACCCAACGTCACAGTGTTGTCGTCTTTTAAGAAATATTTGTCACGCGCAATAGAAGCGCGCAACGTTCCAAGAGAAAACGCGAATTTCACATATAAAACCGTACCAAGTGACACATACAACGGTAACGTTTTAAATGAAAACTGTTTTCATCGTTCGGAAAGTTTCTTCTACGCTCGTACGTTCTCGCACGATAAAAAACTCGGATTCCTCCGTCGTCGACTTTCCCCGACAAGCGGTGAATTTTTCGCGGATCAAACGGAGAACATTGCAGCATTAAAAATACTGTCAATCCCACCTCGCACACGTATTGTCATTTCTACGCTGAAACGATGTCTTACGAGCTATAAAAGAACCGGTAAAAGTCCAACGACGCGAAACGGGCCGTACATCAAACACTTTAATCTTTCTCTCAAAGAACCTCTGCACGCGAAATATATAGCAACGGGCATAAAATTGTGCCCTACGAGGGGCATGATGAAAGCAACGTTAGAAAATATTCTAACGATGGGATGGAGTTACAGATGAGGCGGCTATGGGTAGCAAGTACAGGCTTGGACTTGGAATTGGCAGAGGAAAATTGAAATCCGTCGTTACTTGTGGAAATTCTTCATAACATTGTTACGCCGAGAAGAGTCGCCGCACGATATTCTTAACAAATCTAACTTTATTTTGTCCGAAATACAAGAAAGGTGAATTATCGTAGCCGCTTCTCTGCGCCGTGATCGTATCCGGAGTCTACTCTCAACTATCTTGTTTCTTCTTGTCGCCCCCTGATACGATCTGCAATCTTCGATTATCGATGTCCCGTACAACGCACTCGTCACCAATCGACATATCGAAGGCAGCTTCACTTCTTCGTAACAATATTTTGAATTATTCCATATATTATTAGATATTGATTTGAATTATTACATATAAATATGTATTATTTAATATTTTGTTAGGATGAAGCGAAGCTGTCATCGATAATTGAATCGATCAAGACGTTCAACGCCCTCGGTATTTTGCTAGTTTCATGATTTGTACCGAAGTGAAACTTTTTCTATTAAACTGACATCTTTATAAAGTAGAAACTTTAAAGGTACCGATAGATAAATAGATATTTGTCAGACTTTTATCTTTTTAACGGCGACATTTAAATATTCAGTATCTCTGAGAAATTATATATATTGCAACTTACGTTACACGAAATTTTACTGAATTCGGTAGCACCGGTCCACCGGTGACTCACATGACAGTCAAAGAGTTAATGAGTGTATTATTCGAAACATCAATCATCGCAAGTCGAACATCGTACCAATGACAACAGATTAGAACAGGACAGTTGAATATTGAAGAGTCTGAAAAAGGTTAAGGTGCGGAGAAGAATCTCGTATCTCTGATCAATTTGATATTCTAGTACTGTAATTGTTTCTATTAATATTGTAGTAGATCAAAGGTGAAATGATCATAAAAGTATCGAGGTTGTAGCAAGTATGAAGGTAAAAAGCTTGAATTTACAATCAGCAGGCATAAGTAAAGATCCCCTTTCGCGACCTCTGGGAAATTTTTCCTATATTATAACTCAATAAATAATAGTCTTGGTGGTTCGGAAATGATCCGAAACAGTAGATAAAGGTGAAATGATTATAACAGTATAGAGATTGTGGCAAGTAGGAAGGTAAAAGGCTTGAATTTGCAATCAGTGGGCATAAGTAAAAATCCCCTTTCGCGACCACTGGGAAAATTTTTCCTATATTATTATTCAATACATAATAGTTTTGGTGATTCGGAAATCATTCAAAATAGTAGATCAAAGTTGAAATGACCATAACACAATGCAGATTGTGGCGAGTAGGAAGGTAAAAGACTTGAATTTACAACCAATGGGTCTGAGAAGTATCAATCTCCTTTTGTTACATCTGGGAAGTTTTTCTTAAATTATCATTCAATATATGGAAGCTTCCATAGTTCTCTCAAAAGTAGTTACATTTAAAACTACCTCGTGCGGACGAAAATTTCCGATCAAAATTGAAATTCACCGAGTCCAATCTGTAATAACATATAGGGTGACATTGGCATGCAAAAACCTGGAAACCGCTTCAATTCCACGTGGAACGACGATTTATTTCCGTCGAAACAACGTCGACGTAAAGTTCGCGATTGCGGTAAAAAAAAAAAAATCTACGTTGAACGAACTATGCAGTTTCGTGGGGTTCCACGATCTCTATAAATATTTAAATTGCCCATTCGCACGATTATTCCGCTCCGTTTTCGTGACCGATTTCCGCCTCAATCGTCGAACGACCCTGAAACTACGAGGACTTGTTTGTTTCGCAATTAACACGAATAAATTACAACTACATAACAACCGTGATAATCGTGATGGTTTATTATATAGACTCCACTCTAACATAATTACTGTAATAGCTCAATTATTCTCTATACCAATAACCACGTAAAAGTTCTTTTTACTAAGCATTCCTCTGACATTGATAAAAAAAAAAGTTAATCACCGTAAAAATAATATTATCTTTGTATCCTGCTTTCATCTAATACGGCAATTTCGTCTAAAGCCCTCAGTTTTAGATGGATTCCAAACCACCAAAGGCTATGGTACACATATCACGTAAGACAAATTTCCCAGAGGTGACGAAGATTCGAACTCCAGGCCACTAATTGGGAGAGGCATTAACTCCGTTCCCACCGTATCTCCAACAATAATATTATTCGTCCTTGAAGTGATCCGAAATGAAAGAAGAAAGTCGACGAGTATATCCCTCGCTCTAATTCCAATCGAAACAAATTAGCAGAGAAATAAAAGGAAGCTAGCAATTATGCGAGCAATCGCACGTTGACGGATGACGTATCGTTAATCAAAGACTCGATTACGTGCAGAGACGCTTTTGTAAAAAAAAGTTTCATGTATGTTTACGCTTATTAATAAACGTGGAGCGGCGACGGCAAATAACTTTGAGAATTACCCGAGTCGAAAAGTCCAGCCTAAAAAGAAACTTCAAATCCTAGATTCTTTTGATTTCTCATTTGCAGCTTAATTATGTATGCCATTTTGAACCTCAAAATCCTCAACTAGCGTGTCTACGCGCCTCAAAGTCCTGTAAATATGATTTTTAGGAGTTACATGGACTGATCAGGTAAAATTTTTATTCCAATATAATCTGACATCCCCTAAAAATATTTCAGAAGTTCCAAGTTTGTCGACTCATATTCTAAAAATGGGGCTTTCAGGAGCAAGTAGGAATTAAATTATCATTTTATTCCATATAAATTCTACATCTCCTAAAATCACTCCAATTTCAATCCAATTCTAAAACTCCTCGTTATAGAATGTATGGCTTAATATTGGGCTTAGATTAATTTTCTAAATAAGAATGCTGAGGATTATTTTGGATTGTATGAAGCCTAAATTGATCCTAAACTAGGCAAAACTGGCAAAAAGTAACAAGTTTAGGGTGATTGTGGAATCAAAATTTGCATTCTTTTATATGTAACATATTTTTCCATATTCAGCCTAAATATCCTAAGTTATTTGGTAATTTAGGAGGATTTTGGGCTGAAATTTTCGACTTGGGTACTCTTTGATCTGAGCAAGAGCTGGTGATATTTATTCTAGTGTTTTTTTTACATGTCGAGGACGATGCTTTTTTGGAATTAGTCACTGAATAACGTAAGGTAGAAGTGTTTAAATCAATTATCCAAATTTCTAAAATTAAATTAAATATAATTGAAATAATCCTTCGATCTGGAAATTTGTCTAATCGAATTAAATACTTTTAAATGATATGATAGAATATCAACCGCAGAAAAAGTATAAAAGTATAATTATTCCTAAAAGAAGGTTCGCTAAAAAAGTTGCAGTTGCGAGGACGATGATAACGGTTAAAGATTTAAATGCAGCAAGTCAAAATTCTCTCTTACGAGTTCAAAGCTTCATATATAATATTGTAAAATGATAAATAGACCTCGCAAACAGCGAATTATTCATTAAAATTTTCGATATTGTGCTTAAGTATTGTATGAGTTTACGCGTGAGTGTTATATAAGAGTATACGGTAATTAATGTTACAAAGATTCGTTGATACACGTAAATACGCTGTCGTTGCATGTGTGTTTATTAGCTGGTGACCCAGAGATTAACAAAAAAAAGAATATAAATCGTATTACAAGCTACGGGAATTTCCAATGGAACGCAGAGGAAGTTGAATTAACAGTGCGGCATAATTACAAATTGCTGTAAGAGTGCAGAATGAACTGTTTTACATATATAAATAATGATTAATTTGATGCAGTAGGATTATGGGATTGGATTTTAATATTTTATTATAAAAACTGCATTAACATGAATGAAACAAATGGAGTAAAGTTCCATCAACATCTTGATGTAATTAGAAGTCGCTGTAAGAATGTAAAATAAATTCTTTTGAATGTACAAACCGATATTAACTTATAATGGTACAATTATGGAGTTCAATCAAACAATTTCATTCGAAGTCGAGGAAATAAATTCGATAATCTTGAGTTAGAAACTTTGGTACAGCTACAAAAAGTTGTAAGAAGTAATGCAAATAGCTGTAAAATTAAATTGTCATATATATAAATAATTTTGTTAATTCGTACTAAGAAATTCTCCAAGTTTGATCAGATAGAGCTGTAATTTGCAACCATTATCGCCGTTGCATTATCGAACAAGCTTCGATATCGAATAAATTAACCCTTTTCACTCGATTGCTTTCCCTAAGGGGCACATCGTAAATGTAACAAATAACTCAAGCGGTCCCTTTAAGGTAACAGACAACAAAGGTTTGAGCACAGTCATTTTTTTCAGTTGATACCGTGTCAATTCATTTAGCACGAAATGTTATTTCGATTGTTTTGTAAAGACATACATTCGAGTTGTTGGGAAGAAAAAAAGAAGTCTCCGATTGCAAAGGATTCGAATTCGACTCTGCACTTTTACCTCTCATACTATTTTTTCCGTATGTTTCAACAGAAACTCAACGATACTCGAAAGAGCTGCTTGATTTGTTACGACAAGTTGCTAACCATCTTTCGTAAACAATATCGGACAATTTATAATATAGCTAGAAGAATCATCGTACTTCAATGCACTTCGTATTATTTACTATAAGCTCAGCAGCACTCGAGCGGATGCTCAAGTACTCAGGGTCAAACGAGACAATCTGTTCTGTAACCTTCTGTTTACAACGTGATATTACTTCCTACCTTACACAAATGTAAACTCGATTCACTGGAATTCACCGAACGAAAATACTCCAGTTACGAAATGGTTGTAATCTGACTTTCTGTTTGACCTATTCACACAATCTATCGGACATACTATATACATCGATATAACATATAACAACACTTAACCCTTTACGCTCCATTGTCACAGCAGCAACAATTTTTACTATATGTTACCAACTACTTCAAAACTACTTACACGGTGTGAGTGGACATCTGTGGAAAATTGAAAATCTTACTTTGACATTAACAAAGAAGCGTATACACTTTAAAATTATGTTTTACAACATTACAAAATATAACAATATCTCGAGTTTATCTAATAATTGAGTTGTTAGCTTTTATTACAATGTGTATACTCTCCTTTGTTAACCATTTGCCCTACGATTTGTTTTGTCCCTACCTCCACTAAAGTTCAGAATTTAATTACTAAAAAAGATATTAATGTGAAAAATAATATGTAATAGGTTTTCGAAAACTTGGAAATTTCCTATCTCATTTACCTCATGACGAGTGTCACTCGTTACTGTATGGCAAGAGGCTAATGTCAAAGTAAGATTTTCAATTTTCCATAGATGTCTACTTTCACCGTGTAAATAGTTTTGGAGTAGAGTAGTTCATAGTAGAAATTACTCAGAGTGCAAAGATTTAAAGTACGTTGAACGAAAACAAACGAATTTCTGCGAAGGCTCAGATTACGTCAGATAGGAAACACGTAGTACGATATCGAGCCGTTTAAAAGGACCACGTTTGTTTACATTCGGCCGGCCGTGCACATGGCACTTATTTTTGTCAAGAATCATACCGTCCGGCTTGCTCCGAATGTAAATACATCTCACCACACGTAAGATGAAGTGTCGCTAGAAGCGTACACATTTCATCTCGACCGTTTGGAGCACGTATGCTCCGAAAGAAGGTTTGGAAAACACGCAACTCACCGTTGAAGAAATCCAAAGAAAGCCGTAGTCCAGCTGGGCTCGCTTTAAAAGCACCGGTAACCTTCGACGAAGAACGTTTCTAAGAACTTCTCATCCTTCTCGAGGCAAGATTTGTAGCTACTGTAGAAAGACAAAGAGCGGCAGACCCTTCTTCCGTGACCTTTCTCCGTATTCTTCTCCCTCGTTGTTTCTCTCTTCCACCCACTCACGACCCGTCACTTTTCCTATCCCGTTGGTTTTTCCGAAAACTCGACATACCGATACGCAAAATCACAACGCTCCCGCGTCCTTTCGTCCGCAGTTTCATTCGACCCCGTACAATCGCGTCTCAACGTTTAAAAGCATACTGACACGCGTCGTTTACGCGCGATCGCGACACTCGAATGACCTTTCGACGTTAGTAAGGACCACGTTTTTACCGTTACAATCTACGTCGTAGAACAAACAAAAAGATTCTCTTCGTATACTCCGGCAACCACGAAAGAACGACAGGAACGTGATGTACCAAGAACTCTCTTTGTCTCTTTGGAGGTTAGGTTCGGAGCACCTGGCGTCTCTTTCACTAGATTCTTTTTATTCGCGTTCACGCGATGACCCAATCTCGCGTCTTGTCTCACGAACGACGTAGAATATCATCGATGGTATACACTAACGTCCGAAGCGACCGAGTGTGCTCGAGTTTGTCACGGTAGAACCGGTGAAAAACTGCGAGAAAATCCAGCCATGCTGACTGCGCGACCGGCGTCAGACTGCCGCGAGGACGGAGCGGGGATCTCGTCGAGTGGCATCGCCCGACAGAGGGGCTCCCTTCTCTCGCCCTCTTGCCACCATTCTACCAACATCCCTTCACCCCTTCCACAGTGTCCTCTTGATTTCTCCTCGTGTCCCTCCAACTCTGCTATCCCCACTGTTTTCCCGTACAGTTCACTCCGCGCATCTCTCGACGGAACTTCGTCCGGAGAGCCTATCCCCACTGGTCGAACGACGAACAACGACTGAGAGAGGAAGCAAGAAGGAGAGACTCGCGTACCGCGTGGGAAGAAGAAGGAGAGGTGGAAGGGGGAATTCGGCGCACGCGCAGTGCGTCATCCGTGGCACGCGGTCGCGCCCAAACGCATCGTCTCGCGATCCTCATATTGATGTACTATGCTCTTGCATTCGCGGCGAAACGATTGCCATGCTCGCGAATTAAAGGGAACTTTGATGCGAGAGAGATTGGCTGATAAACCGTACGGGAAAACGATACGATTTATGCTGATTGTCGATACATAGGGATTCGTGAGAATTGATTTTTTATGTTTACAGGTATCTCCTTGTTAAATGTCACCGCGCAAATCGGTGTCGCGGAAATTACGCGCCAAGACGCGCGGGCGAGTTATCGCGTGGACGTTGTCATAGACGTATGCACGCAATGTCGTTTAAGCTATTTATGGAGGTTTGCTGCTTTGCATATTATACGGATTGACGTAAGGGGTAATTAAAAATGTAACTTTACGCTTTTGTTGGGAGTGATTTATAATACGTCTTTTATTCCTTTATTTTCTTGGCTGTTGCTCCATTTTGTAGCAGTTTAGCGAATTGTTGAATTAAAGTTGATTATATTTTCTGAGGCATGCGATATGATTAATGATGGAAAATAAAAAGTGTATTTATTGGTTGTGGTAATTGCAATATTAATTACAAAAGTGAGATATAGTTTTCAATTTGTATTACTTAACTGTTTCCAGAACACTGTTGGAAACTTGATTAGTTTGGTATATATTGTAACTAACATTGATTTCGAATTTAAGCTGATTCCATCGTCTACAAGTATCGTTATTGTTGTTGTAACTTCCAACAGCAAGTAAATATTAACGATACTTGTAAGTCGAACTTTGACGATCATTCATGCCAAACTTTGTCGTAAATACAGTGTTTACAGCTGAGAAGGAAGTGTTTTTAGGTTCGTACGGCTCTTTTTCACCCCTGCTACGAGTAGAGTATGCACTTTGGCTTAAAGTTCGGCCACCGATTTCTGAAACATCCATTCCCCGGCAAACGTTCCTACCGTTATTTTTTTAAATCCTCGCCAACCTCTCTTATACAATAAAAATTCTCCAATTTCATATATTTCAAATCGTCTAACCAATAACACGCACAATTTTTCCAAACGTACGCACAATTTCCGAAAAAAACTCACTCTCAGATTCAATCCCTTATACTTAAACATATTATTTATAAATACAAATCTGTTATACTGTCACATCTCAACGTATAAAACAAGTACTTAAAAAAGAGAGATCAAGCATCAAAGCAGATAAATTAATTAACTCGTGAAACATCCCCTGCACTGTTTCTCTATGAGAAAGTCTCATAAAAGAGCAGAAACCTGTCAATCTGACGGTTTTTATGAATCAACCATCAAACTACCACCATTAACCCCTCACACTATTATAACAAGTGAAACTCGTGATGTCGTAAATCGTAAAATAAATCTCCAAATTTTGCAAAACTTATTAAATTGGAAATATCAGTAAGACCCTGCACGATCAAATAATTTCTATAAAATTGATACATTAAATTATACAATACGTTAAGAAACTGATCAATTTCTATTTTACTAATTTAATTCTGCATTATTACGAAGACAGTCACAAAATAATGAGTACAGCAAGGGGTTAACTATGTATTACACTACTGAATATCCAACTTAAATTAATACCTACACACACTTCAACCAGAAAAAATTCCACTTCACCAGAAGTTCCAAGATAACCAAAACACGATCTCTACTCAACCCATTAATTCGACGTCGGAAGCTTCACCCTTGCATCCGCTACCACCCAATAGCATCGTATTAAACAGCATTCGAATCCGCAAGAAGATGCAAACCCCCAAATATCCTCAACCGCCAAAGAAGACGGAGCTCGGCCGTTCTTTTGGCAACCCTTAAAAAACATTTTCCCCGTTCCTTTAGCTCAGGTAGCTTCCCTTCGTCTCGTTGAATTCTTCAACGATACAATTCCCAGCAGAGAGTGCGAGAGCCGCGTTGCTGCAAAACGAGTCTCTGGAAATGGTGCTCGGCGTTCTGTGCGGGGTTAACTAATGAATTCCGGCGCGGTTATACCAGCCGTCCGGGTCGGCTGCATTTCGAGGTCTTATCGTTGGCTGGAAATCAGCCTGCTTGGCAGATGTTCGCTAAAATCTTTCTCTCTTCCATTTCTCTACGTCTCCACCCTCGCGCATCCTTCGTCGTTTACGGTACACGAGGGGAGAAACGTATGTAAGATGGTAAGTGCAAGCATAGACGAGAGCTTACCTTCCGTTTTCACATTTCACGTGCTACATCTATGTCCAGGGGACGAGTCAGATGAATTTTGAACTATTCTTGCTATCGGCTTCCCGCTGAAAATTCGGCCCTTTGGGAGAGGGGTGATAACGAAGTTTCTGTGAATTTGGGGGAAACAAGATGCGAAGGATATTCGCTGACCGCTTTACATTGATTTTGATAAAGTAGAGAATACTTGTGGAGAAAATTAAGTTAAGGGGTGAGTATAAGCTTTTGGTATGATTGGGGCTTCATTGTTATGGTATTCTGTTTAGTTTGTAGATTTAGATGGATGCAAAGCCGTTGAGACGATGATAGTAATTTGTTAAATTTATTTTATCGTTTTTTGATAATTTTAAGATTGTTTTCTGATGTTTTTTTGTTAGAGACTCAGCTGTAAAGGGAATGATAGTGTAATTGTTAGGTAGATGTAAGTCAATGACAAAATACGGCGTAAATGGCCAATTTAAAAGCTAGAGTGTTGATATTTTAAAGAAATTTCGTTGAGGTAACCGGAATTGAACGGAAAACCTATAATAGGGGATGGTAAGTATAATTTTATCGATGATGCTGAGCGTAAAATATAAACAACCCCCAAAGTTTCATCCCCTTCGCGTCATATCGAAAGTTATTACAGTCAAAGGAAATATTTTTGGTCGGAAGTTATATTTATCGCGACATTTAAATCAGCAGTATAAGAGTTTTCCCTGATTTTATTCATGGTTTCAAACTAGCAAATTTGCAGGTACGTAAATACTAAAGCTTTAAACGCTGGACACTTAAGAGACTATTTAAAAATGTATAACCAATTAAAATCACTACTTCAATAATTTTTCGAGTGTAACAAAATTGTAAAAAAAAATTGTTTAAAATGATCCTACAGACATTTAACGAAATACGATGCTCAAATGCAGCTCAGTCGTTATGTAAAACATGGATATCCTTATTGCGAATATCCCTTTATTGAAAAATGGAAGAAGAATCTGTGTCTCTGTGATTTATACGAGGGAAATATATTCATACTTTTTCTTAAATCTATGCCAATGTTACTGATTGTCTTATATACAAGTATAGAGCCGTTCAAAGAAACTCTCTCGTGTGGTATACGCAGGCATGCATCATGCTTTTTCTTGTCTGAGGTTTACGAGAGGAAATGAAATTCTTTTTTACTTGGTACTCAAAGATACAATCGCGTTTCTCCTTTCCCGCTGCGACGAAGGAAATGAAAACTTTTCACGTTCTCTTTCCCGCTTCCATCGCATCACGCGAACCAGAGAAAAAAAGATTGAAACAAAATTCAAAATCTCTAAGAAGACCTCTAAGAACAAGAAATCTCATGTACGTGCAAGAAACGATGATTTATTTTAAATAATAAACAAAACCGAACAAGAAGAAAAGAAAAACAAACAGATATTTATATTTTCTGTTGTTGAAGCAAATCGAAGTTACTTTCTACAGTAAACGAGACCAAGTTTAAGCTTTTGCACTCTGAGTAATATTTATTTTGAGCTATCAGTTACTCCAGGAAACATAAAAATTTTGCTTTGGCATTAACACTAAACCTACCAATGCGGTCATAATGACCGGTTCGCAATTTTTTCAAAAAACTACCTAAATTGATAGGGGAGCCGTGAAGTAAAAATTCTACTTCTACCATATAAAGCCTAAATTAGTTAATTAACTAATCCTTTCATTTCTTGATTTATCTTTTTCCGAAGTACTTGTTCAATAAATGAAAATTTTAGTAGATATAATGTCGGTAGTTTTAGTGTTAACAAACAAGCGGACACATTTCAAAGTTACGTTTTGCAATATTAAAAAAAAATAAATACACTAAATTTATCTGACAACTCCGTTGTCAGCTTTTGTTACAATGTCTCCGTTGCGGCAACAACGGCGTGCAAAGGGTTAATAATTAATTACATCTTCGTAAATAATTGTTTCATTCCCAGCTGACATTCCCAAAGATCCAAATGAAGTAAAAGAAAAAACAAAATGCTCAACCTAACTATGATCCTTTGTCTTAAATCTTTCCATAGAAATATTAACAAGCAGCAATACAACCACAACATATTCTCCGTACCTTCGTTTCGTTTTACTATCTCTCAAATAAATACCTCTTTTTATTTGCCCTCTGGCTACGATACAGTTACATTTGGCTCGAGAAAAATCTCGCATTTCCAGCACGTATACATACATATGCCGACCTATCGGACGAATCATATTCCCGATAGAATATCTCCGGAAGCGACATAAACTTTAACACAGACCGTCCGCCGTTTCCAGAAATTTTCAGTAATAATGCAACGATCCACCGTCTCGCGAAACACACTGTCACTGCGCACTTTTGTTCCTTCCACTAATGTGACACTGCGCAGTGCAGTAGGCGGAAGCTGAGAACGTCACGTAGGAGAATGAAATTTAAGCAGGTATTCCGGTGAAACATCAAACCGGTCTCTGATCGCCATGTGCAACGGAGCTACATGTACGACATATCTCACGTCGCCTTTGTCGCTAGACAATTCTCTCGTTTCTTTTCGTTTGCTCGTTCTTCCGTGCCATCCGACATTTCGTGCTTCTCCTCGTCGAGTTGGGCATTTATTGACGAATAAAAACTTAACCCTTTGAGGACGAAGAAAAGTTGGCGGTTGTATGGACAGAATACGTTGACTGGTATCACGTGTACCGTGTATCGATTGAGTTTGACGGGAATTATATGCTGCAGTTGAAGTTAGTTACAGTTGAATTGTGGAAGTTTGTAGATATTGTTTACTGATTTCAATCGTAAGCAAGGACAGATTTTGGAGTGTGCAGGCAAATTAATTTGTTTGGTATTATTTCAGAGATTATTTGATATTTGATTGTTGAGAATCGCAAATCTGGTGGATGTAAATAACAAATTGGTTGGTTTTTAGTAGCTGAGGTGTTTGGATAATAATGATTGGATGATGGGAATTGTATGTTGCAGCTGATGTTAGATTTTGATAGCGAGGAAGTTTATATGGGTATTGCATGCGGATTTGGATTGTGATTGAAGAAAGATTTTGGAGTATGCTGGCAAAATAATTTGTTTGGCATTATTTCAGAGATTATTTTGATACGCGATTGTTGAGAATTGCAAATCTGGTGGACGTAAATAACAAATTGGTTGGTTTTTAGTAGCTGAGGTGTTTGGATAATAATGATAGGATGATGGGAGTTGTATGCTGCAGCTGAAGTTAGATTTTGGCAGTTAGGGAGTTTGTTTGGGTATTGTACTCCGATTTGGATTGTAATAGAGGGAAAGATTTTGGAGTGTGCTGATAAAATAATTTGTTTGGGATTATTTCAGAGAGTTTTTGATATTTAATTGTTGAGAACGTGAAATCTACGGACGTGGATGACAAAATAGTTGAAGTTTAGTACGTGACTGCGTTTAGGACACTTATGTTTAGTCGCAGAGTTACTTCCAAGGGATGTAACTTCCCTTTAAAGTTTCTTGAAAGTATTATCTGCTATTTTAAGGGAATATGGACGATTCAGAATTACCTTGCACCATCCACAAGCTAGATATCTTGAGAATACGTGGCGATATCGCAGAGGGTGCAACCGCGAGAGATACCGTTACCAGATTCTGGAAATCGGTGCGAACTTGCACGCTCCTCGAGCCGCACATCCACTGGAAATTACTTTAATGGCCGTGGCTATGACTCCGACGACAATATTCCTCCCTAGGCTAGGGATGGAGGTCTTCGTAAACAGAGCCATAAACCGTGCAATTTTCGAATTGTCTCTTAACGCTTCGGTAAACTAAAGCTCAAGTAAAATCCATTGAAACAAAGACTCTAAAAGATAACACAATAAATTTTACTCATCTCAAATATTACTAATTTTTTACAACATCGAGAATATAATTCGAAGATATTCTCAAACATGAAGATACCAGTTCACTTTCTCCACTTGAAAAACAATATTCCACTCCCATGCGTCATTTTTAACTCTCCTTCCTTCTATCTTTTTCAAGAAATTCCCCATCGCTCTTCAACTTCTTCCCACTCGAAGGATATTTTCCCGAAGTGAATAATTCCTTTCTCAAGAAAACTAAGTTCCCGCGGAGGAACTTTTACATTTAACGATAATGAAATCGCCGCCACGCTTCGAGTAGTCGAACAATTCATCGAACTTGGTAGACCACGACGATTCGACTTCAATTTCGGTGGATATTTTTTCTACCAATGGTGAAAATTATGGTTGCAATTAGTCCGACACTCGATACGCTCCGCACCTGTTGTGGATACCGTGAATGTGTGATCAAACAGGCATAGGAGATCCCAGACATACAGAGGGCAGCGGTAGGTGCTAATTAAATGCGTCCTTTGACGCGATACAAGCCCTATGGAGCATCTGGCAATAGGTGAGCACGTCGCAATATTGATCGATTACTGTGCGTTTCACGCCGGAAGAATGTAAATAGGTATGCTGGAATATTGACACGAGCAAAGGTCATAAAAGGAAAGGAGCAATTTAAGTGAATTACTTGCAAACGGTACAATTAGTTTTACCAAGGAAAGATGCCATTTTGATATTTCTTTAATACTTTGACTGCCATGGGGGTCACCGATGATCAGCGTTATTAAATTCAATGAAATTTCATGTAGCTTCAAATTGCAATATTTATGAATTTTCGGACATACTGAATATTTAAATATTGGTGTCAAAAAAATAAAGATCTGCCAAATATCTATCTATCTGTATCTTTAAAGATTCTACTTTATAAGGATATAAATTTGATAGAAAATATTTCACTTCAGTTGAAATGATGAAACTAACGAAATGCTGGTGGCGTTCAACGTATTAACACTTTGATGATGGGCCTTATTAAATTCAATGAAATTTCACACAACTTTCAAATTGCAATACTTTTGAATTTTTGGGCATACTGAATATTTAAATATTGGTGTCAAAAAAATAAAAATCTGCCGAATATCTATCTATCGGTATTTTTAAAGTTTCTACTTTATAAGGATGTGAATTTGATAGAAAAAGGTTCATTTCAGTTGAAATGATGAAACTAGCGACGTACTGGTGGCGTTCAACGTATTAACAGAGTTACGATGAGTACGGAGTTCAAGATTTGGATGTTCTATTAGAACAAGCAATTTTCAAGCACCGTTAGCTCAGAGGAGGTTTTGGAATATTTAATATTCGGATGAAACGTGTCGTAGACATTAACGTACGAACGATGTAGCAGCCATCGTGTTATTGTACGTATGCAAACACAGGTAGATATACATCTGGGTACATCTGATTTATCAACAAACTCCGATGCCTCGGTTGGGAATGAATCGGTTGTGCCGCAATAGGGAGGAATGCGGAAAGCTGCGATGAAGCCGTCGTTTACGAACGTACACACTCGCGGATCATCGTGAGTTCGTCGGCATGAGTACATTAACTAATTAAGTACCTTCACCTCGCTGTCTGGCATCTCCGTAGCTTTTGGAAACTAACGGCCGCTGTTCGGTTATCGGGTGGGGGTGACAGATTATGTTAGTTAGGATGCGATTTAATTAAGCCCCTCTCTCTCTCTCTCTCTCTTTGTAACTGTGGGGCACTCTTGCTCAAACAGTTTCTACCTTCTCTGTTTATATGCTGCTTTCCTCTTCTGTGTCTCTGTCGTCTTTGTTTATCTGCTGTTTCTACTTTCTGCTTTCTCTGTTTCTATTTGGTTTAACTGTCCGTCTCCTCTTTGGTTTTCTGTATATTTTGTCATATTTATTTATCTGTCAGTCCTGTTCTGCTTTTTTTGTCTTTGTCATTTTTGGTTATCTGCCGCAGTCCTGTTCTCCTTTCTCTGTGTCTGCCATTTTTTGTAATCTGTCGCAGTCCTGTTCTCCTTTCTCTGTCTTTGCCATTTTTGGGTATCTGTCGCAGTCCTGTTTTCCTTTCTCTGTTTTGGTCATTTTTGGTTATCTGTCGCAGTCGTGTTCTCCTTTCTCTGTCTCTGTCATTTTTGGTTTTCTGTCGCAGTCGTGTTCTCCTTTCTCTGTCTCTGTCATCTTTGGTTATCTGTCGCAGTCCTGTTGTCCTTTCTCTGTCTTTGCCATTTTTGTGTATCTGTCGCAGTCCTGTTCTCCTTTCTCTGTCTCTGCCATCTTTGTTTGTCTCTCGCAGTTCTGTTCTGTTCTTTCTGTCTTTGTCATCTTAATTCATCTGTCGCTCTCTCATTCCAGCTCAGTCTGCGCCTTTTTTTGTTTAACTCTCTCGCACTTTTCGGTTCTATTTTCTTAGTTTTTCCGGCTTCATCCGTTTCTATAGATTATGTCTATTTGTTAATCTACCTGGTTTGTTTATCTATGTATATTTGATGCTGTCTCTTCCTCTCTTTCGGCTCTTTGCGCTCAGAAGCGATTGCAAGCGGAAGTCTATCGTCGACAAACTAAACCGACTGGAGGTTTCAGCTCGTTACCGGTAAATGTGGCAAGATACTGCCCGATCGGCGACAGACTTGGCGAATTGCGGATCCTAACTACTCGGATATTTATCAACGGCAAGGTTGGATTATGTACGTTAAGGGGATATTCAGTCGAGGCATCAAAGGGGGACCCCAACTGCGACGAACCAACGAACTGAATCGAACTTGGATGAGATTGCTGCTGTAAACAGTGAAATTTAAGCGCGAATCATCGATCTCAGGAAGCCAATTTCGGTAGATCGACTTCCTCCAGGTAACAGAGATCCTTTCTCCTCGAGGAATTCTAGAATTCATCAATTTCAAGGCTTCCGCACCCTAACAACTGATCCAATTGGCTTTGTGAAACAAACAAAAAAACTTGCTAAGAACTCGAAGAATAATTCCTATAATACAAATCTAAATTTCAAAATAATCAACCATTCTCATCCTACCCCAGATTATTAACCACCCAATTTTCCAAATTTGAGAACATTGCGCAACTTCCAGTAAATCTTCCCATTTTCCTCAAACTTCCTGAAAAATCCCAAAAAACCACTTCTTCACTCATCGACATCTCCGTCAATACAATCAATTTCTCCATACATCACAATGTCACATTTTCGTCATGATGCGACGTAAGTTCTTTTCCGTCATTCTCAATATTCTTTACGTCCTCCTCTGTCCGATGTATGTACAGGGTGTTTTAAACATAATTGTCATAGCTTTCAAGGGTTGTTCTACACCCTCGAATCGGTGGAGATTGGTGAAAAAAAAAAATCTTTTTACTGGCACATAGAACAACCCCTAAAAGCCATGACATCTAATTTTACAACACTCTGTACATACCATGGCACCCACCTACCATGGATCCTCATGTAGTACCAGTTGACTTCGAAAGACAAGGACAAACGCAACGCCATAAAATCACTAAATCGCGATTGCACACGATCATTCTCCCCCTGGTCGGTATATCCGGGAGCGAACGTGCTGGTACCGTTGGATGGTGTTTCGTCTCTGATATCAGCATGGTGGGATCGTAAATCAAAACGCAGCTCTAGGAGTGGAACGAAGGTACCAAACAAAATCCATAAATTTCCGCTCTGCCGCGCCCGTGGTGGTTTCCGTCAGAAGTTCCTCGAAGTTCCGAAAGTAGTATATCTGCTGGCCGTACTCGTGCCGTTGGTCTCTCGACCTCTGAGCAAGGCGTAAATAATGCAGGGATACCAGAGGGGAACATGGGGGTGAGTTGAGTTTCGAGTGCGGTTCCTAGAGAGGGTGGTCACCCTCTCCCCTGAGTGACGCTGTTACAACGAAGGACCGTGGCATTCGTAAACAAAACGAGCCAACTCGAAAGAATGGAGCCTCTACGACGGATTTAAGATGGCTTTAAGGGTTGCATTGTTTAGACGGGATTTCACGTACTTGCTCTTTGTCGTGGCGTTTCAATGTGAGTCGCTTTTGATGTTTTTGATCATGTTGAGCATGATGGAGGGATGAATTAAAAGAAATCGATAGAATGGTGTTTGCTGACGGATGTTTGATTATTTATTGAAAATTGTGAAGTTTGCTTATGTATTGTAAAGAAGTAATTTTTCTTTGTATTTGAGATTTTTTTTTACAAAGTGGCGAAAACAGTAGTAAAGAAATTGTTAATATTACTTTGTGAATCAAGATAAGAATATTTGGGAATAAGTTACAGTTTAATACTTATGACGTCCTCTGTATAATTTATCTCTAAAAACAACACCCCCAAGGGTCATCATTTTACCGTTTGACAGAGCATCGACGGAAGTCACAGGGGATGAAAGTTGTTTCACAACAAACGATCCATCATTGTGGTAATTGCAAAGATAAAATTTCCAACGACTATGTTCATGATATGTGAACTTTTCGCACATTAGTAAAAAAAATTTACCACGCATCGTTCTTACAGTAAACGAGGGTAATCGAATGACATTTTCACCCTGGGAAAAGGATATTACGGATAGCCGGTGACGCAGTAGAGGTCGTTGGAGGAATTGGTCACGAGTGGCCGTTTCCTTGGAGCGTGCGAAATTAGGTCGTGGTACGCGCTCGTTCGAAAATCACGATGATCCGAGGTAGAACGAAATTGGCTCCGAGGGCGACGGTGACCGGTGCTTTTCGTCGCTGCTTCACCACGAATTTTCCATTTCTTCGAGTCCGAATACGAAAGGAAATCCACGACTATGTACTTTTATCGGAAGCTTTTGAACTGTCGGTAAACTTGCGGTTTCAAACGGCAAAAATATCAGTACGTTCAAAAATTCCACCCTTTTGTACCGTAAGCTTCCTTGGCAAAATAAAATCCACTTCGATCGTTCAATTACACTTCTTTTAGAAAAAGACAGGTACTACCAATTCATTCGTCGCGTATTTTATAAAGTTCCAACTTTTTCTGCAGACTCTTTTACTTGTTATACATATCTCTCGGTTGAATCGTTATTTGTTCTAACACCTATCATTTTAACCCTTTAACTGCGTTCTCATTTGTATGTCAGTCGCATCGACAGGTCGTCCATTGATTAGTGACCAAAATAGTACACGGAGATTTAATACCACTCTTAGGATTTAAAAAAATAATAATTGCAAATAACATTAAACGAAACAATTGCCGATACTTGGTTGCTGCATTACATAGAGTGATACATTTCACGTTGAATTAATTGGTGAAGCAGTAAAAGGTGTTATAGTAAAAAAAATTGAGAGGGCGCAAATTTACTACTTCCGTATATACTGATGGATACGTGAGGGCGTATATTTACGCCTTTAGTGGTCAAAGGGTTAACTGAACTCAAAAAAATATATTCTTTTTTTCTCTACTGGAATTAATGTCAAGATCGTGGAAATTCTGGCGCAACATATTACAAAGTTCCGTGGGCTTTCCCTCCAGCAAAATTCAATGAATCCGTGATAGCCAAGGACGACGATCAGCCGAACTCCTTTCAGGGACAATCGCGTCAAAGCGGATATTGGGTATCGCGTTTACGCGGTAGAAATCGCTAAATTCTTTCTCCGTTTTCTCTTTGCACATACTCACTCACTCCACCTGAAAAGTTTTTATTTCTCCTGGTTTCCAGGACGAGGACTTTTCCTCGCGGAGTCGATCGTTTCCATTCCGGAATTTCTCATCAAGCTTTTGCTCCATGTTGCTGGCGGCGTCGTTGCCGTTGCCGTCTCTGCCGGCGCTGCTGGTAATGAGTTCTGCGCTTTGTGACTTGGTCGCCCGCGCCTTTTGTTCGGCATAATAAAAGGACTCGCCTGCCGGCTTCAATTAGGCTCGGCGAAAGTCGCGCGGAAATATCGAGAGAGCGTGAAGAACATCGACAGTTGCATTCACCTTTTACTGCCGACAGGAAGGAACTCCCTGGCTCCAATTCCGCTAGAGAGATTCTATCGTCAACTTCGATTTTATCGTGCCATTAGACCAATATTTAAAAGAGACCACGATGGAAGGAAACTTCTATCGATGCTGAGCTTGTTTGAGGTGTATATTTTTATGAGACGGCTTCAGTATGGTGTTAATTTAGAGTGCCATTTTGTTTACTTGCCATTCTTCCTTTATTTTATGTATTTTTATTTTGTATTGTGAAGAACATCAATTCAGCTTTTGCTTCCGGCAAGAAGGAACTACCTGGCTCCTGTTCCGCTAGAGAGATTCCATCTATGGCGTTAATTTAGAGTGCTATTTTGTTTACTTGTTATCCCTTCATTTTTTGACGTATTTTTGTTTTGTAGCTTGAAGAATATCGGCAGTTGTATTCCGCCTTTGCTTCCGGCAAGGAGGAATTCCCTGGCTTTTATTCCGTTAGAAAGATTCTATCTTTAACTTCGATTTTATTGTGCCATTAGACCAATATTTAAAAGAGACCGGGATGGAAGGAAAATTGTGTCGATGCTGAGTGTATTTGGAGTGTATATTTTTACGAGGTGGTTTCAATATTGCGGTCTCTTGGAGTAGCATGTTGCTTACTTGTCATTCTTCCTTTATTTTATGTATTTTTATTTTGTATTGTGAAGAACATCAACAGCTGTATTCAGCTTTTGCTTCCGGCAAGAAGGAACTACCTGGCTCCTATTCCGCTAGAGAGATTCCATCTATGGCGTTAATTTAGAGTGCTATTTTGCTTACTTGTCATTCTTCCTTTATTTTATGTATTTTTATTTTGTAATATGGAGAACATCGACGGTTGTATTCAGCTTTTGCTGCCGACAGGAGGGAACTACCTGGCTCCTATTTCGCTAGAGAGATTGTATCGTCAATTTCAATTTTATCGTGACATTAGACCAATATTTAACCCTTTGCGGTCCTCTGTTGAGCAGTACTCGACATAGATTCTCTCTTGATTTTATTTTCTGACAATTTAATATCGACTGTCCTATTTTTCACTGATTTTGTAATATCACCTAAATATCCGTCAATACTTATAGTTATTGATACCATTTTAAAAAATGAATAACTAACGATAGAAAATATTGCAGAATTAATTTTGTTTAGCACACTACCAAAAGTAACGAAATAATTCGAACCGCAAAGGGTTAAAAGAGACTGCCATAGAATGAAAGTTGTGTCGATGCCGAACTTACAGACGATTTTAATACCACGTTGATTTCGATTGCTATTTTACTTACTTATGTTTCTTCTTCTGTTTTGTAGTATGTTTTGATTCAAAGTACTGCGGTTATTTTCTAGAGTAGTTTCATCGCATCATGTAGAGAAAAGTTTCTAGAGGTGACGAGGATTTTAACTCAGCTTCGATGGTTAGGAGACCGAACCTTTAACTTCTTAGCTGACCTAGCCTCAGTTAATTCTTTTTTTTGTATTTCCGCTGTTGTTTTGTCCAATATATACGACTTGAACTCTACCTATTGTCGCCTTATCGATCATAAACCCCTCAGTATTTTTCTTTTCAAGACAATTACCGAAAAGAGTCAAAAATATTAACTCGTCAAGATGAAAAGTCAAGATGAAAAGTGACTCGAAATTGAGAAATTGCCAGACAAAGTATTCCAAGAGAATACGCCTTCGATAGAAGCTATTCGTAAAGTTCGGCAAACTGTGAGCGGAGCTTTCGAGACGATAAGAATTAACGACTCCCGAAGCGGTCGAAAATTCGGCGAAGATTCAACTAGCATTCCGTGGGTGAATTTTCCAGCAAAACTTATTACGACGCTTCTGGAAAATCCCATATCTCGCGCAGCTAATGTGTCTCTCCGGCTGCAATTACGAGGAAACTACGACGAAGATGAATTCATTGTCTTCGCGAATTAGAGTGGATATACGTAATTCATCAACGTAATTGAGCCCTTCCAGAACGAGTTAGTAACGCTCTACAAGTCTCATGAGCCGAGTGCCATTTCGTAATGGCACCCTTAATTTCAACTGGTAGTTTTCAGACTTCATCGCTAATCGTAGAGGACCGAGTTTCTTTTACGAGATGCCAGGACGAACTCTCAATTCTGACACCCAACATTGACCACGACTCTAACACGGATATAACGGTTAGTCGTGGGAGATCTTTCCAGAAACCTTGCAAGATCTTTCCGAGTTATACTCTCAATTATCACTAATTGCCTGTCCATTGAATTACACCATAAAGACACTCGAAAAATGAAGTGTAAAAAGTTACAGGATAATAAATTCAAGGATCTTATATTCTATGTAATCAGGTTCTTTTTTCGAGGGTTAAAATTTGAAGAATCATCCCTCGAAGAAGGTGTGGAAAAAGGTCGAATCTAGGGACGATCGTTGTCGATGTTAAAGATCTAATAAGAAGGAGCGTAATGGACTTTTCTTGTTCGCACTCTCATCTTTTTCTTTCCTCGGCTTCTGCTCTACTTCGTTTCTAGTAACTTCATCGTTCCTGGCAACAACGCGGACATTGTCTCTTCGTAACAACTCGGGTTACACTGCCGTTCATCATAGTTGCGGGATGCGACAGTAATGCTCTCGATTTATCTTCCACTTTTCTCTCGTATCACCGGATCGATGATCATTATTTCTATTCAAGTTACATCGAATGACAAATTCGGTAAAGTAGCGAAGTTACTTTGTGATTTAAAACACTCACATGGGAAGAATGTCGAGTACTTTTGAAGATTTTCAAGGATGAAATCTTTAGTAATGAAACTTTATGGGAATATAAAATATCTTGGTTTAAATTGAGAATAACTGTTGTTTTCAAAATGTATGATCAATGTTCAAAGTCTTTTGTATCTTGAATTTTTTGAATCTCTAGGATTCTGGACTTTCTCTGTTCGGAATTTTCAATTTTCTAAATCTTCAGTTTTCTTGAATGCAACTATTCAATCGTAAGGGATAGCATATATCCTGTCTTAGATCGATAGGGTTTCCAATATGACGAAAATTTCAGTACAAGTTCTCCTCTATGGCTTTACCCTTGACTGGTTGAACTGAAAAATCTGAAAATTCAAACGAGCAAACTTTGAAGAGTGGCTGTAACCTCTTCGCGTGAATTTTCGCAGAAACGAAATTGTTCTTCGCTTACTCCAACCTGTTCTATGTTCTTGCAGAGTTCCATTACAATTTTCACGTTGGAAAATGTCTCTTGTAAGTCGTAATTTACATTTAAACGATCACTCTTGCGATTACCGTTACGGTATGCATTTATCTTCCTGAACGTTGGTAATCCCAATGGCAACATCATTTATTTCGCATCTGCGAGCATCCTTGCAACAACAAACACGCGTACTCGATACCCTTACCTTGCTATTTTTCAAATACATCTCAAAATCGGATATTCCCACCCAAGAAATTTTTTTATAGCATCAACTAATTTTTTTTCCGTATCACAGCCTCGGAATAAATCGAGCGAAACCTGGTAAACCTGTTTATCCAAGTTCAAATCTTCGATCAGACCTTAGCAAATTTTTCCTAATTTATTACTTAACTCTGTTCTACTCATTTATACCTGACATTTATAGTCATAGTGACCCGATGAGCAAAGGTTCACATTTTAAAACTAGAACTACCAAGCAAGTCAAAATGACTTGCTCTTAATTTTTTCAAGTTTATGGGACAATCATAGAGCAGATATCCCATGTTGATATTATGAAATACAGATTACTGAATCGATCATCTTTTCCACCTCTTGACTTTTCTTTTTCTAAGGTATGTGTTGGTATGTGTTAAGAAACATAAAATATACAAACAGGTAGACGTAAATGTTAAATAGATTCATTAGCAAACACTAATATATAGAAACATAGTACCTATTAAAATATAATCTCCATTTCAGGTTGTACAGACCGGAGCAGAACAACAGCGTTGCTACAGCAAAAGCTCGATAGTTGAGAACCAACAATAAGTTCTAAGCAAAATGACCATGTACCTTAAAATTGAAAATATACAAAAAATAAAAACTAATTTCTGTACATAAAATCACCCTGTATCTTTCCACCTCCATTTCTCACCCTCCTGTAACTCATTTTATATTTTAATTCACCCCTTTAACTAGATTTACGGATGTGATTATATACCTACTTTTCTGAAATGAGCCAATTTGACTCATACAAAAAAATTTAAGTATTTTACAAAGAAAATATTTGGTCAGCAAGAAAGTAATTTCGGTTTTTAATGAGAGCCAGCGTTACGTTTGTTCTCAATGATTTCTGACAATGTTATGATTTTTTTCTTCTAACAATCGAAAGTTGTGAAACTTTTGACTTGGCTTAGAAACAAATTGCGCTTTATTTTGTTTGTAATTGTTTATTTAGGAGAGTTGTAACATAGAGTAAAAAACGAACATTTCTGATATGTTTTACTTTTTTATTTTTTGCAAAATCCAAGCTTGGTTGTGAAGTGATGTCACAGTCTTCATGTAGCCCTGATCTGACACCATTAGATTACCATTTATTTTTCAGCTTGCAAAACTTTTGGAATGGTAAAACTCTCAATGGCGATGATAGCCTAAAATTGCATTGGGTTCAGTTTTTTGTTGATATGGGCCAGTATTTCTATAAAAACGGAATCACGAATTTGTCAAAACGATGGCAAAAGGTCATCGAAACAATTCTTTGTTAAAAAAAATTAAGTTCCATTTTACACTACAAAACCGAAATTACTTTCTTGCCAACCCAATAGTTTCAAATCAATTGAAATGAAAGATCTATTATTAAAAAATTAACCAACCAATATTATATATAGTAATCAAATTTTGAATGAGACAAATTGGCTCCGTAAATCTACCGTTAACTAACATTTCCTTATAAAAATCGCAACAGGATATCTCGCTTTTCAAAATCTAGATTAACCAACAGCAATCCGTAAACAGTCGTGGACTCCGAGCAGGGGCTTCTTCCGGTCTCGCTTTCGCATTCAACCACGGTAATTGAGATATAACGACCTCGGCCGGTTATGTTTCTCCGCGATCTCGCGAAGCTTGCAGCGAGCACTTCATCAATCTCCGTTGTTCCTTAGCTCCGTCTTTCGCCGGCTTCCGTTTCCTCGGCCTTAGGCGAGACTTAATCGTTCCAAGAAACAAGAAGTACGGCAACAAGTCCGAGCTGAGGGTGAAACAGTATCGTTTCCATTCGACAAAAGCGAAGGCCACGTGGCGCGACAGCATCTCCCGGTTCGTAATCTAACTCCAAATTAACGCAGCCTAATTCTCGTCCAATTCCCAGTCTAGAAAGCCCCGGCTAACGGCGCGGAGCGCCTCGTTGCAGTTTACTAAAACGAGTTTCGATAAAGTTAACACCGGCCAGCCAACCACCCCGACACCAACCACCCAGTCAGCCAGCTAGGACGATACTGCATTTAGACATTTAGATAAGTTAACTGCCAGTCGTCTGCAGAACCCCAATACGAGGACGTGTACACCCCTATTTCTCAACCTTTCTCTCTTCCTCTTCTATCTTTCTTTCTCACTGTCGTTTATTCCATTTTCCTCTCTAACCCTTCGTTTTTCTTCATTTTCTCTCCTTCTTTCTCCTTGTTCTTATTGCCATCTATTTCATTGCGCTTCAACCCTTCGTTTTCCATTCCTCCCGTCCTCTCTCATTCTCACCCTATTTTTCTGAATTCCTTTCCTCGATCTCCTTTTTCCTAGCTCTTTCCATTTTCCTTGATACATTTTTTAGTTTTTCTGTTCCTCTTCTTATTGTTTTCTATCTTACCCTTCAACCCTTCGTGATTTTCTTCGTTTCTCATTCCCTCCCCTTATGCAGTTCTCACCCTACTTTTCTTCCTCCCCTTTTCTTCGTCTCTTTTTTCGCTTCAACCCTTCGTTTTCCATTCCTCCCATCCTCTCTCATTTTCACCGTATTTTTCCGCCTTCCTTTCCTCCATTTCCTTTTTCTTAACTCTCCCCATTTTCGTCGATAAATTTTTTAGTTTATCTCCTCTTCTTATTGATCTCTATTTTACCCTTCCTGATTTTCTTCGTTTCTCATTCCTTTCCCCTTTTGCAGTCCTCACCCTACCTTTCTTCTACTCCTTTTTTCATCTCTTTTTTCTTACACTTTTCTATTTCGTCCTTTTTCCTCCTCCTATCCCTCACCCTCACTTTTCCACCCTCTCTTTATCCTTCTTTCCATCTCCTTCTCTTGCTGCCCTTCTCTCGTCTCCTTTTTCCCTCCCCAAGCGTGTTTACTCCACGAACAGTTGGCTCCGGCCTTGATATCCGTCGTCTACGACGAAAAGCAAACTCATCACGATCGTCGTGCATGCAATCTCCCGGAAAGCGAACCTCCTGGCAACTCGTGGAATTGACTGTAAGACGCAAATTGTGTTGACTCGTGGAAAAACTTGATAACACCGAGAAACTCTATCCATGAGTATCAACACCATGGGTAAAATCAACCCTTGGGTCATGTAAATAACTGGAGAACAACGACTGACCGACGATGAAATTATTCCTCAACATTTCTCGAAGAGATACCATCGAATCTCATCTTGATATCTGACGATACACCAAGATGCAAATTGTGCAAACTCATTTAGAAAGTTTGAGATGCTCAGGAACTAGAACTTGAGTATATCTACAGGAACAATAATATCAATTAAGAGGGGTAAATCAAGCGAGAACTATGATTAATTGAAGATGAAGTTAATAGCAACAGCAGTATCAATTACGTGGTATAATTCAAGTAAGAATAATCAATGAAGAATGAAATTATTCTCAATGTTTTGCAAAATCATTCTCTCTTTTGCTCGATATTCGCATATTAAGTAGACAAGATGCAAACTGCATCGTTCTATGGACAAACTTCATCACGTTTAAGAACCGTGACCCACGATATTCAGCTACACCATTGATGTAAAGGTGTAAATAATGCAAAACAATGACTAGCCAAGGATAAAATTATTCGCGAACGTTTCACGGAAAGATTCCACCGAGTTTTTCTCACTGCTCAATAATAATGTAGTAAGATGCAAATTGCATCGACTAGCGGAAAAAGTTTGCCCGTAGCAAAACCTGCAACAATAATATCGTTCCCGTAACGAGAAAACAATGTGATCGAGCGAATACGAAAGTACGACAAACCGCGTTACATTTTCCTCCAATATTCCGATATCGATCTCTGTAGATTTGTATTCGATAACGGGTATGCACGGTAGAAGACGGGAAATTGCGTCGATTCTATGGAGAAAGCATTCGTCCGAGAATAACGACGGTAAACAACCGAGAGGAAGGTATATAAATAATCAGAAAACAATGGTACTGATCGAGAACGAAATTATTCCGTCTGTAACAATTGGCATTGATAAGTTCAACGTTTTCCAGCGACAATTTCATTACGATATTATATATCTTTTTTTTTTCTCTCTTCCTACACCGAGCAACTCCATACATTTGCGCAACATATTCTACGTTTTTCATTAAAATAACGTTAATTCAGAGAAAGAGAGAGATAGAGAAAGATACAAAGAGAGAGGCCCAACGTGTCGGGGCACGCGATGCTGCCGATCGTCCGAAATCCACAACGAGATAAATCCCGACTTCCGGTGTTAAGAACGAAATTATTCCGTCTGTAACAATTGGCATTGACAAGTTCAACGTTTTCCAGCGAGAATTTCATTACGATATTATATATCTTTTTTTTTCTCTCTTCCTACACCGAGCAACTCCATACATTTGCGCATCATATTCTACGTTTTTCATTAAAATAACGTTAATTCAGAGAAAGTGAGAGATAGAGAAAAATACAAAGAGAGAGGCCCAACGTGTCGGGGCACGCGATGCTGCCGATCGTCCGAAATCCACAACGAGATAAATCCCGACTGCTCCGGTATTAAAATCCATCCCCGTACTCTGCGAGATGATTCATTGAATCAACGCACGTGCGATCGGCTGTAACGTCGGATATTTATATTTTATAAATCGATGGCACAGAGGCGCGACCTCCTCTCCTACCTATGAAATATTTCATTTTCACCGGGGGCCCGCGCGCCTCTTGCATCCCCTTTCGCGTCTAAATACCTTCGTCCATCGTGACATTACTCACACGAACGATTCCGTTCGCGAGCAAACAATAAATCTGATAATCGCCGCTGCAAGCATGGACATTTGTGTGTATCGTGGCGTATACGAGCAACCGTGACACGTGGACAGCCGTGTTACCGGGGAAATACGAGACAATTCTCCTACCTGCCGGATGAATCGTAAATGATGTTTGATGGAGGTGATGTCTGCAGTTGCTTGAGATGGGTTTCAGGGGTGGTATGTTTAAACTTTATAACTTGGCTGCCACTTTTTCCGATGTATTCATCAGAATTTTGTAAGATGGTAATGACAAGTACGCGTTAGTAATTATATTATAGTTGCAAAGTAAGACTAATTTATACATTATGGAGCTTCTTTGATACCAACCATAATTACCCTGCTTAACTGCGGAGGCAGAGCATCTGCCATTTTGTAAAGTTTGCCGCGTTCGGTTGGCGATTCGCGAGAACTTTAATTTTGTAGCCGATGGTGTCCCATTTTAGGGAGGCCCTCGACGACGGGTCATGGTGGCTCAGGAAGCGGTGCAGGGTTCACTTTGAATTTCCGTCTTTCAACTTCTGGTGGTCGTAGCGGGATAATTTCTTTTGCCGTTTTAATCGGGAAAGAGTGCAGTTTATCGTGCTTGTATGTACAATTTTGCATCTTTACTTGTTTAATCGCGAGAGTCTTTTTTTCTCCTCGAGATCGTTGCAGAAGCATTCTATTGTATATACGTAGTTTGAAAGCCTGGACTCTAAGGAAGATGTGGAAAAAAGTTTCATCACGATCGGGCGAGAAACAACTGAAATATTTCATTTAGAAGCCTATAGTGTCTCATTTTTGGTAGGCCCTGGGTGAGTGGCCATGTCGGCCCGAGGAGCGACCTGCTACACTTTTAAATTTCCAACCATGGAGGCCATGATAGATTAAAAATATAAATTACTTCCAATTTTATACTGATTAAGCAGTAATTTGTAAAAGAATCATCAGAGGTGATGAGGAATAAGTCATGATAATTCAAGGGCAAAAAAGGCGGTTTTTTGAAGTATCTAGACTAGATGAAGTATCTAGATGCAGTATCCTTAGTGTTTCTGAGGGTGCTGCACTTTCTAACATATGTTCCATTGTCCGACAGGATAAATAATCCATATCGGAGTTACTTTTGACGTACGTCCTTACATATACACGCCCAGGGGATAAAGTTTTATTCCCTTTCTTTTGTTTTGCCTCGCGGTTGGTGGTAATGCTGGAGGTACAGTTCCCTGTGCTCCATAGGGTGAATCGGTCCAACAGTAAGGGGAAACTAAGGATAGGTTCACTGTATACGGTTCTGCTTCAGCTTGTATCGCTATTACTGCAACAAAGTGAACACTGTGGAGAGGGGAACTGGTATTCTAGCTTCTTAGGGCACGTGCACGAGTACAGTAGATTCGATAAATGTCGTGACAAAGAGATAAATGGAGAGTCAGCCTCTTCCACCCTATTTTCTTTGCTTTGCATTCATTTTGGCTTTAACTGCTATCGCCATTTCGCCCAGGATCTACTGCTCTTAGTGAGCTTTGAATCATTAAGACTAATATATATTTAATACTAATATAGGAACAATTTCCAAGGGATGGAGGGTGAGGAGGAGGATTTTAAAAGTCCCACTGTCGCCTTACTCGCGATAGTCTCTTTACTATCATGATCATTTCACCTTGGATCTATTGTTTTAGACGCATCCTAAACCACCAATGCTATAATCAATAATAAATTAAAACAAATTACTTAGAGTTAATGAAGGAAGATATAATCAGGCTCACTGATAGCAAGTCCGGGATCTTCATCTTGCCTGCCATAGTCCCCTTACTACTATGATCATTTCACTTAAGAATTACCGTTTTACCTAGATTTCAAGCCACCAAACTTATAATATTGTCAATAATAAACTAAAACAAATTTCTCAGAGGCGGGGGAACATTTTACCTCTGGTCCATTGATGGCGAATTCGATACTTTTTCGTTGCCCCCCGTAGCTCAGCATATGTTCCTACTTCATACCGCCACTGGTACCCTAGGTACCTGACGGTAAAAGTTACCACATGAAACCCCATGGAACCCCATCGCTCAACCGGAAAAGACCGCAGTCACCAATAGCGGTTCTGAAGAGTTCACGGATTTAAATGTATCCAGCAGCGTAGGGTCTTCCTTTTTTCAGCTTCTTTTTTCCCTATCGCTTCGACCGATCGGAATCGGCATTAAGTGCACGTAGACACGCGTGCAAACATCGCGGTTCATTAAATTAATCCGAACACGGAGCGACGTATAAACGTCGAACGTGCGAGTCCACGGCGACGTGCCGCGTCGTCGTAATTTCTCTCGGACGTTCCGGCGATTTCGAATCGTGCAGCGAATAACCATCGATTTGCGATATATATCAAAATGCCACAATTTTCGAATAAAACACTCAACACAAAGTGATACCCGCTTGCGATCTCTACGCTCGAGCGAGAATCGTGCATCGTACGAAATCGTGGAAGAGCAGAAGGGAGATAACACTTTTGCAAAATGAATCTTGGAATTGCTGGTTGGTAGCTGAGTTATAGAAATCTTCTTTCGGATGGTTCGGTACATTTGTGCGGGTTAAAAAAAAAGTCGACGTTTGGTGACGCAGCGGAGCAATAAGTGCGATTATTTTCTCATCGAAGGGGTCGTTTCTCTTTCGCGTGTTTGATATTACGGCAGTGTTGCTCCTAATGCGAGATCAATTGCGGGGGAAGAGGCTGAAAGCGACGGACGGCAATTCTTTGGGACTACGGCTGACACCTACTTTCGTATTTCTTTCGCTCTTTTTACTATCGTTTCCGTAATATCGACGTTGACTTTTTACGGAAGAGTATGATTATAGAGAAGAGTACTATTCTCGCAAAATTTGGTAGAACATCAGGTCTCTTTTTGCGTATATTTCAAACCAAGATGGTGCTCTAACATTTTACTGACTCTCTTTCAACTTATTACAATCTATAATATTAATTTCCTTTAGATAATTAAATTTCAGGACCATATATTAGCACGAAATGTAAAAAATTTAAAAACAGTCCATTTCTTGTGTATGATTTACCCCGTCAGGAAATACCTTCGTCGTGGATTCGTGTCGTTTTTATTTTACTAATATATATATCTCTCAAAATTAAGATCCTCCCCAAATATTCTATAGACCTTTTTTTACTTCTTGATAGCTGAAAGTACGAATTTTCTTTAAATAAGTAAATTTTAGGATAATATATTGCTAAGAAGTATAGAAAATTTCAGGAGAGCCCGTTTCTCTCTTCAGATTTGGCGCGTGAAGTCCCTTCGCCGTGGATCCGTGCCATTTGGTGAAATCTGGAAAACCATGGTAGAAAATATTCGCCAAGGAGAAGTACGGTATTGGTCCTAAGGCAAAATCGTTGGCAGGAAATGTGTGAGCCCGGAGGTGGCTTCTCCTTCGCGTTTTGGACGATCCGTGCTCGTCTCGAGACTTCGAAAGGCTCTCGAGAAACTCCCCCTGGGGCAACGAACTCGAGAACTCTCGGATACCCCTCGAGAAGAATCGATATCTCGATGGATTCGGCGATCTATCGGGAATGGGCCGTAGAATTTCGCGACACATATTTCTCGAGACGCTTCCGGGCGAATACGCGAATCTGTCTAACCCTTGATAGCGTTATCCGATAGCTTAATAACGCTGACTCGTCGGAACGTCTTGCGAAGGTGAATTTGCAGGTGGAAATTTCCGTATATTACAGTCTCGGTAAACGCCTTTGAAAATTATGGATATCGGAGTAAAAAAGAAATAAGAACTGATTTTCACCAGGAATCTTTTACATCCTTGCCATTTATTGTGCTAATCCTACACGTTGTAGTCTCACAAGGAGACATTACGACCGTGGACATGGGGATTTTAATGAGCTTCATATTAGGTGAAAGTACATCGAAAAATATTTGTGTCATGTCCGGGCGTTTTTGTGAATGGGCCCTCAATTTTGAGAAATCGCATTTTGAAAAACGCAATTTTTCTGTAATAAGTGATATACTCTTAAAGAGAACGGGTCTATCGAATAAGTGCGATGGCTCGGCGGATGCGTGCTTGGCTCATACTTTTGCACTCCGCCGCGCTTCAGGTTCGAATCCTGCCTGATGAGTAATTTTTTTTTTTTTTTTTTCTTTTCTGCAATATTTCAATCCTCCTAAATATCATTTAATTGAAAATTTTTATATCGATAATATATTATAACTTTTAAAAAATGTTTACTACAAAATTACATTTCTTGGATGCAAGCAAATAAAAGGGCAACTGTTTTATTACCTGGTTCGCTATTCGTCACAACGAATATATTTACCGTTACGGTACTTGTGTTTTATTACTTTACCGTAAACTTTTTGTAACTTTTCAAGTGTTCGGTAAATATTTCAAAAGCATTCTTTCACAATTTTAACGTGATCATTAGTTTCCTTGAAACTACCGAAGTGAAAGGAAGCGTTATCCAGTCAAAGAATTTCTTTTGACTATCATAGTGTTATTTACATTGAACATTATTTAATCTTTCTGTAAAAATGCATTAGCACATAATCAATTATGTGCACCTGTTTTTGAAGACATGTTGAAATATGCTTGGTTTGCTTCAAAATTACTTTCAACTAGAAAAGTTTTTATGAACGTAAACCAAGCATGTTTTCCGTCTGAAATTTCTAGATCCAAATGTTCTTGTTCGAAAGCAGCGTTTATAAAATGTTCCTGGTGCCGGAAATTTATATGTTTTGTGTGTTTTTATGAATAATTTCACCCTAACACTTGCGAAATCAGTAATTTAAATAGATAGATAAATATATTAGTTTTAATCTTTTCTGAAATCAGTTTTTTAAAGCGTTATCTACTTACAAAAAAAAAAAAAAATTACTCATCAGGCAGGATTTGAACCTGAAGCGCGGCGGAGTGCAAAAGTATGAGCCAAGCACGCATCCGCCGAGCCATCGCACTTATTCGATAGTCCCGTTCTCTTTAAGAGTATATCACTTATTACAGAAAAATTGCGTTTTTCAAAATGCGATTTCTCAAAATTGAGGGCCCATTCACAAAAACGCCCGGACATGACACAAATATTTTTCGATGTACTTTCACCTAATATGAAGCTCATTAAAATCCCCATGTCCACGGTCGTAATGTCTCCTTGTCAGCTGCAAATTTACTCTAAAAATTGAAGCTTGATAAAGTTACTAACCTCGACCACAGAAATTTTAAAAAATAAAAAGAAAACAATTTTAGATCACTCAAAATGTTGTAGGTACTTACTAGAAAAAAGAATTTTAAAGTACAATACCATTGCGCAATTGATTATTTCACACAAAGAACAATATAGCGACAATTTGAAGACCACAATTTACAAAAAAGAACGTGAAACTTATAATAAATAAAAAAGTTATTCAATATTTAATTGATCTATTGATTTTTAGGATTAATTGGTTGATTGAATTTTCAATAATTTCTCGAATTCTTTAAACTTCTGCTGCTTCTCAATATAAAAATATGAAAAATCCAAGATAAAGGGATGGTTTTCCCCTAAATATTCTCGACGCGATGCTTTTACTTCCTTTATCCGAACGGAAGTAGTAATATGGAGCGGGCGTACGATCGAATTACCCGAGCAATCGGTGGTTTTCCCTCCTCGCGGAAGCAGAATTTGCAACGGACGTGAGAACGATAAGGAATGTCCAGTAACCCAGAGGGTAAGTCGGTAGAGGGTCTTTGGTATGCGGGGTACGTTGGCACGATTATCTATGAGTCGATAACTTACTTGCCGAATTTCTGGTCAACCCGACCTAAATGGTCCTCTACCGAGCTCGCGCCTTACAAACTCATCCAATTACTAACGTTATTATTGTCACGTTCATTCATGCGTACTAATAGGAGCTTATCGATTGCGAACCTATCTAATAACGCCCTCGAGCTATGTCTTTTTCTCCAAATGGTACTCCTCATTTTCCCGTATTACCGCGATTTATGTTTCCGCATGCCGATTCCGTGTCGAACGAATACTCCATTGATCTGCATAAATGAATTGCAAATCTTAATTGAGAAATCGACGAGATTCTATGTGCCATTTTCAGTCAGCTATGGCGAGGGTTGGTTGAAGATAAGATGTCCTGGGTAGGCTGAAGAAATTCAGTATGGGGTGAGAAAAAGTAGCGGGAGAGGGAAGTTATGGTGTATAAGGAGATATATCTTTTTTTATTGTTTATATGTAATAGGTAAAATGAAAGAAAAGCCAAGAACAGAACGGAATTAGTTATATCATTCTTTTATTTCACATATCTGGTGGAATTCCTATCTCGTTCTTCCTTCCATCGAATGGAGAAACTATCGGATATACGTGTAGTTTGGTTATTACATGGTTCAATGGCTCGAAGGTACGAATAAATCTATGAGAAGGAAAGTGCGCTAAAGAATAATCGAGAAGACAGTGTAACTATGAAGAAATCAGTGGCAGTTATTTTACAGGGATGCCTTAAATTTATCCAATAATATAAAAATTCGTACCGTAAAAGTTAAGGTAAATTTACAATATAGAACCAATGGCGTATTTTAATTTCCAGGTTAAATAAATTCAGTTCCTATTAACTTCACCGCCGGTACAGACTTATTTAAATATAATAAAATGGAATTACGGTACCGATACGAAAAAAATTATTAAATAGAAATTAATTCTTCCAATATTTCGATCTTACCAATATTACTATACAAAAATACCCCAAAACTTAATCAACTGCCAAAAAGAATACATCCACCACCAAGTACCATTTCAAGCATACATCAATAAATCAAATCAATCTAATCACTGACTCTTCATCCATCTAAAACAGTACATCCAAATTCAAACACTCCAAGTAATTAAATCCAAAAAGTACAAACCAACAACTAGAAATCATAAAAACACAAATTCCACCCCTTATAATATCAGTGACATCACCGTTCTCCGTTCCTTCAACGAAAAAACACTTCTAATTCCACTGTACAAAAATACCGAAAACTCAATTAAAATCCAGTAAAAAAAAATACATCCAAATATAATTTCAAGTATACATCAATAAATCAAATCAATCTAACCACAGATTCTTCACCCACCTAAAACAGTACATCTCAAATCGAAAACTCCTAGTAATTAAATCCAAAAAGTATAAAACAACAGCTAGGAATCTTAAGAACGTAAATTCCACCCCCTATATCAGTGATATCACCGTTTTCCATTTCTTCAACGAAACCACTCTTCTGAATCACCGTCAGGCGAGAAGATTGAAAAAAAAGGTCAACCCGTCTGGCAAACGGATAATAAATGAATAGCAGAGGTAAAAAAAGTGTTATTCCACGCGGACTGTAATAGAGCGGAGGGATAAGAAAGTAGCGAGCCGAGAGGAGTTACCGAGAAAAGAGGATCAAATCGTGGGGGTGGAAAGGGAAGCGAGAAACGCGCGGTGCATCCGATGCATACGCGGCTCTCGAGTGAATCGCTGGCTGGGTATTGTTTCGTGCTGGTGCGCGCGTGCTGCTACGAAGAGTGGCATTTTCCCAATATCGAAGTGGCTGATACGACCGAGTCGAAGCGAGAATGAGTAACCTCTTCCACTCGATGCATTGTATGCTCATAGAACGCCAGAGCTTATTATTACCTAATGATCCGCATTATTGTTCTCATCGATGATATCGAGAGTGCGATTGTGATCGGTGTCTTTCTCTTATCGATTGCTCTTTGTTGCTTTACCATTTTGTCTTTGATTATTGAGTTAATTTGATCCGGAAAGGGGACGTCTGCAACCGCGGACCGTAGGATTTCAATGCCTTTTTAATAGTTAATTGTTTGATCGATTCTGTTAAACAGGTATTCGAGGGTTTATTTGAACAGGGCTCTGGGGTACTTGAAGTTTGAAGTTGTAGCAGAACGAGATAAAGGGTACCATTATCCTCATTATTAGTTCCATCCTTGTTATTGGCTTTGTTCTGTTTATCATAACAGGAGAGTATGGTTTTCATGCGTATTAATTATTCAACTTATCGGTAATTCCTCTTGGACGGAATGCTTAATGAACTAGACTATAGGTTTAAATGGTGTGCATAATTTCTAAGTTGAAATCTTCCAATACGTGGAACATAGCCATTCAACAACGTAGAAGTAAAATCTTCCTACGATTCTCAACTTATTCTTCTCCACTTCTTAATCACATTGTTAACCCTTTCGAAACTACCGGTGACTATAGCAACCTGATATAATTTCACTCGAAGAATTAATTACTACGTCATATTTTGTAATTGGATATTTTTTAAATACCATCCCGAGTCGAATATTTCAGCCCAAAATCCTCCTAAATTACCAAATAACTTAGGATATTTAGGCTGAATATGGAAAAATATGTTACATATAAAGGAATGCAAATTTTAATTCCACAATCGCCCTAAACTTATTCATTTTTGCCAGGTTTGCCTAGTTTAGGATCAATTTAGGCTTCATACAGCCCAAAATAATCCTCAGCATTCTTATTTAGAAAATTAATCTAATCCCAATATTAAGCCATACATTCTATAATGAGGAGTTTTAGAATTGGATTGGAATTGGAGTGATTTTAGGAGATTTAGAATTTATATGGAATAAAATGATAATTTAATTCCTACTTGCTCCTGAAAGCCCTATTTTTAGAATATGAGTCGACAGACTTGGAACTTCTGAAATATTTTTAGGAGATGTCAGATTAAATTGGAATAAAAATTTTACCTGATCAGTCCATATAACTCCTAAAAATCATATTTACAGGACTTTGAGGCGCGTAGACACACTAGTTGAGGATTTTGAGGTTCAAAATGGTATACATAATTAAGCGGCAAATGAGAAATCAAAAGAATCTAGGATTTGAAGTTTCTTTTTAGGCTGGACTTTTCGACTCGGGATACGTTGTTATGATGTATTATATGCTTTCCAACTTTGATAAAGAATTAATTATTTATATTACGTCACTAGCCACTAAAATTATTAGTTACTAGTCCATCAGCTGGGATTGTTTCTTATCGCGTTACCATACTCGCGGAGAACTACCCCATAGCGCAGGTTTAAGTTCTCCAATTCCCTCTTAAGTTTCCTCAGCATCGAATCACGCACAACAACAATTTTTCACTCGTTAAATAACGTTTCAATTTTCCAGCCAATGAGACAATTAACGCGACTGGAAATAGTCGTGTGGCCAAGATTCTTGAAAGTAGTGCAGCTCGTAACGCGACGCACGTTTGAGGAAGTTCACCGATTGGTATTCGACGTTAAACTGTTTTACTTTGTTTCAGGCATAACACAGTTGAATTTATACTCGTAAGTAGCTTAGCTCTGTTTACGGTTCCGATTCAACTTTCCTCCCCTCTTGGCATCAGCGAGTACTTACCAGGAATACGTGCGCATATAATAGCATTGCTCGAATTCAAACTATTTCGCTCCACAATCGAAATTCAGCCGGAAATTTCGCTCGAACCTTCCAACAGCCTCGAAACGGAGAGACGGACGTAACTGCAATCTCGTGTTTCGCCGGCTCGTTTCGCGTCGATTTTGATTACAGGAATAATTTCAAGTTCAACGCTTTCGATGTGCCTCCTCTGGAAGTTTACTTTGTGCTGGAACATGCGTATGATGTGGAGGAAAATTGTTGTTTTTCCATATATCTGCCTTAATTGCTACGGTTAGTTTGCCTTTGTGGACTTTGGACAATTGAGGCTATCATATGTTAAATAATAAGTTTAGAAAAGTCTCTCTGAAGTGATGATAATTTGAACTCATTGTTAGATTTACAAATTGGAAAATAGCACTTGGGAGAAAAGTTGTATGTATATTTGTTTGGAAATTAATAATTTGGGAAATATGTTAGTGCACGTTTTATCGTTCACAGTGTTTAAATATTTTGATAGATATTTTTAGAATCATACCGTTCTGTAACCATTTTTTGATGTTACGTATAACATAAAAGGAGATAATTGTGTTATAAACAAACATTAACGTTTAATCTTGTATAAACTCGTAAATAGTGCAAGAGTTTCAGGAGGATTAGACTGGGAATTTTGCAAATTACATGTAGTTTATCATAATATAATGGTTTTGTAACTAGGTATTAATACATAATCCTGTAGTAAATTCAAAAAAGAACGTTGCATCGTTCCAGTTCGTTCTAAATAATCTTCCTCTCAGCTAACCGACACTGATTTTATTTTCACAATTTTGATTTCCAGGTTATCCAGATTATAACGTTGTATATTACGTGGAAAAATCCCAGAGGTGACGATGGAATTCGATCTCGAGTTTCCAATGTAGAAGGCGATCTTTAACCCCACGCCTACGTCTCGATATTCAATATTACGATAACACATTCTTGTGGAACGAATATCGAATGTTATTTAACACTGCAGTACGTCTAGACATTTTTACATTTTATATTTTTCAATCTTTTTCGTATTTCCGTAAGACTTCAACAAAACGTCGAGTATAAATCCACATTTTTCCTAGTCGATACCACATATTTACATATCTTAACACTCTGCAGAATCATGTAACTTTAAGATAACATAAAACACAGCTTTACTTTCAGCCTGTAAAATCATATTTTAAACTGTACAAATTATTACAGCTAAATCCTTGAAAATCATAGACATTCTTTGTAATTAGATGCTTAGAAATCAAATCAAATTTTGTAATATTTTTAAGTGTACTATTATCTAATTTTAAGCACAGAAAAAATCGCATTGCAGAGGGTTAATCCATCTTTAACGACTAAAAAAATAAAATTAGCTAATATTTTAGGAAAGAATCACTGTAAATCCTCAAAAAGTCCATGACTCCATTAAGTCATTCGTACAAATTACAGTGCTTCATTGAATCAAGAAACAACTTCATTCAATCTTCCAATTTTCCGTCATTTCATTCGTCCTTTCTCTTAGCACACAAAATTTGACAATTTATTAAGACAGAGCAAATACCACGCTCCTCACCGGCGCAAACTTCCCGCAATGCGACTGTTATTATTCCAACGGAATTGTAGCAGTTTAGAAACATTATTACTATTCGAAGTACAAAGCAAGCAGAGGTATCTCGAGTGCCTTAACGAAGGTACACGCGCACAGGTACATATATACCTAAGCCCAACTGTATACAATGCAAACACCGATAGTTGACACCTGCCGGCTTATTCCAGTTCTATTTCCACCTTAAAAAAACCTTTTTTGTAGGCACATGAAAAGAAAAGAATGTGAAACTCTCATCTTCTTAGCTTCCGCAACCATAGAACACCATAGAGTATCTCAACAGGTGCGCATAAGTCGACAAAGAATTCTATGTTTCAGTTCGTGGTTCTCTATCTTCATCTCGATGTACGATTTTTCCGGAAATAAATCTTGCACCATTGTTACAGTCATTTTTCAACATTTTTACCCTGGTTTGATGCTTTTGAGAGGAAACTTTAACACTAAAACTACCGACGTTATATCTACTAAAATTTAAATTTATTGAACAAGCTTTTATTGGAAAAAGATAAATCAAGAGGTGAAAGGATTAGTTAATTAACTAATTTAGGCTTTATATGGGAGAAGTAGCATTTTTACTTCACGGTTCCCCTATCAATTTAGGTAGTTTTTTGAAAAAATTGTGAACCGGTCATTATAACCGCATTGGTAGGTTTACTGTTAAGAATGTTCTCTACCATTTTGTTTCTCGTGCTTGGAAGACTGTGAGAATGCAAATTTTCTATGGTTGAGTAGATGTAAAATTCCTGCGGTGAATAACATCGTGGCAATGAAACGAATATATTTATCCAAGCATTTTTCCAGTCGAAAATTTCACGTCTGATTATTTTCACGTTATAAATGAAGCACTTTTGAGCAAGAGTCAAATTGACGGGTTCCTACTTCTTTAAATATGTTTTTCAAATTTACAGAGAAGCAGTAGGTATAGAAGATATTTCACGCGTATTCTATAATACACAAATTACTTAACTGATCGTATTTTTTGCCGATTGATCAACCTTTTTCAAAGTATTTATTTAATGTATTTAGATATACCAGATTTAGTAGCCGCAAGTCTAGTATTAAAAAAAATTTTGTTTATATGAGATGAATTTTAGGTATCTTTTTTAATAGAGAATAATTTTGCATTATTCAGAGAATTTGTTTTTCACGTTCCAGTAGTGAGTAATCGATCAGGAGGAAAAACGTAAACTCGATTCCTGGCAACGGTAGATTGAAAGGTCCTTTTAGCATATCTCGGATAGGGTTTCCGCTTGCCAAGTATTCCCTATCTTCGATTTATCCCCCGTCGACCCTTCCTCGATGTGTTTCATATCTGTTTATTCAACGTCCGACCATTTTTACAACGGTATCCCTCTTCCCACGAATAAGGGACCCGTATTATCAGGCGGTCTCCTTCAAAATCGTCAAGGGTATACATTTTCAGAAGCTAAAGGGTGGCTTCTTTGCGAATCGGTTTACCGACCTGCATATTTTCCATGTCTTCCTATATCGCCAATCTATCGTCACGCTACAAACTTTCCGCTTCGTTTAACTCACGTAAAACAATTTTTCCCCATAAATTCAAAATACCGTATCACGGAACAATAAAATTGGCACAATTTGAAAAATTATTAATAACAATACAATTTGAATTTCACTACATATATGCTTGTATTTTATTATACCTCTTTTCATCAGCATTTTAAATATTCACGCTCATAAAATCCACGTTTTGTATTTTTCATTAAACCAAGCGTATTTCGATACTTTTCAGCGAGCATCAGTCGAACATCCCCGATTTCGCGAGTCCCCGCACAACGAGGACATAAATTACCATTATTCAGAATACATAATTCTGAAATCTACTTCGCTCCGATTATTCCTCCTGATATTCTTTTCATCCCCGTCGAAGCACATAGATACTTCGCCCCTCATGGGATAAAACTAACACAGTTAAAAGATTAACAACGGTAGGCTTTCGCGGCTAAATATTCCACGTTCGTTTAACGGAGTTTCTATCAGTGTTTATCCATCGATAGGAAAAGCAACGAGACTTACTTCCATTTCGTCGTATCTACTGTTCCAGGCCGAATAAACAACCGTGCTACCATTCGATCGTGAATTTCGTAGTTCACCCCCTTACCTTCTTTCCTTTCACCCTTTTCTCCCCGTCTTTTTTTCATTTTTCTTCTTCGTTTCTCCCTGGTAACCATTCAACCCTCTCTCGTAACAACTACGTGACTAAATATATTCTTTTCCATTCTCGAAAGTCGAGGAACGGTCAGAAGAAATGTCTCGTCCCAGTTCACGTACTACGAACGGCCGCGTATATTGGGGATCCGTTCGTGTTTAGTCGACTTCTGCGTCGACGTGCTTACACGAAGAATTACACGTTTCTCGTGAGAATTAAACTCGGCCACTGGGAGAAGCGCCAGCTTTTTGCACAGTCTACAAATGCCGATGTAAACTCGCGAAATTTCGTCCGCGCATTTCGCTGCCTGCCAAAGGGGTGGAATTTTTCACTCGAACGAGACATTGCATCGGAAGATATTATCTTGGAAGAAACAGCAAGGGGTACAGAATTTTAAGTGTAAAAGAATTTATTTAATTGATAATACATTGTTTTATATTAAGAAGATAAGAATACTTTACCCTTTAGATATATTTCTGTGGAATTACTTTGGCACTCTCAACCCCGATCACTATGGTGATTTAGATGGAGATCCGAAGTTTAGAGTATGTTGCAACCATCACAGTTACGGTATACATACATATCACATAGGGGAAATTCTGTAGAGCCAGTCAGAAAGGAAATTCCAATTTGGGCCCATTATTTGAGAGCCCTGGGCTCTGTCCCTTCGCCACCATAGTCCCGTATTACATTGATAACTGAATAGAAACTTTGAACAAGCGTTCCCTAAGTGTCGACTTGTCAATAAAGAATAATTACATCTCAAGAGACAATACCAACGTCATAGAAATTTCCAACGAAACGAATATCAAATTAATTCACATTCTATTTTCATATAAAAATAGAGAATCTTTTAAAATAAACCCCCCTTGATATTTTCAATAAAATGATTCGAAATTCCATGTTATTGACAGAGGGAGAATATTAAGAGAATCGATGTCATCATTTAATTAATTTTATAAAAATGCCGGCGTAATTTAAAGTACGGCCTTTTCGACGAAACGACGGGAAAAATTCTATGACAACAGAAACTACGAGCGACGACAAATATCCGCAGAGCTTTAATGCAACATTCGCCCACGCAAATCGGGTTTGCATTACTTTTTTTCCTGCGGAATAACAAGCTTTGTATGAATGCACATGTTACGTCCCGAACTATATTTTTATATCGGATTTTTCCATTCTCTTCTGTTTCATCTCAAATATTAAGTTTCATCTGCGTTCTAGCCAACATAATACCAAGAGCGTGATGGAATCGACGTGCGTAGCGCATTCCATCATATATCACTTAAAATAGGCAGTTAGAGACAACTGAACAGAGAAGAAGAATAAAGAGTTGCATTACCGGAATCAAAACTAAGCATAACGTGACCACGGAACGTGGCTACCACCTCCATCATGGGTCCACCCTTCGTGAGACCCAGGGCGAGATTAACTCGTCACTCTTGTCTGGAAAGTCGCGAGGTGCGTAGGCATGGAGTCCGGGGTGTCGTTAAGCCAAGTTATCCGCGAATAACTTCAATAGTTTGATACGCGGTAACGGACTTGATATCCTCGTTAACTTACAAAATCTCTTGGCTTTCAATCGTCAAGTCGCGTAGTGCGTGATTGTTAGCCCGCGAAACCGTAAGGAGAATCTTCGATTCCCAGTGAGAAATAGTTCGGTATCGATAAACAGTGCCGAAGGACTCAGCGTTTCGCGTGAGATCTTACATCAAAATTAAATTACCCCTTTAATAGTATCGTTTATCAAATGTCTGTATCGTATAATCTATAATTTTAATCCGTTAGTTATAAGTCAACGTGCGTTCATACCAAAGTGCAACTCCTAATTCGTCTTCTCTGTCTAGATTCGCAAACACTCAGCAGCATTTGTATTCCCAGCGATTGATACCAAAATTGTACTATTTATACCGGAACGAGTGCAAGCCCGCACGCTCCATTTATACACGTCTCGTAGAATTATAATTGTACAACCACCGGAAAACAGGGTGAGTTCCAGTTTTTACTAAGCTTAATATTGAATATTTTCACTGTCTATTTCACTGATTACGAGTCCTGAATCGAAACGTCAAAAGTAAGGATTAATTAATAATTTTGTAAATGGGAAATTCATTCGAACTACGTTTCGAATTAGTTTCACCACCCCTACATTGTCATTTTATAATTGAAAGGTCATAACTCCAAAGATTTTCTCTCTCTCTATTATTCTTTGATTTGTACAATTTCCTTTGCAGTTGAATAGACTTTATTTTACCAGTCAATTCTTTGTTCGAAAACAATATTATTTAAAATCCTTATTCCTTCAAGTTTCGACTTCAATAAACCTGTACGGGTTTCAACAGATCGGCCCATCCATCCTGTCCTCTCCTCAACATAGTCTGGGGAGAGCTACAAAATTTTCGTATTAGCTAGAACGCGCGGAATCTACCGTCCGTTGACACCCGCTCGACGGCGGACGGCACGCGGAAAATAAAGCGCCGCACGTAACACACATAACAAAAAATAGATATACAAAGCAAGAAATTTTCGTTACTCTCATCACGCAGCTGCAGAAAAAACTGCATAAAAGTTGAAATACCGATACGGAGGTGCGATGTATTATGATTTTTTAAATATTTCATTTCAGACATTGTAATAATTCACAGCGGAAAACAGAACATTTCGGCTCGCATCAAGCACAAAAAGTTTCACGCATCTGAAAATTACGGAAAAATATGGAAACAGAGGAGAAAAAGTCACGGAATTCAAAGACCACGAACATTAATCAAATTATCGTGATGTATAATTAGTATGAAGTGAAATTCTCGGTTTATCGAGTAATAAATCTCAAAAATAAAATTCCTATTACTTCTACAATATTTTTTTCACATAATGTATCACGTAAAAATGGAATCATAACTGTTAAGATTCAAAAGTCATTTAAAATCATAAATTCTAGCCATAGGAAACCATGCTAGTCAAAGGAGAAATTTAAAACGAAAAAAATCACCGTTCTTCATGACAAACGCATAAATCTTTTGCAAAATTTCGACCAGCTTGCCGCGATATTTCTGACTTCTCTCGTGAAACTGACATCGTCGGAGGGAACTTTCAAGTATTTTCTTCGTTATGGAGAGGAATCGAGCAGGAAAACTTTTGATATCGCGATGTTCCCTCGAGTTTCTGACCGATCGAAGGATGGTGAAGGGAAAAAAACGGTAAAGGATTCAGTTTGTACGCGGAGGATGTATGGTGTTCCGGAATCGATGAAAGTGACACTAACTCCTCGTACGTGCCCCGGTGAACATCCCTTATAAAGTGAGATTTATTCTTTGCCGACGGTTGTCCCTCGCGATGATTCACGTGACAACAATCCAAAGGAAGGACGAAACGAAATGCGAGAGAGAGATAGAAAAAGAGAGAGAAATAGAGAACGAGAGAGAGTACTATTTCTTACGGGTATTCGGAAAAGGGCGAGCAATAAAGATCCAGGGCTTCGCGTTTTATGAGAGCTCTGGCAAAAGAAAGATGGAACATTTCGATCAACGAGAAATCGACGATGTACGATCTTCGTTGATATTGCACTCTTTATTCTCGGTTAGCTTGATACGTGAACGAAATTATGAATACTTCGAGCTTTCTAAAATTAAATAATTTCAATCGTTAAGCAAAAACATATTGAGCTTTCATGCTGGAAAGCAAAACCAAGAAGAAGGAATTTCTGAATAGCTGAAAATTTTAACAGAAAAACATATCGAAGTATTTATAAAAGAAGTCAATATATTATATTTAATAATGAATACAAAGCTAATAACACCAAAAATGAATTTCACCCTCTCCAAAACCGTAAGCTTTCCGTTCGGTGACCATAGTCAAGCCCACACAATCCAAAAATCTCTCGAAAACGATCCTTCAACGGTACCAATAATTTCTGCACGCATCTAAAGCATACGCCATTAATTTTCAAACATGCTACATAAAGTTCGCACGATACCGTTTGCAATCTCTCGTGCAGGATGATTTGAATTTTCCTTACGTATCGTGAATGAACCGATAAGAAGGGGAAGAAATAAATGGCGGGGTTGGAAATGCACCGGCAGCGTTGGTCGCTGCTTGGAGAACTGGAAACTCTATTTTATGGTAAATAGACGTTGCTACGAGGGTCTGCCGCCTCCTTCGGCGACGAGGCGCGCAAGAGTCGGGGATCGAAGGTGAAGGAGGGCGAAAACCCGGAGGAAAGAGAGTTAAGAACGATATGGCGTACTCGGAGGCTCCCAGACGCCGAGAAGCGGACGGTTTTCTCCTTCGGTTTATCGGTTTCCGAAGGGGATGTGCACCCCTTTCCGGCCTTGCCAATATCGGTCGCGCATTATTGTCACCTTCCGGGATGCCCCTGCTTTCTGGTAGACGTGTATTTTACCTCATATTTCGCACTTGTAATTAACGTCGGAGAGTAATAATGGATTGTTCGGGCAAAGAATGAACTTGTTTTATCCCCTGTCTGGAGAACTATGAGGATATTTTGTGCTGTGGTTGCTAATGTCGTTGTTTTATACTAGCTTTTGCTGTTGTACTACTTTTTCTTTTATTTTTATGCTACTATATGTGGTTTTAGGTGGATTTTGAATCACCGAGGTTGTGATAAAGTAATAGTTTGGGAAATATCTTTCAAAGGTGATGGGGATGTACGATTTTTTCTGTGGTTGCCTTTGCAATCATTTAGAATTAAATTGGCAAAATAAAAATTTATCGGTGCATCTGATATACCATATAACTTAATATAATATTAATACTACAGAGATAATCTTATCGCGTTGCAAATAACTGATATTTTTAATTTCATAGGTTTTCAAATATATGAAAATTTCCTATTACATTGAGATGCACTGAATAAATATTTCAGGAAGAGAGGATTTAAGAGGCGAAAAAAATTATCGGTTAAGTCATTTAGGTTTAAAAAATTAGAATTTTTAGAAAATATTGGAAACAGGTAATTTTTACCTACTTGGTAGTTTTAGTGTTAAGATTATTTCTAGAATTTGGGATACGACATGAATAATCATTTGACTGATTTAAAAAGAAAGCTGAATCATTTGCGAATGTCCCAAGTAGGCGTTGTGAGAATAATACAGGAGGTTTATATATAAATAAAATTTCTCTGAGACAAAATTCGAGCTGGCTTGTTAGCTGTCTGCGCCTCTAACTCGCCCACACACCATAGCCTGAAAAAAAGTATGAGTGGTCGGATCGAAAGGTAAATGAAAAGTAATCAAATTTCACCGCAGTCGATGAAAGTAGAGTCGGTTCGTTTTGATGAAAAAAAAATCGACCGTACGAGTTCAAAAGGACCTGAAGTTATTAAATCAACCTTCTCGATTCAATGACATTCGACGATCGAAACACGAGTCTCGCTTTTCAATTCGCGATATCACTGGCAATTATGATTTTAATTCCTCACATATCGTTCAACGGTGTGCATTTACGAGGCAGTAAAAAATTCACCACAAACACGATGGATTTTGCAAGATTCGTGTCTATGAGATTAAAGTTGATTATTATTTACATGATTGTTGAATACCGTACTCGTTTCGAGCGTGTTAATCGGCAATATTTTATCACGAAATGGATATGTTTTCATTTGACAACCAATACATAGCATAAACAATTGTTTATAGAATTTTAATTTGTCGATGGTTCGCATCAACAGAGTCATCGTTAATTCGTGTAAACAATTTACGACGATAGACTGTAATCAACAGGAATGTTTTTCTCGTGTAAATTAAACAGGCAATTTGAACAGTACGCGTGTAAATAACATGAAGTTTTCATGTCACAGTTATGCGAGGAAAAATGAGAGGAAATTCTATCTCCCGGCAGGACAACTTCTCCGTTCTGCGAGACGGTAAATTGAACCACTGCGAAGAACGCATATGGGCCACCATAGAACGAAGCTCGTGTTGTCGGCTCTTATTTAGCGAACCTATGGCAACACGTGTTCACCGTAGACGCAAAGTAAGTCCATTTCTACCGTGCTCCTGCACGACTGAAAGAAATAAAAGAAGCTTTTCTTTGTGCAAATGGACTAACTTGTAAGAAGCTACTATAGACGTCTTTCTCTTCGTGAAAGATGAATGTAATGAGCTTAAAGTCAATGACTTTATGCTTAATACTTTACATTCTTTAAAAACATCCCGAGTCGTAAATTTCAGCCCAAAATCCTCCTAAATTACCAAATAACTTAGTATATTTAGGCTGAATATAGAAAAATATGTTACATATAAAAGAATGCAAATTTTAATTCCACAATCGTCCTAAACTTGTTCATTTTTGCCAGTTTTGCCTAGTTTAGGATCAATTTAGGCTTCATACAGCCCAAAATAATCCTCAGCATTCTTATTTAGAAAATTAATCTAAGCCCAATATTAAGCCATACATTCTATAACGAGGAGTTTTAGACCTGGATTGGAATTGGAGTGATTTTAGGAGATTTAGAATTTATATGGAATATAATGATAATTTAATTCCTACTTGCTCCTGAAAGCCCTATTTTTAGAATATGAGACGACAGACTTGGAACTTCTGAAATATTTTTAGGGGATGTCAAATTAAATTGGAATAAAAATTTTACCTGATCAGTCCATATAACTCCTAAAAATGATATTTACAGGACTTTGAAGCGCGTAGACACCCTAGTTGAGGATTTTGAGGTTCAAAATGGCATACATAATTAATCGGCAAATGAGAGATCAAATGAATCTAGGATTTGAAGTTTCTTTTTAGGCTGGACTTTTCGACTCGGGATTACAGACAGACAAACAATTTATGAATTTCAATTATAAATTATTTATATTATCAAATATCATGAATTTCCTGTCGAAATATTTTCACGGAATAAAAGTATGACATATGATCCAATCGCATGTGTGAAATTTCATTCAATTACATGCTTACAGGATAATTTAAATTCATGGAAATTTCAGGGTAATAGAACACGTATCGATTATTGTATATAATAAATGAGGCATAATATTTCCAAGTTAGCGTGCATCGTACCCGTAAAATTTTGAATACAAATGGTTACCATTAAACGGTTCGAGGTGCTTATTAACCCAATTGTCCTAACGAAACGAACGTCATTCAATCATCGTTCTCGCTATTATGAGAGTTACGATATCCTTCTCTGCGAGGCGGAAGATGAAATCCTTTGAAGGCATCTACAAAGCGTGAAGTTTCTCACGGAGAATTTCGATAGCTTTCCTTCTGACAGGTATATCGAAATATGGTACCTCGTCTTCCGTAACACGAGGCGGAAATCCTCTCGGTTGTGCGGATAAATCAGAGTGTCGGAGGACAATTAATTCTCCTTGTTCGGTGGACGGTTTTGTATTGAAACGTCGACGGAAAGTTTTAAGTAATTTCGTCGAATTTGAATCTATCCGGGGAGAAAAAATAGGAAGTGAGATTTTACAATGAAAGTACTGTGCGATTGATATTGTAATAAATGGGAGAGCGAAACGATTTGGAGTTTGAAACGGTAGGAGAAAAATAGTCGAAACCCAGTTGGCATCTGGAGCGCAAAGGGGTTAATATCAATCGTCCCGACCACTTTACGATCTAATTCACATTTATTAAACGTTCCATCGGTCGAATTAAATTTGTCAAGTTCCCTTCCAAAGCGTCGTAGAAACTCAGAAAAATCCTGTGGCAATGTAATCGAACAGGATAATGGCAATTAGTCGAGGTATTTCACGAAGGTCTTGAATCAATTTAAACTTTAAATTACAACTTTTGAAAATACAGTCTTCCGTTTCCTGATTAAATTTCCCAGGAAAAATTTAATACATTGGTGAAATAAATCTGCGAGATTGCAAAGCCAGACGGTAAGAAATATGATAGCAGCGAGGAAAGAAGTAGCCTAAAAGCAAATGACGTAATATCGGTAAAGTTATCTACGATTTCAGTCGCCGGAATCATCAACTAGCACGTCTCAGAAGTTGGAAGTTGGGGGTGGCAAGCGAGTATCGCAATCTGCTTAAAACTTTGGGAAAGCATAACGATAGGGTGGCATAACGGGGGTTGAACGAGCAACAAAGAGAAAAGAGGATGAAGAAGCAAGAAGAAAGGATCAAGCCAGTAAATGATAGAAAAAGACAGGTAAATATAGACCCCAAGACACAGAGGGTGAAAGAAAGAAAGACAGCATCAGTTACTCGGTGAATGGATGACAAAGAGAAAGAGCGAGAGAAACTCAGTTCCTTGGAACAACAGGGTGCAAGATAAAACTAGAAAAAGAGAGTGCGACACAGTAAAAGGAAGGAAATAATACGAAGAGAGAGAAAGAGAGAGAGAAAAACACAGAACAAGGACGAGAATGAACAAACGAGGAAAAAGCAACGGAATCGTAGCTTAGCGCCTGCTCCTGCAACTACGTGAAACGATCTTGGGAGTTCCGGATACACGTTAACGGGTATAACCGGCGCTGACGAGCGTCAGGGCGCGTTTAAGGATTAAAGTCGAGCTTATGAAAGCCACTCAGAAACTCGTTGGCTATGTGTGTACGTAGATTCGAGAGCAGATGTTCGTAATTGCTCCTCCCTCGCCCCTTCAACGCCACCGTCGGGATATAAGTGGAGCGCAACGCGTAAAGTCCTCCTGAGAAACCTCCAGGTTGTACGTCGACGGTTGCCCAACTACGTACATACATACCTACATATCTACCTACGTGTCCGCGAGTAGATATATTTTGTTAAGGGTTTATTCTCCCGTTTCCCCGTTAAACCCGTTCGAAGCTCCGAGTTGTAAACAATTGCTGTTAACACAAGACCAAGGAAGGATTCGAGAATGTGAGAGGAAACTACACTCGCCTCTGATACTAACAATTAATTTTCCATGATTTTATCGAGTACTGTTTCCAATAGTTAGAAACTTCATGGAGAATTAATCTCTATACGAAATTTCACCTGGTATTTGTTCCAAGTATCCTTCGATATCTGTTAATTAGCGTTATCATCGGACAAAAAATATCCACCATCGAAGAACTTCACGGAAGTAACTTCAATCGAGCGATGAAAGACCGTGAAACGAATAGGAAGCAGCGAAGGGTTAAGTTAAAGCGAGTAGAGCGAATCACTCTCTTTTGAACGGGTAATCGTCCATACACGAAGGACGCGGGGAAAGATTAATTACTGTAATTAACGTCGACAGAGGAGCACAATGATTCATCGCAACGGAGGTGCATCGACGCTCAAACGTTTGACGGTGCCGGTCGAGCATGATGGGGGATGAGAGCACCCGGTCTTTGTTCGACTTTTATTTCATTCCTCGACGATACGCCTTCGATTCATCGAGAAACGTCGCTCCAAGAATATTCTCGACGGTGTAAAAGAATAAACGAAATAAACATATAATGGAGCGAGAAATAAGCGAGAACAAGTGGCGCGTACGTGGCGCGAGTGCCATCGTGCGAAATCACCCCCAGGTTCACTGGGTAGCAAGCGAGATTTTTTGCACGAACCACGAACGCCTTGGTCCAAGCAAGAAGCGCAACGTTGCACGCGGCATCCGCACGATATTACGAAATCTGTGTGCGTCTGCTGCGAGCGTAGTGGCAAAAAAGGGCGCGGAGAAAACGTTTAAGGTATGGGGGTAGTAACGAGAGGAGAAGCGTCGTTAATTTCTACGTCGGCGGAACAAGGCGGCGAGATTTAGTGATATTTTTTCCAGCGTGCTTTTAGCGCTAGGCTACTCTACCCCCCTTTTACCACCCTCTCCTCTCACTAGACCCCATGCAACCCCCGCGATCCCCCGCGGCGCACCGCCGTCACCCTTGCACGGCTTCCACTCGTACTCGCGAATTACAAATGTTTATTGCACTGAGTGGGTTATAACGGGCACCCGGCAGGCGACTAACTAGGGAATTATGCGCCACGGCTCTTTTCGAAATCACCCCGACGTCCCGAACACGCCCCTTCTGCCACGGCAATATAACCAGGGGTGTGCCGCTCTTTCTTGATGGCTCGCGGGGAAATACGGTTGGTGGAGAACTCGTAGGAGAGGGATCCTCCGAGGATCTTTTCATAGTTGCACGACTAGTGCTTTCGGAAGGGTTCTATTTAGCTGGCAGCGTTGGATTGTACGTTTTCAAATGAATATTCACGATCGTACGACGCGATTTTACGATCGCCTGGTACTTTCGGTTTTTTATGCCTCTGACTTTGATTACTACGACTTCTATTTCCTAGACCTATGATTCCTTTTAATGAATTATCTTTAGAGGGGAATACAATTGATATTTTAAGTCGAGTGTCGAGTTAAGATCGTGTTTGCAATTGCAATTTCATTAATTAATTTAAGAGTATGGAGAATAATTTCCGTTTTAGACACGGTAGTTTCATAGAGTACGCGAATTCAGCGTGAAGCAAACCTCGTGGGTTTCATCGTGCAAAAACATTGCGACGGTGCGACGAAATTATTGCTTCTAATTGAGTTTGATTAAGACTCGATTAAATCGGATGAACGTGTAACTCGGTAAATTGTATTCATCGACGCGGACTTGTTTAAATGGTGGGTTGCAAAATTGCAAAACGATTCGCCATTCGATCGGTTAATTCAATCGTCCTGATTGACAGAGTCAATGAAAAGAGGTCACTTTCCGACAGATATTAACGAGGAGTGCAAAATCTTGTGACGGTCCGTCACGCAAAAATAAAGGGCGCACAGAGTCACAGAAGGTAAATCAGGGTCAGAAGACGTCAACCTTTAGGTTTTTTTTCTTCTCGCTGGCACATTTTACTGCGGCGCAGTATAATCTTACAGATTTTAAGTTTATAGCTTAAGCTTCTGTTCCATTACCCCAAGTAAGCGAACATTTTCCAGCGAAATTATTATCCATTAAACTACAATTATTTATGCGACGACGTACAAGCCCCGATAAAATCCCGTCCTTCTGGCACGCTTTTCATACCCCGTTTGGAATACCTCGCGTAAAATTACCGCAGGGAAAACGCATCGTCTTTCGTGGACATCGTCCTGGGGAAACTTTGGACGTCTACTTTAAAGAGGAATTAACGAACCTTCGGAGATAATGGTACAATATATTTGAAAATAACTCAGTTAAACAATCCAGAGTCCCATTGCAGTTTCTGCTGTCGCGAGGATCTAAGATTTCTGGGCGTAAGCAATGCTTAGAGTTTAAATTGGATCGTTCCCTTGCTGCGAATAGTTTCGTAAAGTCTGAAGTAGAAAGAGATTCTCCATTTTGTTTGAAGTAATTTAGTACCGTTGAAGAGTATCATTTGATTACCTAAATTTTTAAATTTCTCTAGATAATAATTCTACGTCCATAAAGTATCCGTAAGGATGAAAAGGGGTGAATTTTTCCTCTGTAATGTATCTTTTAGCTCTCAACTCTTATGGTTATTTTACTTGACACTTACAATTTTACATGAACACCAAATCGCCGAAGTTACAAAACATTAAATAATAATTAATTAAATAACATAGAAAACTTTGTACGCCACCGGTATTTGCTACTGTCATCATTTCTACTGAAGCGAAACTTTTTCTATTAGAATCACATCTTTATAAAGCAAAAATTTTAAAAATACTGATAATCTGAATCTTTTTAATGCCAATATTTCAATATTCAATATGTTCGAGAATTCATGATCATTCCAGCTTAAATGCGCCGAATTCAATGGCGCCGGTCAACGGTGACCCCCATGGCAGTCAACGTGTTAATTACTTATTACTGAAACGTAACTCAGAAGTCGCGGAAACTTGATGTCCAACCCACCAATTTGAAGTACCCATCATGACCTACACCGGGGTTAATATCTCAATTTTTTAACTTCCACGACTTTCAGCGTCCACTCGGCAATTTCTTTCCTCGTAATCCACGGCTGATCTTCGTGTTCCGGACTCTAGTGGACGATAAAAGTAACGACTACCGGCGCAGTAACCGAGCTGTAACGTCCTCGTACGGTAAAGAGATCCTCCTCAAGGGTAGCTCGTTTCTTTCTCCCCCTGCTAATTGATCCGTCGATGTTCTTGGAGAACGCGAAGTCTTCTCGACACAGAATGCTACTAACGGAGAGCCACCCCTGAAATTTCCTCGCGCCTCTGGCAAAGTTTACCCAGGATCTGTTCTCATGCGAGTTTCTTCGAGCAAGTCGGAGAAAGCTCACGGGGATATACGAGGGGGTGAAGAAAGAGAGAACGACAGAGGAGAGTCTTCTACGAACCGGAAACGCGAGAGAATAAAAGCCTCTTTCATTTCCTCGACACCTCGACGAGAGAAGGCCGGATGGTCGAATGTTCGCGCGTGAGAGAACAAAAGATCACGTAGATTCTATTAGTATGACGATTAGACTGTAGTCTTTGGACTATGCCTTTGTTTCGAAGGTCTCCAATTTAACGTTGAGCCGCCGTTGAATTGGAAAATTCGACCAGATGTTAAGAATGGGACGTGCTGCTACTCGGTTTCACTTTAAAACTGTCGGGGTTAAATTTATTATATTTAAATATATTAAATAAGTACTTTAGAAGAAGAGAAATTAACAGACGGAAAAGGAGATTAATTTAGTAATTTATGTTTTATGAGATGGACGTGGAATTTCTATTTTATGGGCCTTGTGTAAACTTGGAGAATTTTTATAAATAATTAAGGACTGGTTATTACGACTGCTACGATTCTAATGTTGAATTACGAATTTAGAGACGAATGAGATTTATAGTAGGTCTTTACGGTCACAGATTTATATAGTCATTAATCGTATGTAGATTAAATATTAACTCCTTCATGTCGAAATCTGGGAATAGCCGGTAAAAGCACGTTCTACCTACTCATTAAGAGAGGAAAGGTTTAATATACAGCGCTAGGAAATTTGAATGTATATGGTAAATTATCATCCCGTAAATTTCTAGTCCTTTCTAGAATTGTGCTTGAAATTTATTCTAGGTCTGCACTGGGATCGATACCGAAGGGTACAGTGTTAATAAATTTTCGTCTCCTCTATCGTAAAACAATTACGTTTTACTGAGTATCAAAATCACAATTATTTTTTAATCGTATCGCAAAAACAAAGGTTCCTTAGCAAGTAAGATTTCACAGGTCGTCAGTAAATCGGGAAAGTTAATTCCAGACGGTTCTCCCTTAACGCCGCTGCTCATGAAAGTAATTAATTGAATAGCATCTAACGCAAACTTTATAATCGCGCAGTTTCATAGTCTTGCAGAGTCGATTTGCCGCCTGTTAATTATAAAATACATCTTCTCCTCCGTGTGTTTCTCTCAGGTTATTGCTCCAAGGTCTTTTACCACCCTCTTCGTTAATGGAAACACATTTCCAAACGACGTAAACAGCGTCTGAAAAATTTCTTCGTTCACCGTAAACTCATTATAGTTGACTCTTGTAAATGAGGTGGGGAAGACACGAAGATTATCAATTAGTTAAACGTGCCAGATCATTCGCACGAGCGTGAACACGACCTCGAAGGTCTGTATTATCACCGAACAAGGGGAAATCTGGCCCTGTGTTTGGTCACGTGGCAAGAAAGTGTACATGGGGTGCGACTTTCGACCTTCGGAGAGCACGCGAGGTGAATATTTATCGCCTCGAGTAACCGGGACACTCCGTCGCTACGAATTATGTTGATTCACAGTCCTCAGGGATCTATTGGTGGGTTTAATTGAAATTATATATGTTATTTTGATGGTACAAGGGTGAATACAATGAGAAAGAAGGATGGTCGGCGTAACAGGGTAGAATGTTAGTGATTGCAGCAATGTATGCAGTTGGACACTCTGTGCCAACAATTTGTGTGCCTCGTAGGCTGTTGACTTATGCTGTATTTTAGTGCTAAATTATTTTTTATTGAAGATGGCAGTAATGGCATATTTAGAATTAAGCATTTTACAAATATTTCGTATTGTGATTGCTACAATGTAGGCAATTTTTAATTGGTGAGTGAGTACTCTCGATTAACAAGTTGTCTGCCACGTAGGGTGGTGATCTATGGTGTCTTTTAATATTCAATTCTTTTTGGTGAAGATAATAGTATTGATATGTTGAAAATTAAGCGTTTGACAAATATTTCGAATTGTGATTACGGCAATGTAAGCAATTTTTAATTTCTCAGTTCGATACTCTGTGTCAACAAGTTGTGTGCCACGTAGGGTGTTGACTTATGCTGTATTTTAGTGCTAAATTATTTTTTATTGAAGATGGCAGTAATGGCATATTTAGAATCAAGCATTTTACAAATATTTCGTATTGTGATTGCTACAATGTAGGCAATTTTTGATTGGGGAGTGAGTGTCGACTAACAAGTTGCCTGCCACGTAGGGTGGTGATCTATGGTGTCTTTCAATATTAAAATATTTTTTATTGAAGCTGACAGTATTGATATGTTTAAAATTAAGCGATTGACAAATATTTTGGATTATGATTGCGGCAATTTAAGCAATTTGTAATTTGTGAATCGAGTACTTTGGAGTAACAAGTTGTCTGCCACGTGGAATGATGGTCAATGCTGTATTTTGATATTAAATTATTTTCAATTGAAGATTGTGGCATTGTCATAGTTTGTACTAGGTGTTTGACAAAGGCGATGTAGGTGGTCAAACAATTATAACGAGATTGATAACATTCCAGAATTAAATACATGTACGATAAAATTTCATACGATTCACGTGGTACTTGATAAAGTCATAAAATTAAAAAGATTCTAAAGAACTATCCTGCTTCTTTTACATCTTAAAAGGCAGGACTTGATGGAAGGATTGTACGAAATTGGATTTTGTATGAAATTGCAAATTGTGAATTGAAATTGGAAATACGAAGATAGCCTGAGCTATAATAAATGCGATCGCGGAACCTTCGACCCACGGATAATGGTTTCGAGTTCGAATTTCCTTCGTATCCAGTCTCCAGAATGTTCCAGTGATACCTGTGCGGCAGTAATGATAACTTGAAACCCACCTAGGACCAGCTGATTGGCACAATAATAATAGTAATATAAAAAAAACTTCGGAATATAAAGATACCTAACATCCTTCCTCTCTGTAAAGTCAACTACCAAAGAAACTACACAAAAATGATTTCCCCCTTCCAGCAGAATATCACATTTGACATTTCAGTCATACAGGTTCGTTTAAATTTGATACATTAGAAAAACTGACGTTTAAAATGCAGAGTATGATCTTCATTTCAGTTTTACCATTATTTAACTGTAACAATTTACGGTACATGCACCCCGTTATTTAAGTGTACCCACTGTGCGACTAAAATATACATACATCATTCTCCACACCTAAAACACCAGTCGTGCAATCATCGCCCTAAAAGCTTTCCCATCCCCATAATTATAGAACATTCCCTATTTCTTTCATCAAGCCCAACAATCTTTTGACCATCCAACGTCCAAAAATTCTCCTCCTTCCCAGCATCCTTCCCGAATACCATGCAATCTCTCTCTTCGTGGGCCAAAGCTTGTCCCAAGTCGGCTCTACACCGTGGAGAACGTGATTCGCGTGCCAACGTTGCGGAATGTAGGATACAAACGCAGCACCATCGAAGAGAAAACCGGATAAACGAGGCGAACGCCGAAAGGACGTACCAAGAAGAAGGGACGAGATGTTGGAGAGAAATAAAGAGAGAAAGGGTGGTGGAAAAACGAAGGGAGAAATGTAAAGGAAAAACAGCAACCACCGAGGCGGAAGCGGGGACAAGATTGGTCGGTGGTGGGCGGTTTTCGGCGAGAAAATTGCACGTCCGCTTATGCTTTAGGATGCTACGTGCGTGAATTCGCGGTCGGCTCTGCCCTTGCACCCCCTCGAGTGCAACAAGATGCCCTCCGTTTGGATACGCCAGCGATTTTACAACGCAATCCGAGCCATTTTACGCTTTCATACGTACCAACACACACTCCAGCATCACCGCGTATTACATATGCATAGTTTCATAAATTTGCGCGCGGTACCGCTTCCGTATCCTCTACTCTTTCCCTGGCACCGTGAAATTTTCAGGATATTCTACCGTTCAAATCGTTTTTAATATTCCAGGAAAGGAAGCGAGAACACATCCGGATCTATCGTTGAAAGCTTCCGCAATTGCGAGTGTCGATTACCAGCCATGGTTAATGTTGGATGCGATTAACGTTCTGCGATTTCTGCGACCTCTTTTGATCGAGCTTCGCTCGATGTGCCGGTTGCGAGTTTTCACGTTGTAAGATATTAATTTGAAAAGATTCTTGGTTTGGTAAGATTGCAGAGTTAATTCTGCTTCCTGGGTGAACCTTTAACCCTAAAGGCTATGGCAAATATGTCGTGCAGGATGAATTTTGAAAAGGTGATGTGTGATTCGAATACAGGGTTAATCTTTGGGAGCCTGATCCTTTGTCAACGTCACCCCTCGTAGCATCATTTCAGCGTTATTACTTTACGTAGGAAGATTCAATTACTAACATATAATTAATACAGCTGTAGACTAACTAGTTTTGCGTGGGTTTCAAATCACCAAGGTTACGACATCCGCATCGGCTAGGGGAAAATTCCCAAGGTGACAGAGAGGAGTCCTGAATTTGATCACACTGTGAATAAATTTAAGAATCTCTTTCTTCATAATCTTTTACTAAATTCATCGCAGATTCTATACTTTCAATTATTTCAACTACAATTCATAGTTGAAAAATTCCAAATATTGAACCAAAAATTGTAATCGGTACCAAGATTCCAACCTGCGCCATCCACTCAAACATTCCTTCCCAAAAGCGACACCAATAATTATCAAACTCCCTTCAGCACCAAATAAATTCAAAGGTCTATCGTCATCAGCCCCACAACCTCATTTATTTCGCTCCTTTATAGAAAGGGGGATAAACGTCGAATCGCAAACATTTGTTTCCCACTCGCGGGATCTTATAGGAGAAACCAAGTCTGTACTTTATCACCGAGGAGCAGAGAATCTCTCCAAGTTTAATATGAAATTTTGGAGAATGAAAAGAAAATTATCGTCCTCCCTATCGTGAACGAGAATGGTTCGATCGCTAAGCGAACATCAATGAATTTCGCTGACGAGTAATTCAACGCTCGTCCCCTTTATATGAGACATATCGAGGCAGAATGTATTGGGTTGAAATTAATTTCACCAGTCTAGCACGAGGAAGAGAGGAGTTATAGAGAAAGGGAGATGGATAGAACGTGGAGTGGGAAATTTTCGTAATGAAGTACGGGCGACTAATGATACGCGGATAAAAGCCGGTCTGCGAAATGAGGCCGAAATGTGGAGGTGGGTGAGAAAAAGAGGATAGTGGGCACGGCACATTCTATCGAGATTCAGAACCGCGGGAGGTCTATCTCTTTATAAACTGAAAAGAAATCGAGCCGCCGTTTCTTTTCTTTTCCTATTTCTTTTTTTTTATCTCCTCTTCTCTCCGTTTTCCTTTTTTTTCGGTGGAAATCCAGGCAAACGGGGTTTCGCGAAAAAAGCCGTGGAACGGGGGAGAGAATATACCCCTTCGCCTCTTCGTTCCGTGAAAAGAGGATTGAAATTGTGCAAGACTTTCGCACGGAAATGGAGGTCCGGTATAGAGTTCGCGATTTCCATCATCGAGAAATCTGCGGTGCCGCGATGCATAAAATAATGTTCCTCGTGAACCAACGAAGCTCGATAGTCGAGAAGGCGATTATTTAAACGTATTTATGCGCTCGGTCGAATAATTGTGGCTGACTGACGTACTGTTCGACAGAAATAGGAAGCCACTTGGTTTGGTTACGGGGTAAGGGGAGAGTAACGAATGACAATCGAAAAGACATTTCTTTCGCCGTTCCCATAACAATATATAGTCTGACAACTCAAAGATGACTACATAATGGCGGAGTATCTGCTTCTCAATCGCGTATTCCTACCATTCCATATTTGGAATGCTCAAACCCAATCTCCTAAATTAAATGACCTTTTGAAGCGTTAATTTTAGAAGACTGGATTTGGGAGTTCCAAAAACGAAATGGTGGGAATAGGTTGTTTGAAAATGAGAGGTTCCGCCGCTGACTAGCCATCTTCCAGTTGTCGGACTATAACGAATGATGGGTTCTTTCGGTCAATCACGCATTAACCGTTTGCGTACCACGAGCCACTTTCGCGCTCTTTAGTTTTTGTGTTGAAAAACCGTAGGTCATTTTTTCAATGTTGACAATTGAAGGAAGACTGTGTCAAGATATTTTGTTAATAATGCATTAGGTTTCTCTTTTATAATATAAAGTTAATTCAAATTAGGATACAAGCACGAGAAGATTGTTCTTGTTGTGCACTGCATAAAATAAAACACCAACTTTAGCTTATTTTGAAATAAAATCTCAAGAGCGCGAAAGTGGCTTTTGGCTTTTTTCGAAGTAATTTTTTAAAACCCTCCCGGTATTCAAACAGTTAAAATCGAAAATCGTCTGTTTATCGGACCAATCAAGAGCAACACATTTGCCAAGTAACTTCTTATTTCTGTTATATGGTAAGTATATACACTGCAAAACCAAGTGTGTTATTTTAAAACACATAAACGTATTATTTCCTTGTAGACACTGTTTAGACGTTTCCCGGTGTGTTATTATTTAACACAGTACATGTGTGTTATTTTGAAGCATGTAGGTGTGTTATTTTAAAATATAAATATAACACACATGCACTGTGTTAAATAATAACACACCGGGAAACGTCTAAAAAGTGACTACAAGGAAATAATACGTTTATGTGTTTTAAAATAACACACTTGGACTTGCAGTGTATGCGATGAAATTAGTTAGAGTATACTTTTCACGGCTACCATTGAAATATTCTCAGTTACTAGCTAATAATCTTTGTCCTCTACATGATATATTCGTTTTCTAGCAAATGATATGTGCTGTCGTTCGTGAAAACGAGGAGGCGCGAACGATGAAATATGAAAATGAGAAAACGCGTTGCTCGCACGTCACTTCTCTTGTCGGCGCGCCATTTTGACCTCGTCGAATAAAATCGTCCTTTGTTCCTGCACGTGTTTCCATGAAATAGGCAGATCTTAGGAAGAACGTCATTTGGTCCGTGAAAGCGAGTCTTCGAGCGTGAATAATGCAAATACGTTTCTCTCGGGTGGGCGAAGGTGCTGTATTTCCGCCGATACACATTTCTTTGTACTGCAAAGTACATCTATACGACGACACCCTTCGCAATTCCTTCTTAACGTTATCTTCCTTTATCCTCGGCAACTCACGCGTCTCGTATCTTCCACCTTCATACGTTTGCTGAAAAAAAAAGAAACGGGCCAAAGTCGACTATATAAATAGTTGTCTCCGATAAATTTCTTTCCCTCAACGTCTTTGCCCATTTAACTGAAGAATGACAACGAAGTTTCTCAACGGAGATCGAAGAAAAGCACTGGTATCATTTTCACTTATCGTTTTCTATTAGCGAGACATTTCTTCCTTGCAAATTCAGGAGGAATGTTGGTATTAATACGAAACTGTAATTTTCTCCATTCAACCTTCGATAACGTACAATGGAGACGATTCTCGTCTCGACCGATACATTCGCCACTTTTCATCACCCGAATTCCTTCATCTTCGTCGTCGACTCTCGCAGACACGCGGTGCGGTATTTTTTAATCATCTCGGCAAAACGAAGCACAACTACGAGAAAGAGTGCAAATATTTGCATCGAAATCCCCCGGCGTTCCTTCTACGACGTCGATATCCCCGTTTCTCTTTGCGTAGCAAAAGCACGGTCCCTCTTTCTCTCTATCGTTCCCATGGTTCGAGAGTCTCCGCAAGTTTTCTAATTAGTATGGTGCCTCCGGCTAAGCGAAGTCGGCTTCCCGACAGTTTAAAACGGAGAAAACGGGAAAGGAACGCCTTTGAGTCCTGCCAGGAACTTTCGGCTCTTTTCCACCATCTTTCTCTCTTCTTCCTTCTCTAGACTTTTCCCTTGCTCCGTCACTTTTCTCTTCTTTCTCTCCTAGTGCCTTCAACGTCGAGGCAAGTCGCAAAAGTCGGTCCATCGACTCGGTGATTTCTCGACATCGTCTTTCCCCCTTTATTATTCGTTCGTACGCTCATTCAGTGCCGTGTCTAGCACTCGACGAGCCACCCCAAAGTGCAAAGTTCCTCGAGCTGAGGGAGCAAACTCGTGATTCCGAACCAGGGACAAGCCGAGAGGGACGACTGGCAGGATTATTCCGTGAGCTCGACGCTCGTGTATGCAATTAAAGTCAACAGGTCCTCGTGTCAGAAAATAATGGAATACGAAGAAGGAAGGAAACTGCTTGTAGAAAAAAAAATTACGTCACCATGGATTGCAACGAGAAGAGGGTGAGTCAGATGAAATTTCATACGGAAATTTAAATAACGAAGTGGAGTACTTTTGATTTACGACGTACAAAGAAACTCTGAGTGGTTCGTAGGTACTTGTGATTTTCTAAAGTAGTCAGTGAAGTCTCTTGTATAGTATTCGAGATTATTTCTGTCATTATGTTTCTATGATACGTACACTGCCGCTCAAAAGTATGTGGACACTTCCTTAATTCTCATAACTATCTCGAGAAAAGTTTCGATATCTTTGGCGAAATTGATTATCTTATTGGAGAACATATTTTCATAATAATTTATTAAATATCTCACTGATAATGATAACAGATAATTATATCTTTTCGTCTACATATCCACCGCGTGATTTTATGACCGCGTTTACTAATCGTGGTATCCTGGCTATTAATGATTTAATTATTTCGTTACCAATCATGTTTATAGAGATTTATGTTACTCTAGAGAAGGCAAGAGACCTCACTTAAGCAATGCAGTCCCTGGAAACTGCTAGAGAAAAACCTCAAAAACTCTACGCATGCAGTGCAGTAATGCAGTTTTCCTTCCGCCGGATCGATTTTTTTTATTTAAAAGAATTGAATAACAATATTTGTAATTTAGTACTATTGGAATACATTACATACATATTCGTAACAGAATTTAGGAATAGAAATTGATTAACAACAAAAATCTACCTTATCTAGCAGAAATTTCAGAAAAGTGGTAAGTGTCCACATACTTTTGAGCGGCAGTGTATATTATGAAATGATGGAGAAAAGAGTGCGGTGGAATATTCATTGTAATTTTTATAGTAGCCAGTTCTCACTATAGTCTCGTCATCTTCGTTGGAAAGATCGTCGAGGGAGTCACGATCTGCCGTAATCGAGCGACCCTTCCGAATGCAAGAGCGCGTTTAGGCGCGAGCACGTAAGCCCACTAAATTCTTTCTCTCCGTTTCTCTCCACATCCGCATCGTAGCTACCTGTCCCAGCGTTCACCAAAGGTTCTTCGGTTTGTTCAATACTCTGATTTTTTTGCCAACGTGAAAGATCAATAGACGAGAAAGTTATTTACCACTCTCTTTCCCTCTTCGTTTCGATTCGTCGTGATATTAGTAGACCGTAAGAGAAATAAAGATCATAAACGAGAAAACGAGAGGCAAGCCGATCGTTGAACTCCCTTTGACCAAGCTTTGGTAGAACGAAACGTAAACGACCCCCCGGGAAAACGAACGAATCGATCGTCCATAGGTAGACCGATTCGATCCTAAATCGATTATCGTCCGGCGTTCCATCAATTTCTAATTGACGCGATAATAAATTTTACGTCCACCCCGTATCTCGTCGTATCGCTGCCTATTCCCATGTCGAAGCGCGTACCATCCCGAATTTCCAGGCCGATTAAATTTAAGCGCTTTGGCACACCCCCGCCACCCCTTCACGCCCTCTTCGCGTTTCTCTGCAGGACCCCGGGAAATCGCAATCCGCGTTTCGGCTGTTACTGCGAAACTTAATGGCTCCCGATGGCATCGTCGATGAGAGCCGCTTTATGAGAAGCTCCTTCGAGAATCGGATAGTTTCTCTCTTCATTTGATCTTCTCTCGTTTTCTCTAAATTTTTCTTCTTGCTTTCTTTCTGTTTTGTACTTTTTGTCATCGATGGTTGTAATTGTTTTTTTTTTCTCGATAATCTACTTCGTTATAAATTCAGGTTTTTTAAGTAAAGAGAAGAGCTGCCAGGGGCGAACTTGCGTTTTAATTGAGCCGAGACCAAAGAGAGATAAGAAGACCTTATTAACCTTCGCAAATATTGGCTGATAACGTTAACCTCGGATAGTTCCAGGCTCGCGGTTACCTCCGAGATTATTAAGGAGTGCCGGAACGAAGTGTTTTTATTAAACTTAGCGGGTCTATTAGACGCGCAAACGAGATAGTAGAAGAAGGTTTGCGTTAAACTGAACTTCCCTCACGGAACCGAGGGGATGATTGTCTTTTTATCTTTTGACGCTTCGGAGAAGGTTGGAAGAGTATAACATGTTCTGAATGATATGAGAAATCTACGTCAGTATTATTTATTATCATTCAAAGCTTCGAAAAAAAATAAGTGTTTCGCAAAACTCAGATCATTTGAGAAATCTGGAACTTATAATTTCTTATTATTCAAAGTACCTATCGAAAATATACAGAAGTGTTAACCGAAACCCAAATCGTTCCATGAGCGATATATTTCTTTTATCATTGAAAGCTTTGAAAAGAGTCAAAACTATTTCTTGTAACCCAGATCCTTCGAAGAGCTTAGGTCACCGTTACTTTTTATCATTCAAAGCTTGTAAAATAGTTAAGAGTATTTCCTATAACACAGATCGTTCGAAGAACCTAGATCGCGATTATTTTTATCATTTAAAGCTTCGAAAAGAGTCGAAAGTGTTTTGTGTAACCCAGATCCTTCGAAGAGCTTAGGTCACCGTTACTTTTTATCATTCAAAGCTTGTAAAATAGTTAAGAGTATTTCCTATAACACAGATCGTTCGAAGAACCTAGATCACGATTATTTTTATCATTTAAAGCTTCGAAAAGAGTCGAAAGTGCTTTGTGTAACCCAGATAGTTCAAAGAGCCTAGGTCACCGTTACTTTTTATTATTCAAAGCTTGTAAAATAGTTAAAAGTGTTTCCCATAACCCAGATCGTTCGAAGGACCTAGGTCACGATTATTTTGTATCATTTAAAGCTTCGAAAAGAGTCGAAAGTGTTTCGCGTAACTTGAATCGTAAAACGTTTTCGTACCGAACGGCATCTCGTTAATCCTAGATAAACGGTTGTGCCGTTTCGAACGCAATTTTACGATATTTCGCTTCCTCGTCTTTTTTTTCTCTCTCTCTCACCCTCTCTCTCTATTTTTTTTGGTACGTCTACGCTCCACGAATTCGTGCGTTTAACTGAATCGAATAAACGCTCGGAGCTCGACGAAGCATCGTGCAAACACGATTTTCGGAAACTCCGTGGCAGATTATCCATGCGATTCGTCGCGATCAGAGTGCGATTCGCGATCGTCGCGTACAAGTCGTGGAAGCTAAGATATTTATAATCGGTTTAAGACAGTTTAATTCAACCAACAGCCGCGGCAGACGAGCGTAAACTCTTATAATCGAAACGGTAGACAGGAACCGCAAATCTCGCCGACTTCCCGAGGGATTAAAGCTTACCTGAAAGTGTCTGCGAGGAAGTTAAATCCATTTTAGTACTATCCAGACCAGACTGCACCGAGGTTCGCGTCAGTAACGTGACTTATTTTCACAAATTTAATACTTATTTTTATAGTCATTCGCCTCGGCTGATTACTCGCCAACACTCTTATCATATCGAGCCAATAAACTGACCTCTAACAGTGTATTAAATTATCGTCTTCGTCGAGGGGACAATTTAGAGTAATTCTGCGAACTACCGTAATTCGAGAAATTGTGCTTGTAAAAATGCAAGTATTTTCTGGCGAAACAATTCAGCAGGATAATATAAATATAACCGGTATTTTGATCGTTCAATTAACAGAAGAGAAAATACATTTTGCATCATCATTGATTAATCTATCGTACTGTGGTAATTATGTTAGTGATCTCAATTTTTTCCATTTAAAAACATGCTTTAAGTAAAATCAGGACCGACCTGGATGACCCTTCAGCTACCGAACAACTTCACCTGCCATCCGAGCTCTTCAAAAATCCCAAATCGAGTTGTGTATTTTTTTCTCTTCGTAATGAAGGACGGCTATTTGTCGACCGGAGTTTAAATAAAATACTTCTTGTTCAAATTTTTCGATACCAGGATATTTTCCTAGGTCCTCTTTTAATAAATTTTACGACTGAAGAGGGTAACATACAGTTACCGAAACGTATCGAAAAATTTGAACAAGAAGTATTTTATTGAAAAATACACAACTTGTCATATTTGACGTCACCGACCGAACAAAAACAACCGTCATCTTTCAAATCCCAAATCAAAAATTTCCTATATACATTCTCAAACCTAAACTTCCCCTACAATTGAATCTTACAAACTTCCATAAAAAGTGCTAATTGCATAATCAATCCATCGCCACACAGTGCAACCGACTTTCCCAAAACTCCTCTGCCCACCAATCAAGATCATCGGCTGATTTTCCTTCCTATGTTCTGTTCCTTAACTCCTATAGTAATTTCACCTACAACCATTTCAAACACGTTCCAAAGCATCCACGTTAAGGTATATTAATTAATAATTCAAAGTCCCCAACACCCGATAGGAATTACAGCTTAAACCCCCTAATTGCGAGTCGAACCCTCTGACTCGATCCTGCCATAGCCCCATTCACCCCATCTCATTTACCATCGCCTAATTTGCCAATAAGGGCCCCAGGTCCTGTTGGCGAACGAGACACCCCCGGTCCCATGCACCTGCACGACCTGCACGTAAAAGTCTACGTCTGCATTACTATGGGAGGTGCGTCGCACGGCGGGCGGGTGCACACGCGGAAGCGCATTGTGGATTCAGCGTGTGTCGTGTGCAGGCCGGAAATAATATCTATCGATCCGACCTCACGGTGCGGCCCATGTTGAATAGTGGGGGTAAACGGGAGTCGCAGAGGCGCAGGATAAAAGTGCATCGCGGGTGCATCCACCGTGAGAACGGAATCACCATAGATCGTCGTCGATCGGTACGTGCGCGACGTCTATCTATAGAGCTGCGATCGATTCGATTCTTCACGGCACGACGAATACGTCGGAATCATCGACAAAATGTGCTTTAACCGCAGAGCCAGCCTGAACGTGGAGAGAGAAGGGTTGCGAGAGGGGTTGATGGGGGTGAGTGGGTATATATGGTAGCAGGAGAAACATCCAAGATGAATTGAATTACGGATATCGATTGATAACGTTTCGCGTTTCTACTTGTAGGAAACTTTGTTCTTGGATCTTCTGGGGTTTTTGTGTTTTAGGGTAGGTTATTGCGATTTCGGAGAATAAGGTATTATTGTAGTCGTTAGTTTAGGACATTGACTTATTTAAAAAGAAATGGAGCAAAATTGGAAATCTAGGGGTGAAACTAATTTTTGAAAATTAGATGTGAAATTGGGCCGCTCTTTGGCTTACGCGTTGCGATTTTATAGGGGTTGAATTATTAAGGTCATCATTAGTGTAAGCCGATATTTTAAAGGGACTTGGAAAATATGGGCGGAATTATCGAGTGATATTCTTATTTTTGAAGATGTACTGGGTAGAAGAGTCTAAGGGGTGAAGATTGATTTTTAATCTTAGAATGCAAGGGTTGATCTTGTAGTTTAGCGAGCAATAATTCAATTAAAAAGTAAAATAAGCTTCAAATACCGTATTCACAGGACACGTTTAAAATTCTTGAGAAATTAAAGAAATAAAAAATCATAGAAAAATGCAATCTCCGCGTAATCCAAGAAGGTAGACAATCTCGCAAGATTAGAAGTGTACCTGAAACCCTTACGAAAAGTATCGTCAGCATTTTGACATTTTCGGAATATCCACTAGCCGAGAATTTCTCCACGAATCGATTCCCGCATCCCTCTCGGATATTGAAATCGACGAAATTGAAATCCAGTGTACGTATTTCCACCGATCGAGAAGCCATTCTAGCCGGAAGCCAAAGCGAAGATACAATCGAACGAGGAATAACTTCTAATTCCAAAATATATAATATATCAATCGACAACATCCCCGCCAAGGAGGGAAGAAAAAAAAACTAAGAAAAATATTCAGCGAGAATCGGTTTGCCAGACGAAGGAAATTCAACGCAAGAGTCATCGCGAGTTTCTTTATTCTCGAGGAAAGTTGCAAGCACCTCGGCCAACGGAAATGACCAGGAACGTTCGGCGTCGGTGCAACGCCGTCTTCTCCTCGGCGTCTCGCTTAGAACGCGCCAGCACCGAGAATGAACAAGAACGTCGGCAACGAATTCAAGTTTTTCCTGGATGCAAGGAACCGTCACGTCGTCATGGGATGCGTTTTGTCGGGTTCCGGTTGCACGGCAAAACCCAGGAAGGAATGGCAGACGCGGAGAAAACGAGAAAATAGATGGAGAGTCGAGCCCGTCCGCGTTGACCAGCGAGATCGTATGGGGGATGCGAGAGGAAGAAACACGAAAGAAGACGTATCCTTGGAAAAAGAATCCTGCGATTTTCTATCGTAGTAAGCAGTTAAAGAATCAATATAGATCTGTGCGTGATAGGAAATGAGAATTATCATTTCCCGAGTCGAAAATTTTAAGCCCAAAATCTTCCTAAATTACCAAATAACTTAGGATATTTAGGCGGAATATGGAAAAATATGTTATATATAAAAGAATGCAAATTTTAATTCCACAATCGTCCTAAACTTGTTACTTTTTGCCAGTTTTGCCTAGTTTAGGATCAATTTAGGCTTTATACAGCCGAAAATAATCCTCAGCATTCTATAATGAGGAGTTTTAGAATTGGATTGGAATTGGAGTGGAATGATCTAGGTCCAAAAAAATTATCAATATACTAAAAATTAATTTGATTTTAGGAGATTTAGAATTTATATGGTATAAAATGATAATTTAATACCTACTTGCTCCTGAAAGCTCTATTCTTAGAATATGAGTCGACAGACTTGGAACTTCTGAAATATTTTTAGGGGATGTCAGATTAGATTGGAATAAAAATTTTACCTGATCAGTTCATATAACTCCTAAAAATCATATTTATAGGACTTCGAGGCGCGTAGACACACTAATTGAGGATTCTGAGGTTCAAAATGGTATACATAATTAAGCGGCAAATGAGAAATCAAAAGAATCTAGGATTTGAAGTTTCTTTTTAGGCTAGACTTTTCGACTCGGGTTATTTTTAATCGCGATCTATATATTTGTCAATAGATCGTCGATGTTTTAATCCCTTAGGCTATAACAACGTGTGACATTCGTGATGCGGTAAAAGACATGGGAAATTTTGAAGTCTTCCAAAAATTATCATATTGAAAATATCAGCTGGTCACGTAACGGTCGAATTATTTCTATACTATCAATACTGCGTTCAGTTAAACGAAATGTTACAAATCAGTGAGAAATTTGATTTCAGGAATTAATTCTGAGATGTTGTGCTCGAAGTTACAAAAGAAATGATAGGGCAAGGGGTTAAGAGAGTGAATATGATAGTTGATGATATTTCTGCGGTGATGCAACCATGTTTGTTGATGTTCAATCGATGTACCAGGTTGCAGTTGAAATTTCGTTTCCTTTCTCTTGCCGGACTGTCTTTTAATTACACGGTACCGGTTAATTGTCGTGTTAAACGTGAAATAATTTCTCGCGAAACCTTCCAGGACGAAGTCTGGAACGATATTTCAGGTGGGAGTGTATTGTAGCAATATCAGAGACATTTATGGCCATGTTGCAAGTGCCATCGGTGTGCCAGTCAGAAACGTGCAAAATGATTTACACCGTGAATGCGAATATTCTCCGTCTCTCTCCTATACGTCACTTCGTACTATTCTCTCTCTCTTCTTCTCCATTTGGCAATCTCTCCGATTCTCTTTCTCTATTTGTCCTGCCAACTTTATCAGTCTCTCTCTCTCTCATGAACGCATACGTAATTTCACCGATGTTTCTCGCTTCGACTCCTGCCCTGCAGTTAAATTGCTATGAAATTTCGAACTCCGACTATCCTGTATCTTTCCACCGTGAACTTCCGTTCGTTATTCAAAGTCGATAATACCTAACTCGTCGACAGCAAACGTAAAAGTTAACGCGTCCACGTCCAACAGAGATCATCGATCCTTTCGTGCATTTGTCACAGGATTTTTCAGCAACGTGCAACAGTTCTTTCATAGATCTATAATAGGATTCTGTGAAATCTTCTTTAATCCCTTTTACAGTAGAGCATTCCAGTCGTTTACGTTATTCCGATATAGGGAACCGATTGTGGTGTTTCGTTACAATCGTACGATTTATTTGCAAATAACCAAGCGCATTTATCGGTAACGTTTAAGCCAGCTTTCGCCCTTTTTATTCATGCGAATCGTTTCGAAGGGGATGGAAAAATGTGTATTTAAAAAAAAAAGAGAATAATTTTTATCGATCGTTTGTGAACTTGAACCCATGAAATCATTCGGACTATTTAATCTTAGCGGTGATTGAATTGTTAATTATTAGAAATAAAAGTTAATGAGTCACGGTGGTCATTGATGGTTTGTAATGGGAGAAAATACGTGTAGCAGATTACTGTTTCTTCTTGGTGGTTCTTTTCATTCAGAGAACTTTTCTCTCAACGAATCGGCCGCAAAACGAAAGTCCTCTTCGAGACGCTTCCTCTTAGAAGGCAAAAGGGAGGGTGAAGTTTGAAAAGGGAGTAAATGGCGCTCCACCTCGACTTCTACCCTTCATTTACCACGTACATAAATCTTCCATTTACATTCCGCTCGGTACGAGTTCCTTGTTTTTCGTTATTCTTATTTTCGTGTTCCACGATTAATTAACCCCCCGCGATATCGGGGGCGTTTTCGCGTAATGGTACGGCGAAAGTTTGTAACGAAGTCTGAAAACTCGAGTTTCATTAAATATTTGCCGACCAAAGAATCCATCAGGTCTGAGATATAGAATTTACAAGGTTTTTGCACATTTTTTAACGTCTTCGTACAGTAATTAGTTCTACGAAATTCTCAGAGGTCACTGACCTCTTTGATACAGACTTATTACGATGCACGCTTAACTTTAGCACATTATTCTTCTCAGACAAAATTCGATAAAATACATCTTAAAAATCGCATAGTTTTATGTGGACCAGAAAATAATAACAATATTTTTATTTAGTTGTAACTTTTGTAAGAAATATTTATCGAGTTTTAAAAGTACCACGAAAATTTGTAAGATGATTAAGGTAAATTGATCCTCATGTATATAAAAGTATTTATATTTAAACTGATAGAATTGAATTCTCCCTAATTTTAAATTTAATGTAACAACAAATATTTCTCATCGCAGCAAAAATCCACCAAAGAAGTTTACGTGTTATTCCAGATATCCTTGTTTCCAGGATCAACAAATAGTCTCAGCATCGAAGAAATTCCCGGAAATAACACAGTGCAATTCTATAACCCGTTCTAAATGTACAAATTTTCGTAGTATCGTTCCAATCGAATCCTAAATCGTTCTCGGACCCAGGAACGGGAAGACGCTTCAACCCGAGTTCCTCGTCCGAGCTGAAAACACGCCGACGAAATCAATATTTTCCTGCGGACAATTTGGAAAATGGTCTTCATCCCTTGGATTACGTGTCAGTTTAGCTTTGCCCGAAGCTATTTCTCCAAAGCAAACGTAATAAGAGTATTTCCAGTATCGATATCGAATCGGCGTCAGACCTTCCCCGAGGTAGTCGTCCAACGTCGACGTGTTCCTCGCGCTTTCTCCTCGCGTTTCAACGAGCGACGAAATAAGGTCACTATCCCGAAGAAAATCGCAATAACTTCGAGAGGGTTTCGAGAAGTTGCGACGCAACCGTTGGTCCATTTGAAAGTCAAACAAAAGCTTCCTCCTTCGATCCGTTGCAAGAAGTGGATAGGTTACGGGGGTTGAAACGAAGAAATCGGGCCAAAGAATCGGAACCCTCTCTTTTTTCTGCTCGGTTTATTCTTTTGCGCGGGAACGTTACCGTGCTCCTTTTACCCCATGGAATATCTCTCTTTCCCGTGCCACTCGAGATACTTATGATTCAGTACGAAGTTTATCAATCTTTCGAGTTTTTCGCAACTCGGTTTATCGAACTTGTTCCACGCAGTGGACGCATCTCGATGTATATATATTTTCTTCTATTCTAACTTCCTTCATCGTCGTTCCTCTTCTCTTTCAAATACCGTTTCAAAGTTCGATGTATCCTTGGACGCGTTCCTTCGCCTCCGGCAAATCGGAAACACTTTTTGCGAGAATAAAGTTTACCGGAAATACCTCCATGTTTTCTGTAATTGTATTAATGTTTTCTGTAATTTATTAAACGACTATTTTATTGGCAAGTTTGTTATCTTTTTTATTTCAAAAATAAAGAAAGATATTTCTCGTTGAAAATAAACTTGAATTACTTTTTGATCGTAGGGGTGAAAGGTCACAATATGGAAAGATCGCGATAGACTGTGAAACGTAATCATTAAAACAATATCGTTGCAATATTATCAATCGTTTGTGGCTTTGAATTAGCAAAACCCATGCTCACAATAGCGATAAAGGCATGGGGGTAGTGTCCTCTCATGACTCGATAAGACTTCTCCTTGTTTGTGGGTACGCATCGCGTGCATCAAAGGGTAGTAACTCGTAACACGATACCACGGAAACCCTCAAACGTCGCGGGAGCTTCGATTTCAAATACAAATCCATCAGAGGCACCCTGGCTTTGTTGTTGTCCAGGAAAATTATCCATACCGAGTCACGTAATATCAGAACGATCTTTGAACTCCAACGAGATTCAATCCCCTCGTCTGCCGTTATCAGTTGATTTACTGCTGTTATTGTCGTTACTTTAACTTATTTTTGTTATTTTAAATTAGGTATTTGAACCTTATTCTAATTGTAAGTTATTTGGAATATACAAGCATCGACGAAATTGTTAAATTCGTGAGTACAAATTATGATTGAAAATGTGATATAAATAATAAGTATGCATTTGGGAAGCTGCGGATGTGGAAAACTGTAGAGATTTTTAAAAATGAAAACTGGAATTCGCGAATGGGCTCGAATTTGTATTGCCATTGTGTCATTCAAACTTTTTCTCCTATTTTTAATGAAGAATCCTCGAAAAATTGTAAGTCTTGGGGGAAATAATCATAATGGGTGGAATAGGAATGTATGATAATCGAGCAAACAACATCCCCTACAATGGAATGCAATATGAGAAGTTGTGTAGTAAAAGATTGCAAGAAGTGAGCGAAAGAACGTGTCTCTACGAATCTCATCCTTTGGATGCCAACTACATGACGTAATCCTATCAATTATATTTTATTATTAATATTTATTTCCACAAAATCAGTCTAAGCATATTAAACGATTATTTGCAAACCTACAAAACACCCTGCACACCCTGAGGTCGAGACACTGCAGAGACTCGACTGCAATTCGAGAATATCGAAAACCGCGAGATATGCAGCCTCAGATTCGCAGAAGGAACCCTCTCACAAAGTCAATCGATTTCAGGATTATCGTTGCGGCTAACCGAAAGAATTCCGTGCCGTTCTTCTTCTCCCTTCTGTACTCCTCGGCAAACCGATCAAGTTTGTGCCAGATCGCTACGGGTTTGGCACAAGACCCAAGAACGCCTTTCATATTCGCTCATGAAGCTCGAGTGCCATTTTCGAGAATCGATCGTTCAGCGATAAACTTAGCACTCGAGCGAGATCCCGGCCATTTTGGTGAAACTACCCGCAAAATTACATCGTAAAGTATGTCGTCGAATACATCGACACGGTTAATTATTCCACGATTTACCATCGTTCGGCACAGATTTCAGTAACCCTTTTGGCATCAAATCGTTCTCAATGATAATTATAACTCACCCTTGCGATGTAAATTATGATTTTAAAGCGATACGAATTTTTTATTATATCATCATTGTAATATAAGAAGTGCTCCTGCTGTTTGTCAAGTTTACAATTAATTAGTCTCTTGCTGGAAGAATTATTTAGAATTATTCTTAAATGACAAAACTTATCAGACATTACCTGAAGCTAAAAGTATCAGCTAAAAGTCCCTGAATTCACCCCAAAAATAGGGGTGCGAAGAAGCTGACACAAAGTACCAACTGTTTCTGTATTACGCATTAAAAAAAATATTAATAATAAATGAAAAATGTTCATTAATTCTACGGATATTCGTGAAGAAATATTCCAGCCCGAATAACGAAGCGAAAATGCTGAAAGCAAATTAATTACACGGCACGTTAACGAACCGTCTCTACGGAGAATCCTAATTGGAAGTTTGATCAGGCAAGTCGAAAAGGGTGGATCCATAGAAGAGTATCGAAGACACTGAAACACGGAATGAAATGAATTCCATCGATCGAGCATCGTGGAATAACCAACCCCTGTTTACAAAAGCAATTTTCCGGTCGACCAACGTCACACCGTACAGATGTAATATCCTTCAAAGGCCCGCGCGACATCGAGGACAATTCTGCATTTAAAAGTTCGATATTTCGTTACGTCGCCTTGACGTTTCATTCATCACGTCCGTTGGCAGTTGTCGTACCATAGGTTTAACCGTGATACCATCCCCTGGCAGCTGGATTTCAGAGAGAATACTTAAAAATATTTGCAAAAATCCATCGATATCGTCGAGAAGAAAGGACGAAAAGAAAGAGAAGAAGAAAATAAAGAAGAAGTAGTGTTTCGAGTCCCCTCCTTTCGCGTGGCTCCGGTTTCTGACTCGTCATTGAGTATCTAAGACCCCAAGGGAGGATATGGAAAAATTCGTTCGAAATATATTCTCAGTATTCCTTCTATCTTTCCGCACACGTACATCCACTTCCCTTCTACGTCGTCGGTGCGATATATCGCTCGAATCGAGCCGATGTCAGTGACCCGGAATTTGCATTTCCCCGGAAAATACACGGGGCAAAGAGAGGTAGGGTGAAACCGGGGAAACGAAGGGGAGGGAAACACCGAACGGTGTACCATGGAAGGGAGCAAAGGGTAGGAAATTTCGTCCGGTGCTTTTTAACGCGGCAGACGTACAAATCGGTATGCGATTTACCCGAGAGAATAAGCATCGACAGCTACGTAATTAGATGCGATCCGACGCGATTTCGTGACGTGCTGTCCGTACATCGTTTGGGGTTTGTAACGTCAATTAGCGTCGGCCTTTCACGTTTTGTTTAACGGGGATCGTTTTGACGGCCGTTAAAGACCCGAAAGCAATGTACTTTATTTACCTGTATGGTATTCATTTACACGAGATTGGAATTGAATGCGATGCAATTGAGAAGGGGATGAAGAAGTAGGAAGAACATGCAGGTGGAGTTTGAATAGTCGAATTTTAATAGTTACTTTTGCAAATTTGTCTATATGGTGGGAATGAAGGGTTGTAATACAATGTTGCAAGTTTGGAAACATAGATGATATTATGTGGGTCGTAGCTGGAATATGAAAATTGGTAGCTTGTTGGAGAACATTCTGCAAAACATCATTCTCTACATCCACTTCAAATTATTTTGAAACACATGTTACAATGTTAGTAAAACTATGCTATTACCCCTGTAATTTGGAATTATCGAACATAGTTTTACTGTAAGAAATAGGAACAACAAAGAGGTGGAGTTTGAATAGTTGAATTCGAATAGTTACTCTCGGAAATTTTTTCTGTATGGTATGAATGAAGAGTTATAATATAATATTCCAAGTGAATTTCGAATCATAGATGCTATTATGTGGGTCATGGTTCGAATATGAAAATTGGTAGCCTGTTGGAGAACATTGTGAAAAATGGTATCATCATTTTCTACATCCACTTCAAATTATTTTGAAACACAGGTTACAATATTAGTAAAACTATGCTAACAACCCGGTAATTTCTAACGATCCAACCTCAAAATAGCAGATTCGAAGGCTCAAAAGAAGTACTTGTATAACATTACCAAAATGACAGCAAATCGTGCGAGTAATCAAATACCATCGGGACTTCAATTCCGCAAATCCCATTGAACGCATCGCGCATAGCAATGTCCGTCTGGTCCTCTCGCCCGGAATATTTTTAATTACATTCACCACGCGACAACCATCCAGGAGAGAGAGCACTTCGTCCGACTGTCAAACGCGTTTGACGAACGTCCGACAACAAAGTGCGATCCGTGTTAACGTATATTTCGCGTCTGCGCTTTTAAAACGTCGTGTCGCGGGAAACGCGAGATAAATCCAAGTAACGCAAAGGCACGGCCAATTCACCCGATGTGTTACCGTTCGTTCTATCAGACACACAGTATAAATCTCGTCAACAATAAAGAAGAAAGAAAAAAAAAAACGAAAAGAAAACTGTAGGAAAATAAGCTCAAATATATTCCAACGCGATAAGACAATAAAAAGCGCGTCTCCATGTCGATAAAGAAAAGGGGCACCGCTTTGTTACGACATCGTAAAACCTCACGATTCATCCACCATGCTGGTGAAACTCTCATGAAAGGTATTCCTCGTGAAACGTGAGTTTGGAAATAACACACAGAGATCGTCGAATGCTTGGGAGTATCCTTTCGAGCTTAAGCCTAAACGTTCTTCTCTAAATGCAAATCCAGCGGCGAGATTACGCGGGGGATCATCCCCCTTTTTCGGTATGCAAGGGAGCACAGACTTGGATCGCGCTCGGGAACCATCGCTCGTCTTATCGGCCCACTGAGAATGGACAACGACGCATTAACCAAATTGTTTTTGGCTCGGCACGTTGTTTTTCTCGGCAGGAAGTGAATCGGGGAAAAGAGGGTGGTTGGTAGAGAAAAGAGAAGAAGAATAAGGTGAAGGTTCTTACACCTCGGTACTAAATTTGTCCTCATAATTTCTATCCGGTCGTCGGGCTTTTCCACGATGTTTCTTTACGTTCGTGCATTGGGTTTGGTCGAGGCTTTGCTACTAGGCAATAAACCCGGGGTAGAGAGGGAAGAAAGAGGAAATTCGGCTAGAACCGGGCCGTTTTTTATTACCGCCGCTAATTTACCTTCCGCAAAGTTTCGCCAATTTCCGGGCGTAACCGCGACCGCTTTACTGTCCGTCGTCCAATCTTTTTTTTTTTCTATTTCCTTTCCCCTTTCTCTTTTGTCTCTTCGTCGCTCCTGCTCTGCCTTTTCAGGCGTAACTCTCGTCCACCGGTTACAATTTAATCTGGCAACGATCCTGCTGCGTCCACTGTGTACCCGATTTGCACGCTCTCCGGGGAAAATATAAATTACCCCTACGTAGGTGCCTGTTAACGTTCAAATTTTCTTTCCAATTATCTCGCGCTCGTTACTCGGCCGCTGGAATTTTTATCGGGGGATTCTTTCGGAGATTTTACATTTTCAACGATTACATTGGCTACGGAGATTTTTAGTAACGTTTCTATATTCCGTGAAATTTAACAAGTTCAATACTACAGTAACGAGACCATTCTCATAATTATTGTCAGAAAATGCTTTAATTTGTGTTGTAAAGTAATGTATTTTTAGTGGGGAAAATTTTACTTGAATTTTTAGCGAACGAAGCGAAATGCGTCAAACGTTCAATGCGTCAAACGACATTCTGTCGATATCATTAATAGGTTGGTAGATATCGATTTGTTTAACGTTTGCTAAAAGATTCTATGCACCTTTGCGTGTTCTCTTCTGAACGGACGCTACACAAACTCGATGATATACATGAAAGAAAATATTTATCGTAGAGGACCACGGAAGAGTATTCGTTCCGTGCAACAACGACCGATAGAGCACCCTATTTGCAACAAATAACAGTAGAATGTTTTTGCGGAAGCATTGCACCGTCGAACAAAATAGATTCGACGAGAATAAATGCATTTAATAAAGCAGCCTCTCAGAGAAAACAGCTGCGGTGAATAAGTGCACTGCACCGGAAAAAGCACTTGCAAAGACTGACGATTTCTATGTCCACTTTTTGGTGAGGGGGTGACAACCTCATAGAGGGTTTCAGCACGGGCTTTATTTTGATATTTGCACAGATATTAGTAGGATCAAATCGGTTCAATACGATTTAAATCGAACCAAAGAACTTTGTGAAATTTTTGATTTTTTTTTCTTTCAATGGTAGTAGATCAGACGGAAGCAAGTTGATTCAAAGCGGATCACAGACCTTTATAATATTTTTGATTTTTACTTCTTTCAATGAACTAGGATCCTGCCTGCCCAGTCCTGTTCTGTGATGTTTACGACTTACAAGTGGCTATAGAGAAACCACGGCTCAGGCAAAGGGGTTGTTATATCTCCCGATTTTGAAAACGGGCACGAACAAATTATAGCTATCTTCTCACGTAGGTCTAATAAAGATTTATGCAAAGTTTCATCAAAATCGCAATATATCAGTCTCCAAATTCTATGACATTTCCTCTAGGGGATGTTTTCTGTATTCCGACTTCAATTGGTATGTTTTAAATGTCTTTTGGAAAACCAAAGCTACAACTTGTTAAATATGAAAGCTACTCCAGGAGGAATGGAAGATTGAACCCCCCTCTGATCATTATTTCCAGCTTTAGTAGCCTGAATTTTTCTTGCAAGGGATGATTATCAAGTTACAGTCACAGACTGTGATGAAAAATAAGTGTATTGTAATTCTCATAAAAATACTTGGCTCCTATTTTTGATCAGCAATCGTCCACACTGACGGGGGTGCAAATCATCCCCGAAGGAATTGTTAAATCTACTTCGAAAAATATTTTGGAAATTATTATAGACAGATTATTCGTAGGAACATGATCTTAGTAAGGATAACAAAAATAGGTCGTTGTTTGCAGGCGCTAGAATACTTCTCCCTCGATTAAACTGGTGTATCAAAATTTCCAACATCTCCGTCGTTGGCAAGAATAATTTGCAGCGATGTGACGTTATTACGGTAACGTCATTTACGTCACAACCGGTTGAAGCATGCCGGTAACGATAGTGGAAGGTACAACTTGACCCAGTTGTTTGATTCGCCCTGCATAATCGACTCCCTGTCGATCCTCTTGGTCGTTCGGTTCCTCTCTCGTGGGCAATCACGTGAGAAACTGCTGGTTTATGGGCTTACATGAATCCTGAATAGCGTGTCTGTAAACTTTATCTATGGATTGGCACGAACGAACAGACCGACGATTGACTGCGCTGAGAAATCGATTGATGTGAGTGAACTATTTTGATATTGCATTTCTCAGAATATTCGTGTATCTCGTGCCAAGGGAATAAACTAAAGAATGAAATTAACAATTCAAACTTTATCTTCTTTCTAGGGTTCATCGGATTAACTGATTCCATGTACAGGGTAGTTTTTGGTCCCTCGATGCTTCTCTCTCGTTGATCTGAAATTCTATCTCGGTTCCCCTTTATTCTTTCAGGATACTTGAATTTTTATGAACCGTGAGAAAATAAATACCTTAAAATACTCAGTTCAAGTAAGAATCAAAATGATGAATATAAAGAATAACAAAATTTTATCATCTAAAATATATTCCTTTCATAACGAATTCCACTAAAAAACAAATGTCCTTCAAAATTCACGAAGAAACCTCATCCAAACACGAGGAGACATTTGTACTTTTGTCTTCCACATTCAAATAAATAACCAACCCCCATCGAAAAACCATATCAACGAACAGCACCCAGCAGCTATATTTCCTCTTACGCCACAATTTCGCAACGATCCAAGACGAATCGTTTCAAAAACAACGTCCATAACGAGTGCCCGATATAAAGTGTCGTCTCAGCCGGAACGTTGGAAATTGCCTCTCCCAGTTTCGATCTCCTCCGTCATCCTTTTCGTTCATGAATAAAAGCACCCTCTGTCACGGGCCTTACGTTTTTACGCAATGATCGACGTGCCGTAGCAAAGGGTCGCAGTTGATCGCGAGCGACCAGGAGACATAAAGGTGCATCGTTCGGTCTGCAACCCCCTCGGCACCCTCTTCGTATTTTATTAAACGACCAAGGGACTTACACGGAAACCAGGATCGATAAGTCGTTGGACGTCAACGTTTCCACTACGTAGGTGCATTGCCCTTTGTGGAGTGATGCACTGCCGCTTGCATCTATACATACATAGATATTGTACATACCTATGATTGTATATTGATAAGCGATGCGTCACGCTGCGTTGCGCGCCAGTTTCCAGAGACGCTGCAATGGGGGTAAGGGAAATTTTAGTCGGACGATAAATTATAAGAGAGAAAAACGACGACGCAACTTTCCCCCGAAGTCGATTAAAATTCAAAGAAGAACGCCGCAACTGCGCCCAGAGTTTTCCGCTCGACGTTGGATATCGAGTTATCCGCCTGGAGAACACGATCGACCGGGAGTGAAAGAGAGAGGAAGGAAAAGGGAGAGAGAGAGAGAAAAGAAACTGCAACGGCTCTCTGGAAGAATGAATGATACGCTACCGTTGGAGATCGGGACTTCGACCGATACGTCGATCGGTGAAAAGTTTCTTGGAGATTGTTGCTTCGGGGTGGCCGCGGTCGAATGTTTGTTAAGACATCGCCGGGGGTTCGGATAATCGATGGTTGGAGGTTAAAGAATGAAGGTAATTTTCCGCTAATGGTATTAAACTGTGTTTACCGTGTTGACGTCGTAATGTAATTGTTTATAGGTGTAACTTGAGAATTGCAATTTTCGAGGGAAAATCATTGGAAATTTTTTTTTATTGAGATTTTCTGTACTCAGGCTGTATGTATAATAAATGTACATATAAATATTTGTCTTTTTTAAGGGATGCTTGAAATTCAAAGAATTACTATGAATTGTTAACACTAACTCTACGATACATTGTTAAATTGCCGGTTAAGTTTATTGGCAATGTGTAATTACTTATATTATTAACACGTTGAACGCTATCGGTATTTTGCTAATTTCATGGTTTCTACTGAAGTGACGGTGTTTCTAATAAATTAACATATTTTCAAAGCAGAAAGTTTAAAGATACAGATAGACGGATACTTGGCAGACTTTTGTCTTTTTAACATTGATATTTACATATTCAGTATGTCCGAGAATTCAGAAATATTACAATTTTTGGCATTTGCTTCTGCACTGGTAAAATAATCAGAGCACACAAAAATACAGCCGAGTATAGTGCACTCCATGTTTCTCCTCGCATGAAAAATTATTGTTCGAGTATACACCATAAATATAGAAAAATATATTACAAAAGAAGTACCATGAGGATACAAGCTCAGTCTTCAAAATCGGTGTCAACCTCTTCCATCACTTCTGTGGACTTTTTTATACCAATTTCGCAATACCAGAGGCAATCCAAAAAATTCAAGACTTCGATGAATCGCATCTAAATGTTGAAATCGAGGTTGCAAAAAAGCGGCCCCGCTGCAAGTATTTAAATCGCGGATTAACGGCATCTTCTACTTTGTCGATCGTAACTAAATCGGGAGTGTGCAAAAAAATTGCAAGTAGAATATCCGCGAGGGAAATCGATCGTTTCCTAGTTATACATCGATAACAAGGTCTTCGGTAATTGGCAGTTTCGTTCGGTGCGAAATCGCATAAAGGAGAGAAAGGTATTCGCGAGTAACAAACGGGGAATGGATACACAGATAGGTATCCAGCTGTCTCTACTTTTCATTTGCGAGCGTGTCCCGATTAATAAGCTTTGTGTCGCATGCTTACTTTCGCTTGCACACACCGATATTCGTGGTTGTTTGAACTCGAGTGGATCAGCTTACATCGAATGCATCCCGTAATAAAAGAATGATTTTCCTTTGTACGGCGCATCTAGATGACTTTTCACGTTCAGAAGTCGACAGTGTAAATTGTTGATGTTAATATTCCTTTGTGTTTATAACATTTATGGGAAAATTCATCGCTGTATGATCCTTGACATGGTAAGCAATTGATTTGACTTTTCACCCTTTCGCTTCGAACGCCGGATATATCCGGCATCCATATGATAATTACCAACTGTAGTTGATCTAGTGTTTTTTGAATAACTAATATAATTTTCTATAAGATATTTTCATATTAAAAATGTGAAGAATACGTGCTATATTAGAGCAACAATTGTTTTATTAAGCATAGTAATTATTTAAGACTTAAAAAATGTAGGTATATACAAAAACCATGCGCACTGTGCACATTTCTGGCGCGTGTTTCCGTACGGTGACGACACTTCGGCGGACTGGACTGCCGAAGCGAAAGGGTTAAGCGGTAATTTATTAATATAAGAATAATTTTGTTTGGCCACTTATATTTTCATTTGGAAAATATGATTCTTAGGACCTGTAGTTACAGGTATCGTGGACATGTACAATTTTTGCAGGTTTATGGCGAGGAATTGTAAATGTAGAATTTTATTTGGAGATAAAATCTGGTTAGAAAATCGAATCTTAGGAATTTTGATTCCAGTAAAACGTTGCCAACGAGTTGTCATCAATATTTGTTATTATGTTGATTTTTCAATTCGATTATAGTTGGATGGAAAGAAAATTAAGGACGTTAAAAAATGGTACGAACAAATCTCAACAAAGTACTTAAAACTCGAGAAATAAATCGCGAACGATGGCAGGGATGAGAGTAATTTAAAGCACTTTAAACCTCATTGTTCTATCGAAATAGGCCGAGAGACCATCGTAATCCACCTGCTACGTGAAATTCATAAAACTGTATTCCACTCGTAACGGGGAAAGTCCCCATACCGATTGCCCTGTTTATTTTATTACTTACAACCTATCGTCTATGTAAAACTTCGTATCGGTCTATCAATGTAGCGTATTTTTCGCCAGTGATGTTCAGTCTGTGTAACACAATAGACGCGCACCAATTTTTCCATTCCTGTACATCGATGCTTTCGGTGTTACCCCATGCTACTTCCATTGTAGTCCGTTTGTACAGATAGGAACAAATTGAATGACGCACACAATTGTATTTTCAGGAAACACGGGAAAAAAGGTATCGCGCGGAAATCGAAGTTTTTCCACCCCTCCCTCAAGTACATACCTGTCAAAAATATTGCGTCGAGAACAGAGATTTCGAAGAAAAAAAATCTCGTCTAAGATCTCAGAGAAAAATTGCTTCGTTGATTTTGAAAAAAATAGTTTTATTAAGATTCAGAAGATCTGGAGAGAAAAACCACTTCGAAGATAAGGAAGAAAAAAATGGCGTCAGAGATCGAAAAAAAAGTAGCGTCAAAGATCTGAAAGGAAAAAATCGTGCCAGAAATCTCGATCGAAAAAATTCAAAGATCTTGAAATAGCGTCAAAGATCTGAGGGAAAAAAATTGTGCCAGAAATTCGAGTCAAAGATCTCGAAAAAAATCGCGTATTGGGTTATTCAAAGGCAACCGGATTAATTGTCTTTGTGCTCATTTTGAGAGCGTCTATTCGAGAAGGGCGTCACACCGACCGGAACTAATTAGATGAATCTGGCTTTAGTAGTAATCGTAATTGCGCACAATACGCGTGTCTCGAGATCACAAAAGCATTGCCTCGACTGCGATGGAAAATGGAAGAGGGGAAACTGGAGAGTCGAGAAATGGCGGGGAGCATTAAATCGTAGGATTATTAAATTAATTTAGGCATCACGTTGAATAACGGTCTACCGATTCGTATATAGCGGTAGGTGCTATCTATTGTTTTCCCTTAATTAATTATCGCAAAATTGTCTGTGCTTTCGCTTCTTCGATGTACATTGTCATCTTCTGTCACGCGAACTTCTGCCCGCAAGCTTTTCCGTTTCCAGAGTTTATTTTGGATACATTTCTTTGCACTTGTATTGCAGACTTCATTCTTAACATTTTTTATTACATTTTCTATGTCGTTGGTTTTTCAGTTGAATAAATATTTCGACGAAATTTTCGTGACCTGCTTCAATTTTTTAGCAAAATTTAAAAAATCTGAAAATATAATAGTTTTTTACCACTTTCAACCTACATCTTGAATTTACGTTGTAAAAAAATTAAACACTGCTGTCGTTTATTTTAATTTTGACACATTTTCTCAGTGACTCTGTCATTGGATTTTTCTAAAATAGAATATTTTAAATTAAGAATGTTATATGTAAGCTGAAATAATTCGATGGTTAGTGGTTTATTAATTTGTGTTAATTGGGTTTAGTACTTCTGGGAAAAAATAGCGTTGGAAAATATAGAAAAATGGTCGTTAGCCGAAATGACATTTCGCGAACCGATTGCCCGTGGAACATCGTCTCGTAATCGTTCCATATATTATAACGTAATTCTAGCCGACATGTTATTCGCAGTGATACGGGACGACCTACTTTTCCAGCGACCATCTGCTCTTCATATTTCACGTATAAAAGCAGCTGTCACGTTCAGCGGCATACGAATAAAGCTCTGCCCGTCGTTCTCGCGAAAATAATTTCACGAAATCCCGATGATGGTTATCGAACTGTCCACGAACTCAACTGAAAAAAGGACTTGTATTAATTCCCAAGTCAATGGAATTTACATTGAAAGGGTACAATTCAACGTAAATTCCCTTCCAGTAATTCCTTCTAACTTGTGTTTCTGAGACTAATTAGTAATTCCTCCTAGCTACTAAGATCGACCAATTAACTCCTTCTGAAATCTCAAATCAATTTCGTCAAAATTCTCATCTTTTTTCTTAATAAATATTTTTCGACCGTAAGAAAAATCCGCCTACTTTTGTCCTCAACAACATCCAAACACCCATTGTACAATCATTACGATAAATAGCAAGAACTACTCTAATACTAATACTAATTCCTCCTAATTAATTCCCGCAATTCACGTAAACTCCTTTTGAAATCTATAATCGTTTCATTAACACTCTCATCTTCTTTCTCAATACAGGCGACCTTCGACTTTCGCACATTCTACTGCCGCACAATTTGCTATTTTGCACGTTTGCAAAAATTCAATTTTTGAGAAATCTTTGTCGCTTAAAGAAATAACACACAACTTTAAACACTATGCTGTCCGGTGGCTCCCGAGTGGTGCCATGAGAAAATAATCGGTTAAGCGCCGCTGGAACCACGTTGGAGCCATGTGAAAACTGTAGGACATTCGTCTGTGACACCACTGTGGTGCCGTGTTCAAACCAACGCGATTATTGCGTGTCTTCTATTTAAGAAACAATAAGTTACACACATATTAACAAATTTTTGTTTTTATAAACGGAAGCAGAAGAAGCGGAACCGGCGACAAATGAAATGATGTGAGTCTGCCCTACCGGCGTCAAACGAAAGAATCTCGATTATATGCGCGGACGTCATAGTGTTAATATTTGTCCCACGTCGCTCTATTTTCGAACATTGAACATTTACACAAATTCTCAGAAACCAATTATGTACGAAAGTCGAGAGCCTACTGTAAATATTTTCCAACCGTAACAATAAATCCGTCTACTTGTGTCCTCAACAACATCCAAACACTCATCGTACATTCATTCCAATAAGTAGCAGAACTCTAACACTCACAATTGGCAAGTCCCACAGCAACCCCTATTTATCGAAATCAGCGTACACTCGCGAACTTTCTCCAAACACCTCGAAACCCAAAGAACCTCCTTTAAATGTGCAAAACAGTAGTAACAAGAAGCAACCCCGAGAAGAGCATCGCGAGGGAAGCATTCTCATAACGCTCTTACCGCAGGATAGTAACCAGAACAGGTTGATAGGGATGGCCAAAGGCATTGGTGTACAGAATGCATCGTGTGTACGATACTCGGCCGTCTTATGACTCTCTCTAGCGCTCTAACGGCCTGTAGATAGCAGATGACGCTCCTGGGATACACTAAGATGTTAATTTAGCTATTACTTATACTACGGCCACCGCCCACGGCTCTCGGAGAAGTTGGATCACCGGGGCCACTGTCGACGAAGTAGTTTCGAACGAACGTTCGCTTGCAACTACCGGTAAACTCGTTGCAAGGCCGACACCTCTCTGATAGGATCGATTCTCGTTTCTAAACCGTTCCTCGAAGGCTCTCTCGTAACGTAATACAACCCCTGCAGTTATGTCGTACGTCTCTGGTTGTATAAATCGGATACTCTTTCTTTACGATCGCTGGACAACAATGGTTTCAGGGTAACCGGTTAGGTGTGACGGTGTTGTGCAATCTTTGGAAAATCCTACCTCGCGATTCTTGCGTGGAGAAGCGTGTAAAAAAAAAATCGACGGCTTAACTGGCAATCGTCGTTTGACGGGAGAGGGATTTTTGAACTATAAAATTGAGAGGTGAATGGAGTTTCTGAGAGGGTGTTGGTTATTTCGATGTGGATTTTGGGATGATGGTATTTTTATTGGATGGTTTTGGAAATGTAAAATCGTTCGGGTGATTTTCGAAGGATTTTAATACGCGTTGTGAATACGATGATGAATTATCTATATATTATTTACCGGTCGAATTATAGAGTGGGGATTACAGGGGTGTACGATATAAACGATGAATTATGGAAGCAGAATTATAGAAAGATATAATCTTTCGGATGGTGAATTATGAAACTGGCATCACCGATGCGTATAATTATTTAAAACAGGAATTACGAATTGTAGAATGGAGATTGGAAAAATCCGAATTCGAAACTGAAATTATTTCATTGATCGTTTGCGTTAAAGCGTGAAACACGGTATGGGTTTAGCCGAAGGATGGAAAAATGTTCCGAAAGCAAATTAATCATAAAGCGTACTATTTTAAAGTAAGTAAGCAAATAAGTCGAGAACTATTCGTTTTAGAGATAAAATAATGATATATGTATAGGTATATGCAAGGTTCATTGCACCGCCTGTCCTGCACTGCAGATTCATACTTTGCAGAATCGGTTTTTTGAAAGCGACCTATCGAATAGTATGCCTCACGATTAATTTGCATTGTGGACACTTCTACAATAATTATTCGTCTAGGCCCTGTAGCAAACGTTGAAATTGCGAACGTTGAAATCGCCATTTTGAATGACGATATAAAATTTGAAAGTGTCCATTGTCGCATCAAATTTACTCGTGTATCCTTAAATATCGTTTCGTAATTTCTCGTTTGCACTGACTAGCGTGTACTCGCGATCGAATAATACTTTTAAACATCGCCGGTGACTTTTCTCGATAGAAGTAAGTAGAAAACCTCGAGATGGATTGACGTCTGTCGTTGAAGTCGTCCGCGATTTTATTAAATCGTTTCCGAGAAACCGGCGAACTATTCTCGTATACCGGCGTCGAAGGAACCTTCAAGTTTTCGCGCTCGTTCGACCAATCGATCGAAAATTTCCGGTGTCGGGGTGGTTTCCGGCGCGACTTCGAGGACGAAACGAAGCTTCTTCTCGTCGATGCGAAGAACGAGGAGGGTGAGAAGGACTTCCATCCAAGTGGACATGTGGTCGTTATGATGACGCGAGGCTTTAACGAGCTCCTTCCAACGAGTTTTAGCAAGAAGAGCGGCAGAATTTTATTGGATAGCGAGTCGTCTTGTCGTCGATGGGGATAGACGGAAATAGCCATTGGAGCATGGATTTTGATTGACATATTTTGACTTTAACTGAAAATCGTTAACCATAAGTATACTCAACATTAGCAACTTCAATTATACAATTGAAAAACTAAGTTCACTATTATATCAATTTTCAAATCATTAAAACCACGAAACGCATTGAAAACTACAATTGCAAGGAAAAATCTGAAACAGTGATAAGAGAAATATTCCCGATTCACATTTTTGCCGCAATGTTTCGATTAGAATCGTTCCTTTTATAATCCCAGCGTCGCAGAAACATCGAATATCGACGTACGGTAGTAGCAACGCTCAAAAAATTGCAGCTTTTCGCTGGTACAGTGAAAAAAAAAACACGCGTCACAGATTCGCGTAACCGTCGTACCAATTGCGATACACGGGCTACAATAACGGCAAAGAAGAGCAGCGGAAACTTCGTCGTTTCGCGACTTTTCCATTCATTCCGAACGTCCGTATTTGCAACGAGGAGAATCTTGATCGCGCCTCCGCGCGACGTTGAGGCCATTACTCTGATTGTGAACAGAACGGAGGGAAATAGAGGGGCGATGGTTCTAATATTTTAGATACGCCCGAATGCGAGAAAAATGTTTTTTTTTCTCTCCTCCTTCTTGTCTCGTTTTTCTTTTTTTTCGAAAACTCGTACAGCCGGACGAACATTAATTCACCTCGTATTTTACGAGTATGGAGTTACTTTGATTAAATTAATCAGTCTCCAACGGTGGTCCCTTCGCTTTCTGCGTGGCAAGGAGACGGATTAAATTATGAACGCATTAGCAGATGAGCCACTATTACCGGCGGATATGAACAAAGTTGGAGGATGCGGCTCAACGGAACCGGCGAAATTGCGAGCCGAGAGAAAACTGTTAGTGGAATTGGCGGTTCTAGTAAAACTCGTCGATCGTACCACTTTGTTCGAGTACGCTCCTGCGGTCCGGTTGCGCACGAATTTTCGAGTGTGTCATTTTAACATTTTCGTGCCCCACCTCCGGTAGTATATTAGCGACGCGAAACGAGCATGTAATTGCAACGGAATAATCAGGATAGCGACTATACCTACGACAACAAGAGTACAAACGGAAATTACGTTTCGCGATGTAATTTAATGCGGCGAAATGTTGCATTCGAATTATCTGCAGTGTCATACGTTTCACGCGGGAGGGAAACTTTTAATAATATGCTGGTGCAACGAGAGATGCAAGTACGTAGGTATGTTGGCGAGAACGGGAAATTTCATCGACCGTTGCTGATTTCAATGGCTGTCAAGTTCGACATGTTGTTGTAAGTGTGTTACGGGTGATCGATTAAATTCGAGATTGTTTTTTACAGGTGGAATATGGTGACGGGGTTATTTCTCTTTTTGGAGTTGGTGGAAAAATTGAGTTTTTAACAACGAAGAATTGGCTGTGTGTTGAAGTATCTATAGGATAGAGGTATTAACTTGCAATGTTTTAAAAATAGACATATTAATAATCTGAAGTAATATTACAATTTATTAAGAAATCACTGTCGACCGATTATAATTATTAAAACAAATAAGAATAATTACAAGTTAGATTAGTTTTCTAACGAACTCGATATTTTTTACACAAAAAATGTTATCGAACGCTCTAATTATAACTCAATTTTCTCCATCTCTGAAAGAAAATTGAGTAACAGAATATTCCAAGGAAGAAGTGATCACAGGAACTTCTCTTTGTAGAGGTGTTTAACATTAGATTCACGGAGCCAATTTGACTCACTCAAAATTTGATTACTATATGTATAATACATTGATTGGTTAATTTTTAAATAATAAATCTTACATTTAAATTGATTTGGAACTATTTCCTTTAAAAAAGACTTCAATTTTCTTGTATGAGTTAAATTGTCTCACGTCAGAAAAATAAGTGTATCAACACGCGTAAATTTAGTGTTAAAATAAGTGCGTCACTTTAAAGAAACATCTGTTAACGAAGTCGTTGGAATAGACACGTATAGAAAAAGTATCGAAATGCAACCACCAGAATGTACCTCCTCGTCGATCGACCTGGCTGATGGAAGGGTAACCGATAAACCATGGCTAACTTTCCACTCGAACGTAGCCTCTCGCAAAATTCGACGCTCTGGTAAACGTACGAGTGTCCTTAACCCGAAAACGTAACATGAGCTCTAAAAACATCAGCTATCGAATAACAGGAAACGAGTTCACAGAGTGTACATACCGAAGAACACTATCCTCCTGTGCAATAACGAGGGAAACAATAACCGTGACAGGGTCACGGATAATGGAAATCTGTAGTATCTACCAGCACGAAGGTGAATTCCTTTTCAAGAACGGACAAACAACAATGGAGAATAACAAATGACACGAGAACAACCGGAGATGAGGGAGAAAGGAAAAGCGAAAGCGCGAGGGATATGAAAACTTCAAGAAGAAAGGGATGTTAAAGCGACATAGAAAGGGTGTGCGAGAGAAAAAGTGAAAGAGCAGGGGGTGGCAGATATTTTTTTTTCTTTTTGCATATTTCGACTTCTTCATTTACAATGAGGCTATGTCACACGTATTTTATAATTAACACTAAAACTATCAACATGGCCAAATCGACGTCCCAATTTCTTCTAAAAATTCTCCAAATTGATAGTGAAGCCGTACAGATAAAATTTCATTCCTGTCTTTTAAACAAAAAATACTTAACGTATCATTTTCACCTCTTGATTCCTCTTTTTTTAAAGAACATATTTAATACATTTAAATTTAACATTTCTGAGTATAGTTAATGATAATATTCTGAAATTTATTTTTCTGCATCATCTTAACAGCCATAAAAAAACATATCACACATAAATTCAAATTCTAGTTCGTTAGCAAGATCACGAAAACTGCCCCATAAGCTCCCACAAGTAAAAGACTAAAGGGAAAAAATGGCGATGGAACAAAGTTCCAGAAAAATGGCGCGAAAATAAAAAACGAAGAGTCCTGGGATATTAAAAATAGTTGAAAGTTCATGCTAGGACTCGATATGTCGAATATCCAGGACCAAAGAGGAGGGTGAGTTCTGGATAGGTGGGAATTGAGACTCATCTGCATCCGGTAACATTGTTCCCGCCTTTCAACGTCCCCGAGAAACTTTCCGTCGTGCGAGATCAGAGAGAGGATCGACGAATGGTCGGCCGATTTCAAAGCAGCCGAGGGAACCGGAAATGAACCCGGAGCCCCTGTTCAGGAAGCTGCGGAAACCGTTCTCGATAATTGGCTGGGAGTCGTCGCGAAATTCTCGCGATTCGATTACCCTCGTCGGAGGATGTAATCCTTACTTCGAAGTACCTTGAAGTCCCTTCGATTTCTGTTACGGATTGGTCCTTGAAATTGTGTAGATTCAATGTCTGAGGAACGAAATAGCTTGTCTTATATAGAGAACAAAACTTAATACAAATTTGACAGTGATTTTGGTGTCTTCTTAGAGAAAAGACAAAAAATGAGAGGGTGAAAACTACCCTCTGAAACTTTCTTTCTTATTCTTGAAACTATTCTGGATAAATAAAGTATTCTGGTGTTTTATGGTGAAATAGTTTCAGGGCTTTTGAAGTGTCACAAAGAAGTTGTTTCATTTTACAAAATTCTAATAATATTTGTTGGAATAAAAAATTTGCAGTTTGCTCTCATCAATACTAAGCGTCGAATACTTTTGTTTCACGATCCTCCATGTTGTAAATAGATTATAATCAGCGAGTTTTCCTCGTTGCTTTTGCAATTCGAAGCCATTGTTATTTTTTCATTCGCTCGTTAAACTTGGAACGTCAAAAAGTTCGGTTCGCTCCACAGGTGCGAGAACTCTTGAGCTGAAAGCACGGTTTTCTTGTGTTTCTTTAATGAGGACGCCAATCGATTCTGCTTTCGAAGCGACGATTGCCGTTTTAATGGCAACCAAGTATCGAGACGTCGTTCGATGTTTATCATTAATTAGCTGCACAAAGGAAAAGAGACTTATCACTGATTACGTCCAATGAAAGCATCGCTCTTTTCTTTTCGAATTCAAGAAAAGTCTCTAAGAAGCTTACGTCGTTCGATCGATATTAACTTTCTGTATTTCTGTCTTTAAATTATTTCATTGAATTGAATCACTGAAAATAATATTCTCGATGTAATCGGTGAAGCGCTTCTTTCGTTGGTAAAGAAATGAAATAAGAATTTACCCTATTTACCGAAGAGTTTTCAAAAGTTTTAGGAGAATATCCTCAGAAGGGGCATCTGGTGTTCCTCTTGGAAAACCTGCAAAGGATCACTGCTGTCACATGCTTTAAAACTTTGCGTAGGCGCATTTTTGTAGTTTCTAAAGGGCGACAGTTTTGTAATAAGTTTGTAGGGTGGACTTATTTTGAGACTCTGCAAACGAAGTCTCACAGAATCTTCTTTTCTAGCGACGTAACAATAGCTGTTTCGGGATTTGCTGTTTTTTTCAATGTTCGGGATATTCCTGTAATATTTTTCGAATCAAATGTATTTACAAAGTTATATTTTCATATACAAAATGTATAGAATTCTATAAATAGAGATTCTGCACGTAGGCATCAGTATAGAATTACATTTAACTCGTTACTCCATAATACGAGTTTGATTCGTACGAACGAATATTATTTTCCGTTTTGTTTTGTTGATTTCAGAATTAAATTTAAAAAATAAGCTTTCTCCATTTATAATTGAGAATTTTTAAAAAGTGCCAAATTAAAAGATCATGTAACACAGCATATTAAAATTATTTTTATATTATTAATTTTACATGGAAGTAAACGATAGTAAAAATTGTTGGTTTCCTAATTTGGAAATTTACTGTTAAACTATGGGGGTAGACGGTCAGAAAAAACATCCTACAGCAAAGGACCAGCATCACTGTTGTTCTCCAACATCTCTGAGTTTCCTTAGCACGTAATGCAACAATATATTCACCCAATATCACATTCTCAGGACGCTTCTTTCTGATATTTCCAACACTAACTTTTCTTCTATTTTCCTCTTCTGGAAAATGATGAAAATAAGACCGAAAGGAAAGAATCCAAGACAGAAACTCGTCGAAATTCGCAAGGAGAACGGAACTATCGATCTGTCGGATAAAAAGTACAAAGCTCTCGCAAAAAACTGGAATCTCTCATGAAGCTCGACTGATTTGAAATAAGAATGAAAGACGGACTACTTGGAGCTTCTCTCCGTCACGTTCGCCATGAGCCCGAGACCCATGGATTTCTTGCGCTCATACAGGAATCTAATGAGCTATCAGATTGTCTCGGCTCTCGACTCGCCATGCTTGCTTCTCGCGATGCGAAGTCGTGCATGAAAAACAGGATCGATGGGGTTCGCAAAGGTCGAACGTAGGCGGAATAGATAAGCGTAACAAAAAGACTTCCCTTCCGGAATGGAAAATCTTACTGCGATACGTTCGCGCTCTCTGACGTTAACGCGAATCTCAGCTCGGAATACTAGGAAATAATGTAATTTTGAGAATTTATGAGGAAGTTAAAACGAAAAATGGTGGGAATTTATGTTTGATGTTGCTGGATATGATCAACTATGTTTGTGAGCATGGTATGTTCAAGGGATGATTAATTAATGTAGTGACAACTTGACAGTTGGGGGCGTATTATGAATTAATTGAATTTTAACCCCTTGCATACAATATCTTTTACGACTGCCTTCACAATGACGCATAATTAAATTTGAAAAATAAATATTGGTTAGTGGTTCTTGATATGTCTTGTGATTTACTGTAATATTCATTTTATAGAAATAATTTTATCGTATCGCGCCTCAGTGATATTAGAGGTCTTTGCAAAACTGGAAAATTTCCTATTTAATTTTCCATATCTCGAGGGTAACTAATTATTGCATGGAAAGGTGTTAAGCTAATTATGGTATTGTGCTGCTACATTTAGAGCAATATTTATGGTATTAATATAGCAATTATAATAGTGCGTAGATTTTGCTTTCTCTATTGGTGATTGAGCCCGTGGTCAGTATTTTTCTATCAGAAAAATTCCAATTCTTATGATTTCAATCTTTACAATTGTTATGGCGAGTCTACTTTTATACTATCGATGTACAACTTCAATGTTCACCACCATAGCCTTCATAAAACATCACAGCATCATTATTAATTTCAAAATATCGTGCAAATACGATATGGGAGAATTGTTTGTTAAAAGTCTCAATAAACACATGAACATGTTAATTTCATGCAAATTTTCCAATAATGGAAACAGAATCGATAACACATACTTTCGAGGAAAAACGAGAGTATATTAATCATCGTTTCAATCCGACGAGTATCGCGATGACACTGCGATACTTTGAAGAGATGGTTTAAGAGAGACGGAGAAGGAAAAAGAAGATGAAAAACAAGAAGAGGAGGGCTCGACTGATGGCAAAAAAATGAGAATACGCAAAGAGGCATTACAGGGTGCGCTCCTTTTTGTCCGTGAATCTCCCACGTGGACCTTTTGGATTAATCGTGAGACATCTCGAATGCCTTTTTTTACGACGCGTCTTTTCTTCTTTACGGGGACACCTTCTTCCTCGTGACGTTACAAATGGCACGGTTTTTAAAGCGTCTGCCGCGAGACGCTTAACAAATGCTCGAGGATCGTCGGCTCTTTTAAAAAACACGGAAGCACCGTCCGGGATCTTCCCTTCCTCGTATTCTCGTCGAAGAAAATTAATCCCCTTAATCGAGCCATCGTAGTGTTCCTCGTTAATTCTGACAATTGTCTTAACATCTACGAAAGGAAAGTATTTTTGACGTACGCCGATGTTATTTCGTCCCTAGAGCGATTTTTAACGTTAATTCGTCGATCAATGTTGCAGGTAGTCTAACTATACTTCTCTTATTCTACTGAAAAATCCCAGAGTTCTGCTACTTCAGGATTCGAAGAATTGTTTAGCTAAATACGTTATTTATGAACATCCTATCCTGAAATAAAAATTCTAGAGTTTAGTTATCTAGAAATAAAGTTTAGTTCTCCGAAATTAATTGACGTACTTTCACGAAATAGAAATCCTCTTAATTATTTCAAATCAATGAATCTTGTTTCAGGAAATTAACATCCCCGCTGTTAGTTAATTCAGATTTCAAAGGTTAAATTAGAGAAATGCAGAATTCATTAAAATCCACCCAAAAAAACAAAAATTCCCGGTCTGAGTTATTTCAAAATTGGATGGGGAATAAGAGAAATATAGAATTTATTAAAATTCTTCCATGGCTTGAAAATTCCAGAACTTTTTGTTCAGTGCACAAAGAACGAATCGAAATACCTAATATACCAGCATCCTTCCACGGAGAAAGGCTACCAGACTGCAATTATTCCAGGACGTAACAAACAAAAACAGCCCCTATCGGCCTAGCAAGAAGAAGATCCTCGCAAAAAATTGGCTTATCTCTTCTGAAAATATAACTGCAAACAGGTGTCCGGATCGTGAAAAGGACGAACGTAGGAAGAGCGCCGTCGAGAAGGATCAAATGAGAGGTTGCACGAGCGAGGAACAAAATCGTGCCAAATGCAGGTAAAAGATCCTCCTCGGATTCTCTCGCGGTCCTCTTCTTGGAGAGGAAACGTTGAAACGCTCGAGCCACGGAGATTAAACGTCCTTCCGGTGCTGTAATGGTGTACTTAGATCGTAGAAGAGATTTCGCATTTCGGTGAGAGAAAAAAGGAGAAAGAAAGTGGGCTCTCGTCGAGGGAGATTTTAAAAGAATCTTCGTTCCAGCCGATAACGATATAGTATGTATGTACATACGTATATACGTACAATACATTTCCTTGCGATTCTTTAGTTGTCTTTACTTTTCACAGAAAACTGTGAACGTTTCGTTGAGAACTTTGTCTGGTTTTATAGCAAGCGGAAATTTTCTGTTAGAAACTTAAAATATTGTAGAAATATTTTTTAAATATTGAAGTTACGATTTTAACGATTATTAAATTATGAGATTGACACCTTGATTGCCATGAGAGTCTCCAGTTACCAGCGCCATTGAATTCAATGAAGCTTCATATAATTTTTCAATTGTAATATTTACGAATTTTCTAACATATTCAGTATTTAAATACTCGCGCTCAAAAGATAAAATCCTGCTGAATATATGTATATGTATTTGTGTCTTTAAAGTTTCTGCTTTACAAGGATAGAATTTTCATTGGAGAAGTATCACTTCAGTAAAAATGATAAAACGAACAAAATATCAGTGGCGTTCTACGTGATAGGAATTAAATTATATTTGAATACAAAGTTTGGGGTAGGCTGATTACATGTACTCATTCTACTTGAAATCCTCAAGCGTTTTATTTTATTCATTCCTCCATTATCAGACTATTTCACACAATTTGCACATTCTTTTCACTTCAATTGTTAATTCTCCTCAGTTCTCGTTACAATTGAACGTAATTTTTAACAATTTTAAAAGTATAATTTCATTACTTCGCTGCGCGTACAAAATTACAAAGCTCTTTAAATATGAAAAAAAATATATGATTATAAAATGCAAATAAACGAGAGGAAACACAAGTCTGATGATTTTAAGCGAACGGGAGGAAAAAGTACGGCAAAGAAGGGCAAAATCGTTTGTACACTGAAGAAGCGTGTAATCGAGAGGAGTCGTAGTCGATAGAGCGAACTTAAAGTGGAATATTTTTTCCATCCGTAATACGATTGAAATTTTAATTGGCAAAAAATCCCGACGCAAGTCTTTTAAAACGTTTCACTGCCAGCGATGCGGAACAGAATTATCAAATTTAATTAACCGTCGCGTCTGGCGGTACTTTTCGAAATTCGACGATATTGCTAAATATTAGTTTATTACTCCCGTGCGATTAATTCTACATCGGCGTACCAGTAATTTCGTCTCGCCGAAGGTAGTTCGCTGGGAGATTTATTCAACGTTCCGACATCGAGGAGAAATACCGTTCAATGGTACACATGTATCGGAGAACTTCCCCGGAGATCGTGATTGCATTTAGTTCGAAAATCGACGTCGTTGCGGATTGCGATGACGGAAGAACGGAGAGAGAGATAGAGGAGGAAGAAGAGAGAAATAGAAAAAGAGAGCATCTAGAGAAAGATCTTTCTTTGTTAAAAAGAAAAGAGAGAGCAGAGAAACAGGATAAAAGAAAGAGAGAGGATAATGAAGACTAAGAGAGAAGACTGAGAAGAAGAAAAAGGCAAGCAAGAAAAAAGAGAGAGAGAGAGGTAAAAGAAAGGAAAAAGAGTTAAAAAGAAATAAATGAAAAGGAAGACAGGGTAGAAGCAATAGATTCCGTTTATCTTACGTCAGCTCTCAATTTCACGCAACGGGCAGCATTACGCTAAACTTCGATCAAATCAGTGGTCTGTATCCTCTGCAATTAAATCGAATTCTCTTTTCCTCGAATAAATAGAAACCGTCTGAAGTCTCTACCTTAGGTAAGGAAATTTAATTTTCAAAGTGATACCCAGGCCGCTGTACTTTTTTCGGTCGAGCTCGAACGAATTGAGTCGTTCAGATTAAATGACCGCCCGGTAATGGCACACTTAGGTCGCAAAAGGGCTTCCACCGCTACGAGAGGACGTCCCTCCGAAATGGAAGGGAGGAGAGAGAATTTTGCTTCGCGGAAATGCAGTCGAATCTACGTGAATCTTATTCGAGACGAATTCCGAGAGGTATCCGTTTATTCCTCCCTTTGAATTCAAAGAGAACGCTCGTCACGATGCTCGACAGAATTTTACATTTTCCTACCACTCTGACAAGTCTTATGTTTTACTTTGTAATAATTTAACCCTTTGGCCCATTGTTACGCCCTTTTGTCCATAGTCTACACTCCTAATTTTGCAATTAATCGTAACCAACGCCCTTGTCCTTCAAGTTACCACTAATTCGTCATAGTCGGACTTACAGATTACCAAGAAACAATCCTTACCACCCCCATAGATTCAAGTCGATCCCTTTTTCCCATCGATCCTCTTAACCTTGTACCACGAAATAAACCTCCTGCCTTTCGTCGAAGTTCGATTAATTATCTAAAGTTCCAGCACAACCCTAAAATCGTGCTGGCTCTCAACGGAGAACAAAACCTGGCATCGTCGTGAAGGAACTTAATTTTCCTTACTTGGCCCCGTTAACAACGTATTTGTTCGTCGACTCGGCTAATTCAATTTTTCCCTCAAATTTATTACTTATTTCCTCCTCGAGTCCTCTCTCTCCGCGGTGTGCGCGAAATTGCGACGAAAACAGAAGGGAGGGTTGGAAGGAGGGATAATATATACCTCGCTTGCAAATTCCACCCTCTACTTATTACATCCTCGCTCCGACTTATGTCTTGCCACCCCTGCCACGTACTTCAATCACTCTGGATTTTAGGGTAATACATCCTTTGGGACCCACCTTTGACCCTATTCGCTCGGTCGGCTAATTTTGCAGGAATTCGCCCGCGGTAATATCGGTTCCGTCTCTACGTTCTACGTTTCTCCCTGTGAATGTATGTATTCGAATATATGCGTACGCTTTTCCAAAGTAAACCGAGAACGGAGGTAATATTTGGTGGTATGAATCAACACGAGGGTTACTTTCGAACAGGGATGAAATTAATTATCGATAGGTTATTGATAACGAAAGAATTGAGGGTCGCGATGGAATCATGGTAATTATACATCGAACATTTGGTACTCAATTAGGGATGAAATTATATATAAATCCCTGGATATACCAAAATTTACATACGCAATTATCAGTAAATTTCGGCTTACGATTTTCCACGCAACGTGCGTGAAGTTTACGGCCGGTAGAATTTTACGGTCTGCTTTAAAATTCCTAGTAATTCTAATTCATACTTATTGTAAGTATCATTCGAAATAATGTACATATTCGTGGAAGATTTTTCAAAATTACAGTGAAAAATTGCAGCTGAACCTGTTGCACGTAACACTAACTCTTGAAAAATTCATCTATAGAATTCATTCGATGTCTCGACGATTCCTGGAATTTCAATCTTCGTAAAAACCATAATTTCTATCGATACGTTAGCTTTTGGAGTATGAAAATAGAAAAAAAGGAGGAAGGAAAAAAAAGTATAGTATTTCGACGTTCTAGCAGGATCCCTTTGGTTCCCAACGAGATTGGCGTTCTTCGAATCCGCCGAGAGCTGATTTCCACCGTCTCTCTGAAATTTCTCTTTTTCTAACCGAACTCCGTACTACCTATCGAATATTCGGAAGCCAGAATACTGTTGGTGATTTTTTTCATCCCTCCTTTTTCCTTCTTTTTCTTTCCTACCCCTTCGTTTCATCTCGTTTCCACCGCGGCTCGACCAGCGGCTGCTGCACGAGTTCTTTGCATTCGCCATTCGTTTGTCCATCGTCGTAAATATTGAATATCCATTATAAAGTATTGAACGACATCGGATATTTGACGCAAAGATCGATACACTTGGACCAATAGGTTCGTACTCTCGTTTCAGCCAGTCTGATACCAACGGTTTCTGCCGTAGGGAAAATTGCTTCGTACAGAAACGTGGGGCCATCTTCGATAATTAATACGTTACCGATAAAAGTCGTCTGTGACGTGAAAGTAAAGAGACAGAAGCGAAAAATCAACGATGGTATCGAAACTATTGATAATTCCTCTCGATGTATAAATAAATCTTGTGGTTATACTCGTTAATACTGTCGTTAAAACGATTCATTTTTATTCACTAATTGGTAGTTCTCTGAGATATTTTAAAGTTGCCTTGAGGAATTTAATTAGTAGTCGATTTTTCCGTGTAATTAGACAAAATGAATAAATTCAAGAAGCCTAGGCACTCCTCCATTAATCCAATTTCTTTTGATGAATCACAGAACCTTGCGGTAAAATTTTTTATGCTAGAAAATCAATTATAATTAATATTGTAGTGAGTGAGGAATAAGTGTTGGTATGTATTTTTATGTGTAAGGTATTATAAAGTATATCGCACAAGATCCGAAGAAATTTCAATCCGCGTTAGAAGAAACGTCACTACGAACTCCCAATACGAAAAGAAGTACGACGAGATTATTTCTTTCAATTTCTATTCTCTATTATAATAAACTATATTTAATAAAATCCTACAATGTCTCAAGGGAATATTATCATAGTCAACCTCGCATGTTTAATTCTCCGTTTCTGTCGTCAAGCCAAATCTGAATTTCTACAAACTAAAGCACACAGCTCTTCGCAGTGACAAGAGGATCTCCGAACGACACGAGGTGCCACAGAAGCGACCGAAGTTCGTCAGGAGGACACACCGAGGAAAGTAAGGTTTAAACCGGCCTCATTATGTTCTCCATGTAGCACGTACTCAGCCTGGTTTCACGTACTCTCATTCGTGCATACGTGTACGTAGTTCGTGGCTAGTTAGTTGTCGTTCCGCCCGCTTAATTTGTCGTTAGAGAAAACTGACCGGCCTCTGCCAGGTTTGCGTGGTCCTGCTGGGGGATTTTCAAACTTGCAACTCGCAACTCCGGCATACACCGGGCGCAATCTGCCAGTCCCTCGTGCGCGTAAACGCGGATAAATACGTACAAGTTTCGTCGACTGTTTGTCCATGCATGTATGTATGAATGTTAGGTACGTATGTTTGCGCATGTATAGTGAAAAGCTGGAAAGTGGAGGTGGACCCGTAAAGGCACAATGCGTTTGAACCCGCACGGTATACCGTGCAACCGAGGACCGTGGAGAGTCGAGGAGGTAGAGAAGGGAATGAAACGCGCCATGGATGGGGATGATGGTCGATGGTGGTGGAACGTTTCGCTGCGCAACAATGCTTTGCGGCAACAATGCGCAAACAAATGATTCCGCTGTACCGGCCGTAATTATTGGAGGCACATGGTCCTTTTTCTCCCCTCTCCTCTGTTTGCTCCTGTTTCCATCATTCTCTGCCACTCTCTCTTTCTCTATTTCTCTGTTTCTAGTTTCGTCCAATGTTCATAACATTCCTCCCTCTCTTCGTTGTTCATCTTTCTCCGTTCATTCCGTACCCTTTCCATCGTTCAGTCTCTCCTCCCTCTACGATTGTTAAATCAACGCATTTCCGTAACGACGATTGATCTGCCTCCGCGCTTCCTCTCTTCCTCGCCGATTGGAATGGTTCCGAACGGAGTACCAATCGAACCCGCCTTTTTTTGCAGAATTTTCTTTGTGTCGTAATGGAGAACGCGGGACCACGCGAACGTGCGCGCTTGCCGTTTAAGTTTCGACTCTACCGTTCGCCCTTTTTATTCTTTCTCTTCGAGCGGTGCCTATCGACGGCGGATATTGTTTTCGTTCGGCTTTTTTTTCCACCTGGTGAATCTAAAGATCGGGGCTAGTGGAATTTTAGGGATCGACGATATTGATATTCTTCTCATCGGAAATTCGTTGTCCTTTGAAATTGATGCGCTCACGTGGAGCGTCAGTTGATCGTCTCTTTTTCCTTGGAATTAGAATGGAATTCACGTTACTGTCGTTTCTGATAAAGTTTGATTTTTATGACACGACAAGTTTATTATATCGACGTAGAAAACGTCCCGCTTCGGATAAAAGAATTCCAACGTCATGGAGAACTTCACGTGAAAGCAAAGAAACGACTTTGCTACCTCTCGTAGAGAGACGATATTTCAAAGGCAAATCGAAGAGTGTAACATTCACCTACGACATGCGATATTTATTTTCCTTCCATTGTTTCACAAATCAATTTACCCTTTCGGAAACGAGTGAGAAGTATCTACAAGAACATCCTCTCTTCCCATCTCAAATAAAACATTCCTCCAATATTCTCACCATTTCCTCCCCCAATTGTGACATTTTCACAAATTTAACCATATCACCCACACCTGCAAAAATTCCTTCTCCAAACCATCAAGCATCCAAAGCACCAGTAATCCAACCACCACCTTAATAGATTACAAAATCTCATCATCCTCTCCCACCCCATCAACGTCCACGCCATCATTTTTCAGTTTAACCCTACCACACTGAACCGTTGAAGACCAAGACGCATTCCCTTCTCTAATCCCAATCTCCCAGAGCAGCTCCTTAATCCTTCGGTAAAGACATAACTTCCGCAAGCTAGCTAGTCGACCAGGCAGCTATCAAGTCAGCCAGCTATCTAGAGCAAGCCAGATTCCCTTCAAGGCTTGGAAAACGTGCACTGCTCCTCTCCGTGCCCGTATTGCCACAGAAACTGAGCGAGCTTTCGAATCGTCTAGCTCGTGACTTTCGATTCGTACACCGGACTAAAGGGCAAAGAGGTCGAGAGGGCAGCGGGGTGGAAGAGCTTACGGTGGATATAACTGGTAAGAGATGGCTTAATAACGGTGCAACCCCCGTACAGGCGCACCGTAGCGGGTGTATCTTGCGATCTCGTAGGTGGGTGTGCAGACTCGCGCAAACAAGCGCAAACACGGAGTGTTGCAAGGACGAATACGACGACGACAACCAGCAGCCGGCAAACTCGAAGAAAGGAGGAGCCCAAGAGGAAGACGGTGAAGATAGCCCGGGAAAAGGATACGTAACGGAACTACGACGCCTGACATCGGGGCAATATTGAAGCAATAATCTTGGGCTTCCTTCCTCCTTCTCTCATGGCGCGTTAGCCCGCTTTACTACACGAAGATATTAAACTTACGTGCCCGATGGCCGCACCGGTGTGTGTCTACACGTACGCCCTTGAGAGGAAGGTACCGAGGCATCCTCGACCTTCGTCCTTCGATGCTCCTTCCTGCTTTCCTTCGGTCTGCGCGACTAAATGGCCCCGGGAGAGGATATCGCCCTCGTCCGACGTCGTTCTCGTTTCTGGAATCGATGAATAATAAAATTATGCTCCGCGGAAACTGCATCCTCCTGGGAGCCACCGTATCTCAGGCTGTTGGAGCCTGGGAAACGAGGCGCCTTATTGTACAAATTCGTTTACAAGCGCATTTCTTCCTCGTTGCTGGAATCCTCGAGATTGTCGTGTTTTCTACCGTGTTATTTGGACTTTTATATTTTCCGTGTTTAAGCCACATCGTGCGTTGAAACGGAATACTCGAGCAATTGTTGAGATAAACACGCTAGTTGGTGGAGATTACGGGGTTATGCTAAGAGAATCTGTGGGGGAGAATAGGGTGGGTTTGCATTTGAAGTTGTAACGGGCTTGTTTTGATCATTTTATCGGTTACTTGGGATTTTTGGGTTTAATATTAGCTGTATGTTCGAACTGTTTGCGCGAGGATAACAAATTGATAGTTTTGTAAAGAGTGAAGTGAAATCAATGTTTTAACTGCCCGCTCTGTTGTCATCTACCTGTTTGAGCAAGACTTTAAAATCAAATGAGCAAATTAACGAAACTCTAACAGATATGTTTCCGCTGTAATATTCAGTTTCATCAATTTTCTAGCACTTGACCGGGGAGACTATTTTTTTGAGCAAGCCTTCAAAAAAATCCCAGAAAATATTTGGTAACCGTAATATCTTTAAGAATGACGAAGGTCTGCGAGGTTGAAAGCGGAACTCGGTCAGTTTCAACCTGTAAGCTTTCTTCCTCAACACCTTGAATGTTCTAGAAGAGATCGAATTCGAGTGCAATTGCGAGAGAATAAATGTTTACCTGAGAAAGACGCAAGACTGTCACAAATAGAATCAGGTTACAATGTGCAAAATTTGTTTGCATAGATCGATTAAAAACCACCATTACTACGTGGAGTTCTTATTCTTTATCGTCTTTTCCCTACACCTCCTGTATTTAGTCGCGAAGAATACCTCGTCTGATAAATAATTTTCCGCAACATCGCGAGAGGGATCGTTTATTAAACGCGTAGAAGCGTGGCTGTCGAAGGGACTCGCAAAGGGATGCCTTGGAGAGAGCACTGCTTCCCGACCTGTTACTTCTTCCTTTGTAAGGTCGATGACGCAGTCGGGTACCAGCGGAGAGTCTCGAAAGCACTTGCTTTTGGCACTAAGCACCTCTTATGCTAACAAGAATGATACAAAACGTAGAAGGGTCGGTCGCTCGCAAGCTCGACGATCTTCGCCCTCCATGCAAAACTTGGCATTGAAGAAAATAATTTAACAATAGTTCTTCCAACGATTGGAATTTCTTTCGGCGCAAAAAACGCAGGCAGGTTTGAGTAGAAGAAGTTGGACTCTCTTTCTACGAATTATTATTGTGTTGAGGTCTAGTATGATTACTGTTCTTTGTTGTCTGTGCGAAATTTGGCGTTGTAGAAAATAATTTGTCGTCTATGAGAGTTAAAACTTATCCCTAAGACTCGCACACAATCGGTGAAAGTTCCGATCTCTCATCAGTCGTAAAAAAATGTTCTACTTGACTAGAACCCAGCTTGAAACCCCCGTGAAGCAATAAATAGAGAGATGACGATAGCAATTAAAATATTAATGCAATGAAAGGGAACAAAATAATTTAACAATTCTTGTCGCAATGATTTGAATTTCATTCGACGCAGAGAAACGTAGCTTATTTTGTTAAGAAAAAGATGAACTTTCTTTCCACGGACGGTTCTTATCGCACGATATGCATTTTAGTTGAATGCTTTATCATCGGCCTCCTGGTATCCGGTTCTTTTGGTCCGCTTTCCAGCGGATTCTTGCGTTTTTCGAGCTCCTTTATTCAAATGCATTGCGCAAAGTTTGTTCGAGAAGTTGCCGCAATATCCCTACGGCATTCCGCGGCGATTCGTATTCCGTTTTACCGGGTAAATTGGTCGCCGTGTACTTGGATCGCGTTGTAAAATAAATATGGCTTTTCTTATTGGTTTTGCTTTTTCCTGAGAGTTTGACATTGATTAACTCCTCCGTGAAATTACATTACAATTTTATACACTAAACCAAATTATATATCATGGTTATCCGATTCGGAGGAAATTTACTGTTACATAAAGCAGAGAATGGTATGTCCTTTGTATGGTGAATTCCGTGGTAAATTCCTTTTATTTTCCTAAATGCATTCATCGTCGAAGTTTGATTACATCGTGTTTCGCCAATGTTCAATTATTTTCAGGAACAATGAGAAAACTCGTGTTTTCAGAAAAACGATTATTTCCTCGTATTTTACTAAAACTCTGTCCATCTAGAAACTTGTAATTACGCTTTCGTGATCTCAGGATCCTTTTATCTCAGTAAATAAAAAATACAAAACAAGTAATTACAAATGTTGTAACTATTTAAATCCATAATTATCAATCAGTCATTCAACGTACTATGATCCCTTACGACTTTGTGATGACATGAAACATAGATTTTCATTTTTGAAATTCAATTTTTCAAGTTAATCAAAACACTAGTTCTAAGAGAATTAAGTCTGTGTTACTTCAACATATAAATAAGTACTTTGAACAAAATAGGGATCAAGAAATATCTACGGTAGTGTTTCTCTATAAAATCTAGAAATGTTAATAAAAAAAAAATAGGAACCCGCCAATTTTACAGTTACCATAAATCTACTGTTAAAAATCACGAAACCCTTTATAATTCAAGGATTGCAGGTTGTCGTCAGAAACGTCGAAAATTCCAACTATACAGCTTTAAATGTTCAAATATAAATAATTACCCTCGAAAACACCCTCATCGTCACTCGTTCATCGCAAAATGGCTCCATGCATCTCAAACTTTCCCGCGAAATGTGCCTCGCCGACGGTAATGATCTTCTGAGAGGTCGACTGAAAATTCATGGCATCGATATTCGCGGTTTTGCATGCGGAACCAGGCGCATTTGGCCGAGAAACGAAGCCCACGAAGGGAAGTGGTAAAATGTCTCGCGAGGGGTGAGTGCCGGTCGAAGGGAAGCCAAAGAGAACGGAGAGGGCTACGGAGGAAGAGAAAGACGAGAAGGAAGAGGGAGAAAATCGGTGGCGCAACGATTTCCGAAAATTATACTCGGCAGAGGCGGCTAGGAGCGGGGCCAAAAATTGCGAGCTACGTAGGAAAAGGAGAACCGTCGCCGTTTGGATGTGCGAGCAGAAACGTCTGTTATCGTATGCATGGCCCCCTACGAGGCATAATGTCGACTCGGCTATCCCTTAGGATACAAGCGTGGTTTCGGGCCAGTATGGGGTTAGCAACTTTATTCGACCTTAAATTCTCAGCCCACTTGGCGCTGGCTTCTATATAACGGTACGTCGTGCCAACTGCGGAGAAAGGCTCTAGCTGGATAAGCATGGTAAAAGTGCCGCCAAAGATAATTAATCTTGAGGCATACCATTCGATAAGGCTCTTCGAAAAAATCATTTCTGCAAGGTATGAATCCGCTACCTCTACAGTAGGAGTAGTTACAGGGTGGAAGTCTCATTTCATCATAATCCGAGTGAGTTTTTCGTTTGAACAAGAACATCCCAGCTTGCAAACTCACGTAATGGCTCGATCTAAAAGCTCATCCCGATTTCGGAAATTTTGAGCTATTTTTTGATATTTTGAGCCAGTTTTCCGAGGTTTTTGCGAAGTTTCGACAAATTCGAGTCAGCTTTTAGTTTGAGTAACGTCATCTGTGCTTGCAAGCTCACACCTGATGGCTCAAACTAAAAAGCTCAATCTAAACTTCCAAATTTCTTCCAAAAATATAAGCTTTTGAGCTATGAGCCCGTAAGTGTAGAGCTTTTGAGCAATTTTTCCGAGTTTTTCGCAAAATTTCGGCAAATCCGAGTGAGCTTTTTAGTTTGAGCATTCACACCTGAGCTTGCAAGCTCATGCCTGGTGGCTCAAACTAAAAAGCTCAATCAATACTTCCAAATTTCCTAAAAAAAGATGAGCTTTTGAGCTATGAGCACGCAAGTATAGAGCTTTTGAGCAATTTTTCCGAGTTTTTCGCAAAATTTCGGCAAATCCGAGTGAGCTTTTTAGTTTGAGCATTCACATCTGAGCTTGCAAGCTCACACCTGGTGGCTCAAACTAAAAAGCTCAATCAAAACTTCCAAATTTCCTCCAAAAATATGAGCTTTTGAGCTATGAGCACGTAAGTGTAGAGCTTTTGAGCAATTTTTCCGAGTTTTTCGCAAAATTTCGGCAAATCCGAGTGAGCTTTTTAGTTTGAGCATTCACACCTGGGCTTGCAAGCTCATGCCTGGTGGCTCAAACTAAAAAGCTCAATCAAAACTTCCAAATTTCCTCCAAAAAGATGAGCTTTTGAGCAATTTTTCCGAGTTTTTCGCAAAATTTCGGCAAATCCGAGTGAGCTTTTTAGTTTGAGCATTCACACCTGAGCTTGCAAGCTCATGCCTGGTGGCTCAAACTAAAAAGCTCAATCAAAACTTCCAAATTTCCTCCAAAAATGTGAGCTTTTGAGCTATGAGCACGTAAGTGTAGAGCTTTTGAGCAATTTTTCCGAGTTTTTCGCAAAATTTCGGCAAACCCGAGTGAGCTTTTTAGTTTGAGCATTCACATCTGAGCTTGCAAGCTCACACCTGATGACTCAAACTAAAAAGCTCAATCAAAACTTCCAAATTTCCTCCAAAAATGTGAGCTTTTGAGGACAGACTGGATAGATAGCTCTGGAAGGGACGGGCAGGACTGGAAGGAACTGCCAGGGCTGGAAGGGACAGGTAGTACTGGAAGGGACAGGTAGTACTGAAAGGGCACAGGTAGTACTGGAAGGGACGGGCAGGACTGGAAGGGACAGGTAGTACTGGAAGGGACGGGCAGGACTGGAAGGGACGAGCAGGGCTGGAACAGGCATTCGAAGGTTTATCCGTATTCGAGAGTAAGAAGGACAGTTTGGGAACTGATACACTCCGATTTTGACACTCCCATCCGCTCGGTCGCGGCAATGTACATACATGAAAATACGGATACAAACGATTTTTCGCGTTGTCTTACGGTTTGTGTCTTAAGGTTTTATATGTGTTTTGATCAAGTATGGAGAACATTTTGAGCTGTAATTTAATTGGAGGGATGTTAGATGGTTTTGGAAGGAGGTTAAATGTAGATTTTGTTGGGAGTGTACGTATTTAATTGTTATATGAGGACGAATGTTGTTATTTTGCTGGGGAAATAAGTTTTGTAAGGAGAAAGTTAGTAAAAGTTGATATGTTCTGTAGGGTTGATCGATAGTTTGAATATGGGGGAGATGGATGGGAGTGAATATTTGCATGAATTTATAATCACAAATGTACTGTTTGAGCTTAATTAAAACATGTAATAGTACACTAAACATACTATGCTCTAGGTAGTTATGTACAATTCGATAATATAACTTCTAGTACTCTCAGGAAACTCGGAGACTAATCCATGCATGGCTGACACGGTACTGACCATTAACTACTTGAAATGCTCTATGGTTTAGTCTCCAAGAGAAACTTTTAAACCTTTGTGGTATATTTCAAATTTATTATCATCTAAAATTGGCTATAAGAGTAATATTTTAGTTGAAATTAAAATTTCACACAAGAACTATCAAAATTAATATATTATTATAGGTATAGAAAAATTAAAAGATGGAAGTGTTAAGAACTTTAAGAATTTTGCAACGAAATTAAGAATCAGTCAAATTCTAAAGTCAAAAATTAAATTGATTAAAAATGTTTTCGAGAAAATAGTTACTTATATCTTAAAATAACTGTAAAATTCGGCAAAATAGAACGTATCACATTTGTTACTTAAATTTCATTTAAAAATATCTCATAATTTCTGCGATCCTTATATTCATATTTTCAAATACATACGCGTATTAAAATCTACCAAACAAACCTGTCAGATTTCAGCTCGCCACAGGAACAAGTTCCTTTCCAAAGGTATTATCGTTCGCGTCTACAGGTACGTACACAGCTCGGTGGTATCAGTTCTATTATCATTTTACATAGCGCGCGTGGCGATATTCGATTACTCGTAGGAAATTCTGGCGACCCAGAATTCAGTGGCTCGCAGAGAGCCGAGAGGAAAGGATTTCAGGAATGTGTGAGTGATCACCACACCGGAGGAATATATTGGAAGTGACTACCCTGATTTCCACTATGTCATCGGGATTACCCTATCTACATTTACGGCACTTCGCTGGAATGTCGATTTTCATTTAGACATTCCTTATTTCTTCGAAAGGGAATTTAATTTCTTTTGCGTATCCGGATTGTCGATAAAGGAGTACATACTAAGAAAGGTGTACTTCCGTAAAGTGAAACGAGAAATCTATTTGCCTTTTGATTTTTTATATCGTCATCACTGAGATCATTCAACTTTCCATACTGATGATAATAGTATAAGGTGTTATATTATGGTGATAAAAAGAATTTTCAATTTTTTTTACTCCTGGATTATCGAGGAATATGAGCTATCTCTTATAGTGCTATATCGCATCGAGAAAGCAGAGTGGTTGCAATAAAGTTTCTATTTTTGAGAATTTTTATTTCTCCAAATTTGATACTTTCATGTCATTCAATTTCCTCCTTCCGCCGGAGAGACGGAAACTTCATGGTTTATTTCACTTTGCCAACATGAAGGAAGATTTCCAACTTTCTTCTCGCAAGTGTCCTACAAATACAAAGCGAAAAACTAATTTTCTTTTAGCATACGCTGTACGTTTAGTCCATCAAGAGTTATTTATTCAGCGAAGAAAATCAGAATACAGCTTGGATAGTTTCTCGTACACTCAGTGGAACGAAACTCCTTTCATCGATCCTCTCGCACAATTTTCGCAAACGTTACTCGTCTTCGAATTCTTCCCTCTTCCTTTTTCTCTCATTCATACCATCCTTCATCCCTCCAATCTCAAATCCTCCTATCACTCACCTCAAACTCACCCTCCTCCCTCACTACCTCCAAAAAACTCGTCCCACAGTACCTAAAAAACCAACCATTCGAAATCCACCGCACAAATTATATCTATCAATAATAAATCCGCATAAAAAAACAATCCTGCAAACCCTAATGCAGAAGTTATCAGTTGTCATTATCGTTAACACGCTAAAAAACGTTAGCCAGACAGATTCGATTACTCGTGGGAAATTCCAACGACCCAGAAATGCTATCAGGTCGCGTGACCCGGATGCACATAAAGAAGGATCCAAGGAATTCGTGAGTGATCACCGACTACGTAAGAATATATGGAACTGGTTACCGTGATTTCCCACGTGTCACTGGGCCCGGTTTTGCTTATTTCGTTGCCACGGCTGCCAGAATTTCGAATTCACGATTCGCCATTCAGATTCCAGGGCGTCTCGGTCGGATTGTATCGCCATGGCGCGTACATCGCAGCGAACCTACGAAGAAGGATCGCTCCAGGATGTCGGGCAGGTGGAGGAATTCGGCTTGGTATTCTTTTGCCTCGGTCTAGCTTCTGAATAGAGGAAATCCGCGACGAAATCCGTGCAGCTTTAAGGCGCCCGACGGTAATCTAGTCACATATAACGGCGAGACTGCGCCGGAGAGAACGAGGAGAAGGGACGGGGGGAGATGAATCGAGAGGAGTTTTGGAGAAAGGGTGGAAAAGAGGGAGTCGCGAGGTAGGACGAAAGGAGAACGGGGACAAAGGAGAGGGTGAGAGGTGGAGAATTATGCTTCTACGGAGTAACTACAACATAATTCAAAATCTCATTAGACCAACGCCATGAAGTACAATTTTTTGCCCATTACACCGGCTACGAAGCACGTAAGGAGGGTGGTGCTTTCGTCGGAAAAAGGGTTACTTCCGTCCTCTCTGTACAACGATGGTAACCTTTCTCTCGACGAGCGAGACCACATGAGAACTCTCTCGTATTGGCATGGTTTTTATATTTCTCACCTTCCCTCCATTTTATTCCTTCCACCCCTGAATTAATTGTGGCTTGACGATGTGTCAAATGAATTAATGATAGATTAGACAAACTTAAATCTTCTTTCCGTTAAACAAATTTTCTAGAAAAGTAAATATCTACAAAATAAAACGTCCCTCAATATTTTCATTCAACGATTAACAACTCTCGGAGCGATTAAACTCGCATACTTTTTCCTCTCCGAGATAAAAGGACATCCCAAGAAGGACCCCGACCAAACGAAAGTTCTCGCACAATTTACGATGTCGTATTCGCGAGAAAGACAAGGAGCTTGATCGTGGCTAACTTAGGGCATTTCTTCTTTCATCCCCCGATTACTTCCAACCCCCTTTCGAACCCGGAATCTCGCGGAAGAAGGTCCGTCGCGCGGCAACGGGACTGAGGACAACGGTGGGTATTCCGAACAGAAGTTCATGGAACTTTTGGGCGCATTGTTGTGGCAGGCACGACGTCGAACTTGGCAGCAACCCCTGAAAAGGGGCTACCACGAGGGGTAGCGGCTACGGAGACGATCGAGGGAGATCTCGAAGAAACCGGGCCACTGGAGGAGAATGAGAAACCGGCGCCGGTATACAATATGCGTGGAGGCGCCGGTGCATCCTTTCTTGGGGAGGAAAATTGGCGGTAACTTTAAAACTTCCCTTCTTCCGTCGAAAACAAAAGGCGGGCGGTTTTGGATGCTCGTTTGAAGTGTGCGGGGAGTGGGCGGTGTTATCTATTGGCGATAGGGATGAGGGTGATTTATTGATACGCATTTTCCGGCTTGCAATCGCAGGCAATCGGAATCGTATGGAGGATATCTTCTTTTCTTCTTGTTTTGATAGTTTTTAGAATTGCTTGATATGATTGTTTTCAGTGGGATTTATTATCTTTGATGTACTGGAGAATGGGGGTTGTGATGTGTTGAATGAAAATTTGAGAAGAATTGATGGTGATGGAAATTTGAGCTTGGTTTCGTTAACAGTAGAAGTACCGACTATTAATTCAGTATATTTAAAAATACTAGATAAATACTGTCGAGCAAAGAGAATGAAATGTGTAAGAAAGTAAATCGATTTCATCTCTCACGGTTTACAAGGTATTGAGAATTAATACTAGATTTACGGAGCCAATTTGGCTCATTTAAAATGTGATTACTATATATATAATATATTGATTGGTTAATTTTTTAATAATAAACCTTTCATTTAAATTGATTTGGAACTATTTCCTTTGCAAAGAAATTCAGTTTTCTTGTATAAGTCAAATTGGCACACTTTAGAAAAATAGATGTATCAACATCCGTATATGTAGTGTTAAACGAAATATAGTCTTAAAAAATTCAGAAACATTTTCAAAAAATTCAGCACAAATCATTTTGACCTCCTTGGTAGATCTAGTGTTAATTGAAAATTAAATCTTATATACATTATAGTGTGAAGGTTGTTAAGATGGATGTTTCAATTTTCATGCTTATCGGGAAAGCAAGGAAGTTGAAGAAAAGAAGTGGTCGTAATTTGAAAGTGACAGGAAAAAGAAGGTAGTTGTAAGAAGAGAACTCTGGAGAATATTTTACATAGTTCAATGTCTTTAGCGCGCATTACTTCTCTTGAATTACAGCGCGATAAAGTTTCAGAGTGTAAAAAATTTTACTAAGCGCTTCGGAAGAATTATCAACGCTCTATATTATACTTTCCACCAGGGAAAGAGAACTTGCGAACTACACGCGAAACGAGTGCCAAGGTAATCGCCTTATAAGCTCGTGTCCGATGCACTTTGAGAGCATTTCTTGCGAAGGTAACCAACGACAGCTATTCATGAGCACAGTAAGATAGTCTCGGGTTAACGGTGCACAAAGAGATTCTTTGTGGTTGATTTCTTTCCTCTTCCCTAAGTAAGCCATAGAGATTTTTAATATTAAACTTATGCAGCAGAACAAAATCCGTCTTACAGATGAGAAATACGCGATTACCATTACACGTGATTATCCGGGACTAGATTTGACTTCTTCTGTTAATTAACTATTTTTTACATTTATCTATCCTATTCACTTATTATGCAAAATAATTGTAAGTCAATCTTTAATACCAGAACCACCAAGGTAGTCAAAATGAGTAATTCCTAATTTCTGTAAAAAATTCCAAACATCTAGGATACCCCTAATAATATTTTACTTCTATTCTCTACTATAATTTGCTTAACTGACTATCTTTTTCACTATTTGATTCCTATTTTTACAAAGTCGTTATTTAACATATTTAAATTTAATATATTTCACTCCAATAGTTTCAATGTTAACACATCAACCATCACGTTAATTAACTTTTGCCTGCAAAAATCTTAACCCAAAAGAAAATTCCATCTTCCTATCAGCCAAAGCCACACTTACAATGCTAAAATACCAAAGACACCAAAATCTTCCACTTTCTATCTCATTTTCCTCGCAAGACCAAACAAACTATTAAGTTTCTACACAAAAGGAAAACGACCAGCAAGATCCAACAATCCTAAATAAACAATAGCTCTTCAATCTTTGCGTAAAAGTGCTCTACCATCCCATCAATCGTGTATCATCGTCTTCTTCGCGACAATGCCTACATCCTGGTGCGACGACACTCGAGTCGTCGAAGGGGTTGAAAGATTCTCGTCGGAGAAGAAGGTGGAAGCTCGTTACACGCGTGGATTGCGATCTTTGCGTAAAAACCGAGGGTCCGTCTGGTTGAAGGAACTCGCAGCGATGCGTTAAGAGACGCGGCAAGCCAGGGTGTTCGAAAGAGGAGGCCAAGTAGAGGAGAAACGAGGAGAGAAAGCGATAGAGGACGTAAGAAAGAGGACACGAGACTCGGAGGGAGTCTGAGCCGAGAAAGCCAAGGGGTGTTTCCCCGTGATGCATTTACAAGAAGGAGAGAAGAGGGAGAAACTGGCAAGGAATACGACTGAAAAGGACTCCTGGAGAGGGGCACGCATGAGACGGCCACTATGTTACCGTTTCTCCTTTTTTTTAACCCTGGAGATAAGCGTTTCGTTAATTGCTCCACTATTTACGGTGGCTTTCTTCCTCGAGTCTTCATTACGTTGCGCGGCCTCGTTAATTAATTCTCGGGTGAACGAACCCGCAACGGCCGCGCCGCACGGCTATTAATGTCCTAGCCATCTGGTAATTTGATTTTTGAGAATTTTCTATGGGCTTGTTTTTAGCGGCGAAATTCCGATCGGTGCACGGTGGCTGTGCTACGAGCTGCTGCATGCTTGACCTACTTGATATATGATATTTAGGGGAAAATATTAGACTGTGTAAATTTATGAAATATATTTAGCGCGTGAAAAGTGTCTCTAGCTCGTGGATAAAACTTTCTGTGCAATTGTGCCATAAATCTATTAACAATTTCACGGTTACCGGCAAAAGACCCCTCATTTATTATGAAACTAGCCGAGGTACCCGGCTTCGCTCAGGGAGTTGATATGAGATTGTATGGTTGTTTGCATAAAAGGATAAACTTTAAAATTAAGAGGTATTTATAATGGTATATTTATAAAAGGAATATAATATAATGTTCCACAATGATCTGGGATATTACCGAACATTCCACAATATTCTGTAATGTTGTGTAATGCTCTCGAATACTCTCGAGTGTTCTGGACTGTTCTAGGAATTTCTAGAGGGCGAAACTTCCAGCCCTTATATCTTCAAAATCGCACCCTTTAGGTAAAAACGGGAACCTTCTTCATGGACGGTAGATAAAGGGCTACTACACCATATAACCCCCTTGATCGTACCTGGACTCATTTCTGAGTTTTAGCGGCACGCACATAACGTACACTTTGCTTTATTATATATATTGATTAATTATATTGCTAGACTCATTGGTCTTCACTGTACGATAAATATATTCATCAATCTTTGCATAAAGTCTTTCATTTATATAGACAATTTCCCATTAATTAATAATAATTTTTAAAATCCACTCCATTCTTTTTCAAAATTTCCTATATTCTAATTATCCCTGTATAAAGAATCGAATCGTGTTATAACACAGCAGTATTAATCATTCGCAAATTTTCCAGACTCCATCTAAACGAACAGAACTAAAAAAGGGGAATCCAATAACGAAGAAAAACGACAGTAGAAAAAGTCCCGCAAGAAGTTCTCCACTGACGTCTCTGTTTCGTAGCTCGTTATTCTTCGTGCTTCTTGCAACTGTCAAGTCAGGATGATCCGGCAGCTTTATTAATGCCACCATCTGCCGACTTATGGTGTACTCTCGAGTAGCCATGAAGAAAGGCGGACAGCGATATTCGACGTGAGTTTCGTAGCCGTTCGAGAACTTAATTGCGAAATTGTGACTCTCCCGAGGGACTCGTTGGTCAAATCCGAAACGAAGTGGCACGACGGTAGAAAAGAGCAAAATCAGGGAAGAGAAGCGTCGCGACGTTGCTCGTAGAACGAACACATTTCGTATTCAGTGGTTTTACGTTTTATTACGTTCGCCCGGAAGAAGCCGGCTGACTTCTCCTCGACAGCCGCGGCACGGAGGAAATTAACTCGGATAAAATTGTACGCGAAATCCGAGCAAATGTATCCGATAGACGACGTAGAAGACGCGGAAGCAAAATAGCTGGAAAAATGTGCCTCAGTGCGCTTCCCGGCTAACTTCGAGGGTAATTACACTCGAATCATTAAGACGGAATTCTAAGGATGACAGACACATAAAAACATGTCAGTACAACCTGATTTAACAACAACTATTCATGATTGGCTGATTCACCGAAACGATACTTTGTAATTTTTTGTATCATTACAATGAAACTGTACAATAAATATTTTATACTTTATATCATGGTATTGATAGTCTTCTTCCCCCTCTTCATTCCTTTTTTTTTAATGCTCCTACTTCATTTACTTAAATATATTACGCCGGTAGTTCGAGTGTTAATTAAAGGCTGCTTTTTTTGCAATGCCATCAATATTAAATTGACAATGTTCTACGTATGTTTTGAAACAATAATTGTTGCTATTTTATAACCAGTCTGGTGAGAATAGATGCAAATAATGTGCTGATACAGTTAGTGTTAATTGATGAGATACATATTTGTGAAAGTTTTGTCAAACGTTTGGAGGTCGGTGGATTAATTGTCTGTTGGAATGTGATATTTAATGTGTTGTTAATTAAATTAAATTAAAAAGCCAATATTGTATACTGTTTGATACATTTTTTAATTATCGTGATAATAGTGGGTATCGTGAAATATATTGATTAAATATTGAAAGTAATTAGCATTTCTATAATAGAATATTGGTTGGGATAGAAAGTTATGTGGAATTCTATGTCGATCTAAAGTTGCAGAAAGTGTGCTCTTTGCATTCACGATTCTTTCTGAATTTTCTTTGAAATAACTCTCTTTTACTTTAAGTGTTTTATTTCAAATATACTTCAAATACCAACTACGTTCTTTGAAAGCTTTCTACAGTTATGCTTTAAAGCACGATGCCATTTTCGTAATATTTCCCAACCATGCCATTCCATAACATCTCCTATCATTTGTATCTCATAGCAGCCGCTCGAATCCACCGACCGATTAAACCGGAATAATTAACATTAATTCATAAATACATCCGTTTTTGCAGTCACCGCTGATTCGAATATCCGATACGTACACGCGGTCGTCGCGTTAAGTCAACCTGACATTTTAGTTTTATCGGAAACGTTCTTGCAAAGATATCGTTGCGTGAAATCACCCAACAAATTATCTCCGAATGCACCCTACCATTCTCATTTGCCACACAAAATATATTCTCGGTCGAATAGACCTTTAATTACAGCGATACATAATCGCGTAAATAAACGTTGCAAATTAAGTAGTATTTTCCACAATTGACTTAAATCATCGTAAATATTGTCGAGCAAAATGACCACTGCCAAGTCTCTATGGTGGTTATGAAGTTAAAAGATTTGTGTTTCAATTAACGGGTTAGAGGTCAAAGCTGCAAAGATTTTTTTAAAATTATTATTTAATTTATCACAACCTTGGTAGTTCGTCAGTTAAAATTGAAAATCTTGCATGCAATAACCGTAACAGTGGGAAAATAAAATATTTTAGAATAATCTGCGAATTTTCGTTCTTCAATAAAAACTTTACACCATGTGTTACCACCAATGTCTATATTGGTTTACCATGAACAACCCCTATTGTTTTACCCTCAAAATTTCCGTGATATTTATCTTCTTGCAAATACACTCGATATTTGCATTACAACGATGGAATACTTTCCTTTATCAGCACGCGCAAGATCTCAATATTATTGCATCCAAAACTCCTTCGACGTCTCCCCATGGAGTCGTCGGATCTTGAGCGATGTATTTTCCCGATGATTTGTCTACTTCCAAATATTCAAGGAGATTTAAATCGAGACGAATAAGAAGTTGAATTCCCCGTTATCCTGACGCTACCGATAGCGATGTAACGGCTTGCGGAGTATTGTGACAAGCCGCCATTATTCTTCCTCGCACGCCGACCGGGTGTTATGCCCGTTCTATTTTATACGCCACATTTTTCAAATATCCAAGCAGCCGGAAACTCGAAGAGTTAAGAACAGATAAGTCACCGGCTGACTCCGTGGAGCGTCATCGTTGAAGCGAGGGGAAATATTGTTTAATGTTACGACGAAATATCGCGTTCGATTGATGCTAAGTTTCTCACTTTGAGGGCTTTTATAGATGCAATGGGTTTGGGAGAACTTGCCAAGCTGATAGGGTTGGGGGAATTAATTTAGGGAATAGCTTTCAATTCGATTGTTTGGGTTTATTGACGATTGTGCAAGGAATACTATTGATACAATTCTTTTGCCAATATCGTCAAAGTTTATGAGCTGACCTTCTTAAATGACAGAAAGGACCATTAACCTCTTGCCCTACAATAGTAAGTGACACTCGTGATGAGGAAAATAGGATAGGAAATTTTCAAATTTTCAAAAACCTATTAACCCTAAATCACTAACCTTATTTTTCGACGCTTAACACTAACCTTCGTCTCTTCGACTACGGTGTTTACAAAAGGGGTTAAAGGGTATTATGTAAATAAAATTTAAACATGTTTTTTTCTATTATTAAAGATAGGTATTTATTTATTACGATAACGTTAACTAATATGGCATACTTATTAAATCCGTGTCGTTGAATCGACGAAGGTTAGTGATCTAGGGTTAAATTGGTTTATATTATTTCTCAAACATTACTATTACATTAAATTATACGGCATATCAAGAATCGCCGATCAACTTTTCGTTTAACAATTAAATTCTGAATTATAGTGGAGGGAGTCACGAAACAAATCGGAGTGCAATGGGTTAAGGAAACGTTGGGTTAAATCAGCATCGAGATTCAGGGCCAAATATTTATCTCTCTCTGGACCCTTGTAACTTTGAAATAATACAAGACATATCTAAGATTCTATTATTCAAAGATTTCAACTTTGCCTAATATTACAATTTAATTCTTAAAAATCGTGCAATACTTTACAATTCAATATTTAAAAAACAAGTTAGATCCATTAGTCAAAGTTTTATTTATATAATTACCTGATGTGCTCCGTGCAATTGATCTTGAGATACCAGAAAAAATTCAGAGTATAGAGTGTTAACAAGATTCTAAAATCCACTTTGTATCTGATGCCAGAAATATCTGCATTATCAGAACTTCAACAACCGCGTTAAATCGTGCATTTCGCATTGTACATTTTCTGCGAACGATAGCAGTAAGAATATTACTTCCACAGAAGGCGAATATCAGGAATATTTCAGAACGGCGGAGAAGCCTCTGAGGTTATTCGAACAATCGAATAAGCGCAAATAAGACCGTCTGCTCGAAGACGATCGCAAAAATGCAAATATAGCCGGGACTATGGTGGAATGGCAGCATCGAACGATAAATAGAGAATGGGTGGAAGGAAAAAGAAGGAGTTCGAGAGAGAGAAAGAGAGAGCAACATACAAAACGTAGCCGGAGAAACGCGGCGTACATTGCGTCGTCCCTCGGGGGTAACCTCCCTTCCGCCTCTCCCTTTTATTCGCCTCCTGGCTGCGACACTTCGTTCTATTTCTATTTTCTAGCTGGCATTCGTTTAATTTTATTTTCACCCGCATCGTCGGAGGCTTTTAACGTTTTTAAATCGTACCACCTTCCGTTCTCCCTTCGCATTCTTTTTTTCCACCCTATCCTTTCACGTAATAGGTCCGTTCGAAAAATCCGACAGAAATGTGCGAAGTGGGAGGAGAATTAAAACTCTATGGCTTTTAATCGTTGGCAATTTAATCTTCGACTGTTAGTCATGATTATCAGTCATTCTTCTCAAATACCGTATTATTTTTTATCCATGATCATGCAACTTTGCAAACATGCTCGTTGTGTTGTTTTTTTGCCCCAATTTTCTCTTTTATGCAATTTTCGATCAATTCGAGTCAATGCACTGTCGTAAAGCGACGAGGGGATGGACGGAAATTTTTAGGGAAAAAATTTGCATGTTTTTTCTCCCGAATGTTCGGTCGAGACTTAATAACAACTGTGATAAATTACTCTTCCGTAGTTGCGTGGCTAATTACGCGCCGGCAATTAAAAGGGGATGCATTCGACCCCCGAGATCTCTTGAGTTTCGTTCCTGCCTCTCTGCGGCTCTGTTGCAAAAATTCGATTAATGGGTACACGTGAAAATGAAAATTTTGATTTAGCTCCTATATTCCCAGGTTTTGCGCGTTGCAAAATTTATTGCACGTTTTAAGAAGTTATTCTTAAGACTTTATTATTTGTATTGTCATAAAGAACATTGAATCTTTGATGGATTTATTTTGTAAAGGAATCCACAAGTTTAATTTTATTTACATCGTAAGCACAGTTCTATCTTTTATCGCTAGAAATGTCAATAATTCATAAATTTTCTCGCGTTCTTCCGTCCAACCAATATTCATCGATTATCCCATGTTTTTATTAACTCCCCGACTTGTAAATAAATACACAGTGCCCAGCTAAATCGAAAGATTTATGTAACAACCGGGCTATTCGTGCCCTTCCTCGAATAATGGTTATATTTTCCATTCATAGTCGCGCAAATATTTGTCTCAATTCGCGCGAGAATATTTATCCATCCAACGTTCGATCGACGGACTCAAAAGGACCCTGCAAGATTAATTCCCCAAAACTGCAACACCCGAGTGCAACGATGGTTCATGATAAATTAACTCATCGATCTTGCATAATAAAATGAAACAACGTAGGATGTTTGCGCGTGAAAACAAAAATTCGATTCTCAACGCGGTATTAAAACTAAAATCTATAATAAAGTGCTCGCACGAGCTTATCGTGTACATTTTTTTCTACGAGGTCGAGTAAAAGGATTGCCGTGATTCGTCATGCTTTATCGTCACACGGCAATAAATTATGGTTCAGTCGACGGTACAACCTACTCTCTTAGATCGAACCAGTGGAATTTCACTAATTCGCCAGTGGAAACTCACTTGTTTACCAAGGACACTCACTAGTTTCGCCAGTGATCTCGGCGGCCATCAAAATTCACTGGTTTACCAGTGAATCTCACTCGTCAGCATATTCAAAAATAAAACACGGCGCATGGCGATGCGGCAGCGGACGCAAATTTCACTGGTTCGCCAGTGAGTTTTTATTCGCTGGTTGAACGAGTGAAATATCACTGGTTCCATCTAAGAGAGTATGATCGAATTTATCTCGTGTAACTGGCAGGATATTAGCATCGAACAATTAGCATATCTCACGGCAAGGAAATTAGCGATGAGAGGGTAACCATCGGTGAAGTCGCTCGCGAATTGAATTTGAATTTTGCGGAAAGAATTAACGAGTTGTTACTTCGCATTTCCTTTTATCATCAGATTAGATACTTTTCATTCGAGAGAATCATACGATCGGTGAGATTCTTTGGAATCGAAAGCCATCATGTGAAATGACGAGGCAAGGAAAGAAAGGAACGAAAGAAGAGAAGGGCTAAACTCGTGGGCCGTTAGAGCCACGGCACTTGCTGCATTTTACGAGCACTCTTTACGTCGAGCGCGGGATACTTTATTGTACCTTGCTTCTCTTTTTCTTTACTGCTTTGGTTTCTCTTTATTTCTCTTTCTCTCTCTTCCTTTCGCTATTTTCTACCCTCTTATTTTCGTCCTCCGTGGAGTTCTATCAACTTCTGATTGTATGCGCATTCGCCCGACTTCATCCCCCTCCCTAATCGTATTATGGTAATTCCGCTATCGCGAAGCGCATCTTCCGGCTAAGTGGAGCCACTGTATATCTTCTAATTTTAATACTCATTTTATTGCTTTTCGTATCTCATAACGCCCCGAGAGGGAAATATTATTCCGTGGCTTTATTGTCTCTGCCATTTGTTACCGTCGCTTGCTGTTACCCTGGATTTCGTCGTTATTCAATCGCATGTCTAAAACGTATAGATGCTGAAATTCACGCGCTGAGGAACGTTGCACTCGTAATTCTCGAAAGTACGTGCATTTTTGCAGCTAATGAATCGCGAGTGTTCTGATTCGGATTAACACAAAGCTGCTTTTTCTACGGGAATTAAAATTATTGTGAATTTGACGTTTATGCGTCGTCGTTTTGAAAGTATGGACGAGAAAAGTGAACAAAAGAAAGATAAAAAATTGATGTGACTAATTGAAGTGCTATATTTGTTAACCTTTCCTTTATACGAGTCCACTTTGCTGAAGAACCGCCATGGATTTGACTCCGCGGAGCTCAGTGCCGAAAAGAGTGCACATTTCAGAAAATATTTTTTACTAGATGACTTTATGGACATACAAATATTCTGCAGCCAAATAGAAGCCGAAAAGAAGCTGCGTCGACTGTTAAAATATAATTCCTATTGACCATACGAATGAATAAAATCAATAGACACTTTTAGGTAGAGTATAATTCGATGTCGATTACTCTCCGTATGCCTAACGAAAAGATTAAACTTCTTTCGATCCCTGTGACCGTGAAACAGCATCTGAGCTTTTACTCTTCAAAGTCCAATTTTTAATTTAGCCAAATATTGTAGGATCGTGAAAAAGAAACGAGAGGCGCGCGGAAACCTATCCCAAACCAGCAACTCAGCCAGAGTAGCTTAACGTCGACGATCGCTTGGGTCGGCGCAGAACCAATGCGCCAGCGACCTCTCCCTGATGACAATTTCTTTTCACGTCCTTTTCTTCCTAAGTTCTTTTATAGGAGGACTTCTCCGCTCCGATCCCGCAATATTATAATTTAGCTCGTGGAAATCATGAAATTCTTTACAATTCAAAGTTCAAACACCAGGTTTACTTCATCATTTAAAACTGTATCTTGATAATTTTCTAACTGCCCTATCATAAAACTGCTCCTCAGATACCACACAAAATTATGACTATACAGCGTGAAATAGAATAATTACAATAAGATCATAAAATATTTGGAATCTTCCATCCAACAGAACGTCGCACGAAGATCATACAAAAGACATCCGAACAAAATTCGCTGAATGGAACAAGAAATTAAGTGCAATCGCATAAAACTCAAACACAGTGACATTCCGCTCACCTCGACAGAAATCTATCCATCCAGAGCTTGCAAGTTCGTACTTCCGTCGTAGCTTACCGAACTTCCGAACGATTCCGTGTCACGAAGGACAAATATAATCTGTAGATAGATGCGCACACAGTATCGTATCACTTGCGATGTATCCGCTTCGTTCTCTTCGTATCATCGCGATAGGTAGGCATGCATAGGGTCGAACGAAGGGGGTAGGTCATCCTCGTGAATATTCATGACCGAGTTCCTCCGGCATTGTCATTCTCAAAGGAGACACCGCGACAAGCATCGAGTGAACGAAGATAGAAAACGATGAGAAAGAAGAGGAACAAAGAACGATGAAACCCGATGGTGCAAGCCACCGCGAAAAAATGTCCGTACGAAAAGAGAGAATGAGAGAAGAGAAGGAAAGAAAGGCCGTTGATGGACATGAAAAAAAGGATGGTGATTTTTCCAGCAAGATTAAAAGTGGAATGATCCTAGAGTCGGGACGAAGCGCGGAGAATCGGCGATGAAGGGTGGCGAGAGAGGGTGGAAGGTGGTTGGAAAGGTGGTCGTTGCGGGGTATCTGTGCCACATACAGATCCATGGCACGTGGTACCGCGGAAGGAAACAGGCAGACGAAGGTAAGGAGGATAATAACAGGACCGGCACACGGGGGAGGGGGTGGCGAGAACAATAACCCTGAAAGCGCACCGGGAACACGGCCAAAAGGCAAAAATGTCGGCCGCCGGCAACGCGAGAATGCAGCAGGTTTTTTTTTTTTACGTTTTGCCACTGTTGCGTGGTGCAGTATAGCGCGCGATGAACTACTTCTTTTTCTGTAAATTAAGAGTTACCGGGGATGAAGAGGGTGGAGGCAGTGCTTGAAAATAACGGAGCTCCCGAATTTGGGAAGTCTCGAAATACAGTTGTCCGTGGGTAAGGTGGTCGTAATTGAAGTAAGGGAGAGATCTCTAAGTAACAGGAATTGGAAGATCTATTTTACAACGATGATAATTAAATTATAAATGATATGTGTATGAGAGATAAAATCTTGTTTGGTAGAAATTTGGAATTGAATCGCATTGAAGAGATAGCAAAGCATTCAGTACAACGCGGCATAATCGGGTCGTCTGACCATAAAGCATTTTTACTACTTAAAGTAAGAATGGGCAAGAACAGTTCGTTTAGAGTTAAAGATATTTTCATATCTCTACAATCGATAAATTGGGTGCTCAGAAAGAGCTAAAACAATACATTTTTTTTAATGTACCGTAAAATTTTCCAGTCCATCGGACAACAACCAGAAAAGGAACATTTACAATTATTCATACCAGTTGGAACCTTTTTCCGGCCGAAAAAATTTGATCCCAACCACACAGATACTGAGGTAATCGCGATGTACCGACGTGCAACGGAAAAATTCCATGCATTCTGAAATATTCGTTCGCCAAGGAAAAGGAAGTTCACAGGGACGTCCCTCGATCGCTGCGTTCCCTTCTCGACTTCGTGAGGGAGAGGTTGCCATCATAAAGTGTTCCTCTATCCAGAATAGAGGGAACGTCATAAACTTTCGTGACATCGCTAAAATCAGCAAGCAGCCTGTCACCTTTCGCGAAATATCCATCGTTCGTTTTATACTCGGTACGCGAGTCGCAACGTAATTCACATTTATTTTATTGCACCCTTTTGCAGCTCCGATTGACAAGCGTCGACGATACGTCGTTCGACGACGGCGCGGATGTCGTAAAATTTCAAAAGGGAATAGAATTTATTGAGATTTCGAGGCGCGCGCTTTCACAGAGTACATCGATTGCTTTCAACGAAATTAATAGACGGTTCAAAGGTAAACGGCAAAGTTGAGCTATAAAACTCTTTGAAAGCAGAAAAAAAACGGCGGTCTGATACCATTGATTCGATAAACTTTTAAACAGGCTACATTAATTTCTATTTCACGTTTCCCTGGTAATTCCATCGTTAAATATCAATATCTCGGTGCTTCTTTAAAATACGGTCAATTAACTTCATAATTACATTATTCTCGTAAATACCATTGTATTCATCTGAAAAATATACACGATATCGATGACCACGGCTATTGAAAGTGCGTATAAAGCAGACGCAGGGAAAATATGCGCAGAAATCTGTTTTTCCATGACATGGTAGAACGGCTTTTTCTCGTGGAGCTCGTATCTCCTATGTAACGCAGAAATATGGGCCGCCATCGATTCATTAGCAGGAATGACAAAAGTCTCTTTGCGTTCCGTAATCCAAGCGTAATTTTTAATCTCGCCCACGGGCCGAAATAATCCCTACTGACGCACTTCCGCCCTTAATGCCCGGGGAGCTACAGATTTTTACCGAATGCGAGGGTCTATGTGTCTGAGAGTAGCACAAAGGATGCGTGTTTCCCAGGTCCGATAACTTTGCATTCTGATTTACAGCCTTTTACCGTTGCGACGAATCTTTCTGTCCTATTATTTCGGTTTTGAGATTTTTTATGCATCTGCTACTTTGTATCATGTGTCAAGGTAGAACAGTAGAAGATCGATAATGATTTTGTCAATTAATTTTATTAATTTGGCAATTTGATTTTTGCACGTAGGTTTTTTCATGATTTTCCATTTGAAGAATATTTTTTGTTTATTTCTCGAGTCTAAGTGATGTGGAAAGACAGACGGAGGGACAGACGGAAGCAAAGGAAGAATTAAAAAGGATAAGCGAAGAGCAAAAAAGGGAGATAGAAAAAAGGAGAGTTGGAAATGTAGAAACACGAATATAAAATGTGAAAAAAAGAGAAGGAAGGTTACGTAAAAGGAAGAAGAAAGGTAATGCCGCAAAGCGATACACAGATGCAGAAAGAAAAAGCCAGAAATGGAGGTAGAAGATAGAGAGAGATGCCAAAGGGACTTTGTGGGTAATAAATTATCATTACTTGGCGACTAACCAAGCATTCGTTAACGAACGTACCTGCCTGAGAAACAATGTTGGACATCGAAATCGGGGTAAATTAGCTTCGTCAATTGCGTAAGCAACAAGTGCTCATTATGCGCTTATTACCAGGACAATGGAACGTTACGATGCCATCGAGCAATGTGCGATCGTTTGCGCTCGTTTCGCGATTCTGATACGCATGTTACATCTTTGACCATGCCTGCCGTACATTTTAATTGTAATTTCATACTCTTATGACAAACAGTTGCGTGAGACGTTGATTCTAATAATGTCATGGTTCTAATGATTTACAGCACCGTTATATGCTTCTCCCGGTGTACAGCTGTCTGCCAATTTTCTCTTGTACTACTTTGAAGCGACGAGTACGCTATGAGATGGACGGAAAAAGCGCAATTCGCAGTGGTATCTCATTTCCACAAACATACGTGATACAGTATACTTGTTCTGTACTATAGACTACTAACATTCCACTAGTAGAATTTATTTTGAACAATACTTGCGACATTTTTTATAAAAATGCGTCAATATAAAAAATCAGTCTAGTAGGTATTCCAGTAATACTTTAATTATTAATTGACAATCTACTTTGTCACTTAATTTCTCCTCTTTGAAACTACTTCGTTTATATTAGGATTACGAAAGCCGCCAAATTGACGGATTTTTAGAAACCTACCTTTTTAGAAACGCCTTCTAAAATAGAGACATAATACAATAAATATTTCACATATATCATATAACATACAAATTACTTAACTCGTCATCTTTTTTGCCACTTCATCCCTCTGTTTTCAAAGTTTTTATTTAATATATTGCGGTGTAACAGATTTCACTTTTGTAAATTTAGTGTCAATACAAATATTTAACACTAGAACTACCAAACCAGTCAAGATGACTGGTACACAATTTTTTCCAAAAATTCTCCAAGTTCATAGAAGAGCTATAGAATAAAAATTCTGCGTCCATCGCAATAGACATAAATCACCGAATTGATCATCTTTTTCGCCAATCGATTCCTCCTTTTGCAAATTACTTATTTAATATATTGAAATATGATAGATTTAACGCCGGTAGTTCTAGTGTTAAGTAATCATTAAAAAATGTATGACAACGTTAAACTGCGTTAAATATATTTCGACATACGGTTGCAAGTAGTTAATTCTATTTATTAGATCAATTTCTATCCATCACGTAGTATCAAACCACGTGCAGGGAAGCGAGAAAGATCGACGAGTGAAAAATTCCAATAAAAAGTCCGCCAGACAGTGCAAGGGTTGCCGCGTAAATACGACTCGAGTCTGCTAACCGTGTCTCGTATAGGATCGAGTTAATGTATTGAAATGCATGTACATTTCTGCAAGGGCGTCGGTGTCGGTGCATCAGGACGCTGGGCGTCGGTTTGCTCGAGGAGAGATAGGAAGAAGCATCAGTGGCTGGCTGCTGGCTCCACTCCTGGGAATTATTCATCCTGCTGCTCGTACTTTTGAATATTTTTCATAAATATTCCACCCTTTTGCAATTGCACTGGGCGTCTCTTGCCACGCGGAGGATGTCCACGTTTAATGACCTCCGTGTGTGAGAGTGGAACTTGAAGGTGCTAATTAAAGACGGGGAAATATTTTTATTTGTTGCATGGTTGTTTCTAGAGTAAAAAAAGTCAGTTGAAGAGAGAAGAAAAGGAAAAAATATATGATGCTTGTGTGACAAGGTTTCTTTTTAGTAAAATACGTTTTGTGTACCTTTAGTTTGAATTATAAGAGGACTTGATTAAAATTGTAGTTTGAGTTGCTGCGAAAGCACTTTGTTATTGTGTCAGTATCATCCGAAATTATTGAGATTATTGAGAGATATTTTTTTGGTGGGGTTCGAATTTTCATTGTAGATTTAAGCTCGCGGATGGAAGCTCCACCCGTTAAGTTCGCAGTAAGGAAGTACTCAGAGCTCTTTCGTGCTATTATTTCAGACCTCTGCCATCGGGGTCGTTAATTTAAAATTATGCTCCTCAATTATCTTCGACTAGAATGAAATTCCCGGGCTTCATCTTCGTGAGAGAGATTATAGAGAATACTCTGGCCTTTCAAGATGCATATTCTGCGAAATGCCGGTAATTTGCTTGTTCATTCCGATGCTCCTTCATTTTAGCGCTTTTATTCGCCCTCAAAGGATTACCATTCAAAAATACATGACAAGATTTCGATAAATTTGTAAAAGAAAATAGAATAAAATGAAATATGGGAGATCAATATTGAAGAGTAATTATTCTCTCGTTGTTCCTAATAAATTCAACCATCAAAACAGAGAGATGAAGTGTTACTCTTGGAAGTTTATTCTTGAAATTGTACGGAAGCAAATACAGATTCGACCTGTTTTTCTCCGAACCTCAAATGCATTAGGTATGACGTCAGTGTTCTATTATCGTCACTAATATCGATCCCAGGCGTTAATAGAACAATTGCACGTTCGCCTGTCCGTGCACTACATTCATGCGCAGTTTGTGCGCTTCCCAATTGCATTAAATTTATGCTAATTCGTTGTAGAACACACGTTGTAAAAGACGTATCGGTTGTCACGCAAATTGACGACATTGTCTTGATCAAGAAGAAAGAAAATAATTTAGTTCGTTTCAATTGACGACAATAACGCTGGATTGATTGGAAAATTCAATTAATTTCTTCCTTTCAAATGTTAGGTAAAACGGAAATCAATATCATTTTTTCTGGAATCGCTACAATACGTATTTATTATACATATACAATGTTAATTAATTCTCTCGGCAATTAGCATTATAAAACGACATTAAATGTCAATTTTTTCCCTAATCACTTTCTCTATAATTGTTTGTAATTTTAACACAATAAATTGCTTCTAATTGAATCGTTGTACGTGTTCACTAGTGGTCTTCTCCTTTTGTGTTTTATGTCACATCCGTCTTTCTATCCTTCTTTCGCTATCCGTGCGCGGGATACTCCAAAAGAGAGTACCACGTACTTTCTTTACACATATTCTTCCAATTGTCATCAACAGACCTTGGTTGTGACAGGCTGCTCAGGTTTTAATAATTTAAAGTGAATCAAATACAAAATATAGGTACCACTAGATAAAAAAGTGACATTTCTTTTCGCTTTACCTAATAGAATAAAAATAATCAACACTAAGTCAATCAAAGGATCCGATTCAGTGGATTGACAAAATATAATATTTGCACTATCAGATAAAGATTTGTACATTTCTTCCTATATCAAGTTGATGCAAAGTGTAGGTACGGTTAGTGTTAATAATATCTTATTTAAAAAATAAAACCGCCAACAAATCTCATGAGATTACACGAAGAGCAGGAAATATAACTTTGTCCTTAATCAGGTAAAGAAATACTTTATCTTAACAAGACACAGCGAGATAAAATTGAGAAAGAGTTTTCCTCTGTTTTCTTAGCCTAAATTTTAATTAAACTACAGACAACAAATGCTTACTTACATAATTTTCCAGCGCACAGATACTACAAAATTCTTTCTATTCCGTCTCGGAAGGGGCCTCGTAGTACAAGAATTTTAATCGCAATCTCCGCGCACCGAAAAAAGAGAAGTCAACGCAAAAGAGAAACGCTGGTATCTGAAATACTGGTGCAGCTAAATTCCAACCAAGTTTCCTCTCTTTTCTATCGTTATTGCTCCGGTATACACGGTAGTCGGCTCATCCTCTCCGGCAGTTTACCTTTTCGTAATACCAAAAGAAAATCGGAGGTTCTGCGGTGCTCGAAATATCCTCCAAAAGGAGGACGTGCACCAGGTTCACGGAAAGGTCAATGGGCCGCTTTTTATCCGATTGTTCGACTGTTCAGGATTTCCTCGTGAACTTAAAACCCTCAAATCGCATCCTTTTCTCTTTTCTCTCTGTCTCTATGCATGTTTGAAAAGAAACCTACAGCTGTGTCTTTCCGTATCCCTTCAGTAAGGACTTCGAAAACTTTCTTCCCTTTATTATTCGATTGGTGGAGCGACAACTACTTGAAAATATCTTCCTTATCTTTTCTATTTTGCATATCGAGCTGCATTACCCTTTTTCGCAACACTTTGGATAAGAAGAGAAGATTGTAGTTCTTTCGACGGCGGCTGACTATCGAATATCATCAGAAATCTCACTTTTTAACTTTGCTGAAAGGAATATGATTGCACTTCTTGCAATTTATTTGTACTCTTTTGTGAATAAATTCTTATCATAATAACTTTATCTCGAAGATAGGCTCGTATCTCTTTTAATATCCGTATTCGTTGGAATCCTCGAGGTAGACAGAATCAAATATACGTTATTTGTGATATAAATTTCAAGCAAGCAGAGTAGAACGACAAGTCGAATACACTCGACTCGGTGAAATCTCGTGGAGAACTTTGGGAAAACTTTCGTACGAGTTTACGTTCCTCGGCAGGTCTCGTAACTTCTTTCGCGTCCAAGTTGCTACCGGTCGTGTAAATATTTTCATTTTTCTTCGAGCTACTGTCGCGTCGAAAATAAAAATCCCCACTTCCGGTCGAGGAAAACGATCCGCCCTCGTGCTTTCGGACGATTCGTGCAAACGTCGCGACCCGTGGAAACAGTTCCTAACCGGATATCGTTGGAAAAGTTTCGACAGGATGGACATCTCTTCCGCGTATCCTGCATTGCCTACCTACGTCTTTTTCTTGTCCTCTTTCTTCTTCGTCTTTCTCGGTTCGGACCGCGGTTTTCCTTCGTACAGGCGAAAAAGTTTCGTGGGATCTGCGGTGAGGAAGATTTCTATCCGGATGTTCTCCACAAAATGGCTTTTCGGGACGCGCACGGAGCCCTTGAGAAGGAACATTAAACTTTCAAGTAACGAGATATTGTCCTCGGTGGGTGCGAAGGATACTTCTTGCTGAATCGAGTTCTTTCGTTTCGTAATTTGGCATTTTTACGATTTTTAGGCTGATGGAAGAGGAACTGAGATTGAGAGAAAGGAACAAGACAAAGAATGGCCGAAATATAAGTAGACTGTAAAAGAATAAGGAAGAAAAATACACGGGCAGAAAATAGTGAAGAAGAATGCAGACGTTGAAAGTATAAAACAAAGAAATGATTTTTGTATTCTTTGTAAAAAAATACGCTGTATTTTACGAACTTTTAGCAATAAAACGATGTTGAGAAAAATGTATTTTGTTTCTTAAGAATCTCCTAAATATCTCGCCGCGGTATCGATATTCCAGAGATTTCGTTACAAATGCAATAAATTGTTCCAGAATAAATGTAAACGAAACGCTGCTGTAAAATGCTCTGAAGGGTTTCCCGACGTTCGAGCCATTTCAACCGTGAAGAAAGTTTCTTAGAGAATTGGTATTCCTGTGAAATAATGAGTGAAAGCAGGAAGAAGAAGAGAAATGGAAGGCAACACAGAGACAAAGCGAAACCAAAGGAAAGAGAAAAGAAAGAAGAAACAGTTCGAAGAGCTTTCAAAAGGGCATCGAGCGACCAAAGACGAAGGAGCTTGTTCCATGGGGAACCGTAAGGATTCCACGGTGGTTGCGAATCGACGTCTGGCCGGTACATCGCAACGAGGCCGTCGCAGTGCGAAGGAAAATTCGATTTGTCCTTGGCTTGCCGAAGTTTGCAAAATCATTGACGAGATTACGAACAGCAAGGCGGAGATTTCAGCAGAGATTTCAGCAGGCTGGACGGAGGGTAGGAAGATGTCCTTTGGCAGATGCAAAGAGAGAAAGAGCGAGAAAAAGACCGAGGGTGCATAAAATAGAAGAAGGAAACGCAGTGGAATGAGCAGAGATGAAAAAAACTTGCCCCCGCGGAAATGGCAAACTTAATTCCTACCACAGCACGATCGTCGACCTCGCCCTTGGTATTCCCGTGAAACCACCGACATTCGAATAAAATATGCGTTTTAATTTGCAATTTAATTGGAAAGTCTCCGTAGAACAGAGCTGAGGGTGTTCGAGCACTTACTCTTTCTTTCGTTCTTCGTCTCTTTTTTTTTCCCTCGCAAGTGGACGTATCGGGAAGCGTCTTACTCGTCCGTAATGACGATTCTGATAACTAATTTCCGCTCTTGAGGATTATTTCCATGTAAGTCCGAAAGATCTTAGAATTTCCACCAGAGTCTGCGGAGAATTGTTTTGCAAACGAAGAGGCAGAGATCTGAGGGAAGAATTGTAGAGGTATGAACTGTTCGTGGAGTACTTATTGATTGAAAATATGGTGGAAAGAGAAAATATTCGTGCTATTATTATTTCATATTTCAACTGTAACGTTTACTTTAATCTTCGCAGATAGAGTGTCACTGGTATTAAAAATTACTAAAGCTACGGTAAAGTATCACTTTAAGGACAATCTCTCAAAACCGACGAAGATTTTAGCTCCTCTTTCACTAATTGCTCCAGTATATTAGTCTAAATTTTTAATGTAACAATTTCATTCACTTTGAGACAGATTGTCACAAAAGTCAATCATATTTCCATCGCGAAACATGTATGGTTAACAGCCTGAAACCAAGATTTTGCGGAGCATATTCGATGAATCAAACCAAACATCCCCTTTACCCTCTGCAATTTCGTCTCACCTGCACTCCGCGAATATCTCATAGTCCCATTACATCCGAATTTTCTACCACCATCCCCAAGTACAGGAGAAAGCTCTGAAATGAGAATCGTTTCAAATTCAAATATCTCAAAATTCTTTCCCAGACTTAGACTCGATCTACGAAATTCTCCTCGTACGTTTAAACGGCAGATTTCTAAGGGTAATAAGTTATACCGTATCGCTATCGCTTGGACGAAACGGCACCGCAAGAATCCAGTTCCGTTTGTCGATTTAACCTAGGAACGCTCGTAAAGAAAATGTCGTTAACCCTCTACGATTTCAGATTCCGGATATAGCCAGACACTTTGAAAGTTTTCCACTATGTCACATACAGTGCAGTCGCGCCAAGTGACGCCGTTTTACGCCCTTCGAACTGTCTGGCAAGTTCCTTTTTATGCCTCGGTCGTTTCGCTCTTCTAAGGCAGACAGACTTTTAGTGGAGTATCGCGATAACACTGGTTGACCGCATTCAACACGCACGATAATTCTCTATAGTGCCGGAAAGACTGACACTTTCGACGGTGTTTTCCGACAGAGCGGAGACAAAATCACGTCAGACAGTTTTGGAAGATTCTTTTTATCAACTGGGAGAGAAAACATCGCAGTTGCGCTCAGCGAGTTTCGTGTAACTTTGTGGAACGTCCATTCCAGCCAGGAAATGATTAATTCTTTACGATTCGCAGGGAAGAATTGAGAGTAGAGGGCGTGTTTAATGATTTTTAATTGGGTGTATTTTTTTTTTAGATATTTAGAGGGCGTAAAGTATTGCGGGTTTCAAGGTTGAGAGGGAGGGTTAATGGAGATTTGGGCAGTACTTTTTATCGAAGGGCAAAGAAAATACTGTCGTTGCACTCGTCAAATTTCGTGTAATTTTGATCAATGTCTATGCGTGTGGAGGATTTATTAATTCCTTTTGATTCGTGGAGAACTGCGACCAGAGATCGTCGAGGTTGGTGATTTTTTATAGGGTATATGTTTTTAGATATTTAGAAAGCGTGAAGTATTAGGTGTTTCGTGGATTAGAGAGATGGTTAGTGGGGGTTAGTTTAATCCGGGCAATTCTTTTTATTAACAGAGAGAGAAAATACTGACATTGCACTCGACAAGTTTAGTTTAATTTTGTTCAATATCTATTTGTGTCGAGAAATAATTAATTTTGTATGATTTTTAGAGGAGAATTGCGACCAGAGTTCGCAGAGTATGGTGATTTTTTATTGGGTGATGTGATGAGGAAAATAGTTATGACGGTGTCTGGCAGTATTTTGGATAGCATTCTTTTTTTAATACTTAGAGGATGTAAAGCGTTGCGTGTTTTACGGCTAAAAGCAGGTTTAATGGGGGTCAGGCTGTAGATTGTCGAACTTTGATGATCTCTGAGGCATGGTGGTGTGGCTAAAATAGCTGAATTCGTTTGGGAAGGTTTGTAAAAATAGACATTTGCCTTGACCCGGTTTCCTAGTTGTTTTTACAACTTCATTGGCATCTAATATTAGTTACTTGAAAGTAGTTTAATACAGCCATTGAAAACTCGGAACGTAAACAGCATAGAATGTTTAACTCTCTTAGAATTCTCCATGCTAGGTTTACTTCCACACATTTAGTTTCTAAATTTGGCACATCAACTTACGATACTTGCCAAATTACCGTTAAACACGAACTTCTAAGCTACCTTAATTGCTATGAGTATCATTATAAATTAGAGTTTCAAGAAACAAAATGGAAATCTCTTCATCACATTCATCGTCATCGCTTATAACCCGATACGTGCAATTGACAGCCTCGAAATCCACTCAAAGCAAAAATAATAAAAAATTGTATATAAAAAAAAAAATTTACCACCCCTACGCACTCCCTGACAATCAAACTAAAAATTGAGCCATCACCGAAAAATTCTTTTTACTCCGATCGAACGAAAATATTGATATTTCACTCAAATTTATATTCAGAGCTGATATCGAAGTTACAGCGCGTAAAAAATACCCTCGAATCCGGCTCGGGTTAAAAATTTTATCCGTTTCTATAAAGATTCGGGACATTTCTAATTCGACGTGGTGCAAGTAAAATGTGAAAGTCCATCTTGAAATGTACGCACAAATAACCGGAAAAGGACGTAACGTAGGAACGAATGCAACGCAATGCCGGGATAACGCGACTGACATAACCGTAACGCGGTTTAATTGTACTACCACCTGTTAGGGCTGGTTAGAAATGTGGCACATATAGGCTGACCATTAACTGCCGTCCCTCTACTGCACCATTTACCTTCCCCGCAAACCGCAGAAAATAAAAGACGTACGATGAAATATACATCGTGGTATTATTACACCGCAGATTCGAGCTAATGTAGAAAACATGGGGGGAAATATATTCCCCTGTCTGATTCTGGTTGCGATTGAATCGATGGAAGTGTCTGTTGGTGGCGACATTGTAACGTCAGGTGTTGCAATTGTTTTGAAAAAAGAATTTTTTTATAATTCTTCCCCATTTCTGGAGGAAAGAGCAAAGGGTGCATTATTAGATGGCTTGTACTTGAGCTTTCGTTCCGAGGTACTTTTTTTTTAAATGATTTTCAACTTTAACTGCTGCAGTAGCGGAATTTTGTAGAGTTAGGAAATAGTTTGTAATTAGTGAGAGTGGATGGATTTTGTATAAGGGAGAGTGGATGTTTAGAATATGTGATTTGGGAGGCAACGAATGCCGGAGCTAGCGTGAATGTTTAGCCTGTGGATAAGGAATAAGTTAGTGAGTGCAATAGAGAATGCATGCTGTGAGAAAAATGAAGAATGCATACTGTGAAAAAGAGTATCGAGAGTGGATGCGAGCGTAAATTTTTGGGAGAGTCAGTTGAGCCTTAGATAGAGTTGAGCTATGAAAGAAGTTGAGTTGAGAACAGTGGACAGTATAATCTTAAGAGGAGACTTAGAGAATTTTTCAGAGTGCAAGTTACAGTATTTAGTATTTTTATTGATTACTGTATCTGTTATTTTTTATAGTTTTACAATATCTATATTAAAGATCTTCATTGTCACTTTATACTTCAGAAAATATATTCCAAAGATTAAGAAGATTATAATCCAGTTCTCGTGCCTGAAAATCCGATTTTCCAACCCCCATAGCCTTCAAAAGACATCTTCTCAGGTACAACAGATGATATAAATTTTTCCTTTAGCCACCCCATTGAATAAGAACTAAATAATTCCCCTACAACGGTCAACCCACTCTTCTCTTTTCCCTTCCTAATCTCGCAGAAACTCTCTCGTTTGCAGTTTCGCGCAAAGTCCTCGAACGTGACGATAAATCGCGCATCTCGTGTGCTTTGTCCGATGTTACGACATACGAGAGAAAAAGCTGCAATACAAATAGCACCTTGGGAGAATAATGCTCGGCAGGATTGCGATCGCCGCGACATATTTACGCAGGCTGGCTGGCTGGAAACTCGCGCACGGCAGAGATTACAATAAAAGCGACGCGGCGCGTACTATGCAAAAAAGATTTCAGCCCTCGATAGCCGGGAAACGCAAATTAAAAGGGTGGAGAGGTACCGGAAGAGGGGGCGGAATTGAAAAACGATGGGTGCAACTGACATCGAATATATCTCTCTTGCCCGTATAATCGGCAAGTTTTCCACGCGTGCCATGCGACGAGAGAGCATTTCACGTACGCGTCGCTCGAACGTACGTGTCCGTGTGATAAAACTCCCGTGAAATGTTCTCGATAATCCATGGATTACTCGATGATCTTCCTCGATGATCTGTAATTGTTCCAACTATCGAGGCACGGATTGAAAAATTCCGTGCCGGAATACGTACCATCGGGCTTAACGATTCCTCGTCGTTGTGTATCGTTTTGTAGCTCGTCGATCGTTAACCGGTTAACCCTCTATGGGCTCCCGTGACTTCGAGATAACGCAAGACTCATCTAAGCTTCCATTCTTCAAAGTCCAATTTCAACTTTGCCAAATATTACAATTTATCTCGTGGAAAACATGAAATTTTTTTGCAATTCACTGTGTAAAATTTAGATTTAATCCGTCATATGAAATATTATTTTTATCATTTTCTAATTCTGCTATTGCGAAAGTTATCGTCGGATACCCCAAAGAATACGAACGATAGAGGGTTAACTTTGGCGACTTGTTTTGAGAGAGCGTATCTACCTAAATACGTGCCCTACGAAAATGGAGGCATGACGAGTATACTCGTCAATCATAGCTAACTGGTTAAATAGCAAATGGTAACTAAATTTCCCAGATGACGGATACAAACGTTATCACACGATATACTATCATTTCTCCGTGACGGATACAGTCATCAAACACAGCTAGCTGGTTAAGGGAAAGAAATATATGCCGATAACAATCATCACGTTATCCTCCATCGATTAGTAGAATAGATGAGGAGAGAGGAAACAATAATTTTCAAGCAACTTACGATACCAATGAGCTCGTTCCTTCGAACAAACAACCGTTAAAACAACACTCTGCAACAACGCAGCGGAACGCGACAAAGCACTACCATCGGGGTAGTTAAAAGTAATGCCAGCACGACCAACGACAATACGAACGATTACGTTCGAAGGCGTTACGTTCGTACATTACGTGTACATACGAATATACACGGCAGGGAAGCTTCTCGTTCCGTCGCGTTGATTTTCCGCTCAGCGTGAAACGGCTTTTAAACCGTTTCCATCTATCCGCGAACCAGCGCTGTTGCGTCGTCGCACGGGAGATTCGAATTTCTCCAGCAAACAAACGAACGAATGAAGAAAATAAACAGGCAAACAGCCGCGCAGCCAGCCAAAATGAGAAAGACAACGAGGAGAAGAACGATTCCTCCGCGTGGGCCATGCGGTCGTTGCTGCGGCCACGGCAACGAGCCGTGGTCCCTCTCTTGCCCGCAAATAAATAGGGCAATTAGCTACTCGACGATTTATTCTAATTGCCGGCGCCATAATTATTATCGCGGTTTAAGAACCTTCTTCTGTCCTTTGCTTTTCTTGTCTTCGTTTCTCCTCCGTTTCCTAGATTCGGTGTTACATTTTATCGCGCCGAATTCCAACTCTGTATAGGGTAAAACCTTTCTCTCTTCTTTCAAAGGGCGGTCTGTGGATTTTCTTCTTTTTTTTTTTCTTTATTCCATCCCCCACCAGGTTGTACAATTCGCTCGACCATGGATGCCGCACGGCGACCTCCGACCACCATGGCAGAGGCATTCCGCTCGGCGAGGCGCGGAAAACCGGCCGCATTGTTACGGCACTGTCATCCGCAAGCGCTAATGCGACTGGAAAATGTTAAAGGCCGAATGTAACCGGCGAGATAAAACCGCGGTGCTCGTTATTTATTCACGGCAGCTTCGCCAGTTCGCGGATACACGGTCGGCATTGCCCACCGGTACGCTCGCGGATTATATCGTTACCTACGTTCACTGTATTTCCTACGATAAATATTTTATCAACGACGAAAGGGCACTCTGATAAAGCGCATCGATTCTTCAAAATTACTCGGAGGAATTAAGCTACACGCCGGAAGGTTAACGGAGGAAAAGGGAGATAATAAGGGGGGATGGATTATGAGATTTAGCGGTTATCAAGGTTCTGGTAAGGGAAGAAATGAAAGAGGGTTGTAATATGGAAGTTTATGAAGATTTTTGAAAACAGACGAATTAAGGGTTGGGGAAAGTGGAAGGGAATTTTACTTTTTTATAAGACTATATGGATATGTGTTCGTGTACGTTTGCAAATGACTTTTTATAGGTTGAAATAAAAATTGAAATATTAAGATTCTGGTAGGGATTGAAAGAGAGTTGTAATATGGAAGTTCATGAAGATTATTGAAAACAGAAAAATTAAGGGTTAGGGAAAGTGGAAGAGAATTTTAATTGTTTACAAGACTATATGGATATGTGTTCGTGTACGTTTGCAAATGATTTTTGATAGGTTGAAATAAAAATGAAAATATTAAGATTCTGGTAGGGATTGAAAGAGGGTTGTACTATGGAAGTTTATGAAGATTATTGAAAATAGAAGAATTAAGGGTTGGGTAAATGGGGATATTATTTTATATCAAATTTAATGGACGTGTGTTTGTATACATTCACAAATGGCTTTTAATGTGTTAAGATTCTGGTAGGGATTGAAAGAGGGTTGTACTATGGAAGTTTATGAAGATTATTGAAAATAGAAGAATTAAGGGTTGGGTAAATGGGGATATTATTTTATATCAAATTTAATGGATGCGTGTCTGTGTACGTTCACAAATGGTTTTTAATGTGTTGAAACAGAAATGCAGATATTAAGGTTGTGGTACGGACTGGACTGAATGAGGGTTGTAATATGAAAGTTTATGAAAGATATTAAAAACAGGATTAAGGATTACGGAAAGAGGACGAGGATAATAATTTATATAAAAATAAATTGGTAAGAGTTGCGAAAGTTTGGAAATGGTCCTTTGCATGTTGAAACAAAAATGCAAATATTAAGGTTGTGGTGCGGACTGGACTGAAAGAGGGTTGTAATATGGAAGTTTATGAAAGTTATTAAAAACGGGATTAAGGATTGTGGAAAGAAGACGAGGATAATAATTTGTATAAACCAAAATGGACAAGAGTTGCGTAAATATGGAAATGGTTCTTAGTACATTGTAACAAAAATGCAAATATTAACGTTCTGTTACAGGCAGCACTGAAAAAGGATTGTAATATGAAAGTTTACCAAAATGATTGAAAACAGAAGGATTAACGGTTACGGAAAGAGTACGAAAATAATGCTTTATATAAAACTAATCGATAGGGTTTACATACGCTTGCAAATGATTCTTAGTACGCTGAAATAAAAATGCAAATATCTCTCCCGACCGGAAATCGATTAAACCGCAGCTCGATTAAACGGAACAGAATTTCCAAGAGAATTTCCTTAACCCGTAGTCCGCCGTGAAAAGAATTTATTCCGCAATTCCGACTTATTTTTAGCCAGGCAATCGTTCCTCTTCCAAGCAACCTTTCTCTACTTCTCTTTTTCCCTGCTCGGTTTGTGCACACCGATATAAATGAAAGCCGGAGATCTCTTGGTCGGAAAGTTTCGCGGTAGCGTTGCTCGCGAAATTAAACGAGAAACGGTCTAAATCGGACGAGGGTCCCCGACACATCGTGTATACGTCCGTCAGAAAGAAATTCGTTGGAAAGTCCTTCGTTGGTGGTTAGGGTCGTTTACATCGTCAACGCTGGTTTTCCTCTCCCTACGTTCCATCCTCTTTCCTTCAAAGCCCTTTTCGCTGGCCATGAATCATTCCCTTTCGCAGTCCTGCCGGACCGATTCCGCGGTAATTAACGTTGACTGGCTCCGAACACGCGTGTCGCTCGACCCCCTCGAATAATGGCTTGGCCGCACGTGTGAATAGGTGCACGGACATGGACAAAGTAGAATTCTCTCCGTCTGTCTTTTTCCATTTGCAAAAGCTCCCCGAGAATTCCGTGGCGTAAGCGTTGGAGTATCTAAGTAAGTTCGTGTGTGGGAGTGAGAAGGGTGGGTGGTTGGCTGGCTGCTAGTACTAAAGGGCCTCTGTTTGATTAACGAAGAGCCTTGCGGGGTTTCTTTGTGAATTAGGTGGCACATTGTTGGCTGGAGAACGACGGAACGTCGGTGAACCCGAAGAGGCACTGCCTCTTTCCGGGTTCGCGCGGAAAAGAATCGCACTCGTGACTCGTTCCGTTTTGAGACAAAGAGGGAGAGTAATAGAGAGAGAGAGAGAGAGAGAGATAGAGAAATTCAGTGAAAGAGAGTAGTCGATACTATTTCGATAGCGTCGCTCCGGAGATTGCAATTTCGGTCGATACGAGCAGCGTTTTCGATGGGAGTGAATTTTATTATTTGCCTTTCATTTATTTACATTATTCCGCCGTCGATGGCTTTGATCGGCGGCCGTTCATGTGCAATTGTATTTTATACAGAGAGACGAAAGTGACAGTCTGTTACACTCGTTTTCGGTAAATTCGAGTAAACAGGAAACGAGCGAGAAATCGAATGGAGAAATTGATTTGAGAGAGAGAGAGAAAAATAGAGGAAGAGAGAATTTGAAATATTTTTCGTAGTTTTATGGTGAACTTTGGGGCACGTTTAAATTTCATCCGCTATAGCACAGCTGGAATAAAATTCTCGATGTAGGCCGTGCCAAGCTTCGTTTTGCGAAGAATCCAATTTTGAGCGACAGCTTTGAAATGCATCGAGAGAGGGTGGCTTTTATCCCCATCCCTCCTATGAATCGTTTGTATTTAAAAATCAACGGTACGTACAACCAGTTTTATTACCTTCGTTCGCACAATGCAAACAACGCGCCCAAGTACGGAATTTATTTGATCGTGCAAATATTTGCCATACTAAATATTTAACACGAGATGTGCGTATTGTAATACGCCTGTGGGATCATTCGAGTGTACTCGTTAAAAACTGAAAAACGTATCAACGTATATATTTGTCCGTTCGTACGTTTAACACCTTTTTTGCAACGTGGGCCAACTAAAGAAATCTACCGCTAAATAATAATATAATATAATTACACCTTCCACTGACAGCGAAAGAGTCTATTAAAACTAAAAATTACCTATCATTTCTACTAAAAGAATCTTATTTCAGAGAATCAGAAAATTCATAAAACCAATTGTTAACACTAGAACTACCGGCGGTAAATCTATTATATTTAAATATGTTAATAAGTATTTTGGAACAAGGTGAATCAAGACTTGGAAAAGATGATCGATTCCGTAATTTATGTTTTATAGGATGAATGTGGAATGTCTATTTTATATCTGTCCAATAAACTCGAAGAATTTTTGGAAAAAATTGAGAACCAGTCATTTTGACTTTCTTGATAGTTCTAGAGTTAACTAACCTCAATATTACCTACATCACGCATCAAAAGCACTGGCGATCGAACTCATTATCAACCACCTTTGTTCGGCACATGAAAAAAAATGTCTCTCTCAAAGAGTTACCTTTTAATTTCGAAACATTCATTGGGCTCGCTTTCGCGACATATCAAAGCGACGAGGACACGTGACGTTAATATTTCGGACGATCCTTGGAGCGTCGGTAGAGTCAGACGATATAAGAGCAGCCAGGGTTTACATGCTCGGCCTATTTCTCCATGCTCTGGCTCGTATTCAAAAGCAAAAGTAGCACGAAAAGCCAGCCGCCATTAGGCGGATATTTAGTCGCGAGGCAGGAGTCACGATTACGCCTAAAACTATCCCGGCAAAATAACCCCTTTCAAAGACCAACCTGGATCCAAGTCTACGGTGATGATTTACGGTGTGCAACCACCGATAAAAGAGCAACTCTGCAATTTTGTGTCGCTGCAGGACTCCGCGTTCAATTTACTGCGGAGAAAAACTTTGTTCTGTTCCGGCAACATTACTTTCTATCTGTCTCTGTCCCTCTTATATTTCTCTCTCTCTACCTCTCTGGGAGTAATAAGTATTTAGTAACTGCGCGCGAGATTAATTCAGCGTGTTTTATTAGAACAGGCCTGGTATTTGTGCTCGTTGAAAGTTCCTACTTTCTCCGGTCCCTGTTTAGGCAACGAGTCATATATTCCATGGGGTGATCGTTGCTAAAATACGTAATTTGGCAAAAGTTTAATAACATTCTCGATGTAGATTGTCGCGAGTTTGAACGAACCTTCGTTCGATTATTAAAAGTTGTCCGATCGAGTTGAAAATCGTGGGCAAAAATATTGCTGCCCGTTTCCGGCAAGTGTCCGTAGTAAATTATCTTTAAAATTCAGGTTCGAACGTTTGTCACTGCGACCCTCGGTCCTTCTCGGCAGCTCGACCCTTCGAGGGTAAAAAACGGTGGTTTTGATAGCGAAACCGAGAAAATTGGATCGCAGGATGACAGTCGGTTGGGAAAGTAGGCTTCTTGAAAACGTTTTCGATGCTTCTCGTAGACCTCTTCGGCTTTATTTCAACGTTTTGCCACGTTATTTTATTTAACGTAGGTTCGTCCGTCTTCGACGCAATTGAATTATTCAAATTCCGTTCTCCGTTCCCTCTTCAGTTTCTCGCTTTTGCTTCGTACCACTACTTTGCCTTTCTCAGGGACTTTCCTCGATCTCTCTCCTTTGCTCTCTCTTTTTCTCTTGGGACAATTTCCTCCCTTTCAGTTTCACCCTCTCGCGTCACCTTTCTTCTTCGCTCTTACCTTGACTTTCAATGATTTTTCTCCCTCTATCTTTTCCTATCAAAATACTCTTTTCTATTTTCTTCTCTTGAGACAATTTCCTTTCTTCCTATTTCACCCTCTTTCCACACATTTTTCCTTCTCTTTTCCCTTCACTTCCTATAATTGTTTCTTCCTCTATTTTCCTCTCTTGAAGTACTCCTCTTTTCAATTTTCTTCCTTTCTATTTCACCCCTTCACGACACCTTTTTCCTTTTCTCTTCCATTCACTTTCAATCATTTTCTTCCCCTCTTGAAATACTTCTCTTTTCTATTTTCCTCTCTTGCAATAATTTTCTTCCTTTCTATATCACCGTCTTTCGACCTTTTCCTTCTCTTCCATTCACTTTCAACCATTTTCTCTCCCTCTATCTTTCCCTCTCAAAACACTTCTTCTTTCTATTTTCCTCACTTGGAACAATTTTCCCCGGCTCTTTGTAACTCTCCTCCTATAGCAACATTTCTCTATTTTCATCTTTCCTCCTCGTGTCGATTGTATCTCCTCCCTTTTGCAACAATCCTCCCACTTTCCATCTTTCTTTTCGTTCCACAATTTTCCTCCTCTCCGCAAAGCATCAATATTTTATCTTCCGCATATCTCTCTCCCCTCGTGTTCTCTTGAAATCTCGCCCTTTTTTCTCCCACCAGAAATTTTCCCTTGGCATTTCCATCGACTTCTACCTTCGACTTTTACCTTCGTATCGGCAATGCCGGCAGCGTCCTCGCCCCAACGCCCATTGGCAAGCTCACACACGAGAATTTTCGCACGAAACACAGAATATGCCAGACAGAGTTATGCCAGCGAAAATGTACCGTGCAAAATAGTCGATAAGTCTTTGCTGCAAGCGACAACGCAATTTTGCAAGTCCACTTGATAAATATAATTGTACAAATAAGTCGAACATTTATCAATAAATCAAACTCGGCATTAGCTCGAGTTCATTTTAACTTTAGCCTAGATGATGTCGTTATTTGTGATGTATTTGCTCGTCGATCGTTTGAACATATAATTTTATAATGAGAAATGTTTATAATTTAGCAAAAGTTAACTTGAGACAGTCGCTTATAATGCAGTTTCTCAAATCTTCTAAGCTTTTGAATCGCCCTCAAATAATCACATAATCGTCCTTCTTACAGTGGTGATTATAAAAAAAAAGTGAAATTTCAAAGTATCTTCGTATTCCTTGCATTCGTAACCAGGCAAAAAAATGAGGTCCTCCGGGTGCATTTGAAAAAACGTTGAAATCTCCACGGCACGTATACCGGCAGAATTGCGTGTGCTCACATGGATAAAAAAATTCGCGCTTCGAAGTCTCGCTGTTCATGTCGCGTTACAAAAATTCATACGCATGATATACGACATTCGAGCGTCGCGCGAAATGAAAAACTTCATTTTCTCCCCGTTGGATTGCTTCGAATTTATTCTCTCGCTTTCTTCTCCCTTTTTGCGTATCATTAAAAAGATATTCACGAGGGAGCCGATGTTTTCCGTTGGAAATTCCCGGGACACTGTGCCGCGCGTGATATCAGAGATCAAGAGCGGGCAACGAAGAGAGAGAGAAACAAATACAGAAACGTCGAAACGATACGTAGACAGAAATACACACCGAGGACAAAAAAATTGCGTGAAAGAGCGAGAGAGAACACGCAATTTTCCCGAATACGCAAGCTTATTCGAATCGCCTCTACGTACACACGTATCGATGCTTGTTTCGCTCTCGAAAATTGGGAAACGTTTTGACCGTCCCCACCGAAAAACCCACGGATTGCGCAGCCGACATTGGTGCACGCCGTTGAAACCGCGTGCACGGATAACGCTTCGTTGCACTCTGTTTCCATGCGTCTCCCTTTTTGACGGAAAAAGGAGACGGAAAAATCGGCAATAAAGAGAGAAACATGAACAGAGAAAATAAGACAGAAACAATACGAAGAGAGAATACTATAAAAAGAAGAAAAAAAGAGCCAAAGAGAATACTATAAAAAGACAAAAAAGAAAAATAGCAAAGAAAAACAAAGACAGATTAAAAAGAGAGGTAGAAAGAATCCACGAAAAAAGGTAGAGAGAGTAGACGAAAGAAAAAAGAAGGATAGACAAAACGATCGGAGAGAACGTCGTAAAAAATCGTATATTTCCCTCGCATACGGAAAACGAACCGTTAGTCATAACGAACCACTCCGATGGAAGGGTTAGCATGCGTGCTATGGAGCTCGCTCGAATGCGCTTCCATACGTCCGTATGCGGTGATCCGGGTATGCGTTAGCGCGTACAACCGGCGAATTGTAGGTACAACCGTTCTCTGGTTTGTTCGTGCCAGCCGATGCGCGAACGTTGCAACGTGGATGCACCGGGAGGGCCAATCGGGAGAGAATGCACCCGGCGAGCACGAGCTATCAGTGGGTTAATTGACTTCGTTCGAGAAACTCGAAGAATTGGTGAAGATTTAGAGTAGGTGGAAGTTTTAAACGATCCTTAGCCCCCCGGCGCACGCGGTGTAAGAAATATGGACGTTGGAGAGATGTAAAAGAGAGTTATGGCTTGGTTGCTGCCTCTAAATGCGAACGAGTTTTGCCATTTTTTTTTTTTAAGTTGTTTAAGTTGTTTACCGATCGGGGCTAGGTGGTTAAATTAGGTTTTTAAATTAGTTGCTTCTTTTGCGGAATTTTAACCCTTAAATTCGCGGAGTTGCATTTCTGCAACATACTAATTCTATGAGAATAAAAAAAAAATCTGAACGGATTACGGTTTCTGAACGAACTTTGCCATAGACTACAGTGTACTTTGTAAATTTTCGACAGGTGCAGTGGCACCAATTTTCAAATGTTTTAATTATTTGTCAGTTTTAGCGGGTTTTCATCGGCACGGAAAAAAGTGATATTGGAATAACTTTCCTCGGTCTTTGTTATAATAGAGAAAATATCTGTTTTTGTAACTATCATAATAAATAGAACTATAATTAGGTACTAAAATATTTTTTTATTCTATTTACATGAGTCAATAATTCCCCATACATCTGCTTACCAAGGAACGTGCAGTGTTGCATAAATGCAACAAAGAATTTTCAGGTAATTTAGAAGCTGATTTCTTTCAAAAGAATTTTTTTTATATTTTTCCTATAATCTAACCTGTATATGGATATTAAAAACATTTTTTCTGATTAAAAAAATAAAATCGCGAATTTAAGGGTTAATAGTACGTTTCCACGTTGACCGGTAGTTTGTTGGCCCTTTACTGCTATCGGCGCATATATGCGCCCTGCAAAAGCTATGGATATATACTATGGTCGCAAATGCGTGACAGATCAAGGCTTTCGCTGTTTTGTATGGTCTCCTATGTGTGTTTGGCAATTGTTTCTATCGTATATACATACTGCGTGAAAAAGTATTCAATCCCTAATAATCGCATATGCAGGCTGCATGGAGCTCAAGTGAAAATTTGTATCTTAGAATTGTCCGTAGTCAAAGGGTTAATTAGGTATTGCAAATGGCAATAAAGGGAAATTGAGAGTGAAGTGTATTTCTAATTTCTGTTGTTTCAATATAGTGCAGTTTGTTAGTAGTTAATGAGTATTTGTTTGTATCTTGATTTTGAAGTTATGGAGCTTGGCGAAGGCATGATATTTAAAAGGTAGAGGACATTGACTAATTTTTAATACAAAGTGGAATTTATCGAATTCTCATTATTACAAAAAAGTGAACGTCGAAAGGATAGCGCTCGATGACCGCATTCGTAAAGCGTCTATGCAGCAGTCAAAGAGATAAGCTCTGCCTGAAATCGAGCACTGCCAGCGACACGCGTCATTCCGAGCGGAAATTGAAAAATTCGGGAATTATTTGTACCGAGATTTATGGCGATCTAAAATTTCGTACGATAGTAAATTTAATCGAACGTTTCGTTGCGATATCATGCGGGTTTAATAAATATTTTTAATATATTCTCTGCCTCTCTGTAGTTATTATTATTATTAAAATATGAGAAAATTTAGGCTGCGTCGATGATTTCGAAAAGGTACGATACATACAAAATGGATGTAGAGAAGAGGAGAGAAAAGAGAAAGAGACATGGAGAGGGAAGAGAGGAAAATCGGCCGCAATGTGACACGCAGTTGCGTTATTCGCGATTCGTTCGGGAAAAGCCGGGGCAGTGTTCGTTGTTACACGAGGGGCGAGACATTATCATGAAAATTAGGAGCGTCGTTGCAACCTGCGCGCTTCGATGGTACATTCATTTTTCATAATTCACTCGATTTTAATCGCCGTCGAACAATTCCCCCGGTGTGAATACAAATGCGACCATGCGCCACCCCTCCGCCGAGGGGTGTTGGTCAAAATAGAAATTCTGCGGTATCCTGACGCGGTTCGATCGTCCTTTTATTGATATTCCTGCGATACCTCACGAATGATTTCAAATTTCGTAATTGCTCTGTTCTTCAACTTTAAAAACCATTTCTACAATCCCATTCCTAGATACGTCACAATGTATATTATTACAATAATTCAATTCAAATTAGCAACTATTTCGCAAAGGATCGCTGAAAATCCAAATGGCATACAAAACGCGAGAATACCAAATATACTCCGGGAAATGCAACGGCATTATTGGAAACTAAAATCCCACCCCAGTTTAACGACCGATTAAAACGAATCGGTGCAAAACGGCGCCGCTAATTAGTTAATTAAAATCCGTCGATTCATCCCCGAAACTTCGGCATCCAAGCGAATCATCTCGTTCGAAAACTCTCGAATTTCAAACAACATCCAGTACCGTACCTCTATAAACTTATCCCCCTCGGTAAAAAGAAATAAAACAGTCCTAGATATATTAAACGAGAAATAATCGCGTAAAATTTCAGATAAACCGTTGAAATCCGCATGAAAATCAAGCTTAAACCGAGCGGAAGAACGGGGTGGAGAGAATGGCAGAAGTGAAATCCGTGCAAGCTCCGGCTTACTGGATACGTCGCGTATCCGTTTCGTGGCTCTGGCTGGGGCAACAATGACGAGGTACAATTTGCGATTCAAATTCACCGAGGAAGACCGCCTGTAAGACTTCTGTCACTCCGGAGGCACTCTCCCGAGCCGAAAGCGTCCGACGAAAGAGCTGCCGCAGCTCACTTGCCATTCTTCCCGCTGACGGCTGCACAACGGCGCATCCCTTTTCCCTTCCTGGGACAACGAGTGGCGCGACGGTGGCCCTACCACTCACCCCTTCTGGAATTTCCACGTTTGCATTGTCGACTCGCGATATCGTTCGCGTGTCCGTGAAACCATCCAACGCCGAGATCTCCTATCTGCGTCAGCGCATACGTCAGCTAGGCGCGTTTACGATACGCGCTGCGATTCCGAGAACCGCGTAGGCGTCGGCGTCGACCTCGGTGTCGGCGTCAGCGTCGCCGCCACTCTGCGGTTGGACCGACGCGGTCTGTGGATCTCGGCTGGCTTTGATACCAGCGGGACAATGCAACCCCCTCTACGATGAATTCAACCTGCCGTCGGTGGAAATGCCTAAAGCTCGTGACAACATTCTGTCACGGCTTCATGGACGATTGTGTGCGTCGTCTTTATAGGGGTTGGTTGCCAGACGTGGTGGTTCGACGGCGCCGTGATTCGGTGAATTCTGAGATTCGATTTGGATTTGGGGTGAGACGGTGGGATGGAGGTGGTTTGAGGTTGACTTCGGAGTTTGAGGATGGCATTTTTGTGGGGGTAGATGTTAGGGGGTGGGTTTGTAAGGATGGTATTTGTATTTTTTAGATTGCGATTGTTAGCATTATTTTATTTGAGAGCTAATGATTTATGTGGTTTTGGAGGTGGTGATTAGGATGATGGTGTTTTTGTATTTTTAATTTGAGTTGTTGTTTCTTTGTTTGTTATTCTAGTTGTAATTTTGTAATTTTGATTACCGAGATGATGTCGGCTCCGCGTTTATTTTAAATAAAGGTAAAATTGTTAACGACTCGATAAGATATTAAAAACGGCGGCAAAGAAAAATTAGTTAAAAGTATCAATGCTTCATTTTCAGCTTTGTCTTTCAACAGCGCCATAAAATCTGCACTCAAGTACCCGTTGACTCTAGTGCTTTCGCAAACATCGCAAAATACCATTTGGAGCAAAAAGCAAATTTATACCGGTCACAGTTTATTTTCCCGTTTTCAGGCGTACTTCAAGGAAAAAATATGCGATAACGAGCAATCTCGAGAATGAATTGTTAAAAATCCGGCGTGGCATCGTTTAAAATGAATGAAAACCATACGCATAAATTAAGCGAACCTGCGGCCGATATACGGGAAGTGGTTCATAATTCTGTTGGTTTTTGCCCCGGCTGAAATTTAACCCGTTTTAGCTGTGCCAAGCGTACCGTGATAACAGCACCGCCGTAGCCGTTCCATGATAATAATTAAACGAAAGTTAAATGAGAAATCTCGAATTCACGATAACGCGGCTCCGGCAGACATCCCGACAAGGAGTAGCTTCAGAACTAGTTTCGATCCTGTCACGTACCTCTCTGCCCGCGTCACGGATTTTCCCTCCACGGTTTTCCCACTCAGGGGAATCGTTTCGAATTAATTTTCCTTTTTTTCGGACACAACAATTTCGAATCGAAACGAATGTTCAATTTTCAGGTTTTCCAATCGCACATCCGCTCTGTGTGTTTCAACGTGTTACCTACTGGTGCGAATTTTGTGAAATTCAAATAAAAAAATCTATGCGATGAACGAGTTTGGAATTATACAAAACTGCAAATCAAATGAATTGCAATAAATTGAGACAAAATTTTAATTAATTTCGGACAGATTTATTAGACTTTAAATTAGTGGTGTTTTTGATTAAATATATTTTAACATCCTGATTTTATTATATCCCGAGGTAGTATCGATTGTTTGATGTAACAATGAAAGTGTTAATGAACAAAGATAAAAGTGTGATCGCAAACTACATTTATATGTAAAAGTCGTCGCAATTATTTCCGAGGGTAAAGGAACATTAGTATTTTACCTGTTGCAGTGTCCAATGTGATTTCGGTAGCGCTGGCATCGGTTCAAATTTCACAATTGGATTATAAGTTCGTAAAAGTGAATACGTTCCGGTCGTTCTCTTATCCTCCTCGCGAGTGGTGATTTCGACCCGATTCATTATCTCGCACGTATAATTATCTCGAGGACCGGTGATTAAAATAGACGGGTAGGAAAGGAAGGAAGTATCAAAGTCGAAAAATAAATGGTTTTGTCCTGGCGGAAATAACGTAGTAGTCCGCTTAAAGGGGGTCGTTGTGCCTGCCTGAAATTTTTTCCTCCGGCGCTAATTAAAGAAACGGCAAGAAAAATAATGAGGCACCGAGGGACCATTTTGCGTTATTAATGGCCACTTCGTTTACGTCAGTAATATCCCTCACTTACTAGCTGCCACTATACGTACTACGAGAATTTTCATTAAATCGAGCGACCAACTGTTCGCCCTGGCCAACTTTTTCAACTCTACCACCTTTTCTTACGCGACGAGAACAGAGAAGGGAAAGATCGCAGATCAGTGACCACAGAATTAATGAAGGAAAATTAAAGAGTTTGCTTTCGCTAGACCACCAATTTACAGCAATTACTTCGCCTTTGCGACACGTGGAGATGGAACGAAATGTCCTTGCGATCGATGTTAACGGTTCTCGTTTTTTTTCGACTTCTTTCAAACGGGGTGAACGTATTTGCGATTGTTGCACTTCAATAATTCACTGTAACTAATAAATATGGGTTACTAACTAAATTATATCATATCCAATTGAACAATGTTTTATCATTGTATTTGTTTGGTGGAATTGTATGGCGGAAGTTACGAATTATGATTTCTGCGAAGCTCCCCAGAATTATTTTTTATTTTTCCTATAAATTACTACCGTGTAATGTTATCGCTGTTTTTAATTTTGTTCTAATGATATTCTTCTATTTGTCTTCCATATCTGGAATGAATTATATTATGTAAATCTGTCAGATGGAGGTTGGGTTGCAAAGGTATTTGTACAAAAAGTTAAATAGAATATTGCCTAAGTTTTTAAAAAATCTCGATGAATCGCAATGAAAGACTCGTTTAAATATGTCGAGCACATATTCGCTCCGCCGTTAGAATTCACAGTCATCCGTTATTTGTAGTTAGCGTGCATTTGTTCGGTCCACGCTAAACCGTTTGTTGCTCCCATAGAATCAGTCGTTGAAAAAAGCCGGTTGTCACGTCGCTTCGCGAAATTTTACTCTCGAAATTGGCACAGGGCGTTACGTGCTTCCGAGTTTACTACTCGACGAATCGATTCCAGAACTCTAACTATTCGCTGAACGATAAAGGCCTAAACAGACTTCTGAAGCGATAAAATTATCTTCCATCGCCTCTCATGCCAATCGAAATCAATAATCCTTCATTGTAACAATTCTACATACAGAACAACGAATAACACTACAAAGTATTATTATAAAAAAAGCTACGAAGTCACTTTGACAATATTTTTTTCAAAATTCTCAAAACTATCCTGTTCTCTATCTATTTGTTTATTTTGTACAAACCAGCCAGGATGCTTTATGTTTGCCGGCAAAACCATCAGTCTACCACATGTTACCTGTTCATAATCAAACACAATCGATCGTCCTCTTTAAATGCACCCCGAAAGAGATATTTAAAATTCCCGCCATTTTTCCGGCGCCAATTTCGTCTTCGTTACACCGTAAAAAACGATATGTACTCGAATAAAATGGCACAATGAAAACAGTGTTTATTACACGACAATACGAGAAGAAGCGACACATAATTCGCACTCGTACATCCGGTAAAAATACACTTTTGTATTTTTAGACCCGAACGTATCCGACGATAAATCTGCAAGGTAGAATCGATAGAAGAGAACATCCACGGTATTCCCTTTGTGTGGAGAACACGTGAAATAACGCGTAACAGAGAGTAACGATTATCGCATACTTTCAGGCAATCAATGCCGACTGCAACCCTGAAAATTTCCCATGGAAATTGGACGAAGGGATGAAGCGGAGGACGACGGTTTGTATGGTCACGAATTCGATGACATTATTATTCGAAAGCGCGTAATCCGGACGTCCGAATGTCGGGTGACGAATATTTGACGCAGCCGGGGCACTCGATTCGATTGCATTTAAAGTACCCAATTGAATTGCAGGAGAAGGGGGTGACAATGAGTTTACAAAGAAGGATGGAAAACGGTGGAATTGTTTATGGTCATCGCGGAATCCCGATGGGATTTTTGTTGATAAAAGATGAATTAGGTTACAAATTGTGATAATAACATAAAATTCAATCTTGTCGTTGTTTCTTTTTTCCGGAAAGATCATTGTTGTTTCATAATTTTGGCTCTAATCCTTTCGATACTACCGGTGACTATAGTCACACGATAAAATTTCACCTGAAGGATTAATAATTAGATCATATTTTGTAATTGAGTATTTTTCAAATATCATAAGCTCTTATTTCTCCTGTATTATGTGCGTTGTAACTTCGATAAAGAATTAATTATTTATATTACGTTATTATTCATTAAAAGGTATTCATCCGCGGTGGAATTGTTTCCTGTCGTACTAGTAAGCTTGCGGAAAAGTACTCCGTAGCGAAAGGTTTAACTGTTATGATTTTTTTAGTTAGGACCTACTTTTTTAGGTGGGTGATGAACTACTGAAGGTATGATATATTAAATAGTAATTTAGGAAACGTTTCTTTGAGGGAACAAAAAAGGATTTGAACTTGGACCCATTTTAAAACTGCACCTTTACTTTCTTACTCACGATAGAAAAAAAAAACCTAGTTTCGTGTATTAATTTTTAGGTTTCAAGTGCTATGGTCACTTCGGATAGAATCTACTATTTTAGCTGGATTTCGAACCAGCAGGATTATAATTTACATATGTATATTAAACAGAGAACATTTATTACAGAGTATTTTTGAACTTGATCCCATTGACCGGCACTCAAAGCTTTCAACCCCATAGCCAGCTTAGCCTCAATAATACTTTATTATTTACTACACAGTATATAATACTCGGGTGAATAATATTGTGAAAAAAATATTTTGAAAAAAGTATGTGAACACACTACACTGAAATTTACGTATCCACCGGATCGAGGTTTATCTACGAGCGCGTGGGAATAATTTCACGAAGGAAATCAGTCGCGACTGGTTGCATTGTAACTAACGACGGCCATAACGATAAAACGTAAATGCGGACTGAAAATTCATTATGCCACAGGGCGATGATTAAATGTGCCTGTTATCATTTTGCACGAGCAACGCGCGACGCACGTTATTTCCCGTGTATACAGTAATGCGAACTCGCGACAACGCGAGAATTCGTTCTCGCGTGGCGTAAAAATTCATTTCCCACTTCATATTTAATTGGTCGGACGGTAAATTTTCCTAGGACACAAATGAATCGTGAAACGAATAAGAGTGAACAAGAAACGGAGGAAAGGTGCGACAAGTGGCAACAAAGTAAAGGAAAGCTCAGTCAGAAAATAAAGTAAAGTTCCTGGGGTGCTTCTGTGCTCATCGTCTTCTAATTATCGTGCAATTAACTCGGCGACAATGAAAACGTGTTTCGAGGAGCGAATTTGGCGCTTGATGGTAAGGCTTGTAGATTCGGGACGATTTTAAGGGAAGAAATGGAAAAGAGGGAAGATCCTTCGCCGAAATTTAAATTCTCACGAAATTGTCTGTAACTCGTCGAGTGTAAACATTTGCATTTAAACGGCGATCCTTTCGACGAGCTTTTCGTCGTAAAAGAAGTGTGTATTCGGAGATCAAAAGTGTATTTAATTTTAAGAAAGTCTTTTTTTAAGTACTGCTAATGGATTAATGTTGTATTTTTGCACTTATGTTTTAAATGAAAAATTCAATTTAAATATTCGAAGTTAGCGATAAAACAAAGAGTAGTATCTGCACGTTCTTTTGTAATGTCTGCAACAAATTAAAAGTAACGTACACCGTAAACCGTGGAAGTTGTAATTCGAATCGCGAATGAAACTCGAAGGAAAGGAAATGATCAGTTTCCAGCACAAAGTAGAATCGTTCACCGTGAAGTAAAACAGACGTAATTAGATACTTATTCTACTTGAACCGATAAATGCGAAAAAGGGGATCTCGGATGAGACGGTAAAAAGTACGGGCGAAGGAAGAGAAAAATGAGTGGAGCCGTATCAGCGAGTCTTACCTCCGTCTTAATTAACAATTAAAAGTGTCTTCGGTGTCTCATACTTCAACGATGGTAAAAAGGTGTTTAATTTATGACTATCCACCAACTTTTTACGAAAGAATAAAATAGTGTGAAATTTAAAATTTTACGTACTTAAATACAATTATTAATATTTGTACAATTTAAAAGGAAGACAAATTACTTTGACAAATTTCAATTAATTTCTCAAAGACTTCTCTAATCAGTCGCCGTCACTACTCAAAACTAAAAAATAAATGTTTCCAGGTGCAAGTGTACATTTAATACAACATAATTCGCATTGCATATAAATTGCATCACTTTCACCTGCATTTCTGTGCACAGCCTGATATTTACATTGCTCCACAATCAAATACGTATTCTACTCAATAAAGAAAATAAACAGAAATAGTAAACCATAACGCAAAACTCTCAGTCCGACGTCTGCCAGAGCATTGACTCAATCCACTGCCATTCGCGCAGAACATTTCTTTCACCTCCAAACTTCATCAGCAACTTCGAAATACGTGTGTCACCAACATCGCAAAGTTAACGTTACATCTGACAATACCCAAAAGGCCAAATATTCTCCGTAAACCCGTGTAATATGTAAACGAGTCTCCACCAGGTCGAAATTCTGTACAAGTAGATATTATCCACCACAAACGTCACGCTTTGTGTTTGCCAAAATGTACGCTTTGTATTTAATTATTATTCAATTACTATCTTCCAATATAATATGCTTAAAGGACACAGTAATAACCCGTTAATGTCCAAAGGACAATAGTCAAGACCGTCACCAGCATTGTTTTTATTAATTAATAAACCCCGTACAAACGTACGACAAGTGTGGAACGCATTTCCGCAAACGTTCTAGGCAAAACGTTGAGATTAGCAGCTGTAACCTCGTCGTACCTCGTTGTACAAATTAATAGAACGCATTTCCGTGCAAACCTGCGTAGGTGTGCAGAGAAACGAAGGCAGTTGCATAAACCTTGGGGAAGTTCTCTCGCCAGCGAGAGATTTCGCGCGAGTTTTGATTCTCCTTCCGGTTCTCGAGACTCGACGTCTCGTTTACCACGTATCGCGCCTCCTCTCCTTCTCGCAGTTGTTACGTATTTAATGCATGCTCTCTTGTACCTGCAAAACCGAGATCCGAGTATACTCGTACCGAGGTTTGCCGATGAGCTTTTCCATCTGCAAACGAAGAACGGATGCGGGACTAATTGCTCGGTTACGCACTCGTGGATGTTAATAACGACGTAAGGAATTACTTCTGAGAGCATTATGGAGAAATAATTCATACAGTGTTGAGTTAATTAACACGACGATTGTCCTAGGCTGACGTTGCTTTACGATGAATAACGGTTGAGGATACATTTATAATTAGACTCCGGATGTTTATGCATTTATGACAAAATGAATACGGCTAAAATACACAAAACGAACATAATATAAAAATATATCCGAAATATCCAAAGTATGGTATTCGTTGTAACATTTATCGAGTGCAACAAATCCCTAAATAGGTTCTCTTGTCTTAACTGCATTTGTTGAATTTGAAATTTGCATAAACATCCGGAGTCTATTTATAATGTTTCAGCGTTAATTTAACACTAGAACTACCAAACCAGTCAAAATGACTGGTACAGAATTTTTTCAAAAAATTCTCCAAGTTTATATGGTAGTCATAGAATAAATATTCTACGTCTATATCAAGAAACATAAATCGCCCAATCGATCAAATTTTCCGCCGCTTGATTCCCCCTTTTTCAAAGTACTTATTTCATTTATTAAAATACGATAGATTTGAGGCCGGTAGTTCTAGTGTGAATATTCTTTGAGAAGAGAAATTGAGGCGGTTAACTCCTTGCTCTACAGTAACTAGTGATACTCGTGATCAGATAAATGGGATAGGAGATTTTCAAGTTTTTGAAATCCTATTAAGCTGGTTAAGGTTCAATTATACGGCATATTAAGAATCACTAATCGATTTTTATTTTACCAATTAAATTCTCAATTATTGTGGAGGCAGTCAGGAAACAAATCGTTGTGCAAAGGGTTAAGTGATTCTGTAATTGATGTGATTTTTCTAATATAACGATTATTCGTAGATTGTAATGGAAATATATTTTATATTTCTCTTTGATACGACTGTCCATCAACGTCGATGATACCAAAGTATCCAATTATCCATCGTAACAGCGGAAACTCCAATCGTGAAAATTAATTCGACAAATTCAATTCCACCCAAAGCTATCGACCATCCTCGCTATTTCCATTACAACGAAAGTATCACAGAATCCACTTTCTTCAAACATCCACCTCAGATATTAATTCCTTTATCTCCGTATTCCAAGCGGAAAATTGGAAGCCGCCTCTCGTGTTCTCGTTTCCAACCCCGCAATCCAACCCCGTCGAAAATCGTCAAACAGTTGTACTTGGAAATCATCCATGCGATTTCCGTGCAGAATTCCCAATTAGCATGATTGACCAGAGGGACATTAATACCATGGAGATTTCGAAGAAGCGCACCACGTCATCGTCGATGCGTGCATTGCGTCGAAACCCATAAGCGCACCGATTAGGGTAGTCGAGGCGGACGTTGACGTACGAACGATACATTCGATGGCTAATTCGACTGTTCGATTACGGTATTCCTCGTATACCCACAGTAATACTCTCTCACGAATATGTTACTGTAACAACGTCCTGAATCCTGAACGGTATGTACGCGGTTTAACTGCTGCCAGGCTTATGATTTATACTCGCAGAAGGGGTAAATCGATGGAACGGAGAAAGAGGAGAAGTAAAGGGAGTAGGGTAAAGCTCGATGATCCGCATTAGGCAATAATACCACGACCGACGGCTGTCCGAATTAGAGACCCCTGTAAAACGGACAAATCGTCAGTGTCATGCTCGTAGCCACCCCGGCGCCTAAAACCATTCGCTTACATCCCCTTTCGAGTTTGTTCCTCTTCGTCTCTTCCTGTTTTCATCCCTTTCATTCTAACGATAAGTCTATCTCTATTCATCTATCTCTCGATGAATCTCTATCTCCTCCTCTATCTCGTTTTCCATTCCGTCTCTCCCTTTTATCAACCCTGAACAAGTTAAATTATGTCGAATCCCTGTCGTGGTTTAATTAAATCACCGTGGGGGAAACGTGACATTTTGTACGCCTGAAAATTAACCGACCGGACGGCAGAAAAGGACGAAGACGAGAGCTTGTGATTTCAAACGGAAGGGTAGAAATCCATCGATGGTAATTTCGTTATAATTAATGTTATCGATTCGAGGAGAGGGTGGGGAAACGTTCGATGTATACGCGGTCACGGGCTAACGGGTAACTGTAATTATGCAGGGATATCAGTACGGTGATATTTACGTGGGAATGACAACGCTGATCGTAATTGTAAGTGGTGAATTGATCCGAGTATCGTAAGTCGTTTCGTGATTGGACTAACGAATCTATTTTATCGGAGGATAGTAAAAGTAACGGAGCAGAGTTAATCGCTTTTGCGTGCGATCAGGAGAGGGCGATAATTATTGGCGATGTGCTGACACGTTTTTGTTATTTTTGCTGTGGCGCGACGGTAAAGTGATTTCACGGGAGCACGGAGAGGAGCAATATCGAGAGTACCGATATCTTCCGACGGAAACAGATCGCGCCGGTGCCGCGTAAACGGAAATAATTTCATGGCACCTTCTCCCCTCGGCAGGTTTCCACATTTTATCGCGGCCCGGCCACGTGAACACGTACGAGTTGCCGCACGGACGCCGGTGTGGGTGGATGAACGAAATGTCGGGGGTGAGAATAGAGAAAGAAGGAAGCAGAGAGAGGTAACAGAGAAAAACAGATGGGGAGAGAAGAGATAGAGAAAAAAAAGCGGAGCGAGCGAGAGAATGAAAACTAGAGGCTGACAAGGCGAATCGTGGAAGGAAAGTGAGAAAAGGAAAAAGGTCAGTAGATAGGGGGAAATGAAGAGAGAGAGCAAGAGAAAATAAGAAAGAGTAGGGGAGAATAAGAGAGAGGAAGAAAAAGATAAAAAAGGGCAAGGGAGAATTTTCAGTAGGGCGCACAGAGGAACGTATCACGGGGTAGTAAATTCAACGGCGACTTTTCCCGGGGAAATTATAATTTTCCCTCTCGTAAAGAGCGACTCCGTGACGCTAATGCGAGCGTGCATTAGGCGAGAAAAATAGCAGAGGCCGCGGAGGCGAGGAAATTTGTACGGAGGCAAGACCACCAGCGGGTTAATCGCCGAGAAAATGGCGACAATGGCACCCGGCTGCGAATTAAGAATCGACGATGCAAGAAGGTGAAAGCGATTATTCGATAGTTTCCATCCTCGTGTAAATTGCCGACGAACGATATTACACTCTCGTCTGGCTCGATGGCTCGTTACACGGTCTGCCAGTTACATTTTCTTCGGTACAGTATCGAGAAAACTCTGAAGAGATTTTCAAGGGATGAAAGCAAAAGGACAGTTGAAAATTTGATATCGATGCAATCCTTCTGAGAATTCCCAGACAAAGGGTTTCCATGGTGTCGCGAAACAACGAAATGTTTAGAGATACGGACACGTCTATCGAAAGCACGAAGTTGGAAACGGTACTTTTGAAGCAGCTTGTACGGAATATCAGCTTCTCCTCATATACCCATAGAGGAAAGCAGCAACGGAAGAGTTAAGCCAATTTGGCTCCCAAACAACTACGTGCTTCATGCACAGAAATGATCCACTCCAGGTCTAAGTCTCTTTTATGGGATCACTCGAAGATGGTCTTGTAGTTCTTACTCTAAGCTGCTCGAAAGCTCATACTTCGCTCATTGCCTTACGATCGATAGTGAGCACTTCAATTGCTTCGCAGGTAAGCGAGAAGCTTGTAAGTCAGCAATGAGGATAGGAAACAGGGAATGAGAAATAAAGAGAGAAGAGAAAGGAAAAAGTGCGCGACTCTACACGCGCGATCCACTTGGTTTTTTGAATCCTTTTCCCTGTCCCTTTTCTCTCGATCTAATCTCTCTTTCCCTCGTCGATATAACAAAGCTCGAGGTCGTTCGAGAAGAGCGAAGATTATCCACCTTGCAAAGGGGATGAGAAAAGAAATATGGTTTATCGCGGTAACGTGAGGATCATTAATCGAATAGCGGATACGTGCAAAGACGACCCTCCTGAGTTTCTTTTTCTCCCGTGAAAAATCGAGCCACGGTTCATCAAGGTCGCGTCAGCAAGAAGATGAGAAATGTGCGTTATTTCGTGGCGAACTACGGAGAACCGTTTTCAGTTAATATCAGTTAGTGGAAGATAAAGAAGCACCACTTTGTACCGTCCGCGAATCCATCGATTATCGATTTAAAGTCCTCTAAGAAATCGCGCGTACCAGTCGACAGGAATCGATAACAGCCGCGGGCGGAGATCAAATTTTCAAATGGAAGGTGTTATCGAAACGTCATTTGCCCGGACGTCTCCGTCCGGGGGCCGCAGGGATTTTTCTGGCTTAAATATAATTTTCGTGTCGCTCGTCTGGGCTATACATTGACTTCTTATCTCTTCCGTCCCGGCGGTCTCGATGCGAGTGGTTTCGAGTGAACCTCGCAAAAACTCCGATCCCAGAAGCGCATCAGGAATCTATCAGCATCGACGAGGGGAAAGGTGACTTTTTCCTTTTTTTCATCCGCCCACTCCATGTATACTATATTTGTGTATATATTCGTTCTCCACGGAATTGCGTTGAAAAGTTCTCCCGGTCGGACGTGTATAACTGCTATTTCTTCGAGAGAAATCAAGGATCCTGATGGGGCAAACTACCTGGTAGCAATTTAAATGTGATGCACCTTTTTTAATGAGGCTGCCGGAAGTATCGATCGGCGAATAATTCTTCTGGTAACCACAACCATGTAACTTTTCACGATAATTCAATCGATTTGTATTGTCGATAATTTCAACATAATTTAACCATGCTGCTCTGCTCGTTTATATCTCGCATACGTATTTCTTCCAGTCATAGTAATCCGGCGAACAAAGGTTCACGTTTTAAGAGACATAAAATATAGAAACAGATAGAATATCAAAAGCTAACACTTAGAAACATAGTATTTGTTAAAATATAATCTACATTTCGAGTCATGGGCTCGAGCAGATCAGGCGGGTTAATACATTGGCGACCGTGGTGGTCAGCGATGACCGGCGTTATTGAATTCGATGAAATTTCATGTAACTTTTAAATTACAATATTTATGAATTTTTGGGACATACTAAATATTTAATTATTGCCGTTAAAAAGGTAAAGGTGTGCCAAATATCTATCTATCAGTGTCTCTAAAGTTTCAGCTTTATGAAGATGTTTATTTAATTGATAAGAGTTCACGTCAGTAGAAACAATGAAACTAGCAAAATACCGGTGGTGTTCAACGTGTTAAAGGAATTTGTGAATATTCTTGTATGGTGTATGAATAATTCTTTCGACGGTTTTGTGGAGATTTTCAATTACAGAGGACGTGAAATTATTGTAAATCATGAAGGTTAAAGCGGTTTGTAATTCTTGATTAGAGTGTCGTTGAAAGTGAGTGATTAAAGAGCTGATCGGATGAATTGTTCGAATGAAAGTCTCGTCGATAAGTTGCAAAGAGATACTTCTATTCATAATCTCGTTGAATTTTAATAACTCTTTGTTATCGGAGAATGGAACATCGATGAATCGCGGAAACAAATCTTGGCTGATCTCGATTTCCAGACGCACAATCCAGGCGGAATGTCGAGTGAACCATGAATTCCAAAAGAAGTTGCCGGAAAGGAAAAGTTTCGTGGAATGCCGTTTAATCGATTCAGAGCGCCTTCGGAGTTCTTTAACCCCTTCCTTTCTACCTGTTCTCATCTTCTCCCTCTCCATTCTCCATCTTCCTCTTTCTCCCTTCTACAACGAGATGGAATTCGCGCCCGTACGAAGTTGGTTTTAAATCCGAGGAAAGTGTTCCAAATAAAATGCAAAAGAAAGTCCGACTCTGTTCGAAGTTTGACGTTGAAAATTGTCCCTTTGGAATGACAAGATTCCCGCTCGAATAGCGGCAAAGTAAGTAGCTGCCTGGAATAAAACTCCAAAGGTGTCTGAGAGACGACGATGTAATCGGTAAAACGATTTCGTGAATGCAGATTTTTCATTTCGTTGCCTTCTTCTTGTATCGAACGATCTAAATGGTGGATAACGTCGATTAAGTAAACGGAAATACAAATTCAGCCAGCAAATAAAAATCTAGTTGTTTTCTTTCGTGGAATTAATTCAGCAAGGAGAATCGAATAGATAGAACAATTTATTCGACGTCAAATTATTGAGACGCGAGTAAATAATACTTATCGCAGGCAATTTCGACGAGAATTTTCATTAGGTCGCGAGATTCGTATCTCTAATTGGCACTTTCGACCGTGGCAGAGAGTAAGGTCGAGCTTGTTCAATTTAATCGCTGGATTTGCCGATTGTACCTCGATAGTACTAACGATTATGTACTCTGAGTTCGTTAGATTCGGTACACCTGCAGAGTTTTATCCGATAGAATTCCTCCAATAGGATGATCGGCCTTTCAGACACGCACTTCTGGATAACGACTTCAAAGAAACTTCCTATTTAACCTGCTCCGTGTTATCGTATCGTTGAATCTCAATCTGTGTACGATCGGTTCGAATAATGGACCGTGGAAGGAGTACCACCTTGAGGCCATTCAGATTGCGGAATAGTGGCGAAGAATGAACTGTATTTGTAGATAAATTTTCGATTTTAACTGTTATAGTTGCACAATTAGACGTAAGTGTAAATATTTCCCAATTTTTCACGAAAACTAACTCTATCAGGACAGTAAAAACGACTGGCACTTAACTTTTTAGAAAAATGTTCAAAATTTATAAAGAAGAAACATAAGTCACTAAATTGATCATCTGTTTCACCTCTTTATTCCTCTTACATCAAATTTCTTAAGAAATATATTTAAATGCAACAAATTTAATGCCGATAAATATAGATTTAAAATACCACAGTCTCAGAATTAATCACAGCAATTAAACATGAGAAATACAACAGGAAAAAAGACACAAACGTAAAAACAAAGTACACACATATATCTTCTAAATCTCAGAATCCTCCAAAACCGTAGATACTACGGGAAATGACCATATCTATCGAAGCCGAATTACGAAAGGGAACATCTCTTCCCCTCAAAAGCTGCTATATCTAAACAAATATAATTATACATACAACACCATAACCAAAATGCAGTTTCTCCTTGCACCCAGTAACATTCAATCTGCCAACTACACAGCTCTCAACAATACTCTCAACAGCCGTAGCCACGTGGATGGAAAATCCTCATGCTGTATTAATCGAGCAAACCGTACGTTCTCCGCCATTCCCGTATTAGATACAGTTGGAAACACTGACGTCTCGGAAGCGAGAAGTTATCACGGAAGAAAGTAATTCCACGGTGCGGATGTATTAAGCAAACCGGCTATGTAAATCTGCCGGAAGGAGCTCCATCGTCGGCGGATAGGAACGATTATGTACGTAGATCGTTTCGGACAAGGAGATCGCAAAAGGAGTGAGAAGAACGGCACAAAACCTTGGCAAATCACCTTGGGCAGGTTAACAGTTTTCAAACACGAAAAAGGATACGAAGTCATAGTGCCGACCGGAAGTATAAGATACGAAAGTAAGAAATATCGGAAATAACTGAGGAGAAAACGAGAATCGTCGACATCGTCACGAATCGAGAACAAGCTGAAGAAGAAGAACGAATAAGGAAGATAGAAAAGAAGAAAACCAAGGAGTAGAGTAAAGTTATAGAAGATAGAGAAGGACGTCGGAAGGGCAAGTACTTTCCAATAGTTCTCCATCATACGAGGCGGGTCGGTGCTCGCTTTCGAAGTAAAATATAAGGTTGATTCTGAGCGGGTAGTTAGAGCACAAGTCAAACAACGGAACACAAAGCGCTGCAGGAGTTCCGATGCTTTTGCGTGGATTTCCTATGGAAGCGGACGGAGAAAGAGAAAAGGAAGGGTGAGAAAGCGATGGAAAAAGTACCGCGAGAATCGGCCCAGTTGAAGAACGAACGAGAAAGACGAAAGTAGGCATGTAACGAGAAGAGAGAAATCCATGCAAGAACGATCGACGATCTCGCGATTCGCTCGAATGGATTTCATTTCCTTGAGCCGGCTCTCGGCGTGTTATTCCTCCAGCGCGTAACTGCTTCTTGAAACGGGATAGTTGCGGAGGCGGGAGTACCAATCTCGTGTAACGTAGAAACCCCTTAGAATTTCCATCTCCGTGCACGCCAACTACCTAAGTAATTAACTACCCGCCGGACCACGCTCGCCGTTTAGGCTGGCGAAGAGAGAACTGGGAAACCATGCGACCAAGTACTACATCCATACGACCAAGTGCGGAGGTTAGTTTGGCTTTGCTTTAATATCCCCTAGCCATACGTTGTGCACCCTTGCACGACTCTTTCAAAAAACAAATATAGTTGTGCGTTAAATAAAACGAGTCGAAGAAATAGAGTTTGGGTGCTTTCATGAGAATGTTAGGAGATGGGTTGCTTTTTTTCAACTCTCGAGAGACTGGAGACTTTTTTGCGGTGGAAGAAAATGTTCTGGGATTTGTTCTTTTGGGGGATCTTTATTGGAAAGCGATTATAGAAGCGACGAACCGCGAAACGTCTCGGGGAAGTCGCAGGGAATGGAATTTGGCAGGGGGGTTAGGGTAGAAAGTCGATGGGCTGATAATTAGAGGGTTTGAGTTCAAATTATCGTAGATTTTGAGATATTTAGAATTTTTGTAATTGAATATTTAATGTGTTGTATTTTTTGTGGACATTCTATGTAGAATCGTGAGTTTATAATAGAGCCAGAATGTTGCTCAAAATTATCATTAGGTGTGCGAAAGTTTCGATATTAAAGAAAACACTATGCAGAATTGCACAAATTGACGTTACTATTTGTACTTATTTTTTTTATATTCTGCATCGCAGTAGAGACACTTGTTTTTTTGCAGGGAAAGCAATAAAATATAAAAAATAGGAAGGACTTATTGTGTATTTTTGACGCGCATGTATTTCCCGATGGTGCGGACAACTTCCGTTTCGATTTCGGATTCAATGCTGCGCTTGTCTTTTTGGTTCGTTAAAGATTTAGCGTTGTGAAATAATTGCATTCACGACTGCATCCGTGGCAGGATTGTTAGTTGGAATGCACGTGTGTAGCTTTAGTATTAACGGTATGAACCTGCGGAGGTATTTTTACGAAACGCTGCAATTATAAGCTTTCGAACCTCGCGAAAAATAGATTCCAGAGCGAAGCGTGAACATAGTTGGAATTTTATGCGGATACGAGCCACCGTCGAGAGAATTTTAATTAATAAAGTGAATTTTTCAACGATACGTGCCCCTGGAAAAAATAATCGCACGAAAATCTCTCTTTATCAGATTTCAGCGAAGTAAGATCGTCGATATTTTAATTTCTATAAAAGTCGAGAGTAACGCTTATTCGATCTCTCGTTAAAAATCGTGTATCGTTCGCCAGGAATTTGTAAATGATACTTCATTACGGTAGATAACGGAAATGTGATTCCGAGTGGAATATCACGTATCTAGAAAATGTTGCTAATAAAGCAACGAAAAGCGATACAAAATAAAGATCAACGTAACGATTGTACCGTTGCATAATAAGAAAAATGAGCTGCAAGAATTTTCTTCTTATTTATCGAGCTTTTATCTACATAAAATAATCTATCATTCTCATCCTCATTTATATCTAAAAAAAATATCATCTTCGTTTTGTACCTCTCGATATTCTTTCATGTTAGCAACGGTACTCGCAAAATTAATTTTGAGAACAAACGATAGTAATGGATCACAGATTGTGGAACCTATTGAAATACGCCATAGAATTTTCAAAGTTTCATCCCTTAACAAGTATTCCCAGCACCAGCAAGCTGAAAATACCTCCATCACTTGCAATTCGGGTATATATTTCAATTATATTAATCGTAAAATAAATCGTGGGGGTGGCGGACTTGTGAACACTGTGGAAACTTAAAAATTCTAATTAATAAATTTATGTTTCTTGCAATACATCTTTGTAGCAAGCTTCGAATCTGTTCTAGACTAGTAGTTTTCTAATTTTCTAATAAACAATGTCGTAAATCAGTCTCTTAAATGCCTCCATATTTCTTACGCCGCGATAAAGAAAACAAACGACTTAATTCATGGCGTTGTAAATTTGAAAATTATCGATCGCAAGATAATAAATTAACAAGCGACACTCAAAAGACCGGCTTCCAACTGCAGAGTAAACTCTCCTTCCGTGGAAGCCGCTACCTCAAAGAATAGCGTATCGCCGACAATGTCGGCCGCATTCAGAAAATTTTCAGACGCTTTTGTGCGTGAGACAGCTCGCTATCAAAGTCTAGCACCCTTATCCCTACACGTGCGGTGGGGTTTGAAAGAGCACGGGATGAATAGCAACCGAGTATTTCAGAGAGGCTACGTAAGAACGAAGGGGTGCAAGTACAATGTCGCGGCCACCTACATGACGTCATCTATAATCGCCAGGACGCTTGTTTTAACATCTTGGAGAATTGCACCGAGAGGTGAATGCAGTTCCAGTGCTACCATTGACGGTGGAAGAACAGTTGGAGAACGAATGGGAATCTGCAACGGTGAGGGGTGTCAATGAAGTTTGCGAAGAATTTATGAGTAAGGGTGATCGAAGAAATAATTGAAATGAAGAGGATGAATTTGAGCGATGATAAAATGCGTGCAGAATTATAAAGAATATATTAATCAGAGTTGTGTTTCTAGTCAATTTTACTGAAACAATGACAATGTGTAATTATTACTCTATTCTTCGACCTGCGAAAGTACCTATTGTATTTTAAGTACCAAATGTAGACAAATACTTCAATCCAAAGTTAAAAAATTAACAAATCTAAAAAAAGAGAGATAACCGTATAAGAGGAGATATGAGATCAAGATTTTATTCAGCAAGTAAATTCTTAAGACATAGAAAATTCTATTAGTATAAGTTTCTATTAGTAGAAATTTCTATTAGTAGAAGTTTCTATTAATATGAGTTTCTATTAGTATGAGTTTCTATTGGTATGAGTTTCTATTAGTAGAAGTTTCTATTAGTACTATTGTTTCTATTCCTTGAATCTTTCGACTCATACAAGAATAGAATTCTACGAGAATTCTACGATAAGAAAACACACAATCCTTAACGATAAAAGCGCCGTTCGATAAACTCTTAGGCGGAAAATAGAATTAAAGCTCAATCTTTCTAGTCGTCGAAGCTCCGCAGGGGTTCCATCAAATTTGAGGGTCCTTGTAATGACGTTACTCGATCGCAGAATTGGTAGCAATCAGAGAACTTTAATGTCGTTAACGAAGCTATTAGATCACCCACTCCTCTCGACATCGTTCTTTGTTCTCTCCCTAGTTCCAAACAGATGTACAGCTCGCGTAATCGACGATTAACATAATCCTCCTGACTAACAAACGATGTAATATAATTTGTTTCACGAACGGAGTAAAGTGTTCTACTTTAAAAAAAGTAGCAAACTTCTATCGAGATGTACCGTTAAAGGATGCACTTTTCAACTTTGAACAGAACAGTTATCAATAACGGAAGGATTTACAAGTCTCTTTAAAGGCATTGTCATCGATCAAACAGTCATAAAATGTATTCTAGGTACCTGGTACAGGAAGATTGGTCGATTCGTAATTATTCGTAGAAAATCACTACCTTAGGGAACCACCCTAATGACAGTTTTGCATCGTGTACGTAACGAAGGGGTGACAACGGTGGTTGGTACGGCAAAGAGTCAGTGGCCATAAAGTCTTTTCCTCGACAATAGTTAGGTAAAGTGAACCAGTAATCAGAAACGATGTTCGTTGCAGGAACTTAAAGTAAAATTAGAAAATAGTGATTAATCACCGATGTAACAGAATCACTGGTATTTCAATAATTTTCGGCATCTTTTTCTTCCTTGTACCAATAAAGTAATGTAGGCAATAAATGCCACCAAGGAAAAACTACTTTGTTTAAATCTTTGACTGCGATATAATGAAAAATTCATAGAGACATCCTAATCAATGATTCTCTCCTGATACTATAATAAATCATTGACCACTTAATTCTCTTTAAATCTAACAGTGTTTACAAACAAAAAAGCAGCTCGTGTAACGAAGCTGATAAAATTTCATGTTACCGGATATGAGCAGTTTAATCATAAACATATTTTACTCTCACTTATAAAACGCAGAATAGTTTACACGTCCATAAAAAAAAAGAAAAAAGATGATAAAAAATTTGAAACAATCAGCAGAAAAAAAAGGCGTAATCGTATATACCTCGTGCACTCGTAAAGGCACAATCTCTCCTACGTATCAGTAAAAGCATGCAATACATAAAATATTACAGAAAATTTCTGCCACTAATGCGACACGTAGCAGTTTCGCAAATAGCATGAAACTTGAGAAAAATTCAAATACGTTGCATCACATAAAATTTATTCAGAGCAAACGTCCACACGTTTCTCACACACATGAATTTCACGTGAAAATATACATGTACGCCATATCCAGACGAAGGATTAAAATAAATTTCTCTTATAATAAGCCCATTAATGCATCGTTACGCGGCCTTTCGATAAATTTCAAAGAGAAAAGATACGGAGGGTAAGGGGAGACGAAGGACAATGGTATGAGAGCCGTGGTGAATCGAAATTTGGAAAAATCGTGGAAAACCAATAAATCGCGAACACGGCCCGCTCTGGCCACAGGCGAGCTCCCGAAAATATTTTATTTCCATGCGAAAACGGGAGTACCGTCGGCTTCGGTATTTTTCGGCTTGCTCGTAAACAACTTTCACGCTACGAATTGGCGTGCTCATCGAAATTGCATGCCGGTGACACCAGACGCGTATCCGAGAAACAAATGTTCATTTATTATCGTCCGATCGTTCCGCATATTCCGCGCGATTTCGTTTCCTCGGAGCACGGTGAACGAGCATCGCTTTGGCCGATCGAATATCCTCTGCTTTTGGGAAATATCGATAATTAATTGACCGAAATATTGAACGATATTGCTGGCATTCGAGTGCTCATTAATATTATTCCGAGGACTCTCTACATTTTTTTGTTTCTATTAATGAGAGAAAAACGTTTGGGTCCTAGTTTCATGGGAGTACTTGACGATACTTAAGGATATTTGATAAATAAGAATAAATAGAAGGAAGAATAAAAGAGAAGAATATATTGTATAGGATGAATGTTAGAGTTGAAAAGGATTGAATTATATTCATCCTCGATGATAATTTATTTACTGGTAATATTCATCGTGAGGTAATGCACAAGGGAGAGGGATCGGACTGTTTTCATTTCGGGAAACCATCGACTCAAGACGGATAAAGCGCATTTCACGTTAAGCTATTGAATTCTACAGGGTATTGGCCGACGTGCAGGATCAAGACTCCATCCGAAGTCGCGAGAATCGAACGAATAAACGTAAAAGCGGAGGAGATTCGCTCGCTTTGTTGGGAATTCCATTCGAATTGTCCATATACGCTGATGGAGAGAAAGAAGGAGAGAGATAGAGGGGAAAGAGAGTAACGGAGAGAATGATATTGATAAAGAGAGATAGAAAGAGAGGGGTGAAAGGAACAGAGAAAATGATATTGGTAGAGAGAAATAGAGAGAATGATATCGATAGAGGTGAGAAAAATAGAGATGGAGAGAAAGATGAAAGAGAAATGACGATATAGAAGGAAGAAGATGAAGATATAGAGAGAAAGATAGAGAAAGGGCTTTCTAACAGCCGTAATATCTCGTTTAAAGGCGTCGAGTTTCGCGCGTGTTCCCCCGTCGTATAACGCATTCGTCGGGACCCTCGTTAAAAAACGAAACAATGGGCATTCGGATTACATCCAATTCATTTATCACGTGCTTTCGCGAGTGCGAAGTGCCCGTGGGGGAGAAAAAAATAATGGAAAAGTACGACCCTTCGGTCGTCCCCTTTGGCAATTCGAGTAAAACAGCAACGCTGCCAAGATATTAATTCCTTGGTTAACAGCCTCCGAGGCATCCAGACATCCTGCGTCCATACTGTCTACTATAACCCTCCGACATATCGGGATTTATGTTTCGTTAATGCAAAAGTAAAAAAAAAACATTGCCAGGTAACTCGCTGCGAATTCTATCTCCTGTTTCACGCAAAGGTCAGACCATACTGATTCTACTTAATTCTTTGATAGATCCTATATGTATTCTACACATTTCCGGAATTATTTCTGTAAATTTCCTTACTTAAAATTATTAATACCTAAAACTGGATTACCCAATCATTCATAATTACAAAGACTTCTTAAAAATGATGATAATGACATAGTTTCGGGGGTGGGTCTAATATTTTCTTTCCTCTGCTAATTTACACCTTATCCATCCACCCAAAAGAAAATAACTATACGTTATCCACCGCGCATTTTTCACGAGTAAGATAAACTAGGAAAGTAGCAATGAGAAATCTCCCCGTTCCGTCATCAATTAAAATTACCACTGCCCAAACTATTATACACAATCTATATTCACAAAGGTTTCTCAAAAACAAAGATGAACGAAATTATTTTTACGGTGCATTTAACACTTTCATTCTTCTGCTAACTTAATCCCTATCCAACTACCGAGAAAAAACCAAACTATAAGCTACACACCACGCACTTCTCACCACTAACGCGAACTAGGAAAGAAGCAATGAGAAACCTCCCCATTCGGTCATCAACCGACAGTCTCCAAAACAGGAAGATCACTCCATTTGACTGGATAAGTGTTATAACAAGTACCCACCGCCCGAAAATTCCTACAAAGATTTGAAACCCCCGGAGTACCGCTAATAAAGTTTCTCCGCGCACAGTCGGTAAGAAACTGACGTCGACCGTGGTGTAATTATTATCCGAAACAAAACACTTAACACGCAGCTGCTCGGCACTGCAGCGTAATATTCCGTCTCGAGTAGGCACTTATTAATAACGAGACTCGAGGAAGTGGCTCGTAGGCGTTACACCGAAAGTGCACGCGGTTACCTTACCTTAAACGTGCCAGTCTTGATAAGCGTCGAATTAGCGCCACCACGTCGGAGCTTAGCAATTAGTCAGGGGGCCATGGACGTGCCAAAAAGCTGCGCTAAACTCGTGCTTCCCTTCGAGAACTTCCCAGGGACTTGGAACGTAAATCAGTGGTCCCGAGGGAGGTTCAGTTTTAGCGGGACACCCGTTACAGGGCGACGGGGTTTACCGTGCGGTGAGTTACTTGCGGATTAATATCCCTATCTTCTGTTCGTTTCCATCCGACCCCTTTCAAAAGCACACGACCATGCAGCGGTGCACGCGAGTGTATTTGCGTACATAGGACCACCATTTCTCCACCCTCCAACGGTTCCACCCCTGTGCCCGCTAACACTGTTGCTGCGTCGGCAACACGCTTTCGATTTATGGCATCGTATATGTTATTTCGATGCACCTCACTCTGGGATCGTTGTTGCTTCTGGTACTAGATGTCTACGATTTTTGTCAGCTTTATCGCGCTCACTGTTGATCGTAGAGAGCTCGTTGGGTTCATTGTATTCTTCTGTGCCAGTGGTTCCTGAATCATTTTATTTTTTTTTGTTTTTTTATTGGATTAATTGAGGTATAGATATATTAATTAATATTAGTATTCGAGGATGTATAAACACTATTGATAATACTAGAATTAATTATGAAGAAAATTCTAAATTCCGCCGCGTTACCACTCAATACTCGCCACAATACACTCTGGATTATCCAAAAATATCTTTAACCGTACCGTAGCTACTAACAGTGCAAAATCGCCGACTAAAGTTAACCGTGCTAACTTCCAAATCCCATCGCATCATCGCGTTACCGTAATAAGTCGGAAATTATCCGAAGCTCTTCTCGCACGGGTTAACAATGTTAACTCCGCTAACAAACAAGCGGACAAACGAGCAACGGCTTTCTTCTCTCGCACGCGCACGCAGCCTGCTAATCCCGAATGCAGGGATGAATTCGCCAGTACTACGAATTCCGGAAGTCCCTGGGATTTAGTAGCGTTTCGGGAGTTTCACCATAGCAGGGAGGGGTTTTCGATGCTCGTGTAACCGCCGTGTGCCGCGGCATTCGTGGTTAAGTGGTTTAGAACATTGCGATCGGCAGCCAACGGCGGACAATCTGGAAGCGTTTCCACGACGAGACGTACGGTTAGCTGAGCCACCGTATGAGTTTGCCGATTAATTTGACAACGGGCACGCTGGCGCGGAACTTTGTAAATAGCTCGCGTCATGATTTACAAGGGAGTTACGGTTTACCGATGTTTAAGACGAACTCGCGATTCTGGCTGCCCGTGAATCGTTCGACCGACGAGTTTCCCACGTCGAGTTTACAGCTAGGGGATCAACTTTGTTGAATCGTGCGAAGAAAACTTGATTCAGCAGCTCCGATCGGTTGCTGGAAGTCGATGGATCTTGGAAAAGCGCATTTTCACGTTGTGCGGAACTATTTCGTATTTGATTGAGTTCGCGTGATGAACGTTGGAAAGGTTTCTATGAAATGCATATTTCATCGTTCAAAAGTACAAGATCGGTAGACAATTCCACCTATAAGAACGACGTCTCAGAATCCAAAAACCATCACTCTCTACATTATTGCTATTTTACTAGGATGACCGGAAACTAATGTCGTTTTTTTAGAAATTTTGCTCAAAACCCAATTGATTTTCATCGATCCGACATTGAAAATTTGCGCACTAAATGGCAAAAGATTATTGATGACGAGAGTGATTGCATTATTCATTAGAAATGAAAATTTGTTGCAAGTTTATTTGTTTGAACTTAACCGTTTACGTAATAGAGCCACTTTCGCGCTATTCAGTTTTTGTGTCGAAAAATCCCAGGACATTTTTTCAATGTTGACAATTGAAAGAAGACTTTGTTAAGATATTCTGTTAAGAATGCATCAGGTTTCTCTTTTATAATATAAAGTAATTCCGAATTAGGATACAAGCACGAGAAGATTGTTCTTGTTGTGCACCACATAAAATAAAACACCAACTTTAGCTTATTTTGAAATAAAATCTCAAGAGCGCGACAGTGACTTTTGGCTTTTTTCGATGTAATTTTTTAAAACCCTCCCAGTATTCAAACGGTTAATGTAAAAAAACAACATTACTTTTCGACATTACTTACTTAATTTTAAAAGATATTATCAATGTTTTAGCCTTTATGATATTTCTCCTACATCAACCATCACCAGATCCGACTTAGAGTTACATTAAACCGTCCAGTGCCCCATATACTCAAAGAACTTCCAGATCTCCCCATAATCACCGATACAAGCCATCATCAGAGATACCAATACAACTCTTTTTCCCCGTGGTTAAACACGCAACGGTACCGGTGATAATAGGAATACCGGTTAGAACCGATCGTCGATTTTTCTTCTCGCTTCCGTCATTGCTCCTCTTCCTCTCAAGAGAAGCTCCTCAACGCGCGTAATGGCTCGATACAAGTTACACGAAGGAGGCAAGCACCTCGTAATACTCATTATCGAAGATTGCTCTCCCTCGACATCCACGGAGCGAGTAGGGATCGCTTAATTTCTCGCGGAAAGAACGATAAGAGGTTTCCTCTACCGGTTCTCCAAGAACGAAGGAGTATCCATGACGACGCGATGACAGCGTCTTCGAGACGTCGACATCAAAGAGGTCGTCGAGCATTAGTGTCCAAGCCGAGGAAATCGAAGCTCCAGCTTCAGACGGAGAGAGAAGCGGACAGTGGCTCTCCTCGAGCGCAAAAGCGAATGTGCGGGAGGAAGACCGGAAACGTAGGATGAAGGGGAAGAGAGACAAAGAGGACTTGCGGTAGATGGCACTCCTTGAGCTATTGATCAACGACGAGGCCACCGACAACACGCCCTCTTAATTAAACCCTCTGGGAATCCGAGACCGACGTCTACGTCGCTCGTCAACGGAAGGAGACTCGCGGATATCCTGCGAGACAGCTCGGCATTTCGCGAGGAAGATGTCCGTGTCCTCCAACTTTCGAGAGTCCGTCCTTCGGTCTGGATGGCCCTCCGGGTTGTCCTTCTCAACTTGTCCATGGCGAAACACGGCGTTAATAATGCGAGCCTTCTCAAGAAGGGGGTAGAGGAAACGTCGCGAGGGGTGGTCGTGCAGATTGTAGGATGAAAGTTGAAGGTGGTAAGGTTTAGGTTGTTGGTGGTGATTTTATGAAGTATGCAAAATATCTGTTGAGGATGAAACGGTAATTCTCTGTCGGAGCGACAGCTTGGATAGGACTGTGGTGGGTTTGGAGTTGAGGGCTTGGAATGTCAACTGGTGGTCATTATTGTAATTTGTGTCAACTCTGAGAGATTTAGCTTGAATTATTATTAGTACGTCATAGTCTTTGTAGTCCGAACAATTGTAGAAGGAAGAGACAAGAGGATGATTGAAAAATACGATATTTACTGAGAACGGTTGATGTCTGATCAATGACGGTGTGTACTACTTACGTTTAGGCTTGCTATTCTTATGACTCGTTTGATATTTGTTAAGAACTTTCACTTGCTTCGAGGCCGACCTTTTTAAATGGTATTCTGAAATTTCAAAAATATAGACATCCTCATTCTGAAAGTAGCATCTTGAAGTTCACGTCCGTAACCATAAATTATTCAACGGTAAACTAACCCCTGGTAAAAACACCCAGAGGACATTTTGTCGAATCAAACCTTTAATGGAAATAAGTTTCTTACATGACTGATATCCTCTGGTAAGTTTGTAAATGAGTGTTTTTTCGTTCGCCTTTTAGCCATCCCTGCCGTTTTTCATCCCTGCAACAATCGCACCCCGCAAGACCTCCGAAACAGTTCAAGACAGGGGCATGAGAGTAGAGGGAGGAAATTTTTTAATAAATCTCAAGTAATTTCATCGCCGGCTAGGCAGTTTATAGTTACAGTTTCTTTACAGCGTAGCGAAGTATCTCGAAAGTTCGACTTCTTCATAATACGTAAGTTGAGCGTGAAAGGAAATTAGCGGGCGTGCCTCTCCTCTTTTCCCTTCTTCCTCGCCGACTGAATTTAATATTAACGAGCGCAACGTACCGAATTAAAGCTGCCCGCCACCTCTACCTACCCTACCTACCCTTAATTATTCGAGTTTAGCGTCTTCCACTTGTACTCTCTAATTCTATTTCTACTGTTAACTCTATTCCCTCGTTCTTATAGTACGACGAAAGTTTTCTCTACAATTCAGTTCAGTCTTTGGCTGGAGGACAGTGTGAAAAAGGATTGCAGATTTTGGACGTTTTAGTTTTTCATTGAACAGAATGTACGTAATTGATAATTATAATTGTTGATTATTTAAGAAAAATTATACGATTTTTAGTGAAAACTGATGGATGAATTGTGTTGGTTAATATTATACAGAAACTGGAGAGAAAAGAATGAGGAAGATAATTTTAAAAGGAACTGGAAAGTTAATTAACGATACCTTCAGGTAATACGATAATTAAGGAGATACTGTTCAGATAATTTTTTTGTAACGAGTGAAGAATAATGTTTTCGTATAATGAGGTAGAAAAAGGTCAGAATCTTATTATAATGTAATACTTGGAGAGTACTGTTTAGCTATATTTCTCAATAAATGCAGAAACTTCTGCGTGTTTCCTTTAACACGATTTCGATATACCGCTGTACAAATTAACCGTGTTATAGGAAGATTACCCTGTGTACGATGAAAGTTCCGAATCATTTTGTGTATTATCCGAAACCAGAAATTCTTGAGAGCCCTCGCAAGTCTACCAGTTTCCCAAGTTTTGCGAGTCCTGCGAGCTTTCAAGGGTTCGAGCGTTTACGAAACAGAAGTTGCATTGCATAACAGACATAAGTGCAATTATTACATGGAAATATTCATTATGTCGAAAGAATTTTCATAGCTTGTGGCCGATAAGCAGAGAAATAATTGGAGATCAAAATTTTAATCTCTCAAACATAACTTAAACATTTTAGTCCATGCACTACCTTGCACCATTGAAAAAATAAGTCGATCTCTAAATTTAACAGTACTAAAATTAATTTACTTTTCAATCTCGCAAAGGAAAATTCAAAGACACTAAATTTTCAATCCTACTAAATCCTGTTCCAACACAATAAAGTAAAATTCTTACGATCCTTCGCAAAGGACTAAAATACCTTAAACATTCTCTACTCACCAACCACCCCACACCTACCAACAAATTTTGCAATTATAAATTTAACTCATTAACAATTCAAAAATAAATCCAAAGTCCTTCAAAACATAACAATTCTTCCAACCCTCTCCACTCTCGAATCCGCGTTATCCACCAAAACTTCCACTCCTATAACTACCCTCCCCTCATAATCCACTCACACAATGTAAAATCCAAGCGTGCGACTGATTAGCGGTAAAATCATCGACATTGTTCTCCATTTGTGAGAGACAACGAGCCCAGCATTATGGCGCGCCAGTCGTCTCAAGAGCGAAGAGAAATGCCGAGAATATCTTTGAAGCCGGTGGCGAGAGAAGTAAGGCAGTTTCGAGCTCAAAGGGGTGTGAGATTCGTCGAGAGAGACGCGCCAGGGTTTCGACGGATGAGAAGGGTGGAAATGGGAGTTTCGGGGGTGGAGGTGAGGACTCAGGCAGGGTTTGTAGGGCTCGTTCGCCGAGTAATTAGCGACGGCAGCAGGAGGAACGGTTTATTAGCGCGGAAAGCGCCGAACGCCGCTCGGGTAAATATTCTCGCGCGACGCAATGCGAGACGGCCCCGGGGGTGGGAAAGGAGGGTAAGTTTCCGTCAGGTATCCAATCCTCCATCCGCGAGTAACAGCGAGTGTGCATCGTGTCGTGGATTCTGGTAACCGTTCTTGCCAACGATGCGCGTAAGCAAAAGGCAATTATGGCCGTGGAATCGCGCAAAGGAAACAGGTTTCTCTGGCATCCTGATGACGATTCGATTGCACGAAACACTGTAAAATGGGAATTAAGGATGATAGTTTTAGTGAATTATTGAAAAGACTTCATTTTTTTAGTATTTCTGGGTGGATGAAAAGAGGACGAACGGTGTCAATTGGTAGATTATTGGACACTGAAGTGGGGTGATTCTGGAAATGTGCTAATGCCACTTCAATTTACATTTTAATTTATCTGGCAAAATTAGATGTTATTTGATTAACCTCTTTTTCTAGTAATTTTGCTATTTCATTTAGAACTTATACAACTTTCTACAGCAGTTAAATCTGTGTAGCAATTATATTAGATTTTTGATGTATTAATTAAAATATTTATGCCATATGTACAGTATTAATTCAAGATCTATCGATACGATAAATAAAGAACGTTACGCGGCAAGGATGCAAAATTTCCTTAACTTCCATTAATCGTACGCGCACATTCACTTCATTCTGGAATCTTCATTAATGAACATCGACGCGCGGAGGCAGATAATGATATTACAAAGGCATAATGTATGCGGTTTCCTGCTTTGAGTGATTATTCCCAGCGTAAAATGATTACGCATAACCGTAGCTGATATGCAAGTAAGATGAATCATACAATTACTGGCTTCTCCTTTGTTCATCCTAGTCTTCTCTTCCTCACTCCCCATCTCTCGCTCTGTTTTCGCAGTAAGATATTCTATTATGCAGATGCGCCAAGAAGCGCCGTTTAAAAGCGAGACCACGAGGGCACTTGTTGCCCGTGAATTTTTCCTCGGTTTTGCGTCTCTTAAGAGTCGATTCCCAATTTAAAAAGTGCCAACGAATTCACCCCTATCCGGGTGGGATATTTTTACATTGAAATTTTTTCCCGCTTTCCACGAAGAAATTACAAGGCGTTTGATGTTCACAATGGACTTCAAAGTCGTCTCTCCCTTTCAAATTGAATTCGCGTGCTTCTAAGCGAAAAGACAGGTGAAGGACATAAATGTCCTCAAGGAAAAGAACGATACGACGGTATTTCGTGATTTATCACGAGACTCAGGGAAGACTCTCCTCATACTTTTGCACGACAACGTCAGTGGCAATCTCTCGCGGAACTTTTCGTCCTTTCAGTAACATTTCAACCGACGTTATTGCTCTCCTGTAAGAACTCTCGTTTCCTTTTCCAAGCTGGAATCAGAGTATACGCAGAGGTAACATTAAATTACTAGCAATAACTGTTTCTACCTTCTTCGAGGATCTTTCCGAAGGTAACGAGCCGCCGTAAATATCGTAGTATTTTCATCACTCTTCAGACGTTCGTTTCTCATAAATCTTGAAAAGCAAAACCAAAAGCCGTCGGACATGAGTTGCTTCGAGAGTTCTCTAAACAGCGTGGCGTCCTAGAGAAACGAAGCCATCTAATGTTCAGGAATCGTACTGAAATTATAGCGGCCACGGAGGAAAAGTAATAGGAATAAATAAGAGACAGGAAGGTAAGAGAGAATTGGAAAAAATTCTGTGAAATTGCGTTCCGTGGATGTGCAAAAATATCGTACATTCGAGATGCGAGACGGGTTTTTGTAGCGACTAACCTTTTCACCCCATCGCGACGACTGGGTTTCACTTTTCTGCCGGTGAACGTTCAGGCCATTCAATCTGAAAAGAAAAAGAGGAGAATGTGAGACATTTTTTCGTTAGACGCGGCTGAACGAGTACATGCTTTGCTGAAAAGCACAGAAACGTAGAAATTAATCTTTTTCTTTTTTAACAATACAAATGTTTTCGACAATCGACCAGTAGTTTTTATAAAATTATTACGCGGCTCTCTTCTATGTAAAAATCATAACTTTAATTTCCAATAATTGAACTAAGAAAAAATCAGGTTATTTATTAGGAAAATAGAGTTTATAAAAAATATTTCTACGAATCAATACTAGCACCAGAGTTTGAAAAAATTCTGCGAATTAATCGTGGCAGTTAAATTCAAAATAATAAAACAAATATGCCAGTATGTTATTCACCATTACTTTAATCAACTCGTCAGTTTTCTAGACCTCTGTATTAAGTCCTCGCAAAGAGGATTAAATGGATCTTAAAATTATTCAACCTCAGCAAAAAAAAAAAACTGTTAAGCACACATCCCAAATGTATCCTCCTCCACCGTGTTAAGCTTAACGGATTGCAAAGCTCGTCGTTGTCGAAAAGACAAACGAACCAGAGTGCGCATTAGAATCTCGTACATCCCCGTTGCCCGCCAGTGACACGACTAAAGAGTGAATTTTGTAAAACTTCCTTCCTTTCAACCCCCTCACGAGAGAATTCCCTCGGTCTCTCTCCCTCTCCTTCACCCCGACGGTAACCACGGATGAATTTTACATGAATCCGTTACCCCATAGCTCCGCGAGGGAGGAAGTTAATAGCGGCAAAAAGAACCTCGCTGCTCGACCGGCTCGTTAAAAGAAAAGCACGATCCACCACGATACTACCCCTCTTAGCTTTCCTTCGACTTCTTCTCCTCCCCTTTCCGACCCCTTTCATTCTCCTCCTCCTCTCGACTTTGTTCCACGTTCACGAATCTGACCGAGAGATTAGGGGGCGATGGCTACGATCCCAGTTACACCCTCGAAACTACCCCCTACACGACAGCTACGTTCAGTCCCGTCACGAAGGGAGGAAATAAAAGGATTTCCAAGTTTCCGGCAGGTAGAACTTCCTCTCTCATGGTCGCCTACCTTGGGGCAGTATTCGTCGAACCCTCTTTCCGTTCGTTTCGTTTCGTTTCACCCTTCTGCGGATATTTTGGCCACGGACCCGATGGAGAACCCGGTGAGTTTTTTTCTATCGAGTTCGAAACGGCGGATAAATTCATCCGCCTACTGACTCTATCCGGCACCCTCTTCGAGATATTTCGATATCGATCTTATCTCTCGTTCTTAGAGAGGCGGAAGGATACTAAAGGGACGTACGTGTTTTCTTGATAACAAAGGTTGAGAATGAAAACGAGTTACTCTTTGTGGGAATGTGTCCGATTTTGTGTAGTTCATGATAGTTTCGTTTTGACTCGTGTGCTTGTTCTGAATGCGATACTTCAGTTTAGAGCGCGGGATAAATTATTAGAAATTTAGTTTTCTTTTTGGGTATTTTTTCGGATTTAATTGATATGGTCATTTCGCCTAGAAAGTGCTGTTTTATGTAGTTGCTGGACAAGTGAAACTATGGTATATCAAAAAGTAAAGTTTCTCGCAGGAAACGGGAAACTTTAATTCGGGCCTGGTAATTTCTTTTAAATTTTTGTTTAACATGAACTGCTATTGTCACTTCGCCTAAAGCTAACTGTTTTGGGTGTGTTTCTAACAACCGATCGCAAGGCTCAGTTTTTACCTCCTTATCAACCTTAGAAAATTTGTCCGGAAGTATATAAAATTGAAAAAATTTTGGATACTTGTGAGTACAGTTACGAGGTACAAATACTTTAAAAGTTGAATTTCGAGAGAATGAAGATAGGACTTCTCTTGTATTTATTTTTCAAATGACACCTTGGTTTAGAGTACCTCGGAAAGATAGAAATCCTCGGATCAACTTCGATTTCGAATTCCTCGGTTGCCACGAATGTACTGTGAGTACACGTACTTCGAGTAGATATCCTTTCGCTGGAGAAAGCGTGCTTGAATTTTAATCGAGTCACTGGAAGAAAGGCTCTTTTCATATTTATCCTTAGAGCCATATTTCTCTTGAAACAGCTACGAGCAAGAGAATACTCGATCCTCCATAAAATACTTCAACTTTTTCTTCGAATTTTACGATGTTAACTCTTTGCTCGCAACCTCCACGTACATCTGTGAATTGGTTCAACTTCTATCTTGAATATTTCTACGTCAACCCCTTTACCCCTGAACTTTTATTTTATAGAATATTTCTTGTTCTGCTTAGAATAACAATTAAAAACTATAAGAGAACTCTGTCAAAATTGATTTGAATGTAAAGAGTGTAAGAAGTATATCGATTTAAACGTATATGTTTTCAGAAGAAAAACGAGAAAAGAAAAAGTGATAGATTTTTATATTTTACATTTTCCTAGACAAATGTAGAATATCAAATGCGAACGTGAGTTAACAATTTCAAAAACTTTTCAAAGAAAATAAGAATCAATCATTCCGATCACTTTGCTTCATGTGGTGAAGAAATATCTAAGAAAAAATACTCACATAACACCAAAACTGATTTAACACTGCAAAGAATTAAATAGTTAAGCACCATCATTGGTATCACCGTCGAAATACCTTTCAAATTTTAATTAAGCAACTACAGAGAAATCTACGAGGCAGAATTATGTCGTCGTAAAAGTCCAAGAAGGAAGAAGAGAAAGGAGAATTTTCCAATAGCGAATTTCAAACCTTAACACTGAAACTCGAAGGGAAATCGGTAGGAGAGGCTTGGTCTTCGTCGCTTGGGAAGTTCGACGAAAGTTGTCTCATGAATTCGACTGGTTCAATTCCAACGCCAAAGCGGGGATGAGAGGTGAAACCGACAGGGGTGGTTCTTAATATTGCACGCCCTCGAAAACGGTTTCCGTGAGTATCGAACAACTGTGCGACTTCCTCCGACATCTATGCACACTCTGGCAATTTGTGTCTATTTTATTATGCCTCGCAATCCGAACGATTCTCACGGAAATTCGCCTGCCCGTTTTGCGTAACTGTCGAGAATACTTGTTGCTGAATCGCGAACCGGATGTGCCATTTAAATCGAAGATGTAGGTTTCATGGGTGTAAAATTGAAGTCGATAAAATAAGGGTGGGAATATCATCCGAGACGAGGCAAAGAAATTATCACGATGGTAAAAAAAAGCGGTGAGAAAAATGGCGAGAATAGAAGAAGGGGGAAAAAAGTATCGCGATATAAATTTAAAGATTATGGTAGGTAAGAGGATTCTTTATGTAAATAGTCGTGGCGGTACTTTAAGCACGAAGATAATGAGACGGAAGTTCAGGCGGTTAAATAAAGGCGGTAAAATCTATCGGTACTTTATTTACTCTGAATCGATGTTACTAATCCATCTAGATTAACCTATAATTAACGATCAACGGTTAGAACGTAGCAGCGACAAAGTACGTTCCATATTTCTCGCGATAAAGATTCCTTTTATCGTTTAATTGTAAGGGGTGCCGGTGAAATTAACAATTACAGAGTGCAAACTGTGAAAGTAATTGGATGCACGTACCCCATCGTTACTGAGTATTCCTCGTTAAAATTTTCCCCTCCCCCAAAAAAAAGACAATTCGCCGCTCAAATAAATCGTACGGAGAGGTGAATTTTTCGTAATAATACGGAAAAATTGGTGCACGATATTTCGTCGATGGGAGTGCAATTAAACGAATCCCCATTATTCGTCGTACTAACGAAAGGTGACCGGTAAAGTGCATCGCTCCCGATGCACATTTAAACGTACTAATTGCAACGGCGATCGTCGTAGAAACGTGCTACATGTATCGCGATTAATCGTCCACGAGGACTTTCATTTTGTCTTAACCACCGTTCAGGGTGGTACGTCGTTTCCCCATAGAATGTATCTGTTGGAAAACGTTCGAGATACTTAACGTAGAGCAGAGGGAGATGAAATGGAAACCGAGGGTGATACTGAGAAAATAGGTAGACTTGAATAAAGAGACGAAGAAGAGAAAACGAGAGAGCACGAGGAGAAAACCATAGAAAAGAATAAATCCAAAAGAACCGAGGGGACAAGAGAAAGACAAACCCCAAACGATGGAAGTAAGGTAAAAAGAAAGAAGTAGACGAAAGAGGGGGATGAAAAAGGGGAGAAAAAGGAGAAGAGACTCTGGCGAGTCCTCGCGTAAATTATATACCGGTTTAACGACCGAAACGATGGAAAATAACGGCGAAGAAAAAAAGACAAGGGAGACAGAATGAAAAAGAAAGAGGAAGGAACCAGAAAGAGAACCAAGTCGGACAGAAGTGTCCTCGAGAATGGAGAGAGGCGCGTGTAACGGGTGTCGCGAAACTAGCGTTACTTACCACGGCAGAGTAAGCAGGGTCGAACTAATCCGGAGAAACGAGGGCACGGGTCGATACCTCGATATTTAGAGTTATTGCCGGATCGCGGAAAGTTCCGTTTCGGAGTTGTAATCGATGTAACACCGTCCGCTTTATTGCCACGGTCCATTAACCATCGGTTTGTGTGTACACAGCAGGACGTCGGAGGTCGTAACGAGAATACAGAGGACTCTCCTCAACAGGGGAGAGGACAGGGACGAGGAAAAGGGTGAGGGCAATGTAGAGGACAAGGGAAGTTGACTTAACGCCGTATCATAATTACTGTCATTACGGACGTTTGCGTCCAACGTACGTATATTGTCTGAGGATCGTAAGATAGTGCTCTTCCGGACAGATTTAGACTGTCCGGCCGGATTACAGGGACGTTTGCGCAGACAGGCTCGAGGATTCGCATTTGATACTAGCGTTTGCACTGTCATGCTAAATGCTGACCTACCTAATAAACTAACGCTCCGGTATCTACGAAATTATTCGTCGTATAGCAAATTACAGAGTGATCGTATCTAAATGGACGATAGTGTACGAGGAAAGCCAATAACGTGGAATACTTCCATTTTCCTTGGAAATCAAGAGAGATTCCGGGAGTAGTTGGTGAGGCATTGGAGGGAGGAAATTGGGAAAAAATATCTTCGTCGTTCGAGTACGTTCGACTTTCGTTATTTCCGTCGAATCTGGACGGTAAGAAAGAAAGGGTGGTTGGTCGCAGAACTGTAAGAGCGGCTCGCAGCCTCGAGGTAATAGGGTTTGCCCACTCGGTATTACGAATGTAATTTATTTTACTTCACCTGTGATCCTTATCCGAACGTCGAGCTTATTTAAGCGGTCGATGGTTCGATAAAGAAAGAAAAGGAAACGGTGAAATCGTACGGACCTCGTTGTTCATGGAAAAATATCCGTTCGATCGAAATCGAGAATGTCCTTTTCAAGGAAGTGATTGAGTCTAAGGAATTGTTTTTATCATTTGTTTAATTCGAGGGTGTAAATGTCGGACGATAAGTACATTTCGTGATTAGATACAGCTAGTGAGTGAGTGCTCAATAATCGCCATCTAATTATAGATCGGATTGACCCTACTGTCTGATTGTAATGGCATCATGATTATTCCATCACGATGGCTATTCTATTCTGGCCTGATTACTATCGCTCTGGACAGTAGCCCAATTATTATGAGTAGGGTTACAGTCATCCCTTATCTTCGTGCTGTGGAAAAAAACGGAGGGTTCCTTTTTATTGCTGTACAATGAGACAAGCATGAATACTACGAATCGGTCAGAAAAGTTTATGGTAATTGTAAATTTTTTATTTTCGTTTCTCTCACTTAACAAAGAAATATTTTAAAAGAGTTGAGCAAGGTATGATAAAAACCTAATCCTTCGTCAATTTTTGAAAAAACTCAGTACAGAAATTAAATTCTATTTGAATGAAATCTGTTAAATCGCAATATATTAAATAAGAACTTTGGAAATAGAGGGATCAGGCGTCAAAGAAGAAGATTAGTTGTGTAATATTAACCCTTTTAGTGCCGGACGACGATATATCGTCGTTAGTAATAGTGCTAACACTGAGCATCGAAGGGATAATATACAGTTTCCAATACGATATCAGTAATTTAATGACAGATAATTGTAATTACACAGTTCATGCTCTATATTGCGTGTTCTATATTAAACTATCGCCAAATGACAATTCTTTTCATTCGTAACAACATTTGTCATTAACTCAATCAATTTTTTCGGTCGACACGAAAAGGGTTAATATTATGAGATACATGTAAACATTTACTATTCAATGTCTCTATAAGTTTGGAAAGCTTTTCTAAAAAGGTAGAGATCCGTCAATTTGACGACTTCCGTAAACCTAGTATTGAAAGTGTTTACCAAATCTTATCAATAAAATTCTGTTCCCAAAGTGTGATCGCGTTCAACTCGTGAACTCCCCGTCTGACCATGACTGTCATGTTACTACTGCGCGAGAACAAACAAAGTCACCAAAGAATGATTTATGACACGCGCCGCAGTAAACTCGTTAATCACGTCATTTTCCGCCGACGATTAATTTCCATACACTTCTCCGTGACGTTGTACTGTTTTCGAGATTAAGAAGAAAATCGTCCATCCACAAAAGCACGGCACTGGTAGCATTGTGTCGTAACAGGCCGGATAAAGACACCTAACGGGATAGCGGATGGTTCATTCGTATATCGCGTGACAGAGTCGTCTCTGTGTCTCCTGTCCCATGATGTGTATAAAAGTTCTACGTAACGAGTTTTCTTTTTATAGAAGCACAGAGAGTGCTCGCGAAACTGTCACGCGAAGTGAGCCCAGAGAACGACGAGGCTCTGGAGTTTTTAATACCTTCCCAACGATCGATACGACGCGCGTTGTAAACGTTACATCGACACCTTAATGCTTTCGGAACGAATCGTCGATGGTTGGCGAAGCGAGGTGACAAGGATTTAAAGAGAAGAGACAGGTGTGGCACCTGCTTCGATTAAGAGGACATTTCTGTTTCGTTGAGAATAAGAAATTTGAAATGACAGGAAAGTTGGGTTCGATGTTAGGGTTGAGTTAAATTCACAGAGTTAAATTACAATCGTGAATTTAATTGTTACTAACATTCACGCAAAGTAGATCGCTAATGTCAGAGAAGACATGGAAGGTTTTAAAATAGGTAACCGTTGTTCTGTCGTCAGTCACTATTGTATTTTCAAAGTAATGAATTATACTAATTATAATTATTATATAAATTAATATAATATCACTGGTATAAAAATACTTTCTATAAATCAGAGAATTCTTCAGCACTCGAATGAGGGTATACCACCTCAAATATAAAATATTCCACAACACTTGTAAAATTTCTCGGTACCTTTATTACTTCTATCAAAATCTTCTGAATCTCTTACCCATCCTTTTTTTAATATAAGAAAACTTTGCATTATACCTGAGGGGAATTGAGAATTTCTACCGATGAAAACCCCATGGCGATCTAGCATTGATGCTTTGTGGACAAATTACGGAAACCAAACTCGTGATACTTCCAGGGCCTAGTTAAAACTAGGAGCCATCATGTAAAGGGGAGTATCGATTCCTTTAAGGTAGTTCTAGGTACTTATCATTTTTCGATAGATTTCCTTAAAATTTTGAAAATATATTCTTCATGATATTTTATAATTATAACCGGAATCTCAACGAGTTCGTCCACACGGTTTATGAATAAATCGTGTTTAAAAATAACATATTTAACATGGGCCTTATGGAAAAAAATTTTTGCTGAGTCCGTAAAATCATTTTTATTTTTCTAATGGAAAAACGAGTCGATGGATTCTAATAAAAAATTATCAATGTATTATTTTATGCTTTTGGAATATTATTGAATTTTTTTATAATTTTTTACTTCATAGTTATAGAGAAAGATGTCTTTTAATGTCTAAAAAGTGAATGAAATGACCTCTGTGAAGTTAGCCCCTGCATTAATTCTTACGCAATTTTCTTCATTTCTAATGAAAAAAGAAACTTTTAGTTCTGAATCCAGTTAGAACTACCTTAAAGAAGTTCACCCTCCAAAAAGCTTAGGTACCCCCGGTTCGCCATGCCCGTACCTGTCCAGCAAGCTGGAAACAGGCCCCTGGGAGGTTCACGTTTGAGCCTACGGCTTCCCATCCCTTAGCTCAGGTACCCCCGGGTGCGCTAGACCCGTACCTGCCAGAAAGCTGGACAGGCCCCTGAGGGTGTCTCTTACCCCTCTAACCCCGATTTTTTTCACAGGGGGAAATCTTGCATTAAACCCCAGTCGCCTGGAGGAAAGTTGCTAGTGTGGATATCCTGATCCACTATAACCCCATGACAACCTCGCGTTAAAGTTTCATGGGTGGACCCCGGGAACCAAACACATTATATTTCCAGGGCCATGCAACCTAGACGTTTCCAACTGCAACCTATTTCAGATAGTTTTTGTAAAAAAAGAAAAACGTTCAAACTTCTCCGAACAAAAGTGAGAAACGCAGTTTTTAGCAAAAGTACATCGTCATTTGCCGATCAGCATTTGGCGCGCACTACACGCCCGCATTTCCGTACTTTTGAGCAACGAAAGCGCTTTACTTTCGCTCGACTAAGCCGCTCGTTTGAAAAACCGTATGGTCACTTTGAAACTCGTTGACGTATCCACGTCGACCAAGTATTCGGCACGGGTAGGAGAAAATTCCTATTTACCGACAAACAACCAATAGCAAGGACCAATATTAGCGTGCGGCAAATATCGCTAGTGCTTTCAGCCATTGACCATGAAAAGTCTTGATCCGCGCTGAGCACTCGGACCAGTTTGCGAATACGTGCAGCACCGCATTTGGAAAATTCTCTCGTTTACCCGTCAACGTATACCTACGACGAAAATAGCTGACGCTAAATCGGAACAACGGAGAGTTTTGTGTGCCAAGGAGCAACTATAACGCTACGTCAAACGGGATACGTGCTCGTGCATAAAGCGCGGCCAATTACTCCTGCAAGTGCGAAAAGTGCAACGAATACATCTCGTCCGTGATATCGCACGTTTGGCAAACGTTTCGTATTGTTCTAAGACTTCTAATAATCTAAGAAGATCTCTAGATTATAGATATGAGGAGATGACGATAGAGATTCTTTGGTCTTGGATAGAAAAATAACGCATTGGTGGTAAGCATGATCTGTGCTTGTATTTGGAAAGATCTTATAACATCGCTTTGGGTAAACGTAACACTTATGGTGGTAAGAACGTGGTCAAATACTTCAAGTATGTAATAATTATACTGACGATGGCACCAATCTTCCCCTTAGGCAATAAAGGCTTTCTACGATAAGGAGTTAATCTAACTGAACACATATCTCCCAATTATATTTAAATAAATAGAATTTTATCTAAAATATTCAATATTCTATATATGCAACAGATAAGAAGTTACGAAAGAAAATCACAATAAAAATAAAATAGTTAACAAAAAGATATAAGCATCCTCTATATAGTACAATTTCGTCTAAAATATTCAGAATTCAATATGTGCAATACATAAGAAGTTTCGAAAGATAATCACAATAGAAATAAAATAGTTAACAAAATGCTATAAGCATCCTCTATATAGTGCAATTTCATCTAAAATATTCAGAATTCAATATGTACAATAGATACGAAGTTTCGAAAAATAATCAAAATAGAAATACAATAGATGAGAAAGAGCGATAAACATCCTCTGTATAGTGCATAGTACGATGCAGTTTTAGAATCGCTTGAATTGCCAAAATTGGCGAACCTAGGAAAGGAACTTCAAAACGCTGCCATAAAATCCAAGAAAGCTGATCCGGCTGGCACAAGAAACCGACCCTGCGTAAATCATACGAGGAGCGTAAGAGGTGTTGCCCAGAAGGCGTGTCGCCAAGATAACCCTGGTAAATGGATTCATCGTACATCGACACGAAAACGGTCTTACTTAAGGCAGTGTAAACGTGGCATAAGGGTTCTCGGCAGATTGCATCTGCCCATGGGGGGTCCGACGAAACGCCAAGGAGACGAAGCATCATCGTGGTCCACGCGGTCCGTGTGGCATTTACCACGGGAAAGAGCTCTCGTTGTTACGTGTGTTTGTGACGGGTCTGCCTCTTTCTTCTACCCCTGAGGCGCGATTTTTTCTTTCAGGTTTTCAACTCCCACTGAAAATTTTCGTACAGATGTACGAGTATGCGATATTTGCAATTGTTTGATTAGGCTAAATCTGATTAGGTTTATTTAGGCTAAAATAGAAAGTAACTAGAGTGCTGGTGGCAAATACGCAGGAAAGTGTTAACATTCTGGGGTGTGAATTATTATTTAAATTTCTTGTTGGCTATGTGAAATTCATTTTGCAAATTTTCCATTGTTTGTCACTTTTATAAGGCGTGGAAATAACTATGAGTTTTAGAGAATAATTAGGTAAAGATATAAAATTGTTGGCAAACGAAGTTGGAAATAAGAGGATCGAAAGTGAATTCAAATTGTATTAGCACATTATCGTATATTGATTATATTTAAAATACAATATTTAATATAAGTCATTTCATGTAAAAAAAAATCTGAAAACTCTATACTGCTGTTGACGAATTTCGAGCAGCGAATGTAACATGTGCAAATACATTACCGGCGTACGTCGATAACCCGGTGCATCAATCGCATGTTAAGCGATATTAATTAATGTACCTAAGCCAGCTGGATTATTGATTATTGGCTAAAAGGAAAGATATTCACGTTGCGGTAGCCGTGTACTACTAACTACAATTAATGCAAACTGTAATCTACCTTCACACTGTCTTTCCCCTATTAATTACTAACGCGATACGAGTTAGTGGAAGTTCTGAGCTTCAAATTTCACATACAAAGATTAACTGGTTGCGATCATATGTCGGATCATGCTTAATATAATTTTCCATTGATATAAATTTTCTACCGACTTAACTTTAACCTTTGGAATTGGACAAAGATCTTATGTCTTCGCATAGACATTATCTGATACGTTAGTGCAATTGATATAGCACCCTCAAGTTGCCATGGCTGTTCTTATAGCACTAGCATGAGACTAACAATAAATCTTAACTCTCGAATCATCCCCATAGAAAAAGTTGTTCAATTTGCATCTTCAAAGCTATACTGTCAATTAATCTTCCCATAATTCACATAATTGAAGAAAACTACCCCTACATCAATTTCACTTCACCGACGAAAAATGAAAAAAACAATTCCAACCGCACAGGTTTAATATCACCAGAAGCGCGAAGAAAATCCCTCACGAAAAACGCGCGACTTACAATTCAACGAACATCCATGCACAAGCGAATTTCAACGTACTCCGACGATAATCTTCGACTTCCGTAGTCGAAATCGCGTGATATCCGCCCGCCCATTCTCCCGGTACAATGAAGCGACTTAGGTGAAAAATGGAGCCACATCGCGGAGGATTGCCGTCGATAACCTGACACGTAGGCGCCGTTAACCGCGACGATGGCCAAGATTATTTATGGGGAGAAACGTGTCCCGAATCAATTGGAACTGCGAGCCAAATCGCATCGGCGCGGGGACCATTTGCGAGCGGCAGCTACGAGCGGCTGTTTCGGATCGAAGGGGTCGTTTCTTACGGGTTGTTAGCCTCGATTCTACGACCCATTACCGACATTATGTTATCTCACCGTGCCTCTGAATGTTATCGCTCGTCTTCCATTTCTCCTCTCGAATGTCCGCGTGTCGTCGTCGTCGTCGTCATCGTCGAACGTCAGGTTGAGCTATTGCTCCTAGGCGGATAATCTCAGCTGCATGACTGGAGGCTCGTCGTAAACCAACGGAGAACACTATTCGCATTTGTTGTGTCATACGTTACAGAGTATAGTACATCGTATACGGACGTGTATACAGGTCCTCGTTGAACGTTGGAGAGTTGAAAGGAAAAATCGCACCGTGGGAATGGAAGAAAAAGGGAGACTAACGCCAAACGCTATTATTATATGTTAACTCCTTTGTTCCCAGTAGTTTTAACGTGAAATAACATTTCAAAGAACTTGTTACGCGATCAGTGGTGACGTTGTACGACAAATAGAAAATTGTCTTATATACCAGTGGTTATCTAATGGTACTACAACGGTTTTCTTCATATTTTAGAAAAAATATGCTGCAGTGTATGCCACCTTTTCTTTGTTAACACTTTACCGACCGGTAGCCGATTAATCGGCTTTTCGGGCCCAACACTTTTGGACTTTTAACTCATTAATTGGTCGCTACGACAATTAATAAATTATTATTTTTCATTGCGGTTAACTGTGCCAAGGACTCAGAGAAGAAACTTTGCAATTTTCGAAGAGATATCAATATCAGGGAAATATTTGCGTGCAAGTGACCGAACAGATGTGGGTAGGATGTTAAAAAATACCGGTCGGTAAAGTGTTAAGAAATTTAATTTACTTTTTAATTTGTATTTAATTGTAAATTTAAGTTAAAGGGTCTTACGTTAATACTTGCATCCCTATATTATATCGCGATTTGGGTGTATACAGTGGACACTTGTGTGTGGTACGCAGAAAGGAGAATTATGGGGTAAACATTTTTTGCGACTTTTCCTTCATTGACCGGAGACGATGACCTACTGCGACCTTCTCTCGAGATAACCGCCATGGGAAAATTTCGAGTTTTAGCAAAATCTAATCTCTTATAGTCACGTCTTACTTTCGATTTGGGTTCGTTTTGGTGAAAGGTTTAAGGGGTGCAAACTGATTATATTTTGGGAACGTTAATAATTGGTAATTTCTATTAAAAACTTTCTGTCATTGTCATGTGCATATGTAACGTTAATGAAACTGTTTTTCCACCTATACACTGCGTTATCAAGTAATACAAATTACTTTATTTTTTAACGTTAGGTATTAAATTAATAAATAGGGCATGGAGTTAGTATATACGTCGAGAGTAGCCTGGTTCGATACGAGGTTAACCTAAATACGGTCTCTCGAGTATCATACACAGCGAGTTCTCTCTCCTATTTTATTTTCCTTCTTCTTTGTGCGTCTCTCCTCTTACGTGCTCGGTCTAAATGCCGGAAAAGGTTTTTTAGTTTCAGGCATAGAGCGGAGAAGATGAAAAGAAGAGGGCCTCCTACTAAAACGGCAGGATTAAAATGGGGTTTATAACCCTGACGACGATGACACATTAAAAACTGCAAGAGCTTAAAGCCGAAAGGAAAAAATGGAGCTCGATTTCGTGCTGAGAGGAGAAAATTTCAACCAGAGCTACAGAACGTTTATACACTGAATTTTGGTTGTCGATTGGCCTAAAAACCATTGTTAATTAAGCACATTCATAACATAATTCATTCTCTATCAATAACAATTTTCTTTATAACATTGGGCTGCAATTTCTCCTGCCATAAATTAATAATTCGGCTTTACGATCTGTGTGATGCGTCAAAAATATGGTTTCATGTATTCTACGATAAAAAATAATTGGAATAACAATATTAATAAAACCCATGCATATTAACACTATAATCACAGCCAATTATGCATATTTAGGAAGCTGATTGTCATCTCTCGTTTAACTGTGACACCAATATTTGCTATAATAGCTACAGTATCCAGTTTTAGACTTAAGTCATCAAACGCGAATTCTAACTTTAACAACATCAAAATTCCAATCTGCACAATGACATTACCACTCTGTAATTCCAAAATATGATACAACTCATCCACAGCTAAAAAACTATCCATGCCTCAATCGCAAAACTCATCCTATTCAAACTTCTAAATTATATTAAAGATATATCTTATTATCAGAGTAATACCCAACTCTAATAGACTGCCTAGAAATAACATTAAACCTTCTGAAAATATTTGTTAATAGTCCAGTTATTGGTAACACCAAAATGCTAAAACTCTTTGCTCCCTCGACACGCTGGAATCGTGTCGAACCGACTGGAATTACGTAGTTGCTTTTAATCGATCAGGCTATGCTGCATTCTACGGTCACACGTAGAGATAGCATTTAGCATTACAGATTGGATCACTTAAGCATTAGACATAACTCGAGTCACTGTCGAGCTGACCGATGCATACGTATATATGTGCGTCGAATCGATCCGCCAACCGCGTTTGCATTCGTGCACGAATGTTGACGTTCGGCCCATCTTGAGTAATTAGAACGGATGGGCCGTCGTCTTCTCGCTGCCTCGCATAACGATTATTGATGTCGCCAAGGAACTCGTGTTGGCAATCGCTCTTCCTCGATGGTATACCTGTGTCGTCGTGGTAAATCGAGAGGAGAAGATACCTCGGTGACGGTGATACCAAGAATTCCAGATTTCTTGAAGCAAACGCGTTACAAAATAAATAAAACGATGAACATTGTTTGGAAGATGTCTCGTTAAATTTATTTATGACTGTTTTTGATAGAGAGATTGCTAACGTAACACTGGATTGAACGTCACTAAATGTGGTGAATTTGAATATGTTAAATGAGTACTTTGAAAAAAGCTGGATCAAGCGGCTAAAAGTACGGTCAGTGAAGAATTTGTGTATTAGAAAATATATTACTTGAAATTTATACCGTGAAAAATTATTAATTTAATTGCGCGAAATTTTTACGGGACTATTTCTCTATAAATTTGAGAAATATTTTCAAAAAAGTCGGATCCTGTCAATTTGATGGATGTAGATCTAGTGTTAAAACGTTGAATGCCATTGGTAATTTATTAATTTCGTATCTTCTACTGAGACAAAAACTAATGAAGTTTTAATGAAGTAAAACTTTTCACTCTTGAGAAAGCAGAAACTTTGAGGATACAAATAGATGTATAGTCAGCTAGAATTTATCTTTTTGAGGCCAGTACTTGTACGCGTACGAATAATGTGCGAAATCATAAAAGTGTCAATAACTAAAAAAATAAACAAAATTGTAAATTCAATATCAAATTCAATAACAAAAAAGAAGTGAAATATACAAATTGCATGATTTCGATACAATTGCCAATTCCGACATCCAATATCGCGTGGCACCATCTAAAACGGAAAACTCGATCGAGCAGTGCCGATGTTTCTCGTTAAATCGTGGCACTTAAAACAAACCGGCGATTCTCTTCAAAAATGCAAGCACGGTTTCTCGATACCCGCGGTATTTGGCGAAGTACGAAACGTTCCGTAAAACTTCGTGTTATGAAAGCAACTGCGTCAAAACGATCAATCTCAATTTGCGAGGAAACGCGATACCGCGTTTCAAGCCGTATACCACGTAGCACCGATATCGACGCTAAACTACAAAATTTTATATACGTCTAACAATTTCTCCTTACGGTAAAGCACTTGCCTTCAATTATTCGTGAGAGCCATTACCACGATCGTAAGGTAGCAGACAGTGATAAATATTCTACAAAAAACGTCGCAATCGTACGAGCGTTAAAGCTACCAGGAAACAATCTTGTGGATTAACAAGAAATTCATTTTCTAAAGAATCTAAATGTCACAGAAATATTCTTAAATTAGCCTACAACGTGTGACACTCCTAGCGCGGAAAATGGAATAGAAAATTTTGATGTCTTTCAAAATCTATTAAATTGAAACAATCAGCGAAACTATCTTATTATTTCTACACTATTAACCCTTTACGCTCCGAATTATTTTATTGACTTTTTGTCAGATAAGCAAATATGAATCAATGAGAACTTTTAATTTCGAGAATTAAGTAATTTTGAATCACTGAATGCTGAGTCAGAAAAGAAATCGTATGTCAAAGGGTTAAATTAATTCGATAGATTTTCAATTAGTGATATATGCACACAAGTTAGTGTAAAGATTTTGTTTCTCATTCAGAGATTTATACGATTTATGGATTTATGGATTTGTTGTTAGAAACTCACTTCGGAAAGGACTAGATAGAAACTTTCTACCTTGGGAACTTTTCCCCGATCCTCGTCCTTCGACACGCGCTGCTACGTGACGAAGGGCTCGGTTGATCTATTAGGAAAACAACCGTTGCTGACCAATCTCCAAACTGTTATACTTCCCTCCAACTCTTTCAACCTTCATCAAGCTTTTCCACGCTTAGCAATATTTTCCATCAACTTCAAATATTCCCTCACATTCTTCAAACAAAGCTGTAAAACATACACGATTTAAAATTTTCACTAACACCCTCACACCCTCCACCATAGCCATAAACCTGTCCTACATTCTTAATATATATCCGGCAGATTTTCCGCTGCCATTGTGAGTATCGTTACTCCTCCAAAATTCTATTACAAGTCTTATCACACGGTCGTTAAAAAGTAACGACGCCTCTGGCTTCCGTTTCGTCTGAAATAGTCGAGGTCTCCACAGACACGAAAACACGGTTGCATCAATGAGGTGAATTTGGTGGCGTTGCAAGACACTTTGCAAGATTCGTGAACGGTGAACGGACTCACCATGGAGAAAGCCAAGAGTAAATGGTCTCCATTGTACTTTTAAGCGCCCTTGCTACCCTGACTTAGAGCCCTTCCTCCGCGTCCTTCTTTCGCTGTCGACGTTCGACCTCTTTCCACCTTCCTCCGCGATTATTCAGCGATGACAAACGACTGTCCCATCCTACGGGGGTTGGTTGCATCCATGGGTTACCCCCTGACCTCATCCCCTCTCACCTGCAACGACTACCGGCTCACCGTTCGCCCTTTGGAATTCCCGTCTGCCGTACGTCCCTTGCGCGATCCTTATTTTTGTCGCCAGGAAGATAAATTGGCGTGGCAAGTTGAGACAGCAAGAAGAGAAAAGAGAAAGGGAAGAAAAACAGAAGGAGAAGGGCGGAGTCCTTGGCAGGAAGAGAAACCGCTGTTTCAGTTAAGGGGACAGAAGGCATCGGTGATTAACACGTCCCTTTTGACCTTCCCCTTTTATATCGTTCTCTCGTCCTTTTAGCGGTGGATACCGTTATCTGGCTGGATATTTTCTTGCTTTGTTTTGCTTTCTAAAGGTATAAGGGAGGCGATAGCAATTTCAGATTGGATCTGGGAGGGAAAAAAGATTACTTTGTCTGAAGAGGAACGTTTTAGTGTTTTCTGGTATTTGTCAAATTGAAATTTTTGTTTGAAATTTTCTTTTTTCTTTATCTTTGATCAAAAAGAAATTTTAATTATTTGAAAAGACAGTTTAGAATTCCAAGTATGTGGCTCCGTCACGACCTCCCCAAAATCTTTACAACTTGCGGCACCAGAAATGAACTAGGTTAAAAGTGGAAAACTTAAATTTACAGAAAATCGTCTAATAAAATATTCAACGTTAATGTTTCAAATGTATTCGTCCTGACAATACCAACGTGAAAAGGAAAATCCGTAATAACATATTTTCCTTACGTTTCATTTATAATTCAAGTGACTTTAAAACTCCTAAACTCTCGGTATTTCGAAGTCTCGAGGACCCTTAACAAATTCACTTGAAATTCGAAGCAATATTGCAAAAGCACTTCCCTTAAAACGTCGTAATAATTACGAAGAATAAAATATCTTCATTTTAATGTATGTAACAAGTACACACAAATTATCTTGGCAATTCGAATATTCTGTTCGGCTAGGGTAGTATATACTATTAGTCTGATGAATATTAATATGCCTGTAGCGTAGCAAGCATTCGAAACAAGCTTAACACATATTTAGCCGAACTTCGGCGAAATAGATGCACCTGATAGTTGTTTACGCCAATTTGGAAAATTTTAGCAAGGATATACTCCCATTCGCGAATTAGTGAATTCTCGAACATCGTAATTAATGGATAATTCTTAAATTGAAAAATTATGCAAACGGTCGATAACTTGGAAAAGGAGGAATGCCGAAAGGAAGAGAAACGGAGAAAGAGGGTGCAAACGAGATTTCGCAAAGTTTCAACCGGAATTTCATGGACGAAGAATCGCACTTTCATCGTGCGACGTTTAAACTCTTCATTGTGCTCCGCAGATGGGAGCATGTCGTCATTATTATATGTACTTACGTTGTAGTATACATTTTTGTATCGCAATCAAAGGATTTTCTTTGTTAAAAATAAAGTGTAGTATAATAGCGATCGGTAATCTTAAAAAATCTAAGCAAAACAGAGAGAAATAGAAATTTCTATTTTTTATTCGAATACATTTTCCATTTTCTCCACTTCCTTTTCTTCTCAGTTAAATTTTTCATCATCATCGATTCTTATCGTACCATATATTATTTCTTGACTCTATACTTTTATATACTATACTATTATTTCTATACACATTGTAATTCTCGTACTTCAAGTGATATCTTTCCTCGCAGTATGAATTTTTGTTTATTAATATTCTGGCAAAAGAAAATGTTCGATTCGAGAAATCGACGAGCTAGAAAATCGTAGGCAAGCGAAGAGAAAAATGGCAATATACCGTCGAATCCTGGTGTGCACGTGTCGTTTCGACATCCACCAACGAATCCATACACGTAGAAACGAGGGCACACTCTTTCAACCCCACGAATCGTCGCAGCCGTTGCTTCCTGGCCGAGGTGAAAGAAAAGCCCTAAATTGCAACGGCTCTCCTCTCGTTATCGGCGATAGAATAGCTCACGATTACTTTCAAAAAGCTTATTTTCCAAAGTAACGATCGAGGGCCTCGACTCAGCCGGCACCGAGTTCCAAGCGGAATCCAAGAGAGAGGCATTCACGGCCCGAAGGGGACGTACCATCCAATCTCGACGGAACTTTTTATATTTCATATCGGAGAGCTGCAGGAAAAATGAAGAAAAATGGAACTCCATTTCGACATACCAACGATCTCAGTCGTCTAGTGAAAAAAAATAAAATGAAACATGAGCGTCGTAAAAAAGAACTTCGCTCACCTACGACCGAGTCTAAGCAGCGGCAACGTCAACGCTGTAGCTGAGATTTTAAAGCGTCTAAGAAAGTCTAAATCACTTTGAAAAATTCTTATGTAACATCGTAGAAATTACGTTCTGACACGTCAATGATATTGCCGATTCGTGAAAAAATAAAAAGATATACGAGCACCGTAAAAGAAATTTCACTAAACTACGGCCAAGTCTAAACAGCAGCAACGTCAACGCTGGAACCAAGTATTTACAGCGCCTAAGAAAATCTAAATAACTTTAAAAAATTCCTACGTATTGGTGCAGAAATTACATTTTGACGCATCAATTATATAGCCGTTTTATAAAGAAATAAAAATAGATACGAGTATCGTGATCATTCAATACTAGTATTAATTTATGCGACAACCTCAAGAAATCTCCTCGGAGATAGGCCTGTTTCGGCAGGATCTGATTCGCCAGGCGTCAAAATATTTTAATAAAGATATTTCAATGTTACGACTTTGTCAAGTGCCTCCTTCAGGTGGCTGAGCAGGGTGGATTAAATAAAAAAAAACGTGCGAATAGACGGTCTTTAGCGAGAAGCTCCGCCGCTCAGGAGACTTCTTGAGGTTGTCGAAGAATAACAAATCATTCAATACAAGCAACAACTTTAGCAATTAAAAGCAGCGACTTTAACGCATTTAAAAAAATTTTTAATTTACAAATAATGCATGGTATACATTGATAGCTGCCTAACGCAATTAAAATCTGTATCTCCTGTAAAAAAATGTTACCCCGTAATACACAAGTTTCAGATGCAATAGTCACTTCCTCAAAATGAATAACAACATTAATTTCGACAATGATGTCACAGAAGCTATATAATTCCCCTGACGCGATATCCTTTTAGCAAACCTTGTCTCGGTGAAATTACGAATAATATCTGAGGAGAGAACGGGGTTACTTTTTCATCATTAAGACCGCAGAGGATCCTCCGACGAGTCTCGCCATCCTCGAAGGCATGCAAGGGGAAAGAGACCGTTCGTAGCAAGACACCGGCTCGCTTTTTACACCGACGTCTATGGGCGGAACCCGCGCGTCGTAAAGGAGAGTCGGCGACGAAGTGACAAATTACTCGAGTTTATCCGCAGTCCCCTTTTTAAGGGGGTTAAATTCCACCCCTGGAATCAAGCGGTGGAGGACCAGCCTCGAAGGCATGGAATTCCTTTCGTCCATCCATCATAAACCTGCGGCGACAATGCTTACAACGTCCTTCCGCCACGTCGTCATGGATCCCGCTCAAAGCCGAGGATCACTTTGTCCTCTCCACCCAAAAGTTTATGACGCATTCAGAGTCTCCTCAGACGACGTCGATCGTTTCCGTCTAAAAAACGAGTACCAGATTGTCTCTTCGTCGTTACTACCCTCGACGATCGTCGGGTGGACCGAATTCGAGATGGATGACGAAATCAACGGGATTTAAAAGTCGACGGTCTTTTTATGAAATAAACGAGGGAAATTATGACTGCTGTAACTGGAACACGTTGGTTGCATTAATGTGAGAATCATTTTATTTTAGGTAAAATGGGGATGGCAATTTGAGGTGTGACGAGAGTAATTTACTTGATTAAATTTCTTGCTTAACCCTTTAACACTAGAACTACCAAGCTAGTCAAAACGACACGTTCCCAATTTTTTACAAAAGTCCTCCAAGTTTATAGGACAGTCATAGAGCAGATATTCTACGTTGATCTGATAAAATACAGATCACCGAATCGATCATCTTTTTCACCTCTTAATTTTTCTTTTTCAATGTATATACGTTTTTGATAGATTGAAATACAATAGTTTTAACTTTTGTTATTAAAAAAGCATTTTTAACACTAGAACTACCAAACCAGTCAAAATGACTGGTACTCAATTTTTTCAAAAAATTCTCCAAGTTTACATAAGAGTCATAGAATAAATATTCTACGTCTATATCAATAAACATAAATCACCCAATCGATCAAATTTTCCGCCACTTGATTCTCCCTTTTTCAAAGTATTTATTTAATTTATTAAAATATGATAGATTTGGGGCCGGTAGTTTTAGTGTTAAGTTACATCGCCAACTTCAAAATTGGACAATTAAAAAGTATCAAAAAGTGCCCTATTGATATTTTCCATGTATATTCTTGAGACTATTTTCGTACTCCTACTTGTGTTCCTCTTTGTTATACTTTCCCATAAAACAAGGTACGTTGAAACAACCCACACTGCGTTATAGACTTGTATACTGACCTTCCACAGTTAAGGGGGTCAAAAATATTTTCACGTTTTTTTGTACGAAACTAGAGCTAGAAAATATGCTTGACACTAAGATTTCCAGTCATACGTTTGTCAAAGATTAAAGCACATTTTTCAATCGTCGACGTTAAGACAACGAGCAGGTGTTATTGTCCATTTACTTTCACCTATCGATTTCCTATTACGTAGAAAACGTATTATAGCAGCAGTTAATGTGAAACAACCGTGCAATCTTTTCTCCGAAAGTATGTAACGACTACGCGGTAGTTACATGTGGAATTGGATGGAGGTCGGCTTAACCCGCGGTTTATACGGAGTTTATCCCCGTTCGAACTCGCTCGTTTGCTGGCAGTTGGCAAGAGTCACTCTCAGGGCAATGGCACAACCCAAGATCTAATATCGATGGGGATCCATAATAGCCGAGGAATGGCAGAAGCCAATCGAAAGTCATCCGACGCGTTGAACTCGCTGATACTTGTTTGCCGTTTCACCGATCGATCGATACTATCGTTGTTTTAGAACCGGGCGAAGTTTAATACCGTGTAGTTTAAGGGTAACCGAAGTTTTGTAAAGTTTCGAGGCGTCACGTGCAGTGGTTTACGGTGATCTACGATCGAGGCAAAAGTTCTTACGATCGTGTGACACGATTACTCTCACGGTAGACGGAGCATCCGCTGGAAAGTAGGCATTATCGGGGCTAACGATAAGGTTGCCTCGTTCGTCTTATGCTCAGCGACCGGCTACGATCGGCGGTATTAAAATGTCGCGATACCGTCTCCCTGATAATCTAATTACTGTAATATTTTATTGTCCAGGATTCAACAGAGACTCTTTGTCTCCGCGAAGAATAAAGCGTCTAACCATTCTCATTTCTGAGCGTAGATTCATCTCACAATCAGATTAATTCACTAGATACGCACTGAATTATCCAAGGGAAATTACGTATCTGTCGTGGTAGAGAATAATAGTACGCGGACAATCAACCATAGTCTCCTTTTTCAAAAAATTTCCATCTCTCTCAAATCCTTCTACAATTTCTACCCTCCCAATTTTCATAATTACAAAAATTAATGGAAAAAAAACACTTCCATCAAACAATACCTCCAAAACCTCCACCTAATCTCCACATTCTACTCGACTCTAATCCATCTGTAATTTCTCCCTTTCCTTTCCAGATATCCGCAAAACCAACGTCCCCAATCCTTTCCTACCACATTCCATTTCAGCACGCAACGATCTCCATTGGACCACTGCTCTTGAGATTAATCACGGGGTATCGAAGTAATTGAGTACGAAGTAGCCAGGTCAAAGTTGCGTGTACCGATCCGAGAGAAGGAGAAAAGCGAACGGCAAGCTAACCGGCTCCATTGTCTCCGACCCTCGTGGCACCTAGCCCCATACCAACCATTCATTTCTAACGAGTTGGCAACGTTATCGGCTACAACGGACAGCGCTCCACGGTGTGTCCACTGAGACGTTAACACCGATACCCGTTCGTTCGTTCTCTTGGGAACGAAGAGTCGAATCACCGCTGTTCCCTACACCTATGGTGGTCCATGAGCTTACACATCGAGACGGCAAAGTGTGCTACGAAGGTTCTGTATGATACAGGAGATATAACGCGTCCAATGAGCAACTGCGGTCCAGCCAGTTCGGTACGGTCGCTGGTACACTCGAGCGATTTTCAAGCTGGTGACAATAGAACACCACGTCGGCACGGTGCTTGCATCGGTTAACTCGGAAAACCAAGCAGCACGTTGCGCGATACCGACAGATCGAACCCCTTTGCTTCCGCCTACAGTGTTTCTTCTGTTTGTACTATTATCTGCCGTTTGTCTTCCACCCTCTCGGCCCGTGCTCCTCTCCGATAAAACGGTGAACGGAATTCGGTGAACCGGTTGCAACGTGCTGGATATACTGGGGCCTCTTGGCCGCTTGGAACGTCTGGTCTGACTTGGATGGACTAATCTACTGATCGCACCAGCGCGGTCTCGAACGGTATGCGGTGTTGGGTTACGTGGCTCGGTTGTGAATGTTGTGTTATTGTTTGCGGGTTTAATTGCATCTGTGCGTCATTGTTTTATAATAGAATTGATAGCGTGGAAGTTACTCGGGCTTGAATAGTTTGAGTTATGAAACGGTTTTATGGTATTCGTTATGATATGGAGAGGAAAGGGAATTGCTGCTTTGATTGGATTTTTTGGTTGTGTTAATTTTAAATGTGAAAATATTTGCAGTCTGGTTATGAAGTTTGGGTGTGTACGTTTTATTGTAATATATAAAAAACTTGGTGAGAATGTAGATATTATGACTGTACAGAATTGTAAATATTATTAAAATACGAATGAAATGAAGTTATGAGTGAAATTTATGAACAACTTTTTGTTTTTTAACTCGCACTGTATTTATATGAAACAAGTGAAAGAAATTAAATTAGGATCAAAATGGGTTGAAGTATTAATTGCTCTGATTTTCATGAGCACGTGGATTCAGGGAGTTTGGAGTTGATGAATATTACAGTACATTATTTTCATCGATCTACTTCGGGCCAAGCATCCTTTTGAGGTGAAATCCCGATAGCTTGAAGTTTGGTGATTACGATACGGAAGTCCTCGAAGATTCAAGTCTTCAAAGTGTAGTATTCGATAGTCCTGTACCCGATTAGGTTACAGAGATTCTAGTTATTGTTAAAGCTATCGCAGAGGATAACTTTATTCTAGTCAACAATCAAATTTGTATTGAATAATTGTAAACTAATTGCAACTACTTTTTTTCTAAAATACAATAGTAACAAGAAAATTGATAATTTCACTTTTAACCCATTTGCATCACAGACGTATATATTCGCGCACCTATTCTAATCGCTATCATCGAAACGCATTTATACATTTGCATTGTGAGTGAATAGCAGTATATACGAACAGCCTAAATTATTTATACAATATTCGTTAAGTAAAGTGTAACATCACTTGTTGAAATACTGTGATGCGTAGATTTCATATAAAGAAATTTGGTAGTGAAGATATATTTTTGACTTTGCCATATGATGCAAATGGGTTAAAAGTACTGCGAGAATTAATTCAAATTTAATTAATTATCTAAAATAATTGATATCCAGTGACAAACAAGGGGAAAAATACGGAAAAGAGCGAAATCTTTGCCTTCTTCAAATGATCACCGTTAAGTGCGAATATATACGATGTTTGCGCACGGCACTGATTTATTCTACGCTTCACGGCACCAAGATGTTTTGATTCTCGCAAAGGAATAAACAGGGGGAATCCCGTGCCGGCATTATCGTCCATTTTAAAAGTTTCCGTCTTTTATTACACGCGAACGTCGAGTGGAACGAGTAAACCAAGTAGATCAGTCGAAAGTCTATTTTACGATCCGCACCATATTGCGGATTTTCTCCGGTATGGGAATGCTCTCGAAATCCCCCCTTATATCGCTCTTCGACGTCTCGCGAAATCTCCGTTTCAGGTGCACGGATTGAAAACTCAAATCTTCAAAGCGATTGACAAACCTGGATTTCCGATAGGCAATACGAGGAATATTTTAGCATTCGTCGGCTACGAAAAACCGACGAACAATTTCCATCAAACTTTTGCACATTCACCCACAACCTAATATCCAACCCTATAAAGTACAAGCATCATTTTGCAAAGAATCTCGAAGCTTCCGTTCAAAGTCTATACGTCAATCGAATTAACTTGCCTCGCCCGAATTTCTTTAAAAGTAAACCTTCATTCCTGGTTGAGCCAGTATCGATAAAGGGCAACCACCATTTAATCTATCCGCTTTATCATCACCTACTCCGACACCTAGCAGGATATACGACGAAATCCATCGATTGACAGACGAAGATTGAAGAACGATCCGTGCTTAGCACCAAGGTGGTATAAGACGACGTTAGTGCTTAACGCACCATCGAAGAGTAGGTGAAAAGCAGGAAGAGAAGTGGGACTGACATGCAGATTAAAAGGGTGCCTAGGTACCAACCGTAAAGGTTATCCACGAAGATCAGTATCTTTTCTCTCTCTCTCTCTCTCTCTTCCTCTTCCTGCATCTTCTCCTCCTTCTCCTTTTCTCTCTTCATCTATCGTCTCATCTCTCTTCCTCAAGTTTCAACCCTCCAATTCCGTTCTTTCTCGCAGTCCAACCCGGTAGAAGTTGGCCTGGCGCCAGAGAAGAGCAATATTGTAGCAGCAGGCAACCCGGGGAATCTCGTGACTCCGGCCTGCTGGCATTCTACCTACGTAAACCTTCCGCGCACATATACTCCCCTGTATAACACGTAACACGTAGTACGTTGGGCGTAGCATACTGTCTTACTTACTAAGCACTACCACCGACCGCCGACCGACACCGCCGCCACCACCCCTGCCAGCCTGATTTATAACCACCAGTCTAATATACTGTTTTAAAGGCGACGTTGTCAGAGAGGAATCTCGATGGATGTCGGGAAGCATCGTCCGCGAAGCCACTTCCGCCGACCGGCTCGGCCATGAAGATGCCTATGCAGGAAGTCGTTATCGGTCATCGCGTGCATTAATACACGTAGACGATGAGATCGGCCTGTTTTTGACTACGAAACTGAGATTATTGGCTAGGTATCTTTTCAATCTTGAGTATCGTCAGATGGAAAACTGAGGGTGTCGGTGGTCTTGGTGATTTTGGGGTGGAATTTATTTTATGTAATTCTAATTTGAGAAGGTATGGGAGATGGAACTTTATATGAAGGTTTTTGAGAAAAAAGGAAGATAGTTAATGATTTGGATTCTTAATTAGTGGAGCTGAGTTTAATTATTTGCCTAAGTTATTATAGTTTTGGTAGATTGGAAATCATGCAATAGAGGTTCTGGGAGAAGTTGAATTTGTTGTTTAAATATATGGAGTGAAGAGTATACCTTGGCATTTTATATTTAACAAAATAACATCAATAAACAAAATTCACACGAGATCTACCCATTAACCTCTGGAGTATAAATGACAACTGCCGCCCGCATCGAATCTGTGTAATTGCAATTTACTTCAATCAATTTCAACATGTTTATCTTCTCTTGGTAAAATACAATACGCAATATTTACATATTCATAGAAATACAGAATTACAGAATATATTTAAATAACTAATTGTTAAGGTAACAGATTGCTACAAAGTCCAGAAACAAAACATGATCCTCAGAACCAAAGGATTAAGAGTCAAGAAAATAGCGTCGGTCATAGCGTATCGTTGAACGTGACGATTTTTAATATTCTCCCCGCGGTTCTATGGCACGTGAACGTGAAAAGAACTTCGCAGTTTCCAAGATATCGAAGCTCAAGTTCCTCGTGCTCGACCGACTGGAATCGATATTGTTCTCCGCCGAGAGGGATATACCCTACCGAGTCGCGCGCGGAAGTTTTTGAATTTCGCGAGAAATATATTCCAGAATGCAGCCTCGCAAGCGGACTCACGCCAGTTTCTGCTTACGAGAAATCTTCGAATCGATGGAATCTCTCGTACGCATGCCGACTACATTATTTATTACATATTTCTATCTAATTCCATGAAAAACACGACTTTCTGTAAGCTATCTAATATTCTTTATTTAACGCTTTTGACAAAACAAGAACCTTATCAACATAACATAAACTTTGGGTAGTTCTAGCTGGATTCAGAACTAAAAGTATTTTTTATCATTAGAAATGAAAAAAATTGCGTAAGAATTAATGCAGGGGCTAACTTCACAGAGGTCATTTCATTCACTTTTTAGACATTAAAAAACATCTTTCTCTATAACTATGAAGTAAAAAATTATGAAAAAATTCAATAATATTCCAAAAGCATGAAATAATACATTGCTAATTTTTTATTAGAATCCATCGACTCGTTTTTCCATTAGAAAAATAAAAAAAGATTTTACGGACTCAGCAAAAATTTTTTCTATAAGGCCCATGTTAAATATGTTATTTTTAAACACAATTTATTCATAAACCGTGTGGAAGAACTCGTTGAAATTCCGGTTATAATTATAAAATATCATGAAGAATATATTTTCAAAATTCTAACACTAGAACTACCGGCCTCAAATTTATCATCTTTTAATAAATTAAATAAGTACTTTGAAAAAGGGGGAATCAAGCCGCGGAAAATTTGATCGATTAAGTGATTTATGTTTACTGATATAAACGTAGAATATTTATTCTATGACTCTTATGTAAACTTGAAGAATTTTTTGAATAAATTGTGTACCAGTCATTTTGACTGGTTTGGTAGTTCTAGTGTTAAGGAAATCTATCGAAAAATGATAAGTGCCTAGAACTACCTTAAAACATAACGTAAACGTAAAACATAAAATTACAGTGAATCGAAACAAATGGCTTCGCTGTCGGTCCATGCAACACTGTCTTTTCTCGCCATGCTCTCGTCCCGTAGCAACCGAAACAAAAGCTAGGCGGTTCGGGATCACGCGGTGCGATCGGACGACAATCTTGTAAGACTACTACAGTTCGAATAAAAAATTTTGCAAAAAGTGGTGCACCAATGGCGACATAAACGGAAACTGAAGATTGAAAGGGAGAAAAGAGTGTACAACCTGATTGAATCGTCGTATCGCGGTGATCTTGCGAACTGGGAAAATCTACGTTATCTTTCTCGATATAGGAAACTTAAATCACTCACTCTCGACGGGATAAAATTGATAGTCCACCTCTGCGGATTGAACGGTCGATACGTGGTCTTATTGTCACGTTTTAAATGTGCGAAGTACAGTGATGTTACAAAGGGTCGCTCTAGTTTAGCATCTCTTTGTCTGTCTTTGTCCTTATTTCTATGGCTGTCTCTATATGTCTATCTTGATTGCCTCCGCATTTCATTATCTCTGACCGCCTACGTTTCTATCACCGTAATTCTCTATCTTTCTACATCTTTGTCCTCATTCTCTCTGTTCTTACCTCTTTCTCTTTATATCTCTGTGTTTTCATCTCATTCGCCCTTCATCCCTACATCCCTCTACATAGATGTTCCTTTGGCTCTGAATGCTACCATCTCTTTGACTATTTAACTCAGCATTTCGTTGACTTTCCATTCCTCTGTTCACGACTCTAAGTCTCTATTCCTTTTCCAACCCCCTAGAATCCTCCTCACCCCCTTAAATCTCAAGAGTGTGCTTAAATAATGGAACACAACGTACATTCAATCGTTGCAACTCACTCGAATGGCAATTCCGTCCAAATAGGATTTTCACGCGTTGACTTTTAAGGTCTTAGCTCTTCGGTGGGATTACTCAAATCTTCGAATTTCGAATCTTCTCCTCGGAGCGAAACTCCTACACCTTGGGAATCGCGAGTACTGCTGTCGAGGATGTTAAAAGTTTAACTCTCTATAGCCGGAATATTCCATTGGGTCTTAAGATCACTTGGACGGTAGTACAATGGACAATGTTAGAGACAGAACTTTGGACAATGGATTTAACTTGATCTGGAAATATTTTATGGCAAAAGGTATTTGTGATTTTTTGAAAATAAAGTAATCTTGTATATTTCTAACTTTGCTATCAGTTGATCGAGTTCGAAAAATTATTTCGAAGAGTAGACCAACGGATGTGACCCTGTGGTCACCCTGAGGTCACAAAGGTCAAAGATGTGACATAGTGCGGACCAAAGTACTTTTACAATTTTTCATTAGCTATGATAAACTAATTTGGGAAAATTCCTTATTCAATTCTGTTACGACGACCATAACTGTGCATTTTTTAAAAATCTGGACTATTCTTTGATTGATATCAAAGCGAGATTACTTTTAATTAAACTTAATAAAAAGGATCAACACCTTCAAAAGAAAAGACAAGAAAATATTTCAAATCGTTCGTTAAACGCTTCTCTGGAGTTCGTTCGAAAGCAATTTCTTGAGGCAAAACAAGAAGCAGGAAGATAGAAGATTGCTGGAACGTCGGACGGATTGTTCGAGGAAGAAGAACCCCGTACACGACACTGATCTCGCTTTAAGCTCCGATATGATTCTCCGACAGTGCCTGCACGCTATGGGGTTCCTTTGACGGCACCGTAAAAATGCATTCGATTTTTCTTCGGCAAGCTGCATCGCTCGTAGTCGCCCTGTTTCTTTCTTGAAATAAACGTACTCAATTCGCAGAATGTCATTCATCGATATTTTATTTCGATTTTTTACGATTAAGAGAAACGTATCTCTTTCTCTGCAAGTTTCAATGTAATCTGGTATTTTTATCGTTCTACATTTTTCTCGTGTATTATACTTCATGGATATTTAATAAATATAATTTAAGATTAATTCATTTCTGTGTGCAATCATTATAATAACATAAAAATAAAAATGATAGAGATTTTCTATAACAATGTTAAATGGAGAAAATTAAGGGAACATGACATTATTAACCTCTTGGCAAAATAAAAATTTATCGGTGATTCTTGATATATCGTACAACACAACGTAATATTAATATCATAGAAATAATTTTATCTTGTCGCTTTGCACTGATAATTTCATAGGTTTTGCAAAACTTGAAAATATCCTATGCAATTTACCGCATTATGAGTGCTACTTATGATTGTCCAGCAACAGCTTAAATTATTTTTGTATTGACGATTTTATTTTGAAATAAACAATTTTAAAACTAACTGCTACATTTTTATTATAATTATTTAAGTCTTACCTACAGCAAAGGATTAAAAGTTGGCTATTTAATAATGACTTCACACGTTAAGTCGAAATACACTCTGACAGCCGTTCAAATTGAATATTCGATGGTAGGGAATTTTCCAAAATTAATTTCCATCAACTGAAACGACCTTTCACAAATAAACCCTTTGACCGTAACAGCAAAAGCTTTCGTCGCATGGCGTCTTTGAATGGTCGTCTCGAAAACTGCACGAACGCTGACCTTAATTTACACGTTGATTTCTATACCACAGTATTTTCCATTATACCAAACATGAAGAAGTGTAAATGAAGAAGTAAACTAACTTTATACCAAGCCCCTATTATTCTCGCGTTTCTACACTTTCAAAACTTCTCCATCAAAGAGTGCATAACACGACTAGAATTAATTGGCTTACGAATTAAACCTATTTTATCAATAGAAGCCATCCAAATACATTTAATCTTGACATAAAAAAATAAAGCCTCTTAAATCTCCACTCTCTGTACAATACATCAGAAACAAAGACTAATCTTATAAATCAATTGCAGACTTTTAGATATTGTTCCTAAATTATTATTTAATATAGTACTTAACACTGGATATATGGAAGCCATATAATTTTCGGGTTCCTTCTCGTTTTATAAAATTTTCTGAAAATTATAAAGAAACTGCATTATAGTTTCACGTGCATTGTATAATACAATAATTAATTAACGAATTATCATCTTTGTCAAATGATCTCTTTTTTTCCAAACTGCTATATTGGATATATTACAATGTAAGAGATTTCACGTTTGTTAATTTTGTATTAAAATAGTAGTTCCTATGTGAAGTGACCATAACAATTAAAGCTAATAAAAAATATGTGCATGCGAGAGGAAAACGTTTGTAATACGCCGATCGAAAAGTAGCGCTTGCAGTTTCGCGGTTCTCGTTCGGCTTTGTCCAACGTGTGTGCCCCAAATGAAGTTAGTTAAAAGCGAGATATACGGACGAGGGCATCGAGTACATTGGTACACCGAAAATGCGGGACACTTTGCTACGCGCGGAATTCTCGAAAGTCCCAAACAAAATTGATTAGTCGGAATTGTTCGTGGTGCTCAAAGGGAACGTTGATTGAGTCGACTGTACCCTCGAATTCTGTTAACGGATCTGATTACACTTCTCAAATGAAAATAGCTAGAGAGGCTCTCGGATCAATGTGACCTCCACTTTTCGTCAGGAGAATGCTTTTGTTACGCTGCACCGAGGATTGTCCTTTTTTTTTAGGAATTTATGAAACGGAAAATTCGCCTATGGGCTGCGACATATTTTATCTATAGAAGTACACGGTGACGCAAGATTGTATAAGGGTCTTCTACCCTATAAGGGCCTATTTTAAGGCCTATTTCCATATGAAAGTCTGCGGTAAAGATTAGTTATTGTCATCACTTTTCATTTGTTTTACGGGCCCATAATCTAATAAGCTCATAATAAAGTTAGTGTATGTATGGGTCAACAATAAGATCTAGCCTTATCTAAGATAGACTTTATCTAAAAGTGTATAAGAAAGTTTGCTTACCTATCTAAAGGTTTCAATCCAAAGTTCCTATAATGTTCACCAACAAAATATTTAAAAAATATATAAGTACACAGAAAATAAAGAATAAAAATTCTCAGAATTTTTCAATCCAGTCAGCATCATTTAACCGTCACCATCACTCCATACAGCTTAACCCTTTACGGTCCTCGAGCAGTACTCGACATAGATTTTCACTTGATTTTATTTTCTGACAATTTAATATCGACTTTCCAATTTCACAATGCTTTTATAATATCACCTAAATGTCCGTTAATACGTATACTTATCGATATCATTTAAAAAAATGAATAAAAAATGATGGAAAATATTGCAAAATTAATTTTATTTAGCTCACCACTAAAATTAACGAAATAATTCGAACCGCAAGGGGTTAAACACTAGAACTCCCTAGAAGTTGTTGAATCCATTATATTTCAATACAAAAAGTACTTTGGAAAATGAGGAATCAAGAGGTGTAAAAGATGATTGATTCGATAATCTGTACTTTACAAGATCAATGTAGGATATCTGCTCTATGACTCTCCAATAAATTCGAAGAATTTTTGGCGAAAATTCGAAACCTGGCAATTTGACTTGTTTGGTAGTTCTAGTATTAATTAAGCCCTCATATCTTAATAATTCTCGGACCAGTGTTTCGAAAGCAAGCCGATCTCATGAAACCGTGCTCGTTAAAGTTCAAACGTGGCCATTCCTGGTAAAATGACGAGGGGGTTATTTCCCTTTCTATTTGGAAAGTACCATTTACGGGAGCTTCTGCAACGAACGAGTGTCCCGTTTCCTGTTCTATCGGTGATGATTTATTCAATCGAGCGCTTGTCGATATTTATCGTCCGGGTCGCTCCCATGGCACGAGACACTCGATGAGATAAATCATATTATCGTGGACAAGTAGTGGCCAGTACGTGGCAATCTGCGCCAATGCCAAAACGCCAGGGCGTATGAACATGAAAATCATATTAGACTAAAACCACATTGCTTAATGGACGCAGCCTTCGTTAATTCCATTATTTGCCGTTGTTCATCATCGAATATTTTGCCGTCTGAGCGTATACCAGCTTTTTGGATAGCCTATAATCGTTGCGGTTTTCTTTTTCTTTTGTATCTTTTTCTCTGTGGCTGCTATGATGATTACTCTTAGGATAGCAAACCACTGAAACTATGGTATATTTAACCCCTTGGTGAACAATAATGAGTTACACTCGTGATATGATAAATTGGATAGAAAATTTTCAATTGTGTAAAATTTCTGAAATTGAAAATGTCAATGAGATACGACAGAATGAAATTATTTCTATAATAATAATATAACATTATATTATATGATATATGGGGAATTATTGGTAAAATTGTGTTTTGCCAATTTAAGTTTGAATTATTGAGGAGGAAATTACTAAAGGAATTGTACGGCAAGGGGTTGAGTTGATATGGAATCATTTTTTGCTGAGATGAGGAAGAATTTGAATTCAGTCTCACTGATTTCTCCCCTTTGATCTGATTTCCCTTTAACTCGATTACCGCGACGAAGATATTTAAAAATCGTTCGCACATAAAAGTCGAATATTTGTATAAAGTAATATCTGTAAAATGTTTAAGGATTATGGAGAAAAAAAGGGAAATAAATAAATAAACTATCAAAGGGATTTAGAGAGGGTGATTTATTCGTTCGCGGTGGGAATGGAAAATTTTCAAACAACCGTCAGTAAATCGCACGATCGGTAAAAGGGCGATTCGGAAAAGCCAGTGACGAAACGAATTTCAATTGGCTTTTGGTGAATCGAAATGCCTCGGCCGCAGTTGCGGCATTGTGAGTAATGGCGGTTTGATTTAAACTTTCTCGATAAATGAAATTTCTGTCTGCGCACACGCGCCGACGATTGATGAGCCATCGTAACACGTTTGATCGGCAGACGTTCATTACGTGCGATTGTTTATTTGCGATAATTGTCATCTATCAAAGTTACGAGCGCGAATCAAATCTTAAAAACGCACAATTTCTCGATAAAATCACCAGAGAAATCAATAACCCTTGATCAAATAAAGGGTGAGGCTCTTCGTTCATTCTTTACAGTATGGTTTGAAGTTGTAAAACGATTATCGTAGAGTTTACATTCTAAATTACACATTTTTTATAATTATTTGTTATAAAAATTTGTCATATGTTCTTTTAGTTGTTCGTTTCATCGGCACCTAATATGTTTTAATTATTAAATAAATCAATTGACATTGAATTTCTGTCTCCCACTATTCATTCAATAAAAAGTCTCAAATTTAGCAAGTAACTTAAATTTAAAACTATAAATTTAAAATATAATTGTATAATCGATTTTATGTCGAAAATATAAATTTAACGACAATAATGTAATTTATTAATACTTACAGTAAAACATTGGTCTTCCATATTCGCTGCACTATCAGTAATCTAAAATACACTAAAACCTACAAATCGTAGGCAAAATAAACATATAATACAATGTTTAGAACAAAATATAAAAATACTCATCCTAAAACGTCAACTAAAACGAAACCTCGATTAAAGACAGACTCCAAATTCCAAACTCCATTTCTTCTATTTGTTTCATGCAGCATTGCACCTAAAAGTAACAAAATGAAAAATACACAACTGCAAGAAAAAACAGATTAACCAATATATTGTAGAATGAAGAAAATTCTCGACAAAAGAATGCCAAACTTCCCTTTGTCATGGAATCATACAATCCAAGCATTCTAACGGAATTCCGTAATAACGCATTTAACGTACATTCTATTTCTAATTTAATCAACATCCATGAGTTCTCGTTGAAACTTTCCCACGATGAAACTAAATATCTCGAATTCCGGTGGGCGGTAGAATGTATTTATTCATTCATATATTCATTACAGACATTCAAAGAGCCGCCGTCTCTTTCGTTGAGGCGCGCGAAACTGGGACGAAGTATCGTCGGGAGGAGAAAACTTGGATACAAGTAATATTGACAGTCGGAGGATGATGTTAAAAGCTGAAAGAGAAAATGTAAATAGTCGTCCTTCTAATCAAACTTATGCCAAGTTGACTTGTTTAACGGAAGTTCCTCTATTTTCGCGACTCCTTCTTAAAAGGGAATTTGCAGTTATAATATGAATTATGCTGAATTGATTTTGTTGTCCTATAATTATGGACGTTTTCAGATTTAAAGAGCAATTAATTTACGGACATAGTAACTATTATATTTGCAATTAATCATTCAAGTATCACTATCTTATTGGTAATTAAAGTCTCTGCTGTTTGCTAGCGATTTTATAACTTTCTTTGATATAATTTGATTTATTTCTGTTTTAATGCAGGACTTTTTAACGCAGTTAATTTACATTGAGCTTCTAGTTAAAGTAAATCGTTTCATTAAATTGTAAGGCAAGGAGTTAAAACTGTCTTAATTTCTGTTTGCCAGGAAATTCGAATCTAATTTTATACAGGAGAAATATCTTCATTCCTAAAAATTTCTTATTAATCTGAAAATCCATTTTTAAATCTGCAACGTTCGTAAATAATCAAAAATGGAAGATTCTGGCACGAAAGATGATGCGCGAATAACAGAATCTATTATTTTCCGATAAATGCAATTATTTTATCGTCGTAGGAATTTTCGAGAGTAATTTGATTAGAAATTTAAATAAGGAATCACGTTCTTAATTACAACACTGTCTGCACTATCTAGATTCTAAGAATAAAAATAAGTTTCCGCTGTATAACTTCATCAAAGTTCGAAAAATTGAACAAATAAGAACTCAGATTACATCTGAGTTAAATTTGGTCATTATCAATATTTTGGTAAGCATGAATTAACTGCTCCTTCTTATCTAATGATAAATTCTTGTCTATTGTTAGAGTCATCATATATCAATGAACAATCAACGGTAGAGAATTTTCCTAAATCAATTTCATGTATCTAATATTGGAAAAGAAATGCAAAAAATACAGGAAGTCATTTCGTTTCTATTCAGTTAGAAATCTACCGAGCATAAACTCATTGCTGCCTCGTTCACAATGATTTAAAGAAGTCACGATGGGGCTTGTTATGGGGTTCATTTTCCTTTACCTATACGAACGATCCAAAAGTGGAAACAGAAATACACGCGCGACGCCGGTAAAGCTCGTCGACACAAAAGAGAATAGATAATGATGCGCTTAAAAGGCTGCATACTTCAAAGGGAAACTAAATAGAGTGAAACTACATACGAGTAACAAATACAGAGAATGACAAACTACTCCGAAATTTGCATCTTTAATCCGCGACCTGACGTAGGGAATAAATCTAGAATTGGCCGAACTTTTGTAATCGCAAAATTCTTTATTAAATTCAACGTAGGTAAGTTTTAATTAACCGTCTTCCTTCTATGGAATTTTAGAGAATAATAAAGTTGCTGTAAAAACGTGGATGAGTACTAAATTTAAATGGGTTGATAAAGTTTAATAATCAGTAATCTTTTTCGTGTTTTATAGTCTATTGCTCATACTACTTAATTCCTCTGTAGTTCTTTATTTTCAGGTAAAACAACGTCAAATTATGAAATATGGTTTTATGTTTGATTTTATTTAAAAACTTTGATGATTCGGGCTCGTAAATGTCTTAATAACACATAAAAGATTAAAATTAAGGTATGAGGATTCACTACAATATTTAAAAAAAGCTTGATATATCTAACACGAATTTAATTATATTTATCTCAGCCCTGTCGATAAAATTGTCAACAGTTAATGACGCTTCTGATAAATAAATATTAGTAACTGATGCCTTCAGTCACCTTCGAAATCAGCAAAGGTAAATGACCTTCTTCCTTCTACCTAATTAGCGCAGCTTCCGAGTTCCACTATACCACTTACAAATTTTTAAGAACTATCTTAAAACCTTAACCAAATGGAAGATAATATATGAGCAGAAACGATAAATTGAAGATAATATAAGAAGAACTGGTACTAAGACTGGAAGTAACTGGTAGAAAGACTGGAAAAGTAAAGATAATTTAAAAAACCATTTATCAGCTTAATGTTAATCCTGTGAGCACTCAGAGAATAAATAGTTAATGTTTAAAATACATAACAAAATTAAGAGCACGAAGAAAGTTCGCGACTATGGGGGTAACCTCGTAAAGGGAATAACTGATGATCAACTTGCATTTTTAATCTCGCGCTCGGCTTGCGAGTAAACCGGCTGAAAATTGTAAGCTCCAAGTTTTCGATTAAAGTCTATTGATTAACGAGCGGCTCCTTATATCGCACTCAACATTCCAGAATTTTCCTACTTCCCTCTAATTAAATCATTTTTCATCGGCGTCCGGCCGATGAGAAACGATCGGTTAAACTTCGCCGATAGTTTCAGAGCCATCCTCTGAGATCTCCGTTTCACTAGCGAGGCTTAAATACGCGAAGGTTCGCGTTTCTGAAACAGCCTGGTAAACTTTTAAATTGCACCACACAAAGGAGTTTATAATAAGGTGAGTGCGAGAGGAACTGTCGCTAGGGAGAAAAAAGGGCGGAAACTGCCGTGGAAAATGAACGAAGAGAATAAACGAAGAATACAGGAGAAAGTGAGAAAGAAAAAAAAAAGCGGAAAAGTGTTGAGAGGAGAACTGAGAGAGAAAGAGTAGAAGAAAGTAAAAGAAAAATAGAGGAGGAAAAGAGAAAAGAAAGAAGAGAAGAATAAAGGGGAGAATAAAAAAAAGAGGGTGGAAGAGAATTATGGAAAAGAGGCAACAAAGAGAGGCAGCGAGTAGAGAGAGAAAGTGTGAGAAAAAAAGGGAGAAACAAAAAGAAGCCTACCGCAAGAGGAAAAATGAAAAAAAGAGATCAAAGTGCGAAAGAAAAACAAGCGGAAGAAGGGTGAGGGGGGGGGGGGGGACTGAGAGAGAAAGAGAATAGTAAGAGAAAATCAGAGAGAAGGAGTAAAAGGAGAATATAGTGGACAGTAAAAGATAGAGAGAGAAGAAATAAAGACAAAAGCAGAAGAAAAAAAGGGATAGAGAGTAAACTGCGAGAGAAAGGAAATGTGGAGAAGTACGAGATAGATATAAGGAAGAGAAAAACTGCCTGGAGACAAAAAGACGAAAAGGAGAAATGGGAATTATCGTGCGAAATAGAAAAGTTGAAGTGGGAAAAAGACCCGAGTAGTTTCGAGCTTGATTCGCGTAGCTTCGGGCAGTTTCCGATTAGTTTCGTGCAAATTCAAACAGTCCCTGAACACCTTTGAGTAGTTTTATATAAATGCAGGTCCCGTCGGGTACTTTTAGGTAGTTTTAGGTAGGTTCCAGTAGGTTCGAATAGTTTCGTAGTAACTTTGAGCAGTTACCGCTTACTCCGAATAGATTCTGAGTAGCTTTAGGTAGTTTCAAATAATTTCTACTCTCAACGAATAATTCTAAATAATTTTTAACATTTAAAAGTACTATTATTCATTCTCATCATCGCTAACTAACTTTTGAATGGTTTCAAAATATTTCGGAGCAATTGTTAGGTAGTTTCCAATTACTTTCGCTAATTTCCGTACAAAAAGAGCAAGAAAATGGTCCGAGCAAGTAAAAGACAAAAAGAGGAGGAATCGTACGAGAGAAAGAGGGTGGAAGAGAAAAAATAAAAAGACCAGAAGCGGTTGGAGGCTGGAAAATGGAGCATTACGTTCATTAAATCACAAAGGGTAAAACGAAGAAAATGCACGGAGAAAAGCTGAAGATGGGGCTTGGGTTAAAGTTCTTCGGGCTTTGACCGAAACAAAAATACGTAAGCTGCCGCTGGCAGAAGAGCCAGGAGAAACAGAAAGGCGGAAAAACATGCGGGAATAAGGAATGCAGATTGCATAAAGGGCGCAATTTTTCCTCGGGCGCTTTCTTTCGTAATGTACCGCCGAGAGAATATGACGAAAGCACGATAGGCATCCTAATGTAGTTTAAATTATTATCATGCTACACGAGTTTACATTCAGCTTGTTTGTCGAGTCAATTTTTTGCTCCGTTTTTCCATCCCCGTTCTTTCTTCACTGCGCGTTTACGGTATAATCAAATGCAACGCAAGAAGCGTTTAAAAAGCTACGATAAAAAAAAAAAGAAGTATAAAAGATTCACGGTTAGCGAGTAATTTGAACCGGTGAAAAGAATTTCATCCTACCAACTCTGTTTACAATTCCCAAACACGTAATTCAATTGGAGAATATGTAATATTTCACTGTAAATATTGCTCCAAACTGTTTGCTCTCCTCGTTCTACCATTTAATTATGTAATAATCATTGTTAGAACGTATAATTACTTTTGCAATGATTCAAACCGGAGGGTACGTGCTGCCACCTCACGACCGGAACGTAAAAGTGTGCGATAATAGGGTGGATAAGATATTCGAAATACCAGGAATTATTGCCCTGAGCGGTTTGTTTAATAACATCACCTGTACTGTTAATAGAACTGTATATAAGCTGCTACTATCATCGATGACTGATACTAAATCGTCTATATGGTATTATAACTGTCCGTGTCCTTCCTGAAAGACGCGCTTCGCAACACTGCTCCAAAAGTAAACGAAACAAGAGGTGTATTCGTCTTATCTGAAATCGATTCGTGTATGACCTTACCAAATATTCCTACAACAAAACCAAATTACATCCTATCCCTCGTTATATTTACATTTTTTCGGAGCTGAAGGTAAATTACGTCATTAAGTACGAACTTCTAAAATTCTACCCTAATAACCCTATCGTACCGGTACACATAACGCACGATCGATTATAGGTTATATTTATTCTACAATGTAATAACTAAATAGACATATTTGTATGTCAATACATAAATGACAATGTTAATTAGGAAATATATAATAAATACCAGTTAAATGTGAAGAATATGTAGGTGGTCTTCAGTCACGAAAAATCTCCGTTGAATGTCACTTTGGCACAACACTGAAACACTCCGTTATTACACTCATATTCCGCGAGAATAATTTGGAATTCTAGGAACGGAAATTCACAACGATGTACATCGTCACAGAACGCGTAAACATATTTTCGACCCGGTAAAATCGGAAACGACGACAGCGTTTTCGATGCCGCGATGTCGCGTGCGCCATGGCGGAGCTGAACAGCTGTTCACGAGCGGAAGGGTTGTTACGGCAAGGGTGGCTGAAGGACACTGAGCGAATGGCTCGTCATCTGCCGGAGGGCCGATGTAGTCGCACCACGTGGATGGTTCTCCGTGGACAACGTAGAAATCCTAAATATCGCGTTTCACTGCCATTTGAATAAGTTCTGAAACAGAACATTTTCAAATTCTATTAACACACTAAATGCCAACTGTATTTTCTCTGTTACATTATATCAACTAAAGGGAAAGTTTTTCTATTAAAATCGCAGTTTTAGATGGCAGAAATGATGAAAATAAAAGTAGTAGAGTCAGTAGTTCTTTGTTTTTTTTTTTAATGTCAATATTTAGATATTGAATATATGCGGAAATTGGTGAATACTATATTTTTAGAAGGCAGAAATTAAAAAAGAAAATAGCTGTAAAATCAGAGGTTCCTTACTTGCTTAAAGTCAATAATTAACTAGTGTTAATTAGCTAAGCTATTATGTATAGGAAAATCGCTTGGCCCAATTTTTAACAAAATTTAAGATTCTTAAGCTCTGTATTTTAAAATTAAGGAAAATTCGAAAAACAACTGTAAAAGCGAGACAAAGTAATAGAATGTGTTTCTGACGATATACGAAGTCCTATTGTAGTCCAATTAGATGGACAGGAATGATAAAATCGATGAAAGATTTGTGAAAATATGGTTACAACAAAATTTTTGGAAAATTAAGATATGGTGATTCAGCGCAAGATAAAAAGTTGTTATACTTTCCCGGCAGTATCTTTGTTTTACGAACGATTCCCTTGATAATTCTAAATACGATGACAAAACTAACTCAACGAGGAAGGCCACTGTAGGTGTCTGTCAAACGTATCCTTGCATATCATCACGTGCGATCAATATAGTTAGATATGCGTAGAACAACGTTCAATATACGTACTTAGAAATGCGTTTGAAGAACCAATCTTCAAGAATTTTCAAATGTTTTTGCATAAATTACACTCGGGTCCTTTTGCAGCGTTGGAGAACAGCGCCATTTTGATTTCTCCGTGACAGAAACCGAAAACAGAAGCATCACTCGTCAAAATACATAAATCTTTTGTTTTTGATATAAAAAATAATTAATTAAAAGCCATTTAAAATTATAATTAAGTAAAAACTGAAAATTAAAAGCATTGGTCATTTAAATAGAAGTTAAAAAGCTTATGATATATTGATTACAAAAGTAGGATCTTCTCAAAAGATGAGTTTTCCCATGCAAGATGTTTAGCGTACCATATTCAGATGAACCTTCTGCGATTTGTTTTTTATTCAACACAATGCATCGCATCGCATTCCTATCTGTTGCTTGAACAATATCGTTGGTTCTCATTACAATTAGATCTTCTACGCACTAAGGCACGATCTCGTTTGTTTACATTCGTATTCTCGAGATTTCTTCCGCAGTATCTTTCATCCTTTTTAATCCGGAGTAACAAAAAATTGTCTAGATCTAACGAAGAAAGATTTTAACTTAATCTTACTGACACAGTCCAAACATTTACGTCCTAATTCACTTTCCTTTTGTCTTTTATTATTATATTAATTTCACTTAGGAACTATGGATTCAATTTGGTTCCAAATTAAATAATAATCCGAAGGGAGTCTTCTGAACGTGACGGAGAACAATTTCACACTAATCGTACCGGCACTTTACGTATAGCTCAGATCTTTCAACTCACCGTAAAGATCTTTCACCCGATTACAAAATGACGTTAACATCTTTCCACAAAAAATGCAAGAGTTTGTAAATTTACTACAGGGCTCAACGCAAACAGTAGTCTTTTATTAATAATAAAATAAATTACATATTTATATTTCATTGAACCGGTCATCTAACCGCGCATAGTACGGTTACTGTTAAATTTAATTGAAAAAAAAAATTAATTCACCAACTCCAAAACAAATTAATTTTCAGCGACACTTAATATGTACGTACAATTTTGAGCTGAATGAATTTTTATCACAGGGAGAGATTTCAGGTATTTACGGTCCTGAAATCGTGAGCACTCATTCAGTGTGATGTAGTTGCACACAAATGAGCTTCCTATACCTGCAAGCACATGTATGCACACAGCTATGCACAATATGAATGCGCGACCTTGTGTGCGCAACAGGCGTCAGGATACGAGTACAGTCTCTACAAATATACGACAACGTGTACGAGTACAGTCCGACAACTGAAAGATGGTTAGGTAACGGCGGAACCTCTCGTTCTCAATCGTGTATTCCCGCCATTTCATTTTTGAAATCCTCAAACTCAGCCTCCTAAAGTAAACGACCTTGTGGAGTGTTGACTTTAAAAATCTGGTCTTCGGAACTCTAAAAAAGAAATGGTGGGAACAGGCGTTTGAAAATGAGAGGATTCATCGTTGATTAGCCATCTTGCAGTTGTCGGACTATATACTGTCACTAACAGAAATGGCCAGTTTTTGCGACAGTAGCGTAATTAGACACTCGGAGGACCTCTTTCATCAAAAAATTTGACAATGCAATCAAACATCCTACAATCAAATAGAATAATGTAATAACAATTCTGAACATGAAAGAACATTTAAAAAAGGGAAATATAAAACGAATATAAATTTAAGAATCTAAAATAATCATCAATCTAAACTACTTCACCCACAATACTACAAATTTTCATATTCAACTAATTGAATCGCGTAACTCAACACCACTCCATGCTTTACGTAAAATCCAAATAAACCTCCCATCCTATGCAACCACCACAAAGAAACCCCTCAAAATTCCATCCCAATTTCCATCAATCCCAATTCATTCAATCTCGCTCAACCACAATGAATCTCAATCGCAAATTGTTTTCCACTTCAGCTCCGACAGTTACATCTATTTCATCTACAACCCCTTGATTTACATTCCTTCCAAACCACCAATGTAACAATGTCCATATCACTCCAAAATTTAAAAATCTCTCCAAGATCAAAACAAATTTAAATTCAAACCTATTGCCTGTCAATTGAACCCTTTCTCACCTTTACATCCCATGTTCAAGGTGCCCCACAAATGACACCTTTTCAACGTCCACCCCTGGTGTGCAGTTGCGTTGCCCTCTTATAAAGCGAACCCACGCGAGAGCGCAGGCCGCATACCACGGGAGCGCGTCGTTCGAAGCCAAAGAGGCAGCCGGTGATACGCGCAATTGCTCTCGATATTCGCCACAAGCTCGCCATCGAATAAATTTCGGTCGACAAACGAGCGTGGCCGCGTATAATCCTGCGTCAGTGAACACAGCTCAGAATGCGTGACCGATTCGAGACGATCAAGATCGAGCATCGTGTATATCAAGTTCTCTCCACGATACTGTGCCTACGGTGAAATACAGCGGGGAAGAAGAATCGGTCGATTCTGGTTGTAGTGCGTGTTTACGTCTACGTCCGTAACAATGAGGCTGTTGCTCTGATACATCAACGTTGCCTCTCGTGGAAGACGATAATTAGGACGCTATTAGACGCGCCCAAGCATACGTCGTACGTGCTCCTACAGTGATTTCGTCGTAGGATTATCCGTTTTGAGATCAACGACGTAATCATCGATCAGCTAAAAGTGGTACGATTATGGTACGTTTCGTTTTGGCAACTCGAACCGGTCGTATTAGATGGGAGAGGATAGGGATCGATGGACAGGTGATGGTTTCGTGCATTCAGGTTCTTCTTATTCATTTTTTCTTTTTTTTTTTGAGCGGAGAGAAAGTATGGGTCGCGAGAACTTTCGAGGTTTGAGGAAGTTTGATTAATCTTGGGAATCGAGGAGAACCGATTATCGTCACGATAAAACAGCTGATAATCACCTGTTGGAGATAAAAGTCTATTCTTGCGGTCAGTAGGAGAAAGCAGTTTCGAACTGTTACAAACGTTCGGTCAAAGTCGCCGGGATTTACCGTTAGATCGAGGTGTTCGATGGAATTTATAATTGTTAGGTTTGATGTTTCTTCGTTGCAAAATGTAACGATCGATTGGAGCGATTCGTACGAGACTGAGGAATGGGTGTTTTATTATTAAAGCCGGTGAGATATTGCGGTATGACTTAGCGGGAAAAAAAGTTTCGTGCCGGCATTCGATCGATTTTGAGGTAGACGGTAATATGTACACGTAAGTCTGAGGATTAGGAGATTGAAAGTAATTCGTTTCTTAGGTGTGAACTTTGACCGAAATGTACAGTGCGACTGTAAAATTGTGCGCACTTTTGCGTGTTGACACTGATAATCCCGCGCGTTATTCGTTTTACGCATAGATAGCTTGCCCTCATAGCTGACATTGGAGTAGACGGTTAAAAAAGAAAATCAATTTTATTCAATGGCAGCTTATAGTCTGTTATAGTCAGAAAATATACTTTCCATAGATACAGTTTATTCGATCAATTCTACTCTGTCTCTGTATATATATCTCGGAAAACGACTAAGTACTCGTTATTTTTACACTGGTTCTGCCGACGATTAATTCAGAGTATTTAAAAATAAAAAAAGAATTGAAAAAGGAAAATAACTTTGATTGATCTAATCTCTTTGATTTGATTAATCTCTACTTGCAGTCTGCGAGACAGATGTAGAAAATTGAAAAACAAACAGGTAGAAATTGTAATAATATTTATAGAAAATTATAACAGAAATCATTTTGGCCCCTTTGCAAGATTCAGTGCTATTCAAAGCCACCTTGCTTTTATGTAATCAAATTCACTTTGTTAGATCTTTGTTAGAATTTTCTCCTTTCGTATCAACAACATAAATGATTATTACATATTCATTATTTTAATAAAAAACGATAATTTTTTTTATCCTATCCCCAAATTATCTTTTGAAAACGTTTTCTTCTTTGCAGAAAACGTTACCTATGGTCTATGGGCATTCAATCATCGTTATCTAAACGTTCGCAATTGAATGATAACGTTTAACAGCGTTCTTGAAAAATTCAACGACACGACCGAGTAAACTTGTACCAAGGATGGCATTGGCGAAGATCAAGAATTTCATCGACACCAGTCTAAAGACGGTGTCGACGCCGTTGGACCGGACTGTAAATCTGGAACCGGAAGTGGGCATTAGAATCGTTCATTCGTCCTATGACAAGGCACTGCATGTGACGGTCCTCGGTGCTCGACATTTGCCGAAGAATTTCGGTTTTACTCGAGCCAACAGTTACGTAGTAAAGGTAAAACAAGGTTGAAACGATCTTTACGATCTCTCACGTATTATCTGTGATTACGTAAGGCGATGGAATCATCGTATCTAGATGGCAAAGACTATGCTTGTTTATTGACTCACGAATCTTGAGGAGATATTCGGACAAAGTCGACGCACGTGCGAATATTCGCGGTTTCTTTTGGTGTATCGACTGGCAGATTTTTTTAAAGAGTCATTCATCTGTTTTGCAGCTGAGATTACATTTTATTTTCGTAATTTTTAAATGCTCTTATAAATTGTAGTAAAAGAAAAAGAAATGTAATTTTGTTGCAAATAATATGTAGCTAAAAATGGAATTTGCTTTGCGAATGAATACTCTTTTGAGTGCAAAAACATCGGACGCCGGATATACTTGGTCGGCTGGACTACACCTACTTTTCTAATTAGAGATTGATATCGTTTACAATAATTTTAATAAGTCCACTCTCAACTGAACTAATTAATGTAGTAATCGATATATGAGGGGTCATTAAGAAATTAAATTATCTCGCTACATTTTATGATTTTACTTCCTTCTTCTCATTTTCGTGTCAACGTAAAATTACAAACCCAAATGTAATAAAATCTCGTACAAATATATTACAATTACTCTATAATATTATCCTCAAAATACTGGAAGAAAAAAAATAGTTAGTTGCACTCCGTTTTAAATTCAGCATTAAGAATGACGATTTTTTACGAGTCCATAAACGATAATCGTAACCACGCAATAAAATTCTCCGCACTTGCTTGGAAACTATCTAGAATTGAGCGTAAACGCGATAGAAGACCGGCAAATCTAGGAAAGAAAGTATCTTGTCCCGTTTCCAGGTGAAGCTGATACCGGGTAAGGAAAAATTCGAGACGACATCGAGGAGCGAGTCTTGGCCGCAATGGAACGAGGAATTCACCTTTCATCTGCGTAAGGAGACCAAGCAGAAGTTCGGCAAAACGAAGGTTGTCGAGGAAGAAATAAATGGATCTAGGTTTATCGTCGTGACTCTCTATGCAATTCTCGAAGACAAGCCTTTGATAGCGACCGAGAAGAAGGAAACTGAGAAAGATAAGACCACCACATCGACCAAGGAATCTCCGAAGAAAACCGGAAAGAAGAAGGATGGACAGGGAGCGTCCACGGAAAGCCAGGAACCGACGAAGAATAAACTTTTCAGTCAGTTCTTTGGCAAAGGGTCGGACAAACTCGCGGAACCGGCCGCTCCTGAAAGGAAGTTGTATGACAAAAGACGTACAGTTGGGGCTACAACGATCTCCTTGGACTCGAAAAACTTCACTACAAAACCACCAAAACCGAAGTACGCTAGTGACGTATCAACTGGTGACATGTGGAGACCACTGAGACCAATTTCAAGCGGGATTTCCGGAGCGGAAGAAAGAGTAAGTTTACGGACAAAAATATTCTTTGTACTTATTAGAATCTTTCTTAAAAGTATCTACAATCGAAGTTTATACTATGGACCACTTTAATTGCAGAAAGAAAATAAAAAAGGTCAGCTCGAGTTATCCTTGTGCCGAGAGAAGAACGACGACAAGGACGAAGCTGTAGACCGACTCGTTTTGTCTCTAAATCGTCTGAGATGTTCCCTACAGACGATGCACGAGCATGAAGCTTTAAAAGGACAAATGTATATAAAAATGTCTGTCGTTGACAGTGGCAGGGTTACTCATTTTTGGAAGAGCGATCGCTTTGCACCGTGCGTCTCCATGAAATTTGCACCGGAAATGGCACGTGTCATTGCGGATAACCCGTACGAAGGGGCGCTCAAAGACGTTAACTTTGTTATTAAATTCGTCTCGAAGAACAAAATGAGTAAGTAACATTTAAAATTATTTTAAAAACCAATATAATTATTAACCCGGCGTGTCTATACTCAATTTTTAAGGACACGGTGTGTACACTGGGCCTTTGAGGGAACAGTCGGGTTTACAAGGTTTTCTCAACTTCAGAAAAATCTGCAAAAATTCTGAGATACTTATTGGAATGTCTACTATGTGGCCCAGTAGTTGCTAAAGTCAGGAATTTAATACTGTTATTTTTAAAAATGCAGAATATTGAAAAATGTTAGAGAGAAATTTGAAGTACAAATTTGGACTGTTCCTTAAAAGACCCAGTATACACACGCCGGGTTAAGTTTAAGTTCTGTGGTCAATCGCTAAAGACTACACTTATTTCTCCAATTAGAATCAATTGTTAATTTTTTGGTCCTCATTATCATCAACTTTAATTGACTTCAGGCAAAAAAACAACTGTCGGACACTTCGTTATCGGATCTGACGTAGGAGGATCTTACAGTGAACAGTGGAAACAGGCTTTAGCAAAACCAGGCCAGCAGATAACTAAATGGCAAGCGTTCGAGTAAAAGCGAATCGATATCATGAGGATGAACAGCCAGTTCGATTCAATCTTCGCTCAATTAATGCAAAACTATTTACGAGCTGAACGCACATTTATATAAACGTGTATTATTGCGTGATCGATGATATTGTTCCAAAGAATACATTTACGAAGGTTTGTGTCGAGTTATGCTCCAATGGGACGATCACTTTTCGATTTGACCTCTAAACGATATTTTCCGCTTGAATGAGATTTATTTGAAACAATTTGCTCACAAGTATTTTGCACGGTATTTGTATATACGACAACAGACTCAGCCGTCCTCGATTCTCGGATAGATAAAGCTCTTGCCGTGAATCTGATTAAAATAACCGTCCATTACGATAAGAAAATTTTACGTAATATACATATCAGTCGAAGAGCAGTTGCCATACACGAAATTCGACATATTTCTCGACTGAAAGTTAGATGTATGCTTTTCATTGAATATTTTTATCGATGTTTTACAGAGAACTGAACTTCTTGATAAAACAAAATCGTATTGGACCAATTTTGTAATAAGAACTCAATTAATTAACAAACGATGTACAGTGGAAGTATACGACTACGTTAAATTTTCGTTTTTAGCTTAAGGATCATGTAATTTGTAATTTTTTATGAGCGTGAATTTTATAAGAGAAGACTTGATTTATGTATGAAAATTGGTTAGGATATATATTATAAAATTGGCATGAAAGTATTTTGATAATGCGACAGAAATTGAAAAATACGAAGTTGCAATATTTCAAGATACTTTTTGTTGCCTTTGATAATCGATATTTCACTCATTCTTTAAACAGCTGTGCTGAAATTAGGATCAGTTTTCTTTAAGAAATCTTTAGACAAGGAAATAAATTTATATCTTAAGTTTAATTACGAGAGGATAGTAGTGTAAGTTATTAAATTACTCGATGATCAAAATAGAATTTTGTAAAGTATTATTTGTACTATTGTATCTATGCATATTTTTTACGACGATAATCGACATTAACGCAACGAATGTTTATAAGACTTTTGTATGTTATCGCACCAAATAATTTTCACTTGTGATGCTACTGAATCGTATATCTATGTAACAAATGGTATTTTCTATGTAATACACTCTTATACCTATACAGAGGATAACATTGTTATTTATATTGTAGCATTAATACGTATCTTTATTGAACGATATTATTATACACACTTAACGAGGTGCGCGGAGAATAATAAATTTTATTGAACACAATACAGGTCATTATTCAATCGTATTCCATAAAGATCGATATAAAATTTTTTAATTACATAATTGTTCGTACCTAATTACACTCGGCTAATACGTATAAAAAAATAATAATTGAAAATTGTAATCTCAAACTAGCCCTAAATTCATGGTATCAAAATGGACGGCATCGGTAATCTTAATCGTTTATGGTATTCGATCGAAAAATCGAATACATCGATGATACAATGTTCGTTGATTTGTACTAAACGAGACTAAGATGATGAATTAAGTAAAATACGAGTAAATATTTCGTCATATCAATAAAAATATATTTCTCTAAAAAAAACTGAAATCATTTAAAAAATAATACTTTTAACAGAAGTAAGGTATAATTTAATATTTAATCTATTTATCGTCTCTCTAGTAAGGCACATGTAAGTATAAAAAATTGACAGTACAAAAGAGCTCTGAAATAACGTCATGTTAATCTCAATATACGTTAATATTGGAATGTGCTATTTCCCTGAAATTCTGATTAAAAAGTTTCTAAAAACCTCAGAAGTAAGTACGAGCAGATCTTCCTGTTAGAAAAATATATATATATATGTAAATATATATAAAAGTCCAAATCTATATTGTTCAATGGATCAGATCTGTCAATAGTCTTTGGCTAAGTTTCTTATATGTAAAGAAGTACATATCGCAGCGAGGCTATCGCTGCTGCTACAAGAAAGATTAAACTTCCATGATTATTAGTTGCCGAGTTGCAACCATCTTTACTGTTACAAGTACAATATTCCATGAAAATATTGTAAGTTCCAGTTCTCATTAAACAAAAACGTTCGTCACCTTCGATACCTGGCTCTCCCATGTATGCACAATTGCGAAAGTATCTCCATACGCCATTGACTGTAACAAATAATATAAACCAATGCATTAAAATATGATAAAAATAATATTATTACCACAGTCTCTAGTCAATGCTCAGCCATACACACCTTTCTGGCGAATCTTACGGCACATTGTAGGCCTTACACCTGGTAAATGTTCCAATTCAGGTTCTTGTTTACAGTCTGTGATGGGTACTGTAGTATTATCGAAAGGATCTGCACATTTTGGATCAGAATCTGACCTACACACCCAACATTTAATGGAGAAACCTGTAACGAAAGTAATTATCGTATATTGTTTACTTCTTCATAACTTCCATTTCGACTTCACTTACAAAGATGCATTTAAAATCTATGTTCAGCTTTATATAAAAAATACATTTATCTACTATACTACAATTTTTCAAGAAGCACAAAGGAAAACTTTACAACAGACGTGCGTCGAAAAGTTAGGCTTTTTTTTAAGGTTAAGGATATTCAATTAATTCTCAAGAATGATATTAATTACCTTGTTGAATGCAACAGAGAAGGAATACAGCAGCTAACAAAACGCGTAAACCCATTTTGTCTGCTATTCTACTGGAAATGGGAGATCACTTAAAAAGAACTGAAAACTAACTCGTGAAAACAACGTCTAATTACACCGACTGCCCACGCCTACGACTGATCACGCCACTGCAGTGTTCGCCACGGCCTCAAAACTGTTGAAGTAATGTGTATAAACATTTCTTTTTAATTACATAAATCGAACAAAGTCCCGACCCATTAGTTAAAATCTGATAAAATATAACACATACGCTTATTTTAAATGTAAAATGTGAATTGAATACAAGTTCTTTATATTAGAATTTTTTGTTTAATTATAGAGAAAGAGTTGCACGCATGCACACGATGACCGATTGGAAATTTGGATACGTTTGTGTCGTTTTATCGTGTTTATATATTCGTGAAAATTTAAAGAAATGAGAAAGAAGAAAGTAGTGGTACCATTAATGATACATCACTGAGCATATCGTAGTTATTCGGAGTTATTCGTGCGTCACGTGAGTCAGCCCGAATTGAGACCGCGCCCGATATGCCAAATGATATTTCTTAATAAGTAATTATAATTTCATGGTTGCAATATGTAAGCATATATTTATGGATATTTATAATCCTATTATTTATTTAGATACGAGCTCCAAATTGTCTATAATGGAGAAATTTTTAAATACTAAATCGCAAGCTTATTTTTGAGTTTAAAGGGAAAATAATCTCGGCTATTTCTACTCCCGGAAGAAGTTATTATGGGAGTAAAATGATTACAGCGTTTATCAACCTCTAGTTCCTGAAACTCTTACCTAAATGGAAATAGAAAGTATAAGCAAATACAGACATTTTCCAATATCGCTATCCCATTATTTAAACCGATTAAGCTGTATTCTGAACGGAATTAAAACTGTTATACTAGCACTATTATTCTACATTTTGATAAGAACGAATGTCTTTAAATTATTATAAAATGAATTATGAAAGTCTTGAGAATTCTTTACAATAAAATCTCTCACTAAATGAATCTCTTACTATAGTCCTATTTCAATAAATATATAACATTATTTCATCACATAACCAATTTTGAAAAAAAATAAATAATTGATGTTGCACACCATAGATGATTATTCAAACTTTATCCTCCGACTTTCATCTACTCGTCTAACGTAATTTATCTACCAATACTCAAAATTCTCGGTGACTCCTTATAAAGTGGCGATCGTAATATTAAATCAAATTTCGTCGATGACCACAACCTTGTATCGAGCATTGTACCAACTTCTGCACGAAACCCGAAGAAGAAGAATGGAGGAAAGATCAAGGGGAAGGATTCGGGCCTCATGGATCTCTTACCCTGCAGCGGGATCAATTTTGCGGGTGGTCCGTGGATGGAACGAGGCACAGGCTGGCCTCGGAGAAACATTTGAATGCTATAAATAAATATAAATAAATTGATTTGCCGGCATTAGCATAAGTAGCCGGGGAGAGCCTCGACTCCACCGTCTCTGGTTTGCGTCTCCTCGCTGTCTGTTTCTTCTTTTCTCTATCTCTGTCTCCCTTCTGGAGGAACGGACATTGATTTATACCGATGTCCCTTCGGTTCCTGCAGCATTCACCGTCCTCCAGGTCCCTTTAACTTAAAAGGACACAGAACTACGATCGCGACGCGCGTACGTCTCGTCTCCGCGGTTGCACGCGTGGAAATTAATTCCGAAACGGTGAGATCTCCTTCCTTTTGCTGCTGTCTCGATAGAATCTCGACGGTGTCTTGTCCGTGTATCGATAAGGGGATGCTACTGTAAGAGACACTTTGAAAATAGGCTACTTGTTGTTGTTGTGTACTTTGGATTTAATTGCTGGAGTTGTTTCAGTTATTCTTTATTGCTTTAAGTGGGTGTCAAACGATCGAGGGTATGATACGAGTCGCTCCCTTGTCACACTGGAAAATAGGTACTATAAAACCTTAAGTGGAAAAATGGAATTGTATACCCTTTTTTAAAATTCACTTCAAAATTTAAATAGAAATAAATAGTGCAGAATGTATAATAGCATGTATAAAACTAAGAAGGTGGAATGGCCTTGGAGTTAAGTATATTTGAACTTCGTTATTGAATGGTATTAATTGATATTATTAGAGAAATTTATTATAGATATAAAAAGTTAATATTCAATTAAGTCCTTTGATACTTCAATTTGCCAACTTAAATTTTAAAAAATTCAAGAAGTAGAATTAATCGATTTGGCATGTGAGCAGCTCGTATATTATATATCAAGTTAGGAAAAAGCTGTTAGGGATGATGGAGATTGGAATTCAGGACCTACTAATTGGAAGTTTAAGTTTCTAACTCCATTATCCATCATAGTCTCAAAATAGTCGGGTATTTTAAATATAACAATACATGCGACTGGTTTTGGGGGTGAGTTTCACGTTAAAGTAAGAAAACTTAACTTAGGGGTTAATTGCAGATGATGACTTCAACGTTTTTAATATGAAACGAAAATCAATATCGAAATATTTAGAAACTAGAGGTAAAATAAATTTGTTTGACTCAACGATGGCTTTTATTCACAGAGGGATGTAAATATAAGAAAGAATTTAAAAACAGGCTGCTTTAAATACGTCTGATCCTGTGACGTTTTGTGAGGGTGAGTTTACGGTGGAAAAAAAGAGGAACGTATCGGTGATGTAATGCTGCGAGAGCAAACAGCAGGGCTTATTGTATGTGATCGTTTTATTTTTATTTTGTAATACGAAACGAAAGGAATTTAATGCAGACAGCAAGACGATCTCGTTTAACCCTGAGATGACTTCTGCCCGGTTGGAATCTTGGGGTCACATGCGGCCCCCCTGAAGTTAAATTTTACTTGGGTTGAATTAGGAGGGTTTGTTGTAACTGCGAGAGATCGGCGGAAAGGAAAGATTATTTATAAAACTATCTTTGAAGTTTCCTGTTTCCATAGTAAATAACTGTAAAAAGGAAAAATAAATAAGTCAAAAATATCTTGAGCCTCTAACAAGACTCCTGAATTTCAAAATTAAAATAGTAATTGAAACATTTTTTAAATAAGCTTCTTATGAGCTAATCCGATTAACAGCACCTGAATTAAATCGTTCAATTTACTCAACAACTCCACAGCCGTTGAACACCATAAACTTCTTCCGTTCTCGTTTCAGAGCTCATTTTCGATTTCGATAGCGTCGTTACAAGATATTAAATTGTTTTGCCACTAATCCAGAAAGACACCGATTAGTTAACTCTTTGCACTCCTATGTCGAGCTACACTCGACACAGCTTTCCGTGACACTTAATGTTTCATATAGGTACTAATTATCGACTTTTCGAAATCAACAATAATGTTGCATTTTAACAGGAATACACCGCAGTATCTACAATTTGTTCGTAGTATTAAATAAAAACGAATAATCAACAGTAGACAATTTTCCGAGATTATATTTGCTTATCTGACAAAAAGTTATTAAATTAATTCGGAGAGCAAAGGGTTAAAGGTCTCAGATGTCATCTCAGGTTAAACATTCATCGACGTTCCAGGAAACAAAAGTCCTCGGTTCATCTACGCAAATCGGAAGGGCATCGGTTATCATAAATTCGTGTATATTATCGTCTCTCGAATCAATGCCACTTACGTGAAAAAACGTTGCTCATTTCTCCCACAAAATCACCGGCCTTAAGAGCCATACCCGTGGTTCGCCTTTTTTCCGAAAAACCAGGTAATTCCGTGTAATCTTCTTGGAGGGTTGGGCGTGGCCAGACCGCAGAGATATTCCGGTAGGGAAGAGCGCCGTGTGTCATTAACCGAATCTTCCAAACGATCCTGCTCTCTATCCTCTCTGCCTCCCTTATGGGGTCGAACGAATAAATTTCTGAATTACCGTAGGTATACCGAAAAGAAATTACCACGTCGAGGCCGAGGGTTAATGCGATAAATAGCACCGTGTCCTCGCAACGTGTGTCCGAATTAACGATATTTACGGTGAAAGCGTTAGCGATATCTCGCTTCTCCAACGTTTTCTTCGTCTTTTTATTATTCGTCTTCTGATTTTGCAACCTCCTTTTTCTTATTTTTACGAGCTGCGAGAGATAAATCGAGAATACTGTAGATTGGATGATTTTCTTTATCCCAGATGTTTACTGAACTTTAAACAGTTTTATTAACGAACACGCGAATATCTAGGAGTCGAAGAGGCTCTGCTTAAGATCGCGAATAAGAAACATATATAATGGAATCATCTCTCCAGCTATTTCTAGAGTCAACGTCACGTTACTTCCAGTTTTGTCGTGTATCTCTTATTGTCATTTCATAAGAGGCGCACACAACGGAGTGACCTATATCCACGTTATTGCAGCACGATAGTCGTAATAAGTCCGAAATCACACGTCTGCGAGAAATCTGACGGTTTCGCGAAACAACGATTACGAAATCCTCTGTAGAATGTTTCTGAAATTCCGAATGGAGATCTTGCGGGTATACTTTATACTTAAAATACATTTAACATTCACGATAAAATATCAATTTCCAATCTCGCTAGAAGTCTACCATGAAAATTCTTTACCGCATTCTCTAAAAGATACCTCTCTGTTCAACATTCTACAATCGCTTCGTTCAAATCGATATAAAAAGTCTATCCAACTATTAAAAAGCAGCGATACGCTTTATAGGCTAAAGCAATAAAATCCCTTCCACCAGTTTCCTTATCATCTCTCTCACAGCGAGGTCTCACATCGCAGTTTACAATTTCTGAAAATTTCAATCTCCAACCTTCAATTCGACATTTTAAAATCCATGCAAACTCACCGACATAAACCAGACGAAAAGTCATCCGCTCCGATCATCATACGTACCTCGTCAATAGACAGTTGGCAGACGTTCTTATCGATTCGCGGATACTTTTTATTCATTATCAGCATGCAAATTCGTCGTTGACAAAGCATTCAGTAAGAGTACCCCCGATCGGAGTATACCCCACCACAATAACTCCCGCAGAATCACCCTCCACTTCCGCTTGGCTTGGTAGCCACTCCTCTCAGCCTCCGTTGATACTTCCTCGCGCGTGTATCTCGTCAGTCGGCTCGGAGCCACGTGCGTGTGCTCGAGAAGCTCCAAGACGAGAGCCCTTCCAGAGAAGAGCTCTTTTCAACCAAGCCAATCTTCCAGGTCATCGGTGAATAGGACGATTCATTAACGGCTAGTGGAATTTGCAAACGTACTCTCGAAAGTTTCTCCAGGGATACCTCTACCATGGAGAGTAATTGTTAACATCTGGAAGCAATCGTAGGTGATATTTCTGGAAAGGAGGGAAACGCGAGTGAAAATTGTGCTGTTAAGAGACACAGTGGAGGATGATATTGAAAATGATTTTTAAGGAGAATGTATATTTAATTTAATGTTTGAAGAGTGAGAATAAGAAAGTTATCGATTAAAGTGTCTATCGGAGGTAACGTTGGATTGGTATTTTTAAAGGAGGAAATGAAAAGAGGGTGGAAGGAGTTTGGAATAAAAATATGCCTCGATTAGATGGATTAGTTGAAAGGAACCACTAAGACACCTAGTCAGGTTTCAAGTCGACCAGGAAACTCGAGGACCAAGACAGATGGTGATAGTCTGTAGAACTAAAAATATCAGTCGATTCCATGCACAGTAGATGCCGGTGTCTCGTCGTATTTTGAGTCGAGTAATTTCGCGGCCTGGAGAACGAAACGCGGAGACGCGATTCGACTTTAATCATCGCGAGAACAGACGGCGCGCAGCACTTCGAGGGAGGATTCTCGACGTTCCGCGAGAGCCACTTCCTCTTCCATCGACTCCCTTGAATAAACTCCCCGTGATTCGCGAGAGAGACGATTCTATGCCGTTCGTGAATCCAGTCTGAAGGGAGAAACACAAAAAATAAAGGATATCACGGGTAGAGAAACTCCGTTGAATTCACAAAGTCGTCTTGGGTGTCGGGAGCGTGCGACGACCTTGATAAATCGTCGCTTTTTCGAGGCGAAAGTTGGAGCTATTTATTCTTCTGGAACGTCGGAGGATGGGCAGAATCCACGGGGTAAGATTTCATTTGGTACGCGTTATTTAAAGAACCTTGCCTCCATGGGGAGAAGAGTCTCTTTTAACCGTGTATACATGCACAAGAGAGGGTATACATCAGTGAGAATAAGCAGAGAGAAAAAAGAAATAAAAAAGGATAAGAGAAGGGGAGGATTTTGAGTCTCGATTATCTCGCTAGCGTGCGAGAAGACTTCGATTCCGGTAAAACGAGAGGGCCCGTTCGCAGTGAATTGTATCCGCTTTCGCGACGTTACATAAAGAATCTCCGCGTAATGTATACTCCAGTACACCCAGCTGCTTTGCGTGGACAGTCGTAATATCCTGTTATCTTTTCCCCGGTGAACGTGCTCCTATATCCCACACGTTCACCTCTTCACCCATGAACCTCCTACCGTAAACCCACACCCTATTCCCATCTATCGACTCTTCTAATTCTCTCTTCGTACCATTCATTCGATCAATCGATCTTTCCAGATCAACATCGCGTGCAATTCATCACGCTCCGATCCTCATTGGTGAACCATCATCCCTTGTCTACGACATCGGATGGAACATGGGCCAACGTCGTCAACCAGGGAAAAGTCTTTAACCCTTACTCGAAGGAGGCGAGTTCTTCCACTCATGGTGTTTTACGGCATGGTTGTTTGAAATTCTTCGCGTGGAGTCGCGCCCGTATTTATAGACCCGCGTGGTGAGACGCGGTGTGCGTAGGGCGCACGCACTCGCGAGTTCACGCACGTAGAATCACGCGCGAGTCTTCTCATCCTCTTCGACCTCCTCCTACTTCTCCTCCTCCTCCTCCTCCTCCTCTTCATTCTTTGCCTCGTCCTCCTCGTTCTCCACCACGAGAGTCGAGGGTAGAGAGGAAAAAGAGAGAAGAACAAGTGCAACGATACGTCGACGGGGCTACACGAAGAAACGACCACGCGGCACGTCGCGATCATGAAGCGATGCATCCGCGACAGGAGCACCGGCCTGCTTCGTCGTCGAGCACGTCCTCGACGTCGTCGAACTGTCTGCGCTGGCTGCCCCCACTGGGAGGCCTCGATTCAGCGGGCATGATCGCCGGGCTGCCAGCCGTCATCCTTAGGATTCTCCTTCTCCTCCTATTGCTTGGTTATACCGTCTTCGCTGAGGACGTTCCGGTGAGTGCTTTTGCTGATATCTTCCTTGTTTTGTAATTTCTTCCGTCTTATGATTTCTTTTTTTATTTTACTCTGGTAACTTTATTTTGTGGAGTAGTCGTCGACAAGTATCCTTGGATAATCGAAGAACGAATACGTTCGATGTAGTTTAGGATGATTGAGATTATTGTTGGGGGTGAAATGTTGAAAGGTAACTTTTAACCCTTTGCGATCCTACGTCGAGCGGTACTCGATATAGATTTTTAATTGATTTTATTTTCTGACGATTTAATATCGACTTTCTAGGTTCACAATGATTTTGTAATATCACCTAAATGTCCGTCAATACCTACAGTTATTGATATAAGTTTAAAAAATGAATAATCTATGATAGAAAATATTGCAGAATTGATTTTATTTAGCTCACTATAAAATTAACGAAATAATTCAGATCGCAAAGGGTTAAAGGTGGAAATATTGATATTGTGTGTATTATATTTATGTTTTGCGATTGAGAAGTTTTGAGGAAGAGAAATCAGGGGGTGTAGAAGATTCTGAATTAGGTAATTTAAGTTTTATAGGTTGAAGTGGAATATCTACTTAGGGGTTGCTCTATGAATTTATGGAAATTGTTTGGGAGAATATTATAAAGCAGATAATTTGATTGGCTGAACTGGTTTTAACATTGTGAATTTTGTTTTAATTTTGGTTGATCGAAGGTTGAAAAAGAATTTCACGTTACAGTGATAAAATTATTCTCAAAGGAAGCATTTAATTACGGAAACGAATTCCGGTATCGAGTTTCGTTGAGGCAATTATCCAAAGAGATTTACCGGCAAAAATCATTTCCTTGTGCCGGTTGTGTGCAATTGCACTGGCGATACCGATAAATACCTCGCAATGTATCCAACAAATCTGCGAAACCAGATATCGCTGCGAACTAGGACGCGTATTAATTTGTTCAATTAAAGGTGTGCCGTTTGGCGAGGGGAGTGACGGTTCTTTTTAGAATGAAAATTAAGAGCAATCCAGAGGATCGTTAACCAAAAGAGTTTCATGCTCGAGGCTCGTAGGATTAAATGCGACAATTCTTTTCATGGCACCTATGGATTTCACGTTTATGGCGGTGATATTATTGACCTCGGGTCGGATTACCAAGCGCAAGGACTTTCTTGCTCGATCGATCTCGTCGATCGTAAAATCGTTTAGTCGGAAAAGACAGGATATTACGGCCACCTTGTACGTACCTAATGCACTGTAATTTTGCATATTTATCGCGTACAATTTTACTTAATTGCACGCCCGAATATAAACGAACAAGTCGTAAGTATTTAACGTAAATGGTATTTTTGGGGAATAGCTCGAATATTTTGCGGGCAACGTACGAATTTGGGAAGAAAGATTGCTTAAATGGGGTGGATCGTCACGAGAGAATGAATAAGTGTGTGATTAACGCTCATGTCATTATACGGATCATTGATTATCCTTGATGTTCGATGTCATTAGTGATGGGATCATCAAAGCAGCTGAAATAACTACCTTGTGATTTTTTACTGAGACCAGTGGAATTTAGAATGATCTGGTTTAACACTTTACCGATCGATAGCGTCTTAATTGATTTTTTGGGTCCAACGGTTTGGGCTTTTAATTTATTAATTGATAGTTACAGCAATTAATAAATTGTTATTTATTACTGCGGTTTCCTGGGCCAAGGACTCAATGACGAGTATTTGGAATTTTCGAAGAGATATCGGTATTAGGGAAATATTTGTCGCCGAGTGATCGATCAGGAGTGGGTAGAATGTTAAAAAAATACCGGTCGGTTAATTTCTCATGTTTTTTTTTTCATCAAGTAAAGAGGCTGAGAGGGAGTGTACAGGGAGAGGGTGGGAAACAGGGAGGAAAAGAAAAAGAGGAAAGTAATGGAGCAGTAGAGAAGTAGATAAGAGAAAGAGATATGAAACAAGGAACTATTAATAATTGCTAATTCGTAGCATTAAATACTCCCAAAAAAGTGCAGTAATAATTTCAATATCCTCGGTTGTATCGTTACCATAAGTCTATTAAATTTTCCTATAACGTAGAAAAAAACCCGTCGTTTAGAATGGGGTGGATGATGAGGGTAATTTAAAGAGGAGCAGATACACCGATAAAGGACCCAGTTTTCAACGACGTAGAAACTGGAATCTTCGGGGAACATCAGTTAAATAACGTTCTTCCGCAAAACCCTGGTCAATTTGTGCCGATTCATCGATGGAAAATTGGTCGAATGATGTTTAGGAGGTAGTTTAAGAATCACGGAAAGCCTCGGGGTAGTCGAGCCAACCGATAAAGTATCGTGTCAGCGGGAACCTAGTAATACTAACACAATTATCCTTCAAAGCGGAGAAATCCTGCTGCTTTAGTCTAAGATGCCACGGTAATTACTATAATTTCATTTCGTGGCTATCCACAAATTCCGGCGATCCTGCTCGCCAAGGTCTAGTATTTCTGTCGTGTACGAAGTGACTTTAACGTCTGAAATGGCGCACCCGGTGAAACGGTAATAATATTCTTTCAAATTATCGCTTTAATGCACAGATCTTCAGCTAAAATCCTCACTCGAACGTGGGAATCTATGAGACTATCGACTAGGATCGTGAAACGTTTCAAACACATATATGATGATCCTTGCCCCCCAAATTGTAAATTATCGACATCAGAAATTTCATTTAACCCCCTATGTGCCCTTGTGACTTTGAGTTAACACAAGACACGTCCAGGCTTCTATTGTTCAAAGTTAAATTTTTAACTTTACCAAATATTAGAACTTAACTCTCAAAAATTATGAAACTATTTACAATTCAATGTTTAATAATCAGGTTTAATCTATTATTTAAAATTCTAATTTCATCATTTTCTAATTACACTATTATGAAACTGATCTTCGCATACCATGAAAACTTCGGATTATAGAGGGTTAGCTTTAAAAATTCGAAAATATCGAAAGACACGTCTTGAAAACGTTATTATTTACGGTTAAGACAGTGGTATTATCAGGAAGTTGAGGAACGTCAAAATTCTTGATTAAAACGTTCACACTCAACGGGAACCGGTTGCTGAAATGAAATTTTCCCTCACAGACGTAATAGTCTGGTTTATGTTTAGACAATAGTGCCATGGTCTTCTCGCGAATAATACGGTGCTCGTAAATTCGCGAATCGCTTAGCGATATTATCGCGCAATAAGGTAGAACCGTTTCTGCGGTATAATCGGCAAGGAGGAAATGGACGGTGAGTTCTCTCAGCAGGAAGAAGAAGACGAAGAAGAAGAAGCCACGAGGACGGAAAAGGGCGGGAGAGAGTAGCCTACCAGGAGGCAGATAGAGGATAAGCATTTATCTGAAACCTCTTCTTATCTGACAGCGCTGACTAACAAGCCAATTTACCGTCAGATACACGAACCAACCTCGGACACCCCGTGGATCGACGGTTCTCTTTTTTGCTCCAAAGATTACGCGAACTGTCTTCCTAAATTTCGACTTACGCCGACTGATCGCTTCAGTAGGGGTTGCTTTCTCTCCCCAAGGATTCTCCTCGATTATTATGAATTTTCTGGAAATATTTCTTAATGTATTAATACATCCATCTTACAATCATTATTACGACATAGTATAATTATAACTCCACTCAGAGAACTGAAAGAGAATCTCATTGTTAGATAAGAGGAGGAACATTCAAGCTTATCCGCTTTTACGGAAAACCTGTCAAAGATAGGAACTGTACCTTGGTTAACAGGATCCTATCGAAAGCAATACCCTGTTTCCGTCTTCTCAACTGTGATAAAAAACGACACAGACTCCCCAACCTTTTTCAAGACGGTAATTCTCTAATTAACCCTTTGGCCTACGATTTCTTTTCTCAGAATTAATTTCTGAAATGAAAAGTTCTCTCTGATTTCTGATATTTCGTATAACTGAACGTAATATTAATAGTATAGAAATAATGAGACCATTTCCCGACCGGCTGATATTTTCAATTCAACACTAGAACGGCCAGCGTTAAATCTATTACATTTAAATATATTAAATAAGTACTTACAAAAAAGAGGTAACAACAGGTGGAAAATATGATCGGTTTGGTGTGTTTTATAAGATCAACTTAGAATTTCCAGTTTAGAACTCTCTTATAAACTTAGGGAACTTTTGGAAAAAATTCTGAACCAGTCATTTGATTTGCTTGGTAGTTCTAATGTTAATAGATTTTGAAATACATCAAAATTTCTTATTTCATTTCCGCGCCACGAGTGTCACACGTTGTTGTAGGCTAAGGGATTAATAGTCGCGAATATAGTCACGGATGAAGAAAGACAATACGTCAATCAACCGTCTTCATCGGTGACTCCTCTATCCGCGTAAGAATGCCTCGAAGAGAGCTCTTGACCTCAGTCATGCACATCCTTTAGGCACCCCGTGGTGAAACTTCCTGTCACAAGATCTTCAGAGAGTCTGCACGGTCTTTCTGTTATTCTATTAGCGTGTCAGACTCGCCGGAATAATTTACCGCTATTCACCGAACCTCCGGCGGTAAAGACACTGAAACAATGCGAATGCAACGCGAAAGAAACTCTTCGAGATGTTCGTTCGATCGATTGACCGAGAGCTTTAACCCTTTGGGTACCTTGGACCCTTGTACACGTTTGGCAGATGTCTTCGTTGTGGACTGTGAACTCTTATGCGTGCTTGGCAGATGTCTTCGCGGTCGACCGTGGATTCTTACGTTTGCGATGCGCGTTTGTCAGCCTTTGAAGAACGCGCTGATGCGTTCCGAGAGTTCATTTGAGAGTCGAGAAGTGGGGAAGAAATTGTGTTGCTTTGGTAATTGAACTTTCTAAAATAGAATCTAAGATGATGGATACTGCTTGATATATGAGCCTTTAATTACGAAAGGAGTTTGTAACTTCGAAGAATTAAATTATAACTTTAAAAATAATAATTTTAAAAAGTAGAAGCATCGATCCCTAGTGTTACTTTAACCCCTTGGCGTTCAATAACAAGTGACACTCTTTACTTGATAAATGGAATAGGTAATTTTGAAGTTTGTCAAAAATTATTACATTAATAATATCGGTTGATCACGATACGATAAAATTATTTCTACATCGGTCTATGTTACTTAATATTATGTTAAATTATATCTTATATCAAAAATCTGTAAGAACTTCTCTAAAAAAATAATGAATTCACCAAAGCGAATCGTTCATCCCCAGAGATCCACATTAAAATCACCCCATCGAAGCTCAAAATCAGCGGTGTCCTTTTCAACGTTTGACAGTTTCGATTTAGTTAGCTTTATTAGGAAACGGAAGATCGCTGATCTTACGTGTCGTCGGTGAAATTTTTGCGGAAAGCTCTCCGTAAGGTTGAAGGATCCCCCTGGAAACCCCGTAGAGTATCCTCCTCCCACGGGAGCCGCGGGAATCGCTCGCCACTCTCCACGGAGGTATCTCGATTAGCTTCTTTTACTGCGTATCGTGACGACTATCGCGTGGAATTTCAGCCCGTTGTCGGGCAGGAAGTATGTTAGTCTCGCGATGGAGAAAAAGTTGTCGCACGAGGAGGAAAGAAAGAAAGAAGGGTCACCGAGGGAGACTCGGCCGAAGCTCGAGGACCAACAGAGAGACTCGGGAGGAACGCTCGTATATACTGTTCTTTCGAGCAACGTATCCTTCTGCAACCTTCGAGATCCCATTCGTCTTTCTCCCCGTGATTCCTTAAGCCTATTTTCTTACCCCTTGCGCTGAGATTGAACTTCGTTGTCGTCCCTTTTCGAATTCTGTGCCAACATTTGCTATTCCATTGTGACGACAACTTTTCGAGAGGGAGAAGAAGATTACACGAAGGTTGTGCGATTAAAATGATGTAGTTATTGAAAATCTGGATAGTTTTTTTTTTGACAGGGGGGTGTAATAAGAATTTTGAGATAATCCAGAATATTGGATGAAACGAGAGGGGTGTTTATTTAGTGAAAAGCTTAGGATGAAGAGACGGTGTGTAGATGGGGGATTTTTCTAGCAATGGAGAATGATTGAATGTCTTTTTTTTTAATTGAACCATAGAAGAGGAATATTGCATAACTTAGTAGTAGGGGGATTTCATTTTTTATCGATACTTTTTGGGAGAAATTATAGGAGGGAATGAGAGACTTCGGGTTTTTATGTATCGTCGGTTGAATAAAAAAATTCTGATCGACGATAGTAGTATCGAATTTGATAAAAATTGTGCAAAGTCGAAGAACGCACATTGATCCGCGTGTGGTGCACGTGACATTGTTTCTTTACTTTGGATTTAGCAATCGTTCCACGAGGAGTGGGTACCTATCGGAACGAGTTATTCCGGTATAACTTGCCTACGTACAAAGAACTGCCTTTATTATTATTGTGTATTAAATACCCGTCGTCTTCTACTCGAGCGACTCAACAATCTCTACGAACCGATCTTTAGATTCTCTTTTTTCATTCTCAATACAAATGTTCTCACGTTTTTCTACCATTTGCAAGTTACAAACTACTAATTCTGAATTATACCTCACGTATATCGTTCACTTGAGATATCAAATAGATAATTCAACATAATCGGAGCTTACCCTAGAAATTACTAGTTCACACAGATAATAACTATCGACTTAGAAAGTTCTAAAATGAAATTTTCCACTCGCCAGAGCAGTTATACTATCCTAACAAATTTTCTTCGCTGCCAGTAACAATAAACATTTCCATCCCTCACGTTCAAAATCCTTACTCGAAATCTTTAACACTAAATTTACGGATGTTGATGTACCCATTTTGTGAGCCAATTTGACTCATACAAAACAATTGAAATTGTTTGCAAAGAAAATAGTTACAAATCAATTTAAATGAAAGACTTATTACTAAAATAATTAACCAAACAATCTATTATATATATAGTAATCAAATGTTTAATGATCCAAATTGTAAAATACGCCGATCCGTAAATCTAGTATTAATTAACGATGATTAAGAACCAAAGTTAAATTCTAAAAGACATAGTTCTAATTGACCATAACTATCAAACTCCAAATACGAAGCAGTAACACCAACCGTCAATTAAAACTTTCCATACAATCATTCCTCTTTCTTGAATCAATCCTCAACAATTTCCCTTGTGCGACAAAGGGCCTTCGATCGCACGACATACCCAACGCGCCACGATGTTTCACTCGTACACGTGACAGGAAATCACGACACGATTAGTCACGTGTATCGACAAAGCACAGAAATTTCCGCTTCATCTGTGAATATGATTTTGCACGTGTCAATGTTCAATCCAACTTTTCCATCAGTTCGATTCTAAATACGAATAATACTCTTTTTCGAAATGCGTCTAAAGAACAAAACAGAGCACAGAGAGGCATCGAGCGAGCGAGCAGTCCGAAAAAGAAGCAAAACATAATTTACAGGCAGACAACGAGCAGACAGCTGCCGAAGGAACGACAAACGCGTGGCTTAAATCTACCGTAATGGCATCTCGAAGCTCGACTTTAAGTAAACTCTCCTGTACTTCTGCTCGTAGCCTTCGTAAACGCTCCTCGTCTCTCTGAGAGAAGAACCAGAAGTGGAAACTGCGGTTCTTTTTTCCCGTTGGATGTAGCTCGAATGCGTTACATAAATGTTACAAAAAAAAAGAATTCTTTCTCTTCTTGTTCTGAGAGCTTCTTCCGCAATCTCACGCTCTGCGTGTTTTTGCGATTGTAAAAGCTGAAGATAAGAGATATTCTGAGGTAGGTAAGGTATTACCGTCGAAACGGCTTTGGTATTCAATGGTTTCAATATTGCACTGCGTTGGGAAAGGCCGAGATAAAGTACAAGTCGTTTGTACACTTTTTTACCGTGATATGAATCGTTTGTGGGTTGCGTAAATATACAACATTTGCGATAAAAATTGTAGATTTTATGTAGGCGAAGAGCGTACCGAGGTTGACTCGAAAAAGTTGGGAAATATCAACCCTCTTTCTGCGATGAGTGGTTGTAGCCTCCGAGTGTTATCCGGATGCTAAGATTAACTAGTCACTCCCTGACATTTCTTCGATTCCATATACATCAGTGGATGAAACAATCGAATTCTTCTTACATCCAGTTTGTAGTTTCAAAAATCGTCTTTTAACTCATCATACTTGTCCAACATTCTCTCGACAAAAATATAAAATACTCTTCCCATCTCATCTTATCGGCTGCAACCGCAAGTTCCTCGTGATCCTTCCATTTAAACAATTTGGAAAATTGTTATAAAAAATTCTGAACCGATCATCTTTACCGTCTTGGAAGATGAGAAAGCTCTTCAACCCTTCTCTGACAAGAGATGTCAGGGAATGGGTTAAAATCATCACCAGCTGGTAAAAATTCGCCGGGGAAAGTCGAGCTTTCGGTATCTTGAGATGCGACCCGCCCTGGAAGGAGTTAAACGACGCCATGGAAGTACAATGAAGAGCAACACGATTCTGACGGCATAAAGCGGCCGTTTGGAGACGCCGATCCGGAAATAACCCTCGCCATAAACGTGCTAGCCGGACGCGTATACGTGGAAGAACGACTGGAAGTATGGTGGTGAGGGAGAGAGATGCTTGGCAGCCGTAAAAAAAGCACGGCAGGTGACTGCTCGAAGCCACGTAACGTTTAATTTTACGGTCTACCTTATGGGTCGAATTAATCTCGCGAATTAACGGCCCTTAACCCTTCTCTGGTTTAAGGGCTCTTATAAATACTCTGTCACTTGGGCCGTACTTGTACTTTGTTACTTACGAGCGTTGTTATTAATACTATAAATGCTTTGCTGCTTTTTTTTTATAATTTTCTTATTGCTGAGAAGAAGTCAAAGTGAGGTGGTTGATTCTGTTTTATGTAAATTATTAATGGAGGTGATTTTAAATTGAGATGTATGTTCGATGAGTGGATAATTTCAACCCCTTATCGTTTTGGGGGCGTGTAGGTAAATAACTTACTATGGGGATATTCTTTGTACAGTTGTACAAATATTGTTATCTTCTGCACTACTTTTTAGAGTAAATTATTATTCATTGTGTATTGGTTTATATGAATTATTTTAAGTTCGATTTCATTTTTTTTTGACAAGTTGCTCCCATGATTGTTTTCTCGAAGAAGTTTGAATTTGAAATGTTTTTGTTACTGCAATTTGACGAAAGTGAAATGTTAGAATGATTTGACGCGGGTTAAATTATTATTAGAATGGTGCTATTTTATGTTGCCGGCAACCGCGCTTCAAAGTCTATGGGGGTTGATGCAGAAACGGAAACGGGAGACTTGAGATGCTTGAAATTGGACGACAGCGTTCTGTTTCGCTTCTGAGACGGACTGTAGGGAAATCGACCAGGCTGTGATGAAAAAAGAAGGATGAAAAGCGTGCTGTCTTCAGCGAATTAATTATCATCTCATTTGGTGTCGCTCGTAATTCATGGATTCCTTCGATTGACCGTGACGTTCGTCGCGCATCGTGAATTAACTTTTTAACCGTGCAAGATTCGTGACATGTTTCTTTCGGTTAACGATGAGAATGTAATTATAAAGTATTCCAACCTCAGGTAATTTTGATAATAATTTTGGATCACCCTGCTTCGAGGGAAAATTAAATATTCATCTGAATTAAAGACAGTATTAAAAATAAATTGAATAGTAAAAAATCATAATTTTTACTACGATTAAATATGGTTCATAGACTCTAATAAAAAGTTCAAAAACCACAGTAGCTATAAATTTTCAAATATTAGCAAACCAATTAATAATTAACCTTAGCATTCATTCAAAATCTTACAATACCCAAAAAAGGGAATATAACTCAAGTCAAAATGTCCATAATTTATAAATATCGTAAAAAATTAACAGAAACGTCGACTCCATTAAAAATCGCCCACTTAATCAACTCAATCAAGAAAACTCTCCCACACCTCGCTGCAAGCCGTTTGTCCCAACGATTCCTCGATCGTTTACAACCTCATCAAAATTCGCCAACGTGTCGTTTCTCCACTCGATTTTTCCTCCTCGCCTGAATTCATCCAAGTGACAGAGACACGATAATACATAAAACGATACGTGAACTCGTCTCATTAGAAACGATCCCAGCAAAGTGGGCGGACAGGCGCGTTGTGTTCTCCTCGTGCAGGATGAGAGCCGGTAAATCACACGATGATCTCATCACGGTATTAAGATATTAGTCCAGCGAGAAAAAGAGATCGAAAAGGATGAAGAGATACGTTTAGAAGTTACAGAAGATGCAATAAACAAGGGGGATAAAGTGCTACCGTACTTGCCAATAAATTTCGTTAGCCTCTTACGCACCGTTTCGCGGCACGCAGCCGAGAAATTGTCGTTGACGTGACATACTGTAAGTGATATATCATCCACGGGACGAGCAATCCGAGAAAATAAAAGGATTCGATGGCGTAGGGCGCATAATTGTTTGCGGTCCGCGAGCAAATGGCCAACGGGAAGAAGGGTAGAAGATGAGAAGTCATCTAAGCGCACGCTCTAGTCTCTCGTTTTTCGTCGCTGGCAAACTAGACGGTGATCTCTCAAGGCAAGTCGTTTTCTCTCTCTCCACTACCGGCATTTACGAAGATAATTAAACGCGAGCGGTATTTATGAACGCTCGTAAACCTTGAGGTAAGCGCGCTGCAACGCGGCTAGAAATAATCACGATGTTAGCGAAGTCTTGGCGATAGAAAAAGACGAAGATCCTTTGAGAGATCATCCCTCGAACGTTATTTGCTTTCTTCCGTGGAAAAGTTTGTTGTTATGTTTGCACACTGCTCTAGGTGGAACTTTGACTATGTCGTTGATTTAACTACCATGTTGCGAAGGATATCTGTTATTGTTTGTTACTACTTTGTGGATTGTTTGTTGAACAATTTTATTAACTCCTTACCCTGCAATTGGAATCGTCACTGCTTCCGCTATAAATTCGAATTTAGTTGCTTAAATAAAAATTGAAATTCTTCTTATTTGAAAAGAATTTTTTCTTATTATTAATGTTCATGGAAGTTTTCTTTATTATTGATGTTCTAGAAATAATACCATCTTGTAGTGTGTCATTCATATTTTCCATTTAATAAGTTTTAGAAAACTTGAAAATTTTCTATCCCAATTATCTCATTAAGACTCACTCGTTATTTAGGGCAAGGGGTTAAGAACTTAAACATCTTGGTGATTTTTGGAGGGAGATTATCATATTATATCACTTGCCAGAAAATACTTGTTGGTGATAGGCGAGAGGGTTGAATTGTGATCCACTATTTGATAGTTCGAAACTTTATCATCCCCGTCAGCCTTAGGACTTTTGTTCAAAGTGATATGCATATTTTACAGGGTGTAAAATTAATTTAAAATTGTAGGTTATAGACGAAGTGAATATGAAAGTTGATGTTAAATAGTATAAGAAAGAAGTGAAGTTCATCATTAGCAGAAATTGTAGGTGGAAATGTCGTTACCAATCTTAGTTCGCGAGGGCAAGTTCTTTCGCGAATCGGTCCAACGCCTTCGTGGAAGGTACTCGCAATGAGCATCGCATGACCAGAGTCATTCTGCTGAATCTTCGCGAATAAGATAAGCGTAAAACGACACATGCAATGTCGCAGGAATGTCGCAATGACCTTCCGGTGCACTGGCGAGCGTGTCGTTGCAATTAACGGCACTTAGAATTTCGAAATGGCGGCGGGCAAGAAACCAACGAGTTTGATCGAAATTAAATCTTTCGTTGAGATCGCGTGAGCCAAGCATATTATGGGGTAACTCGATAAATGCAATATTTAAATCTGAGATATAGTCATTATTTCAACGTGTTATGATGTAATTAAGCGTATATGATTTTCTATTCCTCCTGTGCAATTTTTGTCTTTGATGGTTTGCCATTTGGAACATCTATAATTTTAATTTCCAATAGATTGATTTTCTAAAGTGAGAATTTCTGCATGTATTCTATTTCTTATCAGCTGATTTAATTTGCAATTGACATATTTTTGATAATTTTATCGATCAAATATTCACTAGATTTCGAAGACTTTGTTCGGCGCATACTCAAATCACGCTCACGTATTCTTAGAAGTTGACCCTTCGAGTTCAAACATTCCCGAGGTCGGCCAGAAGCTGTGATTTATTTTTGTTCTATGCACGTGTCAGATATAGAATTTTCCGACACTAAGGCAATACACAAGGAACCGTAGAATCGTTCCAACAATTTTAACTTTCACAAATTACGAAATCCCTTTCCAATTCGATCCACAGCACTATTCAATCTTCCCGGAAACCATGCTTCAAGTGCAAGGGTCAAAGCTCTTGAAGAATCCCAATCCCCAGACTTATATTCCACACAGTGCAATACAGCATCCTTTCATCAAACTATTATACAATCTTAATCCTCTTCCACATCGTATCCTCAACAGCCATACGTCACCCATAATTAATTATCATCAAATTACCCTCCCCCCAAAGAAATCCCCTTCAACTCTCTCCATGCCGTCGATAACAATTGCAAACATTCATCATTCTGAGCCCGCAACAAAGTGCAATGAATGTGCAATAAACCTTAAATTATATTCTTCCCGGAGTTCATACGGTAGAAAATAAGTAGTAAAAATAAATCCTGAAGCTCCGTCGAATGTCGTAGAATTCTCGCGACTCGAATATACGTACGTCTTGCAATTTATGCGTTGATGCTGAGCCACTCGAGACGTCATCCTGACCATAGTAGGTGGACGAGGACCTTGGCCTTCGAATCGCGCGTTCGAGGACATAAATCAGGCCGCGATCTCGCCATAGCGAGCGTTCCATCGGTCGCACCGATCGCGAGGGAGCAACGCCGAGGGCCAAAAGGGGAGATTGCCCCCCTCGTATTAAATCCACGGCAGCCCTCCGTTCGAGAAATCCTCGACCATTTTCGGTAGTTGGACACTCCGACAGTCCTACCATCTACGGTATAGACGGGCGTCAGTTCGCCAAACGAATGTCATTGCTGCCGAACCTTATCCATCTTCTTCGACATCGCTGTTGGACAGCCGTGGAGGAGATCGTGCGAGAGGATGAAGACAATGGGTATGCGAATGCAATTGAGAAGAGAAAATGAACATTTTAGGTGTGAAATGAAAATTAATTTGAAATTAGGGAATAAAAGATTAGATGATAGATTATAATTTTACAGCTACTGACTGTAAAAAAGATAAAACCGAAGGTTATTGCTGCCGCATTTTATCCATCTTCCTCGACATCGCTGTTGGACAACCGTGGAGAAGATCGTGCGAGAGGATGAAGACAATGGGTATGCGAATGCAATTGACAAGGGAAAATGAAAATTCTAGGTGTGAAATGAAAATTAATTTGAAATTGCAGAATAAATGATTAAATGACAGATTGTAATTTTACAACTGCTGACTATAAAAATGTTAAAATCGAAGGTCATTGCTGCCGAACTTTATCCATATTCTGCACCATCGTTGTTGGATAGTCGCGGAGGAGATCTTGCGAGCGGATGGAGACAATGAGTATGCGAATGCAATTGAGAAGAGAAAATGAAAATTCTAGGTGTGAAATGAGAATTGAGTTGGAATTAAGGAATAAAGAATTAGATCACAGATTGTAATTTTACAGTTAATGACTTTAAAGTGTTAGAACCAAATGGAGATAGCAAAAATTCTTTGCCGAAAGATATCAATTTTTGAGGCTGCAGAACTGTCTTCTCATTGGACATTCTCAGCATCGGAGTCGTAAAAAAAATGATTTCAAACGTACATGCTAATACTTCACTCCACAGTAGGCTAGGATAACACGAAGTCTCTCATCAATCAAAAGACTAAATTTCAATCCAAGCGAAAGAGTAACAGTTACCTTGCGTTGTTTCTTCTAACAACAAACCGAAGGAGTCTGTTGAAACATCAGTTAGTTTCGATCGTCTATCGCCACTGCAATGCGTTCATTCTCAGGTTAACAGAGTATGTTAAACAGGGCGTAGATTTAACGGATTGTACCTCTTACAATCGGGTGCCGTTTGCTAATGCTGCTCTTTGAATGCAAAACAGTATTGATCCTGCATACGTAACAATAGGGAATCGTTTGTGCACTAGGTGCATTAGAAATTCTCAACGATAGAGGCCTCCGCCCAAGAGCTTCTCGATATCAAGAGTCACGACGATTGCTCGATCAAAATTGTACTTTCCTCTTGTCTCCATGTCTCTTTTCGCCATTGTCGTTCTCCTGGACATTGCGGCAGCTTCTTCTCCTCGCATTCACCCCGCGGAATTGCTTTCCCTTTACGCGGCAGGCGGTTTTTGCGATAGCGTCGGGGAGACGTAAGGTACCGCAGGCTTTAGCCTAGTTTGGCCATGCTCACCTTCGCGCATACAAATTCCTCTTGTTCTCCAACTGTCCCTTTTGCGAGCCTCTATCTTATTCTTCTCTTTTCACCGTGCACAGACCTTTTTCTCCGTGAGGTTTTCGTGGAAGAAAGAACCGCGATGTGTTTCTCTATATTCTTGATTTTAATTCGGTCCATTAAAATTTCACGACTGACAATAAGATGATACTTTGCTTCGAAAGAATTGCGAGGTACAGTTCGACAATGAAAGATGGCTAAAAAACGGCATAACCTTTCGTTTTTGTTACAAATACGATCTATGCGCCCTCATATGGAATTAACCCTTGGCGGACGGAGACATTTTTGAGTATTGAGAGATAATCATTTATTTGGCGATTCAAACTCGCCGTTCAAGTAAAAAGTTAGAATATTGATGTATAGAAATTATAAATTACTATTTGTGAAATCATATTCCAACGGCTATATTTCAATTTTTAAACTTTAATCGCATATACATGCGACAATAGATTCTAATTCAATTTTTTCTCAGGTCACATATATGCGTCGCTAGTCCGCAAAGGGTTAATGTGTAGGGTGCGCAATTGTAATTTGTAGGATTTCCGATTGCTTCCTGTACAGGTGTGTAATAAAAATTGTCTTGCTTTGTTTCACGTGGTGTGTATTTTTCGGGTTTAAAACCTCATAGTTTTCAAACGCCTATTTCTGCCTTATCGTTTTCGGTATCCTCAAACTCAGCTTTTTAAAAACTCTCCCCGTAGTCGTAGCATTATTGTATGTGTACTTGTAATTACTCAATAAATGTGACATGGTTATTCCCTCCGCGAATCAGACACGCATCTTTTGCGTAGCCATCTCTAAGTTGTCGGATTATACTTTTATCCCTGATGATTTGGAAGAATCAGAGATGTCTTATATTCTTCTTTTCTTGACAGAGTTGTTTAACAATTTGTGATAATTTGCTTGATGATTTCACATCCATAAATATGTAAATATGGGGAAAACTGCCGGCAGAAAAAGCGAAGAAATTAAAAGAAGAGTTCTTGAAATACGATTTATTCGCAAGGTGGAAATTTGTTATGAGGGAAAAAAAAGTATCCACTGGAAACCTGTTCTCGTAACGTTGACGAGCCGCAATTGTCAACGAAACACGAGGGGCATCGTTAACCCTGAACTTTCCGACCGGCTACTCGAATTCAAGGCGCGCATTCTCTTAAAAGTTGCTTCGACCACCGGCCAGAACAACGTCGTAATTCCAAGGAAACGGAGTATCGCGGTTACGGTTGATCATTCAAATTAATTTGACATCTCTCTCAACGTTTATGGCCCCATTCTGCGTCAAACTCGAGACCATATTTTCTCACAATGAATTCTACGTCGAACTTGCTTCGAGCCGACGCGTTACAGCAAGTTTTACGCGGCCAATAAAGATATTTCATGACGCCACCCAGTTACCGCCTCGTTAACAACAGTCATGTTTGTCCAATCTTTCGAAATCTTCTCATAATTGTTGACAGAAGCTACGAAAAACTTGAATTTCTATGATGACTCTTGCACATTTATGCTTGTCAGCTGTAAAAGTATATTTAGGGGCGTTAAATTTGTTATATTTAAATATATTGAGCACAGCTTCGTTATAAATTTCAGAAATGTTTATAAAAATTTCCGAAGTCGTGAGTTTTATGGTTTCTGAAGATCTAAGTATCTTCAGTGATCATTTCGAGAGGGTGGGAAGGGTCGTAAATTCAGTAATTTGTGTTTTATAAAGTAGACTTACAATTAGAGTATATACTCTATAGCTCTCCTACAAGCTTGAAAAATTTTTATATAAAATTAGGAACCAGTTATTTTGACTTCTTTACTATTTCTTGTTCTAAGCTACCAAAGCTATGGTGTGTTGAGTGATGATTTGAAAATAATCTCCCAAAGGTAACGAGGATATGAACTCTAGCCCGTTAATTATCGGTTCGTGCCTTTAATTCCATGTCTACCATAGATTCCAACCCCCCTATTATTCCAAACCCATTTGGGAAGCCAGAATCTGAACATTCTTCCTTCGAATCGTCAAACACGATCGATCTTCAAGTATGAATTACAGTTTGTGCAATGGTTGCAAAATTTCTTCGCTCGGAAGAACGTAATTCTATATGTAACCATGCATTTCGAATGGAAATCAAATCCCGGGAAAAGTGTACCTACGAACGTAAGACACACGATACATCGTTGCTCCCCGTGCTTGTACTTACAAGTATATATCCTCGTGGTATTAGATTTCCCGTTGTCCAACTCGAGCGACCTCGATGAGGTAACCAGCCACGAGTTTGGATTTGTCGGCATTGTCTAACATAATAAGACACGTGGGTAGTTGAAAAGAGGGTGTGCAATCTCGCGCCAGTTTCATTTTCTTTCGATCAAACTTGCAAATTCTCCTCTGAACTCATTTTCCTACTCTTCACCTTCAATTGCTAGAAAATCTTATCCAGGACCTACAATTTTAGGTGGGTTCCAAATCACCGACCTTATGACATATCAACCCCTTGCAGTGCAATAACGAGTGTAATTCGTGAAACGATAACTAGAATAGAAAATTTTATGATTTTTAAAAAACTATCAACACTTTGAATTTCACGCGTATATCGCTAATTTCATCACTTCTACCAAACTGGAATTTTTCCCATTAAAATCATACCTTTATAGGGTAGAAACCTTACAAGTGAGAATAGTTCTATACTCGGCGATACTTTATTTTCTAACAGTAATATTTAAACATTGAACATATCAGTGAATCCATAAATGTCAAAGTTCGAAAGCACGACAAGGGGTTAAATAATTAGTTAGAAAAAAATCTCCCACAGGAAAAGGGGATTTGAAGTGGGAGCTCTAGAAAGAAGGCGGGGAATTTCGCGAAAGAAGAATGAGAAGAGAGAATGGAAACGGAGAGAACGAAGATGACGGTAATTTCACGTGCCTACTTGCGCCGACACGGTGACATTGTGTAACGCACGATTAGCGACGCCGGTGGTTACGTCGCGATGCCATTACGAGCTGGCAAATTGAGTTTAGTCCCGGCACGATGGGCGTTCCAGCCTTGGAACACGCTTGCTGATGTTCAAGCTGATCGTTCGCTTCGAACGACCTGCTCTATTAACTCTCTTCGCTCAGGAACGGGTAATCGTCCGAGGTTTTTTCGACTGTGTCGCTTTACGAGAAGGATCAGGTTGTGGGAGGTCTAATTATGGCGGAGGATTTTTGATTTTGATCCTTTGAATATTTTTATCGTAGGGGTTGATTCTAGATTTTTGAGTCTATGGCTTGAGCGACTTGTGGAGGATGTAGTCTTAGGGAACGTGAAGTTTCTCTGATTGTGGCATTTCTTTTTAGAGAGAAGTGCAGGGTTTGGTGGAGATGTGAATCTATTTAGGTTGTCTACTTGGGAGTTTCTAGTTTTTCGTTTGCTTTGCTACTACATTTTCATATTGTGTTGCTTTGTGAGAAGGGTCAGATTGTGGAGGTCTAACTATGGCGGAGGATTTTTGATTTTGATGGTCTGAATATTTTTATCGTAGGGGTTGATTCTAGATTTTGGAGTCTATGGCTTGAGTGACTTGTGAAGGATGTAGTCTTAGGGAACGTGAAATTTCTCAGACTGTGGCACTTCTTTTTAGAGAGAAGTGTAGGGTTTGGTGGGGATTTGAATCTATTTAAATTGTCTACTTGGGAGTTTCTAGTTTTTTGCTTGCTTTGTTACTACATTTTCATACTATGTCGCTTTGTGAGAAGGATCGGATTGTGGAGGTCTAATTATGACAGAGAATTTTGGATTTTGATGATCTGAATATTTGTATCGTAGGGGTTGATTCTATATTTTTGTGGTTGGAGTAACTTGCGGAAGATGTAGTCTTAGGGAACGTGAAATCGCTCAGACTATGGTATGTATTTTTAGAGAGCAGTGCAGGGTTTGGTAGAGATTTGAATCTACTCAGGTTGTCTACTTGGAAGTTTTTAGTTTCTCTGTTGCGTTGCTACCACATTTTCATATTGTGTAGTTGTGTTTCCTTATTTTAAGCTTCTACTCACAATTACTGTGTGTCTCCAGATTCAGATCTGCTTTGACTTATCAGCTCTGCAATGTAGATATCAAACAAAAGTTCGAGAGACTTACAAGTTGTTACGGTTTTCTACGTTGACTTCGTACGTCGAAATGTGTACTAAACTTTCTTATAATGTTGTTTTAGCACTCGCAGATGAATTCTATCACTTGTTCAGTGGGGCAGTTTTTCTTGAATTACGCTTTAAACGCGGATCTTTGAATTGAAGAGTACAGTGCTAAAAGGGATATGCTAGGTCTATTAAACGTCCGCAGCTGTTAATCTCAGAACGTTTTTGCAATGAACAGCCCACGCGAGGAAAATACACTTTGGTCGTCGTGGTTCTTTGCGTGTCACGCGAGGTGTACGGTACAACGTTCATTAAGAATATTCTTCCTTTTTGCTCGTTACATTGCGGCTGTATTTTCGAAAGATCGCATTGAAAGAGATGTCTAAATTATTTTACAGCCACTTTAACTCGTCGCGTGTCAGATTTACGATATTAATATCCAGTTTTTGTTAATTTCAGGCTGAAAATAAGACCCTCGTCAATGGCAGCAATTGCACGACCTTGCGTTCGATCGATCAGGATTCTACCTTTCCAAAGAATCGTGAGTTTCCCCTGTTTCTCATTTTCTGTTTTACGTGATCTTTGGTTTCTCTATAATCTCATGTCTCAAGATTAAACTATTTCGCTCCTTTTCGTCTAAGACATACTGTTTTAATTAGTTTCTGACTCATTGGAGCTAGAACTTTCTGTTAATCTTTCTGCAACACGGTGAATTTTCTAGAAAATTTTCCAAAATTAGTAACATTTGAATTGGTTCTATTCAATAGTTACACTTTCTACTCTGCAGGATCCACGAAATTATCGCAGTACACAAACTGGAGCGAATGGTCGGTCTGCGATCGTCACTGCACACAAAATCGTGTGCGAAGGTGTAGACTGACAAATAAATGTGGAAACACCGTACTTAGGGTAAATATCTTTCACATTTATCTTCACTCATCATTATCAACATTCTTACTGACTTTTCTGCAGGAGGAACGTAGTTGTCAGCACATTAGAAAAGGCAGGTGGAGGAGATGCAAGCAACGACAGCGTCGTGGACATCGACGAAAGGGGGAGAGATTTCACGTGGTGCAGGTAGAAAGTGAACAATAATTTTCATATGCAAAGAAAGTCTCATAAATTAATTTCAACGATACAAATATTCAGCAGTTGCCGAAGGAAGCTGAGCCTAGACAGGGTAAACGAAGGGGTAAAGATTCGAAGGATCAACCCGTAGGACATTATGGAAAGTGGAGTAAATGGTCACCCTGCACGAGATTGTGCACCACACAACGTCACAGGTAAAGTTTCTAACTAGAAATCATTTTCTATCATCGTACATCAACGGAGATTTACAATTATTTCTTAAATCATTGAAGGTGGTGCAGAAAACCCGGGATTTGCGGACGTGACGTGATAAGAGAGAGCGCCTATTGCTACGTCGAGGGTAGTTTTTGCCAAAGATGGATCCATCGGAAAATTCGCGGAAGTCAAGAAGACGATAGCGATGGTAAAATATACGCTAATTAAATTCTATTCCGATCCAAAAAATCTGTTCTACAAATACTCTACTTGCAGACTTTGTATTGGACGAATTCGAATTGAATCCAAACACCGTCGACAGCTTCATTCCCGAGAAAAGTTCGAACATTTGGAAATGTGGATTACCGAGCAGCCATAAAGGTTCTCGACTGTCTTATTTCACGAGAATCATCGGCGGACGTCCAGCAACTCCCGGAAGCTGGCCCTGGCAAGTTGCCGTGTTAAATAGATTTCACGTAAGTTACGTGTAACTTGCAGATTAAATTTTCTAAAAGCATTATAATTAAATGTACTTGTTGAACAGGAGGCTTTTTGCGGAGGGACACTAATTTCTCCGAGATGGGTGCTCACTGCGGCGCATTGCATTAGAAAACGTCTGTACGTGCGAATTGGAGAGTACGATTTGACGGTGAAAGAGGGCACCGAGTTGGAGTTCAGGGTATGGCATAGAGAGATCAATTATTCATTCAAAATTAAATAAAGGCGATGACTACATGTTCATACTCACTATATTGACTAACTTGGTGATGATTGAATTGTTCACATGTCAGACTTTATAACAACGCAATGACGTAGTCACAGTACACGCAATACTTCCTGGTATCGCAATGATCCTCATCGTAATATCTGCTATTTTTGTAGGCATAGAAAAAATATTCCGGATTATTTCAATATTTCTGATCACCTTACAATTTTTTAATCGTACCCATTGTTATTTAGTTTCACAAAAATTGAATTCTAAGTATCTCGTAAGAAATCAAAGTTATTAGTTTTTAAACTTACAAATTTTATTATTGTATTTAAATATAGGTGGATTCGGTGATTGTGAATCCTGAATACGATGCAGACACCGTGGATAACGATGTAGCTTTACTACGTCTACCGGTTACTCTAACCGCGGCCCCTTCAAGAGGAATCGCTTGTCTTCCAGCGCCTAATCAACCTCTACCCAGCAATCAGCTGTGCACCATAATCGGCTGGGGCAAATCCAGAGTCACCGATGACTTTGGTACCGATGTTCTCCACGAAGCCCGAGTATGACCCATAATTATCCTTCAAATGACACTTTAGAATTATGTAATTGATCGTTTATTGTCGGCATTACTCTACTAAGACGACTCTAATTGTCTTTAATTGGTAACGCGTATCAATTTCACAATAGACCGAGCCTTTGTGATGGACTGACTTTACATTCAGAAGTATATGTTTCAAGGCGGAATTATAGTTGATCAGAAATAGAAAATGGACTGGTGATTATGGAAATGATCTAAGTGAAGGAAATGGAAAAGTTTTAGCAATAGGTTATTTTTTGTTGCATCACAAAGTTGAATTATTTCGCTGAAATTAGCGAAGCTTCTGGTTGGGTCATTATACTTTTATTAAGTAGAACTACCCCTGCATTATATCGATTATATTTAAATATACTGAGTGGCATTCTCAAAAGCATGATCAATTATTACTAGATCTACCAAAGGGGTCAAAATGAAATGTACTGAATTTTTTAAAAATGTTTCTAAAATTTTCAGGGCTTTATCTCGTTTAATTTTCTATATATACCCTGTAAACCGCGAGGGATTAAATCGATTTAGTTTCTTGCACATTTCATTCTCTTTCCTCTGAAGAATTTATTTAGTATCTTTAAATATACTGAACTAATAGTCGGTAGTTCTAGTGTTAAGTAATATCGATTTTATAAAGTCGAACTGAAATATGTGCTGTATGGCACTCTTATCAATTTGAAGAATTTTTCGAAAAAATTTTGAATCAACCACTTTAAGCTTTTTTGTCATTTTAATCGTAATTTCGACGCGAGACATGAATAAAAATTCGAAGTATCTCAAAACGAAAAATAAATACTCAGACTACCATAATTGCCAAGTATATCAATATTTCACAACCAATTTTAATGAAAAGCCGCAACAATCAACGACAAATTACTTTTTCGCTTCATATATACTGAATTTTTTCTATAATCCTATAAAGTATTATAACATAAATGTAGAAATTATTTATATGTACCTTTAAAATGTGTATTTTCCAACAGATTCCAATCGTCTCCGCGGAAAGCTGCCGAGAGGTTTACGTGGATTACAGGATCACGGAGAACATGTTTTGTGCGGGTTATCGTCGCGGAAAAATGGATTCTTGCGCGGGTGATAGCGGAGGTCCCCTGCTTTGCAGAGATCCGCGAAAACCTGATCATCCTTGGACAATCTTTGGCATTACAAGTTTTGGCGAAGGATGCGGGAAACGTGGGAAATTTGGAATTTATGCACGCGTCGCAAATTACGTTCGTTGGATAACGAGAGTTATAAAGGAAGACGTTCAATTTTCTTAAGGAATTCAGGACATTTTATTGCAACGTGCGAATTTTCTAGGAAAATTACGTGTCAGCGAACTTTTACAAGCAGCGATAAAACGTCGAATACCAGTGATAAGAGTGATTTCGCGTTTACTTGATAACGATAGACGTAAACTTTCTTAATATTTACGAAAATTAAGTATCGAATTCGTAAGGATCATTGATCCACCGTTTTCGATCGTCGTGTTGTAAAACTAATCATTTATTGTTCTTCTCCTCCTTTTTTCTTTCTAGAAATATATTTACATTAATTTCGTAAATGTCTAACATCATTGGAAAAATTCAAATCACGACAGGATAATCTGCAAGAAGAATAGGAGCATCGAGAATTACGTCACGTAATTTTAATCATCGATAATCCTTTCAATATATCATCAGCGTTATAAAATCATTGCACACCGTTTCCTGAAATTCTTTATTCAATCGTACGAAAAAAAGACAATGTGAAAAAATGATCATTTACATTTGTGCAACTCGAGGCTGCCCTTCGCTCTCCCTCATCCTTTGTACCTGCAATGAAACTATAAAATAGGCGGGAAACAATTGAATCAGTTTAAAGTAAATGGTAATCTCAGAAATAGGCAGATATCTCGTAACGATTAATCGAATCGTCGATGCCGGAGCGTGGTGCCACCTTTCACGACATTCGCAGAACTTTTTGCACTGGTAAGAACTTTACACTTTTGATACTGGTTTTCGAGCTATCGAAGAAATGCAAAAATAAAGGTAAGTGCGAAAAACACATTGAGTCTCGATCACTTAACAATCATAAATGTAGATATTTCTGGATCGATTTAAATGGTACGTTAAATCGATAAGGTACTTTTAATCGATCAGTTTTTGCACCTCCATTTAACATCGACTCTTTAATCGTCTCAGTTAAATTTGCACTTTGAGAAATCCATTTCGGGATGTTGCTCCATGAATCTGTGAACAGAGAAATTATTCACGATGCATAGAATTCGAAATGTCAAGAGTCCAGGTATCAAGAACTGATATCAAGTTCTCTTTTATCGTACTTTTTAATGACGTCTTGTTTCTTCTGCTCGTCTGACGTTGGCAGACCCAGTTCCTTCTGTCTTTGATCGTACATCATCTTCTCCACGAGGCCTCTGGTTTCACCATCGAGATCGGAGAGCTTGCTTGGCTCGGGGTTTACTTTTTTCGTACTGATTTCCGGATCGCACGTCACAACGTGAGCCCACCATTGCATTTTGTTTACCTGAGACAACGAGTCGCGTGTTAATTTTTTTTTTCTTCATTACTTTTTTACATACTCCGTATATCGAGACGAGCATGCACCTGAACGTCTCCTATTTCGCAAATTTATATTTAGACATCGAGCGGATTATAATGTTTCTCATTTTTTTTTCCAACGATGCGTCTAAAGTTACGAAGCTTCCGATTTCATTCTTGTCGGCACGGGAGACACGTGGAAATAGTATCATCGAAGGTGGGCAGGGACAGTTGAATCGCTCTACCTTGGATGTTGAAGGAGGAATCCAATATTGAAAGACTGGTGGGATGGAAAAGGTCGTGATGTGTTGCTGCATTTCTTCTTGGGTATTACCAAGGAGCAGACAAAAGCAAGTAGAATTGTCTGACCACTGCAATTTGTGCAGTAGTCGAATCGCATTAAAATCTCTTTGAAGCTCTGCTACGTACTGGAGCGATCAAAAATGGAACTGGAGAGATTGTTCCTCCCTCTACTTCAAATTCGTTTAAACTAACGTTACTAATGCTTTGTTATTTTCTTATTTCATAAGCGTTTAAAAGTCTCAATTAATCGTTGAAATTCCAATTAGTCTGTGACTGTGGTTAGGAGTAGGAAAGAGAAAATAGAATTGTCTGACCACTGCAATTTGTGCAGTAATCGAATCGCATTGAGATCTCTTTGAAGCCTTGCTACGTACTGGAACGATCAAAAATGGAACCAGGAGAGATTGTTCCTCCCTCTACTTAAAATTCGTTTAAATTGGCGTTACAAATGCTTTGTTATTTTTCTTAATGCATAAGCGTCTAATAATAAATCTCAATTAATCGTTAAAATATCAATTAGTCTGTGACTGCGGTTAGGAGTAGAAAAGAGAAAATAGAACTGTCTGACCACTGCAATTTGTGCAGTAGTCGAATCGCATTGAAATCTCTTTGAAGCTCTGCTACGTACTGGAGCGATCAAAAATGGAACCTGGAGAGATAGTTCCTCCCTCTACTTAAAATTCGTTTAAACTGACGTTACAAATGCTTTGTTATTTTCTTATTTCATAAACGTCTAAAAATCTCAATTAATCGTTAAAATATCAATTAGTCTGTGACTGTGGTTAGGATAGTAGTAGTATAGAAATAGCAAAACAATCAACATATCAGTGGCGTTCAACGTGTTAAATTGACTTTACTTTAATCTCAATTGATTATTAAGATTCTAATTAGTCTGCGAATACGGTCACCAATTAAAAGCCAAAATCAACCGTAGTCTATTATTGGAGTCAACACCCAAGAAACTCTACTTTCAAAACGACCTTCCAAACAAATTCCCCCAGCCCAAAAACTTCACGAAAATTCCTTCTACTCCGATAATTAATTAATCTCCAGTAACCAAGGAAACAACGTAAAAAAATTCGCACCAATAACCATCTCCATCAACCGAAGACCGAACCTTCTCCACGCGCCATTCTTGGTGCCAGCAGTACGTAGCATTACTACAATCTCAAAAAAAAAAGCGAAACAGCGGATGAATCTCTCCGAAGATCGATCGAGTCACGCGAAACTGATTCCACCAATCCTTCTTTTTTCCCATTACCGTCACGGAAGCCTCGCACCTTCAGCGCGAGACTTTCGACGCTCTTTATCCCGAAACGTTCGTTCAGGGTCGCGACGGCCTACTGAATTCGGACAAACTACGTGCGTGCGAGCCATGTTGTATCTCGAATCTCCATCAACGTCCGGATGATGTTAGAACGAACCTCGGAATGATCGTTTTGCAAGGTCGAATGCGGGGAAGAGGGCGAAAAGGCGCCAATATTGCGAGAAGTGAGACGATCATCGAACGACTCACCTTTTCCAGATTAATCAGCAGAACTTTTCCATCCTCGATCACCCAGGTGGATTCCTCGAGTTTCACCTCGTGAGGGAAATCACCATCGATGATGGGCGGTTGACCCTTCACGCCACAGGTCAAGTGTTTCTTGGTGATCGTCACAGACACGTCTCTCGGCCTGGCGGAGAAGCTGACTTTCAGTGGAACCCTGATCTGCAACACGAGCAAAGAAATTCCACCATTTAATCCATCATTAATAAATAGTGAATGGCGCGGCAACTACATCATAGGATTAACGTTTAAATAACATTCGAAGGTAGTCAGTATTTAACTTTTACTTTAAAGGACAAAGCCGTGGCGAGTTGAATCTCGAACGTCTGACATTCGACCGATAGAAGACATCGGTCTTCGGTGGCTTTCGTAAGAATATTCTTTCATCGTGTGAAGAAAAATATTGTATTCATTCAGTTAAAAGGTTCAAACTCGAGATAAACAAAAGTTTCACTCCTATCGACGTCCTTCTACCGTCGATCTTGACTCCCCGTTGATTTCTATTTCCTAACGCGACGTGCGCACCATAAGATTCGACAAATTGAATATCATCATTACCGATTATCGTTGCAGCAATGAAATCGATTGCTCTTTGTATCACCTGGATAAAAAAAAAAAACTCACTGGACAGTCAGTATGACCGGTGAATAGTATCGATTCGACCTAAGAAAGAACAGACTGATCGTTGTTCCGCCCGATTACACTTTTTGTCCTTCTCGGATCGCGATCTTATTGCAGATCATCGTGCTCCAATTCACGACGGCCTCGATGATCCAGGATCGGATTTGGGAATTGATCGGTGCACGGTAACCTTGCTCGAAGACCTTGAACGATTTAGAAGGCAGAGAAACGAAGTCGATTTCAAAGAGCTCATCGCGATGACCCCTCGACGATGAAAGATTTCGCCGGGACTTAAATGGCGACGGGGTCAGAGGTCGTCGAATAACTGAGACAATACGTTTGAAACGTTGAACGACGCTTTTGGAGTGGTGACCCCTGTAATTTTAATTGATCTACGACATCGTGGGATCGAATCTTGAAATGTTGGGTCACCGTTGCCTTAAAAGGGTCAAGATTGGGCCAGTCGCGAGAGAACGGTTCAAACGGTAGCGTCGAGTCACTGCACGGAATCCTTTCTATTCGGCTGCTAGCTCTAGAAAGGATTAGCCGGAAAACTGTCGTAACTGTTGCGCCATCGACAAATGCGACGATAGTATACGATGAGAATTTTTATTTTGTTCGATTAAAACTTTTTCCTGGGATGTTTTTTTGCATCAGAGTCGTAAGTGGAAAAAAAGGAGAGGTACGTGGTGACCAAAGGTGTTCGCCAGTTCTCCAGGTTGCTCGGCACGTGCAGCTGTGCGGTGCTCGATCACTGTGTAATGGTTTCTTTCGTTTAAATATGCTTTATGTATGTAGAAATAGAGTGTTTATAATATACAAGTAGTTCACAAAAAATCAACGACTTTACCTTGCAAGATCAACGATACTCTGGCATATGGAGCGGAATTTAACGGTGCTCAAATTTAATAATTACAATACAATCTACGCCATAGTTTTTTTTAACTGCGCTTCTCCCACATCTCAATATTTACCACTCTCTCTCCTCATCATCGTCAGCGTTATTCCTCTCCTACTAATTACAAGCTCTTCGTACATGAAAAAAAAAATCGAGGACTAATCCTCGTTTCTCGACTAACCGCCCCGAATTTAGGACGCATCACGTCAACGACTTAACGGCGTAACAATTAAAAGTATAATTCCGAAATCCTAGATGATCCATCGAGCGTAGCTAGTCGTCGTGTGTCGCAATCGACGCGTAATCGCTTACATCGAGGAATAAAGAAAAGAAGAGAAAAGACGAGAGGAAGAAGAAAAAAACGCACAAACACAGATCCGCGAATGTGGACGAAGAAGAGGATCGTACACCATGATGGGAGAGTTACGAGGGATTATCATCCTCGTGAAGCCGAGTCGGACGTTCTTGAGTTTCCAGCGTGACGACGACGCCGTGGAGCCGGGTGCACCGGTGCGTGGAAACGGATCATGGCTACCGACTTTTGTGTCCAACGTTAACAAAGTGGAATATCATTATAGCACGCTACGACGAGACAGAACCGAGGAACGAGAAGACGATTGTGGTTATCGTTTCGACGGTGGGATTATCCGCGAGGACGATCTCAATTGACGGTTAATCGGAGTGTGACATACGTGCTTGCAAAAATTGTATGGTTTTAAAAAAGATTGCGGCATCGAATTCCGCGGTTGCTTCGCGGAATGTTGGAGTAGAGGGAATAGAGAGGTAGATTAATTTAGAGAAATGACGGTGTTACTTTGAAGAAAAGATATTCCGGGGTTGTAATAGAATTTTTTCTGTGACTGAGCGTGTTATAGTTGAAGATTATGCGGCTGAGACTAATATTTATCGGTGGTTTTTGCCACGTTGTATGTTTTAAAATAAGTCTTTGCCTTACAATGACGTGTGGCACACATCTCGCGGTAAATCGAGTAGAAAATATTTTAGGTTTCCAAAAACTATCAATTGAAAATATCATTAGATCAGGAGACGTTGAAATTAGTTCTATGCTATTAATGTTGCGTTAACTTGTACCAGTATATCGGAAATTAGTGATAGATTAATATTATTCCAACTATTAATTCTGAGTTATCCGTTCGGTCAAAAAAGAAATCGTAAGGCAAGGGGTTAATGTCAACATTCTGAAAAGAACTTAATGATATCATGTCACACTGAGTTTTTCCAAAATCTCAGTTTCTCCACTCCACTCCCTGTGATATGAGTGTCTCTCGTGTAGGCAAATTATTGCAAAAGTTGGGAAATTGGAAAATTTGCATAGGCGATTGCAAGAAATAAATATTATAGAAGATTTCGTATAGCTTCAGTGGTTTTTTGCAGGAAGTTTCGCGAATGTGGTATCGTTAGTCGACACTGTCTTTGCGAAACGATGAGTCAAACTTTTCGTCGTATTTTCGAAGAATCCAGAGATGCAAGGGCAAACGCATCGTCCTTTCAATATTAGCTGTCTGTTCTTACGTCTCGAGGAATAAATTTTTTCGCGTTCCGCGTGACTGATATCTGCAATTTTAGCACGGCACCCGCATATGTGCACGAATGAGATAGAAGTTTCGCGCGCGAGCCGTATCGATGCCATTCGCGAGTCTGAGGCCCCGCGCACCGGGACTTGCGAAATACGCGCCGTTCTTTCCACCTGTAACCGCTTCGAGATCACACGTATGTACGTATGCAAAGTCGCTTCGTATTCATGCACTGCTCGAGCATCGTTATACAAGGTGTCTCCATTTTTTGCGGACTAACATCAAGAGAAGTGCCAAGTATCGGACTTGCTGCATTCAAGAAATTTGACTTTTGCATAAACGTAGTGTGATAAGAAGAAGAGTAGGAAATATTAGAGTTCTATGTAGCTTTGTTTATTTTGAGAAATTCCTGTAGTGTTATATTTGCATTAGCATTTTGACAAACGACGGGATTAAGAGAATATTAAAAAGATTTGAGTTTTAACTTGAATTTGTGTTTGTCCTTTTTCTATCGGATAGATAATTGTATTAACATTAGAACTGTCTACGTTAAATATATTATATTTCTGTATTTTAAATAAGAACTTTGGAAAAAGAGGCATCAAGAGATGGAAAGTGGATTCTGTAATCTGTGTTTTATAAGATCAACGTAGAATATATGCTCTATGACTTTCCTATAAACTTTGAGAATTTGCGAAAAAATTTGCTCAGGAGTCATTTTGACTTGCTTGGTAATTCTAGTGTTAACACTAAAACTACCGACGTTATATCTACTAAAATTTAGATACATTTATTAAATAGTGTAAAAGAAGTGTGCAATTAAGTAATTTATGGTTTATAAGATAGAAGTGGAATACTTGCTTCATGACTTCCCTATCAATTTAGAGAATTTTTAGAAAAAATAGTGTATCGGTCATTTTGACCGGCTTGGTAGGTTTAGTGTTAAAGACACTAAAATGATAGAAGGAAAAGATAGATTACAGATTCAGAAGCTCGGCCCATTCAGAAACTTCATTTATTTACACTTCGCGTTTATTTATAAAATTGCAAGAAAGGAGGATAATGAAACTGCGCCACATTTTTCTGGAAATTCGACAATCATGAAAGAAGGTCCAAGAAAAACCATCTCTACCGTACGTTCGTCTATAAATTCTGGAATTTCGAGAAACCACGAGCAAATTGGCAAAAAATCTGCGCTGTCATCGACGTGCGCACACGTCGTCGTTCAACGCCCGAACTCGAAGGCTACGGATTCGGTTGGATCTTCGGAAATCGATTTATTTGGCTCTTCGACGGAATCCTTGATATCCAAGAATCGGCGCCTTGGTTGCGCAATCGAATAGCTCTCTCGTTACTCACGGAGTCGTATAACGTGACTTTTCGCGCGAATGGCGACTCGACTTCGTAGATTTAACCCTTAACTGACCCAAGGTCGCTTTCACATCCACCGCGATCTAGATTCTCTTGCGATCGTACGATTTATTTCCCGTCCCCATTTGTATAAAAATAAGAGATCTTTTCCATCTTCAACGAAGGTTTCATTAATTTCTGACGAAATTACAGGCGCCAGTAATGTTTGTTCCAACGCGACGAAACTAACGGTAAGTTTTTCATCGTCGAAATAGGCGTAACGATGCTAGGATGAAGAAAAAAAAAAAAGAGTTAATCGCTATCGGAACGAGCAATCGGGACACGAACAAACGGGACAAATTGAGCCTCTTTTTTATGAGGCTCAAGGACAAAGAGAGGACCGATCGAAAATGAGCCACGTTCTTCGATAAAATTGACGGACAAACGATTCTCGAGAGATTCGTTAGAGGAAGAATGGCGGAGTTCGATCCCCTTTGGAATAAATGTGGAGACTTCGTCGATTTGAGCGCCGTTTTTCCTTTTTTAGTGAGATTTGAGTATTCTCTTTGATGAGAGACACGTGCTGATCGAATATCGGTGCTGAGTCGGCTAGAGTCATGTAAAATAATTTTATTTTCCATCTTGTAGTTATTATTTCGTCAATTTTAAATTTATGAGGGCAACTACAGAGATCAATTCTTGAAAATAATCCACCAGTTTCTCACGCTACAACCCCTTCAATTTTCTACATCTACCTTGCAAAATGTAAACGATCAAACCGAATAATTTTCTTCCCTCGTTTCGCTTCTTCTTACAACACATTTATCTACTATGACAAAATGTACCAGCACAATCGGTAATTCTAGCATTAAGCAAGCATAACAAGTAGCAGTACAGCTATTTGTAAATCAACTCCTACCAACCACTTGTATCCATCAAACATTACGAAAATCCAGGCATATATTGAAGGGTTAATCCTGATATTTACCACAAGCAATAAAGAAAAAAAAAAAAAACACAACTTGAAAAATCTACCAGAACGTGTCGAACGTCCCGCTCGAACATGATTGATCTCCGTTTGCTAATGACCGTCGTAGAAAAATATTTTAACGCGACGTACTTGACGCGTTGGTAAATTATTTATGAAACTGTGATTCCTGTCGTCCGTTTCAATGTCGAAGTATACCGGATGAACCGGAGGATAAAGTCGCATTACAGTGTAATGAATCATATACATATAAGACGGTAGAAAACGAGGAGAGTGGAGAAGATCTTCAATTAAATTAGATCGATCTTCATCAACACGGAGATTTATTCGCCCCGAGTTATTTCATTCCACGGACAGATGATTCACGAGTTGCATATTATGCCCTGGAGAATAATCGAGCGATTCTTGGCGATATTGGCAGGTGGAAAGAGGCGGAATTCATAGGAGGAAGGTAAGGCAGAAAAGAACGGAGAACAATGGTCGCTCGAATATCGTTAACATTAATCACGTTTATTGATGCAGTCGTTAGATACCGTTTCATTCAAGAAAACCGGTTAAAGGATGCGATGTGTCTCTCTTCTTCCCTCTCGACAGCGCGTAAATTTGCATTTACAAACGGCGGTACTTTTTTTGTAGACTCGTTTATGATAACGAATTCGCGGGAAAACGCGCGCGTTAAATCGCGAGAGAGTCTTTAAGCACGTGATGCTTCCTCTGTAGCTTCATATACTTCCAACACGTTGAATTATGGTAAGCAATTACATGTGACTTCAACGATAGTTTTTTTTCCATGGTGATATCATCGTAGCGATTCCGTTTAATAAAATAATCGTCCTCCTAGTAACGTAACGAAGAGAAATGAAATTTATCATTAAAGTGTAATTATCGAAAGTGCAAACTGATGATTGCACGGGGATTTTATTTCAGTGGTGTCGATACGTCGTCAATCTCGAAAGGGAATCTTTTGGGTTCTTAAAACATCATTCGTAAATGTAGGCGTTTCGCAAATTTTATCATAGTTTACAAAAGTATCGTCCCATCCAAGGAAGAGAATGTGTGTAGAACAGTTAGACTGACTTAATTATATGTACAAATTCTAATCATTGATGCAAATTCCTACTGCCAACTTACCTCAGCACGGCACAGTGGAACGAAATTGCCAATCCAGGTAAAAAAAATGTAGAAAATGGATATTTACTAATTTCTGAGTTATTATTGTTTTCCAACATAGCAGATTGAATTGTTCCTCTGTATGGATGTAAGGAGTTCTGATTAGTAGGCCCAAATTAAAATCTCCATCACTTGCCGATTAACCAGTTAACTGTGACAAAAATTCTTTTGAATTTTGTGTCACAAAAATCGAGTGATGAGCAGAAATCTATTTCAATTTATTTATACCTTTTAGTTATTCGTTTTATTTCGGCATGGCCTCAAAATATTCCAAACATCTTGAAATTTACGAACACATTTTACTTTTCGTCAAAATTACAATTTAAATAATCAGTGGAAGCTTTTACGCATGACGAGTATATTCGTCAAACACAACTAACTGGTTAATAATTTCTAAATTATTATTGTTTTCCAACCTAGAAGATCGAACCGTTTCACTGTATGGATGTAAGAAGTTCTGATTAGTAGGCTCAAATTAAAACCCCCATCAATTCCTACACACTTCGTCCAAATATTTTCTTCGTATACTATAATATCATCGATTCAAAACCTAAAATTGTAAATTCTAAGAGAAATGATCAGCACTCAAAGTCGAACAGTACAAAAGAAGGCACGATCAAATGAAAGATCAGCCACAAACGCGATTAAAATCACCTCGATGCTCGAGATCTGCAATCCAAGCCACATTATCGGTCTATCTCGATGCTCGGCTGTTTGCTAATACGATAATGTACACGCGAAACAACGGATAGGAGAAGAATAAGTGCGGATCCTGAGAAGATCGATGAGCCTCTGCCTTCGAGGCAGCGTGCACGGACGCTTCCACGCAAGTGTATTTCTACCTTTACAGGTGAATCGTGGATCTACAGGAGCACGTGCAGACTACGAAGGAGGACAAAGAGAGGGAAAGAAAGCGAAAGTGAAGAAGAGAAAGAGAAATGAGAAGATACCAGGCACAGATAGAATTGGCGCGTGTACCTATGCATCCGGCTTAAAGAGAACTTAGAAGACGAGATGCAACCGGGGAAACGCGGCTTTTATGTAACTCCGACCACCGTCGAGGAACATAAATTTCAGGTGAGAAGCAAAATATTTGCGAGGCAGGAATACGTGAAAAAGAGCGACGATAATCCACCTCGACTCTTGCTCTTTTCTTCTGACTCACTGTGACTTATGGATAACGTTTCGGATATTTGCATTCTTTTTTATCCTTTACCAGCTCCTTTTAAACGCACGACTCCGAGTAAGAAGTAATTACGCCTCTTATTCATCGTGTACTTTCGAATTTTCGTTGGATCTTAATTTGCCAGGTAAACGCGACTCGCGATGTTTGCTCTCGTGCTTTCAGTCGGTCGCTTAATTGTTTAATGAGACATTAATCATTTTCTAGAATCCGCACGACACTCTCTTTCGAGATCGGATAGTTCGTTTTATTAAATCTGGCGCACACTCCAGGAGGTTTGTTAACAAGACACTCCAAGGCGTTCGAAATTTTCGCGTTAATCATCATCACCACGTGATACAACGGAGTTAGGTAATGATGGAAAGTCTGTTATAAAATATTCGCACACTCGCTCCAAAGAAGCAACATTTTGCTGATCTACTTCATGATATTTCCTCTGCCCGAGATGAGTCACTTTTCGCGGATAACATCTTCGATCCTCGCTCTTTCACTTGGAGCAGAAAAAGCGCGCGTAATCGTACGATTAACGATAAATAATTGCACGAAAAAAAAAAAAGAGTGGAGAGGATCTGGAAAAAGTAAAGTGTCCAGTCTTTCGCACGCTCAGGCAATTTAACGCCGAGACACGACGAGGACACGGTGCAGTTTGTGACGTTAATCGATGGAAACCTTATAGGAGAAGGATACACATTAGCAAAGAGGCAGGTGTCGGTGAGGATCGACGTAGAGCTGATCGCCCTCGGTTTCTTCTTGGCGAAACCGTGGTAGCGGTTCGCCAGCAAAAATTCCAGGGGGCCGAGGACCGGTTCCTCCCAAAAAATTGGCGCCGAGCAGACCACGTTTCGGGTCAAAGAACGGCCTTGCCTCTCCGTCCTCCCGTTCCCTCCCGCGAACTCTCCGTTCGCGCTTTTTCGCGTCCTCGTGGTCCTTCCCCACTACGTTTGTTGATTCGCATCGCCACCTCGAGAGTTGCTTTGCCAGTGGCGTAACGATGCCGTGGCCGTCAAAAGGAGAGGCAAAAAAAAAAAAAGATAGAAGGATAATCGACGTCTTTCGCGGCTACGACATCACCATAGCGTCATTCGGAATGGAAGCTTTTCCCTCATCGATGACGCGCGTCAGAGAGAATCCTGGCTGCGGGCTCTTTTCCCGGTTCTTTGTAACGAGATGATAATAATACTATAATCTTGACGAGTTATTTTTCCATGCATAGAATTATTCGTTGATTATGCTAATTGGAGGATGATGTTGAATATCATTGAAGGAAATGATCCTGAGGAAGCACACGCGAGGAAGAACACTCCCCTTGGGCGATTGGCGTAATCGTTGAGAGAAGGGCTCGATGGTGGTTGGTTTTTGTCGCTCTAGATTCGACGTCGTCTCTCGTTGAATTGCGAAAGGTGTATTGTATCGCGCGATTCACGGGGTACTTTGCATAAGTTCGAGCGACTTGGTCGAACGGTGTCGAAGAGAACTTGCGAGAGTAAACGTAGGTTGGAGAGTGTACGAATGATGCTGGAGAGTTCGAACAATGAGCTCACATTGGCTACACCAGTTTGAGAAAGCGCGAGAGTGTTGTAATATCGCGTAATTTTTGCGTGGACATACCTCGCTACGGATGGTTGTAAATTTATTGGAAATTTTTACGTACGCAGAATACAGTTAGAGGTGCGTCCACGATACAAGACGACCTATTGATTACTGGCGAACGTGTTTTTTTATTGCGGTTACTTTGCGCCATAATTCCTCTCGGCAGAGTTGCTTCAACGAGATACTCGTTAAGTTCTATTCGTTTCTATCGACCGTAACTGAATGCTTTCTAGCTTCAAGCCGTACTTTTGTACGTTGACGTTTTACATCTTCCCTTTCTATGACGGTACCGTGTACGGATTATCATTTCCGTGCGTGATTCGCTCGTTCCGAGAATACCATGAATCGTAGATTTTTAAAGGACAAACGTAATATTTGATTTCGATGACGAGATTTTAATTGCCAAGGTAGACTCGGGGTAAATGACCGCAGAGACGGGATGTCGTTAAAGACCAAACAAATATTGAGAATTCTTGTGTCTCATTTTAATTTGCTAAATAACGCGGAAGGTTTCAATCTTAATGAATATCAAACCTTTTACCAGCGCGTGCAAACCAGATATACTTTGAGGAATATTGAAAACGGAGAGGCTCGTTATCGTGTAACGCCTTTCCACGTCCGATTAAGTATAGTCGTGACGATAAACGGCATGTACAAACGGGGCAAAATAAAGAGATACAATCCGCCCGAGTTGTTTCTTTTGCTCGTTACGCCAGTGCGACCGTCGGGCCCTCTCCGTGGGCCGTGATACACTTATTGGGCATGCGTTTCGTTGCAAGCAACAACGCATGCGCGGATTGGAACTGTCGTTGCGCAGAAGTAAACGCGCGAATCGCGCACGACGGGGTCCTTGCGCAACGAACGCGACCAGCGAGAGCGAGCACCGGAGAACCGATCGGTGGCGCGGCCGCCAAAAGTGAAATCGAGAGAGGTGGAACAGGACGAAGATGTGGAGAACTGCCCTCGAGCTATCCCGTGAAAATGGGAAGTTCCATTGGCAGTGGGTTTCGACTGGTTTCACCCCCTTTTTGGGATTTCTTTGAACCTTTTTGTTTTGATATTTCTTGGCTGTTATGGTCAATTCTAGACCTGACTGTTTCAGATGGGTTCTGAACTTCAGAGGGTATGTCACATTAAACAGTAGTATAAGAAAGATTTTCTATAATAGATAGAGAATAATTTGATCTGGGGCCCCACTGATTGTGAGTCCCAACATTTAGGTGACCCATTACTGCTGTTATTTCATTCAGGACTGTTTTACCTAGACTCCGAATCGACGAAGCACTGATCTATAAAATAATAATTTGATAAAGATTTTTTGGAGGTGACAGAGGATCTGAACTTGAGCCCATCGATCGTGAGGCCCATCCCTGACCGTAGCTTCTATAAGTGTTTTGCACCGGGGTCTTGCGTTTTTCACATACACAAAAACAGGGGAGATCTTTCAGAGAACCTCTAGGATGATAGAAGATTCTAAACATTATGATACGTAATTAGATTCTAATTTGATACATTTATCGCAGAATAAATTAATTTGTGTTTACGTCCTTCCACTTCTTGACGCCGCTGCCGACAGGAAGGAATAACAGAGAGGATACACCGAGTGGCGAGCTCGTTGCGAAACCGATAGGCGAAACGCTTCGGTAGCGACGAATAGGAGCGACTTGTAAACGGGTGTATCTGAGTTATCGGTGCTTAGAATCTTGGAGAACGGCTCTTCGGGTACCTCGTTAAAGGACCACCCGCGTGCTCAACCTCGCGCAAACTTCACGAAAACTCCTCGCGCGCGCGTGAGAGCAACCCTGACTGATCGTCCGACCGTGAGACTTGCGAAATTTTCTTACGCGATAACTCTCATTTCACGCCAGTAAAATCTCATTGCACCTTCGTATTATGCTACCTTCAACAATCCATCTGATCCTACAAAGTTTTCTCTCCAAACCGATGCAAAGCTTGCCACAAAAACACGCTTCAACCAAGAATATCCCACAACGATCTCCGCGCAATAATCCCATCCATCGAAACGTTTTAATTTCTACCTTGACACGAATGCGCAAACTATATGCAGAAGTCGGCACGATGAGTTTAGACGATCTCAAACGCGTCACCGTGAACGCATCCGCACGTATGAAATATCATCGATACGTATTAAGCCGTGTTAATTAAACGTATAATAATTTCTCCCGCATTGGTAGAATCGTCCGTTTATCCTGTTCGCACGGTAATTCAATGAGCATTCACGGAATGCATCGAAGACGATTAAAGTGCGAGAGGTGGGGAATATCTCGTCGATGAATCTGCTCGTCGCGAGGCACGCAACTATTTTACCGCGACGAGTACAATGACACTTCTCTCTTGCGCAACTATTAATACACAGAGACGAATAATTGCGACTGCTGGTTTCTCGTGTGTCTACTTAAGAGCAATTTCATGTTTCCTCGATAATTCTCCCTCAAATGTTCTATTATTCTGTGCGCGTGTTATGAGTAGCCTCTCATTTATCCATCTACCGGACAGTTGCGCCACGAGACGCGGTATCGGGACGTTTAGCCTTCTGCCGCGTCGCAATCGTCATCGTCATCGTCTTTACGTTCAACGAGGATCGTACGCGCGCGTATTACAGGAGCTGTCGATGGATTCCGGTTTGCGGAGGAGAGGACCACTTCGTTCGGGAACGACCTCTCCTTGCCGATGAAGCTGGGTTAATCGACGGTAATCGAATCATGGAACCTGATTGGAGAACGATCAGTGATCCGGGTCAATGATTATTGTGCACTTTGCCGATGATTTGTTATCAATAATCCTTCGGTGTTGATCGTTTGAGCTGCTCGTGGTAGAAGGAATTTTTAGGTGGCTGTAGATCGATGCTTTTGTTTATCGAGTGTTAATTGAAAAAAAAAGTATTTTTGCATTTGTGAAATATAAACCTGTTTGTTTTAGGTTCTGTGGGGTTAGAAACTATTTGGGAAATTTTCCGGCAGAATGATGAAGATTGGTCATTTAGAATTAAGAGAGTAAGAATAAGAGATATGGAGAGAAGTGATTAGTTTTTTTTGAAATATCGAGGTAAGAAGATCCTAGCTGTAATTGAGTAGCTGCGAAGATCCGTACCGTATCAACGACCGAGTATTACGAATCGCCTGAATTAGGATCGTTGATCTGGGTCGTCGAGCACCTTTCACACATAAGCTTGAACGTTACTCAACGTTAATCGTTACAATTTCTTTGTTCGTCTCGAAAGGAGGAAATCTGAAAGTACCTTAAGTAATAACCAAACTAATTTCGAGGAATTATAAAGCATAAATCTCCCGTATCTCCTCAGATAATTTCACTTTCTTACGAATCCCATGCACTTAAGACTCGTATCCATTATCTCTCGTCTCGTGGCAAAAATACTTTCGTAATATCCTCCACCGGAGAGAAAAAGAAAAAAGAAAACCACAAAATAAATATTAACGCTTTCAAACGATCCAACGTTTCTACATATCTCAAGAAAAATTCATATTGTCTTTTCTCAAACGTCGACGAAGACTCGCAAGAATGTAACGAATCGCGCGAAACTTAAATCGTAGGAGAGTTAATAACTTCCAAGGATCATTAACGTCTTCCTGTGACGATACATCAAGGAGAGACACGCGATACCGTAAATGATTATCATCGAAGAAAAAAAAAAAACAGAGGTTGATCCGGGTCGTTTCTCGTTCACTTCGAATACCGTTCCTTCTCTACGAAAGGCTAGATCGTACGCGGTCTGCACGAGGATACAACCTGCGAGCCGTTGACACTACGTCGTCGGTGTCAAGGATTCCGAAGGATGAGCAGCAGCCAGCCTATACCGAGATTTATTGGGTTATTTGCGTATATGTTACAAGGCTGCATGCGCCAAGTGACACCACTTGTTGTACGGACAATGTTGAATCCTGGACGGAGTCATCCTCCGGACTTGCGGATACCGCAGAAGATAGATTTGCAATTTTGTATGTTTCAGGCGTTAGAAATTTGAACGACGTGTTTAAATTTGATTTGCAATGAATTTGTTTAATTCATAAGTTTCGTGCGTTAAATTTGACCCTTTGCATTTCGATGTCTCACCTGAGGGGACATAGTAAGTCTACCGTATCACGCGGTTGCCCCCTCTAAGGTGACCTTCAATATTTAGTAGTGATTACAGAGGATAAACTTCTAGCACCGAAACATTTTAAGAAATATTATATGCCTATCTGAACTTTTTTATTGAAATTGCGTAAGATAGCAAATAGTAAATAAGTTGCTCCGAGTGCAAAGGGTGAAAAAAGAAAAATGTGGTGTTTTGGGGAAGAAGGATGAGGATGAATGAGGATGAGCAGTTATTGAGGATTATTGAAAAAAATAAGGACCTAACTCAGAGTTAATGCTAAGGGTAAATACTTTGTGAATAATAAGCAATTTTCTATTAGTAGAGAAAGTAAGGGTGAACGAAACCTTGCAGAGACTTTGAAATAAAAGGTGTCGGAGTTGAATAAAAGATGCCATGGGGTATGGTCAGACATTTGGGTTTTTCCGGAAATAAGTAGGCGCCACTGTGACGGAAATTATTTATGACTTAAGCTAACATATTGCGACCAAATGTGCACAAACTTAGAATTTTTCCATAAAAACTGGCGTTCTTCTGCAGTTCAATAAGTTCATGATATATTTCATTCTATGTTTTTGCACGATTTTACAAACTTGCTCCTGGACTGAAAAATGATTATTTTCATCTCATAGATTATATCTCCTTGATCGAAGATAAATTATCGATGTTTTTTGACGTCCAAAGAAACAAACTACAAACGAGAATTACGATTAGGTATTTTCCATTTGGGAGATCGCCGATATTGTCGATTAGGATAACGCAAATAATATTTGCCGACAAAAATGTGTTAATGTCTTTTTGGCTGGTGTTTTTAGCGAAGAATTTAATTCTACGGTGTACGAGTTTTTAGCGTGGCTCGAGTAAACTTATTGCAAAATTGGCGGTTCTTATGACGAAAGTACACAACAACAGCAGGCATCGAATGCACGGTCTAATTGCGTGGTAATTACCGCGAGAGGACCTTGTCGTTTCACCCGACCTTCCTATTTCTGCATTTCACAACTAAATAGATAATTCACTGCCGGCTTTTAAAAGATTTTTTCACATCACACAAAATTCCTTCCTTTTATTCCGAAAGAATGTTCTTTCTCCAAGAATCATTCTCAATTGACTACGCGTTAAAAAAATCAAGGATTTCTAACGCTTCGAAGGAATTCAATAAAACGTACGATCCAATAAATTCTACTTGTGCAACGTGCCTTCAAAGAACGAAACACTCGTTTCAATTGCACGCAACAGTCGTTTCGATGACCCTAGAGAAGCATCGTGATTGACCTTACGATTCCTAAGGTCTTTATACACGTATTGATAGATAGTTAGTTAAAAATTATAAATGAATCGAGTTTGAAACCGCTTCTTTCGCTGGTTAAGTCGCAATCGATGCATAATCGCATCCCAATAGAGAGATTGCTAATTTACATTACAATCGCACGACCATAAAGAGGTCGACGATGAACGATTAATAATAATTGGAATAGTAATAAATGATTGATAACTTTATTCCCGAGGCATCGAACCGCATGCCAGAATAGATAGATCCTTCGTCTTTCGACATTTTGATTTCTCTACTCTTCCACGCGTGCCTCTTATGATTCCATCGATTTTTACGAATCGAACGATCTCGAAGAGATGGAAAAAAAAACAGGCAAGAGGGACTCTTTTAATTTTGCTGGGAATACGAACCACTGTCGTCGAGCACGCGTTCCATAATTGCCGCGGGATAATTACCGGAATGACCCCGACGGCGCATGGCTCGGGGGAGCGCGACCTTCCGGAGAATGTTCCTTTAAATTCCTGCATTTCGCAATTGGCGGATGCTCGCCGGTTCTACGAGTACACCAGCACGTACCTGGGTACTTACATACATACGATACATCTTGATTTTGACGTGCGTGGAACTTTTCGGGAGCGTGACATACGTGACAAGTTGTGGCGAGGGAGAGACAAAAGGGGGACCATTGAGCAACAGACGGAAGGAAGAGTTTAGACAAGGGGAAAGGAGCGAGAAAAAATCAGAAAGAGAGAAAGAAATAGAAGGAGTAAGGTGGCATTATATAGAGAGAAATTATAAGTATTACAAGTAAAAAAAAATGAGAGAAGTTCAAAGAAATTAAAATAGAAATGGCTGCAGTGTGGCACATGACAAACCGAAAAAAGATGAAAAATTAGAAAAAAAATATAGTAATAGAAGAATAGAAACACTACGGAGAATATAAGCCAGGGGTGGCGAACCTTTGACCCGTGGGTTAGATATTTACCCGCCCATTTTTAAATGATCCACGCGTTGATTTTCATAAACTTAGTATATTTATCTAATATTGAATTTATAAAAAAAAAATATTTGCAAGTGGACGTTACCTAATTGAGAACCAAAGAAAAGTAGTTTTTAACCCTCTATGTGCACCTGTGACTTTGAGGTAACGCAAGAGACAAGCTTCTACTCTTCAAAGTCAAATTTTCAACTTTGTCAAATATTATAATTTATCTCCTGAAAATCATGAAACTCTTTACAATGTTGCAATTGCAAAATTCAGATTTAATCCATTATTTAAAATATTATTTTTATCGTTTTCTAATTGTGCTATCGTGAAACTGACCTTCACATACTACAAAAAAATTCGGACTACAGAGGGTTAATCATCCTCCCCTGCCCTTTTCCAAGTGACTCCACTGCTTAGTGACCTACGAACTAGTCCTAAAAAAAATCAACAAAATTTGACCCACTTTTCAAAAAGGTTCGCCATTAATGATACAGGCAGTTCTGAATTTGAAACAAAGTAGAAGAAATAGAGAAGACACAGAAGAAATAGGAACAGAAGCGAAAGAGAGGGAGAAAAAGAAGAAAAGAAGGCTCGAAAACGGATGAAGCGAGACAGAAAGAGACGGAAGAGAAGGCCCCCCTGCTGTTTGTCGGTAGAACGCGAGGCGCATACGGAAAATGTAAGTCCAATGTCGCCTCGACGATCATCCGCCTATCGGAATAGCTTTTTTTATACGCCTCTTTAGCGGCCGCGCATTGGAAAAAGGTTACGTAATGCGAGGCCTAAATACCAATCGTTGCGTCCAGCCCGGATGCAAGGAGAGAAGAGAGATCTGCATCTAGATGCAGATCGGCCGCTCTGATCGTTAGAATGAGTCATTAGCACGACGCTTTGCGCCTACGAGAGGTGTCACCGTTCCTTGCAAACCGATCGCCGAGGTGTCGCTCTTAGAAGCATGGATTTGAATTTTGAATAGGGTCTTGGAATTCCTCGATACGTCGAACGTGACTTCGTGCTGGAAGTTTCGAGATGCGAGATAAAGTTGAACGTCAAGTTGTTTGCAATTGTTTCTACACTTTTAGATTCAGAGATACAGTAGTTTTATTGAGATTAAGGGAATTCTTGATGCCTGGGGGAGTCCAAGTATGGGAGGAATCTCTGAGGGAGATTCAGAGGAATGAAAGTAAAAGAACATGAAGTAGAAATAGAAATTCTAGCGAAAGTTGAGTGTTCCTTCTATATTTTCAACTTGAATTATTTTAGTTGCGAAGGATCTCAAGTTCTGGATAAATTTTACATCATAAAAGCATTGTAACTCTGTGCTAAAGAATTTCTCACGAGTATTGTTCTGATTGTATTATTCTAAAATGGAGGCTTCGTTTCTATAGTTGCCTCGTTTCTATCCTCAACTTCACCCTTTTGTTTGGAGAACCCATAACGTTGACTGAACTCCAAACTCATCAAGGCTACGTGTAATTTTCACGTGGAAGCAATTTCTCAGAGTCGACTACGAAGATTTTTGAACTCGAGCCAACTATCTACGTAGTTTTACTATAGACCATCGCCATGGACGTCCATGGAATTCCTGTGACTGTAAACCTGCTAGCATGTTGTCGAAAGGGTAGACCAGATTGGGTAATTACGAATGGAAACGATTCCACTCGTCACGGTCATCGTATGGTACCGACTTAATTTCGTGAATAATGTAATCCTCGCACGTAACAAGGTACAATTAAAGAGCAGGTACAAGCGTCGAAACCGTAGTTTACACGCCGATATCATAACGAAGTGATTTACTTCAGAATGTTTAATATCGTTGCATGTCTTACATTTAAGTATAATTTTTTCATCCTTCGTCACCTTTGGGGGACATTTTTACCATACCACAGCTAAAACCCCACCTAAATGAACACGTCCTAAAGAAAATGACGGTACCAATTAAACATAGACAAAAGTACAGATATAATTCTGATTTCTACAATAAATTCACTGCACATCGGTGCAAATCGTATTCCAGTTGCATCTACACCGAATCACGTAATAATGGACTTGAAATAGGACATAATACGCCAGGATAAAAAGACCGGGAAAAATTGAGATAACTCGCGACCAAGAATTTTGCAGCGTGTCGAAATCGAAACGTGCAGCCACACGAAGGTGAGTGGCGCCAAAAAATTGCAACAGGAGTCTTCTTTAAAATTGCTGCGCCGCACGAGAAATAACGTAGAAAGCCACAATGTACGCCAAGTTTGTAAATATCATCTAACCGTATACTTCCACGAAAAAACCTACGAATAATTGTATTCTCTGGTAGCAACATTAAACACTTTACAGCGTATAACTTGCATCGTATCGTAAACTTTCTTAATTATTCCCACGGCGATTCTTAAAACGCGATAATTCGAGCGAAACAGAGCGATTGTGACATTTCCGTGCAATTTGTTCCCGCGAGAAAATAATGTCACGCTAAAAGCACCGTTAAAAGCCTGATAGGCGGTCGCGAACCATAATTTCCTGTGGCCCAAAGGGCGGTATTTTTAAACACGAGCCTCAGGGGCCCCCTGGCAAATTTGTCTTCGTCCCTGAGATGCCGGGGCCTCCGCGGCGAGCATAACTTTATTAAATTATATAGCCTTAAATAATTTAAAACACCTCGAGTAATAATTCTTTCGCGTAAACGCGATATGCGCCACGGTGCGCATACGGCTTGACAGGTACCGCGTAATTGATATTACGAAATATTGCGAAACATGGAGACAGTGGGGGTACAGAGAGGCGGGACGGGTGGGGAGTTTCTTCGTTTCCAGGCGATTTCGTGCAAAACAATTAGCGGCCTGTACGCATACGGAGCGAAGAAAAAACGCTCCCCCTTGGGGCACTGCCAATCTCCGCTGATTCCTCCTGCCCGATAACTGTGCCACGTTTGCCAGATTTCAACGGTTATTTCGATTCCGAGCCCTTGGTTCTCCTAAGTGACTGACTGATATTACTGTGAGAAAGCCGGCGTACTTTTTCAGGTGTCTTGGCTTGCTTTTTTTAAGTGGCGTCTTTTAATTGAATTTGGGTAACAGGTCATTTTATAACGTGAACAGCGGGGAGGGATCGGTCTGGATGTAAGATGAAGGAATAATTTTTTCACGGCTCACCACTTATGATTTAATGGATCGAATTATTATCCGATATCAAGTTGTCTACCAAGACGGTCAAAATAACTTGTTTAAAAATCTTGCTAAAATTTGTAGGGCTGTACCATGCTTAATTTTGTACAGCTTCCTTGCAAAACATGAGATATTAAATCAATTTAGTCTCTTGCGTGTTTCATTCCCTTCCTTCTCAAGTATTTATCTGGTAACTTTAAATATATTGAATTAATAGTCGGTCGTTTTAGTGTTAACACGTTGACTGCCGTGGGGGTCACCGGTGACCGGCGCTATTGTATTCAATGAAAATTTATGTCACTTTGAAATTGCAATATTTATGAATTTTCAGATATACTATATATTTAAATATATGTGTTTAAAAGATAAAGGTCTGCTGAATACCTATCTATCTGTATCCGTCAAGTTTCTGTTTTATAAAGATGTTAATTTAACACTAGAACTACCGACGTTAAATCTATCCTTTTTTCAATGTATTAAATAAGTATTTTGAAAAAGGACAAATCGAATGGTCGAAAGGATGATCAATTAGGTAATTTATGTCTTTTGTGATGGATGTAGAATTTTTCTTCTATGGCTCGTCTATGAACTGGACGAATTTTTGGAAAAAATTATGTACCAGCCATTTTGACTGGTGTCGTAGTTCTAGTGTTAATAGAAAAAATTTCGCTTCAGTAGAAACAGTGAACTTAGCGAAATACGGTTGGCGTTCAACGTGTTAATATCCGAGATATTGACACTAAAAGTACTAAGAAACTCCAAATGACCGTTTCCAAATATTTTTAAAAATTCCCCCACTTGATAGGAAAGCCGTGCAGTAAATATTTCACTTCAACTTTACAAAACCTAAATTATTTAATGGATCATTATTTTCACCTCTTGATTTCTCTTTTTCCGAAGTATTTATTTAATATATTTACTAATAATTGAGGAATTGCGCAAGAGCACTCTTAAAAAGAACTGTAAGCGAAAGGGATGTAAAAAGGAATTGCCATCAGGGAAAGCACACCGGTGGTACTTGGATGTTCGGTTCTTGGATGACGCTTGGATGAGTTTCCGTGGCTCTCTTCTTTTTCACGATCCTACATAATTGATATGACGTCGATAATTCTAACGTTAAGATTCATAGATGTTTTCCACAACACGTTAAAAGAATCATACATAGAATTTCTATCTCGACGTTAGTCCCAGACGATTACCTTAAATATACATTCTTATCCCTTCCTCGTTCACCAACATAAATCTGCAACCATCATAAGCGTCCTGTTCCACGAAACGGACCGCGATTCCATCCTCTCAAAGTCACGAAAGCGCAACCAGTCAAGATCGGGACCCGACCGACCGAAACATCGGAGGGAAATTTCACGGTTTTAACCACAGGTCTCCGAATTGACGGGGCCCGTTGGAGTGCGTGCAGATCGCGCGATACTTAACGTCAGAAGCTGTCTGAAATTCAGTTACACCCGCGTCCCGACGAGTGATTATGATATACAATTTAATGGCTCGAGGGAGAATCGATTGTTGCCGATCGCTTCAGCCCCAAGGATAAACGTCCTGGAGGTTTTCTCGGTTCAACGATTAAGAAAAGGTGCGTTTAACTCTGGATCGAAAGTCAAACTACAAAGCGTGGATTTACAATCAGCAATGGGAATGTCTGGCAGCCCTTTTCTCCCTCTGGAATTAATTGCAACGTATGAATTCGATTGACTTTGCGATCGACAAAAAGGTGAATGTACATCAGCCGCGAGCTACTCGATGTATGTACGTACGTCTTTGTCGGAGTATTCGCACGAAAGAATTGCGCAGATTGGCACGAGATGCTGTAATTGAATTTCCATGGACTATAATTAAGGCTGCAATTGATACTAATTTGTGCGTCAAGGGATTTTTATGTGTACGTTTACGAAGTCGTATCGGCCATTTGCACGATACGTTTCCATCTCCATTTTGATTTCAACTTTTTAATTGAGCATTTTTTTAAATTGTAAATGAGAGAATCGAGCGTTCATTCTATTCTTCCTTGATTCGTGATAAAACGATTAATGGGACTTTTGAACGTGAACAAAGTTTGCAGTCTATTAAGGATTAATAGTAAAAAGCGAACGACGGTGAATCTACGAGCGTTCAGGCCGTTTCAAGGCGGTACACAATGGTCCGTTTAAATAGAATAACTCTCACCGTAAGAGCCTTTTCGTATCGAACTTTATGCTTTTCGCAACTCCTTTGAGCAAGCTAATTAAGATGAATTGGCAAATTTCGCGTGTATTGTCAGAAATAACGAGCATAAAATAAGTGGCTACGTTACACACGATTTACGTTTATTACGGACGGACCGAGAACGTTGACTTTGCACAGCGGCACGTTACTTTCTGCAATGTTCATTTTACAGGACAAGTCCCATTGGAAACACGGCGAAACTGTAACACCATGAACATTTCTATCCTCGTTAAGACTTAATGTAACCATAAAGAACGTTCAGTTTACGGAAAATATAGTAATTACTTGTAACTTTTACGTCATCTTTCTCGAAAGGGCTACCACGACACGTTTTCAGCTACAACGACGAAACTATTGGCCCTGACCCAAATGCCACCGAGTGAATACAAAACATTTAGAACTACTCAACGTCGTTTGTTTTCAGCTCGAGAATAATTATTCCTCGATGATTCCTCTACAAGAGTGCAATGTCTTTTACTTGGAACGTCTCTCAGAAATTTCTTCCTTACAACGTCGTCGTCCAATTATGCTAACCGACATGTAAGAGCACCGAAGAGGCATTAGCGTAATTTACGTGTAAGGTATTACGACACAAAGTAACGAGAGGGTGAAGCGCTAAAATTGCTGGTTAGAACGTTGTAGAATATTAATTTCTGATCTTTCCACCATACATCCTGAAACGTGGAACGCGAAGTTTAACCTTTGCGAACGCTGAATACTGACAAAAATGTCGATGCACGTGTTTACAAGGAAATTGTCGTCGTTTCATTAATTCGTAAAATGTCCCGGGTTATTTTCGACGACGTTTAACGGATTTTCCTCGATGGTTCGTTGTTCTTTTGTGTCTTGTAAAGGCGAAGGCGATGTTTCGATTGGATCTAATATCTTTGTGCACGCGAGATCGGCGCACGATGAAGATATAAAGCGTGGTTGTAAAATACCGAAGAAAAGGCATTCATCGAGCAAACGAGAAGAAAGGTAATCGAACGTCTTCGATGAGAATTTTGTTACGGCGATAAATCAACTCTGAATCAAACTCCGCCTGCTTGGTAAATAGGGGCCCCAGGTCCGAGTCTTTGTCTCTTTTGCGATCGAGAAACGAATTCAATGCGATACACGTGACTTTTGTCCCGTGAGCTTTGTGCAAAAGGGCAGAACCATCGGCGACTCTGTTTGCTCGACGAAACAATCTTTGTTTCGGCCATGACCTACATGTCCGGATTCCTGTGTGCACGTTGACGAAAAGAAAACCCATTTTTCGCGTGTCTCCTGTACAATAATCGCGATCCATCACGATCTACCGAAAAGTCCGCGAGGATCAGATGACACTTTCCTTTTAGCGGTTCTTTTTGCAACAACGGTTAAAACATGATGACTAACTGAGAATTATAAACGCGTGGTTGCACAGTGTTCACAACTAAGATCAACCACCTGCTCCAAATAGACGCAAACTGATCATTAGACTTAGACAATGGTCTCACATATTCCAACGACCCCATGGAGTTCATTCTCTCCAACATCCATCGTCTCAAGCAACCGTGAATTGCACCAATTATTGCCACTCAGCAAATACTTCTTCATTACGCAATCATCTCGTAACCAACCATCTAATCAAACCTCTCCCATCGTCTCTTCACCTGTCTCTTCCTACCCGAGTCGAAAATTTCAGCCCGAAATTCTCCTAAATTACCAAATAACTTAGGATATTTAGGCTGAATATGGAAAAATATGTTACATATAAAAGAATGCAAATTTTAATTCCACAATCTCCCTACACTTGTTACTTTTTGCCACTTTTACCTAGTTTAGGAGCAATTTAGGCTTCATACAGCCCAAAATAATCCTCAGCATTCTATAATGAGGAGCTTTAGAATTTGATTGGAATTGGAGTGGAATGATCGAGGTCCAAAAAAAATCTCGATATACTAAAAATTAATTTGGTTTAGGAGATTTAGAATTTAATATGGTATAAAATGATAATTTAATTCCAACTTGCTCCTGAAAGCCCTATTTTTAGAATATGAGTCGACAGACTTAAATTAGAATAAAAATTTTACCTGATCAGTCCATATAACTCCTAAAAATTATATTTACAGGACTTTGAGGCGCGTAGACACACTAGTTGAGGATTTTGAGGTTCAAAATGGTATACATAATTAAGCGGCAAATGAGAGATCAAAAGAATCTAGGATTTGAAGTTTCTTTTTAGGCTGGACTTTTCGACTCGGGTATCCACCCCATTCCTGAAATCAAACATCAACAATCCAACTCGCGTTACCATCACCAAAAGACCACCGCAAACTCTCCAATATCAGTTTCAACCTCCCCCTCGAACTTTCCCGGTCGTAATGTAAATTAAAACCTGCCGTAAAGACAACCGAACGTCTTCGGCCCGGCTACATCCATGACCCAGATACCACCCGCACGGTCCAACGCATCCTTTGGGCCCGAAAAAAACAAGACGCGCCCAGCGCGGAAGGATCTTCTCCCCCAGAGGTATCCTCCGAAGAGGAGATCATCCTTCGAACGGTGGCACGTTATCAGTACTCGTATTTTGTTGTAAATTTCTCGTTCGCCTCTGCGAACGGCACGTCGATGGGCGCGTGCGCGCGTACTCGGTACTGGGACAAGGTTGCCAGGGGTCCATAACTATCGTCCGCTGACACACAACAATGCGCGCTTCTTACCCGCCGATTCACCGCAGCAACGACTACTTACTCTCTCGCCTCTTCCTTTTTCTTGGCTCCGCTGTTTTTTTTTTTTCGATCCGTCCTCCTCGCACTGTGCCGCGAGTGGATCCTCAAAGGTAAGATCGGAGAGAGATCCCCTACCCGGGAAACAGGAGGGTTCGGGCGTTTCCCCCTCTTCGTGGTAGATCGCGGGGGGGCCCTCTTGGTCGGATCCCCCTCTTCGCTTAGCCCTCGAGGAACGCGCTTCTCTTCTCTTCTCTTCTCTCCTCGGGCCCCTCCTCGAGGTCGCCCCGTCAGGACGCGCCTCCGACGAGGATCGAGCGATCCCCCGCGGGAGGCGACGCGACAGCCGTTTCGATCTTTGAATACCCTCGCATCGTCACCGCGATGACCAGTCTTCGAATTACGGGCGAATCCCGCATACGCCTCCGCGATTGAGACGGCTGAGGCTTTTAGAGTCTTCTTCATCGTCGTTGGGTTTTATTTTGATCGGTGTGTCGACTTTAGGTTCAACCCTTTGGTTTCTCTTGAGTTTCTTCTTGGTATTGTGGGACTGTATTTCACGTTGGGATAGTTCGTTGGGGTTGGTCTTGTGAGACGCGATTGTGGGAAGGGGGTGAACGGTGGTGCGAGGGAAACTTGAATCTTGAAGTGGTGCGGATCGAGTGCTGGGACTTGGACGTCGTTGATCGAGATGTCGGTGAGTATGATTGTCAGATTTAGGGAAATTAGTAATTAATGAGGTGTTTGGGATAGCTGGTATTGTAGATATACGCGGAGCTCCACAGGTTGGGTGGTAATTCGTTGATTATACTTTTAAATTTCAGTCTTGTGGGGTAAATCTTTTAACGTGTAGCAACTCTTATTGGTTCTGTTGGGGGACGGTCGTATAATTCGTCCAGTCAATTGTTTAAATTTTTGGAATTGAAATAGAATATTTGTTTCATGGCTCCCATTTGGGGGATTCTTTGAAAAAATTTTGAACCGGTGATTTTGACAATCTTGGTACTTTTAATGTTAAGTGAATTAGTGCTTATTTGATTTTGCAAAAAAATTGCAGATCATGGAGGTGGGATTAACACATTTCAGATTCTAAAAGATTATATAAGTTTGTACTTTCGAAGATTTCTTTAAATGCCCAAATCCGGACGATGAACACACCGACTTAGTCGGTCAGAGTGTCTGCAGGTATTACACGCGAAGCACCTGGGTCAATCACTCGTCGAAGTGACGTAGCGCGACGTGCGTCCGTGACACTTACATAGTCGGAAACAATGCGAGTCACGTAACGTCACTGCGTTGATTGACATTGCCGCGATTCGTTACGTAGGCTACGAATCCTGAATTTTTTACCGTAAGGCTGTTAAATCGATCGAATCAACATCCACGATCAGTTTGATTCAACGATGTTGGGAAAACCGAAGAAAATATATGCACATACATTTCTACCTTCGGCATACCGCAAGCACAACGAGGCGAAACGATAGAATTTTCCTCATACTGTTAAAAAGAAATTCTCTTTAACAAATGATACTTTAAACTTCTCCAAAATACAACAGCAATTAACGTCTAACGAGTTCTCAGGAATTTACAAAGTAGAATAAAACATACTGGCAATAAGAAATTCAATTTTCGCGCGTCAGCATCCGTTCATATCATATCTCTCTATAGTCACGGTTTAATAAATTGATTGCAAAACGCAGAAATCGACTTATAGATACAACAATTTTTTATCAATTTCATTTTGCCGCGTAGACCGTGTAATCTGTCATTATCCTTGCAATAGCACGCGGTTGATAGTCGAGCGTGAAAGTCTGACCATTAAAGGCCATTTTCACTAACCTCGAGAGACTAGTCGTTCGGTAAGAGGATACGAATTAATAGCACGAATTATCAAGGAGCCAGTGCATTAAACGAATCATCGATTCGACATTTTCGTATCGTCGAGCATAGTCGAATCGATTATCGAACAAGTTGGAAACATCATTGGACTATGGATTCTTCGGTTAAACGAGGTACAGAGGGGATGGATGCCTTGATCGAAGACGCGGTTCGCCAGTATGGAAAACCTCGCAATTAAATTCGTCACGGTTGGTTTAATCGACGATTGGAATAAATCAACAATGGAACAGCCTGTATTCGCATGACTCCGACCACTGTCGTCGGGATAATATTGAGGCAGCCATGACCCAAACTTGAGTAGTAGAAACACGCGCTCGATACGCTCGTTCGTGAGCGAATCGAACGTGTTAACCCTTCGACTTAGCTGATTTGAGATGCGTTTGCTTGACTTCCTTACCTTTTCTACAAAACATGCTTCCATCTCATTACTTTTTAATCCTATTTTTAATCAACTAATGTAAATTTACAAAAATTCTATGCAGTTAAAATTTACCATATTTTCAAAATTAATAAAATTCTTAAATATTGAAATAAATTCAATAGTAAATTAATCTTAACGTAGTTAAGAATTCTATTAAATGTTTTTTCAATCAAAAATATCCGGCAGAATCTGATTTTATGGTGACTTTATGGTCGTCTTAATTTTCTCTGCAAAAAAGCCAGTATTGAAACGCAGAATGCTGGAATTTTTGTTTAAAAGTGATTTAACATGAAAGAACAGCGTATGTCGTCGTATAAAATGGATTAAAATAAAACAGCAGATAGCGGGAAAGTCTTAGTACTTTCGCACAGTATTCGTCGGAAGTCGGAGCTCGCAGTGTACCTTCAAAGGCTCGTGCGAAAGCGCACGATCAATTTATAAACATAAGGCCGCATTATGCGTAACCTTCTCCCGACTTCGGGATAAGTCAATTCACTTTCGGAAGTGGCTCGTATTATGAAAGTGATTGTGGAAAAGTCATGTACACGCTCCGTTGACTCCGGTAACTGCCACGACCGCGTTCAACCATTTCAATTCGCCGCGGGATATCGGTCGAGAAGAATTGGACGTTGATCCTTTTTCTCCACGAAATTAGAACATAAAATGTCCTTCTGAGCAGCATTGCCTCAAAATTTCAACAAACTTCATAAGTTGTTAGAAACATCCAAAAACTCGCTGAGATTCCATTAACACTTAACCACTATCAGGACGGTCAAAATGGCCGGTTGCAAATTTTTTCTAAAAATGCACGAAATTGATAAGGAAGCCATGCAGCAAATATTCCACTTATCTATTATATAAAGCTCAAATACCACTGACTGACTGACTGACTGACTCATTCATCCACTCATCACGAAATCTCAAAAACCACAGAACGGATTACAATGAAATTTGGAACATACTCTTGCCTTGGGTCGTGGGTGCTCACTAAGAAAGGATTTTGAAAAATTCGAAATTTTAGGGGTGGTTTTGGGGGGTTAAAGTATGGGCCAAACTCATCAACGCAGAACCGAAATTATTTGACCTGGAAACTTGAAATTTTGCATGAGCATTCCTTTTAGTGTATAAGCATCCACTAAGAAAGGATTTTTCAAAATTCGAAATTTTAAGGTTTTTTTTAGTTTCGATTAAACCGTAGCGGAGCACGGGAACTTTCAGCTAGTATCTTATAAAACTTAAATTATTTAACACTAAAAATTCCAAAGTTGTATCTATTGTATTTGAGTTTTAGCAGATAGAAGTAGATTCTTTAAATACTCCCTTATCAATTTACGAAATTTGTAGAAAAAATTGCAAACCGATCATTTTGGCCTGGTTGATAGGTTTAGTGTTTTCTATCGCCTTTTTCACCTCTTGAGATTTCATTTTGCAAAGTATTTTTTCAGCATATCTAAATATAACGGACATAACATCGGCAGTTCTAGTGTCAGAAGTCGTCACAAACATAAGTTCGCGTTGATGATCGCAAGACGCAAATGAAATGGTGAATCGAAGTGTCTTAAACGGAGAGATTGCAATAGAAATGGAATTTATCCTTGGCATCAACGTGCACCCTTCCTTTTTCAGACTAGTCGAACGAGTCTTAGATATCAAGACAACGAGAAACTCCGGTGCCTTTTCTAACGAGACTCTCCGATAGTTTTCCTTGAATACAATAAAAATAACAATGTCATATCCGTATCGCTCGTTAGACACGATTTATCATCCTGCTAATCGAGACAAGCGAGAAATCGTTGGCTCAGGGAAATGAAATATAAAAGTCGATCTATCATTAAGCCACCAATGGGTTCTTTAAGACTATGCAATTAGCAGCACGCGTAATTCGAGCGGAATTCTTTACTCAGAGTGTTCATCAGGGAATTATAATCGTAGGATTCAATGCTTTCCGCATTATTAACGAAGGCAATGAGAATTTGACCTGGATTAATCAGCTGGCGCAAGAGATCTCCGTCGTCACATGGAAAATTACGGGCACGTGATGCAAACTGACGACAAAGTTACAAAGCCGATATTTCCATTTTTTGTTCCTCTCTCATTCTCACTTTAGATGATCTAAATATTAAAATTCTTTTTTATGCAAGACCGACGAGGTTGTGTCATATTCAAGAAGGGCGTTTCAACGAGCGTTTCAAGAAATCGGCGGGACATTGCGCGCACAGGAGACGCCTTCGAGTTACATCGACGAACGGGAAATTGCGCGTGGTTTTGCAAAGGAAAACAGAAAATTATTGGGGGTAATTTAGAATTATTCTAGAAACTTGTATGAGTCTTGCACGAGGAACAGCGGAACGTAATACTTACATGGTGCGTCGAAAATTGCACGAGTAACCTGGGTGCACTTCCGCTTGCAAAACGATCTCGCAATTACAGATCTTTTTATTCAATCTCCATCCATCATATTATATCCGTCAATATGCAAATATTCAATACCTTGATATCGCATACTTTAGAAACTTTCAAAACCGTTTCTCACCAAGTTACCTTGAAAAATCATCGAAGTTACAATAAGGATGGTGTTAAGAGCTAAGACACCCAATTATCGAATTAAAATTCTGCTCACCTCTGAGCGAATTTCCTTAATTAACTACTTAATATATAATATCTTTGATGTCACAAATACTATCAAAAACTATCAATTTTAGGAAAATTCATCGCAGAAATTACAGCTCAAAAATACAAAGTAAAAAAGTCCGGATTTCATAATGCTGGATCCAACTACTTACAGATAGTTATTATCTTACACAGATTTATTCTAACTTAAATACTTAATATAACCCACATATCAATGATTTATAGTAAAATCAAAGCAGTAGATTCTACACCAGTTAAATTCAAAAGATAAAAAGAGAAACCTTCAATTCCCTCCCAAATGAGCCTCCTTCTCCTCGCTCTCAAAACTGCCGATCCCATCGCACACGCGAAGACGACGAAACATCTTGTATGACAAATTCGATGCATCGTCCAAACGGATTGAAATGTAAACGTGCGAAATCTTCGCTCGTCGTTTCAGCGATAATTTGCAAGAATCGTCGATACGGCAGCTGCGCGGCGGCTTTCGAGACTCGGTTAATGGCGTGTCGCGGGCCAAGTCTTAATGTGACTTCGATGTTTCCACGATATGCAAGGACCAATGTCCACGAAGCGACGTGCAATTCGAGTGGACTTTTCGTGCGGTCAGCCTACTTCCAGATCCGATAGTTGCATAATGCGGTAAAACGCAATACTCGCGTTTATAAGGAGACATCGATATACCGCGTTCTCGGTCGGTTCGCGATCGCAAGACTCCGAGTCTGGTTCTTTAAGGCGTGTTCGAGCTGGGAAACAATCGTTGGAAAGGTTGATTCTTATGGTTGATTATTTATGGAGAATATCCTGGTTACAATTGAAAAGAGGTATGGGTAAAATGTTTTACAAGGATGAAGGGTTTGGAATGGAAGCGGTGGATGGGATTAGGATAGAATTGTCAGGTTGGTTGAGATCCTTGTGGACGATAGGGAAATGTCAGCTCGAACTGACGTGGCTTGCACCCGGAAGACTGGTATCACTGTGACAGCGACGATGACCGCGAAAGTCTCGAGTCATTGAAAACTTTGTACCCTGTTACTTATTTCTTTCTCTATTACCTATATTTTCTCTCTTTTGCGTAGAGTCTGTTTGCGTTCTTTTGTAGTAGGATTCTTTTGTTTTATCAATATATTGTCACTTCTTGAATGACACGTTTATTTTCAAAATAGTATGGGTTTCCTTACTAATTGTAAGTTATCTATATTGAGAAAAATAGAAGTGTTCGAAATAAAGAGTGCACTTAAATCTTCTGGAAAATTGTCAGTAACATTTTTAAGCACGTTAAACGCTTCCCTTATGAATTGATTTGCAAAAAATCACCGGGAATATGACAATTTTGTTTATTTCAGTTTCCTATAGTCTTTAAGTATTACAAAAAAAAATAACTATATAAAAAGTATGAACCCGAGGTAGCACGGGTAAAAAAGACAAAACGTTTCTATAAAAAAAGAAATTAAAAATATTAGTATAGTACTTAGATTCTCCGGTTAGTATTTTTAGTGCAAAATAATTGTCACGATGATATTCGGGATAAAGGGGGAAGTCGTTAAATCGCAAATCCTAAATTTGTCGATAAAAAAAGAAAGTTTCCTATGTGACTTTCAAAATGAATGAAGTATTTGAAGAATCTATTAACTAGTAGAGCAAATATTGAAATAACAGCAAAAACAAATAACAAATGACTACAAAACCACCAACGATCTTCGCAGTGACACCAACATTACCCGCTGGAGTGCATTGAAAAATAGAGAGATTAAATATATTTATGCATGACTCTTAAAAACATTGTTTTATCACGGTGCAAGTGCGGCCTTACCTTTGGCCGCATTGAGTAATCGTTTTATGCCGTCTTATGCCACGCGCCTTATAAATATCACCGTTGCTCCCTAATGAGGCAATAAAGTCGCTCAATCCGTAGACATTTCGATGCAGGGTGAACTTTTACTTGCAAAATTGCGCAACATTGTTCTATGCATTGAAATTTCGAATTTCGGCGGAGAAGCGGTAAATTTTCATAAGTGAAAAATGAATTGGGGAAGGAGAGGAATTCTTTCGAGTCGATCTCGAGCATGGCTCGTGCCTTCGTTTCTCCCCGAGGACTCGGACGAATCCATGGCATAATAAAAAGTCACGATTCCAACGCTGGGCCACGGCTCTGAGTCGTTTATTTGGCGAGATGCCATGACCAGATTACACAGTCACGTTTCTGTACTCGGTGATTTTTAATGTCGGTCAGTGTCTCCCCTCTGCTTCTCCTTTTTTATCGCGGAATTTCGTTGAATGTGTTAGATTTTTTGTCTAAATGTTTGATTACATTAAAGCTAGATAATTAACGATACATTTGACAAGGTAGTAAAAACAATGGGTTCTTCAATTTTTGGAAAATTCGTTTTTCAAAAAGTATTCATAAAATATGATAGGTTTCTAGAGGTATAATTATTTTTTGGATTTAATTGGCTATGGTCATTCTTTCTAGGACCTATTGTCTCAACTCGGTTCTGAATCAACGAGACCATGATGCGATAAATGATAAGTTAAGAAAAATTTCCCAGAAGTTACAAGAGAGGATTTGAATTCCACTAGCTGTGATTCTACAATCTTTTTTTTTTGCAAAATGTAATGGAATATTTACCTAATATTTTCAAATATAAAGAATTAATCGTTGGAAGTTTGAGTATATATCCCTACTTTAATCCTTGGACTTCGAGAATTGTTGCGATACTAATCAAGTGTTCTAGTTATTTATGACTGTTACGCTGGTAAGGGAGATATGTGCTTGAATTTTCATATTTTTTAAAGAAACGTATATCGAGATTATTGCACTATCACGTGCTAATGATTCATTATTCAGATTTTCTAATTTCTTGAACAGGTATTGTAACATAGATATTATCACAATGTCACTCAGCAATGACTCACAGCACAACTTTTCCAATTTCTAAATCATATATTTGTAAAATATGTATCGATGTTATCACTGTATCTCTCATTAGACTGTAATAGCAGAGTGTGGAATATATGGTACAAGTTCCAAACATTTTTCTCTAACCACTAATAAATTACTTCGTATCAAATGATTACCGAATCGCATTATAAATTCCCTTAGGATTATTTAATGCTTTTGCAAGTACGGTCGAATGAAATAACAATTTTGTAACAGTCAATTAAATTTAATTCAGTAAGAATTCGATATTAATTTAATTAAGATTTACGAGAACACACGGAGTTTGTATTCAAGTTTTATAAATTCAATTTAAACAAACTTTGATTTATTCCTGTAAGAATTATCCTTTGACAAGAACTTTACACTAAATTTGAGAATGAATTTTAACAATGTACAGTGAAAAAATCGGAAGGAGGGTTTGCAGGAACTTGATGTGGGCGATTATGTTTCTGGTGGACTGTCGAGTTGGTTTGAAAGAGAATGCGAGGTTTCAACGGTGCTTCAACGAAAGCAAAATGAAATGCACTCGATGATTTTTTGCATACGCAAAAATACCGTTAACCTTCAAGCAAAAAAACTGTACCCTGCAAGAAAGTAGAACTTTTTATTACGCGCCTCAGTAATCACAAACTCCAACCTCTACTTTTAAAATTGCTCAAGCTCAAGAATTATACTCTTTTACAAAATTGCCTGCGTCTCACTTTTTTAAAATCTTAATATTTATCTGAGAGATTAACTCATCTCAAATTTGAAACTCTACTAATCCGATCTAAAACACTTCCACTTCCCAACTTCTAAATTTTCTCGACCTTTGACCTTCAAACTCAAGATTATCCCTTGTCAAACTTGCAAGTAGATTTCAACTATACAATATTTAAGTAAAAAAGTTTACCAACCCCAAAATTTCATCTCTACCGTCTACCATCCACAGTCTCAACATTACCAAAACCATAAATTACCTGATCTCGTAACAGTAACATTTACAGCGTCAAAAATTCCAATAAAGTATCCACGATTACACCATTTTACACACATTGTACTCAAAAAAAAAATTCATGACGCAAGATAAACTCTCGCGAACGACGTTGAATCGTAGCTATAAGATCGCAGCATCCAACGTTGCGATTTAGAAAAAAAAAAGAAAGAAGGAAAGAAAGAAAAGAGGAGGAATTTTACTGCATTTTACGACGTGCCAAAATTGGCAAGCAAAAGGCAGTTTCTTCTATAACTGTAAAAAACCTGGCCGACTTGCGACACACGTGGGTGGTTAGGATTGTACTAGTTCCTCCGAGTGGGAGGCCAACTCGACGGAGCACATAAAAGAGCATTTTCAGAAAGACGACGCAACCGCGGTGACTTTAATGCCCGCATAGTGTACTTCGTTCCTTTAACCTGCTGGCCGACGAAGACGAGTAAACTCGTCGCTTGTAAACAGACGTTGAATGAGCACGAGGAGTTATCTTGTTTTTTTCTTATTTATTGTTATTGTTATTATTGCCTGTGCATGTAGATTAATTATATGAATATTATTAAGCAGGTTAATTACGTAAATGTTTTTATGACTGCTGTAAGACGTATGGCAATGATGGTGACGGAATATTTTGCGGATGAAGTAATGCTGTCAAAATAAGTGGTTATTAACACTAGAATTACCGATGATTGATTCACTATTTTCGAATATAATGACTAGGTACATTAAAAGGGCGAGAAAGAAAATCGAACGATACACTTCTTTAAATTGAAATAAATTGCTATAGAAAAATTAAGGAGTAGAGGTGTTAGAAAATTTCTGAATTATTCAACGAAATTAGGAAAAATCATATTGACTGCATTGATAGTTCTAATGTTAAAATATTCCATACCGTGGTATTGATGGTGTAACATTGTATATTAGATTTGATCGAATTTTTAAAAAATGTTTAAATGATAATTGGTGACCAAGATTTTGATATATTTGATATAAAAATGATAGAGTAGAGTTGCTACGCTATTATTAAACAGATAACTACTTTCAGCTTTAAAATTCCGACTCCATAATGATATCGTTTTAATGGAAAGAGGTTACTTTCGCACGAACGGAGCTACAAGTAAAGTATTAGTAATATTCAAGTTGTCAACCGTTATTCTCAAAACGTAATCAAGCATGCTTCCTCGAACCGCCACGGTTCAGTAACTTAACTAAACGTATTCGTGAATGAAATAGAATCAGAATGCTAAAATATCACGTTTAGAGAGTCCGACTATACTATCATACTAACAGGGTAATACTTAAAACAATTAATTGGCAATTCCACTGTCAAAAGTGCAAAAGGAGAGATTTTAAGTTTAAGTCATTTTGAAACTCAGCTCCGATTAAACATCGCTAGTTCATTCCAATTTGTCATTCTCATACTTTCGCGCGTTAAGTAACACTTATCGGAGCAATTTGTCGCCGGTAAGAGCAAAATTTCCGGGCGAATCCGTTTCATTCGCTCAAAGGACTTTCGCAGAAGCGCCGATTACACAAGAGTACGATTATAAGTGAGACCAACAGATTGTGCTCTACGGAGAACCGAATGTAAATGACGAAGATAATAAGAAATTCGCATATAAAGCGTAACGCGTGCGAGACTAACATAGCAATTAACAGCGACAGGTTTGGTTGTCTTTCGCGCTGCCTTCTCGACTGTTACTCTACGAACGTTGCACCACACACTGGAAATAGGAATTTCGCAAGAACGAAAGAACACAGTCGCCGATTGTATCTTCCACTCGTTTGTCGCGATGATTCGATTATGTGAAATGTATTTCCAGCCGACGAAGCCACATCGGTATCGTCAACATCGTGAAGAAGACTTGAGTTACGTGTTGCGAGAATTTTCTGCTCCCTCATTTTCTTTTTACATTTGAGAAATTACGAGCGTATTTTAATCGAGGTAAATATTATTCCACGAGAGACGCTCGATTACAATGAAATCATTAGGATAATTGTCATTCGATTATTCTGCATTTTTTAAACTTTTGAAAAAAACATCCTGATTTGAAACGAGTCTGTGAATACGACTTCTTGTAAACACTGAGGTCCCAGACGACGTTGGATCGTCGAAAAGAAAAGTATGAGAGAATTGTTTGAAATTCTTCAATACCTTCTATAAGGATAAAAAGTGTATGAATGAGTTTGTGTAAAGGAAATGCAACGTTTCTTGCGTTCCTTTAGATCTTCCAGGATTGACAGGCTTCGAGAGCAAACACTTTGCCGATGGCACAATGACGGACGGTTCTGTCTCTCGTTTACAATTGCGGTATAAATTTCCTCCTGTTGTTTCTAAATGGACGACGATCGTCCGTTTTCTACACCATGGCTCTTTCCGATGACACCGGTGTGCTCGTTATGTGTTTACACGAGTATTTACGCACATCGTGCATCAACCGGATTGGCAGACGGATTTAGAAACGAACGAGCATGCTTTGGGTCATAGTAATCTCACGTCATCGTTGATTAAATCCACGCGAATCGAGCGTTCACGATTCGCGAGGATTATTTCTCCTGCGAGAAATTTACAGTGGGCCCTCCCACGGAGGTATTTCACGATGAATCCTCCCATTGTGCACTTTTCTGCCGGTTTAAAGGGCAGGCGCGATGAAAAGATCGTATTCACAGTGGGCAATAATCTGTTGCGTGGTTTTCTTGTGAAAATAGAAAAATGCGGGGAGTTTCAGCAGACGTTGTACCAAATGTGATTCTTTGTTGTCGAAGTTTCACCGAGAATGTGTGAGTTTGAGCTTTATACTGCGGTGAATGGTGTTTTGATCGGTGAATGGCATTTTTTGTGGGAAATCGGAGATCCAGAGGTGGTATTAAATTATTGTGGTTCATTTGGCAGTGAAATATTTGAAATGGTTTGAACGAGATTGTTTATCCGGCGTTTATGCAGAGCAGGGAGTTGAGAAAATGGCAATCGATTTTCCATCGCTGGCAAACAAATCACTATATTTTCCTGATTGGCTAAGCAGTCAGATTAAGTCACGTAAATTATGTTAACACATTTTATGCGGGCCACGTAAAAATACGTTTTTTGGACTGTGCATAGACAGTTTAAAAAAGGCGATTCCTGGCAGTAATTACTTAGATTTGAAAAGTTAAGTACATTTTCGAATTTAGAGAGAAAGCAGTTTCCAGCTTATATTAATTTTTTGTAAAAATCAAATTAGTACAAATTGTTCAACAAGTTTTCCTCTCGAGTCTGAATGAAGCGTTACACACCCGCATATAATGTGTTAATTAATCGTTTTAGTTCCAAGCAGCGCGATCGCGCTCCTCGGATTTTGTGTCGAAAAATTCCCGTACATTTCGAATGCTATGCACAACTGAGCTCCATTGCGTTCTCCGGGCTTTTCCGATCATGTTTTTTTAAAAGTCTCTGATACTCAAACGGTTAACATGACAAAAAGGGCAATTATGTATCCTCTCCCTCCTATCACATCTAGCCAGCCAACTCGACATCTACCAACAGTACCTCCTTCCAAAACCCACCCCTATACTTCTACCTAATGGTCAACCACTCCACTTCCTACTGCAAACCAAAAAACCCACCCGACAATAGATCCTAAATCATCAAACCTCAATCAACCATTCTCTCATCCTCGCAAACTCAGTCTCAAGACTTTCATCGGAATATCTCTCCCTATTAGAAAGCGCAAATAAAACTGCATTGTCCCATCAAATACTCAGATTCCCATTATCCCCTCCGACATCGTACATAATAATCTTATCGACAATCGTGCAAAAAACCTAATAGAAACTACCTTCGGTCATCCGGCGCGCAAGTTGGAAGCAGATTGCATCGATCGGCCGGTCGTTATCAAACGCAATCCTCGCAACCTTTCGTCGTCGGACAACTGGGATGTACTCGAAGGAAACTCGGTGCATCATAGTGAATCGCGGCAATGAGCGCCTACCAAGAAGCCTCGTCGTTATGCAACGAGCAGCGAGCACGAGCTTGCCTCGAGTAAGGTCTACGACCAAGGTACGCAATCCCGGGATGGGCAACGACGAAGCCTTCGACGGTATTCCGTGGCTGTGTTCCCTCGTCCCTCTTCACCTTGTTTGCCGCCTATGTCATTCTCCTTTCCCTTCTCTCCCTTTCCAGCAAGTCTATCTTGTCTATCGTGGATGCCGGCGAGACTTTGCGTTACCACCGACGCGTTTCTTCAGGTGGGAAAGGACGATGACAGGGGACCCTTGTTTGCTTGGCGTTTACAATAGGAGAGTTGGGAAAATGGAGGATTCGGATAAGAGCTGGGGGTTTGTTCATTTTTTGGCGATGATAGAATGATTTTGGAGTTAACTTGAGAAAAGTTACATGTTGGACGATGCGTTGAGGGCGAGAGTGGTGAGGTATGTGTGTGTTGGGATTGTGAAAGTGGTGTAAGACAGAATTTGGGGGGTTGTTTTGGGTTAAATCAGTGCTATATACTGGGGCTGGGGGTTTGTTCACTTTTTGGCGATGATAGGATGATATTGGAGTTAACTATAGAAAAGTTTTATGTTAGAAGATGTGTCGAGGGCGAGAATAGTGAGGTATGTGTGTGTTGGGATCGTGAAAGTGGTCTAAGATAGAAATTAGGGCGGTTGTTTTGCGTTAAATCAGTGCTATGCGCTGGGGCTGGGGGTTTGTTCACTTTTTGGCGATGATAGGATGATATTGGAGTTAACTTTAGAAAAGTTTTATGTTAGAAGATGTGTCGAGGGCGAGAATAGTGAGGTATGTGTGTGTTGGGATTGTGAAAGTGGTCGAAGACAGAAATTTGGGGGGTTGTTTTGGGTAAAATCAGTGGCATGCACTGGAATTGTAGAATTGGGGAAAAACTGAGCTGTGTACCGAAGGTATTGGTTTAAGGATCACTACCAAAATTGTTGTAACATCTGATTTCAAATTATTATGAACAAGATTCCGATGGCCGTAACATATCGTGGATATTTTAAATTACACCCTGCCACGTGAACTCAGCGAAAAATACCCCGTCACAAGCTGCACAGTTTTTGCAGAAATTAAGATAGTCATTCATATACAGGTAATTTCACGTTAGTCCCATTGAACCGATGAAACGAATTCGTCCGTAGGAAAAATTTGATTCACTTATCAAAATCGATAATTCGAAGCCGATGTCCAACCCGTAGACGTCGATTACGGATCTGTTATTTTGCCTACGTCATGCCGCTCCGAAGTTGGAATCAAAGGTGGATTACCCTCAGCTTTTTTCATCGAGACGATAATAGAATGCTTGAAAACCTGTAGCTGATGTCACGGTTCCCCCGTGTTCATTGTCCGCAGACATCAGCTGGATCGCCATGTAAATGCGGATTACAGCATGGTATCACGTAAGGAACAGGTAGCAACTTTGAACAAAACCTCCCGCAGTAAGTTTGATTGACACTGACGAGGGTTCGCGATTCTCTTTCGTCGACCTCTTCCTTTTGGAGATTCGCGTTAAATATTATTACTGACATGTTCCTTTCCAACGAGTATGATACGTAAAGCACATCGTAAACAAAGTAATAAGCAGAGATTATTGCACGTATCGTTTTGTTGGGGATAAGAGGAATATTAGGTTGATCGAGGAAAAAAGAGAAGTGGATGAAAACGAGATTGTTCGACGACATTGACGAGGGTTTGTTTTCACGGAGTTGCACTTTTCACGGTGCATATTTTATCGAGTATGGAACGAGCATACTTTTGACGGCGTGGATGGAGAAGGTGCTTCGGTGAAGATTTAACGGTATTACGGCTTGCATGGAACACAATGCGGCGGCTCGATGTCCGCAATAAAAGAAACATGCGTTACGCGATAAAAAGCCGGGATCACGGACACATTTAAAATTACACAATTTGCGTACCGTATTTATTATGTCAGAGGAACGTGCCGTGTGAAGGAGAAAGAGAGAAGAGAGAGAGGGAGTGTACACGAGCCAAACAAAAATAACCATTGGCGCCAAAAATCCGTACAATTTATAGCCGTTCGAATTTTTCTTCGCGCTGGAATGCAAAATCTCGTCTGGCATTCCGGAGGATGGCTACGAAATGTCACATCGTGGCGTCGGTATCTTTTACAACGTTCCTGCTATGCTTATCTTCATTTATACATTTACTCCGGCCGTTCGAGAAATTAATACAGAATAGGGAATTCTGGAACTATTGACCCAAATTTCGGATTTTACGTTAGCCCTTGCTCAAAAAGATTTTCTTTATGACGAGACCATGTTGATTCGCAACCCTGAAGAATTTTCTTCACCAAAAAATTTCTATAACAATATTAACCCTTGATACAATATAAAAGTATATTTCTACGCAGACCTCCGACAGTCTCTAAGTCTCAACAAATACTCTCAAAATCCTCCTCTCTAATCATCCAATATTTTTTCCTTAGATTTCCTATTACTCTTTCAAGTACTCAAAATTAGACTCAATAACATACTCATAATTCCATTCCATCAGTCTCAACCGAAACTGCAGTCCTCCGACAGTCTCTAACTCCCACCAAACACTCTGAAAATCCTCCCCTCTAATCATCCAATATTTTTTTCTTAGATTTTCTATCACACCTCCAACTACTCAAAATTAAACTCAATAACTTACTCATAATTCCATTTCATCGATCCAAATCAAAACTGTAATCCTCCGACAGTTTCTAACTCCCACCAAACACTTTCAAAATCCCCTCCTCTAATCATCCAATATTTTTTTCTTAGATTCTCCATCACACTTGCAACTGCTCGAAATTAGACTCAATAACTTACTCACATTTAAATTTCATCAATCCCAACCAAAAGTGTAATCCTCCGACAGTTTCTAACTCCCACCAAACACTCTCAAAATCCTCCCTCTAATAATCCAATATTTTTTCTTAAATTTCCCGTCACATTTTTAACTGTTCAACATTAAACTCAATAACTTACTCATAATTCCATTTCATCGATCCAAACCGAAACTGCAATCGCACCGATCGACACCGAAAACCCTGCATCGTCGTGGCCATATAAGAACTTAACCATACGCGACCTCATGCTCGCAAGAATCCCCGGCATTACGGTGGGTGAGAGCTGTCGAATATTACACGATTCCGGCGCAACGGACACTTTCGTGCGATTAACCTCGTTTCGAGGTGACGTCCTCGCCCCTGAGGGCAAGGAGCAACCAGCGAACTTCACGTTACGATTATTGTTGCCTGTCCATCCTGGGCAATAAAGCCACAAAAGCGAGTGCCGTTCGAGTCAATTAGCCGGAACGATTTCTGTCCGAAGTCGTTCTAGCGAATTTTCTTATCTCAAAACGACTAACTCCTACGCGACACGTTAAAACGGATCACTGAATTACATTCAAGAAATGATAATGTCCGTCGAAACTCGACAGGAGTCCAAGAGGACGTCGGCAAAGGACGAAAGTGAAGGAGCACGATGAATTGTATGCTCGAGATGATAGAATCGCTTTAATTAGCAGCACCGGGACACGCAGGTATCCGTTGTACCATATTGGAACAGAATGACTCCGGTTTTATGTTACTCCAGTTTGTACGAGCTGCCGAAGGCCGATTCCATCGGAGAGAAAGAGAGAATTGCTCGCGGAGGATCCGTTCTGCGGTAGCAACGCGATGCTAAACTATCATACCGGAGAACAAGTTTCTCCTTGTTATTACCAAGGATGAATTTATCTCTGGGCAAACGAGATACTATATCCTGGAAGCAGTTGTAACGTACTGAGACATATTGCAGTCCAAAATTACAATTGTCTTTCGCGGAAGCCCAGCGGTGGTTTAAGAACGCATGGAATGCGATCCAGATCGGCGATCCGGGTTTGTCGTTGGAATAGCATACAGGGGCTTTTTTTGTCACTTCGTTTTATAGGTTGATTAAGGTCACTCTTATAGGTGTCGAGTGTGCGCGACGGTGTTCCGGGTGTAACGGAACTTCGAATGAGGAATAGTGAATTTTTGTTTGGGCGAATGGTGTCGCTTGTGGATGATCAACTTTCAGTTGGGATTCAATAAGTAGCGGTCAATATCTGTAGGTATTTTTGAAATCGATATTATTTTTTATACCTTCGTGGATATGATGGCAGTGTTCCTAAAGTTCGATTATGATTTTCATGTGTAATCGAAGTAGCACAGAAGAACTTCTATTTTTTATTTAGAGTCTACTTATTCAGCTAGAGTAGACAATTGTAGACTTCCTCTTGATGCAAAATTGAAATCTCTCGGTGCAAATCGGTTAATGACACTTATCAATGAAAAACTGATTTATAATCAAATGTTTCGACATGCCATATTTAACCCTTGCGACCAAGAGACCAATTTGTGCAGAATTAATTTCAGAAATTAAAATTGCCCTCTGACATCCAATACACCGTATCATATAAACTAACATTAATAGCACAAAACAAAAATATCAAAGTGAAATAAAAAAAAATCCTACTCCATTTACCTCACCACAAGTGTCTCTCGTTATTTAAAGAAAAGGAGTTATAATAATATATAGTAAAGATATAAACCAAACCCAATCACCAAACCCCTAATTCTCTCAAATTTCAATATTCAACCGATCGTCAAAATAAATGAATCTTTCCTCCAAGGGTCAACGAATAAAAGCCAGGTCTTTGTTCCCCGATACACCTGCCTCGTACGCGAGAACGCGTCGGTAACCTGTCTCGTTAAATCGTCGACGAAGGTGCGTTTACCTTCGTCCTCGAACCTGTCGAAGAAGAGCGATTTTGCGAGGCGGGGCCAAGCTCATTCCTTTGTCTCGATCTTTCCCCGTAGATGCGAAGTCTCGAAGATCCTGCTAGCGGCATGAGAAACGAAACGGATGCCGTTTCGATCCTTCTCGTGCGTTTGACGTTCCTCCTCCCGTCGAAATACGCAGAGGGGAAATACCGGGCAAAAAAGCCTTGCCCTTGCACGCGTTCGTAACCGCTAAAAATCCACATTCCGGAGGCTGGGTAAGCTGGAATTTATAGGCGTCCTACGGGCCCGGAGAGTGTCTGTATGCCAAGGTCCGGCACGGACCGAGAAGCAAAGCTGAATTAATTATCGAGGGAGGAGCGACGGCGACGAAGAACGTAACTGAGAGTGACCGCTTCTACTACGACGGGGCGATAATGCGGAACGATTTACCGGGATCGTGGGCGAGTCTCTTGTGTCCTCCCACCCACGAAGACGCGGCTTCCTTCGAATGGAAGAGCCGAGTATTTTTATCTGTCCGGTAAAAATTAACGATCGTCTTTTTTAGCGTTTCCTCCTTTGTCACTGTGTACGTGGCAGCTACGAGCTACGAGGCTTCGCGGATCGTTTCGTCTAATAAGGAACGCTATTGTGGGTGATCCTAAGAATGAGTCCGTGAATATAACATTAAAACTTTGATTATGTCGGTGAGAATGGATGGGACTGAATTTTTTCGAAAAATATTCCAAACTGATAGGGAAGCCATAAAGCAAATATACCACTGTTAACTTGTAAAATGTAAAGTACTTAATTCATCGACCTTTTCATACTTTCAATCATCTGTTTCTACAGTAATTTTTTAGTATATTTAATTCTCAGTATACAGGCGTGGTATTTGTTATATTCGGAGATACTGAGTAAGTATTTTGAAAAAAAATAAAAATTGAGAGGTGAGAGAATTTATTGATTAACACATTTGTATCATGAGCGCATATATGCGCGCACTTTTTCTGGTCACTATCATCGAAACGCAATTATGCATTCACATTGTGATCGAATAGCAGCACATATGAACAGGCTAAATTATTTATACAACATTCGTCGATTAAGGTACAGTATCACTTTTTGAAATACTGTTAGACTTAGACCTAATATGAAGAAATTTGACAGTAAAGATATATTTTTGAATTTGTCATATGATGGAAATGGGTTAAGTAGTTAAGTTTTGTAAGGTAGAACAATTATATGGAGTATGTTCCACCACAAAGTTCAAGTTCAACGACACTTAATGCGACATTTCCGTAATACTTCCTTCACAGTTCAATTACACGCTCGTCATTTGAGCGACGTAGCGCGATAATTCCAAGTTAGAAACTCGTAACAATTCCCCATCTTCCGGTGTTCATTAACGCGCAAGAGGAGGACGCGTTCAAAGGTATCGTTTCTCGAAATCGTAGGAGGAAGAAAAATGATCACGAGGAAAGAGAAGTCGACCACTCGAGCATCGATCACCACGTAATACCTTCCTCGATTCTTTGTTTTTTGTTCCTGGTCTCGAGATTACGTCAGCGGCTCATCTCATGCCTTTTCTCATCCTTTTTCTTGGATATTCCTGTTGATCATCGTTTGTCCCTCAGTCGTGGAAACGTCATTTCCGTGTTACCATATGCCTTTGTTGCGTGTGCCGATATCTAACGCACCTAATCATTGTCCATCGAAACCACAACGGCCTTGGCAACCGATGTAGCACTCTACGATATTTGCGATACGCGGTGGTCCGTGTTTGCATTTACGTTATTCCTTCCCGGTGTTGAGGTATAAATGATATTGGTGACGTTGAATTCATATAATTGAAGATAAATGACTTTTCTTTTTATATTTTGTTAGTTTTTATCAATTTCTTGGCACAGCAATTAGAAGTCTTGGCTTTTAGTAATTTAGGTATCGCAGATTCTTTCTAATTTTGTTAATTTAGTTAAAATATACTTTCGAACGTTATCTGGTAATTCAATTATTTTTTCAGTATATTTTCACTTTGAAACATAAAATTATTTCAACTTTGACCTATAGTTTCAAGTTGATCCTAGACCATCGAAATTACAAGTTTCACTGAATGTGACTTAGGGAAAGGTGATTAGTAATTTTAAATTAGTAATGTTAAGAATGCATGTGTAGCAGCTGCGAAAGAATTCACATGGATTTCTGTGGTTTCGATGGGGGATAATTGAAGAACTAACGACGGAAAGCGTGATTTATGAAGGGTTAGCTAATTATGGGTGATTCTATGTCTGTCGAGGTACTCGAGCGATAAATAATGGGTGCATTGATGTGTTGTTTGTTAGAAGAGTTGTAGTTTCTCACTGCGAGCGTATGTACGCAGCCGACGAAAGAAGTGACCTTAACCCTTTCGCTACGGCCGCGTCCAACCGAGAAATAAGTAGCAGTTGAATATTTCGCCGAAAGATAACGCGACGATGTCTCTGTTTGAATTTGCTCACTGTTTGTATTAATACTGCTATCTAAAAAAAAGTTGCTCTACTTTTTTACATTTGAAAAATAATGAGCTGTAACAATATCTTCTTAATAGCTCTTAAGATAATTTAATTGGTAGTCGTCTGACAAACAGTAGAATTTAATTCCCAATTAACGAATGATTTTTTACGACTCAATTACTTTTTTTTAGTATTCCCAAGATATCTCTCTAAAAGTCTGACTGATTTTACAACGGAAAGGATTGTGACAATGGGTATTATGTTGCCATTAAAGCAACTACAACATGCTTTCGAGTAGCAATGAAAGACCGAAACAACAATTATTTTCCACGAGCGTTGAAAGGAGTATTCTATAATTATCGTATACTTAAATTGGCCAATATTCAATCGGAACATTAATTACATTGGCACTAGTGTCTGCTGGAGAAATTGCGTACCTCTTCTCCATGAGTGCACGTGTGTCTTTTATGGGTTCGTCATGGGACACTTCCGTAAGCGCAGAAGAATGCTTGACATTCAAATAAAGGCGAACAAGCGTCGCGACAAGAAAAGCTAACGCGAAAAAATTACCAGCGTAAAGAAGCTTCGACGGTTATGAAATTCATCGTTGACAGCGATCATCGATTTATCTCTGCCTTCGGACCGGTGGTTAATGATTTCTTCGAAGACACGTTCAACGATGTAATTATGTCGAAATGTACTTATCTCAATGACAATGCCGGCGAGTGTTACGTGTGCCGTGCATAAATCAAATTGCTTTTAGTATACATTAGATTATATTAATTTTTTACGACAATAATCGAACGACTTGATAAAATTACCCATCGTCTGTCGGCAATCGCCTACGCGTTGCGAGGCAAACAAGAAACTTAACCTTCCGTTTCTACATTCTTGCAACGCTGGGAGCTGATTAGAAGACTGGGTAATCATTGATGTCGATTGGATTGAAAAGTTTGTCTTTCTGTGCTGACATTAGAGCGTTCAATTATATTAGAAACTTTACATACTTAAAGTCTTATGTCGCAAGGATGGCTGCACAATTGGAAATTACTCTCATCAGTCTTTGAGTTAGGTAGCTACTAGTATCGCAATCACCAAAGTATCAAACAGGTGCTACAGGGCAAAATATTCAATTCTCATTGGCTTAAATGCAAAGCTCACTTTTCCATCTTGCGAGATCTGCAGAAAAACTAGTAGTACGATAATTTTATCGGTGCAGTTTGAAAGTCAAGTCTTCTCTAGAGAAGACGTGGAGAATAATTCTCATCGCGACAGGTGTAGAAACAAGCGACATAATTACTTTCAAAAGCCGACGGTGTCCATTTTTGGAGGCCACTGGGTGAAGAGTCTCGATGGCTAGGGGAGCGCTATAGGTCAAACTTCGAAAAATCGTAATTTCGCTTCTGGTGGTCATAGAGGGATGATTTGTAGCTCGTTTGAATCATGGAAGTGTCTACTTTAACGTGTTTCTAGCTAAAAGAAAGGATCTTTATCCGTTTTAGTGTGAAACTTATTTTCCCGTCTCGGGTGCCTGGCGCAAAAACTAATCGTTGCAGGATGATTCTATTGGCGTCCATTAACTCTTTGAGGCACAGTGGGATGAAAAGTGTCCCACCTCTTTGATGCGCGAAGATGCATGGTGGGACACTTTCGGTCCCACCTCGAAAATTTATATTATTATATAACTTTATCAATAAATATAAACCAACTTTATTCAATCAAAAGAAGAAAAAAATGTATGTGCAACATGGGTCATTTTATTTTCGGGATTCCTGTGCCTCAAAGAGTTAAAAGTCAAAACTCCAAGGAACACGTGTAAAAAAGTTTCATTGCGGTAAGTATGAAAACAAACAAGATATTTGACTTCAAAGCCGATGAAGTCCAATTTTCGGACGGCACTCAAAATAATATTGCCATGAACAATTCGACAAGAAGATTTCTCAATCTCTCAATTAGTAACGTGCTTATATAGGCAACCGTAACGTCGCACCTTCTACTTTGCCTACAGTACCCTTCCATACATCCTCACGTCCTCGTAGAGTAAAACCCAAAGAAATCTGTAATACACTCGTCTCTATTCGCTACACGTGCAATTACACCTTATTAACGAATTGCTAGCAATAAATCACCCCGTTTCATCGGCCATTCGACCCAGCAATTTAACGAATGATCGAACGCACTCGCTTAAGATCTCCACAGTCAATTCCGCGAAACCGTGAGAGGCCACGCGTGCATTAAAACATTGCGCCAGATAAACGCATATAAAAGTCACCGTTCCGCCGTGCCTCTGGCCCATTAAAGTGCCGCTCGTTAAGTTGCACGGTCACTCGAGACACGGAGTATTAGAGGAACATCACCTGTCGCTAGTACGACAGATATTTGTCATGGCGTTACTGCCGTCATTTGCGTAAGAATCGCATCTCGGGCAGGGAAGAAGGTGGCGTAACTTCGCAATAAAGCCGCGGTATGCCGATGATTTTAACTCACGGAGAGATGCAAGGTCTTCGACGGGTAACGGGTCTCCCCTGGTATTTTTCCGAAAGTCATTTGAATATCGGCGTGTGACACAGTTAACTCTTCTTCTTGACTTCTTCATCGTCTACTTTCCTGCCAGTGAACTTCGAGACTTTGATCTCGCGACTCGCCGTTAATCGATCGCGCAATACCGAGATACAGGGGAACGATGGAGAATGTAAAAACGTTTATCGTCGTTACGAAATAATCTTGGATCATCGACTCGGACGTGTGGTCGAGGCGTTTAGGAAGGAGTCGTTTGCTGTCTTCGAGGATCATTACGGCTGATGAGTGTTATTTACATTCGATCGGTGACCGCTGGTAGTCTTTGACTTCTTAGAGAGGATTTGCAAGTCTTTTGAGCGTGACATAAGATATGATATTCTAGAGATTTCTACGAGCTAGGATAATGTTTGATGTGAAGAGAACAAAGAAACAGTTGAATCGTGCACCAAAATGGCGGTATGATGACTCCATTAACACGGTAGATCAATTACAGGCATCCCTCAAATAGCACGGTACTTGAATTGCACGAAGTCGCGAATAGCACGATTAAAAATTGCGACAACTCTCGAATAACACGAAGTCGCATAAATTACTGTTAAAAATTAAGTCGATCACACAGTATACATATCGTCGGCTTACAAGGATAACTGAAATTTTACAACTGAAAATACAACAAAATTTTGTTCTTATTTTCAAGGTTTTCTTAACACTAGAACTACCAAACCAGTCAAAATGACTGGTACACAATTTATTCAAAAAATTCTCTAAGTTTATATAAGAGTCATAGAATAAATATTCTACGTCTGTATCAATAAACATAAATCACCCAATCGATCAAATTTTCCGCCGCTTGATTCCCACTTTTTCAAAGTACTTATTTAATTTATTAAAATATGTCGGATTTGACGTCGGTAGTTCTAGTGTTAATTAATCTTTGGAACCAGATGTACAAATTTCTATGGATCTCGAGTTTCGAATTGCACGGAACGTTATCTCCAAATTTGTATGAATTATTAGTATCGAAAAGCACGGAACCAGTTAGGCGTGCTATTCGAGGGATGCCTATATAATGTCCTTAGAATTTATTTATCAGTAAAACGCGATCATCTTGCACCTGACGTATCCAAAGACAGAAAGAACATACGATGGGTCGGGCTTCCTTCAGCGGAGTGTGATCGATTGATAAATACCGATATGCAAATAGTTGTAAACAACATGACGGTGATAAAATCGCTGTTCGAAATTTCGTTAAAGGTGGGTAACGAAGAAGGTCGCGTCATCCTCTTGAATAATATCATTCGTTCTCCAGGCAGTTACGATCAACGAGTATCCTTATACGTAGACGATAAAATCCCGACTACAAAACAGACTCGTTCAAAATCGAAATGTCCCGATGCGTTTTCTTCTTCCTTTTCGTCCAGACTGGTCTCACGGTCCGATATCGAGCAAATCGAGCAAATCCTCCTAAATCGTCACAGTTAGAGCAAACGGTCGACGATCGAAATGATCATCGGCATCGTTAGCTTCGTCGATGATCGTTGAAAAAGGAGCAAAATCATCCAGCCAATGGAAATTCAGCCGGATCGTAAAACAGGAACGTAACTTTTGTTTCATCGAATGGAGAACAAACTGAACGAACGAATATGACGTTCGCCGTTTCGAAGGTCACGGTCGATACGTCCGCAGAATTGAAATTCGTGCAGGAGGCTCGTACGCAATTTCGTCAGACAGGATGCTCGCACCATCGAAGCCGGAACGATGGAGGCACACTTACGGGAATCTTTTGTGCCTTGGTCCCTCAAGGTCACGATTACCTCTTTGTCACGAGAACGTAAGAATTCACGAGCGATGATGCGCTCCTAAGGTGGTCACACTCGTAATCGAAGGTCATTGTTTCGTTGAACGTAGAAAAGATGAAGTTACCAAAGAAAAAAAAAGAGAAACAGAAACATGATACTTCTCGAATCTCATTCTACTCCTCTTTTTCCTCAAGGTCAGTTCAATCAGTACCTTGAGAATTCTTCGAAATAGCTTTCTCCAAGTGAGTTTTCACTCTTCGAGGAATCGCAACGAAACTCTCGTGACGATCGTCAGGAACTCTTCTGGATCGAGAGACGATCGGGAATTATGTGTCCCATGTTGCTCACCGGTTATGCTAGGTCGGGGAGCTTCCATAAACTGCTCCCCCTCCGTCGTTCCTTTCACTTTTCGTCGTTGTGCTCGTGCTTTTCGTGGGTCGAGCGGTTCGCCTTCGGCCTCAAACTCGCTCGAACTGGTCCGATCGAACGTGTACATTCGCCATCTCCCTTTCGCGGCTCTCTATACCGGATTTGCATCGAATCGTACACCTCGGTTGAATTGCATTCGTTCGGTACACCATCAAACGGTTAGCTACGTTCGAAAATAGTTGTTCAATCCGATGATACCTTTTGTACCGAAGGAACATTCGTTCGAGGATAACGACTGTGTTATCGTTCTTCTAGCGAAATTCTTTTGCCTGCTGCGATCCGTGAATACCTCAAAGTTGCAAATTAAAATAGTTACAAGTGACCGGTTATTAAGGTCTGGTTATTGCAACAGCGGATCGGCGCTTTGACCGAAAGTCTTGACGATCACTTTTGCGTTAAGTGTCTGATCGAAAGTTAAAGTTTTTCGTGGAACTAACGTGAATTGCACGCGTTGCACGTATGTAGAACACTTTTTATTCCGGATAAGCTTGATAATTCCATCGGTTTTACATCATCGATGTTACATCAGCATTCATTGTGTGCTGATAATTGATATTCTAAGATCCGTTCTGTTAGTCGAGTCTTCTGAATTCGAAGGTGGTAATTAAGGTAGTCACGCCGACTCGTCGTTGGATCAACTTGTTTCCTTTTCCTCTCTTTTTCCTCTTCGTTTTTATGACCTGACAATATTCAGAGCGAACGAGCCGTTAACGTGGACATTCGATGATGAACAGCTCTCGTCGTAAAATGTGATAAACAAGAGGAAGAAAAACGCCTGGTCCATGATCGAGGTCGCTCTAAAGAAACGCCTATGAATTCTGCACGACTTATTGTACATAGTTATTTATGTTTCGGCTCGTGCAATCGAATAATTCTCGATCAGTCGTTTTTTGAGAAAACTTTTTCGATGACAGCTCAGGAGAAGTACAGTCAGCAACTTGGAAGAAGACTTACGCCATTTTAGAAGGAGCACTAGCGCGTTTAACCAATGATCTGATTCATTTAACCCATTGACAGTGTATCCCGTAACAGTCATGGGCAGAGTGTCAAGTACCAAATGGTTTATCTCGTTTAGTTTACCAAAAATATTCAAGTCTATGACTAGATGCTTTGCTTCCTTTGTTTTCTAAAATTATTCTAAGTGAAGAAGAAAGCGTGGTTTAGTTTGCACGCCGACGTATTTTCGAAAAAAATCTAGACGCTATTGGGCTAGACTTCGTAATTTTATTTCACTATGAAAGGATTGATATGTGTGGCAACTGGTAGAGATTGAGTTAGGGTGGATAGCAAATCAAAAGCTCAAGCTTTAATTACCGAGCCAAAGTTCAATCCACGTTGCCTCTGATAGCTTTTTCGCAAATTATTGTTTATTATATGATAGTGTTGGTGATTGAAAAATTATCTAAAACTGTTAGACGTTAGAAAAATGACCATGGCAGTTGCAAGCGAAGGAAAGACTCCTCTTCAACCAGCAAAGTTCTGTGAGACATCTTCCGAGCGCCGTGCAATACATGACTACTCTTCCTTCGTCAATGGTGCAGCTCGATGGTTTTTCATTAACCGTATTAAGGCCCGATTATGTATGGCGTTTATTGCGACACGATGTGTCCTCGTCGAAGGGTTCTTCTGATAGGATTATAAAACGCGAGAAACGCAGTCTCAATTAAGAAAATGTGTCAATAATTATTATAAGATTCTCGCTCCGAGGCTGACGTCGTAAAGACCGATTCGCGTAAAGTATCCCCGAAATATTCCTTTATTAACGTCGTTAATCAATTTTATCCGCAACGATACGCCTCCTTCGTTGTGATTTAATGAGAATCGATGCCCACAGCAAGGTGTCCCTTGAGATATACCTTCTCGCCCTCCTTTTTTTTCGCGACGAAGTGAAATTTTCATCTGCAAAAATCGCATGTCGTGTCTCACTTTGTAAGTGTCACTCGGCGACATCGTAATTTTGCGGATAATCCAATCGACGGACCTTGATAAATCAATGACTGATTTTTGCGAAGGTAAAGCTATGTCAAAAAGATTGCCGATTTGAGCGTAACGCAAACAGCAATTCTTAAAAACTGATTGGACATTTTTGCGAGAAGAGTAAAAAGGAGAAATGTGATTGTAGCGAGAAGATCACGGGAATTTTCGTGTAGCGAAACATGAATTAATGCTCGCTCGATTATTTAAATTGTAATTAGAAAGCGTGGTTAAGCAACACTGAATGTTTTGCATAATTTCGTGTCGATCTCAAATTCCATAATCGATCGTTGGGATTTCTCCGAGGATTGGCGATTTTCAGAAATGAAAATTGCAACGTTTGCTATGAAAAAAAAAGAGGGATGTAGAATGAAGTACTATATTATTATGTGAGTGTGTGTTATGAGTATTTGGTGGACGTTGATTGCCTTAACGAGGGCCTGGTTTTTATGCAGGAAACACAGGTAGACGATTGACTTCCTATTTCACTGGTCAAATCAGCTAACAACGACAAAAGGGTCTTAATGACATCTATTCACGCACACAATGGATAGTGCTCGAACTCTAATTCGCATCTCTCATAATCCTTCGGACTAAATTATATGTTGCTAATTTTAGTCGAAGAGGTAGACCCTTTTCAAGTTATCGAAAATGATTTTTTGAATACTGCCATTGATGTAGAAAACCTACAATATCTATTAATTATACTTATTTCTTGGAGTACAAAAGTTCTTGAAAAATTGGTACGCCAATTTTACAAAATTTTAATAGTAGAACTACCGGTGTTAAATTTATTATATTTCAGTATATTAAATATGTACTTTGGAAAAAGAAAATTCAAGAGGTGGAAAAGGTGATCGATCCGATAATTTGTATTTGATAAGATCAATATAAAATATCTGCTCTATAAACTTGGAGGACTTACAAAAAAAATGGGATCCAGTCATTTTGACTCACTTGGTAGTTCTAGTGCACAACACTTTCCAGATTATCCAATAAAAACAGGCGAAAAATACAGAACACGTAATCTGCCAATTTTTCAACAAAGTTTCAAATATTCAAGAATGATGTTACTTTCATTTACATAAAATTCTACAATCAGAACGTTTCAACAGGCGCTTCACCTGTGACAAAAATTTCCCAAATAAATCTCACCGTATGTTCCACAGGAGCTATTAAAATTTTTTCCCACCTCAATTCTACAACCATCTTTAAATGATACTGCTACACAATAACGCAAACAGTCTCTACATCCATCGAATTAAAGTACAAATATTCCCAGACACCAAAAAAGTACACCTAAAGCTCTCATGAACAGCCATACAAGTACAACAATAAAATATTCCTCAGTGCCGACAAACCACGAACTCAGGAGTTATACAATGCAGCATTCTACATCCTCGTAGTCGTTCGATTTATTTCATTTTTACGAGATGCAATAAGCGAGTCGTGCAAGGTGCAACGGCCGGTATTTACAATGGTCATCGCAAAGTCCTGCGCGGCCTTCGAGATCCTCCTCCGCCATGGTATAAGGCGGATCCAAGGGGAATACGAATAAAATAATTCTACCATAGCTCGCCGTTTCATCTTGCTTTTGCATTCTCGCGTTAATACCGCGCCATGCATAATCGTCGTGCATTATCCGAGACTGCGAATGAAACCGCAGAAGAAACGACGAACGAAGATTTTTCGTATCGTCCGAGAAAAGTGCAATCTCGCATGGAAGTATTAATAGAAGATGAAAAATATTGTAATGAAGAAAAATCTTTTGTCGATTTGTATTACAGCTTTCACCTATTCTCACAAATGGCAAGAGAATTTATTCGTGGTATGCAACTAGAAACATACGTGACTTTTTACGTAATCACGTTTGTTATCGATGCTCGTTTCTTTTCTGGTGGATTGTTACGGGCACGCGAGATTTAACGAACTTATGTAAATGTTATTCATTCGTGAATGAAGTCACGTTCGATGGAATTAGTTGGGATAACTTCTATGGATGACGAGGTAAGCAGCGTCTGGAGAAAGTATGTACGTACTTAACATTACCGTGGTAGTCACGAAAATTGCGGATAAATGTTATGTCGTCGAAGACACGTTGTGATTTAATTAGATGAGATGGAACCGATGAAGAGAGAGTATGGGGATTTTGAAGAAAATAAAGTTGTGGGTTAATTATGTCGTCGAAGACACGTTTAGTTGTGATTTAATTAGATGAGATGAAGTTGATGGTGAGAGAGTATGGGGATTTTGAAGCAAGCAGAGTTGTGGCATAATTATAATACCAGGGATGGTACAGAACATGAAAATCGCCATAGGACATAACGAATTTCTCCACCTCGTCCAGCTTGTGGAATCGGAATTGATTCGTTAATACTGTTAGTACTATCACGTCTGTAATTTCATTTCGACTCACGGTAAAATGGCTGTCTCAGTTTCTAATCATCTATCGGTCCCGTCGAACGACAGGGTTAAAAGATAAAGGTCTATCTTCTCGATTAAGACTCGGCCGCGACCGATTTAAAATAAAACTGTAGCGTGGCGAAAATTATAAAGGCTCGAAGCGACGAGCTTCGGAAGGTTTCGAGAGGCCTCTGGAGGCCTCGAGAAGCATCTAGAAGCACCGAGAAGCTTCTGGAAGCTTCGGGAAACATCGAGAAGCATCGAGAAGCATCGAGAAGCATCGAGAAGCTTCGGAGATCGGCAATGGACCGCGGAAGGGAGTGGAGGCGCGAAGCGCGAGACCGCGAGACCAGGCTTGACGACGGGGTTGTTGATTTCGGAGACCGAGGGTAGCAACGGTCCAGCATAAAAGAAGGTGCACGACACGACAGAATTCTTCTTCTGCGCCGAGAGAGAGAACGAGGTAATCCACGGTCGCTCTCGGTATGCAGAATAGGGACCTCTGGCAGAAGAGTACGGACGATTTTCCTGGACGCCTGCTAGAGGGAAAACGGGAGAGTACGGGATTGTTCCTGGGTCCTCGATTCGGTATGGAGAGTACGGACGCTTTTCCTGGACGCCTACCGATCGAGAGAGTACAGAGCACTTCCTGGACGCCCGGTTAGATTGGACGGAATGGGAGAGTACGGGATTGTTCCTGGGTCCTCGATTCGGTATGGAGAGTACGGACGCTTTTCCTGGACGCCTACCGATCGAGAGAGTACAGAGCATATCCTGGACGCCCAAATACAGTGACGAGACGGGAGAGTACGGGAGTGTTCCTGGGTCCTCGATTCGGTATGGAGAGTACGGACGCTTTTCCTGGACGCCTACCGATCGAGAGAGTACAGAGCATATCCTGGACGCCCGTCGGTAAAATAGAGCCGCGCAATTAGAGTCACGGGTGGAATCGCGAAAGGTTATATTTGGACAGAATCATTTTCATAGTCAAGCCTAGTCGATTTTCCGGTCGATTCTAAATCTATTATGTTTGTTCGTTTTTCGTTAAAACCTTATTGTCCGCTCTACCGATCCTATCTGTATATTATCCATCTTCCTCGAAAGAGAGGTAATGAATAAAATGAAATTTTTTCCCAGAAAACCTTTCCTGCTTTACCCTGCATTCCACATCCAACGATCGAGTTATGGCTACAAAACTATTTAAAGTAAAACGAGAAGCCGCAAAGGCGTTTTAATAAATATATTTTTCTTTCGTGAAGATAAGTTTTAATTCCACAGGACTAAATTAAACTAAATTCATTTCGTGAAAAGGGCGATTAATCTCTCTGCTAACGGTCTAATCAGAAATCGATTCAGCCAAACAGAAGTACAATACTTAAGATTCTAAATACAATTTGATAAATCTTCAGGTAAACTTTGAAAGTAGACATAACAAAAATAAGCGCTTTATCAAAATACAACACAAATTTCTGAAAAAAGGACCAAATCATTTTTATAACCTTGATTGGTTAAGTGTTAAAAAAGCACCAAATTACACCGCTAAGAAAAATTTATAAAAAATAATCCTTTCTTAATTACCACAAGAACATCCCACAAATCGTCCTGCCTGAGCGTAGCAAAGTTTCTCACCGATTTAAAAGCAAACAAATTGTCTCCCACATCGGGATTGTCACTCGTTTAACTCGAAACGGCAAACGCGTAGCAGGAATGCACAGAGAAATATGAGAACACGCCGAATGACACGTATTGCACCTGTTCGTATGATTACATATTCACTCCCATTTCGTACGCAAATGTGTGTTGCCAACACGTACAACGTGTACACCTTCGCAAAAGTTTTGTCCCATGGCCACGAAATACCCGTGGAGACAGTCACGATTACGTTTGCAATTTAGGAGGATAAATGATCATCTTTTTTTTTACCAGTCAACGCGAAACCGATCGTAAAAATAACAGGTAACATTGCGAGATAACATTTGAGATAAAATCGCTAATTGTTCGGACAGTTAATTGGCTTCAATTCGTGAAAGACTGCCGAGGAAAGTCGTGCTGCCTTTTACACGTTTTTTTTTTGAGGATAATGAATAAATTCCAACGAGAAACTCGGTATTCGTTAACATTATCTAACGTTCGTATCTTAAGAAAATGTAATATTTCGCAACCTTGCGCGTTATTAGATTTCCGTAACGGCATAAAGAGTTTCCTTCGTAATGAAACCTCGCTGTGATCGTTCGCTTTTCGTGAAGTATTTCCTGATACATGGATGTGTTTATGTAAGTGTCGAGAAACATTTGCAAAAATCTTCATTTATGCAACAGGGTGTAGCAAGGATTTTTTTGGGAAAGCGTTAGTCACGATGTATATGGAGAAACGTTCAGTTTTGTCCTTTTGACGGGACTCTTTGTAGCAAGTACGCTATTTGCGGAGTAAACATCGAAGTACTTCGGTGAATGAGCAAGAATTTATCGCAACAAGGTCTGAAGACGTCCAATTAAATTTACTACCTTTCGAGGAACGGTTAAAGTAATGATAATTTTTATTTGGAAAATCTTTTCACGAGCCTTGACATGCATAGGGTAATAGTGATTCTGTTAACTCAACATTTATATTATTATTCTACCGTTTCTAAGTAGAAAATGAACATACCTAAGCAAATAAAAAAACATTAATTAAAATTTCTAAGAGATTACTAATATCGATACATTCTTCGAGGAAAAGACCAATGTCCAACTTATTTCAACATCTAGCATGAAATTAAAATAACAGTTAAGACATGTCTTCAGCACTATAATTCCGTTATTCTCATTCAAAACCTTTCCACTAAAACTGCCAATCCGATCAAAATGACCGTTTCCCGACGTTTCCTAAAAATCCCCCTGACAGGGGAGCCATAAAGATCCATATAAAACGAAAATTACTTAACCGATCATCTTTTGCATCTCTGTATTGATTTTTTCCAAACTACCTATTTAGTATTTTTAGATATAAAGATTTAAATAATTTCTTTAACTAACATCTCACAATCTCAATGAAGGAAATTCCTGCAATCACTGCAGAGTTTGACATCACAAATATTTGTACAGCACCGAAAGAGAAAGTGTTCCGTTGTACAAAAAGTATCAGGTACAGAAGCACGAAGGTGCGAAGTCTTACTCAGCTACCGCATTTAAGTCCTTTCCCGTTGGTGTCCTTACATGAAGATAAAGTTGATTTGTGACCGTCGCGAATTCACGTTAGTGTCCTTATCTTCCGTGCAGATAACGGAAACATACGCGAGACGTGTACCATGGAAGATAATACAATAATGCATAATTATGATCGCGAGTTCCGGGTTGACTGAGCAGAGCCGGTGAGTAACCGGCATGTCCGTCGAGATAATAAATCGTCCTGAATGACTAAACTCCGCGTAAAATTGCCTCGTGCGATCATAGAACACAAGTGCAATCCACTCGACAAAAAACTACCTTCGAGCAAGATCGGTGTTATCGGCGATCGACGAGGTATGCATCCCGGGTGTCCACAAATTGCATCTTGCTGTCGAGGAGAATTTTTGCGTCTGTCTCTTACGGTTGTATCACGGACAACGATAATCTCGGCTGGCTTGTAACGTATTAATCCCCTGAATTATTGGTTCTTTTAGAGATTGCGGGTGTCGGAGTTATTTAACGAGCTATGTTTCTTGCTGTTGCATCGCGTTTAGCGAAAAGTTCAAGCACTTTGTTACCTTTGATCGTGAACGTTTTACAGTTAGGTCGAAGACGTTGAGAGGGATGAATAGCAAGGTAATAGAGAAGAGGAGAAATTTTATATATTTAGAATTTTAAAAAGTGCAATAGATTTGAGTGACTGGAATTTTTTATCTTAGGATTTTTTTCTATTTTTTTTTGTATTCTTAATATTTGACTGATATGGTCTATTAATTTATGAAATTCGGTTTTAGGGAAATTTCGAATTCCCTAGGACATTATATCTATTAATTGAGAGTTTGAGCCTTAAACTCCGTATTCATTGCAACTTTACATTCTGGATTTTACGATATCCACCGATAAAAAGTTAAAAAGAACTTTCTTGAACGACACGCAAAGCAGAAATACACTTTGCAAGTAACCACATCAAGTTACTCGTTAATCCGATTGAAAAATCAATCCCACAAGATTGTTAATAACTTGTGTACATTTTTCAACAACGTCAAATTAAAATCTACCGACACAAACGTATTAAACGCACACATAATACCGCTCCATGCTTGAAACATTTCACCATACATAAAATTGTTTATGGCAAACGAATCATCAATGAGAACGTGACGCAGGGATCTTTAAATCTTTCGATGCAACGATTATTTGTCCATTATTAAGTTTTCCAATTGAAAATACATCACGCTCGTATCTCGATACGCCTACGGCGGGTAATTTGAAATTAATTATCCAACACCCCCGAGTGATATTTCACCTTTCCACGTTTCATCAAGGGAAAAGGATAAACCATTCGATCACAGCCTTGCGTATGGCCGAATCATTATTGAATATCCGACCAGGTTAAAAGGGATAAAAGACTCGCGCACTCTTGGGAGGGTGAGTGGACGAGAAAGAAAGGTGCAGATATATACCGTGGCTTATCGTTAACCGGACAGGTTTGCTCGTATATCCGTGTATAAACGCAGCAGGCATATAAATTGTTACAGCTATCTCCCTTTCTTTTCTTCGTTCATCGAGGGAGGAGAGAGAATACGCAAGTAAAACCAGAGAGAGAGGAGAGAGAATACGCAAGTGAAGACAGAGAGAGAGCAAAAAATACTCAAGGGAAGACAGAGAGGGGAGAGAGGATACTTAAGTGAAGACAGAGAGAGGAGAGACAATACTCAAGGGAAGACAAAGAGAGGAGAGAGAATACGCAAGTGGAGACAAAGAGAAGAGAGAAAATATGCAATGAAGACAGGGAGAGGAAAAAATACTCAAGGGAAGACAGGGAGGGGAGAGAGAATATGCAAGTGAAGACAAAGAAAAGAAAAAAATATGCAAGTGCAGACAGAGAGAGGAGAGAAAATACGAAAGTAAAGAGAGAGAGAGGGGGGAGAGAGAATATGCAAGTGAAGACAGATAGAGGAGAGAAAATACGCAAGTGAAGACAGAAAGAGGAGAGAGGATACGCAAGCGAAGACAAAAAAAGGAGAGAAAATACGAATTTGAAGACAGAGAGGGGAGAGAGAATATGTAAGTGAAGACAGAGAGAGGAGAGAAAATACGCAAGTGAAGAGAGAAGAAGGGAAGAAAACACTCGAAGTAAAAAGAGACATATTGCATGAGGAACAAATTCCATTTCTACAGAATACAGGAAATGAAGAAAGAGATCAGAGAGAATACGCAAGATAAAAAGATAGGGGGAGAGAAAATACATAAAACGAAGCGAAAAGGAGGGAGAAGTTAAAGAGACCAAAAAGAGAACAGGCAAAAGGCGATTTCATCGGATACCGGAGGTCTCGTAGGCAGTCGCACGCACCCGCGTTGCAATTAGAGATTTTTCTGGTCCCGGGACAGCAGGAGTTGCCGAGGTATATACGTGGAGAACAAGACGAAGGGGACGAAGAAGAAGACTCGAGAAGGTGCAGCTCCGGGAGGCAACGACGATGGAGGGGTTCAGGGTTACCGTTGAAAAGAGGAGAACCGAAGAACCAGAAGGGTGGCCTTGTCGTTGCGCCGAAGAAGTTACTTCGATAGATCAGCCGCCTCGAGATCGACGATTGTCGTCGAACGTCTCTTGCCGCAGGCTAACGTATTGAGTTCCGTGATTTATCATCCTGCCTTGGTGCGACAAAGGATTCAACGGAAGCAAAATTGCACGCGTTAAGGAATATACGTGCGTGAAGATATTAATGTCGGGGTTGATATAGGGGAGCAGTTTTTATCGCACGTAATGAGGCATAATTGGAAGGGGACACCAACGTTGATCGTAAGAATGGAGTCACTTATTTTTTGTCGTACAAGTAATTTAAGGATTATAAGAAATTGTTACTAGGCTGACATTTTAATATATTTTTGGTGGTAGTTTATTTGATATGTTTGAGCCGCGGAGCTAGGGCTCATTATAAATATCCGTCAAAGGGATTATGATACTGAAGTTAAAGCATATTGGGATATTAAGATAACATTTCCGATATAGAAAATGAAGAAAATACTTCGGTGTCCTTTCCCTCACGAATTCGATAGAACATCGTTTTACTCGCTATCACCCACTTTAAATCAGGAAAACGGATCAGGCTATATCCTTCCTGTTTCAAAACGTCAATTTCTTTTGACGTACAAGCTTTAGTTTCAAGCTTCCCACTGCTTTTGGCAATTATTGGATAAGGGAGCAACCCAGTGATCTCCCACTTGTGGTTGACAGGCACTACCGGTGATCCATACTCAAGTGGAATACATGGGCCTGCAGTGTAACTTTTTAACGAAATGACAGAAGATGTGGCATACCATAGTTTTCTTTCGGAAGGTTGCCGCATAGGAAGGACTTTCGCGATTGAGGCTTTTAGATGAGACATGAGATACGTGCCGGCTTCCTCATATGCGTAATTTCTATTGAGAATTTGAAGGGTTAGGTGACATGCCATGTTCTTAATCAAGGATGGAAGTAAATCACTATAGAACGGGCCGTCCCAATCGATGTAGATATCTCCTGTTACGGCCAGAAAGCCATCGAGTTTAATTGCCATAGGATCTTGAGGAGGAATTAATCTCTGTTTTAGCGTTCTTCTGAATTCCGGTCTCGTGTGCTGCGAGGGTCGTGACGAGCTGGGTTCAATTCTGGATACAGCTTCGCCCTAAAATAGAATTAAATCAGTAGTTGTTCTAGTAAAATATAAGCAAGGGATCTCGTCAAACCTTTGTCATCCTTACAATTAACTAATTGCTCTAATTATCACTGTTTTATGAACCACCTGTGGAGTCACTTTCGGAGCAAAATTCTATCATTCTCTCCGCCTATTTCTATGTCCATAATTATCAATCATCCTTCCACCAAATATCTTTCCTATTTAAATCTAATTACGTCCCGCTCCTCCCCACCTCTCTAAAATAACATAATCCACATAATTGCCCCGAACTACCTGTAATCCTATCCTTCTTCAATTACAAATCTATCCATAGTCCCAATTACCCAAACAACACCAACAAAGTATCATCAATTCACCGAGCAATCACAAGGATCAAGTTCAATCATGAAGAATTAAAAACGCCCGTATTCCAAGCACGTAACCAGGATGGTCTATCGCGTTTACCCGGATCCCCGGAAGAAGTCCTTAAACCAGTAGAAAATCATTCATCTCCTCGTCGTACACTCGAGGTATACGATTCCCGGCAAGGCCGTGGGTCTGCAATTACACTTAATGTGCCAGACATCAAGGTCGCCGCGAAACTGTCGGACAAAAAAAAGTTAGCGGTTCGAGAGGGAACGTTAACTCCGATTTAGAAGGTGGTAAGATAACGAATGGAGTACACGTTGTAAAATCTATCGACGTCCGTAAGCCCAGCGTGAAACCATGCTGCTGGCTGACTCGCTGTGAGATTTTCTCACACAATTCTGTCAGAACCACGCCTGAGAATGTCGAAACGAAATATTTACAGCACCGGTAATATCTGTAAGGAGAGAAAGAGAGAGGTAGGATGAAACGTATCGAGGGAAGTTCCTTGGCGGGAGTTCTTGCCAAAGATCGAGGGCTATCGAACATCATCATAGTTTTCCTCGATATTTCCTATCGTCATGGCTCACAACTATTCGCAAATTGTTGGAAATGTCTCGTGAAATATCTGACGCGATGTTGTGCGATTAACAGAGCAGAAAAACGGTGCGTCCAGCGTCGATGGGAAGAGGAAAGAAAAGAGGAGAGGTATTTCTATGAGCAGCTTTATATTGCTTCACGCTCCTCGCGTAAGTGCTCGTTCACCTTGCCACGATGAATAGCAAGCCTCTCGGCATTGTCCGGTAGTTTGTCTCCGGCGTTTTTGGGAGGTACACGAAGAAGGAATAAAAATAAGTTATTCCTTGGTTTGTTTTCTTTTTCTTCCTTTTTGTGGGGGAGAGACCAAGACGACGACGATGAGTCCGAGTTTGCAGAGGTCGAGGAACTTTCGAGAAGGATTCGCTGAAATGCACTTCTTAGAACAATTTGCACTTTCGGGGTCGACGTACTGAGAATGGTATTCTTTTTGAGATGCATTTAGAGGCGACGTTTAGCGGCTCGGGTAAACGTGTGGGAGAAATAAAACGAGCAAGGGGATGTAATAAAAGTACATGACGCAAATTCGTGGGAATAAAAGCGAAAGGATGTTGGTATTTTTAGTGCGAGATGAAATGAGGATTGGTGGCCGACGTTATTGGAAGTTTACTGAGCCTTTTGAGTGTTTAAATTGTCATCAAACATCATTTTTCAGCTTGACGTGGTCTTGGACTGCGTGACTCATTGTGACTGCAACCCTCGTATATTTGTCACTGTGAGTAACTGCACTTTGAAATATTATTACTTGACACTTCATATTCTTGATGTATCCTTGCATATTTCATTCTAATAACCACTTTTTTATGAGCTTGAAAGGCGCACGATTCACCCGAATTCGTTTCGTCTGCAATCTCCTTTTTTAGCACTAAAACTATCAAACTGGTAAAACTGACTTTCTAATTTTTTTATAAAATCTCTCCAAACTTGTAGGGACACCATAGAGAAATTATTCTACAATACGTTTTAAAACGTAAATTACTGCGTTACTTTGAAAAGGGGGAAATAAAGGGGAGGAAAAGCTGATCGATTCGGTCATCTGTAGTTTATAAGATCAACGTAGAATTTCTTCATTGTGACTGTCATACAACATTGGAGAACTTTTGGAAAAAATGCGAACCAGTCATGTTGACTTGCTTGGTAAATAGTTCTAGTGTTAAATGAATCACCATTGTAATACTCTTTTTCTAAGAACTGAATATAGTCAAATGTAATAAATGCAACGCCGGTGGTCCTAGTATTAACATACCAAATCCAAGATTTATTTTACCAACGTTGCTATTTATACTGCCAGAAAACCTTTGCTATTAACCCATTGAGAGTTTATCCCGTGACCGTAAGTCTATGACTAGATTCTCTGCTTCCTCTGTTTTCTAAGGTTATTCTAATTGGAGAAGGAGACGTGGTTTAGTTTGCTTGGCAGTGTTTTCGAACATAAAAAAAGTAGACATTTTTCGGACCAGAATTCGTAACTTTACCAAACTGTGAAAGGGTTAAAATGATGTCCTTCGAAATGGAAATAATTAAAGGAAATAATGATTCCTCGATATACTCCACGTATCCATATTTTCCATTTTCTGCAACTTCGTGCATTCATCGCAAAACGTTATCTGTGTCACCTCATGATTTTTCCTCCCCAAAACACCATTAAAATTCTGACAATTCAGTCTTCAAGAAGCATCATGCAAATTTCTCGACAACCGATCGTCCCATCGGCTCGTCAAAGGCAAGCTTAGAAAACGAGTGGAAAGACGAGAATTATACAGCTTCAGATCGTCTATGGCAATCGATCTCGTCACGTCCTAGATGCTACCTTCGTTATATTATGAGGATGTTAGCCATATTTATTTCCAGATGCGCGTATAACCACCGATTTCATCTCCTTTTTTAATGTTCGTTAAGAAGCAACGAGATAATGGTAGGCTGCCGCAAAGGGAAGCACTCAGCATCCAGTACGTACATGGAGGAGATCGGTATTTTATCTCTGCGTACGTGCAAGTACGCGAAACCAGCGAGAAGAAGAAAATCGTGGATGACCGTTAAGGTGCGACGTCGATGACTCATGTGGGAAGATGCATTTTTATCGAACAGGTCCGGATTATGTCAGGAATTCAACAGGTGGAACAAAACGTTTCGTCGGGTGTTAAAGTGATTTATGTATCGAAAGAGATCGCACGTTTAACTCAATTTTTCGACGATTTATTCAATACTAATTTAACGGCAGCATCGACTGTTAGTGAAAATTCTAAGCAGGAAATACAAGGCTAATAATAAATATTAATGAAACGTTGAGAATAATAGAGTTACCTTAATTACGTGAGCGTACGTTGATAATGATAAAATTATCATCGTAGAGTAAGCTCGAATGTAAAATTGATAGTTGTGGATGAAAAAATGAAAATGTATGTCTGTAATTTCTAGAAGAAATCGCGTGTATGTACCGGAAGAAAAACGATGCACGATTGTGTGTTTATGCTCAGGTAATTGCAACTTTTTTTTCCTCGACGGAATACGACGATAGAAGACGCTGCAAGTTGAGACGAGGAATGGCAAACTTGAGCGAAGGTTAACGCGTGTCTGCAATGAGTTTGAAAGTAAAATTCATTAAATAAATTGTACAGAATACATTGTCACAGATGGTGAACGTATAAAGGGATATACGATGCACGGAATTACAGAGTAATTTACTTGGAGAAGTAAGTGATTTCTATTTTTAATCCTGATTTCCCATAGCATGCAATTATGTAGTTCATACTGTGCTCTTAGTAGCGCGCAGAAGCTTCAGTTTTAATCGAGTCGACGAAGAAAATAATTATATTCGTGCTGCCACGTTCTCCGAAGATAAAATCGGTCGGTTTTGTTTGTCGAGAAGAAATACAGATCAAAGAGAATCGTGTTATTCACGTTGAATATTGCTAGGCAGCAGGAGGCACGGTAACGGTACCAAATGCCACAAATTTATAACCAGGAACCGGACAGATCCGTTCGGACAGATTCGGTCTATTCTGGCCATCGGACGACCTTGACTGTGGACCGTTGACTGAAAGGTACCGATGGCCCTGCTTCCTGGAGAATTGCTCTCATTTAAGTTACAAAGGGACTTCGGTTGAAACAGGCTCTTAGAACATTGGTCAAAACCTAGAACCCTTTGCGGACCGAATTATTTTATTAATTTTGTAGTGAGCTAAATAACATTAATTTCACATTTTCTATCATTGGTTATTGTTTTTCTTTAATTCTAAAATTTTTATTTTTCTTAAATTTAATTATGAAAATAGAAAATCAATATTAAAGAATGAGAAAATTACATCAAGTAAAAAGCTATATCGAGTACCTACTGCTCGACACAGAACCGCAAAGTGTTAGGGTAAGGTGGTTCATATTGTTAAATGGAAAGAACAGAGTAAAAATTTTAAAATAAGGAACACATTAACCTCTTGACATACAAATAAAATAAAATAAAATTTGACACGCCCGAGAAATACTATTTAATTTGGCCCTATTGAACAGTTATGTGCTAGTTTAGAAACAACATACAATTATTGTATAATGTGTATTGCTATAGAACATTAGATTGAATGGTTAACATTTAAGTGACATTATAAAATAATAAATTAGTAGTTCTATCGACGCACGAGTGAAAAAATTGAGTAATTTAAAAATATACTGTACAGCTGTTTTTAATATTTCAGAGACGTCAAAGTCTACTATGGCACATGAAATGAATGACATCTCCCAGACATTATTGTATGTTAAGGGACTAAAGAAGAATGATCTCCGATAGAAAGTGGAAAAGAAAATAAGTGAAGTTTCAAGAAGAAAATGTGAGAAACTGCAAATATTAACATTTTTGCTATTTTCTGAAAACGTAGGTTATAAATATTTTTCCTGCACGAGATCCACGGTACGATTATTTTTAGTGTACAATATCTATCATTCTTTCTTCCGGAAGTATTAGCAGTTATTATCGCGGCACAAGTTATCAATGATTCGAAGCCTTCACGAATCATTGCATGAATAACAGCACTCAGCCACGGTTCGGTAGTTTCCGGAAAATCTACTACAATAAAACAATTGAAATTGTCAATCGAGGTGTATCCCCCACCGTTTAAGTGTTCCGAAGGTAACCTTACAAATAACGACATGCCAATTAAGTGGATACCATTCAGTCTGGGGAATACCATACAGTTACGTTCTACTTCGAAGAAACCGCTCGTATTTACATAGATCTCGCCTCTTAAATTACGAGCACAATCTCTTCCTGCCTCCTTTCATGGTGCCGAGAGATTTCATTCGGTGTGTACCGAGCTGTGTGCATTTTTTTCGTGTACCCTCATCGCGCATCGCCTCAAGGACTATCCAATTACGCGAAGCGCGTTGATTTGTCATTGACGAGCCCCCGCGGGAGTTTCGACGGTTCCGTCGAACACCATGCGCCTTTATAGAAATGACGCATCAGTTGCTCCTTGCTTTCATTGTGAACAATCTTAAGAATCTGCGAATGACCGAGAAACGTGCTTGAGGAATTGCGAATTGCAATTTTGATTGGTGGAGTCAACAAAATTTTCTTCTGAATTCTGGTTACGCTTTAGGATGGACTTAGTCTACGCGGTGAGGGTCTGGTGTAGAGAGAGGGAAATTGACTGCGATGGCTCAGCTGTAGTGAACAAAATTGATTGCGACAGGTGAGGTATAGTTAGGAAAATTGAATGCGATGAGTTAGGTAGAGTGACGGAAATTGAATGCAATACAGGAAATTGAGTGCGATCTGAGTCAGGTACAGCGAGGGAAATTTATTGTGATGACTCAAGTGCAGTTAGGGAAATTGAATTCTGTGCGTTAGGTACAGTTACGGAAACTGAGTGCGATGAGTTAGGTATAGTGACGAAAATTGAATGCAATAAAGGATATTGAGTGCGATTTGAGTCAGGTGCAGCGAGGGAAATTCACCGCGACGACTTAGATGCAGTTAGTGAAATTGAATTCTGTGAGTTAGGTACAGTTATGGAAACTGAGTGCGATGAGTTAGATACAGTGACGAAAATTGAATGCAATAAATGATATTGAATGTGATCTGTGTTGTCTGAGTCAGGTACAGCGAGGGAAATTTATTGTGATGACTTAAATGCAGTTAGGGAAATTGAATTCTGTGAGTTAGGTACAATGAGGAAAATTGGCTGCGATAGCTCAGCTGCACTGTGATAGCTGAGGTACGGTTAGGGACAGTGAATGCGATAAGTTAGGTACAGTGACGAAAATTGAATGCAGTAAAGAATATTGAGTGCGATCTAAGTCACAGCAAGTGAAATTCACTACGATGACTTAGATTCAATTAGGGAAATTAAATTCTGTGGTTCAGGTACAGCGAGGAAAACTAGGTAGCTGCGATGATTCAAGCACAGTAAGTGAAATTGAGTGCGATGGATTAGATATAGGAGAAATTGAACGCAGCTCGGTAGATACAATGAAGCAAATTGAATAGGACGGTTCAGGTACACAGAATTATTAAATATTCAACAGAAATTACTCACTTTCTCAATTCTACAATACATAAATTCTATACCCCTGCAATTCCAGCATAGCCGAAAAGACAAGTTGAAGATTTATAAAGACAATTTTCCAAACCAGAATTCTTCAATCCCAATAACCAGAATCACGTCGATTCCCACCATCCAGTATAAATCATCCCCCTTCGTCGCGTGGCGTGTCGGGGACACGCGCAGGATTCAAACTCGTAAATCATCATGCGAAGAAGGTTTCAAGGAAGCTAAAGGGTGTGTTGTACCTAGCGAAACATCGATTTCAAGCCGATACCCGTCGTTCTGACGCCCCGCGAAACTTAATTGCAATTACGCTTCGAAGATCGTTAGTCACGAATCCACTATACACGACCGTAATTATAATTTGCTACCGAAGGTCGGGTATGAGTTACAGCTACGCGAGTCGTAATTTATTAGGCCGGACCACTGAAATTATGATACGGAATATGGGTCGTAACTCGGACGTTACTCGTCGTACGTTCTGTTAACAACGTTTTACACTGCCGGTGTAATTATTATCTCCGTACTGGCTCTCGCGGATTTATCATAATCGACTGCCTCGCCAAGTCGACGTTTCTCTCGAAGATAAGGATTATCGCTGACAAGAAAGATGAATCGCAGCGGCATATAATCAGCCATGGAAATTCATCGGGAGCAAATAAAAGATCCTTGCAAATGAATCATAAAAATGAATTGTTCGGATACTTCAGGATCCAGTGCTGGTATCGTCGAAGACCTACAATTGCAGGTGATTTCCAAACCACCATGGCAACGATATACACGTCACGTGAGAGAAATTCCCTTCTACTGACGTCAACTCGAACTTGAGCCCATTATTTAAGAATGTATATTCACATTTGCAATTATACACTCCTGCACTACTATTTCAAAGGAAAACAACACACCTTACATCTAAGTATGGAGTTACAAATTCAAACAATTAACAGCTACTATTCCACGATGTATGCCGTTGTGTAATCGTCATTACAGGAATTATATCATTTTAGTGAAATCCTGGCTGACAGGGTACACGTGTAGAGATCTCGGCATTTACAACTTTCTGCGAGATCTTATCAAATTCATAATATACAATAGCATCGAGGATACAATGCTCGATCGATTCTCTATTAATCCCCTGTAATTATATGGGATTGTTAACGAGAGTATCGAATAGGTCTTACCGTAATCGCATTCCAGTTCCTTGTATTCTCAGCTCTTCGACGAGAGAGTTCTCCCGCCTTTTTCTTTCATTGTTTCTTCATACGTTTCTCTCTTTCTTTCGTTGTCTTTGGATAGACAAGCATCGATACGTCGATAGATCGAACGAAGAGCTACCGTTACCGGAGTCTGTGGCCGATTGTGTAACAACTTCCTCGAAGCACGTGAAAAGTTAGCGCCGACGTTAACTCACGTGTACACACGGCCGTTACGAAGGCGCACCTCCTTCCGATGGACACTTTCTTTTCGACTTACCTAAGATACGAATCGTCCGCGTGTCTCGCGACACGTCGAGGATGGTGTTTCGTCGGCTTGCACAACCCAATGGGTTCTTGCTTTTCAAACATTCCATTGGACCGATGGGAAGTATGCTGTGTCACGAAGCGGTTACGAGAATTTTTGCGAATCTTGTGGTTCATGGTTCATGTGTTTCATCATCGAGTTATGTTTGTAAAGATACGGAAGGTCGGAGTTACGATTGGCGGGATGAGTTTGAAATTCTTTGGGTTCTTTTTTGGGAAAGTTAAGGCATTTGTTTAATACGAGATTGAATGTAATTTTGTGGATTTGGTAAATTTGTGGAAAACGCTCTAACATAGTTTTGGCTTCCGATCTCGTCTCAGATAAGCATATAGGGTTTACGAATATCGATGAACTTAATATTTTACATCATTTATTAGAAATGAAAAAACAACAACTGTGTGTGCGTGCGTGCGTGCGTGCGTGCGTGCGTGCGTGCGTGCGTGTAGTTCGAATTTTATGGGGTGTCTAAAGATCAGTTTCACTATAGTACAATTAGAAAATGATAAAAATACTATTTTAGCTAATGAATTAAATGTGAATTTGAAATATTGAGTTGTAAAGAAATCCATGTTTTTCAGGATCTAAATTATAATATTTTGGGGAAATTAAAAATTAGATTTTGAAGAAAATGAAGTTTAGATGTTACCTCAAAGTCACAGGGGTCTATAGAGTAAGATTTGAGGGAGGAAATATGAAAAATATTAGAAACAAGAGAAGGACGATGGGACCTAGAATTGAAAAGATGAATAAAAATTTTATGGTGTATCTTCGAAGGAGATACAATACTTAGAACATATGATAGATATAAATTTTAAATGAAAACAAATTCTCTGCCAGGTAGTTCTAATATTGAAACCAGAAGCTATGAAAAACAAAGTTGAGTAAAATCTCAAACTTCCAAATAATCTAATCATATAAAGCTGTAATTAACTTTGTAAATCTACTGCTATGTGTCTTTAAAATTTGATAGAAGAAATATGAAGAATACTGGGAAAAGGAGACGGATGATGGGCCCTAGAATTGGAAGAATGAATTCCATAGATATAAACTTAAAATTAAGACAGATGCTCTGCTAGATTGCTGTAATATTGAAACTAGAAACTATGAAAAACAAAGTTGAGTAAAATCTCAAACTCCCAAATAATCGATGTCAGTTCAAATTCTCTCAGAAGTTACGTCAGGGAAATTTTTTCTTGCGTAACATCCACATAGACTGAGTTCCGAAATTACCTAAAGCTTTAGCTTCTATACACGATCTTCTCCGGAGCAAAAAATCTAGAAACAAGAGTCATACGAGCAACGGCATAAAACCTCGAATTCCCAAGTAACGGACCCAAACTCGAAATCCCCTTGCATCCGCGTCAGGGGAATTTTGAAACGTAAACGTGAACCGTATTTATACGATACACTCAGCAATTCTAAACAAATCTATCGGAAGTTGGATTTTCTCGATAAATTAACGACATACATCAATTTCAATAATGACGACAATACTTTTAATGACGCATATCTTACAACTTAAGATCCACGATAAGGAGAAACATCGAGAAACTAAAATCCTCCAAAGAAAACGTCAGAACGCAAGTCGAAGCGAAATGCATGATTTTTCATGAGCTTCTTTGAATTGCAACTTATCTCAGGATTTTTCCAGACTACTAATGCATGCAGATTCTTCGCATCCTCCTATGCATTCTGTTCCCTCCTCAAATGCAAAACGAACATTCCATAAAACGAATCGCTCGTATATTCGAGAACATCGTAATTTCAGAAACATCCACGACAAATATCAAGCAAACGGCGTTAAGAAACAAATAACCGAGTTTGATTCACTGCCCGGATGCAAGTTGCATACTCGTATGCACCGAGATAGTAGCACTTTGATCAAACGTCGAGAAATTATGGCATCGAGTCGATTCACGATCCGTGCAATCGAAAAAGTCTATCTCTTACGTAGCAATTCCGATCGGTCGTGTTCGATCGTGCTTACGCGTCACTGCGATAACTAATCAGCCGTCTAACGTACACCGAAACGATTTACGTAAAACAAGTTTAAAATTAACCGTGGCTCTCATTACATCATTTTTCCAACAGTAGAAAATTCATTTGATATCACGTCAGACGGGAAATCTGTGAATTCCAATTTTGATCATTTACAAGCATTTATATTCACCGATCTTCGTTGAACAACAAATCGTAAGAGAGATCTTAATGAGCGCACGTGAGTGCAGATATTAATTACACACGGCAACTCCGTTAATTGAAGCTCCTCTTGAGTTTGTAATTAGGAAAGTCTTGTGTTCTTTTTATCATAATTTTTCTTTTCTTAATCGTTTATTATCCTCATCCCGATCCTTTTGTCCAGAGGCATGCTGCGCCTGAGTTCAACGTCTCGTCGTAAATTCGAGCAAAGGACGATGCCGTGGCACGTCTGACAGTTGGGGTTCATGGGCACGGATATACAACTGTAGTAGGTCGAAGAGATAAACGGTCGATTGGATCGGTGCCGGCGTAATAGCGTAATGCACGAGAGAACCGTGTCCGGGTTCGTAGACAGGGTTCGCTTCGCGAAGCCATTCACGAACCTCCGGAGTCCACTGGTGCCTCTCCTTCTCTCTGTTCATAGTTCTCTCTTTCTCTTTATTCATCGTTCTATCTTGCTCTTCATATGTGTCTGGTTTACGCTCTCTTATTACTTTCTTTTAACTTTTAACTCCTTCTCTTCGTCGCCATCTTCTCTTTCATCACCTCTCTTTCTTTATCCAAGCACACTGTAGGTCGTGTTCACCTTCTCCTCTTCTTCCTTCACAGTTCTCTCCTTCCCTTTATTCGTCATTCTATCTTTCTCTTCATATTTCTTAGTTTCACCCTCCCTTACCATTTTTTACTAATGTTTAATTTCTTCTCCTTCTCTTCATCTTCCTCTCCCTCTCTATAATATTATTATCGTTCTCTTCAGACTTCTCTTTGTCCTATCCACCTTCATATTTCTCTCCTGTCCTGACCTTCTATTTCTTTCTTCATCTTTCTCTCCGACTTTCTCTCTCATCAGATCTCTTTCTCTATCCAAGCACACCATAGGTCGTGTTCACCCACAACTGGCAATCGAGCGAAGGTGTGTTCGCAGACTACAATACCATCAAACAATTCGGCTTCTCTGACATACGTTTAATTAATGTATATCGATCACTCTCACAGGTGCAGATCGTACTCTCGCCTGTAACTCCTGCGGCCTCTAACGCACACTTGGAGGCTAGAAACGCGTGCTACATAACGTTCGGCGATCTGAATATTCGTGTAGATCAGTATGCGGATATCCGCATACTCGAGCCTTGATCATTCCGCCATAGGACTGGCACGATTTGGTCGATATAGCACGAGATATATATTGGAAATATCATTGGTTCCGTTTCTATGAGGAAAATTGTGATTTCTTTACCGCTATTTTCCCCCGATCGCGATTAGATAACTCGGCATTAGCATTAAATATCACGGTGATTTCACACTTTATGAATTACTCTATCGTGAACTGGTATTCGGTAAGTTTAATGTCAAGTATCAGTCATGATATCGTTAGTTCCGTTTCTGAGAGGAAAACCGTTATTTCTTTTCCGGTATTTGGCCTATGAACATTTAAATAATTAGGTATTAGGATTTAAATATCGCGGTGGTTTAACGCCTTATGAATTACTCCACCATAAGATCCACCGTATTGAAAACCAACTGGCTCCATTTCTCCAAAAAAAAAAAAAAAACCCAAATTATTTTGCTTTCAACCTCCCCGATCGCGATTAGATAATCCGGCATTAGCATCGAAATATCGCGGTGGTTTCACACCTTACGAATTATTCCGCCATGAGGTGGGACCCACCCAGTTTACATTTCGTCACACCCTGTCTTCGCTGCGACGATAGGGAAAGTTCGTGAGCCATAATAGTTTCATCGTCGAATACACAAATACGCGTATCGTTGCAGTACCAACACCATCTCTAAAGCCACGTCTTTCAATGACGGCGTTCTTGCTATTACCAGTCGCAAAGGACCTTTTCGCTAAAGTTCAGCTATATTTTCCATGGGTTTATATCGCCATGGCGTACACCGTACAACGGATTTCACGCTAATCTCTCTCATCTCATACCACAATCCTAAACAACTCGTCAGCCATCGTTCCCCGAAAAATAATGCACGTATCATGGAAATGAATATTCATGGGAGATACTAGTCGTTTATTCCATAACGTGTACCTCTGCCCAATCTCAGCATAATTTCCATCCAAACTGCCGATGGAATTCTCCAAATGAACAATAAGAAACACAACACAAAATAGTACACGAAAGTTGTAGAATTTTCAAAAAATTCTTTCAACCTCCCACATTCTCAAGCAAGTTTCATTTCAACTCGACCTATCACTCCGAATAACTTCGATATCCTGATAAAAACCAAAAGGCCACGAGTCTGTTAAACTCAACTAGGTAACTCGAAGGCTGTAAGAACATATCAGCTTGAGAAGATCGTCGTTGAACGACGTGAAAGAGATACCGAGGACACCGTACTTCTGCAACGATCTTGTCGAAGTATTCGTGTCCATCATTCTTACCGTAGAAACTGCTGTTTGCCACATGATTCCTTCGATTCTCCATCGAACACCGAATCTTCCTTCTACCATTCAACAAACAATCATTGCCAACGGTCATGTATATCACTATCGATAAACTGCATCTCTCTTCTCCTCTCTGTCCATCCGTCGATTTCTGTTCTCACCAATAAGCATGGACTTCCTCGTCGGGTACGATCCTCTCTTAGGCGCACGCACAAAAGCCGTACGAGAAAAGAGATAAAGTACAGGCAATTAATTTCTGGCTGTGAAGGCTTGACGTAGTGGGCGGGCGAGAAGCGAGAAAAGAAACAGGGACACGACGAAGTCACGGAAAAAGGGAGAAGTATAAGGAAAAAAAAAAGAAGAAACTCGATGGAGAACGAATTGCGGGGAGATATAAAAGAGGAAGATCGAAGTAGCCAATCCCTTTTGACCTTGCTCGCGATCAGAGACGATCGACGTACAACGAGGCTCTGGTCCGAGTTCTCTTTACGCACACAGGTTGAGGAACTCACTTATGGGGAGCAGGAGGCGCGCGACATGGATCAGGAAGCTGTCGAAAGCATGGCCTTGCTTTGCCAAAACGAGCCGAATAGGCCGGCAGGTAAAGCTACGGGTAGGTAGGTGGGGAAACGAATTCCGTGGAGATAACGCGAATTAGCTTCCGCCAGTCTCCATGAGCGAATGGAATTCACCCGCCTTCGGCTTCGATCACGGAACCATTGTTAAAAGCGATCGACGATTGCTCTTGACGTTGCATTCTTTCGTTGAATAAATACAAGCGCTATTATTAGTATAACTATTAAAATAGTCAATAGGGATTTGAGGTTTTTTTTTGCAGAAATTATAGATGTATTAATATGGTGGTATTGTTGAAGATTTTTTTAGAGATTTTTTAGAGGCAGTTGGCTTCAAAGTGTGAATGACTGAATCGATTAATTTACTTTCCGCCCGAATCCTTTTTTTGAGGATACACGCGAGCGAGTTGGATTAATGAAATAGTTTTGACGTTCATTCATTTCTCATAATAATCGAAAGGTCTGGATCTTTAGAATATTTTCGGACGGAATAGAAGTAGGAAGCACAAAGGAAGACACGGCCTTCCAAGTGGAATAAGTCGTCGCGTTCTGACTGGTCAGACTTGCAGGATCTCTACGAAGTTTTAGAATCTCGTAAAATACAAACTTCAAGCTCAATAAATCTCTCGATATTTCCCACTCAATATTTGTCAAAATAATAATACAATTCAATTGAAATTAACATGAACTATTGAAGCCTTCACCACACTATTATTGCGAAAACAGTTGATCACCGAAGGCTGCAATAACACGGTGTATTTGTAGAACATTTATGAGCACCAATAGCACTCAAAGGATTAATAGAAACAGTACAAATCGCACGTGACGATATATATTCCTCTTTACCGATGAATCGCAAACCATTCTTAATACGATCTCGTGACTCCCTCGCGACGATTAATCACGTATTGCGAAACGGGGCTAATAACTTTAATTAGCTCTACGGTAGGTGCGTGGTTGACGCCAGAGAATTATACCCCACGTCTCGCAATACATTTAACCAGCAATGGAAAACGGTGGGAATGAACGAGCACCCAGTTAGACGGGAAGACAATTCCGCCAACGGCGAAGGCGTTACAACGTATGTAAATTGAAAACGAATACGGAAGGCGGATGCCGAATATCTGACCGTTGAATCGTCGAGGAAAATATTTTCGTAAAAACACAAGACTTCCTTTCTCCTGCTGATCCGTATGACACCGAAGTAGAAAGGGAAATTTCCAGGTTTTCTCTGGTAGAGCACGAAAAGGTCGAGGCTAAAATTAACCATTTATCGCGAGATACTCGCCGACTGTAATTTCTTTCGTGGTTCAATTAAAAGCAACGCCTCGGTCTACCGATTAACGAATTATCTTTATGCTCGCGATTCGCGATCAGCTCACATCCGCGATTGCTCAACGATTCGCTCGGACCTTTCTCTTTATATTATTTCAAACTGTCAGAAGAGCCTCGCAATTAAACGGAAATGTTGATCTACGATGTGAGAATCGGTTATAAGCTACAGAGGGAGGAAAGCTCAACGATACGGTCTGCTTAAACGACAAATTTTCAAGAAACGTTCGAGATGGACAACGAAGTAGGAGGTAACCCTCCTATAACAAGGTGCATAGGTTCCTAGAAAACACCATGTTATGTGAGACCCAGAGACGATACAAGAATGGGGATTACTTTCTGAAAACTGAATAAAAATAAAGATTTTTAAATTTCACATCTCTGAAATAGCAAGTTTTACCGCGGATAATGTGTGAACTGTGCATAACTCTTTTCATTACAACATCAAAATAGCGTTATAAATGAGTAAATTGTAATTCATTTATATATTTTCATGTAAAAGGATTATACTTCATTATTCCTTCCCGTCATTATCTTAAAGCGATTTACTTTCCAAATATTTTAAACAATAATCATGTTATTCAGTGTTAGAGTAGTACGATGTCGTACAAAGATTTTTACAAATTTGTAATTGTACTGGAACCAAATAGTGTCATAGGCTGTAGCTCTCTATATACGAGAGTTTCCTCAATTTATACTATCGTGTTATAGCCAAACCGTGTTATGAGATCCTGTGTTGAAGGAGGTCTACCTGTATATTGTCGTGGATACAAGGGTTTCCACAATTTTCTTATTGTATTAGTGGAACCAGAAACTAATGTAGCCTTTTTACAATTAAATTCAAACAAATAAATTTGTGCCAAATTTTATTTTTAACGCTAGAACCACCGGCATTAAATCTATCATATTTTAATATATTAAATAATTACCTTGAAGAAGGAGAAATCGAGTGGCGAAAAGAATGATCAATTCGGTGATTTATGTTTTTTACGATGGACGTAGAATTTTTGTTCCATGGCTCTTGTACGAACTCGGAGAATTTTTGGAAAATACTATATGTATTTTGACTGGTTTGGTAGTTCTACTGTTAATGAATGACAATCAACCTTATCAACAAGCTTTTTCCATCTAGTGTGCAAATTTTCAATGTCGAATTGATAAAAATCACTTGATTTCTGAGCAAAATATCTCGAGAAACGACGTTACTTTCCGGTACCCCTAATATTAGAACGAAACCGTGCTACAGGATGTCATATTGTACGAGAGTTTCCGCAATTTATGATTCGTGTTATAGAATACCGTGTTGTAGGAGCTCTACCTGTACTACATATATCGTATTATACATACGTGCATACGTTCGAGAGATCGGTTCGTTTCGAAGCCACGTAACTTTTCGCCTTGGAGAAACCGGAGGTCGCTCGAGAAGGGGCAAGACCGAGTAGGTAGCTACAGTTTTAAAACGTCCAGCCGATCGAGATCGTTTCGCGAGATCGCACGGCCTCGTGGAAGTCGTCGCGTAACGAACTTCGCAAAAGGGAGCAAGGTAGGAAGGAAGCTGCGTTAGGCCTTGCCTAAAATAGAGAGAGCACGGTTCGCCTCCTGATCGGAATATTTAATCCAGCGAGGAGGAAAAACCGGACGACGATCTAATTTACGCGGCATGGTTAATGTCTGATCTTGCCTCTCTTGTCCTCGGTTGGCCGAACCGGTGGACAGAAACGCGAGAGTCGATCTTGCATCTCGATCGCGTGACTCAGGGGCCGATTTATAGGCAGAGAACGGGACACGTCAAAGAAGGTTCCGAGAAGCAATTAAAGTTTGAGGGTTTATGTGGATCAGGTGCTGCAGACACAACTACTCCTTCTCTCCATCGATGGAGGAGATGTTGAACGGTGAACGTGTCCGGCAAGGTCAAGGAATTAGTCGATCGCCCAAAAGAACATTTTTTCCCGATTGCGTAGATTCTGACGAATAATTCGTGACTTCCGAGGATTCCGATGAGACTGCATGCAGGAGTATAATGCAATTTTTCATGTTAACAAGAAAGTGTAGAGAATCTTTAGGATTGCAAACATGAGAGGAATTCTGGACAGTGTCTCGTTAGTGGTGATCGTCTCGTTTCGTGGATCAATTATTGTATCTGGTTTGTTGGTGGTATTGAGACACTGCATAGAAATTCATGCCGGCGAATCGAACTTGCACGCGATCATCTTCGGTGTTTCTATCCTGACCCGGATTTCGCGTCATGAATTCTGTCGTAACGGGACATTACGGTGATACGATTGCCTTACGGAATTACCTGCGCGAGAATCTTTTCCTCCCACGCGAATACCACGTAGTCGCATCGGGAATTATGAAATGGCACTGATGCTCGGTCGTTATTATCTCTAATAGCTCTTATTTCGTTCGCGATAAATCAACGAATCTTGAAAGGGGGAATTCGATGACGATATTTCGATGTTTTCTTAGCAACGTTCAAATCAACAAAAAAGAAATTAAAAAATGTCAATAAGAATTCGTCCGATGTCAATGTACCTTTTGCCATTGTTTTACGGTTTCCATGGAGGTGAAAAAGGAGACAAAAATCCTGAGAGGAGAATCGAATGTCCTGGGCCTTCCCACTTCTTTGTATCCTACGCACACTCATGGGGAAAGAAAGGAACGGGTTTGCAGAGGATCAGCTCGCTTGTTGTCTGTTCGTTGCAGTGGCGTTATAATTTCTATGTGAAAATTGAGATTATAATCGAATTCGACTAACGAGCAATGTACTCGAATCGGAAAAGACACGATAGAGATCGAGCACGCGTGATACAAAAGAGGGGAAATTAGTCTGATCAAAATGCAAGATATCACGAAGATAAACTGCCGGCGGTATCACGCGTGTGCCCTAATGCAACGCGGTGAAAGCGTAGCAAACTCGAAGATATGGAGAGCATTGTCAAGCAACAATTAGTGATAAAACGCTTCGTTCGCTACTGCTTAACTAAAATAACATCGGCAGACTGAAGTCTGACTGGATGATACCACTGTTACGGAGAGAGAGCTCCCAAGTTTGAAACAGCACGCTGCAGTTTACATTACCTCGTTGGTTCTACCGAGAAACTGTTCTCCACTACAAATATCGTAGATTCTATAGTTTGTAAATAATCTAAACTCTATACAAAGATATAAAAATAACAATCTTAACACAGCTACAATAACGAAGATACTTCCCAAGCCACTCGAATTCCAAACTCGAGTTTTATTCGCAATACTCACCCCAAAATTTGTCTCCTACAACACATAATTCCTTCTCCCTCCCAAAGGTAACTAAATCCCACAAACCACCCCCATCATCTACTTTCAAACTGCTTCTCAACAAACAGAAATACATTTTGTGAAAGTCTTCCACAGATTTTCTCAAACCACGCACAACGAACGGTTCCTACCATACACCAGATTAATATCCTCCATTTTCCTCTTTCGAAGGGTTCGCGAATAAAGACGTCACAAGACCGACCACGAACTCGATCGTGCTAAAAAGGACTCCAACCGAAGGCAAAATAAACCTCCATTTTCCTCACTCGAGGGGTTCCAAAATAAATAAGTCGCAAAACCGGCCGAGAACTCGATCGTGCCAAAATACGAGCACACGATTTCCTACCCTTCCAGCTACTGTGCTTCATCCCTACGTCTAATGCCACCAACTTACGCTCCTCACCTACAAGATTTTCCATAAAGTCTCTAACGATCACCCCAAAACAAGAACAAGAGACGATTCCAACAAAGGACAAAATAAACCTCCCCCATTTTCCTCATTCGTGGGGTTCAAGAATAAAAAAGTCGCAGAACCGGTAATGAACTCCATCATGCTAGAAACGATTCCAAAGGCAAAATAAACCTCCCCCATTTTCCTCCTCCGTAGGGTTCAAGAATAAAAAAAGTCGCAAAACCAGCCAAGAACTCGATCCTACTAGGACACTAGCTCACGATTCCCTTCCCTTAATCTCCCGTTCGTCCTTGCGCCTAGAACCTCCACCTCGTCGACTCGCCCCGTTGATCGTGCGTGTACGCGTGTCCAGTGAGAAGGTACGTACCTTCGAATACTCTGAAGCCGTTCAAACACGGTCAAACGAGCGTAAACGTACACGTCCGGGGAGGAATAAAAAAAAAAAGCTCGATCCTCTCGGCCGTGGTGCGGAGCTGCGGCCGCGTGCAGGATCGACGTGCCGTGAACGCGCTGCTCGCTCGTCTCCAGAGTGGGAGATACGAAGGTATAAAACCGATCTTGCCGAGTGCTGGCAACCAGTCCAAAGGCCAGATGCGGTGGCGGCTCTAGTCGCACACGTGCGAGAGAGACGATCACGATACGGCGTGCGGTACTCTTGTTTGCATACACGAAACGCAAGACAATTATAACGGAACAGATATATTCTTTATGGTCTTGTACGTCGATTAAACACCCTTATCCGTGAATTCGTGCGATTTTTAACCAAAAACGGAGAGAGGGAGAGAGAAAAAAAGAGGACACGGTTCTACGAGTAGTCCAGAGGGAAATATTATATACGTTGATCCTGCTCTCTGAATTGAGAGAGAAAGGACAACGAAATTCCCTGGGACTTCTGACGCGAAACCCTCCGGAGGGTTAACCGTATCGTCGACTCTCTCCGAGGATATTCGTTGCACGAAGCACGGCCGAAGAACGTAACTCTTCGGGGTGAATCGAGTGGGTTTCTTGTGGAATTCGTGGATTAAACCGTCCATCGACCAGCCGTATTTGGAGTGGCGATACGTCGGGAAAGGAGACGGAAGATTTACGCAAGGGCTGGATAAGAGATCTAGAGATCCTCTATCTTGAAGATCTCAAAGTGTTTTTGAAGTGGTTCCAAGGAACGACACCCCGTAGCATGTCGGGTATCAGCATCAACGTGGAAGAGGCTTCCAACGACGGCCACGAGGATTTCGTTCGAGATGTAAGTTCTTGATAGTAATTATATAGATTGATAAAGACTGGATAGATCCTTCTGGTGTTTCGATCAAACCGGAGTTGGATGACTCTCGCCGGCGTGCAAATACCGGCAAACGACCGGTGCATCGCGGAAACTCGAGCCTCTCTTCCTCTGTCACTCTCGGCTTTCTATTCCTCGTTCCTTCCGCGATCGAGAAGGCTCGTCTGCCGCTCGATTCTGCGGCAGATTCGATATCACGAGAGGCGAGGGGAAACTCGGACTTTCACAGTTTACAGGAAGAGTTAGGAGACTGCGGCTCCTCTTTTAACGCGCGAAAACAATTGTTGTCGGTTTGAAATCTATGATCGAATTTATAGTAGCATCTATAGCATCGATCGAAAAATCTATCGATCTCATGTGAGAGGGAAGGGACATTGTTATCGAATTGGAGGATCTAATAATGAAAAGAATGCAGGTGAAACGAGGTCGATTAAGAAATTGCAACGAAGCAGGGCGAATAGAGCGATAATTTTGTCTGACGTTCGATTTCTGGCCATTATCGGCGCGAGCGCCGGATGAATGTAAAAGTTCGAGGAAGTCCGAGGAGAGATTTCACGGTGTTACTTCATCGGAACTAATAGATTTCGCTTGGTAGATACGAGAGGGAGATAGGAGGTGGACAACGCGGGTACGTTTACTCTACGTCCACCTGGAGAACGCGGAAGAACGTGGAAAAAGTTCAGTGTACGATTGATCGCGAATCGAGGGAGAACGAAATAATCGAAGGTATTCTGGTAAAAGTTATATCGGTTGCTTTAGGTTCACGGGCAAACTCTCCGCGTAATGTATACCGTAACACCGTTCACCGCGAATACTTAATAAAGTCTGACACCCATCTACGGTTTATGTAATGCAAAAACGTGGTTCTACGGCACCATTACCAGTTGAGAAACGAAGGACAATATTGTTCCCAGATATCTGCATACATTTACACTCACGGGAAATATTCTGTGGAAGAAATCTCAATTTATTTCGTGCGGTATCTTTAACATATTGACCTAGTATCGGCTTCAATTTCTATGAAATTACAATATTGATACTTGTTAGTCCTCAAAGGACTAACGACGCATATATGTGGTCTGAGAAAAAATTTATTTATAATCTATCCTCGCATGTATACACGGTTAAAGTTTCAAAATTGAGATGCAATCGGTGAAGTATGATAACACAAATAGTAATTTATAATTTCTGGTAACACTAAAGCTACCACGGAGAGGTCAATTGACCCTCTTTCAATGTAAGCTTGCCTTTCATAAAATCTGTCGGTGCGTTTAGTGTTAATATTCTAACTTTGTGATTAAAAGGTGGTTTTGAATCACCAAAGAAAAAAAGGCGTCTCGATATTTAAGAATATCTTCGTCCGCAAAGGGTTAAAAAATGAAATAAAGGAACAATAGGATTGTGCAATTTGTAAGAATATAACGTGATAATTTCATATCGACACGTGCCTCTTGGGAATGATTAATTAAAATACGTAAGAGATGTAGTAGTCGCTCGAAATACGTATAAGATGCTGTGCTTCTTTTTAAATGTATTCTCGATAAGAAGCGCTATTAATTATTCGTATGGCTGAAACAACGAGAGATCGTTTGTCGGTTGATAAATTAATCGACGATAAAAACGGTTTACATAAATGATGCCCAAGGAAACGGGGCCTACCACTTTGGTCTTTTCCATCGTCGAATATCGTAATAATTATTCCGAAGCGTAGCATACTTTTCTTGGCCTCCAGCAGGCTTTAAACTTTACGAGTGACTTGGAGGAGGAGGATGGCTTGGTTATTAAGCTGAGAGCAAAAACAAAAATCGGCTGTCACGTAATAGGAGATGTGAACGTCATTCGAGCGATTAAAGTAGATCGAGGTTCTCTCAGGGAGAACAATCTGCATAGTGTCCATAGCTCCAGGTAGTTTAAATGGAGATCCTGCGAACTTGGCAAATTTCAACCACCTGCAGGCTGTTAATGATTTTGCATACGGTCCACGAGATTACGGTTCGATGAAATTGTATATTAAGATGTTTAGATGGTCAAAAGTGAGTGATTATGGTGGTTAGGTATTTTACGGATTGATTGGCAGATTATTTCTGCCGGACTTGGCTAATCATCGACTTGTTTTAGATAGTTCATGAATATACTAAGTTTCTTGGCAAAAATTGATAAATTTTGTAGTACAGAAGTAAATTACTATCTTAGAAATAATCCTAAGAGTGATGTATCATTCTGATTTTTGCTCACAAAATTTGACAAAAATTCCTCTTTAACCCTTTGCTGTTCGAATTCATTCATTAATTTGATAGTGAGCTAAATAAAATTAATTTTACAATATTTCCTATAATTGGTGATTTATTTTTTAAAGTGATATCAATAACTATAGATATTGACGGACATTTAGGTGATATTACAAAATCATTATGAAATTGCAAAGTTGATTTTAAATTATCAGAAAATAAAGTCAAGTGAAAATCTATCTCGAATACTGCTCGGCATAGGACCGCAAAGGGTTAATGTATATTAATCCTGCTCTCCTGGTCGGGTCTATATGACCCGAAATGAATATTATATTTTAATAGATACTATATTTCAAAATATTAATTTTTAATATTCAACGTATTTAACATTTACGTCTACCTGTTTGAATATTTTATACTTCTTAAAATGTGAACGTTTGTTCGCCAGGTCACTATGACTGGAAGGAATACAATTGTGAGATATAAATGAACAGAACAGCAGGGTTGAAATGTTTAGATGGTTAAAAGTGAATGATTAAGGTGGTTAGCTAATTTACAGATTGATAGACAGATTATTTCTACTGGAATTGGCTAATTGTTGACTTGTTTTAGATAGCTCTTGAGTCTACTAAATTTCTTGATAAAAATGACAAATTTTGTAGTACAGAAGTAAATTACTATTTTATAAATTATCATAAGAGCGATGTATCATCCTAAATCTTGCTTACAAACTTACATAAAATTTCCTTTTTAACCCATTCGAGACCAATTGCATACCGTGTGTGCAATGCATTTCCGAGCTAAAAAGACCGACTGCACACTGTGTGTGCAATGATCTTGAATTGCAATTATCAGTCATTATAGAAAAAACAGCCCTCGAAATAAGACTAGCTTAAAATAAAAGGTATCTTACAAATGTGTAAAAATTACATTTGGTATTTGGTTCAATTTCGACCCTAAAGTAGGTGATCCAAAGCCACGATCATTAGAAATACAAGAAGTGGTACATATAAAGCCAAAAGTTATCGGTCTTTCTGGATAGTCTCCAAAAATATGCACGGTCTCGAATGGGTTAATGATTTGCACCTTTTCAATAATCCTAACACCTTCTTCTATGAATGCAACTTCGAAATACCCCCCACTGTTTCCGACAATTAATTTTGTCGGCATAAATTTCTTATTGCCAAAACATGCGGATCTGAAGGCTTCCGAATGGACATTGCTTCTGCGAAACGGCAGACCAATGAACTTTCCGAGGAGACTTTGATCAGGTTTGCCTGATTTATGAATGTCTCGGCCGCACGCACACATTCGAGCCGGCTTCTTCGTCGAGGTTGTAATTGAAGCGGAATTATAACAGCGGGGGATTTTAACATTGTAACACGATTTATGCATCGGAATGCACATATTGCTGTCTTAATCGCCAGGATTATTGCCATTTCCTCAGGCAGAAAACGTACTTCAGGGATTTAAGGTTTGAACGAGGCAGATATCGATTGGATGTCAACAAGTGGCTCAGTAAATTAATTCTGGGACGATGGAGGAATTGAGATCAATTGATAGAATCAAAATCACTTCTCTTAGTTGCCGTACAACTCCTGATGCAGTAAATTAGATAATACACTTTCAATTTTTAGAACTCGTACCAAATTGAAAATATCAGTAGACGCGACACGATAAAACTATTTCTATAATATTAATATTGCCGTAAACTCCACGATGCCGCAAGAATCACTGATCAATATTTAGTTTATCAATTGAGGTGTAAATCATTGTGGAGGCAGTCACAAAAGAAATCATAAGACAAGGAGTTTACTTATTTTCATGGTGCTAAAGATTCGAACTAAATACTAAGGCGGTCAAAATGACTAGTTTCGATTTTTTTCTAAAAATCCTTTAACTATAATACAAGAGCCTGCAGTACTTGTAGGTACTCTGCATCCACCGTATAAAATATAAATTACTAAATCAATCATCTCTTCCACCTTGTGATTCCTCTATTTCTAAATTTCTATAAATATAATTTATATAATAGACCTAACACCGGTAGACATATAAATCAAACCAAAATAGAAAAGAACCTTTATCTAAAATAATATACCTTTGGGTTTCTAGATGCATATCCAACATATCCGAATTCAAAAATATAAAGAATCTCCATCGTCAAAGTTCGGAAGGTTTTTCTGTCGATCATTTACATGGCGCCTCGAGTGCCTCCAGCAACATATAACTGCTCTCTCTCTCTCTCTCTCTCTTTCTCTCGACAATCCACCACAGTACGAATCTTTTCCACGGCTTTAAAATTTATAACACAACACGCGTCTTGTCGTTCCTCTCTTCCACGGTTTTACATACATATTATTATGCATAATGCCAGAACGTCACACGGGGTTGAAATACCAAAACGCGAGTGGAATGGCCGTACAAAACGTGTGTCGTTTGCAGAGGTATTAGTCACGCAAGGCATACACAAGTCCCGGTTCGTTTCGTCTCCGAAAGCAATCGAGGAGGCGGAAAAGTGGTTACGAAGTGGAAGAAAGCAAACGCACGGTGACTTTCGCGCTCGAACGTAACGGGAAAACAAAGAGCGAAGGTGTTCCAAGTGTCTTCTTTTGCTGACAGCATTTCCATTTACAAGTAAAAGAAGTTTGAAGACTTTAAAAAGAGTAGAGACGACGGTCTGGCATTCTTCGTGAGTGAGAAAACTTCCTGGCGCGAGAAGATGAAGTGTCGTAATTTATTAAATATAATTACATTGTATATTACCAATCGAGTGGCGTTAGAGATATCGTTATGGCCTTCGCATACCGATAAAGACATTGGAATAATAATCGATGATATTCGTTTCACCATTAGCGCACTTATGTCGTGCCAAAGTGTCCTTTATCATAGTATAATACGATTGATAGTTCCTGGTACGAGAGGTCGTCCTTGCTACGAAATAAAGCTGAACGAGACACCAATTTGCGTCCTTGGGAGATTAGGGTATGAATTAATTAACCAGCAAAAAACAATTTTCTGACCGATGACCTTAAGAAGCCGATAACGATTCTCATGTTCCTGTCGGCGATTCGAGGATTTCACTTTCCCTACCATCGTGTATTGGCAATTCGCGGGACACTAGTCTCGATACCTTCTTGCTTTCGTCCTCAAACTTTGAGTTATGTGCTACTTAACAAATCTTGTAAATTGATCTTGTATATTAACGAAAACTGAGGTGATTAAAAAATTTCGTTTTATGGGCTGTGATGAAAAATTGCACGTACGACTTGCTTCTGACGGTGACATGCTCGGTCGCTTTCGTTCGACACTCGCAATATTGGCGACGATTTATTATCGATAATGTAAAGAAATCTCTTCCGTAAACTCTTACGGAAATGATAATTTTTCGAGAGATTACTAAGAATTTTAAGATTCTATATTTATTTCCTGTTATTATTATTCGGGGTGATTTGTAGAGTGAGAAAATTGACGAAGAACTTCTACATTAATTTACACATCATATTTGTGTTAAAAATACAATTTGTATTAACTAATAAACCGTTTGAAATCACAAACTGAACTGTTATTGCCAAGAAATTATGTCCCGGCAAAATTCAGCAAGCGTGGGATTAACATAAAACAATATATTGTCGTTTTTATTCCATTCCCAAACTATGCAAATTTTCTTTGCAATAAAATTTGTCCAAATGAAATCAGTCAGTTGTCTAAAATACTTAACGTTTCATAATGTGAAAAAATTTCCGCAAAAAATTCAGCTTACAAAGGGTTGACTCGTTCCGTTTCTCATATGCTACTTAAAAATGCAAAAATCACCGGACAAACATCATTTCCCAATGTTTTTCGTCCAAGGTCACCGCGTTCACCAAACATATTTTTCCACGGTGAACTAAGAGCAAACCGGCGGAACGATTTCATCGAATGGAATGCTCTTTCGTGCCAGCAACGATTGCAAAAAATAAACTGTATCTTGTTAAATCCGTAAAGTAGATTTATGTAACACCTAGATGCAATTCTTCTTAGAGTCAAATCAATTTAACAACAGGATCACTCGGCGAGACAAATAATTTTTTTTTTCTACCCTTTTTTTTCCCCCGCACAAATGGCAAACAGAGATAAACGGTAATTGGCAAAAATGTCGTTTTACGTCCGTTTTTCTCAATGGTTTTTAGAGGGACTACGTAAGTTATAAACATATTTTGAATTTTTATGACCTCATAGAGCGGTGATACAATTTGGATATTTTATTCGATGCATTTTAATGAGTCACGTCGACTTTTTCGAAGGTTGAAACTTCGAGGATTATGCCTGGGTAATTTCGGACCCAGTATCGATGTAGATAAACAGCAACTAACGGTTTTAAAGTTTATTTCGATCTTCCTTGTACATATTATAAAAAAATAACATCCATAAGTTATAAAAAAAATATATTTATTATGACAACGACTAACAACACGATCATAGATTTTATTCGGATTCTCCTTATACATAAAATAAAATATAACATGATGAATTTAAAAAAGATATATATGTATACCTATATATATATATATATGTTTTATGAAAAACATGTTCTACTCTAAAATTCAACAATTACAAATACTGCATATGATTACTTGCGTTTGAAATGAATGATGGTAACAAACGTGCCTCTTACAATAATTACATATAGTGCTATATTTGTTATCACTTCCAACGCAGAGCCGACACCTAGCCCGTTTTTGACCTGATGGTTTTGTGCGTTTCCCAATTTCCCGGCCTGTCGCTTCTATAACGCTCATTACACTTTTGCGTAATCTCTCTTCTCTCTTTTGTAATTCAGCGGCACTCGTGTCTATATTTTCACTCGTCAATCTTTCTCCTAAGTCCTGCAAAAATCGTGCATGACTTACTTCCATTCGTGTGCACCGCGTTCAAGCTTCTCCTTGAAACGTGCATAGCTTCGATAGTAAGAAAATAATGAACGAAAGTAGGAGAATAATAGAAACAATAGAAAGAGCAAATATAAAAGAAAAATATTTTACAAAATCAATCTGTTTAGTTGCACGTCCTCCTTTGTCAAAGAGTTATAATCACTAAATTGTTTCATCGGTTGCTCTCGCCTTTTGAAACTAGTATCAGTGGTATAGTATACATAATTACATATATGTGACATAAAATATCTAAGTGAGTGTATTTATTATTTATATCACTGTTATATTACTCAGTGTTTCATAGCTCTCAAGTCTGTGCGAGATCTTATATGACCCCGGCACAATGCTCTGAGGATTAATTAAGGATTTGCAATGGTGTTTTATGAAACTCTGATCAGAAGGAAGGTCCATTAATGTTCAGTTTTTATTTGCCTCTCTCGATGTCGCTGTAGGTCAGAAATATAAGCGGTACTCGATTATGTAAAGAAAACTTCCAATCGCAGAAAATGTTGCATCGAAGATCTGCATCGCTTAACGTAATATTCACGTAAATATCTCATTATCTAATTATTTCAAACCTCTAAATCCAAGTCAAAATATGTCGTTATCTATGAAAAATTGTTCAACACAATATTTACCTATTTTCACAAAGTAGGTGAATTAAAAATAGTACCGTCTTCTTATTACTCGAATATAACTAATGATTAGTGATTAAAATGTTATTCAACGTATTTGATTTAATTAGTCAGTTTATGGGCAGGTGTAAAATATCTGTGTAATTAAAAAATTCACGACAGAAAATATTGGAAATCATGAGAATCAGTGGGAGATCTATCTCTAAACGATGTTTAATCGACTGTGATATACCTTCTTCTAATGGATAATTAAATACAAATTAATTCCGATTTTATCTGTTGAAGCAGAATACTATAAAATTACGTTAATAGGTGTCGATGATTATAACTTAGGTTCAACTCATTTACCGTTTGTTTTTACATACTTGAACTGTTTCGAGCTGCACGTTAATCTCCGTGTAATGCAATAACTATTAATATCGTTAAACCATTCAATTTTTTATCATTTTTGCGAAATAATTTCAGAAATTTCTGTAATGTTGACTGGTGCAATAGAAAGTAAGTGGTAAGTTCAATTTTTCAAATTTTTTACTTAGACCATTCTCATAATCACCGGCGCAATTGTAGACAGATAAACTTTTGAGATATTCGAGTAATTTGTGTCAGACAGACTCGAATCTACGTGTTGAAACTACCGAATGAAAGTGAAAAATAAACGAAAGGCAAACGATGTCACCAAAAGACCAAGCTGTTGGAGGATGCTGTAATTATGTAATACACTTTTACGTGTTTCATGGGCGTATCATGGGGATATTTCGTTAGGTTACGCGATAGAAACGTCGCGTGGCAAACTTTCGACTGATATTCCGAAATGTTTGGCACGTTACTGGAAAATTTTGAAAGTCTGCCAGAGAACGAACGCAGAAAAACGTTATTCGCTGAATTTCTCAATAGTTTGTCTAGGAAGTTGGTAACTATTAACTCCTTAGTACATGGTGAAATTATATTATTCAACTCAATTAGAAAAATTAAGACAGAAAATATAAAATTAAATTGGTTGAATTGGTAATATCTGATGAAGAATTTAACACTAAAATTGTGGAGGCGTTCAAAATATTCCACTTTTTTCCTACAAAACCTAACTTAATTAATCACTTCTCAAATCTTCATTTCTCTTTCCTCAAAGTACTTATTCAATATATTCAAACGTAATAGAGATAACGCAGATAGTTTCACTGTTAAAAGGGTAGTTACAAACGAAACATCAATTCAGATGACACAACTTATCTAACATATCATAAATTTAATTAATTATTACTATCGGATTTCTCTTTACTGATGATTTAAGCCCAATCTAACAACCGGTTCCAAGTTCCTATACAATAACTTATACCATCCAAAATATATACTAACTTCCGACAAACGTCCACATTCTCATCATCAACCCTGCATTAATTAACACATTAAGCATTCCCCTCCACAATTATCCAAACAACCTATTAACCCCAACTTGAACTAATTCTAATCAATTATCTCCTACCAACCCCCTAATTTCCCTCCAAAAAATCCTAACAAAGAATCATCTAAAAACTTTCCACAAAAATACACTCAAACCACCATATCCACCGTAAACAAAAAGGAAAAAAACCCGTCACGCATTCTAGTTCGCAGCACAAGGCCTGCGATGAGAACTATTGCGCTATCCTTGCGCGCGTCATCTGCATAAGGCCACTGATGGATTATGACACGATCGACCAAGGGGGAAAAGGAATCGACCGTCGAGAAATTGAACCGGGCCACATTAGACCTATCGTTCGTCGACACGAAAGAAAAAAAAAGACAAACGACACGAGGAGCCGAAGCTACGTTAAGTCCTTTGGCACGCGATTCGAACGTATTACGTGCGATTTCGCAATTGAGTAGCGCCATTCTGGCGGATTCTTTATTTACGTTGTAAATGCAAATCAACGGGAGGCTGGTCAAAAGAACGTTTCCAAATGACCTAGAGAAGGTCCGATCAACGATTGGCGAATTTCGGTGAATTTAAAGAGGAGCCTGATCGTGACATTTAATGGCGATGACGACGCAGCGATGAGGTCTGGGTGACCATCGAGAATCGACAATGTATTGGGTTGAGTCATGGGTAACTTCCGGCGTGTAGGACCCAGAGGTTAAATAAATTTGAAAGATTAAGTACGCGGTGTTTGAATAAAAGATTGTGACGTTTGTTAAGTTTATTAGACGCTCGTTACTTTTATTAGACACTATGTTCACTTTTCTAAAATGTATTAATAGTAGAACTACCAAGCAAGTCAAAATGACTCGTGGCCAATTTTTTCCAAAAATTCTCTAAATTTACAGGACAGCCATAGAGCAGATATTCTACATTTGATTTTATAAAACACAGATTACCGAGTCGATCAATTTTTCTATCCCTTGATTCCTCTTTTTTCTAAGTACTTATTTAACATATTGAAATATAAAAGATTTAACGTCGGTACTTCAAATGTTAAAATTGCAGTCGATTTATTTTAAATAATTCCTATTAACACTAGATTTACGGGTGCGAAATCTGATACAGTGCAAAATATTGCATAAGGACTTTGGAAAAGGAGGGATCAAGTGGCAGAAATGATAATTCGTTAAGTAATTTTTGTATTATAAAATGCACATGAAATATTTACTCTACTGATTCTCCGTTAATTTAAAAAAATGGCTATAAAGAAAGTGGAGAACCGTCAATTTGATGGCTTCCGTAAATCTAGTGTTAAATTAATATTTAAAAATTCGATGTGTTAATGCGACGTAGAATTTTAGTTTGTTGAGAAGAATTGATCTCGATTGATATATGGTACTTAATTGGCACTGATTAGCAAATAAGTGTGGCTTTTCTAATTAGACGGAGATACGGTAAAAGTATAATTTCAAATGAAGCAAAAAATTTTGAAGGCCACGTTCGTCTACTGCACAATAGTGCAAGAGCCCGTGAAGAACATTCGGAGAATTTTAGAAAGTTGATATTTCTAAAGGTGCGGGATGCACGTGGTATTTTTTGTGCGACTCTTCGTGAAAGCTTCGTCGCATTGCATAAAATTTCAGCAAATGTTTTCCACGGTGTACGGAGATCTGCAATCTTTACGCAAGGTTTATATAGAGCAGTACACTCACGTTCTGTCGATCTTTTTGTCGATATTCTTGTTAAGTTCTTGTGTGTTCTGACTTAAACCTACGATTATTTCTCACTATCCATAATTTCCGACTAATTACAAAGAAATTTACAGCGCTAATAATCTACTCTTCTTAGTTTCTTCCATAAAAATTAGCAGGCTAGAGTGCAGATATTGATTAATCAAAATAAGAATTAGAAAATTTATCATTCGTCATGGTCCTCTCAAAATCTTTCTCCAAAGGGCAATGTACACCATTCTAATTTTACAGGATTTCGTTCACATTCTTATTGCAACAACAAAAAAAAAGATGAAATGCCAAGAGATCCAGTAACTCAAATTTACAAATAGCGTACAAAAGCGATATTCAAAGAGCGTTCAAACTTGCGACAAAATCTTTCTCAATATAGAAATGTACACCATTCTAATTCTACACAGGATTTTGTTCAACTCTGTTATTGCAACAGTAAGAAAAATATGAGATGCGAAGCGATCCGATAACTGAAATTTAAAAATAGCATACAATAGCGATGTTCAAAGAAAATTCATAATTGCGGCAGATTCCTTCTCAAAATAGCAATGCACACCACTTTAATTTCACAGGATTTTGTTCAACTCTCCTATTGCATCAATAAGAAAAATATGAGATGTGAAGCGATCCCGCAACTTGAACTTAAAAATAGCACACGATACTGATTTTCAAAGAGAATTCAAACTTGCGACAAAATCGCCGGGGGCCGAACGGACGATAAATTAATATCGATAAGACATCGCTGTATTATCGAGGATGCTAGCTGTAAATCTTATCCTATCGGCTGCCAAATCTTCCGTGGCAATCAATATTGATTGGTTCGATGGAAATCGTGCTGCGAACTTTCAGTGTGCGTTGCTTTGCGCAAGGAAAGAAAGCAGTCGAAAGTGTAAAGACACGAGGGCCCCTGTCAAAGTAGGCGAATACACGTCGAATTTCATATGCCTTCTGTCATATTTCAAATCTCACACTGAACGCATGAAATGAAAGTAACAAAGTATCGATTGCCAATGGCACATTCTTTTATAACTTTATAGATAGCTCGAAAAATCCACTTGGCTCAGATCTGTCGACATTTCAATCGTAACACTTAAAGCTTCACTTTCAGCCATAATATTTTAACACTTTGAGGCACAGGAATTCACAAAATAGAATGACCCATGTTGCACATATATTTTTTAAAATTTTAAGTCAATAAAGTTGGTTTATATTTATTGAGAAAGCTATATAATGATATAAATTTTCTAGGTGGGACGAAAAATATCCCACCATGCGTCTTCACTCGTCAAGGACGTGGGACACTTTTAGTCCCACTGTGCCTCAAAGAGTTAACCCTTTGCGGACAGAGACATTTTTGAATATCAAGAAACAATCAATTATTTAGCGATGAAAAAACCATTTTTTCATCGGAAAGACAGTCTGTTAATGTATACAAGTTGAAATTTACTCTTTGTAAAATAATATTTCAATGATTATATTTTAATTTTTCAACTCTAACCGTTTATATATGCACCGACAAACTATATCAAATTTTTTTCTCAGGGCACATATATTCGCCCGTCGTCCTCAAAGGGTTAAACTGTGTTATTCTATATGCAGTTTTTGAAAAATAATTAAACTCATATTTCAACGCCATTTAAAGTAATATTATAATTCCAATTTCTTATACGGGACCAGTAGTTTTATACATTTAAAAAAAAATAAAAAACAGTGTAGAATAAACTCTGTGGAAAGTTTAATCTTCGAGGTAAGCAAGTTGAAAAATCTACGATGCAGGTATAGAGTTGCAAGTGAGATGCAAAAAGATACAGTTCGCCAAGCCAGTAGGTACTTGCATTCACCCAGCGAACAAGTGGTCCCAGGTGCGACTTCCGGTCAACCAGCGGTTTCTCGCGTCTTATTTTTCCGGCGCCTACATAATAACCCTCTGCGGTCGAAGTTATTTGTCCAATTTATCATCCCATAATTACTAATAAATTGCTTAAGCATTACAGCTTTGGTTATAACGTCTTTTATATTTCAATACAGAATCGAATTTCATCACCATATTTCAATAAAACATACAAAGTTATTACCATCCCAAATTGAAATTAAATCAACCGAAAGTGAATACTAACAAGAACCTTTTAACAGACTACATCTGAACGTAGCACGATAAAGATATTTATTTTCACTTTTAATTGCTGCGATCGTTTCATTAAAAACCTGCAATTTTAATTATCTTCCAAGTCACCAACACAGTAATATCGCATGAGATACCATAAAGTGTAGAGTAGCAAATACATCCCATTCCTTCATCTAACAATGCCACAGTGACAATAACAATTACACTTTACAACGTCATTAAGGCTCAAAGAAACGTCTTCGCTCGACAACGAAAACAAATAAATCTCCTCGATCGCTGAAGGGTTAAAGAACGTTCCTCGACGCGTAAATCCGACAAGCGTTGAAACGTTCGCGTGCACGAGTCGGCGAGTAAACAAATAACAAAGTAGAACAACGTGCAAACTCGCACCACCTTGCTCGTTATGCTCGACAAAACGCCATAGGCAATAGCCGAGGATCGAACGGGGGCTAATGAAGATAAACGAGTAGCAAATTCTAAGTGGAATCGGAAAAGAAGAGCCAAATGCCACGATAGAACGATCAAGAGTGCACCGTGCAAATCAGTGTATAATTAAATATGGACTTCAACTTTAAATGACGTAACGTTAATGTACAACGGTTAATATCACGTGAGATCTATCGAGCAACGAGGCAATTGTACGCTAGCACGAAGTTAGAGGTCAACTTTTGTATATACGACCTAGGCGAAATAGTAAATTTGCGACCTTTTCGAGTGTTCCCACGACGAATGGATCATAGTTATTCATAATTGGCCACTTGAGACCTCCGAGGCTCTCTGTGGGACGATTTCGAAGGTTTCTAAGGAATTTCTCAAGTTATCAATGAAATTACACCCACGGCATGAAACAGGTGGGGGAGTGTTAGAAGGAAATAGGAGTTTGCGAGAATTGTAGGTGAAGAAACTATTGTTGATCGAACTTAGTATTATCTCCTATGAAAAAATAGAGTAACACTTTGAAAGATTATCGAATTGACCCTTTCACATCTATATATGTTTATTGTATAGAGGACCTACAATTTTTAACTCTGCAATTCGATGTTCCACTTACCACATGGTAAGTCTTCTATATCACTCATTGTCAGTTGTCCCCTCTAATGTGACCTTTGAATTTATCAGAGTCTACAGAGACTGAACTACAACACCACAACATTTTAAGAGAGGTATGTTCACCTGAACTTTTCTATTGAAATAGCATACGATAGCAAATAGTAAAGTGCCGCTAAATTGCTAATAGTTAAAGTCAGAGAAGGCTCGAAGTGCAAAAGCTTAACGACTTTCAATTTACATAAACTATGTTACAATTTCGAGTTCCAATTTCAATTTCTATCCTAACTACAGTAGCTCTCGTAATCATACTCATTTCTACGTCAGAACTACTCTTTCAATCTGTTATTTCTTTTCTCATAACACATTAGGAACTACAATCATTAGAAACCGTATTAATTTCTCCGAACATCAACGATTCTCCGCAAAACCTACAAAAACCAGCGGCACTAAACGTACGAAATCCCATAAAGCAAATCGTAATCTTACGTAACGCGAGGAAGTCGAACAGTAGCGAAAGAGCATCATGTTGCAAGTTTTAGGAAGCCTCATAATTCTTACGTTATTCATGCAGCACCATCGAGAAATGCTTACAAGATGTTCGTATGTCGGCATGACTTACGGCGTGCCGGTGAAAACTCGCGGAATCTGTACGACGATCGTTCTCTGTGTGTGAGATCGACACATCGATGATGATTGGCCGATTCAGGAAATAGCTTTCTTCCTTCGTAAAACACTTCTTATACGTCTCGAAGATTCTCTCTTCCAGGGTATAACGTAAGGACTTTCATCTTCTCGATCGGCCATTAACCGCCTAAGCACCGTAACTCTATTCAATAAGAGGTCGCGCAGGAAAAACAATCGTTTTCCTTCTACATGGGTAAATGATAGCAAAACGATCCTTCCGGTCGTGTTAACTCGACCGTGTAATCGCATTTGGTACAATCGTGAATTTACGAGCAATGAATTGCACGAGAGCAATTTAACTGTGGGTGGATTCGCAATTGATTGGCAATAAACATTATATGTAAATGGATCGTTGAGTGGTGGAAGTTTTAGGAATAATTAGACAATTTTCTTACACATAAGATGGGCGTTGAATCTTTTATATTTAACTCCTTACGATCGTGTTTCATTAAAAACAAAAGGTGTTATCGCATTTAACCAATTAAGTATATTCGACCGCTATGTTCGTCATGTGTAAAATGTTATCATTTGCTCCTTAAATTGTAACTTTGGCGAAAACGAAAGTATATAAATTTTAATATATCTAGAATGTTTCGAGGTCAAGACGAAATAAAACAAAAAAATTGCGGATGTTCAGCAACAGTCAATTCTACACGAAGATATGCACTTTGTTATAAAAAAAATTAAAAAAGAATCGTGGTATTGGTTTTCAACGTGCCAAGTGCCATTATGTGTTGTGAATACCACTCGACAGCAACACTTTGAATTTGTAACTTTTATAGATACTTCCTGAGTGTTTCCTTTATCTTATATATAAAGCTCAAATACCACTGACCGACTCACTCACTCACTCACTCACTTATCACGAAATCTCAAAAACCACCGAACGGATTGCAATGAAATTTGGAACATACTTTCTCCTTGGGTCTTAGGTGCTCACTAAGAAAGGGTTTTGAAAAATTCTAAATTTTAGGGGGGGTTTGGGGGGGTTAAAGTGTGGGCCAAACTCATCAACGCAGAGCCGAAACCACTTGACCTAGAAACTTGAAATTTTGCATGAGCGTTCCTTCTAGGGTATAAGCACCCACTAAGAAAGGATTTTTCAAAATTCGAAATTTTAAGGTTTTTTTGTAGTTTCGATTAAACCGTAGCGAAGCACGGGAGCTTTCAGCTAGTTATTTATAAAGTATACATTTACGTTAAGTGAATGAGTAAATATCAGTAATAAAGTTGCACATTTTATAAAATAGAGCCGGCTTTTTAATCTAATGACTGTGATTGACGATTGTACTCGCCATCGCTTTGAAAAGAGGACGCCACGGCTGACTGGTTAAAATAAAACTAAAATCTTAATACAGATTATATATACCTGAGAAACCTGTTGGTTCGTTGCTGCGGTGGATGAGAGTAGGCAGACAATGTGAAAATGCTTTGGAAGCTGAGAGGAGTCGTCCGACCACTAAGGGTTGATACCACTGTGGGGATGAATTACCACGTCACACGCAAAAGAAGAGGTATTTGGTGATCCAGGAACCCATCTTCGAAAGTCTTATACACGCACTGATACGCGAAAATGCGCGAGCGCGATCACGGAGCAGTGATTACACGTTGGCGGTCGCGGGGGAACTGAGGGCAAGGCGAGCATCGAAATTGCTTGTCTATTATTGAGATTCGAGGAAATGATACCTGTAGGTTACGGGCGCCGAGCTCCGCCGAGTTTGTTTTGATAACACGCGACCGTCAATGTACCTGGCTAGCGAAGAGGAAATAACTGCTCTCATTGCTCGTAGAATTAATTTTAAAATTGTAAACGGAATTAAACAATATTGTTACTTTATATAACTAAACGTTACATATAAATATAAAAAGAAAATGATGAGTTAAGTACTTTGTATATTGTGAAATATTTACTGTGCTGCTTCTCTACAAAATGAAATGTTTATAAAAATTTAAAGGTTTGCGTAGATCTAGTGTTAAAGAATAAAGATGACATTTTTATTCTATGTTATTCAAACAGTATTTTCTTCAAAGTTGGTGTAAATATAATTTGAAGAAACAATGATATCACAGTCACTTCTCCAAATCAATTATCATTAATATTAGAACGACCGACTATTAATTCAGTATATTTAAAGATACTAAATAAATACTTTAAAAAAAAAGATAATATAATACCCAAGCAACTAAATTGATTTAATCTCTCGTGTTACACAAAGTGGATATAGAAAATTAAACAGCATAAAGTTCTAAAGATTTCAGTAACTTTCTTAAAAATTCAGTACAAACCATCTTGACCCCCTTGGTAGATCTAGTATTAACACTCTCCTTAGCTTATCAATCTGTAGTTCCACCAATTTTGAGATAAAAGAATGACAGATTATCCTACACATTTTAAAAAATCCTCTTTATTAAATCTAATAATTTTAAAAATCACTTTATTAAATATATGTAACCCCATAACGAGTACAGAAGCAATCACGATAGTGAAGAACGATTACCAATAATGACTCGAGGCATAAGTCTCATTTCGATTAATCGGCACAACCTTACCCCCTTCTATTCCACGGGTTTTCGCTTTTTTCCTTGCAAATTGACCTGGTATCTACTAATTGGCAATCGGACCGACCTCGCGACTCACCATCGCCGTGTTACAAGTCGCGGAAAGAGGAAGGACGGTGTAGAATAGAGCCAATTTACGGTCACCAGGATTCTACACGTTCGCGCATTACCCTCGAAGCTGAGAGACCGGTGAAACCTTCATTATCGTGTTATGTCCTCGCAGAACTTCCGAGGACCAACATGTACGATACAAAAAATAATTGCATCCGGGAACGTTAAAAGAAGTACGGAACTGACGTCGTTGATGCGAGCACAGATCGTTTCGTATGGTCTGAATATCATGAATATCTATTGGAGCAATTACAGTCCTCTTTTTGCCTCCATTATGATGAGAGATGTGGTGGTATGGAGAAAATTGTGATTAATGTACCGCGCGATGGAAGGGGAAAATTCGTTTTACTTTTGCCTTGTAAACAAATGATTGGTTCGATAAGACTTCGCAGACCTGTGGCTTTGATCATAACTCTCGATACGTTTCGTGTTTATTGTACTTTGAAGGATACAAAACTGTAATTCTATAAATCTTTTAAGACCTACAGTTCTAGGTGGCTTCCAGACTACGGAGGTTATGGCACGTATTAACTAATATGTTAACAAAAATTTCATACAGGCGGTAGAGACTTTAATTCAGACCCTCAATTAAGAGTAATTCACTGTCCCCATTTGTCCACTCCTCTAAGAAAATTACCGTTACAAAGATTCTTCGAATTGAATTTAATTAGTAATCATCATAATTAATCAAAGTAAAATAGCCTACTAACATTGAATACAAACACTCAGAATCGTAAAATTCACCAAGTGAATCTACAAAGTTCACCGACAGAGACTTCTAATAAATATTCACAATGACTGTTACAACCTGCTAACACAATTCGCAAATACACCTCCTCTTCATCATATACTATAATCTACTACGAACTATCCACAGATATCTAACGCAATCAACATCTACATCTGACCCTGACAAATCAATCCACGATGCGAGCGAAATATCGGTCCAATCTAAGCTCCAGATGCGGCTTACACTCAGACTACTCCGATAGCATAGTATTTCTCTTCTGAAATTTCATAATTACATTTCAATAATCGCCAATCCTATTTCTCCAACGTTTTATCACTCAAACGTCTGTCCCTATTAATCCATATAATACACCTCCAATTTCAAATCACCATCGTATGAAAATCATTGCAGCAGAATCTCCACAACATTGCGCCACTTTTAATTAGCGCAATAGACTTCTCACCCGGGGAACGTTAATGCGAATTTCTCGTCTGTAGAGATGCCACGTTCGCCTCGGTTCTCTCGATTCTCATCTTTGTCGAGTCTCACTGCACGATAGTGCACTCTCGTAAGAATTTCACACCAAGTAAAAGCTCCCCGGTGTAATCGTCGATTCGTTTCATAATCTCTCGTTGTCCGTATTCCGTCTAGTCCGTAAAACGCAAAGCCAAGCCGAAAGTTCAAGGACTCACCGGTAAAACCGTACAATATCGACTTATAAAGTCGTACTTCGGTCGATACTCGACGTATGGTGCACATTGGAATAGCGAGGGACAGGCGGGAAATTACGAGGGAATTTTTTTCCCCCTTTATCGACCATAAACATACTCTGTCGTGCAATCATCGTTATAATGAACTCCCCGCGCATTGCAAAATATATGGATAACGATGGCATAGAGAGAAAAAGAGATAGAGAAGAGGCTCATAGATTTATGTTTTCTCTGAAGCAACATCTTCTCGGTTGTAGCAGGATGATCGTAAAAGGATGACGAGTACCGAAGGTGATGTATAGAATGCACCTTACCGCGATACGACTTACTTCTGTATCATTATCAAACGATCCGTTCTCCAGTGTGCTTGGTAATGGAGAACAGTCGATTACGAGATCGCGAAATCAACGGTTCGATAATGTAATAGGAATGCTTTTAATCCTCTGGAAAAATTTTTTTTTTTCATCTTCATAAATGATACCAAGATGGAAATTGATCCTAACGGCGAAGATACAACGTGCTTCGTATCCTTATTTTATTCCACGATTTTAATTGCGTTCACCTTAAGGAGAGCCTTATCGTAATGACTTCTTGATTGTTGCCTGACAGCGATATAATAAAGGCGTTACATTACCTCGACACACGTAGACACGGTTAATGTCACACAGCGGTTTCGTGAGGGAATGTAACGCATGCTATTAGATCCGTATCCTTGAATGAGATCTGGAGGAAAGGTGCGCGATACAAAGAGCGGAACTGATCATTTTTCTTTCGTCGTGAGAGGTAAGCACCATACGGCAATTTTGCCGCTTCTTTGCCTCTGGAGGGAAGAAAGAGATAGAAAAGGAAGGACGAGAAATATTCAAATGCCACGTAACATTCTTAATTTAAACGGGATGCAAACGATATCCGGTTCGATCGTTTCGGTGGCGAATAAGTCGTAGGTGTAGCGCCTTGGTCCAATGGGGAAATGTCAGAACGAGATAATCCGATGGTACACTCTCAATAATATAATTCTTTATATAGAATTTCTTTGAAGAAGAATATTCATAGCGGTAAAATTCCTCCTCTACATCCGTCTCTCGCAAAATGAAACCGATAAATAAACTCGTCCAAGAACAGTTAACTGTTTCCACCTCCTCTGTTTATTTTCCAAACTGAAATTTGTCATCGTGATGTTTTACAACCGTTTTTTTCATTCTGGGGAATCCCTGGCGTTGTTCCAAAGTCTTGACTCTGTTGATTTTGGTCGCGTTAAGAGAAGGGAAAAAAAGTTTACGATTTTTCGTTAACGAAGACAGTTTGCTTATATTTTTAACCGCGACGTAATGTAAAGCATAATGTCAAGTACGTCGCGCAAGAAAAGAGAGAATGAGGGGAAAAAAAAAGAGAGGATGATGTGTTATTCGTACAAGAGAGGTCTTGCACTTGGTCGTGACGAGAAGTATATAACTCATACGAACGAAACGAAAGTAATCCGTCTGATGCGCGAGGCCATGTCGCGGAATCTGTTATCGCTACCTTGTAACATATATCTTTTTCTGCTCATTAATGTTCACGCATCCGCGAGACGATGTTGATTTAGATACCTGACAGAGAACTAGCCGGAGCATCGATAACGAGGAAACATGCCCTACGGTGCTGGAATGACGTGGCTCGTCAAATAACTCCCGCTTCTGGAAGATCGGCTTCTGACGTGCATTCGGATTTATGCAGCCGATTAATGAAGTCGATTTGGAGAAACAGGCGGTTAAATTCCAATCGAGTCACTGGCATCCTTATGGGTGAATTTTTGCATAACAGAATGAGCAACGGGAGATGACAATATCGGAGGGGCACAGGAGAGGCTCTTTTATTTGTGTGCGATTGAGGAATCCACGATGAGACGAGGGTTGTGGGTGAATTTGTGCATAATGAAATGAGAGGGGAGTGTGCCATGTCGGAGAGGGTGTAATTGGTATTCTGGGAATTTTGAGATTTGATTTTTTTTTTAAGCGGAGAGTCTGTTATTCGTTTGCAATTAAGGGGATCAGGATGACATGGGGTTTGTGAGTGAATTTTTGCATGATAAAATAGAGAAGGAGGTGATATCTTATTTTATTTTATTTGTGCGTGATTGAAGAGTCCATGATAAGACGAGGGTTGTGGGTGAATTTGTGCATAATGAAATGGGAAGGGAGTCGGAGAAGGTGTAATTGATATTCTGAGAAGTTTGAGATCTAATCTTTTTGGAAGCAGAGAATCTGTTATTCGTGTGCAATTAAGGGGACCAAGATGACATGGGGGTTGTGGGTGAATTTTTGCATGATGAAAGGTGAGTTGTGAGTGAATTTGTGCAGAATGAAATGGGAAGGGAGTGTGCCATGGCGGAGAGGGAGTGACTGATATTCTGGGAATTTTGAGATCTGATTTTTTTTGGAAGAAGAGAATCTGTTATTCGTGTGCAATTAAGGTGACCACGAAGACATGGGGGTTGTGGGTGAATTTTTTCACGATAAAATTAAGTTGAGGTGATGTAGGAACGAGCACGGTTGGTATACTGAGAATTTTGATAATTGATATCTATTATAAGTAGTTTTACCAAGTTAAAGTTACTACGACTACCAATGGTAAGTTAGTACGACTATTAAATTTGAACTTATGCGGATATACGAATAATTGTTTGCTTGCTTTTTTTAAATTGGAGTATTCAAGAACCTTGTAAACGTGATACTTTGTAAAAATAGTCCTATCCTGTACATTCACTTCTAACCGAGATTAATCGATTTCAATTAAGTAGAAAAAGTATCATCTGACTTATCCTATATATTCGCTGATCTTAAGCCGTTTTAACTGTCATACCCATGTCAATATTGTAATGCATAAATATCAGGCTGGACAAAATAACAAGAAACACGGATGTAAAGAGCACAGAACAGAAACAGCATGGGAACTAAAAAAAAAGTGAATGTTACACCCAATACTGGCCGGATAACGCAAAAAAACATATGCTAAAATCTACCCGATACCGGATACTGTAAGAATAAACTATCAAAATGTAGCTCTCTGATCCTCCTTTTCCAAACACATTCCATCGGAAAAGGGCAGTGACAGATAACCCGAAAATCTTATCAACACTTCATGAACCAACTTGACACGTAAGACTTTCTGTCCACGATATCTAAAGGTACACTTTGCTCTGTAACAGTGATGTGCGAATCCTCCATTTTTCTTTTTGCATTTTCCAATAGCTACTGCTACGATCAGGTTGCCTACTACCTACAAATTCAAGTAGTCTACAAACCAGTTATTCTACTATGTACAAATCAAATCTTAGACTCTTTTATTAATTAGACTCTTTAAATCCAATGACACAAATTCAAACTGGGCATTCTCATCAGTGATTAGCACCTATATACAAAATTTAAACAGTCTAGATCAAATACTGTGCAAATATTGTTACAAAATATTCCAAATCAAAAAGTACACAAAACCCAATAACATTTTTTTTTTTAGTAAAGCTAAACCAACACTAATTTAGAAGAAATCACCAGAGGTGAAGGAGTTACAAACATTTCCTCGGACCTCCTGCTTCCTAAGGAAAGAGGAGGTGTCGGAGAGTTGGCAAAAATAACTAGAATACTTTCGACAGACGGTACGAAATAAGTACGGGTTCAAAATCCGTTTCGGAGTGTCGCGTTACGTGGATCTCGGCACAGGTGCGGCGCTTCGAGGTTGACCAGTGTATTGAATTCCACAAAAATTCCTAACGACGCCTCTCTTTAAGCGTCGTCCAAGCCATTCTCTGTATCTCGTCTCTCCGTCCTTCTTCGTTCTCTCAGAGGACACGTATTGCTTCGCTCTTCTCGTCTTCCTCTTTCTCACTCTTTCCTCTGTCTTCTTACCTTACATCTCGCGATTCCGAAGCGAGAATTTTTCGAGATACCGGCTCGCCAAGGAATAACCTGTCACTGTTCGCATGCCGATTCGCCAGTTATCGAATGTCCGTTATGAAACTTCAGTTTTGACGAATTCACTGATAATATTTTGCATAATGCCTCGCGTTACATTAACGACCGACGTATCTTTGATTTTGTTCATAACACTAGATTTACGGATGTTGATAGACCTATTTTTCTGAAGTGAGCCAATTTGAATCATACAAGAAAATTAAAGCTTTTTGCATAGAAAATAGTTTCAAATCAATTGAAATGGAAGAATTATTATTAAAGAACTAACTAACCAATATATTATATATGTAGTAATCAAATTTTGAATGGGCCAAATTGGCTCCGTAAATCTAGTGTTAATCGGAGTTTACCATCGATGTATGTGCACTTGACAAGGTGTGTTGTTACTTGATTTTTATCCTGGATTTTTTTTCAGCCTTCGCATTATCCCCGAATAAATTGATCAATCGAGGAAAGATAACGCTTCGAGCAACGCAAGGCACAACTTCCGCGTCGTGATCTCCGATTGGGTATATTGTTTGTCAGTCTTGGACAAAGAGTACGGTGTTTATGGAGTTAATGGGTTGGATTGCTAATTAGCGAAGTACAGTTCGAATTCGATGGTTCGGAAACCATTAAACACTAAAGATTGTAGACGATAATGATCGTAGCGTATAAAGACATTGTGAGAAACAAAAAAAGGTTGAATTGCAGATTGATATTAATTTTATGACTGTGAAAGTAATGGTGGAAAATGTAGTTGAAAGTTATATTAAGGTTTTTAGTTAATTACGAAGAAGATGCGAGGATTTCTGGATGATGGTTCGGATTCACAGTTAGTGGGGTTGAGTTCTAATTTAATGTATTTTTAGATGCTTTCTAAATTAGTGCTTAATATACAAAATTAATCCCTCTAAAGTTTAGGGCGCGCTTAAAAGTGTAAGTTCTAGGTAAAAGTAACAATCATAGTTGAACAAATAATGACGTTACAACAAAAAATTATGGATCTGTAGGTTTTTCCGAGTAATTCTATTAAACAACCGAACTATAGAAATTTCACAAAGAAAATACTTTTTCAGTAGTCATAGCATATTCAATATTTTATAAATAAGCAAGTTTTCCATTCTAGACATTGTAATGCTGCATTTTGCAGATTATAAATAGTATAAAAGTACCTCTACAAATAGTTTATGTCATACAGTATAAATATTTATAGAACATTATGATCCATCCGATGTAAAAAAAAAACAGCGGCGTAAATGAAGCAAAAACGATTTGCTTGAAGCATCGACCGCTTCATAGCTAAAAGAAGTAGTATCCTCTACTTCCGGCTCGCATGAGACTATCATGATCTTACAATATTAACACTTTACCGACCGGTCTTTTTTTAACATCCTACCCCCTTCTGGTCGATTATTTGGCCACAAATATTTCCTTGATACAGATATTTATTTGAAAATTACAAATTCTCGTCACTGAGCCCTTAAGACAGGTGGCCGCAATGATAAATGATAATTTATTAATTGGAGTGACGACCTATTAGTAAGTTAAAAGTTCAAAGGCGTTGGGTCCGACAAGCCTATTAACACGTTGACTGCTACGGGGGTCATCGGTGACCGGCGCTATTAAATTCAATGAAATTGCCTGTTATGTTTAAATGGCAATATTTATAAATTCTCTAAGATAGTCAATATTGAAATATTGGCGTTAAGAAGTTCAAGATCTGCTGAATATCGATCTATCAGTGTCTTGAAAGTTTCTTCTTCCTAAATATGTGGTTTTAATTGAAAACGTTTCATTTTAGTAGAAATGACGAAACAAGCAAAATATCGGCCGCGTTTAACGTGTTAATAGACTTCTGGTCGGTGAAGTGTTAACTTTAGTATTCTACACCAATTAAACAACGAACTAATAAACTTTCAGCAGCCATTCATCTTTTTTCGTCAAGCTCCCTTTCTATTTGATAAACTCGAATAGCATAGATCTAGGCAAACTACATGTTCTTGCTCCACCGACAGTGCGTTTTCTTAAGAGATTGAGAAACAATAATTGCAATACGACGAGCCATATATAACCAACCTTCGTCGACTTTGTACTATAATCCATACAGGCAAATATGACGCGTTATCGCAATCCAGCACAATAAAACGATACAAACTACGATGGCCGCGAAATAGTAACGAAGTAATCATAGCTGTCCTTAATTTCTTATATATTTCACCTTTCACTGTTACCAATTTGACCAGGTTAGCAATTAACTCCTTAACGCACAGATTTAAGAAAAAAAATCAATTTTTATGTTAAAAAAAAACACTTCAGTACATTGTCATGGTAAAAAAATAAAAAAAAAATAAAAAATTAATCCAAATTTTTATAGCAGAAAAAAGCCGAATTCTTTTCGAATTGCTACTTCGAAAAAGACATATTTTCATCAGTAAAAATATTTATTTATACTTTTACAATAGAAATAGTAATAATACTAGTATTTATTTTAAAAAATTATTCAAAATTTCCTTTTGTGTGATATATTTCGAAGCAAGGTGCAGCACATAGTCCAACATTGCAAGTATTACACATGTAACGACTCTCTTTTCTTTTCTTTTTTCCATTGCTATCCCTTTTAGCACAACACACAGCGCAATATCTTGTGGGAGCTTCTTTTTTTGGTGTTGGTGGAACAAAACTGGGAAAATGACGTTCCGTTAGTCGTAGAATTCCAGCAGATTTTGGTCTACCCGATTTTTTTCCCTATGTAAATGATAAATATCGATAAAACGATCTTTTTTTCTTAGCTTTCACATTGTTATTTTCAATTCTCGTCAAAGGGAAATAAGCAAAATAAAATTCACTCTAACATATCTACTTCCTATCGATTCAAATCGATACAAAAAGTTTCCCTTCAACACAAAAAACGAGCCTAGAAAAATGCGTTCACCATTCAGCACGATAACGCTAAAATATTGGCGATAAATCCAAAGCGATTCACGTGAATAATGGTCCACAATATCGACCATTTATCGATCTGATCATTTGATCTGCTTCTGAAAAATCGTCGATACCGGGATCGAAAAAGAAGACGCAGAGATCGAGACGATCGGAGAATAGTCCTTGGGCGGCGCCCGGTCAGAAGGTAGGCCACTGGTGCGAAACGCGCCTTGATTTACGTGCGAAAATTGCCAATTAACGTGTGTAATCGACGCGTAGAACACGAACAAACCGTGGCCAGTGTCAGAATCGCGGAAATTCTCAGCCAGTTCGAATGGCCATGAAAGAGTTTGCGATCCTGATCACGGCCCTGCACCTTCAACTTCTTGGTACCAAACTTCAAAGAAGGAAATGGTCAAAGAGGAAGAACATTTATTACAATGAATTGTTAACCAGTGGAATTTGCGCCACAATAAAATCAACAGGTTTTGGAATCTTTCTCCATTATTTGTACCCTTACGGAAAGAATAACGAATCCTTTGTTAACTAGCGGCGATGACAATCTCCAAAGGTAAAATTATTCTCCTGAAGAGTGTAGATCTTTCTTGTACAAAATGACAAAAGAGTGGTTTCTCGAAAGAAACACAAAGTTTACAGGAGAGTTTGCGTATTGTCACATTGATGTTGGTAGTTTCAAGTGACGACAGGTGTCTGTATACCCGTAGATGGACCATGTTAGAACAAACAGATGTTGCAACGCTTTCGAAAACGTCGTGAACCGTATGCAAAGCTTGTTTATGGCGCGGGTATGCAAACGTGAATACGTTCGGAAAGGCGTTAAGTGAATACAATGACTACCATAAAGAGTAGTCTCGCTTCTCGCTAGAACTTTCCGATTGGAAACGCCAGTAAGAAATATCGTACGGATAAAATGTATGTCTTGTAAAAATTGTTCTTTGACAAAATGACTTTCACGTGGACTGTGGATGAGACATGCTGTGCTTGACATTGCATTAAATCTAATTAAGAATTCTAGCATTGTAGTCTTTTCTGTTGAACCTTTGAAAAATAAAACGCTAGTGACGAAAAAATTATCGATAAATTGTTAACATCTTAGAATGAAATATTCTCACGCTTCTCTATCACATACAGAATATGTATTCAATGCTAAAATTCTACAGGAGAGACAAAAATGAGTACAACCTAAAGTCCATATGGTTTCAAAATCTTTGGCTCCCAATTATTGAGCCAAAGGTCACCTGTAGGGAGATCTATCCCAAATTAACCCTCTCTAATAATTGATTTTAAAATGTTGGATTGTAAAGAGTTCCATGGTTTTGATGAGCTAACTTGTAAAAAATGAGAAAGTTAAAAAATCGATTTTGAAAAATAAAAGCTCGGATTTGTTTTGTGCTACTTCAAAGTTACAAGGACCCATAGAGGGTTAACATTAGTATATCACACCATCTGTGATTCTAAACCCTAAAACGATGCATCCTACGCAAAATAGCTAAACAACTAAATGCAAAAAGAAGTTCAAAAAAATTTTCGAACAACCCTTAAAACTTTACGAAGATCCATCGAAACTTGGATTGGATCCTGCAAGCATCACGCGGCATTAAGGATCTCGAGTTTCACAGTCGGTTTAAAATGCAACGTTTAAAGTGTGCACTTAATCTACCTATTGGTCAATCTGACCACTGCCGTGCCGGTTGAACAGATGAAACAACGATACTGATAACTATGTATACGTAACATTTTCCACCTACAGATAAACGACACGCGGTCACAGGTGGAGGACATGCGGGCGAGGTATAAGTGTAATCGGCGTGGCATTATCGCTTATGCAATCAAAGCTTCACGTCGATTTACATTGCTTTCAGATCGAAACGACGGCGGCAACAACGGCAGTAGCAGGTAACCCGCATTCCTGGCACATCCCAAGGCCGTCCTTGGTCGGACGTAGCGAGAGGGACAGTGAAAATGGAAGCTGGGCTCATCATCTGCACCCTAATTCTCCCTCACGAGGATCTACGTCCTCGCAAGGATCTACCGCGAGCACACACGTGAGTAAAAAATCTTAACATTTCCAAAATCGCCAGATTCTTTCGTCAGCATGGAACCACTGTCTAGATCAGGGGTGTCAAACTCGCGGCCTGAGATGAACATTTTTGCGGCCCAGTCAATATGTCCGACGCAAAGTAAAAATAAAATAGAAATATGAATTAGAAATATAAAATTATAATGTACTTTATTTATAAACTATACGGATCATTTTAAATTGTACGCGGCCCACCTAAAGTTAAGCATTGTTTATTTGGCCCAAGTTAGCTTTTGAGTTTGACACCCCTAGTCTAGATATTTTAATCGCGAAGAAGGTGCTATGACAGGGGGAAGATGTTAACAGTAGATCTACCAAGAGTTCAAAATGACTTGTACTAAAATTTTAAAGAAAATTGCTGCCATTTGAATTGTATCTTGCTTAATTTTCTATATCTACTTTGTAAAACGTAAGTGATCAATTTAGCTTCTGGTGTATTATATTCTCTTCTTTCTGAAGTATTTATGTAGTATCTTCAAACATACTGAATTAATAGTCGGTAGTTCTAGTATTAACACTAGGTTTACGGATGCCGTCAAATTGAGGGTTTCCTAACTTTTTAGAAACGCCTTTCAAATTTATAGAGACGTGGTGCAGTAGATATTTCACATGTATCTTATAATATGCAAATTAATAATTATTTAACTGATCGTCTTCTTTGTCGCCTGATTCCTCTATTTTCAAAGTCCTTATTTAGTATATTGCGGTGTAGCAGACTTCACGGCCGAAAATATAGTGTTAAGTGATAACTTATAGAATATGGATTAATTATAAAATAGAAAGTACCTAATGATATGGAGAAAAATAACTGTTTTTGACTGATATTTTAAGATAACGCAAAATGAGTGACTTTTAGTCAAAGCTAGGTCTGACGATGGTTGGACGCTTCTACTTGTAACGTTTCGTTCGTCGGTGGTGATTGGAAATGTTTGGGAATTTATTTATGTTGAACTTTGGGAGTTTTGTACACAAATAATCACATATTTTGAATTGCAACGATGTATACCATAATATGTGGAAACTATCTTGTAAAAAAAATAAAGTAAAATGTCTGATTAAGCAGATAGCTGTCGCAGTATACACAACTCAAGGCACACCTCAAAATAAATGACTAAATTATCATTGTTTTGGTGTTTAGACCACTATTATAATTACTGGTATATAAATACTCTCTTAATATATTTCTGACGATAAATAAATCTATGACATATATTCAATTCCATTTTCTTCGATGTCTCACTTGTTAAAAAGATTCTCCATGAAGTTCCTTAACTACCCAACTCCTTATAAATTTTCACTCAAGCAACAAAAAAATCTCAATAAATAAATATACAATTCTCAGCTCCAAATACGATGCTATTCCAACTTCTCTCAAAGTCGAATAATCAAACGTACTGTTATACCTCCGCACGTGTGCCGTGCTAAAATTTGCCGCAGGGAAAGGGTTAAGGTCCGCGCAAATTAGGACACTAAAAACCCGTCAATCACGAGGACATAAAGTTTACAGTAATTTTTTCCCGTTACTACAGACGATATACCATCTTTCAATGGTCAGACTACCTCTCCAACGATCTATCCCCCCTAAACGTGCCTCCGGATACTTTTAGACCGTTATCTACCATTTCTTCCATACAAACATCTATACCTTTTAATCTCATTTTCGATCATCACATTTTAAACCTTTCATTCAACCAACACTACAAACTTCCACTCTATTTTCCAATAATGTTACAGAAATCAAGAAGAATTCTTTCTGAAACTTTTAACATTTCATTTACAGAGCGCAGCCTCGGGAACGTTGTTATTAACGGCCGCGAATTTGGCAAATCTCGCGGCAATTCATCCACCCACGGTGACAGCACCGAAGCAAATGGACACAGCATCGGTTGCAAGCAGCACACACTTCACCGTCGTAAATGGTCTCGGAAGACCGACGACCGTCTACAGGAAGTCCTGCTGTGCGAGAAACCAGCTCACAGTGCTCGTCTGCACGATGAGCTTCCTATTCATGGTCGGCCTACTCGCTGGGATCCTTTACATGGAAAGTAAGTAACAACCCTGCGTCGATCTCGACCCCATTGCCTAATCGTTTCATCTGTCATTGCGAAAGGACGAGCTATTCTCTCGTAATTCTCCGTTCACAACAATCGGCGCGATGTTTGCCTCTGTTTACAGTGAGGATTCGCGACAAGTACAACTAGGTCGAAGCTGATGGATGAGAAGACGATGGGACCTTGGATGACCGTTGAAATTTAAGGAAGAAACGAAGAGAAATGGAGAAGGATGAAAGGAGATTGCACGAATGTCCAACGGTCACCCTTGCGTTATCGAGTTCAATTCGTATTTATAAATTCTATGTGTATAATGTATATTCGCGCTTTAGGCTGTTAAGACGACACGATCAGACGTTCTCGACGAGAGAAAAAGATTTTTTTAAGGCTGTATTGCACCCTGTCCGATGTGCGGTACGTGAAGTACTTCAGTAATTACATTTACGTAATACGCGCCGTTTTGTTAACACGTTGAACGCCGCCGATGATTTGCTTGTATTGAGGTGAAACTTGTAGTAAAAACGCATCGTTCGAGGATAGTGACGAAAGTGATTACATATACGATTATATTCTTGCTGAATTTACGGTAGTTGTAATGCTGCAATAGAGACATTGTTATTGATTAAGGATTACAGAGAATTTGATTATATTTTGTATCGGTGTCAACAAATAATTGAACGGCATTTGACGTGTTAAGATTGAAGGACGATAGCTCAACGAGATCCCTCACGTTGAGGCGCACGTGTATTTATGAAAACACTAACTACGAGTCCTCCGAATCGTCGTTAGATTATATTCAAATGCGAACTTGATGAGCAACGACGATAACAATGCGGATGGATCGAATTACTTTTTTTGTTCACTCTTTTCTTTTTCTTTTTTTATTTGAGTCGCTTCTCTGAGTTCTCGACCGATTTCTGTATTGTAAATCGCGTTGATTTCACGTGGAACTGATTGGGAGAGCAACGATAGAATAAGGCTAGGGAATAGAGTTATCATCGTTCGACGATGTTTTGTATTCGACAAGTATTTCGATGGATTTTCTGTAACGAGAGCTGGCGAACGGTATCGAGAAGATTGACAAGATTGAAAGTAAGATAAAATACGTTAATTTAGGGCACATAATTTAATTGTTACTAACACAACGCCTTAATCAAACCTGGATTACGGGGTGTCATTTCGAGGGAAATGTACGAAAAAGCAATGTGGAGCGCTCGCGATGAGTGCTCTTCGCGTCTGTGATATTACTTGCGTATTAATTAATCGTCGATTCAACAAGAAACTGTCACAAATCATGAGAGCAAGCTGTTTTATTTCATCCTTCCCAAATCCACGTAAATCGTTTTAATTTATCGTTATTTTTCGGCATAATAAAAAATGCACATAACATAATGTTGTTGTGAAATTGAGAGGAAATGCGCTAAAGCTGCAAATCCTTACTTTCACGAGTATAAAATTATATTTTTGACGTAAAACATTTGATAAATTCGAAATTCAGGTATAAAAAATGTAGCAAAATTACAGGTGAAATTAGAAAAGCGTTTTCTGCGTAAACAATTGTGACTCTTACCTCGACTTCCTGAAGAGTTTGCGTCCATTTGTAGTTGGGCATATCGGCACCATTTCCACTATTAGGCCTGAGTTTGTTCTTTTCCTTTTCATCCTCTTCGTCGTCTTCCACGTTTTCCTCCTTTACAACTTCACTGTTACCACTGGGGCCAGGAACTGCAGATGCCTCTTTTGCAGATTTCTGTAACACAAGCGTAAAACAAAATTGTAAGGAGATGTTTCAAACGCAATCGTCAGAAGCTAGAAATTATTTGAACAATCATGGTTTTAAGTACTTACTTTTCTGTCAATTTCTTCTTGCAACTTGACAGCCTCTTCGTCAGTCAATTCCTCTATTCTAGAATGATCTTCGATCTTGTCTTCTTCCATCTTCTCCTCCTTTATCTTTTTCTCTAATCTTTCCTTGCGTCTTCTCTCTTGCTCCGCGCGTTCTGCTTTGTCACTAGCAGCTTTAGCAACGGCAGTAGCTTCGTACTTCTTAAATTTGCTAGTGACTAACTGTAACACGATCGAAGAAAAACTCAGATGCAATTTACATCGCAAATTACACCGCCGAAAGTAACATATTCCGAAATAAATACCTTCTCCGCAGCACCTTCGCCTCCACCGGTATAAAAATCCGTTTTTCTTGCCAAGAAACTAAAGATCGTGTCGAGTAACTGTAAATAACAATTGAATTTCGACGTTAGACCTTCCAAACTCTATTACATCGTTTGTTGAAGAGGACAACATAACCAAAACCGGCAGGAAAGTGAAACTTACATCTTGTACACCGCCTTCATGCTGCTGAGCCATAGCCAGCAACATTCCATCGAATTGTTCTTCGTTTTTCGTCATTGTCTGGCAAATTTCTCAAGATTGTACACTAATATTCTCCACAATTTACTAACGTAAAACTCACTCACTGACGTTACACTACGCAGTTTGTTGCAGAACCACGTTTCCAACGAGAAACCATGCGAAACGTCTGGAATTATCGACTAAACGTGGTTGGCAGTTGAGACGGGCAACGTCCTCTGGCGGGAATTTCAGTTATCGCTGCGAACAATTTGAAACTGATCTATGGATCATTTTTCATTTTATCGCAAACGAAAGTTAGACTAAACAAACCACGTATTCATGCGATAACGACTTGAAGGATCATTTAAGAATGCTAACTTCATTATTCAAGCTTTATAAGCAATATTACACCGCGAATTTTTAATATTAATAATACAAATTCGCAGGAGATATTGATTTTTGAATCAAGAAAGGAAAGCTCTACACATTAAAAAGTTCTTTTTTACTCTACTTTTTTAGAAAGCTTTTATTATTGTTATTTTATTATTCCTATAACTTATCCACTTTAGTTTTACTTGCTTCCTATGGTTCCATAAAAATTGTTATAGATCATTTTCCATAAGAACTTATAACTCTCATAGAACTTAAAGATACCGTACTTTCCCAAGAAATCGATTGAAATAGAATAATTCTTACTTTTATAAAAAAAATTCTTTCAGAGAAATCTGACAAAATTATGCTAAATGTCAAGATTTAAAAGAGACATCAATCATTATATTCGCAAATTAATCATCGTAGACCACTCCAGTCAGCGTACTGTTATGTACACATCATTTTCAATTTGGCACAAACATCCCAGGCATAAATCATTAATGGGTTTCGCGTAACGAGAAAGAAATTATTAACTGGCCAACATGAAAATTTACGCAAGGTGAAGACCGTAAAAAAGTAGGTTAAAGAAGTGAAAACAGCGTCCTTCACGTGTGAACACTCGATCGTTACAATTATTACAAACAAATAATTTTTCCCGCCGATATGATTCATTGGCGAAAGCAAGTCCTTACGGTCCTTCTGTGTGAACCGGTGCATTTATATGCAAGACTACGCTCTTTCTTTCGCGTATTTCTTTCATTATGACGTAACATGGACTTGAAAGACACTCGTTCCATTATAATTAATTTTCTCGTCATGTGGCTATTATCTCGTATAAATGAAACCACTTGATGATGATCTACAAACGTACAAAAAGATTAATTAACTTCGTACATCGTGAGTCATGTTTCCAAATTTTTCAATTCTTTTTCAATTAGTTCACCCTTTGTCTCTTTTTACTTCCAGTGTAGTTCAGGAACGTTGAAATGTCAAGGATAGGGACAATTATTAGGTTACATGTTTCCTGACGTTTTGAACGATTTTATGAATTAAAAGAAGAATTAAAATAATTAGGAACATGGCACACGACAAGTCTGAGAGATTTTCGAAATTAATCACCCAAACACCTGCTGAAGTTGGGCCAGGAACTTATGATGTCTCGGATGCAACGCAACCATTGAGAAATCCCAGTATATTTATTATAATAACGATAATTAATATATGTTATATTATAAATGATAAATATCAAACTTATATAAGTAATTTTCAGATCTTAATTATCCATTCTTGATTGGATCAAAGAGGGTTACTCTAACTGTGCCAAAAGACGCAGAACGAGTACCAGCACCTAATGTCTACACCGTGAAAGAACCACAAAAACATATATCAGAACGTACTCTAATTAATTAAAAAATTAGTCTCATGTCACGGATACATTTTATTTATAAAAATATCATTAATTTTAGGGAGGTGTTAGCATCGACTTTACCGATGTCAGATTCAAACGAAAAATATACGAAGGTCCTGGATCAGCGGATTACGATTTACCTGAAGACACGATGAAGGAAGTGCCTCGAAAAATACGATCTCATCCTGGTACTTGGAGAGGCCCGGCGGGAAAGGTGAAATAATCGGATAATTTATTGTAACAGCGATTGTGCTTTTGCTCATTTTATAGAAATTAATTTAACGACGATATAATATCGTTTTATGATTCCAGTTATGGCTAAAACGTCCTCCGCGTGCATTTTTACTCTCTGGAGTATCGATTCCCTCGAAGTTCGACGTGAATGGTTACGATTTCGATGAATATGGTGCACTGGTGAAGAATCCTTCTATGAAATGCGAGCCAACTTTCTTTTACAACGTTCCACGAGAAGTATGGGACTTCTATTATTACTAGTAGAGTGTTTAAAAAGTTACATGCTATGAATATTTAACGTGACATCACCTTGAATACTTATATTGTTAGTGAACCGATTGAAACTTGTTTGTTAATGACGGTCTAGAGTTGGGTCAGGGTTAGATTTACATCAGAGAATATTTATAATAAATTTTTCCATTGTATCTTCTTGTCAAAGTACCGAAGATACCTTCAAGCTCTTAATCATAATTAGAAAACACTATAACTTCTATAAATATGACGAACATGTAAGTCTTCATTTCTTCATATTTAAATTTTTCATCCTAACTCTTTTAACCCTGTTGTTCTGCTCATTTATATCTCACATTCGTGTTCCTACCATTCACAGTGACCCGAGGAACAAACTTTCATATTTTAAGAAACATAAAATACACAAACAGGCAAACATAAATGTTAAATACATTGAATATCAAAAACCAATAAAAACATAGTCTCTATTAAAATATAATCTCCATTTCGGGTCATATAGACCTGAGAACACATTACATTCCTGTAATTATTTACAATACTGTAATATACGTTGCTGTAAAATAAAATATCTGATAAGTTGAATTTTTCATGCCACAAACTTAGATAACTTTTACAAAGAGCAAGACAACCGCTCTTCTCCTTCTAAATCAAGAAAAAAATTAAATGATATCCTTCAACATATCGCAGGAGACCTCGGAGGCTTTAAAACGAGGCGATCGATAAAAAATGTAGTATAATTACCTTGTAAATCTCTCCGGACCATGTCATTCGAGACGATAAGAAAAATGTTGATCGGTTTACTAACAACAGATTTATTCAAGGTGGTCACGTTATATGTAGTTCAGTTTGTGCGATTACTCATACAATACGGAGTGTAATTATTATTCGTTGATTTTTACAGGAAGCGCACATTACTACTCGTACGTACAAGGGAAACTTCTGGAGCAGAATGACAGGCAGAAAGGACAAAAAACTCTCGTTGTATCCCGGTCCGGGAGATTACGAGCACGAAACGAAAAAAACTCTTGCTCAGATACGAGATGAAAAAATACGAGAGGCTAAAAGGGCTTCCTCGAAGCAACTACGTTTCCTGGATGTTTTATATAGGAAGAACATACGCGAAGTAATTTTTATAATTAAACATACCCCTGGAACAATTACGATAATTTGTTTGTATATGCAGAATCTTCCGGCTCCGAATTGTTATCATCCCAGAGGCGAGTTTGATAAATTTTTCACCGTCTCTTGCAAATGCGATTCGTATGATTTCGAGCCACCACCTTTTGGGCAAAGCTCCAAGGTATTACTATTATTTTTTAATTGCACAGTAGTCACGGTTGTTTAGAATTCATAATATTAGAAATTTAGAAACAACCATTACAAATTAATATTATATAAACCACTTGCCTTGCGATTTCTTTTGTGGCCGGCCGTGCAAAAAAAACGAACTCGGAATTAATTGTTGGAATAATAATCTATCACTGATTTCCGATATACCGGTATAAGTTAACGCAATATTAGTAGCATAGAACTAATTTCGACGTCGTCTAACCTACTGATATTTTCAATTTGACAGTGTTCGGAAAACTTAAAAATTTTCTATTCAATCGCGTCTCGTGATTAGGTAATTGGGAAAAGAAATTTTCAAATTTTTCAAAACTTATTAAATGGAAGAAAATAATGAAACGCGAAGCAACAATATTTTAGAACATTAATCTAAAGTTAAATTATAGGGTATATCAAGAATCACTGATCAATTTTTATTTTAGTAATTAAATTCTGAATCATAACGGAGGCAGTCACGAAACAAATCGCACAGGAAGGGGTTAAATTCATTAAATTCAATTGACTCAATTAATAGAAAATCTCTTCTTCTCCTTATGAGTATTTCTTATTCAAAGAAAGATAAGTGGAAGTGAATAAGGATACTGCAACTACCATGCACGAGCAAAAAGAGTAAATATTCAATATGTAAATCAGTCGTCTCCACTCTGTCTAGAGATTCGATGAAAAAGTAGTATCAGATACACCTGGTCCAGGAAAGTACGATGTTAACTTTCATGGACATTGCATTGCTTCTATTTATCGTTCTCCATTCGGTGCTTTTACCTCTCGATTTCGCAAGGTATCCGATAATGCAAAACCAGGTGAGATATATTTATCGTTACTTAAAAGCCACTCAGAATAGAGGAATCGACGATCGAGCGATTAAGAAATTCATTTGCGATCCCGATCGCATTTACGCTTCTCGTGTTCTCTCAACTGTCTCTTCGAATAAATTCTCCATTCTTATCGCATAAATACACCTTACTTTCCTTCAGCTCCCTGTGATTATCATACGAATGTCGGCAACTTGGCTCACGAGTCTGCGAAACGTTTTAAGTGCACCCACGAGAAACCAGTTCGTTATATCCACCCCAGCGAGGCTTCGATATCAAATTGCAAGCAAACTATCGAAGTTCCGAACATCGTTGAACAAAAAGAAATCAAAAAGCAGCCGGTTTATCATGCCGCTTTCAAATCAGGAACCGAAAGATTCCCACAATCGCGAGGAAAGGTAATTGTACCACGAATAATCATTACAATGTTGCAAACATTCCTTAAATAGCATGATATCATTTTAAACAAGTCGATCGAACCTTATCCGCAATCGTTCCGAAAGATTGCAATACCCGAGGTAACCATTTATCTTATCCAACCATGGAACTCAACCGATATCACCATACCGCGCTTAAATTCAAAGATCACTAGCTAGTATTCCTACAGATGTCACTACCATCACGAATTTCAAACCGCACAACAGTTATAAACAATTAATTGAAATAAAAAAACACCGCGAAAAGAAATAACACCTACGACAATTCTGAGATACAATGAAAAATCATCCCCCGTATCAATTTCTCCTTCTGAGCATGTTCACATTTCGACCCAATCGTCGAAATAATTTTCTTCTACAAGAGCCAAGGGTTAATTTGAAAATGCAATCAGAGGGTAAAGGTAAGATTGAAAATGTTAACCATCCTGTGATTGCAAGGATGTCGAACCAGTTCTCTTTAATGAGATCGAGAGGAAGTTGGAGCAAGTAGTCACAATAAGTCTGTGGTCAGACGAGACTCTCGGAGGATTCTTTCAGCTAGGAAAGTGGTATATACCTGTAGACTTTGGATAGCTAGGTAATCCTCGAAGCGCAAGGTAATCAGGAGAGCACGAGACGAAATTAATGGCAATGGATCGAAGCGATGCATCTGTACCTGGGGCGGTTCGAGGGCAGGATCCAATTTGGCCGTTAATCGAGAGATCGTCCAGCCGGGATTCGACGTTGTAGCCGCAGATAGGCTAAGATAGGACATCCAAAGCTGAACGACGCTCTCCTGGATCTCCTATGCTCGATTTGTTCGCTCGCGTCTCCTTTGAGGTCGCCGGTAGAGCTTGTCTCTTGTCGAGGAAACGATAGAGGCTTTCGATGATCGTCCTTTAACGATATCCTTCGACGTACTGATCGAGATTTGCTTTTGACGTATTATTCAAACGGTTTCGATGAAACGTCCAACTTGCTTTCTTTACTTTTTGGTAGAATTTATTTTATCCTTTTATGCCTGTCTGTATTTTGTAAGATTTTTTTTTTTTAAATATAATAGTGGTGGCTGGAACCCTGATATTTTTTTTAAATGTTTCTTAGGAGTACGAGAGAGAAGTTTATTTTATACTTTTATCTCTGTCTGTATTTTGTAAGATTTCTGTTCGATAGAAATATTATAGTGGTGGCTGGAACCCTGATATATTTTTAAGTGTTTGTTAGGAGTACGAGAGAGAAGTTTATTTTATGCTTTTATCTCTGTCCGTCTTTTATAAGATCTTTTTTGATAGAAATGTGACAGTGGTAGCTGAAACCTTGATTTTTCTTTTTTAAGTGTTTCTTCGGATTACAAGAGATATTTTGTTTTTAAAGATTTTGAAAATTGTTGTTCTCTTTTTGAAATTATTCCATGAAAGGTTGAAAACAGATGACCTTGTTGCGCACAAGTGTCCTGGGCTCAATGGTTGTCCGATAGGGATGAAAATTGACTCTACTTATCTGTAAAAGCGCGCGGAAATTTTTGCAAGTCCCAAGGTGGTCAGAATAACTTACCCTAAGTTTTTTTAAATTGCCCCTGAAATTTGTAGCGCCACCACTTTTTCATTTTTCGAGATCTATCTTGAACACTGTGAATGATTGAATACAACAAATTTTTCCCCTTTTTTTTATTTCTTCCGGGCAGATTTCTTTGACAATTTGAGATATATTGAATTAATCGTCGGTAGATTTAACGAAGTTATAGTAATGAAGAAGAGAATGAAAATTTTTTATCGTCGATTACTCAAATCCATCGCTAGATCGTTGCTCGCGTGCAGACAGAGTCTAAGGAGATCCTGTTATTTCCTCAGGTCTCGTTCGATAATTCTCTCGAACGATGACGATGGCGTTAAGATTCGAGGAAGGCGTATTTACATAAAGTAGGGAAGTGCCGTGAACTCGACAGCGCCGGAAATGACGTTCTGCCATACTCTGCAGGTCATTTCCACGTAGAGGCGCGTGGCCGACGTACCTCGGAGAAATCACTTCCGGCTCGCTGAGCCGGAAATTCGAACCAATCCTTGCTGCCCATCTGTCTCTCTCTCCAATGCGAATTTCTTGACCGCCAAAACTATTGGCATTCGTATTTTCACTTCTCTCTTCCACCATCTTTCAATCAGCATCAACTTAAACGATCGGATTAAACGATTGGATTATCGACAAAACTGTACAGCTGTTTCTCGCACAATTGCTGCGAGTTAATGAAGGAAATTACACAACAATTGAACGTTAATAGCAAACGATTGTTATAAATGAAATAAATACGTTAAATAAACCATTTCAAAGGTATTTTAATAAAATAAATTAAAACGTTTCATCCTACCCGATGAGGTCTCATTATCGGCGAACTGTCACCGTGAAACGTCACCAATTCGATTTGTTAACGGCAAAGAGCAAACTAACTTGGTTGATTTAACGTTCGCGTGTAATTGGTCACACGAACTCGTTTAACCCGATCGTTTCATTCGGAATAATTATCAGGGAATATCTATACGTAGAAAAGTTTAGAAAAGGAGCGTTGAATTTAACTGAACATACGTTCAACACTCACGCGACTCAAGTAATCGGTTATTATTTAATATTTATAGACAGTCGTACCGGATCCTGCTGCTTACGAGACCCTGGCCGCTTTCAAAGCTAATCGTGATAGATGCGATTTCCTCTGCCGCCGATTAGCTCCACCCTTCGGTTCGCGTGGCAATCGATTTCCAAAGATACCGGAAGGCATAAATATTCACGGACCTGGTATTTGCATTATTTACACTATAATACTGCCGATAGGTTCGATACATTTACCGAATCGTTACGTTAACTTCGTTACAGTGTGTACCCGTTACGATCTCAGAGGCGACATCGGGAAAAACACGAAGGGCGGGGTAATATCTTACCCTCGTAAGAAAAAAGAAGAAATACCTGGTCCTGGTTCCGCGCATTATTGCGTAAGCTTTTGTTGCAGATTTTTAAATTATATTATCTATATTAACCCTTTCGACACTTCTTGTGTGGAAAACATCGGATTAGATTAACCCTCTTGGTACTTTCGGCAACTATAGTCGTCCATTGTTGAATACTTGCTCAGACGTACTGGTAACTGTAGTTACCCATCAAAATTTTATGTTGTTTCACAATTATAATCGAGAGAATCAATTTTTCAACTCAATGGATTTTTACATCTTTCATTTTGTAATTTCTTCCACTTTTGGGAAGGCCACTGTAAATATAATCATGTCTACGGTATGATAGAAAATATGGAATCTTATTCTGTCATTATTAACCCCTTGCCCTATGTAAACAAGTGGTACTCATGATGCGATAAGAGGGATAGGAAATTTTGAAAGTTTCCAAATCTATTAAATCGAAGGTATTAATTGGTCGCGAAAGGATTAATTTTTTTTACATTATCAATATTGCGTTCAATTATACGAAATATCAGGCATCGTAGAGAAACGTTATTTTCGGGAATTAATTTCCAGCTATTGCACACACAGTGCAAATAGAAATCGTAGTGCAAAGGGTTAAAAGGTCATTCACGATTGACGTAACCATATATTGGCTGCATAGTAGCTACAAAATAGCCATATCGAAAGGGGATAAATATTGGAGAACAACATTATGATGAAACGAAGGACACAATTTCCGAGCGCAATATTTCAGAAATATTTCATTAAGTCGCGATCTGGGTAGAAGGTAAATTAAAATCACAGGACACTTTGTGGAGGACATATTTTAATGCCGAAATTTCTATTCTATTCTATTCTATTCTATTCCACGTTGCCGTTCGCATAGACAGTATTTACTTTGTTGCCATGGGCCAGGATATTGCGTGCTCACGGAGCGCGGGAATAATACCGGATACTTCAGATGGTGATGTATGGGGTACGGTATGTGTTACGAGATGGTTAGATGGCCGGCAGTCTGTATTATTCTGTTCACCGCAGTTTCATGGTATCTCTGGTTAAAGTGTCTTCATAAATTGAAAGTCTACGTTTTTTTTTTTTAATATTTCTTGCGCGAGAAAGGCTTCTTCTTTCGGTGGAGAGTGCAGGAAGTTTAAGTGGATATTCTAGATGAATGTGTGACTTGTAAGAGGCACGCGTGACGTTAATTTCGTACAGTGAAAAGTTCCTAATATCTTATCCGAGTGGAAAATATAAATTTTTTTCCATATTTAATGAAAAAGCTATTATTGGTGCAAAGTGTTTATGAATATATGAGAGTTATGAATTTATGTTCATTTTTTACCTTATGAATTTACCCATTACTTTAATTTGTATGGAAGGTATATTTAAGTTAAATAAAAGATTGCACCTGTTTTCGATACTTTGAAGAACTCTTTGATACAAAATCTGAGAAGAGTTACAGGAAACATGCAATGCTCAAATTTTGCAGAAAAATAAATTCAAAAGAAATAAAATAATATTCAAATTTTCCATTCACAGATTCATCCATACTATACATCCTCAGTTTTAAAAAGATCTTTCAACGTCACCCTGGGGAAGTCGAAAGTTATCGAGGAGTTAAAGAAGAAGGAGAAACGAAGCACAAGGTTCTGCAATCGATCAACGAAAAAGACACTTCGTTGGTTCGCCGCACCTCTAAAAGAATACAAGCATTGTTTCTCGCCTTAAACATAGCCCACTAACCTTTCTACGATAAACAAACAAAAAATAACACCATAAATATCAACACCCCCTTCTACATTATACCCTCTGCCCATTCTAAATTATAAACTGAATCAATAAATAAAAAAGTGACGTATAATATATAATAACGAGATACCAGAAACAATTAGTTTATCTCAAGGTTACCCATTCACTCAAATTATTATAATTGCTCACTTAACGCTCAATTAACTAACGGTCATTAGATTCCATCGAAAGTTCGCACTACCTGCACTATTTCACAGTTGATGGAACATTTCACTGAATTCAAACCATGCATATTACAAGTGTGAACAGGATATTATCATTATTCAATATTTTTTCCCGATTGATCTTCAATAAAGAATTGTCATCGACAGAACTTGTATACGAATTCCCAAGAGCGCAAATCGAATGGAGTAATGCCCTTTATAGGGGTAGGTTCCCGCCAAGCTTTAATTTTGGAGTGGCAACCAGTGCATATCAGGTCGAGGGTGCTTGGAACGTCAACGGTGAGAATGTCCTGTTAATTACATTCAACGATTCTCAAAAATGTCCATGGCAATGCGCGCAAAATGAAGTTTCTCTGTGGCCGTATGATTTCATAAATTGAAATTTCCAGTTCATTGTAAAAAGCATCGTATTATAAATTGAAATCTATTCGTCTGAATGGTTTTGTGATAAAAACATGTGTGATTAGGTAAAGGAGAGTCCTCGTTGGATTATGGGTACCATATGAATCCAAATCTAACGGTGGATGGAAGCAATGGGGATGTTGCTGCGGATTCCTATCATAAATATAAGGAGGACGTAGCTTTGGCTAAAAGTGTTGGCGTTAGTGACATGCAATTAATTAATTTGTTTAAATTCTGTTTTTTTTTTACTTGTGGTTTTTCTTGTTCTATTGTTATTTTAGGTGACAATGTTTAGAATATCGTTATCGTGGTCGAGACTTCTGCCAACGGGTTATATTAATCAGATAAACGAGGATGGTTTACGATATTATCATAACTTGATCGATGAGATGATTGCAAATGGGATAGAACCGATGGTTGCACTGTTTCATTGGGATTTACCGAAAACCTTGGAGGATTTGGGCGGATGGACTAACCCGTTAATTTCGGAAATATTTGTGGCTTATGCTAAATTTGCTTTTGCCCAATTTGGAGGGAAGGTACGATACTCTTGGAGTAAAATCGCTGATTTATTTATAAACGCAAATATTTCATTCTACTAATCTGTTAGGTGAATTACAGTAAGCCTTGTAGAGTTGTATTATGTTTAGTTTCACTCGCATGTCCAAATTGAAATTAATTTTGCTTCTTGTTAAGCCAGATATTTTTGCTTTAAATGTGCGTTACAATTTTAGTTTATAGTGTGCCATTTTTTAGGTAAAGTATTGGTTAAGTGTAACTGAACCAGTATTGTACTGTACGCTTGGTTATGGTGGTGATAAAATACCACCAGGTCTAAATCAATCTGGTATCGCTGACTATTTGTGTCTCCATAATATTTTATTGACCCATAGTCTGACTTACCACATTTACGACAAAGAATTTCGAGCTACCCAAAAAGGTAAACTGTGAATCCATTTATTCAATAATTTTTTAACAGCGCAAAGATTTTCCTCTTGTAGGAAAAGAATTTTTCATTGCAGTATAACATTTTTTGACACTTTCATAAACTCAGTAAGAAAAATTTTCTAAATCTATCAGAGGAAATACAGAAATACCTTCAGAATTTAACTATAACTTTTTAAGTAAAGAAAAGCGTTCATAAAAAAATATTTAACGGAATATAATGTATTGTTTTATTACAGGAAAATTAGGAATTTGCCATAATTATGTGACGACTGTACCAAACAATCCAGATTCCCTGGAAGATTTAAAAGCAGCTGAAAGAGGTCATCAATGGCTCAATGAGTGGTTTCTGCATCCCCTTTTCAGTGAAAATGGCGATTATCCGGAAATTATGAAAGAGTTCGTGGCAAAAAAAAGTTATTCTGCCAATTTCTGGTATTCTCGGTTACCTGCTTTCACACAGCAGGAATTACAAGATATTCGAGGATCCGTGGATTACTTTGGGGTGAATTACTTCTACGACGTTCGTATAACTTCTTACATTGCGGATGACAAGGAAGTGTCTATGACGAACGACGGTGACTTCAAGATAATTTCGACCAGTCTGGTACATTGGTTTGAGCTTTTTAATATTTACAATTAAGAAAATCAAACTCGGATGTTTCATCTCTCGTCGCTGATTGTAGCAATTGGGATGGCGATAAAAACTATTTTCTGGTTTTTCTTTATTCATTCGATGTGAATATAAGTAATATAAATTTTAGTCTACAAATAATTCAATCACTCTAAAATAAGATAAAAGCACTAAGTGATAAAGAGTGGTGAAATGTAAAGTAGAACATTGGTCTCAACGTAATTAAATATTTGATATTATACACGTTAACCCTTTGAGGACGACGGGCGAATATATCCGCCCTGAGAAAAAAATTGGTTATAGTTTGTCGGTGCATATATAAACGGTTAGAGTTCAAAAATTAAAATACAATCGTCGAAATATTATTTTACACAGAGTAAATTTCAACTTGTATACATTAACAGACTGTCTTTCCGATGAAAAAGTGTTTTTTCATTGCTCAATACCTAATTGATTGTTTCTCGATATTCAAAAATGTCTCCATCCGCAAAGGGTTAAAATTTCACGATCGAAAATTAACAGTTAAATAGATAGCATTCTCCTTATCCAGATAGAGTTCTAGTTACGATCCAAAATTTAACAATTCATCAATTTCTAAACTTTAAGGATACAGGATCAGGACTTGTAGATATGCTGAAGCGTTTGGACGAAGAATATAATATACCTAATCTCTTTATCACCGGAAATGGTTACGGCGATGGTGGTACAATAAACGATGTAAATAGAGTGCTGTATTATCACAAAACTTTATCTCAATTACTGAAAACCATGCAGAAAGGTATTGTAGTTCAAGGTTACATGATTTTATCGCTAATAGACGGCTTCCAACCCAGTTTTGGTCTCACGTACGTTATCTCCATAATTATACAAATAATAATAATAATTTATAATATTACAAATTTCCAGTATTCTTAATTTTCTAAATATAATGACTAGACTGCGGATGTTTATGCGAATTTCGAATTTCAAAAATGCAGGTGAGACAGGAAAACCTATCTAGGGATTTATTGCACTTAATAAATATTACAACAAATACCATAGTTTGGATATTTTAGATATATTTTTATATTATCTTCTTCTTGTATATTTTAGCCGTATTTAGTTTGTTATAAATGCATAAAAATCCGCAGTCTAATAATGACTCTTTTACTTTTTATAATTTTCTACGACAATACGCATTTGTTCAATTATGCCTTTCAGGAAAAAGTTTGGATTATTCGCAGTGAATTTCGATGATCCTAATCGACAACGTGAACCAAGATTGTCGGCTATGTTCATGAATATCATCTATACAACAAAAGCTCTGCCAGATTTGCACGATTTCTTCCAGAATCCAGTTGTACTCGAAACGCCAGCTCCAACAGTCGATTTTAACGATACACTAACTGCAATACCCTCTTATCCACTCTTGATAAAATAAAAATTGTACATTTGCCGCTTTTTTGGTACTGTATCGTGTTTTTGTTTGTATCAAGTAATAATAATTATACCTGAAACGTAAGGAGAAAAGTCGCCTTCCTTTTTATCGGTGTAAAGCTCCCTAGGAGCCGGAGAATCCTTCGAGGGTATTTAAACTCTTGTACTTTCGCCATTACTCTTCGCTTCGCCTACTGAAGTATAAAAAATGAATGCTAAGAACTTCCGTAGTTATAATCTTTCAGTTCTCTAGGGAGACAGATACTTACGTACTGCCGTTCTCAACGCCGGAGACAATTTTATCCGTTATTAAAGTGTATCCACGTCCTTTAAAGTGATATCTCCCCAGAAATTCTAATACTACTTGTGTAAAATTTACTGCTACCTTGTCTATAGGATTATGAGGAACGGAAGTCTAATTGATAGACCGTGAAAATTGAGTTTTCCTTGTTACGACGACGAAATAATATAAGAATATTACAATAATAATCACGTTATTCATTAAACTAAGGATTTCATATTTGATAAAGTATTTCTACAGCTGTAAAAAGATTGACTTCAATTTTGTCAGCTGTGATGTAAGGTGCAAATTACAAAAATTTCTTATATAAAGTCATACGTGCTAATTTAATTATTAATTCAAGCAATTAAAAAGGTTCAATCTTCGTTTATGTTTCAATAAACGGTTGCAACAATGTAAATAAAATAGTTGTAACTGTACATAAAACTATCGTAGCACACTTTTAAACCATCGACGAAGAACAATAACGATAAACAAGGTGTACAAAATTTATGCACGCCCACCATACATTCTACAGTCCATAATTAAAAGCGATAACAAAATTATCACCTACGCCAACATTTCCACATTTTCCTCGACCATAGTTCGTGCTTCAGTCGTGCCACAGAATTTATTACAAAGCGCCGAGAAATGTTATTCTTTGAATATTTTGAAACATTCATAGGAATTCTTGAGGTCGCCGTAACATTTATTTTGATCAAGATTTCCCATCACTGTGAATTCTTATGGAGGGGAGAGGTAATCTTTCAGTACGAATTCCCCAGAGTGAAAATCGAGGAAAGAAACATCCTAGCACGAGACACCTTTCCCAAGAGCTTTTTCTTCGGCGTGGCAATCGATTATCACCCTGAGAATGTATGGGGAATGAACGGTAAGAAATGCTCTTCGTGATAGTGCACATCGATTACAATTAAGACTTGACAAAAATCCTGACAAAAGCGGCTCGCTACGTGAAAGACATTAGAAGATTTTAACACTTTAACTGCCATTGGGGTCACCGGTGACCGGCACTATTACATTCAATGAATTTTCATCTAACTTTTCAATTGTAACATTTGCGAATTTGTCTAGCATATGCGATATTTAAATACTGGCATTGAAAAGATAAAATCCTGTTGAATATATGTCTATTTGTGTCTTTAATGTTTCTACTCTAAAAAGATGGAATTTTAATACGTTGAACACTACCAGTATTTCGCTAGTTTCATCATTTCTACTGAAGTGAAATTTTTTCTATTAACACTAGAACGACCGACGGAAATTTGTTACATTGAAATATATTAAACTAGCTGAAAGCTCCCGTGCTTCGCTACGGTTTAATTGAAACTAAAAAAAAAAACCTTAAAATTTCGAATTTTTCAAAACCCTTTCTTAGTGAGCACCTAAGACGCAAGGAGAAGGTATGTTCCAAATTTCATTGCAATCCGTTCTGTGGTTTTTGAGATTTCGTGATGAGTGAGTGAGTGAGTGAGTCAGTCAGTGGTATTTGAGCTTTATATATAAGATAAGAACTTTGGAAGAAGAGTAATCAAGTGATGGAAAATATGATCGGTTTGGTAATCTGTGTTTTATAAGATCGATTTAGAATCTCTAGTCTCGGACTCTCGTGTAAACTTAGGGAATTTTTGGAAAAAAATGTGAACAAGTCATTTTGACTTGCTTGGTCGTTCTAGTGTTAAATTCACATCTTTATAAAGCAGAAACTTTAAAGATATAGATAGATAGATATTCGGCAGACCTGCATCTTTTTAACGCCAATATTTAACTATTCAGTATGTTCGCAAATTCATAAATATTGCAATTGAAAGTTACATGAAATTTCATTGAATTTAATAGCACCGGACACCGGTGACCCCCATGCCAGTCAACGTGTTAATAGGAATCGTACTACTGCAAGTGACGAAATAAAACGAGCGAAGTATCAGCGGCGTTCAACGTGTTAATTCGATATAACAGTTAAATATTTCAAGACAATTTTTGTCTTTCGTTAAAACGATAACAATATCACCAAAGTAATTGAATTGTTTCTCTATAGATAGAATGGAATCGGCGACAAATCTAATGACACTAATCAGCCATCAGACTCCCTATAACGAGGATCATATAGAACATCGGACGTACCAAGAATATCAAGAGATCATTGCCCTCGCGAAATATATCAAAGTACTAAATCTCTTACAATTAAAAATTCTTAAATGATAAAACGTCTGGGTTAGATGTAAATTGAAAGTTAATCGAGTTAAACGTGTCTGTTTCTCTTGAGGCTAAAATGACGAGGATATCGTTACGATGGTCGGACCTTTTACCAAATGGACTCGCTGGTCCTGTTAACGAAGATGCTGTAGAACTTTATAATGACATTATCGATGAAATACTCGCTAACGATCTTACTCCTATGGTGACGCTATTTTACTCGGACACACCGTATCTTTTGCGACAGTTAGGAGGGTGGATCAACCCCATGATGGTGGAGTGGTTCGAGGAGTATGCGAGGGTTGCGTTTGCAACCCTTGGAGATAAAGTATCGTGAAATCAAAGTGTCGATTCGTGCCGATTCGTGCCGATTTTCCGAGTGTTTCGTAATCTGAATTGAGTTTCAGGTGAAGTATTGGGTTACCGTAGAGGACCCCGTCACTTTGTGCACGAGACATTGTGGGAATTCATTGATGCCTTCGGCAAATTTATCAGGAATCGCGGATTATCTCTGTGGACACCACGTTCTGTTGGCTCATGCGAGGGTTTATCATTTATATGAGAAAGTCTTTAAGAAACGTCAGAAAGGTATGATTATTTTATCGAGACTAACAATAATATTGGTAATTACTATAAATATTTGCTTTCATATTTAATACCCCGCGAAAACGATCGATTAATTTCCTAGACCTTTAGAAAATTCATAATCTTCTTACAAATTTATGTATAACTTGATAGGAAATGAATGTTTGACACTAGAAATATACCTTCGGAAAAAGAAATTCTCAAGAATATTAACAATAGAACTACCGGCGTTAAATCAGTCATATTTCAATATATTAAATAAATACTTTACCAAATGAGAAATCGTAAGGTGAAAAAGATGATTAATTCAGTCATTTATATTTTATAAGATTGACGTACAGTATCTACTCTATAGCTCACCTACAGATTTAAAAAGTTTAAAAAAAAATGAGAAACAAGTTTTTTGGACCACGTTGGTAGTACTAGTGTCAATTAACACTAGATTTGCAGGTGTTGATACACCTATTTTTCTGAAGTGCGCCAATTTGACTCATACAAGAAAATTCAAGACTTTTGTAAAGAAAATAGTTGCAAATCAATTTAAATGTAAGATTTATTATTAAAAAATTAACCAATCAATGTATTATACATATAGTAATCAAATATTGAGTGAGCCGAATTGGCTCCGTAAATCTAATGTTGAGCTGTAATTATATTAACAAAAAATGCTTTTCCACATTAAAATAAAAGACAAAATAGTCCTCACGTCATCAAGAAATTAAATAATCGATAGGAAAGGTGGGAATAATTCAAAATTACACATGGTTCTACCCGGAAGACTGTAATTCCAAGTACGATCGTGCCGCAGTAGAAGCAGCCTTCCAGTGGTACAATGGCTGGCTAACGAATCCGCTTTTCGGAAAGAACGGCGACTATCCCAAGCTAATGAGAGACCGGCTCTCTTTCAAGAGCAAGATTCAAGAATTTCCAACGTGTCGTTTGCCAAGTTTCACCAAAGAAGAGATAAGAAAGATGAGGGGTTCCGCAGATTTCCTTGGTGTGAATTTTTATGCGTCAAAACGAGTACACGGATTAAACGTAACTCTCGAGGATGAAGTATCTTTCGATCGCGATGCAGCCATACGAGTCCTCCCCATGGACGATCAGTCAACTGGAACCTGGATAAAAGTACTAACTATTGCAAACGATACTCGAATAAACGTTTCGCAAAAGTCACGACGATATTTATGCCGTTTCATTGCAGCTCATTGAGTTTATGGGTTTTTTTTTTTGCAGAACACGTCACAGACACTGGGAAAACTTTTGCGATATTTGAACAGGCATTACATCGTGCCCGAGATTCACATCACTGCAAGTGGCTACGAGGTGAACGATAAGATCGATGCCGTTGATAGAATCGCTTATCATCGGCAAAGTGCAAGGGAGGTCTTCAAAGCGATGCAAAGTGGCGTCGACGTTCGTAGCTATCTGGCGCGAAATCTTCTCGATGATTTCGAATGGGCACATGCCAACGAGTAAATGATATTTTTTAAATTATTTAAAATTCTTATTGATAGAATCAATTCAAAACTGCTTCATAAAATTCAACACAAACGAGAAATTAATTTAATAGTTATTCTTGCAGAAACTTCTTTGATGTTATTCTCACAGACCCTGGTACAGCTTTGACAACATCTCATTGTCTCTCGACAGAAATCTTGGACATTTATAAGACAATTGCTATTGGTAAACAGATGGAAATTTCAGAAAGAGTGTGCCATCCATTGAAATAAACTTCTTTCTATCTGATATGTAGATCAAGCAAGAATGTTGGATAGAAATTCAAAAAAGAGAATTGTCCTTCGTGAATCCAACAAACTCGTCCAATCATCCCTGTATCGATTCGCTCAGAATGGTGTATTCTCGCAGTACGAATTCCTCACAGAACTCGTATAAGCCGACAAAGCATCGTGTCGCCCTCGAAACTGCGACGATATCGAAGACGACGACGACGACATCATAGCCGGTGACCCGCTAATTTCCTCGCGGAATCGTCACGCTCGGCTTGTCAGCGCGTCCGGGAAGCAATTCCGCAGATTCTTGCCTCCGAGGAATGTCCCCTTTGATCGTCACTCGCGAACATCACTCTAACAAGAAGCGGCGGATGCGACGGATAACTCGCTGGCTGGTATCCGCGAATCCTCCAGTTATAGCTCTTTGAGACCCTTTGAGTCTCCTCTTCTACGCTCGACTACGATTTCCATTTATCAAAAGTTCCGGCCAGCTACGACTCCGATTGTTTCCGTTTACGATTATCGAAGGGTGTCAAGTTATTGATGCTCGATAAGTCATGGTGTTCTTGAGCGATGATAGTATTTGGAGGGATGAAGATAGAAATTCGAGAGCGAGTTTATTTTCGGGGGGTTGGGGGTATGAAATTGGATGGATGATTTGGCTTTTGAAATAAAAGTGTCATTGATATTTGAAATTCTTGGTGAACTTCAGTGGATGATTTTTGAGGGTAGTCTTTCAATTAATTGGTTATATTCAGTTAAAATTGGTCTGATAGATTTTATTGGTTGTTATCTTGTCAATTTGTAGACTTGTTTTATTACTGATAATATTAGGTGTAAGGCAAAGTTCTGTTGTTTTTTAACACGTGCACTTTTATGCGTTGTCGATGCTTAGCAAGAATTCTGATCCGACTGAAACCAGTTTAAACACTTAGATTAGTATATGATTGATGATTTATACACATTTTTTTGGATTTTAGTCAGTTTTTTTAAACTTGTAAAACTCTTAATATGAGTGAAGAAAAAGTGCACTTAACACTAAAACTACCGGCCTCAAATCTATCATATTTTAATAAATCAAATAAGTACTTTGAAAAAGAGGGAATCAAGCTGCGGAAAATTTGATCGATTGGGTGATTTATGTTCATTGATATAGACGTAGAATAATCATTCTATTACTCTTGTATAAACTTGGAGAATTTTTTGAAAAAATTGTGTACCAGTCATTTTGACTGGTGTGGTAGTTCTAGTGTTAAGTCATTGCATGTTGTATGAGTTGCAAAAAGGGAATAACGCGATGGAGGCACAAAAAATAACTTGTGTGACGTGTTTGGAGAGGATGCAGTAACAGTTCGAAAATGTCAAAGATAGTTTACGAAATTTCGTTCCGGTGATTTTTCTTTGAAAAACGAACCCAGATCAGAAAAGCCATCGCTGTATGATCAGGACAAATCCCACATTAACTTCCATAGAAATGGGCTTCAAGCTTGGAATTCATCAGACTACTGCTTTGGATCACATTGAAAGACTTGGTTTCCTGTCCAATCTCTCTGTTTGGATGCCACACGAATTAAAAACCACAGAACTTTCCCTTACACCTAATAGGTAGAGTATTTTTAAAGTTAATAGTTTTAGTAAACGTTATTATAATACATATGAATATTATAATTTTCAAAAATTAGAAATATTACAATACTAGAAACTCCTCCAAAGTTACAAATTAAGAGATCCCTAAATTCTCAAAAAGGAGATCCTCAAATGCATATTTATCAAATATAATTTTCTAAAAAATTGCAGTCAATCCTTTTACCTCACTATTTGATTTACAAAGTTCGAAAATTATTATATATAAATAATACTCCTCTAATTGAAAATTCCCTCAGTCGCCTCGCAGACCAAGGTCCATCAATTATCACGTTTTCCGAATACCCTCGTCAAGGCTAACTGTGAAACGGACATGTAAACGTAGAACAAACATTATCAGCAGCATCCGCGAGACATTTCGAACTCTATTAATCGGTATATCTCGAGAGTTTGACGTTGATAATGTGGCGGTACCAGGCTGCCAACAAGGACGACATTACCGTCGCAACCCCAATGCGGACAGTACCAAGGGTATCAATCAGTGGTACATGAAAGGGGCGCGGTTCGACCACGTCTGTCGTCGGATCTCGCATTGTCTGCCTACGACAGATAGACAGAACCAACGCCGAGTTCCGGCGTATCTCTATCTGATGACGTCTCCGCCACTGCAAGCGCCGTCACGTTACTTTGTCCGCGATCTCCCCTTCGAGAGTGAATCTTCTAGGGTGACGAGAAATTCACGGAACTGGCTAAAACATTGCCAATCTTGGAATATCGTGAGTCGTAGGAAAATAGTAAATTGCGAACAAGTCGTATTTTTCTTAACGCTAGATTTATGGCTGCTAGATCTAGCATATTTAAATATATTAAATAAATACTGCGAAGAAAGATGGATCAAGTGGCAAAAAAGATCAGTTAAGTTATTGGTATATTATAAGATAGACGTGAAATATTTACTATACACTGCTTCTCAATTTATTTAAAAAATATTTTTAACACTAGAACTACCAAGCAAGTCAAAATGACTGGGTCTCAATTTAAAAAAAAATCTGAAACTTTATGGGAGAGTCATAGAATAGATAATCTATGTTGATTTTATAAAATACAGATTACTGAGTTGATCATCTTCTCTATCTATTGATCCCCCTTTTTGCAAAGTACTTATTTAATACATTGATATATAACAGATTTAACGACGGTAGTTCTAGTGTTAAATATGTTGGAACCCGACAATTTGAAGGTTGCCGTAAGTCTACTGTTAATTTAGAGATGAAAGAGTGGCAATTTAAAATTAATTTTGTTTTGTTTACTCAAACGTACACTTTACAGGGGTGTGTAGGCACATGTTCGATTTGTACAGCTTTCTTCCACTGAAATTTTCTACAGGGTTGATATTTTTGTATGGTGAATATTGTTTTGTCACTGTTACAAGTTAGCAATAAAGGGGAAACATCAGTACAAGATCTATTTAGTATGCACAAAATAGGAAAATTCAAGAATCACACGATCACTACCCTCCAGAAGATTAATTCCACTTTCGTTCATACTCGCAACAAATTAGCCCCATTCTAATAATTCGACGATTGTTTATAAGAAACTCCTTTAATTCCTAAATAATCCATTGTCAGAGAAAAGACAAGAATTTTCTCGATGAGACGAAGAATTTCGTCCTCCCTGAGAATCTTCCCTTTAAAGAAGCCACGTCGCATCGTCGTCGTGAAGACAAAGGAACCTCTCCATCTGGGCGTTTCTATTTTTTGCAACTCCGACTGTAGCTCGCGAAAACCCATTGTTTGCTCGCATGACAAGCCGAGTGGTGTATCCAGTGATAAAAGTAGTCATGTCGTGCGCCTTGACTTCCGCGTCCGCCGTCAAACGAGACAATCGCCCTACGTTTTCTCGCCTTTCTCGAGACGACTGTGCTCGACAAGAAATTTTTATCATTCTGGCCTTCGCCAAGTGTGATCTTACGGTGGTACTGTATACACGGGTTGCATTTTCCCTGCATTCTTTCCAGCAATGTAACTGCTCGTGCTGGCAATAGTTGAACGTTTATGGCAACAATGCGAGGCGAGGAAACTCGAGAGCATAAACTGACGAATTTGCTCAGCCAAGCATTTAATACTCGTCGACAGAATGCTCGTATAGCATAGAGTTATGAATAAAAAGTGTCAAATTGTGTGGACAACGAAACGAAATATTTTTCGTCCGAATATCTCGAGTCTACAGATTTACGTGGTCGTAGAAGATGAAGGGGACAGTCGTGTTTTCACCTTTGTTTATTCAACCTAGGGGGTTATTGTTCAGATTAACAACTGCTGCTCTTCTTCGATAAAATTTTTATGAGTTAAGAGAAAATTAGGATTACACTTTATTCGCTGAACAACGTGATATTGAAAATATAACAAGTTAAGTATTACCTTTAGGACAATTGTATTTAAACCGTCATCTATGGACCACTACAGTGGGTGAGATATATTTGAAATATTTTATACAAAATTATTATAATATATTTTTTTAACTAAATATCAGCAATACAATACATGAAACTATGCTAAGTCTATCAAATCGACAATACCCTTTGACATTGAATCGTATCCAGACAGCTTGTTGTGAAAGTACAACACGAGTGATAAGAAGTTCAAAACAATTATATATAAACCGTCATCTATGCACCACTACCATCGATAACATATATTTAAAATATCTTATAAACGCGATTATAATATATTTTTTTTAACTAAATGTCCACAATACGATACATGGAGCCATGACAAGACTATAAAATTGACAATGACCTTTGACAGTGGGCGTCCAGACACCTTGTTGTAAAAGAGCCTTACGAGTGATAAGGAGAAGTCTTTGAATAGCCAAAAGCCTCGTCTGACGAAGGGCCGTGACAAAAGTGACGCTCTGTATCCCTTTTCGTATTTCCCGGTGAGATCTCGTCTCGTTCGCGAAGATGCACACGCATAAAAGTGAACAGTGGGCATGGGGTGAAGCTTTTTTGCCTAGCACGACGATCTTTGGGCCATTTAGCCAACGAGCGGACAACTTCTCTCTCTTTCCCCGTGAATCATCCTTCCCTTTCGTCGTTGCGAAGCCGCCCTTTCCACGAGGCACGTTCGATGCCTCGTAACTCTCGTTCCATTCAGTTCGAGGCGAGCGTAAAATCGAGCATTTCTTCGGCTCGAACGATCGACAATGGTGATTCACGTCGTCGGTGAATTCGCGACGTCTCACTTCCGTCGATCTACGGAAGGTACGCTTTAAATCGAGCATCTTTATCGGATCTCGCGAAAGGGAGGAATTCAAACTTCGCACTCGATGAATTCCATTTGTCTATAGAATTATATCAGCAGGTGATAGTGGAAAGTTAGTGGAAGTTTGGATAACTTGTGGTAAAGAGGATGTTCTAGGTATTGATAGAGGTATTAACAACTTTTAGGATCGTTGATAGACGGAGAAGAGACGATATGTCTCGTAGGAAGCCGAGTAGATGACGAGGGATAACTTAGGTACTAGTAGGAAGGTCTCTAAGTGCAGTGCTCTGTCATCGGTATCTCGACAATGGCATTGCTCCTCGATTTCACGGCGTAAGCAAATCGAGAGACAGGGCGACGCGTGAAGGCACTAATCACCGATCCTTAGCGAACCCTACAGTTTAGATATCGAATCCTCATCCCCATTCCTGATACACGTCTCCATCCGAATTCCTCGTTTCGTCAAATCCTTACAAGTTACAAATAATTTTAAAAATACACAATCTTTCCTCTCCCACTCTAAGCTTTTTTCTATCATATTTCTTTCCCACTTTTCTATAGAACATAATGCAACAGAATAATACGGAAGGAAATGATTCACCTACCATTATCAAACCTTACTCTTTAGACACCTAATACTCACCCCAACCCTAATACACATCTCTTTAAAAATTCCTTCTTTCCTACAATAACTCTTATGAACTACAAACAATACACATTTCTTTAAAAATTCCTTCTTTCCTACAATAACTCTTATGAACTACAAAACAATTTTTCAAAATACTCAAATCTCACCTTCTCACCTCAAATTATTCTCTGTCATCCTCATATCATTGCTTCCTACTTTTCTATACAACGCAAAGCAACGGAATAACAGTGAAGGGTATTAAAAACTCATAAAGATCAAACCAAACTGCTTAGATGTCTAATTCTCACCCTAATCCTAATACAAATCTCTTTAAAAACTCCTTCTTCCCCATAGTAACCCTTATAAACTACAACACAATTTTCCAAAATGCTCAAACTTCACCCTCTCACCTTAAACTCTCCTCTGACATCATCACTTCCTGTTATCACATCTCACCCTCAGCTTTATTTATCACACTTGCTTTCTACTTTTTAAAACAACATAAAGCAACAAAATAATAATGAAGGAAATTAATTACCCGCATTATCAAACCTTACTCTTTCGATATATAATTCTCACCCTAATCCTAATGCACATCTCTTTAAAAACTCCTTCTTCCCCAAAGTAACCCTTATAAACTCCAACACAATTTTCCAAAATACTCAACCTTCACCCTCTCACCTCAAATTCTTCTCTGTCACCCTCACGTCCCGTTATCGCATAGAAACGGGAACAAAATAACGCGCTGGGGTAAAGACCGAGGACATCCCTTCAGAAAAATAATGTCCGGACGAATCCACGCTGATATTAATATCTCGACTACGACAAAATCTGTAAAAGAGGAGCAAAGAATGGCGCGAGATTGTCGGAGGTCTGCACCGGACAGGCGCTCTTTGCTCGCGACGAGTGCTTCTAGCAGGTAGATACTTTTATCTCTCGGCAGGCGCGAAAACGTACTCGGCAAGTATCCGGTGGTGCATCCGGCCAGCAGAGTTTCGCGGCGGCAAGGGGTGAAAGAAATTCCACGAGGGTCGTCCGGCAGAAAGGGAGGAAGGTCGGTGAGTTTCGGTGGCGAGGCCACTGGAGAACCTTATCGGTAGGAGGGAGGCACGGACATTTAAAATGCAGATTAGCGCGCGAGCGGAGGAGCGAGCGCAAACGCAGACGTAAACGTAAGAGCGTCGGGTGGCAAGTGTTTTATTGGGGCCAGCTTCCGTTTTCCTTTCCCCCGTTTCTACCGGCTGCTCTGCCGTCGCGCGATGCCACCGAGGAGATAAAGTCAACCCCGAGCTTTAACCGTCCGTTAATTTATTGATCGCTGATTTATTTGACGGCCCCTCCGCCGCGGCTTTAATTGCCCTCCCGAACTCTTTGACGGATTAAAATGGAACACGTGAATTTAATTGTCTACGATTTCGGCAGCCTAATGGTGAAGGGCGTTTTTTGGTGATTTACGCGCTGGTACTTGAGCCAAGTGGGGGTTGGTAATTTTATGAAAAATATAATGAAATACAATCATCAACCCCTTGCCTTACAATAACGTATGACACACGTGACGCGATAAATGGAATAAAAATTATTACGTTTTACAAAAACTCTTAAATTGAAAATATCAGTAGGTTAGTAGAAATTGAAATTAGTTCCATATTTTTATATATATGAAAAATAAGTAATAGACTATCATTCCAACGATTAATTCTGAGCCATTGTGCGTTCGGTCTCGAAAGAAATCGTAAGGCAAGGGGTTACTATTGGATATCTGACAATGAGTGTAGTTAATTAATCGTTTTAATTTATGTACCGTAAAATAACACGATTTATGCAATAATTGACTGTATTCCTGGTTACGTTGAAGATCCACAGTTGACAAGAGCAATCCGTGGGTTAACCGCGACACAGTGCAGTGATGCACCACACGGTGCGTTTGACTCTCAAACCACATCCCAGAGGCGCATTTCCAACACGAGGTATTAGTTGCAATAAGCAGACATCTACCGCTTCAACGTATCGTTAAAAGTACCAAGTGCCCATAAACCAAGGAAAACGTTTAATCGCTTTAATACAAGCAGGAAATGAGGTTCGCTTGAGGAAAAAAACTTCGTCGATGTCTCTCCGTTCGCCTCAAAGTATTATCGATCAATCTACCAAACGGGAAAGTAAGCGACTTCGGAAATCCGGGCTGGAAAGTTGTCGGAAGTTTGCTCGAGCAATCGGCACACGGTTGGAGAAGATCCTTTCGCGACTTATCGAAGCCGAAGATCAAAGCGAGCCGGTAACTCGAGGCAAACCGTCGTGATTCCCAGGTAAACCAGAAAGATCCAGCCAAACTCCAAGAGTCCAACTGGTAGGGGTGTGTAAACGCAAAGTACCAGTAGGTGGCAGGTGGTGGCGTTAAGCTGGTTCCAGAACTCGTCGATTTACCCGGCTTGTAACGAGCTTAAAACACGCCCTTTCGCGTTCGACACCGTCCCTCAACGTCATCCACCCTCTTCTCCTTCCTGGCTCTTCGATCTTCTCCGTTTCTCCGTAGACATAGACGTTGATTCGTTCATCCCTCTCCTTCTCGTCTCCGTTTCTCTTTCAAGTCGGAAGCCACGAGCGTTTGGCTGTTACATGAAATACGAGGGTGAAACTCACTGGATGCGCATTGTCCGGTTGTGCAGTTGGAACCAGAGCCAGTAACAATGGAAGGGTGACCTCGGCTCGATTGTCCTTTAATTTACGGGAATTGCAACTCCTCCCGCCGCATCCGCGCGGCAACTACCCCGTTACTACCCCACTACCAGTACCACAAGCACTCACGAACCGTCCAACCCTTTCTCTCTCTCTCTTGCTCTCTCATCCTTGTCATTTCTCTCTTTGTCATTTTCTCTTTCTCTCTGTCTGTCTATCTCTCGAAAGCCCTCTCTTCGCGCGTCAACCTCGTTGAGTGCGCGAACGCACGCCACGAGCTTAATTCGATCTCCATAATCGCTCGGGCTTTACATAATCGGGGAGTGCTAATACCGATTCCCGCTACAACCGATTCTCGCCATACTCGGCCAGCGATTAAGCGGCACGGATTACACCTGCGTGCCGATCTAGAACCACCACCCGCGACCAGGTGTATTCGACCGAGCTCGTCGATGGAGTGTTCGTGATTCGCGATGTTATCGGCCATCGCTTGCGACACGTTTCTTCTGGTATTAGCTCTGTTGATGCTGTATAATCACCAGGAAATTGATATCGATTCAATTGGGAAGCTTTCATAAATATTATCGAGTATAGAATGCGTAAGATATGATATTTCATTATAAAAATGAAATGATTATACTTTTGTATCTCGCCCTTTTCATCCACCTCAAGCTCCATTGATTTCAAATCCGCGACGAATCTGGGAAAATGTGCAAGCAAATCTTCCAACGTTTCACGAATCACCCCCTCTAGGAATTCCGAATCATCCAGGCTTTTCTGGACGAAGCACAAAGTATATAATTTCCCTTCGTCTCACCATCGTTGGGGTGTGACGTTTAACGCGGCATAAATCAGAATTGTGTGACGATCGAAGCGGAAGAAAAATAATGGCGACACTATCGGAGCAACGACTACAAGCCGGATTATCTCAGTGTCCTCGGGACGATTTTCTTTGAGGGACAACACGGAGAAACGGAAGAATCAAGAAAGAGGGTTCGTTCATGTGCGTAAGTGCAGCCGAGAGATGCTCTTACGTGCGGGCTTCTAGCGACGAACAATCGTTTTGCACCCTCCGAGCGCGAAACGGAAAATGTATCTCGCCTGACAGAACTCAAACAAAGGGTCGGACATTCACGCGAGGGTCACCCTACTCGGTAGTCCGTCCGCCCACCCTCTGTCGTTCAGTTTCTGCTCTCTCGCGTGACATTAGCACACGACAAATAGTCGTTCGAGAACACTGTCAAAGGATTAAAGTCGCAGACTCGTTTCGTCGCTTCCATGAACACTCCAAGCGTCAAAGCTCGCTGCTGCGAGATACTTTGCAGATGTATCGGGTTGGCAAAATGTTTGGGGGATGATATCGTACTTTTTGTCAAGACGGTCTGAACGATTTGAAAAAAATATGGTGTTTGTGGAGTAGAGAGGCAGACTTGCTTTTTTGCTTTTGTGAGATACTTTGAGGTGTACTTTTATGGTTAGAAAGTATTTAGGGAAGATGATCTCGCGTTCTTTGGCGAGAAAATGTGACGATTTGGAAAAGTATACTACCTGTGGGTTAGAGGCATAGACTTGTTAATTATATTTATGAGATAGTTTGAGGTGCAACTATAGAGCAAAAAACAGTTTAGTGGAGATGATAGCCCACTCTTCGGCAAAAAATGTGATGGTTTGAAAAATATACTTATATAATTATTATAATTATTTTTACGAGATACTATGAGGTGTAAATATAGGACTAGAAACTATTTAGTGAAGATACTGTCGCACTCTGACAAGAATATGTGACTTGTTAAAAAAAAATGCTGTGTACGAATTACAGACACAGAATTGCTTATTACGTTTATATGGCTAGCAAATGTTTTGTGAAAATGGCAACACCCTCTTCGCAAGAAAAATATGATGATTTGAAAAATATCCATTACAAACTATGAAGATAAATGGGAGACTTGTAATGTGGCTTGATTAAAGAAATAAATAAAACAAAAAGTACTATTTTGTGACATATGTCAATTTCAGATTTTAATTGCAAAATTTTGGAGATTAACGGAACAATCAAACATTTTGTTCTTCGCTCCAGAGTTCATATAGACACACGTTGCGATGGAATTAGTTCGGCAGACACCCCCGCTGAATTGTCAAAGGATTAACGTCGCGGCTCGATTCGAGCTCTCTCATTCGCTTGAGTTCTTATAACGAGCAAAGTTTTCGGCGTGATTCCGTGAAAGCAGCTCGTCCTTAGAAGCGAGATTAGAACTTGAAAAGCTGCGAGCACATTCCTCGAGACAGGCACGAGTACGTCGAGTAATTATGAACTTCAAAAAAAAAAAGAGAAACCTCTCAACATAAAGTCTACTTATTTTCACCCTTAACTCAAGAATCCCTCGATTATTTCTACAATATCACTCGTCCGACAATTACACGACGAAGCAACTCGTTAAAATCACAAAAATAAACAAATCTCATATAACTAACTTCACCTGCATAAACTTTCCATTAAATTTCCATTTTACTGGATTCCATCGTTTATAAAAATTACATCAAGGAATATTTACGCGTTCGACCAGTCGATAATGAAACATTAAGCATCGCAATACCCGAGGCGTCTCGTCGTTGAAACATCGAAAGCTACCACTTAATTGATTCCGAGCGAAAGGCAATCTCGCGATTTAATTAACATCGCCGTAAGGTATCAAAGACGCGCGATTCCGCGAGCACTTTCTGCCAGGTTGCATTTAGTTTTGATGGTAGGTTTTTCGCCGGTGACCCGTCGTGCTGGAACGAAGACAAATAACAAACGACGGTGCACCGCAAGATTTCCCATCTACGGGTACCAGCGACATCGTGCTTCTGGACTTTGCTCGACAAAGTAAACACCGTTCCTCCGTCGTTCCTGTGGAAAAGACGAGCGAGAAAGCTCGTTAAAAACTTTCCAAAGCCAGATACTACGGCCATTCCCGTAGCCGGCACTGGCATCTCGGTTTCGTTTGAGAACTCCTCGAGCACGGGGCTTTGGGGTACAACGACGACTCTACTTTCGTCGTCTTTCCGTCACGATAAGAAAGGTACGTTAAGCTCCTTCCGGCCGCACAGATTGCGCTTTTGCGATAATTTATTGCAACGAACTATTAAGGACTGGCGAAACTACGGGCAAGTTAATAATGTCGTGTTTAGAATTTTCTTTAACTGGTGGAATTTTCTCGAAATGATCGATCACTTTGGCTTATTTTTCTTCAGTGTGTATGTAGTATTCTGAGATAATTTATAAAATTATAAGTAGTTTAAACTATAATTGCAATACTGTATATGTAAAAATAAAGAATATTTGAACAAAACTATCAAAGTATGTTTCGAATAGTAGAATTATAGAAAATATGCAAATGAACAAAATATGTTAAATGGAATCCTGATATAAAAGAAATTTTTCTTTAGAGATATCCGAAGGTTATATAGCTAAATTAACAAAAAATAGTTGGGTATTTCATTACGTTAAGAAGGAAATAAATTTTAGTGAGTGTAGGAGAATCAGTCCATTTCAAATCATGCATTCACAAAGTGCTGTTCGCGGATGTATCTTCTATTTTGCGGAGGGTTGTTACAATTACGTTATGTAAAAAACTAGACGTCTAGGAGAAATTCTAGTGCTAGGAGGCGATAGAGCAGACATCTTTCTAATATAGTTTATTTCACAAGTACACATTTATTCGTCATGAGATATTTTAAGACTATATGTTATTATATGTAAGTAGCTTTACAAATACATTTTTTGTTTATGAGCTATTTTTTCAAACGTATTTCAAACGTTTGGTTGCGAGAGCAGCGAGAGCATTTATTTCCACCTCACTAGTCAAGAAGTACGTTGACCGCCATTATCAAAACAAACTCGGCGGAGCTCGACGCCCGTAACCTACAGGTATCCTTTTCGCAAATCTTAACAATAGGTAAGACATTTCGAAGCCATCAGTTCCCCCGCGACCGCCGGCGAGTAATCAGTGCTCCGCGATCGCGTCCGCGCATTTTCGCGTATTAGTGCGTGTATAATACTTTCGAAGACGAGTTCCTGGATCACCAAATACTCTCTTTTTGCTGACTACCTGACAATTCATCCTCACAGTAGTATCAACCCTTATTTGGCGGCCGTACGTCTGCTCTCAGCCACCAAAGGACTTTCACCGTCGTCATTGTATGTCTACTCTCAGCTACCGAAGCAACAAATCAACACTTTTTTGAGGTAGATGTAACTTTTACTAAGATTTTATTAGGTTTGTTTTAATAATTTGCTATACAATGACGAGTGACGCTATACATGGAATAGTCAATTTTGAAGTGCTCCAAAAATTATTAAATTAAAAATATCAGGTCACGATAAAATAAAATTAATTCTATGCTATTCAGTATTGCGTTAAGTCATATAGTATATCCGAAATTCAGCAATGAATAAATGGAATAGTCCATTTTGAAGCGCTCCAAAAATTATTAAATTAAAAATATCACGTCGCAATAAAATAAAATAAAATTGTTAAAATTAATTAATACAGGGCTATTGCGCATTAAGTTATAAGAGAAATGACACGGCAAGGGATGAAGTACGATTACACATTTTGTTCTTAATGAAACAAGATCGCAATCACTTAGATATCTTAACTCATAAGTAAGAAAGACTGCTAGTAATAAAACTAAAGTGATGTGCTTAATTCTTCAATACCCGCGCGTATAGATATAGTTTTGCTTTCCAACGATCAGGAATGATCACGAAAAACCACAAATCAGTGTGAAAAATCACCATGATTGTGAACGAACGTGATCGAATCACTCGTGATTCACAAGTAGCATTCCACACCATCTCTAACATCGAGAGACCAACTCGCTGTTCGAACCTCGACGTAGATTTCGATCTTTCGAATCGATCGAATCGCTTTGACGATTCACCGAACGAGTCGCAACAGTCGGACGATCTTATCGATTTTGTCGATCTTTCGACTGACCGCCTACACATCGGGATCGAAGCAAACGTCTTTCGTTCATTTCCCGTCATGCTCTTTACAATCTTCCGTTTTATCGCGCTATTTCGCTCACCGTCTGTTCGAAACTCTTTCTTCTAATGCCATGGAAAGAACGAGGGTCTATAAAACACGCTCGGTTGGAGAACGTACAGAGTGTTCCAAAAATATGTGACAATCTTATCTAGCACTTTTCTACACCTTAGAATCGATAAAGATTTGCAATGAAAACTGTTGCAAAATTTTCCTTCACCTTCAAAATCAAAATAAAATTGTGTTATCAGCTCATCGTATTTTTCTTATCCAGTTTCAAACGCTTTTGAAACACACTTGCCATTTGATATCTTCAAATCTCATTTTCAACTTGATATTATCCAAGTATTAGCAATTTCTTTTCACGAAACTTATCCATTGAAAAGAAGTTTATTAAGTGGAAGTTAATAATGTTTGGGAAATACTGAAAGATACAAATTACTCTACCATACTTGCAATATAAAATATATTAATTTTTTTTCCATGAATCTCCATAAAATTCAGCCGAACTTCATTTACCAATCGATGTATAAACAAACAACCATTCCGGCCCGTTAAAAATTTGAATCCGACCGGAAATGAACATTACTTTTTTCTATAGACCAAAGTGAAGCCACCCGGGATAGCCACGAATGAATAAACACTCGGAATCGTATCGAATTCAATTTGTTCGTTACCCGTAACACGTTGGAATGATTTTAGGCAAAACTCGTGATCGTTGGGCGAAACTATCAGCATCGGTGGCCATGAACTTGGCCCTGTACACGATAGGTACCAGATTGTAACGAGTTTAAAGCGAAAAACACGTTACAACGGCGTAATACTCGTTGCCGAAGCGAACGCCGTAGCAAACCGGAAAGATATACGAGATGGCATAGGAATTTCATTTAATCCGAGGTTCCGCACGGTCGGCCGAGATTCGATTTATGGTGTAATCAGGGTCTGCACGACTCTGCTCTTCCCATGGAGTCTCTTTTGCACGCTGAACACACCACTGAATCCAAACATGACGCAGCCCTTTTGTACTTTCCTCCTCGGTTCGTGCAGATCCGAATGGTTGCATCGGGAAAGGAAGAAATGGAATTCCACATATTGTGAGCGACTTCGCTTATGGTTATACCTTCCCCCGCAATTTGCTACGTCTTCTTTCCGCGAATCCCGTTAACGTCGATGGAGAAATGGGAACATACGCTGACGTCCTGTTCGACAAATCGAACTGGAATTTATTGGAACAAAATTCAAGATATTTGTAAAAGGTGATGATTCTTCTGATGCTACACTGAATGTAACTGTTAATTCATATGAGCGTAAGTGGCAGAATATTTTGGAAAGAGCGAATTTTCTTTATTCTAAGAATAACATAATATTTATACTCTCGGTCGTATATCTTTTTGGGCGAAACTAGTGGTAAGATTGCAACCAGTTCAACGACCCCAATTTCAAAGCTACTTCAACTCCCCCATCTGTGCTTCTAACACCAACTCCACCCCTAAATTCGCAACATTAATTATCAAAGTTCGAAGAAAACCGCGCAACCGCAAAGAGCAAAAAACAAATTACGTCAAGTATCCCCACTGAATTCCTTTCCAACTGCAATATTTTCATTTCACACCGCTCGACGATGAGAAAATTTTTTCGTCCCCCGTGTCGGACGTACAATTTCTCTCCTGTCTGCTGCACAAAGCGTTATTCTATATTTCACGCGCGTGTATCCCCGTCAAGAAAACTATTCTCTCTGACGTCGTCTCTTCGGAGAGTGTCCCGTCGTCTCAGAACGAGAGAACCGCGACGATCAATCTCACGCATGACACGAGCCTCGCGGAGTTAATTTACCGGGGGGTTACATATCCGTGTCTAATTGGAGAGCGCCTAAAAGATCCTCTCTCTCTCGTTCTTCACGTCCCTCTTCGCCCTCTTTGCCCTCCACGACTACCTCGCCCTCCAACTTCGATCTTTCTTTTCACGGTTTAAGCGGATGCAGCCCCGTGGACGGTTAGAATTAATTAGTCCGTCTAGCAGAATGAAAACTAACGAGCCCTTCGGCCCGGTTCTTGGCGTTTTTACTCACGGCTCGTGGGGGTAATTAGGGGCAAAAACAGCCTGACCGTTGGAGATCTATCGGCGGTACGTAAAGCGGATCGAATGCCGTCAATTAACGGCAGAGCTTCGGGCCAAATACGTTTCCGGCTGACGGTTTAACGGAGGCCCGAAATAAAAGTGGAGGAGTGAATTAGAGGACAAGAAGGGAAGAAGACCTCGCGAGGGCAAGTAACGCAGCTTGAATGAGGCACTGATCGATAGAGGACACAACGGGGGGTTCCACGTTTCTATGCGGGATCGACGCTCCTTTTTCCCTTCGCCGGGGACGAATTGATACGGAGGATGGAACCTTGGAATCGTCGAGAAAGTCGAGGGGGAAAATGTCCTTTCGCTTTGCCCAAGGAACTTGGGATGGATCGTATGGAAATTTGAAACTATACTTTTTCTTGGAGAGTCTTTGGTGTTTTGGATGTCTTGAGATTTTTGATTTTTTCTATCTTTAATGTATTAGGGTTATGGAGGGTCAAAGGGTGAGTGGAGAACAATTTCGATGAGTTTTTAAGGAAAAAATGGTTAAGAAATTGTGTTGATAGGGGTTGTTGTTTTTTAGGAGTGAAAACGGGGAACATTTTGGAGGGATAATCTGTATCTGCTTCTTAATGAATACCTCGTTTGTTATAGTTTACAAGAGAAATTATTTGGGGGATTATAATGGAAACTAGGATCATAATTGCGATGGAAGTGTAACACAGGACAGACTATTAACTCGACGCAGAGCGTGTGTAATGTAACCGATATGCAAACAGATTATCTGCTCCATTGTCTCAGAGGCATAGCTAGATTAATTGCAGAGAACGATTAGCAAGGAAGATTGTCGTGTCAAACGGAATAACAAACAAACCTGAAATTTACTGCGGAAACTTTCGAAATACCTCAAAACACCCTTAATTCCCTCATAACTCCCAAAATCTAAATAATATTCAAAATAATAACCTCCCATCAACATTGTACTTTTAATCTCTCCTCATAATTTTACATTCTTCAAGGTTATTGTACTCGCTTGAGACGCAACACAGACATCACTTTGCTACCGTAACCCGAAGCAAATCCAACCCGCCATTATAACTTATCCCATAATACAATAAACTGTATCTGAACGAAGATTAAATATTATCCCGCGCAAATGAAGCAGCATTCCTCAGACACGACACGCGCAGTCAAATAATTCGCAGGAATTTATTGGCGATTACGTCGACTTATCTCCGGCATTTGGACGTTTAAAGAGCACGACGACGCTGCCATACCACCTCACCGGTCGGCTTATTTATCGCTCCGACTTATAATTAACGCTGCCTTCGAAGTCCTCGACCGATTTACGTTCCTTCTGATAAAAAACGCACGCTCGAACGACAAGCAAGGAGCATTAATTTGCCGGCTAACGAAAACGACGTGGCCATGGCGAGTCGCGTAACGTATACGCGATATCTTCTTCCGCTCTCGTGGACGACGGCAGATTCTCATCTACGAGAAACGAAGCTTCATTTATTGCCTCTATCTGCCCGTGCTACCAGATCGTTTCGATGTAAAAGCCCGTTCGTACGGGGCGGAGATTCGTATCGGCCTACGAAACCGGATCGAAACTGCCCCGGACGGGAATATCGCGGGGACGTATCGGAATAAAAACACGCGGATAACGATTTTCGCGATGCTAGAATGCTTCAATAACTTTCTGTCGGGCAAACTGATTCCGTGTTTGAATACGCGTACGGGAATACGGTTTATCGCATCATCGGGACGATAAAACGATCCGAAGTGTTTACGCTTTGGAAAGCGCGTCAGGGCATGGTTGCTCGGATGTTAATTGAGTTAATTAACTTATTGCTCGTTGAGGTGGTTCCGTGCCTTTTTCTTTTCTCTGGGGAATGATTTCTTGACCGATTAAAAGGAAGAGGTTTGCGGAATGATTTGAATGGTAGGATGATTACTTTATTATTATTGTCTGGGTTGGATGTTGGGTGTCATCCTGATTTAGGTTTCTCTGCAAATTCTGTATATTCAATTAAAAACAATACGAAATGTTGAATATTGTATAAAAGGAAAGTCCAATTTTACGAAAGCTTTTTATTTTACTCTAAATATTCTATTCACTTGATTTTCGTCTAATTAATATTAATATAAAATTTAATTAAGTCTACTTAATTTTCACTTCTACCTATGTTTTTAACTCTAATTGTAAGTTTACGAAAGCCGTCATATTAACGGATTCCTACCTTTTGAAAAATACCTCCCAAACTTATAGAGACGTGGTACAGAAGATATTTTACATGAATCTTATACATATTACTTAACACTAGAGCTACCGACGTTCAATCTATTAGATTTCAATACATTAAATACGTACTTTAGAAAAAAAGGAATCAAAAGGTGGAAGAGATGATCGATTCGGTAATCTGTATTTTATAAGACCAATGTAGAATATCTCCGCTATGACTGTCCTATAAACTTGGAGAACTTTTGGAAAAAATTGGGATCGAGTCATTTTGACTTCCTCGGTAGTTAACTGATCATCTTTGCCTTTGAATCCCTCTACTTCCAAAGTCCTTATTTAACATATTGCGATACAACAGATTTCACGTTCGTAAATCTAGAGTTAAACTCTCCGGCATGTCAAAAGCTCATGAAAAATCATTTTCCTAACTATAAGAGAACCGTAATCACAGAATTTTCCATCGTAACGAATTCATCGTCCGACGATTTTTCACGATATTCCATTCTACTTTACAACGCAGCACAATGGCGAAAAACAAAGAGACACCTGCGGCGATGATGGAACGATATCGGTGATATCGTTCCGGACGATTCAATAAAGAAGCTTAAAGCGTCGATCTCGTGGGAGTCGTTGACCGAGCAGCGGATCCGCGCCGTCTCTCGAAGACGGTGATTAACGAGCAAGAATTAGGCAAAGACCCTGATGAATAATTATGCGCTCTCAGGCTTGCAGCCAAGAAAGTCCGTCGTACACGCGCACAGGATGGAAAAAAAGTCTTCGAGGAAGAAGGAGGGGAGAAAGAAAAAGACGGAGCAGGACGATAGACGGGCCCAAATCGAGATTAATCGACGTTGATTGAAAGAAGCTGAGGAGCACCCGTTCTTCGTCGAAGAAAACGAGAGAAAAGAAGAAGTCGATGAGTAGGAGGAACGAGAGAAGACCATGGCATGCAGACAGACGTCGACTGGATTTCGCGAATTAACAGGGAATGCCGTTTCGACGAAGAAAGCACGAAACGAGGCGGAGATTGGACCGATCGCTCGAACGCGAACGATTCTCCGATCATTAATCAGCACGTGAAGAAGAAGGGAAGTTCGGGAAACGTGATGAATGGAGACACAGCGGTCAACTTCGGAGGAGACTTTGATACGTAAAGTGCATTCTCATGCTACATCAGATTTCGCCGATCTTACTGTCGCTTGACGATTCGGTAATTTTGCAAGGTTGTTGGCGAGGTGATTGGTTACTTCCGTTGAAGACCGGTTGAAATTTCTTAGTACTCTTAGATACAATTATTGGAGTAATTGTTGAAGTATTGGTAACATATTTCATCAATTTTTATTTGTTCAACTATCTCGTAACTTCTCTAACACTTCAGGCTCTGTAGACCTGGTCTAACGTCTTCCATGCCAAGTTTTATTGCACTCTCTATAGAGAGTAATTTATAATTTACATTCCCAACAACATCAACAAATATTTTTCAATCAAACATACTATACCTCATTCTCTTTTATACCACTGAAATAATGAACACAAAGATCAAACTCAACATCGCTTAACACTAGACTTACCAAGGAAATCAAAATGACTTACATTGAATTTTTAAAAATATTGCTGGAAAATTAAGTTAATTTAATTTTTTGCTCATTTCATCCCCTTTCTTCCGAAGTATTTATCTTGTGCCTTTAAATACAATAAACTAATAATCGGTAGCTCTAATCTTAAGATAAACCTATAAACACTTACTCCTACCCTTAAAACCGCCAGCAAAAGTCTATATCTCCAGTTAAAGAGCCGCGAATAAATGCAACAGCAAGGAATTAAAACATCAGAACAAGCAAAGCAGAAAACACTCTTTTCCACAGAAGAGTTGTCTCCACGTACGGTACACCAGTGGCTGGAAAAAAATGTCTACGAGCGAGAGAATTCCGCGGACAATTCCCTCAATTTTCCATCGTGTTGAATCGTATAATCCAACCGGACGTACTTTTTTTTCGGGATGTCAGTCGGTGCATATAACCGGATAAAGCGTGTATATTATGGTGCAGTGGACGCAGAGAGGAGTCCGCGTGAAAACAATTTCACGGGCGTGAAAAATACCGCGAGGCACGCGTGTGTTCTCGAGGTGAAATTGTGGGTGGGACGAGAGATGATCAATCGGCGCCGGGGTGGAAATACGAAAGAGAGAAAAAGAGAATGGTAGTAAACATATCGTCCGTGAAGACACCTGAACGCTGAGAGAAATACGAGCGCATTTTCCTCGGGTGAAATAGAAGCACGAATGGACCTGAGATTAGAAAACATTTACAGTGAGGTTGTAAAAATTATAAGAGGTCGAGCAATAAAATGGATAGTAAAATGTAGCCTTTGATGTTACGAGCTAGTAAAATTAGAATTTAAAATTTTAAGTGTCGAAAGTGATTGCGAGGTACAATTTTGAACGAACTTTTTTATAGATGAATTTTTTGGAGAATTTTTCTAAGATAGTAGTTCAGTAATATATTGAATTTTTATTTTTGTTGGAAGAAATAGTATTAGGTGGATTCCAAATTAACGAAGTTATGAAATATTGAATGATATTTTAGAAAAGAGATTTCAGGTGACGGGAATTTGAACTTCCGCCAATTAATAGCTCTGATAGTAAGATGATTAAGAAACACAATGTATTTTTTGTAGACTGTTCCTAATTTACTCTATGAAAGATTAGCTATTTTTTTTGTTGGACAGTGAAAAACGAAACTCTTCAGATAATGGGAAGAATGCTACTGTAATATATATATATTTTTTAATTTAAAAAGAATTGCGATGACGGTTCTTGACATCGAAGCGGTTAACGGTTCACGCGAAGAAATTTAATCGTGTATAAATTTATTTTATTCCATTCGAACTCGGAAGGAATAACGTCGAACGAAAAATATATGCTTCTTCGCTCGATGAAATTATGCAGGAATATTTGAACGACGTATTCGAACTGCGCGCAGAGTTAAATTTATTCTCGACACTTCGTTATATCATAATATTAGTACTTTCCGGCAATGCTGTCGGTCGTCGAGGTACGAATGCAGCTTTATCTCGTTTAACGGGACGAAATAATTCTGCAAATACGCGAGTGAATTATCGCCATTTCTCACAGACTTGCATTTCACTATCAGCAGGTAGGAATACGCATTCGGCAATATATCGATTCGCGTCTCTTAAAACGTTCCCGCGTAAAATTCGCGGCTCGTTGGACAATTTCATGAAAGTTTTCGTCACTTCTTTCCTGAGGATCTCTTTATATATTTCCATCAGACATAGTGCAGATTGACACGTTGAAATCGAGAAAAGAGAAGTATATGTCTGTTCATTAAAATTTAAATATTACGGTAACTTCATTAGGTTCAAACCTCCGTTAAATCTGGAAGGTTTTTTTTTTAAATTATCACTCAATATAGTCTTGATTATTCGCAGCCCACGTAAAATTTCACGTATCAGGTAAAAGAACTGTAGTGAATAACAAGAATAAAGAAAAAGTAATACTCTCAATTATTCAGCACGAATTCCAATCCTCCTCGCCTTTGGGAACTTTTTCCTAAATTATTATTTAAATGAAATTATCATAATGAAAGACAGAAATATAGAAAAATAACTTATACTCTTAATTAATAAACCATGAATCATCATTTAATAAACATAGTAGCAATGGTCCAAAATCTACCCAAACAGATAAATTCCAGATAAAACAACTATATCATTCGAAGGCAAATAAATACAAAAGAAAGTCCCATAAAAACTCCAATCCAATACTCGAAAGGCACGTATTTTCATCAGAACGTAAAGCAGTTAACGAATGCTTAAAAACTCATCCGTAATTTACACGAAACAATGTATACCCGGGTGCGTCATGCGGTGCATCCAAGTGCAGGTTTAATTATTTTTTTCGCATGCAAAGGACGGTGAGTTTGGCGGGCAATCTTCGATCTAAGATTTTATGAAGACACGTTCCCCGAGGTCGCATGCTGTGAATTTATGATCGTGGCCTCGTCTATACGATGGACAGAACCCAGGGAAAAAGGTGAAGAGGAAGAGAGAAAGAGTTAGGCTTCCTTTGGAAGTTCGTGTTTCCACCTACGTTCTTTCCTTTCTCCTTCGCCACCCGCCATGCCGGTGGAATGAGAAAACGAATCGTCCAAAATGACATCGTCCCCGTGTACGGGCAATAATGTCGTTCCTCGGAATCCTACCTACGCGTCTCTCTTCAGTTCCGCTGGGACTTTGTACGGTTTTCGTTGTTGGGAACGAATCAAAGTTTCCTTTGATTACGTCTTTTTCAATGATCGCTTTATTACTTCGAATTATGGCCGACTGGATGCTAGAGTTCCATAGTAATTCGGTAGTAAATTTGTGGTACTAGGAATAATTTTTCAAATGTGGGAATAATGTAGCAGTAGAGGAGGTTTTAAATTGAACGAGGATGAGGAAACGTAGTGGAATATAGAGAGATAGAGTTCTCTTTGATGTTGGTTTTTCGGATGATCGCTTCATCTTGTGAAATCACGTTTGTCTCGGTAGATGATTGTACGGTGATTTAATGATAAAATTGTGGTAATAATATATTACTACAGTTGGCTTTAAATGCAACGAGGATGAGAGTAGGAGGAGCAAAGAGAATCGTGGTACTCTCCAATTATAGCTTCTGGATGAGTACTTTACTTTTGCAATTGTACTCGCAGAGATGTAAAATTCTATAGGATGATAGTAATAAAAGTTTATTACGATAAGTTATTAAAAATTGTTTCAATGTCTCAATATATTATGTTTTAAATTGGACAAGGAGAAGAATAAACAGAGAAACGCAAAGAATCGGTTCTACTTGATTATAGTATTTGGACGAGCACTTTATTCTGTGAAATTGCATTTCAGATCGAAAATTCGACAGTAATTCAGTAGTAAAGGTGTATTACTAGGAGTAATGTGAAATTCTAGTAATAATGTATCGGTATTGTAGGCTTTAAATTGGACAAGAGTCGGTATAAATGGTCCAAAGGAAAACAGATAGAACTGAAGTTTTCTTTGACTGCAGTTTTTTTATGATCACTTTATTTCACGAAATTATGTTCGTCTGAGCATAGATTCTGCCGTAATACAGTAGTAAAATCATGTTACTAGGAATAAAGTATCATAGAAGGCTTTGAATTAGATAAAGACAAACACATAGCACGTATAGCAAAGGAATGCAGAGTGAATCAGATTCTCCTTTGAATGCGTCTGCCCAATCGTAAGTTTCCGGTGCAATACAACAATAAAGTCATATTACTGCAAATAATATAAAGTTATTATAATAATATATATCAGCACAATTCCTATAAAATCAGGTAAAAAGTAAAAAGCCATTATAAAGTATAAACAAAATCAAACTTCACTTTACAATTTTCCAGCAACTACATTTTTTCTACGCTAACTTATTTTGTTCTAAATCTAATATAAAAAAAATACAAATCGCGCTGTTAGAAATGATATAAACCTATACGAGTAAAATGTAAATGCGGTCTTGTTGCAATTGTAAAAATTCAAAGCTGAAATGAAAACATATCAGAGCTTTTAAGGTGACAATCTTGCCGCAAAGATTGATCTATCACTCTCAATTCGCCACGAAATGACGTGAGAAGTAATCGAACGATCTTTGAATTATATTCATCCCCCTTGTCGTCGCTCTTTCAAATCGTTCGCTAATGTTTCTCTCCTCCGATTTCTCATGCTCTCTAGGATTCACTTGACTAGAATAAAAGAATCGCTTTCACGGACTGTCTCGGTCCCCGGAGAAATCATCCCGAACACCTGCTCTTAGAGTGCCAATAACAGTAGAGTTTACTACGTTCTCTTTACCCCCGTTGGTCCCATGCTTCTGTGCAAAGAGAAAGCAAGAGAAGGAGAGACGAAAATGGAGAAACTGAGAACGCGGTAGTCCACTGTATTATTTACCGATGTCTGCTGGCAGTATTCTTTATTAAAGGATCCATGCACGCTTTGATGCACCCGAGTCTGAGACTCGATAAAATCGACTTCAGGGAATTCCATTATTTATCAAACATCGCTTTCAGCGTCGATTACGTTAATATAGATCGTCTGGTACCGAAGGAGGCCAATTTCGCGAATCAAACACGGAGAAATGATATCGAAGTCTTTTAAAAGAAATTGTCGGTTTCCTGAAAGGAGAATTTTTTTTACAGAATTGATGTCGTTTAAAGTACCCTTAGATCCATGAATGTCAATGATTCTCTTTACTTGTTTTCTGTCAACGATAATATCACTTAAGATCTACAATTTCAGGTGGTTCCCGGGTTACCAAAGTTACAATATATTAAACAACGCTTTGTTAAATATATTAAATATCACTGTCAGCGTCGATTACGTTAATATAGATCGTCTGTTACCGAAGGAAGCCAATTTATCGGTTCTCCGAAAAGAGAATTTTTTTACAGAATTGATACCTTTGATCCTTCATTGCCAATGATTTTCTTTACTTGTTTTCTGGCTTTAACTGCAATAATAATATCACGTAAGATCTATAGTTTCAATTGGCTCCCGAACCACCAAGGTTAGAATATACTAAATAACAATTTAAAAAAATATCTCCCACATACAAGTGGGATTTCGACTCATTTCCACTGATTCAAAGTCCAACTCTTCAACACCATACCCAGCACAGACTCCACCTCAACTATTTTCCCTTGCAATCCCACACTCACATCCGGTATCGAAGTTTCGAGTGACCGTAAACAACAAAGATCACCCACGATCTACGAAGTCCCAAGGTTCAATTTTAGCTTCCACCTCGTATGTGCTCGAGAATCACAGGATTTCCATTATCTTCGACGGGCGAAGTCGGGAAGGAAAGTTACGTTCGCCGTTTCCCCTTTTACGCGTCAGAGGCAAGTCGTAAGATCGTACGTAGCATGATCCAAATGATCTTGCCCTTACTTGGAAGGGAGCTTACGAGAACGGATGCTATTTCGGCATGGCGCGTTCTCCCATCCGGTTAGGATCACGGTTTTCTTGGAGAGGGCACGTGAAAGAGAGAGAGAGGAAAACGGAGATCGTCGCAACGGCATGCATACGAAGTAGGTGGTAGACGCGATATTAAAGTAGTTCCTTCTAAATGGCGAGCTGCTACCGTGAACAAATGACGAGAATTGTTCTGAAGTTGGTATCACGTGGAAAATTATTTTTCACCTTGCAACCCTCAGCCGTGAGTCGGTTGCCTTCGACTTGAGGGATGATGTGAATTTTCTAGAAGGGGAGTGGAATACTAACAGACCGCGAAGTACCGTTTCTAGATCGAAGGGAAGACATTGTAATAATTCCTGATTACTTTAAGGTGTACTTTAATTAGTTGATACATTGTTGTATAAAGTGACGTTTTACAGGAGTAATTTAACATTTTATTGCGTCCTTTGAATTTCACAAGAGGAGAAAAATTTAACACATTTATAGTACTCCATACATTAACAATTATCTATTTACTAATGCAAAAACCTATTGCGGAATCATGTCATTGAAACGGAAACAGAAATTATAAAATATACTTTATTTGCTCACACTCTTCACTTGCTTTCTACAAGTTTAACCGTGCTCTTCCGAAATTGAGACTTTATTTTAACAGATACTATTTTTCTAAATATCAGTTTTTGTATTAAATCTATTTAACAATTACGTCTTCCTGTTTGTATATTTTATGTTTCTTAAACTGTGAACTTTTTTTCACCAAGTCACTATAACTGGAAGGAATACGAATTTGAGATATAAATGAGCACAACAGCAAGGTTAAAAAGAAAGATGTAACACTGAGTTATTTAAATGCCAGAAATATCTTCGTAGAGTAATGCATAGTTACAAGCAGTGCCATAGAAAGCACCGTTTCCAATTTTACGTAAAAGGGTTAAGGTATGCAACGTATCTGGAGCAAACGTAGCCGGTATCGTTGGGTAATTTCGAGGCACCGGTTGAAAGTATTTATTACGGCACCCCGGGGATATTTACTTCGCTCGAGAGTATTACGATCTAAATCTTCTCTCATTGTTATTCGGCATGCCTGCGGCGAGTTCGGCTTCTATCGCTTACTCGGGAATCTCTTTCGACTTCGTCCTCTTTGGAAACGGGGACGTTCGAGTTCTTCTCTCGGTGGATCTTTCTCTCCTTCTGCGTTTCTTTTCATAAGTGCACCACCTCCGCCGTCGGGGGAAATCCAATTTAATCTCAGAACGGCGGCAAGTTCCAATCTTACGGGGTGAGAGGGGAAGAACGAGGGCGCGAGTGATTTAAGTCGAAGGAGCGTGTTAACGAGCCTCAACGCGCTCCTTTTCTTTTTTTTTTAAAGACGTTTCCTTTCGTGAGACGCGTTTGCGATTGCTCATTCTACGTTGCTGTCTTGATTTCATTTTTATTGTTCTTTATTTCGGCTTGCTAAGGTCATTTGACTTGGGATTTGCAGTTTTAAGTTGATTCTGTACCAGTGAGACCGTGATGTATGTATCTGATGGGGGAACTGGAGGAATTTACATGTAGTTACTCTTTTTGCGACTGTGGCAGCAAGATTGAAAAGTTAGAGTGGAAAAGTCAGATGATTTAAGATTTTTGTGATTTCAGTAATCAATAATTATCAACTGAGTCTAGAAACTGTTACTTTTCATCGTAATTAGGTGCAAGGTGGTAGAATACTTTTATATCAATTCTATCAATTTAACACGTTGAACGCCGCCCATATTTCATTTGTTTTCGTTATTTCTATTGTAGTGAAATTTTTCTTATTAAAATCACATATTTATGAAGCAGAAATTTTGAAGACACTGATCGATCGACATTCAGCAGATCTTATCTATAAGATCTTATCTTAATATGTTAGAAAATTCATAAATATTGCAATTTAAACGTAACATGAAATTTCATTGAATCGAAGAGCTCCGGTCACCAGTGACTCCCATGGCAGTAAACGTTAAGTTCTCCATTCATTGACTGATAGAATTGAAAGTCACGTTGTAAATTATTTTATCGTTGTCGCTCCGACATTATGAAACAATTAGGGAATAAGTGGGAAACGATGAAGCGTAAAAGTTCAGGTGGGGAGAGACCTAAAGAAAGAAGGGAAAAAAAGAGGTGAAGGTCGACGAACTTTAAATTCGACTTTAGCACCCTGCCAGGAAGGTTATTAGCGACTCGTCAGCATCTCTCATATTTCACGCGGGTGACGAAGAATTTTAGTACGAGGGCGAACGTTGCTTTGAGGCGACAATTAAAATATCTCCGAGACATAACCGTGTCTGCGGCATGAGCTGGCAGCTCGTGGAGTCGCAGAAAGAGAAGGAGAAGGAGAAAGAACGAAAGAGAGGAGAACTTGACGGTGAAACCGCGTTGGTAGTTGAAATAAAACGACTCGAATTCTGAACCGGGTCTTCAAAGAATGTTTAGTGCAAGAGAACCGTGTAAAAAGATACCGCAATTAAGCGAAATAGAACTAGCGACCTAAGAAGAATTTCCAGCTCCGTTGCTCCTTCAAACGGTCCTACTATCAATTTCTTCAGTTAATTTGAGATAAATTGTTGAAGTAAATGAAACCATTATACTTTCTTTCACATCTTTTATCAATGTTCTGCGTCTAGCGCACCAACTAAGACGCGAAGTCGGTAGTTTTTCACATTTTCTTGAATTCTACGAGAGAATACTTCTTCTGGCTAAGGGGTTGAAAAAGAACTCCTCGCGAACTAAATCCTGCTCGCTGCTTTCATACGACTCGTGAGATAAAATGTTTGTAAGAACTTCTCGTTATAGTTGTTCTTGTAAAGCTTTTTTATGGAAGCATCCTTAACGAGAACAAATTGTTATCTATTCAGAGCCTCCTATTAATATTATAATTATATTTTTCCATTAATGATACAATAGAAACTGTACTCTTAACTTTTAATTTAAAAGTTACTCTCCCCAATCTCCATTGCAACAAAAAACTATTCATAACACAATACCATTTCTACTTCAATCTTAAAACTTCTACTTCATCCCCCAACAATCAGTTCTACCCCTCAAAGAGTCCTCACCTACTTCTGATACATCTTATTCAAACTGAAATCGCATTTCTTCCACAATCATCGCCGCACCATCGTCTCAAGCCTCACATCAAAAGTGAAGTTAATCAACAACCATAAAAGAGCATCCCCATCGTACTCTCCTCAAAAGTACCCTTCAATGGACATCTCGATACGCTTTCTCGCACCGAAGCTGTCGCAACAAAGAAGATATAAAGAGGCTACGCGAAAAAAAACGTCGCTCTCTTCAAAGTGAAACCCGTTCGCAGAAAACTCGTCCTCCTCTTTTCTCTTCGTCGCAAAATAATCACTGTACCCGGTGTTAGAGGGGAGCTCAGGGTTCCTGGGTGGCGAATCAACGGCTAAAAGGAAACGAGGCAAACTTCGCGATGTCCCGTGAAAGAAAGCGCTCTGACGTCGGCAAAGAGAGAAACAAGAGAAAAAGCTTCGCACAATGAGAACTGACTAACTCGAGGACGCGCAAAACGTATTCCGCGCTTCCACGGTGCAAATGATTGCACCGTGAACACCTAGGGAATTCCCTGCGTTTCGTACAGCGTCGAGGAAAGTTGGGAGTTTCGTGTCTCCGGAAGAGGAGGACGAGGAAAGGGGTGGAAGTCGGGGATGTCGAAATCCCCAGGGTAGATTCCGTCGGAGGGTAGAGGGTGTTTCGTTCGATCAATCGAACAACCCGACGCCATTGGTGCCGATTTGTCGGAAATAAGTCGATCGGCGTCCCAGGTGTACGGGGGTTATCGGTGTTCGGTTATTCGCACTCGATTCTACCTGAAACGAAGATAAATGTGTTCCGCCCGTTTTCACCTATGAACGGACCACCATTGTTGTATCGTGGACGATGTTTCCGTACGATTTCGCGTATTTACTTTTAGATTTAATTTTTGCCTTTGGAAAAAGTACGGAGAAGCATGACACATTGCTAGTACATTTTTAACCCCTTGCCCTACGGTAACAAGTGAAACTCGTGATGAGGTAATTAGGATATGAAATTTTGAAATTTTTCAAAACTTATTAAATGCAAACTATTGATAAAACGCGAAGCAATAATATATTTTCTAGAACATTAATATTACATTAAATTATACAGTACAATAAAAATCACTACTCAATTTAGGGGAGGGTGGGGCAAAGTGGGCCCCTTAAAATTTTGGAGCCCAAGAAAATAAAGATATGACTATTTTTTGCTGAAGGGGCCCACTTTGCCCCACCCTCCCCTATATTATACAATTAAATTCTGAATTATAGCGGAGGCAGTGACAACACAAATTGTAGAGCAGGGGGTTAACACTACGTCTACGTGCGTTAAATCTCTCATATTTAATTTCCATTCGAATTATATTATATTTAAATCAATTAATCACAGTTAAATCACAAACATGAAGAAAAACGTAAATGTCTTCAGTCATCCTTTTTTCATAGATCACGATTTTTTTGTGTGACGGGAGCTTGCAGAAAGAGAACATCTACTCTGTCAAATGGTAGGGAAATGTACTTGCAAATTGTTCGATGCGACATCAAAAATCACCGGGCAAGTATACTCTTCCCTATGTTTCCTCTTTTCTTCTTCATCTCGCAATTTGTGTGCTTTATCGGCGGTGTTTTCAGCCGAGGGAAAAAGCCGTCGGGACATTATATTCCTGAAGGCTTCGCTTCTTTCCTTGCATCCCCCGCCCCATGGAATAACGTATAATTTATGCACCCTGCGGGCGCGTTCATAAAGCCCAAATATTTTAAAACAAGGGTAAAAGAGTAGAAAGCTCAACGGTGAACGGAACGTTGCTCGCTCTCGTTTATGGCGTTCGCCGGGTCCTCGCATTACCGGGAGATTTCGGAGCTTCCTTTCAGCCGACAAAGAAGAAGGTCTTCCTGAGGTTTGTCTATCTACGGAAGACGGATTTTATCGTAGACGGAGAAAAAGCCACCGATCGCTAAGTCGGCTGAGCGACTGTACCATCTTCTCGTCGTTTGAGTTTCGACTCTCTATCTTCTTTGCATATGGATGGAAACAATTGCTGGAGAAAGAGTTTAAATAAATTGCAAACGACGGTTTTAAATCGTAGCTTTCTGAGTGATATACCTGAGGGAGAGTTGGATTTTTATTACTTCTGAAATTGATAAAAAATGTAGTAGTCTGTTTCTTTATACAGTTCAGTAGATATTTAATCGCTCTCTAAATGTACAAATTTAGTTTTGTATTAGACAAATAGTTTGATTGTCTAAGAATGGCTGGGAAAAGAGTTGAAATAAATTGTAAACGATTGTATTAAATCGTAGCTTTCTGAATCATGTTCTTGAGAGGGAGTTGGATTTTTATTACTCCTCAGATTGATAAAAAATGTGGTATCCTGTTTTTTAGAGTGTTCAGTAGATATTTAATCGCTCTCTACATGAACAAATTTAGTTTTGCATTAGACAAATAGTTTGCTTGTTAAAAAACTGCAGGGGGCGTTCAAATAAATTACAAACGACGGTTTAAGTCGTAGCTTTTTGTGTGGTAAAGTTAGCGGAGAGTTGGATTTGTATTATATCTCAAATTGATAAAGTACTGTGGTAGCCTATTTGATATTAATTTTAGCAGGTATTTAATTATCCTTTAAATATCCAAATTTTAGTTTCGCTTTAGAGAGAAACTTTGCTTGTCAAATAATTGTCGAAAAGAACCTTTAAATAATTTGCGAACGGCTTTAAAATGTAACTTTCTGTACGGGATAAATGTGAGGTAGTTAAATATTTTATTTCTCAAAATTCATAAAAAATGTAGTAGCCTGTTCTGTAAAGGTTTTACCGGGTACTTAGTTATCCTCTAAATATGCAAATTTAATATCGCTCTACCGAGATTCTTTGCTCCCAACTATGCAATTTAATCACAAACCCTTACATCGAAGCAATTTTATTCATCAAGAAAACATGAACAGCGATTAAATCCAACCAATAAACCAAATCCGTTTTATCATCAGACTGCAGAAAAAAATTTTCAAATATTAAAAGCAAGCCACGATTATTTCTTTTTTCTTTCGTTTTACGAGGCAATAGTTTCGGTCGCGTCATTCGTTCCAACGACGCGGAAAACTTTTTTTCCATGCGGAAGACGAAACGAGAGGAAGAGTCGGCTTGTAAATCAACGTTGGCCCGCGCATATTCGCGAGCGCGAGCACCGGTCTAGTCAGTTTGCAGAAAATCCACCATTGTTTTCACTTTAGCCGGCCGCTTTAAACGCGGCCCGTGTAATAAATATTCGCACTCGCCCGTAGGATTACGCCCGGCAGGAATAATATTCCTCTTTGTGGATGTCGGCTCCTTTGTTACGGCTTTTCGCGGATGTCGACGGTAGTTGACGTCGTTGTCGAGGTAACGACGCGCCTTTAGAAATCGTCGTCTTTGTTTCGGATAACCTTTGTCCAAATTTTCGGACAAGACTCACTGATAAGGGTTCGAATTATTACAGCAACTGTAATCTCTCGTGGAATAAACAGAAGTCTCCAGTAAGCTCGTAACGCATGGTTACTTTAATTAAAGGATATTGAATTATGTGAGGTCGTACGTCGTTGATTTTTGGGGTTGAAATTGGAACAAAAAGTTGAATTATATTTGGCTCCTATTGTACAATAACGTACGATAATGGGGATACGGTTTCTCTATTATTCCTTCCGTACTTCGAGATCAATGTATCGCGACGCGTTTATCGTTTGTGTTTTGTATTATTCCTTTTTTTTCATTTTTTTTTTATATTTCCGTTGGAACATAACGATTCCTATTCTCCCTTGTTCCGAGTGGCGCTCTACCCCCGTACAAATGGTCTGGGCGTGTCTCGTTTATTCGAGAGACGATTTCTCTGGGCAAAGAAACGTACTCATCCAGGAAGGACCAGTTGGCCAAGTGGCTGGCTTCCTGATTCCGTGGGGCAAAGAAAAATTACAAGAAAGAGATGCTCCCTGGTAGACCTAGAACGGTTAATTTCCATTCATTTACATGCATTTGTAAAGTAAAGCAGGAAAATGATAACGACGACTTTGAGAAATTATTACTCGAGTTGCTGCTTCCTTCGTTGCGAGCCGTTCTCGTTTCCATGGACCCCCTTTATTTCAGGAAATACGACTCCTCCAGTTTGTTCTTAAACAACACAGGGAGTCACGGAGACAAAAATAAACCTGGAAATAAATTGTAAATGTAATCGATGCATTCATTATAAATCCTTGCATATTTGAGAAACTAATAGCACTACTTCAAACGTAATAAATAAAAATTACCTCAACGTTTTTTCAATAAGATACTCCACTCCATTCAATACAGAAGTAATTTAAAAAAAATCTTTGATTATTTTAAAAAAAGGCATTCTTAATGTCGCAGACGTAGCAAATAATTTTCAGCCATGGTTGAAATTCCTCGCGATGCAATAAGAACCCCCCTTTTTTTATTCTTCCGGGCACAGCCCTCGCACAGTCGAAACAGGTTAGAAACTCGCCGTAATACCCTGCCTGTTCAGCCAACTGTTTTAACAGCCAACCGTCACGAATCCGCAGTTTCAGGAGGCCTTCATCCGTGTAAAAGCCTCGGCGATTCGGCGCTAATTATGAGTAACGACAGCTTTTAACGCGCCACGGCACGCCAACTCGCCCGCCTAGAGGAGATGGTGGTTTCAGTAACCCCCGTTTGTCCTTTTGGCGAACGTTTCTTCGATTGCCAGCTGCGAGAGTGTAAACACACTATCGGGATATTCTAATGGTAGAATGGAAATCATTCTACGGGCTTGTTAACTATTCGTTGTCTGAAAACAGGGAAATTGGAATGTCAGAGAGACACGATTTATGAAAACATAACGGAAACTTGATTTTATGTGGAAGAAAGTCAAGGTTCGTGAATGTAGAAATTAACAAGAGTTTAATTATGGTAATGTTATTTCTGATTGAACAATTCAATTACAAATTTAATGGTAAATTTGTTTGAAAGAGAAAAATATTCAAAGTTTGATCAATTAACATCCACCGTTAGTATTAAATCTACCGTGATGGATTAAATACTTTCTACTGTTCTCCAATTGAACGTTTTAATTCACGTTTGTATTCATAGCTTTACCGTACGTTTCACACATTTCTTTTTTTCCAATAATACTATAATTCCGGGAAAAGCTAAATGGATTTAAAAATTGCACAAAATTCTATTCATCATTTTTACAAAAATATGAAAACCACAGGATTCTCATCACAGACCAACGAATATCAAATATCCAATCTAGAACGTCCACCATGAAGAAGCGCGTCAACGAACCAACCAGAAAGTTCAATCTCCATCATACAACCCGCAAATCCGTATCCCGGCGGATCTTCCCGTCGCTTCGTTATGTAACGAATAATTCACGTAGGAAATTTAATTACTGCTTCGGTATCAGCAGGTGTTAGGGAACTAGTTGTCAGAGACAATTTACCGCTTATTGGGTGTTCCGTGTGGTTCCCGAGGACCGGACTGTTTGCCGCCAACGCCTCCGTTCCGATTCTAAATGCAAAGATGGGCGTCTCTGCTACATACCCTGACTATTCCGTAATCTCAACTATCGACCGGTCGATTCTACGCTACTCGATCTGCCCTAATCTCGTTTCTGATCGGGCTTAATGCGAACCCGGTCTGCACGAGAGTTTACGGCCGATCGTAAACCCTTGACCGATGCGAATGTAGAATTATCGTGAACGATGGTAACTTTTTAATAGAATCGAGTTAATACGAGTTTCATCCCTCTGGAGAAACGGTCATCGTTCTGATCGTCGTACTGAACCGATTCAGATCTATTTTGGAGAACAGGGTATGGCTGCTCGGTGATCGTTCAATAGTAGGCAGTGTTTTTTGAGTTTCATGTTACATTTTACTGCCAGCGAATAAAAATTGTATGGTCGAACGACCTTTCTTCGTTAGGTACTTCGCCCGTTTCATTGGGATTCGTATTGAATTTTTGGAAGTTGTAAAAATATAAGGGGATAAAGTTTTTATCAAAGGGAGTGGAGAAAAGTTGTCGGTTCTGGAAGAGGGAAGGTGGAAATCTGTGGAATAACCTCGTTAAGAATGTTCAAAGAAAAAGTGCTTCGACGACACTCGAACGTCCGGAAGAAAATTCAACGGATGGCGGTTTTTTGTGATTGAAAGAAAAATCTTGAGGGGTCAATCGAAGGCTCTAATCTGCCGGTGAACCATAGACGGGAAAACGAAGCAGCGGGTGCAATAACCATGAGGGTTTTCGCGAGTTTTCCCCGTCGTCGATCGCCCCTCTCGATCCATTCATACTCGCGGCCAGTCAGCAAGTTTGAAATTACATCGGCTAACGAACGACCCTCGCCACCCCTTGTCTATTCATCCCCTTTTCATCCTTTCTCGTTTGTACACCTGTACTGATGAAAATAAAATACTCTGCTGGAGTACGTAAGTGCAGTGATTATGTTTGCTTTATTCGTTTCTGTCATTAAGTTTATTGTATGAAGAACAATTTTATCTTTCAGTTCTGTGATTGGATTGACTTTTCAAAAGTTGTATTCAACTTTGTATTTTCTTCTGTAATATTTATATTAGATGAGAACAGAAAATTATTATGAAAAGTAGAGAGTAATAATAATACAAGAAATTAAATAACTCTTTACACCGGTAAATAATTATCACAAATTCTGCAATTCGGTTGTTGTAAAAAAGAAAAATGAATGTTTTAATTGTACTACGATCGAGCTTCAATTTTCATGCGTTGCATTACGTACACAATTAATTAACAACACACTCTGCCTTCACTCGGGGGCGACGTACCGTCGAAAACTTCTTCCGCGTTCGAAGTCATCAATGGGGTTCGAGCGACAAAGAATAGGCCACCCCTAGAAGACTGTTTCCACCACGATAATAGCAAAGTCGTTGCTTTCTTCGAGAAGACGAGCCACGTCGGGTGCACTCTCGGTGGTTGAAGGAACGGCGGAACTTCCGGCGGTTGCTCCGTGCAAGAGCGGAAGTAACTAGAGAAAGAGGAGAAAGGGAGAAGAAGACGCTAGTTTCCTGCGAATGGCGGATGAATTTTAAGACTCTCTACTCTCGTACACAATTCCATACGACGTCGTAATCATTATACAATCATATATCCTTTTTTTACATATTTAAAACAATTTTTTCAAATCATTAAGGAAAGAATAATTTAAATCCTAAAATTGAATTTTTACACTCTGTCGTTATCTCCACAGTCCTCCGGTTTTTACTAACGTTACGTCATTCCATATCTCATCTTCCAAAGGCATCGTCCTAGAATATTAATTCTTTGATTACCAAGGATGATTACTGTGAAATTTCTTCCAACAATCTTCCTAATTAATCTCCCCCCACTCTCATTTTCAAGATTCAAAACGAATATAAAATTCAAACAAAATCTATTTACATATTCAAATTAATCCAACCACTGCATATTACTCCCTCTTGCCAATTCAAAAAATCAAAAACTCTTGTCGTAACAGCATATAACAATATTCTACCGTAGCGCGCCCAGGATATTCCTCTTCCCAGTCGCCTGAATTTTTCTTCCGCGTATTATCATGGCCAAAAGTTATTTCACCTGACAATGGTTATCGCACTGCATCCGGTGTAAAACAGTATATAAACTCGTGGAAGGTATTGCGCATATAACGCGTTCACAGAAGACCGTCGTGTCCCGTTGGAGCGTGAATCGCTCGCGAGATCGGCGAGTGCCCTCGAAACAATTTATGCTGCTGGGCGCGCGCCACGTCCGACGTGCCTTATCTGGCCGCAACCTCCGCCCTGATAAGACGGCGAACGATGGTCTCGCACCGGATGCCGCGAGAGAGAATACAAGAGGAAGAGAGGAGACGGCGTGGCAAAGAGTAGAATCGAAGGACGTGACGTAAGTGCGTGTAGGAGCGCCTCTTTATCCTGTCGTCGGCAGACACGCTGGCTATGATTCTTACGCGTTGGGGAAAAGCTTTCGAAGAGAGGCGAAACAGTCAACGAGGGTAGATGGGGTGGAAGTTTCTCTTCGATCGAGAAAGTCTTGAGTGTTCTTTCGGCAATTGGTAGCAGATAGGACTTAGGGTGGTTTTTGGATATTAAGATTTTAATGAGTACCTTTAACCCTTTGCGCTCCGAATTATTTTATTAACTTTTTGTCAGATAAGAAAATATAATCTCGGAAAATTGTCTACTGTTGATTATTCGTTTTTATTTAATACTAGGAACAATTGTAGATACTGCGGTGTATTCCTGTTGTAATGCAAAATTATTGTTGATTTCGAAAAGTCGATAATTAGTATATGAAACATTAAGTGTCACAAAAAGCTGTGTCGAGTGTAGCTCGACATAGGAGTGCAAAGGGTTAAGGTTACTGATTCAAGGTGGAGTTTTTTATTTCATAACGTGTAGGGGTTGTGGAATAAAAGGATTCTGCCGTGGATCATTTTGGAACGGAAGAAATCTGTGATTACACGACATTATCAGTAATAAATCGATATACCATTACAAAGGGAGACATCAAAGGGGGTAATAAAACGTAATAAAAAAAAACGATGAAACCTTCAATGGTATCCTGTCGGAAGTTAGATTATTTATTACCTCAAACAAAGAAAAACCGAATGCACCAGAAAGCAACCTTTAGATATCCCCCCACAAACTCCACCAAAGAATGTGAGCGATTAGAAGAATCGTATCGCTCAAACGGTAGGGGGAACTTGCAGTAACTTGTCTTTGGTTTGTCCGCAAATACCCCCTCGGACAAGATGTTTAAAGGGTCTAATTAAAATGACAAACAACACCCTAGAAATTAGCTACCTCCAACCCCTGTCTTCGGCCTCCCATGATGGCGGTAGAAGACGCGGGACCACATCGAGCCGCGTTCACCAAAAAGGAAGCCAACTACGCAGCCAGAGCTGCCTAGTATAATGAAGAAGAAGAGGCACCATCAGCGTCAGCCCGGAAGAGTACGGCTCTCGTTGAAGGCTACCCTCGTGTACGTGTTCCCGTGTACACATTTAAGCGCGGTTAGTTGCGGCACGGATTAACGGTTACGGCTCCGTGCAGCCTGAGCTCGTTCGAGAGAGGAACAGAGTGAAAGAGAGCGAATGGATAGAGAGAGCAAGGGAGATGCAGAGAGAGAGAGGAGGCAGTTTAAATGCATTTGTATTTGCATTTACATCGGCCCGGCGAGCGGGTAACACGGCCGAGCGACCAAATTGCCACCGCGCGACGAGCGACCTGCACCGCCGCGGTGGATTCCTCGGAAATAACGTCGTAAATAAACCACGTTCGTTTTGAAACCCCACCCCCTCCTTCCCGCCTCTATCTTGCGGTATTTTTTTCCCCCTGTCCTTCTCGATTTCTTCGGTTTTCCCGGGCCGTAATCTATGGAATCGCGGCTACGCCTACGTACGTCGAGCTTGGATAATGGACGATGGGGTGGGTGCACCTCGTGGGGTGGTGTCGGTTGGGTTTCGTACCCTCTGCGTGGTCGTAATGATAGGCTGAGGGAAGGAAAGGGAGGTGGAGTCTTTTAGGTTTTTTTAGTTTGATTGTCTACGGGGAAGTTCTACAGAGTTTGGAGAATTCTTTACTAATGTTGTGGTTGAGGCTGGGTTGTTAATGGTAGGGTGGAAAAATTTATTTTGATTTTTGTAACACTGTTTTTGCTATGCTGTTCAGAAACTTGGACTGTCTATTGTCTATGACTAGTCTATGAGGGCTACAAAAAAATTAATTCCTTGAAATTAATTTATTGTCAAATTTTAAGATCAACTATGAGTTTTATTTGCGTCACATGTTGAGTAATATAAATCTGTTACAATTCTGTCCAATTATAGCCATTACTATAATAGAATTATAGAAAGCAAATGATTTACTCAATAATTCCAGCTTATTTTCTCCGCGAAATACTCTTTATCGAATAATAAAGAATGTTAATTGTTAATGGCGGAAGTATCCGAGAAATCGAGCGATGAATTATTGGCGTTAGTCGTAAAGCCGCGTAGCTTAAGTAGCAGAATTTATCGTTTTGCATTGAAAGGATTAAGCCATTGGTAGCGATATCGTGAGGTCTGGCGTAGGTCTGTGCCTATGCCAGCAGGAGCATGCAAATCTATAGAAGACGAAAGAATACGATAGCATCGTGTTGCGGAGGAGCGCATGGAATATCTCGGACGATAATACGCTTTCATTGAGGAAATGCACAACACCGTAGAATGCAGCGGCTAGAAACGCGTCACTGGAATGAATACCAAATTAAACGTGCGCTCATGTACTTCTGTTGCTTTCGACTTCCTCCCCGTGAAGTATAAGTATCGGAAAAATCTCGACGAATGGGAACAAGATGAATTAAACGACTCCGAGAAAGGACAAGTTCCACGAACGGGAAAGAAACGTTGAATATTAAATCGTTCGCGGTAGATCGGGATAATTTCTCGTTTGTATTCGAGGGATTTAGTTATTTGCTGAATCACGAAGTTTCGCGTACGCGTTAATTCATTCACTCGTTTGGATTTGTTGCTCGATTTCTCTCCAGCGCATCGTTGATTCTCTTTGCATTACCATGCTGTTGAATTTGTTTGAATTTTCGCGTTTGCGAATTCAACGGATGAACGGGTGAATATAATAGCGAATGTAAAAATATAACCTGGATAATTGGTAGCTAATACATCGATTTAATAATTTTATTCGGATCATTGTTACAGCAAAAAATCGATATATTTATCACGTCGATATATCAATAGTTGAGGGTAATAGTCAAACTGTAAAGTATAATTGGAAATAAGTGCAACACAATGATTCGTCGAGTGGCGTTTCACTTATGCGACGATAATATTAAAACGCGCAATTCCTTGTCAAATTTAGAAGCGAAGTTTATACGATGCAGGATTTTACTTTCTTTTAATGACACCATAAAATGCAAGCCATAGTAAGTTTCCAAGATGAGGGCGATAAAGTTCTCCATTGGAATAAGTAATTTTCAAGACGTTTCGTTTGATACGAGCGATTGTAAAATTCTTCCTTTACTAACGTCGACGCTAATTTTACGACTCTAAGGAAGTCTATAAATCTACGCATAATTTGTAACACTGTTAAAAATATAAAAATCCCTTAACTCAATTAACTCCACTTATCCTTTCTTACAGTATTTCATCGTAAACGAACATTCAGCGTTTCTATCCAACAATAAAATTCCAAATTCCATATTCAGATTCAAATTTCTTTCAACATATCCATCATCCAAACTACAAATTCAAAATTCATTACTTAAACTACACATTTCAGATCACAGTACCAAATATTAAACATACAAAGTCACCAGAAATGAAATTCAAGCTCCAGAAAAAACCTTTCATCTCAACGATGCAAACTCTACATCTACATTTCCCAATTAATCATCAATCAATCACAAAAAAAATATTAAAGAATTCAATATCCACAAATCCCACATTACAGAATTCAACATCACCCAATCCCAACTTCTAATTTTAACAATTACCCAAAGAAGCTCAGCATCCCTCAACATTCATCCTTCAACACCTCCCTTTAAAATTCCTCCCCCAAAAATCTCCTGACGTAATTCAGACGAAAATCCTGGCGTAAGATCATTTCGAGTATTCCGACAAACTGCTGAGGAGGTGGGCCCGTCCAAGGGTCTCAGGGTGGAGTGCACCAAGGGGTCTGCATCGGGTTGCGTCCTATCTACGAACAAGATCAAGCAGACCGATCTGCTCGGCTCCTCGAGGTCTCGATACACGTTGCACGTCGTGTCTGCGTTCCAGCTAACAAGAGCGTTATCGTGCACCCTCCCTTCCATCCTCTTATGGAAACGCGCCCATGCGTCTCCTCGTCCTACACGTAGCGGGGGTGTAAGTTTCCCTCTTCCTTCCTTCCATTCTTTCCCTTGGTTTCACAGTCTCTTTCCTTCGCTCCTTGGTCTCTTCCAGTTCTTCTTCTTCTTCTCATGTGTTTCTGTTCTCTGTTCTTTCTTTCGTATGCTCTTCCATCTCTTCGTCGTTGCCGTCGTTCTGAGATCCAACCTGGATCCGATAGTGTGGCGACAATGATATCGATACCGCCGGTAACAAAGCCAGCGATTTATGGTGGCGATTTATTGCCGTATTTATAGCGAACCCTTGAGGCCTCGCGAGAGAAGAGGTGTACGCCGTTTAAGTTCACCCTGGACGCATTCGGTTGCACGCGCTGTTTCCGCGACGTGATGAGGAATACAATTTTGGGAATCTTTGATCTCGTGGATGTAGGTGATTGGGATATTTTGATGTATGGGTTTTGTTGGGAAATTGGAGAAATTATGGGAAATTGTTACAATTTTTATTTACCTTTTTTGAGCTTTAGTTGTAATTTCTGTTAGGATAGAATTTTAGGTAGGTTTGAAATCAATGAAGTTATGTGACAAATGATAATTTAGGAAGAAGGGTGACAGAACTGAGGTTGATTCCATAGACTGAGAGTTTGTTATTTTTAAGTTCATATCTACCGCGATTGGTTTTATTACGCAATTATAATATTTATTCTAAAAGTGCCAAGGTGGTAAAGTGATCATTTACTAACTTTTACTAACAATTACCTAAATTGATAATGGAGTCTATCAAGCTCTAATTAAATCCGTTATCAGCTCTGAGAAACTTTTTCTACATGATGTATGTACACATCAATCTGTGTGATTAGAAACCACTTGGAGCGAAAGGATCTAGAACGAAATGACCACAGTAGTTAAAGTCAAAGAATACAAAAGGAAAGGGAGATATTCGTTCTCACTAATTTAAATATAATCAACCAGAAAGTTGCATAGGCTATAAACATTTCTCTCCAACAGCCCTCTTAATTCAGCTTTCTTGAAATCGTTCGTCAACGAGCAGATTCCTCACTTAGATTGCGGCTGATGTTTACGAATGGGTTTACTTTGCGGTTCGATTTTCATCGAGCCCGTAGCTCGGCTTTCAGCGTCACTCGCATAAGGTTTCTTCCGTGTGGCGAACGACGCTCGATTCTTCAGGAGCCGAAACTAATCTTCGTGGCACGATGGACGGTACTTCACTGTCAGCGGCCGTGACAATACAATACCGGAACGTAGAATTGCCGTTCCGTTTCTTTCGATCCTCTCCTCGCTTTCCTTTCATCTGTCAGTATCAGATCACCGACTTTTTTCAACTATTTGTCTTCGGGATACCGCTGCGTAACTTACGATCTTGCTAAGCCACCGCAAAGTCACTCTCGTGGAACGTGATTTTTATAAATTTACCGCTTTGAATGTTTTTGCGTGCGATAATTCCTAATAAATTGCAGATTCTATCGTTACCAGAAAGATTGATATTTTCTAGCAAATCGTTTCGACATATTTCACGACTGTTATCTCTTTGGAAAATGGTATCGATTGGATTTTATGTTCGGTCGAAAAATATTTCTCTCTACGTGTCACTGAAACGAGTGCGATATGTGGTCGAAGGTAAAACAGGGATCGAAGAATTAGTATGCGGCTGCACGGAATTTTCTAGTTTAAAATACTGCTGTGTAAGTTTTCCATAATGCGATACGTCGCGACGCCAATAAAATCATTTTCTAAAGATGAGATTTTGCGCCAGGATCCCGGGACGGAGAAATGAGCCTCACGCTAAAACGGATAAAGATCGAATCTTTTCGCTGGAAGCTCGTCAATGTAGACACTTCCACGATTCAAACGAGCTAACAATCATCCCTCTTTGACCCCCAGAAGCGAAATTACGATTTTTCAAAATTTAGCTATACCGGTCCCCCGACCGCCCTGATTGTGGGTTCACCGTTGTGTATTGCACAGCGATAACAAAATAATATTTTTATTCATGAATTAATGATCGTACAGTGTTATCTATTATTCAGTTCATTATTTAGATACTGACACTGTTGCTTTCGAGACACACAATGATCATTAACCTCCTTCCTCTTCCGCTTGCACCCACTGGAAAAATAATGGAGTACCAAGGAAGCGCTTCCGCACTCGACCCCAGAATCTTTCTCTTGCCAGACAACTAGACACCCTGTAACCTACTCAGAACCCTCGCAAAACTACTTCTCCGTACCTCATAACCTACCACATCTCACATGACAAGACATCTAATCCAGAAACGAGCAGACGTCCCTATCATCGTCGTACTTCAAACAAGACAATCACATGAAGCAAAACTTATGAACTATAAAAAAGTCATCAAAATTCATTAGTTTCCTTAAAACTGTTATGAAAGACACGTTTGTTCTTTACAAGTTTACAAATTACAAGTAGTTTTTTACCAGTTTTCAAAGACATATATGAAAAATATGTATGAAACTCCCAATCAGCGAATCCAACATAAAATCCTCTGTCCCCTCTGCTCACCCCTAAATTATCATTTAATACATCATACCTCGAACGATTCAAACACACATTCAATCGAACAAGTTCTAACCAAAACAATCACGTCACTTAACACCCACAAAAATCACAATTACCCCACACGTATAACCAAACTAAGTAATCGGACCATCGTTAAATGTAGCCGCGTTCATTCGCATTTCTTAGCACCGCTGAAAGATCAACTATCCTCGCGAAAGGTCAGTCTCAAAGCAATCGCATAGATCGAGGAGAAAGTCTCGGTGGAGGTGTTCGGAGGGAGCCTCGCCCGCACCTCCGTGCCCGGTTGCTTTAGACGAGGCTCGTGCATACATTAAGAGGCGAAGGTGAGAGGGTAATTTGTTAATAGGATAAATTGCACCACCAGCGGGCACCGAGAGCCGGTGGGTCGCGAAGGGTGCAGCGGTTAGAATCAGGGTAGAGGAAAGTACGAGGCGAGAGAGGTAGCTTCGACGGCGAGCTCGTTCTCGGCAGACACGAGATAGGTAATCGCCTTTTGATTCCGCCTTAAGTTATGGGCCACGTCGATCGTACGTCATTGCCGGTGCTCGCCGAACTATCGGCTAGTCGAGAATTTATGGCGGTCCGCGCACGATTGACGCAATCCTCGAGAGAGGCCAGAGAAGAAGGCGAAGGGGAAAAAAAGAGAACAGGGCCGAGGAAACCGCCACCACCGCGATTACCGCTCCTAATGACCGCGGCGCCGTTCCGCCTCGAGGATAAAATCGTGCGGTTCGATTCAATTTCACGTTATGGCACGTAGGGATTGGTCGTTTCGTGTGGTATCTCTTTGAGGATGGTCTTGTAAGATGGGAGACATGGGAAGAGGAATGGGGACGAGTTTACAAAACGGGAAAAGAAGTATTACTTCTTTTTTTTTTAACCCTTATTAACACATTATAAGCGGAGCGGGTAAAATTACCCGTCGTGAGAACTGCTGGCTATTAGCGGGGCGGGTAAAATTACCTTTTGAATGTACTTACTTAAAAAGCGGGGCAAGTATTATAAATTTTATTTTTTCAACATTTGTTTACATAATAAAGGAGCCATAATAATAATATATAATATTTTTAAAAAACAATAAGATAATTTATACATTATAATAAATTTAAATAGTTTATATAAATAGTTTAAAAGACAAGACATAAGATAAATACATTAGTTTAGGTTGCTATATGTGTGAATTTTGCAAACTACTTTTTCATAAAAATGACTGTTTCTTTAACTACCACACTGTACAAGTATTATATAGGTTTAAAAGACAATAAAACATTTTTTACAAAATATCTATTGATATATAAATGTAAATTTATCAATATACTTGACTTTTGATTAAGGTATACTGATAGGCTGGGTTACGTTTTAGTACCAAACTTTTGATAAAATAAAATAAAGTATAGTGGTAAGTAGTACATTAACAAATTTTATTAAAATCTAACCATTGCTTTTGCAAATATTATTTTTTTTTGATCGCGCAATTTTTGCTTATCCCGCAAATTATGCCCGCTACGCAGCATAGTTTCATATGTTAGGCTACCCGCTCATAATGTGTTAAGTTAAAGTGATTTTTTTTAAATTCTTGATGCTTACCTCTTTCCCTTGTAATGTTGGATTTACGAATACTTAAGGTGTAATGATCTACTTAAGGAGGGATAAGTTTGACGAAAAAAATCTTGCTTATCGCGCAAACGTACTTTCGTTTGTATCCAGTGTGCTGAAAGAAAGTGGATCATTTACAAGTTTTTGCAAGATGTTTACAGTTTCATAGTTGATTCGTTAATCGTTGAATGTTGTATCTCTAGGAATTCGTATCTACGTTACATTTGCACAGATCAACCACCCGATAAGAACTTTGAATCGCTAAGGCGATCCAAATCCTAATCGTTGGTTTCACCGGGGCGAATTCAATTTCCAAGGAACGTAAACTCCAAGATCGTTGCTCGATAATCGTTCGTGGTTTAATTAACGAGAAGCTCGCGCCAGTGCCAAGTGTTTGCGCAATTTTTCATGAAACCAACGACGAACAACGACAACCATGATTTTATCGTTTAAGATGCTTTATTCCTGCCACGTTTCATTCGTAGGTGGTTACCGATTAGCGCATTTGATAAGCTCCAGTACAATGCCGTTACAAAACTCCCAACGATAACAATCACGGAATGATAGATGGTCTAAGTTCGTTCTATATTCCCTAAGATTTTTAATTAACGCGAACATCCAATTAATCTCCGCGGTTACTGCTGCCTTTGTCTCCAACAAACTTTCCTAAATCCCCGTCCCGGTATAATGCACTCCGTTGCACTATCGCGTTGGTGATTTCCCCGTAAAAAGGAACGATTAAAGGAAATATCACGGCAATAAGAAGGAACGTGGGACCTTTATCGTCGCCGTAAATCGGGGACAACGTCCGTCGCATTTCCAGGGGAAGATCTCGCTCGTGATTTGTCAGCCGGTCGAGCTCCTTCCCTCAAAATTACGCTCGCATCCGAAGACACGCGGCATGCCACGGTGATCTCGTACGAGACGAGATTGCAGCTAGTCTCCTCTCTGTTTCTCTACCCTTCTCACTATCTCTCTTTCTCTCTATACCTCAACCCCACTCATTCTCTCTGTCTCTTTCGTCGACGCTGTAAACTTCGCTTAATTAAGCCGCGGATTTAATTCCAGGGACGCGGCCAGAGGCCAATTTTCCGCGAATCGTCATTTATCGGGCTGGCCTGCGAGAGCGTTATGCAAATTACGCCGGTGGCATAATTCAGCACCGAGTCGGCAGCGAGTTTCACGGATTAAAGCCGGGCGTTCCCATGCAAATGCTTTCTGTCGGAGCTTCAACGCCGTTCTCTCGAAGGAGCGGTCCTCTTGTGCGCGTCAGGAACGGTGACAGCGGCGTATCAAGACATTGATAGCCATTTTAGTGTTTCGCGAAACGCGGAGGCTATGTATCCTGTACAAATTTCCCCGTGATTTCACCATAGGAGGAGGATGAGTAGACGGTTGGAAATAATTCCTACGATGCTGCATGTTTTGCGGTATGTTAGACGTTATTTACACTCGGAGTTGTTCGATGTCGGGGAACGTTTACGTCGGGAATGACGACGACTCGATTTGTAAAGGTACCGAGAATTTCGTGGAGGTGGAGACCGTTAGGAGAAAGGTTTATGTTGTTGTACGGTGGCATCGGTGACTGAAATATGTTGTGCTCTGTGATTCGAATTAATTTGGGAGTTTTAGAGAAACTCGTGCAATTGGATACGAAGGGAACTTTTAGTGGTGGCTGATGGTTGACGGGGTATTTGGCAAGTGAGATATGTGGAATTTGATGATGATAATTGGAAATTATGGAGTTGGAGGCAATTATGGGGTTGATAGAAATATTTTCTATATTCGTCCTAACCTTGACTATTCTATAAGAGATGAGATTTAGGGGTGAAATATTAAAGTAGAAATAAATATAAAAGTATTTGTATTTTGGAAAATGTGTAAAAATGAAAAAAACTATTCTGGCTGTAACTATATAGAATTCATTTAATTTTCGTTGTTAGTTGGTTTCTGTAGATGTAAATGTCTTGTATACCAAAAAAATGTAAGTGCAGCAATCGAGTCAAAAATGCCACTCGATCGGTCGGTCGATCAATCATCTGGAACGGAAAAATTTCAACCGAAACTATCCGCAATTTTTGAAACGACTGTACACACCGATCTGTACCGCATGAAATACGCAGAAAATTTACTACCCTTTAACCGCGGATGTCGTGAAATTCCACGACGAAATTGTTTCGGAACTATGCGGCCACGTTTTTTGTTTCCGCTCGGCTACAAAAATCCTAGCGAGGGACAGCGTAAAAATGCCTTCCTTTCGACGTTGTTTCAACGGCACTTTCGTTCATGGAATTTTTGTACCGCGCAAAACGTTCTTCTCGCGGCTGACTCAAACCTCCAATTCATCCTTTCTCCATTTTTCCACCCCCGATCAGGACGTTTCCCGAGTGTTCCGCTAAATGTTCAAGTTTGAAACAAAAATATTTAAAGATTTAGTGAGAGTCATTTAAAATCGTTAGAATTGAGTTACAAGATGAATTGTATCAGTCAAGAGCGATCCTTGGATTTGATTTTCCTTATTTGCAACAGGATAGCACACCATACAGAAGTCCAACAGAATTCCCGATAAGATCTCAACTGCCTCCTTGTTCTTTGCAACCTTTCTTTCATTACCAAGCGCAGTAACTTTCCCCTCTTGAAACGCTCGAATACGCCTCTTATCCTCGAGATTCTCCTTTATTTCCTTTCGACGGAATGTAATTGTTTGAAAGACGATATACGACTGCGTCTGATGCACGTGCCCCATACAATTGAAGAATGAATATGTAACTACGTTCCGAGGTTGCAGCTGCTTTCGGTCGTCTTACAAATTTCTCCCTTACCTCGACCAATTGGCAAGTCGAATCGAATCGACGTATGCACTCAAACTTGTACATTTTCTTTGGCTTTTACTTTGAGAACGAAACTTATACGTTTCTGATTCTTGAAAATTCTTACAAATGGAAGAAATAATGAAGACTCATACAATGTTCTTAACTTATTTGTGATTGATACTCAAATCAGAGTGAAAGGCAATTAGAATTATATCACGGACGAATTGGTTAAAAAAATTAATAAAAAAATTCGAAGTTCCGCGAAAAAATTGCACTTTATCAATTTTTATGAGGTAAGGCTCGGACTTCTACTCAGTAAAGATGATTTAATATCTCCAGAACTTTTTCCTTATTTATTAATTAATACATCACACCCTCCATGATTCGAAACTCATAAAAAAAAGTAATATAAAACAATTCTACCCTCATAAACTCCATCGATTTTCCGAAAAAACTATTAACCAGTACATTCAAGTAAATTCTATCCTTCTCCATCTTCACAATTCCAGTATCGTGGAAGCGATGCACATCCCAGCCGCTTACAATTAACAACATCGAGCGATCCCACCGCTCCATAGGAAATCGATTTCCACGTTGTTCGATCGCGATATCTCCAGCCAATTCATAAACCACCACCGTTTCGTAGCCCTCGTGGCGGTCGGTTATTTTGTACGCATCGAAGAAGGGTGGATGTTCGGAGGGGATGGTTAACGGAACGCGAACGAGCGTGATGCGTGTGCGTGACTCGTCCTGCGCGATTCGCCGTGCGTTAACGGAAACGAGCAAACCGCCGTTCGCAATCTGATTGGCCAATCCTTCTCGTAATTGCCTGTAGATCCCAATCGCGATTAGTCGGGAAATTAATACGGTTCTGGATCCGCGATTTATGCGACTCTGACGTGGATTATGCATATACGATGCCGGTAACGTGGCTATAACCGAGTCGTTACGACGACGTTATCGGGGAAGGTTGCCGGATGATTTTAGGAATTTTGCGAGATTTTGGGGAAACTCGTTTTATTTGGGGACATTCTTCTGTTTTATTGCTCTTGGAATGTAAAGAAGGAAGTAAGAATTGCAAATCTTATTTTGGTGACCTGTAGATAGAAATAGGGGTTGTTGCATGGAAGTCTATTATTGACTTTGTTACTCCCCAGTTTCAAGTAATAGCTTTTTGTTAAGTAGAGTGTAAAGTGTCTGTATGTAGACTCTATTAGTGCATAGAATTTAATTACGTTAATTGTGAAATTATAATAATTATTATATAATGGCGACAATCACAATAACCCCTCCGAATCAGCTCAACAATGAACCCAGTAATCAAAGTTAATGATATCATCAAGGCTCCACCCATCATGTTACACCAATCCATACAAAGTATTCGATAAAGTAGAATCGACAAACTCTAAGATCCTACCCCATGAACAATCTCGACGCCTGGATGTCGCAACGCTTCTCCACGACTGACTTTCAGTCGTCACTTTCAGAAGCGTGACCGGCGGTTTTCGAGTAGAATTAGACGGACCGAGACATCAAATCGCGTTCTCGCGATTCAGGAGTGAGATAGAGTGAAAGAGCTAGTCACAGTGAGAGAGTCAGAGAGAGAAAGCACACCGGTGGTATTAGCGTTAAAGGGTGGCCGGTTCGCCATCCCCAGCAACGCGGGTCAACAGCCATTGTCCGACGGAATTACCACCAGCGGGCTCCTGTGATTAAATGCTGCCGCTTCCATCCCTCTCCCTCTCCGGCACCCTCGGTGGCCCTTCGAAGAGGATCGAGAGGGAGAGGATGAGAGCCGAAACGTGGAGAGACGTCGGGAGGGAGGCAAAGGGAAGGGTACATACCTATATGAGGGCTGCCGGGTCTGCCATCCGTGCTCGCATACCTATACCTCCTCCGACCATCCTCCGACCGTCCTCCAACCCTCCTCAGAATCCCAGGATCCTCACTCCCACGTTGAGCCGGATAATGCCCATTGTTTCGAGCATCCTATGCATCCTTGCTCTTGGACGCGATACCTAGAAGCCACCCCTCTCCCCCGGGCTTCTTCCTACCCCAAACCTGGAACCGCGATACGATACGTCCAAATGGTACGTAAATGCCCACCTAAATGCACTTGCAACTGGTTTCCTACGGTCGAGGAGTTTCACCCCGGGAGACAAGGAGCACCAAATAGCCGGGCATCGCCGGTATTCAGGTGCAAATTGACCACATGCGATCGTGAATGTCATCTTCAACTTCCGATCTTCCTATTACGAGTACCCTTGTATTCAATGCACATACGGATTCGGCTGCAATTCACTCGCGAGTTCGCGGGTGCGATGTTACGTTAGGAGGATTCACGGAGTTTGTAACCCATAATTGGAACTCCTCGGTGGTGGGTTCTCGATTGTTCGTGTAATGCTAAACGGTGATTTGCCGGTGGTATGAAAGGGGACGGAGGATGTGGTGAGGTTGAAAGGGAAGGTGAGGAGGTTAAAGATTTAATGGTTGTCTGAAACCTCTTGATCTTTGAGCGGATAATAAAAATAAGCTTTAAATTGATCGATCGAAAAGTGGTAGGGGGTTGTAGAAGATATGAAGTTAAAACTATCAACCTATGGAATTTCGTAAAGTTTTTTTCGAATTTATCATTTAATATATCATGGTTTTCGCGATTTAAACACCATCTAACATGGGAGGTTCTTGGTGAAATAGCCGTAACAATTACTGTTGCAATTTATAAAAGAAAAAATGAAAGGAAAAGTATATTGTAATCAGTTAGAAAAATATGTAAATATATTAAGAATTTTTGAGAATTAAGGGAAGGGGCGGTCGAGGGAACGAGTCAGAGAGAAATGCGATAAATTGCTATAAACGAACTTTATGTACAAATACGTCGATCGTCTATACATTGCAATTCTACACCGACATTTGTTTCCAAATAAATTATTACATATATCTTCTATTTACAAAACATGAGAAACACCGAGTTCCGGCTAGGATTTACGGTGGCAGTGCAAGGATTTCGAGACTTTATTTAGATCCACGGTCCAAGACGACTCTCAAGGACATTGGCAGCGTCGACGCGCCCCATCAGTCTTAAATGATTCAGTAAATCTGCGAGGGCAGTTGCTTCACGATGTCTAGCTTCCCAGAGATCCAAAATATGTTCCGTTGGACTTGCTTTTGTTGCGAAATAGTCAACATATCTTTAAAAACACAGAAAAAATTGTATTATTTTTTATCAAAATTCTTTATCAATGTTGACTCACCGATCCACCTGTAGTCTCTGCGCCAGCATTCTCCAATCGTTTCCTCGTGCACTGGGTGGATCGAGACATTGACAAAGTTGTTTTCTCAGCGTTTTTGAAAACCTACACGAACGAAAGAACAATTGACAAAGGAACACGAAATGAATACAAACGAGAGAAAAAGCTTTAGTTACCTAAATGGTCTTGGTATCACGGATTCCGTGGATCTAGCTGAATTCTTTCCTCTGAGGACAACAGACGATTCGATCTTCCCCGCGTTCCTCTTTCCGCTCGAATTGTTTCTCTTCATCAGATCAAGATCAATTCTGAGCAGCAAGCCATGTTCCTCGAAATTACATTGGCAGACACGAAGTTCGAAACTGAGTCTCACTTCACCGACTGTCTTCTCGATTCGGAAGGTTCGCTTTATGCTCGTTCTAGACGATGACCAGATCCGTCGATAGAGCACTTCTTGACGTTCGACGAAACCGCTTTCTCTGTCTTCGAGATCAATTCTCAAAGGAGACCCGCCAGCTCGAAATCCAAAGATTCCGTGATCAATACGGGTGCCACCTATTCTGCGCTCCTGTTGAGTTCAATTTGGTTACGTTTTTATTATAACATTTATTGGGAATTATGCTGAATGTAAAGATAAAGGTACAGGCTCCTAATTAATGGGACCAAGTCTTCTTTCAACATTTTTTCAATTTCAACTACTATGATAATTTCACCTAAGACTTTATACGTCACATGAGCACCAAATTGCAAGGCTTTTAAAAAATTAAAAATTGGAAGTCATTAACATTCCACCAACCTGTTCAGCAATCAGTTTGAACGATGCCTTAGTGTCTTCCAGAAGATGACACCTAACGTGATCTCGTTCTCGCGACAAGAAGACCGCAACGCAGAGTCGTTTCACCGCTAATCCAGGTGCCACAACGGAGTTTTCCCCGGCGACCGCATAAGCACTAGGTATCTCGGTAACGAGAAACACGCCAGAGTGATCCAACTGAGCAAAGGGCTGTCCAGGGAGATTAGTTGGTTCACCGCCTAGCGTCAAAACCTTCCGCCACATCGCCGTGGGAGTAACATTCGAGCTGGACGATGAATTCGCCGAGTTTGTAGACCGAGTCTCAAGGTCGATGTCGGTGGACCAAAGGCTCAGTTCCCAGTTTCCGGTTCGAAGCTCGGCGCAGTGTTCGAATTGGATGATTAGAGGCTTCGCTAAGTCGAGTCCAGTTGGTCCACATGCTACCACGGCCGACAACAATGTCATTCCAGGAGGTAATCTAGGTCTTAAGGAGTCGTCACCGAGGATAGCTAGGTGTAGACTATGACGACGTCCTCTTGGAATCGCACCCTCTGGCACTGACATGGAGACACCGACTTCTGGAACGACTAGAAGAGCTCCCTGGTCGTCTACTATGGCTCTGACGATAAAACCACTGGCATCTTCTGGTCTTTCGTCGTCGTTTGTCCTATCGTCGTCTTCTGGGTCGTCGTCGTCCTCGTTGGTGCTCTCAGGAGTTGCTTGACAAGTTGAGCCTGAGGGATCGGAGTTAGACGAGAGGATTAAGGTAGATGTTTGAGGACATTTGAGATTTTAAATTTAGAATTCATAGGTTTTAGTGAATTCTCCTTTTTTTTTAAATATGCAGTTGAGTCTGTGGCATAGAAAACGTTTTTGGCAATGAAGGAGATTCTTACGAGAAGATCGGCCTTCCTCGTTGTCCGACAAGGTCCGACCACGTTGAGAATTCCTGCAGGAGGACCTGGCCACAGATGAACTCGGAGAAGGTCTCGTCGTCGAGGGTAGAGAAAGCTGTGGAACATCGTAATGATGCTCCGAGCAAGATCTGCGCATCGGTTGGGTCGCGTTTTCAAAGATATCATTCAAAATTCTAATTTTCGAGGGTTCTGTCTCTATTACCTAGGTAGTCTAGCCGCACTAGATCCATCGATCACCTGCTCCAGACGTCTATCAGCAGAGAGAACCGAACGATCGTTTTTCGAGACAACAGATTTCGCCAGATCCGCCGGCCGCCGGAAGTCCAATCTTGCGACGCCATAAAGTGCTTCCATTCTTTCCTTCCGGCGCATTAAGCGCACGAAGAAAATCGTCGTCAAGGCCAATATTATTGCAGCCAGGCTCAGAGTGATCCACAGAGCAAGAATGTTTCTATGATCGATCGCTCTCGTGGCTGTGATACAAAGAATTTTACAAAATTGTTCGTCCAAAGGGTGAAAGAATCTTGGGTTCAATTACCTTCCTTGAACACTCGTGGACCATCTTGTCCAAGGGCTGCATGCGACAATGCAAGGAAGCAAAGTGATATGGTCTACAGAAAGAGATGTTATTTTACATATTCTATAATTGAATCAAAAGCTCAACCTCGCTAAATGTTCATTTCAATCACTCCATCAGTCCATCGTAATCTTCACCTACCCTGATATTCTTCGGTAGAAATGATGACATTGAAGTCGCCAGATATTGAAAGATCACGATAAAGAACAAAGTTAATAGCAACCACAATGGATCATTTCCACGAGTCATTATTGATTCGAATCGTCTCTCATCTTTATCAACGTGCTCAAACGAAGAGAGAGGAAAAGAGGGACTCGTGCAATCGTATCAAACAACGCGAATAAGAATCAGATACGAAGGGTAGAAGTCGTTCGTTCGTAATAAATTGTTCGAGGCTGGCCGAGTCACGGGGAACAATAAAAAGCACGAAAGTCTCAGCTGGAGCTCACCATTACATCGATCCGTTGAACAAGACTCGACGATGACGTCCTTGCCCTGACAGGGACGTCCGCCATTGCTCGCCGGGGGGTCGTTGCAGGATCTCCTCCTTACTCTCGAACAATCGGGACCGCATGCGGACCACGAGGACCAGGTTGACCATCTGCCATCGACCGCTGAAAGCAACGGGTGAAGTTGAAAATACCGATTAAATCTCACTTATCAGATTTGCGAGGACGAATGGCTACATCTGGGTGCCATTTCGTAACCATGGTCAGCTCGCGGTTTCTCATGAGGTCCACAACGTCGAGAACGAACACCGTGTCCGTGGTTGGATACTAAATTGCACATTTTATAATGAAATTTTCCCCGTTCCACTTACCCGGGCAGGAAGGATTACATTCTACTCTCTGCGTGACTGGACCCGGACAGGTCTGACCGCCATTGATTGGCACGGGATTTGTGCACGTCCGTGTTCTCTTTTGTACGCCTCTTCCACAACGAACGCTGCACTCGGACCATCCAGACCAAGAGGACCACCCGCCGTTCACTGAGAATGGATCGAGGGAAAAGAATATCGGCGAAGAAATTAAAGTGAGAACGAAGCGCGATATCGTACGGTAAGAATTAAAATACTACTCGGGGTTCCTTTATGGAAGTAATTAAACCTAACGATATCGAGCCGTGCACGAATCAATTTCTCGAGGATCTTCACCGCCTTGCAATTCTACATCGTCTATTATATCATACGAATAGCTTTTCTTTCGTTCTGTCTATACCCTGGTATCATTTATCCTTCTATCTATTATATACGAGTCTCACCGTAAACCGTCAGGACAACGGGTTCACTGACCCTTCTTGCGGCGATGTTCTCGGCAACGCAGGAATAATTCCCTTGATGCCTCAATTCGGCCTCGCCGAGGATTAAGTGTCCTTCGGCGGTTTGGACGAAACTGGCAGAAACGGGCATGTCATTGAGGATTCCCTCGGACGCGGATGAAGGCGTCGAACTCGAGATCGTTTCTAGGGGTGAACCGTTCTTCAGCCAGTAAACTCTCGGTAGTGGTACCCCCAATGGTGGTGCGCATCGTAATTCCGCGTTGCGACCGACCTCGACGGACAGTGAGTATGGCGGCGACAGGAAGTGCTTCTTTAGGTCTGCATCGAAACCCACCCCAGGCTTTTTTAATATTCACCGGAAACACGAGCCACGAGAGGTCGACGAGACGGGAATGGAGAAAGAGAGAATGAGGGATGAAGTGAGGGATGAAGTGAGAGATGAAGCAAGAGAGGAAGAGAAAGAGAGAGAACGTGAATAAGCGATGGAAATAGAGAAAGAGAGCGAGAGAGTACGGTGCACTCTGCGATATTAGGGCGTGTGTATAAATGCAAGGGGGCTTTCATGAGCTGGCTGCATCTATGCTGCACTCCAGCGGCGCTGCTAGTAGGAAAGGCAGAAAAAGATTTGCACGATCCGTGAGCACACGAGGGTGGCTATTCGTCCGGCAGCCACCGGCTATGGTATTATTCGGTATGCCATGGCTTCGTGGAAAAATAGATGCTTTCATATATCGTTCCTGAAGAGTGTAATGTTCGAGAATACCGATACTACTGTACATCCACGTAGAAATACATATTACTCGTGTACAATATAAAATCCATCCACGTATTAGCAAATACGAAGTCAGAAATACTCAGACTACCATTGATATCCGGTTACGTAAAGTAGCTGTATCGAAAGTTGGAGTATTCTCAAGTACCTACTAGTGCCATCGAGGAAATCGAAAATTGGATTTTAATATCGTAACCCTCCAACGAATAATGATATCCCGTATTTCTATGGTTCGATTTTCCATCCATTATTGCATATTATCTTGAAGTAGGTTTTCACAGAATTTAATTAACGTCCCGTCTCGCAGTACGGTCATTGTGAGATCCGTCTGACGCGAAATTCCTCGTTAAATATTTCGGCATTCGATTTTCTTGGGTACGGTGATCGCGCGTTATTCGGGTTGCCATCGGCCTCCGTGATACGAGGCATTTATATCCATGACGAGGCCGGCAATGATCGGTACCTCTCAAATTAACTACCGTTCTACCACGAGTCGTTGCTCCGGCAGGCAATAAAATTACCGAGAGATTAATTCGCGCCCGTCTCTCGGCTTTCCTGAAGTGGATCGCGGTCGTTGCGCCCGGTACCGTTCGACGATGTTGGTCCCGCGACGAATCGACACGATCGATATCACGTATTCAATTTCGAAAGCACGTCCGCTTCCTGTTTGTACGCAAATACCGATTTAATTCTGCATCCTGTTTGCCTCGTGTGTTTGCGCGCCACGGTGCGACACGAGATGTCTAAATGAAAATTTGCTCTTTCACTGTGCCTTTTACGCGAGCGCAACTTGGTTGCAATCGGCTCGTGTCGCGTACGCCACCGGAAACGATTGAATTCCTTCCGTCACGTCGAACTGGAATTCGGATCGTTGGATAGTCACTGACTGTTGTCAAAATTGCACGATACACTTCGGTTAAGCCTTGGAACTTTATCATTTTTGGACCGGTGGCTTGGACTTTATCAGATTATGAGGTGGTGAGGGTGGGAATTGAATTTGCGCGAAGTTGCACGAAGTGAACATTGTATTTGTTGTATAAATATCTATTTTTTTTTGGTATTTTCTGTAATTAGTCGATGTATAAAATATTTCGCAGAGGGGATGGGAATGAGCACGCTCTCACTAATTGGGAGTTCCGTTAATTTTGTATGCATCGTGAACTCAAATGAAAGTTTAATCGGTAAGTAAATAAAATGGAGGAAATAAAATTGTAGAGTAACCGTACTGGAAAGAATATAAATTTTTAAGAATGCTCGGTCTACGAGTATCTTGCAAAATGTCGAAGAAAAGTTTTGCAATGGTAGGGGGAAAAAATTCTGCAGACAAGGTAGATGAGAAATTCATGATCTTATGATCAGTTTGCCTCGTCGGCGACGTTGTCGTCATTGAAATTTCAAGGGCCGTCACATAAATTACGATGTTTTCGTTTTACTAGAACGGACAGGGGTTCAGGGTGAATGTTTGTTATTCGGTGAAATTTGCTTTGCAATAGAATATCGATTAAGTTTCGGTCCCGGTTTACGCGTCGCGAAATATCCGATGAAAACAAGCGTCCATCCCCTTTCGATGCACCGGTTGACCCTCGCTGACAGCGAGCTTCGAGAGCGAATTTCACTTTGCGAATCTCGAGAGCCCACCCCTTGGTCGAGAGTTGGGGCGCACTAATCGGGTTAATGAAGTTACCTTTTACGACCGATTCCAGGTGCAAGCTGTTACCCTCCTCTCTCCTGTTCGAAAACGTCAAATTCCTCCCTTGCTCTGTGAACTCTCAGGTAGGACGAAATTTGCAGGAAGAATAAACGTTTACTTTGAAATTTTCACGGTTAATATCCGACTGAGTAGCAGTATCCGAGGACTTAAATTATTTCAAAACACTTCGATTTTGATATTTAGAACTCCCATAAAGTGAAATCGTTAACAAAATACTTAAAAATTAGCAGCCATTGCTGCTGTAACACTTGGAGAACATCTTCTTCTCCATAGCTATATGAATTTACCCCTGAGAGATATTTCATGTACCCTGGTTCCCGTACAATAAATACAACTATACAAGTTTTGCAATAGACATTTTACCAAATTTCGTTTCAAAAAGGAAGTTCTACAGGGGTGAAGTTACATGGCATATCGATCAATATCGCAAAGTGCTCACGAATCTGTAATTCAGGATCCCGCGCAAATCAAGAAAAGCATCGTGCAGAAAACACTCCCGCAGGATCCGCTCGAATCGAGCTTCTAAGGAGGATCGAGAGATGAGGGAGGAGAGAAATATGTAGAGAGAAAGAGAGAGAGTGGAGGGTTCACTACTTACAAGCGACCTCAACCGTGGCTGGCTGCCCTCGAATCTGACCTGGTCCCGACCATGCCACGCACTCGCACTTGAACCTCTCCCTACCGAAGTACTCCTCGACCTCGTTCCTCGTCACGTTCAACTCGACCTCGACGACCCTCGTTCCGGTACGAGGGTCGACAAAATCCTGGTGCTGCGAGCGCTCTGCTCGGTCACCGTTACAGCGAAAATACACCTGCAAAACCGCCCGGAATAAGAAGCCCCTCCCGGCCCAAGTGGGCAATTTCACAGTGGATGAAAGGAACTACGGTGTCCATATTAATTGCGCTAAAGTGCTTAATTAGGCCAGAGAGGAAAATCGTCGGTGAACGCGACGGATGTTGCGGCGACGTGTGAAAATGGCAAAGGTGTGAAAATTACACGAAAACTTTCGACTCTTGCCTTTGATGCAATTTCTTACCTCAAGGTAGATGAAAGTGTAAGATTTTAATATATTGTTCCGGTGGTACGTAGCAAAGAAGTTGTACAAAGGTAGAAACAAGTTAACTTTGAAATTATAAGGTACTTTTGACCCGGTAATTTGATCATTTCCGTACCTGAAGAGCATGAGCAGCACGACAATGAAGGGTTGCCGGTTTCCCTTTCACGACAAACGTATCAACGGGTTCCGCCAGGAAGATCGGCAAGGAACCACCGGCGATAAGATCAGTGTCGCTGGTTATCGTCGCAGTCTCATAGTCTCCGTAATCGTAGTCGTCTACTGGATAATTATCCTCGTCCTCCTCCTCCGTATCGTCTTCCTCTTTCGTATCTGAGAACCAGGGTTGAAGATGTCTCGCGGTTGTCCCCCATAATATTTAATATTATCGATACGAATTAAATAGTAACCATATTCCCAATATTCGCAAAAGAAATGATTTAATTCAATATCAATTGATAAAATAATTTCAACGATAGCAAAGATGCAATAAAGTTTCAATCTCGAGTTTCGAGTACTTCGCGGGGGGTTTTCATGGAAATCGTCGTTTTAGCATTTCCGACCGGAATCACGGCAAACTCCACGTGATCACCGTTGCCGTTAACAAGTTAAACGACATCAGTCCTGTAATTGAACGTTTCCCGAAGAGAGACCTCCCCGTTCGAAACGCCAGCAACTTGGCCCACGGTATATTTAGACGTCGAGCGTATACGATGGAAACGGTAAAGCCGTCTTAACGATGCGTACAGGATTTTACGTCGTGTATCAGTCAGCGGGATCCGCTCACTTAGGAGATCTCTTAGTCTTTACACTTCGTGTATGCCGTTCCTCTCCTAAGTCCCGGAGGAACTTTATTACCCCGTACAACTGGGCAACTGCGCCTCTTGTTTGACTCCGAGTTGTAAACCAACAGCGGTGGAACGATGATTACCCCCGCTGTCACGGTTACGAGAAAACATGTCACGATTTCAGGGTGGAGATTTTATAAAGATCTCGAAATGTAAATCTTTCTCGTCGATTTATCGCAGTTACTGAGCTACATTCGTTAAATAGTGGATCGAGTTCTACGGAAGTTGCAGTTACATTCTTTAAATTGGGACTTTATGAACTTGTGGTTCAACGGATTTACCACCCGGAGAGTTCCTTGCTTTATATCTTGAGTTTTTTAATGTTATTTTTTAACACCTTTGAGACGGTTATATTGGTAGCTATAAATTAGTGATTCTAGACAATTTCAGAATGGAGGAAAATAGTTTGAGTATTACTTAATTTTCTACGTAGGTAAATCAGTGTAAAGAAGAACATCAACAACGTGCCGGCGCACGGATGAAACCGCGTTCCCGCGTCGACGCGCTCTCCAACCCCGTGGCGAACGCATCATCGAATTCAAATATCAAACGTCGTCGGAACAAACTCAACAACAATGTTACCCAATCAATAGATAATTGATTCTTACTTTCAATCGCGCTGGCAAGGCGAAGAAGCGCCAAAAGCAGGATGCTGATCTTCAGCTCCATTCTGGGTTCACATCTCACTAAATCCTACGTCCCAAGAGCACGACTTCAAAAGATCAACGCGTTCAACGTCGTACCCTTCGATACGTTTCAACGATACACCCATAAATCACCCATCGAGCGATGACTCGAGGCTCGGTTAAGAATCACGCATTAACATAGATCGATGTCACTTCCAGTTCCATCGAGATAGATCGATCGGTTCTTCGTTACGCTTCGTAAATCGTATCCATAGATAAGTCATTTTCCTTCATTCGACCGTGACTCTCAAGGCTAAAAAAAAAAATTGTCCCTGTTTCTCTTTACAAAGGGAAAAAGAAACGAAAAGAATAAAGAAAGTCTAGTCGACAGATATGCGTATGGAAGAACTCGTTCGTTAATTGGTCCCAGTTCTTAACGGAAATTACATGATCTCGTAAGAGGGTAGTTGCACTTGGTCGGCTGCACTTCCGTTCGAGCGTGCAGAAGGACGAGAGACACGTGGCCGGCCGATGGCTGTACGAGTCCCCCGTGCGATGGAAACTGGAACGAAGGAAACGGGGGATTCGCAATGGAGGGTTGCTACACGATGCTCGCGGGTCGACACGCGGTAGACGACTGAACTTGCCGACGTGCGCGCACCTCTATATATACATATATATACGTCTCACTTCGATACCGACGCTCTTCTTCATCCCCTTGTCGTCGGGGGTGGCGGTGACGGCGGTGGTGGTGGCGGCGTCGACGGTGGTGGTGATGGTGACGGTGACGATGGAGGATGATGGTGGTGGTGGTGGTTCTCTACTCCGTAGCTGGTACTCGTGCCGCCGGAGGCTGCGCTTTCTTCCGCAAATGCCGATTCTCCTTCCGGAAGAGGGAGATCGTTGCGAGACGCGTCGTCGTTCTTTCGCACGCTTCGTTTCGTCGCGATTTGCGGTCTCATTTACGAGCTACTCATCGAGGGCTGGAAGTGGAGAATTGAAATTGTTTTTCGCGTATCGTTGCAGGATGATTCGGTTATACGCTTGGTGGAGAACGTCCCCTTTTATTGGCTGAGTCAAGTTCACGCGGAGGAACTTGGTTTATTGGGATCGATGGTGGGAGATCGAAGGTGAATTGTAATTCGATTTTGGAGACCAGTTGAAGTAGGAATGTCATACTTGTTTGGTTAATCTGGACGGTCCGACGTACGATGATATTCGAGCGGGAAATCAACCCCTAATATGAACACATCTACACTTATCTATACCCGTACAACTAACATCACATCAAATCCCTCAATTAAGTATAATAACTTCATTGAAACGATTAACTCCCAGCACCAATCCTGAGAACTTTTACTCCCTCACCCCCAAAAATTCGCTCATCCTCCTGCATTCGACTCTCCCTCGACCCTCTCGAATAAAAGACGCCGTGCATAGCAGAAGCGCGTGAAACAAGCGTGCAGAAATTGCACATTAAAATTTCTTCCATCGTGTGCATACGTTCGAAATAAAGTCGACAATCGTCGACACGCTCGTAGCTCGAGGTGATCCAATCTTCCACCCCTTTATGTTTCATCGAACGCAAAGTCGAGGGCGTTAGCCCTGAGGTCACTGTTACCGCTTCTCATCTGGCAGCTGGGCAGTCTAGGCGGGATCGAATGAATATCATTTGAACGGGCGGTCGGGTTGCACGCAGTCTACGAAGAAGAAGCGATCGCCGACGAAGAAGAGGATCCTCGCGGGAACGTATGGGATTTCCGACGGTCGATCACTGCCGATCCGTTCGAACGTGAAATCGGATCCAACCACGAGAACGAGGTTAGAGGCGTCGCCGTGTCGGACCTCTATCCTTATTCAAGAAAGTGAGGGTGTAACGGTAAACGAGCTTCCGAATCGGTTGGTTACGCGCTAAGAAACCGATACTTCGTACATGCTCCCTTGTAAATGAATCGCGACATACGCGGGAGATCTGTTTCCCGTTGCATTGACTTCATTATTTACCCTTCTTGTATAGCCTTAACTATTCCTTTGTATATCCTACAGATCGACTTCTCTTCGACGTCAAACTCTTTTTACAATTTTCTCTATTATTAAAATTAATTCAAGTATGTTTTGTAACTGTAGGTATACTTTTGTCAGTTGCACAGCAATTTCCATTTTTCTTAGAAGTTTATTAGTGATTATCTTGAGGTGCGTTACCTCAAAAATAATTAATACATCCAAAATTAAAATGACTTTCAAGTACTTACTTTTAGGAGGAAGTAACTGCAAGTTCACTGTTCTTAGTTGCCCATGAAGTTCCATTTTTATTGGCAATTTAGTAATGATCGTCCAACTTATGTCACCTCTAAAGTAATTAACACATCCAAAATTAAAATGACTTTGAATTACCTACTTTCGCGAGGAACTAGCTATAGATTTACTTTTCTGAGATGCCCACTAATTTCCATTTCTGTTAGAAGTTTGCCAATGGTCATGCTAGGTACGTCACCCCGAAAATAATTAATCTATTCAAAATTAAAATAACTTTCAAGTACTTCAACTCAGGAAGAAGTAAATAACTGCATATCCATTTTTCTCAGTCCCCCACAAATTTCCATTTTTGTTAGAAGTTTATCAACGGTCATCCTAGGTACGTCACCACCAAAATAATTAATCCATCCAAAACGACTGTCAAGTACTTACTCTCAAGAGGAACTATCGACTCCAAAAGTCGTAGCGACATAATTCTATCAGCAGAACCACCTGCGACCTCCATTGTGGCGTCCAGTGTCGAGTGCTCCTAATTAACGTCGCCCCCGAGAAAGGATTGGCGATCATGGAGATACTTGATGGGATGTTGCCGCGCATTCTAACAACGTTTAAACCGATCCTCGTCGCGCATTAAGGCGACAGGGTTGTCGAACGGTCTTAATCCAGACGAATGCGCTTGTACAAGAGGTAGGATAGGTGTACTCTTCGATATACACATGGCTCACATCTCAGGGTATACGTTGAACGTCGATGGTTGAGTTATGTCGATGGCCCTCTCCCGCAAAGATGCTTATCTCTCGCTTTTACGAGCCGATCCCTCGGAGGTGCAGCAACTCGCTTAAGCGATTTAACGTAAACACACGTAGCAATTTGTCCAGGGGTTTATGTCGCCCTCGGGAAAAAGGAACCCACGCGCGGACGTTGGCTGGCTCGTTCCACGTGTCCGTTTTCGCGACCGTGTGGAAACCAGGGACGAGGGAAGACGAAAGGAGAAAACCGGACGGTGGGTAAGAGCGAAGAAGAGGAAACTAAGAGGAGAAGGGTAGAGAGGAAAAAAAAGAAACAATGCCAACGAGCGTTGTCTTACTTGGCCCGAAGGTAGACGAGGATAAAGAACGGAAGAAGACGCGCGTTTCGTTGGCAACGTTCCCACTGGCGAGAGACAACCACGTAGCCTCCTTTCAGCCGCGACTAATTGCGATCGCTAATTTCGCACCCCTACGACGACAACGGGAATGTACGAAGGGAAGGAAGTCCTTCTTTCGTGGCGAAACGAGGGAAGGAAACGAAACCGTGCACTGGTAATCGGAAACGAAACTGAAGAAAGTCAGCGTAGGTGTGGAGAATAGTATAAACCCCGTCGCGATGCGCCTCAGGTCGTGTACGTGTTTGAATAAATTACCGTGCGCTTGTTCCGCGTATAGCACGTGATATATCATGTTAAATCTAGATAAGCGGCAGCTAGAATTATTAACGTGCCTGGCTCGAGCCTTGACGAGGATGTGTGCACACCTCGCGAACATGGACGATGTTGGCGGAGAGTCGGGAGACACCCTCTTAAGGGATCGTGGGGGTGGAGAGTTTGATTTCAATGTCAGTCTTTGCTTACCCGTGTCATCCGGGCATGTCTCGAATCTCGTTCTAACAGGGATGCTTGTCGATAAGTTGAAAATTACTGAACGATGGAGAAACAACGAGGAATATTTGAATTGTAGATCTTCCGTTTATGCGTACGTTTAGAAAATTAGCTTAATGACGGTAGGACGCGGGGACTTTTACTTGTAACTATTCTACTGGTGGATCCCGAGGTCAATTGGTATCCTGATACGATATGCAAAAAATATCAATGCCCGAGGGAGTGTTCAGCTTCCAACGGAATCGTATCCAAGGGGGTTAAAACCGTTACGGTCGACTATAGCAGACAGCCCTCAAGCGTTCACTGTGCCAGCGTGGACTATAATCGACCACTCGTTATTTCAAAGTTCTACTTTTCAGTTTTACGTATGAATTCTTACTCAGGGTACTCAATACTCCATATGTATCATCCTACAATTGGAGGCTCTCTATTCAAAGTGTTACATTCCGACCAGTAGGTTCTTTCAATACCCTATATTAATTAGCACTGTGCGAAAGAATACTTTCAAAACAGATTACCCTGAATAAAGTACACTTTAATGGCTTCCCTTATGAATTAATTTGCAAAAATTTACCAGAAATGTAACAATTTTTTTCTATTTAAATTTTTCATAGTCTAAAACCATTACAACAAAATATCTACTTAAAAAAGTATTATCCCGAGTTAACTCGGGTAAAAAAAAAGAAAATATCTCTATGAAAAAAAATTAGATATATTAGCATAATATTTAGATTCTCGGTTTAATATTTTTAGTGCAAAATAACTGTCACGGGTTTATTCGGGGTAAAGATTAACACATCAACGTGGCTGAGTCAATCGCCAATAAAAAAATTGAGAACAACGTCAACAGAAATGTACCAAGCGATTTTAACCACTGTGCATAATTACTGCCGTCGTCATTGCAAGCACATAGACAATCTCGTTTAGTTGCACCTATTAATTGTGTCCTCCGACGTCGAACACACAAATGACAAACGCAGGCTGGACGCGCAACGATGCGTGGACTAACTCGATCATTAAACATGGATAATGTATTCTGTTCTCCGGCGAACAAAGTGCACGTGAAAAGACAAGAAAGATTACATTCCATGTCGATCATCGATGGGCGCGGATTTCCAACATCGTGCTGCCATTTTAACGGCACCAGAACGCGCCGGATTTAATGTTCTTCAAATAACCGACGGTGGATCACGATTCAACACGCCGTGAGGCTGAATTCTTGCGTCAGAAGCAATTGTTATTTAATTCCGATGGCATGCGGGTGCAATCATGCGAGCCACTTTCCTAATCCTATCCGTTTCTGGGAAAACGCAAACGCGGAACCGGCGCCTTCGGTGTAATTCGAGTTCCAGGCCGCTTATCGTGCTTGCTAGTGGAATGGGGCAATTTGCGTAGAAATAGAACGGAGGATAGTTACGTGTGTCGATCGATGCAGATATCTTAGGCCGATGCCTTGCTCAAGATTCCTTGCACCGATCTTCTAGTTATTTTCGTGTACCCCTTAATTCAAGATGTCCCGAATTCTCAGTTTAATCGTCGTTACGTTCTCCGTAAATGTCAATGTGATAAAGATCTCTCTAAAAGCTGCTATGGATGTCACGTATTTCCGTTCTTCGTTATGTCGATTAAATTTGACGAAACGAAGAGTCGGTGTTCCGTTAAAATATTCATACGAATTCAACGTCGTATACCCGTTTCACATTTATAGCCGGACGATTCGCAATTTCCTAAATTCTCAAAAGACTCGAACACGTCAAAGTGATCGTACAGAGTTACGTTGAATAAAAAGAAGGTAATAAAAATAGAACAGAAGAATGAGGCCATTCAAACTTGATCAATTTTTCATTCATAACGAACTGTCATAAACGTCAAACGAATCTTCGAGAGTGGAGAACCTCGGCTAAAGCCTAGCAGTTAAAACGTCCGCTTTATTACGCGAGTGCACATGCAGCGCGCATTTATACGTCCATTCGAGACGAATCGGTCGTAACAAACGACTATCGATCACGAGGCTGAGGTAGCACGATACTACCATATCGTCCATCGATCCGCGGCTCTTCCAAAGGGTTCTCCCATTGGGATCTACCTCTCATACGAAACGCCTTAATATTTCAAAGGGTATGCAGCTGTTGTCTTCTCGCAAACCTGAGAAAACCTGCTGGCTCTCGGCTTGCATATACGCGACGAAAAGTAGAATAAGAGATGCGAGCTTGCGAAATTCCGCAGGAAAGACTTGAAGGAACCAAGAAACGCAGCTGAGGAGCGAAGAAATGCGACGAAGGATCGTTCTTCCAGGGAGGATGCCGCCTGTTTAGGAAACACGTCGACGAGTATTATTAATTCAACGACCGCTAAGAGGGCTTCGCGGTTCGGTCACGAAATGTCGCAGGGAAATACTTATTGGCCATCAGCTATTCATGGCGAAAGTTCTTGCAACGTGGTAGGGTGGCTCGCGAGTTGGCTACTGCATATTCACGCAAGAAAGCGCGCGCCCGCCTAACAATTGTTCCGCGCGGATATTCGAGGCGTGATACTAATGTTCATCGAGCACCGCTCGTGCCAGGATTATCTCGATTCTCGGCTATGCGATTCTTCGAGACCGGGCCAAAATTCTACGGGTATGCAGACTGGGACTCACATTGGATGGTGAATTTTTCGTGGTAATAGCGTTCTTTTATTTCTTCGTGTTACCGAATTGGCGTGGTACACCGGTATTCAGGGTGTGCCAGGATTGTTGTGGTTTTTTGGGGTGATATCGTGTGCCAAGAGGTCGAATTCTGATGATCGATTGTAAATTTTCGTGATTTCAGGGTATATTTAAAAAGAGGGATGTTTCGGGGTTAATTCTGTAGTTATTGTCCATGAATTTTTAATTGATACTAAAACTACCGACTATCATATTTCAATAAATTAAATAAATACTTTAGAAAGCGATGAATCAATAGACGGAAGAGATGTTTAATTCAGTTATTTATGTTTTATAAGGTAGACGTGCAGTATCTACTCTACTGCTGTCCTATGAACTTGAAAAGATTTTAGAAAAAGTGAGGAAAAAGTCATTTTACCCACCTTAGCACTTCTAGTATTAACTTTGACATTTTTGAAGATCATAGAGTATCAAAATTTGTTAGAAGTGATCTCGTTATCGTATCGAAAGATTCAAAGGGTAAATGTGTGAAGAACGTTAACGAAAATCTAGGGAAATATCGAAGGAAGTCGAACGTAAGTCAAGGAAGTTTGCACCGATAGAAATAAGAAAATTTACAGGGCCGGTGCTCTCGGCCAAAAGTAGTAGGTATAACTTCTCGCGAAATAGTGCTAACCATTTTCGTGGCCTCTTCCTTACCTCTTGGTATTCGTAACTCCTCATCCTAAGGGTTTTACGAGGGCGTCTCGAATGGCTGATACTTTAAAACGAAAGAGTATGCCGATACACGTACGCGGAATATATGAAGGACATATAACGGTGATACGGAAGTGAAATTCACCTGAAGGGGTTGGAGCCAGTTATTTTTCCTAGAACACCGGTTGTAGGTTTGCATGAGCAAGTATCCCGTTACTTCAACGTTCATCTATTATAACTGACACGGGTACGCGTATATTTTCAGAGCAGTGTCTTCGTTCATCGAGGAACATTAACCCTCAGATCGGAAATAAAAAGTATTATACAAGTTGCTTCTTACATAAACTTCCGCGTCCGTTTCACGGAGAAAAGTTCTCACCTTACATAATGTTCCTATAATTAGGAGGGTGAAAGAAGAGTCTCTGAATTAAGTAAAAAATACTGCAAAAATTAACTTGAGAGGAAGATGTAATGAATTCGTTCAGAGGAAATTATAAATAAAAGATCTTTGTATGAATTTGTACTTATAATATAGACTCTGGGAGGTTTTAGTTGGATTGTCAGGGGTTAATTAATTAATTTATATTTACTGCATATTTTTGAATGTCAATTTGTTATTAATTGAACGGAGTATTGTGGAAATCGTTAAAAATTGACATCGATGAGAGATCGATGAATTATCCGACGTACATCTGTGTTCAAAGAATGAAAAGGGTTGGAAAGGTAAAAGCCGGAACAGCAAGGGTGACGTTATTAATAAATCATCAATTTATTCCAACTATAAGACAAACTACGTCGCTACTTTTTGCAATAATTTCCATGCAGTGTCCCATGCATCGTACTATCTAACCAAGCTAAACTTAGAAGTCAACAAAGTGCACCCTTCCGCGTTCGTCCAACAAAGTCTTCATTTCTTCTCCAACCAGTCACAAGACCATCATCCAACCACGTTTCCACTCTCGTTAAACCAATGAAAGCTTCAGAACCAAAGAAATGTCTCCAACAAAATTTCCACAAAACCAAAAGCTACTCAGCACACAGGTATCCACCCAACCATCCACTTTGACCCATCGAAGACCCAAAGTCCCCGAATCAACAACGTACCACTTTTTTCCAATCCTCCACCATCAGTCGCTTGAATTCATTCTAAAACATTCGCAGTTCTGTCACCAAAGTGTCCTCGACGTTGTATTAAATTAAATCTTACCGACGCACCCCTGAGAATCGTCCATGGGGAAACAAACATTAATCCCAGTAAAGTGTGTACCCGCGCTCGTGCAGAATCGAATCCTAGCACTCGAGGATACTCCAGAGGATCTATCCGAGGCTCGGAAGGTGCACGACGATCCGCGAAAAGCGCGGAACTTGTCGAAGTTGGACGGTGTTGATCGAGCCCTCAGGAAGGGCGCCTTTGTCGACGAAGAGGAGGATTTCGGGGAGAGAGCCTCGGAGTCTCGAGAGGATACTCTCGGAGGATTTTCCGGAGGTAGGAAGTCCCTGCAGGCTTTTCGCGACTGGAAAGAGAGAGAGAGAGTATGAAATAGGAAGAGGTAGAGAGAATGAGAGAGAGAATTTGGAAGAGGAAGAGAGAGAGAGAGAGAGAAGAGGAGAGGTCCTCACAATACGTCGTTACGTGGCGGCTAACCCTCCCCGAGCGAGCGAGGGCTCGTCGAGTGGATAATCGTTTTAGGGAGGGCGCTACAGGCACGGACCTGGTATTACCGCCTTTGTGGACGATGTTTGAACGCCGCCGGCACTCGGGCAATCAGCTCGATTCACAATCAGCGTACTTTCCGCGCGGCGACCGATCGCCGACGGAAACCACCTCTCTTCGTCGATTAAGTCCTCCTGCCTGTCCGATAGAAATTCCCCAATAGATTCCGACGAATCGCTTTTTGTCCGCGGAAGAATGCGAATGTCGCGTGGCAAGATCTTTTTCATCGGTATTCTGGTGTAAGCGCGGAGAGAACTTTAGGGGGTGAGTTTTGGACGAACGGATGCTGAGTGGAGGTTTGGGGTGAAGTTTGTTTAAGGTTTAAATTAGGGATGATTAATTGGGGTAGTCTTTTTTTGATGGTAGAATATGAAGGGAATATTGATGGAACTTTTTTGTATTAGTGTGCATAGTTGCATCGTTATTAGTTTCATGATTTTTTGTGAGTTATGAAAGTTTAATCGGTTTAGCAAGTCGATTAAAAGATATTTACTTAGTGGTATTGTCGAGAGTTCTTCGTTTGGAGGCAATCGGAGAAGATTCAAGTTAAATGAAATTTAGTTGGCGAACGAAGTTGAAGTTTGGAGAACGTGTGCAGTAGCGTCTTTACGTCGAAGAATTATCGAACTATCGTGAAGATTGCGTTGAATCTAACGATGAGTTTTCGTTGTTTTGATGTTTTAACGTGAAATAGATGGCTGAATGCACGCGGAGACACATCGTGGTACATCGATCGGACGTAATGTCAGTAGTAATTTAATTACATCGTCGAATTTATTATCGGTGTCCCGGAGCGAACAGAGAGATATGACAAACTGCAGCACGGCAAGAATAGCTCAAGGCCTTAATCGCGATTCCAGACAGAGTACATTTGCAAGTAATGATTAATTCATCGGTTCATGAATTAAAATGTTCACGATCTCCATTGTAACGGTGAATGTTCCTCCGCCCATTGAGGACGCGGCGTTCGACGCGTAAATCCGACGTTGCTTTCCATGTGAGAGGAAGCCGTTATGTGCGAATGGAGAGTTAATTTGGAACTACCGACCGAAAAAAAAGAAAGGAAAAAGGAAAAAAAAAGTTGGGAAAAAAAAGAGGGGAGATGAAGAGGCGATGGCAATTTTTCGAAGCCGGTACAGAGAGAATGCCGAATGAGCCGGAGGAGCCTCGCTAAATTACCGGTTATTAGAAATTTCCATAAAATCCATTGCACCTTTTAAATATCGTGCGGTTACACCTCAATCGGATTACCTGCGATAAAAGGAAATCGAAACCTATTTTGCCGTTCTCCCGTTTCTGCTTCATCGAGATCCAACGAATCTAGATACGCACATATTAAATTCAATTACACCCTTCGCTTCCTTCCACCTCTCGTCCCAAAGTGAAAATTGACACGGTGACGTCAAATTACGCGAATGCTAATATCATTTCTCAACATTGCAACTCAGGAAAGCGAATTTACATCGGTAAACACCGTTCCGGAGATCCGAAATCTCTGTTCATCGGCAAGGTTGAGAGATTAGAGACTCTTCTCCTCGCTTAAAATAGAACAGGAATGTTCTACAAGACAGGCGATTTACGAGAAAATCGGTCTTCGTGAGATGCACGATCGTCCAATTACCCTGTATACAGCATTTACATAACGTATACACTCACCCCCATTTTCCGGAGTGTCCAACACCCCTGGCGAACCGCGCGCATCGGCACCCTCAACAGCGACGACGACCTCGCGGCAGTCCAAGTAATTACAGACGCGTTTCAGGGAGCACCGACTGAATACAGAAATTATGCAGATGGTGTAATAATATTCGCCACACGTTTGCTCAGGTCAATATTGAACTAAGCTCGCTCGTAATTCCTCGCCGAAGACGCGACCGTGCGGTACACCATCGACAAAAACCTCTGCCGCCGGTGCGACGCCGTTGAATTTGTCCAGGGTGATGAAAAAGGGGTGAAAAAATTGAGCGATTCAATGCGGTCTTGATTCCTGCTCTGTATTTTTTCACTAGAATGAATTCAACTTTCTCTATTAACTAAAAGAAATGTGGAGTTGTTCTTTCGATCAAGATTTTCTCACTGTGTCTAGAGTCTGCGATCCTTTCAATTGAAAGTCGAGGAAGAGATTTATTTTTAACCTTTCAGTCATATTGTCCAATCGATTGTCTTCAATTAAAATTTAACAAAGAATCGCGGCGCAATTTGTCCACAGTGATGAAAGAGGGGCAAGAAAATCGTGCTGTTCAGTGTCGTCTTGGCTCCTGTCACATTTTTTTGAACCAGGATAAATTCCACACTGTCTTTTAATTTCAAAAATGTGAAATGATATTTTCGTTCAACATTTATTCAAAGTGTCTGAAGTGGACGCTGCTTCTAAGTCGAGGAAGAGATTTATTTTTAACTTCTCAGTCACCCTGTCCTCTATTAAATTAAAATTGAACAAAGAATCACGGTACAGTATAAGAGGGGTAATAAAATCGTGCAATTCAATATTGTCTTGATCCCTGTACGTTTTTTTTCGCCAGGATGAATTCCGCGCTGCCTTTTAATTCAAAAAATGTGAAGTGCTGTTTTGTATCAAGATTGTTTCCAAGTATCTGGAGTGTACGATTCTTACGAGACAAGAAAGATGTTTATTTTTAAACGTTCACTCCCACCGTCTGATTGATCGCCTCGACTTAATATCCGAAGAATAATTAGATCCTTCAGATTCTCATCCTCCCCATACGTCTTTATCATCTTAAATACACCTAAGCATCGAATAATTCACGCTGACATATCCACAAGAAGGGTCCCATCCATTTATAAATCCCATAGCTCGACTCTTGATACATCGTTGATCCACCGAATCTCGGACAACGTTTCACAGCCGGCAGCGAGTCTCTTCGTCCCTCAGCGGCACCCTCTCAACACAGAAAGCAACGCGACGATATACCTCGCACCTTCGCGATCCTCTCGAGTGGAGTGGCGCTTTGCGAGTCGGCCATGGTGAATCGTGCCATAAATCAGCCGTTACCGAGTCAATTGAGACGTCGCGAGCACTCTTTGCGTCCCGAATCCGCGCCGTTGGTGGCTTTTTGTCGAGTAGGGCCAGCGAGGGGCGCCGCTTCGCTGGTCGTTAAACGCAGCCGTACTCGAGTACCGAAGTAACGATATGCTAAAAGGGGACGAGAAAGATATTCAACCCCCTTCTTTTCTCGTTTCAGCCCTATCCACCCCGCGATCGTCGTGATGTACGGTCTCGATACCACCCTCCTCTTTGTCCTATCCTCTTTTGCCAAGACTTTCCATTTCTTTCTCTCTTTTTGTGCTTTTCTAGCCCTCTTTTTCGCACCCTACGTCTTCTCTCTCTTTTCTTTCTCTGTTTTCTCACTCTCTCTATATCTCTGTCTATCCGTCGGCCACCCCCGTAGTACTTTCGATTATTTGTCCCTTTTCCGTTCTCGCCTTTCATGCCGTCTCCCTATCTGGCCTTACCGGAGGCGAGGCCCGCAGCCGATGGCAAAGTGGCTCTCGTCGGTGAATTACGTGCAAAACCTTCGCGATGCTTCTCTGTCCATAACGGCGGTCGTTACGAATGCAGACGCAGAAACCGCAACAGGCGAGTGCACTCGTAAGAAAATATAGCGTCGCCCGACTCGCGAGCCGGACGTCGAGGGTGAAGGTGCTTTCTGTTTTAAGCCGCATTCTCTTTTTAGAAACGTCGGGGTGGAGAATATATCTCTGACGGATGAAAGGTATCATTTCGTTTTAGAATTGCGTAGCTTTGGTGCTGGGATAAATAAAAGAAATTCTCTGGTTTACTATTGTCTCTTGGAAGTATTCTTTCAAGGTGGTAATTTTGTTTTTTTCGTGACAGGATGAAAGTAGGTGTTTTTTTCCTTTGGAGGAGTGAAATTTCTATGTTTTTTTTATCACTTTTTTGTGTAATTGTTGGCGATAATAATTCATAGGCAGTATTACTGTTAAAGATGACGGTAATTGCCAGTTTACAGCATCGTTGATGTTCTGCGATTACATCGTAAAAGTGTGAAACTTCATGGCGAACCAGAAAATACAATATTTATCGAGATACCTACCGTGTTACTTTCTCCGATGATTTATGTACATACTTACTCGTAACATACGTCGAAACTTCTGCATGCTGCATCACGGACATCGTCCGCCGACTGCTTTCCGATTCGCTGCGCAAACTTTTCAATCCATCTTCATTGCTGCATTTAAAAGATTACGAATCTCCCGCGCGAAAACTTTTCGATTCCCCTTTTAGAACCGTAATCTCTTTGAAGATACTTCGATTTTGAAATCGAACTCAGAAAACTTGACAAATTCGAAATTACACTCATTCGCATTAGAAATAACAACTTTAAAATTGAAACACCTGATAGTTTTCGATAAAATGAAGTTCCAGAAAATGAAGTTAAACAACTTTAAAGTGAATTGCATATATAATAAATTATTAAATAAATTTCGACTATTTTTCCAACGTCCTAGACAGGTCGTAACGTTGAAAGATACCTCGATGGGGAGACATCACGTGGAACCGTTAAGGAAAGCATCTTTTCCACCCCCATTACCTCTCTTTTCGTCTCTTTCTCTGTCCTCTTGCTGTCTCCCTCTCTTTTTCGCTCACTTTCCCGTGCAGTCTGTAAAGTTTGGATGGTACGAGAGGGTATCAGGTGGAATTTAATCATATAAATGGACGAGCTTGGTCCGGCTCGGTCCGAACTCGGCACGAAACGAAGAATAAAAGTTTCACGTGGTGCACCCCACCTTTCGTCCCTTCGGGAGGGTAAGAGGGATGCTCCCACGGAATTTTTTTCGATCGAATTAGCCTCGACTGGAACTTTATCCGTTGCTTGCAAACCTGCTTCACCCCCTTCTTCGCTTCTCTATTTTTTTTTAATTTCCTAACGGACCATACTCGACCGGCAAAACTACCCCCCTCTTGTTTATTCAGGACGGTTTTTCCGCGGTTTGGAGATAAATGTGGAAGGAGCTCGTGTTGCACTTTTGCAGACATTTCGGCAGGGTTTCGAGAGAAGAAAGTTTGTCTGTTGGGTAACGATTTTTTGGTTGAGAAGTAATGATAGATGTTTGTCTGCTGTGTAATGAATTTTTGGTTGAGAATTAATCATAGATATTTATGTGATTATATTAACTCTTGCTAATGTCTGTGTCACTAAGATTAAATATTTATATAATACATTATTCTATTAAAAACAAGTATCTGTTAAAAACAATTCTGTTCTTTTAGATGAATTCAGATTCAGGAAATCTACGATTTATAGAATAATTATGAATTCTAATTTTATTTTGTTATGAATCAAGGTTATTCTATTTATTGAATAATTTAGGAAAAAATCTCATAGACGCGACGTTGATTTAATCTGTCACCGGACTTTTTATACGGGGTACCAAGCTTCTTGAAAATTCGCGTCTGTAAAAATATTGTTAAATCGTTGGCCTCGAAAATTTCAAAATTCATCGCGGCCCGTGAGAAAGAAGAGAAACAAGTTGAGCGATTTTTGTTTCGTTTGACCGTCACGTTCGTGGTCCTCTCTCTTCTGGTGGCATCGCGCCGCGGATACTAATCGAAAACAAAGAGAACGAACAGAAGGAAGGCCACCGATTTGCGATACGATCGTGGGCACTTCTCGTTTTTCGCACTTGCGAATCTCCTCGAGGGTGTCCGCACATAATGACTTCATTCGCCGAAAGGCCGTCCGATATTGTTAACCGGCGGAAGATCGACGCACCGATTTCTCGCGATTGATTTCGCCGATCGAACTGGTCGCTGTGGGTAATTATTCGAATTGGTCAAGAATATCTACTCTGTTGATCTATTTCAACTGGGATAATCTCGTTATTAACGCTTTGCTTATTTTGCGATTAACGATAACAGATAATGAATAATGAGAACTTGCAACGACTATATTTGTCGTGCTTTCTCTGAATGAATGTATCTCATATGCAAAGGTTTTATGTCTTCGGTTTCATTTTCGTTTAATGTGTTTTATTTTCTTTTAAAACATTCTAGAAATTCTTTAAGTTTTTTGAAATCTAATGTATTATCAGTGATTTGCAATGTTCAGTGAAACAGCAGCTCATAAATTGGGTAATCAAACTGATTAAAATCGGAATACCAGGCAAACAGAAAGACATATAAAAATACTTTTAATTTTCAGAATAGCGAGCTTTATTTGTTTTATCGTAGTTTCTTACAGTGAAAAATTACAATAATTACAATTTCAAATGGTGAAAATTTAAGGCAATGGCGAAGAAGTATCACTTTTCATATCTCCATATTCGATCGTGCAAGGAACGGCGGGATGAAACATACGAGATCGTCGATTGAAAATAAGCGCCGTACTTGCCATCTCGCAAATTCCGGCTCCCCTTTCTCGCCCAAGGATCGATTCATATCGAACGAGCACTCTCGATCGCATAAAGTATCATCAAAGAACCGTATTCAAGAAATACGACCAATTCGGTGCACTTCGTTTCTCGACACCTCGGTTACGCTTGCGAGAAATTCAATCCTTGGCATTTTAAAAGAGAAAGTAAAGGCTATATAATCAAATTTGAATAGTCTTAAATAAGTCGCAATTTATAAACAATATGGATTCTGCAATATTTCTTCGAGAGCTCAAAACAGCTGCAAGGTGTCCTGCATCTTAAAAAGTCGACTCTTTTGCAGAGGATATAAAAGCTCAAAATTTCCGTATCAATCAAATAGAGAAGTATACTTAACACTTTACCGACCGGAAGTCTATTAATAGACTTTTCGGACCTAAGGCTTATTAATTGATTACCACTCTAATTAATAAATTATCATTTATCATTGCGGTTACCTGTGTTAAGGAGTCAGTGACGAGAATTTGTAAGTTTCGAATAGGTATCTGTATCAAGGAAGTATTTCTGGCTAAGTGATCGGTCAGAAGGGTGTAGGATGTTAAAAAAATACCGGTCGGTAAAGTGTTAAATATTCTATGTACATAACATATTACAAATGTAATTTTTACATTTAATTTTCTCCACTTTTTTCTTGTGTATTTTTTCGACTTTAACTGCTACGACCATTGTACCTGGAGCATATTAATTTGTCTGGTATCCGAACCATTGAATGCATTATCTATTTAATAATAAGCTACGAAAAAATTTCCAAAAGTGAAGAAGTATCCGCACGGAGAAAAATTCGAATTCAGACTTACCGATTGTGAGCTCAAGCCGTCATTTTCTTTCGCACTCAAATCCTTTTTTACATTCAATTAAATTCGTGATAAAAGAATGTGTATCTTCTAAATCAGGTCCAAATCTTCCTCTTAAAATAGAGAAAAGTACGATTTCGAATGTGAAAGAAAAAGTAACTCAGATATTATCAGACGCAGCGGAGACCGTGAGACAGGAAAGTTGAGGAATGTGATTTTACGATATTCCCTCGCGAAACTAACTCGCACGAACTCAAACGACGTCAACGATATAACGTAAACGATCCTTAAATCCAACGACTTCGCGGTTTTATCGTCGTCTCTTCACGTTTCTTAAACGCCGCCTCATTGAACACCTACGAATCCATTTTACGATCTGCGCTCGGCTCTCCGGGAGTTACGAGTATTTTCCCCCCGGTTCTACGTGCTCGATAATTCACGCTCCTTTTAACGCCATATCTTCCGCCGATGGACAATTTAATGCCACAGCTACTGTAAAATTTCTTCTTCGTTACCAACACGAGTAACGCGAACAAGCGATTCCGGTGTCCAGCTCGTTACCCTACCGGCTCATCCGTATGCGCGATACTTAATTCTAATTTATGATCTCGTTTCAATCAGATATACTTTCCCTCCCCGACACACCCGTAGGAATGCGACGTATTTTTCCAAGACGTTGGAATTTTCATCGATCCTCTCCAACGTTCCTCAAGAACGGAGATATTTTCAGATACGACTCTATCATCCACCGAGACGGCAACCTGGGAAGACGTAAAATTCCAAAGAAAAAAGGAAAGGAAAGAAAAGAAGTACAGAGAGGTCAAAGAGAAAAGAGCAAAAGAATCTAAAGAAAAGTAAAATACTCGGTCATCCATGGAGAAAACTTATTGTTTATAAAATGGCACTCACGAGGAGGAACCACCCTCCGGCTTCGACCGTGTCGTGCATCGCGGAGGGACACTCGAGGTCGAGGGACAAATCTTATCGAACCAAGAAGCAAGACGGCTCTACAACGCGTCGACGGGTTGCTTTCGGGAAAGCAAACAACGGAGCAACGCGCGGTCGAGCAAAGAGAATCCTCCGGAATGAAGGGCGAAGGGGATGAAGGGAAAAATAAAACACACAGAATAGCCCGAGTGTCCCGCGTCGGTTTGTCGGTTCGAGGATGAGGAAACTCATGGAAGGAGGGAAAACAGGAAACCTGGAGGATCGACGAAGAGAAAGAGGAATTGGAGGAGGAAGAAGGCGAGGAATCACCTTTCCGTTCCCACGAGATTTTGCGTCTCGCGATCGGCCCTAGGGAAAGGACGGAAGCGGAATCAATTTTACGGGCGGACGGCTATCGATACCTCACCGATTGGCATCGATCCGATCGCAGGAGATCGAGCGAGCCTTCGATCTTTCGCGAGACGATGCGAAATTGCCCAACGATGGGGAACACCCGAGCTTTCCAACGGTGCTGGCCTTGTTGGCGGGGAAGCCGCTTACGCGTCTTCGGTCCTTCCAATTTGCGGGGCCACGAATCGCTTTTCTTCGACGGTGCTTGTTTCGAGAAACGACGGATCCGTTAGGTCGATCGATTTTGTGGAGAAAATTCCGACGTCTCAGAGAGTTAAATTCATGTTCAAGAAGGGAGAGGAAATTTAGGTGGACACGATTTGCATGAGGTACTCGTTGCACTTTGTGGAAAATGCATGCATTTTTTTTTTATGAAGTGATTATTGTAATTGTTGTATGGTAGGTTTATTTAGATGATTTCAACTTGGTGAATGCTTAATGAGAATTTTATGATGCAAGTTTCTATGGAGGAAATTTAATGCTGAATATTTGCAGGAAGATTTTCTATTGCAATATTTTCTTGGATATCGGTGAATTTTCAAATGTGCAGATGTTGAGTGAAAGAACACGCATGGCACAGCTTGCATTTCATATTTCATACGTTACCTTTTGATCTATCGTCGACGTTAGTATTCTTACACAGAGTCGTTTGGAGAGAGTATTATTTATGAAGGCAGGTACATCGAATGAAATGCGACAAACAAAACAGACCGAATAGAATCTCTGCGTCGAAGACTTTTCTTCATGCCGTTCGGTTTTCGTTTGACACAAAAATTCCTGCATCTCCGAGAGTCAAGCACTCTCTCGAAAAGCAGAAATTTATTCGTTCGCCATTTGCATCGCACGATGCAGCTTGCATTTCGTATTTCTACGTTCCGATTCACCGTCGACGCGGATCGAGCTGTTTCAAGAGTGTCTCTATTATTTATAAAATGTGGTAACATCGAGAGGAAAGAGACGGGAGCGAGAAGGAACGACGAGGAAATCCACCACTGCGAAGACTTCTCTTGATTTTGATCTCATTCTCGAAGAAGAGGCTTACGTCTTCTCGGATCGTCCAATTTTCAGGACATTGAATCTTCTTCCTCATGAGGCTGGCTTTTTGAAACGAGAAGACTCTCGTTGACGACCTCGTAGCTCTTTCGTCACGAAGAAACGTCTTTCTCGCTTTGACCCTCTTTCTATCGCGGAAAATCGTATTGAAGTTGTCAGGATAAAAGACGACTTCATCGAAATCGAGAAATACCAGATGAAGTCCTGCCGAGTGTCTCTGTAACTTTATATACGTTTCGGTGATAAATTTAGATGTCTACGTTTATATTTATCTTCCAAGTGTCTTTCTTTCAATTATGGACTGCTTTAACACTAGATATACCGACGATTAATTTAATATACTCCAAATTCTCAAATAAATCTGTTCGAATCAAATAAATAAAGGGGTTAGAAAACTTGATCGATTCAATCGCTTACAATCTTCCAGATAGACGTAGAAAATTGGAAAAAAAACAGAGGTAAAAATTTCAGGAATAAGTTTAAAAAATTCAGGGGAAGTCATTTTCACCACCTTTGTATTAATTTTGTGAAGCATTGATTGAATTTAAATCCCTTTGCAATCATCTTTGAATAATTTTAACTTAATTTATACACATTGATTGATTGTGAACCTCAACTTACTTGAAATTACGACCCCTTTCAAGTGACTCTATCTATCAAAGCAACAACTCTAAATAGAACTCAACTGTCCAACAAAATTCTATCACAGGCTCAATAATCACCAAAAATCACTCGAATTTCAACAAAACAAAATTTTCTCAGATTCGAATAGAAATTGTCTCAATTATAAAACTTCGCCGCCAAAGAAACAAACTCCGTTCCAAGAACATTAATTCTCCACTAGCCCCAATCAACTTTAAAAATCGCCCGCCCAAAAAGACTTCACCTTTCGCTCGGCCAAAAAGGAAAGATAATGGTATGAAATTTTTCTCATTATCGTGAAATATCGCGAGAGCAGACCTCGAAGGGCCGCAAGGGTTTCGCGTGTGAGAAGTAAGTACGAAGTGCGAACGTGTCTGGTCCGCAGGCGGCAAGGCGCCGTCTCAACGAGCGACTAACGACAGCCACTTTGCGACGCCCACGCGACGGTGCACGGTGCTCGAACGGTTATTAATTACGAGGCACCGAGTTTTCGTGTTCTTCTCCGCCTTCTCTGGTGCTCGACCGTGTTCTCTTCGTCGTTCGCCGAGAAACGCTTTGAACGAGAACTCCGTCATCCTCTTGTTCGACTCCGCGAAACGTTTCTACGGTCTCATTCCTTTATTTATCCATTGCAATGGCTCTCGATATAGCTTTTAGAGTCCTCTTTGACATTGCTCTCTCGAGTTACGGACGAGTGAATTCTAGGGGTTAAAATGAAACTTTCAACGTCGATTTCAAAGTTTATTAATACCTTTTTTTTTATTGGAAGGCTATCAATTGGCTATTTGATATTGATTATTAATGTTGGAAATAGTGTTTCATAATTCTTTAACTTTGAAGATTGAATTTTGCAATTAGATATAAATGGAGCGATAGATAAATCAATGTTTTCTGTTGTTATCTTGATGTGGAGTTTGAGAGAACGGTAAGAGCGAGGAGGAGAGTCTTTTATTCGTGTAAGTTTAATGATGATTTATTAATGTTTCTTGTTGGTCCAAATGGCCCCGTTAAGTGCAGGTGGTCGATACTCATTTTATCAGCGAGTTAGTAAGGTATCAGGCTCTTACGTAGTATGTACAGACCATTTGTTCTGTTACGTAAGTTTCAATTTAAGTTTCACCGGAGCTCTCTCCCTTGTATGATGGCTTACCGATGGAAAAATACATTGAATATGGCTCAAGGCTGTGCCACTCGAAAAAGGTACAAAATCTGCAATAATCTCACCTATACCTATGTTCTCCAGTCACTCAGTTGATCAAATCACACTAAAAACTCTTCTATTATTTCATTTAATGGAAGAAAAATATCCATTCCTTGACAAATTAATTCAAGTGCTTCTCAAACTTCAACAATAACCAATGACTCACTAAAACTGTCTCACAAATCGCCATCTCTGGCTTTCGAATCGGCAAGTTCTCCAAAAGACAGAGCATCTCGTTTCTCGATGGTCAAAACAAAGATGGAAAGAAGTTACATTATCGTCGTTGTTCTTCGATGATCGCAAGCTCGAAGCAACTTCCGTAGCGGGTCCTTTGAATTTCTTCGTCGTCCTTTACCGGTCCAGGACTACGCGGCATTTTCTTTCCTTTCATCCTTTCTTTGAACACGACGGCAGCCGGCAGACTTTCCTCCGATTCGAATGAACGGCATTGCGTTTCTTCTTCACTCTTTCCCTCTTTTCCTCCCACTCTCTCTTTTTTTTACATATCGTAATAGCTCCGCTCGGCGTCTTTGACGCCCTTTGTCGTGCAGAAACGGGGAGTTTCGAGGCATCGCTCTCCTTGAAACTTTCTCATTCGTCAAATTAGAATTCGCCTTTCTACCGGCGCGACGGCGACGCTCCCCGGAGGCTCTCCGAGCTTTCTCGCTCTCTCTCTCTTTCGAGAATACGCATTCCCTCGTCTCTCCTCTCCCTCGTCGAGACAATGGATCAAAGGATCACACGACCACTCTGAGTACAGTATTTCGCGTGGACTTGAAATTCCATAGTTGCCGGTCTCCCGCGAATGTCGTTTGAGGGATGCCCCGAGAGTCACCATTATCGAGTACGCGAGATGCTCCAAGATGAAACCATGGAAATCAGATTTTACATCTGATAATTCGTCCTGAGTCTTTTCTTTCGCGCCGCAGCTCTGTCTGAGGAATTGAAACGTTTCAGGGTGCTTTCGTTCGCGATGATGAAGAGGACGATGGGGATGGGGATGAGAAATAAAAGGTGGATGCACGGGATCTTGGCGTGATCCTGGTAGCTATAGAGGGAATGAATTCTTGCACAGGGTTGAAAGTGTGGAGTAAAAGTTGCTTTCAAGAGTACAAAACAGTTTGTGATAGTGAATAAGTGTCCGTAACTATTAAAGAGTCCAGCTGGATAAGAATGGAAAACATGTCGCCAACGTAAATTAATTTTGAGACATACTATTCGATAGGTTTCTTAAAAAAAGAACTCTTCCTGCAAAGTATGGGACTGCTACCCTTATCGTAGGAGGAGATACAGGGTGAAACGTATTTTATAGTTTTTGAGTTCTCGTGTTTAAAAAATTCTGGAAAGAGCCACAGATATTATACCTAATCGTATGCATAGTTAAAATTTTGTTCAGGTTTTTTGATTACCAAACCAATTTTCTAAAAATTAATAATCTTTATAAAGATTAACTTTCGCAACCTTCCCACAATTCCCGCCTTGGGCTACAAATGATTAAATAAGTCTGTTCAAGTATAGAGAATATAAGTGACGATATATTCCATTCGTTCTCCATGTTCACCACATTATAAGTCCTTTCTCAACTTTGACGCAGAGGAATCAATTTCGAAATCTATCGTGGATGTTGCCACCGACCAGGAAAATTCTCTTTCTGCAGTCTCAAAGGTGATAAAAGAAGAGGGATATACCGATAGATAGAAATAGAAAGAAAGAGAGAAAAATGGATAGATAGATAGAACAGAGAGGGAAGAAGGGAGTGCGAGATTGAGGGTGAAGAAGGAGTGACTGGTCGGACTTATATAAGGCGACTCAATTAGGATTAGCCCGTTGCCTCGGAGCCTTTAGGTCTTTGCTCGCTGATCTCCGACTTGGTCTCATCGGCTTAGGATTTACCTAAGGATCTTATTGGCATCGAGAGCGAACGATCGATACGCCCACCGTTCACGAAGCCGCGGCTCACGAAGTCACGAAATCGTGATCTCTTCCTCGACAATGGGACATACGACGGCCACCTACCGTCTACGGACGTAGGAATGACTAAGAAAGTTCAGAAAACCGTTTCAATCGGAAACTACCGTCGTGAATGCCTTAATGGCGGCCAATCGGTAGATCGAAATAATTAAAGAAGATTGAAACGTTCCTCGACAAGAATACCCTTAAACTCGTCTTCGTTCACGAGGCGTTGAATAAACGAACGTAACTTTGTCGAAATCGCTTGAAATAACTCGCGCCAAATTAATTAATTCCTTACTGAAAACTGAATTAAGAATTCGCAATGTTGTCGAACGGATCTTTCGAAAATTGTATACTCACCGATAGAATCGAAACGATGAAATCTGATTAACAAATCCGACGAGTAATTATTTTAACGAAACAATCGCACAGCGAGAGGAAATTTCAGGTGCATTTTCCGGGCTGCATCGAACGACAGAGCTTTACTCGCAAATAGAGGGATCCGTCTGTCGCTCGGGCTCGTTCTCCATTGACGATCGTTCGGCGTCTCTTTTTGCTTTTATATAACTTCTCCCTGTCTCTTCTGTCGGAGAATAATAAGTTTCCGGCGATGTGACCCGTGAAAATCGAATACGCTTGCACCGGTTGCAGCGACAGCTCGGCCGACAAGGCAACTCCGCGTCCGGTCGACTCAGTTATGGAAATCCCTTCGGCGCGAGCTCATCACCGTCCTCGTTCCATGGTGTTCCCAGCGAGTTCACTTCCTGCCTGGTCGATCCCGTAGCTCAAAGTCAATAGCGAAATCTCGTTATTCCATTCTGGCTCTATGGTAACGAGAAAAATCGCGTTTGCTCGTCGACTGTTCGGTTAGTCAAAGGTCACTCCGAAATACCTTTGATTGCTGCGAATGGAATCCTTGAAGGAACTGTTTCGATGATATTCATGCTTTTCATCTTACGCAGAATGTGGTTTTACGAGAGAGCGAGGGAAGTGGAGATGGGAATTGGAAAAAGATGTGCACGGGAAAGTTGAAGATTTAAGGGGGTATGAAAAGGAGGGACGAATACGAAGCGAAGGGGTGTGTTTGAATTTTAATGAGTAGGTGGATAAATAGGTTGTAATTTAGGTGGATGGAATATTTAGCTTGTTACGTAAGTTTTGCATCTTAGATATGCTTTGCATTTAGTTTAAATTTAGTGATATGCTGTAACAAATGATCAAATGAATTGAATTATAGGAGTGTGTTTTTGTTTTGATAAATAATTATTGAAGAAATTTTAGGTGGAGTTACAAAAATAAAATGGAAAAAACTGGGACGGTTCCCCTACCGTTTGAATTACGATGATTGTTTAATGACGTCTGTGACATCATCGACGTCTGTTGAACGAAGAAATAGCGATTAATTCGGCGTAATTAATTAAACGTCCTCGCGTCGTTACATGGTGACGTTAACTTTTACTTTTCGGCTTAAGTTCGTTTCTACGAGAGGTCGTGAGCGCGTTGCTCCATGAAGTTCGCAAGGACTGGAAAGTTTTCCCATAAATTCTCGTCTTTCCTTCCATTTCGAGAGTTCGGTACATCGATCATCATAGTAATTTCTCCATCGTCTTTTCCATCATCGCTCTTAGGATTCCTTTGGCCACTTTGAGAATCCCAAAGATTTCCTTTAATTAACTATTAACGAGACAGAAGTCCTTCCGTTTAATTCCAGACTTCAAAACCTTAAACATGTTATCTTATCCAATAATGCTGAATCCTTTCGTTGACTGGAATCAAAGAATTATATTTTTTTGAAACTTCGACATGATTTCTTTCTCTGTATATATCCTAATTCGAGCGATCGTCGATTACCAATTTTTTAAAAATTTATTTCAGTTTAATCACTACAAAATTTTCCATGGCAAACCCAAATGAATTTCTCAATCGAGCGATTAGAATGCACGATAGTTTGCCACACCGAAAACAGGAAGTCCAAGTAACTCTCAACCGAGTGAAACTTCAAGTCGAGGGTGAGAAACTCTTGGGCAAATCGGGACCTGCTTTCCCCTTCGACCCCTAGGAACCACATAATAGCTATAATATTCTACAGAAATAACAACGTCCTCCGTTAACTCTTAGTGTCGCTAAAAGCATTCTACCAACAGTCGACATCATTCCTCAAAGACGAACCCCAATCCATTCCGAAATCGAGCGATCAAAGTGCACGATGGCTCGCCGCATCGGAAAAGACCAGTCTGCTCTACTCTGTCACGCTGAAACTTCAAGGGTGGCAAAGTTCATTCAGGCCAAGAAATGTTTTCTTTCTCGCAAAGAATCAAACTGTTCTACTTTACTATCATCTTCTAATAGCACCCAGCCCCTTCTTGTAAAATATTAAATTTAGCTAAACAAACAACACCACTCAATGATGAATACTGACCGTACAAAAAAACCCACCCCTTTCCGGAAATGGATTGATTGGGATACACGAAGCGATATCGTATTAGAAATGGTAGCCTCTGTAATTCACCAAAGAGGAACTTGGTCTTGCAACCAATATAAAATTTCTTTTGTACCAAGAACTATTATTCTTTCTGAGCAGCTCAGACATTCTACTTCATCCACATCAACTTCACTCATTTTTATGGAACTCTCAACTCAATAAACTGTAAAACTACCAATTCAGTCAAAATGTCTGGTTCCTAATTTTTTATTTATATATTTAAGCACAATAACTTTAACGCCGGCAGTTCTAATGTCGAGCTAAGGTCATCGAAATCAACTCTAACCATCCATCATCGAAGAACAAGCTCCAGCACCCTTCCAAATTCTACCGATCAGAATGCAAGATGACTTACCGCATCGGAAACATGTAGTATACGTAACTCGCGGCCATGGAGAAACTTGGCCGTGCAAGGGTGGCAAAGTTTGGCCCGCTCAAAGAGGGTTCTCTTCTTCGATATCGCCTAAGGGCGGACTCGCAAGAGTACCGGCTTGACTAAACCGCTTCATTGTTTAGCCGCAGCTCGATTACGGGTTAATAACGTTACCATGACCTCCGGCTTCGTTCTGGCAGGAGGTTTGCACGCCGGCGCGGCCTATGGTGGTTTTGAGGAAGACCACTTCGCGCTTACCGGTCGGACCAAGTCAGCGCATAAAGGAGTCGATCGGCCGATCCAATTACCGGCTAGCTGTTTCTTCGTTCGTGGCTCGTTAGCGAGGAAGGAGAACGAAGGAGCGAGCTTAAGGTGAGTTCGTAAGACTTCCTCGCATCTCGCGTCCGGACACCAACGTCTCGGGTTACCCGAGATCGCACGCAAAAACCAGCCACGATTGCTCGAGTGGGTCTTCCTTACGGTGCGTACCTGCCTGGGAGAATTACGAGCACTCGGCTAAGATTTCTTTGGTTCGTCTGTTTCTCGAACGGTCGCGCCGTTCTTCGAGTGGGTGGGACGAGAGTTGAAGAGGTATTGATTCATTTGTTGTGGGATCATTGTGGGATTGGAGGATTTTCGCGCGTTCTTTGAAGAGGGATTTTGATATTCATAAGTTGGAGGATGTACGGCGCAATTAAGGTTTTAGCAACTGTCTGCTACACTAAGTAAATCAGCAAGGGTAGTTGCGCTCGTCGTGGGTAGGAGGAATTTAATTACAGTGGTATTTGTTTTTGATTAGTAATCCTGCATTAAATAAATATTTAACTTGTAGATCTTGCAGTAAATAAATGAGTTGCTGGTGCTTCCATTTCAATTACTTTAGTGCGGATAGTAGTACTGTCCACGAAGGGTGGTTAGGCCCATCCCGCGTAGAAAGAATTTAATTGCGCGAGTGTTTGTATTTATCTAAGTTGGTGATATTTAAGATAATCATCTAAGAAGACATGGCAATTTCACGATTTCACGATGATCCTGCAGTAAATAAATCAGTTGCTTGTGCTTCCCATTTTAAGTACTTATGTACGGACAGTACTAACGCCCTCGAGGGGTTGCTAGATTCATCCTGGTAAAAAGTGTTTAGATACGTGAGACTTTGTTCTTGGTTTGCAATATTAAAGACGATAATCAAATGAAATTGCGTAATTTTAGAATGATCCATCAGCAAATAAATCAATTCCTCAAACTCCCCCCTTCAAATGCATCATTCAAATCTCACCGCAGCAAAAGGATGAAAATTCAGACGTACGCCCCGTTAATTCCTAATCGTCCAATAATTCTCAACACCCATACCATTCGATCATATACGCAACGATTCCTACAGTATTTCAGAATTACAATTTACGATCTCAACGAAGTCTCCTAACCGTGAAGATCGCGGAAACGCAGTATCAACCGGACGCTCGGAGGTATTTACGGCAGAGAAATATACCGAAGCGATATTTTAGCCTCGGTTCATTGGAAAACACCGTGGCGGAAATGTATTTCTACGGGGGAACAAATCTTCCTGACAAACTAACGAAAAAGAAAAAAAAAGGGAAAAATCGAACAAAAAGATAGAGACAGAGGAAGAGGTAGAGAGAGAGAGAGAGAGAGTACGCGCCTCCGTGATTATCGTAACGATCTCTTCGTTTTCTCGTTCCGCGGATGCAAAGCCCGTACGTGGAGCGACATTCCACATGCCGAGCACGTATATAGAGCCGAATTTATTCGTGAACGGCGTTACGCCATTGGATGGCAGGAAGCATTATTTACCTTGGTAATTACACCGAGGCTGGTTCCACGCCGGTGGCTCGCGAGCCACAAATTATCGAGTGCAAGCTTTCGGTGTTTCGGCGGTGAGGGCGTGCCGGACCAACGAGAATCGCTTAAATGCTTTTTACGAGCCAACCCTCATTTTTTTCCCTGCTCTTTTCCAAAGCGCCAAGGTCGCGAGCTATTAGACGCACCGGTAGCCAGGCTAAGCTGGAATTAATTCACGGATGCGTCGTTTCACCTGGTCTCCTGTGTGGAGAAAAAAGAACGGTAGAATGAGAAGGAGAAAAACGAAAAAATACAACAAAAAAGGGAGAAAAAGGGTTGACGCGAAGAAAGAGAGAAAGAAATAAGTAAATGACTGGAGAGGTGGATAGGGACAGTTAATTCTTCTTTCCATTTGCAATTCTCGCATTACGGGACGGTAGACCGTGGTATTAATTATTCAGGTATAGTTCACGTGTATTAAGCAATTACTCGCGTTTATTTAATTCCAATAATTCTACTTTGCGCCGTTAAACTCGATCGGTAGGATATGAAACGGGGAAGCGGAGAAGAGGGACGGGAGTGTATGAGATTTAATCCAATCGAGTAATTCTCGTAAGTATTCGTAATAACAGTAAATTAAAACGTGCAGTGACTCGAGAGAGGCGTATCGATATTCGCTGTGCTTGCCTTCGATGTTAAATTGAGATACCGATGTACCGCGACGGCAAAAAGACCGGGGGAAAGAATCGTCCGATAAACACGCCAGCGGGACGTTCTCTGTAATTCAGGAAGGATGAGCTCGTTCGCGTGCGAGGATTGCTTTGCGCGTCCGTGTTTTCAGGTTTCGCACATTACCTCTATTTAATGGAGTTTAATGTCTGCCCTGTTTTCCCTGAGCAACGTGCTACTTTCTGTTGTTACATTTATTTTTTTCGTATTTTTAGCTTTAAACGTTGCGCTCGTAGTACCACGAACCTACAGTTTTTAGGTGGCTCAGAAAATCTACGTCGCCGGTGTGGCTACAACCGTTATTCTTCCTGTTTTTATATTTTCAAGTTTAATTGGTCTGTAGTTATATTACGTAGAAGCTACTGCCTCAAGCGGTTCAAGTTACCTAGGTTATGACACGTGTAAAACAAGTCTCTCTGAGGTGTTAAAGAGGGAAGTCAAATTGACCTCCATTTTTTAGCTTTAAAGATTTTATTACTGCATATAGTCTCGCTGTATTTTTTAAATATTTCCAGATTTTAAGATTTAACCGTTTGAATACCGGGAGGGTTTTAAAAAATTACTTCGAAAAGAGCCAAAAGCCACTTTCGCGCTCTTGAGATTTTATTTCAAAATAAGCCAAAGTTGGTGTTTTATTTTATGTAGTGCACAACAAGAACAATCTTCTCGTGCTTGTATCCTAATTTGGAATTACTTTATATTATAAAAGAGAAACCTGATACATTCTTAACAAAGTCTTCCTTCAATTTTCAGCATTGGAAAAATGTCTTGGGGTTTTTCGAGACAAAAACTGAAGAGCGCGAAAGTGGCTCGTGGTACGCAAACGGTTAAGTGCTGTGGTACTCATAGAAAATTTTTCACAATTTGTCCCTTTCATTTTTCTCAATTAAATTGTTGCTTATTAATTTGTAGTTATTAATAGTACCTAGTATAATCCAAAAAAAAGGTTTACACATCTTGAGATGATTATTAATGAAACGAAAATTAATGATTCTCCAAGAGAGGCATCTGGAAATGAGGATAACAAAGTGATGGGATTAAAATTGCGTTTATAACTCCACCATAGCAGGGATCTCGCAAGAGCCGAGAAGCCGCCACTTATGGTGAAATTATCTTGGCATTGACCCAGCGGGCCTATGCTCGAAACGTTCACCAAAATGAGACTATAATCGAGTCCTCTTAAAATAAAGGATAACTTGAATAAAGTCAAGGTGGAGAAGATAGCGTAGAGAGCAAAAGCGAACGACGAATGACTGAGCGTTTCATCGTCGACTACGAGTTTCGTGAAAGAAGACATTCTCGATTCACTCGTTCCACTCTTCCCTTCCATTCTTGTTTCTTCTTTTCGGGCTCATTCTTGATCTCCCGTCTCGTTTTTCTCGTTCGCGGATAATATCGTTCGTTGGACCGTTTGCAGGCGGTATCCTCGCCTCGATCGCCCGAAACCATAGAAGAAGGGAAGGAAAGCATGTTTTCCTCGTTCTTTGATCATCCACGATCCAACTGAATTAGAGATGAAGCCGCCTTGAGTGCTTCCCGCGCACGAATATTACAGTTTTTCTTACGTTTTACCTTCAAACGCTATATTTACGATTATTTTCTGTTCGTTTCTTCCATCTTTCTCTTTTTTCCTTTCCAAATTTCCTTCTTTCTTACTTTTCTTTTTATTTCTATACCTCTCTGTTTCGCATTCTTTTTTAACTCGTTAGCTTCCATGATCCCCAAACTGGGATTTATTCATTTTCCAATTCTTTTAGCATTCAAGTTAGATATTTAACATGCTTGTAAAATTACATATCTTTGAAACAATCTGTTTTAGTTGTACTTTTAAGCAGTAGCGTTCGTGAATTAGTTTTATTTTTAAATTGCGACGATATTTCTTCCAGAAACAATCAAACCAAGAGAAATTTGGCAGGGAATAGGTTAATAAATGTTTCTCTGTCTGTCTTTATGATTAGAGAAGGAAGGTGGAGCGAAAGTTTCGATCTTCCAGTTGGAGAAACTGTCTGCAAGTAAGAGCGAAAGTAAAATTGTAAACGAATAAAATTAATTACACGCCGTCACGCTCGAATGAGAGTGGTTTGTATTAATTATCGACGAAACTTCTAGAACTCGTTTAACAGTGACGACACTTTATTCCAATATCTATCTCGCAGCCTCGTTATCGCGCTGCAACGTTATTCGAGACGAAGTGTCTCCAATTTATGCGGAACGCCGATGTCCCCAGGGGCAGCGCCATTACAGCTCCTCGGGAAGCAATTGCGTCGAGCTGACTTTCGCAGAGGGCTCTTCGATAAAATGTTAATAATTTACATAAAATATAAAGCAATTAGCGACGAAACGTCGCAACGATCGCGTCTCCCACCGAGGCCTATTTCGCAACGTCTTCGAAATGTTCAGAACCCCGGGTGATTTTAACGACGATGTAAAAATGTCGAAACGAAAAGAAAAAGGTTAATTATAAAAGAAGCCTACACTCTTGCTTGTAAATCATAGGACATTTATTACGTTTAAATTGAATATCTGAAAAATATAATTACTAGAGGATGGTAAATGTGCTAAAAACTGTGCAAGTGAATTTTTAATAATCTGACTAATAAAATTATTAAATTTATCATCATTGTAAAATACCTAATGCTGAATGCAAAGTGGTACCTATATGGTTAATAGGGTTAAAGGTTCCTAATTCTAGACTTAAATTGTTTACAGAAGTCTAAGGGAGGGTAAACGGTACCACCCCTAGGCAACAAACTAAGCCTCGAATCCAACGCCTAACTCATATAGTTCGACAACTGAAAGATGGCTAGAGAGCCGTGCAGACTTTCATTTCAACCGTCTATTCCTGCCATTTTGTTTTTGGAATCCCCAAATTCCGTCTTCTGAAGTAAACACTCCAAAAAGCAATTTACTTTAGGAGACTGGGTTTTAAGATAGCCAAAACGAAATGACGAGAATAGCCGATTCAAAATGAAAATCCCTGCCTACTCCCAGCCATCTTTCAGTTGCCCGACTATACCTAATCCAAAGTTCAGACCAAACCACTCTAAAAAATAATGAACTAAAAGTAAATCCCTTACACTAAACAATTACTAATCTAAATGGTTCCTAATCCCTACAATAACACTCTCACCAAAAACTTCAAGTGTCTGTAAACTTATTAACAGAAGTAGAAATAATAAAGAATACACCTCCCTTCTAACAATTACTATTTACGTTGCCAGCGAACACTCAAATTAAACGTCCACATACCCTCGAGACCCCGTTGTTTCAGGGGTAACTATAAAACTCCACAGCGAAAGAACGTTTTGCCGCGCATTCTCACCATTGTAAATCAATCCTTTCTCGGAGCAAAGAGCGCTCTTTTCGATGTAAGTACCGCGTCATTCGGGGCCAAAGGGGAGTCTCCAATTTGCGTTGAACCTCGACGATCAGGGGGAAGGAACGTATCCCCGCGGGTCGTGCGATTCGAAGCTCATTGCCGAGGACAGAGACGGCGATTCGCACGGGGTTTGCAGGGTGGTAGGAGAAGCGAGAGAAAGCAGACGAGCGGTTTTAGATATAGGAACAGAACGTGGCGGCGTAGGGATCCGATGAAAAGGCAATTAGCCGAATGAAAATGTAACACGAGACCGCACGTGACTACGAAACACGCGGGGGGTTGGTTTGCACCCATGGCAGCGTCACCGAACAACCTCCCCCACGTGAGCTTACGGCACTCGTGCGTGCGTGCCGCGTAATTGTCACTTTGTCAACGTGCTCGCCTCTTACCCCGAGGGTGAATTTTTTGTCGGGCGTGAGAGAGAGTCACTTCTTCTAATTGACGTACGAGGATTCGTCGGAGAAGATGCGTTGCGAAGATGGAAGTGGATGGTGCAGGATAGGGAGAGTTAGATGGGGTTGTTTTGTTAGTTTTGATTTTACGTGTGTTTAGGAGGTGGAATATTAATATTATGAAATTTTGCGATGAGTTTATGGTGTTCTCAGTGAGAGGAGAGGAATGGACTTCGGAGTTGGGCAGAAATCATGGTTGTGGGTCGAGACTACAAGGGGTAAGTCGCGTCTGGATTCAGACTAAATCTAAAAGGGTTTGCTGGAAGTCTACCTAGTTTCGTAAACTGTCCAATGACCGTCTAGTGTTTCAGTATTCCCCTGGACGTGGCCTTGACAGTAATCTCTAGAAAGTTCTAAAAATTCCTGTCATCTCCACCTAACAGGCAAAGCCAACACGAGGGAAACCCTTAACTGCGGGGCATTGTCTTCTCCTAACCTGCAGCAACCCCCTCTCCTAAAGATACCATCAAACTAAATTCAACATTTCCAACAATCTTCACAAAAACAATAAATAATACCACGCTCAAGATAAGCTCAAACCTTCCCTAACATCGTCTACAAAAATCCTCTTAAAGTCAGTCCACGAAACAAAAGAAGAAAAAAACTGTACATCGAACCAACTCAGGCACGAGGAAGGGCTCTCCTCTCCCCAAAGTTCCTTCGTACAGCCGGCTTCCACAAAGAGCACAACGAAATCGTTAGCATGTCCTTCTTCCTTCCTGTCGCCCCGTAACGATGTATTTCCCGCTATTGGTTTCTCGCGCGAACAATGGTCCGATCGGAGGAGGGTGGCTCGAGAGGAAACACCGAGGGTAGAGGTCTCTCTCCCGTCGAAGCTTTTCCTCTTTGCCCGCCGTGTCCTCGCAAAGTGGCGGAGGGAGGTTCGAAGAAGCGACATAGGTAGGTGGATCTATGGAGGACCGAGAAAGGAGGCAACAGGGTCGGATCAATTGAAGGTAATCCCGCGGGTAGAGTCTCCCGCTTCGCAGAGCATGAAATTCTTCCTGTCTCCTCGGTGCACCGGCCTGCTAGAAGAGTGGCCCTCTTCCTCCGTTTCCTCCACCTCCGCTATTCGTCCTTCACCTTCGTCAGTCTCGTTCCTCTTTCTATCCCTTCGACGAGCATTGGTCCGACGTATAGGTGCACGAACCGGATACAGTTTCGCGGACTTGTGTGGAGGTCCTCCTTAATCGCTCCTTATCCGCCCTCCGTGGCGGAAGGAGGACGCGTACCTCGACTCGAGCCAATTACGTCGGCGGTTCGCAATTCAATTTCATCCGAGAAGCATTCTTCCGTGCCGTGAGTCCTCCTATCGATTATATCGATCCGGCTTGACTGGAAGACGTTTTTAAATTAAAAATCGTCCTCGTCGAAGCTCGTTTTAATCCTTGGCTCTATGATAACGAGTGATATTTATAGCATGAAAAGTAGAACGAGGAAACGAGATTCTTGAAACAATGCCGAGTTTGATGGATCAGTGAGATTTGACTGTGTTAAGTTATTTTGATTGTGTGGATTTTATTTTAAGGGATATCGATTTATTGATGAAATATGGTATATGCAATCAGGTGTGTCAAATAAAGAGTGCTGACTCTGTGTCAGAGTTTAGCCTATTAATACTATTTGCAGTGTTGTACCAACTTTGGAGTGGCCTTTATTCCTACAAGAATTTGAATAAGAAAAGGACAAACTCTTTCATTATTTTAAAAATAGCACCTTTCACAACATTTCTCTAATGAACAATTACTACACTCAAAGAATCGTCGAGTAGTACATTGAAAATCCTCTGAGAACCTGTCGAGGGACGCGGTTACGATTATAATTGGCGCCAGCGCCTGGCAGCGCGATGTTACAATTTACGAACGTGTTTAAGGTCTAATTGAGTGGTAAACGTATGTATACGTCGAGACTCGTAGCTCGCGGTTGCGTTTCAGCTGGCAATTGCACGGCAAGCTGTTCGCATCGTTGCAGTTAATTGCAGTAATACCGCGCCGGTTGATCGCGTTACCGATTTATTATAAGTTTCGTGGATCGATAACGACTTGGCTACGAAAGCTATAACATAACGTCTTAAAACTCCTCGCCTCTTTCAGATGCCATCAAAGCGAACACAAACTCGCGTGGAATTTAGCTCGTTGCGAAACTCCAGTCGCTAAACTCACATCCCTCGGACTTTCGCGGTAATACGTTCAAATTCGCGGGAAAAGTCAACGGACATAGGCGATTTCCGGCAATGCGTCATTCTCGCGTTAAAGCCAAATATTTTTCCCTTATCGCGCGTATATCGGTATCGCTGGAAGGTAACATTTTTCTCGGCAGAGTCGAATCGCAAAAAAAAGCTACACGCGCGTGCACGCATGCTTTTTATCGGCATGCCAAAATTGATCACCGGCAATTTTTCTCTCCGCGGTCGAAGAGGGAAGAAAAAATACGAGAGAACTATCCCGACGAAAAGAGAGAATGAGAGAGGAATACATAGTGAGAGAGAGAGAGAGAGAGAGAGAGAGAGAGAGCAAGAGTGAAAGAGAAGGAAAAAGAGAGAGGGGAAAGGAGAGAAAAAGAGGACGATTCGAGGGAGTATCGACGATCGGTCGCGTGGGCGACCCTGCGCCTCTTTCCGTCTCGTATATCGCATCGCATTGTTTCTGACACCCGAGATTTATATTTGCCGCCACGACCGACCACTTTTTCTCTCGATTGGGCTCATTGTCCGCGAGACGATCGTGATTAAGAGCCGCGTTAACGAGCCGCATTGAATCGGAACCCGGAGTTCGCGTTTGTTTCACGGAAGACGGGAGATTCATTGCGCTCACCGTGTTACGTGCACTGGAAACCGGAAGGAACTCGACCGAGCCTCTCGATATCTGCAAACGACCGGCAAAATCGTCCGACAAATCTCTCCCCGCAGACGGTTTTCCGTTATCGTGGATGTTTTTCGGAGACATTTGTCGTTGAATCGAAAAATTGCCGATTATCTCTTTACCTTTTGTATCGATGGATGGCGATAACACAAGATACGGTTGCTTTTGAACCCTTTAACTACTTTGGCTGAAGCGCAACAAGCGAAAACAACATTATGGGGTGACAATGAAGCGATAATTGGAACGTGGAACTACGGTAATTGGAGAAGTGTGGCTGCTATGGGGATACAGCAATGGATTTTGGTGATTGACTGACGGGAAGTGAGAGGTAACTTAGATTAAAAATTTCATTATCAATTAAGAGCTTTTAAAATCTAATTTTCTTAGAATATTAAGTATAGTGTCTTAGGATCAAGTGACCAAAACTTTGCGGACACACTCTACTCTTCTGGAGGATGAAAAAAGTTTGGAAACACTTGAAATTTGCAAGAAACTCTCGAGAGTCGCCGGAGGTTTGATCTTAGGACGATATGGTGGCATGACCTTTCCTTTTTATCCCGAAGATGAATAGAACAAGTTACCAAACTTGAACCATTTATTTCTGGAATAGTATGTATAAATCTTCAACGTTTCATCTAAGAATTAACACCGTCGTTCCGTCATCATGGAAACCGTAATTGCAGTGAATTACATGTAAATTGTAATTCATGAGAGCAAATGAAATGTACATGGAATTGAAGATCACCAGTGTAATTTAGACCGAATGGCATTAATTAAAACCTACGCGCCGTCTTAACGAGACAGAGCGGAAACAGAGATCGACGACAACGGTCGAACTATGTTTAAACTTAAGGAAACGATTTCACGGAGTGGAAAAGGGAGAAAAAATGAAGAAATAAAAGAGAAGAGGAGAGAGAGGAAAGGAGAAAGGATGCCGATACACCGGGAGGTTTCTTCGCGTCGGCGTGTGGTTCGAATTAAATTTCTCTGAGCGCACTTCCGTTAAAGCCGAACGAGAAGACTTTCAAGCATGGCGCCAAGGGACGATAACATCGGGCATCGCACGTGTTTTCATTTTACGTGTTGTACTCGCGCGACCGCGTGCACTCGCTTCTATGGCGCAACATCCAAAAATATCTTCGAGTTAAATGGTTACACTCGATGGCACACCATCGTGGAGACATCGACGGAGGTTCCTGGTTCACGGACCTTCCCTCGGTGAAAGAATTATGCGAGGATGTCGGTGGAAAAAAATTCTCATTTAACGCGTCCCTGATACCGCTGTCGGTGGAGACCGTGATTTTCGACGTTGAATTATTGTGTAGGGGAGGATATTAGTGTTTCGATGTTTTGTATTAAAGCTAACTGTTAAAAGGATGTTCATAGTTAAGTATATTTAGAAGTGCGTGCAAAAAATACTTGGACACAGTGTTAAAGCTTCGAGATAGATATTTGTATTCAATTAATTTCTGAAGTCAGATTATTACAGGTTTTTTAACACTAGATCTACACCAACCGTCAAATCGACTGGTTCCTACATTTTTAAAAATATTTCTCAAATTTATAAACGAGAAGTGCAGCAGCAGCATGTTTTATAATAAATAAATTACTTAACTGATCGCATTTTTTGCCGCTTGATCCATGTTTGTTCAAAGTACTTATTTAACATGTTTAAATACGCCAGATTTAACAGCTGTAAATTTAGTGTTAATTAGTGAATCTTGTGGTTATAATTTGAACTCGATTACCCTAGCTGCAGACTTTTATGAGTATTAGTTACCTACTTGTAATGTCTACACGAGAAAATAAAATATTCTGCATACATATGTAACAATACCGGCCAGAAGATCAAAGTACAAAGAATATAAAACAACCCCACCACGTACAAAGTAGAACCTTCCCCGTGCAATGCTAAATGCCCCAAGAATAATTTGCCAAACGTTGCATAAAGAACAGTCGCAACGAATCCACCCACAGATCCCATTTCCCATTGGAAATTTCATCCAACCCAAAGTTGGATCGCAACCCAAGGGATCGGACTCGTTAGGTCACTCGAAAAGTACCATAATTACTCAAGGGATCGTCTTCATCCCCCAATAAGTACCCGTTCTACTCGTTAACCAGAATCACCATCTTCGTCAAACCTTCCCGCAACTTGTTTCTCATCGTTCCAATTATTTCCCAAAGATCTTCGTCTACAACCCCCACAGGCAGCACGCCATAGAGAGAAGGTTGCGATCAACTTAAGGATCCATTATTAAATTCCTGATAAATTTTCCAGTCGAATAACACAACGTGGAATATTCTTCACGGGTGCCGAAATAATTCTCACGCACGCAGGAACGAAGTTGGAAATCCTGGGAGGGCATTGTCGTCGCGACAAAGCCACCCCCGGTTCTCCGCTCTCGGCGGGTTCTACGGGATCGACGTTAAGGAGTCGACGATAGATCGTCGTAGTGACGGAGAGGCCGGGGAATTTCGCTCGTTGAATATGGAGAGGCCAGAGGCCTGTCGATCGCCCCTAAACGACGTGCATTCAAGCTCGCGTCCGTTGTCATGGAAATCGAAGGACGACTTGCCTCGTCCTCGACGAAGGGACGTATTGCCGACTTGACGCTGTCAGAGAGACGCAGAGGGGAGGAAAAAAAAAGTAGTTGGTATCGTTAAATCCTCGGAACATTGGTCTCTGGAAATGAGCACGTGTTAGTTGATTATTAAATAAAATATGCAAATGCAAAGCATCAGATTTCGGTGGCGATAACGGGTGAAATTTCGTCGGTGAAGATTTCGAGGGTGAAATTTCCGGCTATTGGGGTGTGAACATTTCACTGGGATATACAGCGGAAAGTGCTCTGGAAGGGTGTAAGGACCGTTTTTAGAGAGTTGGAAAAAGTTGAGGGTAAAAAGGTGGGAACTTGTTAAGGGACAATGAGTGTTGATACGAAAGACGATGTATGTGTCATCGAGCGAGCTGCGGGCTTTTCAGAAACCCTGCAAAGTGACTCTAATGAACCGACTGCTACCTTTTTCCTCGAATTTTTTTTCTTTATTTTTAAATGCGAAACGAGGTTCGTACGATGTTAAAAGTTGCTTTCAAAGTAAGGCTGAACGACGAAATCCTGTATAATTTGACGTGAGAAGGAGGAGGCACGTTTTGGATAAATGGTCTAGCCGGATTAGCATGGTAAAACTGTCTTCAAAGATAATTACCCATGAGACATATCATTCGATAGGGCTCTGTGGAAAAATCATTTCTTAAGTATGAATCCGTTACACGTACCGTAGTTGTAGTTAGAGGGTGAAACGTACTTTACAGTTTTTGACCGATTTTTCCCATTTGGCTCGATTTTGATGGAAAACGTGGAATTCGATTTTGTTAAAGGGAACGGCTACGTTTGCGATGAAAGATGTCCTTAAATGTATTCGATTAAGTAATTCAGATGGGAGAATATTCGTGATCGAGGAAAACAAAGCGGCAATTAAGTACAATTTATGACGATTCTTTTGAGCGTAACTGTGGCTACATGGACGTTAAGTTGGAAGTGACAAAAAGCAGGAGGGTCGTCGGTACGATTAGCCAAAGTGCCGGGCGTTTAGCCCAGCCAGTCTCTGTCTTTCATTCTATCTGGACCTTCAGCTGGAACGAACTTAATCCAGTAATCTACTTTCCGTGAAAATCACATTCGCAATCAGGACTGGCGAGCATATCAAAAAGGTTCGCGCATGAACGACTCGCCGAGCAATTATATTTCCGTCCAACCCCTCTTCTCTTCCTTTTTTTCCATCCCCTTTTCCCTCTTTCTCTCTCTCTCTCTCAACCCTGCAATTCCGTCTCCTCAACTTCCGAGGTTACACTTTTTTCCAGCTCGCAGAAAAGTCGCTTACTCTTTCCCGTGGTTTTTCGCGAGTCAGCCGAAAAATAACCGTGACTTCTTGAAAAGCGAATCGTATTCGCGATATTATCGTCGCGTTTTTCACCCCTTTGCATCTCCACGGATGAAATTCTGATTTTCACCACTTTATATCATCGTCTTGTAACAAATATTGACCTACTCGTACAAGATAGCTTTCTATATCCATCCGATCTTTCCTGCAGTGTCAAAAGTCTCTGAGAAGAACAAATCTACCTTTCCATCTTCCCCAGAAATTAAAAAATGATGCACAGATGGGTGAATAACGAGAAGAGACTTCCTAAAAAGAATTCGACCATCGTGTTAACAACGACCGTCTAATTATCTTATAGTCTGAGGAGAGAATCCCGGAACAGTCTCGAGAGGAGTGGATCCACGTGGAAATAGACAAAGTGGAGTACTCCAATTAACTAAGAGGGTTACGTGGCGTTTTGTCAGAAATCGTGAGGGTTCTCCCGTCAGATTTCTTCCGTCTGCTTTAAAATTCTTACCCTTTAAAAAATACCTGCAATATTTTTTCAATCTCTTCCGTTTGACACGCACGTAAAATAGCCATCGTGCCATTACTCGTGGAAGCGATAAATTACTACCCTCGTTCGTTAAAAGCGTCCTCGTATTTCGTTAATTTTATTGTTTCGCTCGTAAGGGGCCAAACCGAACGACGTTGTATTATCGTCGCGGTGAGTTTTGCGAAATTTCGTAAATCGTAACCGGCCATCCCCCTCGTGATCGTTAGCGCGCCACGAACGAGGGGTGACTTTGCCGAAACGTACGCCAACTTGTTAATTGCCGATATAAACAGGGCAGTTTCCGGCTTGGCGCCAGAAACACAGACCTGGTCGGCTACGTCGTCAAAATTCTCTTTCTACAACCCCACCTTTCACGTAACGATATCTGCTTTATAACGCCAATACGGATTTTACAGCGTCTCCTGATGAGCTCCAATCGGAGGGGTGTCGACGACAAACGACTGTCGCTAGGATGTCGGTGAAGCGTAAAAACTATAATCTCACAGTAAAAATGACGGGAGATTCGTTCGCAGGTTCGCCTTTGAATCGGTTTTCGTTTAAGCTAATCTGCAGCAGGACGATCCATCGGGTAGACTATCCGCGAAACGTTATACCATCTTTTTTGCGGCTGTTCGATCATCGTAAAGCTAAGCTTTACGTGTTATTACGTACAGTTGGAGAAATTGATTGTGACACTGTAGATTACGAAGTGAGATTTTTTATGGTTGGATCAAGTATGGCCTTGATGATTGTAGCCAGTGCAGCAAGTTCATCTGTTAAATTAATGTGTACAATCGGAAAAATTGAATATGATATTCCGAATCAGTAAATATAAATGTCAAGTTACTTATATTAAAAATATGAATCACTGCACCAAATGGAGAAATGTTTCTTCTTATTCGCTATCTACGACACCATAATGTACGTACAAATGTAAAATGCAGCACGTTACATCTCATAGCCCTAAAGCGATCAAATTAAATTCAAATTTCACTTCCACAGAATTTATCAAAACAAGTGTGATAACACTTTGGCAGATTTAATTGAATGTTACACGATAAACGAAGGCAAAGGGTGTCCCTTTAAATGCTCGATCACTGGTACGTTGGAAAACATTCCTCCACCCTCCAGAGAATAATTCAAAAAACGGTAAATACCACGGTCAGGTACGATAACATTCTCTTGCCGGTGGGTTCGGCGAAATTAAAAATTTATCTGGAGATCGCACTTTGAAAACAAGGGCGGGAAGCGCGAGGCGCACTCTCTCCGATAGCATTCGGCGCAGCGGGGACGACTGCATCAAGATAGCCATGCGGTAATTCGAATTTCAAACAGTCTGGCGAATTTCCATTGTGCCCGCAACGCGACGTATGTAATTGCTACGCTCGGCTATCCGTAACTGGCTTGTTGCTGCACTGCTGATTGGACGGTTCAGCCCTCTGCAAGCCGAATCGAAGGGTTTTCGTCGATTACGACCGAGATATCGAGGCATCACGCGGCGTGGAAAATGTCATTCTTCGAATTTACCACGGGGCTCTTTCGTATGTGGGAGTTACACTTGTGTAATTTCCGTACTACTGGTTTGACTAATTCCTGCTTGTCGATTTTTTTAGGGGTGTCGTGGACTTGGATAGAAGCGTGAATCGGGAGGGTGCTCCTAGAATGTGTGATTGAAATCACAATGTTTCGTGATTGAAATCATCGACTTAGAATCTAGTTAACACTAGAACTACCGGCGTTAAATCTATCATATTTCAATACGTTAAATAAATACTTTAGAAAACAAGGAATCGAAAGGTGCATCAAATGATTAACTCAGTAATTTATATTTTATAAGACGGACAGAGGATATCTAATCTACGGCTCTCCTATAAAAGAAAGTTTTTAGAAAAAGTGAAGAACGAGTCATTTTGATCTTCTTGGTAGTTTTAGTGTTAAGAATATAGGTTGTCAAAAAGGTAATTAGAGTGACTGAAGAAAAAGTGTAAGAACAAATTATGGTACTTTAGGCTTCTACAAAGTTAAACACATAGTGTATCCTCAAAGTACAAATACAGAGTTATGATATCATTAATTCTGCGTTGTTAAAAAAATTTAGAAACGTCAAAAGTAGTCCAACGAGCGTCATTAAGTAAAATACAGCATTACCCAATAAAAGGTGTATCGTAAATTCATTAAAATCCCTGGGATCGAAGTTTCTTCGGTGCGAAACATTACGCGGCGTCCCGCAGCCATTAAGCCGAGAAAAATTCACCGCAAACTTCCCTCCGTTCTCTTCTCTTCCTTACCTTTGACCCCCGTTCTACCAGCAAACGAAAAACAACCTTCGGAATTTGTTCGCAGGAAGACCGAAGCAAAGTTCTCCCCTTTAATCCGTATCTCGCGTTCACGCCTCGATTGCCAAGCTACGCGGCATAGTTATTAAGGGAAACTTTCCCCTACGGTTTTCGGTCTTCCTCTTTCTTTCTTCCATCTCCATTTACCTCCTATCCCTCTCTTCGTATCTTCTCGAGAGAGTTTCTCTCGGCATCGCTCTTCCATCGTCTTCGCCGGCACCGGTGCACCGGCTTCTGCTCTTCTCCGGTGTCTCCAAACTTTCGAACGTCTCAGGCAGACCGTGAAATCTGTCCCGACGAAAATTTCGAGCAATTCGTCGAGGCGAAACGCTCGCGGAACACGTCTATGCCCTCCGCTTCTCGACGTCGATGGAGTTACTTGAGGCGAGCTCTTCGTACGCGTTCATTCGGGAGAGACTGATAATATAGGGGGTTGGTAAGTTGCGGGAATCGTTAACTTGAATTTTAAACGATGACTGTGCCGGTTAAAATGGGGGTGGTATCGTGGTTTTGGAATTTGAAGTTGGCTGATCGTCGATTCTTGGAGGATGAGCTGTGGATGAGGGTGAAATGTGCTTGAAGGTTCGGATGTCGAAGTTTAATCTTCCTCGATTCTGTACACCTTGAGAACTTACACATATATGTATTTTTGAAAAATTTGCAATATATTGAATAAATATTGTAACCGGACAGGTGAATATTCATTTAAGGATATAGATCTATGATGCAAATAGATCAACCCTTAATTTTAATTCTGTATGTAGAACCTTCTCTGAATTTCTCTAAATACGTTCAGATAATTTTCACAAAATTGCATCCACAATGGCCAAAAAATCTGCATAATGGAGTAATAATTGAAATTTACAACAAACTTCCTCAATTTCAACTTGAGCTCTCAATCCCTAGAAACCACTCTTCTTGGCATTCAAAGATTAAAGCAGATTATCCCCGCATCGTCTCTCACCGCGAGGTGCTCCATTCCCGTGCAACATTTAATTCCGCAAGAATCAAAAGCCAGGACTTCAATCGGTTGTTTCTCCTCGGAAAAAGAAGGGTCGTAAAAGTTCCGTGCCAAACGACCGCAGTCGCAATTTTTCGCGCGCACGGTGCCGTTACGGCAGAACCACTTTAACCGAAGGGTGGTCTATTCCCCATGAACCAGCGTACGAACAAACTCAAATATTTCACGTCGACGATCCTTCCTCCAGCAAGTGATAAATCCTTTTCCACGGATTTCACCGTGACGCTACGCGAGAACGTTTAAGCGTTAATAAGCCGCACGAAATTGATATTTCAAGATCGAGGGAGAAAAGGCAAAGCTCCGCTAATCCTCAACGGGGCGCAATAAATACTGGCAAAGTCAGCACAATTATAGGCCTCTCAGTTCGACCTACTCAGAGAGCCTATTCCATGGTGTTCTCCGTTCGCCGTTCTCCAGCAAGAAAGGGAACTCTCTTCGCGACCTTCGACCCAACTCGTAACCGGTTCGGGTGAGTGCCGCTTCCTCGGCTACATTGTACTCGTACACTCTGACATCTCGAAGCAAAGATCCCGTGGGAAAAGAGAGAGAGAATCGGAGGCCTCGAAATCAACAGGAAAGAAGGAAAGATCGCTTAAGAAATCGCTGGAAATCCAAATAGCCAAGAGCGCAGACGGATATCCTGGAAAATGTCGCGTTGGCAACAGAGTTTTTTTCGGAAGGGACATCGGCAACGGTGGTTGCCACTTCGATCATGGTGGATAAAACTTTCACGAGGGTGGAATGGAGGAAAATTACGGCGGAAAAAAACAGGAGGAACGCGTTCCAAAGTTGCAGACCTATGCGCTTACTCTTCTGCTGCAGCGTTGAAAATGTTTGAGACAGGTTAAGAAAGAAACTATATAGAAGCGGGAAGATTGGGAAAATTTAATAAAATTTAGATCCAAATTATTATAAAAGTCCACCTAAGAGATTGATTAATTGGTAACGGAAAGTCCACCCATTAGCAAAAGTTGAAAAAGAACAACACTTTTCTTTAAATTATAAAACATTTGTTAATCATTTTCACAAGTGCCTTGTCATTTTGTTCAGAGCAAATTTCATTATTTGTATAATTTCCCAATGGTGGAATCGATATGTTACACTATTGTATTGTTTTCTAGAAAGTCGTTAGTAGTTTTTATTAAGGAATTGTTTTTTTTTTTTTTTTATATATATGTATGCACAGGTAAATGTTCTCTGCTAAAGATTTAATGTGCCTTATAACTTTGTCCACCAGTGTATACTAGATCTATCCAAGAATATAACTTCCATTAATCCTGCCAATTTCCAATGGTTTAACATATCATTAACATAATTGTAGAGTTTTCATCATCATACAATTATGTCCATTTATTTTGGAGACGGTTTGCAATATGTTGGATATCTCCGGTGTAGTAGTACAATTGAAAGAGCGATTACGTGCAAACATGAAGTGAAACTATAGAGTATGATTTTTTTGTTGCAGCAACATTTTCATTCATCTATGCTGTGTTCATAAAATCAACGAATATACACGCTAGTATGGGATAAGGCCGACATTGTCCTAAAAAACGAAGCAGAAAAGGATGTAAAAAGGAATGGAAATCAGGGAGAGGATGATGGCACAGTGTATCCGCGCCAACCTAGATCTCGCTGCCGCCGTTTGCTACCCCACACCGCACTTCTTTTGCGCGTCCCGATACTATTATATTATAATACATACTATTGCATGTACATAATAACCTAATAATATAAAATAAACTGTTTGTTTATACAAAGAACAAAGCTGTTGAATTCTTTTCATTCCTTCAAAGCTTCTAAAACCTATCCTGTGTTATCCTGTGCTACTCAGTGAGATCCTCGCAGCGATTTTTCGCTCCGCCTGACTTATCATCGACTCGTACTACTTTCTCACTTGTCAAATCTTGCTGAAATGTTTGCAAACCCAACAAGTAGTATGAAACAAAATTTGTCGGACCAACTTTTACGTCTGACTTATCGTCGACTTTACTACTTGCTCATTTCCAAAATTTTATCGAAAAATATGAAAAGTTAATTCAGTAGTATAAAGCGAAATTTCTCAGACCGACTTTTAGCTCCGTCTGACTTATCATCGACTCGTACTACTTACTCACTTTGAAATTTTTCCGAAAAATTTGCAAACCCAGCAAGTAGTATGAACTAGGATATCTCAGACAAAGTTTTACGTCTGACTTATCGTCGACTTTACTACTTGCTCATATCCAAAATTTTGTCGAAAAATGTGAAAAGTGAATTCAGTAGTACAAAGCGAAATTTCTCAGACCGACTTTTAGCTCCGTCTGACTTATCATCGACTCGTACTACTAGCTCACTTTGAAATTTTTCCGAAAAATTTGCAAACTCAGCAAGTAGTATAAACTAGGATATCTCTGACCAAGTCTTATGTCTGACTTATCGTCGACTGTACTACTTGCTCACTTTGAAATGTTTCCGAAAAATTCGCAAAGTCTGCAAGTAGTATAAACTAGGATATCTCTGACAAAGTTTTACGTCTGACTTATCGTCGACTTTACTACTTGCTCATATCCAAAATTTTGTCGACAAATGTGAAAAGTGAATTCAGTAGTACAAAGCGAAATTTCTCAGACCGACTTTTAGCTCCGTCTGACTTATCATCGACTCGTACTACTAGCTCACTTTGAAATTTTTCCGAAAAATTTGCAAACTCAGCAAGTAGTATAAACTAGGATATCTCTGACCAAGTCTTATGTCTGACTTATCGTCGACTGTACTACTTGCTCACTTTGAAATTTTTCCGAATAATTCGCAAAGTTTGCAAGTAGTATAAACTAGGATATCTCTGACCAAGTTTTACGTCTGACTTATCGTCGATTTTACTACTTGCTCATTTCCAAAATTTTATCGAAAAATATGAAAAGTGAATTCAGTAGTATAAAGCGAAATTTCTCAGACCGACTTTTAGCTCCGTCTGACTTATCATCGACTCGTACTACTTGCTCACTTTGAAATTTTTCCGAAAAATTCGCAGGCCTCGTAAGTAGTATAAATCAAAATATCTGAGACGGAATTCCTGGGCTGTCCGACTTGTCACGCAGTCGTAATACTTACCAACTTGTAAAATCTTGCCGTAAAAATCGCAGACCTCGCAAGTAGTATAAACCAAAATATCTCAGACGGAATTTCTGCTCTCTCTGATTTGTCACTGTCTTGCATCACTTCTCTGACGAGTTCAAAGCGGATCAAATCGACTAAACCATGTTACGGAACTTAAAACTATGATACGCTAGTTTGTGACTTGTAAGGAATATGGATTTTTATGAATGGAAAAGGGTAACGCTTAAAAAAGTTTAACAGTGTTTTGGAATTAACAAATTCTTTATTTACTATTTGTATTACAGAACATAAAGATATGTAATACAACATTCATGAATTACAATTGTGTGTTTCTAAGACTACAAATTATTAATATAATAAATGCTGCTCTGGCTGTCCTGTGCCTGTCTTGCCTACGATTTGCCGACCCTGTCTATCTTTTGTCTGTTCTGGCTATCCTCCGCCTGTCCTGACTATCCTGAGCTGGCGTGCGCTGTTTTGTGCTGTGCTACCTCTCTCCTGGCTGTTCTACCTCTACTCACAATCAGTTCTGTCCTGGGCTATACTGCTGTACTCTGTGCTGTGCTGTACTGCGTTGTACTGCGTTGTACTGCGTTTTACTGCGCTGTCCTGTATTAAATAAGTCTCCATTTTTATTGATGCCAATGGGAATTCGTAATTGCTACACGGTATTTATGTTGAAGACACCCCGGGCATTTAGTGACCGCGTGTACCACGGAGACTCGGCAGCCATACTATGTCACATAAACTTTAGAAAGGCATAACAACAAAAGCCGCAGATTGGCACAGCTGATCTTTGCACCAGCAGTTTCTACATGGTATAAACATAGTACCCCCAAAGTTTCCAGGGGGTACTTTGGGGTACAATATAGGTTTTCCTTTGCAAAAGTTTGCAAATCCAGCCGAAAACCATGTGTTTAAAAAAAATAACTTGTTTAAAAAATAAATTTTCGAAAAATCGTTTGTGGGCACTTCAACGTTAACTGATGGTGATAAACTACGGAAAAAATGAAAAGTCTCACAAAATTCTTAATGCCTCTAATAGTATCTTCTTTTTAGAGAAATATTTGTACGTTTTCGCGCTATTGAAATTCGTTGTTTTTAAGCGTTGATTGCAAAATCAATTACTATTATTAGCACTGGTCTCAGCAAACATTTTAAATTAAGATAAAATTATGAAAATTCAAATCCCAGGTTTTATTTTTCCCTAAATTACCTATTTCGTTCCACTGTGCGCTGGTAGGTATCTCTCTTTTCGTCATTTTTCATCCCCTGTTTGCGTCCTCGTTCGGACTCAAGTTCCTCGTCTACCCTAGAGGAAGGAAGAAAGTTTATTCGTTCGAAGCTCCATGGTTACTGTGACTCGTGCAAAAAGGTTTCGGAGGAATTGCGGAAAACGCGATTAAACGACTGAGACATCGTGTAACGTTCGTTCGCGCTATTGAAGAAAGTTGGGAAGTCGACGGTTGTTTTCAGAGGGATTGGATCTGATAATATAGGTGTTCCCTTTATCGTTCTTTCCGGAAAGAATTCACATTTGGGGGAAGGGAAGTTTTCGAATTCTTTTAAAAAGGAATGTTATGACAGAACTTTGATAAAGATAAAAACATAGATATAAATGTAGAGATAAGTTATATTCTGTTGCTATAACTTTCACCACAAATAAATCTATTGGAAACAAATAAATGTATTGAAAATTAACGGAGTTCTAGATCTATTTTCCAACATATCCTATCCTACACCTTATTCACAATTAAAACAATCAATTAACTAGAACTTTATTAGAATCCACAAGCTTCCCTTTCTCTTCCTCTCACTTAAATCCAACCCCCAAAATACCAAAACGCATAACCATCCAACAAAATACTTACCAATCACGCTAAAAGTCACTCGATTCAAAATCCCTGAAACAACCATCGATTGAAAATATCTACGCAAGCTCGGAGAGTATACAAGTTGAAAAACGGCATAGGGGGATCGATTTGAAGGGCGAAAAACGAGTAGGGTGTTTTACACATCCGCCCCGCGTACGATGCATTTGCACGAAGTGAAAAACAATTAATAGTCGCGGTATATCCGCGCGCACTTGTAAGCGAATAAGGGTACCTAGTACACACGACACATGGCCCATTACGAATTAATGTAGCATTTCACGGCGAATTAATTACATGCGAGCGAGATTCTCGAGTGGCTCTCGAGAACGAAAGAGCCGACGAAACCCGCTGACTCACCGAGGTACTCGAGTACCAAATCGTTTTAATGGAACAACTGTTACCCGTTCGAGCTCCGCTTCACCTTCGCCGAAGTAAAAGCACCGTGCATTGCGGCGTGCTTTCGTTGCCCCGACTATTTTAAGCCTCTGCATGGCACCGCACGCTGTTAAAGGAAATCTCTGCGCTGCTTGCGGCGATATGTGGCCCCTTAATGGGACTTAACGTGGACGTTTCTATGGTGCCTCTTTCCGATGAAATTGACAAAGTGTTCGGCTTTAGTGATGGGTGGAAGTTTCTAAGTTTATGGATTTGTTATGGGGTGGTATGATTGGGGCGGCTTTCGTAAGATTGTAGGTACGTGTAGGAGAATTCTGGGACTTTGGTATAGTCACAGTCTTGGCAAATATTTGCTTTACTTTTGCTTTATGTTTTAAATATTGAAATAAAATCCACTAAATACTGGAGATGACAAAATTTGGATTCATATCATAAGTATTCTAATATGAAGAAGTAGATGGAAGAACTAAATTCTTTGCGAATGTGTCATATCAACAGGTAAGTCTTTTTTATATCGTATGTTAACCCTCGATGGGCCCCCGTGACTTGAGGGTAACGCAAGACACATCTGAGCTTCTATTCTTTAAAGTCAAATTTTTAACTTTACCAATTATTATAATTTAGCTAGTGAAAATCTTAATATTCTTTACAACACAATGTTTAAAAGTCAAGTGTAGAATATTGTTTAAAATTCGTACATTCATAATTTTTTAATTGTGCTATAGTGAAACTGATTTTCAGATACCATAAAACATTCGGACTATAGAGGGCTAATGTAAATTAACAAATTCGTATAGTCTTTGAATTCCGTAAGTATTTTGCTAGGGAATGTATCATTACAGAAATTTATATATAAACTAAGTAATAACTAAACATAATTAAATTAATTCCAGGTATTTCTTGTTAATGTACCTAATAAAGAAATATAATCAGGACAAAACGTAGTGTGCAAAATATGGAAAAAAAATTGCAATTTACATCCCGAAGGACCTCGATTCTCGTTCCTGGCGTAGACGGATGAAGACGATTCGCATGGTGAATCGCTGGCATCGCTAAAGACCCACGTTTATGATATTTGCGCTGCATGGCTCACAAATCGCGTGGATTTGTATCCTTCATGGTTACCGTTAGGTGAAGAGTTGTGTCATTTGTTTGTCGTACTGTTCACTTTACTTTAATGTTATGCAGCAGACCCCGACGAAGTATGAACGACATCTACAAAAAGTGACGAAGAAATGTTTGCTTGTACGGTTCTAACAGGTTTTGCTTTAATATTAGCACAACGTTAGAATGTAAAATATCCTTTATACACATTATGGCGTAGAGACATTCAAAAATATCGCTGTGCCTGCGGCTGCTGCTGCGAGAGGACGAATTATCGTGGGACTGAGATCTTAACAAGGGATCGTAAGTAGGCTTTTGATGGTTCTGATAATAAATTTGAAAATCTACTGACGAGTTGCAGGAATTCTAGTTGCGTTGGGACTGAAAAATATATTTTTCATTTTAGATTAATCCTAGCCTTAATACTGTGCGACCAATTTAAAATCGTTAAGGTTCTCCACAAGTCAACAAAAGGTACCTACTTCAAAATCTATAATAGAAAACAGTGACAATTCTTCAAGTCCAATCACAGATGAGAAGAGCCGGGACCAATTACCAGAGCCGGGTAATTCGAAGAAAAGAAATGGGAGTCAGAAAATACAGCCTCTCATAATTTTCTTTCAAGTATCCCGATATTTCTATGACCGATCTTGCCATATATACAAAATTTCAACCCTTTCCCGTCCTTCTCTCAACTATCCACATAAAAAATATTCCAAAAAAGCTATAAACTTTGCCATCACCTCCGATCACTCCCACCCCAAACCCCAGTTCCTAAAACAACTGAAAATTCCCTTGAACCACCTACAATTCCACAAAATTACAAAATACCAGATTACCCAGTGAAAAGCTTGCCGTACCAATTCGCCCACCACCGCGTGGCACATTCACGGGGGTCAGAATTGTCCCGTTAACAAACGGCACGTAACTTTGGTAAAAAATTACCGAGTCCTCTTCGTCGTAGTCGGCGGGATCGTCGTAAACGGGGCGCAGGATATTAATCATACGGCGCAGCATTTATTTGTATTATAGCCAGCGACACGCAAAGTGCGCGCTGCTAAGCTTTGTAATGAAAATATGTTCGGCAAATGGGGCGAAGAAGAATGCGGATTCGCGAGAATACGCGGCCGCCGGGGCCGCGCGGTTCCACGACAAATGCGCCACTTATGCATACACGTGCCGCAACTTGCCGGGGTGCAGTTTCTCAGAAAATATGTCCCGCGTTTCTGCAGACGCATTGCCAGCCAGCCAGCGAGCGAATAAGCGAGCGTTTGCTATTCTCGCGACTGGCAGTGATCTTATTACCGGGCCGTGGAAAGAGAGAAGAAAGAATAATAAAAAAAAGAAAGAAATACCAAGGGGGTAAGTAGTGCTCACCGAAAGGTGCGCGTTTGCCCGACGAATTCCCTTAATATTTCGCCCTGGCGCGATCTCGTTAATTCACGCCGGAATAATTTCTCTCATAGACCTTTTTACGGTGAAAACAGGAACCCCTGAGTACAAAGAGAGAGGGTGGAAAAAAAGAGAGGAACGTCGCGAGAGAGAAAAACGGCGGAGCACGACCGCTAAATTTCGGCAAAACGAAATCTCGTAGGTCGTGTATCGCGCGCTGCAACCCTCGCCCCGTTTCTCGTTCGATTTATGACGCAATCAGATACCATGGCGCACGGAACTGACCATAAAACATGGGAAACTACGTTGTCACCCAGTGGTCGTACAGTCCTGGCTAGAAGTCGATCCTGCACCGTCCTTTTATCCCCTTGGTTGGATTTCTTTCTCACTTTTTACTCTGCCTTTCTATCTCTCTCATTTGCTCCGGTTGAAAAATCTCGATGGTAACGGAGAAATACGACAGAAGTTATTAATCGAGATTAAAAAGCACCGAACGAATGGATAATGCCGCTTCGAACGAAGTGAATGGAAATAAAAAGTGTGCGGCTGAACCATGAAACGCTCTATTTCAAGCCTGCTGGGAGTCGCATTCAGGGAGATGCGAATTTCAAAGTGCGCAAACATCGTATGATAGATGGTTGTTGGTCTGTTGTTTTGAAAGAATTATTCATTTCAAATAATGTTACAAATACAGTGGAAAAATTCTTTCGACAGGTATCCTGTTATTTTGAAGTTTTTCCCTTTTATCGTTGTTTCTCGGCGTTGACACAAGTGCTTAGTTGTTCTCGTAATTACTTCTTGAAATTTCCAATGTATTTTATATCATCAAAACAGTTATATAATTACCTATTATGTAAAAGAAATTTTCCCAAGATGATAAGGATTCTAATTTGTCCCAGCTACTTGAGACTCTCAACTTCTACCATTACAATCGGTGAGCGGAACCAGTGATTTCACTCAAGCGAACGTTTGTCTTAAACTAATATAATAACATTACCCAAGACCTATTTGTTTCGATGAATTCTATACCACCGAGACAATGATATACATATCACATAGACAGAAAAATTCCTAAGGAAAACAGAAAAAGATTTGAATACCAATCTACTAATTACTATCCTGAGCTTCTATGTCCTCAGTCGCAGTAGCTCCGCAAGCACACCTTTTCCCAAAATGTCCAGCAAAGTTCACAAAAAGAACTACAATCTCAACAGTATCCAAACAATCCCATGTCAATTCTCCCCTGAATCTCTGCCGCATCCTCTCTCAAACCCCATATTCCACAGAATTCTACAGTTCCACCGAACAGTCAAGAAAACTTTCCTCAAGCTCTTTCTCTACTTTCCTGCCAAAATTTTCAACAATAATCCAACCACAGAAGAAGGAAGGGAATTTAAAAAAAATTGAGAGAACAGGATTGCAGCGTCATCGAGTTTTTAATTCGATCGGCATGACTCACGTACCGTGGCCGGGAGCCAAGTGAAAATCCATAAAACGTTCTGATCGCAGTTTTGTCGGCTCGGATGAACAACGAGCGGCGCGCCGGGAAAACCGGCGGTAACCGAAAATCGAATTATTGCCCTACGGGCGATAAACGTCCGTTAGACCGACGCGCAGCGATGCTCGTTTCGATTTCGATTAATCGAGCAAGGCGCCTCGACGCGTCCGACGCCCGGCGTCGCTGCACGAAACTGCGGTTTAGAGGGAGAGAATGAGAGAGAAAGGAAGAGAGGTAGAGAGAGATGGTATGACAGATAGACGAATAGATAGAAACGAAGAGAGAGAGATGGAATGAGAAAACGTGGGAGAGGAGAGAAACGGAAGAGAGGCGCCGCTATGGCCGCTCCACCAATTTGTTTAAATTGCGTTTCCGGCTAAACTGCAGTGGACTGCGGCTCCGACTGAATTACGCTGTTTTATAGCTTTTCAATACTGTCTCTCTCCGTCTGTCTCGAATGCGATTCTAGGCCCCTTCTCTATTCCGCAATCGCTTTCGAGGACTTCGGGGTAATCGCGGAGATTTCGTCGTTTCCTTTGCAAAATAAGCCGGCTTTCTGGCGATCCTCTCTTGGAATTATTCTGAAATACTCCAAGAGCCTTCTTTTGCATAGACTTCACGATTTCTAAGGATACCGAGCACATTTCGATATCGACTAGATTTTAGTTTCTCTTTATAGTAATTATTTTATTACTTTATGTCAAGGAGATTGTAAATTTTTGTAGTTCCATAGTCACACGAAGTTAAGAATAAACTAATTTCAAATAAACTTGTCACAGTTTTTTTATTTAAGTTCATATCCGCTCCTTCAAATGCCACCTAATACTACAAAAATCCTACATTAATTTCCTTCAAATACCAGTAATTACAAAGCATCATAGTAACCTGTTCCAACTTCCATTTAAAAGAACTCTGTCCAACTCGATTTTCCATTCGCGCCAACGTCGGCCATCAAAATGTTAAAAACCTTGCCGCACTGTCCGTCGACGCGGTAGAAACGTGTCGCAATAAATACTGCAACGGCATAACGCCTTAATTGATACTAATATCGTGTCCGGTGGTACCACACGTGAACGTTTCGTGATCTAAGGCCGTAGATCTCTTATGCGCCCGTGGATTTATTCAGCCGGGTAGCGTTAAAAATGTTCTACCATCGCGTTTACATTGAGCTCGATCTGACTCGCGATTAATCAACGTGCAGCCAGCTCAAGCGAGATCACTCGAAGGTGAACAGAAAAAAATCGAACCTGTATTCGCGTAAATTCTTCAAGGGGATGCTCGCACTTCGATCGCGTTTCCATCGGTCGTGATTTAGAGCGACTGTTCGCGAAGCAGTCGCGTGACTCTGTCATTAACGAGCCTGTCGTGCAAAAAAAGTCGGGACTCGCACGAGGAGGGGCGACTGCTCGAACACGATCCTTGATATTATTGCACACCCGTCGATGGTAATTCCTATAGCCGAACCGGCTCTCTCGTGTGTCGTGCGACACGAGAGAATCGCGTTGGTGAACGAAGTTTGAGGGAAGCTTGAACGGTCGCTGGCCAAAATTGATTGGAACGGTGTTACTGCCTTTTAGGATTGAAAGGAATTTTATGGGTTTGGAAGTTATATGAGTGTTAGGAAGTAATTGAGGAATGATTGTATCGATTGTACGGTGAGATTGAAAGGATGAGTTCGGTTGTTGCGAAGGGACCGAGATTTATGTCAGGGTTGCTGCGCTGGAGAACCGGAGGGCCGTTGGAGAACGGCGTCAACAAATTGTTCTTATTGTAAAGAATTAATATAAAGCATAGACTATATTAATTAAATATCGATAATAGAAAATTAAAGGCTTGGTGATTTGTCAATAAATAAATTACTAATGGTTATAAAAGGCATGAAAGTAGCTACCACTTCTTGACTTCAACATTCTAATAATTATTTTCGTAATAATGAAACTTATTAAAACCAGGAACAAAATTCTTCTCATATCTTGTAAAATATTCGATTAAATATTCGATGTATCCGCTCAAAGACACAAGACGTCTGTTTCGCATGAACGAAGGAGCTTGCCGTCTCTTCCTCCTGCACAAGCCGTGCGTGCAAGTATCGATAAATATTAATGGTTATGATCGGACCTCCATAAATATTTATTTCAGCATCGAGTTATTATAAATATTTATCGTACAACACAACACGAGGGTTATCAAAACACGAAGGTAATTTATGAGCATTGAAAAATGGACGATGAGCCAGCATCTCTCCCGGAGGTCAGTATTATATGTAAATCCGTATCGTTCACTCACGACGAGACATTGTCATTAACATTATTACCGTTGTCTCATATTATCCTTTCCAACGAGAAACATTGCGTCGAAAGGATAACGAAAGCGTCTACCACCTGCTCGTCGAGAACGTTAAAGGAGGTCTTTTAGGGCGGAAGCTCCCTCCATTCTTATATTCGTTGAACCCCTTTCCGTTAGCGCCGCTTTACTACCCAATTCAACGTAGGAGAGATCCAGGGAATTAGGTTCGTTCCTCGGAAATCTCTCCGGGAATTTGCCTTCGTCATCGGTCCCGAGGGCACAGAAAACGATTCCGGACCTCGACACGCTACCACCCCTGGCTACATCCTCTTTCACTTTTTTCACCGTGAAGAGGAAACGGATTAGGGAAGTGCTCCATCCTTCTTTCTCCATTCCTTCGATTCACTCTTTCTGCTTAGTCTCTTCTTTCTGTCTTTTAACAGTCACCGATGGGACGCAATTCCATCAAGTTGGAGAACCAAGTTGATTATTCGTGATAACATTCCTGGAGATGCGACGATACCCTTAGAAAGTAATAGTTCGCAGTTTATTTGGAAACTGTATAGATCGGAAGATGAGATTGAGTTTTGTAGTTTTCTTCACACTAGATCTAAGGAAGCCGTCAAATTGATCGATTCCTACTTTTTTAAAAACAGTTTCCTGAGTTATAGAGACGCGGTGCAGTAGATATTTCATGTGTATTTGACAATATTGAAATTACTTAACTGGTCCTCTTGTTTGCCGATTGATCTCCCTTTTCCAAAGCACTTATTGAATAAATTTAAATATAACAAATTTAGTGTCCATAAATCTAGTGTTAATTTTGATGGGTAGATATTCAATCACTGGTCATACTGGAGCGGAATACTTTGTAGGTGTGGCTTAATGGGTGTGGTAATTAACACGGACGAAGCTCATTGGATTGTAAGAAAGCAGCCATATCTGTTTTTAATAAAAAACTTGAAAATAAAAAAATAAACGAAATTCTCACTTCAAACTACCAATGAGCATCGCGATGGCAATCGTGTTGAGAAGCCGGTCCCATCGACGTGTGCATGATTCCCAAGTGTCTTTATTTCTCCACGCATCCACCATTATTATTGTTCGAGATAACATCGAGAGATATTCGAGTTCGGTCTGTATTTAAATCGCGCGTCATTAACTTAATCGCCGTCGCGCTTAGACTTCATACGGCGCCGAGGAAAGAAGTATAATATCCTCGTCAGACTTGTAATTACCAGCTGCTTAAAATCGAGACGATTTAATTACGCGAAGACGTTATACCATTCGCTTCATGTTGATCATATCGTACAGCAAAGAAAACTTACAACTCGCCTCCCACTCGTAAATTTACCATACAATGAGCGACAAGGTGCACAAGTTTCGCGAGTCTCTCATTAAAGACCAGAGATCGTTCGATTTGCCAATTAATTATCGCACAATCGAGTCAACCTTCCCCACGTAATTCCTTTTCCGTCTCTCAATCGCCATCCTTTCTTCAACCGACATCGCGAATTTCTATTTCCAACGTCGTCTCTCCAGCGCGCTCTGAAACGGCTACGGTCTCAAAGCGCAGGACGCATTAATTTGTAGTAATTGCGTAAAAAGAGAAACGAACCCCTCACCCAATTGCCGTCGTCGTAGATCCAGCAGCCTTTTTGTCGTGGAAACGATCAAAGTCGGCGCGAAGTGAATGAAAAAAAAAAGAGAAAAGAGAGAGAAACGTAGAATAGAAACAACAAACGAGTACACCTAATAATTAATCAAAATAACGATGTACCGGATGAAATTCTCCCTCTAACGAGCTCCCGATGAGCGGCTCGAATCGCTCTTGTACGAGTTGCCCTCGTCCTTCTCCTTTTTTTCGTCGAATTACATGTCGAACAACCGTATCCTCTTCGTGGCTCGCGACCTCGTCGTATCGGGCGCGATGTTGCTCATTAGAATCGAGTTTTGTTCTACGTATAGTCCGTGACAAGTGAATTTATCTCTTTCTATCCCTTTTTCATCCCTTGTTCTCGAATCCAACGTTTCGAGAATGCAAAACAACGTAATTTCGCGGCTGGCTAAGCAGAGATCGTTGCGCGCGGATAGACAAAGCTCGAAAAGAGGAAAAATGTCACGAGCGACGTTTCCTAAAGCACTGTGCTGCAACGCTGTGGTGCTTTTACACGAACCGGTGATACCGTGCATCATTTGTCCTTCTGGGATTTTATTTTCGTCGATTGTCTTATTTTCAAGCTCGGAATTGGTAGGAATTCAAAGTCGTCTAGCGTAATCAATTTAATTGTACGAAATCTTTTGCGATCGGTTGGTGTGTTGCTCGGTAAATCGAAGTCAAAGTAGATACGTGTTTCTTCGTGAAGAAATAGAGGGAAAGAAAGATATATACCGAGTTTCGCAAGCATCGTAGCTTGCAAATTAATTATTTCCAGCAGCTCTTTGTTCTCGTCTCGTTCTTCCGTTGAATTTGCTCGTAGCTTTTGCCAGTTACCAATGAAACCATCGAAATAAGATACGCAGTGGAGATGTCCCGGATAAAAGAGAAATACGGCACGAGTAACCGGTAAAAGCATCCGATCTCTCGTTATTGAACCGTTAAAGATGTAAATTCGTGCAATAATAAAAAGTTATCGTATCGATCTCCAAGCCGTTCAATCCGCCTGGAATTTATTTAATGGTAATAATACAGATTAATTTAAATAAACTCACCTCGCAATACCCTCTTTGCATAGAAACCAGAAAATCATGGAGAATTGCTCGCAAGTGCCATTACTATGTAAGCTTTCAATCTTTTATTAAAACAACTCCACGAAACAAGATATAATTCACCGAGTTTTCATCGTATTAGCTACTGCTTCGTTATAAATCCGATCCGACGTTTCATAACGTTGAGACTTACATTTTGCTCATTAGGCTGCTGTCTTCTCACGGCACAGCTTTGCTCTACCTAGAAGAACGAAAAGTACAATTAGAAGGAACAAGGAAATACTTCCGAGGCGTCAAAAACAAATCATAGTAGCATCGTTAATCGTTAGTGATTTTCTCTCTCTTTTACTCCGATTCGTTCTCCAGTCGTCTCCTTCGTCCTGAGTCGAAGGAGACTCCGCTATCCGAACGCCATGGAGTGGTTATAATTAAAGCTTCGCTAACGAGAATCCGTTCGCCGTGAGATAACGAGGTCTTCGATTTAAAGAGACCTCGGGGAACTCCATGGAGGAAAGAAGAAGAAAATCTGCGAGCGAAGAGGAAAAGAGTGAGAGAGGACGAGAGAGGACAAGAGGAACGATATATAAGAAGGACCTTACTAATCGTTGATGCGTGTGCGTGAATGCACTTCTATATGCACTCACGAAGAGGATGCCTACGCAGAAGAGATAATGAAAAAAGGAAGGTACCTTGCTGAGAGAAAGAAGCATGGGCTCGTCGAGGGAGGTTCGCGTGCTTCTACCCCCACCAGAAGTCTCGATTGGTCGGTTAATATTTTATTCAGGGCGGAGTCGGATTTGCATACGAAGTGGGCCCTCTCTTCTTTTCTCTTTCTTTCTTTATATCGTTCTTTCTCTCTTTTCATTCTCCTCCGTCTTCTTGTTTTCTATCTTCACGTACATCTGCCGAAGACGTAACGCGAATGACACTGCACCTGTGCAGGAATATCGAGTGTCTCGACGCGACGATGCCCAAGATCGTCGATTCGATTTGAAATAAACTCTCATCTTCAATTTTGATAGGTGACTTTATATAGAACGACCGATTAACATTCCAATTAGCGATGCCGTGTAGAACGAGGTAGCTTAAAAAATTGATCGCGTTAAATCACGACGAAATACTGTTGATACATTCCGTATTAGATAGATAGCACGCATGGAATTAACTTGAAATCCTTGTACAGGAGAGTGTACTATATATGGGTAGTCTCGTTTTGTACGTTTATCTAGTAGATTATTAAATAACACGAGAATCTACTTAACTGCACCGTGGATTATCTTACTTCTAACGTGATTATTCACCGGTAACAGATCACTCGTGCATCCGTTCATCCTACGAACGTCACTATTCATCAGATCGAGGGACCTGATTTTTGCAGACTTCTGAAAGATGTTTAACGTCGTGGTACCAGATATACTCACATGTACGGCGTATAATTTGATATGTGCACGTAAGCGATACAAATTTATTGCTTTGAAAATACAGTCCTTGACAGATCTTAACCCCCTATGGGCCCCTTTGACATTGAGGTAACGCAAAATACATTTCAGCTTCTATTCTTCAAAGTCAAATTTTCAACTTTGTCAATTATTATGATTCAGCTCGTGGAAATCAGGAAATTCTTTGCATTTCTATGTTTAAAATTCAGATTTAATCCATTATTTAACATATTATTTTTATCATTTTCTAATTGTGCTATTGTGAAACTGATCTTTGGATACCACTAAAAATTCGGACTATAAAGGGTCAAATAAATCGTGTGGTATCGTAGCCCAAACAACAAACTAAATGTACGAAAACAACAATGGACCTTTTTTGTTAAAAATTTTGTAAAACTGTAAAAAATAACGAACATTTTAATCAAGAAAAACTCTAAATACTCGAACCCGAACTCTCAAAAATGCTCTAACTCTCCTCTTAAGATTATATTTTCCAATATTCTCAACTCAACTTTGTTCATAGCTCAACTCTGTCTATGGCTCAACTAATTCTCCCTGAGAATCCCTAAAAATTCACGCTCGCATCCACCCTCGATACTCCTCCTTACAGTATGCATTCTTCTTCTTTCTCACAGCATGCATTCTCATTGCACTCATTTTCTCCTTATCTACAGATTAAACATTCCAAATCAAATATTCTAAACATCCACTCTCGGTTATACAAAATCAATCCACACTGACTAATTATAAACTATTCCCACCTCTAATAAATTCCAATACAATCGTATTTAAAGTTTTGCAAACACACTTCATGAAAGAGCAAGTACATTTTCAAGTACGCTTTCAGTTGTACAAAATGTCCCGAAAGTTTTTGGTTCCTGACAAAACGACTGTAGCAATTGAAAATGAAAAGTATACCAAAAAGAACCACGAAGTGTTGGACACTAACAAACGATGAAATTTCCACAACTCAACACCCTTAAATAATTTTGTCACATAGTGCAACGGGTATCATCCACGTAACCGAGCAAAATGTAGGAAACCCTGCCATCCTCCGGTTTCTGAAGTGTCACATTCAATTTCCCTCGCAGTCCGAGAATTTCACCATCCAACCGCGATATTATTTACGTCATTCAGAAGGAGTAATCTTAATGAAAAATGTTCCGAGTGTTGCATTTGACGGAACGTACACCGTGGTAGTTTTAACGATCTCACGGGAGGCTAGCCGTCGCTCGAATTTTATTAACGGGAGGACGCAGCAATGAATATGCATGAGGTGCGTTTGTGCAACGAACATGTTTATTGTAATACTGACATACAGCGTACGAAATTAGTACGAGTTAAGGCGACATTTCCATTCTGCGATGGAATATGCATGAGAAAATGCATCCTACCATCTGCAAGGTGGCTCGCTGTGTACTGGGTCAGAGAGACTCAACGTGGAATTATTTTACTTTACTGCTCGTTAGTAAGCAAACGTTACCGTGATTATGGCACGTAAATATTATTTTTTTTGCATGCACCGGCTTAATGGGTACAGTCTTGCAATCTTCTTTTTCGAAGAGACAGCCGTGCTAATCAATTTGCACTGAAAGTGCAATCAAAGTGCAACACGGACTTCTGCGAATCTTTCCATTAGAGCCGACGATGGATGTCTGACCTGTTGATCTACGATACTACTTCTTACGGTTTCTTTTTTTACACGAGATGTTTATTTCTTAACGTGTAAAAACAATGTTGTTAGTTGTGATTTTTGTGAGGGTGGATTGATTATTTTTATTATTTTAATTTTCTTTTCTTGCATATTTGTAAATTCTACGGTTATTTTACAAGGGATCTCCATTATGGTGTACATATCATGCAGGAAAAGCTTCCTGGAGAAACAGAGATTTGTTCTCGCACCCTCTAATTGGGAATCCGATCCTTAAACTTCATTTCCTCCATACCTGTAAATTATAACTCCTCCCTCACCCACACAGTGTAACAACAAAGCACTATAACCAAAAAAATAAATTAAAAATACTTCCAAAAATCACTTCAAAAGCCGAAGTTTTAATATCAACCATTTCACCAGTCAAATACAGAAACTCCAACATTTCACGCCTTTCACGCTATATATACAGTTTCAAAAATTCTCATCAACGATTCCCAATTCCACTGGAAACCAACAGCCACCCATCCCAGCAAATACAAACCCAGCAATCGTGAAATCCCACCGAACATTCCAAATTGCCGTTCAAGCTCATCGACTACGTGCAATTAGCCTGACTAGGGCAACTGGTAGAAACCAGAGAGGTTATAAAGTATCCAAAGAAATCGCAAAAAAAAATCTCCCATCCGGATAAGGATCCGTAGGAAAGGCGCATCGCTAATTAGTCGATTATGGGCCTCGTAAATACTTCCACGTACCGGCGATCGTCGCGTTCTCGGATTGTAAAATCCGCGCGGCGCGTAATCTGATCACGCGCGCGGAGTAGTAACGCGCCCGCAAATACTCCTCGTCACGTACGAGGGCTTAAGGCCGGATACACACCGAACCGCGGCACCGGTATGCTTCCCCATCGTATATAGAGAGTACCTATACTCATGTTCTGCCCCCGAAAAGCCTATGGTGCACCGTGATCGTGCGAAACACCGCGAAACTCGCGCCTCTCTCGGTTCGTTCGCTCGCACGACGGGCCACGCTCGATCACGATCCTGAAAGCGTTTGGACAGCGGGAAGCGCGGATGCATATTTATACGGATCAACAGACCCGTCGATTAAACTTTGGATCTCGTAACGAACGAGAAAAATGTAGGGGTGAGAGGAGAACTGAGAGTCGGGGGTGGTTGTTTGTAACGGATTGTATATGAGAGAGAGAAGAAGAGAGAAGAAGAGAGAGGAAGAATGGATTTGTGGCCTGGTGGAAATATCGAGTGTGATCTGGCATTCGTGTAACGCGCGTGACGGGGAAAGATAAACGCGGATGGGGGTTGCGCGATAGGGAAAAGTAAAATGAAAGATGTTGTCTGTTGCAGATTGCAGTTGGTCTTGCAATGGAAGAAGTGCTGGATGATGTCATGGCTGTTGAAGGTTATTTTTCGGAGGGTTTTGTAATGGAATTCGAGATGGCGGCGGCTTTGTTGGGGGTTGCTTTTGGGTGTGTTTAAAACGAGAGTAAGTGTAAGAGGTAATAATTTCATTTAAATAAAATTAGGATGACGATTCCTTTTATAGGACTTTGCGAGCGAAAAGATTCCTTTATCCTGCGATTTTGTTTAACCCTTTGCACTTGTAGGGTGCCGTAATTGCACCCTGACGTTTCTCGAGATCTTGAGCTCTATATGTTTGTTTCTGTTACGATAAGATATACTTACCCCAAATTTTTTCGTGGACCGACTTTGGCTTGCGTTCTCAGTACAAAAATATTTTAAAGTATCTGCAAAACGCTTGGCTAATATAGTTAAAATTATCTGGAGTTGCTAGTTTGCCAGAGTAAAAGAGTCCTCGAGTGGAAAGTGTTAACGAGAACAATTCAAATCGATATTTTTGGCAATTCGGATAAAAAAATGCCGTAAAACTTTGTTCCCTCCAACGTATATACCCCCGGCAACAACGAGGGGTTGAAATTGGCGTAAAGCGAGTACAGTAGTTTTAACTAATTTTCCATTAAAGTCGAGAAGGGGAGACGTTCCCCACGAGTTCATTTATATCTACGCTAATATCGCGCGGCGGAGCCGCTTAGAGGTGAAATTATTGTATTACCCTCGGGGGAGGATGTTACCCCCGACCGTGAGCGTATCGATTTGGTATCGTTTTCTTAAATTAGCAAGCTTCCCATTATACGAACGACCGTTCGATTAGGTAATTATCAACCTCATGCGTTAATTCTCGAGAGGTAGCGTCACTGGTAATTTCGTAGCGGAAAGGGAACGATTAAAGTTTTCAATATCACATACATGATCGTCTCGACGATAAGCCGTCGACTTAAATCGACTCGCACAGAAGCGAAACGTCATCTTCCGAGAAGACTAATAATCCGTGGCACGACGTGAAAGAAGGTAAAGACGTCGCTCGAGGGAAAACTTTCATCATTCGGTACGTGTGTACTCGCTAGGTAGCGTCATTACGAACGAGCTCGTTAAAAAGTACACGTTCGCGCTGAAGGGCCCGGGGATCAATACTGGCAATGAGGACGAGACACCTTGTTAATCTCTCACTGCTGGTCACGTCTCTATCCACGATGGTCATCACCGTCAACACCCGGTGCCGCGTACAGGGTGGACCTAAAGTAGCGCTGATCAAACGGCAGGTAGTTAATTACAATCTACACTCCAAATCTTAAGTCCCCTCAATGATGTTGTAAAATTATCTGAAATTCCTCAAAGAGCCAACCTTTTCAACCTTTTAATGACCGCCACGCTGTATCTTTTAGAATGGCGGGGGTGGATGTAACAAAAATCATTCCTGACGGTTTCCACTACGACATTACGATGGAATAGAGTTTTAAGTAAATACAATAGTAAACGTAGAACACCGTTAAAAATCCTGACATAAATAAAAGCCAATATAGTGGCGTACCGTATCTAAAAAATTAACACTAGATTTACGGACAGAAAATCTGTTACACGACAATAATTTAAATATGAACTTTGGAAATAGAGGGATCAACCAGCAAAGATAATCAGTTAAGTACTTTGTATATTACAAGATGCATGTGAAGTATCTACAATACCTCGTCTCTGTAGGTTTGGAAGGCGTTTCTAAAAAGATAGGCTTCCGTAAACCTAGTGTTAAAAAAATCGGAATCCATGAAGTGTAAGATAATCAATCCTCTCCCTTATAGATACACCGATTCCTCCACTAGCACATAGAACACCATGTACTCGTCTAATTTTCAATTAGCCTCCAACACGAAGCCCCGCGAGAAAGCCATTAATACTTCTCTCTCTCGTTCTCTACTTTCATTCATTCAAGAATCTACCTCCTTTCCAATTTCTTCACAACTTTCGGTCCACCCAGTATAAAAGCCGTCCCTCCTCCGCATCTCGCGAGCACTCAGTCTCCCTCTTTTTCTCTCTGCTGTCATCGGACGACGGAATTAAGCGACAAAAAGTCGTGTACGACTCGATCCTTTCTAACTTGGCCTCTCCTACACCAGCATCCCTTCGCTCGGCTCCCCTGTCCGGCATGTCCCGCGGAGTAAGTAGTACCCCGGTACACGTAGAGTCTTGTCACCGAGAGCCGGAGACTGGTTAGAGGAGGCGCTTATCGCAAGGAAGGATCTCACTGACAGCCGCCAATTAAAACATGCTAACGAGCTGCTGATCTCGCGATATCTCCGACCGGGGCCTAATTAAACTCGTGGGAGAGAGGAGAGGGAGAGTCGGAAGAGGGAGAAGCAGAGAGACTGAGAGAGAGAGGAAAAAGGCGGAGGAGGAGGAGCGCGGCGGTGAAAGGCTGAGAAGGAGGATAAGACAGAATCTACGAGATCTCGGAACACCTAGACTTATCGTCTCTCCTCTTACGATCTACCGATTGAACTTTAACGAACCTATTTCCAAGGGACGAACTTCCTGTTATGTTGCATCAGCATCCATTATTATGCGCTACTTCTACAAGAGAAATTACAATTTCTGATGCTTTTCTGTATAATGTTAACGTGATTAAATTACTTAACGTTAGTTAATACTTAGCCGAACGCACGCGCCAGTGAGACCTGTACAGTTTCCACCGCGCTCGGAAAGCCAAACTACGCTGTCCACCGTGCATTTTTCTGCATAGAGCCGTAATAATGGGCAATAAAAGACTTCAAAAATTGGTGCATTTTATTATATGTTATACTCTATAGAAATAAGAAGCTCTATAGAGAAAGAAGCGTTCCTCAGGTAAAAAATAATATCCGATCGGTCGGCCACCGACTAGTTTGGAAAAGGGTAGATCTGCCCGATCAGTCGGCCACCCACTGGTTTGGAAAAGGGTAGATCTACCCGATCGGTCGGTTAAGTATTAATTTAGGTAGAACGTCACTGTCGTACTTATTCCTCAAATTTTCAATCCAAGTCCAATGATATTTTGTCTCTGTTATGGGAACCTCTGCAGATTTGGTGAGAAAGTTTTGAAGAGTTTTTTAAAGAATTCTTTCTACGAATAATGATTCGGGTTTATGTGAAATCCACGAGAAGAGCAAGGTGTTAATGGTTTAATATCAATGTGAATCCCCATCGAAGAAGAAGCCTCAGAATAGGGGTGGTTACGAGCGTCAGGTTGATATTTATGACTTAGTGATTTCTTCCTGCGGGGATTTCGTAATTTTAAGTTACGTACCGTTCCACGACAGCTGTACACTCGACTCGAGATCCGCGGGGCTTATAGTTTCCTAAGAACAGGGGGAATCCCCTTGCATTATCGTACAAGGTGATTTGTAATTCGTGGTGGAGCCGCGGAGGGAACGTTTCCTCGAGGAAATATGTATGAGTTAAGGAAGAAGAATAACATCTTTCCCGTTCGACCCTTCCTCCGTCGCAGGGAGAAAATCGCTTTAGAGATCGAAACACGTGAGCTTAATGTTTTTCTTCCCTTCGAAAATCGCGTTACTTTACCGTTTTACCTCAACACCGTACACTGAAAAACTACTTGAATTGCATTCTGCACGAGACGAATTTCAAGCGATTAAAAGTCGCTGCCTCGTAATCACGAAATAAATCTCCGGACATAACTTTGATCTCTCAATAGGAGCAAATGGCTCTTACAAGCCTGTACAATACAGTTTCGTGTCGCTACAAATTAAGTAACCTCTCTATAATTGCATTCGTTTCTTAGTCATTACGCGATAAAACTCCACCCCCTCGACAATTCCACGACATCGTACCACGAAATTCTGCCTATTACTTAACACCACCTTCTTCCGTCACCATTCGGCACACGAATCGTGAATTCGGCTTTACCTAACACTGCCAACGGTTATATATGTACCTCGTCATCTCATATCCATATAATACTATCCATTAACCCTTTCCACGATTTTATCTCAAAAAGTTACATCGTACTTTCAATAACGAACATCCTCTCCGCTTATTAAAAACTCTCAATCGCGATGCTTCCAGCGAGTCACCCCTCAGATTCGACGAATCCAGATATCCCAATTCAGTTTCACCGTTTCCTCTTTCACCCCTTGGCCTTCCATCGTTCTTCCTCTATCGCAGCACGAAATGCAACTCCCAAACTATTTCCCATCACTCTCAGTAATATCGCAAGCTGGCCAACGTATCAGCTTCGCACGGTAAACCATTTCGACCGTTCGGAATAGAATACGTCGTAGAAAGTGGAGACGAAGGAGTCGAAGGTGCGGCGAGGAGGGTCTGCACAGAGCAGAGGCTGCAGAGAGCTGCCACTGAGTAACCAGGATCTCTGTTTGCAGTCGGATTTTGGAACTAAGCCCAGGTTTGCCCAGACAGATGCACCCACTTGCCGCCCTTAATAGCATGGCTTACGCACCGACCCCGTTGATCGGGAAGCTTCGGCCAAACGTAGCGCACATCCTTTCATCCTTAGATCGTTCCAGCCCTCCTCGAAGAATCGGCCTTCCACCGTTCTGTCGATTGTTACGAGATAGACTTCGACTGGGAGCACCTACTGCTCTTTTATTTCAATCGGATCGCGCAACCCCTGAGACTGCCTTCGATAGAGGGATTAGGTAAGTTAATCTTTCGTCGATTTCGAAATAGGCGACGGAGAACCACCATGGGGGATGCGACGATACTTTGGAAGGATTTTGCCTGCTGGAGATTTTGTTGAGGCTTTAGAAAGATAATGCGAGTGGTTTATTATTTGGGGTAGTTTTTTATGAGATGGATACTTGAAATTATTTATTTAATAGGTTTTTATTGTGGACGGGAATTTTTGGGGGTGTAATGAATTTTATTTGGGGGCAAGTGGCCCAGTTTTGAAGAGCAATTATTAGTTTTCCGCTAAGTTGAGAGATAAGTAACGATCGACGTTCAATTATCGCTTTACTGCAACTTTCAAGGAGTAACTTGGCGATCGTGGGTAATTAGTCGACGACGGGAATTCTTGAAAGTTCTAAGAAGTTTTAAAGACCTGTAGTTTTAATTCTTTCGATACTAAGGATCGGTGTAATAGATTGTTGCTAATTGATTTACAAGTATCGAACACCAGAACGTTCAGCTACGTTACTCCGACAAGTGCACATCCCTTAAGATAAATCCATCTATCAAAATCTATTCCTTACATGAAAACAACATTTCCCGCAAGACATCATCCATGTTTCGCAAAAACGAAAGCAATACCAAACTAGCTCAAAAACATTCAATCGAGTCAATAAAACGACAACGAACCAAAGAAAACGTTCGAAACAAACGATTCCGGTCCACGCATTTGACGTTTTATCCAACACGATTGGCATCCAATGACGAATGATACATCGGCACGCGATGACATGCGAAGCAACGAACCTGTCTCTCCCGTTCGCTCTTCCCATTCTAGCATGGAATAAAACCATATCCCATGGTTCACGACGACCAAACCTGTCTACTGAGAGTTCTACCTTTTATCCTCCTACTTACGTATATCCTCGCAGGGAGAGCCGTCGGTATTAATTACGAGTGTGCACCAGGCATCGTCGTCGTTACCGTCATCATACGCGTCATCCCGCGTCTCCTGTAATTTCGCGACTCACAATGCACCAACTGATTAGGACTCTATGAGCGTCGCGGTCTCATCTGCCAGTCCCGTGTAATCATCGACGGTGCTTCGGGCAGAAGCACCATAGGACGAAGAGGGGGTAACGGAGGGTTGAAAACGCAGAGGGGTAGATATGCGGAGGGTGCCGAAGCAAGAGGTGGAGGATAGGGAAACGCAGGTTTTACGGGACAGAGCGGCTTCTGTCACAATGCGGCTGTAACGAGATGATTACAGGCGTCGTCGTCGGTGCTTTTGGAATCCCATGGATCAGCGGTGGACCCAACACGGAAAATACGTTCCTCGTGATTCGAGAGGGCGCGCTAGCTAGAAACGGATCTCGGTGTCTCGGTTTAAGTGGTCGCGTAAACGCCGAGGTCGTACGGGATTTGTCGTGCCGGATGAGCATTCGTATTCCGGTTACGTACGCCTCTTTCGCCGTCTCCGAGACCAACGGAGTCCTCCTGCTCGTAAAGGGAGGATCCTAGCAGCTTGCCGGTATTTGCGGAGAGGATGTGCGGCCAATGTGTCTTCAGGAACGAAAACGTGGCAGTTGGTGGCACGGGCTTACAGGGAAATTGTTCCTTGGTGTTGTTTTACTGGTTGGGTTTGATAGTCTCTTTTGCGTGTTTCGGTAATTTTACTTAACAACTTCGTTTTAAAAAAAATTAAATGAGCTTTGATTGGAATGTTAAGAGTTTATTTGATACTAGAACTACCGACTATTAATTCGGTATAATTAAAACTACTAGATAAATAGTACGTCGCAAAGAATATGATATACGCAAGAAACATATAGGCAGGAAACAGATCTGAAAATTTCAGGAAATTTTTTTAAAAATTCAGTCATTTTGTCCCCCTTGGTAAATCTAATATTAAATAAAATGTCGGAAGTTTTTGAAGCTTTCGTTAATTTGTGAAGGATATAATTTTGCTAAATATATGATTATTTCTCACTCTCGGACGCCATTATTAATTAAAATTACAGTATGAGATTATGAGATAATTTGTAGCACTTGTAATGAATGTTTACTGTGATCTAATACCATTATCTCGCAAGTAGAAGCGAACATAATCCGTTATTCAAATATGGCTCTATAATATCCTTCGAGATACATCTCAATTTAAACTTCCTTGATCCTACATTAAAAAATTAATTCCTATAACAACATTTAACAACGCACACGTTACCCTCTCCTCCAAAATCCCACGATGTCTCCAATTTTTTCGTGGTGTCCTCGCCGTTTGAAAATTCAAGACAATAAATCCTCAAAAGCTCCAGTAAATTCGTCGACGTGAAAACTCGAAGAAGAAAAATGAAATAACTTTTCCTCTCGTCTTCGGCAACCTTCGATATTCCTTTAAGCGTCACATTTTGATCGCATAACACTCGACACCCACGAAACGCTCCGTAAAAGAAACACGTGTAGCGTGTAGATACTTGTTTCTCGTATCGATAAATCCGAATCCGCTTTCACGTCGCGACGCCGATAGATCCCGATCACGTTTCGGATCGCTCGAGACAAGTGGGTTAGACGAAAATCGGGGATGGCGTCTGAAGCGAGAACTTGAGAATAAAAGGAAGAACGTAGACGTACGGAGGCAGCAACAGCTGGCGCGAACGAGAGAGAAATCCCTCCTCAGAGGCCTCTTCCTGGGAGCTTCGACGAAATCGACGGGAAGGACCTGTGCCGGGATCGTCGCAACTCACTCAGGAACCAGCTGACGTTACGACCCTCGAAAGGAGGAGTCGGATACACCCCCTTTCATATCCCTCCGAGGACGAGGAAAGCCTACCCTCGCGTCTTCGAGGTTCCAACAGCCGGTGGTACAAAGTGCCGAAGGACCGCTTTCCGAACAACATCCGCTACGCCTACAATCTAGTTTTAGAGTTCGACTCGTACAGATTGCATACTTTTCTTCGATAATGTCTTTATAATTTGTGCCAGGCGAGACGAGAGAAAAGTTTAATGCCACGCTGCGATGGGACGAGTTGAGAAAGGGGCGGAGGGATGAATTATTGCGGGAATGTCTTCCAAGGGGGATGTCTTGGTAAATGGCATCTTTTTAGATGTGTTTTGAAACTGGCAATTAGTTTGATGGAATGGAGGATAAAATTAATTAGATATTTAGTTGATTCTGAGAGCTATTGCAGGAATTTTAATTCAATTCTATTAATTTTGTTTCCAAATATTCTACTTTAACGAGGGGTGAATTGTGACAAGTGTCATGAAGAAGAAAATGACAATTCTAGAGGAATTTCAGTTGTCAAAACGACATTCTGATATTAAATTAGCACGTGAAATATTAATTCAACCCCCATTCCTAATTTCTCTCAAATACTGGAGAAAAAATGACAAGTATTACGACAGTCATTAATTAAGAAGCCAGCTCGTCATATATTTTCCCATTTCCGTCAAAGAGAGTGAAAGAACGTGCAGCATAAACGTCACACAGGGAAGCTAGTTGAATTATCGAGCGTATTATCGGTGAAGCTATCGCCTCTTTAATTATCACCCACAGAGTTAATCCCGTATCATGCGGCAAAGAGCCGTTCCGCGAACATCGCTCGAGAGCTTTCGAGCTTCGCGATTCCATACATCGATGAGCTTCCATTCCGTAATTGCGAGTATCTCCCCCGAGTACCCTAACGATAACGCTTCCAGCAATAGGACGGCTGCATTGTACATTAGCAGATCAAGTTCCGAGGCAGCTAACCGAGGAATCCGTGATTGTCCTCGCGAAACAAAGATCCACCTCCTACGTCTCTGGCTTATTACCGTTACAATGCTCGGAAGTTTAGCGCAATCCCAGGACGCCCACCGGCGTCGTTCCTCAAATAATTCTGCACGCAGAGCGGACGTAAGAGGCTGCAATAATTACTACTTGTGTGGGAATTCTTTGAGCTGGAATTAAATCAAGAGTCACGAGTCATCCTAAATTCGATTGTCCTTCCGATCAAAAGACAGAGATTTTGCAAAATCAAAGTACCTAAGAAATTTTCTTTGTGCTGTTTCAGTGCATTTATTTTTGCTAGAGAGTATCTCGCTAGCTTCGTCATTTCTGCTGAAGTGAAACTTTTATTAAAATTACATTTTTATAAAGTTGAAATTCTAAAGATACTGACAGATAGACATTCAGCAGAATTTTCTTTCTAACGCCAATATTTAAATATTAAATATATTAGAAAACTCATAAATATTAAAATTTAAACATTACATGATATTTTATTGAATTCAATAACGACAGTCTCCGGTGACCCCCGTGGTAGTCAACGTATTAAATAAATGTTTCTGATCACTGTAGATTTTATATTTGAAATGATAATTTTTAGGACCTCCAGAGCAAACAAAGATGTGAATGTAGGCCCATTAATTAGGAGTTCGGGCCTTTAACTTCATATCCACCATAACTCCACCCCTACAAATTTAATCTTCGACCACCGTCGCCACTTCTGTAAACGTAGGAACATAGAAGCTCCATTCAATCCGTACGTTTCTCGAATCCCTTTCAGTCGAACGTAGTTCAGTATCGAAACCTACTAAATATCTCTGGACCCTCCGACGTACAACCTTTATCTTTCACGAACCGCCACGCGAGATCCATTCGCAAGCAGAGCAAGCCGACAGGGTTCGTGACTCGAAAAACATTGTCCGTCGTGATACCAAAAGCGCAGGACCGTGGCACGGTTGCGCAAACTCGATTAAAACGAGCGTTAAGCGATCGAGCGCCCGCGGGGGTGGAAAGCGCACCGCTTAATAGGGTGTGATAGATCGGGTAAATTGCATCGGTGCTAATGGGATTGCACGCGATGGTGCTATAACCATTACGGTGGCCGTAGAGACTGGTATCCATGCCCCGAAACCACCCCCATAGAGCGATCCTACTGGTCCCGCTTTCCCTCTTCCTCTTCCTCTTTTCGTTTCTCTTCCTCTCCCTTGTGTTTCCCTCTTATTCGTATTCTCCCTCTCTCTTCGTTCATTTGAGCACCCTTCCTTTTCTCTCTTCCTCTTTCACCCCTTTCGCCCTCTGTTCTCTGTCTCTCTTCCGTGGTATTTCTCCCTCTTGGTGCTGCATCAGGGTAATGCCATGCTAGATTTAATAATCAGCCGCGACCACGACACCATTTTCGGAACAAAAGTCACTCGTGACTCGACGTGCAGAATAGGGTGGGATGGAACTAAATCTGTAGCCGTCAGGATCGATCTGACGCAGATTTCTATCGTCGTTGACGTACGGTCCGGTCGGGTGCTCTTCAAAATTTCGACGTGGCCTCCTAGGGGTTCGAGCGGTCTGTAATCGTTTTAACGGTAGTTTGAAATTTCATGCCAAATTTATCGGGAAATTCGGCGTTTTTGTTGGAGGGTGGTTGCAGAAATTCGATCTGCTGGGATACGCGAGGCGTGGATGAAATTAAATTTGTTATCGTCTGATCTCGTTTGCCGAAAGATCGACACTGGTGCTAGCTAACAGGCTGCCGCTCTGTTTTTTCTTCAGATTTGTGAGCTGTTTTAGTGACTGTTCTAGTTTGCTGGTGCTGAACGATTTTTATTGCAAATAACGATAAAAAATTTAAAAAAAATTATTTCATCTCAACCTTACACTTCACACTCACCTTGCAGCATCGCACGAAAGAGGAAACAAATAATTTTCCCCAGATCAACAATATTACAAAACAACCCCTAACATAATCGAAATAAAGATCTCTAAATTCTGAAAGACTTCAACATCACAAACCGTCTGAATCTTCAACGAAAGGCTGGTTTCCACACTCACCCACCCTTACGATTGATTTCTCCCAACGAAATACCAATCTACCAGTCTTTTCGTGCTGCCCGAGGACTGGGGCACCACCGAGAACCACAAGGGTACAGAAACGGCAGGATAACGTCATGCGAGGAAAGAACGAGAATGCAGGAAGTACGAAAAACAGATGGAGAAAGATAAAGAGATAGAGAGAGATGAAAAATGAGGAACGAGGAGAGATTCATTGACATTTAGCATGGTGAACAAAAAGCGCCAGGACGACGAGGGGACAATGCCTGTCGAATTCTTTGTCCCGGTCCCAGTGCGGTTTCTACGCTGGATTTTTAATAACGGCGCAAAAATAATGGAGACACCGCGGCAACAATGGGGGTGGGTCTTCATTAGAGGGCCGTCGTGCGGTGATCAAATACTTGTCTAGCGGCCACCGTGCATCGGTGTCAGCCGAGGCGTATGTACAGAGAGGTGCTCGCACAAAGCACATTTTTTACGGATCATCGCCATCGAACCACGTTTTAACGCCTGGTTCCCATGTCGTGTCTCTTGTCTCCTTCGTTTCTTTTTTCCGGCGTATTTTTTCCTTTCCTCCCCTTTTTCCCGTCGTTTTTTCTTCTTTTTTTTTTACCAATGCACGCGAACTCGAGCAAGGGGGATAACTCTGATTCGCCGGAGGCGCCAGTCGGAACTGTCTAACGTATAACCATTCGGTCGTGTTAGCACCCGCAGAACATGGAACGCCAAGTCAAATACCGCCACGAAAGAGTTACGGCTCGCTGAGTGATGCGCAGAGTTAAGGATCCGGTCTGCGAACTTGGCAACTTACTTTTTGCCGGACGTTGAATTTGTCTTTCGGCGATGATGTAGCCTGCGGTTTTAGCGATTCTGTTTGCCGATGGATTTTTATGGAGGATTCCGTGCTTCTAGATTGCCTCGGGCTGCTTAAGGGGGGTTGAGGACTTTTGGCGGTTGGAGGGAAACGCGAGGGTTGGGTAAATGTTGAGATGTGGGGCTATTGGAATTGCGGTTTCTTTTTTTGTGGTTATTACGTTTATGTAGAATTTTCTAATGGTGCTATGTAGAATCTATGGTAGGTATAAATTGCTTGATGGTGAAAATTGTTTAGAATAAATGTCCAGTTCAGAGATAGAAGACACAGTTAAGCTATCTATTCGTAAAGTGACATCATTTCAATTTACTTAGAGAACTGTACATCGAAAGTATAATTCCCAATTTAATGAAATAATAATTAAATTGATCGGTAAGGTGCACATTTTCACTTTGAATTAATTCCTCTATGAATTTGAAGCTTGGTGAAAATAAATTGGTTTGTGCAACAATCACCAGATTTCTTTATCCATAAAAGCTCCATTTCTATTTCAAATCGACACAGGTTCAGATATCCTGATTTTATTGGAATAAACTGTTAAAAATACGTTGAAGCACCGGGTCGATGGTGCGGTTTTGTTGTTTCTGAGGGTTAAACTCGAGTATTCCCTCAAAAGCTGATTTTCTGCCCAAGGTTAGATTGCTACCCGCTTTCTCTTTCTCACGTTCGCAAACACCGAGTCACGCACACTCGTCCGATGTCACGCGCAATCCCTTGGTACAGGTCAGATAAATAAATAGCGCGGGAAGACTCGGCAAATATTTGCCGGAACCCTGAACACACCTGAAGAGAGGGTCGGGATATATAGCTGTCTGTCTTGGTCTCTTCCAGTTCAAGACGTTTGTCTTTTCCTTTTCCCTTGGTTATTACCTGAAATTCCAACATTCTTGCGTCATAGAGGAAAAATATACACCGAAATGTTTTGTCTTATATTTTCATTAGAAGTTTCTCAATTATCCTGCTGGACGATAACATTGACCCGACTAATTTACAATTTACAAAATTCTTTTAAATCTTATGGTCTCCTAAAAATATTCATATCAGCCACTTTCCCTTTACCCCTTGATTAATGTCACTTGTAATCTATTATACCATATTTCACTGAAATTAAATCAAAGTCCGACAAATTTAAAAAAAAATGAATCATTGAATAGTATCTGGACACAAGGATTGGATGAAGCTTCACCTGAGGAGCGTAGTAGGTTGTTTCCGTGATGTGCGAAGAAGAAATGATTAAACAAGGGACACTAATTTTTAATTATTAACACATGGCAGTCTTTCATCAAATTACAATTACTAATTCAAAAACCAAACGACCAAATATACCTTATTCCAATTATAAAATATTCCTCCCCTTCACCCAAGCCTCCACCTTCCAACCAACCTCTATGATTAACCATCACGTATTTAATTTACTCTCAAAACCAAGTGTTTACTCACGTCGCAACGATACGCGCTGCGGACGACCTTCCTGCGGCCACATTTCAAACGACAAGAAACCCCAGGGTCGCATTTGTTCGCGCAAATGGAGTGCAGAGAAACAGAGACTTCGCAAAACCCTCGTAGATCCTTTGGCAAACGAGAACATAGACATTTACCCTCAAAAGAGAACACATCATTGTATGCTCAAAGAACGAGCAAAACATTGTCAAAACGTCCACTCTCTCCTGAAGCTCGAAGAAGGAAAAAACTCACGTCCCTTTTTATCCTCTCTGGACGTCCAGGATCTCGTTCTTCCTCGGCAACGTCGAGAGGGCGAATGCAGAGAGAAGAGGCCACGGTAACTAAGACGTGTGCAACGAGGAGAAGTAAACGCGAATTATGTCGCAAGCAAAAGGGATTACGAGAGCCGGTGTATCACTAGTGGCGCACTTAACTTCTCGTGAGCTCAGGACGCGCCGGGGGTGTTTGTTAATTCACGCCGTAGTGTCATTGTAAAGCGCCGTCCTCCACGACTGAAATACGCCCTACGCGGCATAGCCTGAAGTGTATTGCATCGCTTATGAGGTTTATACCCTCTTGCTTATGAATATACTCGCGGTAAGCTCCTCGAATACACCGCGGCAGCGTATAGGATATTTACGAGAGAACAGCGGGGGTGAATGAATCTTGGCGGACATTTTTATGCCGTTTCTTGGGAAAAACGTATCGGTGTTGCGGAAATATTCTGCCACTGGTGAACGATAAAAGCGTACTCGTTTTTATAGTCGTCCGAGCATCGAACTCTACCGTGGAATTCGTGATGGGGTGGATGTTTAGGAGGGTGTGTGGAAAGTTTGGAAGATGACTCTGTTGATGTTGATGATATTGTTAATAGAATTAAACCTTTGCGAAGACACACTTTTGGGGATGCTAAAAGATAATTATTTGGTTGGCGATCAAAAACTACCTTTTTATAAGAAAGTCGTGGGGTTAATTGTACAAATTGTGAATTATTATTTGCGTTATCATATTTCAGTTCTTCAACTGTAACTCTATAATATTGTTTCTCAGAATCAGACTATATATATGCGTTTGTAGATTTCAAAGGATTGAGGAAACAGTGTTGGAGCTGCCATTTAGAAATTCTGAAGATCAACTATTAACTTTGTACCGTTCTGGAAACTGTAACTAATTTGTATTTCTTCTGTTTAAACTGCCCGAATTATTTCTCCTAGGACCCACTATTTTAGGGTGGTTCGAAATCACCGCTGTGATATATACGTATCAATAATTTCCTCAAAGGTGACAAGAGACTTGAAGTCGGGTCCACAGAATGCAAGTTCGAGCATTTTGTACTTTGAACTCTCATAAAAAATAGTAAGCTAATAGTTTAAACACCTTTGCCGACAAACTTTCTTCAAAACCATCAAACAATTCTTAAAATCATGAATGCTAGCAATTTTCTCTGCACGAACCATGTAAGTTCCATGGTGGATGCCGTCGAGAATATTTTCTCCGACAGATTTTACCATGTGTACGGTGTAAATTCGAGAAGGATCCATAGAGACGATAGCTCGAACAATTGTTGGCACGGCTTCTGAAAACTTTGGTGCGCCAGTAACTCCATGTCAGGCCGAATCTCGCGGATATTACATTGACGCTGCAGATTACCGGGCCGAGCCGGGGTTTGCTCAGTACATATTACGAGCCACCCTCGTTCTCGGTATGTCAAATATTTAACCGAGTTTCAACGCGGAATATCAAATGGAGCGATCGATAGAAGTCACCGGCTTTAGTGGGGACTCGGACACGAGTTAGGCATACGTGTTCTGGTTTGTTCTTGCTTTTCCTTCCTTTTCTTCTTGTGTTTCAAGTGCTATGGTCATCGTCTATGATCTACAGTTCTAACTGCATGTAGAATCACTGAGAAATGTTGACGATTCAGTGTTTTTGTAGAGATGAGATTCTAATTTATATTTAGATGCACAATAAAATATTCTCTTATCATATCATCAACTATTGTAGATTCTTGAGACATTATTTCTTTGCCTTCTTCAGTTTTAATTAATATGGCAAATTTTCCTAGGACCCATAGAATTTTCGGTAGTCCGAAATACGTAGGCTATTATTATGTTAAACAATTGAAGAAAAATTTCTTAGAATGGAGGGCGGTTTACCTTTGGATGCTCTAATTTGAAGTGTGAGCCTTTAACTCTATGGCCATTGTAGGACGTTTGTGAGTTAACAAAAATCAAAATACAAATTTGAAATGTTTTTTTTTTAAATTATTTTATTAGTATTAAAATTTAAATCGCTGTACGATTTGAGAAATTTGTTGTGAAGCCCACTAATTGAGAATCAGGGCCTCTAATTCTATTTTCAACATAATTCATCTCGTCTTTTCAGTTCCCCCTTTGTATCCTCGACTTTTCTGCTCCCTGTTTTCTCCTCCTTTCGGCTTCTTTCCACGATACACGATATCGCGAGAGCGCACGAGAATTCGGGATATATTCGTTCACGAGCGAATACATTTTATGGATTTCGTTGCTGGAATAGGAATGCTGGTTTATTTCATGCTGAGTCGTCTGTTTGGTCGAACGCAGAATTGCTTCGAGTATCGCCGAACAACTCGGCGAAATTTTTTGGGACGGATTGTTACGGTATAACATGATTTTCTCGGGTATTGAGTAAATTTTAAGGGCTGTTGTAAGGGTTTTCATGCTGAATATTTTATGGGAGATTGTGGTATTTAGGTTACGCTTTATTCTTAGAACTTCCAACGAATTTTATTTCTGAAGATACTTTGCAAAGTGTTTTGTAAATGTGTCCATAGTTTGGAACAGATGAATCAAATTTTTTTAGTCCAAGTAATTATTTCCATCTATTGTTAATTCATTGAAATGCATTTGCAAATATTCTCCGCCCTTGAAAATAGAAATTATTTCAAGCAAAAACGTTCAATAAAAGAATGTTATATCGAAATGAAATCGCAAAGGATTAATATAAAAAATACCATACAATTGCAATCTTTCATACCGCTCCCTTTTTACTCTCGGATTTGTATTTAATTTGAAATAGTATACGATAATTAATTTCCCAGCCTTGAAAACCAGAGATGCAATAAACTACAATTAATTTTCCAATGCTGAAAGCAACGAGGTGCACATTGTTCGAAAAAATGCCAGAAACGACGACGAGACTCGCATTGGAATTTCCACACCCTTCTCCCCAACTGCGTTTTCACTTTTAATTTCGCCCAAGCGACATTCTTGAAACGTGCCTCTATTGTCGACCATTTTGTTTATATGGAAAACGATATCTCTATAGAGCTTCGATAAAAAGGAATTTCACTTAACGATCCAGCAAGAAAAACTTGAAAATAAAAGGGGATCTTTCGACAGGATATGTCGAGATTCATAACTCTTTTCACGGAGACGCGACGATATTTTCCGAAGCATTTTCGTCATCGTTCCTGCTACCATTTTCTTTCCTCTCGACACCATAGCAGTCAATACAATGGGATCGTTGGAGCGTACCACCCTGATATCTCTCCCACGTATCGACAACTTTGTCCATGTCATTCAGAATTCGGCGAAAATACAAAAGATCGCGATGTTCCCTCGCGGACGAAATTCAATTTGTAAATCGTCACATTGCTTTTGGCGAAATGCTATAATATGTGCAATTTTGAAACATGAGAGTAATGGGAATTTTCTATAGCAGGAGATTTTAAATAATTAACTCGAGATTGACAGGAATCTAAAATCAAACTCAGTAATTGGGAGTTTGAACATTTAACGTCACATATACCGCGGTAATAAATAGCTCACTGTAATTAATTTATTATAACATAAGCGTATTTTACATTCGGAAGGGTTATAAAAAGAAGAGAAATTCATATTTCAACAAAATCCCCTGGCAACGTATCGTTGTAAGCAACTGAAACTTTCAGAAACTTTCGGGGTAGTTTTAACCCTCTACTCCCACCAACATGCTCTACATTTCCACGCAAAGTTTCATTAAAATCTGCGGATTAAGGTATATACCTTCGAGTTTTAGAAGAACCAAGTATTAAAAATTCTAATTCCCAAAGCCTGCACAAAAGCCACACAGAAATTCAATTACTCATATAAGATAACAAAACTCACAAAAATTCTTTCCTCCCTTTAATATCAACGCTTCATCGAGAGTAATACTGCAAGTCGATTTTAGAAGATTGCACTGAGAAAATAATTCGCGTCGTCGGCAAATCTCCCCTTTCTCTTCTCGTCCCTTGCAAATAATAACCGCGAGGAAATACGAGGCGTATTCGCGTGGGGGGAAAGGCTAGCTACTGAAAGAACTTCCCTTATTTCGCGGAGGCATTGTTGTAGCTTCGAGCAGCTCTTTCAAAAGAGAAATCTATCTACTCTCGCGATAATCGATCGGGGTGGAAGCAATTCCTCCGTACAAAAACCTCCTTGAGTTATTTATTACAGCCCAAGCGAGGAAGGGATGCGATAGGACCACTGTTTCAACCTCCCCCAATTTATCATTCCAAGTAATTGCTTAATTCGGTTCGTTCCTGGTTATCATCCTAGAAAATATTCAATCGATAGAAAATGCAAGCGCGTTTCACCTTCCTGAGGGTTGGACATTGCAATTCGTAATTTTCCAAGGGCACAAAAAAGGAAGAGCGGCACTTCCTCACAAAAGGGGTTGCGATTTACGTCGACGCGTGCTTCCCGTGATTTCTAAGCCCGACGGTATTAAAGCGGCCAGGGAAAAGGGCAGCCTGAAGGAGGAGAAAGAAGGAAAAAGAAAGAGGAAGAAAGAGAAAAGAGAACGCGAGCAGGAGGAAAGACAGATGGACCGCCGAACTTGGTGGATTCGACGAAGCAGAGCCTTCTCTGTCTGCTCTACCTTATCGATTCTGGAAGCCGACTCGCGGGTGGTCCCTCGCCGTCTACACGATCTTCTTCCTCTCTCCTCGGCCTCTTTTATTTGTTCGAAAGCCCGCACGAAAATACACCGCCACTGGCCCGCGAACTGCCCCCGGGGGGCGGACCCTTCCACGTGGGTGGCTCTCGCGTGCCGGGCCCTAATACGTTTCTAATTGAAATGTTTATCGGGGGGATGCTTGCCGAACATTTTAGATGGATCTTCGATAAATTGAAGGATTTATGGCCTCTGAAGAAATCGTCCCGTCTGGCGACTGCCTTGGGAGGAGAGCCTTTGAGGGTTGAACAAAATGTTGTGGTTTGGCGTGGACATTGAGATTTTTGTTTTCTGCATTATGTATGATATTATAAGTTTCATGGAACGATGAAATATTGTTATGGCGAAATATTTTTATGTTGAAGAAATAAAATGGGAATGGTCTTTGATAAATGCGCGAGATTGGGTTGTTTTTTGTAAATCCTTTTCTGCGTTTGGTACGAACAGTAATATTAGTCTTAGGAATACTCAAGAAAATAATTGTATAGTAGAAAAAATTTGTTTTTTATTAGGATAGGTGACAGCCACGATTCCTTTCGCTACAACAATCAGTGAAACAAATATAATAAATTCTTTCTCAATGTATAATACAAGAAAAAAAAATAAAAGAAATGTAATACCACTTACACTCGTTCCCCTTTCTCATCCCTTTCCTGAAAGAACGAACGAGCGAGACGAAAGCTCACATCTTCGAATCCCATTGTCGCGGATATTTGAAATCTCGTTCAACCGAATGTTCGCCGTCCGCGAAAGAAACTCTGGCCGGGCCGACGATATGAAAGATCACCGAATGAAATATCCGTCTGCCCGTCTCCGTGTTCCTTTTTTTTGTCCCTTTTGCTCTCTTCCGTAGACGGGAAACCATAATCCGGCTTAACCGATCGCAGCCGTGGCTCATGGTGGCACGTGCACTAAGGGGATGTTTGTCATTGCTCGTCGTCCTCGTGTCTTATGCGAGCGTAATTGATTTTGCGCCGGCGGCAACCGAGTCCGTCTGTTGGAATCCAACGTCCTGAAACATCCGACGATGTCTCCTTTCGAATTATCTCGCGACGCGTACAGTTTACGTCGTAAACGATTCCATGGCGAGGATCCCCCGTAAGCGCCGTGGCGCGGGATCTCGCGGAAGGAAGATTCGCGAGAGTAGAAACACGAGGAAAGAAATTGTCTCATAAATTTCAGAAGCGGCGAAAATTTAAGCGCGCGACAGTGCAGCTTGCGCGAAACGGAACGACGACGTCGGTTTGTCGCAGACGCGACAAGCCGGTTGAAAGTTCTAAATACGAGCGAAGGAGAAAAATAGTGGCGGTCGGGACGATGACGTTTTTAAGGAGATGTTTTGGGATGTGACTTAAGTTTGGAAGTTTCTTAGTTATTGGCACTAATAAACTATAAATCAGGAGGGTAGAGTAATTTATAGAATTTGCTGTTAGTGATTAGGGATTGGGTATTATCTATTTTAACCCCTTGCTGTACATTAACGAGAGACACTCGTGAGGCGATAAATGGATTAATCAATTTTGAAGTGAACAAAAAATTATAAAATTAAAAATATCAGTGGGTCACACTAAAATAAGATTAATTATGTGCTATTCAAATGCATTAAATCATATACTATATCCATGATTAGAGATAGATTATTGTTTCAGCAATTAATACAGAGTTATTGCGCATTCAGTCAGAAAAAAAATAGTGCGGCAAGGGGTTAATCGACTACGCAAATGAAAGATATTGACAGTAGAACTATCGAAACAGAGATAATGACCAGTTGCCAATTTTTCTAATAATTATCCAAGTTTCTATAATAGTTATAGCATAGATGCTCTACGTGTCTAAACACAAATGACCGAATCGATCATGTGTTCTGCCTCTTCATTCCTCTTTTTTTCAATATACTTACTTCATATACTGAAATACAATAGATTTAGCGCCAATAACTCTGTTACCAATTTTCTGTATGCCAACTGAGGTCCAGCAACTCTATCCATACCTTTTTGTTACGGTTCATTTCGCATCGATCTAAATTCACTTAAAAATTTCTCGATAAAATGTATTCACCTAACTAACCTTGTACTCCTATTCTGCTCTTTCATTCAATTTCCACCCTACATATATCATTGCTATAATAATAAAATACAAATTAATAACTAACAGCAAAGAATAATTAGAGAATTAATTAATCCTAGTTGTTAAAATATCCAGATACAATTCAGACCCAACAGTTAAAAGAAACATCACACAATCCTAAAGCAAATCAACGAGCACAGCAATCTCTCTCCACCAACCTCCCTAATTTCGCCTCCACCGACAGGATCCCAATCTCGGCGTTCCTACGCCTTCTCTCGTCGGCATATAAAGTTTCAATTGGAGGAGAGATATTTATCCTCCGGATGAGGCTCGAACGTCGCACGATGTACTCTCGACGGTGGTCCACGACGTCCATGTCTAGATCGCGTGCGGCCGTTCGCGAGCTCGACCGGAGAACGCTTAGATCCCGCGCGACAAATTCTCAAGCGCGCCGCTTCGTAATTGCGATTTACGACCGCTGCCCTCTCGTTCCGCCCTCCTCTGACCCTCGTCCTCCCCTTTTCCAGAGGGCCGAGCACTTAATGGCGTGTTGAATAACGGATTTATATACGGGGCTTGAAATACGCGGCAAGAAGCGCGCGCGCGCTTGCGATACGCGACAGACGTGTTTACGACGCCGAAAATACAAATTGCAACGAGCCACTCGTCCCTCCCCCGCATGATGCTACGTATATCTCGGAGATATTACAAAAAGGAAGAGGGGAGCTGGATTTCGACGGAAATAAAAGATCGTCTACAGTGGTAGGGTTCATTAAGCGGCACGGTGTCGAGAGAGACATTGGATTGGAGTTCCTTGTTAACGGCTTTCGGAAATAGCGAGCGGCTACCGCGTATCCGGTTGGCGAATTTAGTTGAAAAGTTTGGTACCGTGGAGTTTCCGTTGATTGGGTTCCTTTGGGAGGATGTTTCAACTGAATTTGGATTTTTACTCCTTGTTTTTTGGTAATTTTGAAGCTGAAATTACTTCTGTGAATTTGAGATAGGAAGTTTTAGGTGTCTTTCAAACCGTTGGGGTATGATATATTAAAGAATAATTTGGGAAAAATCTGCCAGTGGTAACGGGGATTCAAAGTCCGACACATTATCTCTGAGTTCAGCGAGAGACGAGAGTCCTTTTTGTCAACCACGGCTGCTGGCTGTTCGCACAGAACAAACTCATGGAAAAAGTTGGTCTCCAGCTGCGTGTGGCTGCCATCCAGGCTGTTATAAACTGAACGTACATAAGCACATTTCACTCGGTCGCCGAAAAACGTGATATCAATTCTCCAAATGCCAGAACTACTTCCAATAAAAACCTTAAAAAATCCCAGACTCAAAGAACCGTCCTAAATCTACTTCATTCGACTAAAACTACACAAGAAAATACAAAATAATCTCAATTCTCAAATCGTTAAATTTCTTCCCCACAAAACCATTTTCCTATCATTCAATTATTTTCCACCGCATCACGTCTTCAAACCAGTAGAGAAAAAAAACGGTCCCCAAATCTTGTCACGCCAAGACACTCCTCTCCTGCTTCTGCTCGCAAGTCCAAGTTGTAGCTCGAGTCACCAGCAGTCGATCTTAGTTTTTGCCGACGAGGATGACTGCTCGCGTAGGGTAGAAACGTCGAAAAAGCTCCGTTGGTAGCGCGTGTGGCTGCCATCCAAACTCGTACGAGGTATCACTAGCAGGACCACCATCGCAGGTTTCTCGTGAAAGCACGGAGACATCGACGAACAGAGGACAAAGAGCGAAGGAAGAGACACGGTGGGTCTTCGGGTGGGAAAAGAAGGATAAGGGAGAACAGGAGAGGAGAGCTTTAGCCACGAAGGAAGGGTTGGGCGAGTCGACTTGCCGGCGTGTACTTGGCAATCGAAGGAAGCGATAAACCACGAAGACAATGCGAGTTCTCCATTGTCGGAGCCATGGAGTCTGGGCCGGAGGGCTGTCTTCGGAGGAACCGAAGGTACCGACGAAGGTGGAGAAGAAGGAGGAGACCGAGGACAAGCGGAATACGAGAGGCAACGTCGCGAAGGTCCAGGCAAAAAGTAAACCGACTACCGGGCTCCTAGCCCTATTGACTAACTTCAGCATTCACCGTCGTCGTCGGCTTCTTCCTTCTGCTCCTCCTGTTCTCCATCTTTCTCTCTCACGTTCTCTAGCTCTTCCTCTTCTCTGTCTTCTCTCCTCTTTTTCCCTGGCCGCTTGCACTCTGTCCTGGCTTCTGCAATTAATTAGCTCTCGACCATGGGCGATCGAGCTGGCCGATGTTCGGCGAACTTTTAATCCTGTGTGCTCGTGACTCCCGGTCCTCGTCATCGTGCTTGGGGAATCTTTTTGGTCGGTGTTCTTTCTCCTGCTGTTATTTCTTCTTCTTCTTCTTCTAGAGCTTCCTCTTCGTCTACCTTATTCTCCATACTGTAAAAACCCTTTCTTCTCGCCGCGGGTTTCTTGTTCCTCGATCTCACAGAAGGACGTGTGCTCCTTTCGACGATTACACTGATCACTTCTTGAATAATTAATTTCCGATGCATATAAGTATATTTATCAAAAACAGAAATGAAGATTTAGTGAATTATTAAGTAGTTGCAATAAAGTAGACTTAACACTAGAACTGCCAAGAAAGTCAAAATGACTTGTTCCCAATTTTTTCCAAATATTCTCCAAGAACATGGGACAGCCATAGAGGAGATTCTACATTGATTTTCCGAAGTACAGATTACGGAATCAATCGTATTTTTCACCTCACAATTTCCCTTTTTCGGCACTACTTATTTAACACCAGGAGTGCGGAAGCCGCCAATTTGGCAGATTCCTACCTTTTTAGAAACGCCTTTCAAACTTATAGAGACGTGGTACAGTAGATAATTCACATGCATCTTATAATATACAAATTACTTAACTGATCATCTTCTCCGTCGCCCGATCCTTCTATTTCTAAAATAATATATTGGCGTGTAATAGATTTCACACCCGCAAATCTAGTTTTAATATATTGAAATATAATACATTTAATGCCGGTTGTTCTAGTGTTAAATACCTATAAAAAAAAATCCATGGAAAAGATTACTCTCCTCAGGACACCCCAGTTCTCTCGGACACTCCACACGTCACCCCAAAATGCGAATATCTATCGATTAAGTTTTTCGCTCGCCCCATCGACAAGCATTTTTCGCTCGCCTGGAAAATCCCTCATCCTCAACGCTGGATAAATAATCGTCTCCGGCCGTTCTCCAGGCACCGCAGCGAGTTTTTCTCCGCAGAAATGCGTCCCGTTCCCCAACGGGCTTCCCTCCGTTTCAACCCTCGACCATACGGATTTGTCCTCGACAATAATCGCCGGGCGGATACCGGCGGCGTCTCTTGCATTATCAATCCCGAGGAGGACCTCGATGGCAATCACCGCGCTGTCTACGAGGGGCCAACAAGAAAATCCACGCAAAAACAGATCGATGAGCGTTCGTGAAAGTTCCGGTTTTCTGGTCGAAGAGGGTAAGGAAACGATGGCTCATGGACACCGCGAAACAGGGTGGAAAGTAGAAGAAGAAGGAAGCGGCGAGCCACCATGGAGAACGGGAGGAAAAAAAAGTAGGAAGTAAATCGCTCGTTTCCCTCGCGGAAAATATGATTCCCTTCCGGCCGGCGACGTTGATCGAAAGTTCCTCGATTAGGAGGGCTTTCTATTTCCTTCTTTTTCCACTTTTCTTTTTAAAGGAAAAGATTCTGCGAGAATACTCGGTCCAAGTGGGGCAAAAAAAGGGAGGAGGAGTGGAGGAAACGACCCACCTGCAACGTCCTTGCAATCCACGCGAAGAAAGGAAGTTTATATTCCACCGTTGAAAAATGTCTCCGTATTGTGGCAGAGGGGATGAAAACTTGGAGGAAAATTTAACCAACTGCACGTCGGTAGAGTTACCCGTGGAAATTTACGACAATGCGATTTATGAATAGGGGCCGATCTTTACGCTATTTGTCGGGAATCGGTTATAGATTGGACAATCGTATGGGCGAGAATTTGTCAAAGAAATTGCTCTCCTCTTTTAAGTGTTCACAGTAAATTTTAGTATTAATATAGCAAATTTATCGTATCCCATCATTGAAACATAAAAGTTGAAAGATTTTAATTACTTTTACATGTTCCAACAAATATAAAGGATTTTTTAATATGTAGAATTATAAAATTTTAAATATTACTTTTCATTAATTTTCCACTGCCATCTACATAGAAACCTCTGTGATTCATATCTCTATAACGTGGAGTACTGAACGATCGTAATAACCGAAGCTGAAAATATAAAATTTCATCGACCACACGATAATTAACATCATTTCCCTCGTCCGGGCAAACTGCATCATCCTTTGACGGGACAGGCTAATTTTCATTCATAAATTCGCGAGGAATCAGCAACGAGAGGTTGAAACGTTAACCGCCTCTAACTGCCTTTGTTCCCGCGTACAAAGTAATCTCTCAAATTCCTGGACGTACCAATTACAGCACTTCTTTCTCTCCATGCATGACCACTAATAACTCATTCTCCGCGGTCGAGCATTAGCGAACTCTTCTCTCTTAACCGAGCACACCTTCCGTAACCAGCTCGAAGAGCCGAAAAGAGCACCGAAAGGAAGAGGAGACCAGCAAGAGAGAAAAAGAAGACGTAGAAAGATAGACAGAGAAGGACAGAAAGGGAAAGAGAAAGATAGAGAGAAAGCCCTCGTCCTGCTTCGGGTTCCCACCGCCGCGAAATTGCAAGGATGACCTCTGAGGTCGCAGGACTAATGTATGCGGACGTACAGTTCTTTACGTGCTCCGTTCTCCGGTTCTTCCTCTCCTTCTTTGCTCTTTCTCTCATTTTCTCCTGCTTCCTTCTGCCACCACTTTGCCTCTTCCTTCTTTCAGCTGGTCCCTCGGCAGGATATGTCCAACCCGCTCTTTTTTACCCTTTACCCCATCGTGCATGTTCCATGCTTGGCGAATCTTTACGTAATCGAACCTTCCACGCTGCTTCTCCAGAAATGTTCCGAGTAATTCTTTCCAGGAGAAGGAATTCCATCGCGAGGACCTTTTTGGATGAAATGGAAAAGGAATGGTAAAGTATAGTCCTAGAATTCCAATGGAGGAAGGTGTCGCAGATGGAGGAGCATGTTCGATATTTGAATTTCATTGGAATTATGAAACGTTAAATTTGGAGAAAATCGTCATATTAGATGATTTTTCACTTGGTTTTAATCCACTTCGTGATATCTGAGAATAGATATGTATTTTATGGGGGAATTGCTGATTTGTGGGAGGAAAGATCTTATGGGTGATGAGTTTTTTTGGTTGGTGTCGGTTTTCAAGTATTCAGAGCGAAATGGGATTATCAAGATTTGCTTTTGTTCCGTGCAAAAAGCTACTGTAGCCGTAAACAGCTAATGGCCGCGCAACGAGAGTCCTGTTTTACCAGACGGCTTCACCGCGAGAGCGGTTGAATTACAAAAAAGGTGCTCAAAATGGGTTAACCACCGAAAGCTCTTAAGCTCGCGGAACGAATAATTATACGGGGACGAACTTCTCCGTGGCGCCAAGAAAAGCCTTTTTCGAGACGCCTTGTTTCCATGGATTTACTTCGCTGCTTCTTTGGATTCGGTGGATAGACTGTTCGATCGGGCGAAGTAATTATCGATACCCATTACATTGTAGTAACTCAAAGTCGTTTAAAATAGTGCGCCATACGAGACCGAATTGCTATCTTCGACAGCGAATCTTAAACTTTTGAACAGGTAATGTTCAAAATTTCTTACATGTGCCATACATTTTTCTATCCTATTGGTCATAATTCGAAGAAATTAATCCCAATGGTATCACAATTACTCTGTACAAGCGTTCACTACATAAACTCACAGCAAAACAACCCACATCAACAAAAAATATTCACGATACAAGAATAATAATTGTTCAACAAAAACTCAAAACATACACCCTCTTTTCATCATTACTCTTCCGAAGTTTCCTCGTGTCAGCAACCAACAACACCAATAGCGCACCGGTTACCCGATCCCTCGCATCCTTGCAATTTTTACTCCCAAAAAAGGCAAGCTAAAAAAGAGTAAACCAATTCGCCAAACCTAGACCGAACGTTATCGACAATGTCGAAAAAAACACGAAACGATCAGTCGCGTAAAGCGAAGCAGCCGAATCGCAATCGGCGAGCGCCACGGCGCTCGTTTCGAGCGTATCGCTGCGATTATCTCTCGCGCATCTCGCGTAACACAATTTGTAACGACGTGGCGGCACGGTGCGCCTCCATCACGAACGAACACCGGTCACTTTCAGTGATTAATGACGAGCTCCGATGATTTAGTGCCCGGTGACTCGTTCCTCTTCCATACGAGCGCGAACTCGCGCTGGAAACGCGCCCGGAGGAAAACGAAAGAGAGAGAGGAAAAGATAGACAGGTAGATAGAAAGATAGACAGAGAGGACGGAGTAGAAAGAGGGCAAAAGGAAGAGAGAACGAGTACAGATCGCGTGACTCGGCGAAAGGGTCGCGAAAAACGGCGAGTCGATAACATTAACGATACATTCGGTTGGTATCGCTCTGCGAAAGGGTTCCACGACACAGAGGTATGGCACGGTGAGGTGAAATTAGTAGCGGATATTCGTCATGGTAATTCGAACGGAGATTATCGGATTCGAATCCTCGAGAAGGTAGTATTTTAAGTTTTTGATGCGAATTCTCGGCCGTATCCCGCGACCAATTCCTCTAAGCGATAAAGTACCAACGTAATGGCTAAGTAATCGGTCGAGTAATTTGGCACACTGGAAGCCTAGCATTCCGAGAGGCTGTGCAGCTTGTTTTTGTGAACGTTGGAGAACCTAATCGGTAGCGACAAACGATTCTTTCTTGCCGGGTTGCATTTACCGCCTCTTGGCGTGAAGTTTCCTAATGGAGTCGCGAAATTTTCATGGGTGGTAGGAAGAAAATACGAATGGCTTCGATCGATGCTTAGATCGTTAGGAACAAGCTCCGGGTGATTTAATGCTGCTTTTAAACGGTGCTAATTTGTGGATAACGCTTATGGTACGTACTTAAATGTTAAAGTTCTATATGTAATTTAAACTGTTGATAATAAGATAGTCGAGACTAACAAATCTGTATGATGTAGAAATCATCGTGAATAAATCGTCATTTCTCCTAACACTAATAATTTTAGAGCAAACATTTTAAATTTTCCAGCGGTGAGTAAGGAAATTTAACTCTTTAACCTGCTGAATAACAAGTTATTCGAGTCTGATGAACCTGAATGATGTAGAAATCATCGTGAATAAATTGTCGTTTCGCATAGCACTAACAGTTTTAGATGGATTTCGTTATCAGACAGCAAACATGTTGAATTTTCCAGAGGTGACTAAGGAAATTTACCTCTGATTCACAGATTAGAAACGTGATTCTTCATCTCTTCAACCATGATAGCCCTTCTGCGATATATGCACGCGACGTTGCACATCTGCATCCCTTCAACTCTACGTACACTCAAAGACCAGTATCGAACAAAACGACATAACTAAAACAGAATACTAATCACACAATTGTTATCATCCATTTCAATTACCTTAAAACTCTCTCCATTCCAAGATACTCTCTATCGTCCTTTATGTCGCAACATCAACAGGACCAAAACGTCAAAATCGAATGCACAGTCGCCCCAACTAACAGATAGCAGGAAGAATTCCTCGTCCTGTCCCCATGCAAAGAGCCCAGACGGAAGTATACTCGCAATACCAAATCGAACAAACTCATCCTCTCGAAGAAGAGATCCCATTTACGGTCTATCGAGCTATCGGTGCTTCGAGAATCACGGTATCGAAAAAAAAGCCTGGTACTCGACGGTAGAAAGCGAAAACGTTGATTCGGCGGAAGAAGAGTGCGGATTCTGCGGCAGTATCGCGGAGGGGTAACGAGGAGCGAACGTCGTTCCGGATTTCGCCGATCGGCTTAACCTGAGCCACCGTGAGCTCCGTCGCAGCTGTCGTTCGTAGCGGAAACTCTCCCTGTCGTTCGGAATCCCAGCCAGGGTAACGCTTCTGTTGCGACGACGTCATTACTTATGCAAGCCCCACTTACAGCTCACCCCTAAAAGCCGCCCCACCTCCCTCTAAGAATGCGCCGCGCTCTCCGACGCTCAACCCTTCCTCGAGGGACGTTTGCGCCACCGGATTCCCTCTTCTCGGATTTTTCTGCAGTTTTTTTTTGACGTTGGGCTGAGGTTGTTTTTCATTTTCTCTCTTTCTCGAGAACTTTTTGGTTTTCTAAATATTTGGAGTCTCTGAAATTTGTATGCTGTGGGGGTGGAATTTTTTAATTGCATATGGAAAAAGTGAAAAGGATGGTTAATTAAGTAGTTTAGGCGCTGTAAGATGGAAGTGGAATATTTGTTGTATGGCTGGCCTATTAATTTGTGGAATCTTTAGGAGCAATTGGGAACCGATCATTTTGACTGCCTTAATTTTAGCATTGAAAATTTGGGCACCTTTTGTTAATATTCTGGTTTTGAGTAGTACTCTCACTTTGATCGGACATAGTTTTATCATAGAAATTTTATAGAAATAATAAAGGAGAGATCAACGCAAACTGCAACTACTTTTTAGAAACAGAGGAAAATTGAGCCTTTCAACGGAGTCAATATTTATATACTCAAAGGCCTCAATATGCAATCTAAAACATACTGAATAATAAATAACTAAGGTAAGTGTGATAATTGCCTGCTTGTGAAATTCAAATTCATACACATCAAATTGTTATACAATTATCTGCTCCACTTAATTCCTAATTATTCAATTATAACAAGATCAATCACGAAAGTTTCTAACCTCATGAATCCACAATGACATTTTTGCTCAATTGGCAATTTAATCGTCGAAAGTTCGACGAACAGGTTGTCGTACATTAATTCCAGGTCGTGTACGGAAAGTTTTGCAGAGTAATACAAGTCACGTTGTTTTGCTTCGCTACAAGACCGGAATATTATTATACAATATAATTAATGCAAAGCCCTTAGGAGCCCTGATAATCACTTATCCAAGCACGAGAATCTCGATAAACTGGTACGACGAGGACACCTCATTTTCCGTGTCCGTGTGCAACAGAAACGTGTGCTCGTACCTTCACATACGAGCAACTAGAACTAAGTTATTTTCAGCGACAAATAAATTGATTCTGCAACTATCCAACCTCTTCAACGTGATTTGATTAATTTATTACCTCTCCTCTCTATTTCTATCTCCTCAATCTTCGCTCATTCTCATCCCCTTACATTCCTTCCGATTCACTTTATTTTCATCCTTCTATAAAATCATTTCATCAATTTTCAACTACGATTCGTCAGAAATATTCTCATAAAATAGATTCCAATCTCCTGTATCGTTTTATCATCTACCAAGGGTAATTTTACCTTATCAATTCCGTGATCTAGCATACCCATAGAACTTAACACTAGAACTACCAAGCAACTCTAGGTGACTCGTTCCCAATTTTTTCCAAAAGTTAACTAAGCTTATAATAGGACAGTCATAGAGCACATATTCTACGTTGGTCTTATAAAATACAGATAACCGAATCGATCATCTTTTTCACCTACTGATTTTTCTTTTTCCAAAGTACATATTTAATATATTGAAACGTAATAGATTTAAAGCCGACTGTTCTAATGCTAATAACACTAATAATAAAATACTACATTTTATTATACACTGTCAATCGTTAATACGTATTAATTAGTTCAAAGTACTCTCTTAAAAACTACCCTAATCCTTTAAATCTGTATGCTGTGTCAATGTATCCCTTCCTAGGCTAATGAACCTTAAGGAACTCCTAATTCTCAAGACTCCAAAATAAAAAACTAAAGCAGCCTCAAACTTATCGAGATGCCGATAACATCTCGTAATAAAATACTCCAACGTCTCTTTCCTACAGATATACATCTCCTATCTTCTCATCTAGCGAAGAAATTTCACAGAATTCGCTTGGCAGCTAACGTTTTAATTAAATCTATTTCCCAATCCTGGCAATTACCACCTAATTCCCTCCGTTTACGTTCTCTCGCTGGTCGACTATTAATCGATCAAACGCCCAACGACTCTACGGGATCGGAGTTCTCTCTTTGTCGAGAAAAATGGTACTTTCGTGTAGTCCCTCGTAACAGAGTCACGTTGTCCGTTGTCGGACTGTATCCTCGTGTGTACACCAGTTCAACGTTGCCTTGTACCGCCACGGAGCAATGGTATCGTGGGACGATCCGACGAGAAACTTCCTTGAATAATCGATGGCTATCGCTGACTGGCAAGGGAGCATCGGACAGAAGTCCGTGATAATTAATTCAGGAGACGTGGAAATAGAAATAGAGCTTTGCCACGTACCTTCGCTCGAGTAAAGACCGCGGGAGTACCTGCTATCGCCGATGCCGCTTGCGTAACGCCGATTAATCATGTATTAACGTCGGATAGTCGATATGAAGGGTATCTTGCTCGCATAATTCCACTGAATAATGACGACTGTAAAATTAGATTTCCATTTTACTTGCCCCGCCGCCACGAGATACCGTCCCTCCGGTTGCATCTGGAATTCGAGACGTGGATGCAGATGTGCAATGTCGCGGGAACGAGAGAAATTGAAAAGCGAATATGTCTGAGAGCGTTTGTAGAATTTAGGAATGCGGAATTGATTCGGCAATGTGTGTATTTTGAGATACTTAGACTTTGACGGATTGCGCGTTAAACTGTTTGGGCTGTTAATGGAGTTCATGGAGTTAGACTTTGAATTTTGGAAATTTAATAACATTGATTGGGCAATATTGAAGTTCATCTTGCTCAAATATTAATCACAACTCAGATCTAACCGGAGTATAGTGATGCGAAGGGAAAGATCTTGTCAATCACATACAAGTCTTCCAATTCTTTCCACGTCGACAGCAAGAAACAAGAGTAAATCATACGTTAATTGGAAATTCTTGGAGACACCATATAGCATCGATTCATTTTTAAAGAGACGACACATTCGATCAGATAATTCCACCGCTCGATCGTCCACAAGAATCGCTCGTCGCCCGTCAAACAGAATAATTCATAATCCCTTCTTTGCATAATACGATGCAGGCCATTGCGCAGACATAAAACTGTCCTGCTATTCCAGTTAATCAATTCTAACTCGATCGACGTTGTTAAAACCTCCCTTTCATCTAATTCGATGTTTTCACTAACGATAGTGCCCATTTTGCACAAAGGGCGACTGTAATTCCGTTACATCCACGCGCATATACAATATACCACTCGGTACTTTTATCTGACGTAAATGAGCGGTTAATGTGCCGATGGGAAAAGTAGAGAGAAATACATACTAAAAGCAGCTTTATCCTTGCAAATTGAAATTTGTCCGCTAATGCGTATACCGTCTCTCTTGTCTATCGAACAAACGAGTAACGGTGCCTGATGTAATGGTGATCGATAATGTATTATACCAAGGGATCCAATATGGCGACCATACTCCACGCATCTCTTCGTGTCTCCATGGATAATGGTGACCATAAAATTAGAGCCGACCGATCTCTCTCTTCCCTTCAACTCCGCCACGATCCTGCACACTCCATTTCTCCCATGAAAGTTTTGCACCCTAACCCAAACGCGGTTCTGTCTTCTGCTTCGATAAGCGATCACCACTAACGGACATCGACTTTTACGGGCACCATTGTCTTTTATACCCTATGAATGTATTTGCCGACGGACTATAAAATTTTCGCGAAGGAAGCAAACGTAATGACCCCGATGAACAAAGAGAACCGTCTAGAAACGGCGACCGTAAAAAGCATCCAAGAGAATGAACCACCGGGACATTACGATTGTGAATAATGAAACATTTTCCTCGAGAATAGTTTTGCAAGATGGCCAGCATCGACGTAAGAGCATTAATTCGAAAACTTCCCCTACCAAGGTAACGGGAACGTTCTCTCATTCGACTCTACGAAGTCTACGTTCACTGATGAGATCCTACCGTCCCTCCAGAACTCATTAACCCGGAAATCGAGGACCAATTCCGAAAGTTCTGCCCGCAACTGTAGACGACCGATGGGAAAGTTCCATCTGCAATAACGCCATGGCTCTCGAACGGTGACAAAAGTTGCGTGCCTATTGTTTAACTTCGACGTAGAGGAAAAGATGTCGGAGGGATGCGAAGAGAAGTGATAACTGAGAAAAGTCCCTTTGAAGATTCGTCTTACGTCGACCACAGATACGGGATGGTGTCTTTCATGGTGGAGTACTTTTCACGAGTTTATACTTTCCTTCCGTTCCCTCTGAAAATTCATTGGTGAACTCTGTTGAATTCAGTTTGTCGGTAGTTTGCTTCACTGGATGAATCGGGTTTTACAGTTTCTAGGTACAAATTTCGACGAAAAAGTATAATTTTGTTGTTAGAATCTCTCCTACGAGTTAGACAACGATTCGACCAATGTGTTTTCTCTCTTCGTTGATATTTCACTTGAACTTTTCTACAGTTTTATAACACCACTTTACTTGCTACTTGAACTTTACGCTCACTTCTATGAACATCATTCTATCACCGCCGACATCGTTGGAATATCACTAGTCACGCTTGTCACACAATTTCATATTGCATCTCAACTAACCTCGCTTCACCGTTTCTCAACGTGTCACCTGGACGTCGTAATATCACCGTCCAAGACTTCGTTTCATTCCCACCTGTCCCTCCTAAGTGTCAAACGAAAGGACAATACAATTCCATTCCCCTCGAGAAATTCAAACGAACCAACAGTTCAACCGTACCATTCCGTTTTACCGAGCTACTTATAATCGCACAAACTGATAGAAAAGTTCCCGCTTATTCCTCCACAGTAGAACTTCCACCCTTGTTTTTCTCGCCGAGTAAAATAGCGAGAGATGAATCGTGATCGATGGAAGGTTTCCAGTCTTGGAAAACAATTCCAAAGAACTTTCTCGAAGTGGTCAGAACCGTGATGGTGAAACGAAGGGTTCCGTACCGATAAGAGGGCGGAGGGGGTGGATGAAAAATTCGTAAACGAAACTCGCGGCTTCCATGAATATTGCATCGCGAATGGTGGTCAAGCGTTGCTCATGGACGAGAGGGAGAAGAAGGAAGCAGATCTCTTGGGGGTGGGGAAGATTCCTGAATTATTCCCATCGTGTCTCACGCGGCTGGAAGTATCGTCGCCAGGACTCCAATCTCATGGATACGGCCCACCGTCGCACCCTGCAGACCGTTTACATCGCGGAGATTTTATGGCTATCGCCTCTTCCGACGCAGACGGTAGTACGTTATTTAGCGATAGATCGTGCGCGTTTAATGCCTGGCACGTTTCACAACTACGCGCCCCCTATGGATTTTTAATGAATGCTATCTTTTTCGGGACGTTTACCGCTTTCTTCCTGGAAGGGAAAGATGTATTGGATCTCGTTGGGTAAACTGTTACAGGTGGACGGTCGTCCTGTTCTGGGAAATAGTGATCTGATCGTCTTTGGATGGAAGCTGTGAGGTGTGGTATGGTGGTTCTGTGATTTTTGGATTCTGAGGCTGTGGGATTGCAGTGATAGGGATATTACTGTTAAGGAATACTGCAATAAAGAGACTACTGTTGTTAACACTAGAACTACTAAATCTATTAAACATCAATACATTAAATATATAATTTGGAAGAAGGACAATCGAGAGGTGGAAAAGATGATCGACTCGATAATCTGTATTTTATTATTCACTTATAAACTTGAAGAATCTTTGGAAAAAAATCAAAGGCAGTCATTTTGACGTGCTTGGTAGTTGTGTTAAATCTTCTATGATCTACATGTTTATGTAAAATCTGAATCAACGCAGAAACGGATTTCAAATCGGTATCAGTATGTGGAGGGTTAAAATTTTGTCTCTGTCATAGAATATGGTAAGAACTTTCGTTGGGGTTGCTGTACAACTACAAAGAGCAAGCATCTTTTTACTAAACAACAGTTACATTACCATTATACCTCATTCAACAAAATTAATTGACATCCTTACACCAGACGTAGAAAAGAAGTTTATCAAAACAGAAAAAAAGCTCCACCCCTCAACACCAACGAAAAATTCTTCATTTCTAATCGCGTCGTATCGCCCGCGAAAACACCGTCATCGCGTGACGCAATTCGAGCGGGTTTTAATTAAACTCGGTTTGCAACGGGGCATTGCTGAGTCAGTGCCATGGATTTAATACCCGTGTGAATCGAGGAAATGCACATGGGCAAATGGAACGCAGACATTAGTACAGGTATCACCATTAATTCTGTTCAATCGCGATAAGCTAAAGTCAACGTGTGCCGACAGTCCCATGAGGCATTAAGGTAGCTTACGTATGAACTTACCGTAACGATATATCGCGAACATCGAACCTCCTACACTCCCGACGTTAATCCACCAAATAAGGATATGTCGACGCGTTAACACGCCGCGTATTTATCGTACCGCGTTTCATCAGGAACGATCAAATATTTAACGTCTCACTCGTCATTCGATATTCGCCAAACCATTACCAAACAACCCGTTCTCCATAGACGTCACGAATTGAGACGAAAACGTTGGCAACTGCATCCACGGACAATACCGGGGATGCCTACTAATTAAAACAAATTGCATTCCAAATTCTTTTTGCCCGACCCCCGAAGAGCAGCAATTTAAGGGATACCCTGCGGGCCGCTATTAAGTCGCGTCGCTCGGATCCTCGAAATTCTTTCGCAATCGCGTCCTGCAGACAGTCGAGGATTCTGGGCCCCAGGGGGCCGATCGTGCCTGTGGAATCATTGAAGAACGATGGAAGCCGAAACAAAGAGAGATAGATGGATAGATAGATGGTTAGAGATAGGAACAGAGAGAATGGCAAGGGACAAAAGAGGAGGGCAGTAGAAAAGTAAAATGAAAAAGTGTTCGTAGAGTACGAACCTCTCAAATCTCTCCCTCCAAGTCACCAACGGGCCATTAGGACTAATTTGCGTTAAATCGCAACTCTTCGACGGGTTTTTCGAGAGGTAAAGGGGCCTTTAGGGACGGTAACCAGTGCTTCCTTGGGGCATGTGTGCCCCACGCGTCGTTTACGTGACAAACGCAAATTGTACTAATTTCACTCGCTTTCCGTACCTTTTCTTACACGCGCCTTCTCGCCCTTTCTCTTCGACGTACGCACGCTTTCGATACGCTCGGTGGCGCTACCAAATCTCCTTGGTGGCTTCGTCCTAGCGTGGAAGTTCCTTGGAAGCGATTTCGAAAGTTTCGAGGTGCGAATAATGTAAGGACGATGGAGAGGAGTTTGAGGGAGAAGTTGAAATTTAATGTGTAGAATTAACGCGGAGATTTATGGGATCTAAATTTGGAAATTTCTGGCCGGGGTGCATCGCTGGAAAGCGACTTAGATATCTTGCCCTTTTGGGGTTGCTGAGTGGAATTTTTTTATTTAGATTACTTTTTTGTTTGTGAAATTTTGTAATTAATATTACTGTACTTTGTGCTGTATTGAAAATTAAACGGAAAATTAAAATATGTTAATTGAGAGTCTTTTTTATAATATTCCACTAATTGGAATTTTCTGATAAATTAGAAATATGAAAAAAAGTGTTTCAGTAACCTCTTGGTTAAATACACTGGAGTAACCATTTTACCAAATTAATTTCCATCAGGCAGCTACATATTGCTGAATTAATCTCCATCGCAAAGAGCTAATGCACTAACTACCAACTCATTTATAATGATACCCACAGTACTGCAGCATTGCATCCCCTTCAATCAAAAGCTCAAAAGTTAAAAACCAAACGACCCGTAAAAGTGCATAAATACTATCTCACGAAACAACGTAATCATTCAGCGTACACATAGAACGGAGAAAAATTCACGAGGGCATAAAAAACGTAGAGAACTAATGACTAGTAAATTCCATAATTACTCGGTGCGGCCTAGTACGATGAGAAAATTTCGAGAGAATAGCCGAACACAGAAAATTAATGAAAGCCCTTTACAATCTCCAAACGACCGGGTTCACGTAATTACCCTAATTTTTCTGATACCAAGCAAAATACTGACGCGCGTCATTTAACGGGGATTCCCTGTTGTTCGTTTACCCCAATTAAGTTAATCGCCCCGTATACCGTGCGACTATCGACGGTGCACGTTTCACCATGATTGTAAGACAGGAAGCCGCGCATTAAAATGATGGTCATTAATAGTGTACCCGCGATGCATAATTTTTCACCGTTATACGCCGAAGGTATGGAACGGTATGATTACCAATCTTACGTGGTTATAAAGAGAGAAAGAGATAGAGAGAGAGATAGAGAGATTGCACATGGAAATTGATATGCCGCGACGAGCACGTTGGTAGTTATTGTCATCTATGGTCGTTATCCATACGTGAGGTGGAAGCAAAAACCGGTTAAGAAATGTCTTCATGGTCTGTCATCAAAACCTCGTGTAAATTGCTTATGAACCTCATAAAAATTCCTACAATGCCGTTTAGGGTGGAATGTTACGTCGATATTTCTTCCGTTGAAAAACCAGCGACTGTGCAATGATAACACCCTATCTCTTTTTCTAAGAGTCTCATTGTCAGATGAACTTGGTATTTCTACCTTTGCGAATTTTTACAAAGATAATGTATATCTTTCTCGTAAATTTTACTACGGTATAAATAGAATTTACATGAGTAATTCTGAACGGAGTTACGATCGAATGGAAATTGAAAGAGGGCCGATACGGCGCGACGTTTTGGCGGGAAATCTAGGAGAAATAAAATATCGAGGCTTCGTGAAAATGTGGTTTTATCATTTTATACCTTTCACCGTTGTCGATAAAGAAAACAGCATCGAGCGAGTGCGCAGCGAGGCGTAGAAAATTTCACAATCAGCGTCGAAAGTCTCGAGTTAACAACCACCCCCCGTAGTATCCGCCATTAAGCGTAAATATACCATCGGCTACGTCGGCAATTTTCTCGCCATGGGTTTCGCGCTAATACATTATTTTTGCTGTTCTATCGCAAACGTTATCACCGGCGTGGCTCCCGATAATTTACCTGGTATAGCAGAGAAAGAAGGGGAAAAAACTGGGGACGTTTAAAAACTCGTTCGCGGAAAGCATCTATGCGGATGCTACGACCTAGGATTAAATTCTGGATTCTAATTACCGGGACGATAATTGCGGCAAGTGCGAATACCGTTTGGAAAATAGCCGATTAAAGTGTCACCGTCGTTTAACGGACAAAAGTACCTTTTTAATGTTGAAATCTAAGCACCCCTAAATAGCATGCTGAAATGTAATCAAGAATAAGTATCTTTTTGATAATATTGTATATTTTACCTCTTATAATTGAACAAGTATTTTAGTCGGTGACTTTGACGCTTGAGATTATCGTTAATGAGTGTAAAATTCTTTAATCTGAAAATCTCGCTTTAATTAAACGGAGATTATCGACGAACGGAGCGTTCGACATCCTCGATATTGCCTGCAAACATAGATACATAGAATCACCGTGTAAAATTAGTTTTCTTTAAGATAAGAAACTTCGTTAATACGTAAAATCTCACTTTTGTTAAACGCAGAATATTGAAATATAATTATATAAGTTTCATCCCACTCATCGTGATGCATAACGTCAAAGAATACATGAATTTTAGATTTCAAGTGAGATTTCAATTAAAAATTCCATCCTTTCTATCTCTAAATCTCTCCTTTAGACGAAAACAATTAACAATAAACGTCCTCCCAACGGCACGAATGATTTTACACAGTATCCACTAAATTACCGACTAAAGTCAGAAAGTGAAATTCGCGTTTCATTTCCTCCCAACAATTCCCTCGTTCCTACGAGATATATTTTTCTACCCGGCAGACGATTGCGCCCGGTGAAAGTAATATTCTAATGCACGCCCGTTCTAAAGTACAATGCGCGTTATTTAAATCATAGAGCACAATTTGCTCGCTCTACCCGATCCTCGCCCGGGACATTCTGCGCACACATCGTCATGGATACGAGAATGGAGAGGAGTCCTGGAGAACGTTTCCGCGAAGGCGCGTGTGCGAGACGGGGCTATTCCATTTCTTCTCAGCAATTTCCAATAAATCTTTTGTCCGCGAGACACGCACTCCTATCGCGTAGGGGTGAGAGAAAGAGGGTGGCGAGAAGACGAAAAGGGAAAAGGGGGATGACGGAGGTAGAGAGAAATGGAGACTGAAACGAATGTATAAAAGAGAGTAGGCCTGAGAGAGAAATAGATACAGAAAAGGAGAGAAATTGAGAGAGATTGAGGTACAAAAAGGGATAGAAGTTGAGAGGGAGAAGAAAAGAGGGAGATTGGAGAGAGCTAAAGAGATACGTAGAGAAAGAGAGTAAGATATAGGGAAATTGAAGGAGAGAAAGAGCTAGAGAGATGTAGAGAGAGAATGCGTGATAGAGATTGAGAAAAAGACAGGGGTAGAGAAAGGCATAGAAAATGAGAGGGAAAGAGAATCCTGAGAGGAAAGTAGAGACAGAGAAATGAAGAAAGAGAAAGGAAGGGAGGAGAAATTGCGCGAGAAAGAGAGAAATACTAGCCCCAGGGAAGAGATTGCATCTCGACTTCCCGCTGAGAAGGGAGATTTAAGTTCCCCTAACCGAAAATTCGCGACGGCCTACGGCTCGACCCTGGCATTATATTTTCATTTGCGAGGCGCAAATTTCGAAATCGCGACTGTCGGGACAATCGTCGTTTAATACGTAAATGATTGCCCGTAACCACGTTCCCTCATCACGTACATGGACGCCATGGATGTTATTTGCTGCGAAACGTGCGCCAACTTTCGGAAGGCATTTAATTGTTTCCCGGCAGAATTTCAACGAAGGGATTTACTTTTAATTTGTACGAAATATCGATACCCTCGTAGAGGCGAACTCGAGCTGTTACCATTATTTCGATTCACCGTGCACATCGCGTTACCGTGTATCGTAATGCGTCAGTTTAATGGCAGTTATTTGGCGAAGTATTGCGCCACAGTGGAATCGTTACAATCGAGGAATGAAATAGAATCGAATGCGATAACACGAAACCGGGTGGCAGATTGATGAAATTGCCCCCGAAAGTGATTTTATTTCAATAATTCCCTATAAATACGTTTAGCCCGACTCGGCGAAAATTCGGCGTACTGAAATTGAATTTAAGTTCCATTTCGGGCTAAAAACAGTCGCCGTTCGATTGCTCGTTTCTCCCTCTTCGTGATAACGATCAACCCAGTTTCACATTACCTTTTAATCCGGCAAACTTATTCTCTCGTTTTGTATTCAAATAAATCAATCCTTCGATCCAATTCTCATATGCAATTCATCGATTCTACTAAATAACCAACGAAACGATACAATTTCACCGATCACCGATATATCCCGATGAATATTTCTACGTCTCTTATCATTTAAATCGTAGAAAGACTTGAAAATTTCATTTCCATCGTCCATCAAATATTTCTCGCTCCAGAGATGGAATCGAATTTCACCTGAAATCATCTTTCTCATTCTTCATCCCCTACGTTCAGAAGGGTTGGTACAGGGTGAACCTGCCCAGCGAGCAGACCTTTTAGACGCAAAAGGAGATCCGTAAGACGTATGGGGGTAGAGAAACGTACGACCGTATGCACCAGGCGAACGAGAAACCCGGGCCTTTGGGGAAATAAATACTAAACACAGTTCCGTTGTTGCTACACGCCGGGCTCTATTTCACTCGGCCAAACAGCATTTTCTTTTTCCCTTGAATTCCAAAGAAGACTACGGAATAAGTTCTCCAATCGACCACCAGAAAGTGTACGTCTCGACGGGAAAATCTTTAAATTCTTCGCAATTTGAGAAAACAGTAAAATTAGACGTATGACGGATCAACGGATTATCGACGGATCTTGCGTTTCCGGTCTAGAAACCGCGTTACCACCAAACGAACGGGTTTCCTCGAGTCGAAAGTTCCGGTGCAATTTTCAAGGGAAGGCAACTCGATGGACAAAAAAGAGAGACCGAGGGAAATGGGTTTATTATGCTCCGGGACATAAACCCAGCCACTCCAACCCTCCGCGTGGCGTCTTTGAGGAGACTGTGCAACGAAGTTTGAACGTTAAGAAACTCATAATCAGAGTAGAACCAGCGGAAGCCGTAAGAGTACCGGCAAGACAAACACGGCCACGAATGAGATTTCGATTAAATTTAAGAGGACGCTGGCTTATATTGCCCGCCTCCTGGAATCGCCAACTTTCTTAATGCCGGACCGCGGATTCGCTTCTTCCTACCTTCGTCGGCACTCATTTTATATACAATAACTTTTCATATTATTGCCGTCGATGCTGCCGGTGCTTTAGAATATACCTTGGAGTATCGAGTGGCTTCTTTCCGAAGATAAAAAGTGTCTGCACTTTTTAGCCTTCAATACATTTTTAATCAATGTATTATGCAAATTATATTTGATACTTTTATTCTTGAAGTTACGATTTTCGGACTCTTTTAATGGAACTTTGTATTGATTTCGCATGGTATATGTAAGAGTGGCAATTACGTTTTTATGTGGGTTTGAAGTTACTTTTTATCGGTTTTCTTGGACTTCGTGATATTATTAATTAACGCCAGAATAGCATTGTTAAGTAAAAAAGCAGCAGACCAAAAATGTAACGTCGTGGAATGAGAAATGTGGTGCCCCAAAATACCTTTTGGAGTATCGAGTTTCTTTTATCTGAAGATGACAAGTACCTGCCTTTTTTGAAGTACATTGAATTTTCATTCAATTATGATGATTATAATTGACACTTCTATTCGTGAAGTTATAAATATAAGATTCTCTGGACCATAAGTTTTAGATCGATTTTAGAGGTATATTTGAGTATAATCTGAAATTTGCAATTACCATTCTACAACGGTGTAATAATACTTCTCATAAAATATTTACTCACTTTTCGAGTTGTAATTAATTAACGTCACGACCTCTGTCAAATAAAAAGTAGAATTTACCAGACAAGTTGTTAAATAAGGCAAAACAGCGGACCAAAAATGTAACATCGAGGAATGAAAAATAAATTCGAGTCTACCCACATCAACGCGCATCATCCAGAAAATTCCAGAGGAATTCCATTCCCCCGTACCACTGTCTCTCCAGTGACACGCACAATCATCCTATTAAATCATTCACCCCATTACGCTTCTGACAAGAGAAGAAAATCGTAACGAACAGGTAGTCGGACGTCTGTCGGTGTTCTATCTCCTGATGACCAGAAACCTCCAAGTACCACCAAAGTCGTCTACCTTTCCCCGTCACTCATAATTACAACGGTAATGGTCCAAGCTGTGCAGGTCGAACAGCCAAGGTATCAAAGTTTCATACCAATGGTAGACGAACATTGTTGCATTCTGAAACGTTGGCACACAAGTTACAAATTAGGAGAAAGAGGAATTATCTATTTGTGCCATACAACTGAGTGATTTTAACATGACAGCACCGTTTCAGTTTGCAATAGTAGGTACCTTCTTTTTGGAGACCTTCGGTACCGTCTATAAAACACACCATTAAAATGGCCACGAATAACGAGACTGTAGATCTTTATGCAAATTTACTGTTTGACAAACGCAGTTAGTAAAGAAGATTGTAAATAGAAGATCTCTACACTCGCTGTTTCAACGAATGCCGTATTTTGGATATTTATATATAAATAATCTACCAACAACTTAGCAACCTAGTAAACCTTGTGATAGTAACCTTGTGAATAACTAAAACCAGGACTTTCCAAAAGGCTAGAACGAGCAAACACCCTCACTCTTACACCGTATCTTTTCAATTTGCACACAGTACGCCAACATCGTACAGTACGCCAGCATCTCATAGAGCAACAGTACCTTTTTCTGAAAGTTCTCGACAAAGCCTATGAAAGAGGCCGTTAAAATGGCCACGGAGGGATACGTATTGGCCAAGTGAAGTGCAACATCCTCGAGAGAAGGCGAGAAGAAGCCGCTGGCGAAAAGTAGAAGCTCATGGTTCGGCTTCAATGGTAGGACCATTCTGTGAGGGCATACCAGACGCTTTTGCCGACCGAAGGAGACACAGGGTTGGGCGAAAGGTAGAGGAGGAGCTCTCCTCTCGTCCTTCCTGCGCATATATACGTATATACCAGCATTATTCTTTCAAGGGGCTTGCAAACCGACGCCTTCATCGTCGAGCTTTTACGGGCTGACACTCGACGTCGAATAGAAATACATGCGTCTCGATTGCACGAGGATGAAAAGCTCACCGTACGAGAAGATGAATCGTCCGTGATCGAGGATCGAAGGCAGAATCCTCCGCGAAAGGATGCCCCTCGAGTGCCGGAATGATTCGACGCTTTGAGACGACGGCTCCTTTCGGGGTACTCGTTGAATTTGTGCTTCCATTATGGCGTGCTGTGCGCCGAGTGAATTTATAGTTATCCAACTGCGATCGTTATTATCTTTCGACGATTTCACCGACGGGATATGTGGATCTTCCATGTTGATGCTTTGGGAAGGTTTGATGGGAAGATTTGAACGATGTTGACTTTAGTCTTCTGCAAAATTTTTAGCGCGCTAAAGGTACACTGTTGCTGCAAAGATGTACCTAGTATTTAGTATAGAAGAGACTTGTTTGAGATTTAGATGTTTCATTCAGGAAATGTCACTTTACTCTGATAGCATGATAATTTAAAATTTAATACAAAATTAAATCGATAATTAAAAAGTCTTTAAGCCACCTTCTGCACGGTCGCAATTAATACGTCCAGAGATACAAACTGTTATAATGTAAAACACGAAGACGGTCCAAACGACCTGCCATTGTACTCGTTATTGCCCTGCCATTTACTTTTAACGACAGAATATCATTACGATTTAATTACGATAATAATCAGTACACGCTGGCAATAATTAGCTCCATGAAAGGGTAACAGGCAGAGAGAAAGCAGTAAGTAAGAAAGAGATCCCTAAATAAATTTACCCCCTTTCCGTTTATCCCTTATCCGTAAATGAAACCGTATCCAATCGAAAGTCCCCGTAACGGGAATCTGAGTTCGTGACAGGCGGAATTTTTCCTCCTCGCGATTTTCCAATCCCAAGGATAAGTGGCTCGATTAAACGGGCGAGCGTTTCGCCGTAGAAAGTTGTGTTTCATCCAATCCGCGGTAATGACGAGAGCCAGAGAGCGGCGTTTCTCCCGACTTCCTAAGCTTCAGGAACTTCTTAGTCCTTCCCTCGAGTCGGTCATGAGAGAAGGAGACGATGAGAGAGCAGAGAGAAAGAGATATCAGTAGCGACGACGTCGTTGCAGACGAGATTAATCGACATCCCGTCGACATCGTCCCGGTTTTATCGTCCCAACTATACTCCGTAGAATCCGTTCGAACGCTTTGTCAAGGAGAACTTTGGCAGCGACGCGGGTTCCTCCCTCGTCTCGACGGAAATGGAATATCGTCGATTCGGCTCCCGTGTCAACCGAACTTTCTGTACTTTCGGCACACACAACTGTTAACGATTCCTGCGAGTTCGTTTCCGAAGGGGGAGAGAGAGAGAGGAATCCCTTTATTTTAGGGCGTAAGAATCTCTTGTTCCGTTTACAGACCAACCGGAGGATGATACTCGTGGCTATAACTCTTCGAAGGATCGATAAGCAGGGACTCGAAATGACATTCTTTCTCCGTGATGTCTACGATGGAAGGACAAAGTGAAAATTTAATTAATCCCACGACTCTCTCGCTAATGCGCCGGCACTAAAGAATTTACTTTAAGACCACTTTGCCGAATGATAATACCGTGATAATGGCTACTATACCACCGGGATATCTCTTCTCCTAGAGACGAATAATATCTCCGAAGGATATCTCGTATAATTATCCTCGCTCCTCTTTCGGTCTTGTCCGTTCCCTCTGCAAGTCACCGCTTGAGACTCTTCCTTCTTTTGCTCTCTTTCAATTTCTTTCACTCTCTTTCGTTTTCTTTCATTCACTTTTATTATTTCTCTTTCTTTCTTCCACCGTCTACTTCATACCACCCTCTACCTCTCTGAAAGGACGTCGCGCAGGGAAAAGCGATGGTTTTATTGAATGAGAAAGAACACTTTCTGCCGCTAAATCACACCGCGGGTAGTCCGGTTGTTCCGACCGGAAGGGGCCTCATAACTTTACGCACCCGGCCACCCTTTTCTCCTGGCACCCCTTTTTACCGCGGCTCAGACCCGCGGCCTCGCCCTTTCCATTTTCTCGGTGCCGGAACAACCCAGCACATGAAATATTAACCTCCGCTGCTAGGCCGGATGTCGGGCGTGAAGGAAAAAAAAAGGAAAGAAGTGGCGAGAAAGAATGGCGGGAACCTTGATATCAACAATTTCACGGACCTTTCCGTCTGTCATTACGAACATCCGAACGTAAGGTGTTTAGAGACGGGGGTTGTTTTTCGTGGATGTTTGTTTGGAGGCGGTGAATCTTTTTTAGGGTAGTATTTGTGCACATGAATATTTTATAGGGGGGAGAAGTCTTTTTGTCTCATGCGGGGAAAAATAATTTATTGAAATCTGTGAAATGGAGATGGAAGCTTGGATTTAGCAAGTTGTATTATCGTTTCAGGAAAGTAATCTTGGGTATTTGTTTTGTATTTTTTTAACTGCTACTGCTATGATCATTTTACTCTAGATCTGCAATTTTATTGAATTTTATTGAGATTTGAACTTTGACCTACTAATTGGAAGTCTGAACTTTCTATCTGTAATTTAATAATAATTTAAGATTGTAGAACTCTTATGTTATTAAGAAATTCTAGCTGAAAATGTAAAAAATGTAATCGCTCGAGATTAATATTTTTACCACCGCGGAAATTGCCATCAACCCTTTGAAAGTCTACCTATTTCCACCTCAATTCCACAAACTTGATAAAATCGAGCGATTCAAAGACTGTTTATCGTTTCAATGAAGCAAGAATTTCCTGTTGACTCACGCGATCCATTAATCGAATTCGATTTATGTCATACATTTTCCTGGATAATCGTCGTCGTGCAAAATTCAAACACGACTGCCTTCGACAAACGTAACGAGCGGTTGACAGGAAAAACCTTCTTCGCTGTGCCATTTCCTATCGTGACTGCGAACTCTCGAAGGTAGAATAAATAATTCCATCGGTTAAGGGGGTAACTTTTGTACCCACTTCCGCGAGTTCCAACGTGAAAGAGGAAGTTCGAACTTTCGAACGAATATTCGTAGTAATACACGGTCAACTAGTAATGTAATATAAATAATAGAAAGTATCGAGAAAGACCGTTGAGTCGTTTGAATTTTCATGGTAAGGTACGTCGTGCACGCAAAAGTTTTCGACCGGGTGAGGCGGCGATAAAATTTAAGCGCAAAGGAAATTCGCTTTCCGAGGACAGTTACTTCCGCTGAATTACCAAAAGCAAGCCAAAACTTTGTCGCGGCGTGCTCATTTTGACAGCGAAATATGACATCCGCCAGGGGACTTGGCTACCCCGGACGAACCTACGCAGCCGGCGACGACCCTACCGGGTAGTTGGTTCAAATTGCATTTAAATTCGCAGACTTTAGCCCAACGAATATAGGAGTCATTAGTCCCTATTTAGTGCCACTGAATTTAGTTATAGTTGAGGTATTATTATTCCGAAAATATGTCACCTCAAATTTGATTTCTATCCGATTCGTTTGCGGGCTTTGACATAATGTTATCGTTACTTTTAGGGGACTGTTGGTTTTGCCGTTTTTGATAGACTAATTTTAATTATAAGTAAATAGGAATAGATAGAAATTGTTCTTCTGGAACAGAGTATCTTACTTGATCTCTTGCTTCACGACAACGAGTGATATTCATACAGCAGTAAAAAAACAGAGATTATGTCAAACTTGTCGAGTTAAATCCCACAAAGGTAACCTGAAATTATAAAATTATTTTGTCCTATTAGTTTTAAATTAAATTAAACAATGTAATGGAAACTACTTGTACATTTTTACTTTACCACATTGAGAGTGATCTGTGGCACATGAAGTTAGAAGAAATCGGTGGGCAAGGGGTTGGAAAAGAAGATAACCGTAGTTTTATGACACCGAATCCCCCACAAGGAGCATGGAGGAACTCTAATTCATGGATTTTTCACAACATGTATGCAATTAAACGCCGAACTGCGACACACCGAAGAGAAAATTAAATGCTGGAGGAATGGGAATAGCGCCATGAACTTCTAAACAGCGAACCAGAGTTCGAATCAGTTCGTCGTTATCTCTGTGCCCCGTTCCCATGCGACACGTATGTCGTAGCTCCTGCGGTCGCACATCCCCTAAAATTCTCTAAATGAGCACAGTAGTTCAAACCGAGAATACATAAAAACAATTTAAAAAACAATCACGAAACAAAGAATGAAGTCATTTAAAAGAAAAACAGCAAAAAAAACTTCCCGCACGAGTATAAATTTCGATTAGTCTTTCCATGTTCAAAACAACGTGCAATTACGAAATCTCCTCAGACTGAAGCATAAAAACAGTACGAAACTTTCAACAGCCGACGTTTGCCGTGACGATGAAAGATGTCATTCACCCGAGAATTTTCAGCTCAAAGGAAGCATCTCGCGACAACTGCGCAGAGGAGTAAGAGGAGGATGAGGAGGAAAGAGGAAGAGAACGGCGACGTCGACGACACCGACGACGAAGACCACGGTCGGCTGGCTCGGTCAAGTTGCAATTAAATCGGCGAGGTTCGCTTCCGCGAGGGGTGGCAGGTTGGGCATAGAGGAGGTAAAAGCAGGTAGCACCCTCGGGGCTTGCAAATAAGGTTAGTTAGCGGCAACGCGTGTATAATTGGGACGCCGACGCCGTCAAAACAAGGAGGCCTCGCACATCCCACGGCCAAGTTATAATGAACAGAGAGGAAGCCGAGGCCGAGAGGAGAGGTGACTTCTACAGCCTCCGCTGAGAAGGAGGCAGAAACCGGCAGCCAGGAAGACCCAGAAAATCCAGAAGCGAGCTACAACGGCCGACTGGCTTTGGCTTTCGTCCGCATCCGTCACAGCGTCAGCCCTTCGAGCGGATTCGGAAGCGGACTCGCTTCCTCCTGCGAAGAGCCGAGTACGACGCTTAATCGACGAACTTTATCAAAGTTCATGGAAGTTCCTCTCTCGACAGAAGTGGTTCTCAGGATGGTACGCAACCACAATAAACGAGAATGGTGAAGGGAACCGATGGGGGAGGAAGGAAGGAAGAATTTGAGGAAGGGAGGAAAGTTGAAGAGAGACGAAACATAGCGCCAGCAATTATGCAATAAAGCGGCTTGCATTAGAGGCATCCTCGAGTACACGGCTGTCCGTGACTCGAATGATAATGAGCAAGAGACTCCACTCAATCTCTCGTTAAACGGCAGACTTCCGATTACGCTCGATTTTTATGCCGGTAAGACACTCGAGTACTTCCGGTATGATCTAGCTGCTTGGAGAACAGAGTAACTAATTTCCTTGATGGAGAGGAAGCTACTCTTGACCATAGACATTTTTGTTTCAATTGTACAGTTCTTGTTGTTTTAACGTTTGTAACGATATTTAATTACATTCTCTTCAAACACACTAAAATATTTTCAATTAGTTACACATAGAAACTATAGAGGAATTTTCTTACTTTATTTTTCAACAACTGAGCAAACATCGTCTCCTTTGGAATGAAAGAGAACTAGGAATAGGAAAAAATTTCTAATAATTTATCCATTAAACAATCACTTCAAAGTTCGAAGTCAAAATTAAGACGAATTTGTATCTCAGCGTAATTCCAGCACCGTGCAAACTTCCTTGTCGACGGAAGAACGTCGAAAGCCGGAGGATGAAGCACGCTTTATTTCACGAGCTTCTCCTTCGACGAACGTGACAGGGTGGAAGGGGCTCTAGCCGAAGTCTACCTCTCTCGAGGCTGGATTGACACTTTAATGAACGAGAAAGACCTCTCGGCCTGTATCGATTGTCGCGAAAGCGAAAGCAACGAAGAATAAGGGCCGAGAGCGCGCAGGAAATCGAGCGGCCCCGAGAGGCGATAATGTCGAGTGCCGTGGCGCGTAATTGCCTTCGTTTCGAGTCGACCTCCGTCGTCGGGCTAGGACGAAGAGCAAAGACCCTCCGTAAATGGAGGCTGGGATAACCTCGGGGAAACTAACTTATTACGGCCGAGAGACGGATCGTTTCACGTTCAAGTCGAAGCTCTATTCCTTTCTCATAATCCGTCCGACTCAAAAATAAGCGACAACGCGAAACGGTGACTGTTTTATGAAGATGGCTCCAACGACTTTCATTCATCTTAGATTTCAGATGGGAACTCGATTGACGGAAGGCTCAATGCATTAAGGGTTAGAAGGTTGAATGACAGAGTTGAAGATCGGTAACATGGTGAAAGATTTGGTTCGATCGTTTGCTGACATTTGGGATCTTTTCTTTGTCTCAAAATAGACGTATTTAGTACGGCAGTAGATTGAAATCGGAAAAATTAAAATCTCTAAAAAACGATCAACCCCTTTCAAGCCTACTATTCAAGCTAATCACCGTAACATCCAATCACCGAAATCTTTATTCACCTACAATCCCTGGCAATCGGTCCATGATAAGCAGAAACGAAGAACAGTCAGGAATCCAATTCTTCCGAAATCCGGAAAAAAGAGCCGCCTATACGGCTTTCGCTCCTGCAACGCTCTCAACTCGTCGACACTCGGCTCACAATGGAGCGCGATTGGTCGTTTGGCTGGCAGCTTTAGCTTTTAAGCTTCCTTAAGGCGCGTTCTTAATACGACGAGGCGTTCAGCCGAGATCCTTTTCCGTCGCCGCGACGCGCACTCGTGAGCTCGAGCGAGCACCTCTCGAGAGGATCGCCCGTTCTCCTCCCTCCTTCGCTTTCATTCCCCTCCGACGATCCTCCCGCGGTGCTTGTCGGCCCTTCACGTTCCACTCGAAACTCCGAGGCACGATTCCGCCGGGAAAGAACTAACGTGAAAGACGACCAAGAGTTAAAGAGGGATAGAAAGAGAGGAAAAAAGAGGAAAAGAGATCGCTTTGCCAGCGAGTCACATGCATTCACCCCCGCCGAGCGCGTGTTTACCGAAGCTAGGGGGGTTGGACTTGAAAACGCGAATCCTCCCGTATCTCCTTGGGCCACGGAATGTTCCGTTCGTATCTCGACTTGAATACGAGGCTTCCAGAATCTTCTCAGGTAGCCTCTTCGATGAGGATCTCGAGCATATCCCTTCGAACGGTCAAGGAGGGGTGTAGTTACTTTAGAATTCAAACGCACCCTCCTTGGACGGAAAACTCTCGCTCGCGCCCGCGTCAAAAAGGCGGAATAAAGGGGACCACAAAATGGGATGAAAGGAAAACGCGAGATCACGTGGACCACTGAGGATTACGCGGCACAGTTACTTATCTCGAGTGCTGGTTTCAAGTCGAAACGGAGATTCTTCGGGTTCCTTTTCAGTGCGTGAGGATCTTTTGATCGAGACGCAAGTATTCGAGAGAAACGAGCATCTTGCCATTTCGAGCGAATTCAGATCGTTTCGAGGTTCGTTTTGACGGTTCAGCCATTAAAAAGATTTTAATCAGGAGTAGATGAGGGTGGAGGGATGAAAATTCTTTGGGAATTAATTACGTTAGATGAGTTTGTTGAATGTTTACAATGATATTTTTAGTTAGTGAATGATATGTGATAAATATTTATCACTGGGTGTTGTTAAAATGAAGTTGTAATGGCAAATAGGGGATGTGAGGTCAAACGTGGATACATGTGGCGTTTTATCGTACACTTTCCGTGAGGTGTAAAGGGTTGAAGCGATTCTCTTTGATACTTTTGAAGAGAAGTCTGGTTCCTATACTTTTCAACCCCGTCCCTTTTCAAAGTCGAAAAACGAACACTTTCTAATGCAGGAAGGGGTTTAGAAGTTCCCAGATCGACATCTTCTCTTTAAACCTCCACGTTGTTTCACAGTCCTCTTTTCTCCCACTGAAAAAAACGGGAAAATTGCAACGTCGATGAAAAAATAAAAAACCTTACATAAAATTTTCGAATAACGAGAAATTGAATACGTATGCTTCCTATTGAGAGAACATCGAGGACATTATCAGGAGGAGGATCGATCGAAGTTCTCGAAATAAGCCTACCGAAGCAACTGAAAGATCATTACCGAGGCAGAAAAGCGACAGAGAGAGACTTATTCGCGGGAGAAATTCGGTCTCGCGAGAAGAAACGCAGTGGTTGCAAAAAATCGTTCCTCCCTTCAACCTCGACGAGGCTCGACGTCAAGTAGTTACCCCGGGAGACGAAGAAATCAAAAAGACAAGTCGCTACAGGAGGAAGGAACAGGACGAACAGACGACAGAGTATTCGTCCGATGCTCGTCGTGGATTTCAATCTGATAGGCACTCCGCGGGCGGACGGAAACGTCGTCGAAGCGATTTGTAAGCTGATTTTAATGTCGCGTTTACAGACCCCTGTAGGGAGCTTCGGGACATCCTCTTTCTCTCGAACCTTTCTCTTTCCTTCTCCGTATTTCTTCTCTCTTCTTCTTCCTCTTCTTCGTCCAAATCAGCAGATTTAAGAACGGAATAGTGGCTCGCCGTCTCACAGTGGAACGAAAGGCATAATTTAGCTGGAAAAAATCACGCCAAGAAATGTATTTTTAATAATTCTATCTAAATCTAACGTTTCCTAAGATCAATGACAGGAATAATAAGTGAACTTGCTACCATTGTGCAGAATCGTACAAATTTTTCGAATAAAAAATACTATTAGAGCAATTAATAATTTTGTGAGACTTATTTTTAGTACAGTCTATTACAAATGAGTAGCTGAGTAACTTAAACAGTATCGGGTACATTTTTTCCTTTTCCACCTCTACAGCAGCAGCAACAAGATTTTAATAGACTCTTTTTTATTAAATATTTTTTAAACATCAAAAATAAATATTGCACTAATATTCTCTCCAAAATACTGGGAAAATTTTGTATATAATATTTTTCTCTTAAATAAATGGTTCTCGAATTATGATTTTTTTCAACCTAGATCTTCGATTCGTTCCACGGTGTGTCGAGGGCGCTCTTTCTTCCCGTCACGTTTCGAATTTTCGAGCTCTTTCCCTTTTTTCTTACTTTCTCCTTCCCCTCGCTCTCGAACGAGAAAAACGTTCCATCGCGAGGAATCTGTGCTTCGTCACCGAGCGTAGGTGTTTTTCGATAATAAATCACGTTTCGGGCTTTTCTCGTTACGCTCGGCTTCACCTCAGATAAGCCCGCCCCCGGGGGTCATTAGGGGGTCATTAAGCCGACGGTAATGAATGCAGCCAGAAGGATTGATTCCTCGTGCCGGAAAGGCAACTAGCTCGACCAGAAGTCGCCCTTCGTCTTCCTGCTTCCGCCTGTTTCCCTCGAGGGAATAAATTTCACCTACAACGTTCAACCACCACCCCTGTTATGTAATAATGATTTCACGATCTAACTGGAATGTCGTTTGAACTATAGAAAATTTCGATGTCGATGAAAAACCTTTTACTTTTGTTTCTGTAGCTTGTGAAACATATCAACCATGTTTTAATAATTGATAAGACGGCTACTATTCTTTACTTCTTCAGGGCGACAACCTTTTCAGACAATCTGTCTCCTCTAAAAAGTCTCGTGTGATTTTCATAATTTGGAAACGAGACGAAAAAACTAGTACAATTATGCTGAAATGATAATCACAGAGTTTAAGAGTAGCAGTTGAATTTAATTTTAAATGTATCGTTAATTGAAATTGATGTAAATTGAATTTTATCTCGAAGGTAGTGTATTATTCCTTTATGCGCTCGATATCATCGTCAAACAGTGATATAATTCAGCAGATATAATTTGATTAAACAACATGACAAAGTGTCTTCTTCCTTACTCTTCAATTTAGCCTCTCTATGGAAGAGTGCACACCCCAGCGCTCATAGGGCACCACGTAGCAAGAAAGGGCAATAAGCGGTAATAAAGTATCGGCTATAGATCGTCGTCAACGTGGAATGTCAGCGATGTTAAAGTGGCCCCGATTCCCTTCCCTTCGGTTCCAACCCGGTAAACCTACACACGACTGTCTCTGAGAACGTTTACACGAGTCACTCGTGTCCCACCCTGAGTTATTTCGTTGCGCCCGGAAAGACAGCTCGTTGATCTTTAAAGGTCGCAACACTCGTAAATTCTCATCGGTTTCCGAGGACAAAGGCTCGCGAATTGTTCGGTTTCTGCGATTCTCCCGAAGAGATGTACTGTTGAGAGCTGAAAAGCTGACGATTGAGAGATTATGGGGGTAAGGGGTGGAGATGCTCGGCTTGTTCCAATCGGTAGCCGCTGTGGGTATAGTTTAGCTAAAAATATAGTTAGCAGGAGAATTAGATTGAAATATGAACGATTAGGTAAGCGAATTTTGGTTGAATTATTCGCACAGAAATCCCTTTTTGCAGTGGTGACAGGGTCATTGATAGAGTCAACACCAGCAGGGCTCTAGTCAATGGTGGGTCCTATTCGGTAGCGGGTAGTATTTGATAGTGGATCCCATTTGATAGTAGGTCCTATTTGGTAGTGGGTCCTATTTGATAGTGGGTACTATTCGAAAGCGACTCCTATTCGATAGCCGGTGCTTTCGATAGCGAGTCCAGTTTGATAGCGGCCCTATTCCATGGCCGGTCCTATTTGATAGCGGGTCCTATTTGACAGCGGGTCCTATTTGACAGCTGGTCCTATTCGATGACAGGTCCTATTCGATGGCGGGTCCTATTCGATAGCCGGTCCTATTCCATAATGGGCCTTATTAAATATCGATGCCGATTCGACAGCGGGACTTCTTAAATATCGGGCTCCGTTCAATAGCGAAATCCGTTCATGAAGCACCCTCTATTTTTATTACATTTTACACAAAACTTCGTTCAATTACACGTGTCACGTTTCTATCACAAAATAATTTTCCTTCCGGTCTCAAATAATATTACGCAAATCCATAATTCCGTACCACGTTACGTAAAGTCGTGTCAAAGCTTTAAATAACCTTCGTATCAGACCGATTGACGGAAAAATCACAATTTTTCATGGCATCACGCGAAACGACGTAACAGGAGTATCGTGTTAGAGATCTACGGCAGATGTCTGGTGGATGATAAAGCGAGAAAGAAATGGAGCGAAGAAGCCTGGAAGAGATTAAATTGGCCGAGTCGCGGATCCTCTCGTCTCGTTTCCTGCGATACTTTCATCCTCGATGCCTCGTGAAGCGATATCATTCCTCTCACCCCTTCGTTTCCCCTTCGCCATGATATTTCTCTCGTTCGCAGAGTGCGTTCGTTATTTGGGGTCAACTGCGAGCGAAAAAGCGCGACTCGCTCGACGAAGTCGCCGTCGGGGCCAGCACTTTGCAGATATTAAAAATCTCGTCGCTATTAATCACTCGGCCAAGCGCGACCGTCTAATCGCGTCTTTGCATGTAACCCCGTGTCGCTCTTCGCCATCTTTTTTTCTCTTCTTCGAACGAGGTCGCTTGAATTGAGAGAGAAAAAGAGAAAGGGAGCGGTAGAGAACAAATAAAGAGAGAAAAGGAAGGAGAATGAGAGAAAATCATGAGGAGAAATAGAGACGAAAAGAGGAAAAGAGGGAGAGAATGATAGACTGGCTGTAAAATGAACGAAACGAATTTAGGCTAGAGCCAGCAGAGTGAATTGGCTCTCTTCAATATCGCTGATTTAAAAGATTGCCCGCTTAATTCGACCGGTTATTCGATTACGGTTATCTGCGATCTGCAGTTTCCGCGAGTAGCGCGAATCGAGGGACCGACGGGGTTTCTTCGGGGTTGAAAGAAGTTAAATTGGCTTTCCTACGCTCGTCAGTCACTCGCCCTTTCGTCGTTTCACTTTCCACCCTGTTTTCTTCTTTTCCTTCGTAAAACTCGAAGATATAAAATGATTTCGTCGTTATTTATGCATACGATTCTTTGGTCACGATATCGTGAAAGAATAGTCGCTCGTTTTTTTTTATATGGTCGTTTGAAATATATGGATCCCACGAGCCTTTGTTGGAATGACAAATCGATGGCAAATAAATGTCATTCGTGGAATGTGCCCTTGGTGGGATAGAAAAATTTCACCATTCGGGAGATTGCGGATAAGGTCAGATAAACAACCTTCCATCTCTCGTCGGAGTATCACTCTTCCTGTGGGCGGAAGTTTGTAACATTTTCGTTACCGAGGGTGACTATAATCGTCGAGGTTTATGTCTGGAAGACTAACTGCACGGTCTTCGATATCTATCTTATTCTTACATTGTCAGATGACTAATAATCCTCAAATTTTTTCATCCACTATCCAAATACATATACAGTATCTACTTTTTTCTTCTTCTCTCCATCCTTCAAATCTAGCTGTGACCATTTCGCAAAATACCTCCTCTGCAGAACGTCTCTGATATCCACATGACATAAAACTATTCAAATTTATCATCACCCCCACCACAGCTACTATCAAATACTTCTTACTTCAACATCTCCAATAAATGTCCAGTAAAAAATCTCGCCATCATCCTCACAATTTTTACCACCCTGAAATCCTCCTATCCAACTGCACTCTCGCATCCTTACTTTTTTCTCTTAAACCCAGCAGCACAAAATAGGTTAATGGATTTTTCATTTGTGTAACCTTCGACCCAAAGTTTCTCAGCAACGCCACTTTCCTGCTATCATCCCCATGGATCTGACGTCTCTGTCCTCCCGTCGACTTCTTCACTTCCGCGACTTCCTCCCGGAAAGCCACGTGGCTCCGTGGCTCGCACTTCCGGTTCGTAGAGCAGGGTTGAAATGCACCCCATCGGTCTTACTGCGAGGCAAAGTCGATACGAGGCGAAAGAAAAAGAGACTAGAGGGTGGCTCATCGGTTTCCTCGGACTCTTACGAGGCAGCTATACGACAGGGATATCAGGGATGGCAGGTTGACTCGGCCGCACTTTGTGCAGCCCCGTCGAGGCGTACTTCCTGACTGAGTCATAGATCAACTCATCCTCCTTGCACAGCCGAAATGGAGGGATGAAACGAGCATACAATTCTCCCTTGTGTCTCTGCTGCGTGGAATATACTCGGTGTGACGTGGTTGGGGTAGGAAGAGAATGTGATACGTTGTGAAGAGACAGTTTCTGCTTTTATATGTAATTTTAAGTTCGAGTTTGATATAGTACGGTGAATAGTGTTTAGTATGATATAGTGGCTCGTATAGTTACATAGTATAGTGAAATACTGGGTAATACTAATAAATCTTTGATATTCCGTGCATCTAAGGCAGTCCATTCGAGAAATGATGAAGCAGTTGTGGAACAATATATAATTTCTATGTTATTTGTAATAATGAATATGTGTAATTATTAATATATTGTTCTGTGTGTTTGTGTCGTTGATTCATCGTGTTATCGTTTGAATTATAGTTTTAATTATTGGCTTCAACTCGCTGAAACGGAAGTCAGGAGGGTGGGTTAAGGCTCCGATCTTATATTTCGAAGGATACTTTTAATTAAAAAAATCCTCCCTAGCCAATTTAATTTGCTTCTTGTAATAAACAGTGTCATTCATAAAACGGACTTATCCGAAAGCGCGAAATAAAATGTATCGAGTCTGTAAGAAGTTAGGATGATAGATAGGCTCCACAAATCTTAAAACTTGACCCTACTGGCCAGTATCAGATCCTGCTACGTTTGATTGCAATAGTTTCCGAATGACTTTCAGATCGAACCTGATATCCCTTCTCGTGCCAGGATATATACGTCCTTCCTGTGGACGCTTTCGTTGTCGTCGTGGTAGGTTGTCCCTGCGGGAGGATATTGATTTCCTCGAAGGTCAGCCTCAGCCTGGACGAAGGTCCTTCCTGATTTACGGGACGATTCGACGCTCTTCCCGGGGAAAGGTCGCACCTGATTCCGAAAGGCAGGTGCGTTTGTCTACGAAAGAGGCCATTTTTTAAATAGATGGCACGAAAGTAGATATCCTCACACTTCCCTTCCATTTTCCACCGAGAAATTGCTCCCATACGATATAAACGAGGACTGCATATTCTCGCATGAATTCTCTCAAGCTGCAGTATATTTAACAATGAACAGAAATTAAACAATGGAACGGTAATTATTTGTCCTCGTTTTTCCATCAACGACGGAAATTATTGAATATCGTTTTGAACGGCACGAAATGTTTGTTCGAGACAAACAGATTAAATTTTGTAGACAATCGAGAGTTAACGAGTAGAATGAATCGTATTTCCTACTATGATAACGAATTCATGTAGATCCTCCCCGTTTGCTCTCAACCACGCGCGATGAGACGTTAAAAATCGTTTATATGCGAAATTTTGTTCCGTAATCTGTCCGTGTTTTGAGGTACGCCCGATAAATATTTGAGCCCACCTATGGATTTCCTGCCAAATATTTGCGCGCAACCTGTCATCGAACGAACGGACGTCGTTTTTAGCAACGAGGACACCTCCACTCTGTAATTGCTTTCTGCATTGACGGCTTACCGATGCGTACCCCCGTAATCAAATATTCTGAACACGAACAATGAAAAACACCGGCGATATGGTTATTATCGCTAACTGGTTTATTTCACCGTTCTCATTTCTGCTTATCTACTTTCCATAATGGGCTTCGAACTGGACGTCCCGTTGCATAATTTTCCTTAATCCGCAAAAGTGCTTCCAGTGTTTCCGTTGTGCTCAATTCACCCTGTTCCGGATATCGCGTTTGAACAAAAGCGATCACTTTATCGACACCTAATAACAATTTATACTGATTCTTCGTCAGAATTTACCAGTAACTGACATTAAATTAACATTTTTGTAAATTATCCAATCTTTCTTTTCTGTATCTTTTACAATCTGAAATACATTCCTACCAATATGAAAGGCCAAGAATTCTTCTTATTAACTTTCCCTACCATTCATTTTATGACTGCGAGCGCAATAACACGGAGTTAATTCCTGAAATGAAAATATCTCACTGATTTCTGATCTTTCGTTTAACTAGCGCAGTGGTAATTGTATAAAAATATAAAAACGTTACAAGATCAACTGATATTTTCCATTTAACAATATTTGGAAGACTTCAAAATTTCCTATACAATTTATCATCACGAGTGTCAAACGTTATTGTAGGCTAAGGGGTTAATATTACCCCTATAACAATTCCATCATCCACCCCGATCATGTCATCAGAAATATATCAATCCAGTTTGAAATCGACTAGTTGTAAAGTTCCACCAACTAACTCCTGAAAATACCAAATTAAATTTATTCTCCCCATATCCTCCCACGCAAGGTCTCAAGCACCCGCAACGTGGCGCCCTTGGATATCTTCGTCTCAACAGGCACTCAAGGTATCCAATTATTAGTCCGCTACGTACTCGCAGTCAGGCTTTCGTTACTGCCTCATGGTGGGGCCGTTTTATTGCGAGGTGCCACCCTAATTTTAGTCAGCTTTATTTCTGTACATCCGACAAACTATTCCTCTCGTTCAACCGACAGGAACACGGCAAACCCAAGGACCGGGTTCGCTCGCTCGGCGAACCGATGATAGTCCCATGGTGTTGCGAACCTACACGTGTTCCATATTCCATAGTAGCGCGGCCTTTCTCTCAGATCTCGATGCGGCACGTTACGTTGTCAAACACATGGCGTTTAATGCTCGCGGTATTGCTTATGGGTCAGAAAAGCGGGACCCTTTAATCTTCGGAAGCCATGCTAACCGCGTTTTTCTCTTCCGGCCGAGTTAATCGTTTCGACCGCGAGATGTGAAGTTTCGTAGTATCGAATGGTTCCTGGAACTTCAACGATGACTCTTGACGATGATGAAGGATCCTCTCGATAGGCTACGGTACGTATGAACGTATTCTCGAGTGGCTCGACCGAGGAATTCGTGGTTCCCCATGAGACAGAGGGCAATGGAAATACCGTGTAATGTCAGTTTCACTTTCTCCGAGGATTCCAATGGTAAACGTGGGAATTTCGTGGGATGAAAATTCATTCTGTGGCTTATTCCAGGAAAAAATGTTTCTGTGATGTTTTATGGTAAGTGGAATTTTGTATCATCAATTTTATTGATATTTTGGATACCGTTAAATTGGAATGTTAATAAAATTTCACAATTGACCAGTGCTTAAAGGTAGAGACGGATGGTGAATAATAATCGGACTGTACGTTCAACGTAATTTACGCGCCCGTTGTGTACAGGATAATGCCAGATTAATATGAATAATACAATGAATTCTATTAATTTCTCAGAGATATTATTTATCCAATTTTACACCGTGAAAGAGACGACCGTAAATTCAGGTATCAATGACATAATACCGGCTTTATGGAACAACTATCCATTTATATGGTTCGTCGATATTCCATTCTCAAAGTTACATTATATATTGTGATAGGAGGCTATCGAGTATAATTATAATAGGGGACTACATGTATGGAATTAAAGGATTGAGATTCTAAATAATTAGTGCCAATTCAAATCCCCATTACCTTTGAGAATTTTTACATTTGTGATTCATATTAAAAGGTACCTAAAACTAAAGCTATTAGACGAAAGCTTCGCAATAGAAAACTCTAAATCTACATACAGTTCAAATTTGCTAAATTATTAATTTTTGAAACACTAGATTACACTAAAGTGTTTAAGTGTATTAAATCACTACCATCAAAGAAAAGGAGTCAAAATTTGAAAAAGATCATTAATTCAGTAATTTGTTTCATAAGATGATAGCAAAATATTTACTGCATAGCTCCCCTATCAATTTGAGACATTATTGGAAAAAATTAGTAACCAGATATTCTAACTGCTTTGTTACTCCATCTAAAAATTGTCCAAACTCAATGTCCCCTAATTTTCTACATTCAGCGTACAAAATTTAAGTGATTAAATCACTCGGTATTAAAACAGAAAATTACATAAAACGGAAAGCTAAAAACAGAATAACTCAACTAAAAGCCCCCCTGCAAACATTCATCTCATCTAATGAACGATATCATTAAAAAATGAGCAACGACGCTTCCCATTCGCTGTCAGGTACGTTGCATTGTCGTCGTCGAGGAGCGAGGCGGAGATCAATTAAGCGCATCCCGCAAAGTGCTAAGACGTTTATGGCCGACATCTTATTATACCTAGCACATGGGGTGTATGGCACGACAAGCCGGGTCGTCGGCCTCCTGTACACGATCACGAGCGGTGACGAAGACGACCAAGTCGCGGAGACGTCGAAGAAAACGGAACCGAGAAGCCCCAGTGGGGCAGCGCCGTCTCCAGCCGGATGTCTTACAAGATTCGTTTAAGGTAATTTCGGCGTGATCCCGTTGCTTTGATATCGGACGACCCGCGTAATTAATTGACTACCCACCGTGAGCCCGCGATCGGACCACACGATGTGCCGAGTAACTTAAGAAATTGTTTCCTACTGCGGGGGGTAAAAAAAGTACGGTCGAGATTGCTCGAATGCACAGTTTGGCTTGATGCATTGCGAAATCGTTTTGTGTTGCGTCGAAGACGAATACGAGGGTTATGAATGAGAAGAATTGATGTTTTGTGAGGGTAATTTATTTTTAGCCAGAGGATTTTTTAATGGGTTTGAAATTTATATTAGAATTTGATTCACAAATTTGTTCCATGCGATTTTTATACTTTGATTCGGTGATGGAATTGTGAGACATGATGGGGAGAAAAGTTTCTACGTTTTTAAAATTCTTCTGAGTGATAGGGGAGCTATACAGTAATTATTTCACTTCAATTTGATAAAAGAAAAATTACTTGACTGATCATCTCTTCCACTTCGTACTGCCCCTTTTCCAAAAATACTTGTTCAGTATATTTAAACACAATGTATTTAAAACCGATAGTTTCGTTATCAAAATCTGCACCTAATACATTTATAACTGTGAGAAAAATACCAGCAAATTATTCCAAAAACTCGAATTAAGTAACTGTGATAATTAACACATACACCCACATTGTTCCAAAACCACCACAAATTTCCTATTGGCAAAACACTCATCCCAAAACTAATACCACCATCGCAAACATCAAAATTAAAAAATATCCCAAACATAAATTACGCGTAGCACCATAAAAAAAAATCAATACTCTACTCTCATCGAACTTTTAAACAGCCAGCCTGAAATACCAAAGAGCCGTATACGAAACACCTTCTATCTCGATCCGCGTGGGAGAATGAAACTGGACCTCGGCCATTCGTACGGTTCATCAGGCAACCCACTTATCCGGCAACCGTCGTAAATCAGCCGAAGAACAAATGAAAGACCCGGTTCACCGTTGTTCCAGAATGAAGCTCGTGTGCCATTTCCAGGTAAACGCGAGGGACCGTTTCTCTACGCACCTTAACGCAAACCTACGAGATTAAAGCCCCGGAATCCGTGAATTCGGCAAGTATTTACAGAGGCAGGTTCACGAGAGGCATTTCTACGTTAAGCGGATTTTTTGCAAGTTTAATCAGAGCAGGCCAAGCAGTATAATGCTTCTGCCCTCTCGTGCGAGCATTGCCCAAGGCGTTGAGCTCGCGTTACTATCGCCTCCGGGTGCCACCTCCGCTTATAATACTGCAGCGCAAAGACCTACGTCAAATTGTTAATTAAAGTTAATGCATGCGACCCGACATTATTATCCCCAGGCGCGTCAGCTGCTGTACGACGACCAGACCCGAGTTGGAGAACGTGCTTACAGCCTGCCACCGGTTATGTTCGTCGCTGATCCCACTTTTTTTTTCCTTTCCTCTCCAGCCTCTTGGAAGTTCTTGCGAAAATTTATTCGAGAGTGTATAGTCTAAAGGCGATACATCTTGATGGTTCGCGGTGGTAGCAAGGAGGGAAGCCATGTGTACCAGTAGACTGCCTAGTTGCCTTCGGGGATGGAAACTTAATCTTCTCGGGAGTGCGGTTTTTGTTCGAGCATTTTTCTAACGCTGCCTACCGTTCATCGTATACGCGAAACTACTGGAAGATATTTTCGCGTGATGGATAGAGAATTATTAAGAGATTGGCAAATATTTTGATACTTTGGATTAAGTGGTTTGAAAGGTGGAAGAGAAGTGGGTGGAAAGAAGTAGGAATGAGTGTGGGTGATGAATCTGTAATTGATGCGGGACTGTTGTGATAATTGGGACTGAAGTGGCATGAATATTGAGAGAAAATACTATAAAACACTTTTAATCTCTTGCCGTAAGATTTTTTTTATGACTGCCGTCGCAATTATTGGGAATTGAATTAATAAAACAATAATCGATCGGTGATTCTGGACACGTTGTATAATTTAACGTGATATTAGTATTGTAGAAATTACTTTTCTAGGTTTTGCAAAATTTGAAAATTTCCTATTCAATTTTGTCACACATTGTACGAAAAGGGGTTGAATAGAATTCACTACATTCCACAATCTCCAAATAGGTGCAGATTTTCTACTACAAAACCTAATCCCAAAACAAAATAGTTACTACAACCTCTTAAACCTCACCTCAACGTATATATATCCTCCAGCACAGAATTTCCGTTCAATCAGTGCGACGAATCATCGAAGAAGCTTATTGAATTCCATCCGAGGAGACAAATCCCAAGCGATGTTTCCTATCTTCTCCCTATTAACCGTATCTCCGGCTAACACACGTCACTCGTGCGATTTCCTCCATCGAGCAAAGATTCCCCTCTCCTCGATAGGCCAGGCAAAGCCTCTGGGGCAATAACTCATTGCCGAGATTCGACCTTTCGCTGACGACTGACCCGTAGCATCTGCCGAAGGAAAGCCGAGCGAAGGGGCGTGATTCTCGCGGATGACCTCAGCCCTTACCCTCGAAAACCTCGTCTTCTCTCCCTTCAGCTTTGAATTTTCAACTTTCCAAGCGGAATTACGCGAGTATGTTCAACCGCGATAAAACGAACCTGAACAACAGCCACTGTTCTCATTCGTACACTCGAAGAGTCATGTGAAGCTTCTACCGAAGAAGTCTAACAGCAGGCCCTTCGAGAGTTCCTCTACCTCTGCACTTCCGTCGAGTCTGGTTCTCGTCCTACGATACGATCTATTTCTCGAGTATAATAACGCCATTATCCCCGGAGATCGCGCGTTTCGTTCTTGCCTTCCGAGCGCGGGTGGAACACCTCTCTTCGAAGTGTTCCCGATTAATGAGCCGTGCGGGGAGAATTGTTTCGTGAAAATGGAAACAGTGCTCGAATCTTGTGCTCTGGGTTCTTCGATGTAAGAAAGTTTCTTGACATTTTTCTTTTTATGGGGAGAATGTGAAAGGTTGGGAGGAATTTCGGAAAGTTTTGGAAGAGGTATCATTTGATGGACAGTCTGAGAGTGCTGAGAAATTTAGAGGATCTGTGGAATTGTAATGTTTTTTAGCATTCTGCAATTTGGAAATCCTTTTGAGATGAGGGCGATGGAAAGCCTAAGTTAACACTAGATTTAGGGAACCAATTTGGCTCATTCGAAATTCGACTGTTATATGTATAATATATTAGTTGATTAATTTTTTAATAATAAATCCTTCAGTTACATTGATTTGGAACTGTTTTCATTGCAAAAAAATTCAATTTTCTTGTATGAGTTAAATTGGCTCGTTTCAGGAAAAAAGGTATATCAACATCCGTAAATCTAACGTTAAGTTGTTACAAATTTTCGAAAGTGGTATACGCAGGATTTTAATTGTTTTTCTATTGCTATAATATGCAGATTTCATTATGTTAACAAAAAGATGAAAAGTCTAAGAAGCTCCAATAGTTTTAGGCATAGTTCATTCCCTTCTTACGTTACTCAAAAGAAAATTATTTTGCAGCAGGTTGCGACCGTTAAGTAAATACTTTTAACAAAATCAAAAACAGCAATTCCAGCGTTATTTGATAGAAAACATTATTTGATGAGAAGTCGGTAGCTCCATAAATTACTGGAATTCGTAGTAATTACAAAAGCAAGAGAGCAAAGTGGAAGAACAGAACGGTAATTATCCTTACCCGGAGATCTCGAGAGTGAATTCTTCTTCGTGTATCTACAAAGGAATTTTTTTTACTCGAAAGTTAGAACAATATTAACCTTCCCGATAAACGGATTAAAGTAAGAGTATGGTAACCAATCGAGTTAACATCCTGGTCATCCGTCGCGTTAGTCGAAGCTCGAGCGACAGAAGCACCGAACTCGCCATCCTCATTTCCGGTGAGCGACCACTTTCGCGCGATAGAACGAATTGAATTAAAACTTTCCTTCCCGGTCCGCTTTTGCCTCGCTATTCGCCGTATTAAAGGCGAATACGTAAGTTAAGTCAGCATTTTAATAGCCTACTTTACCACCCCTTCCATCATCCAAGCAAAATAGATTCTTCTATATAATATCTATAGGGAGTTCGATATATCAAGTCACCTCTTTTTACTGAAAAATAACATTTGCACTGGATCACTGAAGCTTTGTGTTGCTGAGTCGCAAATGTAAAAAGTGAAGAATTATGGGGCATCAGGGATAAGAGGTGAAAGAATGGAATCGTCATTGATAGTTAGATTTTTAACCCTTTGCCCTACAATAAAAACTAACACTCATAATGTAGTAAATGATATAGGAAATTTGCAAGTTTTATGAAACCTATCGCAACACGATAAAATTGTTTCTGTGATGTTAATATTACACTAAATTATGCGACACATTCAGAATCACTGATCAATTATTATTTGACCAATATAATTCTGAATTTCTGTGGAGCCAGTGTCAAAAGAAATCGAAGAGCAAGAAGTTAATATCAAAATAACCTTCACGGTTTGGGAAGCATCAACAACCATAGATCCCAGAGAAATTGTCACACCCCCTAACATCAAACTTCCGTCAACCCCTTTCATTCTCACGAGAAACCCTCTATTTACATACATATACTCGAGTGCTCAATTTAGACTCAAGTGTCCAAGACACCCAACTCGATCGTATATTTGAAAATAACTCCTCCTTACCAGAAACACCGGTCCTATCTTCACAAAGTCTCCACGGAGTGCGCGCATCCCGCGATATCGAAACGCGTGGCGCCTTATCGAACCACTCGACAGATACGTGGCCCCATGAGACAACCGCTCCCAGAAAGAAGAGGCAGAAAAGGCTCAAGACGAGATATTCACCTTGATCCTGGTCTCGAAGCCGAAAGCGATAGCCCCTTATCGATTTGCGGACCGCTTTGAATGTACTCGAGTAATCTGACGAGCGTGCGGCATGCGACTGCTACCGGACGATCTGAGCATCTGTTAGATCGGTGCATGCTCCTCGAGGATGATCCTGGAACGTCCAACGGGTCCTTGAATCCATTTGCGGAGAAGATCGGTACACGGAGGAACGACGGATGTACTTTGGAGCACCTCTCTCGCAGACGTTCGAAGCCTCACGAGCATTTCTCGGGTGAAATTGAATACCATCGGCGAATACCGATGATCTCGATACCAGAGTTCCTACGGTGGTTTCGATGATCTTGATCTGATAGGATTGCAGGAGAGCTTTTTTTGTGGAGACATGATGTTTAGCTGGGGAGAATCTGTCTTTGAGAACTTGGAAGAGGGTAGCTGAAGAGGGGATGTTTAGTACAATTGACCTTTTGCATTCCGAGTCATATGTGACTTTATCTATTATCAATTTGGCGGCACTTTACTATTTGCGTTTAATAAAATATAAATAAAATTCTTTGTAACCACTAATAAATTCGAAGATCCTCTTAGAGGGGGGAATCGAGTAATGTGGCAGACTTACGATGTCCCCTCAGGTGGGACATCGAAGTGCAAAGGGTTAAACATAGACAATGCAAATTAAATTACCATGGGTCAAATGAAATCCCTAGTTAGTAAACGAAAGTTGAAATTTTTTCTAAATCCATTTTTACATAAAAAATATACTGTGAGACTAACGAGGAATTAATCACAGTCCTTCAAACTGAATCTCCGACATGATTTACGACCAAGTCCGAGCGAATTGATTCTTCGAGGACAGTATCTCCGGTCGTTTAAACGATTATCGGAGAACTTAATTTATCTGCACGTGGTCTAAATAAAGGATGACCAATAAAGGTACCGCTACGAAAACACCGTAACATCGAACGATAGGTTATCGCAATGGCGACAGGCTTCGTTGCAGGCAGCGCGTGTTACAACCTCGTAAAATTTAACACGATAATCCCTCGGCTATTCTTGTCAATTCGCGACCACCGTAAAAATCTTCCTTTCCCCTTCGACAAACGATTTCGTCCTCGCAATTGCTCCGTAAATTTCGTAGCTCAATGTCATTTATCAAAAGAGGAGCACCCGTTGTGTTTCGATTCGTCCGAGAGAAGAAAAGAATCCTATAATTCCAAGGGTCATCCGACGATGAAAGAAACCTACGTAACTTTGCCGACCATTCGAGAGTTAATAAGCCTGCAGTCTTAAATAACGGCGAACCATTGCCGTAGATGACAGTTATGACAGCCATGGGCCATTGTTCCTCGTTGGTAATTATTGGAGTCGCGGCAGCGGCAAGTAGCGTCATGGCAAGAAGTACCGGAGAGTAGGTACTTCTGCCGCCTCACCTATCCGCGGTATTTCAGCTTCGGCGAGGGAGAAATAGGTGGGTACTTCATGCGCCATTTAGGAGGGTAATGAAAAGACCAGCCTCGAATATGACGGGGGAGTGTAATTGCGCGTGCACGCGAGGACATTTTGTGAGAAAGACTTTCTTACTTTCTCGCACGTCCTGTTTCTGCTGAACTATTTCAATCTTTATTAATATCTGTGCTTTTATCGCCTTTGAAAAAAGACAGGAGGGAGAGGTCTTCATATCTTTGTTTTAATGGAAATTTTTATCTCTAACTTCTGTATTTAATTTGCCTCTTGTTTCTATCTCTCTGTTAACTTATTTTTATTTCTATGATATTTGAATCTCTATTAATTTCTATCACAGTCCAAGTATTCACCATTTAGTCAATGTCTACCTTTCTTCGATTTCTTCTTTGTTCCTATTTTATTCTACTTGTCCATCAATTTGTCTTTTTCATCTCCTACTTCTACTTCTTAGCCTACATCTTTATATTCTAATCTATTATTCTGCTTTTATCCGGCTCGAGCTCCTTGTTTTTCTGTCTGCGTTTCTCTTTGTTCTTTCACTTCTATCCAACGCCTTCTCCCTTTAGGTTTCTACATCCACATTTTACTCGCAGTTATCTCCGACTCTCTCGTTGACAAGGACTCCTGGACAACGGGCATCTACTCTAATTTCATTCTTGGACCGTTTGGCATGTAGGATAGATAGCGTCGGTCTTGAGAACGTCGCCGTGTGACGTTTGAAGCCTCTGGCCGATCCTCGTTAGCAGACGCTGAGGAATTTCTAGAGGCGACGTACGTAAAGTATTAGCGGCGACAGACTCGAGATCGATGATGAAGAGAGGGAATATTCGAGAGGAGAACAACGATCCTCGGCACGCCGATGATTTCGAGCAGAATTTCTCGGATGCTTGGTAAATATTCGTGGCTCGTTCCGATCGAAGAGACATTTACAATTGTATTTCGATGTCTAGAGTGGATTATGGGTAAGTTATTTTACAGCTACAGAGATAGAGTTAACTTAAATACTGAAAATTGATTTTGGAGTAACTCTGCAATGTTTCTTTTTCATATTTTGGATCCATCTATTATGATCAGTTGAGTAAGAACTTAGAATTTTAGTTTTCATTATGTATATGATATGTTGAGTGTAATTAATCCGTTTATTATTTATAATTGCCGGTTATTATATATGATTACTACTGAAATCCAGATCTTTTTTTTCTCAGAAAGGCAAATGCGTCTACGCACCCTCTGCAAGGGGGAGTGTTCTGAGGAACTCTTTTCTGAACCCCTTGCGGGATTTCTCCCCATGTGGCTCGGGTAACCCCGGGTTCGCCAAACCCGTACCTGACCAGCGAGCTGGTCAGGCCCCTGAGGTACCTAATTACCCTTCAACTACATTAACCACCATAATCTCCTGAATTTTCTCTTTCCCGAGTCGTTTTTTACACGAAGCTCTCTGATTGCTACCTCTCGACAATGCAAAATACTTAATTTGAATTCTATATAAATAAAAAATATATTAAGTGTGAATTATGCCATGTACAACTCAGTGATCCTCTCGAGCAACATCAATCACCACTGCGCGCAAATCACCCCCAAAGGTCTACACGTCTATCCCTCCCTTTTCACATCCGACATTTCCGGGGTGAAACGATGATATTCCACGATGCATCGTGATACCTTCGGACCGTCGAGAAAGCCAAGGCAGAGCTCTCAATGACGGCTGTTATACTTTCAAATCAGTCGAATCCGTGGTCTCAAAATCGAGAGTTTCCTTCTGCTTCTCCCTCTTGCCATCCACCCTTGACCGGATCTCCGGTGCAGGGACGATTCGGTGGTCAGTCAACGGCCGGCTATATTTTCAGATCTTCTTTTCAACATGGTCCACGCTTTTCTTGAAAGAACCAAGAAAAAAAGGAAGAAAACAATGTCGAAGAAAGAGATATGAACGAAAAAAAGGAGAATAAAGAGAGAAAGTTATATGTCGTTAGAGGGACAGAGATCAAGGGAAAGTGGTAGAGAGAAAACGAAAAAAAAGGCAGACAGAGAGAAAGATTACCAGAGAGAGAGAGAGAGAGAGAGAGAGAGAGAGAGAGAGAGAGAGAGAGAGAGAGAGAGAGAGAGAGAGAGAGAGAGAGAGAGAGAGAGCAAAAAAATCGTCAAAGACGAACAGAGAGAGAAACAACGCCAACGATGGACAAAGAAAGAGATCATCTAAGAGAGAAAAAGAGAGAACGAAGAAGGGAGTCTGGTCAATGCTCGCGAAAATTGGCTTCTAAATCTTGCGGCCGGAATGAGTAGCGCACCCCCGGTGGCTGGATCGCCCTCCCCCTCGACTCCACGACCCTTTTCCTTCGGTCCTACGAAGGTGGAGGGAATGAGAAAGTACGCTGCCAGGAAAGGGGTTGGGGTAACCGAGAATGGAACGAGGTGGAAGACCATTGTCGACGACGTGGGGGCTTACAGTCCCCACGAAAATCCGCGAGGCAACTTTGTGGAACGGACTTCCATAAGTTGCATTCAATGGGACATCGGTATAAAGAGGGTATAAAAAGAAGGGCCGGTTGCGTTCTTCGCGAGGATGTCTCTTTGCTCTTTGTTTCCGTCTTTGTGTCTTATTCAACCGTTGCTCTTTCTCCAATCATCGCGAACGTTTATTGGCTTTACCGCCACTCCAAGCTATTCTTTCTCCTCCGTCCTTCTATTCTCTGTCTGCGGTACTTTCAATCGAAAATTAATTTTCATGGGAGTACAGGAACTTTAATTAGCAGTTTGGAAACTTAGAAGATGTGTAAAGTATGGTGTAGAGTTTATGGATTAATTTGTTCGTTAACCGAAGTAATTGTTTCGGAGGGTTAATTGCGCAATTTGATAGTGAATGTAATTAATTAAATTAGAAATTCTCTAAACTTGCAATATTACTCAAAATAATAGTTTAATTAGCTAATCTAATGTGAAATATTAAACAAACAATAGTGTAGCCTTCTTTGGTAAAAATTCCATGCTTGGAAATAAACGATAAAATATTTTCTCAAGTAGCAACGAATTACGGGAACTAAAATTTCCATATTCTTTCCACAAATCTCTAGACACTGTTCAGAATCCTAAAGATCCTCTCGGTATTCCTTCCCGTTTCGTGGAAACACGATAAAGCGTTAGATGCAACGAGGTGGTTGCGACTACGCTGGGGGTAATCGGTGTTGTCAATCTCGCACGAGCCGCGCACTTGTTTCCCCAGGGAATTCTAATTAAGTGTTCGCCTCGTAGATTGGACTTACCCGGTTGAGGCCACCCCGCAAGACTTTCGAACGATTCCTACCTACAGGAAAGAAATTTCGATCTTTGGATCGTCCTTGCTAATTGGAATTATCAAAAAAACAATTACATTTAATCAATAATTTGTCATTTTAAGAATTCTTAACTATTTAATTAATTCCCTTAGATGCAAATTATATTCTATTTTCAATATAAGCGACTCCCTTTCAACAATTTTTCTACGATGCCCATACAATAACTCATGTATTCATAATACAATTATTAACCCCTTGTCGTACGATTTCTTCTGTGACTGCTTTGCCAATAATTCAAAATCAAATTGGTAAAATAAAAATTGATCAGTGATTTTGGTACATCGTATAATTTAACTTAATATGAATATTACAGAAATAATTTTATCATGTTAAATCTCACTGAAAATTTCTATTTCATAGGTTTTGGAAAACATACAAATTTCCTATAAAATTTATCGCATCACGATTGTCACTCGTTATTGTACGGCAAGGGGTTCATTCTTCTATCCACTTGTTTGAAACATGATAATAAAATGTAAATATTAAATTTCTTCTAAGCTATGACCTACAATATTGACACAATGCTATTAATTGCGTAACACAATCAAACACTAATTACCTAAAAAAACAAAGCGCCCATGAAATAGTGAGCTATCACTGAAACAGCGTGAGAAAGTAATTTCCCAACGCAAAAGTCAATACACACTAAAAACTCGTGAGAATTTTTAGAAAACCTCTTCAAACAACCCACCTTCGAAATATCATACACGATATCACAGTCCACCCTGACAAACTTAACGCACCCCCTTAGGATACCGTTCACTAAATTATTATCCCACCCTATACCATCTGCGATCCTCCAAAAATTCGACACCGAAGCCAACCAACACCGATAAAAAGTTCTCCAAGGACTCCCACCGGGTTTCCTTCGTATTCTTCGAGCAGCCAAACTCATGGAAGAACTTGGTAGCAGGTATACGACGACAGAGAACATTCCACCCTTAAGTATTCCAAGTTCATCGACGACGAAACGCTATCTCGAGCGTTATCACGTCAAGCTAAACACGCACGTGCGTAGACCACGTGCAGTCACCGAGGGTGGCTAGCGTCGAGTGCAAATACCAACGTAGAAAGACAGAGAGTTTAGAGAAATAGAGAGGATGAGGGAGAGAGAGAGCGAAAGGACTGCTGCCGGGTGTGGTCCCAGCTAAGGAAACGTGATCCCCGTGGCAAACCGCTGTTTACCGAGCACAGGAGAAGTGGCCCTCCCTCGAGACCGTGTCTATGCAAGCTTGATCGATGTCCGCGTTAATCTCTGTTTAAGACACCGAAGGCCTTCCGATTCCTTCCGGTTATCTCTCCCGACGGAGGACTTCCGTTTACAAGACGCGAGGCACGTTTGTACTGAACACCTAGGGAAATATCTACATTGAGAAGGAGCGATAATGAGGAACTGTTTACACGGTCCGGATAACTCACCCCTTGGTACCGTCGAATTTTCAAGTACAGCGGTGGAGAATAACGGTGGTCGAGCAAGCGTTTGATTGTTTCGTGTTCTTTGACGGCCTCAATTGCCATAGTCATGTGGGATCAATAAAGGACTGATTGGGGCAGACTCACTAACACCTGTAGTAACAATAATAAATTTAATTAATTACTCAAGTACAAAAGATCTCTCCGTTTATACGTCTCGACGCGAACTGACTTTTCTTTTGTCTTTTTTCCCAACACCATACTCCTCGTCTCCCTGCCCAGTATTCCCTCCAATAGCCAATCCTTATTTACGTTCCGTCCATCGTCAAATCGTCCGTTGTCCTGTTTTCGTCTTTTCGTAGGTCCGTCTCGCAGGTCTGTAAAATACTTTTTTTTTTAAAGAAAGTCTAACCGTCCTCACAGTCATTTTGTCTAAATCTATAATTTTAGCTGAATTTTGTAACAATGACGATTGGTTTGCATGTTGCGTAGGAAAAATTTTTGATTTCCCAAAGATGAAGACGAATTTGAAGTTGGGCTTCAACTACTTCTTCGTTTCCGATTTATTGATACTTTTTAGCGAAATTGTTTCGCAGAGACGAAAAATATCGTGAGCGATGATGGAAAAGCGTTTCGCGATGGTGAAAAAGACGGTCCATTCTGAGAGCGAGTGAAGACTCTTTGATCGTCCGATAATGGAATCTAGGAGGATGGAGGGCTTCTTTTTCCTCGAGACTTTATCGGTAGACTGTAATCTCTCGGTCGAACACGTCGCGCCAGTGAAAATTCTACCTTTCTTTGACAGCTGTTTTATTTTTGATCCCAACGGGGGTAGGTATACCGTTATTTCTGGGTGGGTATGCAAATCCTGGCTAATAATAGAAACGATGTGGATGTATTCGACTGGGAATCGTGCCAGCCTGGAATTACGCGAACGGAAGGACGTTGCTGAAATTACGCGAAACTTCGAATTTCGCTGGGAGTAAACGTTGACTTTAATATCCATGGCTTGTGAGTTCGTTGGATTTATACTCGATGCGAGTGGAAAACAGTCGCGATTGTATAGCTCCGTTTCACGGCAAACGGAGAAATGTGTGTTTATTTGTTGTGCAAGAAAACTTTGCGGTGACAGTTAATTAAAAAACTATCCTAGCAGTGTAAATGTAAACAACTGATTGTGACTTAGGTTTTTGCAAATTATACGTTCATGAGCAACATGTACTTTGAAGAAGCTCGATTTTACTGGAATACCATCATCTTTTCTCTACCATCTCTTACAATAGATACTTATATATTATATAAATAATACATACATAAATATATATTAACTCAAAACAAAATGCAAAACTTTCATCCTCAGATTCACATTATCAAGGCAAACTTTAATTCTAAGAATTGCAAAATTATTAAACAGCCTTGAAATTATTAAACTATGTAAAACTAATTGGATCTTAAAAAAAACACAAAATTGATCCATTTAACAGAACTTATAGTTCACTCAGTATATGAATTCAATGTAGAAATATCTAGAATACAAGAATAAATCCCGCAACACCACCGTCAAAATTACCAAGCATACATATATGCACCTAACGCAAAAAAAAAGTTCCACATAAAGTTTCTTCACGCCCAAAGAAAAGGAATACATATAATATCCAACTGGTTACAGAACGTTCATGGTATACGTCCGAGGGTTAATATTATGACATTAACTGCGGAGAGTAAAAAAGAAATTTCGCTACCCCACTGTGCCTCGACGAGAGATCTCTCTCGTCGAGAGAAGCCGCTTTTCACGGCAGGAAGCTCTCTGTTTGTTGTCTTAGGTCGAGGCGGAATGAAACGCGAGCGTTTCGATGCCGACGGCGTTTGGAATGCCTCGGTGCGATCCTAAAGAAACATACGAGGCGCCAGGAGTTACGAACGGGTTATGGGAAAACAATGGCTTCCGGATACCGAAAGAACACCTGCGACCTTCGGTGTTACCGCCACGTATCGCACATTACATGCACGATACCTTTTCTTCTTCGATACTAATTACTCGCAATGACCAGGCTGTCCTATCGCTGGATATTATAATTGTAATTGAATCATTTTAATTAGAGGATTTTTTAACTTTGATGGTTACTTTGTTGTCATGTGTTAAAAATATTTGTTAATTTATCTAACGACTTAGAATTCAGCTAAAATTGCAGTAGCGGTTGTAAGTCAGGGGTAGGTACAGCATTAACGCGAGAACTACCGAGGCCGTCAAAATGGCTCATACCTGATTTGTTATAATAATTATTAATATATATAATAATAATTTAATTTTTCTTAGTATAATAGATTCAATATCGGTATTTCTAGAGTCAAAATCACTTGTGCATTTTCAAATTTAAGATAGAGATCGAACAGACACTTGCCAGCTTCTCAAATTTTTGAACATTCTAGAGAAAGTACATTATCAATTAACTTTAATCCATTATCAATTTAACACATTACACTTTTGAAGTATCACCATTCATCTAAAATATAAAATTCAGGCTGTCTATAACAACCCATGAAATAATCTCGAATTTGTAAAGTAATAATCAAAACCGACACCGACAGAATTATTATTTAAAAATCATTTAACATTCGATACAAGCTGCATCAACGAAACCCACACGGTGAAACTTGTTTCTCTCCACGTACCGCAGAAATTCCATCGGTCCTTCAATATATTACCAATTTAATAACAGCGAGGTAACTCGGCTCCCGTAGTTATTAAAAATCGACCGAATGACTCACCGATCGATTAACCGATTAAATAACGAGGAGCCTCGAATAATTTCCGCTCGCACGATCGGCCCGGTCTTTTCTCCGCGTGCAATCGATTACCCAATATCGTCTTTCACAACGGCCGTCCGAGACTCTCGGGTGGATGAACGTTGACACAACAACTATGCGCCAGTTGTATAACTCCAAGAGATAATATTACGTATCGGGGATCCTATGGAGGTCATCTTTACATACGGAACCCTGACAGCTGCGTAATCGATGCGAGTTCCATCGTCGCGGGTTCGCCATCGAGGAAACCATAGTTTTTCCATGGTGCGACAACTTTCTCTTTTCTCCTTCAACGCTCCGATTTCTTCCGATTCCATCGTCTTATCTATGGTGATTCTTATCAGGGGAAAAACTCGAAATGGGAATCCGCCCCAGGCACGAACTTTTGTCGATCTAACGAAGCTTCGGGGATAAGTTGATTAGTTCGACTGTTTCCGGGTAACTCTACTACAAATACGGATCTCCTTTTTTATGATAAGCGGAAGTCTCGTCGGGTGTGAACTCGATAAGTCAATTGTGCGAATTCGATTACGGGGGTTGGAGAATCAAGTGGTTGTTTGGGGCTTGTAGTAATTGGAATTGCGTTTGATTGACGTGATTTTTGAAGTTGGCTTTGTAGGTGGTGCAGGGGGGATTCCTTGATATAATGATTAAACTGTTTGTTTCAAGTTTGTGAGGAGACATTAGGTAAAGTGAAGAGAAATACTTTTTTTCATGTATCTAGAGAAATATTTAATGGTTGATTTATTATAAATTATTGAAAACCTATTAATGTATCATAGACGAGGTCTACTATGCGCAAAAAAATTTCAGAAAATTCATTCACAATAAATGTTCTTATTGGGTAAACCAAATTAAAAATTCTTATTGGGTAAAAAAATAATGTTTTAAATATGCGACTTTTACTTACAAGAAAATACATTATATATATAAGAAAATTCGCATATTTAAAACGTTATTTTTTTACCCAATAAGAACATTTATTATGAATGAATTTTCCGCAGCAGTAAACTAAGAAAATCTATTCATATTGGATTTAATTAATGTGACTATGGAATTGGAACTTGTCAGAAGAATTCCATTAGCTTTTAAAACGCTATTTAATGCAGGATGTAAAACACTGCAGAAAAAAGTATAACGTAGAGCATAATTAAAGAGGATCCAAACTTAAACCGATTTAAACTTTAAGTGACCGCGCAAGTACCATCGAGGAAACCTAGAAACATACTCGAGAAGTCGTTCAATTAATCTCGCCCCTTTAATTCCCTCGGCATCCATCTCTCGAGCTCTATCCCTAATTGGATACAATTTCCAAGGCATCGAGTCGCTTTGTCGAAGTAGCATTGAAAAATTCAACGGTTACAAATAAACGAGATAAACAATCTCTCATAATTATTCGAGAGAGGAAATCTCCGAGTAGCCGGGACACGATCTTCTCTACTCGAGATCCCTTATTACCAAGGCCTCTTCAAAGTAGAACTCAACCGGGCCTGTAAAACGAAGAGGAAAATGGATTGCACTGTTGCTGCCGTTTCTGAAACGGCAGCGCAAACCTGTCGTTTACGTGCTACGGAAGGATCCAGCTCGAATTACAACACTCGTTACGAACTACCGACATCTCGAGTTCCGGAAAGCACTTTTAATGAGTTCTCTGCCACGGTCAATTAGTCTTGAACTAGCTGCCCTCGGAGACTCCAAGATTCGGATCGCTCCGAGCTCGGAGAGCTTTCATGGTCATGAGAATCGTAAGTTAATCGTTAGGTAAGGATCAACGAGCTTGGAGGTTATTGAGCAGACTGAAAGGGATGCTTTTGTATTGTCTTTAACACGTTAATTAATAACGTATGGAAAATTGGCTTAATTAATGGTAGAATTATCAGCGTTAAATCTATTTTAATGTATTAAAGAAGTACTTTGGACAATGAGGAATAGAGGGTGGAAAAGATTATCGATTTAGTAATTTATGGTTTATGAGATGGACGTAGAATATGAGTTCTATGGTTCTTTTAGAGACTTGGAGAATTTTTGGGAAAAAATTGGGGCTAGGTATTTTGAGTGACTTGGTAGTGACAAGAGGGTTTCTTGGAGGGTGGAGCAGTTTGGTAATTGTAAAGGGGTTAAATTTTTATGATTGTTGAGTTTTTATGTTTATTGTGTAAAATTGATTGTAGAATTGACGTTAAAAAAATGTTGAAAAAGTAGCTGAAGCAGCTATGGTGGTAATGAAGTTAAAGGCTCGGATTTCCAATTAGTGGGACCGAGTTCAAGTCCCTGTCACCCCTAGAAGGTTTTTCCTAAATTATCACTTAAAATGTTGCAGCATCTGTGGCTGAAAAAACATATGAAATTGTAATTCTTGAATGCAATTACCATGCCAATTAAAATCGGAAAGTAGAAAAGGAAGAGAAAATAAAAGGAAGTATTCAGGGTTACTGAAATAGTAATTGAACTTTTTACGAAGATGCAATAAACTGCCAGAAGATATTCAAGGATATTCTGGGACTGTCTTAAGCGATCAGAAGCTACACCGAAACTACCTTAAGCTATCAGAAGCAACACGAAACTATCCAAGAATTATCAGAAGCTATATAGAAACTTCTTTAAGCTACTGAAAGCCTAGACGCTACTTAAGCATACGAAGAACTAGTTTAAGTTACCTGAACCTACGCAAAGTCATGTATTATCGCGCAGAAGTTACTGAAAAATATATACAACTACCTTAAGCTATTTAAAATATACACAAAATTCTCATATATTATACCTAATTATAATTATAACAGTTATCTAAGTAATTTATTCATCATTTCTACGATCTTGAGTAAAATAGTTTCATCGTTTTTTAATTTACCGCATCATAAACAAACGATAAGCTGGACTCTTCATATCTTTAGCTCACAATTAAACCACTCTCATAATCATCGACTCATATACCGTAAAAAAATATTATCTCTATCTTTGGAACAAATCGGATAAAATCACCCCAGCATTCATCGTGTTAACACGACCCTTATTAATGCACGCCTAACTGGAATCGCTGACAGTTTTATCGTCTGTCCTGATACTCCAAGATTCGGATCGTTCCAGCATCCCAGGGGTTCTATGGTCATCGGAATGGTAAGGTAATCGGTAGATAAGGATCGGCGAACAGGTGGGTATCGATCCAATAGAACGGATGTTTACATCTTGTTTTCAACACATACCTTATTAAAGCATGGTTTATTGGAAATGTTGATATTTTCACCGTACCACCTGTTAGAATACCAGTTTTAGAATTACAAACTAATTTTATAAATCATGTTTAACTATAAACTTAATTTTCCATCACTTTTCCAGATGCAAAATTAACGACTTGATAAATTCTTTTTACATTTATCAGGTTGAATGACGTGATCACTAGTGAACTGCATTGCAAAATTCAATTTCTTATTATTAAAATACTACAATAAAATTAAAAATCTATCACTAGAAATATAAATACTTTCACCGTGGATGTCTTAAATCTATTCAAATATAATTATAACAAAATATATGTTCGTCCAATAAAAATGACAAGAGATAAAATACACTTTACAATCAGCTCGTTAATTTTTAACACCGCTTCAATATCTATCACTAACAAATTGCTCATAAGCAACCAAATTTATAAATCCCAAACACTTCGAATAAAATCGCAGCCTATAAGGATAAAACTAAATAATGAAATGAGAAATATACAATGCCATATTAAAATATCCAAGGGAAAATGTTTTATTTATGTCATTCCATTGCGATATCCGCCAGCATTTTTCTCTTCTCTCAATGAAAACGTGGGACTTTATTAGATCGAATATCAACGAGAGATTTCATTACGTTCTTAGAGCATTGCGCAACGCAAACCCGTACGTTTGTTCCGTCGTTAGAGCCGCTCGTCATTCTTGCTTGTACAAGACGGAAAGTTTACGATCGTTATGTGTATGCAGGGAACACTTGCCGCGATGTATTATCGAAATTATGAGCGTGTAATGTTGTTACGAGATCAAGTAGGGCAACTGCGGAAGATGAACGATACCGGGTCGAATGATCTATGGGGATCGTTGGCCCAGCAAGAAACTCTCGTTTCTACGGCAGATAACGACGTCCAGGTGCCGGGGAGAGATTTCAAAGAATTCTATGGGAAATTACGATTACTTTGTCCTTTGAGTACAAAAGCACTTTGAGTTTAATGTTTCGCTTAATCGTTGCTTATTGCACGCTTCGGGTTACGCAATTGTATGCTGATGGTGTCTTCACGATGTTCAAATGTGTTTGTATTATCATGGAGTATACAAATACACTGTTCTTCTTGTTTCGTAATTTATTTAACACGTTGAACACCAGCGGTATTTCGCTACTTTTATAATTTCTAATTACGTGAAACTTTTCCACTAATTTCACATCTTTATAAAACAGAAACTTTAAAGATGTAGATAGATAAATATTCGGAAAACGTTTATCTTCTTAATGCCAATATTTAAATATTTAAATATTCAGTATGACTGAAAATTCATAAATGTTGCAATTTCATAGTGATATGAAATTTCATTGAATCGATAGTGCCAATCACCGTTGGCCCCCATGGCAGTGAACGTGTTAAATGGATGATAAGTATTTAGACATAATTTCAATTAATTACAATCCGTCAAATTAGAATCATTGATATTACATTTTAATCAGGAGAATCAGGGTGAAAGACTGGATAAAAAATGTAGGTACGTGTTATGTATGAAAATTTCTCGTCGAACAAATAACGATTCCCTATGGAATGTGAAGGAAAATCGTTTGACGGAATAATCCAAAACCGATTATGGGGTGACGTTCGATCGCGCGCATCACGACAGATTGCACTCAATTTACGCAATTAGGGTAACGAAGAGAACAACACGTGTCAGCGCCAGAAATATATTCGAACGAATGCGACTAAGAGGAGGCATTGTGTAGATCTTTATCACCTAACAATGCAGTAACGAGGACCATTAGCTTTTTGCTTTATTGCGTTACGAGCTCCTGCAGTGCCAACGACACGAGGGATCAAATAACTCTCATTAAGACAAACGAGTTAAATAACTCACGGATCATGGGTGGAGTCTGATTCCCGCTTGAGAATGAGGCCATTGGATTTTTTCTCGATATCGACACGATAGACCAATCGATTTCATTCGTTGCCCGGAATACTTGCACGTGCCGGCACAAATAACATCCAGCCCCAAGCTAGATTTCTAATTATTTATGATTAATTGCCTCCACTAATGAAATTATTTACGTAAGCAGATTTCATAATCCACCTTATGCAATCACGATGCAAATATCACGGACGACCAGCATCCGGAAATAATGGAGACAAGTTTTTCTCACACTTTCATGGGGGACGATATCGTCGAACAATTAGTAGAGAACATTATCTCACATTTATTTACGGCCCATATTCCGACTGTTCTCCCAATAAATAGTCTTCCGTCAAAACTATCGCGTCACGGAGGCCATCAAAGTGCACGAGTCTCTCAACAGAGGTTATCGGATCTGTTCGTAGAAAAGAAACGGTTTCTCGCTGTGAGATTCTCGCTGACATTCCAGCAGAATATGTAATCCTCCGTAAAAGTCACTTCCTCGAAACGAAATCTCTTCGTTTCTTCTTTCACGCTCGTAAACTTCACCAAGGAATCCATATGGTCTTCGATCGCTAATCGTAACTCATTAGCGACCGAGTCCTCAAGATCCTCACGATGATTTTGGTCATCGTTCGGTGTTGTTTTACACGCCGCAGGAACAAAGACCAACGTGGTACGTATTTTCGAGGGTCATAAGGAAAAAATAGAGACTGACAGCTGCGTCGATGCAGGATGAATCCGGAATATTGGAAGCTTTTTAGAGCAGCTACGACGAGGGAGGAACGGGTGGCGGTACAACTAACGACGTGGCAGGTCGAGTAAATCAGGAGGGAGAGTGACGATAAGTTTTTGCTCGTTACAACCGGCCTGGGAAGCTCATTACCCGGCTCCCTCTAACCCCGGCAGAAGGGTGAGACGACACTGGCTATGTCGATGAGAGGAAAAGAGAAAGAGGACCAGGATGGAAGCAGCCTTCGACCTTTTCGCCCTCGACCAGCCGTACTGCCCGGGGGGAAAAGTTTTACGTGCCACTCTCGTCTCTCGTTTTACGTGGAAACTAGACGAACAATCACGAACAGCCGCGTTGCATTCGGTTACTGCGATCTGGACTGAGAATTACGATCGAGAGAGTCACCAATAACGAGAAGAGTGTGGACTATGACGCGTCTGCAAATGGAGAACGCACGGGTTACCAATGAAGAAGAACGCATACGCGATAATTGGCTCTATCCGCTTTAAAGTAAACGGCAACATGGCCAATCGACAATTACCAAGGCAATCGAATGGAAACATGTTCCACGCCTATTCTGCGGTCTGAATAACGTACACATTTTTAACATCTTCCGTGCGGTTCTCCGCGAATCCCGCGATTTCACCCTGCGATCGTGTCTAGCTTTGTATTCGCCATTCCCCCGATTCATCCTAACACTTGCATTTAATTGCAATTTACACGATTACATGTCTACACGTGTATAAACGTTTACATCAATACATACGAGATTACGTTAGTTTGTATCAGCTTTTAAGGACATCCAGGAAGTAATTCGCAGGGTGAAAAAATTTCTAGGGTGTTTATCTAGGACGACTTAACATTTCGGCAGTTTTCACGAACGAAATACCGTAAAAGCAGTCGTCGAGCTGTCGAGAGAAATTCCGAGAGCACCGCAGAGGGCCGTTAAGTCCACGGAGTTATCGCGGCTTCCTGTGGTGCATCGGATAGGCAGGAGAAAAGGGTCGGCAAAATAAATTTAGCGAGGACATCGGACTTTCCCGTTCGACTCTCCGACGAAGGAGGAACATTCGTGGGTTCGGCATCGTTTTCGTGTTCGCTCTTAACGCACCCGGAGTCGCGTCCAATTATGCTTCAAACCAGTTTCACGGAGGGTTGCAGCGGCTGCTGACTGGCGGCTGGTAAACGAGTAGCGGAAACGCGGAGGATAGGAGAGGAGAGGTACGGCTTTTTCGAGGTAATCAGGGAGGTATCCTGCAGCGAGTGGTTACTTCTTTAACCCTTTGCGGTCGGGTTTCATTAAGAACGAAATGTGTAATCGTATTTAAAAGGAAACTACTAAGATCTTAGGAAAAATTATGTATACCTGAGAAACGTGTTGATTCTTTGCTTTGGTGATTGACGTACGATGGCAACGGTGAAGGTGTTTTGTTGGCTGAAAGGAGACGTGTGGCTGCTAACTAAGGGTTGATACCACTGTCAGGATGAATTACCAATTAGCCAGTAACGGAGAGGTGTCTGATGATGCAGAATCTCGTCTTCGAAAGAAATATACGCGCACTAATACGCGAAAATGCGCGAACGCGATCTCGGAGCACTGATTACTCGTCGACGGTCCAGGGCAAACTGATAGCGAGGCGACATTGAAACGACTTGCTATTGTTATTAGGCTCGCGAGTCGCACACCTGTAGGTTACGGTTGCCGAGTTCCGCTGTGTATATTTTGACAACACGCTAAGGTCGTCGTACTTCTTGACCAGTGAAGTGGAAATAACTGTTCTCGTTGCTCGTAGAATTATTTTTAAATTTGTATTGAGCAATACTGTTTATTTGTATAACTAAATAACTCATAAAGAATAAAAATATGCTGCTAAAAGAAACTATAGTGGAAAGATGTCTGCTCTGTCGCATTAGAATTTCCTTTGGATGTGTAGTTTTTTCCATAAAATAATACTAAAAAGTATCTCGAATATAAAGTTGTATATTACTTTAATATTATAAATTTTAAATATGATTAAACAATGCTCAAAGGAGAAATGGCGACTAGAATGGCTCAGAACTTCTGGATGGCTTCTTGTGTAGCTTAAAAACCAAACGATTGAGAGAAATTGTAATAATAGGAGACAATAGAGTAGATACTTTTCTTGAGAAAAATATAATTAACAGTTTTATTTTTGATTTAGAAAGCAAAATATCTCAGCACATCCGGTTCACCCCCGCTAGTATTGTGATATGTAGCTCGCTTTACAAATATATTTATTCTTTACGAGATATGTGGTGGCAATAATGTTACATTATACAAACAAGTATATTTGCAAATTTGCATCAAGAATATGCAACTTATTAAATATGAAAATGCTTGTCACAAAAAATCCTACGTGAAGTGAACAAATGGATTACATATTTGAATTCTGCTCTTCTAGTACTCTTACATCAATGATTACATTATGTTAGCGTAAATTACGCACATCGGTGAACGTTGGCGTCGACGGTAGGCTCGAGAAAGATGATTAGATGAGACGGAAATAACGGATGTTTGCTTTTATTTCGCCAATCAGCATTACCACGCACTAACACTCACAGCGTTGCGTTTTGTTTGAAATGATGAGAATCAGTAGAAGGATTTGAAATACGAGAGAGATCTAACTATGCGGAATATTATTCTGGACGGTAGATGTAAGGAAGATTTTAGAAGGTTGCAACACGAAGTCATTAACGCTTCGAGTACCTTGGAATAGCTAGATGCCACGGAATCGTTGCCAAAATGTCCGTTTAACCAGATAAGGCGGTTAATAATTAGTGGTTTTCGAGGAAGGGACGTTAGCTCGAGAAGATACCGGGCTTTCTGCCAAAACCTCTTTCCTTCTCCGTTCTTCGTGTAATCCACTTGGCTCATCGTCCGCGTTCGCTTTTCCACGATCGAGGGATTACGGCGGAAATTCGCGTATTCGCGATTAAAATACGGGGTAATGAAAATAGGATGACACGATGTCAACCAGAGAACACTGGATCATCGTTAATTGAGCTCACGAGCATCGAGCTTTACTTCTGGTATGTAGACGGGATTTATAATCCCCACCCTCGTTGATTATGCGTCTCTACTGTCGCGATAACGCGTTAAATTATGTACGAACTTTGGATAACTATTCCCGAGAACTGTTTAAATCTCTCCAAGTCTGATATCAGAGTTTACAATTCAGTAGGATTTAAGTATCTATTACGCTCGTACAATCGACCATTACACCGATTGTAAGGTTAAATATGTGAGAAAAACGAAGAAACAATCTGCAACGATTACGGTTTATTGCTACTCGACCCTCTTACCCAGAAAATACTCTCCCCGCATACTTTACAATTAAAACTTCCTTTAATCCACAACAATTGCAAAACTACAACGGAAATACAAACTTCAACGTTTATTCCTCTATCAATACAAAAACTAGAAATTTCCATAGTATTAAAATTCCATCTATATTCCCAACTAAATAATCGTTTCCTCTACTACAACTATCGTTAACCACATAACACGTAACTGCTGTCTCAAAATTGCACGTTTCTTTAGAACGAGCATTGCAAGACAATGGCGAAGAAACGGAACAACCCGCATAAACCACCCCTTGTACCAGCGAGGGCGGTGCAAGTCGGAATACAATATTTTCACAGTTAGACGGTAGTCCCGACGCCAGACACCCGGTTCGTCGCGAAAGGAAAAAAAATGCTCCTGAAAAAAAAAAGAGTCCATTGTCCTCTAATCTGCTATGCACCCCTGCGCGATAATGGCGGGAGCGTGCACCTGGCCACGTTGTGCAAAATCGTCGAATGAAGACGCGAAGGACAAAAACGGAGACCGGGTAGTCGGTAACACGCGCCAACTTTTCCCTCTTGCACGACGATATCGGAGCGAGTCACCGCGAAGTGCTTACCAATTTATGGCGTCTGTCGGACGCTCTCGTCGGCGTGTACCTGCGTCGTGTCTACGGGCGTCTACTACAAGCGTCTAACACGCGTAGCCCATTAATCGAGAGTCTCGCCGCGATCGTGTATACTCGGGATATACCCTCCACGAAAACCCTTTCCCTCCCTGTGTTGTCTGCTCTCGTGCTACGGATCTTCTCCCTCACTCGTGGTCTCGAGTTTGGAGGCGAGATACCCAAAATGTCTCCGTGCAAATGGCTGTTCGGGTTTTCAAGTGAGAGTTGATGAATGGAGGATTGGATTGGGCGAGGAGGAAGATGAGAAGGGGGATGAATGGTGAAGTTTTAGATTTTTTGGATGTTTGGGGGTATTCAATGATATTTCAGTGAAAACCTTATTGGTGGAGGTGGATTTTGGTTTACTGTATGAGATGAATATGTTAGACTTACTCTTATATGGTCGTTGCTATGATGTAAGGAGATTAGGTCTCGTGCCGCGAGAAAGACGGGGTTGAGGTCGTAGGGGTCGTAGATGTCACGACATCGATGAGTGGAGATTATTAACACGTTGAATGCCATTGATATTCCGCTCGTTTGATCGTTACTATTGAAGTGATACAATTCCTATTAAATACCCATCTTCATAAAGCAGAAATGTTAAAGGTGCAAGTAGTTATATTTTTAGCAGTGTTTGGAAGTTTATAATTATTACAACTTCAAAGTGATGAAATTTCATTGACTTCAATTGTGCTGATTACCGATGACCCCCATGGCAGTCAACGTGTTAAGAGAATAATTTATATCTTTGCTGTATGACAACTTCAGTTATACTGGTTTGGCAGATTTTAAGTATTTGCTTCTTGAACCTAGATGAAATGGGGATGCTCCTACCATAGTGTTATTCATGGTAACGGTGCATTTTGTAGCAGTACTACGGTGGAGTAAAGCGTATATCCCGGGTTATATCTATAGATAGGTGCTCTCAAAATTGAGAGGGTAAAACCAATCCTCCCAGGTAGTTAAAAGGTTCGGAATTGTGCCCTAATGCTTACGTATTTATTTTAATAATACTCGTTCTCTGACTGTACCACGACTCTTCTAAGGTACTCGTGCAACCCTCGATTGGTTCGGTAAACACTCTCTATCGCGTTGTGCGCTACCACTCGACCTTGCTGTTGATTTTATACTTTCAACTCCGACCACAGATCGTTTCGCCAAGGACCTAGTTTTAGACAAGTTCTCAACTATCCAGACTACCGTACAACGTCCCCTGGGAAAATCCTCTAGTATTTAAACCTTCAAAGTTCCATCACCGTTGTCACCATGACCCTCTCAATCATCCTTCGTCGGTCGATGTCTCACCTCTGTCAAGTCATGTATCACACTTACGCCATCTCGCATACAACACTATGCAATCTCATTCGGTCATACTTGATCGAAGCGAGCCATTCTCAATTAACACCTTCGAGAAGTTTCGCAGCTCGGAAAACATCGATATTAAAAATTCCATAATATTTACATAACCATTTCATTCGAGTGTATATGCAAAGGCCTCCATTGATTGCACGTAATCGAAAAACTGTTTCCCACGAATCGACGTGGGACAGTCGACTTAACGAATGTTCCGACACCTCCGCTTGCAATTAATCGTCGAAGCGAGTGTAAGAACGAGAGATAAATAAATAGTTACTGGCAGATAGGTATAAATAAAGAAGACTCTCCTACGTGATTTACAGACGGACGAATCTCTCCTATCCCATCTCGGGGTTAGGGCGGTCTCGAGCCAAAGAGGGACGTAATGGGCCACTGGCCGACCACGGCAGAAATAACAAATCATAAATACGCATGGGAGAGGTTAAAAGTACGTTTAAATCTCGCGAGAATAATGGACTTCCCGTAGGTATTAATAAAACGCTACCCGCCGTGTCTTCTGTTGTTTCTAATGGATTTCGAAAAAGAATCGTTAAATTTTACGAGCAAAGAAGGGTGGAGAGGGTGCGTACGTTCTTTGTCTTTGAGCCTGTCGTTTCTTTCTTTTTTTTCCCTGCCGTTCCCTTCGTTTCTTCTACGATTTTACCCACGATACTTGGTTGAATTCTCCCGCGCGGGGAACACGTGGCCCGCGTCATTTTAAACAACTTCCTCGACTCCCCTTTGCCGGCGTCGCGAGATGCGACAGACGCGTCTTCTTTTGCGGCTTCTTAATGCTCGACGAGTCTCATAAAGGGTCTAATTGTTTCGAGGGGTCGTTGAAATAGGAAGAAGCGTGGAGGAAGCGAACTTAGTAAATTACAGTTTGTGTAGGCTACGATTTTCCGTTTTTTTTATCGGTTTCAAATTGGATTCTATCTGCCGTCTCATCTAATGCGGAAGAGTTTAAGTTAAAATCACAAAATTTTCTGTTTGCAATTATAAATAACCCTTGAAGAGACAAGCAGACAGTGTATTTTGATTTTTGAACAGTAAAGTTACTGGCGCTATATCTGTTGAAGCTGTATACTATGGAAAAAAGAAGAGAAGGATGTTCAATTAAGTAGTTTAACTTTTATAAGATAGAAATCAAACTTTTACTGCACAGGCTCCTCTCAACTTGGGGGATTTTAAGACAAAATGGAGAATCAGTCATTTTTGCCGCTCTGGTAATTCGGTGATAAGTGTCATCAACACATATGCTACATCCCCTAAAATTGTCACTTAAAAAATTCCCGTTACATCACAAAATTCAACAAATCGTTTCTTACAAAATTTGCATACCTGTGTGGAGGTTAGAAAATAATGATATAATTTGCTTAGTTCTATAAAACAATGCAAATTTTTATCTCCATGGAGCGCATTGAACAGGAGTATTCAGCACTCAATGTGTTAAGAAATCTAATCGGCATCACCCACGCCTTTATCAACACCGTTCAGGCTTCGTATAACAGCTTGTAATTTTCGATCAATTATATTCTTAGATGAAGTGCGATCGAACAGCCCACACCCTCTATCGACACGCCTACCCACACGCGACCGATCCTCGTTACAATTCTTAAGGCTCTCAATTTTTCCATCATCCCCGAAATCGATTTGCCTACGGTTCTCTCTTTCATCCTCGTATGGTGTACATACGTCTACCCACTCTACGGTGGGTGCTCCTCGTGATTTACAATCGGCTGGAATCGGCGATCTCGTGAGTACCTTGGAGGAAGGGCCTTTTGCTATGTGTCGGTGGTTGGTTGATGGTGTGGAGAAGAAAGAGGGAAAGAGAGGATGGAAGAGAAATAGGTAGAGCCGATGGTATGGAAAGAGAAATGGAGAGAAGTGAAATTGAGAGAGAGGTTTGAAGCTAAAGAGAAAAATAAGAAAGAGGGAGGCGTGTAGGCAGAAGCCGAAGAAGGGGTAGAAATAGAGAAAAAGGTTTGCAGAAAAAAAAGAAAATAAGAAACAGATGCAAAGGAAGAGAGAGGTTTGTTGGAAACACCTGAAGAAGGGATAGAAATAGAGAGAGGGTTGTGAAAAAAGATCAAATAAAATTCACAAGGGGAAAAGACTTCGAGGAAGGGTCAGAAAAATTGAAATACATTTAAGCACAAAAGTACAAATAAAGCATAGAAACACAGGGGAATAAGAATATACAAACGCACAGATATACTAAGAATACTCAGAATTATAAAAAAAAATAATTCGAATGATGCAATGGAAAAATAAATCGGGAAAGGAACCACAGAAATAGGAGGCCAAAAAAAGACAGATGAAAAGTCAACGACATGGAAACACAGAAAAGTACAGAGGAAGAAAGAAAAGTAAAGAGACACAGAGCGGAGGTGTAGTTCGTGCGATGTGCGGCGCGTTTACACGGATCGAGGAAGTACGATAAGCCTCGACGAGTATCGCCGCGGCGCCTCCGAGCGAGCGCCACGCGAGGAAATATACGTATGCAAGTCTATCTATATGCATAAACTACAACATATATGCACTTGCATGCACGATAGCAGCACACTTGAGAATGCCACCGTGGCCGTTGGTTCCTGGCGCGTGCGTTCCCGTGGCCAGGTCGCCGGCCTGCTCCGGAACTCGGACACCGCCGACGAGGTGTGGGATGAATGGCTGAGTTACGCTCCGTAGCCTCGGATCATGGTGTATCTTTAGCGATGTGCAAATACATCGTGTTTTATTTTGTTCTTGCACAGAACGTGGCTTATCTTTTGTGAATTCCCAGCCATAGCGGTGGAAGATTTCATTTAATGATTTAGAATTATTGAAGGGTAAAGAGAAAATTAATAATTGTTTCTTTTCTTACTGGCATTTGACTCTCTGAATCTATTAATGTTATGATTATCGTAGTATATCGTGTATCATAAAAGTTACAGTGTTACCAATTTGTAACATTTTTTTGATGAGGATAGCGGAAAAGTTGTGAGGATTAAAAGTACTGCAATTAAAAGTTCAGTGGAGACGAGGTATTCCGATTAAATTATAGCGTTCTATCTTTTCTGATTACAAGTAAAGTTCATCCTTCTTTCCGTCGATAATCTCACCATAAAACATAGCTGAGAAAAGAAGCCAATTTAAAGTCAGCCGCTTCGCGAGCAAAAACCAACACGAAACAACGAACCTCGACTATGAGTTCCGTAGTCGACCCTAGGAATTCGCGGGAAGAGCGATAATTCGAGCCGGCCGCACGAGAAGGTAAATCCTCATATTCGCGGTGGTAAGAGCGCGCGGTCAGAAACCGCAAACTCAAGCGGATAAACGCCGAGGGCAGGATACTTTTTCTCGAGGTCCGCAGAGCCGTGGCGCAAGAGGAAACACGAGAGAAAGAGCGAGCCCACGAAACGACCACTGGATATGAGTCAGCCGTCCAAGCCAGGGCTCATAATTACGCTCCAATTGTTGCCTCTCGAGTCTCCCGGTTCTCCGGAGGAAGGACTCCTCTCTCGTGCCACCGTCAAGACGCCTTTTAATGCGTCTGACCGCCCCCGCGACCGCCGTCGCTCTTATTCTCGCTCGACTCGTCATTCTCCTCGTAAAGCACGACCCTTATTCTTTTTTCCTCTTCCTCTCCGTTCCTCCTCCGTCTCCTCTTCCTCGGTTGTCGACTTTCAGCAGGCTGACTCGCTGAAAATCTCCCTCCGTTGGTGAAGCCGAACGGCTAATAAGTCGAGAAAAAGTTACCTCCTCGAGGGCTAATCCATCCTTCTTCGCGAGAAAGAGGGGTAAACCGGTAACGAGAAGAATTTAAACCAGATATTCACCGTAAACATCGCGAGTCGATCCATCCTTCAACTGTCGGGATGATTGATCAAGTGAATCTAGTCCGCCGGTTCTTACCGCGGATAAGACTTAACCCGTTCTCCTCGCCTCCAGCCGAATCGATCGTCCCTTTATCTCCTTGATGGATCGCTGATGGAATCTCGGTATCGTCGAAAACCGCTCATTGTCCGTCTACCATGATACATTTTTCCTCATCTTGATTGATTACAATAACGCGATCCGTTACCGAGGATCCCTTCTATCGACGTCCCTTTACACGTTACGTCGTTAATGGTTACAATGAGAAGAGTCAACTTGTCCTTCCGATCGGTACAAAGGACTCGCTTGTCCGGAAATGTTTCTGTTCCATCGTTCTACGGAGTGAGAGTACTAATATTTACTTCCTCGTGCGATCTTTGATGCGGATCGTACTTCTAACGGTATCAAACGATCGGTTCAAAGGACGCAGAGTGGGAGTCTAAGCTCTTCCATTTAATACCACCAAGAAACTCTACACAAGTTGAAAATTCATTTTTTGAATTAAAAAGCAAAGGAAAAAGCTTTCAAAATTCTCGAGACAAATCCAAAACAATACTATCTTCTTATACACGTGGGCAAAACCGATCCAATGAAACTATCGCCAAACCTTTTTCCAACTATCCTTCGAATTAACATCACAAATTACGAGCCGCAATTATCCCCGTTCCGCCTCGTAAAATCACCCACATCCTCGGTTCGCGTCGCAAGGAAAAAGGAATCTAGCGAGACCGTTTCCACGAAAACTGCTCCGGCCCATTATCCGCGGTATTGTTCTTGCGCGTTGATCCACCGTGGGTGTGTGCGCGTTCGCGTGTGTTTCTCGCGACGATAAATCCAGGAGATCGGGTATGGTATGCCCGTTCGCTCCCGACCACCCCTGAAGGATTCCTTCGCGGTCGTGTAGCACGCCAGTAAATAAAATCGGTAAGCGCCACGACGATTTACGGAGGCGGAGGCAGTAAAGGTTTCCGCTCGATCGGCCGTAAGCGCGGGTGCTCGATGTACCGATACACGATAACAGTGCTTCCTCGTCGTGCTACGGCTCGATAGCTCTCCCGCCGCGCGAGTCTTTCGACGGGGCTTTATCGCCCTGTCGAAGTCCCTCGAATACCTGCATTTACGAGCTTCCACCCATTGTTCTAGCCGACTCCGTGGATCGGTCGGCGATTTATTAAATATCCACCGCGTATTTCGTGCTTCTAGGAAGGAAGCGCCGAATGACGATGCTCGGTGATGAAAAGATGGTGGAGGAACGAGAATGCGACTTTAGGTTGACGTTGTCTGCGTTGGGGGTAGTGGGAGAAGGTGAATTTTGTGCAGGGTTGAAAGAACGGGATAAAAAAGAAAAACTGGGTCGGTTAGACTTCAGTTTGGTCTCTTGTTTAGGTCTGAGAATAATTTGAGTTTCAGTCATTTGAGTAGAAAAAAAGAACGGGTTTTAAAGGTCTTTGTATTCGTTTTATAAGAAATCCAAGTGATATTGTGGAACGTTTGTAATTATTTTAATATCCCGTGTAGAAAAGAAGGAGGATGCAATTAAATTGTAAATTATCAGACTACATTTGTATGAAATATGCGAAGAGAGAAAATCGACTGTACAACGTCTCGTTGATCGATACGGAATTGTCGTCGCGGTACAATCGAGGATAATCCCACGCGTCCGCTGTGCCGTATCTTTGCATAATGCGTCCTCCAAATAATCGTCGTTCCACGCAATTATACGGTGCAGTAGATAAAAGCCGAAGATAACGACGTCCCCGTTAGGTGATCCATTTTCGATTCAGCGCAAACGAGCCGTCCCGATCGTCGCGTTTCTGTCTCCCAAGATCGGTGTCCTCCGTTTCACGCCCGTGCCTTCCTAAACGCGCGTGACGCGATTTGCTTCAAGATCATGATTCTCTCTCTTCTCTTCTTTCTCTTTTCTTCCTCCTATAACCCTTTTCTTTGTCACTCTTACATATTCACTCCAAATCTCTCACTCCATTTCCCCCTTCCCTCTCCTTTTCCTATATATCTCTTTCTCCATCCTCCACTCTTTCAATCCGCCTCTTTTTACTTTCTTTCTTTATTCCCCTCTCAACATCCTCGACGACGAAGGCGTTGACGTATCTCGAAGGAACAAAGTCTAGATTCTCGTTACCGCGTCCTCAGCCGTGTCTTCGCGTATGATCAGGGGGACCAGAGAGCAGGGCCCGGCCAGCCGGGACTTCTTCGTCGGTCCTCCTTTCCCGCCTCTTCGGCCTCTGACTCGCACCCAGAGTGGGCGAGAATTACAGGCATTGTGCGCGCTGGTCGTTGCGGTAATGCGGTTCGCTGATTTATCGCGGAGGTGAGCCACGAGGAGGTGTAGCTAATTGTTCTTGCATGCAGATCCTCGCCGAGGCGCGCCCCGGCTCGTTCCCTCGTCGCGACGCTACGAAATTAATTGTACGCCATGGCTCTTTCCTTCTCAACCCTCTTCGCGCTTTTCTACCTTCGTCACTCTCCTTTGACTTTGCTTTTCATCGTTTCTAGCTGTTGGAACCTCATCGTCTTTCTTGGACGCCATTTTATTACGTTGGCAAAGATCACGACGAGAACGACGTAGACGAAGCTACATTCCTTCAACGTTCCTGGAAACCTCGACGAAGCTGGCCCTTTTCTCGTCGATGGCACTGTGTCTTCTCGATGTGCTCGTTAGAACCGCCGAATGCCAACGCTTCCGTTTTGTGGTTAACGGTGAATTCGTCGTCTGTCGGATTCTCTTCAATGGTTCACCTGTTGCGGCTTAGAGCACGGTGGGAATAGATGCGAAACGACGTTATCGAGGTTCGTTATAATTATCCTCTGGATGTATATTAGAGGAGGAGTTTCAAGATTCTTAGGAGTTTCGTGTTTGAGGTAATTGGGAACGAGTTCACAGAGAGTATACCGATGACACTTGTCAAGTTCTCTCGCTGCGACACATTAACTTTCATCCCACCTACCAAGCTTCTTCCTCGAATTCTCCATCATTCATGTGACGATAAAAATGCAAACATCATCCTCAACAATCTTCACAACCATCCAAAATCAAAATACACCTCATCTTGCGACCCAAGATTCTCCATCGCCAGAAGAGTGTACAGTTTTCAACGACCCAGAGCGAACGTCTTGCCATGACCTCTCTTTCATCTGCACGTTACCAGCGCCCAACTTCTTCCCATATTTTTTCCCGACAGTGACATCCGCAAGATTCTCCACCATGGTGCAATTATCACGAAAGCAAGAAGACGTCGAAAAGAGCGGAACGAGACTAAGACCTCTCTCAGTGCACGCAACCGGGCAATTTGTTTCGGCGACAAAGCGCGGCAAAACTCCTTGGATTCGATCCAGAATCTGTCCCTTATGGCGGGAAATATTTTCGCGCCGTTTCCACTGCTCGTATCCTTCTCTCTGTTCTTCCAGATGAAATTCGCCTTCGCTGGTCTTTTGGCAAGCACAGTCCTCGGTTCGTTCGTCAGTGACGAGACGGGCCGCCCCGCGTGAAACCGATGGCCCCTGTTTGTCAAGAGGCATCAAGGGCGGAGGCACCCGTTTGTCAAGGGGATTACCCTCGACCCCCTTCGCGCGCCGCCAAGGAATATTAAAATTCCGGCGTATCTCCGTCGTGTGTCGCGAGCACGATCTTCCTTCGTTTTGGGCTTCCTTTCGTTCCCCGGTGAGGCTTCTACTCGCGCGAGAGGACCCTCTTTCGAGGCTTTTTTGCCGCTTGGAATTCCGAAGTGTCGTATTCGAGGAACGCGATAACGAATTCGAGTCTTGCCTCTTTCTCACATTTTTTTCAGGCTATTCGATTGTTACGCGCTTCATCTCTTCGATAGCTGTATGTCAGGGGTGCGCTAGTCGATTGACGTCGATCGAAATGAAATCTGTTGGGTGGTGCGGTACAGTTTGGAAGTTTGATTTGAATGTTTTGGGGCGAGACGATGAAGCGTGGCGTATTAGGTATGTAGTGGCTTTGAGAAAATGATGAATTGAGACTTTGTTCAACATTTTCTTCTAGGGGTTAATTTGAAATAATTACAAATGTTGAAAGATGTTTTTTATCTCTTTCCAATTCCTCAGTTCTCTTCAACCCAGACTACTCTTGTTGTCTTCCACACCATACTTTATTTCACTTTGTTTGATTTTTCTTAGCTTTATTCACAGTGGCAGCATCAAAACGCACCCCTAGGTGTCCTTACTGAAACCATCCCATAGATATATCCCTCGCAGTCCTTTGGTATCATCCAAATCTATCTCAAATTTTGTTATTCCTTTTGTTTGACCTCCTCCAAGAATCCTTTCACGTTTCCACCACAATTTCCACTCGATCCTAAGCGAAAGTCCATCCCATGAGGAAAGTCGGCCGATTACAACGATCGCCGTTCATTAATTCCATTATTTATTCGCGTGACGACTCTCTCTGGCTCTCGGCAAACATACAGTTTCGCGAGGAATTCGCACGAAACTGTGTCTCGACACGGTGCGACGTAAGGATCTTAGCTCTGCATAGGTGAGCCAGGATATCGTTTTTCTCGGGACGAGTTAATTGACTAGACGTGGCCGCGGTCGATGATAAATAAAAGCAGCCAAACGGGACGCAGTGGCCAGTTTTCTAACATTCTAGCGCGCATGCTTACTCGCGAGGGAAAAAAGCGGATACGCGCGCTCCGCGAGTCCGAGCACGCGTGCACGATGACGATGAAAGAGAAAAATCCTATCCCCGCTATTCCTCGAGATTCCGCGTGTTGCGCTCTGAAATGCTGATTACACGCTCCCGAGACATAATTTATCAGCTTGGAATTCTCGGTTAGTACGACTCTCAAAGCGGACACGCATACCTGTGTCGCGTCGTAGCCGGTGTCTCTTTCGGGTCACTGGACCTATGGGGTCCTACCCTGGGATCCGCCCAAATTAACCCCAAAAATGAAAGGTATTAAAGAAGAATAGGAAAGCTAGGAAAGGATGGGTTAAACGCCCTATGGCGAGAGCGCAAACCCATATGAAGGGACCAAGCTGAACGCCCTATGGCGAGAGCGCAAGCTTGATGGAAAGGAATGAGTTGAACGCCCTATGGCAAGAGCGCAAACCCATATGAAGGAACCAAGCTGAACGCCCTATGGCGAGAGCGCAAGCTTGGAGGAGAAAAGGAATTTGGAAACAAACAAAAAAAAATGAGAAACGAAACAGTTAACTTTCGACAAGAGAATATAGGAAAACAGAACTGCACGAAGGGAAAGTGTCTCCGACTGACCTCGTCAAGATTTTTTTACGTACTTCTTCGTTCGTGATTTTCTCTGTCTTTTTATAGGAAAATCCTGGGACCAGTGCGGGTGCTGATTGGTCCCAGGGTTTCCTTTGCTACAAGAGGAGGGAGAATCCCTTCCTCACCACTTTTCCTTCCCTTCGTGTGTAATTCTTTCCCTTTTCTTTTTTTTTTATTAATTATATATAAACTATAAGGTTCCCCTTTTTTTTATATACAGTTTTATTGTATTCACGATATTAGGATTCTAATGGTTTTTGAACGGTGTTTATAGCTTGATTTTTAAGAATGATACGGAAATTTATTTAATTGAGCATGAAATATATATATATGTGAGATAATGTTTTTTGTTAATATTACCGGTGAATCCAAATATCGTGAATGTTTATCCTCCGTTCCAGAAGGAAAAGCTAATAATTATCTGCTTTTTACTTTTGCCTAAGCAACTTGCCTGTTTTCTTCGGCTACTTTCGCCTGGTTAGTGGGGGGGAAGTTGACATTTGCCAGCACACCCTTTTGTTCGGTGGTGCTGGCCGACGTTCTGGGCCCTGTGTGTGGTCATAAACCCAGGGCCGCATTTAGCTTTTCCTTCTGGGGATCCTGATCTTATCTATTCTTATTATTTTTTTATAATATAAGTTAATATAAGGAGAGGGCGCGACGCAGGATGCGACACCTCCCCCCTTGCAGACGAACATTCAAGGGGTCGCAACCCTGAAGGTTCGTTCTTTTACGGTTTGTAATATATGTATATATATATATTTATATTTTGTCTCTTACATTACACCTTAAAATTATAGTCGTGTAGCGTGTTTGTGTAGATTATATACTAGGGTGTACGTTCTATTTATCTCTAATTATTACTATTATTATTATTATTATCGTTATTGTTATTGCTATTATTATTATTATTCTTTATACGCCTGTATATACATATGCATCTCTTTTACGTGTAGATATGAACAAACGCTGGTCGGGGGTATTTAGGCAATGCGTTTCTTCTCATGGTCATGTACCTACTTTTACCGCTGAGGATCGAACTCGTATGGCGGCAGTTCTTCAGGTCTGCTGCAGTCCCCTTCATGGCTTTCCCAACTCCGAGTTACTTTCTACCGATCGTTGTAGAATATGGGAGGTCGGTTTATGTCATCGGGATGTCCTCTTTGCGGGATTCCCAGTGAATTGTATTTTGCTGCTAACAATGGTGATAGAACTGAACTGGTTTATATCGGTTGCGTCAAGCACATCAGGCTCAGTTCCTTACTTCCATTGGCATCTCGGTCCCGTAGGGGATTTTCGACTCTCCCTATTGTTTTTGTTGCAGAGATGGTTTAGAGGCACGTCAATCGTCGGCCACTTAAGATCCTGCATTTTCCTTTCTCTCCCTTTTCAACCCTTGGGTTTGAATACTTTCGGAACAAGTAACTAATCGGAGTGTAGCCATAATCGTCGATGGTGGTTAAATACTGCTTTGATTCGGGTCAATCACTCGTGGTATTTCGGTATATGTGGTTACCATTTGTAAGAGTACTACGCATTCTTAAAGATGAATAGGGGCGGGGAGGTGCGTTTGTCATTCTATTACAAAACATAGGTTTTCAATCCTTAACTCGAGAGTGTATGTGCGTGTGTATGTGTGTGATGTATATCGCTGGGGTGTTTGCGTTACAATAAATGTGTACTTATAACCATAATTATGCATATATTTATATATATATATATATATATATATTTTTATTATTATTATTATTATTATTATTATTATTATTATTATTATTATTATTATTATTATTATTATTATTACAAGTATACCCTTTTTGGGCGAATGAATGCGACCTATTCATTCTTCTAAATCGCGCAAATACGCGTGTTTCAATTTATTTGGGTGAACAACCCGGTGTTTCCCTTTGTAAGTGATCTTTAAATTTCCGTTATCTAATTTTTCTATGATTTCATGAGGTCCGGTATATTGATCAGCTAGTTTTCCTTTTCTGGGTTCCTTGAGGAGGAATACTCTGTCGGCTACTCTAAAAGTTTGTGGGTTGACGTTACGGTCATAATATTTTTTAGTTTTATTCTTGGAATTCATTAAATTTGAACGGGCTAAATTTCGTATGTTGTGCAAGTTGGTCACTAAGTCGGTTACGTAATCCGTATATGTGGGGTTTTCTAAATGTGCTTCTAATTCTTCGCTGGATGGTTGCCGAGCAATTTTTCCAAATACTAACTCATACGGGGTGTAACTTGTCGATTCGTGCGTGCTTGTATTATATGAAAATGCAGCGAGTTCTAAGAGGTCATCCCATTCTGAATATTTATTTGTAAAGTGTTTTAGAAAATCTATTAATACTAAATGAGATCTCTCTAACGCGCCGTTTGATTGGGGCCGAAAAGCTGTTGTTTTGTATTGTTTTATTCTAAATAGTTTACTTATTCTTTTTATTAAATTGCTCATGAAATTGGATCCTTGGTCTGTTAGTACTGATTTGGGTGCACCGAATGTGCAAATGAAATTTTTTACCAATGCATCTGCGACGCTTTTCGCGGATGTCGTCTGCAAGGGAATTGCAAGCCAATACTTCGTCAAATGGTCTTGGATCGTCAATATATACATATGTCCCTTGCTCGTAGTTGGTAGTGGTCCCACAATATCCATAGAAATTTTATCAAAAGCGGCATACGGAGTATCTGTAATAATCATTGGTTGTTTAGTCTTTACGTTTACTAGTTTTTTTAATTGGCACTGTAGGCAGGTACGGATGAAATTTTGGATGTCCACTTTCATATTTTCCCAGAAATAGTTTTGGCGGATTCGATTGTAAGTCTTGGTGACGCCCTTGTGTCCCCCAAGAGCGGATGAATGCGTTTCTTCCATAATATTTTGTCGTTTATCTGGTGCAGGTACCTGTACTTGGCAATGGCATATTGTTAGTTTGCATTGGGTCCCTATGAGGTGCAAGCGCAATTCCGTAAGTATTTTATTCCACGGTATACCGTCGAATTCTGTCTTTGCTATTGCTATGGAAGTTATTTTAAGTTCTAGAATCGTTTCGCGGAGGGATTTACCTAGTGCTGTTAAAATGTTAAAACTGATGCTATGGTCGGTTTTCTGTTTACATACGAGCCCGAAGTGATACCTGTTTCCCTTGCATATTGTTTTGACCGTCCCAACAGTCAGGTCATTGAACCGGGGTAGTTCTTGGCGGTCGGTCAGCTGTTGGGAACCTGCATCGCAAGGCAGTCCCTCAGCTGTAATAAAATATGCGAAATTGTCTTTTTTCATATATAGCTGGTCGCGTGAGTTGATGATATTCTGGTTGAACGATCTTGTAATTATTCTTTCCGGTTCCTCTGCTTCTATCTCTTGCTCTTCATCACTGCTTTCTTCTGAGTCTGATGCGTCTGAATTTTCAATATCGGTTTCCTCTCTGTTCCTTGAGAGCAAGTGATCGAGAATATCGAGAAGGTCACTTGGTAAATGGGTTGATTGCGACTGGCGTATGGAAGGCTCTTCGGGTAGTTGTTTTTTGTCGGGGTCAGCTTCGGCTTCAGCTTCAGATTCGGCTTCGGTTTCGGTTTCGATTGCGGCTTCAGTTGGAAAGTTATTTCTTGCAGGGACAGTTCCGGGGTCAAAGCTTACTGGTTGATTCGTAAGAGTGGGACCGCTGGGGTCATTAAGTGGGACTGGCGAAGGGTCCCGATGGACTTCAGCCTGTAAGGTATGCCTTGTAAAGGGCGGTTCTGCTAATTCCTTTTTTGTAAATGGCACACTTTCACCTTCGGTTAGCCGCCGTGTTTCGGCTTGTGGAATTTCCGGTTCTGCTTCTACTATCATTCTTCCCGCAAAGTTTTCTTTTGAATATGCAGGTTGGATCTTGAAGTTCCCTTCTTGCCCTTCCACATATTCTAGAATTTCGTCTAGTGTTTGCTCTATTGGGAATATTCGTTGTGTATCTGTTGGGTTACGGGAAAGCGCGTCTGCATTACTATTTGCACGACCAGCCTTGTAAATTACTTTGTACTCATATTCTGCGAGCTTTAGCCTCCATCTTATTAAACGCGAGGTTGGGTCCTTAACTGTGTGGAGCCAGATTAACGGGCGGTGGTCGGTAACTAATACGAATTTGTTTCCATATAAATATGGTCGAAAGTGATTTACGGCGTAAATTATTGCAAGTGATTCCTTTTCTATTGTCGAGTAATTTTGTTCGGCAGAATTTAATACCCGTGACGCGTAGGCAATTGGTAGATCGGTTCCTATTGTTCCCTGACTAAGTACGGCTCCTATAGCGAATCCGGAGGCATCGGTTGTGACAATAAACGGTTGTGTAAAATCGGGGTATTGCAGTATCGGCTCCTTGCACAATAGGTCGCGTAATTTTTCGAAGGCTAATTGTTGTTGATCTGCCCAGTTAAATGTAATATCTTTCTTTAATAACTGTGTTAGTGGTTTAGCAATTTGAGAAAAATTAGGTATAAACCGTCTGTAGTACCCGGCTAATCCTAGAAATTGTTTTATATTCTTGCGTTTTTTCGGTATCGGGAATTGTTGAACAGCTTCTAGTTTTCGAGGGTCGGGGCGTACACCATTTTCCGAAATTACATGTCCCAAGTATACCACTTCCTTCCGCAAAAACTCGCATTTCTCTGGTTGTAGTTTTAAATTGGCATTTCGTAATCTATTTATTAATTTATTGAATTTTATTTCATGCTCGCGTAAAGAGCTGGAATATATAACTATATCGTCTAGGTAAACGAACATTTCTATCCCTTGTAACCCGGTAAGGACTCTATCCATCAATCGTTGGAAGGTGGCTGGTGCATTTTTAAGTCCGAACGGCATGCGATTGAATTCAAAATGTCCGTGAGGCGTCGAAAAAGCTGTCTTGTGGCTGTCTTTTGGATGCATTTTAATTTGGTGAAATCCTGAAGCTAAGTCGAAAATAGAAAAGTATTTTGCGCCACCTAATTGGTCAAGAATCTCGGTAATATTTGGTAGAGGGTAGGCATCTCCTATTGTTTTTTCATTTAACGCACGAAAATCAAGTACCATTCGCCATCGCTTGTTCCCTTGTGAGTCGTTTTTCTTGGGTACAATCCATACAGGCGTATTATAAGGTGAATCGGAGGGCTTAACAATATCATTTTCCCGTAATTCCTTTACCTGACGATCTATTTCATCTTTGTGTATTCGCGGATATCTATATTGTCGTATATTAATTGGGCGCTCGTCTGTCGTGTTAATCTCGTGTTGAACTAAATTTGTGAATCCTAACGTTTCACCTGGTAAATGAAACCTGTCTATATTTTCTTTAACTAGCCTGTCTACGTGTTCCCTTTCTTCTTTATTTAAATGGTCTAAATTTAGCAAATCTTTTATTTTATTTTCTCTATCCTTGCAATGAACGGTTAAACATTTACTTTCTTCCGTTTCTTTAAATTCTTCCAACTCAACCGGTGGTATTTTAATTTTAACGTCTGACTCCGTAGTATTAATAACGCGTAAATAACCTTTACCTCCCGTTACCTTCACGAGTGCATTACCTGCAAAGATTCCGTCGCTTGTCTCTAGTTTTTTTAGATACCCTTCTTTTATTTCGGGATTTAATACTTGCACACTTACTTGATTGATAGATCTCGCAGGTATCGTTACTTCTTCTTGAATTTCAAAGGGGACAGTTATCTCTTTACATTCTAAAGTGCCTTCTTCATAATTTATTCTTGCCCGTCTTTGGATGAAAAAGTCGGATCCGATTATTCCGTCTTGAGGAATGGGAAAATCATTATCAACTAAATGGAATCGCGAGCAACATCCTAAGATGTTAACATTCACTAGCCCTAGGGTGTGGATATGTTGTGCCGTTATTCCACCTAGTTTCAAAATGTGATCCTTGTCCACAAAGGTTTCCGGATTTATTGACCCTTTTTTCAAAAGATTGGGCATCGACCCTGTATCGATCATTAAGGTTATTGTTTTATTTAAGTTCTCGCTACGAATTTTAATTGTTGGTACACTACTACCCTGAGTTAAGTTTACCGTCATTTCTTTTATTTCTTTAGTGTTCTCTTTAATCTCGCGCGCAAAAGTTTTCGTTCGTTCGTCAGTCATTTTCCAGTCGCGTATTCGTGAGTCACCTCCGTCAACCGTGCCGTCCGTCTGTTCTAATCTCGCGGGCAATTTTCTACAGAATCCTCCTATTGCACGCCCGTTTGCGAGGAGGTTCCTAAGTTTCCCTGATCTTTTTCGACGTTTTCTACGATGCTACAATGATTACAGCTTCTACTTGTGTTCGGCTTATCTTGATCGAATTTTGATCGTTGTGTGGAAGGGAGCGAACGTGAATTTACTTGATTCTCTGAAGATTGCTGTGGAGGGTAATTGCGTCTAGGTGGATAATTATCAAAATGTTCGCGGTTGTGTTGCGGGAGAAAATTTTCATGGCTAGGTGTTTGGTTTCGTTGCAAATAAAAATTATTTTGAGGTTGAGATCTGTATTGGGGGGATCGTGGTGGATCGTAATAATTAGCGCGCTGTAAACTTTGTTGTCCCCGATTTTCTCTATATCTATTGCTGTCCCGATACGGTTGTTCGAAAGAAGGGTTTGGCCTACGATGGGAATAATTTGGTTGTTCTACATATTGTCGCGGTGGTGGTTGAAAACGGAAATTAGGTAAGTGTCTACTGTCCTCGGAAGGCTGATTACTTCCATACGTTTGATTATTTCTTAAGAAATTCCAACAAATATTCGCGGCATGACCAATTTTATTACAAATTTGACAGCGCAATGGTTCCGCGTATACCCGGTTCACGTTTGCAGGTGGATTTCGTCTTTCCGCGTACCTCCGGATCCCTAGCATCGCCTCTAATTCTTTTTCAATGTCTATCGCCTTTGAAATGACGTTATTTAAACTGATATTTCCATCTCGCGGTATACGGCTTTCGATTTCCGGTTTTAGTCCCCTTATGAAACTTGCTTGAATATTTTCTCTCGTTGTGTCTCGAAATTCTTGGCTCACGATACGGGTAACCCTTTTTTGCGCGTCGATAATTCTTTTTTCGAGTTCCCTAACTTTGTTTGCGTACGTAATGACTGGTTCGTCCGCGCGTTGACAAACATAAATTAATTTCGCCTGGACTTCATAGACAGTTTCCCGCGGTCCGAAAATGGTTCGTATGTGTTCTACCAATTCCTCCATCGTTTGAAAATGCAAACCTAAAATTGACCGATGGGCATCCCCCCTCAGTTTATTTCTCGCGGATTTAACTAGGTTTTCCTCGTAAGCTTCCGGAACCATGCTTGCAGCCTCTTCGCAACCCTCCGCAAAATAAACAAACGCCATATTTCTGCCATCGTATACAGGAATTGCTTCCAACGCATCTTTAAAGGACGTGAGCTGATATAGATGACTTACGTTATCCGTGTTATTTGACCTTACTCTTTGTTGTTCGGAGATTCTCTCCTGTCGCTCTTCCAGGCTTCGTAATTGCTCAATGAGTCGTCTTTGTAATCCTGCGACTTCCCTTTGTTCCCAATCCAGGTGCTGCCTCTCGGCCTCCGACTCAGGTAGCGGAATTGGACTCCTTTGCTCGGTGTCCGGCCGCATGGGTGACCGTTCTAACGGCATCGTGTCTCGTGGCAGGAAGTAATAATGCGCGAAAAGAAACTAAAGACTGGAGAGAAAAGTGGCGGATCGAGACGAGAATATCCCACCGCTGTCACCAAAAATTAATATGTCGCGTCGTAGCCGGTGTCTCTTTCGGGTCACTGGACCTATGGGGTCCTACCCTGGGATCCGCCCAAATTAACCCCAAAAATGAAAGGTATTAAAGAAGAATAGGAAAGCTAGGAAAGGATGGGTTAAACGCCCTATGGCGAGAGCGCAAACCCATATGAAGGGACCAAGCTGAACGCCCTATGGCGAGAGCGCAAGCTTGATGGAAAGGAATGAGTTGAACGCCCTATGGCAAGAGCGCAAACCCATATGAAGGAACCAAGCTGAACGCCCTATGGCGAGAGCGCAAGCTTGGAGGAGAAAAGGAATTTGGAAACAAACAAAAAAAAATGAGAAACGAAACAGTTAACTTTCGACAAGAGAATATAGGAAAACAGAACTGCACGAAGGGAAAGTGTCTCCGACTGACCTCGTCAAGATTTTTTTACGTACTTCTTCGTTCGTGATTTTCTCTGTCTTTTTATAGGAAAATCCTGGGACCAGTGCGGGTGCTGATTGGTCCCAGGGTTTCCTTTGCTACAAGAGGAGGGAGAATCCCTTCCTCACCACTTTTCCTTCCCTTCGTGTGTAATTCTTTCCCTTTTCTTTTTTTTTTTATTAATTATATATAAACTATAAGGTTCCCCTTTTTTTTATATACAGTTTTATTGTATTCACGATATTAGGATTCTAATGGTTTTTGAACGGTGTTTATAGCTTGATTTTTAAGAATGATACGGAAATTTATTTAATTGAGCATGAAATATATATATATGTGAGATAATGTTTTTTGTTAATATTACCGGTGAATCCAAATATCGTGAATGTTTATCCTCCGTTCCAGAAGGAAAAGCTAATAATTATCTGCTTTTTACTTTTGCCTAAGCAACTTGCCTGTTTTCTTCGGCTACTTTCGCCTGGTTAGTGGGGGGGAAGTTGACATTTGCCAGCACACCCTTTTGTTCGGTGGTGCTGGGCGACGTTCTGGGCCCTGTGTGTGGTCATAAACCCAGGGCCGCATTTAGCTTTTCCTTCTGGGGATCCTGATCTTATCTATTCTTATTATTTTTTTATAATATAAGTTAATATAAGGAGAGGGCGCGACGCAGGATGCGACACCTGCAAACTTGGGAGATCGCATTGAATCGAAGCGGCTGAATGTCTCGCGCTAGATCTATGCTTTCCGTCAAATTCTTCCGCGGATTTCTACGAACACGCGTCCACGGACAACTTGCACGGAGCTTTTTTTTACACTTTCTTAGATTGTATCGTAGTTATTTCGTGGAGTGTAGGAGATTATTTGCACGTATGTTAATGCGCGAGGTGAATTTTAGAGACTGGTAAAAGCATTCGTAGGATAATCTTGAATTATTGAAGTAGCAGGTATGGCGAATGGGAGAAATTGTTAGATATTAACACATTAAGCGCCGACTTCATTTGCTTGTCTCTGAACAAGAAGTAATTAAAAAGAATATTGGATACCTTATACATTTTTGCAACAATTTGTTTCCCTGATCCAATGATTCTAACGCCTTCATAATTCTTCATATTACGTGAAAGTCTTTAAGGACAATCATGTTTTGATCTGTGAGGTGTAGAAATATGGATATAAAGGAACAAAAAATAGGTTGCGTGGGTCCGGCGCTTAATCTGTTAAGAGCCGTTGGAAGATCATCCCAACTTTGTTCCTTTTGTGGGCTCTGTTCTATAGTAATACAATTCTTATTAATTTATTATCATACCGACAAAGTATACTAGTTGTTGATGATTGAAAATTTAATCCTTTCTATTACAACATTTCCAAAAGTAACACCCATTGCGCAACCAACACTCTCGAATCGAACACTTTAACGCAATCCGCACTCACGAGCGTTCTCCAAGCGCTACCAGGGCAATTGTGCATTTCGTCGTGGCACTCTCGCGACTCCCTTTATCGCTCTAACCAACCGGTTTCGCAATTTTTCAGCCGATACGAAATCACCAGGCCGGCACTAAAATGCGCTTCTCATCGGAACGTAATGCGACGCAACGAAAAAAAAATTCTTTATCGCGCCTTTCCGGCCGAAGTCGGTCTTATCCACTGAACAGTTGGTTCGCTAATCCAACCTCCTGATCCGTGGATTTTGTACACCAATCGTGTCTACCTTTTAACCCAACGTATTCGCCATGAAAATTGTTTCCTTCGCAGTTCTGTTCGCCATCGACGGATAAGACGACCCATATTCGAGTTTTGCGATTTCGCGCGTGTCGAATTGGCAAAAGAGTGGGGCAGACGGCACGCGAATGCTCGTGCGAATACTTTTTATCAGGATTCGCCGATATCGCGAAATTACCTACGTTGAACGTTTTGCAAAGGGTTATCAAGGCGAACGACGGAATCGTTGCGGTTGCTGAGAAACGATAAAGTTGTTTCGCGGGTATTTGCGTGAGATGGTGGGAGATTATGTTGGTCGTAAATTTCATTTTGCTGATTTGACGCCATTTGAATCGAGCAAGTAATGTCAGGGTGGACAGAACGATTGCGAGTAGCGATAGGATTGTAGGAGAGCGATAAAGTTGTTCTAGAACTTTGTACGTGAGATAGCGGAGTATTACATTGATTACATAATAGATTTTGCAAATTTGACGCCATTTAGTTTGGCTATGACCACAAAGTTACATAGTGAAATGAGAACTATATACTTGCAAAAGAAATATTCTATGGTGCTAAGGTCCGTGCAAGTTCTCAAGACATAAAATAAAAGACAGATCACAAGAGAAATTCAGGAATAGTAAACTCCAATTTTTATGAAACTTTGCATAAATATCTATTAGGGATATCTAAGGAGATAGATGAAATTCGTTCGTACTCGATTTCAAGTTTAACCCTTTCGCTTCGAGCGCCGGATATATCCGGCATCCATATGATAATTTCCAACTGTAGTTGATCTAGTGTTTTTGGAGTAACTAATATAATTTTGTATAAGGTATTTTCATATTAAAAATGTGAAGAATATGTGCTATATTAGAGCAACAATTGTTTTATTAAGCATAGTAATTATTTAAGACTTACAAAATGTATATACACGTGCTTCCGTACGGTGACGCCACTTCGGCGGACTGGACTGCCGAAGCGAAAGGGTTAAGAGAGATATGAATGAAGATCTAAAAAAAACACCGTAGAAATTTCACTACCCCGCGCATAAAAACTCAAGGATCTACCACAGAATACAATTCAAGCAGAATGATCTTCAAACTAAAAGTACCTCCTTCGCCTCATAAATAACAAATTCTTTTAAACCGATAAAAAGAAGACAATTTTCCCGCTGATATCTCCCAAAGGCTGTGCATATCGCTTTACGCTTCAAGTGCTCCATGCGCTCGTTACGTTTATTTCCTTTGGTACCCAATACTTGCATTTTCCCGTACAAAAGCAAAAAGAAATGCACTAATTGCAGTACAATAAAATAAACGAAACCCTCCTCATCCTTCCCTCTACTTTCTTCTCTTCTCAGAATCAAGCGATTCACAATGATATTCGTTTGGCGATGAAGCAAGAAACATAGCGGAACTTCAATAACAGTATCCGCAGTTAATTGCCCCGTCGAGATGATACAACCGAAGCGGAGGTATCCAAATGAATACGATTCGAGTATCCGTGAGTATTCGCGTCGGGATACTTTGTAAAAGTGTTCCGGAGAAGTCGAGTACCGAGGCTGGCTCTGGCCTATGTAAAGGAAGCTGTTATCGCGGCAACTTTTACGGAGACCACGGCCGAATGAAACTTTCGGAGCCTCCAGAGTTCACGATGGTATGAGGGGAAAGTTCAAAAAGTCAATTAACCGCTCGTGCCCGTTTACTCCCGATTGGACGGTAATAAGCGAGAACGAGGGAAGTTATGGGTCTGAAATAAAGTATGGACTAACGGTGCACTCGAATCATCCGACGGGAACACTTGATTTCGACTAACGAGAATCGTTGAGAATCGAATTCAGAGAGCGATCTGTCAGTTACGATAGCTACTGGATATGATTTGCGTTTCGTTTACGTCTTCGGAGCCTTTGACTACAAAGGACATCGATGATGGACGATATCCTTTTGTCATTGTGTTGTATTGAGATTCGTAGTAGTACTTCGTTTTGAGATTGGTGCAGTTTCCAAGGATTTGACGTAGTGGTGTGTTTATAGTTTTGTGGATTTAATTGAAGTGTCATTTGGTATCGAGCTTTGGTATCAAACTGAGCAGAGATAAATTTGAATTTGAAAGGACAAAGAGATTTTCTCCCGAGAAGTTAAAATTCTGATAGTGAAAAATTAAGTTATCGTGTAATGTGATTACTTAATGAATATTTATTGACAGGTGTACTACTTCCTTCTGTACTGGAATATTTAAAATGAACTTAACAACGTCTATGTCTCGTGCATCGTACGTGATACACGATGGTCTTTCCTGCGACGTCTCGTGCATCGCACGTGATGCACGGCGTTGACTCATACTACGTCCGGTGCATCACTTTTGATGCATAGAGCAGTAATTGTGCTAAAATCAGAATTTAATTCGAATATTGTATGATAAAATTTATATAATATAATGATCGATATTGAATACATTACCACATCATGTGCATCGCTTTTCACCCACAAGATATTGAACGTGTTAAAACTTTAATAGGTGTATTCTGACACAAAGCCAATATAATTTAATGATGGACAGTGAATGCTTTATTTCATCCTGTACATCGCTTTTGATAGTAAATGTATTAAGTATAATTTTAACAGGAATACTGTATAATACATCATTTAATAATGGATAGCAAACGCGTTGCCACATCGCATGTATAGCTTTCATCCCCAAGGTCGAAAGCCTATTAAAATAAGATTTTAATAGACAAATTTTAGACTCCAGCTTAAACAATTTAACACTACAATTGAAAGTATCAGTAGGTCAAAAACAATCAAATTACTTTTACGATTGTCAGCTTCTTGCAGTACAATGATGAATGACACTTATGACGCGATAAATGGCGTAGGAAATTTTGAATTGTCGAAAATAATTAAATTAAAAATATCACTGGATCACAATACGATTAAATTATTTCTAAGCTATTAATTTTGTGTTAAGATGTACGCTATATCAGAAATCAGTAAATATATTTTTATTTATCAATGTAGAAACATTTGTGTTACCAAAACATTTTTTCACTACACGATTTCTATTAACACAATATTCTGAGAAACCGATCATCTTTCACTAGATGTAACAGATTTAACTCCCGTAGATCGACTGTTAATAACGAATAACTACGATGTCGAACTACTCTCCCATAAACATGTAGTTAAATCAAACCAAGCACCCGAGCGAGACTTCAATCGAACAAATCTCGACTAAATCATCACAGATGGGAAAACTAATCGTTGAACCACAAACGTTTAACCATTCCTCGCGTCATCTCTGCATTCCCGTTTAAGATCACAGTCGACCTAGTATTTCAGTGCGACCTAAATGACGCACGATCCAGCGTATCGAAACAAACTTACGCTAGATTTAATCGCACTGCAACGACGAGCGCGAATATTTCGAAACGCCAAGTAATCGCATAACAATGCGCCAACTTCTATAGACGTACGAGAAACGTCGAACATTGAATTTGATCGTATATTTCGCTGAAAACGACGGAAGAATGGAATTTTACGGAAACAAAAGGTACCATTCTTTCGGTAGGGGGTTTGGAGCGTAATTAATAATCCATTTAATCGCACTCAGTGCGCGACGGATTCAGGGTGGAAGAAAGCACGTCCGGTAAAAACGAACTGATTTATAGGTTAAACGTAAGACAAAATAAAAGCTCTGCTGTAGAAAACGATCCCCGGAAGAGTGATTGACGTTAAGTCGGTCGGCTGACTCGATTATCGTTCCTCGGTCATTAACGGAGGAACGTCGTTTACTTCCAGCCGGAGCATCCTCTTACGCGGATTAAGATAAGCGATTGCGTTGCCTTGCGAGAGATAGCGCGATTTCACACGAATCTATCCGTCCGGATTGCTCGCCACGAAAAACTGGATATACAGTTATATTTCGTTAGATCATTAATTCTACCGCGCACCCTCATTAATTTTTCCGTATCTTGCCGTTGAGACACCGACGGAATTGTAAGTGATAAAAATAATACGGTGTCACAGTGGAAATTTCATGCGATAAGAATTTGAAACCATCGTCACGTAATTTCAGACGGTCGGATCGATGTTTTTTTATCCAAATAATGTAATTTTTCTTTATCGGATGTGATAACCCTTTGATTATTATTGCCAGTAAATGTTCTAGGAGTTGAAGCACATCTTGTCACGGTATTGCGTGGGACAAAGATGAATCTATACTTATAATATGTAAAGGATGTCTAATTTCGATAAGAAATAGTTTAAATAATTGTATTAGTGAAATTATTAGTAGTAGAAGAAACTGCAATTGACCTTTTAGCTTTGGAGAATATATGAGGAACGAGTGTCATAATCAGACTGCGGATTTTTATGCATTTATGACAAATTAAATACGGCTAAAATATACAAAAAAGGCATAATATAAAAATATATCTAAAATATCCAAAGTATGGTATTTGTTGTAATATTTACTGAGTGCAAAAAAAATCCCTAGATAGGATTTCCTGTCTCACCTGCATTTGTGAAACTCGAAATTTGCATAAACATCTGCAGTCTAGTCATAATTAAACTAAAATTTCTTTAATTTAATAAATACTAACTAACTACGAAACTAATTACTTTCTTATTTCACGGATGCAATCCTTCAAACAACACAGGAAACTAAACAACACTAAACCCCCGAATAATACTTCATCCACCCTTATCCTCGCCAGAATAGAAAAAAATTCATCGCCATCACTTCAATCACACCTGTAGCAATCATCTAATAACTCAACCTCGAAAATAACTTAACTTTATACCTCCACACGATCACTAACAAAATCACCCATTGAATCCACAGTACATCTCAATTCTCCGTTACACCTCCCATCCAGTAGCTTCGATAACGTCACCACGTTTCTCGTTTCCTCGACAAGTTCTTCGCAAGTCAGAGATACGCGACCATTCCTCCGGGTGGCTCTAGTAAGTAAGTACGTGGATATTTTCACGCTCGGAGTTATCCGTGTCGTCGATGGTGTAAACTCGTCGAAAGTTTCGCGGGTAACGATCGACGAGCGCCAGGAGGCGATGGTCTATGAACGAGGGATGTAGACAACTTTCCAAAAGATACAAGGCCGCTCTCTCATTCGGGGATGTTAGATAGGGCTTGTTTAAATTTCACCTACAATTCCCGGGGAGCAGATCGGGCGGCATGTGAATTTCGCAAACGAAACTTCAGCCGGAAGGAAAGTATAGGTATTATTGGACTACGAGATGTTGGCACTGTATTAGCAGGTTGAAACTGTTAGCAGGTTGAAGGATGGAGAAAGGGCAATGATTCCTTGACTCCGCCCTATTCCCCTGAGAAATGTGTAGCTTTAGATGAATAGGTACCTTGAGAAAGTAAGGATAGCGTTATAAATAATACATTATAAAAATATTACAATTGCTCTTGTTGTTCCATATTTTGGATTCGACAGCAATCATTTCTTCTGGGGCCTACAATTTTAGGTAGGTTTTGAACCAGCGGTTTTGCTATTGTTTTATAGTCACTGTGCTTCTATTTTGTTTATTGCTTAAGTGTTAAAAGCACTGATCATTTTTCCTAACATCTACTGTTTAGACAAGTTGCACCTATCGAGGCTACGATACAAGGGAAGGTTACGTAAGTAGCACCGCAGCCTTTTTTCAAAAAAATAGTTACAGTACTCGCAGAAGTGTTAATAGAGTAAAATCAGTAAATACGACTTAATCATCCCCTATTGTTGGTGTGCCAAGTAGAAAACTCTAGTTGATATGCGTTTTGAAGTGTTTCTTGCTTTAAAAATTCTGCCATTTTAAACTGAAGCTAAGTACAGATAAGTTTGGAGAGGTTCAAAATCCGCGGTGTCCAGGGGTCAAACTGTGCCCTGTGAGTGACTAAGGGTTTGCAAAGTACATGAAGTGACTAAGCTACACAATAGCAATTTAATGTCCATCATCCTACAATAGACATCACGAAGAATAGAGTCTCAGTTGTACACCAATGACATTCCCTTTTTTCTCTGTAGCTTAAGCTGATGGGTAGTACGCCAACATGATCTAATAATACCATAGTCTTATAGCAGGTATACCTATATACCTCTATAGGAATTAAGTCCAAGGGAAAGACGATCGTCGCGTGACAGAAGATACAACCCCTCGCGAATCCATTACCGCGAATTGTCCGTTTGCGATGAGAACGCGAATTACGAGAGTGGGAAAATGAGACTGTGGCAAATCGGGAGGAAAAAGGCTCTCGGTAAGAGGTAAATCGAGCGGCATCGATTAGAATTGATGAATGAAAAACTGTTCATCGATTGCGAGCCGTCTCGCGGTGGAGATGAAAGATGGGATGTAACGAGAGAATCCTTCCGGTGGATATTAATTTCCTTGTACTCGTTCGAGTGGAAATATGCGGATTATACGAATTTTCTTCCGTCTTGGGGGAATTATTCGATTTTTAATGGATGAGATAGAATAAGTACATACATTGAGCATTGTGATTTGACTGTGTGGTAGGTAAATATCTAATCTTTTATGCTTCACGAGAGAAAGGATTTGATCCCTTTTGTCCGATTAAGTGCTTCTCCAACTGCATATCTACATCTCAGACAATAAAAAATTAAAACTTCGAAAATTCTTATAATTTCTACTTCCATTTATTTAAAATGTAAATGTCTATCAATAATATTGATGTATTACACATATAAAATTATATATAAGGAACCCTTTTCTCTTGGATATCGAGAAGTTTTTACTAGATATTTTTGTCTTGCAATTATTCCGCAATTTTGAGAAGCTCAGTTACTTCAAACACTTATGATATGAAAAAATATAGTAAATTCGTTGACTACATAATTTTGGATTCCCGTAAGCAACGTGGAGTACAAAGCATCGATTGACATGCCACACAGGCGGAAACTTTGATCGAAGTCTGCACGACTAGCCCGTATACACGCCTCGAACTAAAAAACAGTGCAAACAAGGGGAGGCACAAAGACGTCGATCCCGAGAGTAAGCGAATTCTCGTGCAAGAAGAAAATCCTGCCGTAAAACCGGCGTTCTCGTTGGACGTCGACGAGCTGGAAACGGACGCCCATTGTCCGCTGACGAACGAATTAAGAACGGATAGATTCTTCCACTCGTCGGGCTCTCGAAAAACCGAAGGAACACGGAGAAAAACGGGAGCCAGTGAGGAGAAGAGAATCGACGATCGGTGTTGCACAAAGGGCCCGGTGTTGCCCGGTGCATTGTGCAATGGCAATGCAAGAGGAGCCACGAGGCTGTCAAGAGAGCAGTTCCTGGCCCTCTTGACGTAAGAAAAGGAAGAAAAGGAAACGGTGCCTCGGAGCTACTCTCCCTCTCGACCGCAGGGATCATGGAGAACGTTAAGCTGGACCGAGATCGAGGAGGAGAGTGAAAGAGAGAGAGAGGAAAAGGCAGTAGGTCGAAGGTAAATGAACGTCGGAGGAGAGAGAAAAAGAGGATATACAGGCCTGCAGCTGTCCGATAGAGCGGTCTTCGGCGATGCGCGAAATGGACAAAATCCGCACCTGTGAACGAACACAGGTCCCCTCGACCTCCACCGGGGGTGAAGCTTCGAGAGGGATTGCTGCCTGTCGATACGTGCTTTCAGAATGAACGAAGAGTATATTCGTTGGTCTGGACGACTTTCGATCTTTGCCGAGTAGCTGTGTTTGTCGTTTATTGCTTTGGTACGAGGGACGCAAACTTAGAGTTCTGACTTGCAGATGCTGAGAGGGTAACTTTTTTATGCGTGGAAATTTTCGATATGACTCTATTAGAAATACTCAAGGTATATACTAGGGAAAATCATTGAGGTTTTTAAATAAAAGATAATAAATTAATTTGGATAAGGAATTATAATAATTATTGTTGAAGGTTACCCTATGAAGGTTTGTTTCAACCCGTTAATTCGAATTCTCGTAATAGAGACTGCTGTATCTTGAGAACAATATGCCCCACTTTCTCACAGACTTTCACTAAAATCACTACTTTGAGAAAAATACATATATAGACGATCTTCCCCTGTCACTTGGAGCACTATCTTAGGGGTGGACGGACGAACTTTAGGACCGCAACCCCATCCATCTATTAATCCGATCTTTTTTGTCCGCTATCAATCACTGCATGGCGCAATGGGGGGTTGCGGTGTCTATCTCCATGAATTCTCCCCGTTTTCCTTTCTGTCTCTCGTGGTTGAAATCTTACAGGTATTTTCAGGTAAAGCCACACGCTGCGCCGACGAAGGGTTTCGCGGCTTGTTTTTGACCGTGGGAGGTACTCGTCGAGGGAATAATTAATTGCGTTAATTACCAGAGGATGAGTTTGTTAGAAGAGCCGCGGATGATACAGGGTGAATGCATTTCATCGATTAAACAGGGATGTAAATAATGCAGGAGGATGGCCGTAAAATGAGGATGCAAAAACTGGCTTGACTTATTTTCTTTCTCGAATCTTAATTAACTCGTGTTTCAAAGTATGCGGTAAATAAAAACACAAAAAGTAACTGCTCTTCGTAGTTCCAAATGATCCCAACCCTCAAATTATCCAACCACTATTTCCCCTTTACTCACTGTAAAATTCTCCAAAACAAACAATCTCTTCAAATACATTGCTCAAGTAAGACTCGGCAAAATAAGATAACAATAGATTCTATTGTACTAAGACTCTCAGTTACACGACTCGAGTTAAAATCTTCCACCACCTCCGACAATTAAAAATCACTCCCACATAATACCCATACAATATTCCCTCTGGCTCTAAGTCCATCTAAAATTCTAAGTCCTATTCAAAATGCCCACGTTTTGAGCTCCAACCTCACACCATCGTCCAAAACCTCCATGATCCAAACCACCTCCACCCAAGTCTCTCAGAGTATTTCATTTCCCCGTTAAACGATGCGCCGATATGTGCCATCGGAAACAAAAGACACTCGAAGAACTCTGAACATTCCGACGAGAGGATTCCGGTGTTCCATCAATCGAATCGAAACGAAGAGCCGTCTCGTCGAGGTGAATAGCACGCACAAGCAAAGCCTTCGAGTACGTATATCGCATTGAAATGCACAGGACGCGCGCATTCGCTCGCTCGCTCGGTCGACTCGCTCGTTCGTTCCGCGATCGCAGGGTACCGGCGCATTCACGATTGCATAAGTGGCGCAACGGGCGTATAAAGCCTGTTGCACAAACGCATATCCCGCAGCGAGAGCAGAGATCGCCGAGTGCCTACTCGAGTTACTCGCCGCTCGTTCGAGCGCCGTTCACAATTGTGTCACCCTGGTTGCGCTCACGTAGGTAGGCACACTTCCTCCCTCTTCGTTGTGGGCCAGCAGGGACGACGATTCGCAAACTACCGTGTAATGGAACGACCCACCGCTAAGCTTTTCTCTGTGAAACGGCACGCGGCATTTTTTTCGAATTCGGACCGGCTGCTGGCATTGCAGCTTGCTCGTTGCTCTGCTCCCTAATTTTCCACGGGGTATTCTGACTTTGGGTTTTAGAGGGAAATTTATTCAAAGAGGTTTGTCGGTTGTGGGGTTAGAATTTCAGGATGGAAGAGGAAGGTACAAGTTTTTGGAGTAGTTGAAGCGCGGTGTGGGGGGTGGTTGGACTTTGAAGTGGGAACGGTGTGAATGTGGAGGATGTTGATGATTTTGTGAAGGGTAAATTATGAGATATTGGTTTATAGAAGTGATAAGTTTTAGCACGTTGGCGCTGCAAGAGATAGAAACTTTTAAGGTGAACTGTTTTGCATATAGTTGAATTTGAGATATGTATTGTCAAGAAATTGACAGGCTTGTGTGTGAAAAATGGGGTAGTCAAGGTGTTGAATAGATATGTCTGATTTGAGTTTTGTATATCTTTGGATAAATAAAGTAAATTTTTTGTGGGGCGACAATGCAGAGGGGTTGAAGAAAATACGATCCGCGAAACCGTCAAGCAATAACAGTCGCAAAAATAAGAGAAGCGCAATAAAGACCGTTGTGTAGCTATGAAAATAATAAAGCCCTCCTTTCATCTCGTTTTTCGCAGATAAAAGAGTGTCAAATATTCATGGGATATTAAAAATTCTTCGCGTAATTTTCCAAACCGGCTGTACGCGCAATGCGGATTACGACGGGGTTGGAACAACGGTAGCGCAGAAGCCGGTTGCCCCGGGGGTCGAGTGTCGACCCAGAATCTCGACTCGAGCCTCCAAAACTGGAGTAGCCAGGGGTAAAAAAGGGGTAATAAGGGGTGGAGGTACTCAAAAAACTAGTATTATTACATACTTTCAAGACTCATCTCGAGCCATATGCGCGTACGTTTTCCAAGTGCGAGTTTCATTGTCGTCGGTGCAATAATAAAAACTAATCCCCCTGCTCGTGAAACGTTTTCATGTTCGCGGTATTAGCGGGCTAATGAAACGTGAGTTGAGTCCTAACTGGTGTCGCATTTCCGGAAGAGTGACGAATAGGGTGCGTACCTTTTGGGCTCCATTGACGGAAGGAAGAAAGCAGGAAAGAAAAGAAACGAAGAAAGACAGAAAAAAAAACGACCAAGAGGAGGTCGAATGCGGAGGAAGGGAGAAACTCGATCAATTTATTTATTAAACGTTTTTCGTGCCTTTGTAAGGGGGCTGTCGAGTTCCCACGGGAAATACGAGGCGCTTAAAAGAGTACAGCCAGCGGCGGGAGTGATTCCTACGAAAGAGGGAATCGCTTCCAGAGTGAGGAGAGGATCAGCGAGAAACCTTCCCTAATGGAATCAGTGGCCGCCTCTACGAACGAGAAGGTCGGAGGTGGAACGCAAGGTTGGATATATAGTACAACGATCCTTCCGCGATACCACCGAATTTTCGGCATTGCGGCCGAAGTATATTTTCCCGTCGAACCTCCTAAAAGAGGGACGATGTTGAGGATGCATCTGTTGGCAGAGGTGGAGAAGAAGGACGAGGGAGACGAGAAGCGGCCGATTCTTCTGTCTCGTCGAGAGACAGCGGTTCGCCATTAGCGCAATCTAATCGCCAGGGTCCCTTAATAACAGGTTGGTCTTGGGCTCCGGAGGAGCCACGGTACTAACACCGAAGAGGGGAGACGAAAATGAGGAAGAGCCGGTCGAAAGAAAGAGGGAAAGAGGCGGAGACACCGCGGGCAGAAATTCATTCGGTTTCTCGGATACCTCCTCGCGAAGGATCCTCTCTCTGTAATCTCTTGGCCAGGCTCAATTAATGCTTAACGACAAAACCGTGGAGGAACCCTCCAGGGCTGTTGCGTGGGACCGGCAAGGAGATCTCGAAGAATGCAGCCCGCTCGGTAGATACCGCTAATTGTAAAGCGTCCTCCTACCGCAAATTGCCAAGCACGCGCTCCAAGAATGCGCGTCGAATCGGCCGGATGTTTCTTTCTTTCGACTATTCTTTCGTGGTTTCGTATCTTTCCCCTTTTCTTCCTTCCTTCCTGCTCGCTCTTGGTCTCTCTTCTGATGGGCTTCTTTCCTCGAGACGTCGAAAGACAATCTCTCCCTCTTTGAGCATACTTTTCATTTCCGTGGAGAAATATACCGAAACGGGGTTGGGGATGTTCGGATTGTTCTGTGAAAATGTCTGTGCTATTTAGAAAACTATGGAAAATGTTGAGGATAAAATAAATTTTTTAAGATAATAATAGGAACTTTGGCAGTAGAGGTAAGGTTTTAAGAGTCCCTCTTAATGGAACATTAAAACATTATAACCGGATAATATTATTTTTTATATAAGAGATAGAAAGGTGTTACTTGGAGATCAGGTAACACAATAGACTTAATCGTTCCATATATCTATTTTTTATAACTTGTCTTAATTGAAATTCACATATTTCCCTACGTTTCCTAAATTTCCCAACATAACTCCAAAACCTTCACCCACCTCATTCAAACCTTCAAAATACTTGGGTGGTCCTGTCGCATCAATTCTCGAAAGACAATCGTAAAAATCGTAAAATAAACTTTCCATCCTTCCAAGTACTCCTCAACAAAGCCGCAAACTCTTCATCCATCTACTCCATCTCCTTCGCTACTTTCCGCCAAACCCAAATATCTATTCTTACGCGAGTGCAATTTGTTACACAATTCTCCACCGAATACCATGAAACGGAGCCTCCGCCATTAACCTCATAGAAAACGAGGACGTCGAGGAGTGTCCGAGGAGGGACAGACCAAGGAGTGGAAATCGAGGGAGAGAAATATCTCGTTTCTGAATTACAACCGGTCCCTGGCATAAAACTTCAACGGAAAGGTAGAGCAACGCTATGCCCTTCCACTGAGTCTGTTCTTTCGCGTATATAGAAGAGAGAGAGTCGACATAATTCGCCTTCTAGGCAGCGAGAGCACGGGATGCAATCTGGCAGATTGTGGGGCACCAAAATTGCCGGGTTAGAAGGAGAGTCCCGTGGCAGACGAGCGGAGTAGCGGAGTCCACGGCTTTCAGAAAACCAACGTGCCATTAGTGGCCAACTCGGACGTTCGCCTCTCTCTCTCTTTCTCTCTCTCGTGCCAACGTCGATAATCCAACCTGCACGAAAGATCGAGTCACCGGCGAATAATGCGCGATCACTGAGGGTGTGCCTCGCGAAACAAAGGCGAGGATCCTGCCTCCTTTTGTTTCGAGCGAGCAGAACACTGCGAATCCTCGACGAACCGCTTCCTCGATCTTCTTTCCTCGCTGATCGATGCCACCTGAGGTATTCGAATTTTTTTTTTGCTCCATAGAGAACTGCTCGTTTGAGAGCGCGATTCTTAGGGCTGAAAGGTAGCAGAGGACCACGTGAAGGTTTTTTAGACGCGTTGGTTCTAACCTTGGATTTTTGTTTGGTTTTTAAGTTGGAAGTTATTTGGAGAATGAAGTTGGAGCGCAAGAAGTTAAGGTATGGTGCAGGTGGTGAAGTTTAAGGTGATGTGTTAATTTTGTTGCTGAATTGGTGCAACTTTTAACATCATTATCATCTCTCAAGAACTTGATAACTATTATTTCTTCCAATTCTAATTCAAGAGAATTATTTAATTCACTCACCGTCTCGACTTTTAAACCTATCCTCATTTTACCCTCGGTTAAAACTCCATTGAATTCATACACTCTACCCTCCATTCACCTTAATTTCCCAAAATCAAAGCAAGCACGCCTAGATAAATAACTATACACCATCGAAAGGATAGAACAGCCAAGCGAAAGTAATCTCACCAGCCATAAAACAGGGGCAGAACGATCGTAAAGGAGGTGGTAACCATAAAAAAGGACAATCGAGCCTGCTTCGACTATCATCCCGACTTCTCCGCCTTGTAATGTGGGAATATTCCGTAACATCGAACGGCAAGAAAGCCGCGGGGCCAGCGGCACGATCGAATTTATGACTGGCGCAGGTTTTATGCTCGGGATACCGGAGATTTGTCGTACAACTTATCGATTCCATTAAGTACTATTAGCGAGACGCACGGGGAGGAATATACGCGGCTTTTCGAACGACCGAAGAGAGTCAGGGTCGAGACGATGCTTACCTGCGCCTCCTATCCACCGACAGAAGTGGATTCATTTGTTTTAGGCGGCCCGAAGCTTCGAGATTCGAGCTCCAAGATAAAGGAGTCAATCCGAAAGGACTGCTCGACCCTCCTCTCTGCTCGTTCAGCATCTCGAGCCTCGAATATTTGGGATGCATCGAATGGACGTGGCATATCCGTCTTTCTGGCCAGGTCTCTTCGATATTTCGAGCTGGTCCTCGAGACGATGCCTCTTCGTGGGGTCCTTCCAACGTGTCCTTCCTCTTCTTGCTTCATCCTTATCCTCATCCTCCTCCAGGTTTCCTTCTTTTGCTTCTCTACCTTTTTTCTTCCCTTGGAGAAATGGGACTGGCTCCGATTTCACTGGGCTTCTCGAGAAGAGACTCGCGTCGTAACTCTAGACAGCCAACGTCGATTTTCCCTCTTGAAAATTAATGGACCCGCTGACACGCGCGTAAAAAATACCCTCCACCCTCGTGGACTTCCTGCGGTCTCGTCGTACATCGATTTCCTTGGGGCTACCTCGCAATTTCACTCGCTGACGAGCCGTCGTTCGTGACAAGTTTTTTTTTTGAACGACGTTTCTTCGTTTCAGCATTTTCGACGGTCGATCGTTGAGAGTTGAGAGAAAAAATTTCAATTTGATCGGTAGATGGGGTGGATTGTCGGGGGTTGTATCGAACATGTGAAGAGAAGAGAGGGAAAAATAGGTGAATTCGGGATGTGAAGTTAGCTGAGCGAAGTTGAAAGGTTTCGATGGTGGATTCTGGAAGGAATTCTCTGGGGGAAATGTTACGACGGAGTTTCTCTGATTTGTATTGGCGATCGAGATATAAATATCTTTGCGTTGAGTGGAGTTTAGACTACGAAAGTTGCAGTGTTTACTTGATCTGTGACTTGAGATAGTGCATACACGCAACATGAGAAATGCCGGCTACTTGTTTCATGCGAGAATACGCTGATATGGTATGCTTTTACGCGTGCAGTTGCAAGGCCATTGCAGCTGTCGTAGATAGTTGAATGTTAAAAGGAAATAATTTTTTAAGTGGCAGGAATAATGTCTATATCGATATTACATGTTGTGATAATTAACTCTAGCATTTATTGGCACAGTATCTTTACAAAGATTTAAATGCTATGCTACAAAAATAATTAGTTCATAAAAATCTTTTTACATGCTAAGCGTATCCTTAGTCTTATCACCTCAACTGTGTAAAGTTCAGATAAACTACTTCTTTTTATTTTTTATATTAAATGAGAAGTTTCAAATATTAAAACTGATATTCTATATATGTCAAAAATGTTTTCACCTGCACACAATTGCCAATAAATATGAATACAATAAAAGATGCAGAATATGAGAAGAAGAATCGTATACTAAGAAATGATATGGAATTTAAACTCGAGTAGTACGCTACAAAAGTAATTAGTTCATAAAAGTCTCTTTACATGCTAAGCGTATCTTTTGTCTTATCATCTCAACTATGTAAAATGTAGATAAACTATTTCTTTACAGTTTTATGTCAAATGAGAATTCTAAAATATTGAAGCCGAAGTTGTAAATATCTCAAAAATATTTTCAGCAGCACACAATTGCCAATAAATATGAATACAATAAAAGATGAAGAATATGAATAGGAGAACCGTGTATCAAGAAATAATATGGAATATAAAGTCCAAAACTGCACAAAGAATAATATAACATCTTCCCAGAAAAATAATAAACAGAGAAATAAAGAAAGAAGCATATAGAAATTCGATGAATACACTCGTCTTCCCTTTTATATCCTAATCATCCATCGGAGATCCCCGTAATACAATATCCCATACATATGTATGAGAAAACGAGAAATTTTCTGCTTACGTAAACCAAATCGCTTCTTCTTTTCCACGATTCCACCATAGAAATTCGGTTAAGTCGAAGACGCGGGGGTGAAACGTAGAAGGGAGGAGTGCATTCGAGACCCGTTGATTTCCCGGTGAAACGAAACGACCTTACAAGAGTTTCCTCTTAAGAAAAGCAACCCATGGCTGGTCCATGGAAACGACGAAGAAAAAATATTCCATGGACCATCGAGTTCACCTACGGTCAGGCAAAAACCCTGGAGAAAATTTTCCACGATTGAAGTGAATTTCCGTTTTTCCATACGGACGTCCCAAACGTCTTTCAACTTCCGGGGTGTGAGATCATAAAAGAGATCCTCTTTTCATGGCGCTACGTGACGATGCATGTCATTAACGAAAGGGACGTCGAAAATGAGAAACTTCGGATCTCATGGCGTCACGTGCGAACGAATCCCTTGGGGAGCAAGTGCGAGACACGTGTTCCTGACTAGTGTCCAGTTTGCATCCTTCCAACATTTGGAGGACCTCGAAGAGCCAAATATCGAGAAGGTTATGGTTCGCGAAGGGACAAGAAGTCTGGATAAAGAAACAAACTTTAGTTCCTTTAAAGCTGAAGTGCAAATATTTCAAGGAACTTGTTTTCACTTTGCTGTATCAGAGTTAGAACTTTTTTATATGGTAGCAATCCAATTATACTAATTATACTAGTTCTTCTGCATATACTAATGCAGAAAGAATATTACCCCATGGCAATAAATTATGTGATAGTCGACGAACAGAAGGTGTCGAAAAAAAATTAATATTTCTATGACATGTCGATTATTGTATTCACCCAAACGAGCACCGTTCCAACAAAAACTACAGTCACCCATAAATGTCCAGCACCCTAATTACATTATCCTTCACCAAAGAAAACCTCGATACCCCTCTCACAATATTAATGACTCTCAAACCTCCTCGTCCACATACAACCATCTGCGCCCGTATAACGACAACTTTTTCCTCAAACTCATCCATAACGAAAGCTTTAAAACCATCCAGCCCATAGAAAAGATTCCATCAAGCTACAAACATCCATATTACCATCCCATCCAAGATACGGCAGCAGAGACACCTCGCAATTAGACGAAACCCTCGATGAAACGGATAATTCCATAATCCTGACAAGACGAATACAGCTCCGTCCGATCTTACGAGAATATAACGACCCCCTATAAAACTCGACGATCCACTCGACGTTTCTCTACCGTTCCAAGAACGGCATCTCCACGATTCCTTTCAGAAACGATGAAAATACAGGGCCCAATGGAATGTTACGGCAAAGCCCCGAGGAGAAGTTCGAAGGGCTGTATCATGGATCGTGACCGACCACCCCCTGCTGTTAGGCCCTTCGAAGGGTACCAGACGGGAGGGGGTGTGGCATCGGTGCACCCCTTGGGATCCTGCGGTCAGCCCTGCACGTCGGCAGCCTTTAAAACCCCGTGCACACCGTAGGTCGCATTATGCAGGGCCCCGTGTTATACAGGCCGTTACGGAACCGCCCCGTAATGGGATAAAAATAACCGTGTTTATATAGGATTACGAGCCGATCATCTTCTTCTCCATTCTACGGCGAGTTTCAACGAGGACAGGGTGGGGAATGGTTACGGGAAGGGTACAATTTTTCCTCCTCCCTGGCGGCACGTTATTGTCTACCTCGGGGGAGTCTTGTTTCGTCGTTAATAGATGTACGATAGGAATATGTCGATGTTGGATATATACGAGGCACGAATGGGAGGGCACGCGCTTGTTGTGACGTCCGGTGATCGAGCTACGTGTATGGGGGTAGGTTTATGAGGAGTATATTAATTCTTTGGGAAGATACACAGAGGAGGGTGATTCTATATTGTTATTCTAAAGTCTGGACTCTTGTTATGGTGTGTGCAATGAATTGAGACATTTTTTTTTGTAGAAATTTGTTGGGGCGCGAGTGACTTTTTTAGTTGAATTTACAGTTTGAAGGTTAAGCGTGAAATTGTGGGGGTCGATTATTAAATGGGGTGGGTGTGAAATGTTTTTTGTGTAAAAATTTCTTGGGAATGGGTAACTTTTCAGTTTGAAGTTTAAGGGTAAAATTGTGACAGTCGAATATTAAATGGTGAGGGGGCGAATAAAGCAATTGCACGTGAAAACGTATCTTAAAATCGATCGTATCATGTAAATAAATCCGCAGAATCTCCCTTCGGACGGGCAGAAAAGGACAATCGGGCATTCGTTGAACGAATTCGAATTCGTTGAATTGTTTACCTTCATAATGTTCGCGCTAACGAGACGCGACGTGAAATCGAACTGTCGATATTAAACGGCACGCTATATTTGATTACAGTTTTGCTAATTGCGCCTCGCTGTTATTCAAAGTCTCTCTTTCGTGCTACCCCTACGTATCACCTTCTCTTTCCTTCTCCTGATCGAGGCGATTGCGAGAGAGATGAAGCTAACAAAGATGAACATATCCCATGACCAAAGAGAGAGAAAGAGAAAGAACAAAAGCCACGAAATACAGAGAGAAAAATTGGAAACCGTAATAAAGACAACAACATAAAGAGAGCACTGAAAAGAGAATTATAGAAAGAAACAAGACCAAATGCAGTAAGATAGGCACATATAGAAACATCCCGAGGAAGAGACGCATGGAAACGAACGTTATTAAATTATTCTAGCGTAACGGCGAATCTACCCGCAGATATAAATTGACACCGACAACGGCGATTTGGCTGGCACGACAATCGAGCTAGTCCTGCCAGGACTAAAATACACGCGCGAGTTCGCGTATGCGCTCTCATACGCGTATTCACCTCCGCAACGGGGTTAAATTCCTGTTATTAATGGATTTGTTTGCGGTGCCTGCCTCGACGGTCAATATTTATTTATCCGGGTGAACGTTAGCACTGCGACAAGTACGGCCATCCTGCCGTAGTACACGAGAAAGACGAGGAAAACCAGGATGAACGTGAAAGAGAAGGGTAGAAGAAAGGGATAGCCAACGAAGAGGGGTAGGTCGCGGGTCAGAGGGAAGGGCGGCGAGGGCAAGACCGTAAATAAATGGCCGGTGTATTTATTTGGTGAAAAAACAAATTTATGCACCGGCCAAAACGCGGATGTTACGCCGACCTAGCTCGAACTGCCGGCAAGGGAGAAAGATTCGAGAGAAAAAGAGATAGAAGAGAGAAGTCTCTGATTTCCAGATCCCTTTTCGAGTTTCCTCTTTCGACCGGTTCGCCCTGGATGATTCTTTACATTGGTAACGTTCGAGGGAATAGACCGAGTGGGTTTACTCTTTTCTTCGTCTTCAGTAGTCTTCCTTTTTTTTCCATGGTAGTATCGAAGCCTCGATTCCAGAGCGTTACAAATGCCCATTCATATACAAATGTCGTACAAATGTTATGTAAATAGAGAAGAGACCTGGAGGATATTAACCCTCGACTCGAGTGAGTCTCGTGATGATTTTTCATTCTGAAAGTGTGCCTGGTAATAAGCGATGTACTTCAACACCTACTAATCTGGTAAACACAGGCTGAGAATAATAGACAGGACAGATATTACGATATGTGCTGTTACGAGGTGTCGGAGTGTTTTTCTTCCTCGGTCATTCTCTCGTTTCTCTCGTTTTTCCTTGGATCGCACGCGTCTTTGATCTTTTATGCGGTGTGCCGAGTTAAGCGCACGTAAAACGAGCGACAAATATAAACGCGAGTTTAACCGGGGCTTCGTGAACGACATCAGGAAGTCGCATGATATTCGCACGTATTCGCTTATTCATGCAGCCTCATGGAAAAATTCGTTACGAGGGGGTGCGACTTGGATGACATGCATATAGCTGTTACTTTTAATTTGTATTTTTTTAAACTTCTGTTAACCTGACAAATTCTGTTTTTGACGTTTACATTTATCCAAAAACCATATTTACAGTCAAATAAAAACTTAACCTTCAATAAACTTTGTCATCAAGTTTTCATTTGCAACAAAATTCAAACGATCCGAAAAAAATTCAATACAATTTAATAAAACTTGCTCCAAATCATTCTCCCCATAGTACAAACCATTCAAACGATTTATAAACCTGCAAATTCAATCAAATCAAAATAAACTCCATCAAATACCCTTCAAACCTCCCAACTCAAAAACCCAGTCTCAAAAAGACTCATCCACTCCATTTCACTCCTCCCACCCAAACGATTCACCCGCTTCCAATCGAGACGAATTCGTCACATCCCCAGAAGTCGTCTCGTTCTGACGTTGGACATCGGACATAATAATTTCCAATAATCCTCGAGTAGAACGATCCACTCCAGCCGGCAGCTCGAACGGGACTCCGAACGATCCGCGTGTACTCGAGCGATTCCAGCATCCGCGCTCTCCCACCAGATTTCCTCTTAGCTGGCTCACCGGGTCCACCGTCGACTCCACCACCACGGTCTCTTCTTCGTCTCTCCTGTCTCCACTGCAGCCAATCACTCCTACCCTCTCTCTCCCATGCTCTTTCACATATAGTCTATCACTTCCTCTCCTTCTATATCCACCACCACCGCCTCCACCACCACCGTCCTCTTCGTCGGCACTGTCGGCGTCGCCACCACCGTGTCCTCTCCACCACCACCGGCACCACGAGCGCCCAGCACCGGCGCCCAAGAGCCGAAGGGCCCGAGGTTTCTGCGCTCCGAGTCAGTTGGCCGACATGAGCCGCGCGCGTCGGGGCTCACGGTGTTCCTTCTGTAGCTCGGGGTAGCTGCTACAATGCGCCCTTCGTGAGAAACGCGTGCTCCGACTGCTCCATGTGTATATCGGTTTCGTTGAATGAAAATTTCTTTTTTTTTCCAAATTGGAAATAAGAACGATTAACGACGGGGTTTCTTTGCTTTGAATTCGTGATTTTGGATCAATTGAAAATAGGATTAGTGATTGGAGGAGAGACGTAGAGATTTGAATAGGTGGGATTATTAACGGGGGTTGATTTGAATGAAATTGATTGGATGACCTTCGTACGGCGCCTCGTGACGTTTCGACGGTGGAACGAACTGGACGGATGATAAGGCTTGTGTCAGTGCAGTGGGGTTAAAGTGCCAAGTCGGTTTATGGATAAACGTGGGGAATGTTACGCCGTTGTCAGTAAAGTGATAGGAGAAGAAGTTGCGTAATTGGCGAAGTGGATTTTTCTTGACTGTTTTTCATCAGGAGTTGCTGCCCATTGTAAAGTGAGTTGGATGATTTTCTTAAGATCTACTTTTATCGTGGATGGTAGTTTTTAAGGGGAGTCGAGAGAGAATTGGAGCAGTTGCGTTTAGCGGTGAGGGTTGATTTTGTGTTGTAGGGTAAACTATCGAGTAAATATCGTAGAGAATCTATCGATCGAAAGACAGTGCTCGTTCGAGTTGAGTTTAATCGTTCAAAGTCATCCACAGGACTTAATGAAATTCCATCGTGCTTCTGTGACTCTTGAATCACTCGGTGGCCGTTTACTCGGTCGAACGCGTTTCGAAAACTTCCCAGGAACAAAATTAGGAGACGAACTTGTGCTTGTAACCCTTCGAACTCCCGCTGGGTTATAAGCATAGCCGAAAGGTCTCCAAGAACCTATTAAAAACTCGCGGCGCGTACTAAACTCTCCTCGGACGACATTCTCGCAGGCCACCTGACTCCTGAGGACTCGTTATTGCTATTCAAATTAGGCTACCTCTCTCGTTCTTCTATAAAACATCGTAGCTTTCCCATCTTGAAACCAGCTACTGCGCGACATTCGAATAAAATCAATCCCCGTCGCTCCGACAGGGCACCATGGTGTCAGAAAACGATGAAAGTCATTCTTAAAAAGTCGCCGCACGACGGAATGCAAAAGACACACGATTTACTTGTTGCTTCGACGAGAATCTCATTTACATTTTCTCCCCGCGGAGGCGCTCCAAGATCATAAGGTACAAAAATAACTCGTGCTCCGATGCAAACAACGCGTTGACTACGAAAAACTTCTCGCTCCGTGCAGAGAGTTCCGAGAGGAAAGTCTTTACGAGGCGTCGATAGGGAGCTATGGGGAAAAAATACCGACGATCGTGGATGCTACTACCGCGTTGGAATTGCAAGCACGAAGAGGCGTCGCATAATCGTAAAGCAGTCGACCGTAGGCAGAGTCCGAATGGAGATTTACAAAGATTCGAGGGCACTTGCTAGAATTACGTATACAGGACCAACGTTCATCGGTATGTACGATATAACGGTGGCAGTAAGTTTTCCGGGGATTTATGCGAAATGTTAGTACCGCGAGGGCGGCCCTTCCTTCCATCGAGAATGTTCTCTCTTCGGCTGCCTACGTTTTCTTCGACTTTCGACCGTAAATACAGGAAATATGTAACGTCGTGTTCCACCGAACAGCCTCGGGGATGCTGCCTCGTGAATCGTTCTTGGCATGAGCTCCTCCGGGATCTTCGATAATTTATATGGACACGGATCTACGTAGGGTGATTTGCAAAAACGAGACGGTCAATTACAGTCTCCTCGAGACAGCCAGCAGCACGGTGATAACATCGTGCCAACTTGCCGGGCGCGTAACGAGGAGGAAACGACGTTAAAATTGCCACATTTTCCTACCGACAAATCGGTAACGCTGTTTTGCTCTTGAACGTTCCTTCGTTTCATCGTGGATGAGTGTCTTTTGACATCGTTGACCCTTCGGTTGCTGCAGGAGATCGGGAGTTTGAGAAATGAATTGAAGGAGGACGGGAGATTCTGTATTTCATACAATTAATTAATAAACGTCGTATCGTAAGGCGCTAATGGAGACGTATCAATCGGAGCGGTGATAGGGTAATAATAATTGCAGCTTTGTCCGCCTTAACGCGCCGCGAGATATTGCGTATTTGGGAGACAGAGATGCTGGCAAAGAAGATACGGTGATTTTGAACTTTGAAGATTTTTGTTTTATCGGAAATCGAAGATATTTAGAGAATCTTCATTGAGAAATTTTTCGAAATTTCATACACATGTGTCCCGTGGAAGCAAGAATATTGTGTATTGTTTGTTAATTTTATAATTGAGAATTTGAGAAATAGGACTTCGAGATATATCTACAACTGAGAACATTAACATCTTTCTGCTCCAATTGGATTTGGAAATGCTAAAAATAGTTGTGTGACTTTCTATCAAATTTCTTTAATCGAATCCATTGATTTAAAAATTTTCCTGATTTCACCGAACTCGTCAATCACATTGAATTTATCCGATTCAATTAAATATTCAATGAAGTCGATTTATAATTTGATATCATTTACCAGCATCTCAACGTGAAATCGCGAAGGTTTAAATTAATCTTGCCGCGTTGGAAAACATCCCAGCACCGAGAACATGTCGACAAGAACACCGGATGCGACGTTTCAACGCAGTTTCAAAAAAATTATTCATATTTCTCGCGATAGCTCGATTCCATTTGGCCGCGTTTGTACTTGGACGAACAAGACAGCTGGCGATAATCCGCGAAGGAAAAGGGAACGAGCGTAGTTTCATGTTCTCCATGCATTGGAAAAATCTCCTATCGCGTTAGTAATTAGCGGGGCGATAAGACGTGCTCCGAAACATCCGAGCATCTTGTGATTTCATTCTTATAAATAACCATAGAGAGGGAGATAAGAAAAATCGAGCACTTTGAAAACGATTACGCGCTACAAGATCCTACCGCTGACTAAACGGTTCCAGGCGATGTTAGTCGCCGAGCAGGGGACGTTATTTGACTTTGACAGACATTATTAACGACGGAGCCGACCTACACGCGCCTTCGTCCAAGTAATGATCTCCATGCTTGGCTAGAAAGTATTTCTTTCCCTTTCTGTTCCTGTCTCTCTTACAGTAATTCTCTCTTTCTCAATCTCCGTCTCTTTTTCTTATTCTCATTTTATCTCTATTCCTCTTGAAACGATTCACTCTTCTCGGTATCCTCCTACTGATTCTCTCTCTTTCACTATTTTTCTTCCTATTTTTCAGTTCTGTCCCTCCTTCACTTTTTCACTTTCAGTTTCCCTTCTTTTTTATTCCTTCATTTTCTTTATCTTTTTTCCATTCGTCTCTGCCTGCTTGTCTCTTCTCATTTTCCCTCCAGAAAAACGTGGAAACCTCCACCGATGGATCCTCTTATTTCTGCTTCGAGCAACCTCGACGTTTCGTTCCTGTAAACACAGTGACACGCGCCTCTTTGAATGTCCCTCCGTTGCCAGCGGTTTACTTTTCCATCGACTTTTCGCTGTTCTTTTCGTGTTCCGTGCACCGTCGGGCCTTCGACTTCCGCTTCTTCTTTTAACGATGCTCCTGGTAATTACGCAGCGAGTAATTCCGAGAGAGAAATTTGCGATCGTGGTATATCTGAAGTACTCCAGCGAGAAAGGGATGAGGGCGAGTACTGGTCGGTTGGACTTAAAAAAAGGAGAAAAGTCGAAGAAACGATTTCAGGTTAATGAAGTGACGCGATCATTCCAATTAGTTCGCACAAATATCAGCCGGCGGGGATTTTCTCGCGTTGCGTATTAGGACGTGGTTCAACAATTAGAGGAATATTGGTTCCTAAAGAACAAATTCGTCTGAATCTCAAGATTCGTTGAAAACTTCTGTCAAATTAACTAAGGTTTTTTTCTGAATGGCACATTTATATTTGGACGCGAATAACTATTGAAATAATTTTCAAGATAGGTAGTAATTTTTTAGAGATACAATCGATTGAGGAAATGTGATTAAACTTAGAGAGTAATTTTACTAATCTATAATTATTTTGTTAAAAGTAGCGATTTCATGAATGTTGCAGAAGTAACTTTGAATATTTGTAATTATTAGATTGTGATATTCAAACGAACGAAACAATGGCGGGCACATTTTGCAAATTAATTCCAATCAGTTATAATGAGACGGAAGATCAGTGGAACCGCAAGGGGTTGATCCTTCGGAAATCGTATTAACACATAATACGAGGGAAGGTATTAATACCTTTCATATATGCCATAACCAGCACACAGTACACAGTTAATATCTCTGCAGATACGTTAACACTCTAATAAGCCAATCCATTGATAATAGATACCCCACGTTGTAATGCACATCAATATACCACAAAATAATTAATAACTTACCGTAAATTTTTCACATCAACCACATTCCTGACACATACATCGATCAAAGCTATTCAAACACTTATCCACCAATTTGCAAAAAAATCCCCTACTTCATCTTCCCACACCAAAACGCTATTCCTCTCAAAACCAACCCCATAATAATCCTCCACCAACAAAAAAAACATTCAATCGCCTCCTTAAACACACACGGCAAAAATCTCTCAAAGAATTAATCACCCTAACCGCAACATCGACTGCGAATTCTCTCGCACCTGCCGTACGAAGAACTCCCATCCCTCTCTTTCTTCTCCAACCCCTCGCGTTTTTCCACTTCCGCTTTCCAGCGAAACGCCGTACGGTTCCGCGCGAGAAAAAAGACATAACGCGCGATCGGAGAACACGATCGAGGAGTCTCTCTGGTCTAAGAGACAGGAAGCGCGCTGTACGTGATGGGAGTGCGTAAGCCGGTCGATGACTGTTGGGTCCGTCGGTTAGCCCGCTTTCCATCGCGGGCCCATTAAAAACTCGGCGTTGTTGCACGTTATCTCGACGTCCAGATCGATTTCGGGGCCGGCGGTACATATCGGCGTTTCGATCGGCTCGCAGGAAACAACGTTGCGCCCTCGAGGATCCTCCAAGGGGCCCACCTGGCACGCGCAACCTCCCATCTGCGGCCCCGATCCTTGGGCCTCCTCTCGGCATGTTCTCACGGGGTCTCTACCTGCTCCACGGGGCACCCTCGGACGGGAACACGCGCGAAAAACATATTCACGGTTCGACGAATTTCTACGCTAGCCAGACGGCGGTGCGCCTTGGTAACAGGGACTTTGGTTTATCGATTTTTGTACTCGATCGTTCTTTTCTTTCTTTACTGATGCTATTTGATGATGGTGGGTTCCGATGTTGAAGAGAAAGAGGGAGGAGATCGGGTAGAATAGATACAAATCGAATGAACGAGATGCGTTTCGGATATGGAAGATACGAGGTTGGATAAGATGCTGGAGATCGGTCGAGGATTTGTAGCAAATAACGCGTAAACCTGGGGTTGGTGTGCGGTCGGATGTGTCTTGATTTTGTGGTTTCGGATGGTTGTAGACTTGGTTTTTAATTTGGGCTGCTAACGGTGTGGTCTTTTTCTTTGAGGGGTTGCAGCTTTTGTGGGAATAATCTGGTTGCTTGAGGACGCACTACAGTATATTCTTTATCAGCTTTATCTGGGTCGCTGTGTTAATTATTTCTTGCAACACTGTTTTTCTAACTTCTACAAAATAAAAAACTCAAATTTTCATCGTGACTTTCGCACCTATTAGAAATTTATAATATTTCTTTCACCCAAGCCACCCCTTTAGGAAATACTAAACAATTCTACATCTAATGCAAAAAATTCTTGAATATATTTACCCAAATGCAAAAACGTCGCATTTCCATATCCACAATCCAACCGACCGCTCAGAATGATAAAAAAACTCCCAGGAGAAAACTCCTCCACCTCGTTGAACGACTCTGCGCCGTCCTGACGCCGAAAAGCCCCGTTTCCTTCTCGCATCACAGAAAAAGACGGCCGTCTCCTCGCGTTTCTATGCCGCGACAGATATTCGCGAAGGTTGCTCGATCGCCCCGGGCTCCCGGGGAATCATATTGTATTTCATATTCATGCAAAAACGTCAAATAACTTTCACCGGCGACACGCGGAGAGAATCGAGCGCAGGACCGTTTGATCCTCCGCGTCCAGGGAAATCCGAGGGCGTCGTTGACTCCTCGACTCGTACGGCCAGACGTCTTTCCATGGTGTATTTTCAGCGCCGTCCTCCCGACGTTACTATTTGCGCGATGACGCCGACTCAAAAGCCGGCCACGTTCCTTAGCGCTACATGCGTCTAACCGCATGATCAAAGAAACTCCCGGAGCTGTATTTCGGTTTACTCGATCGACCGCTCGACATGCTCGAATTACGAGCTGCCTTTTATTACTGGGACGCGAGATTTGCCTGATGTTCGGTTGGGTTCTGTGGGCTGGTACTTTCGACTTTTTGTAATCTTGGATGGAACTGATATGGTCGTAGTACCTAACCCTCTCCGGAGAGTCGCTGGTTTGAGTCGATTTTGGGGTGCTAAGGTTGGGGTATTTGAGGGTGCTATTTTTTTTTCTTTCGTGGAGTATGGTAGATCTGTTGATTTAGGTTTATGAGAAGTAAAAATATGCTGTATTGAATGGTAATTTGGGAAATGTCCTAGAGATGGGGTTTTGAAGTGGACGATAGTTGAGAGAGATATTTGTAAGATATAGGTGCGATAAAGAAAAGATTGGAGAAGAATTGTGCCTCGATCAGTGCATATTTTTGTTTGATTTTGACTGTTATAGTAATTTTATTCAAGATTTACGAATCTGAGTGGGTTGAGAATGATTCAGAGAGTCCTAAAAGATCTGGACTCGTCGCAGAATACGTTTTCCAATAAAAACTGTATCATATCAAAAACTGGATATTTTTATCGAGCTAAGGGTCATTTAATTCTCAAATACTCATCTCCCAAATGCTATCAGATTATCGAACATTGCCAAAAAGAGTGTCACTCTAAAGAAAGTCTAAAGTTCATAGGCATTATCGGGACAAGTGACTCACCCACCTGACAAAAGAATCAAAGATTGAATAAAAGTTCTGAACTTCGGAACGACTCTCTTATCGCACTCGAATTAAAAAAATACTATCGCCATGAAGACGCAATAGCACGCGACAAGAATATCGCTATCGACTGCATTTCACCGAGGGATCGGCAAGTTTATTCGCGCATGCCATTGTGAAATCACGCTAACCGAGTGCCGCATCGTGGAAATAGATTCTTTTGATTTCTCTACCGTGATACTTCAGGGACCTCTCATTCGTCCTTTGTACTCAGATTTTCCTGAATCCAAAGGATACTGGTACTGCATCGATGTCAGAGCATGGGTTAACCCGAGTTTTTTTAAATTTCCTTTGACGATCCACCTCTTTCATTTACTTGTCCGCAAAACCTGGGATTTTTTCCGACCACTAGCATTCCATTTAGCGGAATTACGAAATCCTAGAAATCCAAAGAACGTGCCGTTTCATTTCATTAACTCTCGACGGTGGCTCAAAGCAACGACCATAGTAGAGGAACACGCGACTTGTTCTGTTCAACGTGATAACTGCTCCGACAGTCGTTGGTTTTACGGAAATTATATTTGGAAAATAGCGTCAACGTTCTTTCTAGTATTTTTCACGGTGCCATGACTTTTCTTAGAAGAATACACTTACAAAATGTAGATAATTGAAAGAGGAGAGTGGAAGAGGAATTAATTTTTAAATTTTGTAATTGATGTGAGGGTAGTTTGTAATTAAAAGTTTTCGATGTTTAACAGAAAGTGTATGCTGTTTTAGTAATAAAAGTGCGCAAATGTTACTTAAGTGTTTAAAATAGTGATAGAATTAAATATTTACCACGTTCCTGTGGATTAAGTGAATTTTAAACTGCAAGTTGCTTATGTAAGACGTAACCGACTGTGTAATAATAAAACTACTCGGCACTATAATAATATTAAATACACATTTTATCGATATACCTACCGCGGTCAAATTATACCTGCTTCGACTAATCGCGGTAAGATTCCTATCGGTTTTCTGATTCTTTAATACTCTGTGTCAATTCATAAAAATTAGAAATTGCGAGGAAGCCGTGGAATAGTTTTCTTTATGTTTTGCTTTTACGAATACAAACGACATCGTTCAATTACTGTTCAATAACTTGTAACAAAAACTTGGAAAAAAGCTGATCAATTTGATTGCTTGCATTTTCCAAGGTGGAACCCATAGGCATGCAAAAATTAGCGATCAGCCACTCTGACTACTTTCACAGCACCATTGTTAAATTACACTCCACTGACAACAATAGCTAAAGAGATAAACACAAACAACAATACTTCCATCTAATAGACCCCAGTTAAAATCCCCACAGCCACCGTAAAACATTGCCAACCTATCATTCAAAACGCTGATTCAAAAACAACCACTAAATTATCACCTCAACATAAAATAACGTTAAATATAAAAACCAAAAAAAAAGTAGATATTCCTCAAAGTACAAACAAGTATCCAGACACCTTAAAACGGCTGCGTTATAACATAATAGAAACATGATTCTCACGAGCACAGCCAATTCATCGGCGCGCCATGACTGCGGCGATGCTCAACAATGCATAAATCCGCAGGCAACAAGAACAGCCCGCATCTGCCGAGAGCCGTTCCAATTCCCTTCCAGCAGGTAGCCACAAATTTGTACATGCCTGGTGAACTTACACGCCGACACCCCCGCAGGGCGAAACTAAACGAGGCCTTCCTCCATGTCGAGAGAAACGAGCCGATCGTGTGTTCCCCTGGCGAAAAGCGCGCGTGATGCACACCAGATTGCTGATATAAAACTGCACGCAATCTTATGCAGGAGATCCAAAAGCCCAGATTGCACGGAGATAGGACAACTGGTTGATCGGGTGTTTGCGAACTTCTAAATGTATCTTTGGAGTGTCCATGTGATGAATGCTGAACATGTTTCAGGTGTATTGTTACGGATGAGAAGGTTTTGTGAAGTGTGATTTATTTTGGTGTTGCTTTGGTACTTTGGTTCAAAGTGAAGTGGTTGTTTTGTTTGGGATTTGTGGGTTTGGGTTGGTGGGAATCTGTTAACACTGAGTGTACCGGTACGTTGTGGATATCTGTTGCCATCGGAGCAGATCTTTTCACTGGTTATGAAAGAACGACGACACCTGTCGAAAATAAGGGTGGGAGGCTGTTTACTTCATGGAGGGAAGAACGTATCAAACTGTCTTTATTGTCTTGATTTGTGCACGACTTCATTTGTTGGGCGTTTGTGCGTTTTTAAATCGTGACTGAAGTACTGTCCATTTAGTGTAGGAGATACTGTCTTAGAATCTGAACTATCAAGACTAGGATATATTAACACTAGAAGTATTTATTTAATATGTTGCAATATAACAGATTTAACACTGGGAGTTCTAATATTAAATAACGATACGAGAGAACACTGCTAGAGGCGACTAAGATTCGAATCCACCTTGCATTGTCTGCTGAAAATCTCCCAGAGTGTATCACCCTTTCGTAAACTCAGCCCTAAAGTACCCAAACTACAAAAAACATCCAATATTACCAAGCTATTTTTAACTCTGTCACGAAGAAACTGTAAGCTGCTTAATTGAGTTACCGAGCCCAAATGCCACTAACCCCCAGGGTATTCACCGTATTAACCGTCGGGCGCGCTGGAAGGATCCGTATCCTCAGGATCTCCGACGGCTATCTTCTTCGCGAGGAAGCAACCAAGTAAGAACGAAAGAATGAAAAGAAGCGAAAGAAGAACCAAGAAGAAGAAGAAGAAAAGAATATTCTACGTGCGGTCTATAAAGACGCTCCGCGAACCCACATCCCTCCCTCTGCGGGGGGGTTGACATGTTTATTTCGCTCCGTAATCTTCTCGGATTACGTTCAAGAGGGGTCAAGGGAGGGTGGAAGAGACGGAGAGAAGAAAAATGAAGAGGAACAGAGCCGAAGGAAAGATATCCTTCGCCAGGAGCAAAGGAGTATATACCTGAGACTGGACGCATGTTTCGGAGGATCCCTCGTGGTCGTCGGTGACAACGAGTCCTAGTTGTTTCTGCGGTTTTTCGATCGAGCAACTCGAGATTCTCTCGTCTTCCCCTTTCCAGATGTTTGCACGAAGAAGAACGAAAATTGCAGAGGCAAAGAGGGCATTCTGGAATAATTTATACTCCCTTTTCTCGTGCCACACTTCTTAAGGGTTGATATATCGAGCGTGGAACGTGACCGTGCGATCTTTGTAACGTGACTGCATTCATCCGTTTAAGTCTGACACGAATACGCGCGAAATTTGTTGAGCATTACGTAAATTTATGATAATTTATCGCATCAACGAACGTGCGCACGCGTCATAATTTATTTCCGGCCGAAAGATAAAACGCATTATATCCACGGGCATTAGAAACGCTCGGCGGTATAATGTCTGGAATTACAGCGGAGAAACGGAATTCATGGAAGAATTTCTGTGATGATATGCCGGCCAGGTTGTACGACTGCTTTTCAAATGTTACTTCCCGATTTGAGAGTTTGCGATGGGAATATCTTTTGGAATCTGGAAAAATAGTTGAGGGAAGAAATTTGTATATTAACCAAGTATAAGTGTTAGGTTTGGTGAAATGCTAACTTTATAAAGACGCCTTTTCGACAACTGTACTTGGTTCTTGTCTAAAGTCATTCTTGAAATTTTTAATTGAATTTTAACCATGGAATTGAACTTCGAAATATATCTATATTAAATTATATAATATCTTATAGTAATTACAGCTCGTAGTAAAATGAAATTTAATAAATATTAATGAAAATTTATTTTCAAGAAAATTTTTTTCAAACATTAATATAAAAATTTTTCTTAATTCTATAAAAGGACATCTTTATTACCTTCAACAAATGGAACACCTTCATGAAACTGAAATTATAAAAGAGAATAAATTTATAAAAATTTTCTCATCCCGGTATATTGCATGCTCGATGACTATCTTAATTCGAATCTAAACGAAATCTATATTAAGCTTACATACCACAAGACCTAGGCAACCTCAAAAACTCGACGATGCAATTATTCTACATACTGTTAATTTACTACTAACCACTGAACACAAATCAGATTTATTCAGCAGCCTTAAATACCCGATAAGGCCGAACACCGCCTCGTAAAACGTATTATCACATCAACGTTTATTAAACATTCCAGCTTAAAACCGCGATTTTTACAATCCCGATAAAAATACCGCAAACTTTCGCCTTACATAAAACACCGTGGTAATATCGTAAATAAAAAGAACCTAGATATCTACTGCAACATTAAATATAAATTACACGACATCCATAGTATTCAACGATAGACCCAAGGCACCCCACTGGCACAAATTTACTTACAAAACGACATCACCCACGACTCATCGATATTTCTTTCAAGGGCGCTCATATTTTCACTGACCCTTTCAACTAGAAAGACTCAAACGAAGAGAGATAGACCGAGAAGGAAGATCCTCGTCGACAAACCGGTAGCTGAATACCCCAGGGAATCCAGACCCGGTGATTCCCCTACCTGTTGTCACGCGATACCCAGGTTGCCCTTCGAAGCTTTAAACCGCTTTTAAGTCAGTCGCGTTCACCTCGACATCTCAAATCTTCAAGAGGACTTTTAACATCCAAAAGAGAGGACCCAAAGCTGCATGTACCCTTGGTGAACGCCTTCTGCCAACGAATAAAGACAGACGGGGTGCTACGTGCTTGCAAAGTGTCGAGGAAGAGGCCCCAGTGAAAAGCCAGGCCCAGGATAAAAGAAAGGACTCTTACACCGACGTAGTTGAATGTATACAAGGCCCTCGGTTCTCGCCTGTCCTACGGACATAGCATTCGTGCCAATTGCAGTGTGAAATGCCATGTGTTCGACGACGTAGCACGGACACACAACCGGCGGTCGGTGTCGAGTGTTTTAAGCCTTTGAGTGGCAATACCGAGCGCGTTTATAAATTGAGTCCTCGTCCTGGAGGATTAGAGGCGGCTCGCGATGGGAAATCTGTGTTGGGACGTCGATACGCTCACATAATGCGCGTTTCATGGCTCCTCGACGTGGATTATTCCGCGTCATGAAACTCCGAGAGCACCCTCGATCCGAGACCCAACCCTCCTTCCTTCCTTCGCGCGGTAATACTACATGGCTTTCGTAAAGTTTTTGCGACCACTTTTCTCCCTTTTTCGCTTCCTCACCCTCTGAGAGATAAGGATGAGGATTTGTCGGTGCGATCGGTCGATGAGTTTTCAATTTGACGTCGATCCGCTGGACATTGCATGGAGAGATTTCGTTGAGATGGAATTACGGGATGGTACGAATGAAGGAATGAATATAGGAGTATATAACTCTGTATAAGGTGGACACTGTGTAATTGTAGAACTTTATAAATGTACTTGTTCTACTTTGTAATTATTAAATGTTCTTACTGTACCGATTGGATTTAGCAAGCTGCTTGCAATGTTTCAAACTCCCTTTGACAATGAGCTTAAATGGCGAACTTTGTAAGCCGTTTTGAAGCAACTTTTAGAGGATAATGTAGAAAAGGGAGAAAGAGGGAGAATTACTGAAACATAACAGCAGTCAATAAAAATCCTAGGATGCTTAAAGGATAAGGTAAAGTACGAACGTCAAGAGGAAGACAATTACTGCAGCAACGGAACAATGGTACTCCAGAAATTCGGTACTATTGTACAAAGGGATGGAAAGATTAAACAACGTGTTTCTGAAAGACTGAGTGAAAGTCCAGATTACTAGGTATGAGATATCACAAATAGGAAGTAGCGCAATTTCAACGTGAACTTTGTACACCAGACAGCAAAAGATATTTATAATATCCATACTGGAAAGTGAGACCAATTTTTCCACCCCCATGCGATCGTTAACACGACAATATGTACTTTCAACAGACGCGTTGCAAATTCGAAAGTCAATACGATATTTCAAGTAGAGAAACGGAAGTGACGTAGCCTCGTCACGGTCGTATCTCTGCATTATGTCAATTTTCACTGTGCCCCCTTCGATCATACGAAGCACATCGATATAAAATACTTGCCAGTGCAATCGCGAACGTCTAACGAAGGACCTTGACGAACGACATTGATAAACGATCCGTTCGTCGTGTTTCGGTTCACCGACACCACGATCGAACTCATACACCGATTGAACATGGAGAACGCGTATCGTTAAACGACATGCTTCTCGCTGGAGCATTCACGGTGCATTTGTTTCCCCGCGTTTTCTACTGAAAATTCTTTACCGGTTCGGTACACTCGTATGGAGAACTTGTTCCAGGCGAATTTAAAACGTTCCGAATAATAATAACGTCTGGCCTGGACTCGTGCGTTCAAATAGATACGTTCAATAAATATCGCTCTTGTTCCGTGACTTTATCGGCGGCCATAAAATTTAATAGAAATCGTAAAGTAGATTCGGCGACTTTTTTCATTTCTCTAACGACACTAATGTCCTGGACGAAATTAAAAGACATAACCGGAATCGAGACGTCGGGTTTGATTACCGTGTGTCGATCGCGTAGACCACGTTTTCAGATATGGGGTTTCTTAAAACCCTCCTGGTCTTTGATCGGGTTTCTGGATACTGGGGTCTATCGTAACTAATTTTCTGTCGTACTCGGTGTCAGTGTAGAATATATTACTTTGCATGTTTAACTGAAGTATTTTGGGGTGTCTCTAATTACTTCTGTCATCGAGGAATAACTAATGATAAGCTGGGGAATTTTTAGTTAATCAACCACTTCGAGGAGGTGTTTGCTAAGTGATATAAATACAGGCGGCCCTCTACGTTGGCACAATTTGTTAATTCGCACGTTTGTAAATATTCAATTTTCTAAAGATTTTTATCGCTTTTTCAAAAAAATGTTTGCTTCCATGCAGTTACCGTCATGGAGTGCTGTAGCTCGTATTCACACAGACATTTCCTATGATTTTCTAACATTGTAATATTGTTTCTAGTATTGCCTACTAGATGTTAGAGAATCTCAAGTTCACAAAGAAACCACATTAACAATTTTTCACATTTTTGCTGTATCTCTCTACTTTCGAACATTCAACGTTCGCACATATTTCCAGGTACCAATCATGTGCGAATTTCGAGGCATGACTGTAACGTAATTAGTAATACATCTAAAATCGTAGAATGGCATAATTACCTTAGCAGTCGATGCCAAAAAATACCAAAGGGGAAGGAAAAAAATTAGGTACGATAACCCAATAATTCCTATAAATTTTCTAGACCGAAGTATCAATGATTGTTTATATTTAATCAAACTACCCTCCGAAGTTCAGTGCTACCGAATAATCAACTACTGTCAACTTTATCAGATTAATTACCCACGATCTACACACTTTTCCATCCCCTTGCAGACGTCCAATTACATTCGAAATGGTCTATACACCGAGGGTACCTTTTCCGAAGATATCCACAAAGTGTCACGGTCTTCCAATTCCTCCCCCAACCTCGAACTAGACGAATGGTCGTTAATTATTAACGTAGACGGCTATCGACCAGAATTAGCCCGAAGAATACGAAGATATTTCGTGTTCGGAGGAACAAGTGAATGGAAGGGGTAAAATTGCAACCCCCGTTTCGGAGGTTTCCTTCGTTTCCTTCGGAGTGAACGGCTAGAGGCGAAGGTGCTGCGAGGAAATTTCGCGTGCGGGAAAGTGTGCGTTACCGTTGGAATATTTAAATGGCAAGGGTTGCCAGCCACGATCTAAGTGGCACTCTCGACTCTCCTAACCGTCTTTTACGTTTTCCGGTGGAAACGACGCCGACGCCGGCGTCGACATCGACGTCGATGCCGTGGCGTAACCTCGAATCCACCCCGTTCGACGTTTCTTCACCCTCGTTGCGTGTTAGGGGGAATTTCCATTTCGCGAAAGGAACGCCTGCTGCGTTTGTATCGCGGTTGGAGAGTCATCCCTTCGGTAATATTAAAGTGTGAAGACTTGAAAAAGTCGCAAGAGTCTGCGACTGTACTTCTGACTGTTCGAAAGAGGGTTGTAATTGGTGGTGATTTGTAGATCAGAATTTGTTCATTTTTTAGCCTCATACAATAATTTCAGGGGTGAAGAGACGTAGTCTCCAATTTATTAAGACCTTTGCTGTCAAGGGGTAACTTTGCTACTATGGTTCATGAGATTCTGTAATCTTTATTGCTACTGTAAAATGCTTCTATCTTCAATACAAGTTTGTATAATAGTATAGCAACAAAATACAACCCCAAATTATGTAATACGTCGAGAATTAAAACACCATTTCTCTCGTTTGTTCCAGGTGCAATTGTCAATCGATCCAGAGTCAAAAGGGGTTAAAACCGTCAAGAAATCAGGGTGCAGCGCAACGAATTCAGGGTGGGACAGGCGTTCCGCGTATTCTCGTCGGTATAAAATGAACGAATGACCCGACGGTGACGTGTACGCGATGAGGCCGAAATCGTGCAGCCTGTTTTTGCTGTTCTGCGTGCTGCTACCGGGGGTGGTGCGTCCCTTCACATCCGGCGAAGGTGAGTAAGAGCTTGCGGAAGAGCAATAGCTGCTTTGCCGGCACGTGAACCTTCTACGAGAAAAATTGAGCCGGGTGAAAAATGAGAATTAACCGGGGGGTGCAACGAACGAGGGTGGCATTCGTTGTGGAGGGGAAGGTTGCCGTTAAAGTTCGCCGTTTAACTTGCGCACGAGCCTATAATGAGCTCTTGACGGTGTTCCTGATCTCGCTGGATTCGAGGAGCGAGCTAAAGTACACGCTCGAGACACTTGTGCCGAAGCAAGTACTCGGTACCACTTGATGCGAGTTCCTCGAGACCGACGAGGAACGTATCTGTTGGAAACGAATACCTGGGAGATCTCACGATAAGATGGGCGAGGCTGGTCTCGTGTCGAGAAACAAATGGAACTGTTTGCTCTTGAATCGTTTAGAAGTTTTCAGTTTACGGCGATACAAGTGCAGAAAGATCGAAGTACGATTACTCTTAGAATCGTAGATACCTTGATTCGTTTACCTTCAACGTATAATTCTTACAAGAAATTTTACCTTTCAAAGTATTTACAAGCATGGAACTATCAACCGTAGAAAAGATACAGAGAAAGAGAAAATATGCAGTACGATGATTCACTCCACGTCGAATTCCACGAGCATGTTGAAATCATAATCGCGGGAAAGCTAATCGGATTTAATATACCAAACGCAAATCACCACTCGAGAAAGTTACCGTAGGCTACACCAACACACTCCACTCCCGATGATCGAAGGCACTTGGACAGTCATTGGCAATGCAAAGCAGAGCCCGATCGTACTTTTTGCGACCTACGTCGATGAATAAAGACCATACTCACAGAGTAGCCCGTTCCATGCGAGAGTACCTACTCGTAATGTCTGCACGAGACAAGAGAGGGGCTCTAATTATACGGCAAGTCAGCATCGCTGATTAGTGGCGAGCATAACCGACCGGTTGCGTTACACCGGCCGTTTTCGATGATGGATTACGCTCCCCCGGAGCAACGTTAAAGCGACCTTATAGACCACGGAGATACCCTTCTCGCGTTTCTTCCTTAACAGCGTTAGACCACGTGGCCGACTAATTAACGTCCCTGGCATCCCTGCTCTCGTCATCGGGGGCAGGCATGAAATGATGAATGGCATTTCGTCTAGAGAATTGTTACGTATAAACTGAAAAAGCCTTGGTTCACAGACGTCGAAGAAACCCAGCGCGCATCTTCCCGCGAAGAGAACGACTCGCGTGTTATAAATATACCCAGGGTGAATTATCGTTTCTCCTAAATCTCTCGAGAACTAATTACGTCTCTCGATATTCCGACGTCGCTTATTTTTCAAGATTACCATCGTCTGCAATTTGTCGTACGCAGGGTTACTCTAGAAATATCTGATTTTTCTTTTTCCTCTTACAAATCGTTGTAACATACTCGTGAATATCTTCGATGCTATTCGTCGCGAATAAGTAATAATAAATAATTGATCCTCTATGCGAGAATCGTCGATGAAGCGGCGCCTAAGACTAATACCGTAATCGCCGTGGATTTTCTCTTAGAGGTGGTAAACGCAGGTGAGAGCCGCACGACTCGTGCAACGCGCACAGAGACGCAGGTACGTACACGCGTCTACATAGAGGCCATAGAGAGACCCGTGAATACGTACGCCTGTGAATAATTACCCCGACGATTTATCGCGACGTGATATCGCGTCATAATTCCGCCGTCTTGACTGGCCTGGCGTTCCGGCGCGACGAGAAAAATATTAGCCGCGTTAATAATTAACGGGCCGAGAGAGGAGGTCGCGCGTTCTCCGCGTCGTTCTCACGTTTTGGGTGCGGTAATGTCGCCGCTCGGCCGTACCGTCGCCCGGTTTCCAGCTTGAGCACCGTTGCAACTCTATTTTTCAGGCTTAGTGCGTTATCTACCCTGACAACCCCTTGGCAATTTTAAACGATGAAGTTTTTCGCTTCGCTCGTTCGCTGGGCTCATCCTTTATTGTTGTATTTCATCGGTGTACCTCGGGCTTTTTCTTTAGGCTGTGGAAGTTGGAAAGTTTGGCTTGTGGGTGTTTCATCGTCCTCTCACCGGTAATTTCTTTTGTATTTGACTAATAAGAGAGGATGGTACGAAACGGATGAACGATTAGCGGGGATGGAGATCTCGAAGTTTATGGGTAATAATGAATTTTCTACTGATAATAGAAAATCTCAGACTTTGTAGAGGGTGCGGTCTTGAAATTCTGGCTACTTGTGAAGAATAGAGTGATTGTTTTTCTCACTACTTGTACTTAGAGCTCATACACTTCTATGTAGAATATTGCTAGCAAATACTTCAAATTTCAGGGAGAAATGTGAGATTTAGTTTTCAATATATCTGAATTTGACAAAATACAGCGATTTCAACCTTGGAACAAGTATTTTCCATAATTTTAAATTAATCATTATCAATAGAAATTTCGTTATTAACACTAGAACTATCAAACAAGTCAAAATGACTAATTTCCAATTGTTTCCAAAAATTCTCTTAGTTTGTAGAAGAACCCCACAGTAGATATTCTACGTTGATCTTATAAAACACAGATTACAGAATCGATCATCTCTTCTACCTCTTGATTCCTCTTTTACCAAAGTATTTATTTAATATATATAGAAATATAGTAGTTAACTTAATACCAAATCATCTCATGCTTCCAAGCTCATAGCGAAATACCAAAAATAATCCACCCCTCTCCAATTTTAGCTCCTCCATCAATCTTTTATCACGAACGTAGCACGAAGTAACAGTACAGCGAGCACGATATATCCGGTGCTTCCCGTGAGAACCTATTATTCATCCCCCACCGTTTTCTCATAGCGCTGACCGTTTTCTCTACAAGTATGATAAGTAAATCGCGATTACCGTAGACGAGATGACCTTCGATCGCGTATCCAAGTAGATATACGTGCATGAAGCCGAAAGTAGAGGGAGGTCGATGGATCTTGCAAAATCGCCTCCAGCAAAAATGCAAAACTCGAGGAATGGCGGTCGGTGCACTCGCTTCGACGAGCAATTACCCGTTTGGTTCCGCCGGACAACGGGGCCCGTCTCGAAGACGGGAGGGAGTTCAACGGGAAAAGAGAAAACTGCAAGGGTGCACCAAGAAAAGGACGAAGAAGGAGCACCAGGAGGAACGGAGCGAGATGAAAGAACAAAGAAGACGACAGAAAGAACAAAAAGGATAAGAGCAGAGCGGAGGAGGAAAAAAAATGATCGAGAGTGAAGGAGAAGGTAGAAAAACTCTTTAATCTCTCGTAGTCTCTGGTCGGTATGAAACCAAGTCGCCGTTCCTCTCATCCCATTCTTTTCCTTCTGCGACGAAAGGTCGGGTCAGCTTTAATTATCGTAAATCAAACGAGAGAGCGGTGCAACGAAGGAGGGCCGGTGTTGTGCAAGCACGATTATTGTTGAAATCGGGGAGAATGTCGGTCGAGAAAGAGTTGCCTGTCTCGAAGATCGCGCCAGTGAATCGTGAAATATCGACTGATCGAGTCGCAAAACTTTCCGATACCTTTTTCCATGTTAAATGAGATTGGCGAAGAACTCTTTCGATCGGTTGCATCTGCCAACCATGGTCTGGGTAATTGCGTGAAATAAATTACAAGTATACGCAACGATAAAAACAACGTCGATACTCGATTTACGAAGATCCCGGCACGGATTTTACATTGGTAGTTTTTGTACGTTCGATTTAACGTCACGCTGGAGATTCGAATCTTCAGGATGCAATTTCGATGCAAATCGTTACAAGCATTCACTCTCTTCCTCTCTCCTACATCTTCCTTCGTGCCTTGCAAATGAAAGGATGAATCCGCAAAAGCTGCATCGTGAAATTTTGTTCCAGTTTGACGGTTCGGTGCTACGGCACAATAGGCCTCGTAAGAGCGAATCGACGTGACGCGTACGATTTGACTACGTCGATATCGTGGATGAGGATGAAGAAGGAAGAAAATGAAGAAGAAGAAGCCACCGCAGGGGGGCAACGCGCAAGGAGTCGTATCTGATTCTGTTACTCGCTTAATTACACGCCTTAACGTAGCCTCGCTGCCGTGCCGCAATCGACTCGTGTAATACGCATCATCACCCTCCACTTTCCACTCTCTGCCTCCCCGTCGCTTTTAATATTCACCCTTTCGCCGGTGCATTTTTTTCCGTGGCGCTTGATTCCCTCAATTTCCACCGCCACTATACCCGGCCACGAGCTATCGGTTTCGCGAGAAAAAGTTTCCTATTAAAAAAGTTCCACCGCCATCTTTCTTTCTCTTTTTTTTTTAACGATTACCTGGGAGAAGGTTTAGCTGAGTTGGTTGGACGGTCAGTTGACGGAAGTTTGTCGTTGGAGAGGGTTTTAGTATTTATAGATTGACGGTGGATAATATTTATAGAGCCGATATTGAATACGTTAAACGGGTATGAAGGGGTAGAGGGTTGAATAAGTAATAAATGTATCATAGTCTGTCCAGTGCGGAAGTTATTAGAAATTGTACGGTTTTCATGGTCCTACGACCAGAGCTGGAGATACAGAAGTTATCGAAGGGACTGAAATTATAAGCTATTTACTTCCTTCACTTGTTATATCGATTTAGAAATATCTAGTAATGACATGTTGCGGATCTGGTTATATGCGAGCTCCTGTACAAGTCTGTGAGTGCTGCAGTCACTTATTTTCGCAATATAGTTCAGACTTTTCCAACATATCTTGTGTTCTCCACGCAAGTCTTGCGCTAATTACAAAGCACGCAACAATATCCAACACCTCTATGCTACTTTACTTCCTTTCATATCGCATTCTATCTTTTTCATTCAAATTCAATAATCAAGTTCGATCATTCAAATTTTCAATCTTTCATTCCTTGCCCCAAGTCAAATACAACACCCAGAAAACTTGCTGTGGCGGGTCGATCTTTCCAAAGGGAATCCCATTCCGGAAGTACCTTCTCGAACTCTAACCTATGACCATAATTCCGAATACAATGCGCCGCTTTTGCAGCTTTCTATTCAGAGATAATACCTTGTTGTCCGAACGGTATATACACGTTGGAGTTTCGAGCAGGATCTCATCTGGATCGTTCTTCGAGGGCGCACAATCGCGCGCGTTCAACGTCTCGTCGATTCCTCTTTAAGGCCAAACGGATCTACGATCGATCGTATCTCTTCCTCGCGTCTTCCTCCTTGACGATAAAGATCGATCGATCGACGAGAGATCGACTCTCCTGGGTAACTTCGAGAACCGTGGCCCTCGTTAGCAGGAATGACTATACAACAAAGTCTCAAAACGAGGGGGAGAAACTCGATCGAGGAACTGGTATTATTTGGGACCGAGAGATCGTGATCCCTGAATGCCCTGAAATATAATGGCGCGCTGAGTTTCCTAGGCGCCGTCTCATTCGATGAAATGGAACGTTCGACATTCTCGAGAACCGGAAACGGGCCCTCTTTTCCCGTAAACGCCGACTCATGGAGAACGTTGATCCATCGTGACGTAAAGTCGATTGCCGCCGTTGTTCGGAGTGCTTGAAAATATTTGCTTTGCACCTGGTTTTGACTTTTTGGACTGGTTCAAAGAGCCGTCAATGGTTGGGGATAATCCTAGGGAAGAAAATCCGATTGAAGGGGTTTTATTCCGAGCTTTTCTTCGGTTGGGATGTAGAGATCCGGGAATTCGCAGGGTACTTGAGTTTTTGACGTCGATAGTATTGTTAGGTCGTTGGTATTGTTTAAAAAAGAATTTTTTTACTATTGTGAGGATTAAGATATCGATTGTAACTTTTGTACTTTGCCTATTGCTTGTATAACAAAATCCTATCCAGCTGCACCTACCAGAAAACACAGGGGAGGCTTTATCACTTTCATTTGCCAAATTAATAATTAATCTGTTTAAATTCCAGAAATATCATTGATCTCGTCAACCTCAATCATGTTTCAAATACCAATTTCTGCAATGGAATCAATAATTCCACTTCTCTATATATTCCATTTTCATCTTTTATATTGTCATTTCAAAGTTCAACGTCGGAAAAACAAGCTTGCAAAATTCCCACGTGAGAAATTCGCACATTTCTCTGCGGAAGCAGACGGAGCTGAGCTCGTCGGGGTCAATGAAGCTCGAAGCGGTCGTTCGGCCGCTAAAATAACAAGGCACGTGACTCCGGCAACAAGAAAGCCCTTGTCTCTTCCTTGATCCGTCTCGCTTCTCCGCGTTTCGTTTCTCGCTGCTCTCCTTCTTCTTCTTCTCCTTGGACGTTCTTCTCGCTCTCGTCGTGCGGCCAAGAACCAAGCTTCGCCGCAGGTACCTTTGTTAATTAAGAGGCGTCATGTGTGGTCTCTCGCCGGTACACGTTCAGACTGAACGCGAGCACTCTCGTTGCCGTTTTCCCCCGGCGTAATACTTGGTCAACGCATATGGCAGCCACGCGATGCTTGGAGAAGCCGATTCTCCTGGTTACACTCGAAGAAAGGGAACACGACACCATAGTGGCTTACCGAGGCAAGATTTCTTCTGGTTGGTCATATGGTACATAGGTATTTTCAACATTATATTAGCTGTTTTGCATTTTCGGACTCGAGTACAGTGGTCATTTCACTTGGGGCATATAAGTTTAGGTGGTTGTTGAATTAACCCCTTGCCATGTTTCTTATGGGACTGAATGCGCAATAATTCAGAATTGCTGAAATAACAATCTACCTCTAATTTCGAATAGTATTGAATAGCATAGAATTTATTTTATTTTACGTGACTCATTAATATTTTTAATTTAATAATTTTTGGAGCACTTCAAAATTTACTGTTTAATTCATCGCGTCACGAGTGTCACTTGTTATGGTACGGTAAGGGGTTAACCGGGGTGAAAATGTAGGAAATAATTATTTTGGAATAATCTGCGGTTTTATCTAGAGGTGACGATGATTTTTGGTGGAATTCATTGATAGAGAATTCGAGTCTTTCACTCCATACCTGGGATAGTCAATGTGACAATCCGGGGGTGAGATTGGTTTAGGTGTTTTTTGAATCAGCGAGGTTGAAAAAGTGCACGTAATAAGTTAGAAAAATCTGTTAGAAGTGACAGGGATTTTAATTAGCATCCACTGATAGGGAGTTATCAGTAGTAAATGATTATTGTTACTGTTTTGTATCTCAGCTTTAACTGCTACGATCATTTGACCTAGGACCTACATTTTTCGGCGGATTCAGAACCACATCATCTACAAATATATTAAAAATTAATCTGCAAAAATTTTCTAAAAGCTATGGATATATGAACTCAGGTACATGAATTTCAACGTTGACCCTTTAACTTCAAATCCACCATAGTTCACAGAGTTTAGTGAACGACCTCGCTATGTCATATCTATATCGTGCACCTACACTCGCTCTTCTAAACGCGTGTTTAGTAACGACACAATTTTCCACCTACGCCAACCGGCTTCGTAACAATCTCGAGGGTGAACGATTCCACGTAAACCGGCAATCGGATACAGTCGTTGCCAATTATCAGGAGCCAATGAGCGGTACTTTTATCCTGCACGTTGCTCGCGTGTTGCGTGACGTTGCTCGATTAAGTTCACCCCAAGTGCTTTTTTTCTCTCCGTGTAAATCGGCCAGCCTCGTGGAAAGAAATTTGTTTGGTGGTGGTTGATGATATCCTGCGATTATTGAACCTTTTATAATTTTTTGGGCGAAAATAAAAGGCTTCCGAGATTGCTGTGAGTAATGAAGACACTGCTGGGGGAACTTCTTGGTGCTCGTCTCATTGATTTCATTCGTTCTTTGCGTGCGCATTCTACTTTGTAGAATCAGAAAATTAGAAATGTAGTCCGTAGAAGTAGAAAAATCAAAATTGTACTATGCAGCATTAGAAAATACCAAATTTTACAGCGTATGAATAGTTATGGTTTGAGACTGGATAGAGAATTCACGATGACAATTTGTGTATTATAATTGTACATGAATTCTACATCTACTCACGTGAGATATGATGATATTGAGGTACACATTCTAGAATCAGTGACGTCTGAATTGCGAATTCATCATGCCCGTCTTATAGTACCGTACATACAAGTACAGGAAGACACCGGATAACGTCGGGAAACGTTCGTAGAATTTGAAGTGGTATATAAAGCGGCAATAAGCTTTACTTGGAGAAATTATTGAACAATTTTAACGTGATATATAATTCAACTATTGTATATAGTAATTGAATATATTTAGGGAGAAGTGTCGCATCATTTACGATTCTACTATCACTCAACGGCATGGAATTTGGTACTCCATTTGGAGTTACCAATTAATCTATCAATTTTACAATTCTCATCAAATTCCATGTTACCAAAATCAAGAGAAAATGATAAAACCTATATAGCGACTTTTTTTCGTAATAAAAATAAAATCTTACAATGTAAATGGCATAAATAACTGAAATCCCAGCCAACATTCCTGACCCAGCAAAAGTTAAAAAGCCTGATTGTGGATAAGTGCAAATTTCGTTACTCTGTCCGTTTTTTCCTTCTTTTTACACATATATGAAAAAATCGTGCCTGAAGGTATCGCGAATTAGCGCGATACGTGAACACAGAGTGCAGGTAGGAGTAATCAAAGATACAGGTCGGCTGTATGCGCCCCAAAATGGCTAACGGGAATTTATACGAACAGGTTCGCTGGCTCGTCGAGAGGAATTAGATAGGACGATTCCGTGGAACTTTATCGGCGAACCGATCACCACAATTATCGGAAATCGATGGAAATCCTCTTTCGCTGGCCGGTCTTCTCCACGCCTCGATTCGCTCGATTAAACCTTCGTCTTCTAGTTATTCGTACTTCTACCGCGGTTTCCGCCTATTTGCGAACCCGTGTAAATAAAATGTCTCCGGGAATGCCGCCGCAAACCTGCACGTCAATGAACATCGATAATGAACGCCAGGTAATTCGGCGCACGTACAATTTTAACCCTTTGCGGATACGCGCACGCCGGTTCAACGATAGTTTGCGACTTGTTGGCCTTGCGAATTATAGATTCTGCGAACAAACAATGCAACGCGTGCGATCGACCGTGAACGAATTTAAACGATCGAATTATAATAATTTCTGGGCGCAGAATTACTGCGATTGCGGAGAATTCTTATCGGCGAACGTTCTTTATGTGCATCGATAACTCGAACCTGGGTAGAAGTGAAAAATTTTTGAATTATAAGAGAGTAGATAAGAAGAGTAGAATTCAAGAGAAGAAAATGAATTCCCAGAGAATTCAAGATTACCGAGATTACACCTTACCGAGATTTTATGCGATATTCCAATTTGCCTTAATACAAAGAAAGGAAAAGTCCTACTTCAATTACTCAACACTAGAACTACCAAGCAAGTAAAAATGACTGGAGTCGAATTTTTTTGGAAAATTCTCAAAGTTTTAAGGAGAGGCATAGAGAAGAAATTCTACGCTGATCTTGTTAAACACAGAGTAGCGAATTTTTCTTCAACCCTTTGATTCCTTTTTTCCAAAGTAGTTATATAATATATCGATATATAATAAATTTAACGCCGGTATTTCCAGTGTTAATAAATTATGAAATATATATCATGAAAGAAAAATTTACCTTACAGAACATCCACGTTGCTCCATAAATACAATTTGCCAATATAAAATAAATACGAAAGAAAACAAAAATTCTATTTATCAGAATTTCTTTTCAAGTGATAGAAGTTTTAACATCAATGCAGAAAAAAAAACGAGAAAACTGTTCATCTCATAGACATTTTCACGTTATCGAACTTCCACTACATGCACCACAATAAAGAACGCTATATCGTCAAAAAGGCGAAACTTTCTAGCTCGCAGATTCACCAGCGAAGAATCATCAGCGAGTTCAATCAACGATGTGGCTCACGTTGGCCTAAAAAGACCGTCGAATCGATAGGAGTAACAAAAAAAAAACGACCGGCTGGCGCGATTTCGACGAATCCTATTGGGGCTAACCGATCCAGATCCATTACCGGAAACCGATGAAAATTCTGTTTTAGCCGCGCCTCAATGCATCGCGATACGTCACGTGGAATTTTTTTAACTGCCGTTGCTTTTCATTCGTCGTCCTTTCGATCTCTATCTCCACTGGAGGATATTGGAGGCGGTTGCAACGATCGAAAATAAATTCCCTGATTTTTCCTCCTCTTTTTTTTTCTCTGCGTTCTTTTTATTCGGGCATCGAAATGTTTTGATTAATCCCGGTAATGGCTCGAAAAAAAAGGGATGTGGAAATTAATCCAACTTTTTACGTTCAATCTTCATTCGATAGAATTGTTCGTTATTTCGTGGGGATTAATGCTAACTGAAGGGCTCATATTGGTGGTCTCAATTATTAGAGCGGTGTAGGAGAGACGTTAAGATACCATGAAAATTTTAGCTATACTAATTGCTCGAGTAATAATCGTGGAAATTTGGTTTCAACGTTGTAGCGATTACGAGACACGCAATTTCGTTTAAATTTACATGTACTCCCGTAGAATAGTAACGAACACGGAGCACCATAGGAGGATACCGTGTACCAAGTTATCTTTAAGTTTCTCATAAACGAACGCTCATAAACCAACTGAAAGTTTTACGAGACTTTGAGCACAACTTACTCGACGTTTCTAGAGGATGGGGGTCTCGAGCGCCGGGGATGAATGCCGCGAAAGTATGCAAATTCAGAGCCAGCCAGAAGCCCTCCTTTAAAGCACCAAACGACTCTCCTTAATTTCTTACAATCCCATCGATGAATTGGCGAATTTTACGCAAACAGTTGCTCATCCAGTTGCAAGGAAGATAAATGTTTATTGTATCCAAATGTTTCGAAGTTGAATAAGTACTGCGACGATTCGTAATTTCACTTTGTGTTAGCTTAAAAAGAGAGACCGTAACTTACTGTGGTATCTCCTCGTTTGTTTGCACATTTCATTTTCGACTTTCCTACGTACGGTCATTTCGTCGAAGTCTTAAAGTTTTAAATGGTCTTCGAATCGCTGAAGTTGTAATATAAAAGACAAATAAAAAAATTTCTTAGAAGCTATTAACCCATTCGCATAACAAGCGCATATATACGCGGACTTTTTCTGGTCACTATCATCGAAACGCATTTATGCATTCACATTGTGAGTGAATAACAACACGTATGAACAGTCTAAATTATTTATACAACATTCGTCGATTAAAGTACAATACCACTTTTTGAAATATTCTTAGACTTAGACTTAATATGAAGACATTTGATAGTAAAGATATATTTTTTAATTTTTCATATAATGCAAAATGGATTAAAAGAAGAATTCTATCTCACCATTCAATACGAGAGTTCCTTTTCAACTATAATAGCTCTATTGCAGTTAATTTACCTTACATTTTCAATAGTTTCTAACCCAATGAAACCTATATCATACAAACAATAGAAAAATTCTCCCAAATTAACGAGTGCATTCAAACCACTCCATTTACAACTCCAAAATACAGGTCTCCCACAATCGCATCTCTCTTCATTCCGTAATTCCATCACGGTTCGCCAATACCATACAACAAACCCATGTAAAACCCACTCAATCAACCTCAAAAAGCCTACTTCAAGTAATATACCCAACCAAAAACTCGTATTCCTAACAATAAACCGAGTGAAGCATCAAGTGAACGCAAATCGTTGCCACCTAACAATTTCACCTGTATTCGTGTAAAATGCGAACAGCGAACTTCCGCATTGTCAGCGAATAACACCAACGTACATGGACAGTTTATTAGCAGCGCGTAAAATCTACTCTTTTTTTTTCCATTTTTTTTCAAAAATCCGCCGAGACGAAAACGATATAGGATGCGCACGATTATCGCGATGAAAATTGTGGCCCTCGGCCAAATGTCGCACGGGGATAAAGGTCTAACCACTCGTTGGCGGGAAATGCATTGGACTTGTGCACCGGTGTGCCGCGTAAATCCGAAAATTCATTACTGCAGTGCACACCGCGATTGTTCGTAACCAGCGGAGCCCGGAGTCGGACTGCGAAACGCCGGCATTAATGGCTCGCCGTCAGAATTTACAGGACGAGAAAAGAGAGAAAGGGACGATAGGTGGATGGGTGTAATGGGAGGGGGTGGGTGGTCGACGCCACGCGCACCCCTTCATTGTTGACAAGCAAATATAGAATTTTCACGATTCCGATAGAATCGCGCCGTGAATAACGTGCTCGTCGAATTAATAACTCGATCGTAAATTACGATTACGGGCGTATTTAGAATTCAAATGACTGACTGGCGTATCGCGTGATTCTACCTGATTGCGAGCATCTCCCTCGGACTCCGGGTAAACCGGAAGCTCGGGCGAATCCCTCTTTGCTTCCTCCACCACTGCCGCTGGCACGGTAATGATGATAATCCAATTGTACGAATTTATTACGTGCCGATAATAAGCGCCGGCATTTGTTTCGGTTAATTACGAGTCGTTGACGCGATCGGGTATTGTATCGTTGGAGTTTTCGGATCGAAATAACAATCGGGATGGGCTGTTCGATGTTTGCGTTTGCCCTTTAGCGAAGAATATGCCGATCGTACGTTTGGTTAAGCGTGAAAATACAATTGGCGTTTCGCGTCAATATCGTGCTATGTGGAATTAACCACTTTGCTGGATGTTATTTAACCGTTTGCGACAATGTATCCAGATGATTTTGTACGTATGGTGGTATGATTTGTTGTAGAGGTATCGGTGTATGCGATGGGAAAAATTATAGTTTAAGGGATTTTGTCCCATGGCGATTGGAGCAATTATTGCAGATTTATCGCGTAGAAGTACCGTAAGGATTATCAGTGACTAACGTTGCTATTATTTAATACAATTTCTTCCAATTTTTAAATAATAATTTTTCCAAATTTACCGGAATATTTCGAATGAAAATACAAATATACAAATTTTGTACTCCATCGTGACAAATTAATGTCACTACTTTCCAGAAAATATACTAATACAAACAGCGAAATCAGCAAAAATCCTATCCAATAAATTACGGTCAGCTAAACAATTAAATAATTACCTAAAAAATTTCATTTATAACTTTCACCCAAAAAGGTACCATCGCCTTGTTTCAGAAGGCGAGGACGCAGCGGAGGATGAGGATTCTTATCTTCTGGAGGAGGATGACGTGCCTTCGGCTACGATAGCCACCGACACCGAGCTTATCTCCGAGGCAGGTGGTCACTTGCCAGTTTTTCTCACGGAACCAGTCGATTCGTTCGTCGTTAAAAACAAGCCGGCTACTTTGCATTGCAAAGCCTCGCACGCTTTGCAAATCTTCTTTCTCTGTAACGACATCAGGGCGGACGATTCGCAACAGCAGGACTTCGTCGATCCTCATACGGGCACGAGGATCGTCGATTGCGAGCTCAACGTTACGAGGGATCATATCGACGAGTATTTTGGCAAGGATAAATTCAAATGTGAATGCGTCGCATGGTCCGGTTCTGGGAAGATCAAGAGTCAACCGGCCACCATAGACGTTGCTTGTAAGTATTATTTACAATTTTTCTTTGTACAAATAATATGTGAAGTTACAAAATGTTTTAAATTGACGTTAAATGTTTATGCAAACTGTAATATCGATAATGAGATATAATAATGTGAAATACATTAACGTAGCTGGTCCGGACATTTAAAAGTTAGCGAACGAACGATGGGAAAATGGTATAATCGACGTGAAAGGGTTTCGAGTCGTGGTGATGAATTCCGACAGGAATTGAAGGCATTAAATATTTGCTTCCCTACAATTGTTTCTCTCATTGCGAAGACGACCGTGAGTTTCGTCTTACTTCGTCTTCGCCCCTCGTAATTATCTTGATTCTCCTGCCAGCGAAGTCATTATTTAATTCTGACCCTTAATAGAAGACAATGCAATGAGCGGTTACCCCGGAGTTTCTAAGAGAATCAATTTAGGAAAGGACCGCTACAGTGCTTCTACACTTACGTAACTAATTCCGAAATGAAAATTTAACGGTATAAAAGAACAGTCGCGGGTTGGACATGCTGCTTTCGACGAATTTCTGTTGAATGCTCTTTCATGAGAGATTTTGTCGGAAATAGCGTGGTCGAGGTTGATTTACGAGGATCAAGTTTGCCGACAATTTACTGACAGTGTTTCTATAGACTTGAACATATATTGGTAGCGACTAAAATTAGCAAATTGTGGGAAAAAGCTATACGACAGCGTGTAGTGGATAACGATCATATTAATATGCACGGTAGTCTCATAATTGGATCTATCCCTTTCCAATGCTTGTACTTGCAATATAAACTTGTCAACAATATATTCCAATTACCATGTCAGCAGAAATCCTCGAAGCTTTTTTTTCATTTGAGAACCATTTACACATTAGAAAATGATAAAAAATATATTAATTTTGAAATATTGGATTGTACAAAATTATATGATTTTTAAGAACTAAATTGTAAAATTTAAGAAAATTAAAAGCGGAATTTTAAAGAATAAAAGCTTAGATTTGTCTTGTGTAACAACAAAGTTACAAGAGTTCGTAGAGGGTTAATTCAAAATTAATACTGGAGCTATCAGAATTTAATCGATCCTATTTAAATATAGTAAACGAGTACTTTGGAAAAAGAGAAATCAAGAGGTAAAAAACATAATCAGTTAAGTCATTCTTAATTTGTAAGAGACACGTGAAACATTGACTATATGACTACACTATCAGTTAGGATAATTTAAAAAAAAAATTAGAAACCGGTTACTTTAACTGGTAGTTTTAGCATTAAACAAGAAACACCATGTATTGAAGTCTATAAAACCACTCACAAATGTCTCCAAAATTATAGATAAATATTCTCAAAACTTACATCAGTTGTTTTTGCTTTTTGCAGTTCTAAAGAAGCAATTCGAATCTCCACCATACTCAGTATCCGTGGAGGCAGGACAAAGTACCGAACTACGATGTCTACCTCCAGTGGGAGTTCCACCACCGCGAGTTTATTGGTTAAGAAACAATGTCCCTGTCGACACAGAGTCCGACACTCTGTTGGTATCGAGCGAGGGACATCTTCTTGTTGGTCAGGCAAAGCTGAGCCATCAAGCGAATTATACTTGCGTCGCAGAAAACATCGCCGCAAAAAGGCTCAGCGAGCCCGTCAGTCTGACAGTTTATGGTGAGTCTCTACCGTGCGTCACTTTAACAGCGTTTTATTGTATCGTCGAGTCCCCGTTTTGCATACCGCTGCTCATTTCAATTGCTCAAACTTTTCCTCGCAATGTTTCTTTCTCCAGTTAAGAGAAAAACTTTGCTCCTCCTTGGTAAAACTACCTCGAGAAGAAGTACTTACGAACTCACGTTTGTCGAGGCCTCTTTTAGTCACTTTTCACGCGAGTATTGTCTCTTCTGAAACTTTCAAATACCTCAACAGTACTTTTGTTCATATACAATATCCACAAAAAGACAGACTTGCATACCGAATGTTATACATTTTATTTCACGATCCATCGCGTCGTTTACCGGACTCTTTTACCATTCCGACCCCCCATACACCACGTTCTTAAGTCCCGCGATAAAACCGTTTATCGCCAATAATAAACCGTGAAATTTACAGTCGAATTTATCATGCAGAATGAAAGCAACGTACTTGAAAATAATAAAAAAAATTCCAATTACTCCGGCATCTGTAAAGTTTTCGGAGAAAAAGTCGAATTTTACGAGGTACCTCGTTACGGATATGATTGCAGTTAATGGTGCCTGGTCATCGTGGTCCTCTTGGTCAGAGTGTCATTCTAGATGTGCAAAAGGGGGTCAAAAAAGGACACGGACCTGCACAAACCCTGCACCAATGAACGGCGGTCAACCCTGTCTCGGGCCGTCTCAACAGAAGATGGACTGCAACACCGCCTGTCCCGGTGAGTCCTCTGAATTCATTACCTTCGCGAAATGAGATTTTCAAGGAAGCATCACGCTTCGTTAACGACGATACGCCGTTTGGTTCGTGGTAGACGATGCTTCTTGCCCATCGTCTTCGTACGGTTGAGTCTCCACCTCTTCGTGTCCTTTTTCCTCGTCGACGTTGTCCCGTTTGACGTACGAGAGAGCGAGGACGTGGTATCCTTCTCTTTGGATCCTAGCTCGTGTCGCACGGTTGACTGGCAAGCAGGTTTTGCCACGAAGAACCAATATTACCGATGCCGAAGAGAGGAGAGACTCTCGTTTGATTTACGACCTTCCCCCCTTTTCCTCTCGTCGTCTTTGTCGTGCATTCTCCTTACTTTGCTCCGGCTCTCTCTCTTCCTCTTTCTCTCGTTCTTCATTTCTTCCTTTTTACCATGGTACTCCTTTTCCATTTACCTTCGTGTCTCTTAAATTGTATTCATCCTTCGAAAACGTTTGCGACATCCCGAAGACACCCGCGGCTAGCAGAGAATTATGCGAGACGCATTGAAACGCTCATTCGGGACGTTGCTTGAGGAAAATGGAGAACGCGATTATTAACGTCGTCGAGGTGAATTGCAAAGGCATTATATCGGTACAATCGAACACGCTTCTTTTATTCACGAATCAAACCGCTTTTTTCGTAATGCACCCACGTATTTTCTGTCCAACGCTTGCTCTGGAACAGCCGGCGCTTTGGAGGAATTCACCAATACTTTAGGTAAGTCTCAGGAGATTTGAGGTTTCAACGCTACGTGAAGGATTGATGTCTCGCGTGAGTGGTATTACGATATTGACTGACTTTTAATGAAAGTGCAGTTGAAATGCACTTGCTATTGCTTGCGAATAGGCGGTACCAGAAAATAGCACGATGGTTATTACTCTCTTGCCTTTTGCAATTTCTGTGCAAATGCAATGCTATCTGTGGACTATCATATGCATTTCCAGCAAGAGCCGCCGTCATATTTGTGTACAATTATCTTCTATGTGCATATGAACCTCCTCTATGGTCTATTCCATACTCTAATTATAATAGAACCACTTGCAACTATACATTCTCAACGCACACTTCTCTATCTCCCATCAACGACTACAAATAACAGAGGCTCTTACAAAAAGAACACATTCCATTCGTAAGTACTCGTGAACGAACCAAAAAGCAGCACAAGAACTCACGTTAATCACAAGCTAAGATCGACGACACCCGAAATTTATAGTACCTCTCGTTATCGCGTGGAAGTTTTCGTAGGCGTTCGAAAAAATAAATGCGTACAAGTCAATTAAACGAAAAGGAAGCGAACGTTGCTCCGAGAATACGGGGAACGCCAATAAATGTAACCGAATTGACAAGTATGGCTTTTAAACAAGACTCGAGGGACGCGAAAGAGTTACGGGGCCTCTGCTTCCCGAACTTTTTATTATCGCTTTACCTCGATCGGACTCGTCTCTTAACGACTCTACGAAACGGTCTTTCGATCTTTTTTTCCATGCCAGTCGTGGATGGAGGATGGTCCAGATGGTCGGCATGGTCCGTTTGCGGGAGCGATTGCACGCACACCAGAAGACGATCGTGCGACGAACCACCACCGAGCCATGGTGGTCGACCTTGCCAGGGTAGGGACATCAGCGTGGCCAATTGCACCGGCGGCATGTGCAACGGTAAGTCACGAACACCGATTCTCTTCTTTGCACGGAGTCGACTTTCTCTCTTGACGAAGGTTTTCTTGCCGTTTTGGTGAGAGACCGCATGGAGGACGAGGGTCTTTGTGGATTAGGGTATGGGTAACGAGATTGGGTGGGTTTTTGAGATGTCTGTCTTTTTGGAAGTCTTTGTTGGGTTAAAGGGGATGTAACTTTTTTTGATGTGAGGGCGTATATGGGTGGATTTTAATTTTGTGTGAATTATTGTGGGGTTAACGGTGCAAGGTTGTTTGAAATCACATATCTGTGATCTTTTTGTTAAGATTATTGTAGCATTCAGAGATAAGTGAATGGGGGTTGTGTGGGAATTATAAGGTATCTCGATTATTTTAGGAATATGTATGTTATGGTTCCGATGGTGAAGTCGATCTGAAAAATTGGATTATGAGAATTTGTTAGCAAAAATAATCCACAGTTTCGTTAATTTATCGATAGTCATATGAAAGTCAGCTAGAAATGTTTCTATTAAGTCCCTACAGTAAGAGAAATATGAAATTTCAATAATCATAATTTCACACACAATTTATCCATTTCAAACCTATTATTTTCTCACGTTGGACGATACCTTCAGTATCGAACCAATCGCTGTATTTTATCTCATACATTATATTCGCTAATTTCATAAATTATTCCACAACACCGACCCTTCATTTAACGCGGACGTTCATTTTTCAGTCGGCAACACCAAGATGGGAGGAGCTCACTTGACCGAAGAAGGTAAGCGAAGAAACCAACAACTTCTCTCCCACGATTTTCTCACTCTTTCTCTCTATATATCTCTTTCTCTCTTTTCCCTTTACAACGTTCGACCCTCGAAGCCGGTCTCTTTACACCGCGAAGAAGAAAGTTTCACGATTAGATAAGCCACGATCCGCGATGTACCTCCCCCGATTCGTTCCGGATTTCCAGCGGCCGTGCAAAAATAAAACGACCAACACGCACAAGTAGGAGGTCCTTTCGCGTAGGGTGCGACCAGCCGTTCAATCGCGAAGGAAGTGTCCTTAACTCGTCGTACGACATTCTTCGTATGAATTCTTTACATCCAACGAATGCCGTTTAAATCGCCGTGAGACGCTCACGGCATCCTGCGATCTGATACGATTCAAATTGGATGTTTTATGCGCCACGAATCGCGGCAAATGGAAAACGATGGGATTTACAACATCTTGCCCCGAGTTCAACGTTAGTCATCGGTTCGAGTATATTAATACGCCGTCCGTCGACGTTGCGAGATGGTTTTATCCGCGCAAGTATCTCGAAATAGCTCCGTCGACGAAAATAGGAGGAAAGAGTCTCTCGATGATACAAACGCGAACACCCGTCGGACGTGTTGCATCTAATAACCGTCAACTATTATAATTTCCGGAATGGGAGAGGAATGGGATCGTATCCCGTGGGAGAATGAACGACGGAGGTGAATAATATGGTTGAAGAAATTTTCTGTGTGTCTATTATAGATTTACTTCCTGGTGTTCGTTAACATTTGGTTAATCAGTTAACTGTGGCGACTACGAGGGTCACGCAAATCGAGAGATGAGCATAGACCTATCTCAAATTATTTATACTTTTTAGTTATTCGTTTTATTTCGGCATGGACATAAAATATTCCAAACATCTTGAAATTTACAAATATATTTTAGTTTTTGTCAAAATTACAATTTAAATAACCAGTGGTCCCTAACTTTTACACATGACGAGTATAATCGTCAATACACAAAATTCTGCCGTTTCTTTATGATGAGTATGCTCGTCAGTCACAGCTAACTGGTTAAGAGTAATCGAACCGATACTTGACACAGATCTATTCTTACCGAGGCCAATCGCTCGACTGAATGACAAATAACGATAATATTTATTGCTTCTAATATTGGAAACTATGCAAAAAAGAGTCTATAGATAATAATATGTCGCTGTCATTTAGTCTATTCCATATATAAACATTTTTTAACTATTCTCTTTTGCTTTGAAATTTTCTCCAACCTAAGTGACTAACAACGTAAAAGCTATATTTGCACTCTAATTAACTGAAAGTCGTGTCATTTAAAAATATCATTTTCAATATCCACTCATTTCAACCCCCTCGAAAGAAGTCACAGTCCCAACAAGAAGCCTCTACAAAAAAAAAATGACGAATCAAATTCACCGAGCACAGAAAGGGGTGACGGTATCCAATCTCATCGGGGTGATATTTGCCGATGAATTTTTCCGCGTCAACGACAAACGCCGAAGGTTCTCCCCCGACTATTTACTTTTAATTACGCGACCGGTTAATTATTGACGCTCGACGAGGGCCCCGACGGCTGCCGATCCAAACAATCGTAACAATGAGGTGGTAGCTGGTATCCAAGGGTGGCCCAGTGGTCCGTATAGAAGCAGACAGCCCCTAGAGCCGGACGATTCTATCGACCGGGCTACATCAAAGTTGCACGCGATACGTTCGACCTACGGCGCAAACCCTCTTCCCCTTTCGAGAGGGACGAGCGGCTTTAATATCGAAGAAAATTATGTAATCGGTAGCCGTTACGGGGCTGCTTGGGGAAGGGGGAAATTGATCGTGCATGCAAATAAAGTGCCATTATCCCGCGGCTGAGCCCCGTGTACGCGCACCGAGGGTCCTGGATACACCGAAACGACCCCTTGAATCCCGAGAAGCGTTCCATTTCCCTGAAAGCCACGATAAAACGTCCAAGTCGCGAACGTTGCCTCGGGTGTTCGGGTATTTTTGAGATTTTTAGAGTCGATGAGATTAGCTCAAGGGTGTTTTAATTGAAGCTTTGTGATAGAGATGCTAGAGTCTTGGGGGTGTGATGATGGAGAGGTAGCTGAGAATGATCGGTTGACGCGAGATAGTATGCGGGGGTGGAGAGTTATTGCGGGGTGACACGCGATTTGTTAGTTATGCAGGTTCGATTTGGGGGTAGATATTTATAAGTTGTAATGTTGATTGGTGAGATGCTTAAAGAAAATTATCGGTATTGGAGATTCTATTTAGAAAATGCAAATTTTTTTTCATTGTTTTAGAATAATAGGTAACGTAGGAAATATCTGCCAGATGTTAAGAATATTTAAAATTCAGTTCTACTAATTGGTAATTCGAACTTTTAATTCCTTGTCCAATATATCTTTGCTCATCCAATTATCGTATTTCAAAATGCAGGTCATTCTTCGAAAGGTTCACCGGTTTAATCGCAACGTCAACCCCCATTAAAATTTTGACTTCGAAACTTCACGCCAAAATACCTTTCACCTCGAAATCTGCCGATTCACGAATAAAAATAATATCCTGCGATCGTACATCGCCTCACGGGGTTAAAGATGAATTACGAGCTGAAATACATTAGGTCGGAGTTATGAAGCGTTATCAATTGCCGGTAAGAAAATAAATCTCAGCACCCCTGTACCCTGCCACTTTTCAAGCTGCCTCGTGGAGGGTGAAAGACGCCAACAGTTCCGATCTCGTTTCCCCCGGATCGTTCGGGTAACGACGTGGAACTATTGCGTTTTAGGAAATCCCTCTTCCGAATTCGTATGCCTTTCCTTTCCTTTCCTCTTCTTCCCCGTCCACACGTAAATGCGTACGTGTGTATATTGACGTTCGAAGCACGTGTCTCAGGACAGAGTGCGCGAACGAGACGCACATGATCCCGCGAAAGAGAGCTTGAAGCTTTCGAAGTCACGTACCGGGGTTACAACCACGAATGGCTTTGACATTCTAAAATTGGAAGAAGCTTAGGAGTGCCAGCCGCGCTCCAAAGTCGGGCGTGTTGCTGCCTCCTTGGAGAATCTTTCCACTGGCACGCGTCTTTCACCCTCGTTGTCGAAGTTTTTTGAAAAAATGTGCGACAGAATTTTAAGGGCTTTTTGAGGTGGCAGTTTAGATTAATGGGATTCTTATTCATCTTGGTTTACGGAAGAGAAATAGCGTTTTTTTTTGTCTTTCGACCTTTGATACTGTGTTTGAGAATGTGGCGGATGTTGTAAAGCAACTGATAATTTGGGGGGATTTTACTTTCTTGGAGAACATTTTCATCGGCACGCGTCTTCTACCCTCGTTGTCGAATTTTTTTGAAAAAATGCGCGACACAATTTTAAGGGCTTTTTGAGGTGGCAGTTTAGATTAATGGGATTCTTATTCATCTTGGTTTACGGAAGAGAAATAGCATTTTTTTTGTCTTTCGACTTTTGATACTGTGTTGGAGAATGTGGCGGATGTTGTAAAGCAACTGATAATTTGGGGGGATTTTACTTTCCTGGAGAACATTTTCATCGGCACGCGTCTTCCACCCTCGTTGTAGAATTTTTTACAAAAAATGTGAGAGAGAATTTTAAGGGATTTTTGAGATGGAAGTTTAGATTAATGGAATTCCTTTTCATCTCGGTTTACGGAAGGGAAAGAACGGGGGTTTGTTATCTTTCGACCTTTGATACTATGTTTGAAAGTATTGTGGCGGATGTTGTAAAGCAACTGATAATTAGGGAAGAATTTTCTTGGAGAACATTTTCATCGGCACGCGTGTTTCACCCTCATTCAAAAATTTTTTGAAGAAATGCGCCAGGATTTTAAAGTGTTTTTAGAATGAGGGTTAGAATGAAGAAAATAGCAGGGGGGTTTACGTTTCGACGTTGGATCATTTGTGTGGGGATTTTGTAGGACATATAGGAGAATAATTGGTAATTTGAAGCGGCTGATATGTGAGTTTTAAAGGAAATTTGTTTCGAAGAGAATGCAAAACAAAGCTGAGCTTTACGGTGGGCATCATGCACACCCTGTGCAAAGTTGACAGTGCAACGATCTCACAATTTTCCAATCACTCCTCACTCAAAAATTCTAGTTGTAATCGCACAGTATTAAACTTCAAATCCCCACATTCTCTGCGAAACAATTCAAAGTTAAAGATCATCGTATCACAGTTTCATTTGGCGCAACATCTTTCTCACCTGACTTTCTGAAATCTCTAAAACTCCTCTCGCAGCACGTGTTTATAATTATCCAGCCACATAATGATTCCAGTACCAAAGAACCCGATGAATTCTCTCTTACGCAACCGTGAAATCTCAACACAGGAGTACTTTAATTCCAATTTTACGTACGCACCATGGGAGCCGATTACGCGATGGTATAATTTCACTCTCTCCTCCGCGATTCGTTCCCTCTGTCTTCCCAAGCATTCCCTCTTTCCTCTCCCCCCTCGCAAATTATTATTCCATTCGAAACTCACTCTCATCCTATCGTTTTTACTGTTCGCGTTAATGGCCACGATAATAATGATCCCAATCTTTATTGCCGCGCGAAATAACACAGCCGTTGTAAAACGATAAACCGTCAGAAAGGGGAGGTGTAGACTGTCGAGGAAGAATCGCGAGAGGAAACGAGCATGTCCGCGGTGTAAACGGTGAGAGAGGAACCTTCGAAACTTTTCTACGATCATCGTAATATTTAGCGACTCCGGTGAACGTTTAAACGCCGCCGTTTCTTCCTTCCTCCCCCTGTCAGCTCGGAGTAGTCTCGCGTAAAAAGTATATAAAACTCGGAAGGTAAATTATTCATGAGCAGTTGCCGCGTCTGCGACCGGTGAGCTTCGTGAATACACGAAAATTACTGGCAGCATTTGCGCGTGCCATCGTTCAAACGTCTTTGAGATAGGATCTTTTGAAGGCCCTTAAAACATGGAGTTAATACCTGTTTTTCGTCGTCTCCTTCTAATCGGTAATCATGCTGTTAGAATTGCGGTAGATCCCTGATCAACGTGATACTCTTACAATGAGAATTTTAACTTGCACTATGTTCTTGTAATTCAATTTTTCTTGTATTTCAATGTATTCCAATTCCTTGTCGATTTTTTTGCACTTTCGAAGATTTCGAGCACAGAAGCTATGATTTATTAAATTATAATTTTGGACAAATTTCTCAGAAATGATTGATGATGATTTAACACTAGATCTGCTAAGGTGGTCAAAATGACTTGATCCGAATTTTTTGAAAATGCTCCGGAAAATCCTAACGTTGTTATTCATTTTATTACGTCTATCTTAAAGACTGTAGGCGATTGAATCAAGTTTTTTGAACTCTTAATTTCTTTCATCTGGACATATTTATTCGATAATTTTTAATATATTGAATTAATCATCGGTAGATCTAGTGTTAATCTCGGGCTTACTGATTGAGAGGTCGAATTTTCACCTTCCTAACTGCGATAGATCTCTGTCTGTAGTTTAGATAGTGTACTACTCTGAACTAATTTTCTATATTCTATCTAATAATTTGATAAATTGTCACCTGGGAAAGTTGAGGGAAAGAGGCATTTGTATTTTCTTTTCAGCGAATCGTCAGATGGATGTAGCACTTTACGTCGGACTGACGGTCGCCTGCGTGGTGATCAGTGGTCTTGCGTTTTTCTTGGCAAAACTTTTGAGACGCAAAGGACGAGACCATTCCCTCTACTCCATGGCCCGTAACGGTAAGCATTCCAGCGAAATTGCTCTACATTACTCCTCCCAAACGAAGGAACCGAAAGTAACGCTTCTATTTATACAAATTCTGAGAGTAATTTAAAAAAAATCTTTATCGCACTAACCCATAGAAATCTGTCGCCCGAAAACGCTACAGCTTCTTGGCTTTCGATCCTTCTCTATGTAAGATACTATTTCGAAAGTTCATTAACTGAAAAGTACTCGCCCCTCTCATCCGAAATTTTTCATTATGATTTTCAATTCAAAGTGTTGTGCCTCTGAGAGAAGAAAGCTAATCAACAGAACGCTAGTCCAATTAATTCTTACATCTATTCCACACTAAGATCTAATAGTCACAATTTCCTTAACACTAGAACTACCGGCGTTAAATCTATTATATTTTAATACATTTAATAAATACTTTAGAAAACGTGAAATAGACAAGATGCTTAATTCACGAACTTATATTTTATAAGAGGAACGTACAATATCTACTCTATGGCCGTCCTATAAACTTGAAAAAATTTTAGAAAAAATGAGGAAAGAGTCATTTTGACCACCTTGGTATATAGTTCTAGTGTTAAATGCATTAATATGCCTACAAACAAATGTATCCTTGGATATAAACTATAAAATACACTCAGTTTACGAGATCCAACAATATCAGCACGGCTCAAGAGCCAGAAGATACCCAACCTGCCAGAGTGAAAGTGGGATCAAACGGGCCAATGGAACACTCCCATTACCTCTGTCTCCTCCCACTAGCCTTCTTCTCTCAAGCGCACAGTATATTACCCCAAAAGTCCTACACAACGCGAGAACATTAATTCAGGATGAAAGACGCGAGTCCTTTTCCCTTTGGTCTATCAAAGATCGGAATAGTATCTCGGCGGCGTCTGTCCGCAGCGCGCAGAGATACCCACGAGCCGTGCCTCGGCCGTGTGCGTTTCAGAATTCCAGCCGGAGTTCTTCCCGGACCAGGACAAGAAGTTGAGCCTTCAGCCGGACGTGACGGCGACGAGTGTTCCGGTCTGTTACGAGTATCCTTTCGACCCGAAGCTGTCGATGTCGAGATCCCTCTCGGAGCACCACTACGACGTGCCACACCTTTCGATCGCCCCCCAACCTTCCCCGATGTCGCCCACACCAAGCACATCGACCCAGGAGTCCTGCAGCGACAAGCAAATCCATTCCGACAGCGAGAACAGCGTCACTAGTTCATACCCGTCCTCCGATTCGACGTACAACGTCGCATCGGAGAGCGTTCGGTTGCCTAAGCTCGAAACTGGAAACGTTGCAAGGGCAGCCGTCAACACGAGGGGAGCTCTTTTGGTTCTACCTGACTCTGGAATATCGATGTCCGTGCCCGAGGGAGCTGTCCCAAAGCCGCTCAGGGAGGAACTCTACCTTGCGGTGCTCAATGAGGATCGCTTCAGGCCACGACTGCCCGGTGAGTCAGGAGATGCATGATTTAGCTGGAATTGCGATTCGTTCGGCATGGAAGAATTGACGGGCGATCCGGGAAGTCTGTAGGAAAGGATTCTTTTTGAGATGATCGAGTTGTCGATATGCTCGGAAGATGTGATGTCGATGTTCTTCTCTTGATTTGTTAAAAGAAAAAATCTTATCGTGAGATGTTTATTATTTGAGAGAATTTGAATTTGTTTATTTGCATCGTTAACACTTTGACGAGCAGTGCTCGACATAGATTTTCACTTGAATTTATTTTCTGACAATATAACGCTCTATAGTCCGAATTTTTTTGTTGTATTTGAAGATCAATTTTACGATAGCACAATTAGAAAATAATAAAATACAATTATAAATTATGGATTAAATCTGACTGTTAAACACTGAATTGTAAAGAATTTCATGATTTTCTCGAGCTAAATTATAACATTTGGTAAAGTTAGAAATTTGACTTTGAAGAATAGAAGCTTACAATTAGGTGTGTCTCGCGTTACTTCAATGTTACAGGAGTCCATAGAGGGTTAATATCGACTTTCCAATTTCACAATGATTTTGTAATATCACCTAAATTTCTGTCAATAGCTATAGTCATTGATTAAAAAAATGAATAACCAATGATAGAAAATATTGCAAAATTATTTCTTTAGCTCACTACCAAAATTAATATAATAATTCAGACCGCAAAGGGTTAAAATGAAATTAGCTTGTAGTAAAGTCTTCAAATGTCCAATCAATGCGAACGAGCCCCCCATGTTTTCCCACAGATGGTATAACTCAATTGTCCGCCGTGGTGACTTGCGGTCCTTCCTCGGCGAACTTCAACAAACCTGTGATCCTACAATTCGAGCACTGCGCGATGTTACACCCTGCCACTTGGGAACTTAGCGTCTGGGCAAGTGACGGTATCAATATCGACGATGGTGTCGCGATCGCGTCGTCGAAAGACTATCAGTCAATTACGTGGACGAGGGTTTTAACATTAGGCAACGAAACGATCAACACACCTCTCTTCACGCAACTCGATCATGCGGAAGCGTTCATCGTGACGGAGCAGTTGCGGGGTTACGTGCTGGCGGGTCAAAGCAGCGAAAATTCGATCGCAACGAAGAGACTACGATTGGCTCTCTTTGCAAGTCAAACGGGACAATGTTGCGTCAGGGTATACGCCGTGGAGGACACTAAAGCCGCCATGAAGGCGATCGTTGATCGAGAAACGCAAATCAGAGGCTACCTCTTGGACAAACCTCGCACGTTGCTCTTCCAGGACAACGGTGAACCACTTTGCGTTAGCCTCGAAGAGGTCGGCAACGAGTGGCAGAGCAAATCTCCCACGGAGCGACAGGAGATCTCATTTCGAGACACCTGGAACTGTCAGGAGAATACGAAACACGTGACTTTCGGTCTGGATACCGCTTTTGGGCCTACCACAACGAGAAGTTACAAGCTTCAGGTGTCTCAGGGGAACTCTGACACCAGACAGGTCTTCAGGATTGTCTACGACGGCGCGAAGCAATTGATTTCCTCTGGCAGCGTTACCAGACCGCTCAGAGAGGTTACTGTGGTCAGCAGTGGACATGCTAATAACGCCACTACGGACTCGACTGCTCTGAGACCGTTTCGGTTTACCAGGTCCCTCAGGAAACAGCTCTGCCAATGCCTGGATCCGCCTAATGCGCTTGGAAACGACTGGAGAATGCTTGCGCAGAGGCTCCAAGTTGACAGGTTAGTAATACCCGAAATTTCGATGTTAGTTACGGTGTCCGACCGACGGGTTATCCTCGAGGGATTTTAGACGCTTCTGCGACGATTTACCGCTGGGTTTACTCCGCTTACTATGATTCTCATTTAGGACTAAGGGGTTTTAGTTGAAAGATGATATTACGTTCTTTTGTTATAGCTGTTTGAAAGATCTTTACATTTTTTCTCCTCTTTGTTGCTCTTTCTTCTCAATGTGTTAAAGTTTTATTGCTTGGAATGGTCAAACTTTTTACACCGCGACTTCATTTATTGGACTATCGTTAATTGATTGAAATCAATTAATTGGTCAATTGGGACCAATTTAGAAAAATAACAGTGATGTCACTTATTGATTGTTCCATCTAACTTTCGACCCTCTGAGTTCAGAGTTGTCTAAGATACTCAAAATGTCATCCAGTGCATTCTCTCACAATACTTCCTTAAATATTTTACAAACAATTTTATCCCTCTCCTTTAAGCTATCCATAAAAAAAAAACTCCATTCTAATTTCAGGTATATTAATTACTTCGCAACGAAATCCAGTCCAACGGAACACATCCTAGACCTCTGGGAAGCGAGGCATCGCGAACCAACGGCGGTGACGGATCTCCTGAACCATCTTCGAGTGATGGGCAGAACGGATGCCGCGACCATCCTGGAGGCTCAACTCGGTCCCTGGCTGTGAAGAAACGGAGGAGGACCAGTTCCAATGGACGACTTTATCCGGTAGTGGTGAGTGAAACACGAGAACCTCCGACATCCACTCTGGTCGGGTGTGATCAGTGAGAATCAGTGGGTGAACGTCGAAGCAGTGAACTTGAAATTGATCGCGGCTAAAGACTTCTGCTTCTCATCTCGGAGAAGAAAAACGGACTCATCGAAAACACTGCCTTAGTTGTGCACAATTTTTGTGCAGTTACTTGTAAATAGACGTACGAGAGAAAGCTTTTGTCTTGGAAAAAGTCCTCGAAAAGGACATTCTAGAGGTAAATCTTGGACGATGTTCTCGTTAGGGGTTAAAGGGGGATGTTCGAGAGAGAAAGAGGTCTGTAAGAAACGCATATAATCGTGAACGAAGTAAACTAGAGACTGTGCATTTAGGTGGATATATGTGTATATACGTACTAAAGACTCGCGCGCAAATACAGATGGATATATCCATTTAGATGGATGTTATATATATATATATAAATAAATACATAGGTAGATAGATAGATACAGGACACCAAGGACGGAACGAATGAAATTGAATTAAAGGCGTTCGTTCCAATGGAAAATGCAAGAACGATGTTTTATCGGTTTGTTATACGGATGCACGAGTGCACGAGTGGCAACTGGTTTTCTGAAAATCGTGCCAAAATTAAATCTCGGTTTCGAAGACGAACGCTTTCGTTGATGTTTATTCAGAGTTTTCGTAAAGCTCGTATCTTTTTTATGCACGTCGACAATACAACGTCAAGCGATTATACGAGACACGTTTTCGTATTGAGTGCTAAGGGTTATTGTCTTGCTTTTGAGGCGAGCAACTGATATCTCGATCGCGTGAAACGATATGATTACGACGAGTCTGATTTAAATTGATGCAGTTTATTTGAAAGAATTGTATATTTGTTACTTTCGACGAATAAAATATTCTTGTATACCTCATCAAGTCTATTGCTTCATTTGTCCTTCCTTTCTGATCCAATAATTTTTGTTTGTTTTTTTCTTCTACCTTTTTTATATAATTTTTTTTTATAAAAGCATCGATAATGCGCACACAGACGCAGATTCGACGACTCGGAAGGGATTGAAAGGAGCGCAACCCCTTTGTAACGCGATACAGGTAACTCTTAATGTCTAAAGCCGAGGAAACAGTCTTACTTTCACCAACACAACACCATACTCCCACGTTTCAGCTCGAATAATCACCGCAAAGTTTCATACTTGAGTATCGCGTTTCTCTATTATCGAGCTGCAATTTCAACGTATCGGGTGTCCGTCTTCCCTTCGACATGTACACTGGTTAAATACAAGTAATTATTACGTGGAAAATTCTTGGATAATCGGATGACGAGATTAAACGTCCGACTTTTCCGTATTTGTGTTGGAATGACTACCGGCGATAACTCCTATTTTTGTGTTTTACATTCTGCATTTAATCCTCTACGCTGCGATTTCTATTGCGTCTCCATTCACCGGGAATAAGCATTAAATTATTGAAAAAAAAATTAATAGTCCAATAATAAGGGTCATGGTGTTATTTCCTGCCGATTATTTAAATTTTTTAATTCCCTTATCACCGCCACGAACAACAGTCATCGTAACATAAGGGTTGAATATTACTATCGATTCATCTAAAACCCAAAATTTTAATTTCTCATTCACTGAACATTCAAATTCACATTCTTTCCAACTCTAATCCTTTCTCTTCTCTCAACTATTTCCATCAAATATAAAATCTTTTCCCAATTAAAATCGAAGAATGAAAACACCGCATCATCCCTTCTACAATTCTCTCAGCAATGAAACAGCATCCGTCTTTTCACCAAAGACACAATGGACTTACAACTCCACAAATGCATTTTATCGACATATCGCCGATAATTTACTTGGAAGTAAAAGGAGTGTCTATCGTTGCTCCTCTCTCGTTCCATCTATTGGTTCCAGCAGCAACAAACGTTCGCTTCAATTCCACCCTGTCTCCTGACATTCGACAAAGACGAAATATTCTTCTTTTCGTATCTTTATCTCGCCTCCGTTCCACGAAGAGCTGCAGGAATATTTTTCGATTTTCCTCTCGGGAATCGTAGGTATGTAACCCCCGTTCACCCCCGTTTCACAGGGTGAAAGCGGAGATGGGTGACAATGGACGTCGAGCGTTGCAATTTTGAAATGTCGATACCAGTCACGCGTATTTCCTCCGACGTTTTCCTCGAGCCTCGTCGAACGGCTGCTTTTCTCGAGGAACGTTTCTATGTACATTGTGCCGACGTAACTCGCTTACCCCTTACCACGTTTGTTTCATGGCTTTTCGCGATCGTGCTTGAGAGTTCTCTGTGACTTTCCGTGTCTTTGACGGAGATGATCTTGCTTTTTAACGTGCCTTCGGTTATGTCACGGAGAACTGCTAATGGCTTTCGTCGTATAGATATATTGAAAGTTCTTGAGAACTCAAGGAAGTCGTGGCGTGAGATGGTAGCTAGAAGTAATTGTACTGAGAAGTTTGGGAAAATTGTGCGTGGTGGTTTTGATTGGTTTTGTAGCTCGAGTCACGTTGAAGATGAAAGATAGAAATGTTAATGGGTGAATTAATATTTATTGGTTTTTCTTGTAGAATATTAGATTAGGTGGTCATGTTTCAATTTGTATCACCTATTCGAATAGTTAGCAAGTGTTTATCAAACGCAGTATTAACACTTTACCGACCGGTAGCCGATTAATCGGCTTTTTGGGCTCAACACTTTTGGACTTTTAACTTATTAATTGGTTGCTACGGCAATTAATAAATTATTATTTTTCATTGCGGTTAACTGTGCCAAGGACTCAGGGAAGAAACTTTGCAATTTTCGAAGAGATATCAGTATTAGGGAAATATTTGCGTGCAAGTGACCGATCAGAAGTGGGCAGAGTGTTAAAAAATACCGGTCGGTAAAGTGTTAATAGTGTACAAATAATTTGATCGCCTTGTGGCCAACTGAGACTTTCAATTTAATAGCTTTTAAAAAACTATAAAATTTCCTATTCCGTTTACCACATCACAAGTGCCACATGTCATTGTAGGTTAAGGGGTTAACAGTGGAGCTCCTAAGATAATTAAAGCCATACACTTTGAATTTTTCTGAAGAATTCTTAAAAATTCCAGAGATGTAATTTATTATATAAATGTTATATTTATCTAATCGATTAATATAGTCGATTACCATTTAGTACTTCTACCAGGGCGTCCGCGAATCTCCGGCGCATTCTACGTCCCTAAAACACAGTGCCTTGTCCAAAATTCAGTGGTTCTACTCCACAAAAGTTGGACCATCGCGTGCAAAAAAGTATAAGCGAAAATCTCAGCGCGGAAGAGAAATACACGAAGCAACCCAGGAGACTTTAATAGCCAAACGTAATGAACGGCTCTTTCTCACGCCTCGCTCTCATTCGAGGGTCCATGGAGTCTCATGAAGTTATTGCTTCCGAAGGAGGGAAAAAAAGGAGCGGAACAGAAGCCGCGGCATACTAGAAAATGAAAAACGTCCTCGAAATCCCTTTGCAGAAGCTCGAGAGAGCGATTCTCCGATAGCGTTCCGACTTCCTCTCCTCGTCGAGATCCTCTCGGTGCCGTCGTTGCGTAAACGTAACGGAATGCGCACAAGTGTTTTTCAAGTGCTCCAGCATGTTGCCGGTCGGAAAGGCTAAGTGCCATAAAAATAGCTCGAGAGGAACGGTTACTTCCCTCCTGACGCGCAGATCAGCGCCTTCGATGTCGGCTTTTACTATTCGCACGATAGCGAACGACACATCGGTATGCCGAATCCTCATTGAAATGCGTCTGCCAGCAACCATGCGCCGATTCTCTCCCTCGAGACGTTTCTACGGACTTCACGCCTCTCTGCTGTTATACGAGCTGATTTTCAGACTCCGCGATGCGTGTACCTCTTGAAGACACTTTCCGCAAGGATCTGTCTGGTTGAAGTGCGTTTGTTGTTTCTAAATTGAGGACACTTCCTCTTGTTGGTCTTGTAAAGTAGTCGCAACTGATAGCGAATAAAGGGTCATCAATGTCAGCTAATTTATTCTACGTGAAGCAAATTGTACTGGTTCATCGACAAATTTTGATTTAGTCCCTACATCACTCCCAGAAACTTATTGAAAAGAGAAGAATCTTAACTATTGGATTGCCACAAGAAATTAATTCCTTATTAGCAGGGTAATTGCGCCCAAGTTTACAAAAATAAACCTAATCTCGCTCCAGTTAGCAAATTTTTTCAAGGATTTGAAAATTATATAACGGAAGATTTAATTGAGTCCGTGTTTTGCAACTAACAAAAACAGAGGATTCCAAGTGGCGAATGTCTTTCGTAGACTCAAGTTGCTTAGGGACAGCGATCGAAAATGAGCGATTTCCTAGTTGAAATTGCATACTTTTTGAGACAAACTAATATCCATCATCAGAAAAAAAAGCATTAATGCCATTATTAACTGCCACCCAAGAAATTGACCAATATATGAAGAAACAGTACTCAGACTTTTTCCACTCACTCGTCGGTAATTTCGCGAAATTCACTCCAAACGATCTCCCTCACGATCTTTCATTCGCGACGCTTCTCGTCCTCGGTTTTATCGTTCTGCCTTCGCAGACTGGTTTCGAAGCGACGAAAAGTTGCACCATTCCGCGCCGGACGTTTCAGCCAGGACTCTGAGGGCGATTTTTATTATGCGACCGCTCGAAACGTCGCTCGGAATTCTGACGATACACCGGCGACACATCGGCATGTCGAATCGTCATTGGGAATGCCACGGCATGGAAGTGCGCGCTCCAATTCGTTCCTTTCACGACGGTGTCACCGCTTCGCGCCTTTTTCCTTTCTTTTGGGCCCACGCGCCGCTATTCCTTCGGCCGAGCCTTCGGGCTGAGATACGAGTGTAAATTATAATAACGCGCCATGAAGATTATGATTCTTCGCCGGAGCAGCGCCTACTCGTTCCTCTCTCTTACCTCTGTGTCATTCCGGAGACAGCTAACGACTTATTGCCGTGTCGAATCGTCATTAAAGAAGCCGGTGTTCCATTTTGTGGCTCGTGTCTCTTCTTCTTCTCGCCTTTGGTGACGATCGCCGCTATTGACGGCATTGGGTGATTAAAGTGACGGTTTTAATGACTTGGCGGTTGCATAGACTTGAATACGTCTTACGTTAGACAACGTTGGTCTACATATCGTTTTGGGTAAACGTAGTTCAATGATTTAGGTTTATGATGATTTTTATATAATTTTTAAATATGTTCAGAACTAAGCCAGGAAGTAAGTGCTTTATATTGTAATTTTGGGATTCGCTATGGTCATTTCCATTGGGATTTAGTTTTAGGTGGGTCAAACCATCGAGGATATGATACGTCAAATAATAAAGTATTGTTACGAATTATCGTAACGAAATTGTCTCCCCTATATATTTAATATCGATTACGAGAATGTTCAAATGTATAGATATTGAGTTGTCTTTGGACAAGAAGTTCGGATTGATTAAATTAGAGACATAATTTTATAATAGCTGATTATTTAATTATGAAGCGCCGTTACAGTATTTATTTTGTTCTTTTAGGCATTCTATAGTGACTTTGAGAAATTATGATATGTTAAATAATCCGTGGTAGAAACTTCTATGTATAGAAATTTCTATGTCATATCTGGCAGGAGATTTGAGTTCCATTTTACTGATAAGGGGGAGTCCAAATCTTCAGCTCTATTCCGGTAGAGTATGTGTCAAAAATTAAATCCTACAGCGAATATATCATAATAAATTAGCGCTTTTTACGCATTTTCTCTCTTCAGATTTTATAAATGAATATTAACATACCTCAAACGTTACCTTTCATCGACACCGTTTGTAATAACTGCAACCACGAACATCGTGTTCCGCTATATTTTGCACCATCGCAGAAAATTACGACAGAGGAATGTTTGTTTCGTTTTCATTGCAGCGACAGGATCTCGTGGCTTTGCACCTTCTCGAGGTACGTGTCGCATTAAACGTCGGCGTGTCTCGTCGTGAGATAAACGTGTAGAAACGCGGGTGAAAATAAACGGTGCGACGAAACGCACTATGCCGTTTCGCTGCACTTATTTTCCATCAAACGAGCAACGAAAGATCGATCTTCCGTCTCGGCGCCGCTCTCGACATGACGTCTAAGATGTTTTGTCTTAAACATTCGCTCGGACAAATGACAAATGACGAGGATCATTCTAAAGCGTCTAACAGCTTGCATACTTTGCTGGACATATATTATTCTCGTTGTTGACCAACGGTATTTGAATTCTCTGGGTGCGGACATATAATGAATCCATTGTAATTTGAAAAATGAGAGGAATTTGCAACTTTAGGACCTAGCGACTTTAGCTATTGTTCTATGATCACATTCTACAACGTTCTGTTCCAATTGATATTATAATTTCAATTATATTACATATAATCACACGTTAACACAATGAAATTGAATTCTAACCTACAGTAAAATATTTAATTCACTTCAGCTATACTCAGTGCTAAAAATCCTACGAAAATAAAATGTATTTCCATATTGCGACATCCACATTGTGATATCAGCAACTGTCAACACACAATCCTCCCGATAATGCGAATCTCGCCAAATTTCCATCACCAAATCTAATTTCTCTATCCCTCCCACAACCACACCCACCTACATCATCGTACAAGATCATTTCCACGATATCACCACAAAGTGGCGCAAAAAAGTCGTGTTCTCCAGAAGTTGCATACCTGGTACTCCAATCGTCGCATTGTCCACGAGCTAAACAGGTATCGCAATGGTCGTTACCACTCTATCCTAATCCGGTTTTGTTCCGACTTCATTGTAACAACAACAGAGAACTATTCGTTCCGAATAGCTAAACCAGTTTCGCGGTTCGTTTCGCGAATCGCGAAGGCAAGATTCTCGCTCGAATGAGAAACGTCTAACAACGGTCTTCGACTTTGGGTGGACGGAAAACGTCGAGTCAAGTAAATCCCCTAAATCCTAAGGAGATACGTGTAAATACGAAAAAGAGAAGACAACGTAGTACTCTTGGCACGAGAGACGACATCTCTTGAAGGCTCGTCGTGTAATACATCGGCTCGTCCGCCTCTTCTTACTTTGCTACCAACACAGAAGCGTATTTACAATCATCTCGATCTAGAAGAACGATATCGCGCGATACAAGCTCCGTATTATTACATCATAGACGGAACGAGCGTTCCGGATGAAATCGATTTCGAGAGGACTGATAGCTACCTCCATTCTTCCCGACTTGTTCCACAAAAGAGTCACTTTTTCCCTCCTCCTTTTCATCTTATGACTCTGTCTCTCTTTTTTTTCTACTTTTTCACAGTTCTTTTTCTCTCTTTCTCAATCTCTTCTTTCCTTTTAATATCGTAGAAGACGCGTACACGATAACCCTTGGCGTTTCTAGGATTTTCTTCTCTCCGGTTCATCCTGTATATTACGTAAAAGACGACAGCCGCAACAACTGTGCACGGGGGTAAACAAAACCCTGGACAGGCTGTTTGAACATCCTCGCTTCGGAGTACCGTCAACTACTTTCTCGAGAAATACTGGATTTTCATCCGAACGGTCACTCGATGGGACGAGGGAAAATATAGGTGGCAAGTTCTGCAGTGTTTCGGACTTTTCCCGTTACGCCGATGTCGATTTTCTAGAGAAAGCGAACTTGTGCATGTCCAGGGATGTTCAGAATGTACTGGAGAGATTTTAGTCCCAAGAGAAAGCAGAGAATTTCGTCTATCTCGCGAATGATTTGATGTTTATACGATTCCTCTTACGTTCATTATTTTTTCTTCCGTAAATTCTTCTTAGATTTTGAAAAATTTGTAACTTATTATGAAATTTAACTACTATAAAATGTATATTATTAATTATTGTTAAATTTGAATCACAAAGTATCAAAATTTGAAATTTAACTACTTTCTCCGTGGAAATTATGATAGAACCCGTTAACTTCTCGGTTTTTCAATTTCAATCAACTTGTCCAAATTCTCAATAAAACTGTAGCTCGTCAAACTTCTCAAAAACAGAATTTCTAAGCGAATTCATATTTTCAGAAATTTCCCTGATCAAATTTCACCTTCTCAAGCTCGATAGAATTCAAGTACCCCCGACTACTTCACCTCAAAATGCAACGATCCACCCACGCTTCAAAACAAACCCAATTTCCCTGCTGCGAATACCTCGAGGAATCATTCACCAGCCGAAAGGGGAACACGAAGCTCGCAACCCGAGCAAAAGGCTAACGATCCTCTTGTTTCGAAAAGATTTCACCGCGGCATTTCGTGATCGAGCGATCCATCGAGGAGGCTCGTCTTGGATTATCCATCTTCGTTGTTCGAACATTCGCCTCGTGATCGTCCTGCCTCCCCCGGGGGCATACATATGTATCCGTTCTTCCGAGCATTGTCAACCTGGCCCTGAAGGTAGAGCAGATAAAGAGCAAGACGGATACTCGTTCTCGAACTTGCCAGCTGCGGGCCCACGCGAATTTGGTGACTCACTTTAGAACATGCCGAGGCGTATAGTTCGTACGGACGTGTATATACGTCACGTGTGTACCTACGCGAGCGTAATGTCGTTTATGAATACCCGTTGGGTAAAAAAAAAGGTCGAAGTAGCACCGCGAGAGGATAGGCGGGTATCATATTGTATGCTTAAGTTGCCATCCGATAAGATCCTGAAAACGTTGATAGGCGCTTTTGCGCCTTTTTCTTTCCGCCGTGGTTCATTGTTTCACCGGCCGTTATTCATATTTATGAGGGTCTCCCGTAACGAGAGAATCGCTGGGTTTCTAAAGCGTCGTCGCGGTATTAACCCCTAACGGAAGGGCGTGTGTGCCGGTGTAAGTAATCTTGGTATTAATAACGGTAAAGTGGAATTAATTTCGTGGGCTTTGTTTTGGTGCTTGATGATAAGTCGATTTAGAAAAATATTCGTGCGATTTAGAATGTTGTGTTATAAGTACCTACAGATGTAGAATTTATGGTTAGTATTTATTATACGGTGTACTTGAAAAATAGGGAATTTTTAAAAAATTGTGTATTTTAAACCTTAAAGAATTGTTTCAATTTCGGAGAACAGTTCTTTTATCTATCTAAGGAAGAAGGAAATAATTCATTTAAAAAAAGCGATGTATCCTATATCAAACAACTATCAAGGACGTTGATGAAGTGCACTGTGTAACCAACGTCCTACCGAGCTTTATAAAATTACAAAAAGAGTAGCTACACAAAAGCTTCATCTTGCGCACCCCTTGCACTTAAATTATGATCATTGTTTAAGCACATTTATATCGCAAGACAACCCCTCCATGCTCTTCAATTGTAACCGTAATATATTCTCTCTCTGTGAGGAGGAAAAAGCATGTGAGCATATGTACAAACGTGTTTCGATTCTTTCGCGTCCAACGGTCTTCTTTGTTGGTTTCATCGACGCGTTTCAGTGTCACGGTATCAACGTTCATTCCCGGCTAACAAACGCGCTCACCCTCTTTAAACGCCAACATCTCTGCCAGCCCCCTCGACCCACCCCGTGTACCCCGATAGCGGGGAGCCCTTTCCGAGTAATATTTCACTCACCCTTAGCGTTAGATCGAGTTAATGTTTCTAGAATTCCCGCCACGAGTGTGTTTACACATCTTGGTGCACGTTCCACGACTAATTCTCGGGCGTCCGTCGACAACTATCTCTCGGGTCGTTCCGGGCGTTTTAGAATTCTCGAGAAGGCGAGAGATCCTGTACTGGGTATGGAGTTAAAGGCTCAGAAGCTTAATCGATGTGTCAGAGTTTATGCTAAATTATTATTTAGTGTATTATTGCTGCGGTGGTTGGGAACTCGCATGAAACTGTAGGTCCTACGTCGAATAATCGACTTGTTAAAGCAGAAGTACTGAAGAAAAATAAATTCGTGTGAGATCTGAATTCTATGGCTGATAAAATAATTTTGGAAGATACATTAGAATATTATATTATGAAGTTTAATTAAAGTATGAAGGATCTGTGATATTTGGCAAGAGAGGAGCACCCCATCAGTGAACCCTAATTGAAATCCCTCTGAGATTTTTTCCTAAATTATTGATCACTACATCACGACTTTCGTGGTTCAGAGATCACCAAAACTCTCCGTTCTTGGACATATTGACTACTGCTTAAAATTAACAAATATCAAACAATAAGGGAAGATAGAAATACTTTGCGAAGCTACAATAATACTGTGTCTGCGAATCAGCAGCTGCAGAATTTTTCCTAAATTACTAATTAATACATTATGACCTTCTCGATTCGAAGACCACCATAAACAGTAGGTCCTAAACAAACAGACTACCAGTTAAAGTCAAAAAATACCAAAGAACCAGACAGGACAAGCACGCGCTCCCAGGGCACGGTGTCACTGTGTCTACGGAGCAAAAACGTCTCGAAAAAGCGCATCCTCTCCATCGTCCGTTCTATGGATAAAAAAAAAGAAGAGAAGAAAAAAGGAAAAAAATAAAAGCGAGCTGAAAGGAAAGAAAGCAGAAAGGGAGCACCGTGGACATTCTCCTCCACCGTTCTTCTCGCGGAGAACAGAAGCGGAGGGTGACTTGGACGGAACTCCCTCCGGAGGGAAGGGGATGCGTATTGTGCCTCCAACTTTGCTCTCTCCGCAATACAATAAAATCCTCTTTGCGCGGCGCGTCATTGTTTAACGGCTGATTGACGTTGATCGAGGGGCACGCCGAGCGACGTTGTGCTCCCACCCCCTACCGGAAAACTGTCGCCCCATGGAATCTCGCGCGCGGATATACGTGAACGCACATGTGCGCACGTTAGCGGATATAAGCACAGACAGGGGTGAAAGTTCTGTCCGGTTGCGCAAGTAAGATGCCTCTCGACTTTGGCGATCTACTAAACTTTGCACTTTCAACTTGGAAATAGTCGTCGTGGAATTTGCTGACAGAGTTCTAGGATGCCGCAACTCTTGCATGTTTCTACCTGTGTCTTTGACACTAAAGAATATCGATAGAAAATGATGGTAGGGAAACATCTCATACGAATTTCACCCTAGAAGAAACACCGTCTGGGTGTTCGAGACGCGTCAATCTCAGACGTTCTTTCGTACTCTCTGCATTCTTGCACGCTTCGTGTACTCCGTTTTGAAGAAAGTCGAGCGAGAAAGGTCGTGGAAGATTGGACAAAACTTTTCCCCTCGTTCCATCCGTTCGACGAAGCACACGAGGGTGCGCAAGCACATACGCACACGCGTAGGTTGGTACACGTGGTTCCCTGACTTCTGCGTACTCTTTGACATCCAGCGACGTTGCGAACGTCGAGCATTGTACCGCGGGAGATGCGCGGAAACCCAGTGACGCGTGACACGTCCCTGGAGGGCCAAGGGCGCCGCTAAATAGAACGCCCATTAGTAACGAATACCACGAGGAATCCCCTGGTGTGCATGCTGGCTATCCTATGTACCCTTCTCTCTCGTTTTCCTGTCCCTTTTGGTCTCCACTTCTCTCTCTTTCTTCCTATCTCTCTTTCCCTTTTGCTATCTTTTTCCCTCGACTTTCTCTTGCCCTATTTCACTTTTTACCCTCTTTGTCACTTATCTATCCTTTTTTCTCCACTTCCTGTAGCCCTATTTTTCAGTTTGCTTTCCCTTTCGATTTCGATTTCTCTCTGTCTTTATCTCTTCTTCTCTCTTGCTGTGGAGCTCACTCTGACAATTTGTGTCTCTCTCGTCTCGTCTACATAATGCGGCAGGGTTGCACAAGGGGTGGATTTGAACGGGACAGGACACCGTTCGGGCCCTCCGGGAGCGATACGCGGTCGCGATAATTTTCTGTTACCCGCTCTCGCCGCCGAGGGTGCGGATTTTCGTGAGAGCAGCCGCCTAATAAGGGGCTGCAGTTGAAACTCGGCTTCATTCACGAACGAGATTACTTTGAGATCTCCTTTTCTTAATCTCGTTTCACTTTTACTACGGGATTCTGGGTAATGCGATCGGGTTGTCGGGATCGGACGTTTGTAGATTCATGAAACAGATTCTTACGGATAAAGTTTTTTTTTCTTTAAGCATTTACGAGAAATTTTAAAAAAAAAGTTAGATGAGTTTAGCAAGTATTTTGCGGGGAGTTTCTTTGGTGAACGATTTAAGCTTGGAATTGGGGATGACGGTTGTCACCTGCAGTTGTTTTTCAGTTGGAAACTTGGCGACAAAAAACTTGCTTACATGGGAGAAAGCTACAGAAATCTTAAAAAATCTCGTGTATAATAATACCTTACGTATAGTACCTCTTATTACATTAAAATAACATAGAAAGTTAAAAATATTAGAGTAGTGGATTCTTACAATAATTATAGTAAATATCTATAGTTTCAAACTTGAATTGCCGAAGGCTTTGAAAAACGTTTACTATCGACGGAAAAATCACATTATATCTTACATTTTAAAAGCCAGGAAACTGTAAATTTTCAACTTAATACACAATCGCAAACAGCGGAAAGTTAGCACTAGCCCACGGTGAAATGGCAAGTTAATTGGAATATCGAAAGGCAGGGTATCTCAAGGTGCATAAATCGATCGACAGTCTCGTTTAGAAGCAGCGTTTTCTCTCGACTAGTAACTCGTCTTTGTGTTACACTGATAAACTCAAACGTTAATCGGCAATGCACTCTCACAGCGGTTGCCGACAAGTGAAATTCCCGGCTGAGGCGAGAGCCGACGTTTCCTGGCGCGGAAACACCCGCTCCTATAATAACATAGAAATCGTTACCCGCCAATTGAGATATCAATCTTGGTAATCGTTTAATCGCGAGATATCGATATTACCCGGCAATCATAAAGCCGATCCTGAAGTTCCGGCGGCCGCGTCTTACGAAACGGCCGCGTTGCTGCAACGTGCAATTATGCATTTTCACGGATTAACGTTATGGCGGCGTTTTACATACTTCCGAAAGGCTGCATTGTAAACAGAACCAAGGGGAAACTGATACTTCTTTCTCACGGGACATGCTGTTAAATTACATGTTATGATGAAATATCCAAGTGGAGCAAATAGATTTAACGTCTTTGAAAAAGTAATCGATTTCGGAGGACTTTTGATGGTTTCAGTAGAATCTAATAGATCTATAATACTGGTCCAGAGCTGGTCCCTTAATGTTCGACTAGTTTTACGACGATTGCAGAATTTTATTTGATGAGGTAATAGTGCATTTTAGTGGTACCAATTTGGAGAACACGCCGGTGGTGTATAAATGCAAAATATAGGTTAATGGATAATTAATTAATGGATAAATGTGATTAATCCTGTGGTTATGCATAATGGTTGGTTATTATATATAAGTACCACTAAAACTCATTGTCAGACCAGACCTGTATCTTTTTTTTCCTTAGGAGGGCAAATGCGCTTACGCAACCCTTCGATTACCTGGACGAAAGTGGGAGTCGCTGGGAGTTAAGCTCCCGGACTTAAATGAGATCTAACTCAGACTAAAGTCCCAATACCTAGTCTAGCAAACTGAACTGGCCCCTGAGGAACTCCCCTCTGAATCCCTTACGGGTTATCTCCCCGTGTGGCTCGGGTAACCCCGGGTTCGCCAAACCCGTACCTGATCAGCGAGGTGGTCAGGCCCCTGAGGTCTACTAGTCACTTCCTGCGGCACTACTATGGGTTCATCATCCCCTAACTGAAGTAACTCCGAATTCACCGATGCTGTAAACAGACCAGCGAGCGGGACTGATCCCTAAAGAGAACTAGATCTGACGTAATATTGAAGGATTCATCACATTTACCAAATTTATTGCTAATTATACATAATCAGATATTTAGTGGTTGTTAGTAAAAAATGAATCTAAAAAAGTATTTAGCGTTTGGATTAATTTTATCTAACATTAAAAAACTAGTGGAGCTGCAAACTTGCACCCCAACTCGTACTTTGTACTTGGAAGGTAACTGCAGTTCTTAACTTCTCAACCAATGTATGCAAACCATCTACAGATTTCTTCTCCTCAAAAAATCCTACCCTTGTTGAAAGCTTGTATTTATTTTAAAGTCACCCTAATTTTGTGCATATCCTTCAAAGTTGAATTTTTCTATCTTATTATTTAAAATTAACAGAATGTTCAATTAATGTATAAAAATCGTTGAAATGCCCCTATAAATCATCCACAGTTGTAAAATCTAACGATGCAGCTCGCAAATACGCACAAACCTCCCAGAAAGAGCTGAACTTACAGTCCGGCAATGAGATTTCCGCGGGAAGATACGTGGAAACGAAACGAGCTCGCCGGTCCACCTGAAATTGGCAGCTCTGGTCATCGAGGGTGCTAATTTCCGAGGGGTCGGCTCCGCGGCCCTGTAATTAATGGGGTTTGTCATCCGAATAAAAAAGCCCCGTGGGTGTACCGGGAACGGCAGGAGGTAGCTTCGGTGCGATCGTTGATTGGTATCAGTAATTGGCCTGATTGTCTCATGGCCCAATTAATTTAATTATGTTTAATTGCGTATCGGGACGCTCTTCATCCGGACGACTTCGCATCGCGGTATTCTTTTTTCTCTCCTCCGAGGCCATTTTCTATGGGAAATCTGCCGGCTAATTGCGGTGTGATCGTAACAGAACTGAATGACATTTGCCGATGAAAATAGCATAGCAAAGTGGCCCCCGAACACGGACCCTTTACATTTTGACTGGTTCACGATAGCAAATTTTACATTCGCAGCTTTAACTTTGCTAATAATCGAAACTATTTTATATGCGTATCGTGAGAAGTTCAAAAGGAGGGGGGTAAAATTAGAATTCTCCAGTTGAGCCTCTATTGTCTAGCCGACTCGTGAAATTCCGTAATTTCTGCGAGCTATTCACTAAGAAATTGAGAAACTCTCTGAAAATCGAAATTCGAATTTGCATGGATTATTTGAGAAGAGTTGAACGTAGCGATGCAATCGCAGGCGTTTGCAGTGGCAAGAAAAGGAGCGCAAACGAATTAGAAGTTTGCGTTACGGTTAGTTTTGTCGTCTTTGAGCGGCCAGTTTATGCAAATCCTGGGGCATGGTGTTCTCGGAAAACACCGTTAAAACGCCGTGGCAATATTGCCGCACGGTCGCGTAATGCCATGCAAATCTCGGCCAGTTTTCGAAAGTTCGTTAAAACAAGCAGCCATGGCAGCTCTACGGGGATGAAACGGAAAAAAGACGGTGGTTGAAAGCGAGCCGGAAAAATTATGCGCTAACCTCGCGTCGTTGCTTCGAAGTGCAATGGAAGACGAACTTCTTTGTTGAGGATTTGAAATGGAGAACATTTTAACTATTCTCTTTCGCTTGCAGAAAAACACAGAGAAATTAAGAAATTCTAGTTTTAAATTAGCTATATACAGACGGCAACAATGTCTGTGACCAGGGGAAAGTAAAGTATTTTTCTATTATCATCAATATATGCAACTTTTAAGGGCAAAAAAACAATTTGTCACCCTTCATTCAATATATATCTTGAGCAAAGAAAAAAATTATAATCTCAAAATTGAAAAACTTCTTCTTCAGCAGTTGTGTCTAAAAAACAAGAGTCCTCAACAAATGCTGGTTAATTGTAAGACTATTTGCTGCATGAAACGTGAACAGGAATATAACAGGAACAATGAAAAAGAGAGTAAACCTACAAAGAAACAAGTCCTCTGCAAATGAATAAGTACTTATACAGACACCGCAACCACTCCCTTTAAAAACTGAAGCATTAAATCTCAAAGTACCTTTGCCGGTACATTTACAAAATTAAGCAGCTTTCTTCCAAAAAAAAACACACAACTTCCACCCAGATGCGAGTTCTCGGTCCGTTTCAAACGGCACCGCCGGAACGAAAGTTTGATATACGTTCCTACACTTCCCTCTCCGCCATCCTGATCGCACGAATCGCGGTTAGAAAGCGGCGTCATTAGCGGGGCTCCGTTAATGAATTAATCTCATCCCGGAGGTTATTAAGCACAGAAACCGCGGCGAAGTCGGATACATTTTATGAGCCGTCATAACCGTCTTCGAATTCCCGCATTTCCCGCGTTCCGCCTCTTAAATTCTACAAGGAACATGAAAAGGGGCGAGAGGATCGTTCGAGGCGATCCCCACGAAGACCATATATCTCCTGAAAGTTTCGACACGCCATAGAGGCAAACCCCAGGACCCGACGAAAAAGTCGTCGCTCAGTCAATCGACGAGGAAAAGTAGGATACGCGCGGACGTGCAGTCAGCACGGTAATTTCCGGTTTGGTATTTTCGGATCGATTCGCAACCCCTTTTCTCTCTTTTGGTGGTAGGACATCGGCGAGTGCGGGTATCACCCTCTCCCTCGCCTCGTCCTCGAGTCACCCTCGTCCTGCTATCCCCTCGTTCAATTTTACCGCAGGACCAACGAAGACAGAGAAGAAAAGATAGGAGAGATCTCTATAAAGAGAAAGAGAGATACACGGAGAAAGAGATCGACAGAGAGAGAGAAACACAAAACGAGAAAGGCATCCACAAAGGGAGATACCGCGAGGCGACCAAACAGAGAGAGAGAGGGAGAGATACAACGGATAGACAAAGACGATGGACGACAGAAAAGCAGACTTCCAAATGGATATTAATAGTTGTGCTCCCAGCACCCCGCGATCGTTGCTGATTACGCCGTTACAGCTGTTATCCTTGATTAAAGCCCCTCACGGCCGGTGGGTGTTTAGAAACGGCAGCGCCGTTCGACGTCGTAGAACCGGAGAGTATCTGTGGTGCCCGGACCCACGGACCCATTTATATAAATTCAACCGCGGTAGCGCCACGACAAACGGCCCCGGTGGGCCCCGTAAACAAAGCTGCTTCGCCGGTCTCTCGGAACCGGTTTACCGCTGCACTAATGTCACTTAATGTAAGCGAGCGAGCGTGCGCGCGTATAATACAAACCGGCGAGCACCGGGGAGTAGCCGTTCGGCGGGGCCTTCCTCGAGCGTTCTCCATTGCATCCGCGAATTGCCGCTTGCAAAGCCCTTGGACTCTGAAGTGGCTAATCGTCGGAGATAGAAGTGGCGCAAGAGCTCGTACGCACGGTGGAGATATAGGTGAACTGAGATCGCTTCGAGGAGAGGCTTCCGCTATGGTGTAGGCGAGCTGGCGCAATTAGTTGATAACTGGCCCAATAAAAGTATCGTTAATCCTCGCGAGACTCTCCTATTCGACACTCTGCGCGACAATTGCGACAGGAAACGTGGAAGATACGACAATTCTGCTTGGCGATGAGCGTGTCGCTGTTAGCGAGAGTGTTCTTTTGTTGTGTGAAATGTTATCTGGTTGTGGGTGTGGGGGATGTTGTAGTATTATTGAGAACGGAATTTTTGATGATTTGAGTGAACATGTTGAGATGTCGAGGAGTGGAAATTGACATGGAATTTTTTAATGAAGGAAGGTATTTGTGGATGGAAAGATCGGTTGTTTTGTGTTTGAGTTTGTGGAGGTTGAGATGAAACGATAGTTAGAGTTAAAGTTTGTGGTTTATGGAAGATTTGTGAGATACCGTTGCAAGTTGGGTTTAAAGATGAAATGATTTATTAGTTTGCTCGTTCAGAGAGTTATTATATATAGTAAAAATCGTGAAAAATTGATAGGGTTACATTCTGTATACATAAAATGATTTATAATTTCACAGTTCTGAAAAAGACTAATCTCTGCCATCCAGAAATAAACCTGATAGCATTTGTCTGAAAGCAACAGGCTACATTTCAAAATGAAAACTTAGAATTATGAATCATAATTGTAAATTAATCTTAGTAGAGAGTCTAGAACTAATTTGTCAAAACATCGATCGTTATCATTTGCTCACTAAAATTGCATTGCCATGGAAATATAAATGGTAACGCACCGTGACAGATATTCTCTTTCAAGAACACCATAACGAATCGTCGAATTGCCTGAAAACACTCCGTCAGCTCGGAAAATACGGAATTGTCGGAAAGAGGGAACGTTCCGACGCCCTGGCAATTGCATTTGCACGCGGATTACAAGGAAAATCACGGGCCAGCATGGAAAGTTGCTGTTGCGAAAGCAAACACGCGTTTCTGTTATTCTATCAACTGCGAACGAACGGGCCATATGTATAAGCAAGCTTCTCCCGATATTTTATTGACCCCCTTCGAGCTTGAATACACAGCCAAAGAAAACAAGTAGTAACATCCAACCAACATTCGCGTCAAAAATGTCCCAGTCTTCTAAAGAAGTTTGTCGAAAAAATTCGATCACACTTTGAAATTGCGATTTTTGGCATTTACTTTTCAATCTTTTTTTTTCATAAATTTCTTTGAATACATTTTATTGATTACAAAATTATTAATTATAATGTTGCAATGACACTTTATAATAAACAGAGGTGTGTTTCTGTTTGTCTGCTTGTCGTAAAGTGTTATTACAACATCATAATTAATGATTCATTATAAACTGCGCTGAAATTATATAATAATAGTATGAAGAATACGTTTTGAGCTTAAATTTATAATCTAAAGAAAAAAAATGGTAATGTTCTGCTAAAATGCCCTGTAAATATTCGATTATATTTGTAAAAATGCAATTTCGTCTTTTATCCTCGGATCGTTGTGATAGGGTTTAATTTTCCTCGACGAATACCTGGTACCTTCTGCTGTCATTAACGACCCAATAATCTTGATCTATCACGAACGATTCGTTGTTTCAGTAGTATTAGGCTGTCAACTACAATCTGTTCTTACGACACGACCAATCAATGATTAACTATCAACCTCGTTGTAGACGTATAATCACAATATCCGCAATATCCTTCGAGCTCAAATATATAACTAAGAAAACAAGTAACAGTATCGTGTCAACAATTCTAACAAAATTGGGCCAACTTTCTAAAGATATTCGCCAAATATATTCAATTACTTTCTCAAAATAAAATTTCACCCTTCACCCTTTTCATTCTCGTACCAAAATTTCTTTCATCTTGATAAATACCTGCCAACTTCCCTATCACTAACAATAAAGTTCAAAATATTCTCGTACTATCAATTCATCGATTTAATAACATCAGACAATAAACCGTACTCTCAATACAGTAATTAATCATTAACTCTCCACGTTCCAAACATTAAATCACGATATCCGCGACCCAATTTTCTCTCATCCCACACGACACGTTCCTCTGGAAGGTTGAAAATTGCCGCAATCTAGGCCGTGTCAGCGTCAACGAACAAATTCAATTTTATAGATCCTCTTTATCTAAAATCAATCGATCTTTCGAGCCTCGCCCAAATCTCGACACCTTTCTTCCTTCACATTCGACGTTCCACGTGTACAAGTTGATACGAATCTACTCATACTTCTACCTCCATCTTTTTCTTTCTCTCTTTCTTTCTCAAAAGAGAAGCATTTCGTCTCTGTGCAGGATCGTCGACGGGCCCTCGGTCTTCGTTATTTACTCGTACGATTACGCGTAGGAGTGGAGGGGCCCCGTTAAATCAACGGAGGTCCCGCGTAGTTAAAATGCCGATGTTAATCGCCCGGAGGCCTCGTTAGCAGCCTTTACCTCGCGGTCTTACACCCCACCTCATTCTACTTCCACCTCTACGACCTCGTCGTCCTTTTTGCTCTGAGATGTTGTTACAGCAGAGCCAAAGAGAAAGAAAGAGAGACAGAAGCAAAGAGAGAGTACTCACGGTTCTCCAAGTAGAGTCTAAGAAGCTCTTTACAACGTGTATGCTTGTAATGGAGTTTTCGTTATCATTTGTTCATCAGTTACTCTTCGACTTTGTCGTCTGTGTTTGGAGAAGAAATTTTGGTAGCTGGTAATTAGTAACACGGTTACTTTGAAACGTGAAAGGAAGCTTATGGAATTGCTGTGAACTCTTGCGATAATGTGGAGGAAGAGAATTTAGAAATAACATTAAGTTAAAATATGGTAGTTTGAAGGGAACGTTCACGGGTTAATTGAAGGATTTTCTCTGTCTTTGAGTGAGAAATTTTCTGATCTAGATAGTGTAATTAGATTTAGTTACATATTCTTCTCTAAAATTTAATGCCAAGTGTGACTAATACAAGAATAAAAAAAAGTAATGTAATCGATCGTAGAATCTCCATAAATAAATTGGATCGCTAAAATGAGAAGCTCGAAAATAAGATCGTGCTGAATAGATGAGAGTAAGGGAAGCAGGTGAAGAGTTCGTTCGATATCTTAACACCGGGGCCATCTTCCCTTGGCTAAATTAAATTTGTCCCCAATTCGGTTGTTTCCGTTCCACGGGTGCTCTGGGACAGCTTCGAGTGCCAATTTAGCGGCATCTGGCTGTGGTCTGTTTTTCTTTAAGAGTCTATCGAAGGAACCAGGCCTCGACTTGCCACGGCGTGTTCAAGACACTCGCTCTCATTTTAACGCCTTCCTTTACGCTAAGGTAAACCTCCTTCCGGTTTGACAAAGGGTCACGCTTCGTGAAGTGTAAACGACATTCCTCGAATGATCAAATAACTCCGTTAGTTCCGTACGTAGATACGAATTCTCTCTTTAATTGTCCATTCTCTATGTTGAAAATGATACAAAAAAAGAGGGAACAAACAAAGGAGCCTCCTTTCGACTACTGCTTTCATCTCCGATATTGCACATGTTTCTACGAACGATGCAACGTCGAGGTACATGGAAAATATGCGAGCAATACGGACGAAATATGCGATGAATCCGCGAATGTCATTTCAGTGAAACATGAAAAGTATATGCGCCATGTATATGCTTTTGATGAAAGTATATTACGTGTATTACGAGATGGAAAGTATATTATTGAAATTCTCTTGACAATTTCTATAGAATTATTTTCTTCGACTGTGTTTCAGACGTTTGTATTTCCGTGGACACCGATGTTCAAATTATTAAGATTTCAACGAAGCTTACAACCTAATCGAGTCAAATATCGATTGTAATTTGAATGCAAGCCAAGTAGCGCCTCGATCGTCTAATCTCCCTCGATTCTTTTCCATTCGGTGAGTCTCAGAGTCTCTGCCAAATGACGTTATCATTCCTAATTCGGAACTTGGGTATTCCCCTTCAATCTTTTTCGTTACGATTTTCAGTGTTACCGTCGGAAAACTGGGGTGAATTCGTATCCCTTCGTTGACATTAAAGCTTTGTCTCTTCCCCGACCGAAAGATTTCTCCTTTCTCTTCGAAAGAAGAGGAAGGAGGGAAATAAAGGAAATTCGTTTACTCGTGCCGCGAAAGAGGCGCGCATAAATCTCAACTCGTCGTGACTCATCTCCCTGGGACCCCAATGAAACTTTCGCCGCATCTCTTCTACCACCCTCTTACGCTGTCCTGCTCGCATTAAACTGCGATTCTCTCGCAGTGACTCGGTAAGAAAAGCTGAGGAAAGGAGGAAGTCCTTTTCCTCCTTGTACGACCTTCTCGCGTGGTTAATGGCACGTGGACCACGAGAGTCAGCTATGCCCGTGACGCATGCCCTAAAAGCGAATTCTGCAACTCCAGAGGGGGGGAAACGTCACTAAATATTGCAAAGTGAGCCTACGATCGGGTATCGATTAGCGATATTTTAGAATCTTAAATATTTAATAGAAAAGATATTCTCCCCGTATTTAAATTTAACCCTTTACGGTCCTATGTCTAGTACTGCTCGACATAGTTTTCCAATTGATTTCATCTTCTGACACTTTAACATAGACTTTTAAATTTCATAATGATTTTGTAATATCACATAATTATCTGTCAGTGCCTATAGTTATTGATATCAATAAAAAAAATAGTAAATAATGATAGAAAATATTTTGAAAGTAATTTTATTTAGCTCGCTAGAAAATCAAGAAAATAATTCAGACCGCAAAGGGTTAAAATCAAAGTGTAGCAACTCCAAGCGGTTACCCAGGTGACATCTTATTTTTAATAAAATTTACACGCACAAGCTAGGCATATTGCTGATAATGTATCATCTGCAGAGAGAATTGTCCTCTGAAGGAACATTAATTGAAAAATAAAGAAAGAATTCATTTGAATGTTCGTAAAGTTATTTGCTAACAAACAAGAGCAAAGGAGGAAATTCTTTTTCTCCTTGTACGAATTTCTTGCGTGGTTAATGGCACGTGGATCACGAAAGTCAATTATGTTTGCGATGCTCTAAAAGTGAAATCTGCACCTACTGAGGGGAAAATATTCGGGACTGAAGATTGCGAAGTGGACCTACAATCGGATATTGATTAGGGGTATTTTAGAACCTTAAATATTTAATAGAAAATGTATTCTCCTCGTATTTAATTCTAAAATTAAAGTGTCGCACATGTTAAAGTCACTGTTCGTAAGTCGTTTATTAATAAAAGAGAAGAAAGGAGGACTTTCTCGCGTGGTTGATAGCACATGGATCACGAGACCCAATTATGCCTGGGACGCATGTCCTAAATGTGAATTCTGCGACTAAAGATTGCAAAGTGGACCTACAATCGGATAATGATTAGGGATATTTTAAAACCTTGAATATTTAATAGAAAATATATTCCCCCCGTGTTTAAGTTTAAAATCAAAGTGTGGCACATCTGAAGGTGACTGTTCGTAAAATTGTTTGCTAACAAAAAAGAGGAAAGGGTGAAAGGAGGAAGTCCTTTTTCTCTGTGTACGAGCTCGCGTGGGCGATGGCACGTGGACCACGAGACTCTACTGTGCCTATGACGCATGTCCTAGACGCAAATCCTTCGCTTACCGAGGGGAGAAACGTGGTGGAAGATCGTAAAGTTGGACGTAGAGACGATCGTAAAGTACTCAGACGATCGGATATTGATTCGGGATATTCTGGAATCGCTAGTAACGACGTGGATGTTTTGCAAATACCATGGTGTATGATGCAGTTGAGATGACGGGGAGCTTTTTACGATTAGGTGTTAGAGGTCATTTGAGATGGCAAACGAGGAGATAGAGAAACGAGTTTTTTATATTTAGCAATTTGATTGCTGTGGATGATGATGGGAGGAATATTGATTCCTATGAATTATGGGAATGTTACTACTTTCTTTATAAATGGCGTAGAATCTGATGCAGTTGACACGAGAACTAGCGACAATATATTTACATTATATTAAATATTCTAATTAAGTACTAAGAAAAACTAAAAGTACAATGTACAAGTCGAATATCTACCGTATGATTATCTTATCAATTTCGTGAATTTTTTGAAAAATTGAAAATCATACACTTTGACTGTCTTGGTAGCATGGTACTAAATTTATGAATTATTTTGTGATCCATAAATGTAAACTACAATAACATAAATGTTTGAAATAGAAGTGAAAATTGTATCGTGACCTCTTTCAACTCGCAACGCTCAAACGCTAATCCTTACTTCACATAAAATTTTACAGTCGTCCTACAGTCACTCAGATTCTCTGTTTATAGGTCACGTCGTGTCTTTCTTCCCTAGATTCGTCTCACTTTAAAGGCATCCTCTTGCCCTCAAACCATCCATCCTTGATTCACTGGCAAAGTGCATCATCGTCTCCCCGTAATCCTCGCTCGTAATTTCTCGACATAAATATAAAAAAAGCAAGAATCACTCGCGTCCTTTCAATAAAAAAATCCATCGACATCTTCACGGCGTGAAATGCCGATCACGGAAATACCATGGCGCAATAAAGCTTTAATGTCGCGCTAGCAGAAGCGAGGGCTCGTCGTTAACGAGAAAGGCGAATGCGTAATTCCTCGAGGTAGAAGCATCGGCGAACAGAGGCTGACAATAAAGACCGACCTATCTTCTCGAATTCCTCGAGGCTTGCATCTCGTTGCATTCTCTAAGTAGACGGTCTGCCGGGTTTGCCATGGTGGCGCCGTAAAGTAGGCTACCGAGTGGAAGGCCGCTACGCACACAGGAGCTACGAGGCATTTGCATTATTGCAAATTTATGACTACACCGTACAACCCCCGTACCTCGCACCAGCATCGCTCTCAGTTTCACAAATGTATTATGCATTATCTTTCCAGCACGTAGATCAACGTTAGTCGAACTTTCGGAAGGCGGCCACTTCCGGTTGGTCACGATCCAGGTTCGTTCTACCGTTGTCCTACCACGGAAGGGAATTCGCTAGACGTTTCTAGATAACGACTTATTTTATGCGTTGCAAACAGGTACAGTAATGGGAGCGTGTCCTTTTAGTGTTGCTAGAGGATATAGTGAATTGAGACTCTAAATGGCGGTGACTCGTCCATTACCTAGTAGTTTCTCTATCTTGAACTATGCTCTTAGGAAATTCTAACTGGAGAAAGTCGAAAGATATTTAATTATATTTTTCAAATATAGTAGAGTTGAATTATCTGAATTTCTATTCTTGTTTCAAAGGATTATTGGTAACGGTTGGTAACATAGCTGGTAGCTCTGACGGTATGGTCAATGCGGTCACTTAAATCTAACTGTTTACTTTGTGGAATATCGCGTTAAAGTTTGCATACAATTTTTCTGTAACGTGTTGAACGTCATTAGTATTTTTTCTATTAAATTCACATCGTTGCAAAGCCGAAATATTAAAGGTACAGATTGATAGATATTCGGCTGACCTTTATCTTTTTAACGTCAATATTTAAATATTCAGTACGTCCGAAAATTCATAACTATCGCAATTTAAAAGTTACATGAAATTTCATTGAATTCAATAGCTCCGGTCACCAATGACTACGATGACTGTCATCCAGTGTTAATTTCAGAATACGAAAAGAAAGATCGCGCAAGAAATGGAAGAATCAGAGAGTGCATCGATCGATGGTACTTTCACTTTCTCTATTTATAGGTTCGATGTCGTAAATAAACCATTGGAATGACAAAGATATTATTTCTACCAAGACTTCAGACGATCGTCCCTTGCGTCCTGGGCATTGCATTACGCTTGGTAATCGAAACACGTACCCCGACAGCTAGTTGAGACGTTAAAGAAGCCCGTGAGGCCGCCGTGGTAGACAATTCGAAATCATCGCGATGATTCGTCGAATCGAGACATCAAATATGCAACGATGCATACCGTATGCAGTTTCTCAGCGTGACATCACGAGGCGCAACATTGCCTACACTTTTCTCGAATAAAGTGGGCAGCTGGTAATTGAGTCTGCAACACGATCGCTCCTTTTTACTTTCCAAATATGGCGAGAGCTACCGGAAGATACCGTAATCACGTTCATCGTAATCTTCTGCGATGCACCGTCTTAAGGTGCACTTTGAGGGCGATTATATTTCATTTACTTGCCGCCTCCTTGATCGTTAACCGCGCAGCTTTTTGCCGATTTCCAAGTATTCTTTAATTATCGTGACTCTATAAATACTACTTTCTCGATCGGCTTATTACAGTTCGCGTGATAACGCCTACGAGATACTTGAGAAACGCTTAACAATTAGGAGAATATAGGTATCTTGTGTTTATATAATTCTCAGGAGATGTCGATTATTAATTACAGTTTGATGGGTGAAAATTCTGGTGGTTGTAACTAATTCTGTTGGTCTTATATTAGTGGGCTTGAATTCGGATCTTTGCGACCTCTGGCAGATGTCTTACAATGTTATTGAATATATCATAGCATGGGAGGCTCAAAGAAACGGCTATGGCTGTTACAGACGGTGTAGGACACGGAAGTAAACAAATACAAATTTAGTCCTACGCATTTAGTCCTAATGTAGAACTAATACGGTTAATCGAGATAAAGTCGAGAATAATTAATTGCAGATGGTGGCTGAAACTTCTATTGTCAACCGCAATCTACTGCTTTTACATTAGTGGGTTTCGCTTTGACCTCTTTGAATGTTTCAAATTATTATTAAATATATCATAACGTAAGTAAATCGAAAAGTATCTAAAATTGTTGTTACGTGGAAAGGCGATGACTGTTACAAACGGTGTAACCGTCCTCGTGTTCTCGTAAGACACGTGTAGTCTTAATCTACAACTCATACAATTAATCGAGATGTAATTGAGACGATAATTAATTGCAGATGTTGGCTGAATAATTCTTGCCGACTATAATCTACTGGTTTTATATTAATGAGCTCGATTTTGAGTCTCCGTGAACTCTGAGAAATGTCTTGGATTGTTATTGAATATATCATAACGCAAGTGGATCGAAAAACACATAATATTGCAGTTCTTATGTACGTGATACTGCCGGAGTTCTTACACACGGTGTAGGTTACCAAAATAAACAAACAGAATTCTGTCGTAACATTTGTCGCAACACGAATTCAGTTGTGACGCAGATCTAACACATTTAACCGAGATCTGATCAAAACGATAATCTAACATCCAAATCAGATACTAACTTACGCAATCATCCGAATATCAATGAGCCTTTGCTCAAATCTCCTCTCAGAGACGCCATAAACGAATATCCAATATGGCCGACAAATTCGCCCCTAACGCAATCCACGCTCGCATCTAATCGACATCAAACAAAACGCAGTTTCCCATCACCAAAAACTCAAAATTCAATTACCTGTCTGAAACTGCAGTCGCTGATTTCCTCTCTGCTCACCTTACCCAGGAAAAAAAGCGATCAGCACCCAGTCCAAGGACAAGTACCCTCCAAATTGCAGCGCCGTCCAAAATGTCGTCTCAGGAAGAAAAATTGGCATCTCACCGAAGTAGCTTCTCTCTCGTAACATCCTGAAGATCTTTGAAACAGATTTCATCGTCGAGGATATTCTCCGAGGAGAAAGAAAGCGTCTCTCGCGATACGCATATCCATTCGCGCGAAGAGACAGCGAGGAAGTGGCGCGTCGCGCACGCGAGTCGTGGGCCTTCTAAATCGTCGCAATAATTCATCAGCCGTAGTTGTGCGCGTGCGCAAACCCAACTTCCAGGAATGTCGTGACTAAACCTACGGGCATCCCGTATTCGCGGGACTCTGGCAACTTGACAAGCCAATCCGCTCCGGGTGCCAAGGCGCCGTGTTCCTATTTGTACCAAAACAAAACGTATCCACGTGCCACGATACACCGGCCCTCGAGGATATCTCGTAGAGACCGAATAGTCTCATAGAGTTTATCCTTAGAAACTTCACGACGGCCGGCGATATACGTACGTACCGTGGATTCTATTAACGTCGGAGTAAACTCGAATAAAACCACTCGGTAGATTCTTGAATTTATATCGTCGTGCCAGGGTGACAACTGAGAGAGAAAACGTAGTTATGGATGTTACTGTTGGTTGGGGATGGTTGACGAAGTTCTTTACGGGGTTGGATGGTGGTGAGACAGATATTGTGGCGTAGACTCCCGTTTTGCACGGCAATGAGGAACAAGGTTTAACGACGGATCTACCATGGTGGTCAAAATGTATGTTTTGCAATGTTTTAGGGAAGTTAGGAGAACTTATGACAGTGGTATTGCTTTTGAGAGATTTTTCTGGTATTTCTGAATATATTGGATTAATTTTGGGTGGTTGCGGGGTGGAGGGTGATTATGACACTGATTTGTGGGTGGTTGGACCATGATATTTTAGAATCTCTCTAAAATAAAATGTCCATTCTATTGCAATTTCTAATTCAATTTCTCCATTCCAACAATTATAATTTTGGCAAATATCGATTAAAACTTAATGAATCATCTTTAAAATCTCTCCTTCGATACGAGAAGAAGCTGCAAGTCGACCTACTTGGACGATCGAGCGGTCCAATTAAGATTTCTTCGCGGAGGCAACCCCTGTTGGCAATCTCCCCGGTCGATCTGCAGTTACGAAAGAAAGGGAGGTCCAGTGTCGCCGATGGAATTCAGGAAATACCCTTCGCCAACGTAAATCTGTCGTCTAGGGTGAGCGTTTATCGCCATAGTATAGAAATCGTGCGTCGACAGGAATCCGGTAAATATAGAACGTCTCGTGCTCCGCTAACGTCCATGCTTGTTAAGCCAGATGTAACGTTTCACTTCCGTTTTCGCCGCCACCTCTGCCTTGACATTCGGCTTCTTTTTTCCTCCTCGACTTTCCTCTCGACGCTCTTTACACCCGATTTCCTCGCGTTCGAGTCAACGGCACGGCTGCCGTGCTTCTTCGGGGTGGTGAGTTTAATTGGAAGAAACTGGGAAATGGCTCGGTAAGGGTCGGAAAATCGCCGGTATTTATAGTCGACTGCGCACTCGAGGAAATCATTAGCGAAAGCGACGCGTTATTACGGCGACAATAAAAATTGCCTTAACGTGCGATCGAGCTGGAACGCTTTCTTCGATCGTCCGTCTATTTAAGGTATTTGGTTATTTAGTAATTGATGGGAGAGAATATTTTAACAAGTTTCTTTTCGTAGTTAGAATGGGAAATTATATGAATTTCTTGACGGTGAGGATTATAGAGTGGTTGGAGAGGACTTTGTAATTTCGTGAAGCAGGAAGCGACACTTCGAGGTCGAAGATCGGAAGTCAATGGCGATCTAGGATGCTTGACCCGGCTGATAAATACTTCCTCGATGTTTACATAGATTCTGGTTCACTGATAGTGTTCTTTCCAATAAACATTTCTGGCGCTACTTTTTTCTTAGATACACTTTACCCATTCGTCTAATACAAATCTTCAAAATCTAATTAATTTTTTCATCCCTCCATTCTCAGTATTCACCTCTTCACCAGGCAATATGCATGATCCAGAATGAATCCAACAGGAAATATCATTTCTTTATCACTCTTCACCGCAAAGTTCTTCATCTTCCGTTTTGAAGCATCGTTTTTGCCAATCCGATTAGACACATTACAAATCGTGCTCTCCTTTCTCGTGCAATGTTCTCATCGAGTTACGAGAAGACGTAACATTACAATGACAGAAGTTTAAAGAAGGTTCTCTCCAATATACATTTCTAGCACTACTATTTCCGTAGATGCACTTCACATATTCTTCTAATATAAATCTTCAAAATCTAAATAACTTCTTCATCCCTCCATCACTCCATCCTAAGTATATTTTACCCGGCGATATACATAATCCATGGTGTATCCAACAGGAAATATCAATTCTTCATCACTCTTCACAACAAAGCCCTGCAACTTCCGTTTTGGAGAAACATTTTTGCCAATTTTATCAGGCATATTCAAATCGCATTCTCTTCCACGTGAAATTTCCTCGTCGCCTTACGAGAAACCGTAACACTTACAATGACGGAAGTTAAAGGGGTTTTCGGATTTCCGCGAAATACGCCGATCGTCGAAATGCCTCAATAAAGTCGGTATGCATGTAGGTCACGGCGAGGCGAGCGAACGTCACATTTCCCTGATCTACGCGTTGGCATCGGTTCAACAATGGTGCACCGTCGACGGTGGAATTAAATTTCGCCGACTACGTTCGCACCCGACGACGCCACTCGCCACTTTCCCGTTGTTTTTTTTTTCTTTCTTCCATTCTCTCCCTCTTTTTCAATGTACGCGTGCTTCGATCTCTTTCTCTCGACGGCAGCACGGAATTGGTTACATTCCAAACGATATAAAAGCCTTTTCCAATGACCGGCTCGGGTTGAATTTGCTCGTGATTGAGTCAACGTCTGACGTCGTTTAATTTGCATACGCGACAGTATCCCTGCTACATTTCTTACGGCTAGTTAGTCGCGCTCGAGGTGATACGAACGTGTAACGATATCGTAGAATCGCTAACTTCCAACGTCTTTTTCGTCGACACTGTCGTGCAGGAATACGAAATATTCCGTCGAATTGTTTGCCTGTACCGCATTATCATAAGACTATTGTAGACTTCGATATCCATCTAAATCCGCCGAGTTCGAATCCTTCTCGGACTGTGATTCGATCGTGCACAGAAAGATAAGAGATTCAGGAACTTTGGCGACTGTCGAGAGATACGTTTCGTAGCGCAATTAATGGTCATTGTTCTTTTAGGATCTACTACATATTCTTTGTAACTGAAGATTATACGTGAGTTTCTCCGAATGGCTGTCTTCTATCAAATAATATAAATGTACAATGTGCCTAATAAAATATTTTGAAATTTTAAAAAAGGTCAAATGTACCTAAAAATTATTTACTCCAAAAAACATATCCTATCAGATAAATAGTAGAAAACACTTGAAATGTTCATTCAAAAGCTACAAGTCTCTAAAAACTTCAAAGTATCATTTCTCACCAACAACCCCAGCATCTTCATTCATCAAACGACACATCACCGCCTGCGCACCGATGGTTCGCAAAAACGCAATCCCGTTCGTCCATGTCCAACGAATTTCCCTTCCATTCTCTTCTTCCATCTTGCCACGACAGATAAAAATACCTTGCTAGAAGCATCCACTCTGTATCCTTTCCAGGACGTAGTTCCTCTCGCTAGTTCTCTCGAGTTCTTCCTCGATCCCTCCTCGAGGAAGGTGGATCGAGAGACTGCTAACGTCGAGTGACTGAGGTGAGGGCACCTATAACACAACACCCTATCCGCGTGGTTGGTGCCGTGTTTGCTTATTTTCTCGTAAGAACCGGTCGTTTGTCACCGGTACGCCTATTTATATCAGCTCGCCACAACGTCTCTGCACGGTGACAAATGTGCTTGGTCCACGACTCCGCGTATTCCGGGCTTCGTTGTCTCTCTTTCCTTCTCTATCTTTCTACGTGCCGTTCTCTTCATCTTACTTTCTCGTGACTCGCTCTATTTCCTTGGGGCTGACTCCTCGAGAGGTTGCACCTCGGATGCGTGCACGAAGATGCTCGGTTAAGCGGGTGACTCTGGTTGGACAAATCTGGGGGACGATCTGGATTCTTGTTTCTCTTCTCTTGTACTTTTCGACTTTAAGTGCTGCGGTAAGTTAGCGTAGGATGTACGGTGTTGCAGTATATGAAATTGCTGAGGATGATGTATTACGTGATAAGGTGGAGAGAATCTTTTAAAGGTGATAAGGATTTGAACTTGGGCAGGTGCGTTGCTTCGTTTCCTTGCTGTTCTCTAGGTGATGTAACGTGTCATGTTAATTGCCATTTAGTGAGTCCGAGATTAAATTTCTGTCACTTCTGTGTAACATTTTTTACATTATTATTTAATATTTAATCGCCTCGGAGATTTGGTGCCGACCTAAAATTTTTGACATTGACACCTTGCCTTAGAATGGCAGAAAATTATTAACCCTTTGCACTCCGATGTCCCTCCTGAGGGGACATCGTAATTTTACCGTATCACTCTGTTGCACTCTCTAAGGGCACGTTCGAATTTATAAGTAATTACAAAGGATGAACTTATTACACCGCAAGGTTTTAAGAAATATATGTTTACCTGAATTTTTCTATTGAAATAGCACAAAATAGCATATAGTGAAGTATCGACAAGTTGCTAATAAATAACGTCAAAGATGTCTTGGAGTGCAAAGGGTTAAATTTCCTAAAAATCGTAAAAATGAAAATATCTGTAGGTCTTACTTAACTTATACCAGTATATTGGAAATCAGTGATAGATTATTATTCCAACAATTAATACTGAGTTAGTGTGCGTTTGGTTATAAAAGAAATCATAAGGCAAGGGGTAAATACTTCTAGGCAAATTGACCATAGCTATTAAAAATTGTATATTCTTCCAATTCTGTGCAACTTTAACAATATTTCCAAAGAGACTATGTAGTTGATTACTTAAGGAAGACTCCTCTCATCACATCCCCGTCTTCACCCCATATTCCACTGTAATTTACTACAGGGATGAAAACCGACCACTCCATTAAATCACCATATCAAACCCAGGAAGAAAGTCCCCTCGATATTTTCATGGCAACGTCCCGAACCCAGTGTCTTCCAAGTTGCACCGGCACGCGCGTAATTATAAACGATCAAGAGGGATTTGTAAGAAGTTGTCGGACATGCGGGAACATGCTCTATTTCGTCCGCGCAGGAAGCGACAGTCGTGGAATTAAATCGTGGTATTCGACGAGAGCAGCCACTGGAACGTCGGTCGGCACGGATCAAAAGATTCTCAGATGAGAGGATTAATTCCTATTCGGCTGCGACGTTCCAAACCGTACCACCTTCTCGTTAACGGGCAAACGGAAAAATAATCACAACCGGAAGGGGAGGCGTGGTTGAAGACTCTCGAGGACTACCTTCAACACTGTGCACCGTTTCGCCTAATATACGACGAATACTGTTATTCGTTTTACGTAATATCTCGTGCATCTGTCGAGAGATAAATTCTGTCGGTGTCCTTAGGCCCACAACAGGAAGGAAAAGTCGAAAACGGACTCGGTATCGCGAGAGGCGATCAGAAGTCGGGATTACGTGGAAAACTTCCCGGCGAGAATTCATTTGCCCGAAAAGTTTTAATATCTCGCAAAAGTTTTTAATGAAAGATAGTCTCGTAGATTGCGCGCTAACGCGTAAATTAATTCATAGTTCTTCCGCGGTGGTTTTAATATCCGTGATGGGAAAGAGGGTGAGGTGTTTCTTGGCATCGTAAACGCATTTGGGCAACCTACTTTCATCTCATTTTTTAAATTTTCTGCAATGTTTAAAGAACTTTTTTATTTGGAAATATTAATGATTTTAGAGGTATTGAAATTCGTAGCACGTCGAAAAATAGCTACTGGATCGCAGACGGAAAAATTTTAAAAATGGTGACGCCACAGTGAGGAGCTAAAGTCTGCGACTTCCAATTAGTCGCTGTCCGACTTCAAATAACCGTCACCGATTTGTAATCGGTTGCAATGTAATAAAAATATCATTTGATATCTCATTTAATATCATTATTTAATCTCTGATAGCCTAGATGATTTACAGTTTATCTAAAACTTGTAGCTCCTAAGCAAAATGGTTAAAATCAAAGAGTGCCAGAAGAACAAAAATGGCAAACCTTTTCGAAAATCAGCCTGATCGCATATCCGGTCGACGAAGAACAAGAATCATGAAACGCAGAAACAATCGTGAGGACTTTTCGAATCTTGTCGAGTGATTTACGTATCCGGTCGCCCTCGATATCGAGCACCCTCGCAGGGTAGCCGTTGCAACCCGTTGCCATCTTCCTATCGCGTAATTTAATTTCAGTGCGCTCTAACTCACGTTCTAATCTATCTCACGGCCTACCAGCGGACTCCTCGTCCTACACGAGTAGCGAGCGTTTTCCTTTAATCTTAACGCGACAGGAGACACCCACGCGGAGAAAGAAAGCCGTTCGGCATGCTCGAGCGTGCGGGCGAGTTTAAAGGTCTTGCTGTCTCGTTTCTTGCTCCGCCGAAAGCCAAAGGTGTCTGCAGTGCCGATGGCTTTGAGATCGGTTAGCAAATGCTGTGAAACCGGAAACAATTCGATGTTATATCTTATTGGAAGGGTTTCGTAGTTTGACCAACTTGACATTTTGATAGGTTGAACTACTTCATATTTAAAGTACTTTATAAGGTCAAAGTGACATATGGCTTGTAGACTGACTAAGTGTTCTTCAAGATACTTTGATACTCGAGTGCTATTTTAATGAAAACATTTTGGTAGCCTGAACCACTATCACTTCAAAATAACTGATAGTGTCAAAGTGGTATAGATGCAGAAATAGATTCTGGAGCCATTGAATGTTTTTTAAGTTAGTCCAATACCCAAGTGATATTTTAATCAAGGCTTAGGTAGCTTAAACGAAAGTCTCTTCAAAGTACTTGCCTTAAATTGGTGCAGATGTAGAAATGGTTTTTATATCTGCAAACGACAACACATGCCGAGTGCTCAAAGACACAAACCATTCGTGTGTCCAAAACGAAACTCATCCGAATAAAACGGACCTCCACGTATTATTTTCATGCCCTCGGCGTGTAGGGGTAGGTTCCGAGGTGGACGCAGCCGCTTGGGACCACATTGGAGCACACATTTGATTCAAGCTCATATCTTATATATTTCTTTATACATAGGCGTAATGTAATCGCTCGTCGACTCGACTATACCAATCAAATATAAAAACAGAACTAAAATCGTATGGCTGTAAGGTGCTCGTACGTGATCACATAAATATTGTTCGATCCACGATCGACAATAAACACGCCACTAACTCATGGAGCCCAAGTAAGTGGACGTTCCAGTATTCAAATCCATCGACGCTTCGTCTCGATAGTCTCAAAGCTGCTTACGTATATCCCAATAATCGCAAATGTATTAATAATCGTCGTACGCACCGAGCGACTGCCGTACGTCTGTTCTCTACGAGCGCCAGTGGTCGAATGACTCTCCTTCGGAGCCGTCGCGCAATGTTTACAAAGATCCACCTTGATATTCGCCGTCTACGATCGACGGCTCGCGTTGGCGACAATATCGATTGGACGATTTATACGCTATCTCGCTACCCAATTATTATTATTATTAATTAATTTATCATTGTTACTATTATTAATAACAATAATATTATTATACCATACTACTGTTATTATAATAATACTATTATTAATAATAATAATAATAATTAAATATAATAAAATATAATAATAAAAAGTACTATATTATTTCAATGAAAAAGTTTGGTACTTTCACAAACTATCTCTTCAAAATACTCCACAGTATCAACTTGCTGCGACAGCAGAAGGAATTTCTACTACGACAGAGCATTTATAAAAATTTATATTCTCTACTTAAAGTAATCCAAGCATTTTCCACAGAGTAGCAGATAAAATGAGAGTTTGCACATGGAACTACTACATCTACTCCAAAGGATATTCCATCCCGATCAATCGTTCAAACCGATGCTACGTACTAAGTACTTATCACAATCAAACTCCTACCGAAGATCAAGCACGCTATCGACCCTATCAAGAATCAAAATCACATTAGCAATCACCGAGAGCTCGATATCGATACCAGTATCAAAGCAGCGACAACGATCTCAACGATATCAATCTCACCGACGCGTGCTTTTCCCAACGTTGATTATAGAGGACTCGTTACACGCTCCATTATACGTTCAATCGCTAAAATCGTAGACATTAGGTAATTCCAATGAACCAATGCCTTATGCAAAAGTACCGCTCGTGCAGATACCTATCTTGTTACTAGCCTGTCTGGCTGCTTGCCTGCATCCGTACATTTGGAAGGCATTAACGCGTCACTCCAAGAATCGGACAACGTCGACGAAATGCCGCTCATTAAAATACCATTGAGTGTCCCCTTGGGAGCATGGTGAGTCGCCTCGTCTTTATGAGTTCCGCGTGTGTCGCTCTGTCGCGTCCATGGGATGATTGCGGTGCGTTCGTACGTCTCAAGGCGAAGTCGCGGAACAAAGAGAGTGGGCTTTTTCCTCGACGTAAATCGGAAGTCGGTGACAGGGAGGTTGTCCGAATGGAAGGCGGTACTTAGCGCCGCGTAACGCGCCTGTCGAAATAATTAGACGCGAGAGAGAGTATTCCTGTCTTCGGGGACAAGAAGTCAGAAAGTCGAGCGACTGACGAGCTTGAGAGAGGTGGAGAATAGAGAATGTGAGAGATAGAAGTAATGCGTGAGAGAGAGATTTCGAGAGAAGAGTAGAGGTATAGATAATTATAGAGAGGCAGAGAGAGGGATATGGATAAAATGAGAGGAATATAGTGAGAAGTTGTAAGAGATGAGGAGAGAATTAGAGGTAGATGGAGAGGATGTGAAAGAAATAGGGAGAGAATGTGTGAAGAGGTGTAAAATGAAGATGGAGTGAGTTCAGGTAGGGTGATGGAGATAAGGAGATGGAAATAAATTGAAAGGAAGGGAATTAGAGGAAAGAATGAAGAAGTAGAGGGATGATTAGAGAGAAATTTGGACAACAGAATAAGAGAATAAGGAAAGAGGGGTAAAAACTGGATGGAGCGGATAAAGATAGGCACGGAGGAACGGCGAGGTAAAAACACAGAAGTTGAGAGAATCAAGAGAATCGAAAAGAAGTAGAAACGCCGAAGAGACAAAAAGGAGGAACGAAAAAAGAGAAAGAGACAGGAAAAGAGAGAGAAGAAGTAACGTAATTCGAAGAGGAGAGACGTAGTCGCGATAAGTGGGAACGTTAATTGGTCCCTCGATTTTCTTTAATTGACCATCGAAAGAAACTCGCCGCTCGGACATCTGCAGTGATAATCGAAAATACACGATCTTAACGAGTAATTACGATCATAACTGCGATACTCCCATCGGTGAGTCGCTCGGGAATTTTAATCAGATTCGGTTTATCCGCTTTCGTCGTCGAAAAAGCAATATCCTGCCGAGGAGTTTCGCCTCGAAGCGATGCTTCATCGCCAAATCCTCCTAAACTGTTTCGTTGCTCATAAGCCACCCTTTATTACTAAAAGAGAAAGAGAGACAGGTAAACGAAGAGAGAGAAAGACAGGAACGGAATGCAGTAGGTCGAAAATTTCCTCGAAAATTTATCGTCGATATATATCCCCTCTCAAAGAAACCACGAAGGGCATTCTGCTCCTTCCGAGTACCTCGAAATCGCCACTGGCATACCTGGCGAAAGTTGAACGGCCCCGACTCCAAGCACGCGGAAGGTAAAAGGAGAGAAAGAGAGAGGAACTTCAACTTGCCCCTCTTAATTTCAACGTAGTTCGCCCGTTAAAGAGGAGCTTTAAAGCCAAGGAGGCATATTTCTGCACGGAATTGCGGGCTTAAGACCAGCGAACGGCCCTCCTGTCGCTCGACGCATATCAAACACTCGGAGGATTCTCTCCTCTTCGACCTTCGAGTCCTTCGTCTCTTCCTTCGTAGGCTTCCGTCTTTCGCGCCACCAAATCTCCCTTCTTGGAGGGTTACTCGCGTATCTTTCTCCCCCTTTGTCTCGTTCCCTCAGTCACCTACGGAGGATTACCCGATATTACGCGGGTTTGACGGCTCGCCTCAAGTGGAAGCTCGTAAAATAAACGGTGGCGTTGGCTTCACCCTGTAGCATCATCCTTGAGCAGATGGCCTCGCGGGCAACAACGATGCTCTACCTTGGATTCTGGGGTGCCTGCGGCTCTTACTCCTCGCTCGAGGTGAAAAGCCACACCTAGGGAGAGCGTGGCCTCGGTTTTCCGGTATTATAAGATTATTAAGACGCGTGGGGTTGCCGTAATATTCCCACTGACGAGCAAACCCTCCTGGAACTTTACCGCGTGCCGTTGTTTCTCTCCTGCGACGACTGGTTAACAGCTGGAGATATTGCCGCAATAAGAGAGGCGTATAAAAATATTTTACTGGAATGGAAAAATGGGCTGGGTTGGGATTAGGGAGAGATGGGAATGCGAGGAGCGTGGAGGATAATTGTGGGTTGGTATGCGTTTTTGGAGGTTGACTGTAATTCTTGCAGGGGAGTTTCGTGAAATTGGTGGTTTGACGGATAGTTTTGTGGGGTTGCAGGGGTTTTGTAATGGTGATGCTTATTTTTCTTTGTCTGCGTGTTTGAGTGTTTAATTTTTTTTTTTTGTGAAGTATAGAATAATAGGTGGGATGGCGTATGATAAGCAACGGTATCTTTGCCACTTTCGTTGCGATAAAAAATTATGAGTTATCTAGAAATGTCTTTGGATTAAAGGTTAATAGAATAAGAACTACTGCAAACCTGCAAAAACAGAAACACCCTCTGCGCTCACCGTAAAATTTCATCCAAGTCAACGATACCCGGTTCTCCTACTTCGTGACCCGTTTCAGAGACGACGGTGCAGACTATACCCAACAAGAATCCAACACGAACTGAAGGACAGTATTCGCAAGAAAGGAAAATGTTTATCCATGTAATACAAACAATACCGAAAAAAAATGTCAATAGAAACGGTTACCTTCGACAACATAAGATAATAATTTCTTCCAACTCATAACAAAAACTTCATACCCCGCCACATTATTTCCACGTACGTAACAGCATTGCTTGAAAATCCTCCTTACACACTCCCGCCAAGTGCAAATACACCGTCGGTACCAAGTCTACCGAAGGAGTATAACGAAAACAAGGAGGCCTGTCGATTCCCGGCAGAAGAATCTCTCGAGCGGAACCGCAACCTCGGTAGCGTGGAAAGAGCTCGGCCTGCCTCAGAGTTCAAAGGTCAGAAGCGCCGCCGCCGCGAAGGGCAAAGAGACGTCGAGGAACTCGTAGGAGGGAAAACGGTAGGAGGAAGCGAAGAAAAGGAGTGAACGGAGAGACCGAGAGAGCGCGGGTGGTGAGGACTCGAAAGGTCGCCGAGATATTTACATTGGAGGGCCGCGGTCCTCTTCGGCCGTTGGACGGCATTATCAATATTCATAATCCGAACCTGGAGACATCCGTGGAACGTGCAGCACGCCGACCTCATGCGGCGAAGACGGAGACGCAGCAGAAGGAAAAAAATGGGGAGAGCCAAAGAGGCCCGCCAAGCCGAAGGGGTTCCACCGAGGGCCCCTGGACGATGTAGAGGGCTGCGAATAGAGAGGGGGGTTAAACCGCAAAAGAGCCAAATCGACGGGTAAATACGTTGTTGACTCTGCGAAGAGAAGCCCCAAAGCCAAATGGAATTCGGTCCGGTGATTTAGTGGGCGGTCTTCGGAGACCGCCGGCCGCCACGACTGCCTCCGCTTATGCATCTCTTTCCTCCTCTCTTCTCTCGCGATCCTCTCTTCTTTTCTTTCTCAACGTACGAAGTCTGCGGCAACGTTCATCACTGAGAATCCTCTGCTACCTCGCGAAACGAACGGAAGAGGATAAAGAGGGATGGGATGAGATGCAATCGGCTACTGTGAGGACGCGTGCGTGCCGATTCCTCCGCAGGGCCCAACGAGAAACCGGAGGGCCGGTTTTCAGTTGTATTTGTGTTACGGATGGACTGTGATTCTTCGTTCTCCTTTTCTCACTTGTGCAAAGTAATAATCGTGAGTTCGTTAAATGGCAGATGCGCCATTTTTATTAGGGTTTTATTGAACCCTCTTGCGATAAAGTTTAGGGAATTAAAGTGCCGACTAAATATCGAGATTCGAATAATCTTTGGTGAGCACCTGCTCTCGACACGGAGGTCGGGAATCGGAGATTATCGCGACTCTTTCATTTCTGATTTTGCCGATGCCTTAAGTTATTTCCGAATGGTCTTTCAGGTTTGGTTGGTTTCTTTCGGTTGAAGAAATTGATCGTTGGTGGTATTCCTGGTGAAAGTTCGTATACGATACAAATTGCTACAAGAAAACTAGAAAATATTAAAAAATCTTCAAAAATTTAAAATACTCTAGACTTGTTTTCAACTTAGAACGAAGAGACCTGATAAAGCCAATTAGATAAGAGAAAAACCAAACTATAAAAAGTGAAAGTCCCATTGCCTCCACATCCAAACTCAAGGGGAAGGAATGACACCACAATTTTACACTTGACAAGCCAAATCCCAAATCGCATTTCGTCTTCCTCTCATTCTCTGCCATCTCATTATTGAAACCAGCTAGCAGTCTCTTCTAATATCTAATTACACGGTTGTTCCCTCGACCAAATACCCAGCAAGATCCTTGCCATTTAAAACGCTAATTACCCAGCCAGGAAGACTCTTTCCCGTTTCTTCGAAGCATTCGACCGAGAGCGCGACTCCATTATAGTAGGTCACGAAGACCGACCGTCCCGAAAAGTTGCCCGCGTATCCGTGCCGGGTTTCTTGTGGCTCGGTAAGGTTCGAGGAAGCGAACCAATTAGTGTTTTGCTCGGCTAATGAATCGTCATCCAGACCACTCCCGCTCCTGTATAGCGTTTAACTTGGGTTCAAGCCTGTGGTATGCCTGGCACGCTCGGAAAGAGAACCTGATTCGCGAGCGAGCAAGCGAGCCAACCGAGTCCACGGAGTACAAAGGCCGAGCAACCTCGCCGAAGAAGTGGGTTATTAATTATCGGTGCTGCCTCTGCCCCCCCCCCCTGTCCCCTCAGCAGCCACATCTTGCCTTTCTTCCATACAACAGTCAGCCTACCTATCCCTCGTACCTGGGGCCTCCGACTGTCCCGGAGCCCAGCCACGGGTTCTCTCCGGAGGACCTCGCTCCTGGAACGTGAGACCAGCGAACATCCTCGACGATTAATTTCAGGTTGGAGATGAATTTAGAGAATAGCATGTTTATTGATTGGATGTTTTTTTAGGGGGGGTTTTATGGAACTGTTGAGTGGCGATGGGACATGTTTTTTGTGTCTTTTTGGGCCTAGTGTTTTGGGAGGGTTTCGAAGCAGGGGGACTATGATAATGTAGCAAAAATCTATCGGATGTGGTAGGAATTTGAAGTTGGGTTCGGTGATTGGAGTCTGTGAATTTATATTCATCATTGGCCCAGGAACTTGTTTTGTTTTGAGTCATTGGAGGGGGATGATGCTCGAAAAGGCATTGGGGGTGGAGAGTTGACAAGGTACTGTGTTTGTGTAGTTGAAATTAATTAGAATTTAAATAATTGGCGTGCAATTTGAGAAACCGAATGCACAACACCTACATCCTTGTATCCACTGAGTGCGATAATATGGAAGGGAGATTGATGAAAAATATTTGCAAATGGTAACTGTTTAAATCATCACTTAAAAAAATATCTCAAATTTTTTATTTGACCCTTCTTAGAAAACTAAGAGGAATTTCTAATAAACGAAGATACTATTTTAGTGAAATATCAAAAGGAAATTTCAAACTATGTAAGCACAATGGAGAAAAAAAGAGAGTGATTTGTAAGAGCTCTTGTAATCGTAAAAATCCTCGAAGCTTGTGAAAAATGATGCTATTCAGGGACAACGAACAGTCGAGTTATTTCGCGTGGAAAGAATCGTCACTGGAATGCCCGGTGATAGCGAGATCGGGTAATTTCGTTCGCCATGAATTAGCCGCGCTATACGGCGAGCACCATGAGGATCGTTTGTGCGGCGAGTCGCATCACAGAAGCATTCCGTGGTCAGGATGCCGCGAACCTCTTAGAGAATGGACGCCCAGCGATTTACTTCTTATTGGATAGAGATATACGAAGAATTCGTAGGAAACGACCATTTCCTACGTAGAAGCAGAGATTAAAAGAGCAGGAGACAGCTGGAAGGAGAAAAAGAGAAGAACGATTGAACGATGAGAAACCTTGAACCTCCCGTAGGCTATAATCTTGCCCATTCGCAAGTTTGTTCGGTTATGAGTCTGTTCACAGAGTAGATAACTTATATGAGATTTTCCAAACTGAAATTAAAGAACTCCCATACAATCATATATTATATATTGAGATTTTAGATTATTCTGAAGTAGAACCTGCTGTTCTGCTCTATATGATCCGAAATGGAGATTACCCGAGTCGAAATTGTGAACCTATTTTCATGATATTTACTCCTATTTGAACCTAATATGATACTTTTCAATACTAAAACTCCTAATTTAAACCTGTAACTCCTTCTCAGTAAAATGATTCTCCTATTTTGGCTATCACCAAAACCTTTATTCCCTGAATTGGACCTGTCAGGTAGTAAAAAGTTCAAATGAGGTTCAATACTTCTACTCGGGTATATTTTAACAGATACTATGTTTCTAAGTATTAGTTTTTAATATTCATTGTATTTAACATTTGCGTCTACCAGTTAGTATATTTTATGTTTCTAAAAATGTGAAATTCGCCGGATCACTATGACAGGAAATAATACGAATGCGAGATATAAATGAGCAGAACAGCAGGGTTAATAGATCATGATAAGTTAGTCTCAACATAATGTCGTCCCTCAGAACCCTATATTCATGAATGAAATTGAGAATTCTACGGTAAAAGAACATTAAAGTTCCAGTTCTACGCTAAGCACCACCTAAGCTTGAACAGAGACACTACTCTCAACTTGTATAAAAAAAAATTAATCCCACAAAAGTTCCAAGCCTGTTCTTTCCATGAAACACCTATAACAATATCCACAATTCTCTGGAATAGTTTATATCACTAGAAAGAAAGCAATTACGACTCCCAATAAAAAGCAATCTCCTTCGCCAAACAATCGGTAAAAGTCCAAGGACAATATCGAAACTTGCTCCGACTAAATAACCATTAGAATCGTCACGAAGTTCGAATATTATTGCCAATATAAAAGCCCAATAAAACCTTCCACAGTCGATCTCCTAGTACCTTCGCGCGACCGGACCTCATCTTCTCGTAAAATTTACGAGCGTCCGGGAATTTCTTGCCATGTTCCTCGATGCGAGGATGTACGACAGATACGATGACACGGTATATTACAACAAGCGTATGTTAAACACTCCGATTCGTCCGGTATGGACGCGCGTCAGCTGTCTGTCAAGCGAGAAAACTTACTATGCGAGCCGTAAGATGTATCACACGTCGACATGCGTTACCGGCGTCCTGTTCCTAGCGTCCCACAACGCCCAGTCTGATTGACATACAAAATGATTATCATGCGTTGAAATCTTTCCGATCACGTTCCTCGTCTCGAAAGTCAATGTCAGTGTACTCGATGTTTACGAGTCGTTAAACATACCGTAATACCTATCTACAGACTATGAAGGTTGATTGGTACCTCCTATTGGTAGCCCGAACTTGTCCTTCTGTCGTTAAACGATTCTACTCGATCCTCCAGGTTTTTCTAAATAGTCTCCATAACCAGAATTCTCATTTACATCCAGACCATAGAGTCTGACCTGTCTCATACTACTTAACATCGTCCCCAGCGTTGAAAGTTTAAATTCACCCGGTACTAGTTTAGAATCTCTAGAATGGCTATAGAGATATCTTGAAAAGTATCCAAATGTTTCTCTACAGAACCTTTCGTTAAGTTATCGTTACAAGCATCTATTCCTATACGACTTCTTTCTCGAATAGTAGAATTAACAGGACCCATAGAATACATTCTATCGGGTAGCCATTAAAATTTTTCTATCGCCAGGACTTCGTTATCCTGTATGGAAAAGACGAAGCGTAGAAATCAACGAAAAGATCCAACTCTCCGATACGAACCTCGGCATAGTATTTTCTAATCCCACTTCTTCTTGCCCACCCGTACGAAGTTCGAATGAGAAGCGATTAATATCGCTTTTACCAGCCAATCGCGGATGTACGTTTGCGCCTTTGGGCGATCTTGTAGAACCGTTCGAACGATATTTACGATCGACTAGCCCCAGGCTCGTAGACCACGGGCTTTCTTCAACCACAATGTAATAATGCGCTTTGCGCGAACTCTTGCGAGCCCAAGCCCGTTTACGAGCCCTCGTCGTCGTCGTCGGCCGCGTTTCAGATCGTAAATGTAGGCGGCGGCACGTGGAGGTGAACCCATGGACACGAATTTACGTCCTTTGTCCGCCACTCGACACTTTTCTACGTCCTCGCAAGAAGTGGTTTACCGGTTTCCTCGGTGCTCTCCTATGGGACGTTGTTACACCCTCCGCGAACGGACCAAACGAGATCTCGATACTGATCGCAGTTATCCGTATTATTCTTATAATGCCCACACGCGACGGGTTTTGTCAGACTGCTCGGAAATCGAGAGAAAACGGGACCGGATGCGGCGGGGAGGAAAGGTATATGGGAGACGGAGGATAACAGTTTTGCATGGGATAGGTTGAATATTGTGGTAATTTGTTTGGTGGACTTTTTGTGTTTATGGTATTTTTGTAGCTTCCTTTTCAATGTTTGCATTTGGATAATAACAGAGAGATAAGTAGAACTTTGCCTCTATCCAGGTAATTTGAAATTAGCGGGTATATGGTTCATTATTACGTTGACTGCCATGCGGGCCATCGATGACATTGAATGATCATGAACACTGAAATTGCAATATTTTTCAATTTTCGGACATACTGAAAATTTTAATATTGGCGTTAAAAAGATAAAGGAATACCAAACATCTGCCTATATGTATCTTTAAAGTTTTTGCCTGACATAGATGTGAATTTCATAGAAAGAGTTTCACTTCAGTAGGAATGATAAAACCAGCGAAAAATCGGTGGCATTGAAAGTGTTAACTGTAGCTTCATACTACAAATTACTTTTTTGCAAAATTTAGGATCGTATGCATCGAAGATCTAATCACAATTTAATTCTGTCCACACCGACTCCAATCGCCTCACAATTGCGGAATGTAAAACCGTAACAATAACACTAAAATCCAACCTCCATCGACGTTTACGTTCTAACCATCGAAATTGACTTTACACGATCAAAATTCGCACTTCCACGCAACACGGGCTGCTGAAACTTGGACGAGGATCCAGCGACTAAAACGGTAGGAAAGGGCTCAGAGGGAGTTGCATAGAAGCGAAGAAGGGTTACCATCTACCTCGGCTGTGGACCCGAGGGCGGTCATTCCCTTAATCTGATCGCTTAGCCCCGGTTATTATGCTATTACGTCGTATGACTTGACGGGTTCGAAGGCAATTATCGGCAGTTAGATTTCCAGTCCTAGCAGCGGTATGGACAATGGCCGGTGAAAGGCGAAGGTTCGATCGATATCTCACAATGCGAGCCACGTTACGGGTGCAACGTGGTTGCCGTTGCTGCTGCTTTCCGTCGTTGCTGCCGGTGCAGTTGCCGATCGCTGAGAATCGTTGTACCTGCCCACCATACTCTCATCCTCTCCTCTCCGTTTCCTCTCATTCTCCTTCGCATCCTCCGGGCTCTAGGCCGTCGATTACAGCAGCTTCCAACGAATCGACCGTAGGATCAAGATGAACCGTCGGAGATCTTTTGCCGAACGCCGCTTAAACTCTTTAAGAAGATAAACACTCTCGTAAGTTAATGCCGAGGGGGGAGTCGACCGATAGCCATCTCTCCCCGGAAGATCGATACGCCTCGGTGGACGAAAGTAAAATTGTGCAACCGTGGACGATGTAATTTGCTCTCAAGATAAGACTCGATTCTTCGACATCCATGATGCCCCCTGCTGGAAGCTAACTCTCCGCGGTTGAGAGATGCTTCGCGATTAAAATTTAATTACAGGAAGCCGTAGCTAATTGCGTACGATTCGCCGATCAGGCCTTCGAAATCCGGTCTTCCTTTGGAGCGCCGGCCAGTAGGATTATCCTTTCGGGCGGACGCGATAAGAGAACCATTAAACGGCCATTCGGAGATCTGCGCACGTGTAGAGGAGAGACGCACGTGCCCGACGAGTCTCTGGGCCCCCGGTGAACGCTTAAATCCGACTCGTGATTCGAGTATCTTCCCCTTTCTTTCTACAGATCCGTCCTGGAGATCGAGCGGTCGTTACCGGTGCCCCGCAGGAATAATTAAATGCCTTGCATCCTTTCACGCTGGATAGAGACGAATGACACCGTGAAAAGATACGGACAAGTCGCCGATGAAGATTAGCCGAACCTGACTTCAGTTCCCTCGCTGGTATCGTTGCATTGATATCAGGGTGGAATTCTGATTCCTCGTGTCCCCGTGGGCCGATTTGCTACGATCGTCTGCGAGACAGTGGTCGAGATGCGTTTGCACAAGAATTGTAATTTGAATCTGATGATTGTGGTTGATTGGAGTAATCGAGAAGACTCTAAAGAGCTCTGGGATTTCAGTTTTGTTCGTTGATTTAAGACAGCGGAAGAGCTTGAGGATATAAATGGGGTGGAATTCATTGCAATTCTGATGGAAAATGTCACTCGTGAAGCAATTTACTGTGATGAGACTTTATTCGAAATGGTAAATGTTACATGGGCAAGTTAATAGAATTGCTAACTATCTGTGGAACATGCGATCTATTCGAACATGTTGCCTTTGAGGAAACCTTACAGATTTTAAATCTGCTTTTGCTTTAACGAACATGAAAGTATCTGGAGGAACCACTCTCCGAAAAAGTAGACTTTTTTTTTTGATCATCCATTAAACTGACTTCCGTTCTTGGTCTGACCGAATGTTAACACGCGATTCTTCTTTCACATGGTCCACACTGCTCGTACGAAACCGTGAGATCTGCAAATACGAAATTGCCAGGGTCTCGTTCGAAAAGAAACGGTCGGTGCACCGAAAGGGGAGTGACTCTCGAGTTTCGACGGACGCGACTTAAGAGTAAATTGCATTTCAACCTCGTTGTTCTCTGGCGATTCTCTCTCAGCGCCGACCGGAAGTCGGTCGGTAATGGGGGCCGTAGAAGAGAGCAGCGCACTTGTCGCAATAAAACTTCTCTCCGGGCAGCCCCTTCGTCCCTCGGTCAAACCCCCTCTTTGTACAATCGCCATCTTAACTACCAGACAGGACATTCACACCGGCCGATACAATCACGAGAGAGACTATCCTCCTTCTTCACCTTCCGACCACCTCGTGTTTCCTCCATTTCATCATCATCTCTCTCTGTCTGTCTTCTTGTTCTTTATCTTCCTCTTTCTCTTTTCAATCCCACGCACATAATTTCTCATTCCGTCGCGACGATGCCCGAATGGCCATCGGCGCCCCTCAACGTGTATGTGCTTCTTGCCAGGAAGATGAGATTTGTCAACGAGGAACAACGATAATTAGTTGCGTCGACGCACTGTGTAAAGCGTTCGTGATGGAGCGTCCGTAATTTAATGCATTTGTCATTCCGCCTTCTACGCAGAAGGATACCATGCTTACAACGATACCGCTGCTGTACAGAAGCACGATGAGCGACAAATTACGGTAAATCGGCTAACTGCGTTGGATCGACCTCGGACGATCTCTATTTGTTATCAAGATCGACGTTGTCTGGCTCGCAATTTTATTATGTATTTAATGTTTATGCGGAGCTATTCAATTTCTGTGCTGGAGATAAGTATCACTTGAGAGTCATTCGATCAAGGAATTATTGTACAATTAGTATAATAAGGTAGACCGGGGAGAATTATCTTAGCATTGAAACTTTAATAGGGTACATACTTGTTTTTTTGCATTTCGGATCTAATTTACTTGGTTATTGCAGTTAGAATGTGTAGTTTTATGTGGATTTTTTATTAGTGAAATTGTGATCAGTATGTCATGGAATAAAGTCTTTTGGAAGTGGCAAAATTACAATCCGGTTCTATTAACCCCTTAGCCTCCAAGAACGTGTGACACTCGTGGCGCAAAATGGGATAGGAAGTTTTGACGTCTTTCAAAAACTATTAAATTGAAAATATCAGCGAGACGATCTCATTATTTCCATACCATTAATATTACTTTCAGTTATACGAAAAATCAGAAATCAGTGAGTACTTTTGGAATTAATTTGGAATCATTGCACGACCAGCCAGAAAAAAAATCGTAAGGGTTAATTGTACGTCCTAGCCTCCTGAAAATTTAGAAAATTTTCCAAACCATCAACAATAAACTCGTCAATTTTGCCAGTCTTTAAAATTTCCCATCATCAACCGAAGACACTTCCAAATCATTCCTATCACTGTATAAAACATCCCCTACAACCCCTGAAACTCTCCAACAACGATCTCCTAAATCCCACCCCTCAAAACCTCACTGATTCTTTCCCCATCCTTCCATCAAACTAATCCACGTTCGAAAATCCGGTTTCTTCTCGCAGGACTCACAGGGAGAGAGCAAAAGGACGATTATCCCGATCGTCAGGATTAGGCAACGCGAGTTGTCGCGGCTCGAATTGAGCTACGGCATGATCCCATGGCTTAAAGTCGCACTTTTGTCGGCGAGCATGAATTTAATCGTCCGAAACGTAACAGAGCGCCACTGGAATCCTTCCTGGCGGATGATGGGACGTTAAATGGGTATCCCTGGAGATGTTACGAGGCATGGCCAAGGAACCGAGCCGACTGGGCAAAGCCACGAAGAGAAACATCTCACCGTACGTCTCGCGTTCGCTACGAATGTCCCGGGAGTTCAAAACAAACGTCGACGAGGAGAACGTCCTCAAACGGGACATGATAAACGTCGCGTGCCGAGCGAAAATACGAGGCTGCCACGCGAATCGCTGTTAGGATGGGGAGAAAGTTTGGGATGATTGAATGCGATCTGTGGAAATTGGGGATGGTTGGATTTGGGCGATTTGAAGGTTGTGAAGACGACTTAAGTGCATTGTGTTTGGAGTAGTCGACGTTGGTAAGGATTAAGCGATTGTTTGGAAAGATCCTCCATTTTTTTCTTATTTTGTAATTTTTGGTCTTGAAGAATCCAATTATGTAGTTATTTTAGATAGGATATAAAAAGTTTTGGGTGGGTTTTGAATCATCTGTCATATGTGATATTTAGTGATAATTAAGTAAAATTGTTTTTGAAAAGGTGAGAATTAGAAGTTGTGTTCGCTGATTGGGAATCTGGGCCTTGCACTTCATATTCCTCTGAGCTTTCGATTTGTTTCCTTTTCAACGAGGACAAGAAATTAGTGACGGTAAGAAATTATTGTTTTTTTTTTAAAGGAGGATTTTAACGTTCCGTTGCCACATTTTTAGTTTTCTCTCCTGATTTGAGGACTGTTCTAGATTGTACACGGGAAATGGTGAAACATAGAAATCGATTTGCAATCATAATTGGATTAGGTGATGATAAACTCTTCAGTCGGTCACATTTGATCGGCTGCGTGCAGCGAATATCAATTAAGCTTCATTCAGCTTTCCATGTTCACGCTACTGCGTACAACTTCATAAAAATTCTCTTTCAGTAAAAAGTTGAAACGTGTGTCCGCATTTTACATCCATGTCTTATTCTACTAGCTACACGCTACACCCAACATCCATCCATTATTTATTCCCTTTCCCCTTCCACAATTCTTCCAAAACTCTATTCCACCATTCCAAATATCTTGAAAATTCCAAATTATAAATTTCCCCGCCAATTATATTTCTCCACACATCTACAAACATCAATAATTTATCTTTCTGTCCCAAAACAAATTGAAATACTCTTCCCAAAAAAAAATACCAACTTCCCCATCTCAGGTGAACGTCTCAAAAATCCTCTTTTGGCTAAAATTTCGGGCTACGACCAACAAAGATGACTCACCCGGAATCCGGCTCCGTTTCTGCGAGATCATCGGATTCTCCAGGCTCACGGAAGGATTCGCGGATCTCGTTTCTGCCGTATCAACGATACGATACCAGGAAGAAGTGCCTCTACTCCAACGTGCTACCACGTAGAAGTAAGTGCACGGATACATATATGCATATATACATACATATACACATATATACAAACATCTAGGTGAAAGACTCCCTCGTAGTCGCTGTTACTCGCGCGAGCCGCTAACTCGCACACCGACTCACCGAAGGGTGGTGGACTTTATTTGAGGAACGTGCCGCGGGGATACCCGGAGAAGCTTTTCGAGTAAAAATAGCGGAAATTGCATCTCGACGGGGTGGTGGATGAAGCCCAGTCGCAGCCTGTACGTGACAGTCTCTCCGCCGGCACCTCGCACAGACCTGACACCTTGTGTCTGCCTACCGTCGTATATTTGGATGCCGTGTTGACTCTTTACAGCTGTTACCTTCGTGCATGGACGACGGGACGGGTTTTTTCTTCGTGAAGTTCGCGGAAGAAGGTGAAACTGGAACGTACGTTACTGTAGGACGGGTGTTTTGTACGGGTTGGATAGAAAATTATGGGATTAAGTTCAACGGCGAGTCGTGCAATCCTGGAGGGAAGTTTGTAGGAGGGTGTGTATGTTGATGTTTGTATTGATAATGATTTATGTTTGGAAACTTGCGAGACGCGTGCAATCGCGAGGATGTATTGTTATGTGTTTTGCAATTATCGTGGAGTATGAGATAGGGAAGAGATGAAGAAACGGATGAGGGAGATTTTGTGAATAATTAGTGGTGGGAATGGGTGGAATATCTGGTATTTATGAGAGGTGGGTGTTGTTGCTGGATGTTTTGCAAATTGATAGACTGACGGGAGGGTAGAATAACTCGTTGCAATTTTTGTACGTGAGTTAATTATAGTTCTGAGGTATGAGAGTATTCATAGCAGCCTGCTTTCTCTGTCTTTCACCCTTAACCCTTTGCGGTTAGAATTATCTGGTTAATATTGTAGTGTGCTAAATAAAATTAATTTCAAAACAATTTGTGTCATTGGTTGTTAATTCTTTTTTAATGGTAGCAATAACTACTGGCGAATGTTTTTGGTGATATCGCAAAATTATTATGAAATTAGAGAAAATGAAATTAAATTGTTAGGAAAAAGATCAAGTGAAAATCTATGTCAAGTACAGATCGACATAGGACCGCAAAGGATTAAGATGAGACCAAGGCGATGATTGATTGATTCGATGAATCTTTCAGTCAATACAGAGAATAATCATCGGAATTATTTCTTTACGAAAGAAATATTGGAATAAGTTCACCCAATGTCTTCTAAAGAATCTTATTTCCGTCATTCATCCAAACAGATTTTTTGTAGTGGATGAAACACGCCCAATTTTGCACGAATTAAAAGCATCCCTCCCTAAGAAGAATGTCAACGGACGGCGGTCTTTATAAACGCCTAATGGCCAAGTATCGTTCCCCGGGCGAAAAGTTTGAAAAGAGAGTGTCGAGACGCAAGAATGGTAGCTCGTACCACGAAGCTTTTGGACGCTCGACTTTTCCACTGAATAAATTTAACGTTATCATCACCAGTGACGCCGACAAAGGAGGGTAACACGCGGGCTTCTCCGATTGCTCGCTCGCAGAAATTCAGATTTCTTAATCCATAATGCATGAATCGTTTAAGGAGCGCTTAGCCGACGACGTAAACTAATGTAGCGGATTGCCGGGCATTCGGATGAAAATATGACTCTGATGAAAGTCTGGCCAACCTTCCCCTTTCCCTTCGAAATTCTTGCCAATCCTTTCTTTCCTTTTTTTTTCAAATTCCTTTGTCCTACAATTTTTGTTTCATGATTGAGTTTAGATGAAAATATGTCTGTAAAAAAAGTTTGAATCAAGACTGAGCCCTTTTCTTCAAAATCTTGTCAAGCCTTTCTTTCCTTTTTTTATTCAATTTCCATTGTCCTATAATTTGTGTTTCATGATTGAATTTAGATGAAAATATGTCTCTTGTGAAAGTTTCAATTAATACTGAGCCCTTTTCTTCAAATTCTTGCCGATCCTTTCTTTTTTAATTTTTCCTATGACTGTTGTTTCGTGATCGAATTTCGATGAATATGTCTCTAGTAAAAGTTTGAATCAAGACTGAACCCTTTCCCTTAAAATTCTTGCCAATCCTTCCTCTCACCTTTTGTCCTCTACCTAATCATACCAGTCTCCCTCCTACATCGAAAATTCCCCGTTGCCCCGCAACTTTTTTTCACCGCATCAAAGCCACCATCGTACACGTCTTCACGAGCACAATTTCTTCCCGACAGGATTTTAAGCCGATTTACCGAACACTCGCGAGCTTTCGCCGCAGCGATTGTTCGTGCGCAAACAAAAACACCTAAAATTAAAATCTTAATCCCGACGTTCCCCGCCTACGTTCGATCCTGAATGCGATACTCCCGGGGACTTTTCCCCCGTGAATTACGAAACTCTCGGTAACGATACGATCGCAAACCTCACGTTCATACATACAAACCCATTTACCTACACCGTCTACCATTCCACCGACAAAGGTCGTACAACGTTCGAAAGTTAATATAAATTCGTACTTTATATCCCCGATTTCGCGCGCATACCCTACAATTCAAGATCCCTGGCGCGAAAGGGGTGAAAAAAAAATCCACAACATAGAGAAAAAAGGGAGAAAAAGTGAGAAGAATGAGGGTAAAAGAGAGAGAAATAAAGAAAGAGAGAAAGGAAATAAGAGAAAACGGGCATTGTTGGCCATGAGATTGCACCGTCACGGCTCTTGAAACGGCTCGTAAAATTGCGAACGGCCAGGAGAGAGCGAGAGTGTCGGGGAGCGAGAAAGCGACCGAGAGGGCGGCTCGGCACGACGTATTTATCGGATAGGCAAGATCGATGCCAGTCCTGGCCACGACACACACTCCTCCTCGTAACACTCGAGGCCCTGGATGTACATACGAACGTAAGCGCCTCCTACGCGTCCTCCGATAATGCTACATCCACCTATCTCCCCGGCCGAACGGACACACCACGTACGGTGGATGTACTCGGATGTATACGCAATCGTGACGCTGTAAACGATTTTCTGCTCGATCTGCTCGACGGTATACCCCATCCTGAACACGGATTTTGCGTGGTCAGAGTGGCCACGCGGGAGTATTTGTCTTTATTAGCCTCGTAAGGAAACGCGACGTCGGGAGCGAGACTGGAGATGGAAATTTATTTCTGCCGTTATCGGTGAATTATGGCCCGATATACAGCGATCGCGATACGAACTCCCGCTCGTACTCGACTACTTATTACGAAAGTATAAAGTGCAATTAATCGAAAGTAACGTTTTGCTGTTTCCTGTATTTGCAGTTTATTAATCGAGATACAAGATTGGAGATAGGAAAAATTCCAGGGTTGTTGGGTGGTTTCTGGTTTCGGTGAGATTGGAACGACGATCGATGATGATTTTTGGAGGTTGAAACGTGTTTTCAGGTACTGGGATATTGGAAGGTTTGAAGGGAGAATGGAAATTAAGAGGGTATTGGAGGATTTCATGAGATTCGAGATTGCTGGTTGGCAGATATTATTATGTAATTTTGGTTTGTTAGCTTGTTTTACGTAATTTGCTGCCACTGCTGCGAAGAAGTTTGACGAATAATGACTTCATAAATATGCGACAGGTGTATACGCGTTACAAATATTTCAAAACTTTTGGCAGGTTTATGGGGTAATGAATAATTATATGATTTTTAATAACATTTTCACGACGAAATGTTTCGTTTTTGTTCCTTTTGAAATTTGGCTTTTATCCATGTGATTATATCGCCTGGAACCAGTGACTTCGAGGAAATTGCAAATTCACCGCAATTTTTATACATTAAATAATAATTTGGCGTTTAAATATCAACGAATCCGTTTGATTCAGAATTCTTGCATTCTGTTCGTCAAATTTCCCAACAGAATGCTACCTATTTCCTCACCCTGTAATGTCACGTCACTCTCCCATGACGCACATTACATCCCAAACAGGACAAATACGACAGAAACTCATGGGGGAGACGAAACGACTCGAATATCCAGAAAATATCAAATTCCACCACATTCCCCTCCCAAGAGCCATTTCTACATTTCCATACCTATTTCCAAGCACAAGTACATCTCACTTACAATACCCATACAACTTTCCATTTCATCTAAAGTCCACACTTCATCCAACCAAGCTCACACCTCAAATAAACTGGCAACTTAACGACTCAATCAAAATCCACAAATCGAACTATCAGCATCGAACCTTAAACTCTTCAAAAACCCACAGAAACGTCCCATGGAGAATGGCTTGTCTCACATTTCCCGTGCCGAAAGTTCTCGGGCAACACGTTGTAAAATCCACTCACTGTTCGCTGCAGCAAAGTGTCAAAGGTCGTGGCCGTGTCAAATACCCAAAGCACGTAGTTAAAGTATCGTTACGTGCACTTTACAGCTCGCGTTACAGAGAAGATTACACGATGCGTTATGCACGTCTCTCTCGTCGGCAGGAGGTTTCGGTGGCCTTTGAGGGTTAACGCCATGGCCACGAAACGCGTTTCTCACCGTGCGGCGTATATCCCGCTGAGGTTTGCGCCGTTTTTCGCCTGATCGAAGAAGAAAAAGGTCGTGCCGGACGGGCCGAGCGAGCTCGCAGAGAGAGAGAATGTTCCACACTGTGAGTAATTTCGCTAATGGTCCTGAATTGCGACGGCGTCGGCTCGCTCCCTACGCGTTCGGTCCCTTCGAGGAGGCAGCGGCCCGGACTCCTCGCCAGTCAAGGTAATTCGCCGCTGGAAATTCGGAAATTAAATTGGTACCTACGAGGAGGCTCCTTTTAATGCGCGTAATTACGTGATTACGCCGCGGATGAGGCTTTGGGTCGGCTTTGGTGAAGTATTAAAAACTAGGGGAGACGATGTCATATTTTTGGATTTTACTACTTTGCTGGCTGTGGTCGAGAAGTTTTGGGGTTTCCGTGTGGGCTCTGATGTTCGGGGTGTATTCAAGAGGGTGGGGAGTATTTCTGAGGGTTGAGGGATCGGGCTTGTTACTGGTGGACCCTTGTTTAAATTTCTATCGCCTCTGGGAGAATTTTAAAAATTGTTAGTGAATATGAAAATTTGGTTCTGGTGTTTCTAAATTACGTAAATCTGTAGATTGTGATTGAAAACTAGGGGAGGCTATGTCATATTTTTGGATTTTACTACTTTGCTGGCTGTGGTCGAGAAGTTTTGGGGTTTCCGTGTGGGCTCTGATGTTCGGGGTGTATTCAAGAGGGTGGGGAGTGTTTCTGAGGGTTGAGGAATCGAACTTGTTATTGGTAGACCCGTTTGTAAATTTCTGTCGCCTCTGGGAGAATTTTAAAATTGTTAGTGAATATGAAAATTGTTTCTGGAGTTTCTAAATTATCTAAACCTTTAAGTTGTTGGTGAAAAGTAGGGGTTGTGATGTCATATTTTTGGATTTTACTGCTTTGCTGGCTTTGACAGGGAAGTTTTGGAATTGCTGTGTGTGTTTTGATGTTCCGGGTGTATTCAAGAGGGTAGGGAGTGTTTCAGAGGGTTGAGGAATCGAGCTTGTTATTGGTGGAGCCGCGAGTCAATTTCTAACGCCTCTGGGAGAATTTGTAAGATTGTTATTGAACATATTCTGGTTTCTGGGCCATCTGAATTACCTAAAACTGTAAGTTGGGGGCGAAAAGTAGGGGTGGCTTTGTCATATTTTCGGATTTTACTACTGTGATGTTTCTTGGAAGGGAAGCGTTCGAGTTTTGTGTCAACTGTGATGTTCTGAGTGTATTGAAGAGGGTGAGGACTATTCCTGAGGGCTGAAGAATCAAAATTGTTATTAGTGTTTCCGCCTTTAAATTTACATACTCTTTAGGAGATTTCTTTTATATTATTTTAAACGTAGACAAAGAGTAAATGAGAATATTACTGAGTGAGAATTTATCTTCCAACAGTAATACCTTTCTTATCGTCAGATTCACTGTAATGATTTCGCCGGGTGGTACAATTTTAGATGTTTCCTCCTACCCAGATTACGTTCTACCTATAAACCAGAGAAATCTCTCCGGTAGTAACGTTGACGGTAACGGCAGAGCTTGCGAACCCAAGTTCCTATTTTCGTCGTCATCATTGTCTCGTTGTTGTAGTTTTCGTGTATTCAGCTTCAACTGCTATGCTCGTTGCACCGGAAATATATAATGTGGATTCTGTAACAACGAAGTTATCATTTGCGGGTTGCCTAGAGAAAATTCCCCAGCGGTGAAGGCGAGGGGATTTAAACTAGGGCCCACTATTTGAGTGTCCTCTATCTCAGTTGTTATGCCGGTCCCCGGAGTATATGTACTCTGGCTCGAATCATGGCAGGAGGAAATGCAAGTTACACTTCATAAAAGCAGGATGCAGACGTCACTCGTGATCGTCTCGATGCAACCTTTTTTAATGTATGCGCCGACTGCGATCAAAGTTAGGACTTTCATATAAAGGAGTGCTTCATTAAAAAGAAATTTAATGTAAGAGGGTAAAGTTAAATATCTACAAGTATAAAATTATTGTGTTAGAAATTGTAGAAAATTCCACCAAGAAGTTCTACCACTATTCCCAGTATACCTAGACCAATATTCCAAATATAAACCAAAAGGAAAAGAAAATTTCTCAAAGACAGAAATTCATCGTCATCACGCCACCGCAAAAAATCCACGTAACTCTCTCCAAACTTGCGAGGTCATTGAATCAAAAAAAAAACTTCATCCTCACGATCTAACAAACGTTCTTTCTTTCATTCCAACAATTACGATCTCTTGTCGTATCACAAAACAGTGACAATAATTGAGAACGTGCCCTAAGATTTTCAAGTAGCTCCGTCAAAGTCTCCCGATACAATGAGGACATTCATTTGTTTTTAGCGCATCATCCGCGACGGAATCGGAGCGATAAATTGCAAGCGGAGGCCGCCGCGTCCGAGGAGAGATACGATTAATTGCTCCGTCTGTGTGGCACTTAACGAGGAACGGCAATGAGCAACACACGCATAATATTGCCCATTAATTGCGGCATTCGTTTTGTTAATTGACGCGCCGTCCGTTCGACGATACGTTGGAACGTTGCACCACGAGGGACTTGGCCGTGATTAGCGTCGCGGAATGCGACGGGTACGATCGATTTCCTTCATGGTTCAACCAGCTGCTTTCGATATTTCTTTCAATTAAGCCAGAACGTTTATTCCACCCAGTGAATTCCATAGTGCGAGGCTGCAAAGTGACGGGCCTCGAAGGAAGTACATACGAACGAACGATTACGCTTCTGATCGGCTGGACGTCTCTGGATTTACTGCGATGACTGATTACGAAGGACTGAGATGTTTTGCATAAATACCGGTAACTGGTTTGAGAATAAAAATGAATGGTAGGTTGTAATGTGGCGGCGCTTGTCATATCTGACTTCTAATCTGGATTAATAGAGACTAGAGATGTTGGATGGAAAGGTTTCTTTTGGGTGGAGAGGTATGATGGTTGTTACTAAGATGTTTGATGTAGGTAATTTATCTAAGAGGTAATTAATTTGAGAACGACACTTCTGAGGTATATTTTGTAGCGGCACTCTAATTTGTATACGTAGAGAATATGGAGGTACGAAAGAGGACTTGAAAGGTGTGTTCCTTTTGGTAGATGTTTAGTTATCAGTGTATTATCTAATGTGGATTTATTGAAGCTACATCTAAGGGTTACATAACTGAAGCTAAATAGAATCTTCTTGAATGGAGTACATTTACTAGGATTCTCAAATGTAATTCTTAGCATTTGGTCCAAAGTCAATATGACCGAGGTGCGAGTCCCATCTGAACTAGCAGAGACCTTCGCAAACTTGAGTAAATTTTCCAATCTCTTAAATCCACTATAACAGGAATATTGACGATAAATATTGACCTTTGAGATCGGCTTAAGACACTCGATTTTCCTTAATCTACCTACCTAGGCGAAACTTACGGCAGCTCTGTTATCTCGTTTGCCAACTTCCAAGGTAGAATAACAAATACATTAAACTACAACCATCGTTAAAACAAAAACTCCACCCAAAAAAAAAACCTCAAGAAAATCCTGTATTCCTTCCAACATCGAATAACTTATTCATCACAAATCTTCCACTATCTCTATAATACAAGCAGTCACTTTAATTTCACATCTTCTCGATATTTGCATAAAATTCCCCAGAGAGCCTCAATAAAGATAATATAATAAGATACATCAACCAGACCGAAAGAACTGTTCAACCGCGTAGCAATGATCGAAAGAGGATCGTCGTTTTCTCGCAAATTCGCCCACCGAAGACGTTCCAGCGATCAACAAACAACCGATTTATTTTCTACGGAAATCGTCGGAAAATATTTCTCCAATGACGCGAAATTGCAATGAATTTAAAGGAGCACGATTTGGAATCCTCGAAGTGGAAATTAATAATCAAATTGGAGATCTGCCACCGGGCCGAGGAGCGAGGAAACGGTAACGGCATGAATTATGCCACGGCGGGCAACGTCGACGGGCAAAGCGGTTTTCTAATTCGGGAAGAATGGAAATAACGGTTCCGCGGCTGCATCGCGAAGGAAGGATGTCATTGTCGTTTACGACGGGGGAATACATGAATGCCGAAGTGGCGAGGTACCGTCGTGGAAATATTATCTCGTGGTGGCTACGCCGATGGTAAATCCTTACGATGTATTTTGACTTCTGCCAGTGGCCCGCTCTAACTCGCAAAATATAATCCAGCCTGATTTACAATTCCGTCTGGCAAACTCTCCTGGCAACGAACAGTCTATTACTGTCAATGAAATGCAAACATGGGCCGCGAAATAGCCGGAGAATGGAAGGTCTTGAAAATCGCCGTAGGACTGGATAAGGAGTTTGGGGTGGTTTGAAGTGGTTTGATAGGGTTTGGAGGATCGATGTGAAGAATGGTAACGAGAAAGCCATTCCTCTTTTTTGTGTTAAGGATATCGATCGTTGTACACTGTAGACTGGAGAAACTGATTAGATTTGGAAATAGATGGAATACTTGGATTTCTGTTTTTTACATTTCTGATTGAAATTTTAAAGATTGTGTGGTTGGAATCTTGAGATTTTATGAGAAAAGGTTTCTATGTGTGGAAGATGTTGAATAAAGCTCATAGATTTAATCATTCGAGAGAAACCTCTGTAGAATAAATCTGCAAAGTCTTTTGAAAGAATCAAAAGCAGCTACAAATCTATGCTTCTTCAAAGGCAGCCAGATACAACGATAACCCCAAAGATCATAAATCCAAGGAAGCCGTCAAAAACAGAAACACATGTGATAACTAATATTTAGAAAGTAAATTTCAATATTCCCCGAAGACTATCATTTACAGCCACATCAATTTTCTTCACCGTTTTATTTTTGCCCCGCAAAATTCTACGAGAACTTAGAAGAAACACCATCCCACTGTCCATTCGCGTTGCGTCATCAGGTTCTCCGACGATCATTTATAAGCCGTTTACGATCTCGTCGAGGCGATTCGAGGAGGTTCTAAGCGTGCCTCTTCATTGAAATGCTAATTAAAACCGTGATCGCATCGTGCATTTAGATTTTTCTCTCCAAATCCTCGTTCATGGAAGAAGAAGGGAGCCGTCGCCTTGCGACTGATTCCATGGCTTTCTTTTTTATCCAAACGATTGAAAGACAAGAGGTGAAAAGAGACGGTGTATCTCGGTACCAGAACGGATACTTCGGTTGTCACCAACAGAAATAGTTTCACGTACCGATGCTTTTATGACATTCATGGTGGAAGGGCTGAGAGAGGAAAGAAGCAAGAGGGGAACGATGTGGCTCGTTTCTTTTCTTCATTGATGGGCCCAACAGGACCGGCAGGTTCCTCCGTGTTGCGGTTTGCCATTCATCGAGGTTCTCGATCTTTATCTCGAATATTATCGACGGATGAGGGCTATACTTTAATCTAATTAATCACCCTACAAGCTGCAATTGTTCCCTCCCCGAACCATTAAATTCCCATGTGGGAAAGAGGCAGATTAAAATTACCTTGTCGTTTAGTTCCACTCGAATTGCAGCCGTTTACTTAATTCCCTTCCACGTAAGACCCAGCGGGTTCCCCTTCTTCGGCTTGGGTTTATGACCTTACGAAATCATTCTTCGTTCCATAATTTTTCTCGGTGATCGCCGGAGCCTTTAACCTTTTACGAGCCGATATTTCGTTACGATAATCGCACCTTGGGATGCGATGATAGTATCGAGTTCGGGCGAAGATCGACGTGGGAGTTTCGAGACTTGTTTGTTGACGGAACATGATAATGATTGCTACGGAGAAATGAAAAATGATGTGATACGCGATCGTTCCATAATTTTTAAACATTCGTAAGTACATTTTGCGGTCTTGACTATATATCTTTCTGTACATTTTTTAAAAATCTCAATACATTGCTAAAAGGTGCGAAATAATTTAAATATCTAATTAAAAAGACAATATATTGAACACGATAAAACCGTCAAAACAGAAACTTTTTCATATTCATCGCAAAATATTAAGAATTACAATTTCTCACACAATTCTATCAAACTTAAAGACACCAGTCATCGACCACCCCTACTCCAGCCTCTCAAATTCCTCCCTTTCGACACCTACGGATGAACACGTCTCTTCCAACGCAGAAATAACATGCGACAAATGCATCTCCATATTTCGCGAATGGTCCATTGTGCCAGGCGAAGAAACCGGTGGTTTCAAAAGAGCTGAGGAGTCGCGCGCGAAAAGTGGAAGAAAAAGGAGAGAAAGAGGAAGACAGCTTCAAGGAAGAAAGTGAGAAACATTCGAGTTGGAAGGAATAAAACGAGCTTCTCTGTTGAGTTATGACAGCCATAGCCTGAAAATATTTCGCGAGCTTTATAATCCTCGGAAGCGTTTCGCCGGGACGAAAGATGCGAGTATGCGAATCGCATGACGGACCGTCGCACTTTTTTTTGCGAATGTACATTCGTATGAAACATGTATATAAATACACGAAGATCGGGTAAAGCTGTGGGTGTAGGAACGAAGGTAGCGCGAAAAATGTCTCGATGGACGTGACGTTCCTCTCTTTGCCTCTAAACCCCCGTCTTTCGGACGGGCCGAGATCGCATTTATATGCAGAGTGCACCGTTCGAATATGCATAAACCTTTCGAGGAGTAGCGCGAGTGGATGCCATGGAACTACCGGGGATGCGCCATTGAGAAAGTAATGGAAGTGTTTAAGGATGCGTATAAAAATCGAAATTCAATATGCCATAGAGCAGAATTTGCTCGATGATATAAAGTGCATAAAGTTTTATCCTTTCCGGTGCTCCCTTGAATTTCTTATCTACCGTATTCGCGCCGTACTCCCCGCTGTTCTTTTACACTCGAAAACTAATTTCCGATCTTTGCAATCATTTTTTTCTGATTTAATACTACTTTGGAGAAGTTGAATATTCGAATTTGAATTTCGACATGCAAAGTATGATGTAAAAAATTTCTTACCTCTACATTTTGGAAAATTAGTCAATCTCAAATTAACTCTGATTCGTTGCTCTGAAGATTCATCGAAAAGTTCTTTTGATTTTTGTTAAACGAATGTAATAATTTTTTATATTTGCTTGCCAATTTTCCCGATTTAGGTACAACGTTCTATTCCGAGCAATTTGGGTGTTCGAATTTTAATGTAGGGTGCGTTAAATATGTCAAGACAAAGCTCGTAATTCTTGGGAAGGTTCGTGAATCTTGGATTAATTCTCTATCCCATCACTCTAAGACGGATTCATTGAAAATTTGTAAGTAAAATGTAACCAAAGGCGAATCCAGGCCGACCACCCGGCACGATCGGCGAACCCTTTTCCATTGGCCTCCGGCGCAAAGGAGGCAGCTAGTTTTTATCGTGTCAATTCAATCGTCCGCACGATAATTAACGTTCATGTAACGCCCTTGCAACCGGCCGATTGCGATTTATGGCGATCGTGCCCGCGCGAGCCTCGCCCGTGTTCGACTATCCTGCGCCTACCGTCGATTTATCTCTCAAATTCTCTAACGACGTTAACGAAACTGCATTCGCCATAACAGTCACACTTTAACCCTCGTACTTTACTTCTACTTTGGAAATTACCGATAAAACGATCGAGTTAAAAATCCTGAGAAAAAGAAACTATACCAAAAACGATAAAAGTAGCTTGAAACCATATCTAAATATAGAACGAGCAGATCTAACAATTCCAGTGAATGTCAAAGAAGAACCTGTTCGATATTACTGACGTAACTTCCATTTAATCCCAAGAACCATGGCTATCCTGCACCGGTGTACGATTATTGTACATTAGTCCGAAATGATCTACGAAATGAAATTGAAGATAATCACTACCCGTCCGGCGCTTAAAGTCGATCCCCCTCGTGAGAATGGGCAGCCTTTAAAAGCTCCGCGTTCTCAAGAAATTATAGGGCTCCCCGAAAGGTATCCCTTAATATTCTATCTCCGTTGCCGGCATCGTCGTCATCATCATTATGTCATGTACCTAAAAATTTCTCGAATCAACATATATTTGCATATTCAAAGAGGAACCGTCAGAGGAGCTATTTTAAAAGGCACGACGCTCTTAATTTATTTTCTCGCCCTACCTAACAGCCAACCGACCAACCAGACACCACCGGCAAGGGTATCCGGCCCGGAATGAAATCAGGAACACGTCCAACGGTGTACGCGCCCGGCAATTTATTGCCCTACGTAGGAAACCCGGTTCGCGAGAGTGACACGTCGTTTCATTCCACCCTGGCAGCCGTATTCGTCTTTTCGTGAATTTATTCCACGCTTTTGCCGCGTGGCTCCTTCCTCTACGTTCACTCGGCTGAAGTCTGTCGGTCTGGGAAGCCTCTGTGAGGAGGAACGTAGACAAAACTACTTAACCGACGTCCTCGTAGAGAAGAGAAACACAGAGAGAAGACTCGATCCGAAGACTCGAGAATGGTCGCTGGGTGAGCACGAATTCAGTTTCGCGTTTCAAGACACGAATTCTCCGTCTCGGAGGTATCTATAAGTAGCCGTACCTCATTTCACGCGGACCGGCAATGGCTTTTTGAGTTTCTCCGCGCGAATACTGTCTTCCGAGCTTCCCTTTTTGCTCTGGAGACTGTTCTAGGTGGAATACCAGAGGTCTGAGTCTTAGAATTGTTTAGTTATGAGAATTATTCTAGAGCGTGGAGATTCAACATTGAAAGATGGATGGAGAGGGTAAATTTTGAGAGATTTAACTGCTGTGGTCATTTAGTCTGGGGCCTGTTATTTAACACTAAATTTACGAGTGCTAAATAAGTACTTTAAAGAAAGAAAGATCAACCGATAAATTAGGTGACCAGTTAAGTAATTTATACATTATCAGGTACATATGAAATATCTACTGTACTGCATCCCTATAAATCTAGAAACAGTTTTTAAAAAAGTAAGAATCCGTAAATTTTACAGCTTCCGTAGATCTAATGTTAAGCGAGTTTAAAATAATTGAGGACAAATTTCGTGCAGATTGAAAAATTTAAACTCGGACCAAGTGGAAATCTGGACTTTTATACTGGTACCATCTACAGACCCTGACTAACGACGTTGTATTGTTTTTTCAAACAGATAACAGATAGTATTTCACGTTTAATAGCCTGCCACAATAAAACGCGACACAGTAGATAAACTAATTCCCACCTTTTCTTCCCTCACCGCAAAATAATTTAATATCTAACAAAACCTCAACACTCTCTCAACGCATCGCCAAAAACATCCTCCACCTTTCATCCCCATAAAATATCCAACATTCTCTCATCGTCGCTATCACCGTAAAACAACAACGACCCGTGTCATTAATCCATTCCAAGGCGAGCCTTTTCCGCCTAGTCGTACGCCCGCATTTTTCGCCCGTGTAGAAACTCCGCGAGCGCGCCATAAACGGCGGTACTCGTTCTTGAAAGATAATTTACGATCGCATTATTGTTTATACGCGGGCGTACATTATACAAGGCAATCGAGCTCTTCGAACAGTTTGAAATCCAGGACAATATCTTCAGGGTGTAAAAAGATATTAGTATCATCGCTGTTCAAGACGATCATCGTTTCTTAAACGATGAACACACGGTCCATCGTCGAAAGGTTCGGGTAATGACATCTTTCTGTTGCAGAGGACGAGCATGGATATTTAAATACCCACCTATAAACTGGTCGGTCAACCATGGCCACTTTAATACCGAGACCCTAGCCGGACAAATATTAACAGCGCATACTATGTGAGAGACTCGTAAAACAAAACCCTCCTCTGTATGCGCACGACGAGCATACTCCGAACTTCGACCGGTCGAACTGGCTTTAAAGACTCGTCGGAAGATCCACGGAAGGATTTGCATAAAAATGCCATACATTTCTATCGGCAAACGAATGCGCTATGGTGTGCGAGCTCGTGAAGGTATAGAGAGGGAGAAAGAGGTAGATGCCGAGGGTGTCTCGTATATGGACTCTTTCTTTAAATCGTATGCAAACGAGGATCTAGAAAGGAACCAGGCAAAAGGTTTCTCTCTTTCTCTGCCCACGTGTGTACGAGCGTTTATAATTCGATTCGACTCCCCCACCTCGACCGGTTAACTGTCTCTCCTCGTGGCTACCGTTCGCGGGATGAACGTCCACGTGAAACGAGACCGGTCCGATCCGATAAAACTTATTACGCTATCGCTCAACTGTCACAACAGATCGCAGATAGAATTCAGCCGGTGTCTAAAATGCTACAAACTGATTTTGCATCGGTTCGTTGGGCAGATCGAAGAAAGACGCTTAACGGCGTATAATTGTGCGCGGCCTCTAATCCGATATAATCTGACGAGATGTGTCTATTATGGTGAGAACGGGACAGAGGGATAAGGATCAAATGGAGGGAAAAAATTTGACGAGGTGTCGGTGATCTTTCTGGACGAGAGACGAGATCGGTGGTTCGTCTGATGGATTTATGGAAGATCGAGAGATTGATGGGACGATGTTTGTCGAGAGAATCTTGATTTTGAGAGGGAGGATCGCTGTTGAAGATTGTTGGATGCTACTTGATTTTGATAGAAATCCAGATGGATAAAAGATGGAAACATTTGTAAGTAATTAATAACGGGTTGGGAAATAAGTTTCTTCGTATTTAAGCGCTCAAGTGAAACGAGTTTTTTGGTGAGAAACCACAGAAATTTTACTGTGACAATGGATTTTCCCTCAAAAAAGGCAAAAAGTGTTATTTGATTCAATAGAGTTGATTTAAAATATTAAAAACTTTTCAATTTTACGCTAAAATACGAAGAACCGTGTTCTCTAACCCAATATTTATAATATATATTGCTGTAGGTATGTCCTGTAATTTTGTAGATCTTGGTAGACCTACTACACTTGTTCTGACACGAATGCCATTTATAACACAAAGTAGTAATAAGTCCCCAGAAAAGATCACTCAATTGCTTACTTATCTTTTGCCGGAAATAATATCTAATAGGATTAATTGTTATATCGCGCGCATCAACCCTCGATCACCCCTATATCTCATCCACTAGACAACATTTTCCACAGAACCCCTAAATTGCCAGTGCAGGAACGGATCACTGGTATCACATCTCATTGTCAGCTCATGGCTTCGCAGCGAGTGGTTGCTACTCACTTAGAGTGTTCCACAGTTAATGAGTTATCATGCTTGAGAGGCCTTTATATAGCTCTACAGTCAATTTCATTCACTACAACACAGCGTATCCATTTTGCAATCAAAAAAACCCTCAAACGTACATCTATTCTTCATTAAATTAAAACCCTTAATACTTCATCTACCGCTACACCAGTTCACCGAGTTTAAAGTACTCGTACTACATCTAATCACTGATATCTCTTCTAATTATCAACCCTCCACAGTCCATGCAGCAGGTGTTTTTCAGTAAGACCACAGTCTATCTCCACGTGTGATAATTTCCACTACATCTGTACTTCAATGTCCCCCCAAAATTAAACAATACCGTTTACAAAGCTTTCTATTCCCATATACTCGTCCATTTTCTAGACACAAGTCATCTGTAAGTTCTTCGCGCTGTATTTCCTACATTTTAAAAACAAGTGTACGGATGAAAAGATGGAAATCTCAGAATACACCGGGGAAAGCTCTACTTCGCTCTCTCTCCCCATAGAATGGAACGGTTTGAAATGTACTACGTGGAAAAATGGTGCTGGCTTCTTCATATGTATTTCCGATTCTCTCCGATAAAAGAGAAATGCCACGGGCGCTCCATATGCGACTCTCTATGGCGGAATCTCGGCCTCGTCGTGGTGCACATACAACCGCGATTTCTGGCTCGTTCTCTATGGAAAAAGGACTCGGACTTTTATGCGAGGATATCTATCTCTCTATGCCTGCTCCATCCCCGGCAGGTAATACGCCACGGCGACGTTGGCGGGTTCTCTAATTTCACGTGCGAGACCCGAAAGAAAAAAAGAAAAACAAAAAAAAAATGTGCCACGTTCCCATGAAAATGACAGAAACGTAATCTTCGGTACAGGTGCACGATGGCCCGCGGCTTCGACGAGATTGGCGGAAATAAAAGAGGAAAAGTCGAGCGGTTTGTCGGCTTCGACAGTTAATCCGGCGCCTAATATCCAGAACAGAATAGCGAGGACCGAGGGCGCCACCCCTTTCATGGACGGAACCAGCTACCCCTTCAATCTTTCCCGATTGAACGCGTGGCGGGAGAGAAAGAAAAAAGAAAGGTTAATTGCTCCAACATCGAACGTCGTATCCGACGTAATCCGAACGAGATGTCAACTTGTTTGAACGTTTGGCGGATGAAACGATGGCAGAAATTGTTGCGATAAGTTGGAAATGTTTTTTTTTATGGAAATTCGACGGACGTTGCGACCCGCGTTTGAAGTATCGATGGTGGAGAGGAGGGAAGTGTTGTTGGTTATTGATGTTGTGTTTAATATTTTTTAAAAAATTTTTTTAGTTAGATGTAACGTTTATGGAGTGGATAATTTATAGAGATTGGGGAGAAAGTTTTTTTATGCTTATTTATAGACTTTGCTGCAATTATTAATGGAATGAATGATTAAATGTCTTTCAAAGGACAGAGTAATATTTTTAGAAGATCTATTGCCACGAAGTAGGATTAGAAGTTAATATTCTACTGACACCGTTTTAGAAATATCTTAGGAAACAAATCATACAGATAACGACAATTATCTAGTTGCTATTCCACGCGACAATTACAGGATGATCTATGGAACGGAGTGTCGCATAAAATCGATTACATTACAGTGAAAAAAGTTCCAAACACTCAAAGTAGTTTGCGTTATTGCGTTATTTTTAGTCGCCGTATATCACAGCCTTCTCTCGTATTTATTACCGTTTTATGTATGTGCATTTCTCTCATTGAAATTCTAATTTTCATAGCCCCGCCGATGAAATATCTTCCATTGGCATTAGAATGTACGATCTCGAATTCCAACCAATGCGTTTGGCGCGCTAGAATTCATCGTCCATTTGCATCAAAACTTTACAACCAAAACGCCAGTAACACTTGCAGAAACAAGTAACCTTCGAAAATTCAGCATTCTTTCGTGTTTCTTCTCACGGGTCACCGTAACCGGTCAACTTTACGCATCCTCCTGTCGCCTTTGACCAACCAGAACAATAAAATTCATCTTATTATTATTCTCTTATTTTCATTTCAATTCTTATCTCCTCTGCGTAATACACATGCGTAACTTTACAAGCGAAACTTCGAATAAACGTTCTCAGTAAGCTCCTTTCAACCAAAGAGAACCATACATATTTCTTCGTACAATATTTAAGGATAACACGAGCGTCTACCAAAAAATTACACGAGAATACACGTTAACCATCGATCTGTGAATTTATCTGCACGTATATAATCGTTTCGTCGTTTCGACAATCGTCTTCGTAAATCATCCGCGAGAAATTCGCAGACCAGGCTGTCAAAGAGTTAAAAGCAGTTGGAGATATTTGCACGAACAGTTAAAAAAAAATGGAGAGAAAAAGAGAGAGAACGATTTGAAATTGCCAATAAAACACGTCGCTCCTTAATGACCGCGATCCTGCAATTACGATGGAGGTACATACGCGTTGCTCGAATATCTCAGGATACTGGAACGTGGTTTGTTCTCTTTCTTTCGGCACGTGTCCTTGGCCCCTCTTTCCTCCTTTTCATGGCTTTCTTTTTCACTCCCGTTGTCTCGTGTCGCAAGAGAGGAACGGGTTTACGAGATCTTCGAAGCAACAGGGCCCTCGTTGCCGGAACGATAACATCGCGTTCCTTAATCGAGCTCTCGATAAGCCTCGAGAGGGCCGCCTTGTCAGCAACCTGTTTATTCTAATTAGCGTATATGAGGCGGAAAGGAGAGGGATCTGGTACCAGGGTGATTCTAAAATACACAATTAACGCTACCAACGTTGAGACGGGACTTTTCGGGGAATTATTGCGGTCGTGATAAGACGTGCTGCTTGTCGCTTTATGGTAGGTCTTCGTAGACTGTTAATGGGGTGGAATTTAATTTTTATGGATAGGGGAAATGCTATTTGGTTTAAGAGAATTCACGGTTTGAGAATTTGGTGAGTTTATAGGGGAACGCTTGGGTGAAGACTGATTGTGAGCGATCTTTGGAGAACGTGGATACAATAGATAAGGATAGCTTTTTGAATTTTTGATACTTTGAGGTTCGATTTTTGGCATCTTCTATCAATTAGAACCTCTTTTCTTAACGCTATATCTATCGAAGATTAATTTCTTATTAATTAATTAATTATTAGAATTGAATAGGGCAGAAAATTGGATCGATTTAATAGCTTACAGTATTCAAGATGGACGTTGAAAACTGGAAAAAAAACTGCCTTAGAAATTTCAGCAACATTTTCCAAAAATTCAGGACAAGTCATTTTGACCACCTTGGTAGATCTAGTGTTAACAATCTTGGATTATTTGCGACCATCAGAGAATATGTAATTATCTTTAACAGTTAACGATGCCTCCACCATTTCTGTACCCAAATTAAAATTGAAATTCTATACCCGAGCTATCCCATAACAAATTATCTTATCCACCTACTAACACCACGCGAAAGAATTCCGGAAATCTATCCATTCCACTTCCACCCACCAAAACTACAAATTCTCTAAAAATAGCTTCCAAGTTAGCGAAAACCCGAGTCGAATTTTCATCCCACCCTTCGAATATCCTCGTCCCCGTTGGTTTGCACGGGTAATTATTAACGTCCCGAGGGACAAAAGGCGATTTCCTCGTTGCACGACAATCCGACGACGACGTCGCGACACCAAGGATTCCTGAGCACCGGTCGTCCGCGATTTATGGTGGCCAGACGGTCGCGCGCGACCACGGTGTCCAATGGAATGAAAAGACTGGCCGGACAATGGATCCGCGGCTGCTCGACTGACCAAAGGGTACTGACGCCGAGGTAAATAGAGATCCGTTGAAAATTGAACGCCCGCCACGGCTCCTTTCTACCTTGGCTCTTCGACAAAAACGACGCTCGGAAAACTCTTCTCGGCTGAATGGAATCGCGTGACTTGGGAAATGCTTCGACGGTATAAATGATTCTTGAGCGATTCTTAAATGCTTCTTAACGATGGCATGGAGAGGTTCCTTGATACTTTGATGGTTCGTAGATGAGAGTGTTGAGGGATGTTTGTATGATTGGATCCTGTAAAATGTTTTGTTTGGTGTTGTTACTGGTGTACAAGTTCATTGGAGAATATGTTAAAACGAAGTGAATGAAATTTTATAAACAGACTAGAGAAAATAATTTAAAGGTTAATAAAAAATTTTAGGTACTCCGTGCAAAATTTATTTAGGAAAATAGACTTTCTTTAACACTGATGGAGTATTAATTTCTGTTAGACTACTAACTTTCATACGAACCATTATGTTAGGAGGCATTATAACTTCATTCAGGGCAGTTCGTTTTTTTAACCCTTTGCACTCGAGGAGTCTCTTGCTCTGGAAAACTACTAACTCGAGATGATTTTACTATAACATTGTTTTGCAAATACTTTAAAATAATTTTATACTACGAACGCACACCAAATCTGGTCCACGAAGAAATTTTGAATAAGAATATCGTATAGCAACGGAAAAAAAATTTAGAGCTCGAAAACTCGAGGAATGTTAGAGTGCTCTAACGGCGCCCTTCGAGTGCAAAGGGTTAATTCTTTCTTATGATTGCAGACAACGTGTTCAAGAACAGTGAGCACAAATAAAAGTCCTCTCGACATGACCCACAAGAATTTTTCCCTCATGATTATTCTTCAGAATCGCAACCATTAGACATCTATCCAGCTCAAATCAGAAAACCTCCCTCAATCCCTCTCACACAACCAGCATCTAATATCGTTAAAACCAGCCCAAATCTACAGCCTTTAAGTATTCTTCAAGCATGCCCTACAACCCTCAATGCAAGACTTATCCAGTCACCCTAAAAATCCAGAAAAATTCAATTCCACCTAGATTTTAACTCCACGAATTAAAACCACGACAACGAACCGTGGCGAGAAGACCGTTTAAAGTGTTACGAGTAAAATCATAATTCAGCACGAACATGAAGTATTTGGCTTTGCAGGCGGCGGCAGTAAATATCGCGGGCTCCTCGAAACGACTTAATTCCCTTTACACACCGTGCGAGCATGCGAGCATTTATCCGTGACTGCTCGACGTGTCAAACGGTACAGAACGAGTAAATAGAAATCCGTTGGAAATTGAATGTTCACAATTCCAGTAAGCCGCCGGCGCTGGCCGGGGTTCACCATGTGGCGAGGTTTCGAGTGGACGCAACGCGGGAAAGTACGCTTTACCTCGCAATTTGCAAAACGATGTTAAGGATACGCGTCAATTCGACGCACGGTTATAGACAGTCCCGTGAACGATCGTGTTTCGTCGATGGGTGCCATTGTTTTATCGATGCTCGTCGTTCTACAGGCTTTCGAATTCGACGCTGTAAATCTTTTTTTGTGCTCTCAGTAAAAAAAAAAAAATAGAAAGAGGGAGGCAATTCCATTTGGAAAAGGGTGGTTGCGACAGTATCGAACGACGTTACTCGAAAAACAGCTAATTAGCTTGAATTACACGCCGCGAATTCATTGAAATTCAATGCCACGCGAAATTTGCATTCCGTTTCAATATCGGCGCGGTAACAGTATCCCCTCTAATAGCCATAAAATCTTCGCCAAATACCGTTATAATCACTGCGCGTATACTTAATCCCCAAAATTTCCCGCGAAATCGATTTCCATCGGTATATCCTCCTGCCGGAGATACAAATCGGATGGTGCATGCGAGAGCCAAAACAGAAATCCGTCGGTTCGTCGCTCGGGGGTGGATGTGGATGTTTAACGGGTACTTTCCGATCGATGTCATTGAAATTCAATGCTTGAAAATTACACAACTTTGTCTAGATAGTGTAATGTGTAAGAAACGTTTTTAGAATTAAAAACTTACAAAGAAAAAACACTACATTCATATATCCCTCCTTGATCAGCGTTTTCCAAACTTCTTCGCCCATGGACCATTGTCTTTTGTAAAATGTTCACGCACCTCTCTTATCTACTGTAATCTAAACTAAGAAAAAAACACTTCGGCGAGGAGAGTCTAAAGAAAATCGCTGTTATAAAAATCCCCCTTTCGTCTAAAACAGGGGTGGCCAACACGCGGCCCACATTGAACATTTTCCCATATCGCCAGTTTTCATCAGTATCATTATTATTATATTATTTATGTTTACATGTAAAAATAATAGTAAACACAATAATAATAACTCATTATATTTCAATTTTTCACTCCAAAAAAGTGCCCATAGTGGGTCTAAATCTAATATATGGGGATATATAATTTTATATATGGCCCGTGGAGTTATGATGCATTTCCAAAGTGGCCCGCAAGATCATTTGGGTTGGCCACCCCTGGTCTAAAACGACATATTAATTAAAGTTCTAATTTTAACTTCCGAGAAATAGATTAACAAAAGATTGCATTATTTATTTTAAAAAGACTATTAAAAATTTTCTGCTTACTGGTACTACACCTCGGACCAAAGTTTAGTAAACACTATTTTAATTCAGCCGACCCTCCTCCATCACCTCGAGCATCCCCAAAATCTCGGGTTCCATCCTCGCTTGGATAAATCGACCGTGTACCAATTTACACGCTGAAAGCTTGCTTGACGTTTCATTTACACGGACATTTATACCCCGGTCTAAAGAAAAAGGGTTAAAAAGGAAAAAAAAAGTCTCACCCGGGTCCCTCGTATCCCCGATTTCCTTCTCGATCGTGTATATGCGTGTTCACACGATGCGTCGAAGAATTTCGTGGCGGCTGTTGGTACACGGACACCGGTTAGCGGGAAGCTGCTCGGTAATAACCCGCTGGAGAACCGGTACCGCAGCGAGGCCGGTGGTCCCCGAGAGAGGAGTCGGCGCACGTCTCAAGAATATTAGAAGCAGGAAGAATACGAAGTGTGTTTCGCTGATTACTCGAACGCGCTACGTTGATTCCTCCGTAGCCGGTGGCTTGGCCACGATCGAGCCGATTAAATCGAGCCGAGATATCGAACGCGATTGCCTGCTTGCCGATCGTGCCGGTGTGCTACGTTTGGAGAACGGGGAGTCATTTTTCTTTGAGAAATTGACGGCAGTGCCAATTAACGTTGCAGTAGGGCAGGAAGAGTGGAGACGTTGAGGTGAAATCGCTGTTGGCGTTCGTTTGGGTTGAGGAGGTTCGAGTAAGATGTGGGAGAATTGTTTTACGGGGGTTGAAAATGGAAGTAGTTGATTGGAGACTCTTTTGGAGCCTATCAGTGCAACTTTTTGGGAGAGTTTGGAAATATTGAAATTTTGTTTGGGGAACATTTTTTAGGAGTTTGAAGTTGGAAGTGGTATCTGAGTGTTAGGAAGATCATTCGCGGTGGCTCAGGTTTGTTGTTTTCCAATGTTAAGAGTTTCTAATATTGAGGGGTTCAACTTCGATAATTTCTTCGAAAAGAAGAGAAAAAAATTTTTCTAAACACCTGTGACAATGATTCCTCGAAGAGCATTAGAATCAAGAAGAATATCATTAGCTCATCAAGATCGATGGGGGGAGAGGCACGCTCTCGAGATTCTATCGGGAATTAATTAATACTTGGTCGAAAAATATAATCAGCACCATGGCACGAGTATATGATTTTATTCTCTCCGCGGGACTGGAATTAATTTGCATAACTCGCTAATTAGCGAGTGGGCGTAATGAAATTGTACGGGATGCGCGCGCACAGAATGGACGCGTATCACGATATCCGGCGGCATTTTGAAAAACGTCTGATTGGAAATGTAATTTATAACAGACGGGAGGGAATAACAATTACAATTACACCGAGATGTATCGTTCCGACGATAGAGGGTGAGGACAGGGGGATGAGAACCGGCAGTTTTCAATCGATAGCGCTTTATCAGGAGCCGATTGAATCGGCCGGACTCGCGGTGCGGTTTCGAGTGCCGCGTCGGCTCTGACAAGTGCTTTCGAAAGTGACCACTCTAAATGAGGCTCGTGTTTGCAGTCGGCTTCAACCAAGGTTGGCTCATATGTAAATGATAGAATAGAAAATCGAGTGCTTCGTTCTTTCGGTTCGATTAATTTCCCCTCTTTTTTTTTTTTTTTTTATCGTGGCTAGACACTTTACACTTCACGTCAGTCGCCGGTGTAACGTCGCTCGCTCTCTTCGTCGATAATGGCAGTCGCATACTCTGTCGATCGTATTATGCTTGAGTTTTTGAACGGAATTTTAATTGAGTTTTGGAATAAATGAATAATTAATTTTAACGGGTATATAATTGTGTGTAGATGGAGATTCATTGAAAATTGAGCTACTCGAGAATCTTTGGGGGTGTTGATTATAGTAAGAAATGTTTTGAATAAAAGTTACATCGTTTCAGGAGAGATTTTATATAATGAACTTTGTGTTTTTCCAATGCAAATGTGATTTTCAATTCAGTTGGAAGAGTATCTTACGCCGACTAATTGTTAGTTTAAAACATATTGTACTCGTAACATTGGCAGATAGTAGCACATTTTGATATGGCTAACATGTTGGCATCCAGATACTCGACATTACAGTGTACAAATACAGAATTATACATGTAATTAAAACAGTCGTAATCACGTGAGTGCAAGTAATTGCGTGTTACACGTACCTTCATCATTTATCACGCAAGGGACGTCGGTCAACAACGACGGGTAAAAGCTCGCCCGTTATGAAATCTTTCGATATGATACGCTCAAAATAGAGGTTTTGTACTGATAAAACATATGTCTGTTTCTACACCTTCTACAATTACTTGTACTCTATAAAAAAGGTGCATGTGACGACTAAGAGCAGATATATTGTACACTAAAAAATGATTCAAAGACTCAACCTCCCAATCGGTGGGATCGAATTCAAAAACCTATGACCTTCAACAAATTTCTCACAAATTATTAGATAAAATATATCACAGCCTGAACGTTATATAACCCACGAATACCCTAAGCAAATGAGCATAGCAATTAAAACCGAAAAAATACAAAAAACGGCTTCAACTTTTCCTCCAGTAATTAAGAAAAATCAATAGTCACTTTTCACAAACGATTCTCCTATTTCAACATTCTGTATACCTATAAACGTAACAAAGGGCAAAAATACTGGCACTTGGACTTCCTCCTGCAACGCAATTTAATATAAAAGTTTTACAGAAAAAAAAGGGAAAAAGCGATGGAGGACTAGTTCGACTTTTTATAACGGCTCTCGGGTACAAAATCCGTGCGCACCACCATAAAACTAAACGATTCCGGTTAAAACGACTCTAATTGTAAGAGGGATGTGAATGTTAATAGGCTTCCACGAGAGCGCCCGGGGAAATTAACTTTTACTCCGACGTCTAGAACAAGATCGTTGGTATTCGACTTTAATGCAACTGCCTCACTTAAGAATCCAAGTCCGAAAAGTTCTCGCGCAGCAAAATTCGGAGTGCGCGCGAAATAAAATTTAAATCCGTCAGCGATAAAAATCAGGCCCGGTGTGCTCACAGGAAAGTGAGAAGAAAAAGGAGCACCGAAAAAGTCGTTGGTTTAATTTAAATCTCCACTTTTACGATCACACGTTACGAAAAGCTTCGAAGCAAGTGTGAAGCACGTCGTCAGCGAGAGCCCAACGGAAATGAGATTTTTATTCTGCTCCGCGGACTCAAGAAGTCCAGTTTGCCTTTGTGAAGATACGAAAATTTCACAGAAGAAACTGAAACTTCAAATGTTCATAAGACTTTTCCTCTTTTTGGTAATTCTTTTTTTTAATTGTGAAAGGTTACTGCAAATCTTGAAAATTATTGGCGTGAAAGACACTTTTTCTCCTATTTAATAGAGATTACAAACTTGGAATACCAGTTCAATTTGTCAAAAATTTTATGGTTACAAATTTGGTCAATATTTCATAACGGTTCGACAATAAATACAAACAAACCACACCTGGTGGAGTTGAGTTTGAACATCGATTCGAAAAATCGTAGAATTCTCGATCGGACGGGAAGAAATATCTCACGCTCGACGGCTGGTTATTACCAGGCAATTTAGAGACAAACCGACGTTTTAAGAGTTACGTCCTTTCACCGTATATTTCCTTAATTAATCAAGATAAATCGAAGCTCACTCATTCGAGGCGGGAGAAAGGGGGCAACTGTTAATCGTAAATCTTACAAACTAATGGCTCGTAAACACTGTAACGCTTCAAGGAGATTATAAATCACCGTTATTATTGCTACGACTAATAATTAGATGTAATAGCTGAAACGATATTTCAACAAATAAAACTCTAACACACTTTTTCTCAATCGTGAAACATTCGTACCGTAACAAGGCTACATATCACATGCAATAATATTTACATAGATTCCCGCGCGCCTGATTTATCATTCCCGTAAATTATAACGGCCACCATATACCAGCAAATAATCATCGTTCGGGAAAATTTCTCATTTCACGTCGCGCGAAATCGACGGTCCGTTTCGATGCAACATTATAACGACCAGTTATTTATCGGGAATCGAATTTTCAACGTTGTAACGTCTCGCGTGAAACGTTGCCGGCGGACTTTGCAATTTTATTTAACGTCGGGATCGCCCATAAAATTGGAAATACCATGTTGATACGAGCATTTCACTGTCGGGGAAATTATGTTGACACATTAGGAACGGATGACGAGGTTTCTCGTTAAATCTTCGTGTATTATTTTTCCAATGTGTTGTCGATTAAGTGGAATTATTTTGATTATATTCTCCGCTGAATAATTAATTTTGTACGATGACATTGATGAATTATTGAGAGAAGTACGGCGAGTATATAAAATTATTACCAAGTTTGCAAAAAGATATTAATTTCATTAATATTAATTCCACGACATTCTACGTCATTCAATATTTTCATTTATTCCATAAGTAACAGTTATTAAAAATTATTTAAAAATTACTTGATAAAGAATACGATTAACTTTCCATACAAACATCCTATTCACGTAAATGAAACGTCTGCTATCAAGTAATCCTCATGATCACCCAGGCTCAAACCTAAGAAACACATAAACACACCGGTATCTCTCCACAACACAAACTACTCTAATCCCCCCCGTCAAAACAACTCGATCAACAGTAATTACTTCGAGTCTCGTTTCTGCATAAATTTCATCTCAGTCTCCAAAGCGTTAATTGCGTCTACACAGAACTACGACGAGCCATTCCTCCGACTGTTTCACCATAGATGCCATGTTGTTTTTTTCACCCAGAAGATTATTGCTAAACGAAGGAGAAGGAGAAGTAGCGGGCATTACGTGACCGCGTAACATTTATTGCTAATTATTTTTACGTGTTTACGAGCCGTCTCTCTCGGCTTCCATCTACGCTCGCATAATCGTGCGTGACAGTAGTAAAAGTTCTGCACCCCGTCGTTCGCAGCTTCTCGTCTTTCTTATTCGACGTCGACGTAAATCGAGTTGTCGGTGAAACAACTCGCTGGCTTACGATGGAAAACGTGTATTAGTTTTATCTCGTTCGCTGTCGGTGTTGCTTTTCCCTGATTCCTCGTCCAATTAGGACTCTCGTATTGCCACTTATTTATGACTATTTTATGGAACCGATAGTTTTACGTTTCGTATGACACGTTCGACGGCAGCTGTATAGTGAAAGTTTTATTCGCAGCGTTTGTTCGGTTTAACGCGTGGACGAAACTTTAGTGTTATTTCTCTATAATTCTGAACGTGAACGCAATGTCTTGAGAGGTCTTGATATATCGAGACGTTCTTGGATATTCATGAGATGTTTTACGATAGTGTTTGGATTCCGCTGATTGAGATTATTTATAAACGTTGGAGATCAAAGATTTACTTAGTGAGTAAAAAATATATCTCTGTATCTAGATTTTAACGGGGAAGAAACTGTTGTTCTCCAATATTTCAGTCTACTGAATTGTTCTTATTGGTGAACAGATTCTCTTTGATATTTCAATGTTGCATTTAAAATTTCGAAGTGCAGCAATTAAAGATCTTTTGTTGTATTCAATATTTTCTAGAATATTTGCCATTCAAAAGCCTCAGAAAGATTCTATCGTTGCAATTCTACGGTGAAATGATACTACGGCGCCATGCAAATAAAAGTAGTTAACAAAGCAATCCTTCCCAAAGCGCAATCTCCAAAAGTCTCCACCGTTGTCCCAGCAATCTCGCATTGTTATTCCAACGAAGAAACCTTTCCCTACAATTTGCATCTTCTTCCGATCCGAGGACGACTTCGAAGATCTCCAGCCGCAGGTTTCGCCACGAAACGAGAGCACGTCGACATCCTGTTTGTGCCGTTGTTCCTTTGATACTAGGCTACTTTCTTTGGTCTTCGTAGAGAGAAGGAAATCCGCTCTTGTCCGCGGACCAGAAATCCGCTTTTATTCGTTCGAACGAGCTCGTTCGATTCCTCGAGGATCCTCGAGGAGCGTGCTCGGTATCCGGTCTGAGAACGAATTTGGTTGTTTCGAATTCGAAGAGGATTCACGCAAAATTAATCCCTTCGACGGGAAATTCGTGTACTACAAAACTTTTGCCGTCGATGTCACTGCTAAGGGTTGAAAATTTTACGAAGGGGTGAGGCACTTCAAGTGGAAAGTATTCGACTATCGATTTGTCAGATATAACAATTCTGATAGAAAATTTACATAAATATATATTGCGGTCTCTCAAGTCTCCATCAAAAGGATTTAACATCTAGGCGACCCTGTCAACATGTACTTTTCTCCTTTAAAAATTATAATTCCTTTTTTATTTTCAAACTTCAATTGCTATTTTGCCAACTTCTTACACTTTTAGGTGTAACTTGAATCTGTGACACCATAGTTACCAATTTAAAAAAATATCTCAGTGCTGAAAGAAGGGCCTTCCGCTCACCTCTAATCGGAAATCAAATTCTTCGACTCTCAGTTCATCTCAACTTAAGTGTTTCACCAAGGATCAAAATTACGCCAAGTCATCACCAAACCGTTAATTAAATTAATCAAACTCTTTAATAAAAATCCAGTGAAACGGTTTTCCATAAAACTGCAATACAATCTCTCATCAGCAAACTTGCGCGAACGCTCGCTAAGCTATCATTTAAAACTCGCTCTTCGCGCGTATCACGGCAGCTCGCTTAACGCGTCGTATATGAGAGAAACGACGATGCAGGAGCGTGCTAATTAACAATTACCAGGACGAATCGTTTCGTCGGCGCCGGATGCAGCGTCTAGCTTCGCACGTTTTATCGGCTCGCAAAAGCTAGGCGTATCGGTCACCGGCGCTCGGTATAACGACATCGTTATCGTTCCGCCGATCGCCGATCCCTGTGGTCCATGCGATGCGCTATAACGTGCTCTGATTTCCTCGCGATAAAGCGAACGACAGTGAAACCCGTGCCCCATGAATTACAATCGAAACTCGTCGCTGGGTGGCTCGATAGGCACTTAGCTGCCGGAATTGCGAGACTCGTCGGCAATCGGAGCACCGAAATCGATTATCTCGCGCTTGGTAATCTAAAATTTAACTGTGCCGTTCTACGATTCGGAAGAGACTGCGGAAAGAGAGGGTTGGTCCTGTTAAAATTCTGTTGATGTTAGAAATGTTTGTTTTAACTGCTCTTAGAGTAGAATCGTATAACGTCGTTACCATGGTGTACACACATTGGAAAATAGAATGTGCTTGATCAAGTACTTACAAGGGAACATCGCGAGGTGTAAATCACCGATTTTGATGAAATTTTAGTATGATATAGACCTCGCGAAAATATTTGACCCGTATTTTTTTTATCGGCAACCGTCCGCGTTAAAAGGGTGAACACCGCCCCCAAAGTTGGGGTAAAGAATACTATTTTCTCGAATATCTCCGAAACTATTAAAGATTCGAAAATTTCGTAAGGACTGAAAATTAACGTATTATGACCACGAATTCAATGGTATAAACATTTTCTTAAAAAACCCATTTGTTTAAACAATATGATAAAAAATAATTTTTTTTTTCAACTATGAGGGTGGTTTTCAGCCCTTTAACGTGGGCGGTTGCCGATAAAAAAAATACGGGTCAAATATTTTCGCGAGGTCTATATCATACTAAAATTTTATCAAAATCGGTGATTTACACCTCCGGATGTTCCCTTGTTAGCCTACAATAATAAGTGATGGGGAAGTTTTTGAGTTTTCCAAAAATTATTAAATTGAAAGATACTGTGAGTAAAATTATGTCTATGAATCATTCCGGAATCATTGATTTTGTGATAAAGCAACTTGATTTTGGATTATTGTGCACGCAGTCATAAAAGAAATCGTATTATAAGAGACATTAAATTATATGCGAAATCTCGGTATATTCTGCAAAAAAAATTGTTACGATATTTAAACAAGTTTGGAGGAATACATGTTGTATGAATTTGGCATTATACGAAAGTCTGCGTATTTGTTTTTCCCTCTGTTTTTCACATTGAAATATGGTGAAAAATTAATTTTTGCGAAGATTTGTTAAGTTCCAAAATATCTAATTGTAGTTAAACAACAAAAAGAATGTTTCTCGTATAGCTGGGATCAACTTTACAGTAGTCATGTAGAAAATGTGGCGCGAAATGCGAAAATGCTTAGTTAGAGACGTATACAGTGGCTGTTCATAGCGAGGCTTAATGTTATCTGTCGAATATCTATGCTAGAACGTATATGTAAGGCGAGCGTAACTAAGTGGCTCTTTTTCCATGCCATATGTATATGGTGTTTGCTGTTAAAGGGTTAATGGTGCTCAGGTAATGGCGCTCTTGGTACCCTGGAGTGCACGGAATAAGCAAAGTGCTGATCATAGATCTACGTTGAGCTTATTGAGAGAACGGAAGAATCGGTCGACAGGTTTTTGTCCGTTTTGCACAACTTCCTATTAAAGCCTCGCTTTAAACTAGTAAGAGCATCGTTTTTGTCTACAGCATTGCTGTACACAGCTACTAATTTAACAATACTACAAACAGACATATTTATGTGTTTCACTAATTATCTCTCCAAAGTGACGTTACTAAAAAATGTATACAGTATACAGAAAAAGTCATTTAAACTTCCATGTGAAAATGTTAATAAAACATACATAATTCTCAAAGTTTGAGCTATCTATAGAAATATAAAAATTGATCACAACCGAACCCTATATCCTATAGTTTAAAAAAAATAATCCTTCTTTAACCTTGCAACTTCTGACAATTAAATTACCAAATTTAAATACGTTAAGAACATATCTTATAAGAAAATTTATAAAATAATGCGTTTACTCAAATGACACCCTCTGAAATTGAGGGCCCTCTCAACTTCTGTGACTCCAACCGCACCTAAAACAGTAAGTCTCATGCTAACAACCATAGTTAAAGAGAAAAATTATAAGAAGAAATAAAGAAAACAAAGAAACTAAATACCAGTCATTTTATACTATCTCAACAGGTCTACTTTCAATTCAAGGCAGACTAAACACAGTCTCCTTTTAAATGCATTCTTCGTCCTCAAACGACCTTCGATTAAAGCCCGTGTATCCCGTTATCTGTAAAAAACTCCAATCAATCGGTACACAACTTGGACATAATTTGTGTTAAATATCCTGAACACAGGAGCATTTTCCGATCGTTTATTCGTCGTGCCTGTCATTCTCTCGAGTGTTTGCTCTTTAGCTCCGCAGGCCGCTTTCGCGTGTAAAGTCTACCAAGCCAGTATAATATCATTATCGTACCACCGATCGCTGTAGCCCGTGCAACACCCTGTAACGCGCTCTGATTTCCCGCCGATAAAACGAATGACAGTAAAACTGGTAAGGTGTAGAGCCGAGAACGGGAGCGGAGCACGGTAGTACTTACGAAGAACGATTTAAAGTCGCTATCGCGCTGGCATTAACCGTGAAGCCAAATGAAATTACGAGCGGCGCGAGACTTCTTACCCCTCGTATTACGCTACCGGTGATATTTTTTTTAATAAGCCGAGATAAACTTTCGGGGAAGACGGTTTTGTAAATATTACATCATTTTTCAAAAGATTAATGAATGGGAATGTGGTGAGAGATTGAAATTTCTAAAGTTGTTTATTGGTCAGTTGGTAGGGGGTGGGAAATTGGTATAAGTGGAAGTTTTAAATGGTTAACCCTGCTGTAATGGTTTCTTATGGCGCAGAAAGTGGAGAAAATTAGGTACTTTTGTAAAGTTTTAAATTCGCAGAAAAATGAGAATTGGTGACACGTATTTATTATATTTCTCGCGAAGGTGAGAATTTTTAGAGTGTTGGAGAAGTTATTGGAAGGTGGTATTAAAGAATTATTTTTATTCCGGTAGTTTTATTTGAAGGTATGCGATGTGGTTGAAATTGGCGTTTTTTTATGAGATACGCAGTCATGAATGTAAGGCTATGACAAGGGATTAAAAAGAATAGAGAAATTTCCTTATTTCGGATTTTAGAAAGAAACCTTGCAATCCTGACGCCTGTTTTACAAAGTAAAACTTTTCCGTTCTTTCTGCAAATAGGATAGTGTGTGAGGTATTTTTACAACGTTCAATATTTATAGGATATTTTCGATTTACGTGAGATACAATACGCGAGTGACACGTCGTGTTTTATTAGTATTCCAAGATAGTCGGTCTTTCTCAGGATAAATATCGCACGTCCCTCACTCGAGTAAATGAAAATACGTGAGAAAATGGCAAAGATTGCTCGTACGCGAAACCCCATATAAATATAATCCCCATCTATTAAATCCACTATCTATCCAACCCATTTGCCAGACCGATTCGTTCTTCGGACTCCATTATCCCCATTTAATCTTTGAAATGCAGGAAATCCTCGCTACGTCGGATTACAATGCGCGGGAATTACAAACGTTCCTCAATTAATATAATTAATTAATTATTTTAATTGATAATTAATAGCAACAAATTACAAGAACAATGATTCTAGAACAATTAAATGAGCAAACATACGAGAAATCGTACGATTGTGCGCGTTCAAATAAGTAATACCTCGTACCAATTACTTTCCGTGTTTGTATTTAATTAATTGTAACTTATGCCCTTCCTATCTATCGTAATCTACGTATTGTTTGATTGTCTCTTTTCAAAAGCACGTTACACGTGCATATCGTTAAAAACTCAATTTCCCATTGCTTTCGGGTTTAATGCCTTCGTCAATAAACGGGGCATCCTTTTGCAAGGATCGCGAACGTGATGTTCCGAGGCATGGTGTATCGGTCACCATGAATCATTCCGCACGATTTCGAAACGTAATGAATTTAAATGTTTGCTCGTGATATGGAAATAAATTGAGAAACAACGAGATTGATTTATCGTGGTATTTCAACGGGATGAATATCACACCTTGACGCATGGAATTATTTCACTTCGAAGGCAGATCGTTTTCGGTAGGAATTGGAGAATGATAAACTTTTTGGTTGCACAAAAATTGGCAAATTCAATAAACGAGGACAACAGGTAGGAGTATGAGGGAGATACGTGTATTACGTGCTCGAATTTCTGCCTGATCTCTTGGGTGTTCGGCGTGTAAAGCTGCTTCTATCGCGAACATGTGTCGCTAATAAACGTCATCCAGGCATGCGCGCCGAGATTGATTCTATTAATACAAGTAATTACAGAGTGTATTTGGGACGTTGCATGCATAATGTAACGCCATGCTCGCAGTATTCTGGATCGTACGGAGTCTCTCTATTTTGGCATTTGGTTTTGACATTTTAATTTTGTTTTTTCTCTTCTTCGAATAATTATATCAGCAATAATGACTTTTATGAAGTTTTTTTAGAGATTTGTAAACAACTTTAGAAATTGTAATATCTTACTTCATTTGCTTCTCATGGACTTTCTAAAAAATGGAACCGTATCCTTAACTCATAAAATCTTGAAAGTGTAAGAGAACCATTTAACACTAGAACCACCGGCGTTAAATATACTGTATTTCAGTATAATAAATATGTACTTTGGAAAAGAGGAATCAAGAGGTAAAAAATATAGTCGATTCTGTAACCTGTATTTTATAAATTCAACGTAGAATATCTGCTGTATAACTATCCATAAACTTGGAGAACTTTTGGAAAACATTGAGAAAGAGTCATTTTGACTTGCTTGATAGTTCTAGTGTCAAAGTAAAAATGGAATATTTATAATCATAGGTATCTAATTCCATTAACACGTTTAGAATAAACACTTCTGAGAAAAGAAGAGCTTGTCACTCAATGCATTAAGGAACATTCTACCTCGTACGATCGTCTGCCGCCATGAATTTCCCCGTTCTTCGCCGTCTGACCATGACCGTCTGGCTCCACGTTATTCCTCGGATTTGCAGCGCAAACCGTTCCTCAGTATCGTTGCATTCGGAATTCCGTCGGCGGGAATCCTCCTTGGAGAGGCAGCCACGGATAAATCGTGTCTAGCGATCCTTAAGACGGTTTCCCTAAGTAAGGTTCGATATTCCCGAGACACTCCAATCATATTAACGGGGGACCTTTACCGTCTGACGATGGAGAGGGAAAAACGGAAAAAGGGTAGGAGTCAGAGGGATCGAGCAAGTAGGCGAAACAAAAGAGCGGAGGACTGTAGTCGACAAGTTATGCAGAGCCCCTGAAGCGTGCATTTGACTAAGCCTGGCTTCTTCCTCCTCCACCACCACCTCCTCCTCCACCTTCTCGTCCTTACCTTTTCCTTCTTCTTCCCTTTCTTTTATCCTTCATCCCCCTGTCATCTTTCTTCCACCTCTTCCATCTTATTTCGTGCCTTTCCATTCCACCGTGACCCCTTCGTCCTCCTCGTCATAGAGCTCTCACGGCTGTGACTTTATCTCGGCATAGCAGCTTCTTTCCGCCGGCTGATTACGTATGCGCGAGAGAGACCAGGCCAGGCTTATGAAAGTGCATGCTGAAGATGGGGTGAAGGCATCCCTCCTTCCCCTTCGTCTCTCCACCTTGCATCTTCTGACTCCTCCTTTTCTACGGAGGAGGCGAGAGGTAATAAATAAGACGTACTGCATGTTATGCGGCAAACCTCGCGAGCTTTTCACCTACACGCTCTCTAGGTAGATAGTGCCGGCTCTAGAAATATATGTATATGCACCGTGACGTGGCCATGGTATCGTGTGAACGGAGCTTTATTACCTCGTAAACGACGCACCGTTGTACTCCCTCGGGGAGGCCTTCTTCCTGGGACCTTTAGAAATATCCTGGAATCAGATCCATGCGATGGGAACTTGATTGCGGCGAGAAAGTATTCCGAAGGGTTTGGAATTTTGATGGTGACTTTGTCAAATTGCAGAAGCTTGAATAGCTGAGAGTCAGTTTTTTTTTGGAGAAATTAGACGGTTTATGTGTATTAAGTTTCTGTAATTGCAGGATTCTATATCACTTCAGTGTACAGGTGAAAATATGGATGGCTTATTTGAGAAATGAAGGCTCTAAAGGTGTAATCAAGAAGATACAAGCTTCGAGTAAATGATTATACTTTCGATTCTTTCAATTGCAAGACTTTAAAGAAGAAAACAGACGCATCGAAATCACCAACGTCATCGAATTCTCGTTCGGACCGCATTTACATGCCAGTCGAGCCTCTAAGCCTGTTCGTTAAAAATTACGACATGACGGTATACCCAGCGCGGTGCCATTAACGAAATCGAATTGCGGCCTCGATCCCATACTCGAATGCCGCATGGTCTGCCACGTGTAAACGAACGAGCAGGTACACGGAAGCACGAACGCAGGTAAATCGTACACACGTTCCTGTGTCCCTCTACTCCTCGTTCCTCTTCATTCCTTCTTGTTCCTCCTCGATCCTCCTCGTTCCTCCTCATTTCTCCCCTTTCCTCCTCGTCCTCTCTCCACTATCGACCTTCCTGAATCGTGCATTTCCCCAGTGCACACGGGATTCGCATTTCAATATCGGACCTCCGCGAGTCGCGGCTAATACTGCGAGTCGTATTTAATCGCAGGCTCGCCGATAACGCAGAGGGTAAGAGGAAGAAGAGACACGGGAAAGAGGGATAGAGAAGAAAACTAAGAGCCAAAGTGGAAGACCCGAGACCTCGATAATCGTTAATAAGTCCTCTCACCCGTTTCCAAGCTCCGGCCTCTCCTGCGTAGACCCCGGAAGGTTGACTGATCTTAAGAATTCCCACGAACGAAGAAATCCTCGGATCGTCGCGAGTGAACGAACCTTAAAGGAAGAGGAACTCCACCTACCCTTGGTATATCCCTCTCTTCTTTCCTTTCGATGATATCTCATCCCTCCTCTTTTAGCTTCTGATGCTTCTGGTACTTCTTCTTCTTCATCTTTCTCTTCTTCCATGTCTTCATCTTCTTCCTTCTCCTCCTCGTCTTCAAAGGTCGAGATATTCCATCCCTCAAAATTAATATGCACCGACTGGTTAACATCGAGCAAATTCCCAGACGGATACGTGAATCCGGGGGAATTCGATGTGCACCTTTATGAAGGTGCCTTCGAACGAACCACTCATCCAAATAGACTTTCGTTACAAAAGCAAACCTGTCTGAGAGGATGCTTCCTTCTCTTTCTCCGTCTTTCTTTCCCGACACCGACGCCCTTTGCCTTTCGACGGTCAGAGAAGCACAGAAGCTCCCGAGGGAAGTGCTTTGAGACTTTGTGTTCTCTATGTAAATATTCTATCTAAATTCTCTCAAATGTTATCACAAACTATTAACTTCCTGTATAATATTGCCATTATAAATATAATCGATAATTACTCCTATATAAATGTAGAAAATTCGAAAGAATCATTTTGAAACTTTTCTAAATTAATTATTCTGTCAAGCTTCATTTTCTTGAAACACTTCATCCTCCCTCCCTATGTATCTCTCTTTTTAGAAGTTCTTCCTAAAAGTAATTTTTGTCTAATTCTCTTCTATCATTCTCCCTCCAAATTCCTCCTCATAAAAATCACACAATTTTATCAATAGAAATACCAAACCAGTGAAAATGACTGGTACACAATTTTTTCCAAAAATTCTCCAAGTTCATAGAAGAGCCATAGAACAAAAATTCTATGTTCATCACAAAATACATAAATGGCCTAATTGATCATTCTTTCCGCCACTCGATTCTTCCTTTTTCAAAGTACTTATTTAATACATTGAAATATGATAGACTTAGCGTCGGTAGTTCTAGTGTTAATCATATCTCTGCAGAAATGACCGCCAAAATTGTCTCTAAATCCAACAATTTCAATTTTAATTTACAAAGTAAATGTAAAACCTTCCCTTTGCGAATTTCTCACGCGATATCGTTGCACCTTCGACAAAACGATCGACAAAACCGTCGTCGAGTACCGCAAAGGTGTACGGTCCGGCAGATATGACTTATCGTATGCATTAAACAGTAAATACGAATCGGCTTCTAATCAGAAATGCTGCCCGTCCGCTCGTGAACTCTCATTTACGTCTACTTGGTAGTTTATACAGCATGCAAATACCGTCGCGGGCGCACGCACGTAATACAACAGGGCTCGCAGCTCGCCGAGGAATCGCGAGCACGTACCGACTACATTTCACCGAGATAAACTGGTTCTCTCGAGAAATTACAATCGCGAAAAAGTTCATTAATTATGCAGATTCGACCGAACGAGCGTTTTCGCCGAAGAACGAAGGCGGCATCGCCGCTTGCGAATGGAGTATCGTTATATTCTCTACGTTTTACCTCGAAATTTGACAAAGAGAAGCAATGATATTCTTGTTATTTCGAAATTTAGAATTATATATGTAAATATATATATATATAACAATGAACTTCATCTTTAGGCGGATAAAAGTGGAGAATTCCTCCGTCTGTTAATGTCTCCGGGAAATCGTTGAGAATTATTGCGCCAACGACGAATCATTTTCAGTCGTCGGTACAGGATCGTCGGCAATTTCAATATATTTCTCGGGATTACAAACACACGCAGGGACTCATCAATTTTGCATTATCTCACCGCTTCTACCCCTGAGCAAGCTATTAGAGAACTGATCGATCGTTCCGGATAATCCACATTACTCGCTCCAGGCTGACGTATAATACTGGACGTTCGGTTGCACGGAAGAGCTTGTGTGTTTAGAGAATTCCAGTGGCAAAGTCAATTTTAATTTGTTGGAAAGTATCTCGAGAAGTTTGATCCGTATTCTGTATACTCCAGAAAGGGGTGCAACGTCCCTCTTATAAATCCTCTTCAGATCGAAGTTCCTCCTTCAGATTGAAGACCTTTACGATTTTATCATTAAACATTTTCAAGTACCAAATACTAAATATGTATCTTCAATCGCCAAAATTCTGAGACGTCAGAAGTTCATGGATAACATGAAATTTTACATACCAGCTCAAAGAGAACGTAGAGTAATACAAATAGAGTCTCACTGTCTAAAATCTAACAAGAGCATCCACCCTGCCTCAGCCTATGCGTCAACACCCCATATCATTTCAATAATTTTCTCCCATAACCCAACCAGACTTCAACGTAGCAAAAAATATCACTACCACTCGCCGAAACCAAGTAAAAGACACACCGGTTGCGCCCTCACCCTTCTCAATCTCAGCAAGATTCTCTCGAATCTCTTTACGCCATCGTCGAAGGCAAATCCACCGTTGCATTCACGACAAAATAAACTCTCTCTTTCTCTCCCCTTTAACATTTGCTTTCACCCCGATGAACTCTTTTTCCTCGAGTTATGGCGAATTACAAAGTCTCGCAGCGTCTCCGTCTGCACGTTCTCTCCTCGGGTTTGACGAGTAGTTTCAGCAACGTACAACTCTTTCCCTGTGTATCGTTCGCCCCATAGACGTCCCGTTTTCCCTTGCTCCTTTGAGGAGCCAGATGCGCGACTCGGTGCAGTCACATTCGAGGGTGTCGGCCGAGAGAAAGCGAAAAAGAATAAAAACGAAGAAACAGGGTGAAAAAAAAGGTAGACGGCAAAGGGTGAACGGAGAAGGGAGACGAGACGACGGCATGGATAATTAACAGGAGCTACTTCCCGTAACGTTCTATATTTGCTCAAACGAACCAAAGGTCGAAGGGAGGAGGCACCTAATAGAGGAGAGAAGGAGAGAGCAAGAGAGAGAATAAGAGGAGAACCTGGTCGACGACGATGGGCCCTTCTCTTCATTGGTCGCAAAACTGCCGGAGGGAAATTAGGGATGCCTTGTAAGGATATTTATAAAAGGGTTAATTAAGCGTGCTCGGCTCGCCGCCTTGGATGTGCCTCGCGGCTGGATCGTTCGTTCGGACAACGTATCGCGAGATTCCTCTTTCGCGCCTGCCCGTAGGGGAGGAGAACGTCGTAAACTCTGCTTTTTAATATGCTTCCACGATTCTTAAATGCCTGTAAAAACCGAATTAATTCTCGCCAGAGACGAGGAACGAAGGTGATACTTATCATGGTGAAACCCGACGATGGAAGTTGAGGGGAGGACAGGCTGGGCTGATGGAGCGACAGTGATTTCGAGGTGGGATTTGTTCGGTTTTTGTGAGATCAGAGGTGAGTGAATTTTGTAGAGGTACTTGTGAAAGTTTGCAGAGAAGGAAAGTGGCTGAAAGTTTTCAGTGTAATTAGGAGGTGGAGGGAAGTAATCGTTGAATGAACTGATAATGAGAGATAAAGTATCGGAAGACAAGCACATGATACGTGTTGAAACAAAAGTTTAACGCTTTGCACTCCGAGTAATTTTGATTAGGTGCTAACAGCTAATCCAAAACTATTTACACGGTGTGAGTACACATCAGTGGAAGATTGAAAATCTTGCTTTGATATTAACAAAAAAACGTATACATTTTAAAATTATGTTTTATAATATCGAAAAAATATAAAAATACGCCGGATTTATCTGACAACGGAGTTGTCAGCTTTTATTACAATGTCGCCGCTACAGCGACAACGGAGTGCAAAGGATTAATATTTAAGTAAAATCTTACGAATTCTCTAAGTTGGACCCACCCTGAAATAATTGATAATAATAAACTTCCTTTTTATTTTCAATTAATGTTCCCCCTCAGAACACTATCTTCTGGGGGTTTTACATTTCAACATACTTAGAACATATTTGCGTCTAAGGGTTAGATAAAATAGTCACCCCGGTGATTACACTACACATCAACTATCCATGGACCATTAAATTTTCCTTCTTCCTCGAAATTCCTCCCAAAACTTTCCCTCGAGATTAAAACATTTCAATATCATTATCAACGAGGTCATCCGTGCCGTTCAATTTCCCCGATAGTCGTGCCATTTCACGGTACGACAGATCGGAGTCTCTTAACGTCGATAATGAAACCGGTAGCAAATGTTCCCTCCATTCTCTCCTCGCGGACGTTTCTTGCGCGCATTCTTGCGCCTAGGCCACGTTTCGCATGGTGAACGATAGCACATTACGTAAAAACCGTTTGGCGCCGAGTCGTTAATATGCGTGTAGTACAATTTGTTGCTTTCGATACACCGGCGAAACTCATTAATAACGTCCAGTTAACTAATTTTCCGTCACGCCTCGGCGAACCGACATCCTTCTCCGCTTCGTCCATCTAGAATAGCGTAACAGTGGTGGCTATTTTATCCTTTTAATTTGTTTGCTACTCATGCTTTCGCCATTCGTCTTCTTTGACCCTTCTCAATATTTTTTTTAACGTTCTTCTATCTGGGACAAAATATGGAATGAATATTCATGAGCAATCCATCGAATGTATTAATCGAGGCAATAAATTCGATGATTCCATGCCAAATACGGTTGGGTTTTATAATTTATTTTCGAACTGGCGAGCCAATGATATGCGATTTAAATAATCAAGAATGCGACCGCGCGAGTATACTAATTATACCGACGCAATTGCGCTCGCGTTAATTAGTCGACAGTGAAATATTCTTGGCAAGAGGCAAAAACTTTGGAATCACGTGTGGGACGTAATTAACGTACGTTACAAAAAAATTTTAGGGAATAAAATAAATAGGTTGATACTAGATATTTGTAAGTAATTAATACACTATTTACTTTTAGCTATTCCATCAGTTGGAAATTTTTTAATGTTTGGTCTTATGTATAAATAAAGTATGTAGTAGGAGGCCATAGCAGTTTTAGTCGCCTTAGTCCATCCACCCTCGAACATGTCCCGAAATCACTAAAAATTCCATTGTCAATCCTTCGTCCGCAATTTCCACCCTGTTGAAACTTCCCAGACGACTAATCTCAACGTCCGCGACTTGGCACAGTCGTCGAGTAGACTGTCGTTGATCTTCGTCATCCGTCAAGTCGAGCATTCTCGTTCTCCACGAGGACGGCCACGTTTGATCACGTTTCAAAGCTCAACGTCGCCTTAATAAAGGAATCCGAACGACGACGAGGCTCGAACGAATGTTACTTCAGCGTCTCCTTTAATCCTTTGGTTGCTGAACCCAGCGAGGAAAAGAAATCTCTGGCTGCGATGCCTTAGGGTGATGAGGAGACTTCAAATCGGGGTTCTATGTTTTCGGTAGTATGGCAAAGTTCTTTGTCAGTGACTCGAGTAATTTTTAAGACAGTATTTCCTGCAGTTTCCGTGTCTCACATGTTAGAAAAGTATAGATCATTATATACCATATTTTGTATTCCTACTAATTAGTATATTAACACAAAGTGTGCCAAGATTGGTCAAGAGACTGATTTGATGCAATGAAAATATGTAATCTTTTGTACAATCAACTAAAGACAATTTTCTATTTTGTTTCTGGTAGTTGATTGAAAATTTTCTACATTCCTTCCAGAAAAGCATTAGTGTTATTTCATATCCAGTCAAATAACCACTTATGGTAAAAATAGGAGTAACAATAGTGTCTGTGAGATTTATGTTAAAACTTCAGTGATTCGTGACCCATAAAAAAATGTACATTTTAAACCAAGTAGTGCAGAAGATACTTGATGATCTTTGACCTCAAAAATCCTCCTTTGCTTCAATTTCAACGTGTTCTGTTGACTAAGCCATACTTTTCTTTTCAATTATCAACAATTTAAGAACCAGCAAGTGCATCTTCCGCAGGCAAATTGTGAAAAGTCGTCTTCCAACATCCACGAGCAATCTCATCCTCCCAAATACTTTCATTTTCCTTCACCCACCGTTAAAACGATGTCCTCGCCGTGCAATCAACTCGTGAAATGTCCTCGCTGCAAAAACGACGGTAAAGCGACTCATCGTCGGAAACAATCGTTTCTGCAGGGCGTTATTCCTTTCGAATGGTCTGGGGAGACGCGCCAGTAGACAATGCCTGAAAGAGCCTGTAAACTTTATCCCGTTGCAACGAAAGAGAATCACGGATTGCATGTAGGCATCGCGAAGAACGAACGTGCCATTGCGTTACGTAAATGGGATTAAAGCGTTCTTTAATGATTTCGAAATCGTGCCGTACGAGCCAACGTGGAGTATTTCGCCGTAAATGCTGAACGAGGAAAGTTTCAGCAACCTTCCCTTTTCTCCCTCCCGCGGCAAATGGTTGAAGTCAGGATTTCAGTATTTAAAGCTGAAATAAACTTTCGCGTCGGCGAAAAAGTTTGACTAGCTAGTGGAAATTATCGTGTCTGCAAAACGCACCGTAACTATGATTTTTAATTACCACCGGTCTCATGTGAACACATTAATTCACGTAAATAACGAACGCTTTTTCGTATCGTCGAGGATTAGGAGGAGCGGAAAAATCGGTATACTTTTGCGACGATGGCTTGTTAGTCGTTCGTTTAATCCGTGTAATATTTCGCGTATTCGTGATCGCGATACGAATCGCGTTTAACCGAATGAGTTAACGTTTGTAACCGGAAACTCCCGTCATTCTGCACGTAAGGATTTAAAGCACGACAGGGTCGTTAACGTAAGCCTGATGGATACCGATGACTCGTACGGTTTTTTTTATGGTACTACAGATTGTACGGGTAAAAATTTAATTTCTTTCTTTGCAGATATTTGCGAGGAAGAAATATCCCCATATAAAAACGAAGTACATGTTTGTAAATTAACGATCTGGAAAATACATTTTAAGTATAGTTTTTTTCCAGATTTATTTAAGCATCGAGTTGAAGGAAGTGCGATACGTCACGGGAACGGTAGTGAAAACGGACATTTTTATTCGTCGAAATGTAAGGTAGGACGTTTAATGTCGTAATACGAAACACATTTCGAAGGTTTCGGAATGCAGAGAAGGTATTGGGAGCATGAGACAAGCAGGCATAATTTAAATCAAATGGCTAGGAATGTCGGGTTACAATGGTTTCCGTCCCGACGAGCGGACGTTCCTTTTTCCTCAATGGAGGCTGAAACAAAAGTACGGTTTTATAATTACATCTGTGTAGGGAAGAATAGTAAATGCTTCTATTCATTAAAGTCCTTTGAAAAGTCGACTTTAGAGCGAACTGACGGAAGCCAGGAGAGAGGCTCGACTCTTCAATCAACAAAACCTCTTTTGTGTCTTCTCAGGGAACAATTGCAAACCAAAGTCCTCGTGTTTGTGTACCGACGTTTTTAATCGGATTGCAACGCGGCGCTACAAATTTTCTGCATAACGATACTTCAACGAAACGACTCCCTCATTTAATACCAATGAGAATGTAAAATACTCTACAAAATGCAACAGTTAATTGAGAAACTTTACCATCGTCGCTCATAATGTTTGAGCCCTATTTAGTTTCATTCTATTCCTACATAAAAGTAACTTGAATCTTGCGTTAAATCGCGTCCATTTTCTCAGACTCGATCAATTATAGTGGTTGATTTCAAAACGGATACAGCAAACACAGCTAACCGGATACAACGGTATGGAGTACCATGCATATGCAAGGAACCTCAGGCCAATAACCACCATGCACCGACTGTGCTAATCAATCATCGATATGTTTGCGAGGTTCCTGTGAAGACGAGCCAGCCTGTTTATTTTGCATCTGCAAGCTTTGAAGCGGCCTCGGCATCCACGTTTACCACGAATTCCCATTTCTATTAGGATACCCGAAGTCTGTCCCGTTTCTGGCGTCTACGGCGATGCCGTTTCACGTCGTACGGCTATTTCTTGGCTGTTACGTCGTCGACGAGTAGAATTTCGTGTACTCGCGGGGAAACCCTTAACAACGACGTTCTCCAAATTTACTCAGGTGATGAAGGCTACCACCAACGACAGCGAAAGAGAGAGAGTGGATGTAAAGAGAGAAGGAGAAGCAGAGAGACGAAACGTTGAGAAACTGCTAGGATCTGAAACGATTCATCGATTTCCGAGGAAACCTCGTGACTCTTCGACGTCCTTCAAAGGTTCCGTCGCGACGACGTTGACAAGCAAGGAGCCAGTACGTATTCCAAACTTGCGTGCCGACCGAGAAATTATCGACCTTCACCCTTGACGAGATTAAACAGCCAGGAAGGAACAAGACTTTGTCATCGATCAGCAATTCCAACGGGGTTGAACGTCCCCCCCATGGAAACTCGTGAATCCTTTAACCCTCTGGTTTCCCGTATTCCGGTTTCCTTTCGATGAATTACGATCGGTTTATCCGGTGATTTCCAATCTTTCTCGATCGAAAGTTTGTCGTTCCTTTTCTCTCATTTATCTTGATATTCCCATGATTCTCGTATTATTGCAACGGTGGGATCGTAAAGTATCAATTATCGAAGGGACGCATAGTCGCGTGAAAGGTTAGGTATGAATCTTTATTGGAATATGACCGGAAATAAATCTGGAATGTTACTAATTTCAAAAGGAGAAATCGTAATCAAGCCCTCCGACTGATTCATACCGCTGTTCGTACACGTGTCTCCTGTTGCGAGGATGTTGGAGAAGCAGACATATTTCAAGTTCCATGCACGACGGAATTATATTTGTCGACTTTGTGACCGGTCTCGCTGCTGGTCTCTTCGATTTTCTTTCTCACGATGTTAACGACACAAAAAGGAAGCTCCACACTCGGCGATTTTAATTAAAACCCGCTGCGTTTTGTTGACGGCACATTAACCGTCGACGTGGAACGTTAGTTCTTTCTTTCTTCGTTCGAAACGTTCCGTGCTGTTTCTCTCGGTTTCTACCGTTCTCTTTCTCCTTTTTTTTTAATCGGCCGTAAACCAACGACGACGGTTTTTCTTTACGAGGAAACTAGGACCGGGTTAAACGCCTTGGTCCCGCCAATGAGAGACAGTTAACCCTTCGAGGAATTTGACGAGACCTCCGCGAACTCAACGAACTTCGACCGAAGGGAGGGAAAAAAAGTTATGCTCGACGATGGTGAGCACATGTCGAATCGTTGTTCGAAGAATTACTGGCACGAGCTGACTGTGTGCTAGAAATCATAGGAATTGGCTGTGCAAGCTTGAGTTTTTGCTTTTCGAGCACCGTTTGAAATTAATTTTTTATAAAGCGAATTTTTTGCATCGTTGAAAAGTTAATTTATTAAACGCTGAGAAATTTTTATAATGAATTATTTTTTCGTTTTGAACGATTCTGTAGTTATTCTGATATTAAAATTGTTTTCTTTTAATCTGTGAATTGATTTACTTTCGGCTACATCGACGATGATTTACGATTTGAAATGGCTTTCGCACAGCGGAGACTATGATATATACAGGGATCGAAATTGAAGCCATTATTTACGAAGCTTCATCACAGTCGCCACTATAGCTCCGTTATTGGCGCTTTCATACTTTTTACTTTGATTGCTATAGTTATATCATCGAGGATCTACCATTTTATGGGGATTTCCAACCACAGTAGCTAAAACATACACATTTCTAGTAGAAATTTAGAATTCAACAAAGTCTCGAACTAATTATTCAAAACCCCCAGGAATCCATCCCCATCCCCATCTTAAATCCCCTAAAATCACTATTAATTCATTTAAAACAGCACTAATTTCCTTAATTAACCAATCTATCAAATAAAAATTAAAATAACTCAAATGTTCCGCCCGTCATTTGATATTTAATAAACTCTTTCCAATTCAACTTTCTCACAGAAACTTTCACCCAAAAAAATTAACTTTTCCTCTCAAAAAAATGTCCAATCATCGCTCCCCTATTTGATCAAACACTATATTGCACATAATACAGAAACAAATATTACAAGACTCGCACAGATCACCGGAAGTCAATGAGAACCACCACAGCATCCGACGTCTCTCATTACCCCGCCAATTTCAAACGTCGCTTGTATTCCTTTCATCGCCATATCATAAGGTTCAACGGAAATGTAAGATTTTCGTATGACTCGTATCACCGGATGTTAATGAAAACACGTGCAATCATACGTCTTTCATTAGTAGCCAGTATCGATCGTTCCTCTCTCAAAACTGGACCAGCGAGATGAATGCCCGTGCACAGCATACGAATACGAAAAGAGTGAATCGACGCCGGCATTAACGTTCTCGGACGTGTAATTAGTAGAGATGCAAGTGGAATTACTGGGTAGCCGTTAGTGGATACCAAGTAGCTTTTCGAGCGAACGGTGTAAAAGCTTTCAGCGGCAACGAGGCAGAGCAAACATTGGTTACAAATGGAGCCCTCGTTGCTATTTTTCTTCCCTCGTTCTCTCCTCTGTCCACCTTTCCTCTTTCGAACTCCCCTGTCCACGTTTTCTTCTTCCTCTTCCACGTGGTCTTCTCTACTCGCTCTTTTATCGTTCGAAGTAGCTTCAGCTTGTTTCCTCTCGTATTTTCCTCAGCGACGTTCTTCTTCTCTTAACCGAGAGCACGTGCAACCACGGCAGGACGTCTTCCGCATAAGGGATGACACACTTTTGCCATCGTCCTTCCCTTTTCAAGGACGCATGGTGAACGATCTTGACGAAAATTTTATTTCCTCTCATTGGCAGCACGTGGCGGGAACCGTTTCGTCGGAAATTCCTATGGTTTCTTGTTTCTTCTCATTCTGACGAGCGTGCTCCAGTTTTGTGGTGTTCGTTGAGCGATGTTTTGAATGGATGAGGAAGCATGGGGATGATATTTTTTCAGCAGGATTGGTATAATAGAACGGAGTTTGGTCCTTTTATAAATAGTTTCTGTAGCGTGGATCGATGTAAGGATTATTTAAGTTTTCTGGTAATTTAAATTTATCGTAGTTCGATAATGATTGATGCTTTTAATGGAAGTTTCACTTAATACTTTCAACTACCGTTACATGATAATTTCCTGGTCCAACAGCTTTCTCATTCCGTCGCTAGTTTTAATTGGATTTCGAACTACCGAAGCACTGATATACGTATCACATAAGAAAAGTTTTGCAGGGATAATAGCGACACGAAGCTGGAACCCGCTATCCGAAAATTTCAAACTTTACCCTCATCCTAACTTCTGTCTTAACCCCCGCCACTAATTATTGCTCCTATAAAACTAGACTTCACCCAAATTTCAATGAAATGACAAAATGAAAAATAACTTTAATTAATCATTCTTATCACCAAAGCTATAATACATGAATTAAATCACCAGGAATCTCTCACTATCAAAACATATTGCACCACTACCCCACCAATCGTGAATCCAAACCTTAAATACCATAGTCCCATCAAACCCTTACAGTCATCGACAAATTTCAGCATCATCACGAATATCAGACATTCTCGAATATGTTTTTAAACACGGCGTGCATCCACGCCCAAATCCTTCTCCCTAGAACCACAGAATCAGCATGCTCGGATCGTCCACTTAAAGGCCGAGGGTATACGTCCCACGTAAATGCATTATAAACGGACGATAAATCGGGACCACCGTAGATTATCCTTGTACACGGCTTGGCGGGAGAACTTCATTACCGCTTCGTTCGGTCTTGCATAAACCATTTAACTCGAACCTCCGCGGTTTCTAGGCGGAGTCGACGCCTCGTACTAAATCTGCCGCTAAGCGAGTTCCGGTACCAGCCCGGAGATTTACGTACTCCGGAGGCAAGCAACGTTCTACGTTACTTACTCACGTGTTTCTACGTTCTCCTCGCGGCCACGTATCCCTTCGGGCACCCACTCGTGGAAGGAGGAAGACACGCTTGCGAACGGGAACGTTCAATTTCGCGATGGTACTGTGGAGTATCAAAAAGATGGCTGGCGGGATGGTCTAGCAGCAAGAAGAATCTTTCTGTTGAATCTTCTTTCACTTAGAAGATAGTTATTTATGTACTTGTGCCTGTAAGTTGTAAAAGTCTTCTTTCATGTGGCTCGGTCTTACTTAAATGTGTGAACCGAAGCAGCATTCTATTTGTTTTTGTATAGTTAGCCTTCTTTCTGGTACGCCATAGTATCTTGCGAAGGATTTGTTACGGTGCAATGCAGTGGACGACAGAAACTTCTTGCTTTGCGAGGTTACGATGTTTGTGAACAATATTTTAGGAGTGATGTTGCGATTATTTGAGAATAGTGATGATAAAAGGAGATTACCAAAATGTGATAAGTTGAAAGGTCGAGTTAGGGAGGAATTGAGACAATTGCTGTTTGCAGAAGTGATGTGATTACTATATTATAACTATAACATAGATTAACATTAGAATGATCAAGAAAGTCAAAATGACTTCTTCACATTTTTTTCCAAAAATTCCCTAAGTTTACAGGAGAGTCCTAGCCTAGAAATTCTAAGTTCATCTTATAAAACACAGATTACCAAGCCGATCATATTTTCCACCCCTTGATTCTTCTTCTTCCAAAGTACTTATTTAACATTACATTTAAATGTAATAAATTTAACGTCGGTCGATCTAGTGTTAATATAGGTAGAGTTACTTGCTAGCATTAGTTTTGATGAGTTTCAAAGGATGGTGGTGATAATATGAGACTCTGAACTGAAGGAAAAAATATTTCTAGTTGAGTTTCATTCGTTTGTTTCTCACAACATAGTCTGATATCACAATATTTCAAACTTAAATTTACCGTTCCACCCATAAAATGATACCAACACATTTTCGAAATATCTTTACCCAAAAACAATAATTTCAAAACACACCACTCGTTGAAAATCACACGACAGTAATATTCTAAAAATTATAAGAACGGTTTCAAATAACTTCCATCACAACAACGTGTATTGGACATTTTTACCACGATCGTTACAATTCTCTTTATTGTCGTTCCATCGTCACGGTAGCCGTAAATCTGACAACGATTGGAAAATTTTAATCGTTCTCGATTGTGCAGGATAAAAATGAAATTATCCGTGGAGTAACGTGTAATTTCGTCTAGATATTTTATCGTAGAGGAGTACTCTTTGATGGCACTCTGTCCGGACTTAATTCGCGATTTTCCAACGTAAGGTAGATGACACGTGCAACGACAGTGACGTTCAATTTCGCAGAGCGATCTACCTCGAAATGACCTCGTGCTATTCGGAGCGTGAAACAGGCTAAACAGGGTAGAGATATTGGCCGTGCTTCGGTACTAAAAGGGGTTGCTTCCTGTATCACGATTTGTTACACAGTCTCGGACCTTCAGGAAATAAGGATCGTTCTCCCCCTCGATATTGAAACGACTCTGACGTTTTATATTCGTTCGTTTACCCAGAATCGAAACGAAAGTGCCTCATAATTTCTCCATTTTCCAGAAATGTCCTATTTTATCGTAAAATACGTTGTAGTGGGAATGCAAGAAACGAGACAATATTTGAACGAGAGAAGAATTGGATACAGTGTTCTTTTTTTTTTAATCTATCCAAACGTTTGGACGAAGTGAATGCAATATCCCTTGATGTTCGAGAAGGTGACGAGAATTGCAAAGTGAATGGAAATAAGAAACATTTCATTTTGAGATTTTACTACATGAGAAATACTCGAAGAGTCGTAGAATATTTAACCATTTAGCCTAAAACAACGTGTGACACTCGTAGTGCGGAAAATAGAATAGGAAATTTTGAAGTCTTTCAAAAATTATTAAATTGAAAATATCAACCGGTCGTAAAACGATCTCATTCTTTCTATAGTATCAATATTACGTTTAGTTATGCATAATATCAGAAATCGGTGAAAACTTTTATTTTCAGAAATTAATTTTGAGTCTTTGCAGGTCCCGTTAGAAAAGAAATCGTAGGCCAAAGGGGTTAAGATTGTGAATAATGTGCCTCTCCTCCAACCTATTTTATTCATTGAGAAGATCAATAATATATTCATTCCATTCAATATTAAATTTACAACTACTTGTTCTAAACCAACTGAATCAACTCATCTTATTTCATTCATGTACCTACCCTTACACCTACACTTTATAAAATATATCCCATCATCCATTGTCTATTCTTCTGCACAGTACTACCTAAGCCAAGAAATTCATTTCCATCAATCATTAACACTAAATCTTCCTAAAGACTTTAGTCTCAAAAATGACACGCTAAACATGTAACATTTCCTGATGCACAAGGCAAGTAGAATATGTCTTCTACGTTCAGCCATTTATTCCCAAATACACCCTATACAAAGGACGTCAGTTTTGACTTTCGGAAAACGTACACCGTCGCGTGTAAATCCGACGTATTTAATTCCCGACTGAGTCCGGAATATCGTGTTTCCCGGAAAGCAGGGTTTCCGTCGTCGTTGTCGACGCCGTCAGCATCATCGTCAGCATCCTCGTCAGTCTCGTCGGCCCGCGGACGAGGGTAGTCGCGGCGTGTTTACACAATGTCAACGCCCGTGTTTGTCCTCGACGCCTCGAATTTCCCATTCTCCCACCATCTTACCACCCTCTCGACGTGTACCTTCCGTCTTCGTTTTCGAGTTTCAAATTGATTTCGGCAGCGTCGGTTAACTTGATAATTGACAACACCGTAACGTCGGGATTGGAGAGAGGTAAATAGCTTTCATTACGGCGCGATAAGTACATATTTGCACGCTTATAATACCAAATACCGAGGTAAATTCACGCACGTTATGCTACGAGATTTCGTGTCTCAATTTTTAATTAAATGCTACGATATATTCATGAATTCTGAGAAATTTGTATATTAACACTAAAACTACCAAATCAGTCAAAATGACTGGTACACAATTTTTTCAGAAAATTCTCCAAGTTTACATAAGAGTCATAGAATAAATATTCTACGTCTATATCAATAAACATAAATCACCCAATCGATCAAATTTTCCGCCGCTTTATTCCTCCTTTTTCAAAGTACTTATTTCATTTATTAAAATATGATAGATTTGAGGCCGGTAGTTCTAGTATTAAGAGAATTAGAATATTTCTCGTAATCAGTGTTTTAATTAATGACCGATTTAAATATATAAAAATTGTTTGCTAACTCCTTGCCGTACAATAACGAGTAACACACGTGATGACATAAATTAGAAAGGAAATTTTCAAATTTTGCAAAACTTATTCAATTGAAAATATCAGTGAAATGCGAGAATGAAGAATTATTGGCCAATTTTTATATTACCAATTTAATTCTGAACTATTGAGGTGACAGTCGCAAAAGAAATCGTACAACAAGGGGTTAGTGGTGTTTTATTATAGAAAACTAACCGTTGAGAATTTTCTTCGAAGCGGACTGTCTAAAATATTGAAATTCCTCTATCTAATGACCAATTTAAATTTGAAATTATCTTTATCAATGGTGTTTTAGTTATAGAAAAGTAACCAACTAGAATTTTCTTCAAAAGGGACTCTGAACTATTGAAATTTCCTTTAGAACTTTAGCTTGCCTCAAAACACCATGACAATTTTCAAATACAACGGTTTAAATTCCAAAAAAGTCTACCATCCTCCCACATAAACGTTTCCACCTCAGTGAAAAAGAATACCCGAAAAAATATCGTCGCGTGCCAGTATAAAGAGGCCTCGGAATCCTCGTCGTTGGTCCGACGACGTGAGCTTATCGTCGCTCTGCGAACGTTATCGGGTACAGGTTATCCCTGAAAATCCGCGGAATAGACTTCCCCCGTAAGCCAGGCCGTGGGACGTATCCGTACCCCGTAACCTTAACGGAAAATCGAACCTGCTTACCATAAAGTCACCCCAAAGCTTCGAATCCCGTGCGTCCTTCCGCTTTTTCCTCGGTTCAGGGGATTGAAAAAGTGTCCCGGTGCTCGAACCACCCTTCCTTTTGTCTCCTCTCTTGTCTGCCGGTCGTTTTACGCTACTTTCTCCCTTACTCTCAGCTCTGAGAGTCTCAGAAGGGAGGGGAGACAATGGAGATCGTACAACGCGTTCTCTCGCGAAATATCGCGGCCAGACAACGTTTAGTGTATCTCGGTTGCTTCGTGGTAAACCATCGTTTCCGATAACCGAGAGATACGGGGGAGGCTTTCAGTGACCACCAATTGGGGAGAAAATAAAGGGAGCTTTAGAAGCAGAGATTGGAGAGGACATCGACGAGAGAGATCGAAGTAGATCTTAATGGATTTAGGGAAAATCCTTGAATTTGTGTGGCGATGTCTTGCTCATCGCTTAGGTTCAAATTAATTTTGGCCTGGTCAAAGGTTGTTTGGTAATTGGGGGCGTTAATTGTAAGGGGATGTAATTGGTCGTGTGAGGTTTATCTTTAGAGGAGATTTAGGAAATGTGGAGAGATATTAGACAGACTAATGGAAGGATTCTTTGTTTTGAGGCATTGAAAAGACATTGAGGTAGTAAATTAAATCTCGAAGTCTAAATTAAATAGTTGGATGTGTCAAGTTGTGGCACTGATTTGAATAAAACGTCGAGATACCTAATGGTACGAATTGGAAACCAATGGCAATTTCGAGGAATGTGGAAGTAGCAAAAAATAAAAAGAACTTTCAATATCTCTAGAAGTTGTCAATTAATTCCTAATTACCAATCAAATAAAATACTGAAAAAAAAGATATTGTAATGTTATCAGATTATCGAAGGAGAAACAGCATGTAACATTGCGTGTGTAAAGCTCCACGTAACGAAATCTCTTATTTAAACCGAAAAGTTTCACCTGGGAGTATCGAGGGTTGAAAAAGTAAGAGATAAGCTTGCAGACGTGTGTAACATGTGAAAATCGACGGTCAAATGTGGTAGAAAAGTAGAAGCAAAACTGGCGGAAAAGTTGGACTATTTCAGTAGGAAAACCACCACCTCGAAAGAGCGAGAGCTCGCAAGTTACGGCGGTTTCTACCCTTCTTCGTGACTGCACCAACTAAACTGATGTAATTTAAGTGCAATTACCTAAGTGTCGTTACCGTGCGAGAGAAACTTGAAATTACGCCGTGTCTCCTCGCCAGTTTTTGGCATGCGAAAGTATACCACCGACAAAGACGAATGCAAGTGGTTCACCGGCGCGACCGATAGCTATCACTAAGCTCTTATTGAATTTTGATAACGAACTGCATTTAGCATCTTCGAAGGAGCATCGCTTCGTCGTTCTCACACAACCATTACTCACCAGACGGCTTTGATGAGATTGTAAAGGAAATTAATTAAATGTAGCGAATTTGTTTAACGATAATTAATGTCTGAAGGTGCAAACTACCCTCGATGATTTTTTCTTATTGCGGTATCTTTGAAGCAACTGTCGTACAAGCAATATTTGGGCAAAGAATTAAATATACTTTCCTACAAAATAGAAGGTCCTTTGTGCAAAGAAAGATGCAAAATTTTACAAGATTTTCGTTTCTATTTTTATTTCTAGAATTTTGCAAATACTGAAAAACTTTTGCTTCTATTTATATCTCCAGAACTTTAGAAACCCTCCAGAAATTACGTTCCTGTTTATGTCTCTAGAATTTTATAAATATCGAAGAACTTTGCTTCTATTTGTATATCTAAAATCGAATTATAAGTATCGAAGAAATTTTTATGCTATTTCAATCTGTAGAATTTTAGGAATCTTGAAAGATCGTTGTCTCTGTTCTCACTTGAAATATTTAAACAATTAATTGGAATATTAAATTATGATGTTTGCAAATCTCTAAGGAATAGAATAGATTAAAAAGTACCTCGACCACAGGTCAGTACCAGTCATCCTGTAATTATTAAATGCGCTTTTGTGTCTAGTTAATCCAGCCGGGCGACGAAAGAAATACGGCACGGACGCGTCTGGTGTTTTCGATTTGACGAGGTCGTCTAATTTCGAGGCACATCTGCGGTGTTCCAGATACGAAAAGGGGGCTCGTTCTTTCCGGAGATAATGAAAGAGCAGAGGTGGAGGGAGTTTAAGAGGGTTGGTGCTTCCTCACGCGTGCATGGAATAATCCCCGAGACTGGCGAGCGTAAAAAATACTCAAGAGAGATTTACATTCGCCGTACAACTGTTGCGAAATTTCTCCTTGTACGCTCGAGTGGTCGAAGCCTGAATTTTTCATCCCCTTCGATCTCGAATCGAGAGTGGCAGAGCGATTGGTCAGTTTGTGAAACCGATGTTACTCAAATATAGAGTTTTCCGTTGAGCATACAGTCCCTGAGTCAATGCAAAAGAGCAAAAATGTATCTCAACAAAAAATCAATGTTGCCCTTTCTTTCAAGGAAATCGTAAAAATTTTTCAGAAAAATTTACACAATTATTTTATTGGACTTCCAGCCTAAATAATAGCACATCATGTTTTGAAGATTTCTCAGTCGACTAATTTTATTAAATAAAATATATTATTCGAAGGGTTAGCACTTACACGTCTCTAGAGAATTAACAAGAAAGTGAAAGTAGAGGTACGCAGGAAAATTAACTTTGCAGGAAAAGTTACCGGATGATTTCAGAGTGATAATATTTGGATTATCAATCTGACGCCAATATATTTACAATAAAAGGATGATCACCATGACAATTGTCGAAATTTGTGAAAAAAAATTTAGTTATTAATAATCTAAGATAGTTGCCTAACAGTTTAATAAATATTTTTTTTCAGAGAGCAGTTTTGGTCTTCTGGAGAACCCTCCGTCCTTCAAAAGCCAAACGATGATAGAAGTTGCAAAGATCAGAGGCTGATTTCATAGCTCTTGTAAATACAACGATAACAGAGGCGTGAAAAGATATTTACCGATGTTAATTCATCACGCTGTCCGTGGACGAGTGACTTAATAGGGACGTCGTGATATTCAGCTGCGACGCCACACGCTATGGCCTTTCATCCCTTCGCCCTTTTATCCGTATATCCGACTACGGAGATTCGTATTATGCATTTTGTCGCTGTGTGCACGGGGATTTTGGACGACTTCACGAGCAAACATCGTTACAGTTACAACTCGTGCCGATGAAAGGGTCCTCGATGGTGCGAGGGGACGATTGCTTTTGATACAACGACGGAGAAGCATTTTTCGTTACGTATTTAATAATTGCAATTAAAATGATTTTTCGTTTTGCTGGGAATCATGAATAGCTTAACTTCGTTACACTTCGAATCGATGAATAAGTCCTTATCGGTCGAAGGGGACGATTGCATTCAAATATTTTTTACCATGATTTTTTTACTTGCAATGGGAATGGTTTTATACTTTTTTTTTGAAAATTATGAATCGAATAACTTCGTTACATTTTGAGCCAATTAAAGGTTTTTCAATCGACCAATCGGAGAAATTATATTTGACGAAGTTTTTTTTTGTTATAAATTTTGCCCTTGCAGCGATAAGGGTTTTGGATATTTTTTTAAATTATTAAGAGGAAATATCATTAAATTCCGAAAATGAAGAGTTCGGCCTAGTTGAAGAAGGATCGCTTTAAATAAAATATTAACACTAGATTTACGGAGCCAATTTGGCTCATTCAAAATTTGATTGCTACATATATACAATGTATTGGTTGGTTATTTTGTTAGTAATAAACCTTTCATTTAAATTGATTTGGAACTATTTTCTTTGCAACAAACTTCAATTTTCTTGTATGTGTCAAATTGGCTCACTTCAGAAAAATGGATATATAAACATCCGTGAATCTAGTGTTAAAGAATTATTGTTCCTTAAAAATGTAATACTTGCAGCAGTAATAGCTTTGCATTTTATTAGAAATTATGAATAGGATTTTCTATCGTCTCCAAGGTAATTATTACGTCGGTTGCGAAAGCGGTTCATCCGCAGCACTTGAAATCGTAGGTACGGTTCGTCGGGTAATATAGAGATCGAGACGAATTTCAATATACCATTCCCTCCTGCGACGGCGATGCAATCACGCCCGATGTGCAAACGACATTTGTGTACATTCGGATCAAAGATTATTGGCGCTTTAATGAACTCGTGACAACGTTCGTATATTAGACGCACGCTGTAAACCTCCACACCTATATTTTGCTGATCGTTTATCGAGAAACTTAATTGCTTTCGCACCTTTCCCCGAGCATTAAGAATTTTTGCGAATAACCCTGTACACTTTACGTTGTGCAAAATATGCATACAAATAGCTAAATGCACGGTAAATTTATCAAGAAATTGACAATTATCTCGGAGTATTATCCAAGTAAATATTATTTAAGTAAATGTGCAAGGTGTACCATGCCATAAACTCTGAAGAAACTCGTTTGCAAAATTTTACGCAAGCTTCGAACAAATACTTCTCTAATTGTAAAAGCAAAATATGTGAAAAGTATAAGTCGATAAAAAATTCCCATAATTATCATGACATCCATTCGCCCATTAATTTACTTAATTGCAGGTAGACATAAAACATCTCACAGCCGCATAAGAAATTCAAATAATTACACACTAAATTATTAGAAGACAAAAACGCATCTCTTCCCAGTTCCATTTTGTTGCAATCACAATACATAATTCCATGCCATTAATTATTTAAGCATTTACAAAAATGACAAACCTCCACAATAAACCAACTCCCATACCATTTACACCAAATCTCTCCTCACACCAATCTCCCAAGAAACATCCCTACCAAGTACTCTCAACAATGCACAATACACCATAAACTCAAACATTTCATCGACAGCTAGAAAATCCCGCCCACAAATGACTATACAACGTCCACCCATAAACTTCATCTCCACACCAACGAACCTTTCATCGTTCGCGGTGTCCAGAAAAGTGCAAACAATTACGAAATCCTCGATTACCCAGGTAACCATCCGCGCGTGAATTTATTTGCCCGGATATGCGTGTAGGTAAACGACGGCCTTGGAGCGATAACTCATGCACATAGGTGTAGTTATTCAATGGTGCACATAGAGGTATCGCGGCGCGCGTTACGGCCAGGTGTGGCGTCGGCGTCGTCGTCGTCGGTGGCGGGTATGGTGGTAGCGGGGAGGCCGCGCTCGTGTTCCTGACGTGCATGGCTCCCCGTGACGCGTGTTTCGCCGGGTAGTAGTTGCACTCGGGAGTCTGGTTTACATCTGAACGTGACAAGGCCGCCCTGCGCGCACGGTTTGTCTTTATGCATGGGAAAGTCTATACCGGTGCCTAGATCCAACCAGGCATTATCGAACACGTGCATGCTATCTCGCTGAATGTCGGACTAATTGCGAGTCGCGCGTCTGCTCCGGTGTATACATAAATCCCTTTGAAACGGAAGCGACGCGGTCTGCCCAACGGAAAACTCGTGTAACGAGCGCACGGTATCCTGTTTATAATCACCTGCAACCCCCAGACTCGGCTTAATCAAGGAGGTCGATGTAGAATGGAACTCTGGGTTTTCTTATTTTTTTTTCTGGAAGAGATGTTTTTTTTGAGAGTGTGGGGTAGATTTTGGAACATATTGATGGAAGGGGTGTGTAGTCGAGCAGTTGGAAGCTTATTAATAATGTATTAATTTTCATTTGTGAGGGAAAGTTCTAAGGCTGGAGCCATTAGGATGTAATTTCGACCTTGCCTGATCGCGATGTCCAGATGTGAATCGTAGTCGAGGGTAAAACGGTATCCGCCCTTTGGTCTTGACTCTTTAGAATTGGAATTTTGGTTTATGACGATGGAACGAATGGTGGAGATGAATATCGTGGATTTATTAGGAGCAATTGAAACAGAGAAAATGGTGGTGGAGGAATTGTCAGAGTTAGTGTGAGAGCCATCGATTTGTCAACAGAAAAGACGATGTATAAGATCAAGAGTGAAATTGCACCTTGTAAAACGTAGTATGAGGAAAAGTTTCAGGTGTAAAGTTCCCACGGGACTTGCTCCTGTAACGTCGCACGAGAGAAAGTTTCGAAAAACGTCGGCGAAATTCCCCCTACGAGAAATCACGGAATCAAACGAACGAGCTAACCATCACACCGGGAATGTAATAAACTTTTTAATCTACCCCTATTCTCACCCTGCTTAGACGCTAACTCCAAAAAAAAAGAAGGAATACCATATGCACAATGCTCGACGCAGCATCCGCCAGACATTAATTATCGCAACGCGAGAACATTCTCACTCGGATTTAAAACTAACTCACCGGCGCGTCATAATTGCAGAAAGTTTAATCCCGAAAACGAAGTGCGGCCGTCGTATTCGGCGATTCAATGCCCATTGAATACGCGTTTGTCTACTACCCTCATTAGAAATTCCCGTAGCTCGTTATCCCTGAAATTCCACGTCGGCCCGTTTCCTTGCCCCGCGACGCGTTCAAACTTTCCCGCGAATTCGACGATCAAGCGTCGCAGGTCCATGCTCCTGGTGAACGGTACTCAAAAGCGGCCGATATTCATTACGAATTCCCAGTCGCACACGAGTCGCGCCCAGTTTCGACGTTTCGAATCGCGCCTCGCGTCCTTGCCTTTGTCTTTTACGCGGCCCGACAATCGGCGTCGTTGCCGACGCGGCAAACACCCTCGGTGGTAGACAATCGAATTTCAATTTGGACCCACCGAGCCGCTGCTTCCCGTTACACGCTCGAACAAGCAATCCTCTCCATTAATGCGACAATGCAGCGTCGAGAGCGACGACGTGTTTACTTCTCTTCGGCGTTCGCGCCACCCCGGAAACGACAAACCATCCCTCGGCTCCGTGGACGAACGTTGGACGCGAACCTCTCGCGAGACCGATGAGCAAGATTTAGTTTGTGCGAGGGTCATTCTGGGATTTCTGGAGGACCATCGTTTTGTGGGGGTTGGAATTCAAGTTGTGGGAGGTCTGAGGTTGTGGTGGACTTAGATTGGGGTTACGTTAGGCAGGGTGTGAAGGAAGCTATGGTGGGTGTTGGGGTGGATGTTTGAATTTCAAATTCGAGGGACTGAGTTTAACCCTTTGTGGATGGAGACATTTTTGAATATTGTGAAATGATCTTTTTATTAGAAAGTTAGGGTATTGAATTATATAAATTAGAAATTACTATTTGTGTAATCGTGTTTCAACGGTTGCAATTCAATTTGTCTACTCTAATCGTATATATGTACGTATACATATACGGCGATAAAGTATAATTAAATTTTTTCTCTGACCATGTAAATGGGCCGCTAATTCTCAAAAGGTTAAGGTAATGTTATCCGGAGATGATTCTATTAACTTTGTATTGAAATATGTTATAGTGATTTAGAGATCATTTAAGATTTGAACACTTACAATTATTGGACTGAATGGAGTGGTCTCCATGTTTCGAAATCGGTTGATGACCGAACAGAGAAATTTACCATTGCTACCTTGTCAGTTCAGACTACTTTAAATTGGAAGAGTAGTTACAAATGAAAAAAGAAGAGCCGTAATATTTTGTGACTTCGAAATTGCATTAGAGGGTGCTGTCAAATGTGGCATATGTGAGGGTCAACTTTGCACTTAGTTCCATTCTTCGAAAGTTCAAAAATTTCTCCACCCAAACCCAAATAATTAGATCGCTACCGTCCATTAAGGTACACAAAGAATCGTTAATGTTGCATGGAGAAAATAACCCCTGCACCCACGTCGATCAATCTTAGATCGTCTCAAGGGCAAACGCATTCGCCATTCTTCATCATTTCCACCCTGTCACCATCACTCTCCATAATTTGAATAGATAATCTAATTGGCAGCGTGTCTCAGGTGCAATGCATTTCTCCACCATAATCAACAATGGAATATAACAAGTACTTCAGTAGAATTCTAAACTGCTGACGACATACACTGTTAAAAAAACACAGGCTCGTCGGAATGAAAAGATCAAACAATGGAATATTAGTGCAATTATTTTCTTGCACGTGTAAAATTACACGAATGTGATCTGTTTTTCGTCCAACTGTACGTTTGATGTCACAGCAATCTCTCGCAATACCAGACTATCGTGACATCCCCTAGAGACGGGGTGACTCCCACGCGTGACGCTCAGCTTTTCTCTCTCGATGCGAGCCGCTTTGCATAACGCGGAACCTGTTTTCCTTCCGTCTGATTTTCGCCCAGGAATCCCTCGTTTCCTGTCTCCCGAGCGATGCTTTTATGCAAAATCAAGTTTTTCCCCCTGGTGGATTGAAATGCGCGTAAAATGTGGTTTTGGATAACAAGTTTTTCGGAAAAATGACGTTAAAGTCTCAACGCCAGAGGCACGGCAGGTGTCTTCAAATATGTCACTGAATTTAAATAAAAACCAAATGTTCTTTAATTTCTTCTCTTTTTTCTGCTTTTATTCTTCTCGACTTCAACCGCTGTGGATATTTCGTACAATTGTAATTTTAGATGAGCACCAAAGGAATGAAATTATAATATATTAAATAATAATTTCAGAAAGATCTTTTAAAAATAACGTAAACTTGAACTCACTGACTAGAAATCCAATTTTTAAAATACCATCTATAACCTTAGGTAGAATCAAAACCATCTAAGCAATGATCCATTAATTAACACCCTATCCTAAAACAACGAGTGACACTCATGGTGAAGTAAATGGGATAGGAAATTTTCAAATGTTGCAAAATCTATCAAATTAAAAATGTTAATGAAACACGAGTCGATAATATTATTTCTACAATATTAATAATACATTAAATTACACTAAATGTCCAGAATCACTGATCAATTTTTATTTTAGCAATTAAATTCCGAGCTATAGCGGAGACAGTCACAAAACAAATCGTAGAGTAACTTTTCGAAAAATCTTTCAAAGTCGACGATAATGTAAATTGTAACTCTTTAATTAGGAGTCTTAACCTTTAACTCCCACCACAGCTCGCTACTTTCATTTTCTATGTTCCAATACGCTCGGTCTATTTCGCTCTACTTTTTTTTACGAGATAACTTTCAATATCCCCCTTTTCTGTTTCAACCTAAAGACCCCGCGGTCGAGATAGCATCGCCAGTTCGAAAGACGAGAACGAGCGAAAAGAATGGAATCTACATATTCATCGGATCTTAATGCAGCAGCTGTTCGGACGGTATACGTCGCGAATAAACCGCTTTCACGTCGTATGTAAACAAGAGGCCGCTCCTGAAAGACGCTTCTTGCACTCTAATGCAAGATATAACGGTCTACGGTGGTATTAATCTTAAAATGTAGGAAAACTCGGGAAAGTCCACGAAGAGAATTTAACGTCGCCTGTAGAACGTGCTCTGTGCGTGCGTTAAAAATGCAAAGAGTTTTTCTTCCGACTTCTCGTCCTTTGTACCGTTATTCCGTTCAACTCTCCTTCGGAAAGAAAGGTCCATCTGGGTATTCATCGATTTTACGCCGAGTCAACTCCCATCCCCTAAATGTACGCTACGTAAACGATCGTTTCAAACGTACCCTTTTTCGGGAGATAATACTCTCGATGCACCCTCGAACGGCACGAATTTTTCCTCCTCTCTGTATTTTATAAACTCGTCCATTGTACCATGGTAATTATCAAAAAGCTCTGTTTGTTTTCCATATTTTATTAAGCGTCATTCCTGATGGACGTCCACGGTAAATAACGTACAATTGCCAATCACAATATTCACGTCGGGATTGTTCGTGATTACTGTATTTTCCTTTCTGTTGTTGTTCCATATTCTAGATTTAAATATTTCAGTCAATCTAGCCTAGGTCCTATAGATTTAAGTGGATTTCCAACTGACACTATAATCTACGTATAAGTCAGAAGGACTCTCCAAGGGGTGGCAGAAATTTCATCTCAATCCCACTAAATAGAAGTTCCAACAAATATCTCAACACTCACCACAATTAACTCTTTTAACTTTTCAATACGCAATCAAACAGTAATACAATATATATAACAATAAATAAGAAAAACTCGTCAAAAATTTGCCAACTGATTCTACCTCTTTTCCGAAATTCTTGCAGAGGCCAATATTTGATTATCCCACTCGATTAATCTCTTCATCGTCATCACAACAGATCCACCCACCGACAATGTTACAGGGTATCATTGTAAACCTGCGATGACCTGTCACCGTCGCGAAAACGTCACTGCAGATTTCCGACGATCGGTATAACCGAAACGACGATGCCACGTTATAACGGACATATGTCACTGGGTTACGTCGTATTCCCATAACATCCCAGGTGGCCATGAAAAAAAGCACTTTTCCGGCGTTGCGATGGCGCGAGTTAACGGTGGCTTTTTAATCCGTCTCTCTCGACTGCTCGGTCGAGCCGACACGCGTAAAATCGGAGCCGCTTGGAGGGAGGTATTATTTATTATTAACGATATTCATACGCTTGTCAATAGCAGAGATTTCCACTCGGCGCGATGATATCGACTGACACACGGTTAAAGCGAGTGACAAGCGGCTGCCGACGATGACGCCGACGTCGACGGCAACGGCGGGCCGTTCGACCGCCTCTGCATGCCCGCCTGCCTCTGGCTGCCTACGCCGTCCTTTTTCGTCCTACCCTCTTCTTCCTACATTGTAAACGTTCGACAGTTTGTTTGCGCTAGCCTCCCCAATGCTACCAAATCGCACGAGCCATCGATTTCGATTAAGCCGCTGGCGGGAAACCCCGTCGACGTCTGCCAGGACCGTGGCGGATGTTGCGTAAACGCTGACGTTGAAATTTCTGCCACCTTCGGAGATCGTCCACGATTACGATCCGACGGATTCTTACGTCTTGTCACCCTGTTATCCAATCAATTTCACGCGCGATTACTTGGGGTGGGTTGTCCTTTTTGTCTCCGTGTTCAAGAATTTTTTAGGGGTGGTGAATTTGTGGTAGAATAAAGTTTAGGAGTATTTTATAAATTTTTCCTCGATAACTTCATTAGTAGTGTTTTAAATAAAATTTTTGATAAGCGGGCTGACGTATGATTACAATAATTTTCATTTAATGTTACAACTATACTCCGGATGTTTATGCAAATTTCAAATTCAACAAATGCAGTTAAGACAAGAGAACCTATTTAAGGATTTGTTGCACTCGATAAATGTTACAACGAATACCATACTTTGGATATTTCGGATATATTTTTATATTATGTTCGTTTTGTGTATTTTAGCCCTATTCATTTTGTCATAAATGCATAAACATCCGGTGTCTAGTTATAACTATCGCCGTCTGTCTTGGAAGAACGAAATACAGAAGTGTTTCTCGACAGTGTCCAAATTACATCAAACAAGATGTTTAGACGACAATCGCGTAAATACAAAGGAGAACCACTTTCCGTTCCCACGCCCGTATTTGCTCGCCGAGACAAGTTACGGGTACTGCATTACGGCCATTAACTCGTCGTAATCAAAGGCAGAAACAAGAGACGTCGATCGTGCAAGAAAAAGCCCTCGAATCAGTATCGATCCCGAGTCGCCGAAACTTCTCGAGACGAGGCGTTGATTTGGTCGTCCTAGAATTGCTTTCAGACTTCCTTTCAATTCCTCCCGTGGTATTGTTTTTTCCTTATTTTTCATTATTCCTGTTTCAATCTTTCGTACTCTTCTTCGTTTTCTCTCATTCCATCCTCGTTCATCTTCTCTCACCGCTTGCATCCACGTCTGCTTAATGACTTGCAAACAAAACCCAAGCCTCCCGTCGTCCGTCGCGGACCAATAATTACACGGAATACTTTGAACTTTCCTACTTGCCGCTCTTTGTCTCGAATCGTGAGAGCAACAGCCGAGAAATGAAACGAGATCGGTGAAATTCGACGAAGGCAGAGGAATCAAGGTAAAGGAGAAAATAATTTTTCCTACCAACCGAACGTCCGGTCTTCTGCGTACGACGTATAAAGGCTAATAAATTCCTTTCTACCGAGTTTACTTGATTGCTTTTCGTTACCTCACGGTAGATTTATTCCCCGAGGGTCTCTTTATCTGTCATTCTTTAAATTGATCGCAAACAATCGTCTATGACGTCGAGTACACTCGAAAACGGTAAATCAAACGGCGAGCAAACCGACCAAACTTGATTACCATATATTTCCTTAGGAGAACGATTATAAAAGGGGACCGAAACGGTGCAGCATGCTCCTTTGTGAAGACGACTTCTCGTCTCCTCGGGGAAATGACGCCGCTTACACTGTATCCGACTCTTTTTCTGAATATCCCTCGTAAAGAGAGAAATAAAGTTATCCTATAAAAGAGCCCGGTTATGCTGTGCGCCGGTTTGAATTTTAATCCGCATGAAGGAGGCCGCGTAAACAGAAACAAAGCCAGCCGAGAGCTTCCGTGGATGGTGGAGCTTTGGGAAAAGAATTTTTCCATTTGGATGTCGCAGCTGATTCCTACCGTTGAAACGACTCTGAAGTGTCTACCGAAGGATCAAAGACGATCTCATAATTTATGAATTTTTCCCATCACTGGTACCACTTCGTAGCGGAAGAGCAAGTCGTATTTGGTCATCGAAAATCGGAAAGTCGTTGCATCGATTCACGTTGACGTTGGTGTCAGTGTTCGAATCAGAAATTCACGGCGAACGTTGGGGAAAATGGACGAAAAAAAGGGAGATCCGACTTCTAATAGTAGTTCCCGAGGCGACTCGTATTTCAGAAGAAAATCCACCCTTCCTGGCCGACGTATCATCGTCCTCCTCTTCGTCCTCGTCGTTTTCAAACTCCACGCTGGAGCTTTGCTCGAAGAGATGCTGGAGAAGATCTTGGAAAATGGTATTTTCCTACGATCTACAAAGTGTCTGCGACGGCGAGGAGGAATGCAAGGAAATACTGCTACTTTGTCCGTACTAGAGAAGCCGAGAACATTGTGAACGTTTGTAGGAGGAAATATAAAAATATTTCTTTTTTCTTTGTAACTTAATGTTGCAATGAAGATACTTGATCATTAGAGATTACGGGGCTTAAGAGATTTCATCTCTTTGAAAAATACAGCGTGTTTTAAGTATCTCTGGATTTTATATGTTACTTGTTCCGCAAAGTGTGAGCTGAAGAAGGGTTTACTTCATATTTCTTCCTTTTCTACGATGAAATAGAGTCTTTTCCTCTGTGTTTCGTTGCATAAATTGCAAAACCCTTTTATTTTTGTAGTAACATGTTCAGTTAATTTGAGATGTCCTTCTCCAAGTCTTGTTATTCCTCAAAAACAAATGCACATCATTTTATTCCCCTTCAAAATCATTAACCCCGACAATAAAAATCGACAAGCAAGAATTCTCCACGACGTGGTATCCTCACAAAAAAAAATAGAATTTTGACGAGAAGCAAGCGTCTAGGATGATATCCGTTATTTGCAAATACAATAGACCCGAACGTCGAGCATGTACGATCCTACATCCTAGTGTCTTTTCACCCGGATAGACGTGAACTTTAAGTGGTCTCATTATCGGGTCGTCTGGCATCCTCCCATCAGGAATTCATAGGACTCGCAATCGTGCTCGGTCGAACAAAAGAGGGGTCCGATCGAGAACGCGGAGCTAGGGCGTCGTTGCCATCGGTATCGATAGAAAGGGAAATCTGGTTCAACGTCCCGATGATGCTTTTATCGGGAGCTGACAATCGCCATGGAAGGCACAAAGCCCATCGTAAAGTTCCAATTAACGAAAGGCGATCCTTACGAATCCCGTGGTTCGCACGTTGCCGTAGAAACGGCCGATGAGAAAACGGAGAACGGCGAACGTGATCCAAGAGGAATAGATTTTTATGATCAATTTTACTACAGTTGTTTGATCGTCGATTCTAACTATAGACTTTTCGTGAGATTTTTGTCTGTGATGCGACAATTAATTTTTTTTGATGATTTTGTTTCATGTAGCGGAGAATCTTAGAGAATTTTTCTCATTCGATCCTAGAGACTGTTATGTCAGATATGAAAAGTATTGATTTTTTTTCAATATCCTAATAACCCAATCAACTTTCCGATAAACACAAAAATCGGTCGATTACCCTCACAAATTCGCCTGATTTCGAACCATTTGAAAATCTCCCCACAGCAAATATATATTCATCACATTCCATTCCATTTCACATCAGAACCTAACGACACATTCGCCGTATCATCGTACGCATTCATACAAACGGAAAGACCTCCACGGTTGCCTTTACAACAGGTCGAATCGACGCGTTTCGACTTGGGCTATTCACACTTCCAACAGGAACATTACTCGGGATCGTTTCGCGCGATAATGCGTTAACGGACGATTTACCGCTTAGCCGCACATTATTTACCACGTACACCATAACCAGCCGAGAGGATTTGCACGAGGAAACTTTGAATCTCCGTCTCTTCCTCGCGAAAATGAGATTCGCAAATACAAGATGTCTCGTTTAAACGAAGATGAATTTGATGAATTTGTTCTCAAATCCAAGGGATTTAACCCCTTGCCGTAAAACAACGAGTGACACTTGTGATTCAATAAATAGAATAGTCAATTTTGAAGTGCTCCAAAAATGATTGCATTATAAATATCAGTGAGTCATAGTAAAATAAAATTGATTTTATACTATTCAATATTGAGTTAAGTCATATACTATATCCAAAATTAGGAATAGATTGTTATTTCAGCAATTAATACAGAGTTATTGTGCTTTCAGTCACAAAAGAAATTATACGGCAAGGGGTTAACGACGTTTGACGCGAAATTGGATTATATGCTATCATGAGGATTTCATTTATTCATTCTGAACGTATGAAAAGCACGAGCATTTTCGTTTGGGGGAGGAAAAAAGCTCGAATTTCCAGGAGGAAATAATGAACACGCTCTTGAAATAGGTCAGACCATTTGCTCGGGGCACGCTGGCCGCGAAGGGTCACACGAAACCAATAGGACTTTAATAAAAGGCCCAGCAGCCCTTAACAAAGCTCCATTGTACCGTTGTTATCGTGCAACACGATATCGCCTCCTTTATGAACCCGGAGATGCTTTTCTTCCCGGTGTCGTGTCTTTTCTTCCGTCTTCTTCGTGCGCTTCTTCTTCTTCCTCGAAGGGGCTAGGCGGACAGGTATGACCTTACACCTGAGAATCCGAATAACTGTTGCTCGAATTACAGCAATCGGAGAGGGGTTCGGCTGGTCCTTTAATGGATTAACAACGCGGAAGGTTTTTTTTGGAAAACGATTCGCTCGTGTTTGGAGATTCTTATCGATGTGTCGAAATTCGTTAACGTCAGTTTTCCTAAAGTAGGGATTATTTTTTCAAGCTAGTTGACTCGTTCTATTGTCAAGCTGTGTTATATTATTGCGGTTTCTGGATTCTTTTAGAGTCCTTTTGAAAGATTGATAAAACTTTATTCCACTTTGCATAAATATCCTATTTAATATACTGCCGAATTCTATTTTATTAGTTTACAGTTAAATTTTTCCAACAACTTCAACCCCTATTTTTTTACCATTTTATCACATAGAAGCAAAATACCAATATCAATTTGCCGTTTCATTTTCTCTTATCGTTCCTACACATGGTTCGCGCTAACCACATAAAAACGAGTTCCACAAAACACATGGCAGACCAGCTGTTCGCTGCTCGTCAGCCGATTCTATACAGAAAGTATTAATATTTCCTGCGGAAGATCGTCAATCGACCGGTAATTCGTAACCGCGACTGGAATCGATAGTAAAAAATGAATGCAACCCAAAATGTGCGTGAAACGCAGACGAAATCGACTCACGATTTGCCAGGAACAAGCGGAACGAGCACCGGGAAATTGGAGCGGGCCGATCTGCGCGCACGCGAACCACCGCGAAAACCACAAACCCATAACACGACACCGTATAAAATACAGTATGATGCCGCCGCAAGCCGTCATCTGGCACCGACGGCAACAACCTCTTCGTGACACCACTCTGAACCTGATTAATCGTTACACGTGTTCGCAGCACGGATTTGCAGGTTACTTTTTCCCCGGATACGCACCCCATTAGGCGGACGTCGAACGTTTCTTTGTTGTCTGCTGAAAATTGTAATTGGTACAGGAATAAAATGTGCTTACGTTAAGGAACGTTGTCATTAAATATTTGGAGGAAAATTGAATGATAAATGAGATGGGTTTAATGAGAATACGAATTAAGAAGCCGGGAAACTTACTTTGGCTGAGGACTGTTAGCCATCTCGTTTCTTCGCTGATGAAATCGCGGAAGTAGATAGAGACAGGCATGAAATTACAAAAGGCTAGGACTACTAATTAGAGAGTCTGATAATGAGCTCAGATACCCAGCAGAGAATTTTTCTAAATTAGTTCTTATTATGTCGTACCCTTGGTAGCTTGGATCTATCTAAAACTGTCCTATGATGATCATATCGCGAAATGGCCGCAGCCGTCGAAAAAGTAAAATATAAATGGAGGAAGATATTGTTCAAAAAAATATTCTTGTTATCTATTTATAGTTATGAAGAAATTTTTGCGATTATTGAAAATCGTTTTATCGCAAGAAACGACTCCTTAATGCTCGGACGAAGACACGTCATGGGGGATCAAGTGGAAAGGCGTCCGACGGAAAATAGTCGACGTAAAAAGTCGAGGCGAATAAAGCTCTCTCATGCAAATGGCTGACACCAAAGCCGGAGCGAAAATTCTAATTACTACGCGTCAGTTTCCCACCCTATCTCTACGATTGACGTGTCGCGAAAGGGCAAAGGTAAAACGAAACAATCGAGCGGTGAGCATGGAAAGGGCCGGTCCAGGAAAATCGACGGGAGCGCGTCGTGTTTATCGACATTAACACGGTTTGTCCCCTCTGTCAATTTCTCCCGGAGCAATATCAGAAAGGCAAGTCTGTCGCGCGAAAATGCTGCCAGCTCGACGCAACATCGGCGAAAAGAGAGAAAGAGAAGAAAAGAATAGGGAAAAAAAGAGAAAGAGAGGAAAACGTCTCACGCTCCGTAACGCTCCGCGTCTGCTTTGTTATTTCTCTTCTACCTCGTATTTTTTTTTTATTTTTTCCTCCGTGAAAATATTACGAGGTCGACTGCATCGTCGGGATAGGACACACCGGCAAACGGGGTGCATAAATTTAAGAAAATTGTTTCTGCCGGGATGCGGTAACCTCGGGAACGGGGATAAGAAGAACGACTAATGCCGCGGCATCTTCGAGATCGAGGAAAGCTTCTCCGCGACGCCTGACGTGGCTCGAAAATTGGATCAATCCAGATCACTCGAGTTTACCCTCCTGTCCGAGAAATTTGGCGGAAAGACTTTCCTTTTTATCCGATAGGATATCGAAGGATTTGTTGTGCATTCTTTACGTAATAAGCTGCCATGTGAAATGAATTTATTACCTTATATTTACTGTTAACTGTTTACAACCCTTTGTCAAACTGTCAACTCCTGTTTCAAATATCTGTCCATAGAATTAATTTCTATTTTGATATATAATAGAAATTTTTTCATATCTATCAAATAATACAAAATGTGGACGCTAAAAGATGTCTTAGACTATGTTGCCTCTGCTCATTTGACCATTCGCTACATTTTGCACCCCTTTACTTTCGAATCCACCCTCTGATGGCAGGTTAGACTGAAACACATGACAAGATGAACGATGGAAAAACTCAAAATGTCTGTGCGACCGTTTTCTATAGGAAGGATTTAATTATGATCTCAAGGAGACATCCAATTGTCACGGTATTGTATCTAGTTGTATATGTACAAGTGTTGCGGCCTCTCACATCTTGTACTTGTGTCGTATACTACCATCCCCTTGAGACCGTATCGACAGGGACTGCCAACAAGACCCGGGTGTTGCACGCTCAACACCCACTTACTTTTTGACTCAGATATTCCGGGTTCGTCAAGCCCGTACCTGTCTACCTCTACCAGAAGAGTTGGACAGGCCCCTGGGAGAGCTATCAAATAACATATAATTAAAGAGAACACAAAAGACACTGTAAAATTCGGACTTCACTTTTAATACTACTTCCGTGTTTTAAATTAACAGCTAATTATCCTGAAATTCCAATTTGCACCTCGCAGCTATCGCAAAACCTTTCCAAGGCAACGGCATCCGAATTTTTTATACAGAATATAATAGAAATTCTTTCATATCTATCATACAATATATGATTAAATTTTCATCGATTAACAGTACTGAAAAATACAAATTTTACTTGTAATATTACATTTGAGTCTCAAATTAACAGCCCATTACTCTGCAAATCCAGTTTGTACGCCGCACCTATCGCAACCCCTATCCAAATCAACAACTTCCGAATTCCTGACTTGCAATTAGAATATAATAGAAATTCTTTCATATCTGTCATAAAACATATGATTAAATTTCCATCAATTGAGAACATTGTAAAATTCAAATTGTAATTGTAATATTACATTTAAGTCTCAAGTTAGCAGCCGATTACAGTGCAAATCCAGTTTGCACCCCGCACCTATCGCAACCCCTATCGAAGTCAACAACTCCCAAATTCTTGACACGAAGAGCATCAAGGGTGTCGCAGGGCCATTCCCACTTGGTAATTTCCTTCTCGCGGTCTGCTTAGCGTGCAATCGAGTCGGTCAAAGGCGATGCCCATCGGTCGCCAATATAATTACGCGTCGGCACATCTATCGCGCTTGCATACGCGCGGTGCAACGCTGCGTTTGAAGTCCGTCCGGGATTGCCATTAGCCCCGACCGACACAAGGGTCTCTCTTTCTCTCCCTTTCCCTCAAAACCATCCCTCACCTCCCTCATCTCTTTCTCTCCCTCACTCCTCCACCCTACCGCGCCCTATACTCGAGAGAGACTCGCCATCGTCGAACGATCGGCGAGAGAGCGGTCTGCTCGACCAAGAGCCGGTTATTGAAATTCTAAAATGATTTTATACCGAGTGACAGGTAATAACCGGCGCTTCACGGCTGACCTGCGCTCGCGAGCGTACACTGCCAGCAACGACGTGAATATTTAATGTGCCACTGCTCGGCCGTTTAGCTTTTAACGGAGGTTATTGGATCGCAGGAGCCGTGGATGCTAAGAAAGAGGGGTGTTCGCGGATCGTCAGGGGCTATGTCCTTTCGCGTTTCAAAGAACCCGCTCAAAATTACCCACCCTTACGCGAGATTCAAGGCCGAGGGGTGCTAAGAGTTAAAAGCACCCTTGCGCGTCTTTCGAGAAAGGTTAAATGGTTCTTTCGAGTACGCTTGATACTTGCGGTAATGAATTAATAAGATTGGAGGTTTGCGGTGTGCAAAGTGTTGCTAATACGTGTGGGTCTTTGAAGAGGGTGGGTATTTATAATAACACTAATAAAGGAGAAAATGTGTTACGAGTGTGAAGGAATTTTTGATGTCGCGTAAAGCTTGGCTTTTGTGTGGCGATGTAGAAAATTTAGTTAGCTAGACTTTGATGCGTTAACACGTTAAATCTCTCTGACCTTATGCTACATGCTAGTGAGGTGACAAATTTGCGTCATTCTGGACTTGACGTGTTAACAAGTAGGATAGGAATGGCAGAAATTGATAATAAATATAAAGAAAGTAATAGAAAGGATATGCATCAAATGAAGTCATAGAAGATACTTAAATGAATGACATCTCAGCTCATGATACTGACAAAGAATAAAATAATAGCTAATAATATTAAATAGCTACACGAAGTTAATACGTGATATTTTCTAACAATAAAACCTCCTGCAAAAATCTCTAATTCTCTAATATAACGAAGGTATTACAAGTCACCCTTTAATCCTATTATCGATATACTACAGTGAGATTATTAATGGTTGACACTGTAAATCCAAACGACAAGGAAAACACGTGCCAAACTAAACGTTGACGTCGTGCATTACACGCGAGAGAATCGAAATGCCTGTGGTTACATCGGTGGCCTGTACGTCGAAATTAGTTTATAATTGCACAACATTGTCATACTCTCGGCGACTATATTCGCTGGTTGATTGGCGTTGACCGCCTCTTCATGGTTAACGCATGTGCACGCAGTGGCAATGAATATTTAAATGTAACGCGATTACGCGCGTTTTGCTTTACCTGCCGTCCGTTAAGTCTGAAATGCTGTCAAAGGGACCAAAGAGGCTTTTGCGAGCTACCGTACAAGATAATCTGCCTTTTAATAATTGTCGTTACCCTTCGAGGATTATCTTCCGCTTCGTATCGTTCGGGAGCCGCTTAAAAACGTAATGGATACTCCACGCCCACTTGACGTGCAATCGCTGATGTAAATTCCATTACAAAAACCCACGTATTTCAAACCCACAACTAATCCGGGCGCATATTCGTGTCTACGATATTTTCAGCTACGACGAATATTCAGATAGGTGCAACATGATTCATGAAACCTGTCAGAAGTCAATATGCTAAATGTTCGAAGTATCGTGAAAATACTTAATGGTCGTTTAATGGATCTTTGAGCGTTATCGCTGAAACAGGTGTTATCATTCGTCATTTTAAGGTTGCCTTGGTTTCTTTGCGTAGGAACATGTATTTTTTACAAATTCAAGTAATGTAAATTCGAATGGATGCAAATATACTGCCCTGAGTAAAAGTTGAACTTGATTTGATGCGGAGGAATTTTCTAACAATTTCGATCATTTGTCTCACAAAATAAGTAATTCCCTAAACAAATAATATTTTCACTCTCTTTGCTCAATTACCTTTAAAGAAATATTATAAACGCTATAATTGTACAGAATCTCTTCTAAAGGAGCTACAATATTCAACGAACAATCAAGAAACTCTACAACAACCGTTCCACACAAACTTTTAATCCCCCACAACAGGATCTAACTCATAGAACCCAAGTTATGCATTATCAGCGTATACTCGGAAAAAGAGAAAACCGTCGGCGAAGCGTTACAACTGGAAGAGAAGCATGGGTTAAGGGTGGAAAAGGAGCAAGAAGAGTGAGCACCCAGCGACCCGTCAAAAATGTGGGACAGAAGCGCGCGGGTCCCTTTTTTTTCACTGCAAATAGCCCGCATGCATCATGCGGAACCCGGCTACCATTTACAAGGGAGCTAGAGTTCTGGAAATGATGGCCTCCGCGAAGGAGAAGAAAAGCAAAAGCTCGCCGCGTATCGTGGAGGGATATGCGTAGTATAACGCTATTTATTCCCTCATCCCTACCGGTGGAGGCGCACACATCCTCGACAACGGAGGAGCTACCTCTTTTTCTTTTCCTCCTTTTACTCTCTGCTTGGCCCATTCTGCTTTTTCTCTCCTCCCCTATACTCACCGCCACCCCTCGAGCGTACCCGCCATATATTTCAAGGGGGTTTCACCACCCTGACCCAGAAATACACTTGGAGATGCCCTCGGAGTCTTTCGAAGGTTAGACGCTTCCGAGGGTTGTTTGTCTGCGCGGTTACGGTGCTCGTTCGCATAAATTCTCGAAGAGAAGGAGGAAGGGTGGATGGTCGTGAAAAATTTCTTTTAGCATTTGCGAAGAACGTAATAATAGCCGTCGATGACAGTTAGTGCCGTTAACGAAGGTGTTACTCGTGGAATTACAGTCGTTCTTAAACGCCATGAATGTCGCTCGTGAGAACGTTCGGCGAAATTACCGGACGAATATAGCGGAGGAGTTTTTCGACGACTGTTACGCGGATTTTGATGGCGCTAAAAATATGTATCTCGGTTGTTTCTTGGCCGATCGTGATGAGACTTTTTTCCGCGTCTTTCCTAGACTTCAGGCTTTCAAACTACGCCAATAAAATCTTCCTGCAACGGCTGGTTTTTGTGCGAAAGTCCGAAATGGAATGAAATGTCTCTCACGATTGAACAAGTATAGATGGAAACTTTTACGTGGAATCACGTTTAACTACACTCTTTCCCGATTAAAATGGCAAAAAAATCATCGCCTTACGACCACCAGAAGCCGAGAGATGGAAGTTCAAAAAGAAGTCTGCATCGCTTCTCTAGCCGCCATGAACCCTTGCCAAGAGTCTCTCAAAAATGGGACACCATCGGCTTCAAAATTAAATATCTCTAAAAGTGATGAGACCAAGTCCGGTACCCCATCCGGTACCAGTGCCGTCCATGCTGCAGAGACGCTCGCAACTCTAATTCACCGAGTACCGAGCAAAGAAAAACCCGTTTGTAAGTTCTTACCGCAACGCTAATATCGCGAAACTAAACAAAGATGAATCCTGAAAAGCCCTGACTTTGGTAAACTCGCGCGCACTAGTTTGATGCTTTCTGCTCCGCAACGCTACTTTACCTAGAGTCCTGATACGAGCAAAACCCGTGCATCCTATGGTGTTTCTTCTAATGTCGCAACGCTACTTTAATTGATCGTTATTGATACAAACTCCCGCGCATCCACTTGGCATGCCATTGATCTCGCAACTCTACATTTTACAAACCTATTGCGTGACAAACCCGTGCACCAGATTCCAGTCCTGTTTCTTTTATCGCAACGCTACTTTACATCCAAATTGAGAAAACTCCCGATGACCCTTTTCAAAGGTCGATAGCTTCGAGATTCTAACAAGGAGAACGCAAGGTCTTCGGGTCACTAATTTTATTCAAATTTCATATACTTGTAGAGTAAGTCGTTCTGATTAAGAATATAGCCTATTATAGGGACAGACGGTCTTTAAGATATTTATAATTAAAGTTTCACTTTTAGTATAAAAATATAATAGTTAATTAAAGTTTCAGATATAAACGCCATATTTAAAAAATGTAAAGAAAATATTCAGGAGATACAAATTCAGGAGATATTGTGCCACGGTAGATATTGTTACTGCATTCAATAGTTGTTGATAATAATGCCAATGAAACTTTAATTACAAATATCTTAAAAACTATTGACAGTCTGCCCCTATAATAGGGTATATTCTTAATCAGAACGACTTACTCTACGAGTATGTAAAATTTCAATAAAATCGGTGACCCGAAGGCCTTGCGTTCTCCTTGTAAGTTAAGTGAAAACCTAAACCGAGCAAAATCCCGCGCACAAGTTGTGCACTCCCAAAAAATTACGTTGGCGAATATAATAAAGAAATTCAACGCGCTTACTTTTTTTCGCAACGCTAATTTCGCGAAAGCTAATACGAACAAAATCGCGAGTTACTATCTACTGACTACTGACTACAACTACATGCATTAAGCGAGCACAGTGACAAAATGTTTTAAAAAAATGGTAATGGTGCCCCATTCTAGAATCCGAGGACTCGAGAATGGTCGACTATTCGTTGTGACCCCTTCTTGCGACAGTTTGTTCAGGGTCTCTTCAGCGGATGCTTCTTCTTTTTTCGAGCTCCTGCTCCAGGAACGTTGCTCAAATATCTCGGTATCACGTGTACAATTGTCAGCTACCCGGAGGAGCTTTTGCAAGGAAACGACCCGAGCGATGCTAGGACGAGCAGCGATTCCAGAAATCGCTCCCCGTGCCTGCACCATTGCTCGCGTTGTCTACAAATTTGGGCATGATATTCGAGCAAGCTGAAAGACTAAAACTAAAAATCGCGATCGAACGAGATCCAAATCCGTTCAACCACGATTAATCCCAGGGGCAGACGTCTCACCCTACTTGCGCGCAATTGTGATAGCCACACCTCCTGGCCCTACCTACTTAACTTAATCAAAAACAAACACTCAGCCGAGATGGTATGCTACCTACCTACCTATCACCTATATTTAAAATGGCAAATCGCGACTCAAGCATCACAAAACATTCATTCACGATCATCATTCAAGAGCCCGGGCGCAAGGGCCTACACTAGAGAGCCACCCCGGGGTGACTCCGACACCCGAACTCCGTACTCAACTTTCATTCTCTAAGTGTACGTACCATTTACTGAAATCGACTGACAAGCAAAGCGGACATTGCGTACTTTTACATGTTTCCGTCTATGTCGCGTTCAAAGTAATCGCATCATCGTGAACGTCTGCAAGGTCGTGCGGAAGAAATAGAATTATTTTTCAATTGAACGGTAACGCATATGGCATATCTTCTGTACACATGTAGCGTTAGATTTGAAGGGAATTCTGTGTCAAATACCATATGCGCCAATTTATTCATCGTGCGATGAAACCGATTGTATGTTATAACCGCGGAGAGTTATTTGAGTTGAATGAATACGAGCAAATGCGAACGGGAAATTGTCGTTCGCTTCTGAGATTTAGATACGATGCAAGATCCACGGCCTAGCCACAAACACACAAACGTGGAAATTACATCGTGCACGACTCGCCTTGACATTGTCAGTCGCTAAAAATGATTAGTCCTACTAGGGCTGAGCTCGCCGCCCAGACTTATCAGCGCAGCACCTGGGCACGCCAATATGTTTGAGCTGAAAAGCGAGCACGAGCAGAAGCTACAGCTCACCACATTAATGCTGAAAATCCTGAGCTCGAAAAATGATTAATCAGTGATATCTAACGATCTATCTTTCTTTCTCAGAAATATTTCATTATTCAAATAAGATATAGATCAATATTGAAAGCTAATTGGCAATTTAGGCAAAGACTCTACTAAGATTATTTATAATATCTTCAGCAATCAAACACTTTACGTTAAATTATATATTATATTGGACTTAAAAATGAACATTGTATTTGACTTTATATTGAAAATATTTATATTAAATTAGTAAACTAATGGCATGCATTATCCTCGGGAGATTCCGCCATCGAAGTAAATGTTTCGAAAAATATAGAAAGAACTTTGCAGAATGATACTTCGATTCTAGAATCTGCCCGTCGCGAAGTGTCTTCTCGCACATTATAAGTAGCAAAATTTTACGGCTCTTTAAATCAACGGAAACGAGAAAAAATCGTTGAGCAGCACTCAATCGTGCCTTACAATTGTCATTGCGCGATGTTTCGAGCAAATATAATAGAAAATGCGAAGACGGATGGTTGATCCGTTTTCAAAATCTACTCGCGCAAAGTTCATTTCGCGGAATTCTTTCGTGACTCGAGCCTGTCGTTCATGTACATTCATTCATTCACTGAGCAATCGCGATATGCAAGAAGACCTAGCCTGAGCTAATAAATACCCTAAAGGTGCAATTGTACATGAGTAAAATACTATTTATCGAACCCATGGTCACGGTGCTCGCAAAAAGAAATAATACAACCAGTCGCCCTTGCCGATTCGGACCAATCGTCCTACGGCATGAATCGGGTTCCCGGAGGAATCTAAATGCATGCGACTCACCGATCGTAGAAAATAATTAATGGGATGCCTTTCCGAGTCATCTAAGGACCGCTCAGAGCTCCACGTTCGTCTCGACAAATTAAAGGCAAACTCTAAAAGGGAGGAAAATTTCGCATTAAAAATAATTATCCTAATGTAATCGATGAGAAAGAATATTGCAGGTAATATATATTTTAAAAGATTCAACTTACGAAATAAAATTGGATATTCCAGTGGTGGTACATCTGCCAACTGGAATTTCTCTGACTCTAATTCTACTTTCTTCGCGATAAAAATATTGCAATAAGAGCCACGACGCTCTAGAATAATGTCCTAACCTTTTAATTTCGATGCAAACACTGACTTTACTCCGGCGGTAAAATTCATGGGCATCGGTGCCCTCTAGTAATCTCTAACCAAACTGGTATAATAGGTTATACGTAATTAACACTGACTCTAAGACCGCTTTGCGCGCGGCCACTAGTTGCTGAAAAGTAAAATGATGATGAAGGGAGCGGGGGAAAGGGGGTCTACGTGACAGAAGGCCAAAGTGCAACAGAATAACAAATTTTTCATTCTTCCTGTCATTCGAACATTCAAGCATCTGGAAAATGGAGCGTAGCATCGTCTTGATCGGCCAGAGCGAAACGGCACGAGTAACATTTTGTCTCCTACTGTTGTAGAAACAAAAGAAATAATTGATTCCATGTGATATTCGGATTCACAAGTACAAATGACTATATGAGACACAAAATCAATAAGAATCATCGAATATTTCTTACCAAAAAATGAAACAAATTCAGGAGCACAAATTGTCAACTGAACACGACAAAACTATCCAAAATGGCGGGCCTCTGTAGCTAACAATGAGCAGAATATGCGCGTGAGCCTTCTGCGCAGACGCCATGACGGCAGAGAAAAAGATAGAAATATAACATTAATTTTGCTTGTATATCATTAGGTGTTGTTAGAGATCTGCGGTAATCCTAATCATAATGTTAAGAATTGCTTGTACTACGTGCCAATGTAAGAAATAGAACTCACAGAAATCGAAGATTCGGTAATATTTGTCCATGAATCGCAGGAGCATCCAGGTCGGCAAGGGAGGAATGTTATGTCAATATTCTTCGACTTGTCGTCGTAAAGAAAGAAAATATCTACGAGTCCGTATTACATTTAGACGCGGACACAGCAATAACTAACTGAGACTTATAGTCAAGGACAGATGGAGAAAATTTCTCACCGAAAAATGAATCCAATGGAGGAGCACGCGTTCCTGCATTCGAGCGCGGAAAATTGCCGACAACGACTGTAGCGCCACTACTTCGGCAGGCCGCCACGAGCCAGCGCGCTTCAATGGCGGAAAATTCAAACCGTCGTAAAATAATCTTTATTAATTAGATTTGAATTCCATGTGTATCATATTAAATATAATGTAAGATTTCCGACGGTTTAAAACATAAAATTAAAGTATGGAAGAAATATATGTACAGTTTTACGTGGAAGTACGTTAAACTATACTCTTTCCCTATTAAAACGGCAAAAAATCAGCCTACTATGACTAACAGAAGCCGAGAGACGAAAATTCGAAGTGTACCCTGCACTGCTTTTAGAGCTTACATAACCCCTCGCCGAGGACATCCCAAAAATTGGCACCATCGGCTTTAAAATTAAATATGGATATATCTGTTAATGAGCCTCAAATGTATTACTGCTTTAAAATTAAAGAAGAACGGACGACAGTTTAAAAATTTGCGAAATGTAAAAAAGGAGGATTGAAAAACTTATGCTATTTATTATGTTAAATGTAAGAGTAACGGAATATTATAATAGCTGAACGTTTGCATTTTTAATGGTATTTTTGTCTCCATGGCAGATTCCTAATATTTCGACGTCCCCTTGAATAAGTGCCACCATGAAATACTGCGAGAACTGGTCTTTTGCGACATGCGTTAAATGCAATTACCCGCGAACACTTAGGAGCGTTTTTTTCATCAAGAAAATGCTATCTTCCACTTTTGCGCAGAATTTCCGCGAAATATCGCCGAGACGTAAATACAATTGAAACACGCGACGGCACTTTAGGAATTGTTTGTTACCAGAATGCCTTCACCCTGTGCATACATTTTAATTCATTATTAGAAAAGATACTACCTACTCGGAGGGAAAACTTTCCTCCCTTTCTCCCATCGGTTTATTAAACGGTCTACTTTCACACAGCGAGGGCTCGAAAACACCGTCCAAATGGATTCGATTTGCCACGAGGAAAGAAAAAGAAAAAAAGAAACAAATCAAAGACGCCCGATGATTTACTCCACTAACTTTTCCTCTATTTACAAGAGGGACGAGTTTCTCGGATTATTTCTCAGCTAACAAACACGCTCCCATGCGAGAGAGCAGAGCTTTAACACGAAACTTTGCTTTTTCATTACCAACCTTCTCGGAGTTTAACGTCCAGCAAAGTAACGATAGTTACACCGACCTAACGTCTAGCTTTCTTAGCAAAAAAACCACCCCCCTCAACCACTCCCATGAAACCTGGCTACATACACCAAAGAAAACGCAAAAGTTTCAAGCTCGACTTTATCGTTAGAAACAGGATGGCATTTTTCGCATCCTAAATCATCGGAAGGACTGGAAACTTCTTCGTCCCCGCGCACTCGAGCGCAGACATCGGACGAGCGGGCTTTAAAGGATTCGCCGAAAGGTTGTAAGAGCCTCGTAAAAACAACTTCTCTCACTTCGTAGACCGAACTCGCTCCCGTCGTAGATCCCGTCGATAACGTTTCCCTATTGTCGACGGTAGACGCCACTTCGTCGCGGCATGGGAGGACGAAAAACACGAGCCTCTTATCGGTCCCAATTCAAAGTGGCGACTATAGGCGAGGGTTGCGCAAACGAGAATGTCTCCTTCCGGTCGGGGTGCGAAGGAAACTTTTCAGGAGGCTCCCACTTTCGATTGAAAATATTTTTCCAGCCATCACGAAATTATTCGCACACTTCGGTCCAGCGACGATAGAATTTTTCTAAAGAACTCATTATCGGAAAAGTTGCTCCTTCGCGGTCGACGGGCGAACGAACGAGAAAAGGGGGAGGCTAGGTGGAGGAATCGAAGAACCGAAGGAGCGACGGTATTAATAGTTGATTCTCAAGGAAACGATTGGAATCGAGTCGACCAGAAGTTTCCTATCGAGAGGGGCAACACTGCGATCGACTTAACAGAGAGGTACGTAGGTAGGCACTCTTTCGGACGACGGCAAGTTTCTCAATCGAATTAAGGAAACGCTCCAGCTGGCATAATGATCGCTCTTTCGCTCTTTCAGCGAAGGTAAGTAGGACCTTGGTATTATTAATAGCCGTCGACGATTGGTACGAGAGAGTACCGTTCGAGCATCGATGATCCTTTCGACGGGTTATATCGAGGTAATTGAAGAAGGGTAACAGTGTCAGCCGAAGATAGCAACGGGAGACGAATTCAATTTGATACCGGAGTCTGCACTGACTGGTAGAGAAGTCTCGATATAAATTTCCCGTTATTCTCGCACCTCGAAGACCCGGGGTGCCGTGAAAGAAGCACGCAGAGTCTCGAAAGCCTCGGGGGTCGCGAAAGTGGCCGATATTGATTTTCCATTTCTTAGGCCTAGGCCATTGTAGGTAGTCTATCGTCACTGCGTGCAGCAAAGAAAAAAAAAAAGAGGCCCGACACCCCACCCCCATTCTTTTACTTCCTTTCTCTCCCGTTCGCCGTTTCCTTCTTTCTCTTTCTATGTCTACTCTCCTCCCCCATATATACGGGCCATTACTTTGCCGTAACCCTTCTTTAAGCGCGGTTTGCCTGCAGACCCTCAGACTCGGTCACGCCCAACGCTATCTTAACGCCCGTTTTCGGGGTTTCGGTATTTTTAGCGTTACGGACACGCGGATAATATACCTGCGGAGAGAGCGAGCTCCCGGGCTGATCTATGGTTTCGGAGAACAGAAGGGAACACCGACGGCCAAGCTGGAACGAACGCCTCGCGCATAAAGATAGCCATCTTTCGAGCCTCGACCTCGCACCACCTTGCCATTCGTTCGGACAACCTACACCTTTGCACTTACACCCCCTACCTTTCGATAACGATGACCTTCGTAGAATATCTTCTGTAGGGGGTGAAAAGTGGTGCAGGGTTATGCAGAGTGCTTCGGGAATCGGTGGTGGAACTTGAACGGGGAATTTGTTGAAGGGATGATTTTGTTGGAAGTTTCAAAGTTTTTTGGGGTGCATGTGAAGTTTACAAGTATTTACTTAAATATTAAAGCTGTTCTTGGATACTTAGGGTGTGAGTATGCCAAGCGGAATTGAGAAATCGATATGTTTATATATTGCAAAGATTCTCAAACTCGATCGCAATTAAAGCAATATTTCCTACACAATTGATAAATCTTATCTTGAAAGTCATTCTGTCCCAACAATCAATTCGCCTTACCAAACTGTAGCATCATCGATTAAAAATGAAATCAGCAAAAAAGCTCATTCACTTTTCCCACCCTTTTAAAAATTTCATCCCTGATATCGACCATACATACAGATTCTCCATGAGTAACGTCCCATCGAGGATATATCTCGCTCATATTTCGCGATCACATCCCCAGGAACCTCCCTCTGGAAGTCATAACTAAGTAAAAAGATTCCCGTCAGTCTGGTATACCCATGGAGAAGCCCGAAGAATAACGACTGCTTATGAATAAACAAGTTCGCCTGGCCAAGCTCTCGCAATGTCCATACATACATCGAGATCCGACGTTAAGGGATCTAGCTCTCAAGGATCGCCCAGGGAGCCGCGTCGATCGCATTCTCCCCGGGCAAGAAATCGTGGCAACTAAACGCGAACAGCCACTCGGCTGATTTACGAGGGCGTTCAACGTGCCAGGCTGGTAATGGGCCGATAGAACAGACCCATGGCAGGCTCAAAGTCTGGCGTCGCGCGACCGTGAAACGCCCAACGGAGTCCCATGAAAAACCGTCACGAAGGAGCGCACCGCTATCGGTCTTACCATGCTCGAACGCATTCGCGCATCCTGTTTGCCTTCAAAGAGGAATACGTGTCTTCAATGACTCGCCTTCGAAATGTCCTAACATTGTCCGAAGACATTCGAGATTGGATTAATCGATGAAGAGGACTGATTGACGATCCTGCTCGTTCGAGAAGCACGACGACGTTGTGAGTATTCGTTCGAACTGGTGGAACTCGCTTTTGTCGGAGGTGTGTGCGAGTGTCGGTGATTGAAAGATTGATTGGTATTTTTTTTTTTGGAAGGTAGCTTTTTTTTCGATGCAATCAATTGCGTGGTTTTAGTGGTTTGCACTTTTACAGGGAGGCTGTCGCGGTGTACTGGGTGTGTCTGAAGTGGCGGGTTTATGGGGATGATGAGAAAGGCCTGGGAAGATGGTGGGGATAAATTTGTTGCTTTGGATAAATCTTCTTGGATGGTTTTGATTAATTACGGTGTAAGAGAAATAGTTAGCAGGATAGTGTGCAATTCTATGTTTTGCAAAGTGAACATGTGTTATTAGTTTGTATTTTCTAGAATATTGTATATGTTCTGGCACAATATTTAGTATCTGGATTTTAGAAATAAAAGGTTTATGGATGAGATTTATTTGTAAGATTTCCAACACCACTTCAGAAACATCCTGTACGAAATAAACGTACGTTTGCTCCAATCGGTAACTCTAATTACTTTGCAGGGCTATCCCCAAGAAAGACGGCGAGCACGAACTCCGATCGATCTTGCGTTCATGCTCGAATGAACCGGTACATCCGGTTCTCATGCTTACGCAGAAGAATATTCTGACAAACGGCATCGAAATATCGTAAAACCGTCGATCGACGATAATTAATAGCGTTGGAGATCGAGCCGACCATCATCGATGGGAAGTAATAAATAATGATTCTCTTTTCAGCGAGTGTTTATTAGAGGTTGCCACTCTTCATTGTCAGTGCCACTTGGTTGAACTCGTTAATACCCTTTCATTGTCTCTTCGAACATTTTCCTCGAGAAAACATCCACAATCGTCCACCCTTCATTATATCTCCTATATTACACATAACGAGAAAATCAATATTTTAATATTCTCTATATCTCCATAAAAAATGCAAAATAATCAAATATCGTGCTGCAAAATATATGAAAATCGAGATTCGATTTCACGATTCCAAGAGGATGTCCTATCGTTTGCCAAGCACTTTGAAATCTCCCAGAAATGGCGCCATATCTCTCGACAAGTTTCCTCCAAAATGTGCCAACAACCGGTATCGATTGCCGAGGTTTGAGTCTTATTTCATACATACACATATATTTCTATGACGTGTAAAAGCCAAAGGAATATACCATCAAATAACAGTGGTACGAAGGGATACCGTTGCCACGTCTTATAATTAATGGTTTCCCTAACTGCTAGGCGATTGTTACTCCACGAGAGAATCACTACAACCATTACGACGGGGAAACGGGACGGTCTTCCTTATTGAATAAGCGTTTATTGTTGACACCCCTCTTCTCTCGCGTCACAGGCAACTTCATTACGAGCTGAAGGAAAGGCGCTCTTTCTTCTTCACCTCCGTAAAGGGAAACACGATAAATCCTCGTAGAAACAATTTGCATTCAAACAGAAACCTCTCTCCCTCTTTGTCTCAGTTTCTACAACCGATCGCATCGTCTAAAACTAAAAATCCTTCTCCGTTCCATCGATCGAAGCTAGAAAATATCGATGTACAAAGGTCAAAATCCTCCACCGAAGATCGTCTTCCCACGCTTCGACTATCAAAGGATTCCTCCGGCCATGCAAGTGCTCGTTCATTAAAAATAATGAAGCCTGATCGGTGGAAAAGAAGCCTCGATAATTGATACTCCGATATTTATTTACTTACCACCGTTACCGTCAAAGGAACCTCGCGTGATTCTTTCTTATCCCAGCATCCTCCTTCCTCCCGCAATTACTCGCTACCTGACCAAACTAAAAAGAAAGGCAAAAGCGAAAACAAAGCGTCTCAGTAAAGACGAAGGGCCGTAACTCAAGGCTGGCGATAACGAAAACAGCGAAAATGTAGCGGCTATCGTACCTCCACCACATACGAGGTTTCAGGGCCCAAGGCACTTAATGGAAAACTTCTCGGGGTTGTAGGAACGAAAAGGAACGAAACCATGGACCATCCAGCCGCACATATATTTTTCTACGCCGGTAGAGAGGGTGGAAATGCCCGAGCCGTACCGGAACCGCCCCTCGTTTAAGGGCATCGCAGGGAGGAGGGTGATGGTGAGCAGAGAAAGAGGAAGAAAATAAGGGCGGGCTGAGAATTGTGGGAAATAAGTAACGCGGAACACGGCGGGAGCAATGGCTATAAGGGTGGACCTTAAACCTGCTAGCGAGTCCCTCCGACGGTGGAATTTAATTTCGACGTTTTAAGAGGACCCTACCTTCGTCGTCTGCCTTCTGTCTTCCTCTCTCGCGCTCTTTCGTCCGTCGATAGATGAAAGGGGTTTATTGACCTGTCCGCAGTAAACTTCGCGAAAAGTAACCCCCTCTGCCCTTCTCCTTTTCGCGTTACCTCCTTCACTCCATCCTTTCTTGCATATTATTCTCGTCTTCCTTTCTCTCGTTCTCCCTTCGATTATTCTTCTTTCACGTCGAAACAGTCGCGCCACCGAACGCAGCCCCGAAGACCAATCAATTAATAAAGGTAAATTAACTCATCCCATCCATTAGCATTCGTTATCGTCAATCGACCGAGCCGTTTGCCGCGTCTTTCCGTTCGTTCATCCGTTCGTCGGCCCGCATGCGTGTAACCCGAGATCGTTGGGAACGTGGATGGCGCGATTCTTTTTTAAATCGTACATTGTACTCGCGGATCGTACGTATATGTAGGCACGATGGAGGACTATGGTTGCGGGGGAGGACGGACTTCAATGGCAACGTGCCCGTGGCCCTTTCAGAGGGTGAACGAACGTCACTCTTTGATCCCGGCACAATCGTGCCACCGGAATCGAACCTGCTGTCGGCATTGTGCTCGATGGTCAACTGCTCCGTACGCGTCAGAGAGCATACGTAACTCTCGACGGAGACGTCGGGGTGACCGCTTTTGTGAGCTACACTTGACTCGGGTAAGAACGAGGTGTCGTGCTTTCACGGCGTTACAAATTATTTCCGCGCCGATGATCGATCGTCGTTTAATGGCCGGTCGGAAGATTCGATTGGGATTGTGATAGGGTTAGATTGTACTTTGGGGTGAGAGGGATATATAATAGATGGTGGAATGTTGGGGGAGGAGAAAAGATGGTGAGAAATTATTTAGATGAATGAGAGAATAAATTTTAATACTCCAACTGCCGGTGTTAAATGTATTATCTTCAAATATTAGGGGTACCGAAAAGTAATCAAAATTAGAGAAGTAAAAATGTAATTGAAAACGTTCTTCCAAAAAGAATCGAAGGACTTTTTAAAAAACAGGAATCGAACTACTACCTTTACAGTGGCAAAAAGTGTTAGAAAATTATGGAAATTATTTTGTTGATTATTATTTAAGATTTCTTTAATAAATAAATGTTTTTTGCCAGCAAAAAGAAATTTGATTACTTTTCGGTACCCCTAATATATTAAATTAGTAATTTGGAGAAAGGGGAGTCAAGGAGGGAAACAGGCGATGACTTAAGTAATTTATTGTTAATAAGATAAAAGTGGAATATTTACCGAAAACTTCCCTATTAATTTGAGCAAATTGAAGAAAGACGGGAGATAGACGTTCTAACTGCCTTGGTAGTTTTGGCGTTAAGATTACAATGCTGGAAGATTGAGCATTTTTTTGAAAATATCGAATCCAGCACCAAATAATGTACTGTATGCGAGAGTACCAGGTTGATAAACTCTCCGCAAAAAATAAATACAATATGTGTATTTGCAAAAATCCACTGCATTCCTTTAGCCACCTGAAACAGGTTACCCGAAAATCACGGAGTTGCGATTCGGGGGTAAGGAATTTTATCCATAAAGCACGGGCTTTATCACCCTGAATCTGGAAAGGCGATCGTGCCTCCTGAATACTGACTCGCGAGGAACCGAAGGTTATCGAGGGGGATTCCTGCCGACAGAGGGAAGGAAGGAATGGGAAGGGGGTGAAAAAAATCTCAGGACACTTTTCTTCCGGGCGAAGAAAGAGAGCGGAAGGTGGAGAAATAAATGGAGGAGAAAGAGAGAAGGTCGAAGAGGTCTTTAATCGAAGCCACGTCGAATCGATTGGCAAGCAGTTCGCCAAGGAAGAAGGAGAAGGGCCAAAGTAGCGCCTCGTCCTCGAAGGGAGATCCGGTTACAGATGGCATAAAACGACTGGCAGCTTTGCATTAGCTTCGGTAATGGCGTACGTGACCGCGAGCTTAATATCCCAGGCCGATCGACCTGCCTCCCACCCCTTTTTTTTCTTCCTCCTCGTCTCCTGGCACGTGAACCTCTTTTTCTTCCCGACTCGCCGCTACACCCAGAGATTTATCGGTAGACTCTTTGTCGCGGTTTTGCTCGACGACGCGTGGAAACGCGTAGGAATACATCAACGTTCCATAATACGGGCAAAAGTACCGCAAAATCAAAACCGATCATATCCGTCGGTAACACAAGCTCTACTCTCGCCGCTACCACCATGGCGACCGCTACCATCGTGACGGCCTCCCGCGTTCAAACGACCCTGTCGAACTGCTCGCGAATCCAACCCCAGCGATTGGCCGATGGTGGAGTATCAGGTACCGCGATACGAATTTATATTCGTGTAAAATTAAATCACATACGCGGCTGGAGTGCTCGCCGAACGAGAGACCGACCAACATGACCAACCGAGCGACGCTCATATGCATAAAGAACCGATTGTTTCGTCCTATCTCCCGTTCTGCAACATTAGCGGGCGCCGGGCAATCCGGTTGATTATCTTTTAATTAAATGTTTGCGTTTTATCGGCACACCCGACCTCGGCTCGCCGGTACACCGAGTTACACCGCCACCAGCTGCCCGACACCAACTTCCATGGATGTCGTGAAACCAACCACCTCCCGTTTGTTCTCTCTCGAGTTTCTCTCTGTCTCCTCTCTCCTCTGTACTCTCCATTCTCTATTCCCTTCTTCTCTGTTCTCTTGGTTCTCTCTTCTCTCGTCCCTCTACTCGCTGCTTTCTCTCGCCTCGTTCGCGTAGATACCAGAATGTCCTGCTATCGAGCCACCTAGTGGAAGCGGGACGAGGACACCACCAACGACGTGTCACGCGACTAACTTAATTATGCTCGCTCGAGGGTGAATGTATGCACTCTCCCCCATACCTTGCTTTCACGCTGGGAATATCCGTATGCGCTGCACACCCGATACCGAGTCGTGGTCTTGGTCGCCCGGGAAAACTGAAATTAATATACTAATCCTCGTAGCGAGGTGTCGCTGTTGGAGGATTGATAGTTTCGCGCATTGATAATGGATGCTGAGATAACGTCGAGAACTTTGGGAAAGTGAACTTGAATCGGGGACTGTAAAACACTTATACGGGATATTGAAGTTTGGGTAATATAGATATTTCAATATTTTTTCTTAGACTTACAATTTTTCTACTTTACATATTTTACAGAACGACATACTAATTAAGAAAGAGAGACGAAGTGGAAACATTTGTAAATGTTAAAGATTGAATTCTATGTTGAAGATTCCAGAAAACTCTGACTCTATACGAGCGATATAAAAAAAAATGGGAGACCGATAAAAACTATCGGCCGTGTAAGCTGTCTAATAAATTCAGTATTACAATGACCCTCGTAAAGCACGAAATATTCTACCGGCAATATATTTGCGGCATCCGCTTTTACTACTGGCGAGAGCCCTGAAATTTTAGCTGGTGATACAAAATTCAATCGCGCCCCCGCGAATAAATATCGCGATAAACGACGAACCGTTGGAGAGTCTGGCATCGCGGGTGCGCGACAATACTATCTATCTTCCAGTGCAGTCAGATTCCATTCGATCCAGCGAATCCATTGTCTCGCGATGAACGACCCATAACAGCACCGCGTAATCTGAATCACGTCAGGATTTCGCGCACGCTAACGCCGGACAATCCCCGCGCGAGGCGCAACCATAATGCTGGCTCCACATTCGAGAGAACTGTTCACCAGCTCCACTTCCAACGTGTTCGCTATCGCGCTCGCGAACGGCGAGTGCGTTCCTGATGCTGTTGAAGAGTCGTTCGCCGATGGTTCACAATGGATCGCTGCTCTTTGAATTGAGATTACAGTGCGTTAATCAGGCGATTGATGGACTGAATTTAATGGACGTTAAGCGAAGGTTTGTAGTTTGCATCGGATGGTATAGAAATAGGCTAGGTAGAAGAAGTGGAATAATTTTCAAAAGAAATATAACAGTGGATTGAGAGATCCGCACTTAACCCATTAAGGCCCAAAGTTGCGTTAACGCAACATTTCACTTCTAATTTTTTTCGGGGAATCGGATTCATTTAATTGATATTTTAACCTATATCATAGTAAAAGAACATACCAAAAGCTTAATTTATGCACTACAAGATACCACGTAATCCCAAAGTTGCGTTAACGCAACATTATGTAACCCAAAAACTAGTTATAAATTTCTTTCTTCATTTCAACGCTTGGTCCTTAATGGGTTAAGGTCCGCCAAATAAGAGAACTTTTAAGATTTATATATATAAAAATATCGTGACTCGTTCGGACAGCGTTCGGGCAGCGATTCGGCGTATATCTGAATTAGTGAAAAGAATGATCTGAATAATCTTAATGGGCAGAGAATACGGGGTTTTTAAGGGACTTTTGGAGAAGGAGTGGGAGTAGTGATAATGATGGATGCAAGACGAAGGTCAAAGTAAGAAGTCAGATTTCGGACTTGGAGCGGTGATTTTGGAGATGAGTACGGAGCGGTGACAATGCTAGAGAGTTGAAAGGTCGGGATGGAAAAATAAGAGCTTTGGGTTTGAAGTGGTGAATCAGAGGTGGTGACGGAATTTTTAGCTTAATACAAAATATTTGCGCTTATAAAATATTCTTATAGTTATCTATACTAATATTATAAAGCTGTCTTATATAATAACTAAGCGGAGAGTTGGTACATTACAGAAATGTATACGGTACTTGTAATGTGTTTGACGGATTTTTTGCTGATTGAAACTTTGAGGTGGTTAGGAAGAAAAAGTGGAGTGATAAAGAATGTATACGGTATTCATAACATTTTTAGGAGATTTTCTGCTAGTTGAAATTTTAAAGTAGTTATATTTTTTCATTCTTGGTTGTATTTTCGGTTCTATAATACAATAGGTTGTATTTTTGATGTATTGTAGTTTACAATGAACAAATACTCTTTGATCTGAGATTACAGTGCAATAATCTGGCGATTGATGGAGTGAATTCAACGGCCGTTGAAATAATTGGAAAGTTCTGCGAAGAGCTGTAATGAGCGAAATAGAACAATTTTATGATGCGAATTTTAGTTTGAATGAAAATTCAAAATTAATTAAGTTTAAATTTTCTAATTGATTGAGAAGCCAAAGATAATAAAGATTCAAGGGGACAGATACCTTAATTTACAGTTAGGAGCTGAAAAGTTGGTAGTCAGAACGTTGGAGGAGAAGGAGAAACACCGTTTGTTCCTCTTGCCACATGTTGGCTGTACAATTTAAGTAAATAAATAGCATCCTTTGTTAATACTAGTATTCTGTTTCTCAAATAATACCTGTTCTACAATTCTAAAGCTGCTCCATCAAACTTCTCAGTAGCGAAAACTATAGCGAACAAGTCAAAAGCCACGAATGTGAACCCATCATAACAAGTTTGCACATCCCAAAAGGTGAATGCTTTCCTCTCGTCTACTCTTCCGTTTTCCTCCATTCGTTCTTCAGAAGAAGATAGGGGACACTCTTCGAAGCATTCGTAGTTGCAACGGTCTCGTAAAGTTAGTAAGAAAGGCATAAAGTTGTACCGAGAATGCCGTAAACACGTCGTGGAGACTCCGGAATTGATACTTTATTCCGGGCGCAATAAACGTATCTACGGCTAGACCAAAATTCTGAGACAAGGAGACGGATAAAAAAGATCATCCATGGAGAACCCCTTTGTTGTTGGATCCCGTACGACGAAGCGCGGTTTGCTTTACGAAGGTCCTCGAGTGCTCTTTTCATAAGATGGAAGTCTCGTACTTCTTCCTGTCTATTCCTTATTCGGAATATTTGGTAAAAAATGTACCAGAATAAAACTATCAAATCGGAAAAAAATTCTGTTAGATATAAAAAACACTTATGATGAAAAAAAAAACTCTAGATTCACTCGCACAGTGAACAACTATAGGAGCTTTCTTTAATTAGTTGAAATAAAATTTTAACGGTTTAGTAAAACTATTAAAGTATTCTTGTTATAAAAATATCATTTCTATATTGAATTATGAATCGTGAAATAACTATAACGTTACGAAATTAATTACAAGTTTAAAACCACCAATAACGCAAGCAGCCAGTAAAAAAGAAACGGTGCATAAAGTTCAACTTATGCTGCTCTAAGAGGATCGAGATTAATGTAATGGGAAGTAGAAAATATTCGACTCGCAATTTTGCGGTACCTTGCAGCGCATACAAGTGCACTCGGGTTTCGATATTACCGTGTATCTTCTCACGAGCCATCGAGCACGTCGACGAGTCGTCGTAGAAATTGGATTTTTACTTATACCGCTCTCACCGACGACATCGCCGGTATCATAGCCATTTTTTTACGACCTCTGTGCTTCAAATTGCACGGACCATTTGGTTCTCGTGCTTGAGCGATGCTTCTTCCTCTTTCCTTTCTTTTTTTTTTTTACTGCAAACGTATCTCCAACAATTCGTCTACCGACAAAATTTTCTCCTCTGATATAAAATACAAAATACTTGAAATTTAAACCTACCTTCCAACAAAACGTGTATATTTTGTATCCAAGAATTTATTCCCTGTCATGGCGGACATCAAAACACGAATTTAACCGTAAAAACCTATCTACTTAAATATCCATTCCTCTTCGGAGTCACTGAAAATCCTTTATCCATGGTGTTACATAACGAAACGTGTTCTTACTGAAGCACTTCCAGTTCCTACGTAGAATGTCTATCGGGACACGTAAGCCAATAATTATTTCGTTGGCGTCTAAAATGCCGTGAACGAAGAAACACGACTTCCTTCGAGCGCCACGTGTTCCAGGCAACCAGAGCCCCTCCTTTCTCGAGTTCCTCGTGTCATTGGATTCCTATGGACGGTAATGATTCGATAAATAGTCCAGCGATATTTCTTCCCTACTTTACGAGACACCGTGACCGCAAAGACACCGAGTTCCCGGGAATAACGTTAAAGGAACACATCGTGAAACCATGGCGCGCGCTTTAGGAAAGCCGCTTGTAATTATCTCGGGACTGTCGGTTTCTTCTTGACGTTCCTCCCATGTACCCATGTGTTTTCAGATAAAGAGTCTTTCAAAAAAAAAATGACATCGTCCCGCCTTCTGAGTCTATGGCTTGCTGTTTCTGTTCAAGAGACGTTGGTAGTTTATCGCGACGCGTTCGCTTATGGTCATCGTGTACCACGTCATAACAACACGGGTCATAACAATCGCGAAATTCGTCTTCCCATGGCGGAGGTAACAATGCGATGTAACAATTACTTATACGAGAGAACAAAGCACCGGTTCGTAAGAGGACTGAGAAATATGGGACTCGCGTTCGTGACTTTTCGTGCGTATTGTTTTAAGAGGCTGGTGGTTGGAACGTGTTGAGGGAGTTTGTTGGATGGAGTTTTTTTTTGGATTTCTTTCGTCTCTTGAATGGATGACGTTTGAGATAAAGTTTATTTAGTAAAAGGTTTTTCATTGGAATGTCAACTGCAGCTTATTAATTATCTTGAAAACTATCTCCTTTTTTAAAGGTGCCCAAAGTTGGGGAACTTTTTAACAGAATATTTATTTTACCCCATATTTAGAACTGTTATCGAGAACTTTCTAATGTATTTTTATCAGTTCTTTACTATGATCGCTTACAAAAATGTTTGCAACAGTTACACAAAAAGAACAACTGTATTAATTTATCTGAAAGTGCTTAATTCAAATGCCACCAGACCTACATCTCACCCACAATCACACAAATTTTCTAAACCACCCTTCAAAAAAACAGTGTACAAACTGCTCGTCATACGAGAGAAACTCGCGTGAAACCTGTCCGGGGCAGCTGCCACCATCAAATCCTCCCCGCGCCTCGTCCGCATCGCGAACCCCATGATCATTCGAACACACCGTTCCGACTGTATCTCGTTTTCCAATAATCACTTTAAAAACGACAATAAAGAGACCCAAGCTAGCAACGTCCCACGGAAAACGGTATCGAATGCATCCGCTTCACAAAGACCATTCCCTCTCCTTTTCCCTCTTCGTCGAGCAAAGAGAAGTGCCGAGAAACGGCCGATTGCTCGTCAAAGGATAGACATCGAGTCGAGCAGCAGCAGCAGCAGCAGGTCCACGACGAGCCACCGTGATGAATTATTAAACGAGAACCCTCGCTACTAATGAAGCTATAAAACGACCAGAGAGCTACGAGCCAGCCGTTCTACCGTGGAAGGAGGACCGTTAAACTTCCACTCCAAATTCCCCCCCGAATTTCGTTATCATTTGGTCGTCCGGAATTTCGCGTCCAACGCCGACAAATCGCGAAAGTCGAATTATTACAATGACGAATCGTGCACCACGGGCAAACCTCGTTTCGTACGCCCATAGACAATCCGTTAACGTCAACGGGACCCTCTTTGCCGCTTCTGCTTCTGCAGTTTCGAGCCGCGTTCGTCTAATGACAATGAGTCATCGGTCACTTGCCTGGCTCCTCGTGTACCGCTGCTTTGCGTACGAGACTGTAACGTTACTGCTAATTGCTGATTTAATCCTTGCCGGAAGCGAAGGAACTGCGCACGGGATTACTGTTACGCCGATAGCGAGACAGAGAGTTTGGGATTTTATTCGGACGTTTTGTAAACGAGGATTCAACGGTAGTTTGAATTGATGGGTAAAGGTGGAATTGGGAATAGTTGAGGGGGAGGTTGGAGGCTTTTATTTTGGAGGGTGATGGAGTTTGTTAATTTTTTGGAGTTACGATAGCTATTTTTATCTGCTACTATAGGGTTGATGGTCGAATTGTGATTACTGTTTTGTTAATACTTTTGTTGCTTTTTGATAATGAGAATAGTTGGTTTTTGGTAACACTATAACTAAGAACTGTAATTAGTCTCTGTCCCTGTTGACCCTTCTGAAGCAAAGTCCTTATTAACGAAGCAATTAATGTGGAATAATTGTTCCTTAATACTAGAACTACCAGCGTTGTGTCTATGTTGTTTAATTTTACTGAATAACTACATTGTAAAAATAGAAATGAAGAGGAAAAGATATACAATTAAGTAGTTTAAGTTTTATCAGATAAAAGTGGAATATGCAGAGCTCCTCTATCAAATTAGGAAAGTAGAAAAAGTTGAAAATCGGTCATTTTGTCCACGTTGGCAGTTTTAGTATTAATAACCAATTTTAGTTTTCCAAAAATATATAACATGTTCCTATTTCACTGCATCATATACCCTACGCGATATTCTTTCCGCCACACATGACACTGTCAAATCGTCCCACAGCAATGCATCCATTTTAATGTACCCGTACTCTGTCAAATCAGTTTCAATTAACATACACTGCAAAGTAGAACCAACCCAATTTAACAATGTCATCTAAACGTCTCAATACTTTCAAAACATCCTGCACAATATAAATTTTGGTACTATCCATTAAACCATGTATAAATGACAACGAAGAGTAAACGGATATTCGGAAGTTTCCCAGAAATTATTATTCCAACTAAATCCATCGCAAGGATTTAACGAGCGAGACCGCGAAATGCAAGGACGAGAGCAAAGGTCCTGCCGGAATTGATTCAGACGGGCCCAGAGCAGCGAACCTCTAAGAGTGTTGTGCACGTGCCCTATAGATCCACGATGAAATACCACGGAGGCGTTGGGACAGTAAATTCATGTAATTTGATTCGGTCAAGTTAACGAACCGTGTCGCTGGCAACATTCGTAGTTCAAGTTGGCCAAACAAAGGCCCATTAAGTATGCTAATGCCCGGCCGGACGAGTTCGTCGCCTCGTTCACGAGATAAGTGTGAATTCCGAAAGTACCACGATGCAAAGGACGCACTTTCAAGGCTAGGGATCAGCTTGGAAAAGTACGATAAAGGACGTGTTTCACGAATCTACTTTGTCGTAGATCTTTCCTTTTTCTCTGCAACTTGTTTACATTTAATTCGTATATTTAATTTGAAACGATTCGATTGTAGTTGATACTATTGTATTAGTAAACTTAAATTTTTAACTGACAGGTATGTGATTAATTTAGAAGTAGGAGAATTACTAATGATAATTGATGATTTTGCAGTGGGAAAATTCTATATTACAGAAAGGACTTGACTTTTCGATTTTAACGACGAAATTAGAATAAATCAGGGAATGGCTGACTAAGGACAGTCAACATTCTACTTCCGCTCTCCAGTCATGAAGCTTCATCCAGTACTAACAAATGTAATTACTTGTAAATGCACAATAGTGCACTTAATAGTATTAACAGTTAAATCAATAACTTAATAAATAATTTAATAAATAATTAATAATAACAGAGATATCCCGAGGATACCTCCAGGATAATCACCAATTAATTACAGAACATGCAAAGAAAACGCCAAGATACGTTTCCATCCGCGGCAGGACACAGCCCAACCTCTATCCTCGCGCTTTCTTATCACCACCGGATCGAAATCGCTCCAGCAACAACCGAACGACCGATCCTCCGTGCATATCCACGGCGGCATCCATCAGCGTTCCGCGAGTGCACGTCGGTGGATGCGGCTATTAACATAAAAGCAGCGTATCCCATCGTGGCCGGCATTAATTCATCCCACTATTCGGGTTCGCATAGATCGTGATATCTGCGATCGTCCCTCGGACGGAACTCGGTAGCGCATCACAGCCTCCCTATCGTCGATCGCGCTCCTCGAACGTAGGAGCATCCATGCACTCCACAGATATAAATCTTTGATTACCGACAGGAAGAGCCAGTGAAATGGAGACTCGCGTACCTACTACGTATCGGCCCGTATCTATTGCTTCTCTCTCTCTCTCTATCTATCTACTCTACCTCTTTCTTTTAGTTGATATCCACCCTTGCACTATATCGCTCTCTGTCTTTCTTTCCTACTATGACCATCTCTTCTTCTCGTGTCTCCAGTTCTCCATTCGTCTTCTCCCTCTTCGCCTTGGTAAGTTGGGTCTTTGAAGAGCCGGCACGGTGCCTTCGTCCCACGATAATGCGATTCGACTTTTGCTCTTTGCCATCGCCTACCAGGAGGGAAAGATTCACTTTACCGTGACTTCTGCATGCCTGGGTGGGTCGTTATCGATTTCAAATCATCGCAACATTAAGCGCGAGCGTAGAAGACCTCTTCGTTTTCCATCTCTCTTTATCTGTATATCTCCCTTCATTCTCTATTTCTCTTTAGAAAGGATCGACTCTCTTTCTCTACCCCCAAGGGGGTGGAATAACGTTAATTTTTCAGGGGCTCTCTCGGGGACCTAGACCGCCCTCGGCGGCGCAACTAAGGGTATTTCAATTGTTCGCCATTACCCGCGGAATAATTCATCTCCGCTTCCTGGCATCGACGTGACGAGAAATTACGTCGTGGTGGTACAAGCTGCATACCTCCGACTGCCTCTGCTGGCGCGGAATGAGAGAAAACGATGCCAACTTCCGGGTATCCCGCGAAAAATGATTGTCATTCGTCTTGCCATGGTGCTCGGGCGTATTAGTTATGTAAAAAGAAAAAATTGAAAATGTGGAGGGAAAGTAATTGATTCGAGGGAAATTGCTTCGTCGCGAGGAGCCGTCGAAACGACGAGTTTGTACGACTGTGAGGAGAACCGGGATGAATTAATTTCGTGGAACTTGTTACGTCCTTCGGGATGCCCCAATGTGTAGTCATCGTTTGAAATGAAATTTAGAGAGGACAGAGCCGTTCGACGTTAATTGCAGTCAATTAACGTATGATTCGCAATTGTAAGTCTCGTCCTTGCATTTAACTCTCCCTCAAATTATTTCGTCCCCCTTCGAATTAGGGACGATTTGGATTTCTCGTTAGAATCAATTGCTGGAATTCTCTAATTATCCGACATCTTGTTATTAATGTGTGAAGTTGTTTTAATTAGACTTTTTACTTTCAGGGATTAACAGATGGTAGAAGTTAATTGAATAGAATTGCAGGCTCAAAATCATCTTAGAAAATTATAAGTAATTGTCATTGTATACGTTAAAGGTTCAGAAATTAAGGAATTTTAAAATCCAACCAGCTGTACCAAATGTTACGAGGAATTTAATTAAATTTTACCTTCCCAGCTTTATGACTTACTAACATCGTAAACTCGGACCAAAGAAATATGACCGCGCAAAACTACCGACAGCTCTGACCATTCCCAACCATATTCTACTGCAATCGTACAATGCAGTCATCCCTAACTACTTTCCATAATAAACTGTCACTCCTGCAACTACAAAATTTTTAATATCAATTCCTTTACACTTCCAGAAAAAAATTCCAAATAGTCCTCAGCAACAAATATGTTAATAACAAAATTCTTTTTATCTCCCCTCTTTCCCGTTTTATCAAAAATTCCGAGACAACATAACGAAATCGGTATCCACGCTGTCGAAAGTAGCCCATTTTCTCACTGTCAGTTCTCCCTTTAAAGGGCCGAATACCTTCGTAACGAAGAAACGAAATTTACTCCCATCCCCAGGCGCTTTGTACGCGCACTTCGTTGGTCAAGGCTTCGTGCCTGCACTTTGAATTACGATGCTCCCGGATTGATTCGATTCGTGCTGCAATTCGATACCGTCGAGGCGATAAGTACTTTATACATTCCCGTCCATCGTCACGTTCTTCCGATTACTTTCCCGCCGAAGAAAAATCCTCTTCGATCGGGTGTCGTAACGACCCTTCGCTCGTGACTCATTCGTCATTTCGCGATGTTTCTCTGTCTTCCTTTCCACCCCATTCGTTCCCCTTTTACTTCTACTCTTTTCATTCTCCTGTCCTCGTCATTGTGACGTCTTCACGAGGCACATGGGATTCGTCAGTGGCCGGAAATTCTTTCTTAACGACTCTATCGCGACGTCGCTTCCTGAGAACTTTTGTTCGACCGTAAAGGTCCGATATGGCCTGTCAGATTCTGACTATTAATAACTTTTTCCATCGTCATTGTTACCACGAGGCTGACTGATAATGGATTTTCCATCGTTTCGCTTTTATATCCTAGTAATAAAACCATGTCCCGTGATTACTTTTCTCGTAAGATTAATTCTGTCAAGTTCTCCAAGACGATATTCTATTGATAGAAATTTTAATATAAAAAAGTGATTTTTATTCTTAATATCTTAAGCAAAAACAATCTCTAGGATATTTTTAACTAATTATTTTCTCGAGGTTTCTTTTAGCAAATTGTATTTCTTCCTGTGAGTGAAGTATATCAGCATCGTAGACGTCGAATACTTTGAGAAGCATCACGCAAACACGCCAAACCATCATCCACGTCTTCCCGACAGCGAGGAAAGTTCGTTAATGCAGGAAGAAACACTTCCTGTGAGTTCGCAGAACAACCGTTTCCTTTTTTATTCCTCATCTTCCGCGTTGCAGTCTATTCCGACGTTGTAAGGGCGCAAGCAGCGCGTGAACCACTTGGAGTACCTTCGGAGAACTCGCGAAAAAGCGTGAAAGAGACGACGACGTATGCAAAGTAGCGGCAGCGACCTTGAAGGAAACCGAAGTTGGACGATAAATTTTCATGCGACGCCGGCAACCACGACTAGCGGGGCCAAAGGGGACAGACCTGGTGTAACTTTCGAGCACGTTGATTATAATTGTGATTTATGCCAGTTTCCTCGCTTCTCTCCCTCTCTTCTTGAGCTTCTTTCGCTCTGCCACCCCCTGCGATCTTCTCCTGTCTTCTCAGGTTCTTCCTGTTCCTCTTCTCTCCTTCCGTTTCGTTTTCCATATTATTTTCTTCACGCTTTCTTTCGATACTCTCCTTTCTCTTCTTTTTAATATTCGTCTGCCTCTTATTTTTCCCCTTCTTGTTCATGTTTTGCATAAATTTATACGTCCCCTTCATCTTCTTTCTTTTCTTCATTTTCTTCATCATCCAGGAACGTCTTTTAATGCAGCAAATTCGACGTTTAATGACGTCGGCCTTCGGCATCATGTCCTTTCCAAACATTCGATGACAATTTCATTTTGAGAAGATAGAATATCCTTCCAAGACTTCGCGTTGCACATCAAACGAGAGAGGAACGTCTGGACGGAGTACGATGGCCCTACGGCAGTGGTAATTTTCGGTTCGAATTTGAATCGGAATTGATGAAGCTTGAAACTGAATTTGCTCGTACAACCGCTATCAAAGGCTTCGCGGATGACTGTATATAAGTTCGAGATACGCAAAATTGCGGCATGAACCCCTCAAGCTGTTAATTATACACTGAAAATTCTGTATGTCAAGTCGGTAATTTAATTGAATTAAATAAATTCTATGTTTAGATAATTGAACCATTCCTTTAAAATTTTAATAAACGAAAAGTATACTCTGACTATTTTATATCTTCAAGATGTGTTCTTCACTCTGTGCAATATTTTTTCGCTTTTAATACTGCAGATTCTTTGCCTAATGCTTACACTTCTATAAGAGTTCCAAGTCTCACTGACATAAGAAACAATAGTTTAACAAAAATTTGTCAGAAGTGCCGGAAATCGAAACGCAAACTCACTAATTGAAATCGATAATACAGCAAATTTGTTTCCCCTATTCAATTTTATTATCTAGCTAACACGATTATTTTCCATTGCATCTGGAGGAACTAAACTGTCGCGAACAGTCATCACTGCAAGAATTTACTTAAAACTCAGCCCGCGTTGAATTATAAACTTGATCTCATTTCGACTCATATATCTCAAGTACTCGCACAAAATAAGACAGCTGTATGCTCAAAATGATTTAAGGAACGCACCGACGTATATCGTCCGGAAGAAATGTATGTACACCGCATAGATATATTTTCTTCCCATAAGATTTATAGTTCCGAACGGAAGTACTTCTAACCATAGTATCCTTAAACGAGCAAAGAATTCAGATTCCTCCTCCTCCTTTCGTTTCTTCCCACTCCATGGAATTCCACCCTCCGCGAATCGAGTATTACTTTTTCTTCCCGTGCGTAGACAATGGTTAGTTTCGGGATTTTCCAATTTAAAACTGCGACACACGGATCTCGAGGCACGCCCGGAGAATTCTTCAAGTATTTCGCAATTGGAATAGTTTTCGAGAGCATACGAAACGACTGCATACGACGGAAATCAGCCGCCCCTTATTGCACCCTCGTATTCGGCTACGTGTTCGCCGTTCTTATAGATGGCCTAGATGGGGTTGCTTCCGGTGAAGTGGATCCATCCTCGCGAAAAAGCAAGAGTGATTTTCTTTCGAAGGTCCAAGCGTTAATACATTTCTGTTTTCAATTATTTTATATATATTTTGTAGATTTTGTGGAGTACTTGACAAAGAAATGGTTTATGTAAATTATAGATGAAGATTTAGACTGATGGATATTAATTTTGTAGGAAGAAAAATCAAGGGGTTATGGTAGATTTGAAGTTAACACTAGATTTACGGATGTTGATATATCTGTTTTTCTGAAGTGAGCCAATTTAAATCATACAAGAAAATTGAAATTTTTTGCAAAGATATTAGTTCCACATCAATTGAAATAAAAGATTTATTATTAAAAAATTAACCAACCAATATATTATACATGTAGTAATCAAATTTTGAATGAGCCAAATTGGCTCCGTAAATCTAGTGTTAATGGGGTGAACTCTCAATCAGTGGGCGCAAATTAAAATCACCCGTCGTCTCTAGGTAATATTTGCTATGTTTCTACTTTAAAAAATAAGTTCTACTGAAAAGCTGTCAATTTCAAAATCGGTGCTACTTGGAAACGGCGTATAAGCTGAAGAACACCTAATAGACTATAAAATTGGCAACGATGGCATCGTAATGTCGTTGTCTTTGATCTTCTATTTTCTACAAACATCTTACATTTCGTTCTCCCTCGAGGAAAAACAAAGTGACCGTGAAGATTCCATCCTGTCAAGGAATCGCAACATTTCCCTCCAACCAGTCGCTTTCTTCATGTTTATTTAATCAAGATTCCATGGCCGAACGTCACGGTGTACCACTCTCGATCCCTCTGGTGTCACAACTTGATGTCCCTTCACGGTTTCGTATCCGCAGAATTAGGGAGACCATCCCCTGTCCCTTAATCAGTGCCGTAAAAAAGAGGGACTCTATGAATTTACCCGAGAATTGTCAATCAATCGTTCGTTATCAAATTGTATTATCATTTCTCTTAAAGCGCATCCATGCACGCCGAAGTGAATCAGCACTCAATCAATGATTTCATCAGTTTATCCGAGTGAAAAAGTACGAAAATCCTACAGATAGAGTTCATACAATGACCTTCGCCCCATCTGACACTCCGGATATAACATCGACGCCCTGAAATCTCGATCCATCCGCGACTCTTTGCGACCTCGACCTTCAACGTCTGTGCGCCGGGTTCTTGGCAATAAAAGGGTTAATCAAACGTTTCAATCGAGAATCACTGGACACAGAGATAAGGATCGCACTCTCCACGAGGGGATCGAAGGAGAAAATGTACGTTACTGAGATCCATTCGCTCTGTGAACGTCATCCCCTCGAAACGAGCGTCCTGTCACTCCTGACTTCGGGGCTGTCAGAGAGGATAGAAGAGAGAGGAGGGCAGGTCAAGAGAGAGAAAGTGACAGGGTGAAATAGAGAGAGAGAGAAAGTGGCAGGGTGGAATAGAAAGAGAGGGAAAGTGGCAGGATGAAATAGAAAGAGATGGATCCTGACAAAGTAAAATTGGAAGAGAGACAACGTGTTAAAATCAAATAGAAAGAGCGAGAGAATAAACTATATATCCCGTAACAGAAAGAAAAAGAGAAACCGACAGAACAGCATCCAATGCGATCGACAAAGAGGATGGAAAAGCCTAGGGTGTGTAAGTATTGTCTGCAGGAAATAGAACGAGGGTAGGACGAGGCTCGTATGAGAGGAGCGGTAGAAGCAAGGTTGAGCTGATAATCCCGAGGAAGAAGGGCTTAGCGGCTAAGTTGTCGAGCTTATCTGCCGTTGCTTTTTGCTTCGACGTAAGATGCGCATCCTACGATGGAAGACGGCATGGTTGCATCCCCCAAAGGTGTTTTCTTCCTCTCATTCTCGCCGCTTTATGTCTCCCTTGTACTTCGGTGAGAAAGGAAGACGAGCCGAATCGTTCGGATGGTCAAAATCCTCGAACGCGCGCGCATTATTGGATTTAATCTTGCGTTCCTGCCGAGAGTATCGAGCAGGCAAACTTGAAGGCAGTATCTCGAGACGAGGTAAGACGGCTTTTATGTGCCGGCTAATCGAAGAACTTCCCTCGTTTCGTCCTCCAATTCGACTCGATAAACTCTCGCTTGATGCAATTATTGTCCCTCAACCGAGATACCCTTCTCTAATCGAATTATTTCCCCTTTTCGTCTAATACGCGGACGATAATACTAGTTGCCATTGTAGTAACCTGAGGTACTGTGTGTTGGATGGATAAAGGAGTGCGTGAAAAACTGTGGTATGAGCTGGAATGGGATAAGTTGTCGTGGGAATATGTCCAGGAATTGTAGAATGACTCTTCTTCTACTTAGTTTTCTTTCTGCGGAAAGTAATGTGGAAAAGGCTGTAGGAAATCTTTGGGAATTACATTTGCTGCGATAGAATTTCTTAGGAGATACAATTTAATATGACAGAACTCAAATATTATAAATTTCAAACTCATTTTTTATTTTGTTTAATTTACAATTATCTACAAGTTCACACAACTATTATACTATATCTTTTGTTAAATATAATTTAACATCAAAATACAAAATCACTAATTGTTGGCCAACGTGGATGTCTACGAGCTGATTGTCGGACCGTTGGCAAGAGAAATTTTCATAATCATTTTTCTGATAAACTATTATATATTCCAAATGACAAAAGTATCTTGCCATTTTAACTAATATTTGCACAAAGGATCATTTTGTTCTTCCACCCATCGTGAAAGGTGCCCTGAGGTACGACTAAAACGAATCCAAAAAAAGAACTAGTGGGGAAACGCGACAGATTTCGGTATATAGACAAATGTCTTTTCCATACGGGACGTATAAGCTCTCCAGTCGTAAGTTCCAGATACGGCCGAATATGAGATTTCATATCGAGAGACGTAGAAAAGAAATTCCCGACAGATGGACCTCGTCGACAAATCGTTGATGGGCCGGGGGCCAGAAGTTTTTTCGACGATGAAAATCCTTTCTACGTTTACGGCTGTGCCACTAAAAAGCAACGCGAGAAAAAGGGTCTTTGACAAATATCCGGAAGAAAACAAGAAAACGAGACTCGCCTTAGAGTTTACATTTTTCAACGTCAAAACTTTCCTTCGCTCCCGGGAGACGAAGAGCGTGAGATTCGAAGAAAGTCGAGCCACCCCGGGAAGAAAGCGAGATTCCTCTCTATGACTATTCAGAATCCAGAATTAAAAGTAGTTTTAATGCATCGCTATAATTAACTCTTAATTTAGGTCAGTTCTATAACACGCAGTGTCAATTATTACGATCATTATTTAAGGTACAGCGGAAATTTCAAATTCTTCTCCCCTTTACGAATTAAGGGTGTTGAAAAAGTATAAAAATAATTATAGATCAAATTTCACCACCATTCCAAACACACATTTTTTAAATTCTTTATAACACCTGTCACGCTATTCTGTAAATCAGTAAACATAAAAAACATTTTCGAGTTATAAATCGTTACAGAAGCTCAACAAACAAAACTTTTCCGCATCCATGTTTCACCATTCCCAAAAACAATCTCGCGACATGTCCCCGTGATAAAAGCCGCCAACAAAAGCGTCCACAATGTTCTCTAAAACCTACTACATTCAGATTTTCGTCGAACCACATAAAAAAAAATGTAGAAAAACTCAATCTCGAAAATACACAATCATCCATCAAAAATCTCTTCTCAACTCCGATTCTTCGTATTCTTCGGGCCCGATGTATCCCACCCCGGTATCCTGCATCGAGCATTAAAGGGGATGAAACGGGGCGCGTGACACAGATTTAGATAAAATGGTTGTACGTGCTGCGCCGTGTAGCCGTATACCCATGGACCGGGATTAAGCTCGGAATTATAGAATTAGAATCGGCGATCGCGATATCCCTTTATCGTGCTGCACCACTGCCACGACACTCCGGCTTTCGAGGGGACATTTTTTTGTCTCTCCACGAGTGGATGTGAAGGAAAGGACAACGGAGAATTGGAGGCGAGAGACGGAAAGAGAAAAAAGAACGATGCTACCGAGAACGAGGCTTGTTCCGGGGGGCCTGAGAAATAAATCCGCTCATGCTCGGCATACACGCGCCAGCAGGAACGACGTCGGCTAGTACGTACACCCACGGGATTTCCATAATTTGAATTGTAAAAGTATTCGGGCGCCAATTGCAGTCCCCGAATTTATGCAGTCCGCCCCCGTTCCGGCTATCCGTCCGCGACGCCCCTTGAGGGAGAGACCTTTCGCGAGAACGAATATCGACGTACGCGTTCCCCGTCTTGCGATTTTAAACTCAACGTTCCCTCGTTGTACGTGCGATCCACCTGGAATCCCCGTTGGCCGGCAGAAAATACAACGAGACGAAGAGATGGTAGGGGGTTGAACGGTGAATATATATTCGGTCTCTGTGCGCTCTCGCGGCTGCCGTCGCGTGAATTAAATTAAAAATTAATCGCCGCGCATGGAGGACAAAGGACCCAGGGGATCGAGATTACTGGAATTAATGAGCTCGTCAAATTGAATCCGCCGGAAGTGACTACGGTGGAGGATTTTTCGGTGGTGCGTATGTACAGGGTGTTTCAAGAATATTCCATGGATAGCGAAGTGCCTTTTATAATTACCAAACCATAAATCTTTGAGTTGATCTATGATCGTTTGAGCAGGTAAATTTGATATGGATCATTCGCGTCTAGGTGTCTGTTACAGTAAATCGAACTGATTCATGGTTAAATCTTCTGCAGAATTGAGTTTGATTGTAAGATCTTTTCCTTCGTCTCTTTCTCATCAAAGAAATAATCTCCATTGATTCAAGAATATCCTAGAATAAAGTTTGAAAACCGTGCCAAACATTTTTTTAACGCCCTGTAGACCTACCAGTCTATCCTCCACTGTGCCGCGGCTGTAGATCGAGATCGATAACATCTCCCGTAGCAAAATCGTCCCTTTTAATCGACCTACGAACATTAATCCTGACGTTTTCGTTTTTTTTCTTTTTTTTTTATTACGCCCCCCCGGGCTACCTGTGCCGGCATTCCTCCTACCGACACGCGAGCCTGGCGAGTATTTAAAATGAAAATTTATGTGCTCCGCGAGCCCACAGCCGAGTCTGGAAAAAGGAACGGAGGAAAAAAGAGAAGTGAGCTCCATAAAAAATGATCCTGGCTCTAGGATGATGCGGGACTGACAGCGGCGAGCTGAATGCGGGCTGCACCGTGAGCCCGTGCAACTTTTAAATTGCACCCTCCTGGGGGACAGGTGAGGGATCTACGCGTACACGGTTGGACTTGGTGGTGTCGGGTGTTGTATACCTGCACGTATCTACTGGGAGGACGGGAAATTACGTTGGAACAGGGAAAGGGATGAATCTTACAGAGTCAGAATGACGGGGGTTGCCGTTACGGCGTGATTGGTATAATATAAGTGAGAAGGGTGGTTGGAATTGGTCAGAAGACACAGTTTCCTAGCTACTTGGGTTTTGATTTGAATTATTTAATCGTTTGTACATATATCAAACATGATATATTTTATGTTTAGCATTCATAAATGATGGTATCGAGGATTTACAAAATAAAATTGATCACGTTATAGAGTACTAAAAAAAATATAGTATCTTCTCTATCTCTCTTTCTCGTATAGGTACCTCTCTAATCCAACTCAAAATCCTCCCAATTCCACGCTCTCTGCTATTCAAATGTCATCAATACTTGAAGTCCTCACCAAACGAAAGCACTATACGATCCAAATCCTATTGCATCTTTTATACTTATTCTCACGTAAAAGCTAACCCTCATGCATGATTTTCGGCTCACCGTATATATTATCGTACAAGCAGAGATCATCGTGTGTTGCATAGCGCCAGTGTATACCCTGAATGCGCGTAATGAGCCGGTGTCCAGCGGGCAGAACGAGTTAATTAATCCTCCGGAGACGAGGCACGTTATACCTCGCTCGATAATTACTCGCGCAAGTGCGCTCGCACTTGCACTCGCTCGGCTTCTATTCAGCTGCGCGATTTCCTCGGGCACGAACCACCTGGCATGGCTTAATCGCTCGATCCTGCTACCGAGAGAAACAACAAGAGAAAAGGAGAAACCATGCCAGAGGCCCATTGACGGAAGTACCGAGAAACATTCGGACGCGAAGTCTTAATCGGACGGATGAAAGAGGAAGGTGATTGACGATAGCATAATTGCTAACGTTGTAGACATTTTTAACGGACGGACCAGTCGATTTGTCATGGATAACTAATAAGTCTACGGTGTTATTAAGATCGTGATATGATCTGCGTCGGACACCTTCCGCGTGCAGCGTAATCAAGTTTCATACGTGTTACAATTAGCACGAGGAAATTTGTCGGGGCAGGGTTGAGAAATGTCAACGAGAACATGTAGAGGAAATGTGAAAAATAGAAAGGTCTTTTTCCGGTTTGAAAATGTTGAAAAGAAAGAATTGCCAGGGAGATGATATGTACTCGATAATTAGAAAATAGATCTTGGAATATGAAGTAAATTTTGAGAATAACTAATTGCTAAAATCAACAGGCTTTTATAGAAACTCTCAAAAACTAATTTAAATTAACAAATCAATATAGTACAAGAGAGAAACCATAAATTGTTAGCTATGTCAATTATCAGAATTAAAAATTCTCAAAGCAACATAAAGCCGAATAAACAGACTTCAGAGAAGAAAAAAACATCACAAAATCTAACGAAATCTCTAACTATGCAATAGAATCCTTAATTCACTCATAAATACTCTGAAATCATTAGAAGAATATAATAGAGTCTAAATATATCATATGTCACAAACGTCATAACGCTAATACCGACTCTAATGCGACTCTAATCGTCAAAAGAACAGAGTCATTTCCATTCAAATCTCGTTCGTTTTCTGTTCAGAAACACAGAGAAACCAAGCGTGAAAGAACGAGGGAACGTACGTGTATATAAGCTGGAAAGGAGAGACGTCAAGTAATTATCCTCGAAACGAAAAGCCACCCTAATCCTTGGGCCCTCCTCCGGTAGCTGGTGGTCCCGCGCGCACATTAACGGCATGTGTGCCGAGTGCGTGCGACGTGATTGATTTCCTCGGCGTGTGGCTAACTCACATCAGCCTCCACGCTTGCACACACACTATCGGCCTGCACCGAGTGCACCCTGTATAATGCTTACTATGCAGTTTTTGTTGAGACTCGATTGCAGGATGTTTCTTAGGATGTTGCCGATGACGTCGATACTTTGAATGCTCTTATATTTATGATGTTGCATAGTTTCTTTTGTTTTGTGGACAAGGTGCTGTGATGATTAAAGTTCAGAAAATGTTAGGTCTATCAAAAAATTGTATCTGTATATAAGTTTAAAGAAAATAGTACATTTATACTACTTTCTTTAAACTCAGTAAATAAATATACTGAAGATGTACTGTTTTTTTCTGTTTTTTTTTTGTTTTTTTTAATTAAAAGACAGGTAGAATTTTCCTGTAGACGTAATTTTTAAATGTACTGAAGATAGGAACAAAAGCCGTTACAGGTTAAATGAATCAATGACACTGTTTTAATTTTAAGTGTCAAAGTATCTAACTGAGTCCCAATTTTTACATTCGTAATAAACTTTTCCAATGATTAGAATTTCTAATTTTTTTGAAAACTTTTTTTCTAACGGTTGTTGATTTTGAACTTTCTTATTGTTTTGTATCATGATAAAAATCTATTTCTGGAAAACTGTTGATATCTTGACATGATTTCTTAAACAATGCTTCGCCCTAATAACATCATGTTTAATAAGGAAGTACTGCTCGTTGTATAAATCAAGAAAAATGGAGGTTATGTTGTCATAGCGACATACTTTAATGTCACAATGCTCATGATTTTATTGCTTATTAACAATTTAAAAAATATTTATGTCCATTTCCTGCATTTAAAGGATATAATTAAGTTTTTCGCAATTTTAATAGCCCCGCGTGTCGATACGCCTGCGGATAAGAACCAGAGGGACCTACAGTGTCATTCTCTTTTCACTACAAACAACACCTATCGGCGGTTTGTCACATTTTATACTACTTTCTCCATTACCGATTGCAGTATTCTCGTTTATCTGTTATAAATTAAGAAGACTACTATTTTAGTATCATCTAGAATATTAGTAATTACATATTTATTAAATATCATCAATTAATTGTACAACTAATATAATTCTGAGACTTCAAGAACATTCATCCACTTTAATAAAGTGAGAAAGTTCTAGATTAAACTATCATAGAAATCCTGTTTATAGTCTCGATATCAGACTTGATATTAGTTATATTCTTATTCAGTTTTGTATTTTCACGACTGAAACGTAAATTAAAAGTTTCAAACTTCAAAACATATTCTACCGCATTGTAAGCTTTACTACTCCAAAGAAAACAAGCATTACTGTAGAATATCAGAAGGTATGTCTCTTTGTAACTGTGCAACACGATAAAAGAGGAAAAACGTCTGCCAGACTAGTTAACTTGGAACATTCCAGAGACTGGTAGCACAGACTTCCTCTGAAAGTTACAAAGGAAGGCGTATCTGGCATTCATCAAAACTACGAATTTCTACGGTGTGCAAATAAATGCGGGAAGAAGCTAGAATTCTTGGTACCAAGCTATTACTATTTGTTAATATTTCTTACAAGGTTATAACTTTCCCGAGGATAAGTTTATTAGTTTAATTAGAAAGAACAAGAAAAGATCCGCTCATCTCTCAATGAGTTCTCTGGAGGTTGAGGCGATACAGTTAATGAGACTGTCACGTATGTGATGTAAAAAACATACATGCTTTTCGACAGCCTACAATTATAACGAGGAGGTTAAAGAAACGCGTGCCGTTAACGATCGACGAAGAATCATCTCGTTAAGTCTTAATGTTTCTGATTCCGGTCTCTGCAGATCGTTTTCCCTGTAGCTCACTAATTGCCTTACTCTGGAGCAATTTAGTTCACCCCTCGTTCTCCACCTAACTCGCTGAGCACTTTGTTTTCGAAAATTAGTGGCGCTTGCTTCAGAACTCGATGTCGAATGAATATTATAATGAAACATTGTGAAGTTGTAAAATTAAATATGCAGATCAAACTGTTGATGATGAAGGAAGTGATGAATTTCACCACGATTTAAGTCTTTTTCGGTTTCTTTCGCATGTACGCTGTAGCGAGGGAAAATTCAAACGACCGTAAAGTAACCTTTGTCAATTATAATATACTTCAATTCTACTTGACTGATATTAAATTTAGTAAACAATTTGTGACATGTTTGATGCATAATATCAAACATTGAGGATGGTAGAATGATATCTGGAAGCTTCAAAATTTGGCGAAGATTCGTAGCCATTACGTGATTTACAATTAAGCGATTTTGATTTTGCGTTCACTCTAAATTAATCACTATTAATAATTTTGTGCGCCATCTTTAATTCGCTGCGTTCATCTGGTTATTTATTTGTAAAAGTTAGAACGTCATTTCTAGTGCAGTTGGCTATACTGCTAAACCGACAGTTTATGTAGAAAATGGTTAAAGAGTAAAGATGGCAGTGAGAGGTGGTGTACGAATTTTGGTCCTCGTAATTTTGTGTATTTTCTTGTTCAGTTCGTGTAATGGGGCTGCGACAGACATTGAATTGGATGCGAAAGCACAATTGTTACATAGACTCGACAGTTTAAATCTATTATTATATACATTTTTATTGATATTAACTGTTTTAACGATATGGACATTCAAGCATCGTCGTCTTAGGTTCCTCCATGAAACTGGTCTAGCTGTCATTTATGGTAAGTCGTCTGCTGTACTTAATGTCATTTTGACACATTCGTAAAATATGATTTCTTATGTGATATGCAATTGATATTATAAATTATATCGATTAGAACAACCTTCTATCAGTCTATAATTAGAATATTATTACTCGCAAATTGTACACGCATGTATCATATATTTTTCTATTTTGATGTATCTATTTTTTGCAACGGATATTATATTATTTTAGAAATTTATGTATCATGTTTAATATTAACATTAATAAGTGCATTATCGTATAAAATAGAAATTGTGTATAGTTAGGGCTAATCAACGTAATTTACAATGTTCATTTCATTTAGTCGATTTTAAATTTCAATTTTGTATAGTATTACCTAATTCAACGAAAAAGCAATTACATTTTTTTATATTATATTCCTTTACTTAGATTTACAGTCCCTACTTTTTTTTACACAAGTACATTAGTATATAAATGTATTTGTGTTATTGTTTAAGAGTGTAATTATATACATATATATATATTGTAACAGGTTTAAATTTCAGAAGTATAGTGTGTATTTTAAAACAATATTGTAGTATAATATTATATTTCTGGGTCATAAGTTTCCTCATATTAAATTATATAATGTCAATCACCATAACTTATGTAAAATGTGAATGAAGGCAATTGGTATTAGGTTACAGCATCTAGAAAGGTCTTGCAGATATTTCTTCTATGACTCATTCAACCACAGATCAATCGTAATTGATTTGTAAATGTTTACCATTATATTACAGGTTTAATTATAGGAGCAATAATTCGTTATGGCTTTACAAGTAGCAGTACTATACTTCATATGCCTGTTGTGCCAGACAACACTAGCAAATATAATCAGTCAGTTCCTCCAGATACATTATGGTTACGGTTCCCTGAAGATAAAGGAGGAGGTGTTACTAAGAATAAGACATTCGCTTATTCCTTTAGAGGAGAGATATACAAGCAGGACAATGAAATTGACTTAAAGGTAATAAGAAGTAATGGATAAAAATTAATTATAAATAATTATTTAGTATTTAAAATTAAAATTGATAAGAATCAAACTTATATGATAAATATGCATTTGTATTTTTATAGGCCACCTTTGATCCTGAGATATTTTTTAATATCATTTTGCCACCAATAATTTTTCATGCTGGCTATAGTTTGAAACGTGTAAGTGATCTTTATGTTAATACATTTTGTAATTGTTATATTTGTTACAAAGCAAAATTAAATAATTCCATTTCATGTTTCAGAAATATTTTTTTAGGAACTTGGGAGCAATTCTTATGTATGCTTTGATTGGAACATCAATATCAGCATTTGTTATTGGGTACAGCATTATTTTCTGACTAATATGAATGACTAATAAGATGATATATATGCATATGTTTCTTTCATAGTGATAAGTTTATTTGAATCTTTTAGAGCCATTATATTAAGTATTTTTCATGATAACTGTACGTCCAAAGGTTACAACAGATTGAATTTATCAATTGTTTTCTTTATAGACTACAGATAAAAGAAAAATTCTGTTTATGCGACAATACAATATGTTCTTAATTCTATACTCCACTAATCATGTTTATGTTGAATTTCTTTCTCTTTCCAGAGCATTAATGTATGCCTTTGTACGACTAATACCCCATCTTTCTTCGTTTACATTTTTGGACACTCTATATTTTGGTGCACTAATATCTCCTACAGATCCATTGACAATAATTTCTATTTTCAATGATTTACATGTAGATGTGAATTTGTATGCTCTGGTATTTGGAGAAAGTGTACTGAATGATGCTGTTGCCATTGTACTTAGTGGGTATGTATAGATCTGATTTTTCATACACTGCCTGAAAGGATTACATCGAAAACTGATGAAAATGCTAAAAAAATAATTTTTTATAAACCATTGCAGTTCTATACAGAATTATGCAGAACGGTATCAATCAAATTCTGGTGGTTTTGAAACAGTAGCATTCTTCCAAGCATTTGGCGATTTTGTTGGGATATTCAGTCTATCTTTGTTTATTGGTGCTACCATGGGTTGCATTACTGCATTATTGACAAAGTTTACTAGAGTCAGAGATTTCCCTCTACTGGAATCAGCATTATTTGTTTTAATGTCTTATAGTACTTTCTTGATTGCAGAAGCATCTGATCTCACTGGTAAGTACTATCCAACTGTATTGTAAATACAAGTATCTTTTATTCATTTTTAATAATTCAATCTTCAATATAAAAAATTTTCTTGCACAGGTGTAGTTGCGGTATTATTCTGTGGTATATGCCAAGCACATTATACATATAATAATTTGAGTCCTGATTCTCGGCAGCGGACGAAGCAGCTGTTCGAATTACTAAATTTTCTAGCTGAAAATTTTATATTCAGTTATATTGGTGTTTCGATGTTCACTTTCCCCAAACATCACTTTGATCCAGGCTTTATCTTCGCAGGATTTGTATCCTTAACTTGTCATATTATTTCCATAAAATTAGTAATCAGAATTTTAACAAATAATACCTTAACCATATCATTATAGCTATGTGCATTGCTCGGACGTGCAGCTAATGTGTATCCATTATCATTTATTTTGAATTTAGCACGAAAACCAAAAATATCACTAAATTATCAACACATGTTGTTTTTTGCCGGTTTACGAGGTGCCATGAGTTTTGCTCTCGCGATAAGAAACACCGTGTCAGATGCTCGCCAAGCGATGTTAACCACAACAAGCTTAATTGTAATATTAACAGTTATTTTCCAAGGTGGAGCAACAACGCAGTTTTTGAGTTGGTTCAATATACCGTGAGTTCGTTATGGAAATTATCGTTACATTTAAATTTGTGCTTTCACCTTACATAGTCGTGTTTCTTTCAGTGTTGGAGTTGACGAGGAAATAGAAGGATTGTCACACAATGGCATGCGCAGTGTAGGTACTTTTAATGTCACTAAAATTTACCGGTATTTGTTGATTCTCAAAATATCATAGACTTTTGTGTTTGTACAATGTATTACACATGGTGATTTTATAATTTTTTTCAATTTCTGTAGGCAAATTCCTGTTACTGTCTTAACGACAGTAATAGAAAAACCGACACAAATGTAAATAAGATTCTTTTTTTATCTTTTTCTTTTATAGAAATGTAGTTTACCTTTTCATATTTCTTAGATTTTTTCTTTGATACAGAGGTTTCGTAGTATATTTGCAATTTAACTGCTTATTGAGATAACGTAAAATTGTCGTATGTTTGGATTTATTTAACATTTGCAATAGCACTCAAATTATACACATCTAACAGTCATAAGAATTTCATCTGAAGTATCAAAACAAAAGATGAACGTTTTCATGAGTTTACTGAGTTTATATCATACAAAAACATAGATACACAAGACTCTGGAGCGATCAGCATATGATAAAACAATATGTTTAAAATACTGTTATCGATATACATTTGTGTAGTTTATAACACAATCTACCGTTATGCTATAGACCGTGGTTTTTCTAAAGTGGATCAACTATCAAAGGCAAAATTTTAATAAGATTATTTTTCTTTGTAATATATAATGTACTATTTGACATCAGAAAGCATCTCAGTTTATGTAAGAACTAACTTTTTCATTGGTATCGTCAAGTATATTTTAAGAACAAATATAATATGCAGTACGTGTATAGTTACTTAACTGATATAAACTGAGCCAAAACGCAAAATATAATATTTTCGTTAAAAGGATTTAAAAGTACTTGTGCATGGCACGTATGCATCGTCTCAATTTCGACACGGTCCTGTGTTTATATCACGTTCACTCGAGTGTGCAAATCATTAGACACCATTGTGATATGCATTGTCAAGTATCAGAAATTATATTTGTAGACTTCTGAAACCTTCATTGTTACATGTAAATTACATGAGAAGAGTTATATTCGCAGACATTATCTCTTGTAGTTCTATATTTAAGTAACTCTCAATTAATTATGCATTAAAACTACTAAAATTGTTAATAGTTTGATTAGAATTTAACTTTATAAAAAATCCAGCATGTTTATTACATTATAAGGAAACTCTCAGCAAGAACGCTTTATTAATCTTAACAGATGCGCTTATTAATTACTATAGAAATACAGGAATTTAACTTGCTAATGTTAATAGTCTGGTGGCGAAGGTGGCTTTGGCGATCTGGACATGCGTAGGGAGAGAAGTCCTCCGGTACGTTTTCATACTAATTAAAAAATTAAATTATATTATTTATATGGGTATAGGCAGATAATTTCGAGTACATAAAAAATTGAGTTTTCTCTATTGGGGTTAATTTCACTGTAGATTTCTGTCTTACAAGAGCAAGTAGCTATTACTTACTCAAGTATACAGCATATTATAAATTATTAGTTTTTGTATAAAAATAGCGTAATACGAGCTGCTTTCTGTTACTAATAATATTTAGAATTTATGGCACAATGAAAAGACAAAAACGAATCAATATGAATGCACAGATATCAAAATAAAAATTATCTTATTAAAATATTTGCAAAGGCCACTAACCATTATGTAAAACAAAAACTTTTAGTTCATAAACTTGTGCATGTTTCAAGATTAACAAGCTATTTATAGCCACGAAAGTACGAATTCACATAACAGATACTGATTTTTCTTTTTAAAGATAGACATACATTTTCTTGAGTTTAATATTATACAGATGCAAGCTACGTAACATAGTTTTAAACTACCATCTTTTATGTATATGATTGTATGTAATTTTTATTGTTCCATTTCGTATTTTAAAAAAGGAGAACGTAATATTAATTTTTTATAAGTGTTTCTATTAAATTTTTTGCAAGTTACAAATGCTACTGATATCTTGAAGTATTAAAATGAAATACATTGTAATTTAATGCAGTATATTACTGTATGTTTTTCCGTCGTGCAATTCAAAATCTGATTTTTTATGATATATCCATTTAATTTTGCTATTTGCATGTGCTTAAACGTTTTTTTCCGTATCGTTTTTGTTATCCATTCTGTATGCTGATGATTAGTAGTTCCTATACAAAACATACATATTTATATTTTTTTAGCTATAAGTACGCGACAACATTAACAGGGAATATCATAGTAATGATACATAATTAAGCATGTTGATTAATACCTAATAACACAAATAATGTTTATTATACAAAAAATTAAATCAAATTCAATTATTTCTGAAGTACTCAAACATATTGCTGTATACACACTGTGGCCTTATTATCAGCCTTGTTTAATTCAAACTTTATTTAAATAAAAATTGAACTCTAATTTTCGCAGTATACTTTTACTAAGTAAATTATTTGAATTAGGTGAGAAAAAAATTCATTATCATACAGGATGGATAATTGAATTATCGTTCACATTTCACAGTATAATTCTATGCAGGATGGATCATTACCAAGCAGTGGCACCAAACCTAATGAAAAGGCATTGCTTGCCAGAATCTGGGGTGATTTTGATACCCGATACATGAAACCTCTTTTAACTCACTCCAGGCCTACGTTGTTGGAGACATTACCAGTTTGTTGCAGTCCTTTAGCTAGGATTTTAACAACAACTCAACAAATGACACAGGTATCATACGTACAAGTTGTCTACAAATAAGGAAGCCAACGGTTGTTAAGAATATTTTTCAGTATATAGCTTTAACCACTTCATACTTTAGGATGATGCTGTCAGGAAAGCAGATTCCGATTCTGATTTTTGTCTCGAAGATCGGGAAATGGAGCGACGAAGGACTAGTGTTCAGCCGGTGAGTTTTCATCAACCTAATCTAAATTATACTATTAATCCGTGTTATCAGCCTAACAGCACAGACGCCACTAATCCAGATGAACCTTTTGTAATCCTTAATTTACACAGAAGGTAGAACTAACGGACCTAAATTTAAATATTTAAATTCTGTATAATAATTATTCGTATGTGAGTATATTTTGTACCTGTGTATGAATCAGTTTATCATTTAAACTTGATTTTCTGTAATTATGTTTTGTACACTTGAAAATTACCTCTTTGTTGTAACAATCACATACGAAAACACCTTGAAGACACTTGTACAACATTATATTTCGATTTTATATGAAAGTATCCTTAAATTGTTAAAAATAATATATATATATATATACTTCTTCATTAAATCCTCTAAACCATTGTACAATCATTAACAAGAATTTTTGTAATGCATATATAAATTATTTTTTCCTATTTAAGTGGTGTATTAAATTCTTTCATATAAAATTTCTCGAATATGCATGAAAAAACTTCTTTTTCTTCTCTGTAGAAATACAGTGATACACAAATTTAGGAAAGACAAATGTAAGATAAGACTCCTTGTTCACAATGGATTGTATGTACCAGACTGATATATTTACTGATTATAATGTAATTTGTAAATACAGACTCAACGTGTAACATTCGAATATAATCTTACATGTGTGAAAGTGGAATATGTGAATCACTGTCTTACATAACTTAGTTTTATGGGTTACTAACAGTACTAACATTGTTTTCAAACTGTCGAAAATAGTCGCAAAATAAAAATGGAGCTCAAACGCCACTATATAGGCATGAACCTCTGTGTCTTCTTAATCGTCTTACAAAATCAGTAAATGTATGCAACTATTCTAGTCATTTAACTGCTTGTAATAAATATATGAAAAAATTTATGAATTAGGATTTACTTAAAATGGGTATATGTAACAGTATAGTCTGACACTTTTTGAACAATGTAACGTGATGTATTAAGTAATAGATATTCTATTTCGTCTTTGTGTACATTACTTCTTGTGATTCGAAAATTATGTTTAATGTCTGTCATCCAATAGTACTATATTGTAAAGTATTTAAAGAGTTATTTCGTTCGTTTGAGGTAACTGCTTTAAAATAATTTGTGCTTTCGTCCAATTATTTAGCTGCAATTTGAAACAGGTTCTTTTAGTTCACATTTGATCGCGCTCTTCACGGTTTTTTTAGACAAAAAGATATGATGATGATGATGATGATGATGAAGACCTAAGAATCATTGGAATGGAAGGATTTATTCCGTTACGTACTTTGTAATGGAACAGAAGCCATTGAAAATAATATTTCGAGAAGATTATATTTAACAACTTAGTATCAAATACTTTGCAGAGGAGAAGCGATCAAAATTAATTGATTTCCCTTGTTAATAACTTGTCCGGATATACTATTATTATATTCATTTTTTTTGTTAATGTTTCTAAAACATTATGAAGGTTTTTAAAAACAACGTCAAAAACACTACGGTGCATATTGATAATTGGAAAGTATGCATATCGAATTTTATTGCGTTTATTTCAAATTTAGATTCGATTTACCATTCGAATACTATTTTTCATTGGATCTCAATATTTGCCACATTTTATGCATTGTACCATACAGTTTATATATTTTTGTAAACTGCTTTATTATATTAAAAGATATCATTTAAAAAAGAACATCCTAGTAACCATGCTTTTAGAAATATTAGCAATAGCTTAAATAAGTTTAAGATTGTGAGAAGACAACAAAATATTTATTGACTATTAATATTGCTACCGCTGCATTTCGAAGTTGTTGGAATAATAATGTTATGTATTTTAGTGTGAGTGTAAAGTGCAGGAGTCGAAAAACGTACTTAAGTAAACAGACTTCTACTAAGTGCATTTGGTAATTTTGGGAAAGTTTAGTACCAGGTAGATGGAATTAGTTATGGTAGAAGGCCTCATAGATTTCTGATATGGTCACATTTCCTTTTATATTTTATATTATTCCATGAAACCAAGTTCAAGTTGCCAAATTTCTTAAATATACTGTAATTAAACATTAAACATAATTTTCAATTTTCATTTTTATTGAGTTTTGGACATTACATTCAGATATATATTAAATATTTATTGAATAGATAATATTTGCTATAACTTTTGTCACATTCTCTTACACTGCTAAAACATTATCGATACTAAATACACTGGAAGAGGATTTAAATCAAAACTATTATTCATTGAATGTTATTGCATGCAGCCTGAAAAAAGATAAATTATTCTTCAGACATTCATTTTCACGTTAAGAATGCTATTTAAAAGTTGCCGCTTGCACACTAGTAATGCTATTAGTGATAAATTAATTTTTACAGCTACAGTAATTCTTCTACCTGCTTCATTTGCTTCCATTAAAAATACCTTTTGCTATTTGACGAAATTCTCGCTTAGCTTTTATAGACACAATTATATTTATTTTAGTAATACTTCATCCGACACTTGGTAAATAATTTACAACATGTGTAAATATATTACATTTATGTAGAAATTTTTATTAGACATGGCGATAGTCCATTATTTTTTTTTAAAGTTATCAAATTTTTAAATATGTTTCTTACAGATAAAGTTTCCATGTTTGCTACAACATACATAATGCTTGTACAATTATAATTGTAGATTATACAATTTCATTGCTTTGAGGAATTGATATTAATTAATAATCGAAATATTATGTTACTGCTATTATTTTCATGCTATTTCATATTTTATCCCAAATTTAAGACAGCGAATTATTGTGCAATCGGCAAATAACTATTCATCTAGTAATAAAAAAATTCTTTGTCATACATGACATACTTGCATGCTTTAACATATTATCAGTTTCAACTATTTCTTCTTGTTTATAATCATTCTAAAACGTTTGTTATAATTTCATCTTTCATTTTATGCGTTTTCTATTGTTTATTTCCATTTGGTTTCTTCACAGACACATGTAAGGGGCTCTCCAAGTAGAACACATTTCTCAGCGTGATTTTAATATAATGTTGTTGAAAACTAAGTTGTACACATTTTTGAAGATCTAGCCATTACTATATCCGAAGGACTAAATAATGTTCATAGGCAGTACATCGTTAACAATTAATATTGACTTATTGTTTTACTAATTCTGTTTCAGTACATTTCCTTTTTAACATACGTAATTTTGTTACTTTTTATTTTTCTCGAATTAAGAAAGAACTGACATGCATATAAACTATTAGTAACGAGAAATAATATTGTTTTATTATAATCTTCATGAATATTAATTCCATTTTTGTTGTACATATATATCTTTTTGGAAGTGTCCATTGATATTCCGAACGAGATAAAGTATTAATGACAAAAACTAAAATGTAAGTATTGTAATGAGAATAAATAAGAGGGGAAGCAAGATCTGTTTTCAATCTGAACAAGATTAGAGCATTAGAATTGCAGTAGAATATAATTAAACCAAAATTTGTCATAAGAATAAAAGTCAAATCGTCTCGAGGTATTCCGATTCTTTACACCTTCAAAGATCATAAAATGTATATAAGTAATGTTATTGCATAGAAAGATTTACATGCCTAACAAACAAAGGGAATCACGTATCTTTTACCTTCTTTAATTATCTACTTATTATTTAGAAACACAGTCCATCTGTAAGACAAGATTATTTTTTTATTCAAGTATGTTTAGTTCCTTACATATTCCACTGAATTTCGTGGAACAGAATTTTCACCTGGGCTTTACAAAACATTAATATTCTTGTAATACCATTTGGTGTACCATCAAATAATCTGTAAGAATCAGGAAATGGATTCTTGATGTATTTAATACTTTGTGGGGCAGCTGGGAACTGTGATGGGAGAAGTTAGTCCGGGACCACTACCACTGCACACACGAGTCGCCCTGCCAGGTTTGGTCGGCAGACATTTATAAAGACTAATTGATAATCGGTAAATAAATAAATTTACCATGCTAAATGTATATTATTATACGTGCAACTGATAAATGTATTTATTTGAGAAGCTTGTGATTGTTCTGCACATATTATTATATTCTACAATTTTATCTCTCGTAAACGGAATCCTAAAGCATTGTAATAATATAAAGACAATTAGTCGTTTCACTTTTCATTATAATGGATTATTAATTATATTTTAAAACTTTCAATACGTTAAAATAACGTCTTTAATAATTCTGCCTGTTCTCCTTACAATATCAATATTATAATAAAGATGTGACACTGACATGTTCTTAAAGTATCATATATATGTTTCTCACTTATGGACTTCTATGACTTTTGTAAAATTGTTTATATATGTTTTATATTAGTTTCCGTCTTTATAAAACCAGGTAAACGTTCTAATTTTTTAACTAAAGTACGTGTTTCCTTCTAGTATCGCGTAATTTAATCATATGTGATGATGGATAGATATATGTTACAGTTATTAGTTGTACTGAATCTAACAGAACTTTATTATAAAAAGGATGTTTTTTGATAACTTTAAAACTGTGGTTCTGGCACAATCTATATTTATTCATTATTCAGTGGAGGTCCTGGCATGTAATGATTATTGTAATAATAAATTATCTCGAATACAGTTAAATTAGATATTATAGTACCTAGTCAACCTAAATCTAATCAATGTATATCATGCATCTAAGTATAATAATTCAAAAACATTATGAAATATAATGAAAGATGATACAATTATACTACTACAGAAATCTTATTTACATGGAAGATTTTATTTAGATAACATTGTGAATTAACATGGAAAAACTTTCCACTTTTATACAAGAATCTGTTTCAAATTTCACTTATACCTCTTGTGTATCTTCACATTGTATTATTATATTTGGAAGTAATTTACATTAGTTTGATAAAGGTTGACTTTGACATAGATAATCCAATTATTTGGGCATAGCACTTAATTTGTCATTCAGCAAATTGATTTTGCTGTGGTCACATTCGCATTGAGGGTGCAGGGCACTTAACATATGATGATACACAGTATATAACTTTTGTATTATAATTTGTAACCGTATGTGCAGTTTAAATACAAAATAAGAAGTACCTACAGTTCGTGCAAAAATCAATTTAATCAAGAAGCAATTTGCTGAAAGAATTTGAATGTATGACAGTTCAAAATAGTGCCAAAGCGTTGTATAATTTAAATTACAGAAATCTACCGTAAAGTCCTTAATTACATTTGTAGAATATCGTAACCAAAAATGGAATGCGTTTTAGATACGTTACGAATAATGAAATTTGTGAAATAAGTATTACAATAAAGTAAAATGAATGATAAATACTATTCGATTTGTAAAACACTATTGTATTTTCATTATTTTTGAGATATACACAATATTATCTGTTACATATTTCGAAAATTCAACTATATACAAGGTGATTTAAATGATTATATAAGCAGCTGTTATCATTCACATTCTGACATTAAATAAAAATAACATTAATATTTTCTATCCATTGATAAGGTTTAAATCGCTAGAAAGGACATTTCATGTAAAAAACAATAAACGAAGGTACATGGTTTCTTGATTTAAATGTTGGCTGTGAATACTTAACAAAAATATTTGCATATAAGTCTTAAATTCTAGAGATGAATCTTTGAAACACAGGATCTTATGCAAGATTATATTTGTAATTGTGTATATGTTACATTTTGTTTTCTCCTTCTTTTTTTTACAAGAAATTGTGTATATCTATCCAATAAATTATTTTAATTATATAACATAAATTATGGTAAGTGACTGTGACATCACGAAAGATCGAAATTTTTAGCATACTTATAGTTACAATGCTCTTTATTACGTATCTGTGAGTACAACATTATATGTAATGGTTATGATGGCGATGTATACATGTATGAAGTAATGATGTTGTGATACCATGTACTACACTTTGCAGTGTTTAATAAAGTATTTGTAAAAACATATTTGAATATTAAACTTCACATTCCTGTCACCGAATACCGATAAAATATGTGCAATATATAACAGATTTTTGTACACTCTATAATCCTAAACAATTATGTTATGTCAATAATAATATAGTTTTTATAGTTGTATATTTACTGTTGACTCTTTTGTCTTTTGCTTTGCGGCCTTTTTTGACTTCCGACTTTCTATCAATTGGCTTTCTATCATTTGCTTCATATCGTCAGTAACTCTGAACATTGGTCCATGTCCAGGTATTACAAAGTCAGCAAAAGTCACTACATGATACCGCATGCGGTTTTGAACATGTTGTAATTCACGAGTTCCTAGAGCTTGCCATATCGATGGATCTTCAATGTCTTCTTCTTTTTCAAATAAATCTCCTATAAAATGTACGATATTTCAATGTATTACACATAGATATTAATAAAGTTCATGTTCAATGTTAACATATTTAAAAAGAAAAACCTGTAATAGCAAAACGTGTAGGTATTTCATCAATTACAGTTTCAACTAATACAGTAACATCATCCGGTGTATGTCCTGGTGTAGATACAATTTTAACTCCTGGACAAATATTGTATTCTTCTGCATTTAAAACAATGACAATTACGTATTATATCTAAGGTATTAATTCATGATATCCATGTAATGAAAAGAACTTACCATTTTTTACATTTATCCCATAAAACATATCTCTTTTATGAACACAGGATCCTATTATGTGTTCAGCATTTGTAAAGAGATTATTGTTACCTATATGATCAGCATGGCTATGAGTGCAAACAACATAATCCATATCATCGGGTTTAATATTCTGATGACTAAGTGCTGAAAGGATTTAATCAATTTTATATGTATAACTTATTTCTATTGAAAAACAATATAATACCTGTAATTATTTTCTTCTTATCCCAAGCTGTCATAGTATCAACAATAATGTTTTTCGGTCCCTTTATTAAAGTGCAAGTACAATTGGCTTGCATATTTCCATCTTCAAGTTTTGTGGAATATCCATCAAATAATACAATAACTTCACACATTTTTCACAAAATTAAGTTCAACTAATAAAATAAGAGTTATTTAAATAACATACATATATGTGTCTACGTTTATATTTTTATAATATACCAAAACGTACGGTATATTTTACAGCCGAAAATAAATTAAACAAAATGTTTTATCCTTTATAGAGACAACAAAATATATGAAATACAATTTAAACCGGCTAACATAATGTTTAAGGTTACATTATAGAGCTCACATGCTCCATCAAAACATTACTCTTGACACAGTGTCAAGTGCGGCATCAATGAAAATACAATATTCACAATGAAATTGGTAATTATAATTATTATTCCAATTTAATGAAATAAATTTCAATATCATGTATCGATGTAAAACATACTTTTATTCGATTTAATAATTTTTAAAATTGTAACCTCAAGGCAGAAAAATACAAAACAAGCTGAATGTTAAACGAAATTTACATTTATTGTATTATTTACATAAATGTAAATCGAATAGGTTAAAATTAATTAAATATTGTTTCTGTAGTACTGCTTGTCGAGTGAACCAACAAAGCCATGCTTGGTTTTAAGTTTCAAAGGAATTACTCTTATGCTAGACTGCGGTTTAAATATGCAGTCTATATTACATTTTATGCCAATGCCAATGGTTCCTAGTGCCAAGTTCAATTCTCTGCCATCGTGGCTGCCACGTGATAATCATCAAGATTGGCAAATAGAAGGGGTTTGTATACCTAATCGTATAAGAATAATGATGCTACTTTTGTTACGAATATCTCATTAACTTCCATAACTTCAAATTTCAGGAATTGAAGGAGTGCTGCGGAAGAGTGTTTGTTGATTCAACACCTGAATTTTCACCACCTTTAGAGAAAATAATAGACTTTTCAGAAATTGATGCTATTCTTATATCAAATTACACATGTATGCTGGCATTGCCATTTATAACAGAAGATACCGGTTTTAAAGGCATTATATATGCCACAGAACCAACATTACAAATTGGACGATTCTTCATGGAAGAACTAGTCGAATTTATTGAACAAACACCTAAAGCAACATTAGCTAAACATTGGAAGGAGATGCTGCATGTACTACCTTCCCCATTAGCTGATGCTCTTAAACCAAAGTCTTGGAAACACATATATTCAATGTCAGCTGTTAATACTGCTTTATCATACATTCAAACAGTTGGATATGATCAGAAATTAGTAAGTTATTGCTATGATGTTAATGTCTTGAAATATTTGTTTGTTAGACTTTTTGTTCTTGTAGGACATATATGGTGCATTAACAGTTACTCCTATAAGTTCTGGTTACTGTTTGGGCAGTAGTAACTGGTTGATTTCTTGTGACCATGAAAAAGTTGCATTTGTGAGTGGATCATCTACACTGACAACACATCCACGTCCTATGGAACAAGCAACATTGAAACATGCTAATATGTTAATTTTAACTGGCCTAACTCAAACTCCTACTGCTAATCCAGATACCATGCTTGGAGAATTGTGTATGACAGTAGGTATGTACTTAAGCTATATTAGTTTTCTTTAATATTCTGAGTTACATAGTAATTTGATTTTAGCAATGACTCTTAGAACAGGTGGATGTGTTTTAATACCTTGCTACCCATCAGGAGTTGTCTATGATCTGTTTGAGTGCCTTAGCACACACTTGGATAAATCAGGTTTTTCACAAGTCCCATTGTTCTTCATATCTCCGGTGGCTGAAACTTCTTTAGCATATTCAAATATTTTGGCTGAATGGTATGTATAATTAATATTAAATATTTTATATATTAGTTATTATTATATACTTTTATTTAATGAAATATTAAATATTTCTTCCTCTATCATAGGCTATCAACTAATAAACAAAATAAAGTTTATCTGCCGGAAGAACCATTCCCGCATGCATTTCTCGTTAAAAATGCAAGATTAAAGCATTTTACATCTACATATGCGGAAGGATTTAGTTCTGATTACAGGCAACCTTGTGTTGTCTTTTGTGGCCATCCAAGTCTTCGATTTGGAGATGCAGTTCATTTTGTTCAATTGTGGGGTAACAATCCACAACATACTATCATTTTTACAGGTAGTATATTTATCTGATCGTTATACGTAGAAAATTTAATAAGAATTATACGAAATAATATGTAATTTCAGAGCCAGACTTTCCATATTTGGACGCTTTAGCGCCGTTTCAACCGTTGGTCATGAAAGCAGTGCACTGTCCAATTGATACGTCTTTGAATTTCACTCAAGCTAATAAATTAATTCGAGATTTGAAACCTGAACACTTAGTCATACCTGAATGCTATACACAACCACCAATAACTGCCCCACATAGAACAGACCTTGTTATTGAACCTGTAGGGGTAAGCTACACATATAATAATGTTTCCATTTAATTGGTATAAATATAAATTAGTTGATCCAAATGATATATAAATTATTTTTTAAGGAAAAAACTTTAATCACTTTTAAACGGGGTGAAGTTATTAAATTGCCATTAAAACGTAAAAAGGGACGAGTATTTATCGAGCCAGAATTGGCTGGCAATATAGTACCAAACGAAATTAAACCCGGTTTAAGTCTTGCTTCTGTTACTGGTGAACTAGAAGTCAAGGACAATGTATACACCATAAAGGTAATTTAAATAAATTTACGGTAAATACAACCGTTCGCAAATCAACGTTCAACAATCTTTGTTACAGAGCATTGAAGACCGACCTAGCAATAAACGTAAAGTTACTTCAGGATCTCCTGCACCCATTAAAGAGGAAGTCCTTAAAGAAAGAAAACACGAATACGGCACTTTGGATCCACAGGAATTACTTCAAAAACTTAATCAAGAAGGTATTCAAGGTGCCAAACTACAACATAGCCCGAATTCGACTAGTATTCACTTGGTAAGGAAATGTAAAATATATATATAAAAAATATTTTAATATAGTTTATATATTATATTATTGTTCTTGCAGCAAGATGAAGATACTTTGATCCAAATAGGAGATAATTCTACACATATCTTTTGTAATGGTGATCAAAAAATAAGAAGGCGATTAAGAACCATTATTATGCAATGTCTGAAGAGATTTTAAATACGGTGAGTGTATATAGTATTAAATTGATTTTATATGACAGTACCGTTATTATAACTTACATTTCTACAATGTGACAATCATTTTCTACTCCTTAATCATTCTTTAACTCTTGTAACACATTAGAAATTTATTTTCTTTAATATTATTTAATACTATCATTACAAACTAACAATATTTTCATTGTTAGTGGAAGTTACAAGTATTCTACACATATACTTCGAACTACACATTCTATTTATACATTCGTCAGGAAAATGGCAGTATTACATGATCGATCTGTTTAATTGTTTACATTATTTTTTGTTCGCAATAATGTGTACACAGATGAATATTTTAGAAAAATTAATTTTACGTTAACAGATCTATCAAATGTATTGTAAATGAATAGCATTGTAAAAATATTAATAAAGCTTGTAAAAATAATTAAGTATCAGTCCAAAAATGAGAACATGGTACAATTGCAGAATTGTTTGTTGTAATAATACCACGTGTTTTAGTTGTATAATATTCAACATATATAATGTTATTTGTATAATACGGAACAAATATTATTTGACAAGGGATTAATAATGTATAACGAAAACATTTTTATATCGTGTGACAATTTTATAATAAAGTTTATCAATTTCAATAATTAAAGGAAAAATAGCATAGATCTAACAACATAATTGTATAATATTTTTCAGTTTCTTAACGACTAGTGCCATATTGGCATAATACAATAAAGGTTATTTTATATATACTGCTCGACGACCTATAAAATGACTGCGTTACTTCTTTCCTGTACTCTGAATGAGTATGAGGCATGTAACATACCATGTACATAAATTTAACATTTCTTACTTGTTTTACAATGCACAAGCTAAAACAAAACTGATGATCTGTTATAGACTAAAAAAATCTCGTATTGATTTACTCTCATATCAATATTATTTGTTTTGATTGTAAAGTTTTAAGAAAACGTACAATGAAATAAGACGCTATTATCAAAATCTTAGAAGTACAGGGAAACTGTACTGTGACTTTCAGTTTTTTTGTTAGAAATTTCATTATTCTATTTAAATTAGTACAGATTTCCCTATTTGCATTCAGAGTGCAGTATTATGTAACCTACTTAGCAGTAGCGATACCAAGTGCAACGCCTGCTGCAAAAGATGCTAAGAAGAAGTGAAATTCTTTAGGTCTGAATGAATCGTCACCAGTTATAGAGTGATACCAACGTCGCGTACGAGATTCTCCATTTTTTAATAATTGCTCAGCTTTATCTAATTTTTTATCGACAAATCTCTCGACCTGAAACAATAAGATGTGTTATACAAAATAGTACAAATAGGATTTACAGTATAATTACCTCCAATAATGCATAAGCACAACATATAAGTTGACAAATAGGTAGTTCTGATTTATTTATTATAAGTGTTAGTAAGTTTCGTTAATTAAATTTTTTTCTTGAAAAATTTATACTAAGTACAAACTATGACTTTAAAACTGCATTCTCGTAATTTGTCAAAAGAAAGTAAAAACAAATTTCAATCAATATGTTTATTAAAGAATTATATAACTAGAATAATTTACAACGTATCATTTTATAATCTCTTCCTATTCTCTTCTCATCTATTAAATTGTACGTAGTATAATATACGAAACTCCATGTATGCACAAAATCAATAGAAATTGATATTATTTATTCACTAAACATTAATAGATGTTTATATTACCAAGAACTTATAAAAACTTTAATGCATGAGTTGCATACCCCTTTCAAGTAATTTACATTTTAGTCAAACTTAAAAAAAAAGTACAACATCACATTTAAGTATATACATACATAAGAAAACAGAAACAAAAATGACCAATCATTTCTATTTCATTAATTTTCTTTGAAATTATGGAACAACAGACTTTCTTTTATAGTAAATTAATTAAAATTTGTAAAAAATATAAAATTCCAATTAATATATTTGTAAAACAGAATTTAAGGACAATGTTCAGTTTATGAAGCTAAGCCAATAATGAAACCACCAAGGAAACTTGTTGCCATAAATGGATTTCGGTTGCACCATCTTCTTACCTATAAATTATGAATTTATTATTAATTATACATAACTTATTACAGTATTTTAAACTATTTAATTTTACTGTGTGCAACAATAACGTTACCTTATCCATAAACTTTGGTCCTTCACCAGTAACTTTTTCTTCCACTTTGTCTGTAATTTTCTCTGCTTTCTTTTGAATTTTATCCCAATTAATTTTAATGTAACCTTGATGTGCAGCAATTTGTAACATAATGATTCCACCACCAACAGCAAATGCAGCAACCTTTCCAACTTTCATTGTCAAAAAGCCGGTCATCCTATAAAGGTCATTTATATTTAACTCAACGAATACTAGACTTATGCTTACAATCATTGAAAATCAAACCGCATAATGTAAAAATGAAGACAGAAATGTATATATCACTTACCATCCTGATGCTGTGCCAATGACAATTTGCTTAGTTGCTGATGTTTTATTCACATCCCCCAGAATTTTATCTATCATGCTTTTCGTTTCTTTTGCCACATCAATTTCATACTCCTCTACATTTGTATCATTCCTATTCTTTTTTCCTATTGGAAGACTCATCTTGACACTGAAGGCAACAAATAGAATACTTTTTTTATATTTATGTACAAGTATCTCTAAAGTTTCTTATTTTAATGAAAATTAAAACGATAAATGAACATAGTAGTTTTTAACTTAAAAGACTTTACAGTTTCGTGCATTCATCATTCGAATATTCTTTCGCGGTATTATAAATTGCAACAATCCACATGCTAGTTTCACGTCTTTAAATAACAAACGAATTAGTAGTCATTCTTTGTGCATTTCGTCAGAACAAAAATATATCGATGATGATGGTATTGCCAAGAATGAGTAGTAATATGTATTGTTGAAAGTCGTTTGGTAAAATACGCTTGAAACAGTAACATTTAAATCGTTCATATGATTTACAGAAGGTCATGAATAAAAATAACGTTTAAAATAAAGTAATAAATGAAAAAGTCTACCGTTTAAATAATCTTGTTGCTCCCGACTTGACAGTACTTTTTTTCAATTTAGGCATGATAATATTTATACATCATTTGAAATTATATAATGCCTTATTAGGATTAATTTTAACATTAGTAAGGCTCACCTAATCCTTAACGAAAGTAACGTACGACGAATATGACAGATCGAATCTCCGGCGAACTCCGGTACTTCGGCAATGATCGTTTTCAATTTTGAGACGTAGATTTATCCGTGGTTGCAACGAAATATCTAGATACCCTCTGAGAGGCAAAACGTAATACAGATTAAGTTGCAGTATATTTATTTAGCTCAAAAACTGTTTAAAAAGTGATGCAAATGGGAACCTGTCGATTTCTTCGCTATGGAAAAGGTATATTCAAAGTAGAACTACCTGTTACATCCATTATATTTATATATACCGAATAAGTTCTTTGGAAGAAAAGAAGCCCAGAGATGAAAAAGATGATCGGCTAAATAATTTAACTTTTATAAGATAGGACTCGAATGTTTAATTCATAACTTCTCAATTTACAGAATTAAAAAAAAATAAAACTGTGAACTCCGTCATTTCTACCGCTTTAGTCGTTTAGTGTTAATACTACAATAGTTATTAGACAATGATGAAAGTATTGCAAATATTTACAATAGTTCAGATAATAGAAAGTTATTTAAATTTTGTCAGCTAATAACTCACAAAGAACTTATCAAAGAGTATACGTTAAATGTAAATTAACTTTTATAATTACCTAAAAGTATTAATTATTTATGTTAAACGTACTATTATAAAATTCGTTGTTAAAGCTATTTATGTTAGCTAAAACTATTATCAACTTATTTATACAATAATAATCATCGTGAAGAGTGAAAAAATGTGTAAATTTCAATAAAATATTAACAGTAGTCGAAATATTAAAATTGCGCGCCAAACAGGGGCGTCGAATAGAACGATATTCTTCGATACCGGAATTACAAGTCGATGTGGACCATGTAAATGGTCTTCCGTCGCGTGATTCGCCATCCTGGTTTAACCTGACCGCCGCTTTGAAAAAGTTATCGTTCCGATGAGGTGACGAGGTGTCGAGGGCGCGAATTGTAAAAAACTCTCGAATTTTCGTACGAAGCGGCATGTTCCGCGCATAAACATGAATTATTTCTGTTTCTAATGTGTATATTTACCGAACGTGAAAATGGCCCAGGAGACTGACGATATCAACTTGACTCCTCAAGAATTACAGATTCTATCAGAGTTAGACAGGTGATTTGAAATTAAATGAGATATATAATGATAACGTTAACGACCGCTCCGTTATTTGTCGCGGCTTCATTCTGTTTTTTCGGCATGACTTTAAAAATATAACCTAACAAGTGTTTGACGGAATGGGCGGGCAATTCGAGCAGTTTATTTCGATGTGCGTGCAACCTACTGACATCCTTTTTATGTGGTTGAGTGTACTACATTTGATTAATACATCGCTGCGTTATCGAGCTTTCCATCGCAATTCATATTAATTTTCGTGACAGATGGTCTTACACAGAAAATACTTTTAATTGGTATAAAAACGAAAAATGAAATAGATGAAAGACCAAGATAATTATCCATAATTTTATTGTATAAAATATTATTTTCGATTTATTATAAGATTATCAATTCTATTGATTAAAAGCCGATATTAATTATTCTGTTACATCTTGTAAAAGTATTATATTTATTGACAGATGTTTTAAAGAAATGTGTTTTTTTTACATTCTATGTCCAAACAGCCGGCAGTTTGGTTTCCTGAAATTGAATTCGCCGGAACAATCAAAGAAGAAAGCTTTAGTTGTACGTGCAATTAAATATTTAGAAAGAATGCTGGTCCAAGCACAAACTGAAAAACAGCGTAGAAAAGCGGATAGTACAAAAATGAATCCTGATGAATTGAAAGATGAGGAAGAAGATAAAGGGATCAGCATTGACCCCAAAACATATTGTAAACTGGGACATTTTCATTTACTCTTAGAAGATTATGGTAAAGGTAATATTGTATTATAAAACTTTCTACAATTATAATATAGATATTTGTATGCATGTCCATCATTTTTAAATGATTACTAATGCTCCTATAATATTGTAACAGCTATGTCGGCTTACCAAAAGTTTTATTCATTGAAAGGAGATTATTGGAAGGATGCTTCGTTTCTATATGGTCAAGGTCTGGTCTATTTCCACTTCAATGCCTTCCAGTGGTAAGTAATCAATTTGCAAATGCATTTTTTGTTAAGATTCGTTCTTTTTATACTGCATGTTTCATATTTTTCTCTAATTTCCATGTTCTTCTCAAGTCTGTTTTATCATTCTATTTCGAAATATCTGGCAATTCCAATTTTTTATACAAACATCAATCCCCAATTTCAATTTCTACCTTAAACAAGTAGTTACAAAATTTACTTATTTTTTAATAATGAAATACGAAGTATACACGAAAATAAATCTTCAATTCGATTATGATTTTCTTTTTGCTATATTTTTCATCTCCTTGTTGAAAATACGCTGTATCTATGTAAAATGAAAGAGTAAAAATACTTAAAGTATCAGCTGTCTAATGGATATTTAGGCTTCTATAAAACCTGTGCTATAGAAAAGGAATGATAAAACACAGAGAACAAAAATGGCAGAAAAATGCTGTAATCTCTCATGAGAGTTGTTCGCCTTGAAGAGGGGGCGTCGGCCCCTTGGACGATGTATACATAGAGTTCATCGTTCTCGTCCTGTATCCTCTATTTATTTTTTAATTTCGCGCAAAATCCTGTCGGTAAGATAATTCCGTATGTCGAGTTGGTAAAATAGAGAGCGCACATTGCGGATACAGTAGAGTCCTTTCTCGAACGAGGTATCGATTAGTAAATAAATCCGACGATAGATGTCGGTGAGTTTCTTCGCGGACGCTGTAGCAAACCGAAAAGTGCCTACGTGCCGAACGATGTTCAAGGCATGGCAGCTAGGAAATGGTATGGGAGAGGGAAGGGGTAGGAAATAATAGGCCAAATATGCACCTCTTTCAACGGTTAAAATAGTACTTTATATTTCCCACGCAAAGATTGCATTCCTCGCTACGGAAATAATTCTGCTTAATTCTCGATGTTGCGAAACGCGACAAACATACTCGGTTTATTTGTACGCTCGTTTTCCACGAGATCTCGTTTTATTTCACACGGAATGATGCCTTTGAGTATTTTCGACTTTTTTCATTTCAATTCCTACACGTACATTCGTGAATAATTAATGATCGTATAATATACAACGAATAGAATCGAATATCGGGTGACATTTTGCAATTAAATAGTACTTTTCAGGGATGAAGATTATCAACGAAAATTAAAGGATGTTCCCTTGATTTCGCGCGCATAAAATCGTGATGGTGACGTTATCGATTATCGCGCCCATTGGCCGTCTTAATAAAGCTGGCCAGGAAATGCGATTTAACCTTAATCGACATCAATCATTGCGTGTATAGATATGCTTGAATTTCGTTATACGTCGTCTGGTGTAAGTAATGTGACAGATGGCGCTCGCCGTATTTGGAAATTGGATTGCTTTCATTAATTCTTCAGTGGACGCTTCGAAATAGCTCGAAATGTGACGACGATAATTATATGACGCTCTTCTATTCATTATTCCAAATCGTGTCACTGACCTGATCGAAATCTCGATTGTTAAATATAATTGATTTATTTACGAATCCTTGTTCACAATTCGATACATGTTATTCAGGATAGGGATTCTTCTTATTAATATATTATGCGTCATTATGACGAAGTATTGACTCAATCATTGAATCATTGATTCATATTTTTCTTTATCGCATTTACAGTTTGCTCTTGATGCACTCAGTGCAAACTTAATCTGAATCACTGAGATTCCAGATTAATTAAATTTATCGCTGGTAAGATGATTAATTCTTTAGGTATCTCTTTTGCAGAAAATTGGAACGTTTCAATACTGAAACTGTCAAAATAACTGTTTCTCAATTTTTCCGTAACATCTTCCACTTAATAGGACATTAAATAAATAAATAATAATAATTGCATGAAGTAAACATTTTTCTTCCATCTAATAACACCTAAATTATTCAATTGATCGTCCTTCTTACCTTTTGATTTCTACTCTTCCAAAGTGAAACTTTCCTTAGCTTATGTTTAACAAGTAAGATAATATTTTTTTCAAATGACCAAATACATCAACAATCAGTTTAATCAATACTAGATTTCCAGTATATATTTAAAATTAATTACTACTTATTTTGGAATTAATATTACATTTAGGATACATTTAACAGTATATTACAATTTGCAGAAACTTCAATATAAATATTTGCCATTCCAGTCTCATAGCACTTGTGTATTTACAGTCCTCAAAGTTCTGTCGTAGAAAACTCTTTCTCAAACGTGTCTAAAACTGTTCTCTCAGAAAAGCAGTCCACGCTCGGTCTTGCGTTACAATGCGTTAAGATAATCTCATAGAACAAAAACTATTCCGACATATTCGATCACGCCCGTCGTTTTTCGTGGCTCGGTGTCAACGCGTGACAGATAGTATTAGCGTCGAGTTGACGTTTCCTGTGGAACAATCGACTTGGTCGACGTTTTAGGAGTGGAAATATCGATTTCTCCCTCGGCCAGCCCTTCTTAACTTGTAGGAGGTAAGATTCCGATGGAACGTACCTTGCGGAAGCCCTTTTTCGGGCGTTCGATGTTTCTCCTGAATACGCCGCTAGACTATGTATATATTCTCATCAAAATCTCTACGACCACTATCTTCTTTCATGTTTTCTTGGTGCAGTTAATTAGAAGACGTGTATCTCTACAAAATTCAACGTTACGGAAACGGACATTTTCCAATCGACGGAGTTGAAAATTACGCGATTAATCCAGAGGCAGGTTTAGTCTTCCCTTCAAATCACAATTTTAATACGCTTCGAAAGTTTAACCGGCATTTTTGCAGTTTTGCCTATTATTCTGCAAGCAGGTTAATAAAACCTGTGACTAGTCTTTAGCTTACAGAATTGTTAGTTGAATGGATAAGGTGACTACTAAACTGGCTATACATTTTTATTTTTCGTGCTTCAATGATGATATGATGATTACGTCGTGTAAAAAGAATTTTTCAGGGCGTCAGATTTGAATTCAGACCTACTAATTAACAGTCTGAGCCTTTAACTCCTTCGTCCATTTACTGTTTTCAATATTCTATAGCTCCATTTGATTCTTTTAACTCTTCGTTTCAATTAAAAAATCGCGTTGCCAACATCATCCGATATTGTGTTCATCCCGGCAGCCAGAGAGCGAAAAAAAAAACGAAACGAAAGGTACTTTGTAATAGTTGTACAAACAACGACCTCGTTTATTTCATAAAAATATAATTCTCACGGTACGGACAAATAACAGCGAGCCGTTGAAAAGCCATGAACGTCGTGCCACGCTCTTTTCGATGATTAACGAGGAACTACCGCGAGTCTCGTACTAGCCCCTTTTGATGAATCTGTTACTATGGATCACGTATCCGGGGTGTTTTACTTTCTGTGTGATCGTCTATGTGCGTAGCTTTGCTTTGTTCTGAAAAAAGCTCTTGGTTGTGTGCGTTCGAATAATCGCAGCCTCCTGTGCAGCCCTTTGGACCACACGGTCGGGACCCTTCTTGGAGCGAAGGGGTTGAAAATCGAACGCGTTGTTGGTATGAGTCCGCTTAAATTGCTAATTAGACGTGGTTATTTTATCGTCGTATAATTTTACGTGAGTTTGTTTGCGCTTGGAGCGCTTGACGTTTTTTAATTGAACTTATACGATGCGTGATGAAAATTTGATATTATTGATTAAATGACTTGAGAGGTTCTGGTTTTGTATACTTTTTATTTTTACTGCTATGGTTATTTCGAATAGGACCTACTGTTTTGTGAGTTTCGAATCATCGAAGATATGATATGTTAATTGATAAATTAGGATAATTTCTGTAGAGGTGACGAGAGAGTTGAACTCGAGCCTACCGATTGCGAGCTCGAGTCTTTGCCTCCTTAGCCACCATAGTATCACTGCTATGATAATTTCTCTTAGGACCCACTGTGTTAGGTGGGTACCAAACAACCATGGCAGTGGTATATTAAATGACGATTTAGGAAAAATTTACTAGAAGAATTTGAATTTGGTGCCACTGATTGTGAGTCCAACCTTTGTCTCATTACCATCGCATCTATCCTGATTGCTATAGTTATTTCGTTTCAGGCCTGCTATTTTAGGTGAATTCTGAATTATTAAGGCAATGATTATATTAAATAATGAATTAGGACAAATTTTCTAGATGTGACGAGGGATTTGAGGTCAGATCCGCTGATTGTAAGTTCGAGCTTTTATTTCTTTTCCCACCGCAGTCCCTTGAGAGAGAAAAAGGGCACAATTACTACACGACTGAGATTAAAAATATTTTTCTAGACCGTTGTAACTTGATGCAATTTCTTGTGGCGGAAAGAATTGATACCGGTCACAGAGACGTTGTATAATTTTGTTGTGTTCCTGCGATTATATTGCGGAGGAACAATGATGGGGGTGGAAGAGTGTCCTTAGTCTTTTCTCGTTCGATAAACCACAGACTTATTCACCGGATGAAATTGAATGGAAAATCCGCGGATGGTAGAGGTGGTTGTATTGAGTTTCAAAGGGCCCGCTCAGGTGTGCTTAGAGGAAGTACGTAACAACAATTATTTGAGCCGGATGATTCAGTGAAAAGACGACGTTATTCACAACGGGTCTATCTGTTCTAAAAGGGAGAAATACAGCCCTTGAAATTCTCAAAGTACCGATCACTAACCTCTTAAACGTATCTGTAGATCCTTTGACTATTTTGTAATTAAAATGTGATAAAAAACGTGATCATAATTAGAACTATTCCTCTATACATTTAAAACTTTAGAAGATTCAAAATATCACATAAAAAATTTTTCAAATATGACTACAATAAAATTCAACCACTACCAAAAATTAGAAAGTCTCAAATTCCATCCCTACTGTTAGTTTAGATCTATAAAAAAATCGTTCTCATTACATTTGAAATACAATTTACCAAGGTATGATGAAAAACAAACAAAATAATCATAGAAAATGTAATTTAAAATACAATTTACCAAAGTGTAGGAAAAAAACCGACAAAATTACCATAGAAACTGTAGAAATTAAAGGAGAATGAAAAGTTTGTTGCAAGTAAAAACGTCCTCGTCTTTGAACAGTTAGACTCGAGAATGCTCAAGAGAGGAGGGAAAAACTCGGACGTATAATTTCCGAGGGAAGCGAAAATAAACATTCGGCATGGTTTTCGTTTTCCTCGGCGATTTACACGGCGTCTTGCGCGACGAAAATTCCGGCGCGAGGCTCGCGCCTTTTCTCCTTTTTCTTTCTTCTCGTTTACCGTGGAAGTGCAGCAGTAAATAGAACCGTGGAGTCGTACCCGGCAACTAAAGAAACTGGAACGGGTCGCTCGATACTGCATAGTTGACGGTCTCGCTGGTTCGTCGTTTTAACGCGAGAGTGAAATTAAAAATTTCTTCGCGATCGCATTTCTGACCTTACCAGATCCATGTCGCATGCTGTAGGAATGTCGGTATTGTCTTAAAAAATGGGAGCAGTGTGTAAGATTTCTTTTTTCTTTTTTCAATAGAAATTTTTAATTTTATTCTTATTAATATTCTTATTAGATGCTTTGAAAGCTTTTGTACTGTATATTTAATATATTGTACAGTTTTATACGACATGCGTGCATCTTTGATTAATGTTTACTAAAATTTTGTATAGGTGTTATTTCAACTGTGATTTAATACTAGGTTGCTTATATTTCTTTAGCCAGAGATCAATGATTTAGATGACTTAATAATCAAAGTTCAATTGAGATTAATTCTCTATTTAGACTGTACATCTGCGCTGTTTTAAAACTTCTATCTGTTTGCTATTATAGCTATTTCTATTGGTTTGCTACTTCCTTGTTGGAAACAGTGTGACAATTAATTGCAAATTAGAGAAAATATTCATTGAGCTCATAAGCTATGATAAAATCGAATTCTGGTAATACAAGAGCACATAGTTCCATTTATATAGAGAAAAGAGACTCTTTAACGCCAAAAGAAGTTTTCGTAACGACATATCAGTCCCTTTGATTTTTTTTGTAAACGAAGGTTCCAAGGAGTTGGGTCTATTAATTATATTTGCGTGATAGGTCGAACCGTTGCAATATATCCTCGCATTGTGCCGGGCGATCGCGATAATTATAGAATAGAGGCACGATTCGTCGATAACAGAAATTACAAAGAGAAAATGGTTCGGTGCACGCCACCATTTGCAATATCGACGGAACTCATGGCGATTTTGTACCGTGAAGTAATTTTTTTTCCTCTTATTCCTATATGATCATGTGAACACGTACGCGTACCGGAAGTCTTGTAAGCGTTAGAAATTCTGCCTTCCGGCGAATTTACCAGGAATTCATCTTAGCTCGCAGTCAAGTAGTCGATTCATGAGGATTGTTAAAGTAAACACAATTTTTCTTTAATTTTTGCAATCAGTTGTGTCATATGAATATTGTAACAATATTGTGCCTTGATTCTTTTTAACGTTATTTATAGCGTTACACTCGGTATTTTTACCATAAATGTTTTCTTATGTAATACACAGTAGAATAGGTATATCGCAAGTGCGATAATGCGACCAGTTCAGAAACGGCACAGAAAATTTCCGTAGAAACACACTTTATCGCTTGTTTTTTACGAGACACGAAGGTTACCTTGTGCACCGGAAATTCAATTTATCATTTACCGTGCATTGCATTAATTTGATTTATAATATGGCATTAGTTTGCAAAAGTACTAGAAAATTTCATTACAAATTAAATCCACGTGCTGACTTTTCTCCAATAACAAGCTTTTAGAACGACCGTCTTAATACCTTTCAAGGAAAAGTTTCGCTAGAACTCAACGCATACCTCCATACAAAACTAAATACATACCACAAAATGAGTAATGAACGACATAGACCACAGGTATAATTACCAGCAGACGTTCGCCCGCATGACCGCACGAAAAAAAATGAAAATCCTCAGATACCATAAACACGATACACCGATAACCGATTACGTTAGCGTCTCAATCGACATACGGGGTACCCTAGTCAAAGGATCAACGTCTGTCGCTTCGTTCAAAGCATCCACCATAAACATGCAAAACCGAGCGCAATCGCATAAGCGATCGAATGCTCTCAAGTAGGATGTACATTCAAATCGTATTTTCGTAGTCCCCCCCATTTTAGTGCGAGGTTTCGATAAAGAGTAGGGAGCTTCTAATAGGAACCCCTTCCTTCAGCCAACGAACCTTTTTTTGCCAACTTTGCACCCTCTGGCATTGAATGGAGACGAATCTCCCCGAGGGTGATTCACGTGACGCGTGACTTGCCGGCTAGCAATTCCTCTCTCTCTTTCTTATTTCCAACACATTGACAGTCTTGTGATACTTGCAGCACCCGTTACATTATGCAGTCCTCGGGTTATGTAGGTGTAGCTTGTGATATCGGTATCCTTCCTTCTGTATGCGTTGGCCCATCGTGACAATCGTAAGCGAAGCATGCTTGCTTTCATTTACCACTGGCAAACGTATATATCCTAGTTTCGCGGCATACTTTGCCACGTACGGGCAATTTTCTCGCTTTTACGTCCCGTCGGACGATTGCAAACGGAAGGGATGAGAAATCTACAGGTGGAGGGAGGAATTATGCTTGTATATTTTTCACTTTCGACCGTTGGTATTTAATTCGTTGAGGATCTACAGTTTTGTATCGTGCTGGAAAAATTGGCTGGGGATTATAAAGTGGGGATTGGTCTCCAAATCCTCTTTTTGGGAATTCCGGATGTTATCTCTATCGCTATAGTTTAATTTCTGCTTTTATACCGTTAAATCAGATTGTTTCTGTTTGTGGTATGCTTTTTTTTATGGGAATTTCAAAGGTCGAAAGAATAATAGATATGTTTCGTGGGAAAAATTACCCGGGGTGGACAGGGGGTGAAATTTGTAATTTAAACGGGGGATTACTTGGGGTACAAACTTCCGTCTGTGGTACCACCGTAGATCTGTTTTTTCTTTTGTGATTCTTGCAGCGAAAAGAGGAATTTTACTTTATCACATCCTTGCCCTACGATTTCTATTTTGACTGCATTGCGGTAACTTGATTAATTCCTAAAATAAAGATTACTATCTGATTTCTGATTAAAAAAAAGTAGCAGTTAATACGTCGATTTGACGGATACCATGGATATGGTGTTAGATATGTATTTAAAATGTATTCGTACGGTGTACTTGAACGGAATATCGTGGTCGTTCATAGGAATGGGGTTCGAATGGACGCTTTCGCGTGGCATTCGTTTGGAGTAGCCGGGACATTCGTCCGCCATGGTAGAGTGCCGTTGAGTCACGTGCAACGCATAGAGATGCGTTGCAGACGATCGATTTTACGGCTTCTCCTTCTACGCACACGTTCGGGACTGTACACTTGCACATCCATTCTCACGGTCGGAATAATTCTTACTCACCAAAACGATTCCAGTTGACGGTATTTCTGCCGTTAAATTATATTTAACTGGAAAATTCAATATCCTGGGTTTTTTTCGTTATAATCGTTTTTAAAGAGAAATTAAAAATACTTCAAAGGTACGTTCACGATTGACAATTCTACGTATAATTCAAATCTGTAACGAGATTTCTCCTTGAATCTTGGACAAAGAAATTTTTTATAATTCATTTCTATTGAACTTTGCTCCTGTTAGCAAGTCGGGTACCACAAAGTCAGTAGTTGCATTTAATTTAACTCCTGATTACTTTTAAACGGTAAATTTGAAACATTCTCAATAGATTCAACGTTGAGATTGTTTAAAATTACTAGAAGCATAGAAGAAAACATTTTATATCATTTACTTTAATAAAGCGGTTTTAACCCTTGGTCTAAAACTTCTTTTCCAACTACGGTTACCATGAAAGCTTTGAATTGTAGAGTACAGTGGTTACTACCGTGTTGCATTCTGGAAAATAATGTCTACAACATGAAAGTAGTTGCATAACATAGTTTTTTCAACTTTGTAAGTCTCACAATAACCGACAACTTTTTTAATCCATTTTCCGCAAGTAGGTCTCGTTATTGCAGGCCAAGTAGTTCAAACCCTAACACTAACCACGACGTTTTATCGCTAACATTTCAATCCCACAATGACATTCCCATCAATAACAATTCCACTCCATAAACAACAAACAAACCCTAATAAATCCACTATTCACCGTCTTAATCTCTCAGATCCGCGTCCAACAAGAGCACTTCTAACCAGACCACAAAAGAAGACTATCCACGAGCGTGACGCGCAAGGTTCGAGTCGCGACGCGTGGCGATTAATTTGAATGTATATCTTTCTCCCTCTTTCCATCGGACGTGTATCTTGATCGAGGAAAGGAAACTGAGGAAGTAGTCCTTTAGCAGTCGGAGGTTCGCATTTATTCGTGCTTATCGCGCTCGAGCCGTAACTCGGCAGGTAGGGCAGCATTGCACGTGAGATCTTTGACGTGCTCGCACACGTGTAACGACGGCGTTGCGCTCAAACCGGCGTGGCTGCGCTCGCGCTGCACCCTGCCGCGTACGTGCAACCAAGCAAGGTGCATGCAACCTCTGACCCAGATCGACAGATCGATACTCCCTGGCCCAGATACGCTTCCTGAGATTAATATTTTTTCCACGCAACCTCGACTGACGATTGATCCCCCTCTCTTTATTCTCTTCCGTCTCCCTCCTTTTACAGTGTGCTTCGCAGCGTGCGCGGCATGTGCGAGTCAAGGGTCGCTTAAGTATTAACGAAGACGCTCGCTTTGTATGCAATCGACGCTCTTTCTTCGACCGTGCACTCGGAGAGATATGCGCGATTGCATGCGGGCTTTGAAACGATGGACTTTTGATATTTCCGCGCGTTTTCATGAGGATGCGCTGTGCCAGATGGTCGAACTGCGGACAGATGCGGCATGCTTGCGTTTTTTTACGGCATGCGGTAGATTTGAAAATATGTTATATTTGCACATTTTTAATTGCTTTGTTTCGAAGGAACAATATTTTTTGGGATCATTAGAGGGTTTCGTGAAAAGTTTTAATGATTGGATAATTGTTTTTTTTTGTGTTTTGATCCGTTAGTAAATAGCTTTTGGGTCGTTGCGTTAGGAGAGGAGAGGGTGGTTTGTCGGGGAGATTGGATATTATTTAGAATTTTTAAATTATATTTCATTTATCACGTCTGGGAGATTTTGTAACTGGGGAGAATTCTAAACGGTGATTTGAGTTGGATTCTAGTAATTAAGTGTGCGAAGTTTTTGTGGGAATTTGTACTCGTTTTACAGTTTCGAGATTGTTCTTTTTTTGGTGGTGAGTGTTGTGATTGGTGGAAAGTCTATGGTTTTAGATAGATGACTCTGATAAGCGTATCACGTGGGAAAAGTTTCGTAGGAATGACGACAGTGGCATTGAAACTAGACACCGGTTATCTCGGTGTCTGATATTTTACCGCTGTCACCACCATAACTGTTTTTATGGTTTTGTTGGTATCGAAATGTAGTTGTTTGTTTAGGCTTCTACGAGTTTGACTACTACACTCGTTTCGTTAAGGTCTACGTTTATGGTATTTTTAACCATCGCGTACATGGTATATTTATATCGTGAGAAATGTTTCCGGAAGTGACGACGACTTGACTTAAGATTCATTATTTAAAAATAGTAAATTAAACGTTGCTACAGTTTTATTAAAGAAAAACTGCTTGCTCATATAAAAACTAAGATTAAATCTCATTTTTTCGGAAAAGAATTTCATATCGTCGTATTTGCAAGTCGAGGAAACATTGGAATGGTTATTAAACCGTTTTATTATTTGAGATATATGGCATTAAATTGCTCGGTGTATAACGGTATTATTGAACAGTGGAACAATTTGTAATTACCTCGTTACTTTTGTACGCGAAATGAAAAAGCGGAATTGGTATAACTATGTAAACGCTTATCATGATTTTGACGTTAGTAATTACGTTGCGCAAAATTAGATTGAATTTTAACGAGATACATTACATTCGAGCGATACGTTCGTATAATAATTTCTGCGTTCACCGAGCTAATTATACAAAATCATGCTTTACAATTTCACATTGCCTACAATTTCAGATATACTGACTAATTTAAGATCGCAGATAACGAGACTCACTTGTTCCTCGATAATTGTAAAATCAAACTTTCATTCAACCAACAACCATTGAAAAAGAAATATCACCGATAACTGTGCACCGCATTAAAACCATTTACACAAACCATACAAATAACTTCCAACCAACTACCCTCCACAACCGGAAGTCAAAAAAGTCCCACAGAAAATTGCCGTACAAAGCCTCATTATGTAAGTTTATCAATTTCATTCTATCTTTGGAACTCTATAAATCCCACCTGGTCAACGACATCGCACGAAACATTGAAGTATCGACTTTCATAGATATAATATCCAAGAATAACGGTGGTCGCCGGCCTTGCCACTCCACCTGTTAAGCCTCTGCACTCAAAGCATTCCTTTCAATCGCTGACAAACCTCAGCAACTTACTCCAACCCCAAAGGTTCAAGTGCAAAAGGGTTAATTGTCTACATCCACCCATGCCATTGCCAATTCAAACGCACCAGTCCCTCCAGTTCAACGTGTTCCTACCACCCAATCAAAATTTCGTTCCCAAACCTTCGCCGATGTACCCAAGATATCCGGTAGCTCCATGAAGTCATCGAATGAAGTCCAACCGGTGATGTTTCGATGGTGCACCGTGATTGCATACGAACATACGTAAGTATCGCCGTAGAAGCAACGGGGACAGGGAGGACAACCACGTCGACAGCGGGCGGTAGGGAGTCGTCTTGGTATTACTTCGCGGATCGTTCGGCGAGGTCATGGTCAGCCGGCGTGCTGAAACTGAGAGTCAACAAACTCTGGCAGCGAGTAAGCAAGCGAGCCAGCCAACCGACCACCAACCAATGAACCAACCAGCAACAGTACCAGCCAGTCGGCCATCTAACCGGACAGTTAACCAGCCTACCAAACGTTAACCCCCAGTCCGTTCGGGTATGAGTTCCTCGACGAAGCCGGTAGCGGATTTTGCACCTCTTTCTCCCTTTCTCTCTGGTCTCTTCCACTCTTTACGTTTCCCTTCCTACGATCATTCTTCTTCTCCTTTCGTTTCTTATGTTCCTATGCTTTTCTCACTTTCGTGTCATTCTCTCCACCCCCACTATTCTCCCCTTTCTCTTTTCCTCTCTCTTTCTCTCCTCGTGCCATCGCTAAAAATAATTCGCAATCATTATTTATAACCGGTCCGTTGCGTGATGCGGAGCGCCCTCCGTGCAGGTGCGGCATTCATGATCACCGTGAAACGAGTTGCACCTCCTCGTGATTCCTTGTCGAGGAACGTCTTTGAGAGGAGCCGTGGCCTTTTGTTTTTTTTTCTTTCGAAGGCCACCGATGGGGAATACGGGATTTTGTAAAAGAGATTGTTCTGATGGTCTTGGCATTGCAGATAGGAAAGTAACGGAACTGATGCAATGCGGAGGAAAGTTGCGGGACGAAGGTCGAGGTGAAAGGAAAAAGACTTGGAAAGGATTTGCGATTTGATAAGCGTTATAACGGAACGTTTGATCTTTCTTTTTCGTTGTGCAATTTTCAAGATTCAGTAGTTAGTTATGTGCACTGCTGGATACCGGTGGATTTTTGTTTAGTGACAAACGAAGTAGAACCAACCATTTCGGAGCGATAACGTCTTACGATGATAATGCATACTCCTTGTCGCGCATTTCTTCGTGTTTACAAGCGTATCGGCGCGCACGTGCGCTTATTTCTATGCGAACGCGAGCGCCGTTTCACGAGCCATTTCTTCCTCAAAGAAACAATAAACCGCCACGTAACCAAGATACTGCAACGGACAAACAGCCACATACATCGACCCCGTTCCATTATCTTCTAAACGAAGATAAGTTCACATTCAAAGTAACATCAACCCCCAAATATTCTTACCCCTATCTCGTTCATTATTCCATCGGCATCTCCAAATTGATTTTCCAACTCCTTCAAAAGATTACAAAGATCATTGACTTCCATCGGACCCAAAGTGCAATATAGATCGTAACACTCATGTTTGTATGTACACAAGTCGAAGCGCGGCGAGTTTATCGACATTGGTACTTGTGACGTCGTGACTCGTGGTGGCAGCGCCCTGGACGGGTCCGTACCTCCGCGACTCCTGACGTCATTAGGTAGCGGGGCGCCCTCTCGACCAATCGTCTACTGCCACGTCATTCCCTGCCTCCGCTCTTGGGCAACTGCGGAGACGCGAGTCACGTGACGTCACGAGGGACGGCACAGTACGCCGCGGAGTTGAATGACCCCCCGGACCGAGTTCAATACACCGCCGAGGCGAGATACGAGAGCCACGGGCCCGCGAGTCCACCGGCAGAGAGTTCCTTCTTCGCTGCTCGTCGTCGTTTCGTTCGCTCGTACTCGTACCCCGAGGGGCAAGGAGCCTTCCTCCTCCTGCGTTCCGCGTGCCGTGCCGCTTCGGTTACGCTCGGACCATGTCGGTCCTTCTCGTTTCTCCTCGCTTCTCTCGAATATCCGAACGACTTTGGCCCGCTAAATCGGACGGACTCTGGCGCGTTCGATCCGACGGGCCGACGCGTTTGGCAATTACTTCCGTGCCGAGGCTATGGTGGATAAGGTAGAAGTTGGGTCTTGCAATCAATGCGACTGGCTTTTCAGTATCTAGTCAGTAATGAGAATTTCTTCTTAGGTGGTGCTTGTATTTGTATATTGTATCTTTGGTGATTGTGCTGATCAGAGGGATTGGAGGGGAACAGAGCAAAGGTTGTGATTTGCAATCAGCAAGGTTGAGTTTAATCCTTGGTTACCTCTGGGAAATAATTTGGAAATTGTGATTTAATACATCATAGCCTTAGTGGATTCATTGAAGATAGTAGGTCATAGGTAAAATGAACAGAAGTTGAAGCTGAAAATATGCAAAACAAAAGAAAATCTTCCGTCTGAATGCGGATCTTTGTTGTTTGTCGAATGGAATGAAACTTGGATGTTTTTTTGTACCGATTATGGACATAGGATTTTGTTTAGCATTCATTTTGATATTTGGAAGGATATATGCTAATGAAGGATGAAGAGATATGTTGGTGTATAAGAGAGTTATTGAAAGTACCTTGCAAAGCTGACGTCAGGATAATGTCAGGTGTATTGAACTGTGTTACAGTAAACTTTTTCATACGAGACTTAATTGCTTAAACGGATTTCGCAGCACTGAAAGGATAATGAAAGTATGTAGATACGTTCTGGATAACCGTTGAAAAAGAATAATAACAAAGTCAGCGAATAGAAAGCAATGCAGCTTGTCGATTGTTGAGAAGTGCTCTCGAGAGTCAGATTGTCTCTAGTAAGGTCGAGACCGCCTGACCTTTATTGCTTAACATATCTTAACGCTAAAAGCAAATGTAGGTAATGCCATTAAACTGGATGAAGCTTATTACGACGAATATAAATTGCATTCTGCGCATGAAAGTTGAATTCACTCTATAAAGCAACAAAACACAAATTTATCTCACATAATAAATATTAATCACCAAGTATACAAAACTAATTAATAACATTTGTCACTTTTATCTTAAAAAGTGTCTTTTCTTTCCGCCCAAACAAACCTCCATTGCGCTGTTTTTATTCATTTAAACACAGAGGAGGTTAAAATTAGTCATTGCGACGTTACTTCGCGGAGTCACTGACTTCTCCCTGTGTTATTCGATTTGTACCAAAGAAAGTCGTTCGTATTCCTCCTCATCAAATTTTCTCCACTCTTCTGCCGTTCTATAAATTGTACGGTGAATAAATCATAAAATCTCCTGTGTTAGGTTCAATATTTCCATCCTAATAAGTCAGATTCAGATCAGTGTTAATCTGCGATTACAACTCGGAGGAAGTGAATTGAAATTCTGTTAGCCGAAGGACACGGTTCGAGTATACCATACAGTCTTGTTAAAATTCATTTGGAGCATAAATAACTAATATCAAACCGTAGACCAGCTATCCAAAGAAAGATCTGTGCGTTTCTCGACTCAAGTATGAAAGCATGCTGGGCAATTTATATGCATCCATTTGTAATAGATGTCGTGAAAGTAAGTCGGCACGAACACCATCGCATAACAGCCAGTTCACGAACACGTGGTAAAACGAGGTGCGTGTTACGGCCACGTGGCTTAGCATCTGATAAGACTGGCCCAACCGTGAACGTACTTACCACTTAGGCTAAGTAACTGGCCATTTTTCCCCTCCGAGGTCATCACTGAGTTCCTGCATTTCAAATTGCTGAGAGATTTTCTAATTGCACGCGATACTTTTATTCTTGTTTCTGCACCGTTTTGTTGCGTTTTTGCGATGGTGCTTGAAATACGTCAGAATCTGTTACCGATCATATTATTTAAAATGTGTCCCTATCTTGATGCCTAACGTCTTAATCGAAACGAGTTTTGGAAGGGACGTTTGTGATTTCTGTAAGAATCTTTTTATTTGATTTTGTACGGTTATTATGTATTAGTTTGGAATATGTCAGGTTGGTTTGTTAATGTTGAAATCTTTTTGTCATTGACGCATTAAAGAGAGTAATGTCTATGTATTTATAAAATATCAATTAATCCTTTGCGGATGGGATGGTTCGAAGTGAACCGTATCGTGGGACGGAGCTGCTATCATGATAATCATTTAAAATTGTCAGTACTTACACATTTATGCTTAAATACTGATCTTACAATACAAATAGTGTAAGAAAATTCAATTTGTTCGGCTGATAGAAAATTTGAAAAATAGCTTGGACTGCAAAGTATGAAGAGTACTTATAACCCCTAGTAAAATAACACAGTTAATTTCAGTTTCAGTCGTTGAATAGGACAGCTTATATTATAATTTTTAAATGCCATTATTTCATAGACTTTAAATTGAAAAATTGAGAGGTGACGAAGATTCGAATTCCAACTCATTTCGTTCACTTCGTTAAAATTTCAAGCCTCTATTCCCCTAACCATCGCATCGATATATACCCAGGCGTTTCGTTCGAATTCCTATCGAAAATGCCTAACAAAAAACCAATCCCCAGACTTTGATTCCGGAGCGCAAGCAAATCAATGTTGGACCGCGGGACATCACGCAATCGCGAATCAGAGACCGTAAGGCAAGGGGTTAATTGTTCCATTCGTTCCAATATCGAGGATGTATAATCGAAAGTGGAATTTTTCAAATTTAACGCAAACATTTGCTCGTATCACTGCAGGGTGTCTATGCGGTCCGCGTGTTTGTACAGTTGCGATCGATCGATTTATATTGCGTTATATTTTCCGCTATGCCAGACCGATCCACTCCGGTTGACTTATCGATTCTGCTGAAAGTAACAGTGCATCCGCGGAAAAGCGAATTAGGCCAGATAAGAGGAAATATTGGGAGTGTTTCGTACAACGTCGGCTGGTATCGTTGATTAGTTGCCATCGACGTGCTTTCGCAGCATTTTGTCAATTTTAGACGTAGAGGCAGTGATATCAAATTAAACCCAGTTCTTTTAAAAAATTTTTTAATATGTAGCTATTTCGGATAGTATCTTCTATTTCAGGTAGCCGTAGAATCACTGAGACTGTGATATATTAAATAATATTTTAGTACAAATTTTCTAGATTTAAATTTGGGCCCACTGATGGCGACTCCGAGCCTCTACTTCTTTGTCCACCATAGCCTTCTAATTGCTATAGTCATTTCGTCTAGGACCTGTTTTTTTACATGGCTACCGAACCATACAGATTATGATATATTAAATGTAAAATTAGGAAAAATTTTCTAGGAGTGATAGAAGATTTGAACTTGGGTCCACTGATGGCGAGTCCGAGCCTCTACTTTGTTATCCACCGTAGTCCTTTGATTGATACACTTATTTCGTCTAGGACCTGTTTTTTCAAATGACTACCGAACTATCTAGATTATGATATATTAAATGCAAAATTAGAAAAAAATTTCTAGGAGTGACAGAGGATTTGAACTCGGACCAACTTTGATGGCAGGCCTCAGTTTTTCCTTCCTTATCCACCATAGCCTTTTTACAAACCTCTTGATAATATCATTGGAGCTATTTGAAACATAAGTTTGTCAACCCCTTTGATATATACGTCTATGTCATCCGCTATTGCCTAATTGCTATATGGATTTTGAATCGTTAATGGGACATTATGGGAGTAATAGCATTAAATTTGATACTTGTTCAATACAAATGTTAATGTTGCATTCAGCCTGGCTCTGACAAGAGCTGGCACAATTACAAAGCAGAAGATGTAAGAGGTCACGGAGATAAAAAGACGTGCTATTACATGTCGATAACAACAAAGCTATCGATTCGTTACAATTGTAACTCCAAATCATACTAACACCAAACAACAACAGATAGTGTTTCTCAATGAGAATTATTCATAAACTGTTTCCATAACAGCTATGATACGAAGAGGTCATATAATCTGTTAAACACTGTGCTATACGTGTTTAGTTACCGCAGAAAAGTAATTGATAGAAATGTGATCTTTTAATGCGACCTTTTAAGGACCTGAGACTGGGATCAATCATACTATCAATTCATACCATTCCTCAAGAGTTTAGTTTACACCGTAACTATGTAATAGCTTCAGCTATATATAACTCTTGGAGAACCACAAAAGGGGTAATTTTTCATTTGTAGTACATGGCGTGTGTCTTCGTTAAAAATAATTAAATCCGAATGTAAAGTCGTTCTCTCCGGGTAGAAAAAGGAGACCAGGAAAAAGGAGATGGCACGGCACCCTTGCGTGTATATTTTGGTAACGAACCTCCGGTTTGGAATTTTCGTCTTTTTCATACTCCCAGCTGCACTCACGTCTTATGGCATACCGTAAAAAAATCCGCCGGATTATGCAGGAAATGCTTTACAGTCTCTTCGATATTATGTCTGCGGTTGTTGCACAATTCTAATTTGAGAGAATAATTTACATAAAAGGGTCGCTGATGTCCGTTGCGCGCGAATGTTGGCGCGTGCAGTTTTCCATTTGGCATAATTATCTGGTCATATAAAGTTGGTATTTATAGAATCACGTCATGGCCAGCGTAACTTTAGACCGAAGTAACTGCAGTTGCTGTACTTGTTTTTATGTAACTAACCTTCGTTGTGTTATCTGTTACGTTCACCGTGGAAGTAAAATTGCATTCTCTTTACGTATGCGCCCGAACCAACGCGGAGCGGGAAATTGTTCGGTGGTGTTTTGAAATTTTGTTCTGGTTCGGAGTAACTTTTCCTTTTGTTTTACATGTTCTACATACTGCGATTTTCGGTACTTTCTACTATCCGGTAATACGCGTAAATATTGAATGAGGGGTTTGTTGTTGAGGAATATTTTTACCAGTAATTATGACAGTTGTTTTAATTGTTTATTCTATCTTCTTAGATATATTTACAACTTTTATTGAAATTTAATTACACTGTACTATAATGCGCATTGCTTTAAAAAGTGAGCAGTCTAATCTTTTCCATTCTTCACTTTTACTCTCTCCATAATTACCAGTCTATTTGTAAATTCTACTATTATCCTCCCGTTTTTAATTTCTTTTACATTTATAACGTTCTGAAGTAAGCAAAAATAGTGGCTCGCAAATTTAACAGTCTATAACGTAGAACACATCTAAGTTTCTATTCTTCATACTCAAATTTTTAACGTTGCCAAGTATTATAATTTAGCTCGTGAAAGTCATGAAATTATTGACAATTTAAAGTTTAAAAAACTGATTTAATTCATCATTTAAAATCACTTTCTAATTGTACGATCGTGAAACTAATCTTCAGATACCACAAAAAATTGGAGGATAGAGAATTAATACTTGCAAAACCAGATAATTTCCACGTTCAAAAACTTTCTTAACTTCGTCACCAGCATGATACAGGTCTCATGCAAACAACATTAAAAATAGCAGTCTAACAACTTCCAAAATTTCAAACATCTTGTTTATCCCAAGTAAATCCACGATTCTCGATAACCACGTCCGCGAAGACCAATTTCGTCCGTGGAAAAAAAAAAGAAAAATGAGAATCACTGTTGAAGTTTCTTTGCCCGAGACGAGGCAACGTGAAACAAGAAAAACGCAACTGGAAAGTACCGTCGTGTGTATTTTGGTAACGAACGCTAAGGGAAGAGAAGACCGGGAGTCTCGTGTGTTATTCGAACAAAGGTGAACGATTTTTCGTAGATAAATTTTCCCCACCCGTCGACTCCCCACAAAATTAAACTCACTCGTTGAACGGCTTCCATCTACATTTATATTTATACATGTGAGCCCTGTAGTCTTCGGTTTTATCCATATATAACGAATTGCATCCGTTTCCGCCTACTCATTCGCCACGATAATAGGACTTTTAAATAAACTCGCACGAACGCATGCCGTTCAAGGCACTTTTGAAAGTTGAAAAACACAATCTTATTTGTTTACCAATTTTTTCCAAATCGTACGATTGTCATTCGCGAACCTAAAACCGACCATGGCAACATCGATATTTGCCATCTGTTTTTGTAACTTTTGGTCTCTTTTCGTTGTGCAAACCAGGCGTCAATCCATCCATATTTATGCAGAACAATTCAATTATTCATGGTCAGTTTTTCATCCGAGTGTAAATTTGCCCTGTCGCCCGAAATATCCTCAATCGACGTACGGTTTGTCAACAAAAATTGGAGGGTCGTGGACAAATATTGTCGGAGGCTGCTGTGGACTTTCTTTCTCCGCGTCATCGATGACCCTACGTCCACGTCGTTTAACGAAGGGAATATGAGAGGGGTAGAAAATTCGTTGGTTCATTATTTGGTCGCTTTAATGACTCAAGACCAGTAGAAGTTTTTTAAAAAGTGAAGTGAAAATTCATAGAGTATCGTAATGTTTGCAAGAATTTGATCTGCGTTCATGTCGTTTAACGAAGAGAATATAAGACGGATAGAAAATTCGTTGGTTGATTATTTCGTCGTTTTAGTGACACAAGACGAAATAGAAATTTGTGCAAAATTGGAGTTAAATCTTGTAATGTTTGTAAAAATTTAATCTGTATTCTTGTCTAATGAAGAGAGTATGAGAGGGGTAGAAAATTCGTTGGTTGATTATTTGATCGTTTTAATAATACAAGGGAAATAGAAGTTTGTAAAAAAGTGGAGTTAAAAGTCATAGAGTATCGTAACGTTAGTAAGAATTTGATCTGCACGTGCCTATGTAGAGAACACTATAACCTGACGGTGTATAGTGCCGTGCCAGATCACAGACGTATAATCAGACAATTATGCTGGTAATAATAGCCTTGAATTCTTAGTAACGTTACCGCTAAGAGATTCGTTGGCAAAGCCCTATATACCTACGTGCCTTATGGGAAAGTTGCGGTCGTGTAGCCACAAAAACCGACGTGCAATTTCGCGACGTCGGCGTTGGCTAGTGTAGTAACTCATCCTTCTTTCGTTCTTTCTTTTTCTCTCTCTCTCTTTCTTTCTCTTTCATTCTCATTCTCTTGCTCCTTCTGTCCGTGTCTCTTTCCGTTTCTTTTCGCTCTTACTCATACTCCGAATCCTTAACCTGTCCCTTTTGCTCTTTGTATTCGACTCTGTGCATCCCGCGTCCACGTACTCGCACGTGGGAATAATTTTAACTGGTTCTCCGTTGTATTTACCGTGTTCTCCTCCAACTTTACAGAGACTAGTAGATCACGGTTCGATAAGACTCGAGATAATTCCGAGTGCATTATCAATTGCAATAAATTCAAAACTCGCTCGCTACGACCGAGATATATCAATGTATTGTACGTATAATGTGTCAGTGATTTTGTCAGTTTGAGAATTAATGGAAGTTTGTACCAAACGTCGTAGAAATTATCGATGTCTTCGTGGTCTACGTGTAATATATTGTATAGAGATTGCATGGGGTATATTACTTATGATGGAGGTTCGAAATTGCTTCAAGTAGGATACGAAGTTACTATAAACGTTATATGGGTACGTATCGATGGGGCAATTCACGCGGAGGCCTTCGACAAAATTGCCCTTTTCGTGATGTTAAGAAAAAAGCTCAACAAAAACGAGGGTCCCTGGTGTACATCGCTCGAGGCGGTCTGTCTTCACGGAAAACAATCATTGGTTAATGCTTTTCAAGATTGGACCTCCCGAAAGCCTCTCGAAGATCGAAATTATCGATCGACCCAACAATTATTTCACGCTCGCGGGATTTAGCGAGATACACCGTTATGCTATCATTGGGAGATACGTTTTTTAGCTTCGTTAGTCGCGTATCGGCAAACTGGACTTTGATTGTAACAATTTTTCATAGTTCGGTTGTTTCAACAGAGGGAGAACCCTTTAAAGTGTACACAAGTTTTTATACATCAAATTCACTTTTATTTATTCTATTTCACGGCTGGTTCGATAAAACGTTACGAACGTTTTAAACCGACGTAAAAACATCGCATATACATCAATGGTATAGATACAGAATAGTGTCCGTTTTAATTTGTCGTATCGTCATCAAGGAAGCCTATATTGTAGTTGGTTATAAAGTTACAACCAGACATTAGGACGGTCCGATGATAACAGAGTAGCCTTCGTCGTCTTTAACGAGACAACATGAAATTTCATTAGTACCCTGGATTTGTTAATCGTGTTAGTCAGGATTGCGGCGAAGATGGGCGGGCAAGCGCGTTAGGTAAGCAAGCACATCGAAACCCAGCGTAGACAGCTGTAGTTTGTAGCGTGACACGACGGGGTGAGTGCATCGGGCGGTGGCTTGTCGGCGAGTGTCACGGTGCTGCTCTAAAACAGGGCCACTACGCATGCGCGATTCCCCGTCGCTTCGTTCGTCGTCTCCTGCGTCTCTCTGCCGTAGTAATACCAGCGTTTCCCCTTCCACCAATCCGCGAGCATCTCCGTCCCCCCTCTCCGACTCCTCTCCTAATCCCGTGCGCCCTTCGCGCCAGTCGCGTCAGTCGCGTGAGAGCCTTCGACGGGGGAAGTGCTTCGTTGCACTTTCCGTGCGTAGCACCCTTTCCTTCTCTCTCTCATCACTGCCATTAGTAATAATACAATCCACGGAACAAAATACAATTACTCAATCGTGCTCGTGCGAACAATCCAATCGTGAAGTGTAAAAGAGCAAACTGAACGAAACCGAGAATCGCGGAAGAAGTAAAAACGTTCGCGCGAGATTCCGGCCAACGACAAACGTGCCGTGGAGGAAACCGTAAGTGTTCGTTTCACGCCGAGGAAGAAGCGAGGCTAACCTTTTGCGAACCTACCGTTGTGCTCGTTCCTGGTGTATCTTTAAGCAAGTTAAGCTTATGGACGCGTTTTTTACGTGTTGATAGTACGTTATACATTCGTATCGCGTTTACCTTTTCTGTTTATCGACACGCTACTGCCCGACGCGTCCTGACGTCCTTGTTTCATTGTGTGTTCCTGCCTCGCTCTCTTCGGTGTGTTTATCCGTGTTACCGTAACGTGCCGCCTCGTGACGTCGCGACCGAAATTGTACGAATTCTGTGCACGATTCTATACTGTGAACCCTGTGAAAGAAAACTTGCACGCTCGTTGATATCTTTCGACACAGTGTTCTTCGACATCACCTCAGACTGCATCCACTTCTTCACCGATGTCTGCGGCGTCTTCGAGGCGAGGATTGAGATTTAAATTCCACGCAGCCTGGGCGATTTAAATGGTGAGTAAACCACTGGTCGACTCAGTGGCGTGCATTGCCATGCCTGATGCGGTTGGCACGCCTACTTGTATACACCGATAGGGAAGCGTGCACCCGATGATTCTCTCGCAGTGTGTACCGCGTTCGCACGAAAACCGATTGTCACGTGACATTTAACGGTGCATCGTGATACAGGCGGGCCAACTGTCCATCACGATAGAAGCCAATACGTTTTCGTACATCATTTAGGACCCGGTGCGTGAAATTTTTCTCGAGTAGTACGATCGATGCTCCGGGGAACGGTTTCGTATACGCCCTCGACTAGACCCTTGACCCTTAAACGAGCAAGCGCCGTACGCAACGAATATTCGACATTTTTTCAACTCTACACTTTTTTGCTCAGTTAATCGTAAATATTAATTACTATTCGTCCGAGTATTGGACCAGTGTTGCGTATAAATCTACATTCTTAGCAACAATAACTCCACGAATATCATGAACTCGAATAAAATTTTGAATATTCTTACAATGTCATGTTCCCATACATTCTTTCACGTTTGATGCGCCATAATAGAGAATTACTTAACTCTACTTTCTCATCACCTTGACCCGCATAACTATCGTCTCTGTAATTATCTAATTAGTAGAATTTCAACGAATCATTTAGACATGTCCAAACGATACCGAGGACAATGACATAACCAATGTTTATGATTATTTCGCACGATCCTAAAGACGCGTCGGGTACACTGCTCTCGATTATTCTCACGCGACCTTGGGGAGACCTTGATCCCCGTTGAAAGTAAAATCGCGGCGAGAAGCGTTAAAATCGTTATGGGTTAGGAACTTGCGGAGTCTATCGAGCGCGTACGACACGCGTCACGTGAGAGGTTAGGGTATGTGGAAAACAATAACGGAGAGTTTAATCGACGTTGCTCGAGTAGGTCAATGCAACAAGTCGCATAAATGCCAAGCCCGATGATGATAATGCGCGAAAGGTTGAAAGAATACTATGCTGTAACTATTACTTTGATGCGCAATCATTAACAAGTGAAAAACTGGGTCAGCTGTATGCACATAATGCAATTTACTGTACGCGTGCACGAACGAAGCCATACTGGGACTACGAACGGGTAGACGAAATTACGAAACGTAATTATTAGACCACGAAAATAGGATATCTCTATGTTCTGTTTCTTTTATCGATTCGTTCGTGGTTGTACGTGTCGGATGTTCTTCCTGTGTCCTTCTCTGCGATGTTTACTTTCCCCTTCGTAGTTTGTCCTTGTCAGTTTATCGTTGATCCTCGAACGAGCACGGAACCTTAGAATAATCGGATCCTTCTCGTAATATCTTTGGGGACAAGAATATAACTCCTGAGGATTGGAGTAACTTTAAGTACGATATTGCGCGACACTCTTTTGGTACGTTTGAATTACTCGTTTTTATGTCGTCGGACATTTACGGTTATTACCGCACCTTTGAAATTGTCTCGGCTGTTTTACGGTCGAGACTAATTTCGGCACTGTTCTGAGCAAAGTGTGGGGATTAATTCCTATTAGAATTGCGGGTAGTCGCATTAAATGTTTGGTTTCCTGTTTAACTGTTTGACCTTAGGTTTCCAGCAAGGCACAATACTTGGGACGAACGTGTTGTACTTTTTTTCTCTGTATTTAAAATATGAGAACTAGTGTGAGTGAAAGTTATTTTTATAAAGAAGTTATTCTCGAATATACAATCTGTAGCTGTACAAAACGTTGAAGATGTCTTAGTTTGCAGGTACTTCGACTTCAGCATCTACATTAGCGAGATATTAATCATATTACTATTTCAGCTCTGCGAATATTAACCATATATGTAACTACTTTTTAATTGATTAAATAATCATAAGATCTGCGACATCTACAAACACATTTCTCTAGTAAAATTCCCCTTAAATTCTTTAGCTTTACAAAACATTTAAGAACATCTTGATCCGAGCTAGATATTAATCATCTTTCTATTCTAGGACTACGAACATTAACCACATATGTGATTACTTCTTAATTAATTTAGTAATAATAACATCTACAGTAGCTACAACCTCATTATTCTCGATCTCACATCTTTCAATACAATTCACATACAATTTCTTTATTTCTACTATCTACCCTCGCCAACTTTGCTCCAAAACCACCCTTTCAATCTCTACACTCCAAAACCACCTATGTAAAATCTCAAACGAACCTTGCTCCCATGTGTCAAATTGAAATCTATCATCTGAGAATCCATAAGGCTCATAACAAGCGTAGAATATTAACTAGACAATAATTTAGAGCGAAATAAGTATTTCCTATCTTTCAATACAATTCACATACAATTTCTTTATTTCTACTATTTTCCCTCACCAATTTTGCTCCAAAACCACCCTTTCAATATCTTCATTCCAAAACCACCTATGCAAAATCCCAAAAGAACTTTGTACTCACGATTCAAATTCAAATCTATCATCTGAGAATCCATAACAATCGTAGAATCTTAACAAGACAATAATTTAGCGCGGAATATTTCCTATCGGCCGCGGTGATCGTTCACCTCTGCCGTAGATCGAAGCATAGGGTTGATAGGCGTATCTCGTATGTATATCGTGTACATTTGCCTGCACACGTCTCCGGTGTGTTTACGTTGCCCATGTACGGGGCGTCCCTAGTGTTTAGCGAAAGAGGTGTCGAGTTTCAAAGCAGAGCAACTCGCCACGGGATCCATACGCGCGTGCAGCCCGAGCCCGGGCGTGCACACACGACCAGCCAGAAATGTAACGAATGCGAGGGCGGAGTTGTTCCTATCGCGTATACCGGACGGATGAGAACGTTTTAAAAGTGCTGAACTTAAAGGCGTCGTAGGAAACGGACACTCTGGAGGCTGTCCGTCGGACAGCTGCTGGATTACGCATTTTTTCTCATAGTGTTTGACTTTAAATGCTGTCGGTGTTTTTCCTACGACAGCGACGAGCAAACTTTGATACGGTTAGAATTTTTACGCGGGGCGATGTAGATTTTAAAATAGTAGCAAAGTACTATTCAATTATTATGGAGACATTTTGGAATATTGAGAGTCAATCGAAACCACCTTTTAACCTGTTAACCGGGGAACTAATTTTTGTTCAACTTGTTTCAAATTGGAATATTTTTTTTTACAGTGAGAAGTAATATCATTACATCTAAAGTACTACGTCAGGATTAAACGGATACAAACGACATAAAATGTAATGCGTTCAACATATTACGTTTAAAAATTTTAAGGAAGAAAAAATCGACAAGCTTACTGGAGTTTTCTTTCAGATATGACGTAATTATACGTCACGCCCGGTTAACAGATTAATCAGAAAGTTAGACTATTAACACTAGAACTACCAAACCAGTCAAAATGACTGGTACACAATTTTTTCAAAAAATTCTCCAAGTTTACATAAGAGTCATAGAATAAATATTCTACGTCTATATCAATAAACATAAATCACCCAATCGATCAAATTTTCCGCCGCATGATTCCCCCTTTTTCAAAGTACTTATTTAATTTATTAAAATATGTTGGATTTGACGCCGGTAGTTCTAGTGTTAATGTATATAAATTATAAATTAGTATTTGTTTAATCATACTTCAATAGTTTTATTTCAATTTTTTAACTTTAACCATGTATACGTGTGGCGATAAGTGATAATTAAATTTTTGCTCAGACCACATATATGCGTCACTCGTCCGCAAAGGGTTAAGGAAGATTCATTAAAACGTTGAATGCCAAAGAGGTCACCGTGAAAAGGTACTATTGAATTTAATGTTTCGTATGACTTTTAAATTGTGATATTTACAATTTTGTTAGTATTTGATATCTAAATGTTGGCATTGAATAGGTTCTACTGATTATAAATCAGTATGTGTCTGTAACACGTTGAACGCGAACGTTGTTTCGCTTGCATCTTTTCTACTGAACTTAAAGAAAGCTTCTTTCATTAGCATCACATTTTTACAGTATAGAAACGTTGAAGATATAAATAGATATGTAAGTAGCAGTACTTTACCTTTTCGATGCCGATATTTAAATGTGATATGTGAAAATTCGTGAATATTACAAGTTTAAAGTAGGAAGCTTACAAGATTGTAAGTGAGAACCCTCAGATTTTTATCCACCATAGTCCACATATTAAATAGCCTAGGAAAATTCTTCAGATGGTGAGAAAGTTCACTCATTAATTAGTAATTAAAGCCTCTGACACCATATCCTCCACAGCTTTCCTGTATAGTCCTCCGTTAGGGAAAACTTGTGGATCGAAAGGCATTTTTGTCCGTTGAGTGTTTTATTATCAGTCGTGGGAATCGAGAGGAGATAACAGGCGATATTAACCCCTTACTTTGGAATTTTTTCTATAACTCTGCGCGTTAGTTGGCAACTTAATTATAAAAACATGACAACGAAAAAAGTGATACACTTTGAATTACAACATTAGATCATAATTCCATTTCTTAAACAGTTTAAAACTTTATATACTTAGTACATATATATACTCAGTAACCTATATACACTAAATGTAAACCACTTCTCCAGTATAAGATATTAGCACCATTATTCACAATCGCAGAATGATTACAAAATAAGTACATGGTTAACCCGTTACCTTCAAACTAACCCAACAATAAGCCGCAAGATTGTAATGGGCATTGAAGTATATATCTAAGAGACAATAAAAAAAAGGAACCGCGGAGGAGGTTAAACCAAACTTTTTTATCTCACCGCTACATCCGAGAAATTCCGGACAATAAAGGTACAAAAGAAGGAGTAGGCGAGACAGCGTAGAATTTAAATTCTTGATCTCACGGTCACTGACCATGGCATTCAGGCAATGCCACGGTGTTGTTGAACGAGCCGAAGATCAGTGGCCCTTGCTTCTCGGTTCGAGTTCGATGAAAGATCCGAAGATCAATGAGTCACTTGTGTATTCGTTACCAGAAAGAGAATATTCGGCAACTTTATCTCGTGTCGATTCCGCATAATTTACGACGCTTGTTCGTGTCGATGAAGACACTTAATTTCATTTGCTAAAGAAATGAAACGTTTGCGAACATGCGTGTGTCTAGAGAGATAAAATAAATTAAGGGTACCGCTGGTGCTCGGCATAATTAAATGGGCCGGTAATTATGGCAGTGGTCGGAGTCATTTATTCTTCTTTTTGAAATTATTAGATTTTCGTTTTGGAGAGTTGAATTTGTTGGATTGGGCTCAATGTAGTACAAGGTTAATACAGACGATTTATACATGTTTGTAGTTAATTAATCGAAATTTTAGAAGAAGAGAAATAATAGGGCAAAAATAATTCTACGATAGAATTTGTTACATTTAGGGAAATGGGGATAGAGAAATGTAGAAGTAGGTGCGTTAGAAATTTTAGGAATTTTTCAAGGATCAGTAAACTTAACTTAATGTTGATTTAATTTTCTATCTTTCCTATAAACTAATTTTGCCATATTGCAACACTTATTGATCGAACACAAAATAACTGCAATTTTTCAGGTATTTAATTCAGGGTATTTTATAATCATTGGAAAATACTGGAGCGTCTCTCATATTAGATCTTAATATTGAAATTTCCCTTAGAATTGACGGCCTGTGTAATCATTGTAATTAATCGCGATTACCTCAACGACTCCTTATATCTGGCATTTATCGTGCGTTAAGTCGAACTATCCGCGTAGCAATTAAAACTCGAGTGCTGTAACAGTACTGTACAAATTAACGAGCAGAAATCGCATATTTCATATTTTTTTTGCGTTCCAATCTCGCCGACATTCCCAATCGCAAAAAGTGCATTACGAACGGTGTTCTTTGATGTATGTGATCCTGATAAGTGAATCGTTGCACCGTTGCAACGTTAACGCTTTCCTCCTCGATGCTGGGTCATCGATTTTCCACGTTAAAATGCATATTTAAAAAAAGAAAGTAAAAAACACTAATAACTTAGAATGAAATAGTAAGATAAACTAGATTCCATTAAGAATTGCGAAAACTCACAGTAAATTCTATATTCTCATTACAGGAAGTACTCCTTAAAAATCTAAGTATCTCAGAAAGTATTCGCAGTTGCAAATAAGTTGCAAACTTTACGACTTCTAAAATTATACCTATAAACCAGTTCTATAAATATCACCACAGATTAACCTATATAGAAATATTATTTTACACTTTTAGTAAAAGTTCAAATAACTTCCAGAAATACTTAATACCTATGTTTAGATATATCTATTAACTACATTAAAAAAAGAGAGAAATGAGATTAAGAGATACAAAAAACGATCAATTAACTAACTTAGATTTCATAACACGGAAATTAAATATTTACCATGTAAGTGTTCTATCAAACAGAAATTCTTCGTAAAAATTAGGAACCAGTCATTATTAACACTAAAACTACCGACGTTATATCTACTAAAATTTAGATTTATTGAGCAAGTACTTTGGAAAAAGATAAATCATGAAGCGAAAGGATTAATTAATTAACTAATTTAGGCTTTATATGGTAGAAGTAGAATTTTTACTTCACGGCACTCCTATCAATGAAGAAATTGAGAACCGGTCATTATGACCGTCTTAGTAGGTTTAGTGTTAAATACCACCTCGGTACTTTTTAGTGTTAAACATTGACGCACCTTTTTACCAAGTGCTTGAAAATTTTCTCGGATTTCGACCTGACAAGGTTTCCTGCAATAAGAAACCGAAACGAAAACGAGCGGAAGAGAGCGCGGAGTGTACACAAGAGGGACCTAGGTTCAACGACCCGGTCTCTAGTACCTGTATCATCGGGTTGGCTCCTCCGACAGAAAGGCGTACTTGTGCCTAACTGTGCGTACGAACACATCTTCTACTCGCCTTCGACCGAGCACGCGTGTCCCTCCACGCTGCTGCGAAACTAGTTTCACGTGCAAATTACTCCCTTATAATGTCGCAGAATGAGCGCGCGCGCGCTTATGCGAGCACGTATTGGAGAATAAGACGGAATCGCACCTATTCTTTAGCGCGCCACATTTGGAGGCGGATGGAACGAAGTGTTTTCTTAATGTAATTAAGGAAATTAAAAGGGAAAAAAAAGGTTTCACAAGCAGCGCGCTTTAATCCGTTGACTACTGGTTTCGTTGTATGTGAGTGGAAACTCTTGCTTTCTTGGTAATGATTATTAGGTTCGTGGAAATGTGGGAGCTTGGTGAATTTCATAAATATGTAGGAGAGGCTGTGAGGGTTTTGTGAACTTTAAGGGTGTAGGAGTTAATGACGATGAGATTGAATGGGTTGATTCGAGGTTATTCTTTTAATTAGTTCAAAATACGATAGGTTGAGGATTGGTAAATGGTTGTGTAGATTTTATAGGTATTATGTATTTGAGCTTGGAAGTGATTACGTAAAGATTATAAAATTCTCACCTGTTGATGTTTATCTCGGCTTAGTTTATCGTCTATCGAATGTACGACGATATTAAATTGCTTGTGTAAAAAATCAGGGCAGTCTTAAAGGTATATGAGTAAGCAACAATTTTACATTAGATTATGAAATTTAAAGTATATTTAACTGAGCAGCATAGGAGTTAATAGTGGTTTATGTAACGTATATTGATTTAGCGTACCTTGCAATTAAGTTTTACCCAACACACATTCCATACCCAATCAACAATCCCATTTCCTAACATAATATTTTCCTACATTGTTTCTTATACCCCATCTCGCCCCTATTTAACTCTCTATAGTCCGAATATTTTCTCCGATCATCAGTTTTAAAATTAGAGAATTCTAAAGCATTTTATGATTTTCACAAGCTAAATTACAATATTTGGCAAAGTTCGAAATTTGACTTTGAAGAATAGAAGCTCAGATATGTCTTGCGTTACCTCAAAGTCACAGGGCCCCATAGAGAATTAACACTAGGACTATCAAGTGAAAATGACTGGTTTCCAATTTTTACCAAAAGTTCTCCAAGTTTATCCCTTGCAATAGAGCGAAAAATCCAGTCCCAGTGCGCCCCATTACCGGGATCAGTTATTTCTCTTCCAAGCGATTATTAGATAAAATAATTTTTATGCCGAAAACTGAGCAATCTTAACAGTTGTCGCTTGTTTGATTAGATCGGGGACGATCGAGATGAGAAATTTATGGACTCAGAACGATTGAGAATTAGTTTGGAGGCCCAACTTGGCGTTATTTTCTGCCCTACATGTTTCTCAATAACTGGGACATATGTTGTCCCAGCCGTAATATTAAACATTTTTCAGACTGGGACAGTACATGTCCCGCCCGGTGCGAAAGGGTTATAGGATATTCATAGTGCACATATACCTACGTTATCTCATAAAACACAAATTACCGAATCTTCTCCACCCTTTGATTCCTCGTTTCCCAAAGTACTCATTTAACATATAGAAATATAACAGATCTAACGCTGGTAGTTCTAGTGTTACTGTTTCGCTGGTATCTTCTATCGTTTCCAGATGAAACAATCGTCTTGAAAGAAACTTGGAGATTCGCAAACATGGTGATTAATTCTTACGTTTTATCTTCGTCAAACGTTGTTAGTAAGTACGCGTATGGTCTCGCGAGTTAACGATTTCCGGCATGTTCGTGGAATCCTGTTTGAAGTTAGTCACCAACTACAGTTAGTTTCCTGCCCAGCCATCCTGGCCGATCGAGGCGGCGCGCACCTTGTCGGCTCGGATGCGTCTCTCCGTCGTGCATCTTCTTTTTTCTTCACAAGAGACCCTCGTCCTGTGTAGCCGTTTAGGTACAATCTATACCATTGTCGAGCCGGATAGGCTGGAGAACGACGAGAAAGAAGCGGACCGTTCTTTTCAAACGAGAAACTGTCTGTCCGCAAATTGCTCCGATTAGATCGAACCGGACCCACAGAGTGCAGCGTTTCGTTCCTTAAAAACATGTCATTTAACTCTTTTCCGATGATGACTATAGTTATTCGTAGAAGATTTTTTTTCTGTACGACAGAGTGGGGTTTCTTTGGTGCAGCTTTGAAAGGCTTGTTTTCAGAGTTTCGAAAGTGTTTTTTTAACCCTTTGGTTCGGAGTAATAAATTGGCCTCGTAGAAATTGGAGTAAAGGAAAGAAAATTGCTTAATTGCAGGAATTGACGATGCACGAGACTATGAAGGTATTCTTGTATTATTAGGCTAATTTTGAAGTGCGTTGTAGAAATCATCGATGAATTTTTATTTCGGCATATTAAGTCTTAATTCTTCCGGATGACTTCATCAGGACAACTTAATTAAATAGAAATTTATAGGCACTCGAGTTAGTTGCAAAATTTGAAATAAACCACCCCCTGAGGGTAATGTCCTCTGGGGGAAAGTAAAAGAAATTGTAAGGAAAGGGATTGAAAGACCCAGACTTTTTAAAAAGGAACTTCCAAAAAAAAAGAAGTCAGTTGATCATTTCACTATTATTTTTATCAACCAGGTGAATCTTTAAATATAGAACAAGTATTAGATAAGTAAAACTAGTCGATTACGTAAAATAGAATCTGTCACTAGTTTTCGAGTAGCACGTCAAAAGTGTCCCTCTAATCGCAACGTTTACGTCGACCCGCAACTCTCGTTCCACTGCAAAAGCATCATCGCAACCGCCGAGCCGATTTGTCTACCGGCAAAGCGGTGCAACAATTACGCTCGTTCGAGGCGTTATTTTTGTCTCGAGCGTGACTATGCATCGAGGATAATAATAACTGTCCCGATTTCGATTAGCCACTCCGATGGACATACTCTCCACTTGCTCATTCACGAAACACGGTCAGAACGAACACCCCGCACCTTCCTCCACCCAAATACCATCCTTCTCTTCCATGCACATTATCAAAACAGCCCATCATCCCAACGCAACCTCAAGAACATTCTTCAAAATTCAACCTCTCCAAAACCATCATACACGTTCAACTTAAAAAAAAATTCATTAGAACAATGTCTCGCGTCGAAGCCACGAAACGGCCCTGAAAGTTCGCTATCCTCCTTTTTCCTCTCGTGTCTCCTCCGCGAGATTCTCGCGAACGCCAGTTTCGAGACGTAGCCGGTGACCATGTACTCGTGTGCGTTGCGTGTGTCAGGGCTGCCGAGGCCCGGAGGAACGGTCCTTTCTCGGCACCGAAAACTGGTTCCGTATGCTTTGGTGCGCTACATCCAGAGCTACGCAAGCCCCGATATGCCCATGGCCCGGGCTACTTCTGTCCTGCGGGAGAGACGGTACGGTTTCGAAGGGACCGAAGGGATCGGACGGTTCGTCGATCGGCCTGTTGGACAGACAGACGTACGGTCGATGGGCCAGAGGGCTCGTCGTTAGAGACGGTTTAGGAATGAGTTTCGCATCGGGGCGGCTCCCTCTCCTCTGCTCGTTTTCCTCTTCCCCGCTCATTCTCTTCTTCTTCCTCCTCCGCTACCTTAACTTCTCTTCTCGCTTCGTTCCAGTGGCTTCTCTTCGTCGTTCTCTCCCTTTCTCTTGCTAGCCGGGGCCCACGGGAGTGACCCTGAAAGTTCAACAGCCCTCCCTCGAATGGCGCCCCTAACCGTTCCCCTCCACCCTCTTACCTCTGCCAGTGTCCCTTCCCTTTGTGTTGTGCACTGAACCTAACTTCGCTTAGGCGGCCGCGGTTGCCGCTGCAGCCACCGACATGCCGTTTCTGTGCTGCAAGCATCTCTGTCTTTCTCGCTCTCTTTTAATTCTCTCCCTCTTTCTCGATCTACCACGCACACAACTCTCAGGTCTAGATATCTACGACGACCGGCTGGCCAGCAGGCTACGACCGTGTTCTAAGGCTAAGGACCTTTTGGTCGGTACCGATTGCTTGTACGTTGTACGAATTTTTTTCTCCTTCAAGTTTTTGCTACGACGAATTTCGAGATTTACAAGGACCTATGTAGATAGATACTTTTTCTATTGCTTTCTGTAATTTTGAAATTGACTGGTGTCTTTATTTTACCGAGAGGTCAAAGAATCTTGTACCTTTGAGGGTATAGTATGATAATTAGAAATATTATGTATGAGATTTATTGTATCGTCTTCTTGGAATTTAATATGGAAAAAGACTTGTAATTTTATTTGCTAGGATACTTTTATTTTGATTTATGGTTATTAGATTTCACAAGAGAAATTTCCCAGAGCAATATTGGAGTATATAGTACTCGTTTAATATCTGACATAGAATCCCGATTCCATTCGAATTGGGTTACATTCGGGGAACTAATTTCTCGAGGCACACCAACCTCATGGTGTTCTGATATCTGTGAGCGGCGACGTAACTTTGGTAATACGTATTACGAGTGGGAAGGACTTCGCTGGTGCCCGGATGCGTTACATAAGCGGAGTTTAAAGGCTTAAACCTTGACCGTAAGAGAGCGTCGCTATAGAGTAGTACCACGTGGAGAACGCGCGGTATCTCTAACAATTCTCATTTCTGACGATCAGTTTCTCCATTGTATTCGAAATACCTTTGTCTCCACGGTAATACGTACCTTAATATAATCATATTCAACTGTGTGTTGCTGGATTGTAAATGCTAATTTACCCTTATCTTTAACGTAACAACTATGCCGTACGTCCTTCCTCTTGGATTCTATTCTCACGTACATTCACCAGGCTACCTGTCGTGCCGTTTTACACGGATCGTATCGACCTAGCGAGATCAACCCTCGGCACCTGCAACGAGAATCCCCGGTGCGACATTTACGACATGAAATTATAACAGTAAAGTAATTTCCTCACTCTCGAAGAACCCCCATAGGAACGTAACCAATTTACTTCTCATCCGTGATCGAATTCGTCGACGATTATTATTTTTCGTCGCAAAATTGATAATATTAACCAGTTAAGAACTTGACAGAAGATTGCTAATGACTTACATGAATGCTGACTCAACTTTAGAAAATAAAAAGTCCTTAGAGTTGTCGTGGTAGGCAATAAGGCTAATTCGCAGACTCGCCATTAGTGAGTCTGAGTTCACATCCTCCTCCGTGACCTCTGGGAAATTTTCTCTATGTGATATGTATATCATAGTCTTTGGTGGAATAGAACTCATCAATGTAGTGGGCCCTAAGCGAAATGACCGTAGCAGTTAAGGCCGAAAAAATAGAAAACAAAAAAATTAGCATCGCTGGAACTACGGTGAGCCACAAAGTTAACTCGCAGACTTGTCATCAGTGGGTCCAAGTTCGTACCCTCCTCCATGTCCTCTGAGAAATTTTCTCCATGTGATATGTGCGCTACAGTCTTTGGTGATATAGAACCCACAAAACAGTAGGTCATAAGCACAATGACCGTAGCAATTACTTAAGGGTGAAAAAATAGAAAACTGAAAAAAAACGAGAAATTGCTAGGACTGCGGTGAGCAATAAAGTTAATTCGCAGAGTTGTCATCAGTGGGTCTGACAATGAGTTCAGATCTTCCGTCCTTATCTCTAGAAAATTTGTCCTATCAGATATGTATATTAGCCTCGCTAGTTTGAAGTTCACCTAAAACAGTAGGTCCTAGTGGATATAACGTAGCAATTAAAACTCCAAAAAGAAAGTATTAGAATAATTTATATTTATTACAATATTTTCTTACAATTCAAAACTAGAGTAGTATAACTCGACTGAGCAAATGCGCAAAGATTTCTGCATGAAGGAACGGTGCCCTTCGTGCCAAGGACGAACAAACGACGTGGCTTCCTTGTTCAGCCCCGAATAGCTGAACCGGCCATAACCCTTTGAGAACTTGCAGGTGACGTTACGACTGCAACTTGCACGCGACGCGTGCGCCCGAGGTCATTCTTTCGCGTGCTTGGCCATCAAGGAATCGCGAATATTTTCTAGAAGATGCACACATCTGTTAATCACGAAATGAACAGCTTAGAAGTACATTTACAAGTTTAATTTCACCGTAGAGACCTATAGAGATAGTCGCGCCCATTAACACCACAAGTACTGATGACATGTCTATTATATTTTAATATACTAAATTAGTATTTTGGAGAAGGAGGAACCACGAGGTCAAACAGGTGATTAATTAAGTAATTTAGATTTTATAAAACGCAAGTGTTATATTTACTCCATGGCTCCGCTATCAGCTTGAAGAATTTTTTACCGGTCACCTTGATCATCTTGGTAGTTTTAGTGTTAATTAGGAGTATTCCTAAGCTTTTATCTCTTTATTCGCCATAACCCACTCTTCAGCTTGTATGGTAGAAGATCGTTGAGACATTGATTCCAAGGTCTGCAAGTACTTAGTTATCCTCACGCTAAAATTACCATACCGCAACCCTTAAACATTAACAATTTTTCTTGAAAAGTATAATCTTAAGATGTTCCTTCAGTAATTAATTTATCAGCTACGTCGGTTTGGTTCTGGTTAAATTTATCTATTTGCTGATTATCTGCAAAGGAGTTCACCCTGGAAAGCTGAATTTTCAAATTTTCTCGTTCTGCAAGATCTTTGATGTTATCTGACGAAACATCATTTAGAGACGACTGGTCTACAGTCATCGAATCGATGTAGAGCTATAAACGATACTCGGAAGTGGATAGAGGCTTGTTGGTATAGATACGAATTTCCACTTGCACAGGCGCATACATCCAGTTGGACTTGCTGGGTGAGGCAACTTCCGGTCGTTTGCTCCGTTTGAACATGACTGGATATGGAGGAGTTATTTGTCTGAAATGCCGGCGGCTTTATCGTTATGCAACTTGCAAGCGTGGTCATTTGCTACTTGTTATTTCTTTCGAGGTATCGAAGAAAGAGGTGTTTTATATTTAACCCTCCTAAAATATGATCCTTTATAGACTTTATTCTAATTTATAAAGTCAAAATGATTAAAGTAGTCTTCACAGTAGGAGAATTAGAATAAAATCATTCCTCTAATTAGAAAAGTGGATTAAGTCTAATACTTCAATGTGTAGTCCAAACATACTTTCCAATTAGTGAAACTATTTAACACAAATCATAAAAAATTATAATAAAGTTGATGCCATATTTCACAGAACCCGGCACTCATTTTTAAACGAAAGTCCAAGTGTCACAAAATAGAACAAATAACTTTAATCACTGTCGCAATTACCGCAATTATTAACGATGAGAAACAGTTATATAAGGTCAAGGTAGGCCTCCTTATCGGTCGCATATGTGCTCGGAATTGTTTCCTTGCTCGGAGGAAGTTACAGCCATCGCGGAAAGTCGGAAAGGTCCCAGGAAACCCGTATTTGTTCCTTGGTGCAAAAACATGCCAGCTCCCGATCGTGGGAAATCGCGAAGGAAGCATAAAAGAATCGATCATCCGGAAAAAACTAGAGCAACTCAGCGTCACGGTGAAGCGAAATCCTTCCATTTAAGAGCAACGCGTACCTACAAAAAAATTCTTCGTCTCTTCGTCTCCCCATTGTTGGCCGATTAACAAAAGTCTGACATTCTCCGGCGCAAAACAGTTTGATTTGCAAAATCACCTCCCATTCGAATTAAACGAACCGTAGAAAACAAGCAACTGAGACGTTCAACGTCATTATTTAAACGTCCTTCGATAACGTGTCCTTCGACTGCTTCCTCGTTTTGATACGCGCGAAAGCAGGTGTACGGCATTATCTTCTCGCGGCATAATTCACGGAAATGCAAAAATAACACGAACCGAGTGCAACCGACATTCAAATTTCCATGTTTACTCAACACGTGCGCAAAAACATCCGGAACAATTGCCATCCTCATCGGCAACTTACATCGTTTCACTTTGGGTGTCTCGTTAAAACATTTTCACGGTAACAAGCAATTTGACCACTTCCGCTTCTTTTTTTTTTCGTTGGCCTCCAATTAGTATGAGCACATTTACATAATTTATCGGCAACTGCATAATTCCAAATTACAGACAACCCGGCCGAACAAATTTGTCCTCTCTCAGCTACCTCGGCCATTCTCCCTACTCCCGTCCTCTTTCCATGAACCTGTGCCTCTTCCTGCTTCTCTCGGCTCCTGTTGTCAGCTGATGATCTACACTAACGCCTCACTCGTACGTACCGTACGTACTTGAAGGCCTCGTCCTTCGAACACAGACCGTGGCGAATACGTGTTCACCGACGTGCGCACACGACAAGTATATGATCGTTCACGGATACCAATGCGCTGTACACTGGTGCGTCTGTGCACTGACACATTTATACCTCCCTCGTTTGCATAGCTACTCGTTCATATGCCACATGGTTATACACCAGCGCATTCATACGTCGTACGTTTATATGTAGGGACACATCGTACCACACGGTTACACGCTGACGCGTTTATACACCTATGCGGCATATATGGTCACGTCCATACACCGACACATTCATATACGGCCACGTTCATACACTGACACTTTCACACGCGTCCATGTTCATACACGGCCACGTTCACATACGGCAACGTTCACATACGGCAACGTTCACTCACGGCCACGTTCATACCGGCCATGTTCATACACCCACGCATTATCCGCATTCACGTGCAACACCGACCCGTCGAATACAGACGCGTTCATATACTACCGCATTTATACGTCACGTGTTTGTACACGACGCACAGACGCACATACACCCATGTGCACAGGCCAGAGGCTGAACACGAAGCCATAGGCCTATACCCTCCGAGGCACAGTCACGTAAACACATCGAGGGGACAGATAGACGTACTTCCACACGTCGACGCGCAGGCATCCGCGTGGAAGCACACACAAGGCCTCCCCGTGCAGGCGGGGAGAGGCGCATTGCCGCATTCTGCGAGCGTTGTACGTGCAGCACGAGTTGCAGCAGCCTCGGCGTGCAGCCTCGTTGCAGCGGCGCGTAATCAGCGCTTACGTCACCTCGGTGTGCGCCGTTGGTGAGCGCGTGCGTGTAATCGTGTGTGCCATTGCTCCTCCTGCTCTTCCTCGTTGTTTTTCCTCCTCCTCTTGGTTTTAACCTTTTTACTCGTCCTTTTCCTGCGCTTCTTTCCTGTTTCTCGTGCAGGTTTCGCACGTACGAGCTACCGGCTATGGTCGTTTATGGCGATGCATGGAAATTAGCACCGGTGTCGGGTATTATTTTGCGGGAGGAGTGGATGAAGAATGAGTAACAGTTTAATCGCCGTTAAGGAGTCCGGATTCGGTGGGAATTTGTTTGGATAATGTGAATGAAAGTGATTGCTTGAGTAATTGTTTGTTGATCGTTGTACACCTGTCGCGTAATTTATGCAGATTATTTTTACCGTGGTACTTATTTTCTTGCGTGGTTAAAAATGATTTAAAACTAGTTAATGCGGGATGTAAGTGTTGGAGAAAATTCCAAGTTTATTATGAAATATAAATATTTTATGGATTTATGCAGTAATGGTAATAATTGTAATTTTATATGGGGGAAAGGAACGTGTAAAGGAAATCCTGTTTACCGTGGAAATTGAGGAACAAGGGTGTTAGTATTATTTGAATTCGTTTCATGGCTGTAATGCTAGACTTTGTTGGTGATATCGTGTGTTCTGTTCCCCGATATCACTGATACGTGAATTAAAATGTTCATTTTACTGTTTCATTATCTCGCGAGGTGTCTGTTTTTCAACGCGATTTTCTGCAACACCTTGCAATCAAAGCTCATAACGGTAGCTCTTCCCTTTCTGCCATGTATCCTCCTGGGTTAGACTTCCGTTTATGTTTACTCGTTCTTCCAAGTTGTAACATAACTCTGCTCGACAATTTCTGTAGCTGTTCTCTTAGGATACATGGAATAAAATCGAAGATACACGTACCGTCGTGCAGAGGCTACGGTTTATATAGAGTTTAAGAGGCTTGAGCCTGCAATAAGTTGGACTGAGTTCAAATTCTCGCCATATCTGAGAGATTTTTTTCTACATTGCAGTATATTTAATATATCGAGGTTCTATAAAATTGGAGTTTCAAAACTGATTTGAAATTATAATGGAAGGAAATTTCATCAAAAACAACTTTTACCCCCCTTTGGATGGGGAATGGTGATTTAATAAAGTAAAATGACAGGGATAATTTATTATACGAATATCATTAGGTAAATAATTATTTAAAATTATTAAAATCAGTAATACTTATCTGATTAGGACGAGTGCGAAATAAAACGAAGTACTGGTACATAGTGCTCATTAAAATCGAACATATCAGATACACGGAAGTTGTTCGAGGATAATTAATCGCCAAGGGATTATGTAGATCGATTAGTGGTATGCGCACGTATGAATTATCATCTCCTTTTCTTCTTTACATGTTATTACGGATAATGGCGCGTGTGTTGCAACGAAGGAAGGTACGGAGCAAAGTAAGTATCGTGTGTAGACGATAAACCTTCGACCGAGTGGCATTTCGCATTGCGTTGTTCGCGTGGCGATAAGAAGCATTTTTCTTTGAGGCACGATCCGTTCGCTGAACAACTCGCGTACTCGTTTTGCATCTATGTGGCGTGAGTACGCGAACCTTGCGATTTCCGTTTGCAAGAGAGACACCGAGAGCGGAACAGAGACGAAGACGATGATGGGAATGAGAGAGAATAAGACAGAGAAGGTTTAAGAAATAGAGTGACAGAGAGAATTATAAAGTCATGAAGAGGCACATACATCAAGGGCGAGAGGTAGAGGGAGACCTAGAGACAGAGGAGGCAAGGTGGAGAGAGTTAGAGACACAGAGAAAGCGAGATAGAGGGTATTAGACGGACGTGGAAGGTAAGACAGAGAAGTAGAGGTACAGGGGAGGCAAGATAGAGAGAGTTAGAGATAGAGAGTATTAGAGTTACAGAGAAGGCAATATAGAGAGAATTAGAGGGACGGAGAAGGTAAGATAGAGAGAAGGCGAAATAGAGAGAGTTAGAGACAGAAAGAAGACGGAATGAAGAGAATTATAGATAGAAAGAAGGCAAAATAGGGAGAGTTAGAGATAGAGAGTATACTAAATAGAGAGTATTAGAGGGACGAAGAAGGTAAGATAGGGTTAGAGAGACACAGAGAACCAAGGCAGAGAACTAGAGAGGTACGTAGAACGCGAGCCACAAGAAAATATCTCTAAACGAGAATAGAGAATGTAAAAGAAGTAGATGAAAAATTCTAGAGAAACAGAGAAATAAAGAGTACAACAGAGTGAGAAAGAATATTAGACATAAATAGGGAACATACGTGACACACAAGCCAACAAAAAGCACAAGAAAGACATGCAGTGAACGCAACAAAAGCATGCAGAACGAGAGCGATATACTATGCAAGAGAGACAGGGATAAACTGCAAGAAAGATAATGCTAATGCAACTTCACAACGGCTACCTGCGGTATCACGGTTATTTTTAATAGGCTGACTCTAAGTACCGATACGGTTACCACGGTGTTATGAATCACGTTTTTATTAGCTAACATTAATTACAGTCTTGCAGAAATCTCGACGAGTTACGTTACCAGCGATTTTACACACAATAGACCGTAAACCGGAGCTCTAACGAGATCACTCCAATCTCGATTTTCGAATACCGGTATTCCTTATATCGATAAATTTCTCTCAGACGAAAGTTCCATGAAATTGAAGCCAGATACTTCATCGATCGTTCCTTCAAGATAGCAGCCAATTCGGAGAATTTACATGAAACTCTGTATTTTGCATTCGAGACTATCATTTATACTAGATCTATAATGCTAGATAGAATTCAATTATAAAATTCACAGCCGGTAATACTCGTGACCATTAAATCCTTTTATTTTTCAGGTTTACCTTGCAAAACCTGAATTAATAAATGGTTCTGTAATTTCTAGATTATTATCTAATATCTTTAAATGTAATAGATTAATATTGTTGTGATATTAGTGTTAATAGTCAATATAGCTGGGACCAACCGCAAATGCACCCCATTTCAGTGTTGGAGCTGTTCAACGTTGATTGCCAATCGGAATCAGGAGATTGTCACTTGCGTTGACGAATCTGTGACCACCATTGTAAATGTAAATTTCTAATTTGAGTACTATATTCAGAGTTTTTATGGTGAAACAGTTGCCTCGTTTGATTTTCCAAGTCGGGTTTACTGTTTGAGATTTATGTAAATGTTGGAATGTATTATCGACAATATATGGAAACATCGGAGACACGGAGGAATTCAAGGCCCTTTGGATTTTGCGGTATTAGCGGATTCATTAAATTTCTTAGGAATTTATTGCATACTTCGACGTAGCTTGATTTAATAATCGACGAACGAATGGGATCTCGATGGTTATCTCAGCTTCGAGAGATTTATTACGGTGGAATATTAATGCGGTGGAATAGTTAGAAATACGAGGTCAACGTTTTAAGAGTTTGGAAAGTATATGGAATATCTTGGTAATTTGTTGGAGAGTTTAATTAGGTAGAATCTAGTGATTTATTTGTCATTGGGTTTCATTTTTTTGTCCGTCTTTCTACAGTTTTATTACATCCAAATATTCATATTTTGCCCACAGATATATAACATTTTCTGACTATCAAATTTATCAACTTTCTTTTTTATATTCATACTCGAAAAACTGCATTACCATCAATATCGATAAGTTTTACTGAAAAATTCTACGCTACAATTTTGCAGCACCACCTTTTATTATATTTCTAATATCTAAATCCTTAATTACTGAAACTAATTACATTTTACTTAGCAATTTACGATTGCAAATTGCAATTTTAGCTATGAGAAAACATCGTCTGTATGTAGCACCGACTAAAAATATGCAACCACTAAATATCAACAAATCCAGGGCTCCTCCCGTTGCATTATTACCCTTTAACCACGAATAATTGAATAACCGATGAGACAGCAGGATCTCCCGTTAAATGTCGCGCAAGGGCGACGTAAAAAGAATATCCAACCCTGTCATCTTTATTTATAGGAAGCCTGTGAAAAAATAATTGTCGTTCATTAACACCGCAACGAGATTACGGGACCGGCTCTCGGTTGCGCGGCCGCGTAAAAACAACGCACACGTGCTAACGCAAGGCACGTGACATTAAACTCGTTTCGCTCGGGACTATTAATAATACTCAGCAGTTGGATAATAGCAGAACGCATTATTACTCCTCGTTTGTTCCGACGTTATAATACCGACGTTCTGTAACACTTTTTGCCCATGCTTTGTCGATCGGTGAATTAATATACTCTTTGTCCTCGCGGCACTCGAGTGGCACGGCGATACGTGTTATCTCTGCAACGTAATGGGATAAAAATGAAAGCGATAATTTTATTACCGACGTAACGGGGAAATAAAGCTAATACCTATTCAAGGTCGGTCTATTATGTCCGATACATTCGCTGTTCTTTTTTGCTGGCAGTTTTATCGGCGATTTGTTTATTTAATTAGGTGATTTTTACTGGGAGGTGTTGATTGCGAGAGGTTTGTATTTGTTAGTTGAGATGTCTCGAGATAGAATGTGCATTATGAGTAATTAGGGAAGTTTTAATTTGAATTAAAAGTAGGCTACTTTTAGGTTTTGTTAGCACTCCTTTTTATCATATTATGCTACTTTTGTGATCGTTTGTTGTAATTCTGGCAGCAGAAATAATTCAACTTGAGGGAGGGCTAACCTTTTGGCCTACGACTTCTTTTCTGACTGAAATCATAAGTTCTCACTGATTTATGATATTTCGTATAACTGAATTTAATAATTAATAGCGTAAAAATAATGAGACAGTTTCTCGATAGACTGATATTTTCAAGTTAACTCTTTGCGCTCCGAATTTTTTATTAACTTTTTGTCAGATAAGCAAATATAATCTCTGAAAATTTTCTACTGTTGATTATTCGTTTTTATTTAATACTAGGAACAATTGTCACAGAAAGCTGTGTCGAGTGTAGCAAAGGGTTAATAGACCTTTCAAAGTAGAGGAATACAGGAAAAATATTACAAATTTTATGGTAATGTGGTTTATTTGTGAACTTAGGACCTAGTGGACAATACTAGAAACGATAATATAATATTAGAAAAGCACAGGCAATGTGTAAATGAGTGCGAACTATAGCGCTACATGGAAGTGACTGTGTGGAAACAAACATTTTTTGAAAACACGACGAAAATCTTTAAAAAATTAAATTTTTACAAACCTGCGAAATAGCAAATTGTGCGAATGTCGAGGTTTGACTGAACTTACGATTCACAACGGAATCCCATGTGTTTACCATTCTTCAAATTATTATCTTGTCTTTATGTTTTGCCTTTAATCACTTTTCTCCACAGAAATCCTTAGCCATTGATCTACAAGTTCATTCTCCAGCTGTTTCAAACTACCCATTTCTCTTTCAATTTCACTAAAAACTTCCCGTAGATGTTTCAGCATGCCATTCTTGCACAGAATGCATTTTCGTTTCTCCTCACCGAGCCAGGATTTCTTCCATTGTTTCACACTCCCGCATTTCGCTATTAATCTTCTCCTTTCTCTATTCTCCCTCCTTTCGTGTAATTCGCCCTTTCCACAGTCTTCTTACTCGTATCACGTACTGGATTTTAACGTTGTGCAATTTTTATAACGTGTTTAAAAGATACTTCATGGTTTTAAATATTTTCGTTCAACACACATGAATATAATGGACCCGCAGCGTACGTGCGAGCGACGGTTAAACGCACTTCCGGTAGAGCACGCGTACCGCCGGAAGTCGATTTATTGTTACCTTTTTCTCTGCCCGGTTCTTCATTTCCGACCACCTTTCACAAAAGCGTATTTGGAGACAGAAATCGATACTGTCTTTGCCGCCGATACAGTCTGTGGAAAAAAGGATTTTATTTTCGACTTTTAAAGTTTTCTAATGTTTTTCATCGTTGAGGTGCTTACTTGTTTTGTTGGTTTTAGAGTTTTTCTTACATTTATATTTATATGTAGCATTTTATGGAATTATTTGGAGGAAGATGTGTAGAATTCGTTTCTCTTATTTTTGTAGTTCCAATCTTGTATAATTTTAAGGTCACCGACCATGCGCAGACAGTACGTTTCATCCGAGTTGAATAGGTTAAATTAAACTCCATCAAGATCGATAATAAATTCCAAAGGCTTCCAATATAACTGTTAAATGCGCAAAGTGATCAGATTCGAACGAAAAAGATGAAACTTCATTAAAGCACATAATTAATTCGACACCTTATCAATAATCTCATCAAACACATGAACTTAACTACTTTTAATTTTTATGGAATGTACAGAAATATAAAGTTCATTGAAAATGTAAAACAAATGTCATCACCATCGATCATTCGAAATCCGTGAAATGAATTACTTTCAATTTTCATACGGCATATGGAAACAATAGTTCATCCAAAATTCAAAATGCATTCCATTAAAAATCAATAATCCCACCAAATACACAAATATAGTTGCTTTAATTTTGAAACGACATACCGAAATACAAAGCGCATCCAAAATTTAAACTTGATTGCATTAGAAATCAATAATCCCGCCAAATACACAAGCTTAGCTGCTTTCAATTTTCAAACAACATACCAAAATACAAAGTTCATACAAAATTCAAACTGGATTCCAGTAGAGATCAATAATTCCGCTAGATCCACAAACCTCCAGCATATTTCATATTCCAACTCAAATTCACCTACCCAGCAGAAAACCAAAGTACACCAAACGCCCTTATTAAGATGCGCAAACGCATGTCCACTATAATTGAAAATTAATTGTAATTAATTACATTCCTTTAACCCTTTCGACCCCTTAGATGCCGCATTTATGCCGCGTTCGTAACCACACTTCGTCGCTTGGATGCCGCGTATATACGACACTCAGAACAAAAGGGTTAAATTCCACCCCCAAAACCCGCAAACCCCCCACACACTGTCGTTTGAATTTTTTCTCTTCTAAATTCCCCCTGAAAATTCGCAAACGACGTACTCGCAGTAATGGTAGTCAGTCTCGATGGTGGCCCATAATTTTCGATTTCACACGTGCAAGCTGTCGCGCGTGTCCTCGAAAAGGATTTGCAAGTGTCGCGACTGGCAGACGAGATCCTCGTGTGCGCCATTGAGCAGGAATACACGTTGCGAGGGTGAGACAATAAATGAGTAATGCTCCGTTTCGATTGAATAACGAGGGTCGACGAGCATCGCAGGACTTATATGGGGTTCCAAGAACACCCCCCTTGAAAGTCTCTCTACCCTCCATGCTCGTACTTTATTGCGACGCACCGGTTTGTACGTGATCGTCAATGATTTTTCGGGGAAACAATTTTGTTTTTCTCTCTTCCGGGTGATTTTATGGAGTTACATTATGCACGCGAGTTACCGCGATCGATCGCAACGTCGGCGAACGACGGGTAGTTCCTGTTACGTTACAACGACGCTTTCGAGCCGCCTATCCCTCTGTAGGGGTTATCGTATTCTATGGCTGCTCGAATGCGAGTATAGCTGGAGTATTTATGGTGGTGTAATGTTTCAAAATGGCTTAACGTTTTTGACCAATTTTGAACAGTTTTAACCCTTTTAGTGCCGAGCGAAAAAATTGGTGGAACTAATAACAAATGTAATTGCGAATAAAAAGAATTATCGTTTGGCGATAGTTGAGATAGAACACGCAATATAGAGCATAAACTGTGTATTTACAAATATCTATCATAAAATTAGTGATATCGGATGGGAATGTGAATAGGAACCCTTCGATATCCAGTGTTAGCACTATTGCTAACGACGATATATCGTCGCCCGGCACTAAAATGGTTGAGTTCGGATGAATTGAATATTTTTGGGAAATATGATGATTTTGTATGAACACTGAAATTATCGGTGTTGTAGCTATTTTATTTGCATATATTAAGAGGTTCAAGAGACGATCGGTTTAAACAATTTAATGTGAATCTTTTAGAGATTTGAAGAATTTTTCTGGAAAATTAGGAACCAGTTATTTCGATTGTCATAGTAGTTTTAGTGTTAATTGATGTGTCGGTAGGGAAATGTAGAGTTCGTTTGTGATTGTTCGGATGCGAGAACAGGTAGAATATTTATGAGGGTTTGACATATTTGAATTTAAGATTGGTTTTAATATATACTGAATTTCATTAATGTGAAGCCGAGAGGTATTTTTATATTCATATAAGTGAACGTCTAGCAAGTGTTTCTATTACCGTGTATTTATGCAACTACAATTAATATGCGTTTGGTTACAACATTACTACCAACATTGTAGGAGACACTGTTATATCCGGAAATAATTCCAACAATTAAAATCGAATTAAATCAACAACCAGAATATTCTATAACTCAAAATATTTGTAGTACAAATGCTCAAATACAAAAGCAGCAATACAATTCCCTCGACCCTTCGAACATGCGCACAAATTTACTCGAAACAACTCAACGAATTACCCGCAACGTCAAAACCACATCAGCTCTTCACCAACTCCCCCAATGCAACGAAAGTAAAAGAGAGGGAAAAAAAAGAAAATCCAAAAAAAACACCCCTAACAGTTCCCCCACCCAAGAAATTACGAACGTATGATTTAAACGTAGAAAACGGCTGAGATATTCAAACAGGAAGAACACATTGGACGTCGGAGCTCTCGGCATTGCTCTCGGTCTTTCATTTCCATCAACTTTAATCGCATGCTCCACGATGGCGTAAGGAAAAAATCTATACCCCTCGGTTGTCATGTATGTTCTCTCGGATCTCGGTTCGTCGAACAATAGATTCTCATGTGCACACGCGCACCACCATGGAAAGGGTTTTCGGTGCGCGTTTTGCACGCTCACGAATCCACCTTTGTGTTGACGTTACAGTATACGTGTTCGACGTATCACTGTGCAACGCGAACGTCAGTGTTTCTACAGAAAAGTACTCTCGAAAGAGAACGAAGGATCCCTTCCTCTCCCCTTCTCTCTTCTCTCGACGAGAGTACCTTCGTTCGGTGGTCCGGATACTTTTTTTTTCTTTTTCTCTTTTTTTTCCCGCCCACTCTCTTTCTCTTTTTCTCTCTCGGCGCTTGAGATTTTTAAGCAGCCACTGGCAAGAGTAATTAGAGCGATAGACGAAATCCCGGAGAAGCGTAATTCCGATGATAATTGGCATTATTTGCGTTGCGCTTTTCATAAAGTTAATTGCGCACCTCTGCCGTTTTCACGAGTACGCCTCGTGAACGATGTCGCGGATTCAATGGGATTAAGGTGTACCTTTGACTGTGCACCTTGGCTAAATTCTGTTTTAAACTTCTTGAAAATAAGCACCCTGCTGATTTTCTGTATTCTACAAAATGTGACTAATACTTGCTTTGCACTGATCGTACCATGTGCGGTTAGAAGATCGGTTAACTAGGATAAACATATGTGACTTGTTGTATTACCAATCATTCATGAAATATTTACTGCACGGTTCGTTCAATTTGGGGAATTTCTAGAAGGAATGGGGGCTGACAATTCTATCTGTCTTGATTGTTTTAGTTTTGACATGAAAATCAACTATTTCAAAACCGATAGAATGATAGCCACTGGAAGAATAGGTGTAAATAAAGTTCCAGTACGATTAGTGCTAACCCTTTGCACTCGAGAGGCACTAGCATGGTGCCATGGTGTGTGAATTAATTTTTTTTTAATTATTTTAAAGTACCTGTAAAACACTTGTCAGAAATAGTCAAATTGTCTCGAGTTGCCAGTTCACCTGAGTGAAAAAGTACTCGGGTGCAAAGGGTTAAGTAACCACTAGGAATTAGTTCCATTATAATTTATTATCATAAATCAATAAAAGACGGTTCACAATTTTTCATGGAAATCGAGATAGATCGTTTTCTTCCGTCTTTGCGCGCGGACTATGGTCGAAAGGAAGCTTCATAGAGGGGTAGTTTCATACCCGTTCAGACAAGGGCGAAGAGAAAGAAAAAGAGATCGAGGGGCAGCTCGTACACCCCCCTTGTGTACTCAGACCTCTTAGTAAGCAACCCTTCCTTCCAAAGCTGACAGTCTGAAAAAAAGAGGTGCGGAAGGGCCGTCGATGGATAGTCCAACTTGGCAGATGCCGTGTAACATCGATCGAACCCCAACCGATCAACGATTCCCCTCCATTATTTTCTCCTTTCTTCGTCCTCGTTTCACTCGCACACGGAAGCATGGAACATTCGTGTGTCGTTTTTCATTGAGAATGTGATGGACTTAAATGACAACTCCGGAAGTCCACGGTCCGTTTATTCGATTGATTTTGGAACCGATTTAAGGGAAGATAAGAATGGCACTAGGTACAGTGTTATTTGGGATTTAAAGTTTGGAGCTTGACCATTCGTTTGGGGTAGTTTAACACGTTGAATGCCACAGGGACATCGATGACCAGTACTGCTGAATTCGATGAAGCTTCTTCTGACTTGTAGACAGTTCTTCTTACGAATTTGTTAATACATTTGAAAGATATTTATATTTCTTAGTATATTGAACGTCTAAGTGATTTTAATTTTAACACTTTGCCGTCCGCACGTCTCACCAAAATTTGTTTGCTTGGCGCTGGTAGGACTGTTTCAGATCATTCCTCTTGTCATAAATCGTCAAGTTTTACTAATCTCATCGTCAGTTCTCTTGAGTTTTTAATCCTGTCCCTCTATTTTCATGAAATTTCGAGGATATATATATGTAAATAAATGTAAATTTTTTTGTTTTATATATTTCTTTATTCATATTTTCTTATTTATATTTTGCGCACGATACCACTGTGGTGTCGCCGGCCGGCAAAGTGTTAGTATTTCTACTTTGCAGTCATTGGAAAATGAATTCTAAAAAGAATTCTCCAACAGTCTCAACAAATGTTCTATCAAATAGAACACCTATCTCTAATCATACACAAATATCCATTAAATTGAAAAATTAACTTCAATCACTATAGATAACGTCGAAAAACCTTAACAGACTGCACAATAGATCTTCTGAAAATGAATCATCCCATAGTAAATCCTCCAAGCGTTCATCATCTCCCCAAGAATAAGTCTGACGTCGAGAGTGCAGTTCAAGAACGGCACTGCAGGCTCGGCCGGCATTGGCACTTTCAGTGTCAGGAAAATTATACTCTTCGGTTGCTTTGCAGCCAGTATAATTACGCAACGAAATCGCAGGCTTTCGCTCGCGTAACCGCTAATTGTCCCGATTATCCTTGCACTCGATGTGTCAAAAATGTATCGCACAACTTCCGAGTGCCCTCGATGGTCTCTCGAGTATTTAATGCGCTACCATATTTCGAGGACGTTCGTCGTTGTTCCAGCAATTCGATTCGTCGACATGGAAATGCTTTTTGCATTCGTTTCGAACAAAGGTGTGCGTTTGTATGATCTCGAGCATCGTCGAGACCGATATTACTTTCAATAAGTTCGACCAGAATTCAATGATCACGTTAACGTTAACCGGTGAACAAAAGGAAGTCGAAACGAGGGAATTTCTTCCAGGACTGCCCTCGAGGTTGTTCTTTAACGAAGGCTTTCGAGGGAAGGCAAATATTATGGAGGCTAATGGCACTTAACTGTGACGTTTACCGATGGTACCAATGCCGGTAATTGTACCTCGTTTCCATAGCGTTTGCTTCGAATGCTCGAGCATCTGGTACATGGGATTGAGTAACGTCAGTCACTGTGGGAATGTAAATATCCTCTGTGCTTGAAATATGTAAGAATAAACGATACCGAGGATGGAGTTTCGTTTATTGGTAGACGATTTTTGCAGATATGTTCACCAAACCATCAATGATGGGTAGAGGTTCGACTTGTAGCTTATCAGAATTTGGCTTCTGTTATTAGCTTGGAAAAGATCATTTTTATGTGTGATATTAATTTGGAGATGAAATTTCGGAGTTTGAGAAATTAGGAAAAATTGTAGGCCCACTTTGAACATAGTTTATACCAAAAGTGGCAAATAAAGTAATCAGCTTTGTATCAAATAATAATTACTAAGTAAAATTGATTTTATTACAGAGATGCGATTGACTTTGATTTTGTAAAAAATACCCTTTTACTATGAAATTTAATATGTGTTGGTAAAAGGGAGAGCCGATGGGGAGTTACTTTTCAAACCTTTACGTTAAGGAAACAGTCTTCTTCGTGGATAAGCTTGAAAAAATGTGTACGTGATCATTGTAACGTATACAACTGTATCCTACCTTGAAATTCTTCCGTTTATTGCTTCCAGCAGGGTATTTGAGAAGTATTGTATATACGAACGTCAGAGAGGTCGAATGGAAAGGTACGAATTCATCCTCATTTTAGTTTTCGAGTACTCGGCTATAGGTGCGTGTCAATATTGTTAAAGGTAATGTATGTGCTCTGTAAACGAGCAAAAAAATACGCATCCGCCAAAGTAAACCTTTCTGTTCGTACATCCTCGACGTAAGGAGAAATATCGTTTATCGTTTATAAATATCATTTCGACTTTTCTCTTTTCCAACGAACAACAAATTTTGTCTATTTCGTTCGTTGTTAGCGCGCATCATCAAAATAAAGTAGAGCGTTTTCCAACATTTCTTCTGGAGAACAGAACATCCGCGTACAAAGACGTTCTATAGAATTTCAAACCAATTTTCCACTAACACATATACATCTGGTTAAAATCCTCTAACAAAAGAGAAATTTTTTCCCTAAAGAAAATTTCTATCTTTGATTGACATTAGTGAGAATCGTCGAAATAAAATGAAGCGTTCTCCAAAAAATCTGAAGAACAAAACATCCGCATAGGAAGAGTTTCTATAGAAATCAACCACCAAATAATTTTCCCTCATATTCGTACATCTCCGTTCAAAATCCTCAAACAAATAAAATATCTAGTCTCCATAGAAAAATTTGTCCCCTTGTCCATTCACTGAGAAATCTCGTGTAGAAGAAAGTTCGATGAAAATCAATCCCAAAAACAATTCTCTTCATCGTTCATCTCATTGTCAGTTCAAAATGCAGAACAAATAAGAATTGTTTCATTAAAGAAACTCGTCTCCAAAACGCGCAACGAAGATAGAGAGAGTAAATAAAATCGCACGAAGTCCGCTTCGATGGAAATCAATTACAAAAGAATTTTCCAGTCTGACTTTACATGCTACGTGTTCCCAGGTACAATGCTCCGGGGAGGCATGTGCGTTTATCGAACGAACGCCCTATGCCGGATTATTTTTGTATGCGTCCGACTCCATAGTACGCGCGCGTGTATTCGCAGCTTTCACCGCGATCGGAATTGTTATCGGTTCTTTTTCCCCGATGCACGCATTCGTGGACCCCTGCTTTCACGAAAATTTTTCGTTTTTACTAGTGAATGCCGCTGCCTTTCCAGTTACAGTTCTCAGTGCTGGCGATGAATGTGATTCGATTTCGGGTCCTTGAAAAGAAGGGGACTCGTTGGAGTTACGTTCTACAATTCTTCTACGAACGATTCGTCCGTGAAAAAATAGTTGACCCATACAAATAGTTGTTGTATTTCCCTCTAATCTTAGATTTGATAAATAAATTTTGAAGTAAGAAAAGAATTTATTAACCAGTTAACTGTGGCGAAAATTCTTTGGAATTTTGGGTCACGAAAATCGAGAGACGAGGATAAATCTATTTCAAATTATTTCTACCTTTTAGTTATTCGTTTTATTTCAGCATGACCTCAAAATATTCCAAACATCTTGAAATTTACGAATATATTTTAGTTTCCGTCAAAATTTCAATTAATATAACCAGTGGTAGCTTTTTCGCATGACGAGTATACTCGTCAAACACAGCTAACTGGTTAAGTCTAGGTTTATGGAGCCGTCAAATTGATGGATTCATTTTTTTAGAAACGCCTTCAAAACTTACAGAGACGTGGTATAATTTTTTTTTTTACATGTATCTTATAATATAAAAATTACTTAACTGATTGTCTTCTTTGTCGCCTGATCCCTCTATTTCCAAAGTCCTTATTTAATATATTGCGGTATAACAGATTTCACGTCCGTAAATCTAGTCAAAGCAAAGAACTGTGAAATTTCGCTTTCAGATTCTGTGGGAAAGCGATTGGTTCATGAATTCTACTTGTCCTTTATTTTTTATTTCTTCAATTAATTTTGAATATGGAAAAGAAGTTTTTAATTATTTTCAGCTACTCCAGTTTTACCAAATTTCTCATTAATAATGTGAAAAATATTTTTTCTGTTTTAGGTAAGTGGTTTCACGCCTCGTTCTACCGTCATGCTTGAATAAGCTCATCGAACTTGTGAGTAAACGTTCTCTTCTTCAGAATTCGAGTTCTTATTCGAAATTATTTAGAAAATTTCTAAATAAAAACAATATTTCATCTTGGAGTTTCATTGACATACATCGCGTCATAATTAACGGTACCGATGCAGGTTTAAAATTTAAAAAAAAGCAACATCCCATGTAATCTCCAACGATCTCCGATTGCGTCAGGGAAGAAACGTGTTCAGGGTCATCCGGTGGTACGGGCTGTGCAACCGGACGCTCTGTACTTATCTTTTTCTTTTATCATTTTTGCTATTTCGTTAATGGATATCCACTTGTCCCCCTATGCAGCTGGTTTGGTGTTCAATTATGGCACAGGCGTTTGAAGAGTTTGAAGGGCTTAGTAATATCCCCGCGTTTATAATTAGAACATACTATGTTAGACACTTGCATAAGTATGTCTAAAATTGTGGAAGGGATCTAAGTCATTTATCCCTTATTTAAAATATCCCTTTGGGCGTATTCTATGTGATGAGATGCTTATTAACAATGTAAATGATCCAATTCTTCAATTATTTCTAGATACTACGTTCACTAAGCTTCAATCTCTACTGACGCAACACAAAGTAAGCACAGGCAGAAATATCGAAGAAAAAATCTCCCAGAAGTGACCAACATCTGAATTCCGACCTGTTAATAAAAAATTCCAGCCCTCAAGTCCCTCCACGTCAAAATTCCCCGCATCATATTTCTGAAAACATTCCCTTCCACCAACCCTCCAATCTATCACCCTTTCATCACCTTCCGTTTATCACTTTCAAATATAGAATCAGCAGTAAACCCTTCTACATTCCAAACTAAAAAAAACCCAACACCCAATCTTCTCCAACCTCCACTTACGCAACGTAGACCGCGTTTGGTCACCAGGCCCCCGAAAGTACCCATTGCCCCATTTTCTTATCAGTTTCACTTCAAATAAAATATAGTGCATCAAAGACCCTCCTACATTTTAAAACCTAAAAAAAAAGAAAAAAAACTTACAACACAATCTTCAAAACGACGTCCGATTGCGCGATGCAGGGTCATCCGGTGGCACTGGGCCCTGTAACCGTTGCCTCTGTCATTAATTCTTTCTTCTCTCCTGCTGCAGTCGATACGTCATACGTTTCGCAAGAAGGAAACGCTGACAGTTACGCAATCAAGATTCAGCACAGCGAATAGAAGGTGGAAGAGGTCGGCGGGGAGAATTTCCCTTCGAAGTCAATTCGCTATTCCATTCGGAGCACTCTCTTCCTCCCGCTGTGTTTCTCTTTCTCTTCTTCGTCCTCTTCGTTGCCCTCGTCGTTCTCTTCTTCATCCTCTTCGTTGCTCTCCTCATCGTTCTCCTCGCGTTGCTTTCTTTGCATGGCAATTCCCCTTCTCACCCTTGCCACTCGACTATCTACGGGCCGCGGGCCTCGAATGCAACGGTACATGCCGGCCACGAGATGCATAGACGATGATAGCGTGCCATACCGTTCGTACCACCTTGCTAACAAACTTGCCGGAATGACTTTCCTCCTCCTCTCTCTGAGGGCTTGTCGACTGGCGACGAGAAACTAAGCTTGAACTGTGTGGATGAAAATCTCTAAATTGCACATGGTTAGGTTCTTCTTGTATTTTTGAAATTATTTCGCTGTTTTTCATGCCTTGTGATTCAGGTTTTATGGTTCTATTTTAATTAGAGTCACGTTGGGAAAGGTTTGTCTACAGTGGTGGCAACGCCGGATACTTGTGACCCCTGGAAGTAACCTTTGACCCTCCGCTTCTCCCTTAGGTATTTGTTTAATCTATTATTCAACGTATGCTTTTCTTCTTAGATTACTTTGAAGATTATAGTTTCCTATTTTTTATGGGTATAGTTCAATTAAATATTTTAGTGTGTTGGAAGTTTGTAATTTGAAAAATTCACAGTACTGAGTTTTTTTGTTCTTCAAACAAGTTCTATTTGAGCGTGTATCTGGGCTCTCTTTTATCATTGGCAAACATAAAGTCCCCTTTTCAGCATTCACCCATGTAGATTCCAAACGGATACAACGTAGGATAAAGTAGATGAATCTCCGCCAATTCAATTCTTCTCCATTTTTGTTGTCCACGTTGAAACAAGTCCGAGTCTTAATTATCCGCTCGTTTTATCGTCGTTGACGATTGAAATTCCGAAGACAATTCCCTCGCGCAACGTCCTTAATAATTTCCACATTGTCGTTTCAACGGTGCTCGTAAATTTTTCGTTTTCCGTGCATTACTCCGATCAGAGAGTATGTACACTGTACTGGGTATTTGTATTCACTGCGATTAATGAATGAACTCTCGGTATGGCGGGAAGAATCCACGTACGCTCAGATTCCGCTCTTTCGATCTGGCTACCTGTCATTCGTTTTTGCGAGATGGAATTTTTAATATAATCGTTACGTGGCAATTGCAGCCTATTGACTCTTTCTTCCCGCACCTATTGACGGATCTTCGTGAATTGTCAGCTGTTCGGAATTCCTCGGTTTTGAAGGTGTTATTAACCCTTAGCAGTCGTACAAATACTCTTAGAATATTTAATAAGTTGCATAATCTTGAAATGGAAAGTGCAATTAAACAAATATTGTTCATTTCTGTGATGAAATTTTACAAATATACTTATTTCTATGATGTAGAATGATTGTTATAAAATAACTCGTAAATATTTTATTGCAATTTCGTTATCTATTACAACTTCTTCGTCGCGAATTTCTCAATCTGAAGACAATGGGATTTCGTGCATTGTAGAAGTTTCACAATCGTACCTCTGGAATTCGACGCGTATTGACGCCTGTTTATCGTCATTGTCGATATAAATACAACGTCTGAGCATATTTTTCATGGACCTAACTTTCACTACTTGTTTCTCCCGATCCGCGTGAGCACGTAAGGTCATCTTATTTTTTTTTTCTTCAAAATCTCATTTTAATCCGGCCGCTCAAGTATACTCGCTACGTATACTTTATACTTAACAATATTATGACAAGAATAAATTAACATTATCATTAACTTATTAATACTTCTTCGGCAAATATTGCATCTTTATCTCAATACACATTTATTTCGGCAAGTCTTCATCCATTCCGTGATAGAATAATAATATAATTCTTCCATAAAGTGCCGAAATTTCTGCTCCATAGTTTTATGTTGAAGTAACTTCCTTTTTAGAATTTGTATTAACACTTTACCGACCGGCATTTTTTAACATCCTGCCCACTTCTGATCGGTTACTTGCATGCAAATATTTCCCCGATACTGATATCTCTTTGAAAATTGCAAAGTTTCTTCACTGAGTCCTTAACACAGTTAACCGCAATGAAAAATAATAATTTATTAATTGCCGTGGCGTCCAATTAATGAGTTAAAAGTTCAAACGTGTTAGGTCCGAAAAGCTGATTAATCGGCTACCGGTCGGTAAAGTGTTAAAGAGAGTACGTTAACAGATTCGGTTTAGAACTACATCGTTATTTTTTGAATGTTCACCAATTCGTTCATCGTAAGGTTCAATTCGGTAATTTAGCGATCAACTGGCACAAAACATTGCTCGCAAAATTCTCGGGCAGACGATGAAGGTAGGGCTTCATTGTTATGTACACAGGGCGAAGCACATATGGCAGCAAGACAATACACGTAGGAGCTTATTGCACGTGGTATCGGATGGCATCGTGGCCACAGGAACACCGCACTCTGCACGCACAGCAAAACTCTTCTCTGCTTGTACTGTTTAAACTTGGAAATTTACAATCTTGCAGTGTCTCAATTAGGTCGATCGTTTAGCTGGTAATTTTTGAATAAAAATCACTCGGAATTTCACGATAACATATCATTGATAAAATAGGAAAATCATTTTCAAAGAAGCAATTTACTTCAGATAAAATCCGACAGAGATAATATCTAGTATTATACGTTGTTATAATGACGTAGTCTTGAAAATTTTTAATTAACTATTCTATACGTTAAAAATAAATGTCTGACATTTCTCACCCTCCACTATTCAAACTCTATATGGTTTCTTAACGCTTTAAGAGACAGAAGGAGATAGGAGAATGTAGTTATTATATTTTGTAATGATACTTAGAGTAATTATTTCGTATAGAATATGTTTTTGATATTGGTGTCGTAAATGGAGAACCAGTGGCCTTTTCTCGACATCTCTGGTATTTTGTCCACCGAAAGAAACTTCACAGGGAAAGTCCAAAGTACTTGAAGGTCTCGATCACTTGTATCGCTTCCCATCGTTGACTTATGGTACTTCATCCACCGGTTGCGTCTCGATTGAAGCGTGGTTGAAGGATTAATATGCGGCAAAGACTTATACGTGTTCCGATCCATCGGTATGGCACACTTTTTGCATCACATTCTTGAACCTCCTACAGTTTGTAGTACTTTCCAATTTTGCGTCGGCTAAGTGAAGTTACTCGTGAAATTCTCGCAAGTCAATCGATCATCGTTTTCCTATTATAATAATATTATAATTAGACTGCGGATTTTTATGCATTTATGACAAATTAAATACGGCTAAAATATACAAAAAGAACATAATATAAAAATATATCTAAAATATCCATAGTATGGTAATTGTTGTAATATTTATTGAGTGCAATATATCCCTAAATAGATTTTCCTGTCTCACCAGCATTTGTGAATCTCGAAATTTGCATAAACATCCGCAGTCTAATTATAATTGTAAGTACTGTGGAATAGTTAATTAAAGGTAAAAATTATTGTAAAATGTTAAGCCCGAAATTAATCCGTTCACGGCTGAGCAACTAGAAAGATTGTTCGAAGAGGTCATAGGTTATAAAAACATCTCTTTCGTTTCTCTGTAGTTTGAAGAATAATATCGTCCAAAAATATCATAGAGAAAATTTGTAATTAAAATTCTATAGAAAATTAAAACCAAACAGAAATATTATATCGATTTTAATTCGACATACTCTCTATGACTAACGTGTTATAAAATTGCAGGTTTTTCATTTCGCCCATCAAATTACCCTTTCTGCACAGAGCACCATAAGCACCAGTACACTTCCTAATAACCCCTTTTGTCGTCAACCAATGACACCGCATCCAGCGGTTGCATTTCTGTCGGGGGGCTCGATATATTCGACGAGGGGTTAATTTCACCCTTAAAAATATCAAAGTGACAATTACTCGACACGTAATAAAAAATTTGATTAAAGTAAACGTGTTTCTCCACTTGCAGGGTAGGTACTTAAGAAAATGAAAGATTCTTTTTTCTGAATTGAACGTTCAATCCAAGTTCTCATTTTTCCGGTTTATTCTCATTCGAAGGGTTGATGTTCCGCCAAGCAAAAGACGCTGCGCGTTTTTTCCGTATCTGTGCTCACGATCGAGCGAACATCCTCCCTCGTTTAATGCCGAGCCTATGCAGGGCTCGCTCAGCCTCTTCGCATCCCTTAACGCGCCATTCCTTAAAGGGGATAGGGCATTCCAAGTATTGACCCGTTTATCCCACGGACGTCCAACTCATATTTTTCTTTATACCTTATTATCCAACCTCGATTAAACCCCGTTAACGCTTCTTTCTTTTTACCTTGTTTCTCTCTCTTTCCTCGCCTGAGGCGCACGGACGATTGGAGTTCATTTTGCAGAATAAACGCGATTGATTTATGGAGAGGTAATCATTCCTATTTAACCTTTTCTGTTATTTTCAGCGTATCGTTTAAAGCTGCTGAATTGTTATCGCATATTTCAATAATAATGACCTATGTCAGCACCTACTGGTTTTTACCCATTATTTACAATTACATAAAATCATCTAATTAGTTCCTATTTTGAATTTGCAGTAATTTGCCTAGAATTCTATCTCTAAATAGCACTAAAAATTACATTCTATCATATCCTCCCAAAATTAATGAACAAAGTGTAATCCTTTTCACACAAATTTTCAAATTAATCAAAGCAACCCCCATCGTCTTGCAATTGTTATCTAAATTCCCATTATCGCATCAAGGTTCAAAGAAAATGCCACAAAAGGGATTACATTTCACATATAAACCATAATGAACTATTATCGACCGACTGCATCGCGATTCTCACTTTTCGGCGATAGCCTGGCGTGGCCATCTCTGCGATAGCGGACGTTTCCTAGGGGTGAGATTTTGCAAGGCAAATCCGAAGGCCGGGGCCATCGTCTCCGGGCACATCTACGGGTTTTGCACCCACGCGATGCACGAAAATCGATGATCCCCCTCCGCGATCCGTCCGAGCCTCCAACGGCGGACCTCCGCGCCCCTTTCTCACCCTCTCCGTCGCGCCCTCCGCGTTTCCTCCTCCTCCTATCAACCCCTATCGTTACATTGGGCTAGGTTAGGCTGTGTTCGTGCCACCCTGCTAACGTCAACGCTCTCTCTACGCGAATGTGCGTGAATGTCGTAATTTAGGGAGGAATATCCTGGAGAAAGGTTCTCCGAAATTGGGCTGACAACGGGTAGAGTTTTTATTAGAAGACGTATATATACGGTCGAGGGGAAACGATGAAGAGGTAGGAAGAGATTATTTATGCTATCGTGAGGAATGTTCTTTCTTACAGAAAGGTCGGATGTATACGGTCGTGAAAATTGTACGTTCGAATAGGAAGGACGGATATATGCGGACGTGAAAATTGTACGTTTAAGGCTGACAGGGTGAACATATACGGGTGTGATGAATAGACGATCAGATGAGGAGAGCCATGGCGAATAGGCAGGTTGGTCGGAAGTGCCGGATATATACGGTCGTGACGAATGGACCATCAGATAGGAAGGGTAGATGTATGCGATCATGGCGAATAGACGATTAGGTAGGATGACGGATATATACGATTGTGACGAATCGACCAGCAAGTAGGACGCGCATATATACGTCTACGACGTACGGTTAGGTAGAAAAGGTGGATGTAAACGTCCGCAAACAATGAACGATCAGGTACAAAGAACGTATATAGACGGTTGTGCTGCGGGTAATATACCGTAATTTTTTTACAAAGTGGATCGCCATCGATTGAGTATTAACTTTGTCGCTTAGCGAGGGTGACTGTAGCTACTTTTTTTCTCTGCTGCAAGCTTTTTTCTCTGCAAAGGTAGACTATAGGTACCCATTAAAATTTTTATTCGTAGCTGTACATAGAAAATTGCTAATAATCCCAGTGCTTTATAAAAAAACGTTTAAAGAACGTGCGCATAATGAATGAACAGCATGCGTTTTTGTCCATCAAGCTTAATGAAATCTGTTGAGAGTAATTCCGACGGAAACCTATTGGCGCGCGTAATAAAACAACGTTTTTCAACATGAAGGTCTGAAATTAAAACACGCTGTTGTTATACTTTGTAGGGTGCGTTCCATCGGGTCGAACGTATTTATTAAAAGTTCCGTCAATCATTTACCGATATTTCGCATTATTTGGCGTCGTAATAGCATCAGTACCGTTGCAAGTTATAATAATGTCGTCTATCCTTCTTCCTCTCCTTCTCTTTCTTCCTTTCATGCAGCGTTTTTTTCTGCATCTTTCATTGCTCTACAATACCCCCCTCTCTTTTCTCTCTCTTTCTACAGCTCCCTTTCTCCACGATCTTCTTTTCCTCGTTCTATTATTCTTCTCCCTCCGTGAAGCGTTAGACCACGGCTCGTTTCTTTCTTCGATTTTTTTTCTCCTCTCCCTCTCCCCTAACGGCCTTTCTCTTTCTCTTCTGCCCGATCTAGTCTCTTTCGATCTATACCTACCTCCGCGGAGTGTATCCGGTGAGTGACACCGAGAAATACGGTTATCGCTTATACATTGCCGTATTGTCTCCCGTGGACTGCCTTTTTATTCTCCCCTCAGTGCTACCGTGCTTCTTTGTTTCCCCGATATTTATGTATTTTGCATTAGATTCATTGAAAAGTCAAAGCTTATTCCATAAACGTCGCCGAGGGTTTCCTCTTGCGGATCGAAATATACGACGTTTGAGTAGGGACTTAAGGGTAGCATTTGAACTAATGATATTATTCTAGGTTGCTTTATTTTATTACTGGATATTGTAGACGATTTTTTTCTGAATGGAGTTAACATTGTTATTTTTAACGAGGATTTTATTTCAGGGGAGGAAGATAATTTTGTACTTTCTATTTTTACTTCTGTTTATAGCTTTTTGTTCTGAAAATTCTCTATCTCCTTCGGAATTTTTATGATTGGACAAGATTAATTAGTGTATTTTTAACAGGGACTTTATTTCAAGAGAGGAAGCTAATTTTGCATTTTCTAGTTTTACTACTGTTTATTCTTTTTTGTTTTAAGAATTTTCTATCACCGTAGGAGTGTTTAATATCTTTTAGTGTAAAGGAAATCTTAATCTAGTGGTTTAATTGAGTTAATTCTTTAGAAATAATTAAAGGGTCAAATTATGACGAAGAAAATTCAAAATCTTAAATTTCCCTACGGTGTATCAGTTTCGGCAAATCGTAAACATGTTTCACCTTGCCACGATTTCGTCGATGTAAATACAAAGTTCAATTCCTGCTTTTATTCCCCTCCGGGTGTGTTTTGTCTCTCATAAATGTTTCATGTCGATCGGTGGCAAATATCGTGTGCCTGCCAGTGCCAATCTAAATTCCACCTAAGAGCTAACTAGGTTAAGTAGGCGCAGAAACGTGAAGCAATCGAGCAACGTTTATGATATTATCGATACTACGCGACTACATGAAAATTGCGAAAACTTGCGCCCTGTGAACTTGGATGGGTGATGTTATAAATTCTTCAAAATGAAATCTCCACTGTGGCGGACGTTGCAAATGACTTCATCCTCTCTGCAAATCCATGGTGACTTCATCATTTAAATCATCGATGCTCTAACACACTAAATGATAGCAAACAGTTCATAATAAAGCTAGAAAAAATGTTGTAAACGTGACACTTAGAATTTACTTTTGAACTTGAGCAGTCTATTTTGGAGTACCAGACTTTAAGTCCAATCACCATAGACTGCGCTGTAGAATACATTTTGCAAGACAGAAGATAGATCAAATGACCTTGCGAAATTAGTAGAATCTTTTTCAAAAATTCCTAAAGAGCAAACAAACCGATTGAAGAATCATTAATTCGTCGCGGGTGCGATATCCTTTTTCTCCAATTTATCATACGCCCTAATGTGCAAAAGCGAACGAAGGGAGCACCAGCGACCGAAGGGATTGTTACACGCGTAGGGGTAGCAGTAACAGACAAGAAAGAAAACTAGAGAGGACGATGCACAAGAGCTCATCAGAGTATCATCGGTGAGCATGCACCGGCGTGCGATGCATCTTGGTGCAGCTCCTCTTTGATCCTCGATTTAGCGATGACCTCGTTAACCCATGGCAATAGTTGTGCTGATCGAGCAGAAGATAAGAGTGAAGGGATGCAAATGATTTTCGACGCGATATAGACAACTTTGCCGGTGTTTCTTGATTGTTACTTACGAAAGATTCATTTTTCTTAAAAACATTAAACCCGAACAAAAATAATCAACAACACAAACATCAATTATATCGATTTTAGTTCGTCACATTTATTTGATACAATTTATACATAAAAACTCGTAAAAATTCCAATCTTCATCGAAACGAGATACATAGAGGGGTAAATCTGTTCGCATGGGATTTTCGGTGGTACCATGGCAGGATTCAATTTCTCGTCTCCCCTGGATGCAAGAAAGGGACATTAGCGGATCTGCCATTCTTTTGTCTCGCGACATCGTAGATCCCAGAGAAAGAGAGAACGGGAAGGAGTTGGATTGAAAAAAAAGAAAGATAGAGAAAAGAGAGAAAGAGCCGAAGTAAAAGAGAGGGAAGGAAAGGGTCCTCGAAGGGGCAAAGTCCCAATTTAATTCGGACGAATCCTCGGAGCCGCTCCTATATACGTTCCTCGTCGTTCTTTCACCTCTTTTGCCTTTTTCTGCTCGGCGAAATAAAATATTCTGGGCCCGGCGCGCGTCCGTGCGTGCGCACGTATGCATCCCTCGACATAAAACGCGCCCACATACAACAAAGAGAGGACGTAGGTGGCCTCCTAATTTTTTATCAGCCCTTCGCCATCGGCCGCCTATAAGGTCTCCTCTCTCTCTGTAGGTATACGCGCGAGCTATTAGACCTCTCTCTAATACGTCTTTTTTTATACTCTCTCTTTCTCTTCCTCTCTCTCTCTTTCTTCCTTTTTTTTCTTCTCTTCTTCCTTCTGTTTCGAGAAAAATACTTGTGTACATATACGTTCCAGTTGCGTTCCATGGGTCACCTCTCGAGGGACGTTGCGCTTCTCGTCGTTCGTGCGGGCTATGGGGTTGTACTGTCGATGCTGGAATTCTCCATGAATTCTTCTGTGGAACATTTATTCGATGAAATTCCTCACGGATACCTCAGCAATGTGAAATACTATGTTAAGAAATCAAAGCTTCTTTTTTTTCACCTGAAAGAAAAAAAGGGTAGAGAATAATTCTAAAGAAATGGAATATTTTTCTTCAAATACTTCTATTTGCAATCTTTAGTAGTATCAATTGAAAATTTCCTTCTTCACTCGAGAAATTCAGCGTCCACCCCTGTTGCAGACTGCAGACACGTATTTTCCATCGAGCCTACCCTCCACAATGGCCGTCTTTCTCGGTGCCTTTCAGAGTGAAACCGGCTTCGCTGCCATTTACCATAAGATTTTAGAAAGGTTCCTTTTACAAAGTGGAGCTCTAGTTAAGTTTTTGTTGGCTTCCACCTTCGCCACTGGCAGCACCCCCTCTTTCTCTTTCTGTCTCTCTTTTTCGTTTTCTTCCAAGAGGACCTCTCTGCTCGCGTTCCATTCCCTTCTACCGATCAGAATCCATCTAACCGATTTTAGGATCGTCTTAAGGTAGGTTCACGCAGGACGATCGGTTTCTCCTTTATTCCTCGGCCTCGATGGAAGAAAAAAGGAAAAAAAAAAGATTCCGTAGATTTACCAGAATCCATCGAGGGGCCATAATCAGGAAACGATGAAAGGAGGGATCGTCGAAGCTCGAGACCCTGAAGACTGGTTGTATTATGCTATAACATCCATACCGTATATACTTGATCGACTAAAAAACGTAAACTGAGAAGATTCAATGAAGATCTCAACTTAGATCTTCTTCGGCGAGATCCTCGTTTCGTATGACGGATAAAAGATGTGTTTTTTAAACGTATCGTTATATTGTACGATGATTTCGATTGAATTTTCTGTATTCCGTCCCGTTTTCACTGAATTCTTCTCTTTAACCGAGTCTTTGACATTCCAGTCGGCTCGGCTGCACGCAATTTCCTATTCTCCTTTGAAGCTGCTCGTTTCTCCGTGGAAACCTCGTTTAGAGAAGAATTCGATTCGATGCTACTTCCATTTTGCTTTGATCTCTCTCTCTCTCCTTTTTTCTCTCGTGAAATCTATTCACGTACTTACCCTCCGCACTGAGAAACGGCAAATAAGCAGGAAGAGAGCACGAGGAGAAAATACAAGAGAGATTCGTAGACGTAGTTTAGCTTGGTTTACTAGTAGCGAGACGGATTTTTGTGTCGATTGTAGATTGATCTTTAGTTGTCGATTGACCGTAGCTTTTTTCTCCTTGGATTCTTTGATGGGGCGGTGGACTGAAAGTTGTAAAGTTTAATTGGTTTGTGTCTTTGGCTACAGTTGATAGATGGTGGTATCGTTCTGAATCTTCAGTTTTAGGTTGATTGTGAATAGCTGTCGTTGCATTATCGACAGTTTTGATGGAGAATTTGAATGAAGGACTTCAATTTTAATACGATTTGAAATTATTGCAACTATTAAGCAGAGGTTGAAGGATTTATCTTCATATTGGACGTTGTTTATAATTTGTTATTTAACACTGAAACTACCGGCCTCAAATCTAACATATTTTAATCAATTAAATAAGTACTTTGAAAAAGGGGGAATCAAGCGGCGGAAAATTTGATCGATTAGGTGATTTATGTTTATTGATATAGACATAGAATATTTATCCTATGACTCTCATGTAAACTTGGAGAATTTTTTGAAAAAATTGTGTACCAGTCATTTTGACTGGTTTGGTAGTTCTAGTGTTAATATAATCTTTTTAACTGTTTCGATCGTATTTTTGAGGATCAAAATTTCTCCTAGGATGTTGAAATGTCGCAGGGATAATTTACAGAAGGAGAAACAGATTCGCAAGAATTCAGACATGAAGCAGACACTTGTATGTAAATCATGCGAGTTTTGTGAGAAAATTTTTCTGGATCTCCTTTTTGCTCCTCGCCGTCTACAATGCAGACTGCGTCGTTCGTATTGATAATACTTTATCTTCTGTCGCAACCGTGAATATCGACATTTCCATGAACCAAGGTCAACCGCGATACCTTCGAAAATAGTGATATAGCGGGCGTTTCGATAGCGCTTTCGTTGGCTATAAAACAATGCCTCGTAAATGCTAATTTCAACGACGGCTTTGTACCTCTTTGCGGAAGTGGGTACGTTCCGCAGGCTGTGACGTGAAATCCTGCTGCGAATATTGTTTAAATTCAAATTACCTTGCATTAACATACGTAGGAAAGCATTTTGAATTTTAATAGTCAATTGGTACGTCCGCATAAATTTATTTGTTATGAGGATATTAACCCTTCGTGGTTGAGAACTTTTAAGACTGTATTCCGTTTTATTTTTCTCAGCCATAGAACTCCATAAATACACGCACTGATAATTTCATGTAACGAAGACTTTTTTTTGGTATTCTCACGTCGACATTGCATCTGAAAGGAACATAAGTATCAGGTGCATAAGGACATCCAACCGCAAATGGCTTTAAAGTCCTTGATATTTTTATATTGTCGAAATTATAATTATTTTACTATAGACACATCAATTGCCGACAAGAATTATACTCTTCCTCTCCACCCATCGAGCATCCTCGTCAAACCATTCCTCAATTACTACCACACGTTTCGTTCCTTTCTGAAATACAATACTCACCCAACGGAAGCGGGTACAGGGCCTTTCCCATTTTCCGGTCCTTCCGACTCAAGAATGGAACCGCGAGGACCCCGAGGCTACCTTGTAGGCCCAAGGATACGTTTCGTAAAGCGGCCACCATGGTATCATCCTCCAGCTGGTAAACAGCTGCCCACATCCTGTCCCTTCCTTTCCCTTTCTTTTCTTTCCTCTTCCTTCCTGTCCTCTAAACGCGACGATATCGCCAAGCATTTTTTTTCTCTCGACAAGTCTCTTCTTCTCATCGGGTTCTCTCTTGATCAATCGCTTACCCTCATGGTCTTCTCTCTTGATCAGACTCTTTCTCTCATTGGCTTCTCTCTTGACCAGACTCTTTTTCTCATCGGTTTCTCTCTTGACCAGGCTCTTTTTCTCATCGGTTTTTCTCTTCGTCAGACTCTTTCTGTCATCGGTTTCTCTCTTGATCAGACTCTTTCTCTCATCGGTTTCTCTCTTGATCAGACTCTTTTTCGCATCAGTTCCTTTTTTGACCAGGCTCTTTTTCTCGTCGGTTTCTCTCTTGACACGAATCTTTTTTTCTCTCAATCAGGCTCTTTCTCTCATTGTTTTTTTCTTTATCTGTGTCTGTATCTCGTCGTCTCCTCTCTTGATTTGTCTCTTTCTCTCATTGATTTCTTTCTTGACCGAATTCTTTCTCTCATCGGTTTCTCTCTCAATCAGCCTCTCTCATCAATTTTTCTCTCGTCCAAGCTCTCTCTCTCTCTCTCTCTCTCATTATTGAAACGGCATACACGAGATAGCATTAAAGGAGAAGGTACACCAAGAGTCTAGATGGTGGACAGGTGCATTCGCCGCGATGCACCTCGGACGTTTTGCAGTCCCGGCTGGACGGCACGCGACTGCACGCCTCTTTTGCCCATTAAAAATCATACGGGGACTCGGACACGTATCCACCATTACGTGTGCACCTCTTCACGCGTGTGCGCGCCGCATTTGAAAGACGGAAGGTGTGCGTGCACCCATGCACGTTGCACAGGTACCTGCACAAGGTTCACGTTATCGTTGAGATATCCAAGACGATGGATTCCTGTGCCGCTAAACTGTTTAAACGTTATCCGACCCTCCGATAAGATCACGCATTGCGCGAGGCGGAGCTGGGTGATCGTTAATTAGCAGGAGAGTCGTTAACCGCGATTAGCCCCGATTCTCGGATTAGCATCGTACAATTGTACGTTGCGTATTTTGAAGTGTTGGTGAGAGTTTCGAAGAGGGTGTTTGGGAAGAGGTTTGATGTGGAAGTGGAGATTTGAATTTATAGGGCGGGATTTGAATGTTATAGGTGGTAATTGAGGGAAGTTTGTTTTAAACTATGCGTGGAATACGCGTTCGTCGAATGTGCGAGCCTCGGGGATTTGCAATATGTGGAAAACTTTACTACGATCCTATTATAGCGGCTAAAATATAAGATATAGCTGAGGTAATAATAATAGCACTGTATGGAGCCTTAGATCTTGAATCGATAGAAATAAAGTCTACGTCATAATTCGCTGATTTAAATTCCATCGAAAATTATAGATGCCAGATGAAATCATAACAATCAAGAAACTCGGAACGTACTGCTCGTTCTACACTGAAATCACGTGCTATCACCGAAACGATACGAGCGATTGCAAAACTGAGAGATTTACGTCTAGAAAGTTTCCCGCCTAAGATTGCAGGAACTCGTTCGAAATGATAGCAATAACGGCGCTTAAAACTCGATAATGACGCAGCTGGCCAATACATTTTGTACTTGGCTGTGACACGAGCCGGGTAAATGCGGCACGATAAACAGGTGATCAATGCATCGCCATATACGTCGCAAATGGCCGTTAACGAAAATTGTATCGGAAGTTGATATCGCGCATTTCAAAGGTGGATGTCTTGCGCATTTCGCGATCAAACGATACGGGATATATATATAACGTTTTACCATCGTCCATTTGACTCTTGTCGCTTGAATGTTTGTAGATAAATTTTACGAATTTTAATTTCTCCGCTTAAACGGCCATTATCTTTCACGTACTGTCGGCGGGTATTTTGCTAATAATTGATTGGCGTTTATTTTCAACGATATCGCACACTCGGCTGATCTACTTCGGGTAATTCAGTGAAATTAATTGAAACTGCTTTAATAAATTCACGTAACGCGGTTTACACGCAATAACATTATTTTCGGTTAAATATAGCGGTACTGGTGATACTTTATATCGCGCTAACGGATTATTAATGGTACGCGAGGATTATTTTCTCGATACTACGGTATAATAGACAGACAGGTGGAACAGACACCTTTAATGCCACGTATACCTGGCCGATCCGACCGTAAGAATTGTCAGTTCGCAATTTACCACTTGCACTCAGGGTCGACCGTATTTCACGACTCGAGACGGTATGCGATTGTTAAGTCGTTGTCTCGACCAGCGATGATGGGTTTATTGATAATATCTCCGATGGATGATAAAGGATATTGCAGTGGAATAAGTCTTAAAATGTAACTCTTTTCCTTCAAAACCATTACATTTTATCATGTGTGCGATCTATCGTGCAATTTTAATCTTTCACACTTCATAGACATTTCTTGCACGGTATCTGAAATACTAATCATAACATATTATTACTTTGTGATTTGAAATACTAAATCGATTTCTGACAAACAACTTGAGATAAGAAAATTAGTGAAATTTATATTAGAAACAAAATTTTCTTATTTCTTCATAGGACAACAAATTTTGACGTTAAATTCTCATTATATTCGAAAATTGTAGTTTCCAGTATTCAGATACGATTCAGTCCCGTATGCAAATGTATGTATCGATTCAAAATGATGAATGTTTTTTATTTTATTCGTATCAAATATAAGATCGAGATATCCATAGCAATTGAGTCGAACGGGCTTAACTCGAGAAGGGAGATCGGTGAAGTTAAATGGGGCAAGAACAGGAGCGAAGTCCCGACAGACACCTTGTCCAGCAAGATTTAGTTCAACTGCACTTTGTGCTGCACCTGCGTGGCGCGTGCTACGGAGATGCATCTGTCGCATTCGCTTGCAGCCACGTGCCCGCACAGACCTCTATAAAGCCATGAACGTTCGTTGCCTAAGCGTGTTACGTGCAGGCGTTTGAGAAAAAAGACGAAGGATAAACTCCGGCTAGTTTTCACCTATAAAACGCTTTGTACATGTGAATGAAAAATTTCAAATTTAGCAGATATCTCGATATAGGGAAGAAATAATAATAGTACTAAAGTAGTAATAATAATAGTGAGATAATAAGGTAACAGGATCGATTGTTTCTCGCAATTTCCGTCGGGGTTGGCTGGTTGTTACCACGTTTTATCGAAACGAATAAATCTCGAGGCGATGTATGGTGTGTGCTGTTAGAATTATCTAGACGACGAAGCAGGTATTTCTGGAGAGATTTTCTTTGTCGATTTCTTAGCCTTTCTTTAGGTGTTACATATGCTGGTGATTATGAGAGCGATATAAGAACAGAATTTAGAAAATTAATTCTATGTAAAATTTATTTAAATGGTTGCACTACCATATATTGCAGTACAGTAGACTCTCGTATAACACAAATTCCAATATCGTGACAAGATATTGCGACTGAGATCACTCACAGTCATCTATAAACTTCGCTCCATATTAGTTACCCTCATCTGTCTCTCTCAACTGCAAAGAAATAATCCACAAATTCCAGCTCTACTTATCCTACACAATTCAAAGCAGTGTCAAAATCACCGCAAATCCGTTAAAAGAACATCACCGACCGATAAAACCGAGAACTCTATCAATTTTCAAAAACAACCCCGGTACCGAGACCGCAGGACTCTACCCAAACCCACCGATACCCTTCCATCCACGATCGATTGTTCTCGCGTATCGGTAGAATGCAAATCCACGAGAAACTGCCCATTTCCATTAATTGTCGGACCATGGAAAAAAAAAGATAGACTAACCGACGATCCACCAGGTACGTTTCCATACGTTGTCTACACGTCGGAATAACGAGCATGGCGAGACAACGGCAAATTGTAATGGTGGTGGTGGTAATGGGAGTAGTAGGAGTACCGTTGCACACGGTGCTGCTGCATCGTGCTGGAAAAGAGCGGGCAATTTCCAGCTGCACAACAATGCAGCATTACGACGTTACGAAACCGCGAGGCCGGACCAGCGATCCAAGACTGTCCCTGTCTCTCGTCTGTCGCAATTTACGATCGAGTCTGGTGGTCTTAGACGTGCCTTACGATCGGAATTGCCGATACTCCACGTGCCTTGTTGACATAGTCTCTGTGACGGAGTCGATGGTGAGTGAAGTCATCGATGGGGAGTGGATTTTGCAGAGGAAAGAAGGTAGAAGAGGCGTGGAGAAGATTGGTAACGGGATTCCTTCCGTCTGGTTAAATTAGGTTTAAAATGAACAGGGAGTTTCTGGAGAAGTAGATGTGTTGGTTGTTAGAATTTTTGTTTATATTGTTTTTGAGGATACGTTTAATACTAGGGACTATCGTTATGGTTCTTGGGTTTGAGACGAGGTTTGAGGCTGTAGATGGGGATTTTGGGGTGAGGTTTAGCAGAAAGGTGATTAATTAAGTAATTAAGGTTTTATGAGATTGAAGTGGAATATTTACTGCATGGTTCCAGTATCACGTTACAGGATTTGTAGAAAAACACTACTTGAGAGTTCAGCATTTTATTTTCGTAATCATTGTATACATATAACTTATTTTAAATGCAATTTGTTGTAAATTTGTTTATATTTTTTGGGGTAGGTTTAATACTAGGGAGAAATCATTTTTGTTCTTTTGTTTGAGACGAGATTTGAGGTTGTAGATGGGGAATTAATTAAGTAATTAAGGTTTCGTGAGATTGAAGTGGAATATTTATTGCGTGGTTCCATTATCAATTTACGGAATTTCTAGAAAAACGTCATTCGAGAGTTTGGCAATTTGTTTCCATAAAATCATTACATAGCGACAACTCATTTTAAATGCAATTTGTTCTAAATACACGCTCGCAAATATTTCGCGACCTAGTCTCTGCGCAACCAATTAAAAAACCACGTTGCAAAATGCAGAGAGAAATTGATATCGTTGGACCTAAGTGGAGGGAGAAAATGTTTTCGAATTCTTTGATATCAGTGATACATACTCTCTGCTTGAACGCTCGAGGAGGATAAATCGACACATTTTTCTCAAGACCTATTTTTCCTCATTTCCAACCCTCGTAATTGGTTCCGTTGCAAACGAGAACGCCGTTACCGTCTATAGGCTTTAGAAATTCGTCACGATCGTTTCGTTCCAATTCGTTGGTTCCAGCGGTACCGCCTGCATTTCTTTTTTTTTTTATTCATCTAACGTCATTGAACCGTGAATTATCAGCTGTTCGTGATCCAGTTTCGCGAGAAACGGCACCTTTGGATTCATCTCTGAGAAGAATTTATATAAATTTATATAACTACTTCTCGATCAACAATTTTCTTTTCTTTACCCTTAATTCGATCGAGGAATATCGCGAATAAACGTTAAGGCAGGAAGAAATTATAAGAGACGATAAATTTTTACTGTTGGCGAAGGTCGAATGTCGCAACCGCCGTTGCACTTTGAAAATATCGGAAAGAGAAAGAAGGAGAGAGGAGCAAGAAGAGGGACATCGATGAACGTTGCGCAGCTGGATCTTCGATGCAGGTGCAGATGCACCTAGGGTACGTCCATACGTGTACACGTGCATTGCCATGTCATCGAAGGGTATTTTTATGCCAAAAAATTGATCATTACGCAAACTCGAACCTGTTCGACAAATTCGGTCAAACCGATTGTTCGACGGAGGAGACAATTACTGAGTCGGCGTGTGATAAATGCATTGCACAGGTTAGTTTGCAAGAATGTCTGTGATAGAAATATTAAATATGCACTTCAGTTTTTACTCTTTCTCTATTGAAGGTACCTTCTATCACAAGTAACGGTATAAAGTGCTTGGTAACTGAATAATTCTCTGACACTGCCAAAATTCTAATTACTTGTGTAGAATAGTTTAAATTAAATGTTTCAAACATTCTACACCATAGTATTACCTGATAGGTCGCAGGAATATCATTTAACCCTAGAACTACCGGCGTTAAATCTATTATATTTCGATCTATTTCATACCTACCTTGAAAACAGAGAAATTAAGAGGTGGAAAGGATAATCGATTCCATAATCTGTATTTTATAAAATCAACGTACAATATCTGTTCTATGACTGTCCTATAAACATGGAGCAGGCTTGGTAAAAATTGGGAACGAGTTATTTTGACTTGCTGGTAGTTCTAGTGTTAAGAAAATTTCAAGAAAATGTAGTTTCATCCTTCAGATATTGAACGTCCTACTTCGATCAGTAGCATAAACTAGCTTAAACCTGCTGAAATTCCCCAATCTAAAGCTCATCAGTACTTCTAATGATCTTTCTAACATGTCCCTTAAAATCGTTGAAATCTCGCCCACAAAATTGCACCACATTTTATCCATCGCTAACTCCACCACCTGAAATCGGTCTCGCTTTTCCGGCGAAACATTTTCTTCACGAAAATAGACCAACAGACGGCCGACCCGATCGGCTTTCTTGCATGGCTCCGCCATCTGTAGCCGGTCGGCACAGAAATGCAGATGCAGTCGCGGTGCAGCGTGACGAGTGCGTGGGAGTGCAACGCGGGGCGTGCGACGAGAGCCGCGCGATGTGGGTCACTAGGAAATTGTTAGTCGTCCGTCGTTCTGACAGCCTTCCTGTCTCGACGCGTACAATGTGGGCGCCATTGTTTGATCTCACGGCAGGATGTGTAGGACTCGCATGCTAAGGAGGAAAGATACGAGAAGAGTTTAACGAGTACCGGGACGTAGCACTGGTTAATCGTGAATCGTGGCGGTCAGTCGATTCGTTGTGTTCTGCTTTGTATTTTGGGTTCAACTGCTGGGATGATTTAGTTTGGGATTTACAATTTTAGCCTGCTTCCAAGTCATCAGAAAAGTGATGTAATAAAGAGTCATTTAGAAAATGTCTGTGGGGTATGACGAGGATTTGAACTTGAGCTCTCTGATTATGAGTCATTCATCAGTTACTCTTATGAACCCTTTGACCGAGGTTATCGCTGATGGACGAAAATTGTAGATAATGCATTTAGGATAGGTCGAAGACACTTTTATCGCGGTAGATGTTCTTTATAAATTAGATTTTTCATGTTCGAGTCAAAAGGGAGAGATTCTTGAAGGTGGTTGCTGAAGGAGTCAGCAGCACTTCATTACCTATTACAGAACAGTCAATTTTTAAGTGCTCCAAAAATTATTAAATTACAAAATATCAGTTGGTCACAGTAAAACAAAATTATTTCTATACTATTCAATAATGCATTAAGTTATATACTATAGCCGCAATGAGAGATATATTGTTAGTTCTGTAATTAATTCAGAGTTACTGCGCATTCAGTCACAAAAGAAATAGTACGGCAAGTAGTCAACTCTTAGCTGTCGTGTATCAGCTCGGAGCCACCAAAGTACCTGGATATAAGTGAAAAACCACCGCAAAGGCTTATTAAGATCATATTAATTAAAATAGACCTTGACTTGCAGAGATTGTATCACGTACACTTCTCAAAAAAAAAAATTTCGGAAGCCGACGATAACGGAATTTGTCTTCAAGCTCATTACTACTCCAAGAAATAGTTCCGCTACCGCCAAGAGTCCCATGGTCAACCGTTACAATAATTTCAAAGATCTCTGTTTTCAAACATTCAACAGCATCTATAGTACTATACACTCATTGCAAAACGTGTTTAGTAAAACAATTGAACGGAATCAATGCTCAAATCAGAATCGATCAAACGTGTGGTCAAATTTGAATCCTCGCCGCAACAGCCCCCAATTCCACTCCGATCTTCGTTTAGAAGCATCACGCTAAGTATAGCTCAAGATGGGACAAGTAGTCTCTCTAAGTGATATTTATTATCGCAGGGAACCGGTGGGCGCAAATACATCAAATACGAAAGTAGTAGGTGTTCCAAGAGGAAAGGAGAGAGATGTGAATGCTCATCATTCAAAGAGCTTACGAGGTAGAATGAACCCACGCAGATTCGCGAGTCAGCTCGGTTTCGTTCGTTGTGCAACTGTCTTCGTTCAGCTGAAGCAGTTGGCACACGAGTCCGCATGCCAGTGAATTGTAACAAATGCATTCCGTTTCCTTTGATTCTTAAGTAAACGAATAACAGCTGAAGGTACTTTGGTGGTCCAGGGGATAAGGATAACCTTGGAATTTTTTTCGACCGTAACTGGTATCGTTTTAGGTGAATTTTGAGCTATCAAGGTTACCATTTATCAAGTAAGAACTTAAGAAAATTTTTCAAAAGGTGACGGGTAGCTTGACCTCGGACTCCCTAACTTGGAGTCCAAGGCTTTAGCTCTTTACACGTCATAACCCTCTTGGTAATCTTATCGATCCCCATAAATGTCATTGGACGATCATAATTCTTGAATATAAAACTGATAGTCTAATTGTAAATCTATAGTACTATATAATATACTTCTATCATCTCAATTCTATCAAACACAGGACAATAAACCGCTAAAATATTCCCACACATGAGAACCCTCGCAATAATTCCCACCTACAATCTTCTCCCAGCAAGGCCGAGATTCCGATCTCACGAACATAATCGTCCTTCCCAGGCACGATATTCACGCCTGTATTTTCGTTTGCGGAAGCGTTGGCGCGCGCCGGCGTTCTAACGTTATTATCGGAGCGCGCGTCAGAGATGTCACGATAACCCAATTAGCATCGTCTCGAGGAAGTCGATTCGTAAGCCCCTTGCGAACTTTATTATCGTTATCGTACCTCTAACGTTCCGATAACGCATCACGCGGAAGTGTTTGCAATGTGCGATTATTCATGTTTCTCCGTCAACGCGAATAAATAGCTTTTTCGTTGAGAGCCGAATATACGGAGTTTGGTGTACATTGCACCGTGAAGACGTCGTGCACCAGATACCCGGAAGGGTGTTGCAATGCAAGAATATACGAGATAGGAGATGTTGACAATGCGGACAGGTAAACAGTGCTGGAGCTGTTGTTTCACGTTTGAATGGAAACTGAGATACGTTTCTCTTCGCCGGCCCTTTCTGTAGGAAGATCGTAACTGTGCTGCTGTCGATGGCTCTTTGCAATGATAAAATTGATACGCGGGATGACAGATGATTTCTATCGGATTTCGACCATTTTGGTGTCTTCGTGAAATTAGAATGGTTTCAATGTTCCATGGCTGTTTCGTTAAAATTTGTCAGATTCAGACTTGTTTAATTGTAGATATAATAATGACAATAGTATCTGTATAGTAGGCTGTAATACTTACAGTTTGATTTGATATCGAAGACACTTTTTTCTAATTTATTACAATTACCCGATTGTTCAATTATTTTATCCCGACTATTGTAGAAAGGAACTATTGCAAAATATTTTTGATATTTCATTAAGATAAGAATGATAATTTATACTAATTACGTACTTGCGGTTTTAGAAGGCACGTTTTATATCTCAAAAAGACTGCATACACGTTACACGTGATACCACAGACCCGTAACAGATTAATGGTAGCAAGTACATCGTGTACTCCAACTCTCAAGTACTACCAGATCATCGAACATGCTAGACTCTGTTCTCATAAAAGTTGCAACAACTTTTAACTCGTTCCTCTCTGTCACTATTAACGAATATAGGCCGAAATTGATAAATCGTCAAGAAGTTTAACAAATCGCCTCGAACCCGGATGGAATCTCGCCTGGCGAATTGCTCGAGCGAAAGTCGCGGATCGTTGCGAATGCGAGGTACACCGGCGATTCGTTAATAAATTAATCACGCTGCGGGTATTTGCTCGCAGAGGTTCGTGAATAGAGGGAGTTTTAAGGGAGGAATGGAAAGTAAATTTCCCCGTAGCGCCTACTGCTTAAGATTTTGCAATTGTCGCGTGGGCGTCGCGACACGCTTTACACGGCCTAAGGACGTTCGTGCTTTCTCGCAGAGGGAGAATGGCACTATTATTGCGCAAGAATGGCCGAGGTACAAGCTGCTGACAACGATAGCTATCCACCGTAATCCCAGGAAGGTCTGTATATCACTTCCTTAACGACGGCATAACCGTTTTGCGCGATCCGATAGTCGCGAGTGTTCGATACAGGTAATTATGGAAGTAAGAGGGAGGAAGTATTCAAAATTCACGAGAGTACCGGCCTTTATCGTTGGATTTGAGTACTCATAGCCATGAGAAACGATGTAAGCTCTTTGTTGATTCTGCTACTCGACCATGGTAGAAAATAGGTTGTAGATAAAATGAAGTTGAGATTTATAAGTAACAGGAGGGTATGATGATTCGTGGAGAATGATATAAAAATTATGAATGTCTCGGTACTTGTGCGTGATAGGTACAAAGTTGATTGGATACGCAATAGTATTAAAATATGTAACATTTGTGGCAGTACCGGTATTTATCATTGAACCAAAGTATTTCGATTCTTCGAGGGCGATTTAAGAACTCTAAATATCTCGGTGTTTGTGTATTGTAAGTACAAAGTTGATTGTAAATGCAATACTGCCCAACATTTATAACTCCTCTAGAAGTACAGGTATTTATCATTGGACCCGAGTATTTCTATGCCTCGAGGATGATTTGAGAACTCTGAATGTTTCTATATTTCTACATGATGAGCACAAAGTTGATTGTAAGCCAAATAGTGATTAAATTCGTAACATCTGTGGAAGTACCGGTATTTACCATAGCATGAGGGTACTTCGATTCTTGGGGAACGAAGTAAGTGCTTCGCAGATCCAAATACTATCAAGATCTGTAACATCTGCGACAGTAGCGGTATTTATCATTGAATGTGGGTATTCGTGCACATTTGATATTAAGTTCACTATACCTAACACACAAAGTTCATTAAACATGCACGAGTACCGGTATTTATACTGGTGTATGGATTCTTCGAGGACAACGTAAATAGTCTAAACATCTCTATGTTTGCACACACGCGACATAAACTTAACTCTGGATAAAATAATATCAAGATTTATAACTCTTGCGGAAGCAACAGTACTTATCGTGATAGACATGCGAGTATTTCATTTCTTGTTCGACGATGCGTAACCACTTTGTACACTTAAATTGATTGCATACAAATTACCATTATATTCGCAACTCTCGCGAAAGTCCTAATTTATGTAATTCATTCATAAACATACGTCAAAGTACAAGAATATTAATAATTCAGTTCGCTGAGTATAACATAGCTACTTTACAAAGTACAATAATTAAATAGACTCGATGCAAAATTAATAGCACGTAGTATAACGTCAATTTGTAATCTCCGCAGGTACTACATTTTTTTTTACAATCTTAGAAAAGTGATATATCATAAATGAGTGATAGCAAACGTCAAATCAATGTCTACGGTAGACGTGGAGTTAGAGGCTCGTACTACCGATTAGTGATATTTAATTAGAATCCTCTCGGAAAGTTTTCCTAATTTATTACTTTATAAGACAAGCTATTAGCCCATCTAAAATCGTAGATCCTAGACAAAATGAACATAGCATTTAAAAGTCGAATTCGGAACACCAAAAACAATAGAAAAATATTGTCCCACCTTCCTTGAATATTTTATCTTTCCCATTGCAAATAAACATCCCTCTCGTTGTCTCTTTTCACAAACAGCACCGAAACGCGCAGTTGCAATAATTTGCAACGGTACAACGTGAGTTTTCAAGTACAGCTTGCACGATTCAACGAAAGTCTTGACGGAACGATGTGCGTGCTGTGTCGTGCCGATCAAGATAGCATGAATCGTAACAAGGAAGTTATTAAAAGAGACGGCCTTGTTTGTAGTTCGAAAAACGAGAACCACTCGGTTCGTTTGGTCATTTCTGCGATTCCGATAACATTCCTTTGCGCGCAGGTTGCGCGATAGTCGCCGCGAGTTGGAGCGAAATTGCGTGCGATGATGTGAAATCCTGGGATTGCGAAACTTCCCAACGACGTTTTAAATTTCGCAGCCGGTGCCGCGGAAAAGTGCGAGGGAGATATTTATTGCGGAGATAAAGGATATCACGTTGGCTCGATTTTATTTCGTAAATACGTTTTCCAATAAATCACGCCCAGCCAAGAAATTAATCCTTTCCGGTTCGGTTGCTCGAATAATAACGCGAGGGCGAAATTTATTCTCTGATACGTACTACCGTGATAATGTTTCTCGCGTTCCTACGATTATTAATTTCATTAAAACCAAGCTTTGAACTTCATAAATTAACTTGCATCCCTGAAGGCTATATTGAACATAGAGTTAAAGGCTCGAGCTCCAAATTAGTAGACTTGATTTTCAATTCCAGCCACCTGTAGGTGATTCTTCCTAAATGTAATATTTCATATCTTCTACCGTCAGTGATATAATTCGAAAGAATAAAAGTAGTAGATTCTTATCACCAAAATATCAACAAAACGCAACAAACTGAACCACTTGTACCGGTAAATCTCACAGGTGCAAGAGCCTATGGGCGACTCGAGGGTGCCTTGGTAAACCGACGACAAAACGACGTCCATTAATAGGTCATACTCGCGGTAATTAATTTATGAGGTGTTAAAACGGCCTCCTGTGCGAAGGGTGCATTAAAATGCACCCTTCGAGGCGCCTGCATCGCGACGCAGAAAACGGTAGAGGTTCGCACGCGCTTCGAGTTTCTCGCGACACGAAATACCACCCGCTATTATTCAAAATTACATATCTTTGATACAACAAGTATATCAAGATCATAATTCCACTAGGAAAAGTAGAATTTCTATATTGCAGAGAAATAACTTAGTATCCTCTTCGTGACTCTGTGCTCTTTTCATATTTTTCGAAGTCGTAAACAACGAAGTTCCGAGCGCACGTCGTCCGGCTGGTAGCACGAAGTGTCTCATGCTAAATCGATGTTTCTGCCTATAAATACGCGGGTCAATGGCAACGGTACAAACAGGCGACATCGGCCGACGGAATCGGTATCGAATTTCGTGGCACTTTCGTCGTGCTTGCGATAGGTCAGTTGCAGAACGACCATTGCTCACGACTTCGCGCTATTTTTTTCGACGACACGATCAGCTACTCGGATGCTGAACGCGCACTTTTGAGTATAAATATCCTACGACCTGATTCAATAGGTTTGCGTCGTAAACTTGGAGATTTGATGGAGAGGATGTTACACTTTTTTTATGCGCTTTCTCACCGGTGAATCATAAAAGCCACAGGTCGATAACCCGTGGCCGTTTCATCTGACTACAGTAATTATATTGGATATTAAATGACTTGGAATTAATATTCAAATTGTTGCTCACAGCATAATATTTAGCTATTGGATTGTTCATAGGGTTTTGTAGAATTTTTAGAGAAACGTTTGCCGACTCCTGGTGTAGTTTGTAGACATGGATAGGATTAAGCAATTTGGAGAACATTCAATGCTTTCTCAGGAGATATCTGTAGAACAGGTTCAAAGTTCACAAATTAAAGTACAGGTGGCCTTCGACTTCCGCACAATTCGCTATTTCGCACGTTTGTAAAAATTCAATTTTTTAAAGATTTTTGCCGCTTTTCCAAAAAAGGTTGTTTCCATACAGTCACTCGCAATCACTCACACATTACCATATCTATGATTTTCTAACATTATAATATTCTCTCTAGTATTGCCTACTCGATCTTAGAGAATCTCAAGTTCGCAAAGAAACCACATTAACATACAATTTTTATTATTTTTCCTGTTTCCTGTATCTTCTACTTTCGAACATTCAACATTCGCATACATTTTCAGGGACGAATTATGTGCGAAAGTCGATGGCCGCCTGTCGGCTCCTCCAAAGATACTTTAACTCCTCGCCGTACCATTTCTTTTAAGACTAAATGCCCAATAACTCAGAATTAATTGCTGAAACAACAATTTATGCTTGATGACGGCATATAACTTCACGCAATATTAATAGAAATAATTTGATCGTATCACCACCCGCTGATATTTTTAATTGAATAGTTTTAGGAAAACTTCAAAACTTCCTATTCCATTTATCGATCACGAGTGTCGCTCGTTATTGTACGGCAAGATATTAATAAAAACAGCTTCTAATTCAACCCAAACATAAACATCTCATATCAGTAATTTGAACGAATCTATCTCAAACCTCTAAAATTTCCTACTATCTTTTTTCTTCTCCAACAGCATCTCTCCTTTTTCATGCAATTTTCAAGCAGAACATACATTCCAGGGGAACAATTAAGCCTCCGATAATTTCGAAAGTAAAAGACAACAGAGGCAACACAACTGCCGACATCTTCGCAAAAAGATACGGAAGACGATAGGCACGGCCTGTCTAGACGATCCGGCGGCGTATTCCGCGAGAGAACACTCCTCTTGCCGGCTCAGCGCGATTCAGTTTACGAATATTTCGTAAGAGGTAACGAGTCACTGACATTTCTCTTTCTCCTACACGGCAGAGAGAACGCTCGTCGGGCATGTAACACAGTGACTCATTCCCGAAGAGACAACGAACCCCGAAAGGAAACGAGCGAGTGAATGAAGCGATGAATGGCCTTCTTATGAATGAATTTACTACTGCCTTTACGCCGAAGCGACGCCGATCTTTCTTTCGCTCTTTATCGTCTCTTATTCCACTTATTCGTCGTGCTCTCGATTATCTTGTGCTTCAATTAATTCCGAGTCGTGCTTCGCGTGGAATTGATGCTCTTCGTTACTTCCGCAACGACATGGTGTCCGTATAATACCGCATTCTTCAATTATTACGATTCGATCGTAGTTCAATAACCCTTTTACCGATTTTAAACGCGAGGTACGAGTGTACGGGGCTTTTTTTTTGTTTGGTTTTAAAGATGAATTGTATTGGTAAGAAATTTTGAACAAATATTTATATTTTGTTAGCCATAGCACTGTTTTTATAGATTCTTTTTTAATAGAAACTTGTGGACATTGCGCGAAGATGTGCGACGTGTAATAAGTTATTGGAACGAGACAGAATTTCATTTATTTTGAGATATTTATTATCGATATCTCGATATTAGTTAATTTTGTATATAAAATAAAAACGGTCCTTGAAAATTTATCATAGCGCGCATAAATAAATTACAGTAGAAAGAAAAAATAGCATAAGATAGAATTATATCATAGTTGAACGTCAACGAGCGATTAAATTGACAGTGAACGAATGATTTCTCGTTTTCAAGGTCAGGCTATCGGTAGGAAATTCGCGTGGGTGAGAATGTCGGTTTTGCACGTTTCCCGGCAGTGACAAATGGAAGTTACACGAGAGAACGGTCATCTTTCGAGGCCGAAGTCATTACGTAACTCGTTCCCGCGTTGCAAATCATCGACGAAGCCACGTTCTGATTTATAACGTTGTGTCTTCTAACGGGAAACGATGTGAAATCTATGTGCAATTCCAATTTCAATCCCAAGATCGTATATCTCCAATATGTCCCTTTCTCAAATCAAAATTAAAACAAGTGCCCTCAAGAAAGGAAAATCTCTGTTCCAGTACCCAACATTTTAAATTACCCCAATTTTAATTCTATTAAATATTAAAAAAAAAAAAAACAGTAGTGATTACAACCCAGAATGCAATAATAATAAATGAAATTTACCAAAACAATTAACCTCGTTTATCTCGTATACTCACATCTTCATTAAATGCAGAATAAACACTGAAAATTACAGCGACAATTTAAAATAAAACACCGCTAACGAATGAATAAGATTCGAAGCAAAAATTCCATACATGCGCTTTGCATATTTATTATTTCCCTGCACATAAAACAGCCACATTCCACCGACTTTCGCTGCTTCAACAAAATGTGTATCTCTCTGTTTTTCCCCGGAAAAATCGTGTCCATTGACGCTTTACACGATTTTGCGGCTTGTCCGCACAGAGTCGCCGCAACCTGTTACTCTATCGGTTTTACAACGATTCGAAAAAGCGCGGTGTAACCTGTTCCGGAGTCCGTTGTGTTCATGGATGGAATATGTATGTGACTTCGTCTCGCACTGTCCCGAACAAGTACGAGACTGACGAGTGAACTTCAAACGATCGTCGTATGTACGCTGATTTAACATTGGCTTCTGTCCAGGAGACTCAGAAACCGAAATAAAGTGACGCTCGCTGGAATTCCGCACCTAAAATTTTCAAGTTGCTTGCACGTTCATGTGGAAAATCGGGGGAGAATGTTTTTTGGTTGCGAATTAGGGGACGTCGTTTGTATTGCTTGGCATTTTGGGACAAAACGGGGGTGATTCTGGAATTTGGGGAGGGTAGTTGTTGATCGTGAGGTTTCAAGACTTTTGAATTATTGTGAATTTTTTAATAATTGTGAGGTTTAGTTATAATTAGGAATTCTCAAATTTCTGGACCGTTGATTTCAAAATTCCAAGTTGTGAAAATTATAAAAATACAATTTTAGATGATGCATTAAACCTGATGTTTAAACATTGTATTGTAAAGACTTTCACGATTCTCACGAGCTAAATTACAATATTTTGCTAAGTTCAAAATTTGACTTTGAAGAATACACGTCTACATATGTCTTGCCTTACCTCAAAGTTACAGGGACACATAGAGGGTTAAATACACAAACTAAGTACTTTGGATACAGAGGAATCAAGCGGTGAAAGAGACAATCAATTAAATCATTTTTTTCGACATAGACAACTAATATCTACTATACGACTTTCTTATTAATTTGTAACATATTCAAAAGACCGACCAAACAATCATTTTAACCACCTTGCCAATTTTAAAAAAAGTGTCTTCCCCAAATCGACTTTATCTTCAATCTCCAAGCACAGAGCTAAAACCGCAAGTAATCCGAGGCAGTAGAAATACCTCGACATTCCAAAACCATCCAAAGCTATCTAACAATCTTCTCCTACAAATACACGATCTACCAAAGGCAGAAAACTAATCCAAACTTCCTCGGCAACTGACTCGTTCCGTGGTAAAGCTTGCGTGTTTATTTCTAACCGATCGTTCCGCGGAAACATTTATTTCCACTTTTCCTCCGAGTGGACGGAATCGACCCGTTCTCCATCGATGGGACGCGATGCAATCGAGTCGACGATGTGTCTCGGGCGAATGAGCCGCGTGTACCGGCCCGCCGCGTCATTTGCAACTGCACAATTGTTATTGTTACGTCCACCGGTGTTCCCTATGGTTTTTGCGGTCCCCTCTGTGCCTGCTCGCGTGACAGCTCAGAACACCGACCGCTTCCTGTCCGTCTCTCTGCGATGCACTCACGCGTGCACGCGCTCGTAAACTCGATGGGTGTAATGCTCTCTGTGTATGCATAGATATGAGAAGTTCATGGGAATTTTCAAAAATTGTTATATCTTCTTGCCTACAGGATTGGTCTTTAAATACTATTTCTTCTTTTCTTGGACCTTTAAATAATTTTTCTTCCTTTATATTAAGCTTCATTAGATATAATGCTGCTTGGTATTTTACTAAAATTACCAAGGTGGTTAACCCCTTGACTTACGATTTCTTTTCTGACGGGGCGTGCAAAGACTCAAAATTAATTTCTGAAGTCAAAAGATTATTTTATCTTTAAGGGTTGGAGAACTATTTAAGACGTGTTGAGGACATTGATGAGGTGATGTGACACGTAAAAGACTTTGACTTTGAATCAGTGGGGTGAATTTAGAATTACTATTATTTGTGAGATTTTTTTTCTAAATTATTACTTTATTCTTTAAGCTACGATTTCTATTTTGATTGTGTGCACAGTGATATTAATATTTTGTATAACTGAAGGTAATATTAACAGCATAGAAATAATGAATCTGTTTTGTGTCCGGCTGATAGTTTCAATTTAATAGTTTTTGAAAGACGACAAAATTTCCTATTCCATTTTCCGCGCCACGTGTCTCACATGTTGTTGTGGGCTGAGGGTTTAAGATTGGTTTTCAAGTTTGTCTAAAAATGTTCGAAATTTATAAAGGGGCCTAATGAAATAAATATTTGAGTCAGAGCTTATAAAACATGAATTATTTAATTGATCAATGTCTTTCGCCTCTTGATTTCTCTTTCTCATACATTTTCTATTGAAACGTGCTATTTTGTATTTTTTCTGAAACTGCATTATTATCAAAAACGAGATGAAGAAGAAAAAAGTGAAACGTTATAACGGTCCTTCTCTTTTATAAATCTACTGTTTCTTTTTACAAAGCGCTTGAAATGCCAGAAGGATGTAATTCCTTCAACATCAGTCGCTTTTTCCGACAGTCCAACCATTCAGCGCAGCAAAGTAAGATAACTAAAAAATTAACACTCTTCGTCGGAATACCCGACAGATAAACCTGTTTCGCAATCCGGAATCTCCGAGTTCATTCTCCGCCAAGTGGCAGTTCCAGTTCGATCTCGAAGATCTGGCCCTTAATGTCCCCGAACTGGAATTTCCAATGGTCGTATTAATTACCATTGGCGTCATCGTGTCGCTGAGCGACTGCACTTTTATTTTCGTCGATAAAAGTGCACACAAAAATCGTTGACCATTGCCCAAGAAAAATTTGATTACGCGAATATTGGAGGGAAGTGGCATTTTAAAATTAACCGCGTCGATGAAATGCCGCGTGTCGTCACGGACCGCTGGCTATCGATAACAACGACATTTATTCGCAATTGGCGAATAATTTCATTACTGTTATTGGCTGGTCGAAACACTCGCGATATATTCCTCATTTTTCAAATACGTGATTCCACATGATGGATCGATGATTTATTTATTTTTTTTTGTCTTTGTTTTTTTTCGGTAATTCGATACAAATCTTGTGCAATCTGATCGCAAATCTTCTCTCGAACGTGACAATCTTAAATTCGCACGACTCGGAATCAGGTATTCGAGGACAAATGGTCGTTCGTCGACCCCGAAGATATGCGTCTTCACGAACGCTTTACGATGAATATTTAGCACGCATTGCGCCGATTGTTTTGCGATATTTCGCAAACGCGCGTGAACGTATGAAAATCTTCCTTCCTGTTTGTCATGCGTGGAATTTCGGTTGTCTCGTCGATCGGTGAATATGTTTCTTACGAGGTTTATGCATGTCAGTACAGCCAATAGTTAAAAGTATCTCTTCGAAGTGTTCATATTGAACAGTTCGAGGTGCTTAGCTTGCAATACAGCGGACTTTTGTTATTTTCATTTCAAATTTGTCCAGGTATATCCCATTTCATACTGTAAACTCGACAAATTCGATTTTCGGTGTAAAGAATTTAGCATTGCAATTATTTTGAAATGTAATACAAGAAGCTCGCGCACAAAGATTTAAATCCATTGTTCCCGCGCAAGGGAGAACTTATAATTATCGACATTAATTGCAAAGATTTCTTTTTGTAAATTTTAAACAAACTCTTATATAACATCACCGATTATAATTATATCTTCATTTCAATCATACATGACGATTTGAGCAACCAACAAATAAAGTCCTGAATTGCTCATATCGACATGTTCACAACTTCACGTAATCTCCACTAACAGAAACGTTGAATTTTGTATTTTCCAGGGCCGTAAAAGCATTCCAGCAGGTGCTATGGGTGGAACCAGGATTTCCACGAGCCTGCGAGGTTCACCTACGGCTCGGCTTGATGCTGAAGGTCCACGCTGACTTTGACGCCGCCTTGAAGCACCTGACACTCGCTCTGATCGATGCCACGACACCTGCTTCCTTTTCCAAGCTCGAAAGTGAGTCTCGCTTTTCGTCCTACATCCACGGTATAGCCATTGATTTAAAAACCAGCACCGCCAACAGCTGCCAACCGTAACGCTCCCAACGTCTTTGCATCGAAATCTTGCAACGGTACCACATGTCATCCGCTTTCGGTTGATTCAGCTCGTCGTTCGTATTGACGACTGTTTCCTTCTTTTTATTCTTTTCGGCTTTGACTATCCTCGCATTTCGTCTGGTAGCATTATAGGTAGGTTTTAAGTTATTAAGTCAATGATATGTTAATTAATAATTTGGGACGAATTTGCCAGAGGTGACTGGGGATTTGAACTTGGGCCTACTTGTTGAAGGTTTGACCCCTTTACCCAAATACCCATCATAAGTTCTACGTTGCCACGATCATTTCACCTTGAAACTATTACTTCTGCTGGGTTTCGAGCCACCAAGTCTATGATATATTTAGTAATTCAAGAAAAATTTTCAAAAGGTGGTGGTGAATTTTCATTCGGCCCCATTGATAGAAAATCCACGTCTTTATCTCCATATATACCACGGCCCACTAAATAATATATTTTTCAAATTCCTCTCCCATCGTTTGACAATCTAATCTTTTTTCTGAAATTCTGCCATTGTTAAAATCACGGGGATACTTGAGGACAAAGTAAAATGATACAACGGTTTTGCATTTGAATCTGTTTTTTTTTCTCTCCATACGGTCAATTGTGGGGACGATTTTACCGCGATAGAATTAACCGAGCGCTGAAGTTAATTCTCTCTTTTTTCACTGAAAATCCACGAATAAAAGGATGCGGTTTAACATAGATGGAGGTAAAACGTACAACGAGCCAGCTGAAGGTACTTTAAATTTTTCGCGGATCGCGTATTCTATGAAACTGTATTTAATACGAATACTGATACCGTGGACAATAGTGACCTGCATAGAGCTTCCCGTTTACACCTCATCGAACATCGGTGCTCGGTGAGCAATGAATATGTTATGCCAAAGCTTGAAAATATATCTAGAAAATGAAGATAAAAGTATTTAATATACTGTTATAAACATAAAATGGGATTTAATTTCAATTTATTAATGTTAGAAAAATTTCACTTGGAACATTCGATGCATCAACTGACTAGGTAATTCCATTTTCCTCTATCAATAAGTTCGACTTAATCTACTAGTTAAAATACATATAACATAACTTCCACAAAGAAATTTTATCTGCTATCTGATGATTATTTTTATCGTGCAACGTCAACCTTTAAAATATCAACTAAAATCTCTTTATCACGTTCATCTAAAGGGAACCAATTGACCAATTGATTAATAGATAGTTACCTACTATCCACTATTGTTATTAGCTTTTCATATACCTAAAATCAGTGTTATCTCTCAAAAAAATACTATCACCCTGGAATTCCACTCACGTGGGTCATCATTGGGAAGTTTTAAGCTTCCCAATCACACCAAGAATTTCCCCACTCTTCCACGGTGTTAAGGAGACCAATCAAATTATCGTGTAACGTTATAACGTCAGAAAAGAGCCAGACTGATCCAAAATACGCGTCACGGTCGTGCATTAAAGAGGAGGAAACTTTCACTTTGAACTCTCGCTTTTCACGGACGCCTCATTAAAGCCGACGAGCTTTGCGGCGGCTTAAAAATTAAGAGCCACCAACTTCGTCCCCCGGGGTATCGGGTTATGCTGAGCACTTTCGCCGAAACTTGTCGTTACTCTCGGTTAAAATAATTTCGTGTAGAGTCCACGATGAAACGGTCGCCCCTCTCGTGTTTTCGATGCCGTCTTGAATTACCGAAAAATAATCCCAAACCAGTGAGATTTTCGTCTTACAGCATAAGGAGCATCGTGCCATTGTCGTCGTCTGATCGCATTCCAATCTTTGTGCTCTCTTGATGATCGTGGACGTCGATCGTCTGACAATTTGGGTATTTGCTTTTTTAAAGTAGAATTGCAGATCGTGGGAAAATCGTTAAACGCACCGGTGCGAAACTACGAAGGGCGATTGCGGAAAGTGGGTGCGCGTTTTGGTTATAAAATGTTGGACATAAATGTCTACTTGATATGATCGGTGGAAGAGAGATACGCGGGGATTAATTCTAATGGAGGAAAGGTAGGAAGTTTTATGGTCATTATTGTTGCTCTGAATATTCAAACTTTCTTTTGTATTTCTCAGCTTTATCTGCCGTGGATTTTTTGAATCACTGAAATTTAGACTTAGAACTGAAACTACCAGATATTTCGTAATAATCATTACGTGGAGAAAAAAAGTTTCAGATTTGTGTCTCAATTCTTCGTATTTCTGTTAGATTGCTACGGTCACTTCGCCCAGAACCTACAATTTCAGGTGGATTCGAAACTTCTGATGCTATCATGTAATAACAACCATCACTAAACCCTTTATTAGTTTACAATAACATGGCAAGGTAAATAAAATAGAAAATTCTGAAGATGTCCAAAAGCTATTAAATTGAAAATGCCAGTCAGCCATAAAACAGTCAAATTGTTTGTAGCGTATTAATATTGTGTTCAATTATACTAAATATTAATGTCACTGTGCAAAAAATCCAAATAGAAATCGCAGCTCAAAGAATAAAGTAATAATTTAAAAAAGAATTTCTCGCAAATAATAGTAATTCTAAATTCACCCCACTGATTCAAACTCAAAGTCTTCTACGTGTCGCATCACCTCATCAATGTCCTCAGCGTGTCTTAAATGGTTCTCCAACCCTAAAAGATAAAATAATCGAATAAAAAGTACCCGAATAAAAATTCCTGCGGTATATTGACGAAATAAACGATGAAATACGAAAATGCTCGGGTAGAAAATAAAAAAAGGAAAGCTGCGGTACGCGCACCCAATATCACGTTATCGGTCATCGTCGACTTTTACGCGCATACGTGAAGTCTGATACATTATTTAGCAGGCCGCGATGAAATCGATACTTCCGCCGAGCTCAAAGCACCTATTACCTGCGCGCCAACGTTTACGTTCTGACAGCATTTCGCTCCGATCTTTCGCTCACTTTCTTTCTCGAACTTGACCCCCTTTTCTATGCCGATACAGCCGGCTCTTGTGTTATCCTGTTCGCAATAATTCCTAGCGTGTTTGATTTAATATTCCTGGATGGACAATTTTATTTAACGTTCGATAATTTAGCTGGTAATCGGATGTAACTGTGATTTAATGGAACAAGGGAATCCTTTTAGGTGAAAATGAATATTAAGATAATTAAAGTATAATATTTAAATTATTCATTGATAACTTAATGTAGCTGTGTGCTTGTATTAACATTTTAGATGGGTACTAATATTCGAGTTAATTATTGGCAATTTAATGTAACTGTATTTTTATCAATTTAGTGGAGCGGATTAATTGAATGTAGATCAATACAGCTTTCCGTTATAGTTAATATTCTATTCGCGTTTGTTTCATCTTCTGAATCTGCAAATGAGTTTGTGTTTTTATTGAAATATCTCCTTAAAGAATTTTTTTTAATTCATTAGGTACAGTTAAATTGGATCGCAAATTAGTTAATTTCTATATTCATTGAGTAATTGATACTGATTCTTTCATTATTCTCTTGATAAACGAACTTCCTTTTTGTTCCCCTTATACGATAACCACCCCTATAAAGATATCAAACGCAGCAATCATCGACCTTCGACACCCTCAACCAAGCTGTATTATTCATCGAAGAAAGAGTTAACGTAAAACTCGTAAACGCAACTGCATCTACCGTATTATTTCTACTTTATCATACTTTCGAACTTGACCGAGTTCCATCAGAATGACGCGAAGCCCGTAATATTTCATCCCCCGCGGATCAATGACTGCGTCCTATAAAGTTACGCGTTTTGAAACTCACCGCGAGTATCGGACTGCATTTTCAATACAGCACCGACATATCGGATGAAATTTTCAACTTAACATCAATACAACCTCTCTGTCGATGACACGACCAACGTTAAAGTAACATCCCCATATATTTATTCCTTCTTTCTCTTTTATGTATTTTTCAATTTCAACTCTTGTGGTCAATTCGTGTAAGACCCAGTCTTATAAGAGCCTTGAAAGCACAACGTGTTTATATTTTTAATGTTTCCATATAATTCCATAGTATTCAGTAATATTCCAATCCCACCACTGGAAAATTTTTCCTTAATTATCATTTAATGTAGGAAATAACCTTGGTGGTTTGGAACCCACCTATAACAGTAGATTTCAGTCAAAATGACCACAGCAATCAGAGGGCTTCGATGGATAAAAATATAAAAAGGTTCACTCTCGCAATCAGTGAATCTGAATTCAAATATCCTGCAACAACTGGAAAATTTTTCTTTAATTATCATTTCATGTATCATAGCCTCGATAGTTCGTAACCCTTAAAATAATACCCCCTTAAAATAGTAAGTGCCACGTGAAATTGGATAAAAATATAAAAAGGTTCACGTTCGTTATCGATGTATCCGAGTTCAAATATCCTGTTACCACTGGTAATTTTTTCTTAAATTATTATTTAACGTAGCAAAATGCCATGGTAGTTTGGAACTCACCTAAGACAGTAGATTTTCCACGGAATGATCATAGCCGTTGAAGTTGAAAAAATACAAAACAAACATTAATCAATATTATCAATAAAAAGATGATTCACCTGCGTTAACGAGCAAAAACAGTGTTTCGTTACACGCGACTTACATTAAGTTCCGTTACGTAAGTCCCCAAGGCGGCCGTTGAGTTCCAGGCAGTAATCTCGATTGTACACTGGATCGTAACATAATTTCCTCGTGGAGATGCCGTTTCTTGTCACTAATTTTATCTACGTCACTTTGGATTACCGAGAAAGGAGAATGAGTCACGTTTACGTTCATGCGGAAGGACGCGAGTTTCGAGAGTATCTAATATTAGCGTACGAGATAAAAGTAATGTAATTATGTAATTAGATAATGAGAAAGGAGATATAAATCGTGGATAATTTATCGCTCGTAATGTACCGTGGAATTTTAGAAACTGTTTACCAAGTCACTATTTATAATTCTACAATTCTACAGATAATGTAAAGAAATTGTGATTCATAATTTCTCGTAATTCCACAGGAAGTTACAGGAAAAACTTACCATCACCGTCGGCAATTTAATAATGGCATGTAATTGATAATATCAAAGTAGAAATCGTAGATAATACTTCCTTGTATTATCATACAGAATTTGGAGAAACTTCGTTACGTAAATCAACAGAGTCATTCTTAACACGAGATTTACGGAAGCCGTTAAACTAACGGGTTCTTACTTTTTTTTAATTCTTTCTCAAATCGATAGAAAAGCAGTACAGTAAATATTTCACGTGTACCTTATTATTTGTTCAATATATTTAAATATATCAGATTTGGCGGCCGTAGATTTAACATTAATAATTCTATAATCCTCTAATTACATCGACAATGTAGAAATATCGAGCGCACCTAATAATAGCCAAGTGTAGACAATTTTAGAAAAACTTGACTGAGTCACTCTCCACAATCCTATCATTCTGCTATTGTCCAATTATATTTAGTCATCAAAAGAAGAAGACATTTAAGAAAAACGTCAATTAAGAATTGCTGTCGACGTTGAGCGGATGAGAGAAAAACATTGCGACCGAGTCACTCTCAATAATCCCATAGCTTTCCGTGGCTGAATCATATGAGAATCTTTTGACTCATTCAGTATTCAAGTGTGATACTTTAACAAGTGATTCCCAGTGAGTGATCACGTCCGAGCCGCTTCTCTTTACCGAGAAACCGCTTTGCAAATCGTGTCGCCCTGGCGGAAGTCGTGCCTGTAAAATAACGTTGGTCTAGCAGCGAGTGACTTATTTCTGGGTCAGTCTCGTTTTCGCCAACGGAATCGCAACAGTCGACAGTGTCATTCGAGAGTGAAGTTTAACTGAATCCGGTTGATAAAAAAGTACTCATCGAAACCGATCCGCATTGTGTTTGTTTTGCACTCTTTGAACGTGGCTCCATTACGATTTCGCGTTAACGAGTGAAATTAACAAAGTACGTTCCAGCATAAAAGCGTGATAATTCGAAACCGGATAATTTAAGCTTCATTAAATGAAAATATAGACTTACCATCCCTTTAAATGTTGTGTTTATTTCGACCATCGTGGAATTAACACCAACCGTACTATCAGCGGTAGAATAACTGGTTGAATGAAATGAAAAGTCATCTTTTTTTGTATTTTTTATTAACTTTTATTTCTATATTATTTGCTATATTAAATTTACAGAATTCTACATTGCTTTTAGAAAATTATTCGTGTCATTTTGTAACCGGTCAAAGGACTATGACAGGAATTGTTGTATACGTAGTGTTGATACCATTAGAGTTATATATGTTCTCATATACAGATAAGAGATGTAAGGGTTGGTAATTGGGTCGAATCTGTTGATGAAATTTCGGATTGGATGAAATATTAGGAAATGATAAGGATGCGTTCGGTTCCCTTAATGAGGTCACATTCCTAGCCTTATTGTTGAGTATGGCAGACTGCGTAATTCCGTCCATGGTGCAATGATTGGCATTCTCATTCCACGGGAATGGTGTTAGAATGTAAATTCCTTCCTGTGTGTTCCAGTAAAGTTTCACATAGCTCACCTGTACGAAGTTCAAGGGAAATATCGGTTGGCTAAGGAGCACTACGAAGCGCTGCTAAAGGAAAAGGCTCTGCCCTCTCATCTAAAAGCTGATATTTGCCGCCAATTAGGTAAGTTTAGATAATTATCTGCCGCAAAAATTCCACGTTTCACATATATTTATAACTTTTACACCCAATGACGTTTACCATTAATGCTTAAACTCGTAATTGCAATCGGAGCGAAACAGGTTTGGAGATAAAGTTGCTACATTTTATATCTAGACGTGTACCAGAACAGAATGTTTGATATTCAACGTTTGAATTTCTCTGAGAGACGAAAATGGTCCGTCAATGTATCCTAATTTATTCGAACCTTAATAAGACTGCTAAGAGGATTATCGGATGTTACGTGTGACAGGTTTAACGTGAACTCAGCCGAATTAATTGAGCAACAACCTAACTCCTACTTTCCTTTTTTCACTCCAACGAATGGATGTGTTACGTTCATCGATGATTCCCTCGACTTTTTAATCGCGTTACTTTTTTCTCTTCTATCGATCTCTCTAAAATACGACTAAAGTCACATGGACAGTAATCAGCAGAAATAGAGTCATCCAGCAACATCAAACGCTAAGCAAAACCCCGGAATAACGAGTCCAAGAAAGAAAGCACGATCGTGTAGCTGTGTACACGCTTCACACGGATCCTTACGGAGAATCCGCATGCACATTTAACCCTCGCCACTCAAACGATAAAACTTGGCTCTCTGGCATCACGACGGAACGTATTTCAGTGTCGTGTTTACAGCTTGTTACGCTTTACACAGGCCGCCGAGGCAAGCACGAAGCGTTATTAAAAATTTCTCCCTTTCCCAGCGGACCGTGGCGCGCTTTCGTCCGTAATTGAACACCCGCGAGCTTAATCAGAAGCCGTGGTGCCATTCTTCGTTTTCTTTTTTTTTTTTTTAATTCAACAACGATAACGTCCTGGCAGCAATCCCGGCCGGCGAACGAACGACTACCGTGTCTCCACGATCATAGGGGTTAATTAAAGTCACCGCTTCACCGGCGACCTTACACTCATAAAATTGCATTCCCACGAATCGTTTTACTCGGTGCGGGTCGACCGCGACGGCGTGTTTTCGACTCCTCGAATTCGGCTTAAGGTTCGACCGGAGTATACACCAAGTAGCAGACACGTGTATTGATTTATTCTGGGTTGGGGTGGACCGGGGATGAGACGGAGAGAAAGGAAGGGTGAGTGGGAAAGGGTGTTAGAGAGAGGGAGAGAGAGAGACTCGAGTGTATTTGTGTGCGCGCGTGCAAACTATATGGAGGAAGAGAGAAAGTGAGAGATGAGTGAGAGAAATGAGAGAGTAGGAACGAGGTACGATAGGGAGGCGAGATTGTGGGAACCATCCCCTTTTATTTCTGTCTTCGTCGGTTTCTTTCTGTCCCCTTTCTCTCTCCTCTCTCTCTCTCTCTCTGTTTTCTCTCTCGTATTCTCCTTTCTCTCTTTCTTTCATTCTCCTCCTCTCATGACGAGTACACACAGTCTCCTTTTCACTCGACCTCCTCCGTCCCTCATTTCAGGCTCTTTGTCCCGTTCTTTCTCATCGGTGACTTCCTCCGTTCCTCTCCGGCTACTATTTCGGCGTCTCGTGTGCCTGGCAGATGGTACACACCGATACTTTTAACCGACTCGCGGTACCAATGGTTCCTTGTAACACCGGCCTGCTCTTGCCGTGGTTGCACGCACCACCCAAACGCCATCATATCCGTGCTTCCTCTTTGGCTACGCTGCGTTATATGCACTCCTGATGCACAATGCACCGCCGCAGCGTCCAAGTGCATCATAGGCTGCGTGGTCCCGGAACACCCTCGAGCCTCTGCCTTTCATTGGGTTATTAACTCGCTGGCTGGTGGAGGATTAAAGCGGCAATTAAACTGGATTGCGCGGCGACATCGTTGCTGAAGTTTTTGGGGATTTGTTTTTGGAGAATTATGTAATTGGTGGGAGCGTATGGAATACTTGTTTGGACGTTAAATGCGGTATTTTTATTATACGATTATTTGAGAAGTGGGGCGGATGGTATGGCGTTTCTTTTTGTCATTTTTCGTTGCAAACGATACGGTTAGTCCATTTAGGATAATTGGCTTTAGGTGGTTTTGTGAGACGTGTGGGATAGTCGCTTTGGCTGTACTCAGGAGTTTTCAATTCTTTGACGTGTTGATTTCAAAATCATTGATGAACTTATCTCATTTTCTGTATGGTAATCTCGATAGTTAGAGATGATATAGAATCCTGTCTCACAAACGTACCGCGGATAAATTTAATCCAGAAGTACATTTGTGAGCTATAATCCAAAAGTACGTTAGCTGAGTTCGTTTTAAAATTATGAAAACTCTAAGAGCGATCCTATCATAATTATCGAAATAGAACAAACTCTTTAGCATCAAGATCCAAATTCTGCAATCTCTCTTGAACTACTAAATTTATATCCATTATATTGGGATATTCTAAATAGGTACTTTATAAAAAGAAGAATCAAGAGGTCAAAATGATTATAAATTAAGTAATTTTGTTTAATAGAATAGAAAAGGATTATTTACTGTATCACTCTCCTATCAATTGTGGAAATTTGCAGATAAATTTGAAAGTAAATAATTTTACAGTCCAAGTCAGTGACTTGGTAGATTCACTATTAATTATGAGATTGCTGCTATAATTTGAAAGCTATAGCTTACATTTCTAACAATATTATACTAAATATCACCTATAAATTATTGACTATCAATAAAATTTTATTTCATATGCATTTTTAAATTTCTAAGCAGCATAACAAAGTAAAATCCACATGCACCCTGAGTTGCGCGAATAATAGGGCCTAGTCGACAATCCAAGACCTACAAAATCTTTTCCACTGTGTGAAAGACACTACACGAATACTTTGATGTCCCCTTTAAGGGAGCACTATGTGAAGCGGTAGGTAGGCAGGTATGTAGGTAGGTACAGAAGGATTATACAGGTCAAGCTGCATGTCAAGCTGACCCACTTGCACGTCAGAAATCCTTTAGTAAGTGCTGCTCGTCGGACGGAATAAAAAATGCAACGGAGTCGAATCGATGCGAGAGTATCGGCAACAACCACAAAAGAGACAGAGAGACAAATGACTGTTGCGTTACCTAAGGAGGAATAGAGCTATCACTTTCACCGTCGGATTACTGCAATTACCAACGAAACTGGCATCGCGGTGGTTGTTGATCATTAATCGGTGAAACTCGACAAATAACTTCGCAATGTATCTTCAATAATCTGCAATCCAAATTCTGTTACAGAATTGACAGACATTTGATTCTTTTACATGTTCCTTTTTGATTACGAAGTACTTTTCTTAAACTATAATCTTTGGTTATGTGTCTTGTTCAAATTTGAAGGACAATTTTACAAATTTTGTGTCCCTTTTAACTTCCCGACTATCGAGCAGTTCCACGAGTTTGTTTTATCGCACCGCTATTTCCTGCGATTACTGTAACCAACGCGACAGTCGCCCTTTCAACCCCTTCGGTACCAAGGGCGACGATAGACTTCCACCATGCAACGCTTCCGGTTTACGAAGAACTACCGTAAATACCTACCGAAATATTGTCACGCTAGCTTCAGACAAAACGATCAGATTCTCCCCCCTTTAAATACTTCAGCTAATTTTCAGCAGCAAGAATATCATATCACCATAACATAAAATATAATCATCCACCTAACGGTGCTCCCAAGCGTCAAACAATTACCACCACCAAACTCCACCTAGTCTTTCAACAAAACAAAAAAAATGTTTCCTCCCCTCTCTGAAACCCATAAAAAAATATTCGACATCCTCTCAACAATCGTAATCATCATTAACTCCCACCTACCCCTACAACACCCGCGCAACGCCAGCAATTCTCGATTTAACTCTGACCCAACAGGAGAGGGTTGAAAAGTAGTGCCGTTATCCATGGGAAAGGACAACGTCGTTCGAAAATTTCCACCTTTATAACGGGGTTATTTGACCGAAACACTCGAGGGGGACCGATCGCAAGACCGTTTAACGAGGAGGCCGAGGGGATGCATTTTACGACAGTGAACATTGCATTGGGAGGACGTCGGTGCATCGGGTGTAGGTACCTCTTACGGGGCCCGAACGGTACAGGACTCCTTTACAACCTGTTTACGGCTTCTCGCGTGTCGACACTGCGACCGGTTCGACGAAGTCTTCCTTTTTCATAACTTAGTTGTCGTTCCTCGCTGTGCAACCTTGCACTCTTACTCCCTCGCGGTTCTCCTTTTGCCGTGGGGTCTCCGTTCGACAAATTTCATCCGGAGGGATAATCGTCGAACATAAACGCCAAACGACGTTGCACCGACCGACCGGTCGGGTGCAACGATTTCATTCGATGCGTGCGATTTTACTGTCGCAGGAGGGACCGTTTCGACGGTGTAATTATGCTGTAAACAGGCAGAGGAGTTTGTAAGGTACCTTAATAGGCGAAATTATGTTTGGATGTTGTTTTCGCATTAGGGCTAATAGATCAAGGGAGACGATGGAGTTCTTTTTTAATATGGAGAATAGATGGAACTTTTTTATATTTGTTGTTGAAATTAAAATCTGTGTTGGAGTGGAAATTGGAATAATTGTATTATTATTATTAAGATCTAATTATCAGAATAAGTTTTTTTTTATTTAAGGAACTGTAGAAATTGGTGGATGGGTGTTATAGTCAGTGAGGAAATCTATGATTAGCAGTTGTTGTAAGAGATGTAGGAGAGAAAATTATAAGGTTTGTTGATTTCAGCATCTTAGCAGATTTGATGCAAGACATTGCAATTTTTAACTTACATTAGTTAAGTTAGAAAGTGTAACTTCTCGCTAAACTTTCCAAGAACAACATCATACACCGGTGACCGGAAGTACGCCAGTTAGCAGCTGTGGTAGCAAAAAATGATAGGCAGGATTTATAAAAAAAAAAAAAAAAACGATTCAATTTTCACTCCTCATAAAAAATTGCTAAGCAATGAAATTACAGAGAAACTGTACCATGGATAAAATAAAATCCAAATCTTCTAAATAGCAAGCATTTCGAATCACCATCGTTTCTAAATTTTTCACAGCTGTACCTCATACCTTTGCAAATTATACACCATAACCACGGTAATTCCAAACGTACCTAAAATAAATCCTCCACGAAGTAGCTAAATTTGTCAGGCCGAAAAATTACAAAGAAAAAGGACCTCTTTACCTCCTCGATGTTTCATAGAGCTCGAGGGGTACTTAAGAGAATACTATGGAAAAGAAAGACATACAAAGCGTCAGTTTGACGTTGCTGCCCGTGAAATTCCCTCCAACCATGCGATAGCAATTCCGCGGAGAGGCCAGGTGGGCCAAGGCAGGTCAGAGGATTTGCGAATCAAGTGCAAACGAAATGGGCCCTTTGAATGGTAGGTCTTTGTAGACCCTTGCGTTCGGAGAACGGAAAATTTCTTTTTCATAGGGTGCACTGTATATTTCTCCCGTGCCGCTTTCATCGAAGTAGCGCAACCCGGAGAACATGTGGCGATGGAAGATGATAAATTACCATGGAGGCACAAGAAACATCTCAAAATTCGCTATTGTTTTGTACGTCAGTTGCAAAATAGAGAAGCATTCATTAGATACATATTTAGTTACAGTATAGACTTACTTAACAAAATTTTAATTACTCTTAAACTCTATAGATATACACTAGAACTATCAAGTAAGTGAAAATGATGGGTTTCAAATTTCTTAGTATATTTATATTGGCATTTGTAATTCGTAATTTGTAGTTGGGTAAAATTTGTCTAGTTCAGTAGAACCGTGGAAAAAATACGAAAAAACTGGCAAAATATGAGAATCGAATAGCCCGTAAATTAACCATAAGCAACGCAGGAAAGCGGAAATACCGGTAGAAAACAGTACACAGAAATATCTGTGAATGGCGAGTAGTCGTTGGAGCGTAATAGAGACTTTAAATTCGTCGGCTAGTCTATGAATTAACTAACTTAATTCCATTTAGAATTACCCTCCGTTTACCATCGCATTCTACAATTGCGTAACAACTTGTTGCGAGAGCCGGCTTCTCCCACAGCAGGTATCTAATTTTCGGCATATCAGACGACATAGAAATACTTAATTACCGTGATTAAAATTGCTAATTATACCACCGGCGACGTCGACTTAGTCGTTTACGGGATTACATAAATTTTGTAAAGATTATTCTCACAGAAAAATATAAATGATCGCGTGTTATCACGAATGTTATTTCGTACCTGTACTAAGGTATTTTATTCTTTTTTTCTCTCTTTTTTTTTTTAAGAAACGTGAACTCTCAATTTACTTTAACAAGCTGCCATTTTCATATAGACGAGGATAATATATCAAAGAATCGTAAAGGTGAAACGTACCGTTAAAAATCAGAACGGCCTCTAAGAATGGTGTAATTTAAGTTCCATTTGGTAGGAGTATATTTTTAGATAAAAAATAGACGAAAACTAGAAGATTAAATTGTAAGATTGAATTTAATTAAATTATATATAATCAAATGTAACTTGTCTGAAAATACCGAGTGAATTATTAGACAGCTCTCCAGGTTGTTGATAATTTAATTACTGTTGAGCTGAAAATAGAATATTCATCTTTACATTTATATCAATATTTTGCATAAAACTCAATTCATATTAATTATGATAGTTAGAAAAAGTTGCCTGAAAATATCTCATAATATTGCATGTACTTTTGTGGAAAGAATTTTCCACTTATTTGATAGAACATAAACTGTCACCGTATCTATACAATTAAATAAAATAAAATTGAAATAAATGGTATCGGTCGAATGATAAAATTGTCTCAAGGCGTTCAATGAATTTTCAGATATTTCTCAGTGCTTGAAAACATGTCAGCCTTTTTCAAAAATAGAAGTTACATATATTCCCGCTTCTACAATCATCCCAGGAAGTCCAAATAAACAGTAACCATAAAAAAGAAACTTGCTGCAAATACCCAGAAAATTTTCACGTACATTTCGTTTCGGTTATTTTCATGGAAGAAAATCAAATAAATAATTTCGATAAAAAAATAACCTCTCAAATATTTTTCATGGCATAAAATCATCTCGATCAGTTTCCACAGTAGAAGTTACCACCCCCAAAAAATTAACATAAATAGAATAGATAAAAGAATAACTCCATGCAAATATCTATCAAATTTTCACGTACTTTCTTCTGCTTAAAAACTTGTCGATTATTTTCTAAACTAGAGACTTAGTACCCGGTTCTACGCCAATGTTTATAGGGGGTTGTAATTCGAGACAGCCTCGAAGGGAGAGTGGGGTAAAAGTGGGTACCCTAGACTATACCTGCGAAAATCTATTCAGTTTGGTACTCGTCTAGTGTTGAGGCAACACGTCCTCGATTCGCAGTTATCCACTGGGACTGAAGTCCCTGAACTTCCTTTTGATTCGTGTACGATGTGATTCTCTTTTCATTTCCGTCGGTTACATATTTGCACATTATTCTCACATGTTTCTTCTTTTTCTTTCATAACTTTATAATCAAGTTTTACCAGCGATGTAATTTATTTGATCATTTTCCCTGGACTTTCTTTCGATTCGTGCACAGTGTAATTTATTCTCTATTTCGTCCGTTACATCTTTGCATATTACTTGCTCATTTTTTTTTAAATTTTGTTATCGAGTTTTTACATGAATAATATTTTATAAATTTCTCTTTGTGTTTTAAATCGTCAAAGTCTCTTTTGCAATTACACCACGTGCTCATTGGACCAACGGTTTTCTCCTCCGATAATACCACTGGATGAAAAAAAAAACACATTACATCTCTGTGAATTTTGAAAATGATATTTTTTTATACATTTACGTGTAATCGATTTATCGAGTACTATTCCGTATGAAATGTCCGATGAATTTGGCAATTTATTATCGCGTTGTAGCACAGCACCGATTTTTTTTCTATACGATTTAGCCATTGTTTTTTTGCCAGTGACAATTATAAAGAGTTCTACGTGCAACGACTCATAATTCTTCGTTTGTGATTGCAGGATGGATGTACCATGTTGTTGATTGTGCAGTGTTGGGTATAACGAGACAACAGAAGCAAGTGATTGCAATTCACTGTCTCCAAAAGTCCATCGAAGCCGAGCCGAAGAGCGGTCAAAGCCTTTATCTGCTGGGACGTTGCCTGGCTGCTTCTGGGAAAGTTCACGATGCATTTATCGCTTATAGGTACTTAAAATTATTAATTAATACTAATGCCAACATATTCGCAACGGTTGTCGCACATATACTTTATTTAGTTTAACTTGAAACTAGTTTGCGCACATATTCATTGTTAGGACGTAAATTTATTATCTAATTTTTCTTATAAGTAATATCTAAAATGAATTCTATATATCCTAAATGTAATATTTAAAATTATATCTATTGATTTCAAGTAGTTATAAAAAGAGAATACCACAGTGATAAAATTGTAGCGCAAAAAGAATTTCAAGAACTTTCATTTAGCAATATTTTGAAAATTATAAAAAAAAAGAAATTTCAAAGTTATAACAAATATTGTAGCCGAATAACTGTTACTAAAAATAATGGTGCATTAGCCTGAACTTAGATCTAACGCAACATTGCATATCTCCATTTGAATATGCTACATCATTAAGTCAATTTGCAATATATATTTCAAATGTTGTAAAGGATGGTTCAAAAAATGATAAATATCAATTTAACAATATAGGAATTCCGTTGAAAAGTCAGAAGGGAATGCTGACACATGGTGCAGCATAGGCGTCCTGTATCAGCAACAGAATCAGCCTATGGATGCACTTCAAGCCTATATATGTGCGGTGCAATTAGATAAGTCACATTCGGCTGCGTGGACTAATTTAGGGATTTTATACGAAAGCGTTAGTCAGCCGAAAGACGCTCTAGCTTGTTACGTTAACGCGTCGAGGTAAAGTTACCTTCAGCATTGATTAGATACCACTGAATCATAGACAACCCTTTAACAATTCTACAATTACTAATACTTAAATACCCTAAATTGATATAATTCTAATAGAAGTTCCAATTGACACTTCAATTAATATTCATCGAATATTTTACATAATGAAAGAAAATCATCTACATTGTTTGTACTGAGAGAACTAAATTATATACTGTTAGATATTTAAATTGATTTCACTGAATTCTCATTCGTATAATCTGCCACAATTTTGTACCAATTCAGAATTCTCTTTAAGCTATTGATACGGCGTATAATACAATTTTGCAATTTCATTAGGGGTAACAATAATACACCAAATTGTACGGGCTCACTGGCAGGCCTGGGTGGCGCCAAGTCCGGTGGCAACACTCCGATGAACCCATCTCTTCAACAGCGCATAAACTTCCTGCAAAGTCACTTAAGCCAAGCACCAATGCCTTCCGTTGCCACCAAGTAAGTCGACGGGTGCTTTCGGGGGCTAATTTGAGTAGATATTAATAATATAGGAGATGTTAATGTAAGAGAGGTGAATTCTGTATGCATTGTACTCTGTATATACAATTATTATGATTATTATTACTACAAACTGTATATTTAAGAATAGTTGAGATATCGATTGGTTATTTTAATAGATTAGCTCGTCGCCTTGCCCAGTGTATGTAAAAAAAAAACAACACCAAAGAAACAAAAAGTATTTCGAAGTAATTGGAAATCATTGATTTGATTTGAGCTGCAATAAAAGAAATTTTTCTTAGCTATTTTAGTTTCTTTTTATCCAGAAACTTTCAGGCTGACCCTCGTGCAAATATATCCAAGATAAAACATTTTTGTTTTGCACTCGCAAGTTAATCACTCTTAAGCCAAGATAAGAGAAAAAAGACTAAGCACAAAGTATTTTTTACTCCGCGCGAAAACACCAACGACTCAAAGGTCCGTGCGAATAACAGAGACGATAGTTGTGAAACTGTTTCGCGGGTGGTACCTTGGTCGCCTTAACACGAATATTTCTTTTCCCACGAAGGAGGCGGCAATTGCCGTCTATAGAAGAGGCTTGGAACTTGCCCATTAGTGCCGAGATGTCTAGCAGGCAGCAACAACAACAACAACCACCCAGTGGTCCAACATACAAATATGGCACTACACCTTCCGGCCCACCCCCTCCTTATCCGCAAGGACAAGGACAAAATCTCAATACGAAGAGATTTAAGGTAATATTACATCCAATTTTAAGCTTCTTTCACGCCACGTTTCAGTAATTTGTCATGCGGGAAACGTAATTTGGCATATTCAATTACTACGCACGCGTTAATTTAATTTTGACTAACAAGACACGTGAAATTTGCAGCCCGGGGAAGAGCCAATTTCTCCGAGTTCTCAGCAGAGACCACCGCCATTTTACCTTTCCCCTCAACAGCTGCAAATGCTACAGTTTCTACAACAAAATCACGGAAGTTTAACACCCCAACAGCAAGGTCTGCTTGCTCAGTTGCAGCATCAGTACAGGTCTATGCAACAGCACCAGCAGCAGATTAGATTACAGCAGCAACAAGCTGCTCAGAGAGGTCTACGACCGGGACAACCTGGTTATCCTACTGGCTATGGCCATGCACAAATAGGGCAACCAGGTGTTATCAAAAACTATGGAATTCCTCAACAACCGGTAATGCTTTGAACAATTCATGAAGCAATGAATAATATCTTCATTAGCATTATTTAACATTGATTTCATTTACAACAGTTACAGCAAGGAGGGACTGTAGCATTGCAAACAGGATTTTCCGATTCTAACGTTGGCTATAACACGGCTGCAACTGGAAACAGTCAAACACCGGGAATGCCTTATAAGTCAGCCTCTGACTCGAATTATCCTCAACGGCAATTGGCGTCTGGTCAATACAATCAGTATCAACCTAATCAATATTCTGCTCAAGGTTATACACAAATCTCGTCGACGACGAGCAATTACCCGGAAGGTTCCGCCGGTAACAAGGATCTCGGTGTAACGGATCAAGAATTACAAGCTTTGTTGTCACAAAAAGACATAGCAACCTCGTTGGCGGAAGACCTCTTGAAACATTTCGGCTCTGAGGATTTAGACGTTAAGGAAGAAACCCCGAATATTATGAACAATGGCACTCTTAGCTCGGGACCGTTTTCGCCTTCGAATTTAGAAGAAAGTAACGAGAAGATTAAAGAAGTGAAACTCGAAAAGATAGAGGACACTCAGCCCTCTTCAACGTCGAAGCTCGAAACATATGAGAAGAGCAATTCTAAAACATCTACACCGGTGGTAGAGACAGTGAAGTGCGAAGCGACTTCTAGTACAACTAAAATGGAACCGATAACTCGAACCGAACCCGTTCTCAAGTTAGAGAGTTTATGCGAGTCTCAGCCGGAACAAGAACTTAGCGTAGAGATGGATTCCAAGAGTATAATCGAGGCATGCAAGGGCCAAGGACTGAAAGGTGTGCCGAATTGCTCGATATTGAGCGATCGTTCACCACCCCCGGCACCTCCAGATCCTCCCAGTCAAAGATTAACTAAGGAACAATTACTCCCACCTACACCTAGCGTTTACTTAGAGAATAAGAAGGACGCGTTTAGTCCGCAGCTTCAAGAGTTTTGTTTAAAACATCCGATAGCTGTGATTCGTGGCTTGGCAGCCGCTTTGAAGTTAGACTTAGGACTCTTCTCGACGAAGACGTTAGTAGAAGCGAATCCTGACCATGGTATCGAAGTACGAACACAGATGCAACAAACCAGCGACGAGAATTGGGATCCCGTCATGGGGAGAAAAGTTTGGGGTTGTATAAGTCACAGAAGTCATACGACGATCGCGAAGTACGCGCAATACCAGGCTTCGAGCTTTCAAGAAAGCTTGAAGGAAGAGAGGGAGAAGTCCCAGGGTATACATACTTCAAATCTGTCTGATTCAGACTCAAAGGACAGCACGGGTGCTGTTAGAAGGAAAAAGAACGCTTTCGGTTTAGCCGGGAGGCCAGGCTCGAAAATGTTGCGGTTTGGGACCAATGTAGATTTATCGGATGAAAGGAAGTGGAAACCGCAGTTACAAGAGTTGATGAAACTACCAGCGTTTGCGAGAGTTGTATCTGCTGGAAATATGCTCAGTCATGTTGGTCATGTTATTTTGGGCATGAATACCGTTCAGTTGTACATGAAGGTACTTGTTGTTTGTTATTTTTAACGATTTTTTTCTCAGTTTGTAAATAAAATCATTACAATATTTTATATTTTCTTATAGGTTCCTGGTAGTAGGACACCTGGTCATCAAGAGAATAACAACTTTTGTTCCATAAATATCAACATTGGGCCAGGAGATTGCGAATGGTTTGCAGTGCCTGATGCATATTGGGGTGTAATATGCGCCCTGTGCGAACGAAATAATATTAATTATCTTCATGGTAGTTGGTGGCCGTCTTTGGAAGATCTCTACGAGGAAAACATTCCTGTGTATAGGTTTTTGCAGAGGCCTGGTGATCTAGTTTGGGTCAATGCAGGTGAGGATATTGTTAGAATTTTATTTTTCGTTTGTTTTCTTTCATACAACTCTGCGATGATAAACTGTGGGACAGGTTTTACAAATGCGAACATACTTTGTTTTCAGGTTGCGTGCATTGGGTTCAGGCTGTCGGATGGTGTAACAATATCGCATGGAACGTAGGACCATTAACTGCACGTCAGTATCAGCTTGCAATCGAACGTTACGAATGGAATAAATTACAATCATTCAAGTCTATAGTACCAATGGTTCATCTATCCTGGAACTTAGCACGGAATATCAAAGTGTCGGATCCTAGACTGTTTGAGCTAATTAAAAATTGTCTCTTACGAACAATGAGACAGTGTTGTTTAATATTAGAATTCGTAAAAAGCAAAGGTGTTGAAGTTCGATTTCATGGCCGAGGGAAAAACGAAGCTTCGCATTACTGTGGACAGTGCGAGGTAAGCTACTTTTCAAACAAAAATTCCAATCAATTGACATTTATCATTTAGTGTTAACACTAAATTCAATATTGTTTCAGATCGAAGTTTTTAATATCCTTTTCATACGAGAACAAGAAAAACGACACGTGGTGCACTGTATGGATTGTGCGCGCAAACAATCACCATCCTTGGAGGGATTCGTTTGCCTAGAAGAATATAGAATGCGCGATTTAATGGACGTTTATGATGGTTTTACTTTACATTCGTCATTAACAACACCCTCATCAGCTCAGTCTAGCCAGTCCTCCTGAGGCTACATGCAACACAGATATTTGGACTTCTTAGGCACTTTACAGTGACTTGGAAGTGTCAAGGTCTGTGTTAAACAAAAGAACTTTACGATAAGCATTATTCAGGTACCTGAGAGCTACTTTAAAGAAAAGGAGTTAGAAAAATTTAATGCGTCAGGCTGTATAACGCCAAGCATCTGTTTCCATTGCTAATTTTAAGGCACGCACAACATTCGATAGTAGAGTATCGAGAAATCGGAAGTTATAAGTATCTTGACAATTAGTTAGCACTATTTGTATAAACAATTAGTTCAATACTTCAAACTCTGATAGATCTCGATCCCATGCAAAAACGTGTGAACATAAAAAATTATTCTAGCTCTCGGGTATAAGTCGAAGCTACGAAGAGCAAAAAAAAAGGGGGAAAAACGAGAGAAGACTGCGTTTTATTGTAAATTACGTGGTACATGTAATCCTTTCGTGACATCGCCGTGCGAAAGCTTCGCGATAAGACATGCTGGACAAAAAAAATGTTGACCACGTTTCTCACCGGTTTTCGTATTATGGAAAGGGACTATCGAATATTCATTTTCTTTTCTTCTTTCCATGTATCGTTTAACATTTGTCTGTATAGTCATTCAATGGATAGACACACGGTGGTGTCCTTGACTTTCGTTTGAATTGTGCGTTTTAAGATTTCTTTTTTTTTCGTTTTTCGCTATTGCGGTGCATAATTTGTGTTTAATTTTTATTACGATTGAGAGAGAAATCACGGTAATGTTATTCACTGCCAATTTATGAATATGTTGAAGAAGGATTACACTTAGTTCAAATGACGGGGGATAATCTGTCGTTAACTATTGTTATGGATTAGAGTACGATTGTAAGTATTGCAAAGCTGCTCAAAGAAACTTGTACATTTTTGTATACAAATGAAATCGAAACGATTATTGATTTTTATGAAATTCGCGAGGATATTGGCACAGTTTCGAGTGTACCACTATCTAAAATGATCCTCGAGTAGAAGCAACATTTTCATATCAAGAACAGGCAAAAAGAAAGCGAATTTAATCGCGGATTTGAAAACCCCGGCGAATTGTTACGTCCTCGATTGACGAGGTAATTTTGATCTACTTAACGTGAGCATAAAAAGAGAGCAGAAAGTGAGGAAAGTGGTACATTGTCATTCGCAACATACGCCTTGTTTCAAATAAATCAATCATTGTCTCATTGCGGCTATAAACTATTTGTACAGTAAAACTTACGATTTGTATAGTAATCATTAAGAGTTAGCGACTTCTGCGATAACGGCAAAAACACTTTGCAAATGCAACAACCTCTACCGAGGGACGTTTCTCAATTTAAATCTCAAGAAACAATCATGCGAATAATAAAAGAAAGCTTTTAGAGTATGAAACAGCAAATAATACTCAAAATCGCTTTAATCTTCATCACTGAATCATCAAGTATTTATCGAGTTCTGTTAACTAATGATTTTTACAACTTGTTCCAACGAAAACAAGAACACGACGATTTTATAAATGTTCACAATGAAGTTGCGCAGATCTTTTACAAAAGTAATTGAAACACCTTTATTGATTATATGTATCGTAGATGAATTTCGATTGTAAATAAATACGCAAAGATGACGTGGCAGACATTCACGGTATCCTCTGCGAAAATTGAGAAACTCTCTGTCGTAGATCATGTCTAACACCGATTAATCGTATTTTAAGGCAAGAAACGTACCTTCGCTCAGTCTCGTCAATTCGTTTTGGCGTCTTAACAAGCGCCAAACGTACGTGCCAGAAAAAAAACCTTATCTACTGCAAATATCTGTATAAATAACGCAATTCTCGTTCCACCGAACAGATGTATTTTCGCAAATGCGTGAGAGAGAGGGAGAGATAGGGAGAGAGAGAATGAGAGAGAAAGAAAAAAAAGGGAAGAACAATAGGGTAGTCCGTACAAGTCGTATAATCATCGGGAGACACGATGTATTTTTGAAAGAAGAAATATCTAGAAATGCTAGTTCTACTGAATAGTTACGTGAACAACAACCGCATTTCTTTTATATACGCGCTAACAATCTCACCGTTGCGTCGTTAAATTGCAATATAATAATATATACATATATACATACATACGTGCGTATTATAAATTTATAAATTGTATATAAACATATAATATGTATGTATGTATATCTATTATATGTTTCTACACCATATACAACAATGACCCGTGTAATGACGGTTTCTGGACAACATTAGTCCATACGTATTGATCATTAGAAGATCCCATTGTTCAGAAACTCGAAATCGAGAGTATTCTAATCCATGCACTCAATGATCTCAACGCACGATATTGGCAGCCGAAAGTGATGAAATTCTGCCAATATATATCGAACTGATTTGACAACTTCGATATAACGATTAATAAATTATATATACATATATATATATATATAAATAAAAAAAAATATATTTAATATAAAGGGTTAAGATTAGGTAACGACAGAATAATGCGAAGGGGGAAAAGTGGTTCTTTTTCAATGGCCGAGAGCTTTGTTTGCTGTGACACTTCTTTGTCCTGCTTTTTCTACATCGAAATGATTGAAATCAGCCAGCGAGAGAAGGCCTTTTGGTGAGTTCCAGGAATCCATATTTATCATAATTGTTTGTCATTTCTTAATGTCCAAATGTAATATAAACAAAACGTATTTTCAGCTCAGTAGAGTTTCAAATTTGCAAACACTTCAATTCTTTTAATTCTCATCCGTATTTCGAAGTTTCTTTACATTTGTGAAAAAAATTCACAGAATTAAACGTTAATATCGAAGCTTTTAAAAAGAGCGATCGTTTGCAAGTATCGTAAACAAGACTTTGAAAAAAAGATAGCAAATATTGCTATTAGCTCAAAATTCAACACTGTAAAAGTCTCTCTCGTTTGTTTAAAAAGAAACACAAATTCTTTAAAAAAGATGAACCCGTTTTTTTTAAAAGCACTCTGGTTCCAATCAGTAGAAAAGCTCCTATCGGCGACGGAATTACTTCCAAGAAAAAAGTTAAGATCGGTCGAGCAAAGAAAGCAAGAAAGAACTCACAATTAGGGAGTGCTAGAAGATTAGATATACATATATAGATATATTAACTTATGGTTTAACGGAATGTAATTAAATGTAAATATCCGACTTTTCGTTTTTAAGACAAAGGGGAGGAAAATTGTACAGTATCTTGTAAACTCGACAAACAATTAACGCAATCGTTTGCCCTGTACGTATACAGATCTCTAAGAATCTTGTATTTTGATACTGAAACCAATCCGAAGGGATAATTAACGTCACATTGGTTCACACGAAGCCCTTTGCAGTTCGTTGTTGCACGCGTTAACCCTTTCAATACAATTCTTGTATAATGAATTTTGTTGTATATAGAAATGATTGATATTAGTTGCTAATGACTTCAAAATCATGTCTATGAGGTCTTCAAATTTGAGAACTTATTGTTTTCCAAAATAAGGGGCCTGAGATTATATATGTGCTGGTGATTATGAAAGTATTTTAAGTAAAAAATGTTGAAAAAATCAATTTACCACTTATTGGCTACTTTATATGTATTTAGTGAATTCTACAGAGAACTATGAATAGTGAAATATTATGCTATGAATATTTAATCGAATTTATTTAAGGAAAAATGTAATTATTTTAATTGAGCTAAACAGTTTGAGATTTTAGATGAAGGAGCCACGAACTTTCAACCCCTGACTTAAACCATTGTCAGAGTGAATGTTACACGTGTCCTAGCGATGTCGAATAATTGAAATATACTCATTACTGCAGAAATAACGAACGTCATTACAAAAAAGGCAATTTTATTGTTCTAACTGACTTTACATTTCTTACAAATGTCTACAGAATTTTTCAAACATTTTTTGGGATATGTATAGATTCTGAAAATGGTCTAAGTCAAAATTGCGAAACTAATTAAAAATTAAGGAATTTAATGAAGTAAATCTCCGTCTCACTACGTAAAACTCAACACGCACCGCAAAACAAGAGTTCGAATATCTGCCAACCATACAATAAATGACTTAGACCATAATTACCAGCATTTATATCCCCTCAGTGTTGAAAGGGTTAAATAGGACTGTTGTTTCTTTTTTTCTCTAAAAGTATCCAAGACCCTTGATAGAGCTATTTAGCAAAAAGTATCGCGTGCAGAAACGTTTGCGTAGCTCGTGAATGAAGAAAAAGAATAAGGAACGACAGAACATACAAAGGATATTTTCTCTAAAACGATGTACGAATGTTTATGTTCGAATACCGTGAGACCGAGTGGCCGATTTAAACGAGCAGACATAAGAAGATTTATTTTTTCTGAGCAACTGAATATATAGCAAAGTAATATTTTCGAATTCGTCTGTAACGAATGTGAAAACGTAGTAGCGCGAACCCATAGCAATGAGGAAGAAGACGATGATGATGAAGAAACGGAGGATGATGATGATGATGACGAAAGATAAAGGAAGAAATGAAAACGGAAACACGTAGCTTAAAACTTGTAAAACTGTATTTTAACGTGAGAACGTTCACTGCCAAATTGTGATAAACAGAACCCACCTTTAACCGGAGCGTTTTCTTAACTTCTGATCGCATTGACCAATTATTTCCTCCTAATAGTTACCGTGAGCTCTGCACATCCAACAATAGTCATCTATATTTTCCTTAATAATATTAATAATAAATAAATAAATAAATAAGAGTAATAAGAATAACGATAAATATAAGATACGAAGAAAATAGCGTTGACCAATGCAGCTAGAATCGAAGGAAACCGCTCCCTATTTTAAGCGCGTAGCATCTTAACGATTAAAGGAAAACTAACAAACATAAAAAAAAAAGATCGTATCGATATTTTTAAACAGGCACGTTTTACTGTTTAAAACGAACACCCGTAAACCGCCTACGGCGCTCTTCTATTGTATGTTTACGTGTACAGTGCCTTTATACCTTAAAAGAACTTTTAAAGAGACGATTACCTTCGCTTTCGAGGAATCAATGTATCGATCGACCATTTCCTCCGCATCACATACATACCAAACCCCGCCATCCTTCTTCGTTTTCCCATGAGCGTTAATTAATCGTAGAATCGTCATCAAAGGTGTCGATTTACATTTCGTGTGTTTTAACGTGAAACGGGAAAAGAAAAACAGCAATGTTGCATTAATTTCTCGAAAGGTAAAGGCGCGCGGTCCCTCCTACGTGTCGTGAACATTCTATTTCTAATTAGGTTCGGTATTGTAATGATTACCTAATTATATTAATGTAATTAGATTATTATTGAGGTACGTTGTAAAAGTGTACAGTTGGAATGTCTGGGCGGTCTCACTGACGCGAGATCATGCTGTAGTTAGCCTTATTATTATCATTACAGCTATTATTATCATGAATTATTATTATGGTTAATTGAAAATAATTGTGTTTTACCATGATAAAATGTAATATACAGTTACACAGAGCTCGTGCTGTGCTGTACATTCTGATCATCGACAAGAACGCCGCTGCCCTATAATGATTATTAAATTGACTTTTCCCAAAAAGAAAGGTGCTTGACGAGCGATCCTTGTCCCTGAAAATATTCTATCCAGAACTGAAACAGGTTGATGATCTTTTAAGAGATGGCTTTTAAGTTTTGTAAGTTCATCGGGCTTCATTTGATCAGCGAGAGATTTCTGTTTCGCCGCGATTTAATGATATGATGTTTTTCTTGTTTTTTTTTGTTGTCTTTTTTCGTGATCGTGCGATCGGAACGACGTGTGGGATCTTTCGTGTATCGGCGATAGTGACGAGATGGAATTATTTTGTGATTTATGACATCGTTTGAATGTGAGGAATACGTCTTAATCGATCGTTTTATCGTTTCGACACTTTGCCGTGTCGTACGAGGATTTTATGTTGTCTCTTTTTTTTGGTTTTTTGCTCATTATGAGAATTTCAGAAGAAGATCACGCCGGCCGAATTTGCATTTCCATTTTGAACGCGTGGTTGGAAATTAATCGTTATCGATATGGCAGATTTTCAGTCTACTCGATGAAAGAAATACAATGAGTATAATTAAAAATGATAACGTAAATTGTATGAAAATTATCACAACTTTTGTCCGATTAGAACAGAAGAAGGGTATTTTCTAATAGAAATTATTTGTAAATTAGTACGGAAATTTAATGATAAAAAATGTAGATTAACAGACACATGGTGAGTAAGGAAGTAAAGGCTCAGACTTGATATTAGTGGGCACACTAATTATATAAAAGTCAGTTCAATTCCTTCCCCACCACCTCTGAGAAATTTGTTCTAAATTATTATTTAACTTATCGTACCCACAGTGGTTCGATACCCAGCTAAAATAATAATTCTTAGGCAAAATCACTGTAGCAATTAAAACACAACGGAAAGTATGAAACACAAGAAAATAAATTATAAAAAACTGTAGCATGAAGAACTAAAAAAAAGTGTTCAATTTAGATTGATATAACGCGTCGTGTAAATACGATTAAGACGTTAATACATTAACCCTCTGCAATCCAACATCAGATTATGCTAGAGTAAAGACAATTTGTTTTCTCTCTCAATATTGATTTACAAAATTTACTATTACCAAAGACATATCCAATTAATATTCTATCGAATAAATGAAGAAAAATTAATCAAAGACACTCGGATCGCACAAGGTTAATCAGAGTATGTCTAGTAAGAGAAAAGAAGAAGAAACAATCACAGAACACATTAATTATAAGATCTCGCCATTTTGCGATCCCTGACATATCGATTATTGTTCAGACGACTAAGGTGAACAGTTTTCCACAACTAGGCACCGTCCTAATCGAAAGAACAATCCGATCGCGATAAGTCGGTCTATGTCCTTCTAAGGGCACGCATTTGCTTGCGACGCGCTTGAACAACACCATAAACGACGGCCGCGAGACTTCGGCATCTTGTCGTGTGTTTCACGGTGGTCTCCTGCGACATCGTACCTTTTCCGAGAACGAAGTACGTCTCCATTGTGCCCTTTCCCTTCACCTCGATGAGTCCTCTCTTCTGTGTCTGGTATCCTCTCGATTCGAGAAACTGTTGGAGAAAATTGGTCGATGATTTTGAAAAAATCAGTAGACAGTTAGTAACTACTAAATTTAATTCCTGTCACAAATGATACAAGTGAATGGGATACATATCATAGACTTTTTATATGTAGAAACTGCCACTTACCCTAGCGATATCCTGTGGAACTTGTATCTTCCCCATGACCCCTGTGGAGTCCATGCGGGAAGCCTCGTTGACGGTATTACCCCATATATCAAATACGGGTTTTCGTGCTCCGATTACACCGCCTACTAATGGACCACAGCTAATTCCTACTCGGAGATCGAAGTTATTGAATGAGTGAATATTAACGTCTTCCAATCGAAGACGCATTGCTACCGCATAATCTACCAGTCTGCATAAGTGTTCCATGTCGTCCTTGGTTTTGTCCTGAAATAGGAAACGGATGATACTAATAACAGTGACAATTAAACACATTGAAAGCCACACGTATATCTATAATTCCATAATTTCTATCGAACTGAAAGTTTTCCTATTAAAATCACACCTTTATAGAATAGAAACGTTATAGATAAAAATAGTTCAGTGCTCGTGAGCCAAGTTTTATTGAGATTCTAATGCCAGTAGAGAAAACAGATTGAATTTATATTCAGAACGAAGAGTTACGTTTTGACACGGATTAAGACCGGAAGCCGCCATGTAAGTCGCTCCAACCGTTTTTATCTTCTCGATGCAGTGAAACCGATTTTCGTCGAGAAGTTCATCGAAGTCAGCTGGAAGGAAATACATAAATTTAGATCATTGAATGTTCTATCGAAACCATGGATATTTATTAATAGTATTTATTGTACCAATAATTTCGTTCAGCAAACGTATACACTCCATTCCTTTGTTCACATCCTCGGAATAGAATTCGGTGAAGTTTGGCACACTGGCGAACATTACGCCAACTTTGTCCCGCGATTGGGAATACAATTCCTGTGAATGAAGAATATTATTAGAATCCTTTTAGTCATAAATCCTTAATGAAACAAGGATCAAATATGTGAGATACTAATTATGACAGTGGCCTAAGTCATTTATTCTTCCCATCAAAGACACATCTTTGAGATAGCTCCCAAATATTTTGAGTTCCGTAACTTGGGATGACATAGGACCTACTTGAGTGGTTTTCGAACAATCACAATTTAAAGTAGCAGCTGGTAATAATTGAATTTTTTGAAATTTTCAACTCAGGCGAGTTTAATGATCACCAGCACATATAATACCTCCGGTGCACGATCCTGCGTTAAGAAATGATGTGCCACGTGGTCCGGCAAAATATTCTTCAGAAGTTGCATGTTGTTATGTCGTGATTCAATCATGTCGCTCAATTCTCTCTCAGCTTGCTGTTTCCAGAGAAAATCCAACCTGGACGTTACTTCCACCAGTCTACCGTGATAGGTGACCATCACGAGAAACACCAATAGGAACGTTAACATTTGCGCTGAAAGCGGTATTGATGGGCTGCTGCAAATACAAATTTGTCGACGTTGTAATTGATACGTTCATTTAAACAATACAACTGTTTTAATATTAACGCGAAGAATAACTCGCTGACTTACACAGTCTACACTTAATTAACTTGGCAATACCAATATTCGACGCATTAAAAACGACAGTCACAACTTACGAATCCTTCTCTTCGTCCGGTATAGAAAAGAAATCCTTGCACACGACGAGAATGAGGACCGCGTAAACGGATACAATGATCGTGGCCAGTGCCGTTTTCACTAAATAATACAATTTCAACGCAGAAGCGAGCGCGATCAGGCATAAAATCCACGTGAACACAACATACTCCGGTCGCACGCAGGTACTCTCCAGGATAACAACATCCTCGTCAGGATCCATCGATCGTAGGTTGTCCATTTTCGGTTCAGTTTCACGAGCAGACAGAATCTTTCTCGTAAGAACGTCATCGCTTCTACGATTACGAGCGAACCGTCGATAATGCCTGCCAGACTCGGGTCTATAATGTTGCTCGTATCTGTAGAACCTGAAGAATTCTTTCCTCCTCTGACCTTTTGTCAGAGAAGTCCTATCGTCGAGGAGTCTCGTCAGTTTGAGTACATTACCGTTGGAACCACGCGGCAAAGAATCATTCTTGTCCGACGAAACATCCTTCCGATTCTCCGGAGACTCGTCTCGAAGAGCGGCCTCGAGAAAAGTTAGAATAAATTTGTCCAAACCATCAGTAGTCGCTACCAGTCGTTCAGGTTGCGATGTTGGCGTAATCATCTGCTGTCTCTCCAACATCAAAGCCTCCGGGTATCGTCGAATCGACGTAGGACACGCCAACACCCCGACGATTGACGTTAAAGCCATCAGACTGATCACGCTGCATATGAAGAGTGTTCGATGTCGCTTGTTGTGCACCAACATAGAAGAAGCATGTTGCAAATATGTCGGTAGATTCTTGAATTCCTCCGCCATAACGAGAATGGACGATGCTACCAGAAGCAGCGTGGTCAACAGCAAAGAGGCAAGGAGGATTGTACAACTGAAACGATGAAATTTATCTTGGAAAATGGATCGACTGACGGGACTATGTATGTTCCTTTGGATTAACAATAAGATAAACATTTACTCGGGTAAAATGACAGCCTGACAGATAGCGATGAATATCCAAATCACGAAGCAGCAGATCATGTTAGACTTGAACATGCCTTCGCGTAGCTGGCCAAACTGCAAAGAAATTGAGAAGCTACACTGGTGTTATCGAGAAGGTGAACATCAAGTTACAGTTATAGAAGACACACAACAAGACACAATAGTTCGAAAAAAGGCAGGTCAGGAGCTTTTTCCGTAATCCGTTGGACAGTAGCTGCAATCATCAACGATTCAGCCCGTTAGTTCTCATGATCATCAAAGAAATTACTCGCAATCTACCCCACACCAAAATAGTTAACGCTAGAACTACCAAGCGAATAAAAATGACTGAAAATATAATAGATTTAAGGCCGGTCATTCTAGCGTTAAAGGCACAAATACACTCGCCACGATACAAAAGCCAGACTCGGCATTATCGTTCAACCTTTAACTCCAGACTCTCATCGTTGTATCTCAGAGTCCAAGCATTTATGTTTGCCGATCTCATACGCTTATTGCTGGCAGTCTCAAGACCTGCGCTCTTGATCAATTTTTCACCAGTCGCTGGAGACACAGCCTTGGTGCTCTTCGCCGAACCGTTCTCTTCCTCGAGATATTCCGACTCCAAATTGCTAACGGACGTTGCAGTGTTAAGCTATGTAAAAAGAATAACCATAAATCCTCCGAGTCTCATCTTACATTCCTCCACTCATAATTCTCCTCTACAAACATTTTCGAAAGGAATTTCCGGCGTCCAATCCACCCCGATGTCATCATCCGCCGTAGAATATGGTGCGCTGCTGTTCGCAGCCAAAGGATTGTTCATCTTGAAGCTCTTCTTGTTCTTATTGCTGGTATCATCCTCGGACCATATCTTAGGACGCGAAGAATATCGACGTCTTGATCTCAGAGGCTCGACCTGTTTTATCAGATAGGTCACCACGTTTCTTTCCTTCAAGTAATTATCCCTGTCGGTGCCATTTCCTGGTTCGACCTCGTACACGTCGTTCAAGCAATCCAGGGTGTCCGCTGAGATGTGGACTCTCCTGCAACATTAGCAACATAGACATTTTGGAGTCTTTTCGTCATTAACCCTTCGCCGTACAATTTCTTCTGTGACCGTCTTTGCAATAATTAAAAATTTAATTCATAAAATAAAAATTAATCAGTGATTGTTGATGCAAGAGGTAAAAACAACATTCTATCTTATTTCACTTGAAATAGAAGAAAATATCAATGACTTGGAATCCATCTATAACTGTGAGCCCTAGAAGTGACTGAAGCAGTCAAAGCTAAAAGAATACAAAAGAAGAAATATAAGAAACCAGATATTTTACCCAGGTATTCCTCCACTCTCCAAGTGATTAGCAAGTGTCACATCGTACGACCACACGTCGAATTGCCATTTTCGAAGGCCTAGCACTCCACAAAGTACTGACCCACTGTGGATACCTATTCTCATGTTGAGATCCACCTGTATCAAGCAGATTTTTAAATTGATGAGGATTAATCTGATTATAGTATTTGTCTATCGTTATCCACACATATTTGTTCTACCTTCGTCGTATATCGCACATCTCTGATTGCTTTGATCATGTGTAAGCCCATCTCGACGCAGCAATGTGCGTGATCGCTTCTGGCAGTAGGCAGCCCCGAAACGCAGTAGTAACAATCGCCCAGCAATTTTATACGTAAACAATGGTTTTCCGCGGACAGTTTGTCGAAACGAGCAAATAGATCGTTGAGCACCTTGACCAGTTCCTGGGCACTACATTGGCTAGCCAAGGCTTCGGGTGTATGAAGAAAAAAGAAATATTGGAAATTGTTGGACAGAGTGACTTGAAACGCAAAAGAATCTTACCAGAAATGAACTTTGAATATGAAAATATGGACGTTTGTGCGAGTATTGATAATTACTTGATCTTAAAGAAATGAAAATTACATTTTTTTACATTAGAGTCATGTTTTGGACTCTGATAATGTGAGACTACTGATATTTAAAGATCTATGATTATCTCATTTTGCCCTTAACACTACAACTACCAAGATGATCAAAGTGACTGGTACTCAATTTTTTCTAAAAATTCTGCAAATTCATAGGAGCAGCACACAGTAAATAGATCACGTCTATTTTATAAAACAAAGATAACTTAACTGATCATTTTTTCCACCACTTCATTACGCGTTTTCCGAAATACTTCTTAGGTATATTGAAACATAAGAGGTTTAACCGCGGTAGTTCTAGTGTTAAAGATTCTTCATATCCAGAAAATTTTTACATAGAAAGAACTTAATGCCATCGATGCTAACTTCCTTGGTCTCTAAAGTCATCTAAAATCTTTACACCTCAAAATCAGATTACTCTTTCACGATAGGCCTTCAAAAGATTCCCACCCCTTAGTCCACCCCTCGAATCGAATCCCACGTGTTCTCGGACACCCTGTATATAATTATTTAAAACCACGTAGTAGATATCGAGCAAACTTTTACATACCAGTGAAGCCTTTGATGTCGGCGAAGAGGATACTAACGTTTTCGTACCGATGAATATAGATCCTATGAAACTGATTCGGTGTGAAGGATATGGTTCCGCCACGAGCGGTTTCGCGGGCGATATCGCGAATCATTTCTTTGGCAACGAAATCCGGCAAAACTGCAAAACAAATACCACTTAAAAATACCCTAAATCCACAACAGTGACATTAATCTTTCATATTACAAACTTTCAATATTCAATTATGAAATTTTCACGCTGTAATTCCTACATAAAGCATCATGGTACCATTCATCCATGAACACTCGCTTTGGTCAATTTTTATGTTACGTATTTCATTGCAATTTATTTTTCCCACACAAATCGTCCTCGACAGATCGATAAGGTGTAAAAGCGAGATGCTGCTAGGCTATCGGTAAAACATATCTGGCGCAAATCGAGTGAAAGTGTCTAGTGACCCTTTTTGACGCTCGGCTGAGCAAGTTATACGCACCGTCGAGCTCCATTCTGACGGTACAACCCTATGCGTCTTTATATACACTGTATATTAAATATATAAACGTTCAATACGCCTGTCGCGTGTATATCATAGTAGGGTACGTAATTCCACACCCCATAAAATGTATTTACGGTTGCTCTGTATCCCCTCATCAAAGCCATTACATGTACAATCAAAGTAATGAGCTTCGATCTCCTAAAATACGAGATTTAATGAGCCATCCGTCATTTGTAATTCGTTCGATTACTCTTTTCTTGTCTCTTCGTGCAGTTCTATCGAGCCGTGCTGATTTTGAGTTATCTCTGCAATTAGAACGTTTGATAGAATGTTCTCGGGAGACGTCTTACCGGAGAGAAGTAATTTTTCTTGTCGATTGTTCTCATTCTGGGTCCGCTGTCTTGTTTCCATGGACCGATGGGTCTCTAGGAAAGCTTGCCTTTGCCCTCTGTCCGTTAAGTATTTGGTGTACATGCCGGCAAGATTCATGGCGAGATAAAGAAGAACGTTCGTAGTTAGCATGCGAACGATACACGTTACGTCTTGCAGCTAGAATTGCAAAGTGGCATGATGATAAGAAGTTACATTGATGATAGAAAGACTTGTAAGTAAGAATTATGGCTTTATGAATCGTCTATGAAAATTTACAGGAAACTTAATTTTGCGCAACACGTGCGACATAATTTTTGAGTGGACACAAAGCGAGAATGTTTTTCAGTTCGTAAGAACGTGAGACTTATTTGACCTAGTTTCAGTTAAAGTTATTTTCGTATCTGAAATTTAATATCAAATCGATCGGTTCATCCGATATGGCGGAACATTTGGGTCCCTGAAAGGTAGGAAGATCGAGAAGAGATAATTTAAAACGTTCTCCATAAACATCCGTATGAAGATCACATCCCACGTCTTACGAAACACCATAGACGTTGAAAAATGTAAAGCAAACATCAAAACCAAGGATTTAAACTGAAAGAAACATCCTTACGTATGTAGGATCCCGCAATAAAGTGATGCCAGCCATCACCATGTGAGTCAACGCGGTCCCATAGCCCGCAAGGACGCACCATCTCAAAGGCAACGGTAGCATGGCATAGGGTGCATAAACGACAAACAGTATGTACCACATAAGACGTTGCTGGCTAGAAAAATCCAAACCGGCCGCTATGAAACCTGCAATTGATCATGAACGTGTAAAACAACCACAAAAGCCGAACACCTGGACCGTGCTGCTTCGACCGTCGGTTTCTCGTCTATCTTTTTCTTTTTCGAAATACGGGCTACCACCTGATTGTCAATCGATAATAACCCATGCCCTGGTATAAGTTTGTTCTACGTTTCCTCCACGGTCCAATGAACGATCGACCAATTCGCTGAACCGCCAACGCACGAGCCAGTGGAGCAAAACTCTATTCGTTGAAGATAGAAACACCATAATGGACGAATTCCAGTCAATGGCTCATCCTATTGTACGTGCTAGTGCAATTACGACGATTCAACGTCCCCCAGTCACGAAACGTTGAGTAACGATCGAAGGAATTGAGGGTCAAGAGTGCATCACCTTGAGAATTTATCAGGAGCCAGGTGAATATGGAAGCCCAGTAAAGGTAATTATTGGAAAAACATCGCCACCAGCCGAGAATGCAGACCAACAGGTTCGCTGCCATACAACAGGATGCCCAGGATAAGGATTCGATGAGACCACCACTGTTCTCGTCCCTCTGACATAGCCATATCACCATGAGGACAATCTGCGAAAGGTATGTGAGTGAGGCATGATGGAAAATTGTTGAAGAACGTAATCAAAATTGCTTAGAAGATGAAGGAAGCGTAGAATAGGAGGAAGGAAGATACCTTCAGACTGAGATCGACGATATTAAGCATTATCAAGGACTTTTGCCGTTGCCGATTCGAATAATGGAGATAGGACATCTCGAGTTGCTTGCTGTGAAAGCTGTTGGAAAGCGATGGACAAAATATACCCTTGTAGAGTACTCCTTTCTTGAAAACATCTGAAAATATCCCGTTTTATATATAAACGAAGGGTGCATCGAAACAGTCGCGTGTTATGGACTTAAAATTTTTGAGAATTTCGAGCAATTATCGAAGAGAGCTTCAAGAGGGTACTCTGACGATTATGAAATTAAAAGCTCAGCCTTCCAGTTAGTCTCGCATATATCACGAACTCAAACAGTTTGACACAAATTAACAGGTTGAACGCCATAAGTATTTCGCTAATTTATTCATTCCTATTAAAGTGAAACATTTTCTATTAAAATCACATCTTTATAAAGCAGAAACTTTAAAGACAAAGATAGATAGATATCCGACAGACCTTTGCCCTTTTAACGCCAATGTTTCAATATTCAACATGGTAGAAAATTGCTAAATATTGCAATTTAAAAGTTACATGAAATTTCATTGAATTCAATATCTCCGGTCACCAGTGACCCTCATGGCAGTCAACGTGTTAAAAATCTAAGTAGTGAAAGTAATACTAAAAGGTAACACACCTCGTTGGGTCTGCGATTCCTCATTAACAGGCTGTTCTGCAAGGACCGCATCCGGATCAGCCGCAGCTTCGGCATCCTCGTCTGGCTCGCTGGGCTCGTTGGTCTCAGGGACTTCCGGATCGTTGCTGGACTTCCGATCCTCCCATGCAGCCAGTCCTTCCCTCCCCAGCCTCTCCGAAGTCAGTTTCTTCACAGCCTTGATCCATAATTGTTTCCTCGGGGAAATACTCAACCTGTTTACAAAACACCATTTTTCCTGGCTGTAACTTACGGTGTCGTTTTAAACGGAGAACACATAAGACAACGAGAACTGCACACGACAACGAAATACGTACACGTGTGAAAGATGTGCGAACATACATACACCACATGAAAATATGTTTACGGTGATTATATGCAATGTGTATAGTGTTCTAGGTGATGGAAGATATTGCATCGATGGTTACATTGCGTTGTAACATTACATTGATATTTAATCTCGCTATTTTTTTTTTCAAGTCCTTTTGTGAAAAGGAAGATTGATAACTCGAAATGTTGGATTTTTGCGAAACTGTGTGGGAATGTAGAGAATATTTGTACAAAGAGTAGAATGTTTTTTTAGGTGAAAATTCATGTAAATGGATCAAAGCTGCCCTTTAAAGTTTGATGGACGTTTAATATAACTTGTTGAAAGTAAACTTTTGTGTGAAATTTGTGTTACATGAAGCTAGCGGAAAAAATTGTTAACTCTTGAACGTTTTGGAGAAAATATGTATATTATTTATAAAATGAGTTTACTGTTGCTTTCGTTTGTTTCAAATACGTCGATATACTCGTGATTCCCACACAGTTTTGGTAAAATTAGATTCTTTCGAATTGAAAATCCTTCGTTTTCAGTGAAATTCCGTGGACATAACAGTATTTAGTTACAGGTGTATTCAAAATGTGGGAGACTTAGCTCAGAACACGAACATTTACAGCAATTATTTAACACATATTCTATCCAGGGTTATTTCCAAGTAATTGAAGTTTTAAAAAAATATCAATACTTGTCACTGAGTCATAGAAATTTATAACTTGCAACTATTTTTAGACGCGCGTCTTCGTTTTCTCGTTCAAGCTCCCCACATAAATGTCTCGTTTCAAGAAACATCCCAACATCCACCACACAACATCCACCGGTATATCAAACACTCAGATATTAATTAATTACACAACATCCCCCAATTTTCCTAAATGTATTCATTAAAAACTCATGATATTCCTGTAGTAAATAATCTAATCTCCTCTTCCGTTTCAGACATTACGACAATTTCACATTTATAATATCCAAAACTGTTCACCAAACAGGCAAACTTAAACGTAAAAATAAAGTCTACCTTCCCCATAAAAGAAAGCTCTGTTTTTCCAATAAAAAAAAAACAAAGGTATCACGAGTACAGTAAGAAGTGCCACAGTGAAACATGAAACCGTGTGACGCAACACGTAATGTCGAACTTACCAAACAGTGTTATTGTGTTAATGATATGTCGCATTAAAACAAAGAGAGAATTGAGTGTCTTTGATGATAAAGGCGGTACGCGTAGGAGAATGACAAAGTATTATGAATACTTACTCATTGATGCCCGCGACATCACTGTCCAGCATCATGCTCCAGGTCTGTTCTGTAATCATTATCCCCCGGATGATCCGCGAAACGAACAACCGCTCACGTTGTGATTGTCAGCTGTACAATTGCCTTAGTATCCGGCATTTTCACACACCTTAAATCAGAACTTGCTACGGAGAATGCCAATCTTTCACGTAGACCCGTGAATTTCAAAGACTCAAAGGGGCGAAGACGCGTCAGTGCAAATAGACGTCGATCGGGATCGACTTCAGGACTTTCAATGTCGTTGGAATTTTGCTTTTTCTAATTTCACGTGAATTTCTCTATCCTTTTGATCTTTCGAACTAAATCTTTTTCTCCCGATTAAAAAAACAGAAGAATCCTTTCACTTTGGATTTTTCAAAATGAATCTATTTCTTTTGATTCCTCGTTTAGATAAATTCGATAAAAAAAAAAACGAAGAAGTAGAGCGTGGATTAAAATTGATATACAGTCATGATTACCGGAACCTTTTTGGTAGTTTTTAAAGATCCAATGTACATATATGTATGCATACTCGTTGGATTTATTATACTTCGCAGCGATTCTGTTATACTTTTACTGTATTCATCCTTGGTGACATTTATCCATCCACACGATCGTATGGGGGATGTAATTGCACAAAAGCCAAGAAGACAGCGTGTACCATGTTCGCAAGAGAGCCAAGGTGTTTAAATGTAACACGAGTCTTCTTTTGGTATCCGCGAGCGACGTGGTCCAAGATACCGTGATTGTCGAAGATGTATTTTTAGTTTATTTTAAGCAAAGACTACCAAACTATCATACTCTGCTGAAGAGAAGTCTCACGTTGATCAAATTTCCGCATTTATTTGACTACTTAGCTAATAATTGCCCCTGAAAATATAAATGAGGAGGGTCCTGTTTCTTTAGTGGTTCAAAAATGACAAATAGGAGCACCTAGGCAAAATTTATTACTTTCAACTTTTTGAACTTCTTCCGCGTGACTTCTTTTCAACAGGACACAATGCTCCTCTCCGTCTACTTCTCTAAAAATCTCTATCACTCGGTAATTTCATAAAATACAAACACCTAAATGAACATTTCGATCCATGAACATCACTACACGTTTCTAAGACCAGTCGCGAGTAGACAGGCTTGTTTCACTGATATAATTGTAAAAAAAAGTCAAAGTATCACATTATCAAGGCAACATTTATATCTGTATTATCAATTCAAATAGACATCACCGCGATAGCTTTCGACTTACCTGTCGACTGTCGTCTATAATCTGTGAAGAAAATGTATCGCTCGTGGTAGCTGATGTGTTCGCTTCAGCATCAAAGCTGCCGTTGGCGAACGGATCCAATGGGTCCCGTGGATCGCGGCTGAGCATTCGCTGATGCAAAAATTCCTGGTCCCTGGGACTTGGAGCAAAATCGGTCACCGTGCCGGTACCCTGATCTTCAAACGAGAGAGTATAACATACTTGTCACCGCGCGATGGCTCTCCTGACGTCAAACACCCTGTTTCATCCCCTCTTGGATGAAACGAAGAAGAAGGGATGATCGTGGAAACACAGGAAGTGATCGCGGGTACTCACGGTCACATTGGGGAATGGTGGATACAAGTGGAACGTAGTAGGGAAGAAAATACTTAGGGTAATATTGATAGGGTATGTTTTTACTTTAATTGCTATGATTGTTTTTTTTAGGACTTACTGCTTTTATGTGGTTTCCGTCAAATTACCGGAACTATGACGTGTTGGATCAATGGTGGGCAAACTATTTTGGAAGCGGCACAGAGAGTAAAGAAACATTTCAGACGGCCAATATACTAACTCAGGATGAAGTTGAAGGTTCTTTGTATAAAAGTTTGATGACGAAAATTTCTAAATTATTATTTCAAAATCTGCAACTAATGTAATTTGTGATACAACTCAACAAGGAGACAAAGATTTTTTGTTTAAAACACTGAAGGGAATATAATTTATTATAGAACTCAGTTAGAACTAAAACTTCTTTCTATAAAACACTGAAATTGAAAATATCTTGTCAAATCTTCGAGGGCCGTGTAAAATCTCTAAACGGGGCGCAGTGCTTCCATCACTGTGTCAGGTTATCATTTAGAAAAAGTTTCTGGGTTATGACAGGGATTAGAACTTGAGTCCATTAGTTGGCAGCGAAGGATTTTAATTCGGTGTCCATTGTTGAGCCTTGATATTGGTTTTTCTTTTGTATTATATAGTTTTTCGACTTCAACTACTGTCGCATCTAATTTCTAGTTCTTTTAACAAATTGGTACACAACCGATCAAAGTATCAATAAAATTAGTGCATAGTTATTTTAGATTAAGTTGATAAAAGAATTAGAAAGGATTGTGCATAGTATACCTGAACTATGAGAATGATCGTACTACTAAATCAATTGAATCGCGCGGCAGCTTAAAGGATAACGAAATGATCTTCTCTTCTGATAAGATCAACGAAAATTGGGTATTTCAATTTTCCAGTTAACACAGTCGAAATTTACAATAGTTTATTTATCATTAGTTAATCCATCACATACTTTTATCTTTAATTTGTAATAATATTTTCTGGCATTGTAGATTTCGCATTAATTGATTAATAACTATCACGGAGAAACAATCAATCAACAATCATTGGAAACAGATTTGAGATCTTTTCTCCCTGTAATTTGATCGTTTAATCTCTCCAAATAGTATGCGATTAAGTTTATTAGGAGAAGCTAACGATATTTTGCAAGCTATAAAAGTACTTTTATGAATCTATGACAATAATAATTTTTTATACGTATAAAACAGAATTAGAAGCACAAAGCTTATAGAACTGCAGTGACATTTAACATATACCTCTCCTTAACACTAGAACTGCCAGTAAAAATAACGAATTTCTCATTTTTTATAGAAATCTTTCCAGCTTAAAATAGAGCCATAGAGTAGATATTGTACGTCCATCTTATAAAATATAAATTACGTAATCATCTTTCCCATCTTTTGCTTCCTTCTTTTCATAAATACTTATTTTATATTTTCAAATCTAACAGATTTAACGCTGGTAGTATTAGAGTGAACATAATAGCAAAAATGTAATAATTCGCTTATTAAACATTATTACATCTTAAGAATTCATAGCGCTAATTAAAATGAACACTATCAATGTGTTTAATCTTTAATTATCTTTATCCATTTAAGATATTCCAATTAACTTTCGTAAAGTCGGAGAACAATGGACGAAACTTTATGAAGATATCGCAACGTACGCCATCCAGGTATAGTTAATTTCGGTGCAAAAAGAGTTAAATAAAAAATAATTTAAATAAGAAGAATTATGGGTGCAACGCGTGCGCTTTCCAATGCGCGCGTTCTATTGCGATGATGCAAGTGCGCATCATACATCATGCAGATCAATAGAAGCTGAAGGGTGTAACCGTAACAAGGGGGTGCGAGTTTAAATTGGAACAGTGTTATCAAAGTTTTCACCTGAAGTAAACAAATCATTTATTTAATCCCAGCATGAAAAATGGCATACCAATCACATATTAATTTTTTCGGTATAAATTTAGATATAATTAAAAATCCAATACAATGCTTGGCGCTATTTGAATTTTTCGCGATCTATTTTCGATGACGCTACCGCCTCCTACAACCATTAACAGGAAACATTTCTTGAAATTTAGGTAAAGCTTCTCCCCCTTCTTCCATTTAAGCACATTTAAGCTGATTTAAGCTTGGACCCCCTTGGTGTAATGAGCAGATAAATGAGATCAATGAAATATTACTCGTTAAAAAGGGAGTACGACGCATAAACGTCCGCCGATAGACTTTTCAAGTCTATAATGTTTAATTCGCCCTTCCATTCAACAGCACATTTAGTATTCAACAGTTAACTATGTTGGTTCATATTATTCCATTTTTGTTTAAAAAAATGCTCGTGCTATTCATAGTGTATGTAACATTATGAATCTTTTGATATAATATTTTATTATGTGTCTATGGCATAATATTGTCAATGATTGGTTTTAAATTGCTACAATTTTTTATTAACATATAGTTCATCGTCCTGCTGAATGATGTATTATAGAAAATTTTTTTTGCAGGTAAATGTGACATTTAAACGGTCTCAAAAAAGCAACAGAATTATGCTATAGGAACTTATACTATTTCTGTCAATAAAAATTTGTGATACAATGAATAATAATCAATTTGTGATAACTATTGGCAATCACAAAAAAGTGATCTTTGCTAAAATTTTAAGCGAAACCAATAGCATAACTTGCGTTATAAGTATGGCTAATACACATACTAATCGTCGATTAGTTGCTGAAAAAGAGGTGTCAGACCTAAAGAACAATCATAACTGTAAAATGCATACATATAAAATAAAAAATCACAAATATAAAACTATACATAAATGCTTTGTATACAATTTCATGAATACGCAAGATCGACTGACATTCATGGATAATCTTGTGAAGTTTTTAGTAAATAGAAAATTTCCTAATGTTAAGAAACCTTTACAAATTTTTGAATTAACACGGACAAAGGGTAAAGACACATGGGTGATATCGACACGTAAATTAAAAGAAAATCCGCAAGCAAGTGTATTTCCAAGGCCTAAAGTATATGCCAAAGATAAAAAACTCAATCGAACACCAGAAAATAAACAGACTTCCTCTCAATCACAGAATGCTTCCTCAAGTAGCACACAGTGCCCGTCCAAGCAACGTACAATACTTCAGATACCTGTACCTAGAACACGTATTAATGTGATGCACATAAACAAACAAAAGACTTTATTAGAAATAAAACAAAAGAGAAAATCTCTTTATATAGAAAAGAAAGGAGTAACAGCTCAAACACGACCAATAACACGGAGTGTTACTCGTAAAAACTCACAATCTACTAGCTCAAATGGTGATATAGAATAATAATGAACTTCTAATTGTACTTCTATGTTTCCTATTTTCCTTTAGTGTCTACCTCACACATTTTGTGTACAATACTATCAAAGCCTCTGTTATAATACATAATATATAACACTATATGGTACCAAGTAACTCTACAGACCATGTGAAAGTCAATATTCTTGATGTGTGTAAACGATGTGTAAGCAAGCACGTATCGTAAAAAAAATCAACTCTCCTATCAAGAAAACAATCGTCCAGAGATATAAGTGTTTTATGTGAATTAAAAATTATATGTCCACCTTATATACGTAATGATAAATGAAAACCCATAACAAATCAGTATTACAGGTATATTTTAAGGAAATAATCTTAATAGAAATTGAATATAACATCAATGTCTATATATAAACTTACAAACTAATTGTAAACCTAACTGTGAAAGATGTATAAGACTTATTGTGTTTCAGAGCTGGTAAAATAGTATTTGAAGTACAAAACAGCTGATCAGCTGCACGTGATTTATGTGGATTGGAAAAAATTGTACTACTTAACGTACTCTACTTTCTCTAGTTCTCATGCCAAAGAAAAATGTTGCTCGTACCTTTATTAAAATTATGAACGACGGAAAAGGTTAAATTTTTATATAATATGTATATGGTATCGTCAAATGCAAATACTATTTTTACCTAGCTACGTATCCTACTACGTATAATGACTGTGAATGCCTATCGAGGTGTCCCTAATTAAGTAATGTAAACGACCTAATAGTATCTATGTGAAAAACGAGTAAAAATGTATTTATCTTATATAAATATTTAGAAAGTTTTGTTACTAAATTATTTTACAATTTGTACATGGATCTTTTAATCTATATATTATTAAAGTATTTGAGATTTAACTATTATACATTAGTTACTTAAAATTGCGATTTTATTTTTAAATGTATTTTGACACTTGTACCTGCATTAAGAAATATATGTGTGATCGAAAGAATTGTGACGAAACGAATTATATGCGAGAAGTTTCCATTTTTCCCAATTAGATAGCTTATTTATAATTTTGGATTTTCATAATTTTTATAGTGGTCGATGTAATTACATGACTGATATATATATAGTTCATGATTATTTTCTCAAATAAATTCATACGGATTTAAAGTAATAATTCATGTAAGATATTTATATAAACATTGGTATTTATTGGCACCTTTTTATTATCATTATCAAAAATAATATTTTACCACAACGTAACATTAAGTTATATTATCTTACTAATTTAACAAAATAAAAACATTTCTTATAAAGCATTAAAATCTGCTCGTACATAAAATAGGATTACATTTTTACTGGAACATCACGTATGTTTAGTCTACTTGAAATACTGGAAAATTATAAGGACATAAATTTTTAATATAAAAGAAATAAAAGTCCCTTTTACTATTTACTGCACGAATAGTAATATAAGCAACATAAAATGTTGTACATCGTGCAATAGCAAGTTCATACTATCAGATCATATCATAAAAATGAAAAATAAACGAAAATATAGTTATAATAATAACAATAATGACGAAAGATGCGATACTAAAAATTATGTCACTTGAAAGTAGTACCAATTTCTAAATTTCTAAACTAAAGAGAATTTTATAGGTATAATAAACAATAAGCATCAGATTTATATGTCAAGAGTTGGAATGCTGCTAAAGTCACAAATATGTCTTATACATACGTATTCGTAGTCTTCTACACACACAGCCAGACTTTTGCTTTTATGCGAGTGTACTATCTCTTAATACATAGAATGATAATAAAAAAATTTAAATAACTTACTTATACTTGAAACAAAACAAACAGATAGACCTATATATATAATAAGCATAATTATTTCGCAATAATAATTGTGTTGATCATTACTGCATACATACACATACCCATAATAGTTTATTGCTTACGAGAAAAATAAAGAAAGCAATACCTTTCTGTGTAAGTGTTATATCTTTGTACAGATTTTTTTCACTGTTTCTCGCATTACATTTCCACCCAATGTCTGCATTTTGATGCAAATATTAAAAATGTTTATATACAAACACATGTTCCATGCGTGAAACACTGAAATAAATCTCTGTACAAAAGTCGATGTATATGTACGCAAAAGTAAACCTTATATCTTTTTGTCTGAATTAAAAATCGCTTGTATCTTTACTTCCACTGTGGACATCCTTTCTAGCAGGAATTTTACATAGGAAGGTTTACTGATCAACGAACGTAGCACGCCCTTCATCTACCAGAAGTTGGTCAACATAGACATCTTCGGATGTGTCTACGTCTATTAATTTCAAACCCAACACCGTGTCAGCTGGAGAAAGTCCGTCGGGTCCTGATTCAACAACGATAGATACAAAGTTCTTGTCAACGACTAATTCTTGAAACCTTAAACTGTCCTCGACGGACCAATCGACATTAACTGGTCGTATGCCTGCATTTACAAAAACAATATATACAATCAAATTTAATTAACATGAAAAATTGTGAAATGGAATAACGAAAGTTTTATCATAACTTACCAACAAGTCTCGCTTTTATAGCTTGATATGGTAATTCCAAAAACTGGCTTTGTAAAGGCTGTAAGTTACTTAACGGAAGCACCGAAGCATCGCCAAAGTCGCAGAAGTAAACGCTAACCATATTTTCTCTGATTACACTTGAAATACAAACCCTGAGAAATGATATTAAATATAAGATATAAACTAGATAATACTAATAATGAAATATTCGTCGAGCACATTTATCTCGCTTCTTACCTATACCAATGGCCGTCCATGTATTTGGCTGCGTACAGTTTACCTTCCCGAACAGATTCTACTGTTGGTGCAGAACCTTTATATGCGTGACAAGCCCGTTGCAATTCAATCATCATCGTCTAGAAAGCAAGTACATTCATTAAACTTGATATAATAGAAATATTAATGTATGAGGTCAATCCATAAGGTATATTCTAATCTTAAATATTTTATAAAGAATAGCATACCTCTAAAGATTTTTTATCATCAAACGGTTGAACAGTAAAGTTTCCAGGATGTGCCGCCATTGTTACATGTACATCAAAATATTCACCAAGGCCTGAAATTTTCGGTGGTTTCAAGGATTTGATAAGTTCATCATCTTCATGCGCCGATATTTTCGAATTCATACGTTCTATACGTTTCCTTGGTTTTATGTTATTGTTTCCGTCGCCCTGCGATCTGTAAGCATAAGAGGAATGTTAATTATTTTCAGAATATAAGTTTGCCACAATTTTCGTAATATTATAAGGTGTAAATTCATGAACTATTTATTGTTAAATACTTTTATCTTCTGTACCTTGTAAGCTCTTCTTCGAGAGCTAAAGTGTTATTAATAGAGACGAGCATATTACTAGGTTGAATACGCTTAAATAATTCAACGACTGGTACATCACTTTCAGACGACGCAACAACTTTTATAAGAAGTGGCTCGGTTTCGGGTGTAAGTTCGATTAATTTACTGACCATCTTTTCATTCATCATTGATTTATCAATGTTATGAAGATGCACTTTTAATGCCTGAAACACAAAATGATTGTTACAATTTCTTCCCAAATAATACGTAAGATTAAATATGCGTAGAAAGACTAGATCTTTACCTGAGGCGGATATTTCGCCAAAATTGCAGAATACTTCTCCAAAGGAAGCAGACTGTTTCTTTCCGCTGTAACAGTCTTCCCAAAATCAATTAAAAATACCTTTAATTGATTGGACGAACTATTGCTTATCACTTTTCCTCTGAACCAATTATTATTCACCGATACAAAATAGACTTCATTCATGTCGATACTAGTATTAACATTGTTCTTCAAATCTTCCGTATTCAATCCCACTTGTATTAATCGATTTAGTAGGTTTACTAAAAGTTTCATACTTTCTGATTGTATTTGCACGTAAATATTACCGTCTGCTTCTATGTGTGAAATAAATACTTCTGATACCTGTCCCTCCTGTGGATGTTAAATGGCATTGTAATATTTTGGAATTATCAAAAATCAGACCAAATATCTCGTTTAATGAAGCCGTACTTGATGAGAAATACTTACCAATTTTGGAGGAACCAATACTTGCTGTAACATCTGTTTAGACAGCATTGCATTTAAGTTAACATCATCTGGACCATGTGTATCATAAAATGTAACTGTTACAAATGATCCATGTTGATCTGAATCGCGACTAACTATTTCAACATAGAATGCGCGATCAAGAAGTACTTTTTCAATTTGATTCAAGACACTATCACAGTCGCCGAAGTCTTCCAAACCATAGAGAGAAAACCTGACTGCCTATATAATCAGTTTTCATTCGTTACAAGAGAACCATGAATACAAAAGAAGGAGCATAGAACTTATAAAAATGATTACTGTACCTGAGCAGGAAGCAAACAGAATTTTTTGTCTAGTATCTGTAATTTGTTATAATGGAAAGTGTCTTCGTCGCCATGATCTATAAACGAAACAGTTACTGATCCATTGGCAATATCGTAATCTATGCAACGAACTCTATGCCACGAATCGTCTTCAAGAACAGCATAATAACTGCCAATTTCGATTGCTGATTGCTTAACAGGTTGTTGAACTCTGCTATAATGTTCCATCATTTCAGAAGTCATAAGATCAAAGTCTTCCTAAATATAAGAATAGGACGCGTATGATTTAAATGAATAACAGAGATTTAAAATTAGTACGTATGTGCCTGTAAAGAACTTACACTGTAAGTATCCTCCAGAAGTCTACCCCATACTTCGACGGTACTTGAGATATATGTGACAGATACAATCCAATAATCTTTTTCTGGAAATTCCATTTGTTTCGGTGCAGCAGGTCCAATCGGATTTAATTTAATTCGATCTGTTTTTGGTGAAGTTACATCACTCATCTAAAGTAAAAATCAATCGTTAAATACAATGTTTCCTTGTATACAGTGTTTTATCCCAAGAAAACATTATTTTACCTTGTTTCCTGATGAAATAAATCGACGTAAGATAACTGAATTGTCAACGCCTTTTTCTAAAACTATAGCTGGACATGCCTCAATTGTTTTTTCCCAATTGAAAGGTAAAATTTCTTTATGCTTTTGTTTATAATAAATGGGCACTTGATGCATAAAAATGCCATTAGGATGAGTATCTATAATAGCTAAAACTCTCTCTTTAATTAAATTCGTATTTCTGGTTTCAGTACAGCTAGCGAGTGACCCATATTTCTCCGTTAAATCAAGAAGAGCAATTTTAGCCGCAAGTTTCTTTGCCTCATCTTCAGTCCGTGCTTCTTCAGGATAACTTGCATAACCATATGGGCCAATCTGCACAGAGAATTTTACAATAATTTCGGGATATATTTGTGTAATTAGTCTTACAATTAGTATCGAACTTTAAGAATATTTTTAATACTTTATGAAATTGGCACAAACCTTAACTTGTGCAAATACAGCTTCTTCTTTAGCGTTTTTAATTTTAGTTGGTAATATCTGATATATAGGCTCTGGAAGGTTTAACACATTAGTCCGAGCTCGTAACTCATCCCGAGGGTCAAATAATGGTTTTGGCACTATTTTTTTAGTATTCTCGAACGATACCTAAAACAAAATAAAACATTTTCCATTGTAACTTGAATATATATACACTCATCTTTTCGAGCTAGGATAAAAATATAAAATCTTACCGCCAAATCATTTGATTTCTGTTGAAATTGTAAAATGTTACCAGTTGCTAGTGCTTGTGCAGGAGAAAGCGGTGACAATATTTCAGATTGAGAAGACTTTGGGATACTGTTTTGGACATCCAAACTCAGTAATGAAGGTATATTAGGATTAACTCTGAGTCTCTCACTTATATTTGTAGTTTTCCCTTTATTAGGAATTTCTGTATTGTTATTAACAGTCTTTGGTTTTTGACTTATCACAGGTAGTACCAACTTTTCATTGTTCTTTAAATATGGGTCGTCTCTAGATTTATTAATGCTTTGGTTTGGTGCCAACAAAGGATTCACCTGCCTATTTTTCAGTCTCTGAAAATATCATGTAAATAAAATTATCTTTCCTGTTATGAACCACAATTAGCTATCAAAACTTTCACTTCATTTTTTATTTAAGTGGAATAAATAATCTAAAAAACAATAGTGAATTAAAATATAACTTACTTTACTTGGAGAACTTGGTGGAATTCCAGAAATAGATTGAATATACCTAGGCTTTTCATTATTTTGTATGGTGATTTTAGTTGGCATAACAGGGAATGATGTGTTCTGTCTAAATGATATATATGTATATAAATTAATTAATTGTACATTTTTGGAAATGTAAGAAAAAATTCACCTGATATTATTACTTACTTCACTGTCGTATATGGATAAGAATAGTCATATCCACTTCTTGGGGAACGAACATTTCTTCTTGTAACCATAGGTTGCCGAAATGGGGTCTGTCTTCGTGTATCGACCTACAATATTTTCATAAGTGCATGTAAAAGGTTGCCTACAAAATTATACAGCATAGTAAAAATATAGTGTACAATAGAAAAATAATTTACCATATTTTTGCGTGGCTTGTTTGGTACTGATTTTTGCCATGACACTAATTTTTTAAGATGTGCAGACTCTTCTTTTGCTATAGCCTCTACGTAACATTCTCCACTTTTCTCAACAGTTTTAATATCTTGAATACTATGTAAAAAGGCAAGAAGAGATTGAAATCCAAGTTTTCGGAAAGGTATATTTTCATCTACAAGTATCTTATAATCTCCTGAAAAGAAGTATTCAAAATTAACAGTTACTTAAAGCCACATATTAAAAAAAGATGATACATAAAATTTGAAATATTAAATCATGAACTATTCATTCATAGAAGTAGTAGTAGAACAATGCTATAACTTACGATTTAAGTTTTCTATCTTAACTCCTCCTTTGGCTGATAATAAACATGCACGCAAGTATTTAATTACTTCTTCCCTACTCATTATTGCTTCTTTACGTATTAAGAGATATTGACCAAAATAGTACGTACAAGTTGTAATCGTTATAATTCAAGTCCTGAAACATAATTTCAAAAGTATGAACCTGTAGGATGCACAAAAAGAGAATGAATATCCAAAAGTAAATATCATTCATTCTAAAAACCACATCAACTCTATACCTTTCAAGGTGTTTACTGTTTACATAGCATTGTTAATTTAACCTTGCCGTAAGAGTACAACGCGTTTTAACAATTGAAAAAAAACACTACTTCGATCTTTTACACCTTAAAGTGTCAAGCATTTAGTTTGTCACACCAACTAACAACGCATTTATAATGAAAATTACGTTCCTCGGAAAAACGTGTACATTATGTAAATTTCTCGTATTCCTTATTTTGAATAGTTATGCTGCACTTCTCGTTTTGTATTAATATTTTCACAAAGTATACGTGATAAGAATAAAATCGGGACGCACGCAAGGCAAATTACTATTTCCGGCGCGTAATTGCAAAATATCATAATTCGGACAACGCCGGCAAATGGCGAAAAGATTAGTGCTATAAGACTGATGAAATGAATCAGATCATTGAATATCGAAACAAAGAACAAGATAAATATTATTACAAAAACCAATTGTCATTTTGTCATTATACATAGACATAAAGTATCCTCTACTTACTATAGTGATTCTATTAGAATTAACATAACAAAACGAATATGTACGTTATCAATATAGTATTACTATATTAAATTTCAATTCACGATACTATGAATATACAAAAACAAACAAATCAATTACCCAATAATGAATTTACATAATTACGTATAATTTTGCCGAAATTTCTGCAAATTAAATATCAAGAATTCGTTGACAGCATGAAAAATATATATTCTACTAGTGGCGCATTTTAATTAACTACCTTTCAGGTTCAACACAATAGTATCATATTTACTCACATGCATTTACACAAATTTTTTGTCTTATTTAATTAAATAAATATTTATTAAACGTACGACACTTCGTGATTACAATATTCTCAAAAATTTCTGCAAACATAGAACGTCAAGCGAACTTATCCGCATAACAGTGTACAACCGATTATAGTAAGAACGGATGACATGTAACGAGTACACGAACTGATTCCAACACAAAAAAGTTTTTCGTAACAGCTGTACCCGTAAAACATATATAAAACATGTGTATGCGATGGGAAGACCGTTACGTACCGGTTTATGAATTAACTTTGTATTTTACGTTAATCTTCTTTACCTTGCAACAGATAAAATACTTCTAGGAACAGTGAAATATCTTGTTAAAAAAAAATTAAGGCCACCGCTATATATATGTATGTAGATGTATCTCTGTACATACCTATAAAACTCTGCGTAAAACTTCGTATATATAAACAAGTTCTCACAACTTCTTCTCCGCGCACAATGCAACACTTTTTCCTTCCGAATTTATCGAAGGCTCAACTGATTCTAACGTTCCCTCGCATTCTCCTGTCTATCGTTCACGGAGTACTCTCATTTCCAAACTCCATTGTACCACCATAAAACAGGGGCTCGACCTATCAGCTTTCAAGATGAATGTAGAATAGCTCGCTCGTCCAATCCGAAGCTTCTCATTGTGCCGTACGTTCAAGCGGTTCAAGCATGAACGAAGCAGTTGTATACGCGCGCAGAAACGCGGCAGAGTTTAAAAAACTTTAAACTTTAGCGTAAATATTTAATTATGATTATGAAAATTGTAATATATTGCAATAGTGGACATAATTACAATTTCTTATTTATGTTATAATTATGTAGCGAGACTGATAGATTGTAATTATGTCTGAGCTAGGAAATAAATTCATTTTATATTTATTAAATTATAATTTATAACGTTTACTCATTATAAATTAAGTAGATGTAAGATAAATTTATAACTGAGACCATATATAATTACAATTAATCATTTTTGCTGTGATTATGCAATGGAATTTTTAACTTATTATGTTACTTTGTAATATTAATATTAATGTTAAGCTAAGTGGATAACGTTACGATACAAAATCATAAGTTAAAATCAGCATTGTAATGTTTAATGTTGTTGAAAAGAAACGTTTATCTTATAAATATATAATAAATTGTATAGGAGTATAATTAATAATCCTATTAGAACGATGAAACCTGGTCTCGTTCTATTACAATTTAAATGTCAAATAATAAAAATAATAGTGTTTATATTATGAAAATAATTACTCTTAATACATGGAAATACTGGACGCAGTTACAATTTCTTATTTTGCTGCAATTATGTAACGGGATTGTTAATTTATTATGCTACGTGGTATTATTAATATTAATATAATGCGAGGTAAGAGATATTATAATACGAAATTATAAATTCTAATCAAAACTGCGAGGTTCGATATCTTCGGGGGAGGAAAGCTTATTGTACAAATATGTAATAATGAAACGTCATTATTTTTCTATATAACATTTTTGCATAATACTCTGAAACTAATTAAACATTATAAAAAGAGCGAGGGCAGATTTAGTCGTTCTAATACAATTTTAAATCATATTTTCATTCTATGCTTCAAATTCATACTGCTAGGGAAACAATATGTTATTTTGTAAAAATTGCAAATTGGCATCTAATTTATGTTTAATTAAAAAATGTAATTATCAGGAGTGCATATTTAAATCGGCATGGCATTATATAAATATAAAATCAAATGTAAATGACGAAAATGATTATTATTGAAACCGCACTCTTAATAATAATTGTAAGATAATATATCGTTCGATATTTACAAATTTTGCGGCTCAAAATGTTTATCAAAAACGAAGAAATATGTAACAAAATGAATTCCTGTAATGCATAAATAATTATAAAAACAATATCTTATTAAGACAAACTTTTTAAAAGTAAAACATCTTGAATCGATTATAATAAACAGTTATTCTTTTCAGGCACCAGGTGACATTAAGGAAACGTCATAAAACTCTAAGCAACACGTGAAAAACTTTTGCACGTTGCACATTGCCAGGCTAATCTAAAAGCAAAGGAGACGTCTGCTTTTTGTATCGTTGACCTGAAAGCGGGGAAAGGATACTTTCCCTCTTGTCCGCGTTTTACGGCACCCCATAAATACCAGTCGTTCGCATAGTATTGAAAACACTTGAAACGATAATGTATACAAAATGGTCACCAGATGGGTTTTATTATCTGAGCGACCCTTAGGAAGCTTAAAAATCTATTCATTACTTTCGTACAGGGTGAAAACACATTTCCAACACAACGGAGTAAGGTTGACGTTAATCAATACAGGTAAAATTACTTAAGGAGAATACCTATTAAACTTATCCACTTAGTAAGAAAAGAAGCGGAGTCTTAAATCCATAATCTTTTTAAAATTTCAGAGAGAAAAAATACTTATAGATTCAAGCAAAATTCATTTCATCGTTGTAATTATGTTTCCATTTTTGTAGCGTGTATTCAAAAATGTTACGTTTAAGATTTGTTAATTTTAAGATTTTCCAAATGGTCGAAGTAATTTTGGGAAATATTTGAAAATATGCAATAATATATTAATAGGAAGTTGCAGAAGCTAGAAAAGTTTGAAAAAGCGTTAGGAAAATGGAGATGGGTTAAGTTAGCGCCGGACTAGAAGCAATCTTAATGAATTATATCTCAAAAAATTGCTCGCAATTTGCTCATCAAGAATGTAAAATTGCTCACTCTGCGCCAATTATGAACAAAAAGTTATTAAACAATTTCGTAACAAACACTAATTTGACGATTTCTAAGTTATCCGAGTACGAACGGGATCCTTTATGTGCTCAAAAGATTGCGATTAATTTGCTCATCACTGCCCCACCTTGTTATTTGAGTTTTATTAACGTTTTTTGAGTTAAAAATAATAATTAAATTTTCGATGTTTTAAGACCTTGGGAAACGACAGTAGCGCCGCTAGTTTTGAAACATGGAACTAACACCCAGTAAAAGCGGTCCTCAATCCAAATCGGAAATAACAGTTCCGAATTTCGAAATTTTAATTCATAAAACGTTAATAACACGCGAATAAAAAGGTGGGGCAGCGATGAGCAAATTAATCGCAATCTTTTGAGCCCAGAAAGTATCCCGTTCGTACTCGGATAACTTAGAAATCGTCAAATGAGTGTTTGTTACGAAATTGTTTAATAACTTTTTGTTAATAATTGGCGCAGAGTGAGCAATTTTACATTCTTGATGAGCAAATTGCGAGCAATTTTTTGAGATATAATTCATTAAGATTGCTTCTAGTCCGGCGCTAACTTAACTTCACTGGAAAATGGAGCAATGTTAGATTTAGATTTTGAAAGATCATCGGTGACTATGGTTTCTACTTTACCCGTAACGGTTACGTTAGGAATTTGTAACAAGACCTATCTTATCGCCTTTTTAATTAGTGAGTGAAGAAATATACCGACGGTGATTTTATGCTGTTCATTTTTACTTATATCGGTATATGTTTTCTGTAATAATAAAATTGAACTATTTTAGCCGTTTTAACTAGCAACTGATAAAGTCGATAGATTTTAATGCCATTATCACAGACGAAGTGTAGAATTCTATACCTCGTCTGTACTGTTATTATTTGAGCGTTCTTTTTTTAAATTTACACTGACCACTTTCTCATAATAAGAAATTGTATTTTTAATAAATTTATAATACTATTTACACTGAGAACAATAGAAGTACTCAATGCAACAAATCCAGGTGAATCTTTTGAAAAATTGACATCAATATATTTAAATGTATTAAAATGCAAACGCTGAATATCTCGATTTCAAAGGAAAGTGACTCACGGCAGTTTTGAAAATAAATAGTTCATTTATAAATTGTAACAAAGATCTTGTTCATAATATAAAATTTTTAATATTATTGTGGTATTCTGAGTACTGAAATTTGAGATATATTTTCAGTATCTTATCTAATCTTATCAATGAAAGTCGTTCGTTTACAGACTAAACGTAATAAATTTATTTTGTACGCAGTATCTTTTTACATGTACAATAAAAACCTGTAAAATTTTGACAGAGTTTAAAAACATCGAAATAAGTTTATTCAAAAAATATCGTTATCATACGATAACGGGAATGAGAACGCAGTCTGGAACGAAATTAAACTAAAACGAGTTAATATTTTTAAAGGAAAATTTATTATCATAAAACTTGATGAAAAACCCTTTCATGATGTTATTAGCTTTTGAATAACAATTATTTCTGTCATTCTTACACATGATAATCGCTTAAGCCGTCATGAAGCCTTAAAAAAACATTGTTTGAAACCAAGGATTAATCGCAGAATGAGGAAGAAAAAACGAACATTATCGCGAACAATTAAAGGAGAATAACAATAGCCTGATATAAGATGTTTAATCTTTCTTGGAAGCCACGGCCTGCTTGGCCTGATGAGCCTGCAGTACAGCGACAGCTTCCTCAACCTTGGCTTTCAGCGATTCATTATGTTCCAGCATATGCAGGAGTTCCGAGTTGTCGATTTCCAACAACATTCCAGTAATCTTCCCGGTAAGGCTCGGATACATACACTGAATCAACGGGAAAAGACGCTCTCCTAGCATTTGTTTTTGCTCTTGTGGTGGAGCAGCTGCCAGCATTGAGGCAGTCAGTGGTTCTTGGCCTTGAATGTGAACGGCCTGTTGAACAGGAGTCGGTGCAGGAATTGCCATTGCCTGTGGTGGATTACGCATCGTTGAAGTATATTTGTAATTTGACGGACGGCTTTGAGCTGAAACTCCCACTGCTGGGCCAGTCATAGAACGGTTTTGCATGTTTGCACCACCGACTGCTTGTTGACCTAGAAAGAGAAAAAAAATCATTGAAAGATTTTTTTGTTAATTAATTACATTATTTTCTTACATTTAATAAGAATGGATATTATGATACCTGTGATAGGTCGAGTAGACAGAGTATTTCTCATAGTGCCAGCTTGCGCAGTAGGAGCACGTGGCGCAGCTCTAAACGGACCTTGCATCGTAGCGAAACCTGAACTTCCAGTTTGTGCATTGGGTCGTACTTGATTTGTTTGCGCTGGCCAACGTGGTGTTGCACGAATTTGCGCCATTTGTGCAGGCCCAAAGAATCTTTGAGGCTGCGGAATGGTAGGGACAAAGTAATTTCCAGCACCGCCGGTTGGGAAAATTTGCCCAATTTGTTGCATTCGCATGTTTGCCAAACGTTGCATATATTGGGAAGCAAGATGTGCTTTACGATCTTCTTTACGTTGAGCTAGAGCGACATATAATGGCTTGGTGACAATTATACGACCATTCATTTCTGTTACAGCCTTTGTGGCTTCTTCGGGAGCTGAGAAGCAGACGAATCCGAAACCTTTACTACGACCGTCTTCCATCATAACTTTCGCAGATGTGATGGTTCCAAATGGTGTAAATTCTTTGCGCAACCGATCGTCGTCTATGCTATCATCTAAATTCTTTACATAAAGATTTACACCCTGGTAACGATTAAGACGTTCGGCCTTTAATTCTTCGAATTTCCTCTTGAGTTCTTGTTGGCGTTCTGCCTTTTTCTGTGCTCGCCCAACGTACATACACTTGCCCTCGGCAACCTCTTTTCCGTTTAATTCAATTACCGCTTGTTCAGCAGAATCGGGATCTTCGAAAGCGACAAAACCAAAACCTCGAGATTTTCCATCGTCTTTAATCATTACTTTATGACTTGTGATGGTCCCATATTTTTCAAACATTTCTTTCAGTTTATCATCTGTCATATCCTCTCCGAAGTTTTTAACGTAAACATTGGTAAAAAGCTTAGCTTTTTCTCCCAATTCCTTCTCACGTTCCTTGCGAGGTATGAATTTACCAACATAGACCTGAAAATTAAATTGTAAAAGGTATTATATTACTTTGCAGTTATAGCCAAAAATAATTAATGAAAAATTCAATTGTTACCTTCTTTCCATTTAACAACATGCCATTGACTTTATCGATAGACTTATTAGCAGCTTCTTCAGTTTCAAAATGAACAAAACCATAACCTTTGGAAACACCTGATTCATCCTGAGCAACTTTACAACTAAGTATGTTACCGAAAGCAGAGAACGTATCGTACATTGCTTTATTGTCTATATTTTTGTCTAAATTTTTTATAAATACATTTCCAACGCCAGATTTCCGAAGAGAAGGATCACGTTGAGACCACATAATACGAATAGGCCGCCCTTTTATCATATCAAAGTTCATAGTATCGAGTGCACGTTCGGCTAAAAAAAAGTTATTATTGTTAATATTAAATTCTGCTAATGATTGATAATATAATCATATACACGATACAGTATTAATGAAAATGTAACACGTCATTCTAACTTGAATACCATATTGCACCACCTGTTGTGATAAGAATTCTTTACCCAGATAAAATGTCATTGCCACATAATGTGAAAGGCAAAGTAAAAGTCAACATTATTTTTAACTTTATTCCGCGTTATTTTTAAACAGCTGTTCACACAAAAAGACAATGCCTTGTAATCAATAACTCCTAGTTAATAATGACGCGCATTCGTAAAAACAGCCTTATTTATTCACGAATAAAATAACGCCGCTTTGTTTTCTTAATTTCGCATAATATAAATATTTACAGTATTCAGTGTAGAGTAAAGAAAAGAAAGATTGATTAAATTTTTTCATTATAAAAAAAAATCATACGTTCTCCCTATGACTTTCTAAAAGTAATATGTTAATTAAATCATTAAAATTGAAAGGGACGTGATAACGCATGGTCGCAAATACAAAAGGCATGACTCAACCAACAGTCAACCATCATCTATATCATTCGAAGGCAAATTCAATATGGTAGGCAAGATATGGTTACAATACGGTAGAAAGTATTTCATAAGCCGATATTCTAGCTTATTGAATACAGTGGACAATATACTCACCATCAGCAGGCTGCTGAAAGTTGACATAAGCATAACCGAGCGAGCGTCGGGTAATCAAATCACGGCAGACGCGTATCGAGAGTACGGGCCCAGCCGATGAGAACTTCTCGAAAAGCATCGCCTCCGTAATATCGGTATGCAAGTCTCCCACGTAAAGTGAGGCCATAGGATAATTCGGAGCTCCCGGATTCATTTTCGTAATATACCCACGTCGTGCAGCTGCTAATGTTCAAAATTCTCTGGTTTTTGATTTCTCCCGTTCCTTCAATATGGCTTGCGTTCTTCCGACCACGTTGCTCTTCGTAACGCGATGATTACTATTTTTTTCCACACTTTACTTAGGTTTCGCGGTTTTCAGCTACGGTTTTTCGATTTTTTTGTTTGTATTTTTTAAAATTTTTATATTTTTTTTGGGTTTTTTTTTATAGAAGAGTTATTTCACGAATGGAGGTGGGTTGTGTGACCTATTTTGTGGAAAAAGGAGACACAACCACACGTGAACACAACTCTACTCTTAATGAGGAAGAGGCGTTGAAAGTAGTTCCCTTCATGCTTATATATCTGGCCGCAGAACATCATGTAAATACCGGAAAAGTAGTTCGTATTACGAATTGAAACGCCATCTGGAAGAATCACAGTTGGTAATATTCTTATCACCATAATAACTCTCTGTCAATTATAGAGAAACAATGATACATGGTTATCAGATAAACTATGATTTTTTCAATCTAGCTACTATTGTCGCTCGACTATACGCATAAAATATTCTTGTGTTATAATCTCATAATTGATTTAATATCCTAGGAACATTTGGAAAACATCTATGCAATATTTTGTGTGCTTTCCAACAAGCATGCTAGGGTGACACAGTGTAACACAGTGTGACACAGTGAAACACAATTCTGTAGTCTAATTGGAACAGATAAGTTACTAGATACGGTCACTAGAGTGCGTAAAAGACTATACGAGTATAACGTAGTAAAAAACGTAGATTCAAATCCGTCTGTAGAAAATCCAAACCCGTAAAGAAGAAGATTCGGATTGATAATTATTTCGCAACAAACAAAAGTATATTATTTTCGAATATGGTAAGTTATTTTTCCTGTATAATTCTTAATAGAAAAATACATTTTAGATAAATCGTGATCTTCACTGACTTTGATGATAAATTATTTCTATTCCTTTATACTAACTCAACCTCTACTATCTATATAACTTTGTTATATAACAACGTTTACATAAAATTGGTTTTACAATTAATTATGGCTCAGCTTAGGAGAAGTTTCACATCAACTGCCTACATATGTTTAATAATTTTTTTTTTATTTTCTCAGCTTTGACTACAATTTCAATATATATTAAATACCTATTTTTATTATACCTTTTAATTTATAAGAATGTCAGCGAATATTTTGACACAGCCCTTTGTTTTATATTTATAGAATAAATACTTTTTTATTTGAAATTACTTACAGAGAATCTCATTCACTGCACGTGAGTATAACTCTTTTTCCCCTTCAAGGAAAACTTCTTTTCCATTAAAACAGGCATGGAATTTTATATTATCTAATGTAGGAATAACATCTTTACAATACCGACAAAAGAATAAACCTACAAATTAATCCGATCAAATACGTACGGATAATGGTTAATCAACGAATTGTTTTTTAGATAAATTATTCCTTAAATAAAAATAATAAATATTGATTACCCTCGAAGAGTTCTGGGTCCGGTACATTATTCCTCCAACACGAAGACATTTTTTGCAAACTCTAATTTTCTTTTTAATTTGTGTCTTGGAACACGTGCGTCGTCAAGCAAAGTATAATTTTATTTTGTACGTTAAGGCGCCAATAACAAAGGAATGTCTTATGACAAATTTGCAAGTACCACACTTGAAAAAATAATTTCTTTGCTCGATGTGTTGGCACTATTGACGCCCGACACGGCCAATCTCAAGTTTGAGCTGTGTCTTGCAGTGTCGCTCTGTGTCTCTCTGTGTCGTAGTTGGAAAGCACCAATGTAGACACTGTGTTAAACAGTGTCGCCTGTGTCTCTTGTTGGAAAGCACCCACTAGCTTCAGTTTGAGCCGTGGTTGGCAACCACTGGTTGCAACTATCGTTGCTGTTTTTTTTTCGACAGATGGCACATAATTGCCGGTACGAGTATTAACCGCCTAGATATGAAAATGGAGAAAAGAATATGAAGTTACCAATGGAAATAGAAGCGGAAGCTTGAGCTTGCAATTAATGGGGGTAAGTTCAAATTATCCATTGTAGTCTTTGGATTTCTGTCTTATTTAAAACCTAAACTATCGTTCTATCAATCAGACATTAAAATTCTACTTGTTTTCTAGGACAGCTAGAGAAGGTAGAGCCAGGTCGGGCACAAGAAAGGCAGGAGAGTCACAGGACGAGCAGGATACTCACAGGACGAACAGGATACTCACAGGACAACCAGAATACTCACATGACAACTAGGACACTCAAAGAAGTACTAGTGCATTAACCGGACAACGAGGATAATCAAAGAAAAGTCAGAACAGCATTTATGAAATACATAACACGTAGTTTTAAAAACACAATATTTTGTTTTATGAAATGTAATACAAGCAGTGTTGTATAATACAAATATTGAATAAAAAAATTGTTTATCTGAAAAAGTGTTAAACTTTCTTTATTCATAAAATTCCTTTTTCCATACACATAAATAATATTCCATGCGAATTTTCACTTTGTCTGACTTGCCACCGGCTTATATCACTTGTCAACTTGTCGAATCTTTCTCGAAATGTGATTCAACTGGTAAGTAGAGAAAACCAATAATTCCAAGATGCAACTTTTCGCTCGATTTGACTTTTCACCGGCTCGTACTACTTGCCAACTTCTATAATTTCACCGAAAAATTGTTAAGCTCGAAAGGAATAGATATATCCAAAAGAGTTTTAGCTCCGTCTGACTTATCGTCGACTTTACTACTTGCTCGCTTGTGAAATTTTGCCGAAAAATTTGCAAACTCAGCAAGTAGTATAAACTAGGATATCTCAGACCGACTTTTAGCCCCGTTTGACTTATCGTCGACTTTACTACTTGCTCGCTTGTGAAATTTTGCCGAAAAATTTGCAAACTTAGCAAGTAGTATAAACTAGGATATCTCAGACCGACTTTTAGCCCCGTCTGACTTATCGTCGACTTTACAACTTGCTCGCTTGTCAAATTTTGCCGAAAAATTTGCAAACTAAACAAGTAGTATAAACTAGAATATCTCAGACCGACTTTTAGCCCCGTTTGACTTATCGTCGACTTTACTACTTGCTCGCTTGTGAAATTTTGCCGAAAAATTTGCAAACTTAGCAAGTAGTATAAACTAGGATATCTCAGACCGACTTTTAGCCCCGTCTGACTTATCGTCGACTTTACTACTTGCTCGCTTGTGAAATTTTGCCGAAAAATTTGCAAACTTAGCAAGTAGTATAAACTAGGATATCTCAGACCGACTTTTAGCCTCGTCTGACTTATCGTCGACTTTACTACTTGCTCGCTTGTCAAATTTTGCCGAAAAATTTGCAAACTTAGCAAGTAGTATAAACTAGGATATCTCAGACCGACTTTTAGCCCCGTCTGACTTATCGCCGACTCGTACTACTTGCTAACTTGTGAAACTTTTCCGAAAAATTTGCAAACCCCGCAAGTAGTATAAACTAGGATATCTCAGACCAAGTTTTACGTCTGACTTATCGTCGACTGTACTACTTTCTCACTTGTGAAATTTTGTCGAAAAGTGTGAAAAGTGAATTCAGTAGTATAAAGCGAAATTTCTCAGACCGACTTTTAGCTCCGTCTGACTTATCGTCGTCTTTACTACTTGCTCACTTTGGAATTTTTCCGAAAAATTTGCAAACTCAACAAGTAGTATAACCTAGGATATATCAAACCAAGTTTTGTGTCTGACTTATCGTCGATTTTACTACTTACTCACTTTAAAATTTTTCCGAAAAATTTGCAAAGTGAGCAAGTAGTATAACTCGAAATTTCTCAGACCGACTTTTAGCTCCGTCTGACTTATTGTCGACTTGTACTACTTGCTCGCTTGTGAAATTTTGCCGAAAAATTTGCAAACTCAGCAAGTAGTATAAAGCGAAATATCTCAGACCGACTTTTAGCCCCGTCTGACTTACCGTCGACTTTACTACTTGCTCTCTTTGGAATTTTTCCGAAAAATTTGCAAACTTAACAAGTAGTATAACCTAGAATATATCAAACCAAGTTTTGCGTCTGACTTATCGTCGATTTAACTACTTGTTCGCATGTAAAATTTTGCCGAAAAATTTGCTAACCCAGCAAGTAGTATAAAGCGAAATATCTCAGACCGACTTTTAGCCCCTTCTGAATTGTCGTCGATTCGTACTACTCACTCAGTTGTGAAATTATTCTATTTCAAAACTCCATGTCCTATTCAAACCACTAATAACTTTCAGCTCACAAGTGGAGTAAATTAACAAGACCTCCGACGAATTTTTGATTCATCTGGCTTGCCGTTGAATGACGTCACCATGTTAGAGAATTTATAATTATAATACGCTCGCTGAGATGTTGTAAAGAAATGGAATTTTAGGAATGGAACAAAAGCAGCGGTTAAAAAAATGTAAGAGTGTTTCTGATTTAAAAAATTCTTTATTCATCATTTGCATTATACAACATAAACGTATGTGATACAATATTCATCAAATACAAGTTTCTAATACCACAAATTATTTATTTATAAACACTTTCTTAGCTGTCGTGTGACTGTCCTGGCTCTGCTGCACCTGTCCTGGCTTTCCTTCATCTGTTCTGGTTCTCCTCTGCCTGGCCTGCCTCGCTCCTGGCTGTCCTATGTTTACCCTGGCTGTTTTTGCAAACCGCATGTAAACCTGTCGAGAAATAACCCAGGTATTAGTATTCTAAAATACTTGTTTTTCACTAAGTCTTATCTCGCGCCCGATAGAAAGTGAAGAATTGTAAAATGTTAGATGGCGCAGACTTCGGCGTTTCCAGAACCCCTTGAAAATAGCAAGTTTCCACTCTTTTAGCATTCGCATGATACATGATGTAAGGTAGTGACATCATCTAGCAGGAACCCTATAGGGTACTATAGAGGTTAATCGAAATTTGCTCGCTGTTTGTATAAAAAAAGCGACGTAAAAGATGGCACTCCGATTGAATTCGTTTATCAGTAAGTAAATTGCGATGCCATACAAATACATGTACGTGTACATGTACATAACTTTTAAATAATTTATTAATGTTGTAAAAATGTATTCTTATGTAACTACATGTATTTATACGTTTTGCAGCAAAGGGCCTCCAGCAATGGGCATACAATGTTGCTGGATTCAATAAATATGGTAAAGAAAATAGAAATTAGATTTTTAATAATGTTTAATATAAACATTATTCACCTTTAATATGGCAGATTCTATAAGATCATGTCATCCATTAGCAAATATTGGTTAGTTTATAATGTGCTTGAGATGTTATGTATTCTTATTGTGTGTCAGGCTTGCACAGAGACGACTTACTTCGAAGTAGCCCTGATGTAGATGAAGCACTGAGGCGACTTCCCAAGCACTTAGTGGATGCCCGTAATTTCCGCATTGTAAGGGCTTTGCAATTGGATTGTCAGAAGAGACTATTGCCAAAAGAACAATGGACTAAGCTTGAAGAGGTAAATAAAAAATAAATACAATTATTTATTTTCTATGCTACAATTAGGATGTGATAGGCATGCTGATAAGAATGTAATCTGATAATGTTTATTCTATAGGATGAATTATACCTTCACCCTTATCTTGAGGAAGTTATTAAAGAACGTGAGGAAAAAGAAGCATGGAATACAGAATAAAATACAGTAGCAAATAATAATAGTAATTGAAAACATAAATTATACTCTATATGTATCATACAATTCAGTAATGTTTGTTTGTACATATAACATAGATATTAAATAAATTGCTCTTATCAATTCGTTATAATTTAATGATATTAAAGAAATAATTTATATAATTCAGTTCTGCAAGTACAATAAATGTTTAAGTAAAACCTTGCAAAATTCTTTAATTTCTACAGGTTGAAGTAAATTTGTGATAACTATCAAATTATTATTTATTTCATGAACTTTAAAGTAGTTGTATGAACAATATATTCAATCCTGAATAACGGCTCGAAATCCACTTAAAAACTGTAAATTCTTGATAATAGGAATGTACTATTCAAAGATAATATGAAATATACAACAGAAGAAATGCTTAAAATTTTATAACACATGTGTAATCGTTTTGCGACGCATAAGCGCCGCAAAAGTTGATCAGGGATTTAAAAAATCATGAACATAAACGTTGATCTTTCCATTTAAGCGATGTAGAAGCGCACATGTGATTAATGGTAATTATGTCCACATCAATTCGTAGTCCATTTAGCACCCTTTATGCAATGACTTATTCATCATTCCCCCACGACATGCAAGGCCTAGCGGATAGTTAGTACGTAGTACAATGTTAATAAAAGCGATGACATTAAAGAGAAATTTTGCGTGGATGATAGAACGTGAGCGTGACAGAAAGACTGCTTATATCGATCCTAAAGAGAACACGTCAGATTCTTACTGCAATAGACCGTTTTTGCATTATACGTATAATACGATTTCGCGGGCAAATGGCGGATCAATATTTCACCCCCACGCGGAAGTGAGCGGCATCCCCGGTTACCGAAGATTTACGCAAAGTGATTTTAGCTCCGTGAGTGCAAAAGTACTCTCCCATTTCTTCCCTTTTTTTCTTTCTTTTGTAGTGATCGTTTGACTGTTGAATAGAAACAAAGAACATTCGATATAGTACATATCATAAGATTCTTAAAAGAAATGTATTGAAGCGCGAACTCTACGGAAGATCGCACAGAGAATGATGGGGAAAGTGGTAATGGATGACTGACTCTTTTAAATCCGAAATCTTGTATTCACGCTTGAAAGCTTTGCCGATAGTATTCTTCGATGCAGTTTCATCATCTTTTCCGCGATATTAATTTGCATCATCCGTGAAAAACTTTTTGTTGAATCACGTTCGGTCCTTCGTACTTGCGTTGAGCGCCCTTCAAGTTAGGGAGAGTTAGCCGTTATTTCCTATTGTTACGCGTAAAAGAGGGGAAAGCGTAATTCTTTGAAAGTCAGGTTTATCAGGTATGCGAATTTTGTTCAAGATACGAAGTGTCGCTACGTGAAAAGAGAAAGAAACCTGCCATCCTCCCGGAATTAGGATTTGGCTAAAACATTTCGATCTAATAATCAAATTCCCCTTGCGGATGTCGAAATATATCGTTCCTTATCCTTGATTCTATGATGATTATCATGTATACGTGAAGGTAATTGCTAAATGACGTAGTTGCATTGCTTTCAAGAATCTTTAGCACCCTAACGTACGAATTTTATTTCATAATTGCCCGTTATCGATTTTTAATGTATCTACTTTTGTTAATTGCAGATGTGGAAAGTACAAAGATCAGCGTGTTTCCAGGCAAGGAAAACGCTGAAAAAGGTTTACTATAAAGTAGAGCATCATAATTTATACCCAATACAATTTATAACTAAAAGGGTATATACACAATAACTTAATTAATGTTAATGATGCTATATTAATGAAAGACAGAATCATGTTAAATGTGTCAGGTGCTGCGCCAAAATACTACCTCTGCTATGTGTACAAAATTACAGAATTGATCGTATTAGAAGTGAAACAAAGATATAAATACATATAAATTATATATATATACACATACACGTACATAGACATATTAATTTAATTGTATATAGAAAAATATATTCTGGTGGATAAGTATTTACATGTACGAACAACACTATATTTGACAGATCTTCCTTAACATGAGTCCTCTCATTTGATATTACGTTACTGAGAAAAGATGTGGAAAGACAGTTGATTATGCCTACTAATTTTTGACAAATATTTAAAAATACGGGAATATACAGTGAAAGCTCAAGTTAAATAGATATTAAACAAATAAAAATGAGCATACCATACGATGACAGTCTGGTATGGATAGTAGTGGTCGGATTTCTAGTAGCCTTTGTTCTGGCATTTGGAATCGGAGCCAATGATGTTGCAAATAGCTTTGGAACAAGCGTTGGTGCTGGAGTACTTACAATATTTCAAGCTTGTGTATTGGCAACTTTCTTTGAAATAGCTGGTGCAGTTCTCATTGGCTATAAGGTATAATGGGAATAACTATTCTTATATAATTTAATTATCTGTGAGTTGTGTTATTCACTGATATTAATTATTTCTTCAATAGGTCTCTGATACTATGAGGAAAGGTATATTAGATGTTACTTTGTATGAAGGCCATGAAAAGGAACTAATGATAGGAGCCCTATCTAGTTTAGCTGGATCTGGTATCTGGTTATTACTAGCAACAGCTTTGCGTTTGCCTATTTCTGGAACACATTCCATTGTCGGTGCTACAGTTGGTTTTTCACTTGTCTGCAGAGGTACTGCAGGGGTTAGTAGAGTTATTAAGTTATTATACATTAGTAATAAGTAGTCAACGATCAAATATGCAAATAAATGTTTGCAGGTCAAATGGATAGCTCTTGCAAATATAGCAGCATCCTGGTTCGCAAGTCCTGTACTTAGTGGAATTGTATCAGGTGCTATCTTCTGGTTCTTAAGAAAATCTGTACTCCAAGCTAACAAACCATTAGAAAAAGGTCTCCATATTCTCCCTTTAGCATATGGTCTCACTGTTGCTATCAATGTAATGTCAATTGCACTTGATGGACCTAAACGTAAGTACACTTTACATAAAAAATGGTATACTTTCTTTTATATAAAACTGAACAAACTTTTATTATTAATTTACCTATTTGACATTCCAGTTTTAATGTTAGATACAATGCCTTGGTGGGGTAGCTTAATAGCTGCATTGGCTCTAGGCTTACTTTCAGCTGCAATTGTTTATTTATTTGTTGTTCCGTGGCAAAGAAAAAGGATATTATTGTCAATGAGTAGCAATGAAAAAACAACAAAATTTGGTACCTGTGATAAAAAAGAAACTACAGCATTATCTGTTATATCGGAAGCTCCGTGCAGTAGTAGCAATAGTAATGGCAATGCAAAAGATTCAGCGCCAAAGTTACGCGGCAATAGTAGCGCCAGTCCACTGTTGATGGTTGCTGGATCAGATACTGAGGGTGTACAAATTGAAACTGAAAGAGTGGACGAGGAACAACCAGAAATATCAAAATTATTTGCTTTCTTGCAAGTGTTAACAGCGGCATTTGGAAGTTTTGCTCATGGTGGAAATGATGTCAGTAACGCGATAGGGCCGCTCATAGCTCTTTGGGCTGTGTATGCAGAGGGATCAGCTAGGCAAGAAGCAGATACCCCATTACTCATATTACTTTATGGTGGCCTAGGAATATCAACTGGACTTTGGGTGTGGGGTCGCAGAGTTATACAAACTCTAGGTCAAGATTTAGCACGTATCACACCTACTACTGGATTTACAATAGAGGTATACATATTTTCTTAATAATTGCAATTAATTGGAAGTTATAGGAATATTGTCCATATCGATTTTAATTGTAGGTAGGAGCAGCGGTAACAGTTTTGTTGGCAAGTAAGGCTGGTTTACCTGTGTCAACAACACATTGCAAAGTAGGATCAGTTGTCTGTGTGGGCTGGGCTTCGCGTGGCGGTGAGGGAGTGTCTTGGAAACTATTCCGAAATATTGCATTTGCATGGTTAATTACGGTACCAGTGGCTGGATGCTTATCTGCTGGTTGTATGGCTATTTTCAGAGAGATAATTACTTTATGATTCCATTGTCAAATCAACTAATGCAACAGTTTAGTGCAAATCAATCGACAGTACTGTTGTCAATAATTTATGCTGAAATAAATGACTAAATAAGACTTTTACCAATTATCTTATTTACGCATGAGATAGATAAGAAAGTATCTTCGTATACAGATATAAATTATGTATATATACATGCATAACATAGAACTATTTTTATTCGAAAATTCCATTTGTTACTGCAATTATTAAATTGTTGTAGCAATTTTAATTTGGTACGAAATTATTATTAAATCGATAGTCGGTTGTTATAGTGACGGATTGAAACAGTCCTTTTCGTACTTGGGAGGTATAACGAAACATCATTCAGAAGAAATGTCTTTTCGAAACGAGATTTTGTAAATATTCGTGAGTTTTAATATGCAGAGCTTACCACTTGTACCGGGCTATACATTCTATGACCCAACTGTAAGTTAATCTGCGACAATTACCGCTCATTATCGTAACTTGGAGATTCAATAGTTCCATTTAACTTATCATCGTTAAACGGTATTCTTTTTTGAAGATCGAAGATTATAAGCTAGCGCATAAGTTTGATGTCGTAAACGGTTATCGTGTAATACGCGATCGTAATATTGGTATTGGAGGAAGACCTATTGATACTGCGTCTACAGCATTTGTAAGAGATATAGATCCCGTACAGTAAGTAATGATTGATTGCTATAAATATTTTCTATATTCATATATTGCTATATATATATATATACTTCGCTATTCACTTTATTAATATATCTTTATAATTCATCGAACTAAACAGTTTTGATATTAAAAACCAGATACGACCCATCCTTAACATACGGCCGTGTACGAGAGTATGGCTATCAACAATTTGTTCCCCATTATGCGTTATTCTCGCAAAAGTGTCTTTGCTTCAAAGCCTTTTTTCGTCAAGGGGTGTTCAATTCACCGAATGAATACTTTCGGATTCGTCACGTGAACATAATATACTTCCTAGAGGATGATACTCTGACTGTCATTGAACCTGCCATTGATAATGCTGGCTTTCAGCAAGGAAAATTAGTTAAACGCGGTCAAATAATAAAAAACACAAATGGCGATAAATTCCATTGGAAGGATTTTAATGTTGGAATAGACGTATGTACGTTTTGCAAAAAGAAAATCCTATTATCAGTCTTTTATCCTTTGGCTTTTAAATTGTAGTGTCGAAATTTTGAATGATTAATTTCTTCATCTAAATATAATAGATGATTATAAGTATCATTATAAAATATTGTCTAATTTACATTATGAAATAATCTTCTTAGATGTAAGTACTTTGAATAAGTAGAATTGCCATTTTAATAGAAATTATTTCATTTTATCACATAGGTCTCTCTTTATTTATTATTAAGTAAAACAATTGTTACTTTTAGGTATTTATGGTGTAGTTTATCATACTGTCGACTGCGATCTTTTTACCAGAGAGTATTTAACTAGCCAAGGTATAGATGTTGGTGATAAGGAAGAACCTCCTGTAGATCCTTATACGGAACATCGTTCATCTATGAAAAGAACACCGACTCATATTACACAAATAGCAACGGATAGTAGACGGCGGTTCTTGGAATACGATAAAATGGTACTTTCATTCACCGCCACTTGGAATGAAGATGTTTATCAAATATTTTATTTCTTAACGGACGATACGATAGCTGTACGTGAGGTTCAGAAAGTTAACAGCGGAAAGGACCCGGTTGCTATGTTATTAAAAAGAATGAAAGTACCGAAGGATTGGAAGAATTTACCGTCCTCTTATCCGGGCTCGTATTTGGAATACGGTGATTCCGAAATCGTAGAATATTATACGCCGAAAGACTTTCGAGTAAGTTAACAGCAATGAAAAAGTAAAAGAAAACGAGATATGAGTTGAACGTTCAAAAATGAATGTATCATACATCTATTAATAATGATGCTCTAATTTTCTTCTGCTTCTAATCTGAGTAGTTATACAATTTTGGTACAATTTTTAACGTAAAGTTCTTTTTTTATGTTATCTGTGTTAGTTTTAAAACTTAAAATAATCATAAAATATGATAAAAAATTAAAACTTCCTTCTCTTTCGCTTCAAAACAGTTATATAAATTTTTCGGTATTTTGTTATCAACGACTATGAACTTTCATCTTTATTGCAGATAGGAGACACGGTTTTTATATTTGGTCGACGGTTCCTCTTGCACAACTGTGATTCCTTTACGCGTAAATATTATACCGATATGCTGAGAATAGTACAACCGGAAGAGCTTCCACTACCGGTGAAAGAATTAAAACCACCGCCGAAATACGAACCACCACCACACATAAAATTCGGCACACCCGAAGATACTTACGCGACCTGTCTATCATTTGTGCCTAAACCACCGAAAAAGGATGTTATTCGCCAATTACTCAATTTCCCCAAAACTTTGCGTTATTCTTTAAAAATGGACGCGGTGCATCCCGAAGACGAGAATCGCGATTTTATTCTGGATTATAGTTTAAGCGAAGGTACCATACTGATACAGGAAATAGAAAAACGTAATTCCGGGCGGCGTGAGGGTTGTTTCCTCAAATCAACGCTGGTACCAAAACCAAAAACCGGAAGAGACAATCCCCGTTATTATACACCGGAAGACTTTTATATCGGAGCGATGATTAACATTTTTAATCATTATTTCATTATAACCGGTGCTGATCTCTTTGTCTATCGTTACATCGATGCAAATCCTGAAAAGTTCCCTCAACAGGTGCGAGACAATATTCGCGATTACTTTGTCAGAAAAAATTTACTTTGCAACGATATAGTGGAAGAAGCAAAAAAGATAGAGAACGTGGAGAACCGAGAACGTGATTTAAATGGTCCGAGCGGACCAATCGTTGATGATTATGGTATAGAAAATTGTTTAAAAAATTTGGAAGCCGAGGCTCTTCGTAAATACGAAGGAGAACATGGTGAATTAAGACCACCTACACCTCCACCTGAGGAACTGTGTCCTGGTTTAGCAGTTGCAAGTGGATTTCAGAATGCGGAACAGCTTTTGGAAGATCGTAAAAAAAAGATCAAATGGAAAGATCAAGTGGAGAAGTAGAGGTCTAAAGTTTCCGGCAAGCAGTCGCATTTAACGCAATTGTCTTATAGAAGTTTAAAATGATAAACTTGTTTATACAATTCGGAATATGACTTGATTCATCGGCCAGAATTAACAGATAGGAATTTATGATTGGGAACGAATTATATAAAACAAATAATTTACACCCTACTGGAAACCGAATCATAATAACGACATATTTAAAGTGTTTGATTAACTTTTTGTTTTAAATCTAATTTTATACTGGATAACTTATTTTTTAAATCTCATTTATATGATAAATTTCCTGATTTTTTTTGTTTATCTACTGTATAACCATATGAAATGCAACTTCCATTCGGTATTCTATATTGTTTTAGATGAAACAAAAACAATCTGTTTGAACGAAAGTACTTCGTATGTTCTTATATCTCTCAGAGTTTTGTAAATGCGTGATATATCTTAATGTTTAAATTCGACAGTTAAACTGATTGTTTGATTTAACATTTAATCAAATATGATTATACAATATGTATACTAAACAGTGTGGTACATAGAGTATACTGATCGTATGTCTGCATATTATAATATACTGATAATATACAGATATGCCGTTTGTATACTTATAGTATATGGTGTGTCAATTGCAAAACAGTTCAGATAACTCTTTGGGATCAAAAAATCTTTTAAAAGAAATTCTAACGTATGATCAATGGAAGTATATAATTTTAATTAAATAATAATCCATTGTAAAAGAGTAATAAGTTGTATTATTTCATGAAGCTTGACTTAACTGAAGATCCGACTTATCTGAAGTATACGCGATCAAAACTTATGTTTAAAAACTTTACCAAACATTGTATTTGGTAATCAACACCAAATTCAATCGAACAACCTGATTCGTTCTACAAAATAATGTAAGTAAAATTGTCTCAAAAACATATAGATGACAAATTTTTAACGACATATTAATTTAACAAGATACGTTCATTACGCAATGTTCGCAGTATGTAACAACCAAAGGAAATAACTTCTATTGGCTATTACTTAAACATATTTTTTTGCTGTAAACAATAATAAATCGTGTACGCAAGAATATCTGTCATTACGTAATTGTCTTCGTTCAAAAATTTATATAACATCGCGCTTAATATATTTTCTCAATTTTGCAGAATATTTGAAAAAATTCAAAGACTTACATGAATCGTTGAAGGATCATATTTTATGAAACTTCAGTAACAGTTGAAATACTGTTCATTTATAATAAAATGTAATTACAGATAAAGTATAAAGACAATAATTCATCGTTGCTTAATTTGCAATCTAAAAATCATGTTTCTCAAGTAACTAACTACTTGTTCGTATTGATATTATTTCAGTATTCTGTTCGGCAATATTAAACTTTGTTTTTCTACATTCAATTTACAAAAGTCTCTAAAATTCAATGATACCATTGGCGAAAGGAAAGTAACCATTACAATAGACAATTCTAATAGGTAAAATAAGGAAGTCATTACAAAGAATGTATCACACATTAAAAGAAAAGAAAAATAACAGTTGTCTAACAATAAGAACTATATCTTATCAAATTCTCACCAAATAGTATAATAATAATTATAATCACCATATACCGTTACTATAGAGTAACTGTGATATCATAACTTTTTTGTTATAGAATATTTTAGATCATTTTTGCAGTCCATGAATAATATAATAATAGGTAATATGTATAATTTGTAATAGATGTAGAGTATGCATAAAATAATTAGTTGACAATAATTTCTATTATTATCCAATGATCAAGCATGATGATTACAAATAAACTTAAAATGTTGTAATAAGCCCTTGCACCTTTTTAACAAGGAAAGGAGAATCCTTTCAGCCACAGGCACCAGGTTATCTGTCCATCAAAGTTCAAAATGGTAATCGATTTAAATGACACTTGCTTACAATATTGTTCTCGCATAGATTTTTTTTTTCATTATCAACAAAAGTTTAAGCATTTTACAAGGGTTAGTCCACATATTACAGTTTTTTCTTCTGTTCCATATCTCATTTTTTTTCTTTCGTTTTTAATTTGTACGTTTAAGAAACACCTTTCAATGAATAGCACGCAACACCACACTATATGCTTACAACTGTCAGCAAGTTTACCCAATATCCCTTGAAATTGAATGATGTTCTTCTTCATATTAATTATGGTTAGATAATATTTATGATGTTGACGCGACGCTAATTATCATACAGGTCGATTATTCAACAGAAGAAGATAGTCTCAATGGAGAGAGTTCTGTCACAGGAATTAGAAGCCCAGTGTGAATCCAGGAAAGCAAAGGTAAGTAGTAAGACGATAATTAGTCGTAGCGTGCTTCCTTTACGTTGATTACTATTATTAATAGTATTATGTTTCCGTTGTATCCACCGCTACTGGCGTGAACCTCCTCTACCTCTGCTACGACCACCATCCCGTTCCTGCTGTTGGCAAACGTAAAACAAACGGTAATATATTATTTAATAAATCATTCTTGTTTATTAATGTATAAAAAAAAAGTTTATTACACATATTCTTTACCTTGCGTTGATGATGCAAATGTGGTTGATGTGGTTGATGTGGATGATTATCCCTCTGCAAGTCTGAGTGTACTTTATTTCTATGATAGGCAGAAGTACGATGATGCTGTATAGCATTTGGTGGTGCCTTACGTTGATCTGCCTCTGCCTGTTTACGTTCATAATGTCCAAAATCATCGAAGATACTAGTTGAATGGCGATACGTATGTAATATACGCAACACTGTTACTCCTTTTGCATGAGGGACCTCTTGTGCATCCCTCGAATTAGTTACAGGTTTATTTTCATTGTTTTCTAATTTAATATGACGAAGTTGCACATTAGGAACATCCTTCACATATATCCAACGTACACGAAATTGACCTTTCCATTTGTCCTGAGACCAAACAGAGCTATTACTCTGATAATCAACAGGTGACACCATTTGGGCCATACCACAAAAATGGCCAGATCCATTCACAGAAAAGAACAAATACAATGGTGCACCTTCACGACTAGCTTCTCTGTAAGCTTGATCCAATCTTTTATTTCCATGTTCAGTGCTGCACCAAATTTCATATTTAATGGATCTATGAATATCATCCTCAGAGTAAGATTTAATTACGAAAAATTTAGCTCCAGGAGCAGTTTGGTCAAATTCTACAGGGTTATAATCATTTTTCACTTTTAACTTATCCAAAATAGGATGCGATTGTGTTTGTGTAAGCTGCTGTTGCTGTTGTAGCTGTTGCTGCTGTTGTTGGTGCTGCTGCTGCTGTTGTTGTTGCTGCTGCTGTTGCTGTTGCTGCTGTTGTTGCTGCTGCTGCTGCTGATGCTGTTGATGCTGCTGATGCTGTTGATGCTGTTGATGCTGCTGATGCTGTTGATGCTGCTGATGTTGTTGATGCTGTTGATGCTGTTGATGCTGTTGATGCTGTTGTGGGGGAGGCATATGAATTTGTGGCTGTTGAGGTGGTGGAGGTGTTGTAGGTTGCCTATTCCAACATGGTGGAGGAGGTGGAGGTCTTTGTCTTTGCACCGGTGGTGGTGGTGGTGGAACAGGGGGTTGTACTTGTGGTGGAGGTGGAGCTGTTGGAGGAGGAGCAGAGGATTTTCCTTCACCCCATGTTCCAATGTCCATATTATGTTTCCCGGGCACAATAGGTGGTGGTGGCATACCAGCCTTCTTCTTCATTCCTTGAGAAGAAGACAGCGGTGGAACAGGCTTCGGTGGCTGACTGGCTACACTTGCCCATGTTATTTTTCTGGGTTCCTTTGCCTCTACTTTTAACGGGGGATTAGATGGAGTTTGTTGATCCTGCCGTGGAATTTCTCCACTCCCTAATGACAAACCCTGCACACTCTGCTCAATAGTCTTAATTTCTGTGTTACTAGGTGTTGGGTAGTTTTCATTTCCACGTGGAGGTTGATAATAATCTTCATAACGTGTTTTTCTTGGAGTGCTCCAAGCACTAAAATCACCATTTCCGTGAAAATAATTAAAAGCAGGTTGACCAAATGTACTAAAACCACCTCCAGCACTAGCAGAAAACATTCCATCCATGCCATATGCATCATGACTTATTTGACCTCCGTATCCAGAGAGAAATGCAACTGGATCTGTTCCATTTGACCAGGTACCATCCCCTGCACCAAATGTTTGATAAGGGAACGAAGTACCTGCATAATAAGGGCTATATGGATCACCAGTTCCAATTGGATAACTCGAATGGTGTTGTGTATTGTTGCCTCCTCTCCATGAATCAAATCCAGTATCTTCACCACCAGCATGTTCTGTTTGGGGTTGTTGCTGGTGTTCTTTAGGACCATTGCTCACTATTAGAGATAGAATTTCATCTTATTAACGCAACAAATGCATCCTTCTTTATCAAACTAATATAGAATTAATATGAATATATTTCACAGAAAATCACAACAAATAAATATAAATTTAATTATTTCCCACACAATATTTAAATATTACAAATACGTAATAATTATTTTATTTATTTGTAAAAATTCTGTAATAGAGATATTTATAAGTACAATGTTATTCTTAAAAATAATAACACTACAAATAGTTCTCAACAACTCATTACAGCACAGTACTTATAAGACTATGTTATTCAAGATCTTAATTCACGATTTTCATCATCAAAATACAAATTTTTTTACAGACTATAATAATTTTAATCATAATACAAGTATGTTATTTGTAAGATTAAAAACTGAATATGGACAATATGAGAAAATAAACTTCTAAAACCCTCCAATAATTGAAAACCATATATAGAACATAGTTCTGATCTATGTTTACAAATATAAATTTGTTAAGCAAAGTAAATAAGAATTAATAAATATATCACAGATTTCACACAGTGATAGTTTTGTATCACTAATAATATAATAATACAATAAGCATAACAATATTATATGTAATAATTTATAATGCAATTATAAAGTTTTGCTCATTATTTAAAGATTAAATCTTATACATTATTATACAAAAATTAAAATTAGCATTAGAAATTTATATATATATATATAAAACATTTAAAATCCAAGTATGAAAATACATATTATATCTAGTTGTGCTTTAAAATCATAGAAAGTATTGTCAATATACATAAAATTTTGTTCCATAGAAAATTTTCATGGGAATGAATTCATACGTAAAGAAACTAAAAATGGGTGCCTTTAAATGACATACTATACCAGAACATTATTACTGTAAAAGAACTGTTCACACTTGACAGTAACTAAATATTGAACAAAAAATGCTACTAAATAAAAACATACATGTTATTTGCAATAATAACAAAGACATATGTATGTGTATACATATATATATATATATATATATGTATATATAATTTATCAAGTATTTATAATATATACAAATTGTTAAAAAAGCACACATTCCTGTCTTATTTTACAACTTCGAAATACATTCTCCAATTTATTCGAATCTATAGGAAGCACAAGTTGAAAAGTAAATTTTAACTAGAATATCAGAAAATATAATCACCCACATTGCAATTATTGTGAAATTGTTTCAAGCATATAAATATTATCGTGATAAGTGATGAAAAAATATTACATTGGAGTACAAAGTACTCACCTTGGTTGTTGGTTTGTCCTTTCATCCGCTGCATTCCGTTGCATGGAAAAATATACAAAATTTAGAATGGCTGTCTTCAGTGAAAGGTATCTGCAGATTAGCGGTGTGGTAGCAAGTCAACACACTGACCTGATTTGAGACAGCACCTGCCAATCCAGTTGACATAACCTGTCACACACTCTGTCTGCCCTTCACAGACGTCAGATAGACGCCTGTGTCCTAATAAAATAGAGTTTTCAAATGCAATACCACGATTACATACAACAGCGTTATACCACTCAAGTACGCGGACACTTTTCTTTCACAGGATAAGTCTTCGATTTTAAATCTGTAAAACCTGAGACCTCCGCGTATTTTCTCGCAATGTCTTGCCGCGAGAGAGTCTCAGGAACGTTTTCTTCCTTCACTCTGAGATTGTTAAATTCGCACAAAATTCTTAACTCCGAATAATAACTACGTGACGTGCACTGACCTCTCGTATGCATTAACAGCTTGTGTAACCTTTCAAACAGGAAAGTCCCTATATAATGAATTTTTAGTGAATGAATTTTTTTTCAAATCTCAATAACATCACGTGCATTGTAAATAGTCGAAGATTTCTATAGAGAAAAACTATTTACAGTAATTGCAAACAATTTAATGTATTCATTTATTATGTTGTTATAACTAATGAGTTTTATTTATATACTGCTGCTAGTTTAGTACGACTAGCATTGATTAATGTCTAGAGAAATAATATAGAAGACGCTTATATTTAAATCAATTGAATTCAATTTACACGTTTTATATATTAAGAAGAAGGAACTTGATAAGCTTTTCGGAATTATAGATTTATTACATTGTAAAAGAAATATATGTAAAGTAAATTGCAACGATGTAATATGTATATATCAGAAGTACAGTAGAATTTGTTTATATCTCATGGCGGGGATGGATGTACTTATCAGCAGCTCACCCTTAATTTTTAACTGTTCTCTTGTAACTAAGATAAATCGATTTAAATAATTTTCTTTGCTTTTGCATTATAATAGTAATTGTAAATTGTATATACTTTGAATAGCATATTTTCAATAAGTAGCTAGATACCTCTACCCGGCTTAACATGAACACATGCATATGTTCGCATGTATACATGCATATGTACGCATACATGCATATGTACGCATTATATCATTTTTATTGATAATTCGCAAACATTTTTCCTATGTACAAAATCGTTTTAATGCGATTATCTATTGATGGACTTTCGTTAGTTCTAATTTGACCCTTTCTGATATATTATAACGTTTTTAAGGGATTCATTGCATTTATAAGCGGACAGACAGTGATTAAATCATTGGCTGTATTTATATACAGAAGTTGAAATGTAATCACAATGAAATTGAACGGATGATGACTTAATAGTTTATTAAACATAGTATAATTATTGTTGAAAGTATTTAAAAAATGTCGAACAATTTTACGTATTACAAATCAGGTTGGATGATCGACTGTTTGAAAATAATTTTTTTCTCATTATTTTCCTCAGAATTATTTATCAATGATTGCATTCGCAATCATAATCATAAGATAAAAAATTACCGTAGTCTCTATGAAATTGCATGATAACCTTTAAAAAAGTTATTTGATCTATTGTTTACTTTTAGTTTGCAGTGTTTGTGGCCAGTATCATAACACAAATGATTGTTCATTTCTGCAAAATGTTCACCATGTAAGTTCTTAATAATCAGCATTACGTTATTTCAAACTTTCATGGTACTTGTTGTTATATAAAAGTATATAATGAATTGTAATTGTAGATTTCTGATGCACCTGTTGTCTCACATGCAAAACAAACACTACCAAAAAATCTTGAAATTGTTCATATGTCTGATGGATCAACCACCGTGATCACAAAAGTAGATCTTGCAAAAGGAACAACATTTGGGCCTCTATATGCCAGAAAAATGTGTATGACAAATCCTTTAACAGACTTCCCAATAAAAGTATTTGGAGAAGCAGCTTCTGATACATATTACATGGACTTCTTAAATGAAAATTATTCTAATTGGATGTGTTTCATTGCTCCAGCCGCAAATGATAAAGAACAAAATCTCATTTGTTATCAAGTATGGATAATTTGATATATAATTAATAGAAATTTCTTGAAATGAATAAAAGAAGATTATGTAATTTTTTTTTTAGATGAAACAAGATATATTTTATACAGCAATTCGTACAATTCTTACTGGTGAAGAATTACGTGTTTGGTATGCACCATATTATGCATTTAAGATGAAGAAGCCTTTGTACAATAAAACTTTTGCTATCTACAATAATGCAGTATTTCCTGAAACAGAGCAGTCTGCATCAAGTGAAAAGCAAGTAACACAGTGCATTAAAAATGCAACAGCTCTGTTAAGTAAGTATTTATGATTTTGAAATATATACTTATTTCCTAAAAAATGTATATTTCGCAAATTAATATAATTTAACAAGAATGTATACTTATAATATTTTATGTAATTTTAGGCAAAGAAATTGCTGAAAAATTGGCAAATAAATTACCAGCCCAATATCTGGGTGCATTAAATGACACAGGAATTTGGAACTGTAGATTTTGTTTAATGACAACTAAATCTGTTGTGTCATATGCAAAACATTTAATGGAACATTATAAACCTTTATTGGGAATATTTTGTAATTTGTGTAACAAAAAATGTCATAACATGAAAGTAGGTATCTGTACATTTATGATAAAAGACAAATGAAGTACACCCATCCCCTGATTTACTTTGCATTTAGAAATGTTAGAAATTAGACATTTCTTCTGTCAACAAATACGTTGACTGTTAAAATATTTACAGTATACGATTTTAATTTACACAATATTCTGAGGAACCGATGTTCCGTGTAAATCGAGCAATAGGTGGATAGAAATTGTAAAACATTTATTTCAAGTAGCTTTTCTTAGGTCTTACAACGTCACAAGAGAACAAAACACACAGAATGCAATGAAATTGCTGATGGAAATTTGGCAAAGGAAAATCAACATGAAAATTCCGAGGTATAACAATTTGTAGTTTATATTTTTTTAAATAACATGTAATCACGAATATCTTTTTTATAGGTCACATGTCTCTTGAAAATGAATGATTTCGATTACGAAATATCAAATGCTAAACAATCGTTTGAGAAATATGTATCTGATAGGAAAGTAGAAAATAATGTTTTACAAAGTTATTCAATATCAAATGACAAAGAACACAAATTAAGCATTCCTTTGTTGCACAGTAATTTGCTGAATGCTGGTGTATTTTTACAAAATGATAAATCTACAAATGCGAATTTGGAACTAAGTAATATATCGAATTCTATTAACTCTGATATAGCCACTTCGGAAAAATTCAATTTCTCGGATCTAGTACCAGAACTTTTAGATACCACGCATGATAAAGCAAAGAATTTAGATTGTGACATATGCAGCAAAAAATTTGACAAAATAGACTATTTGTATCGTCACTTAAGGAAACATACAGGAGAATTTATTTGCTCATCTTGTTTAGTAGTATGTATATGAAAGAAAAGCACTTTAGTAAGTGGAATTTTAAATAATATTGTATGATATTTGAAATCTTTACAACAGGTTTTTGCTAGAAAGGAAAACCTATTGTCCCACACATGCCTCTCTAAAAACTTGGAATACAGTTATGAATGTTCACTTTGTCAGAAATTGTTTATGCAAAAAAAGTATTTAAAGAGGCACATGGCTAAACATAACGGTACTAACTCTTTTTATTGTATATAGTGACAATGCATAAATGTTTATTAATTCATATCTTCTCATTTATAGAGATCATCAACTGCAAATGGTGTCATCATGTATTTTCATCTACGCTAGAATTTACTACTCATAACTGTTCAGCACCCCATTATGTATGTGAACAATGTAAAAAAAGATTTGTACATAAAGCTCATTTAAATCGGCATATAAAATTGCATAATGAACCAAAGATTGCCAGGAAAAGAAGCAAGAAGGAGAAAGAAGGAACAACTCCTGTGATATGCGAAAAATGTGGAAATATTTTTAAAAATCCATATATACTTAAACAACACTTATATACTCATGGTACAATGACTGCTAAAATTATATGTATTTTATTCAAATACTTTTTACTATGAGTATTTATTTACAGGCGAAAGAATGTTTGAATGTGATATTTGTCATAATCGTTTTCACCGTTTGGCTGTGTTAAGAGAACATAAAATTATTCATCAAAGTGTTCAAATTCCATGTGACATTTGTGGAAAGAAATTAAAGAGTAAAAAGGCGTTAAATATTCACATGCTTCTTCATGGAAACAAGAAATATCAATGCGACAAGTGTGATAAAGTAAGACTTTTCTAAATATTATTAATATCCAAAAATTGGGTATAATTTTTTTACGGCACAATTGTTTCAGAGTTTCTTTCAAAAATGCAACTATCTCAAGCATTATAAACATGTACATAATGATAAAGTAACATACAATTGTCCACATTGTTCTATGTTATTTACCAATAAACACAGTTTTGATAAACATATTTCACATCACACTTTACCGGCACAGTATTCTTGTTCATTGTGCAAGAAATTCTTTCACAAAGTAAGTATAGAATAAGAATTTTAAAATTCATTTTATTTGAGATCTAATATACAATTATTCAATTATAGAAATACCAATTAAAACGGCATGTTCAAACTAGCCATAGTGATATAATATATCGCTGCCCATTTTGCAATATGACAGCAAGGCACAGACACAGTATGCGAAGACATTTTGAACGTCAACATAGTACATTGAAACAAGACTGGGACAAAACAGGTTTCATTAGTGAATTGGCTGAAAAATCACTTCACTTCAAAAACGAAGAAACGAATGTGCAAAAGGAACATAATACTTCTAATAAAACTTATATAGATCAATGTTCTAATAAGTTCGAAGATGTATATATTAGAGAAGGTATAATAATACGAAGTAATCAACGTGTCTCGACTAACACTACAAAACATATGTAAATATCAGATTTTCCATATTATAGAAGAAATAGATTTAAATTCTGGAATGGCTAAGGAGACAGATGTACAGAACGGAGAAGTGAAGGAACTATATAAACAGGCAGATATTACAATAGGTATTTTCCAAAATGCTTCGTTAAATTCATTCTTCACATTAGAAAAATTATACACATATATGTGTTTAAAAATATAAACAATTCATTGTACCAAAACTTAAATTTAGAAAAACTGAAAGTTTTTGATGACTGAAATCATGTTCATTTTTAGAGCAAATAATGACATCTGCAAAATCTCAGAAAGACGACCAACCACAAACAGGTAAAAGTGACGAACTAACACAAATCGAAGTACCGCAATTTAATACGAATGAAAGAAATGGAACCTTGAGTGAAACTGTTTTAAGAAGTGCATACATTCACGATGACAATGGAGAAGAAATAATGTTTTATGTTTTTTAATTGTCACTAACTGTTATATGATTATGCGAAAAGAAATTGTAATATCAAAACGATCGATGTGTAAAGTTATAGATTAATTTTACACATATATATTTGTTTAAATACAAAAAAAACATTTGCATATTTTCTTACCTTTATTTATTTTGAAGGAATCACAATTATGTAGATATATATATATTATATAAATGTACAATACTACACGTAACATGGCCACAAAAACGTGGGACAAACCTAATGATTTTTTTTCTACGTCTTTTTAATAATCAGTTTTAACACTTGCGTCACTTTATCGCTATTACATAACATTCCTACTTGTTTAAAATTAAAAAGAAAGCAAATGGGGACGTAGACTCAACTAATTTTAATCGAAATTACCGTTAAACTCACGTAACGTTTCCAATAACATTCTCCGTACGTTTACAAATTTACAATTATTCAATACAATAGACATATCCGCCGAAGCTGTCACTACTGCTACAAACAATTACACATTTATATAACATGAACTCACATTTTTATCCGATAATCAACTAAAATGTTTGAGATGTCCATCATATTCTCATACAATCTCGTTATATATTTTATAAACGTCTTGCAAAAATGTTCACCTATTAAGTTTCCTTTTCTTTTTTTAAAACATAGTATCATATATATCAAAGTTTGTACTAAGTATATGTGCTTAAGAATGTTTCTTATTTGTGCTAGTTTTCAATACACGAGAAGAATAATTACAGTTCTTTATATATATAATACATAAAATAAATAAGAAAAGTTGGGATGAGAGAAATATTACAAATTATTGTTAAAAGTTTAAAGTAATAGTTTCATGCATTTCACATATGTTTTGATAAACTTAAACTTAAATATATATGATACTTGCAATTTAAACTCTGAATCTCATAATTTCCTGTGTTCAGTATAAAGTCTTTGGTTATAATTTTCTTGATGGAGCAAGAGTGAACGTCGTAGAATATTTTATATTTTCATAGGTCAATAGCACCATGCTTTGTACAAGATGCAAACCTGTTAAATTCCATCAAGCAGAAATTCATTTCCTACTCAACCAGGAAAAAGCTTTAAGAATCAAATATGTTAATGTTAATGCATATAAAATTTTGTCCCTTTGTTGACGCTGTAGCATTTCCAATTCAATGGCCATTACTCTGCGATTTAATTTTCCTACTTGTTTACGTAAGTGTTGAATTTCTTCACTGGGTGGAAGGGAAACATCAAGTATATTGTATGCAGGAGTCTGTTCCCTAAAAAGAAAATGATATGTATACATTGATGCTAAATATGCTAAATATAAGTGAATATTTATGTCTATATGGCATACCTAGCATGTCTAACTATTTGAGTTTCTGTAGAATACTGCCCATGAGATCTAGAAGATAATGTATCTTTCATATCATTCGAATATGCTTCGGGGTCCTCTTCATCAGCTGCTGGGAAATAGTGATTTTCCAAAGTCAAAACTCTTGGAGGAGTCTATTAACAGTATACAAATTTTGTTTAAGAATAACAATTCATTACAATTACTTATATCTGATAGATATATTATATTAATGAAATTGAAAACCTAAGATATATTATGTACCTGTACTCTAATAATACTAGGTTCAGGTGGCATTACAGCTTTTTCTATTGTGATTTCTCTTGGTGGTGCTTTTGTTCCAATGTGTTGTTCTTGTCCTACATTAATTTTATGTTAACTCATTAATAATAAGATTTCAGAAATATTAAAAATCAGAAGCTACAAAGATATAAAATTATATTATTATCTAGTACATGAGAAACAAATATTACAATGTATTTACCAACAACTAAAATCCTATCTGGCACGTGCATTTCAAATTGTTCAGTTGCAATCATTTTATTCCAACTGGAGCCATTTGTACCAGCTACCTCTTCATCATTGCATTCACCATTCACACGAATACTTTTGGGTACGCGCATTTTCTGATTAATGTCCAAAGTGAAATTTTGGTCATAAAAGTCATCTGCTTCTCCATTAAAATGTGTTGGACTGTGTGCTTTTGACATTATAACTAAAAAAAATTAAAGTATCCTTTAAGTTCACTAATTATCAAATTTATTTTTACTAAATAACTCATGTTACGAGAATTTTTGCAGTTAAATAAGTAAGATTCAATACATTTCGCAAAATTGGATAATCAAGTTTACATAACGTAGTCAAAAAATGTTGTCATTTAACAAAAATGTACAAGAGATAAAAACAATATTCCGAATCACATGTACTTGACAAACGTATGAAATACGATAAAAGCATAAACTATATTTCATAATACAATAGAGACTAATATTAACCTTTACATTAAACAAATTCCATTTACTAAAGGAAAGATATATCCTGTGACCATTAGTTATACCTGTAATAGTGAATAAAAAAATTTATAGAAATTTATTTTAGAATTATAAAAATTACCTTTCTTCACCCTCTTGACCGTTAAATACAAACCTGTGCAAACCCACAGAACTCCAGGGCATGAAGTAAGGCAATATACTTTGGAACGTTGGAACTCTTACGATTCTAATAATCGAAAAGAATCGATATACGTGCCAATTTCGATTAATCTCCCGCCAAAACCAGCAACAAACTGAGCTGCCATTGAAACGTCGTTTGCAGTCCTTCGACTGTTCTTTCTTTGTTGATCCTCGTGAAATCTTCCAGTTTCATTATTATTCTGCGTTTCTATCGACGAATCTATTTTTAATAATTTACAACATCTCTGTTCAACAACATCTCACGTAAAAACATGAGTGACACACCGTGTAAGTGATTAAATAATGACATACATGAATGAACTTTGAAGTTACTTGAAATCTTTTCAATAAAACATAGAACGAGTTGTCAACGGGCTAAAACTTGGATTATTACGACTTATTTCTTGGCATTACTCTCAAGACAAATATATTTCATCATAATTTTAATTTGTTGAAATGAATTATTTAATACTATAATTATAATAAAGTAATTTATACAATATTACGTTACGTGTTGCTTAGCTAATTCGTCAGGCCGATCTAAGCGTCAGAAAATAGATAAAAGCGGCAAACAGTCGGCTTTTGAAAAATTGAAACAATTAAAAGGCAGCAAGCATAAGTATGAGGTTGATGATCTAGAAAATGTTTATGAAGAAGTTGATGAAGGAGAGTACAGCAAAACTGTCTTAAAACGGCAAAATGACGATTGGATTATTGATGATGGTAACTTATGTTTAAATATGTATATAATTAGTGTAAGATAGCATAGATGAAAGTTTGTACTAATTTTAAACACGTGCATTTACATGCGCGCGCGCGTGCGCGCACTCACACACGCGCACACGCAGAAAACTCTCATTTATTCTATGATAAGATGTAATGCATATACATTATTATAATAGTATTAATAATAATATTTCGTTATTAATTTGTGTATTAATATTAACATATTAATTTGTTGTAAAAGGGGAAAGCGGATATGTTGAAGATGGTAGAGAAATTTTTGATGACGATTTGGATCAAGAGAGTATTGCAGAAGCAAGAAAGAATAAAATCACAGGTCCTAGGAAGAGCAAGAAGGATGATTCGAAAAAAAAGGGAACGATTCAAAATATGTTAATGAATATGCCCTCTAAAAAGAAGACTGATGTTAAACTTGATGATGATAATATTTTAGGAGATTTAATGTCTGAATTAAAGTCAACTAATACAGAGAAGAAACCAGAACCAAAAGTTGTTAAAAATAAATTTCGTATCAGTGCTCAATCAAATAATGGGTAAAAGATCGAAAATCTTCAATGCTGAATATCTAATAATGTTTTGTATAACTAATTGTATTTTAAATATAAATTTTTGTTTGTAGGAATGACTCTTCAACTGTAGAGAAAACAAAATCGATTGATGATAAAAGAGTACAAACAAATATTGATGATGACTGTGATTTTACATTTGATATGCCAAATAAAAATCCTATTAACGAAAAACAATCGGTTAGTAACGTTGATGTTAGTAAGCCAAGCGCTAGTCAAGAAATTACAGATGATGACACTCTCAGTGAGTTGCAGAATGATGTATCAAACAAAAATTTAAGTGATACTTTAAATGGCGAAAGTAGTAGTCAAGTAATTGAAGATGAAAGTGAAGATCTTAGTCAATACGCTACAGATGTGAGTTCTTTTTTTTAAATATATGTATACAATACAAATATTATAATTTTTTCGTTTATTACAGTTTAGTAGCGCAGATTTTGAGAACGCTGATATGAATATAAATGATAAAGAATTAAAGTCTACAACCGATAATAAACACAAAAACAGCACATCACTTATTTCCCAAACAAAGCCTAAAGATATTTGTACAGAAATATCTGAATCTGAGAATATTAACAGTTTATGGGATACAGAATTTGAAATTCCGACATCGACTTTCGAAGCATTTACGGATACTACCGAAATATCTTTACCATTAACTAATGTAAATGGTGAAACAGTGTTTCGATTTTATTGGTGGGATGCTTACGAAGATCCGTACAAGCAACCGGGAACGGTATACCTATTTGGAAAAGTTTATATACCAGATTCAAACACATGCTGTTCCTGTTGTGTCACAGTAAAAAACATTCCTCGAAGAATTTATCTTCTTCCTAGATGTGTATGTATTGATTGTACTATAAAACCTTTAATTAATTTAATCACTTCCTTTTTTTTAAATTTCATTAATCACTTAATAAAAAATCGAATGTACAGGCGTCTGCTAAGAATGACGATGAATCAAAATTAACGATGGAAGATGTATACAAAGAATTTAATCAGTTTGCAAATAAATCTGGAATAAAGGAATTTAGGTGTAGCAAGGTTTCAAAATGTTACGCTTTTGAACAAGAAGGCATTCCAGCGGAATCTGACTACTTGGAAGTCAGGTATTCCGCAAATTATCCGCCTATGCCATCCGATTATAGTGGACCAGCAATAGAACATGTATTTGGAATAACTACGAACGCTTTAGAATTATTACTTATTGAAAGAAAAATAAAAGGTCCATGTTGGTTAGATGTTAAATCACCAGTAACTACCGGAGTTCAAACTAGCTGGTGCAAGATAAAGGTATAAATTGAATTTTAAAATAATAATTGATAAAAACGAAATAATGAAAAATCATCTCTGCATTTTTAACAGGTGAACTGTATGAAAATAGAAAATTTATCTGTGGTCGTAGTACCAATACCATTACCTCCTTTAATTATCGCTACATTAAATATAAGAACTGCTGTTAATTCCAAATCACAACAAAACGAAGTGATCATGATTGCAGTTCTTATTCATCGTAAATACCATCTCGATAAAGAACCACCGAAACCACCATTCCAACAACATATCTGCTGTATGTTAATTCTAATAAATCTCTCTCTTATTTTAATTATATTTAATAAGTAAATGTTCTCTCTATTACTTAATTCAGTATTGACACATCCCCGTGATGTTCCATGGCCAAGACAAGCACGAGAAGTACTCTCGAATGTTACTTACACTAAAGTGATAAGATGTGAAACTGAAATGGACTTACTCGAAGAACTACTCAAAATAATAGAGACAACTGATCCCGATTTGCTAATCGGATATGATTGCGGATTTCAATTTGATATATTAATGCATAGAATGTTCAGCTTGAAAGTTTCAAACTGGAGTAGATTTGGAAGATTGAAACGTGCAACACCTCCTATTATAAAGGTACATAATGGATATCTTTTACAAGTCATTATTAGAAAAATATCGAAGGACACTAATTTATTGTGTTTAACAGGGGAGAATAAATTTAAACCAAGTACTGGCTGGCCGTCCTTACTGTGATATACAAGTTTCAGCTAAGGAATTAAATTTGAAAGTTCGAAGTTATGATCTACAAACTTTGTGCGTGACGGTAAATATCGAATATTTTTGTTTTGATAGAACAAATAACTGAATGAGCAATTAATATAAATAGTACTATGCATTGACCTTACAAACGTTGTAATAGGTACTAAGGAAACACGAAAACGAATGTAAAGAAATAAAACCTGGAGAATGTGCACCCTTTTACAATACAATAAGCAAGATAGAAACCTTAATTAAAACAACGTTGACAGAGGCACATTATATTATATCTATAGTATTTGAACTGAACGTGATTCCCCTTGCCTTACAAATTACATCTATTGCTGGTAGGTGTGAAGCTATAATAAAGTGATAATTAAGAATCTTATTGCGTTAAAAGATGGAATTAGGAGAAATATATGGGCTTTGAAAGTATAATTCTTATTGAATTCTATACAGGAAATATTATATCAAGGACATTAACAGCCGGACGTGCAGAAAGAAATGAATATTTATTATTGCATGCTTTTCATGCATATCATTACATAACACCCGATAAGAGAGTTACAAAAAGAGGGAAAAATGCTGAAGGTGGAGGTAATATTATTGTCTTACTTTATTTTTAACTATGCAATTAATTCATTATGAAGTTAATAAAGATTATTGCATGTCCATTAGAAAGTACTGGTAGGAAAAAGGCAGCGTATGCCGGTGGTTTGGTTCTCGAGCCGAAGAAAGGATTTTATGATAAACTTATCTTACTAATGGATTTCAATTCTCTGTACCCAAGTATAATTCAAGAATATAATTTATGTTTTACGACTGTACCCGGCGCTGCATATGCCAACACTGAGGTACATTAACTTGTTTTATCATCAACCACGGGCAAAATTTATGCTTTTATTTATTTCATATAACAATATTTCTTCACACAGGACTTAACAATTCCGCAATCGAATCAAGCTACCGGTATAATCCCGACGGAAATCCGTAAATTAGTTGAAAGCAGAGTGGATGTTAAAAAACTAATGAAAGCGCCAAATATATCACCAGAGTTAAGAACGCAGTACAATATTAGACAAATGGCTTTAAAGCTTACAGCTAATTCGATGTATGGTTGTTTAGGAGCTACTCATTGTAGATTTTATGCTAAAGGGCTTGCTGCATTGATAACAGGTAGATTGTAAATTAGCGATAATACTGTTATTTAAAAATAGAATATTATAATACATCCTCCCTCAGCAAAAGGTCGTGAAATTTTACTGCACACAAAGAATCTGGTGGAGAAAATGAATTATGAAGTTATATATGGAGATACTGATTCCATAATGATAAATACTAATCTGAAAAATTATGATGAGGTTTTCGCTGTTGGGAAAAAGGTATAGACATGGTCATACTTGTTTCGAATGTATACAATTATCAGTAATTGCTTTGAACCAAAATGTTTTTTAGATTAAACAAGAGGTCAACAAGTTATACAGAAGAGTAGAGTTAGATATCGACGGTGTCTTCCGTTATTTATTACTATTGCAAAAGAAGAAATATGCTGCAGTTACGATAACAAAGTTGCCCACTGGAGAATTGCGAATGCTACAGGAACACAAGGGTCTGGATATTGTAAGAAGAGATTGGTGTCAGCTAGCTTGCGAAGTTGGAAAGTTAGTAGAATTACAAAATGCAATATTGGAGTTGTAAAACTTTAAAATATCCTCCTCCTTCTAAAAAAGTAAAGTGCCTGAAAAAAACTATTAACGACAAAACACATTTTTAGGAAAATTTTGGATAATCTCCTTAACGATGAACCCTATGAGAATCGATTTGAACAAATTTTTACTATGTTACAAAGCGTTGCGAAAAGTGTTCGTGAAAATCAGGTATCTTTATCGTCGCTGGTAATAACAAAACAATTATCAAAAAATCCGAATGAATATCCAGATGCCAAGCAAGCTCATGTACTGGTAGCGTTAAGATTGAACAAAGAAGGCGGAAGAATGTGGAAAGCTGGGGACACTGTACCTTATATTATTTGCGAGGTATTTGTTTATCGGAAGATATTTTATTTATCGAAAATTCATCTTTTTATAAAATCTATTTCTTGACATCAGGACGGAACAGATAAATCTGCAACCGAAAGAGCCTATCATATTGATGAATACAAGAAAAGTGATTCTTTGAAGATAGATGTTAATTACTACTTGCTCAGCCAAATATTTCCTATTGTACTACGACTTTGCGAACCAATTGAAGGAATTGATGACGTTCTATTAGCTAAAAACTTAGGTAAACTTTAATTTGAGTATCCTATATAATCCTGAAAATTGTCGAGCTTATATTACAAAATATCCATTCTTTTTAAATAGGTTTAGAAGGCATTTACAAATCCAAGAGGGTAACACAACTACAAGAAAATGTTGAAGTACCACTATTGATTAATGAGGAGAGATTTAAGTATTGTATTCCTTTGACATATAAATGCAGAAATGAGAGTTGTGGAATACTAAATACACTTAAAGATACTGTGATAGAAACGGTACATTTTATTTTTATATAAATATTTCGTGATAAGAATTTATAATCTTTGCTTTACTGATTATCATTTTGCAGCCGAATGGTTATGAGTTATCACTCACTAGATGTTCGAATCCAGAATGTGATGTACCACCATGGGCACACAGTAATTCTATACAGAATCGAATAGATATGTCAGTAAGAGAATTTATCACTCAATATTATAGAAACATATTGGAATGCGAAAATCCACTTTGTGGTGAAACAACAAATATAATACCGTTAGGATTTACTAAGAAATTTCCGACATGCAGAGCATGTGGAGAGGGTGAATTGCACAAAGTTGTAAGTTCGGAATTCTCACTTTTTCGTTAAATAACTGATACAATTGCTGAACAAATGATCTCTTCCTTTCAGTATACAGGAATGCATCTTTACAATCAATTGTGTTTCTACCATTCTTTGTTTGATGTGGATAACGCGAAATATAGACGTTAGTATTTGTTCTATTGTATTTCTTAGGTGAATCAAATTGTAAAAGTTGATTTCTATCCTCTCAATTTTTCAGATATACTGGCTCGACAACCATGGGGTTTGAGAACTGCGTATGCAAAGCTAAAAGAGGCAACGGAAAGATGGTTGCGAAAGAATGCATATTCTCGTGTTAATTTGGATTCAGTATTTTCACCTGTTGTTGAGGATTATTTGTACAATTATCGAAGGTATTCCTATGTAGAAATCATGGAAGAAATGGATCAATCTGATGATGAGGATGAAGTGGCAACGTTGTAAGCAAAATATTCATGTTCAGCTAATTCTAAAGAAAAAAATTACTGATATTTAGATGCATATGAATGTTATCATTAAATAGAATTATTTATTTTTACTTTAATGAAAAGAATTTTTGTAGAGTTTGTAAGATCGCGAAATGTGTTTCATTATCGGAAAGCAAAAATCGAAAAATTTGTATTATAAACCTAAAGATTACTTTTAAATATTGATATTATTCCACTTTCAAAAAGATACTTAAAAGATAGTAAAACTACATATCATTCTTCATAATACCTGTGTGAAATTCAGTGAAAACTTAAAATTTTTACTCATAACTAAAATGAGAGTTTATTTTATGTAATGAATTTTGTATTATGAATTTTCAAACAGTGCAATGCATTTTTCTGTTTTCCGCATTATATATCTTTGTATTTATCTTTGGAAGTGTCTAATTTTATATGCCATGTTTATAATGTATTGTAAATTTAATGATTTTTACTATTTTACATAAGTTATTAATGTACACATGTAACGTAGTAACACATAGGATGAACATTTTTGTAAATATTTCACCGAAGATTAAATATGTCCAATAGGAGAAAATTTCTCGCAACGTTTCGTACTTTTTATTTCTGTAAACGTAAGTTATAAATAAATACAATTTTTGTTAAATATCAACATACAGGGGTTTTCAAACGTAACAGTTTTTTCTCCTACGTAAAACTTTTACAGCTACTTGCATGGTTAAATAATAATTTTTAACCATTGTGCAACATGATTTTCCGTAAGTTATGCGCTATATGGTGGTAAACTAAACATCTCCGGTTGAAATTCTTCAAGACTTTTTAATACTAATGTTGGATTTTCGATATAATGTTTTGGTAACATAGGATCTGGTACCATAACGACCTGCATTCCGGCGCTAAGTGCAGCTCTTACACCATTTGGAGCATCTTCAAATACAAGACACTGAAATAATAGTATTCAATTTAAAATTGACTTTACCTTAGATCTCTAAAAATAATATTAACGTTAACGGACCATTGATGGATCTGGATTGTCGGGAAAGTATTTTGCAGCAAGAAGAAAAATATCTGGTGCCGGTTTACCACGAAGAACCTTTGGATCAGACCCGCCAATTACTTTATGGTGGAACAAATTAAAAATCTCTGTCCACTTCTTAGTCTTCAATTCATAATTTTCTTTATTTGAACTTGTTGCTAATGCTATTGGTATATTATTTTGACTCAAGTGTCTTAGAAGTTTCTCTGCACCTAGTTTTTAATATCAAGAATGAGTTTCTTGTTCTACATAATTAGTATTGAATTTCAAAAACATGATTTCTACCTGGCATAAGATTGGTTGAAGGAAATAACTCTTGATATATTCCCACAATTTCATTTTCAAATTCTTCTGCTGTAAGGGGCAATGATAACATTTCAACTATGATCTGTGCAACAGCACTAGTTTTACAGCCCATCATTTGTGCTTTATGTTCCCAGGTAAATGTTTTGCCATAACGTTTTGTGATACGATTGAAAGCTTCAGTATATAATGTCTCTGTATCTATTGAAATGTTTACAAAGCGAAGGATTAATTATTTACATGCTGATAACTCTGTTTATAAAGTAATAATTATTTAAAGGATTTCAACTATGTCAGTTAGTTTATGTTTTAAATATGATAGAAACTGTGTTAAAAACAGATTTCATTTTAGTAACTTATAACTTTAAACATTAGGACTATAATGTTTTTCATGTGTATCTACAAAAATACAATGCTGATACATCTAACACAGCTTCCTAGAAATTAGGAATAAAGCACATACAAACTCACACATGATGAGTGCTTTTTAACCCTTTCTTTGAGAGTAGAATCCGCTCATACAGATGCATGGAGTATTTTAATTTATATCCCTCATATTTCTTAACAATTGCCATTGAGACTTTATTCATTACTACGTACGTAGACAAAATAAAATTACTATTTGTGCACATAAATAAATTAACTTATTAAAAAAAAAAGAATAACTCTGTACATGTTTCTGTGAATCATACAAAGTTATACTTCATACGGATCTTAGAATGGATTATAATTAACGAAATTTTCCTACATCAAGTAACATTTCAATTCAGTTAATTATCGTAACAATAAAACATAAAATAAAGTGCTTACCAAGCAATAGCCCATCCATATCAAAAATACAATGTGTAACTCGTTTATAAAGATCTTTCGACATTTTTCTTGAGAAATCTAAAATTTGTAATTAACGATAACCTGTGTCACTTCTCTGTTATAAATTATATTAAGTTTCAGTAACATTAAATAATACTATTTGCGTGTACTGAATTATGGCGCCAATTATGCAATGACAAATCTCAAGAATCGGTTATCCCATTGGTTTACTCACACACGCGTCTTTATATAACACAATTACACACACTACCCATATACAACACCATAAATTTAAACTGCGTAGGTATGACATTATTTGAAAATTTCTATTCGATTTAATAATGTAGCCACATGAATTTACATTAATAAAGGTAGCTCGTTCAATACATTCATATTTAATCATGTTACAATTCTAATAGACATACGTTACCTAATTTTATAAAGTAAAATTCAATGATCAACTTTCACCAAACTTCAGACGAATTTCCCCAAGCTTTTGATAACTCTTGTCTGCAAACGTAGAAAATTTTAATTCATTGTTTTTTGTATTTGATGTAACACGATAAATATTTACGCTTAATTATATTGTGATCAATAGATTGCGAATCATTGATAAGACAGCAGTAAAATTAGCCTAAGCTCAAATCAATGTTAATTCAGACCTTTGTAAAATCTTTTTTTCCTATCTTTGATGTTCTCCGCGTATTGTGATAGTTTTAACGGCAGACCGTAGGATTTTTATTCTTAATTATTCCATATAAGTAATGTACAAGAACTATTAATAAAGCAAATTCCAAGTTTATAAATATGCGAATCCTCTATACTAGTCTACGAACACTTAGGCTTAGACCAACTTAGGCTAATATAATTTTTCATTCATTTCTTATTTGGCATAGAGTACAAGATACGATATCATCATTGATTGGAACACGAAAATCAATCAAAATAGAGAGCGCGAGTGTATAACTGATGCATTCACATACAAATACACATGTATATAGAACTTCCGTCTCTTCGTATTTGAATTTTATCTTCATAGTGATTTACAAATCGAATCGCAACGTGACATTTTTAGTTCTATGTCTTGCAAGAAAGAATTTATCAATTAAATAATATAATAATCGTTCGTCCTGGATTGTGCATATTGAAGAAACTTCAGAAAATGTTTGTTGAGAGTATTTCCTCTGTAACGTATGCCTGTTGATTATAGAGAACCAATCAGAACGGTCCACGAATAGTTGTAGCCGATATTAGAGAATGAGGTAGATACAAGAGAACCAAGAGATCCGTTGAACTTTGGGAAAAGTGGTTGTGTACGTTTGGCCTCCAAACAGATTTTTGGTGAATGAGTTTTAAGAGAATTCCGAAATTTCCATTAATTCGCGAGAAAACATGCATGCTTTTATAGGTGAGTTATACGTTAATACATATATGTCTACATGCAATCTTATTATTGTTATCGTAAAGTTCTTCCTTTTCAACCGGCGGATGCAAATCCTTGTAATATCTCGTATCGTTGTATTTAGCAATACGAGTTAGGTTGTTTTCATTAAATATTAAATACTTTGTGTTATCCTGCTAGTATCCTCATGTTAATTGAATACTTTGTTTCATTTAGGTCTACTGTTATTAGTCACTGGAACCCACTGTCTATATTCATCAAATTCAGATGTCATTGATCTCAGGCCAAATAATTTTGACAATTTAGTAACAAACAGTGATCATATATGGATTGTGGAATTTTATGCCCCTTGGTGTGGACACTGTCAACAATTAAAGCCAGAATATGAAAAGGCTGCTACTGCTTTGAAGGTAATTTTAATACTGTATCTATATCTTTCCTTTTTTAGCTGAATCTAATAATGTGGAAATGGAAGTGATGAGTTAGTTTTCTACTTTCATTGATGGGAGATTATTAATGCTTCCTTTCAAATAAACATTGTAACTTAACAGGGAATTGTAAAAGTTGGTGCAGTAAATGCAGATGAGCATAAATCACTTGGATCTAAATATGGTATCCAAGGTTTCCCAGAAGTAAAAATTTTTGGCCTTGATAGTAAACCAGAAGATTATAATGGACCAAGAACCGCAGCTGGAATTGTTGATGCTGCAATCAATGCAGCTGGTCAAAAAGCACGGAGAGCTTTAGGTGGAAAACGTAGTGGTGGAGATTCTAAGGTATATTTTTAAAGATCTTTAATATACTGTATAACTTTGTTAAATAATTATTTAGAATTATTATTGTGAATACTAAAAAAATGTGTTCTACTTTTACAGTCTAAGGATTCCAAAGATGTGATTGAGTTAACAGATGATAATTTCGATAAGTTGGTAATGAATTCAGAAGACATGTGGTTGGTTGAGTTTTATGCTCCATGGTGTGGTCACTGTAAAAATTTGGCACCCATTTGGGCTTCTGCAGCTACAGAACTGAAAGGCAAAATAAAATTGGGAGCAATTGACACTACTGTAAATAGAGTTAAAGTAAGTTGCCAATTCCATACAATAATTCTCGTATTATAATTGTATTATGTTCATATCTAATGAAATATTCGTTTTAAAGGCTAGTCAGTATGAAATAAAGGGTTATCCTACCATCAAATTCTTCCCACCTGGCAAGAAAACATTTGATTCTGTACAAGATTATGATGGAGATCGTACACGTAGTGGCATCGTCAATTGGTCTTTAGAAAAGTTGGCAGAAAATCTTCCAGCTCCGGATGTAGCTCAAATATTGAATGAAAAAAGTTTAAGGGATGCTTGTGAAGATAAACCACTTTGTGTTGTTTCTGTTCTGCCACACATCTTAGATTGTCAATCAGACTGCAGATATCAGTACTTAAAAGTTTTGAATGATCTTGGAGAAAAGTATAAACAAAAAATGTGGGGGTATGTATGAATTGTATTTTGTAGTCTCAAAGTAAACAAATCTTCTCTTTCCTACTGTGCAAATATTTGTTTTCTCCATTTTTAGATGGGTTTGGGCAGAAGCTGGTGCTCAACCACACATTGAAGAAGCACTGGAAATCGGAGGTTTCGGTTATCCAGCATTAGCTGCTGTGAATGTGAAAAAAATGAAATACTCTTTGTTGAAGGGAAGTTTCTCTTACGATGGTATAAACGAATTTTTACGAGATTTAAGTTACGGCCGGGGAGGTACGGCTCCATTGAAAGGAGCTCAGTTACCTAATATCCTCGAAACAGCACCGTGGAACGGAAAAGATGCGGAACTTCCACAAGAAGAAGAAATAGATCTGAGCGACGTAGATCTTGATGAGAAAGATGAACTGTAATTACAACACACTAAAAACCAAATTTTAAAGAAAGTATGTACCAATTTGTATTGACATTTCGTATTTTATATTACATACACATACTATATTGAAATTGAAATAAAAGAAATTAAAATGTTCTTATGGTTTTCAGCTGGAATGTATTATTATTCTAACAAACATCGATCCTTAGATGCAATCATTTCAATGCTTAAAACCGATTCTTCCGTCAAATGCCAATTTTAAGCTGTTCTATTTGCCCAAATGAGAAAACTTGTTTACTGTTGAATGGAATCTGATTTGCACGTCACTGCTTTTGTATGAACATGAAAAGAAAAAGGGGCAATGTATGAGACGTGCTTGGATATTCTTTGCATTTACTTGTACATTTTTTCTTAATGTAACAACAATAGTATATATAAAGTTGTAAAGCTGCATAGTTATAACAAAACTTGTTGTGTATTTGTCGTTTAATCGCATTTTAAACTAAAACTTTTTATGAGAGTACTGTAAGCTTCATGTAACTATTGATATACGTAAAATATTAACTAACATTCCATTAAGTAATTGGTTCTCCCTACGATGGGACCAAAATGTTACAGTCATCAATTTATTTCAATAACACATATCGTTGATTTACAAATTTATCGAAATATCATCGTTTAATGAGTTATGTAGTTGACTTATGTAGCAGTCTTCCACAAGGTGTAATTACTTACAGTATGATACATATACATTTGTGTATAACATTATAATGAGAAACATTTATATATATACAAAGAATAAGTGTCACCCCCACACATATTTAATTAATTGTAATTATAAGTTGACTTTTTATTGAATAAATTTCGCTACCAAATAACTGTAAGTAATCCAGAAAATAAAATTATTATCATTTCTTTTGAACCGATAACAAGTTCATTTTAAGTTAATACTTGCATATATTTCCACACTTTTGAGGCTCATATTTACCAAATTATTTATTATATGCTATATGTACTTTTTCATTATCTGATACTTTAAATGGCATATCTAAGAAGATCGCTAGAATTTGCTCGTGCCTTTTTTCAACTTTGAGGGAGATATCAACCCCTTTGTTCAAATCTCTATTTTCATATACATACATGTCCATTAAAGGTAAGCGATAAGAGATATCACAAAATATTTTTTTTTCATTAAATTATAAATTAGAACAATAAATAAATAAATTGCATTATTGAAATCAGCAACGAGTTATTAAGCGCGTCATATTTCAAATTTTACTACTGCCTCACAGTGATGCCAGGACGTGGGATTTTTCCCACCCGTGCGCGCTACCCAATTCTCAGTAACGTATATACTTCACTCAAATATGGGGTATCGTTAGACCCCTGTGACAATTGAAATACGGTAGAAATTAGAGGAAGAGGATATTTTACTAGATACGTCCATGGAAACAACCGCTGTCGAGCTGTGACGTCAGCATGCGCATGCGCACGATGGCTCCCACGTGGGAGAAAATCCCACGTCCTGGCATCACTGCTGCCTCATACAAACATTAACATGAAACATTTCCCTAAACTATGGTAACATTTCTCTCATAAGCTTGGACCCACTGATGTCTATCGAGAACTTATGCACAATCTTACAAGCTGGTTTAATGTTGCTGAAATAGGATTTGAAACTATTTAAAACTGTCTTCGATATTACAAAATGCCTTTTTCTATATCGTTTACAGATTTAAAATTGTCTACCAAAAAGAAAGAAAGTTACTTGTTTTATGAAGTTTATTTGAAAAGTTAAGTAGGTAAATCTTTCAAAGCCCGTAAATTCAATAAAGGGTGAGAAATAAAAAGATATACATATTACCTTCGTAAGAAATTCTTTTTTTGAACAAACATGGGTAGTAAAACATTAAGTGACATTCATAATGATGTAAAACAGTTAATAACAGCAATAACTTTTTACGAGGTAAAGTTGATGAAAGTATTATTAAATTAACATTTAATGGCCCCTTTGTGAATCTCATTTGAATTATTGTATTTTATACAGGAGAATGAAGAAGGTTTCCAAGTATGCGAACGATTTTGTATGTCAAATATTAAACATCACCGATATTTATCAGTAAACAAAAATGCTACTAAAGAAGCTATCAAGGATATTATTGCAAAGTTTACAATTCATGGAAAATATGATGTAGCTAGCAAATTTGAAGAACTTGTTAATACGTTTCTGTCAAGTTTTGACTTTGATCAACATCCACAATACGATATACAGTGGTATCTATTAACACTGTTATTTGATTTATCTACAGAAACTCACAAATCTGATTTAGAATGTTTGAGATTAACACGTGGGGAATATACTTTCAATGTAACAACTGCAAATGAGAGTGAGATTACAGAAGAAATTGATTGGGTAGAGTATTTAAAAGAAGGTCAAGAAAATTTTTTTCATGATTATAAAAGCGATAGTGATAGTGTGAGTATTTAAAGAAATATTTGTAATACTACAAGATTATAGTATTTAATGTTTCGTATATATATTATTGCAATTATTTTTCAAATAGGAATGGTCTAATGATCCAGAAGAAGATGATATAGACTCTAATAGATATTTAGAATCATCTGTATGTAAAGCTGCAGATGTAGAAAAAGCGGTATGCATACCAGATACAGAAAATGTGCCAGATAAGTTATCTGTAGCATTAGCAGAAGAACTTAAATCTAGAACTTGGCTGTTATCAAATATTCAAAATACATGGTGGAATGAATTAGACAGCCAAGAGTATCCAGTGGAGAGTAAATTTTGTGATGCTCATTTTTGTAAAATTTGGTAATCTATCTTTGCAAAAGAAAAATTTTTAATTATGTAATTTATTTATTTATTTAACGTGTCTATATAAAATAGGCATGCATCAGTTGAAGGCAATTTTAATTTACCCAGTACTATTAGTGAATATCAAGTATGCAGAGAATTATTATGGATGTTTCAAGTTCAAACACACATGGTAGTCTTTCAACATAATGGTGTTGAGTTTTTAATTCGACCAAATATATCAATCCCTAGCTTAAGTGCTGTAAGTATATTATGAATGTATATGCTTTAAAGTTTTATTATGTTTCTATGTATTATAGATATTAAATTCAATATTTTAGGGGGCTTTTAGCAATTTTCTTCAACCATTTTGCGAATACTTGCATATGATAAATGAAATAGAACAATTTGGGAATGATTTATATTCAAAGTCTGATGGAATTGACAAGAAACCACCTTTAACTTATGAAGCATATAACGCAGCAATTAAGCAACATTTGAGTAAATTTAAGAGCAGCATTGTTCAGATGGAAAGAAATGTCATGAAGCAAGGTACATTAGAATTATTTAATAGAGTAAAATTTGTCTTTAATATAATTGTAATTATATCTTAGATGACACCAATACTTTTCTGTCATTGTCTGCTCTTTTGAAAAAGTCTTTGAAAAGTGTAAAAATTCTGCACGAAATTCATAAGGCAGTTATATTAAATTGGAAAGATTGCCCAAATTGGAAATGTGCATCTAGATTATTATCGAATTTATACTTTGAAATACAAAAGTCACACAGCCAAGAGAAAACCAATATTTGTGTCAGTTTATATTTATCTAGTTTCACTGTTTATCTAAATATAATCGACACATGGTTAAGTGAAGGGCGACTTGAAGACTGGAGAGAAGAGTTTATAATTGTCAGGTAAAATCTTTTAAGTATGAAATCAAATAATAGAATGAAGAAGAAGGATGATGTGACATTACTTCTTACAGACTCCCAAAACCATTTTCTGATAATAATGAACATTATGAAGCATTCTCGATACGAGCCTTAGATAAAATATGTTTAATGGATCCAATACTACAATTTTTAATAAAGAAGGTACAATACATGGGCCAAAGTATCGAATTGTTGGTATCTTTAGATCGTGTCACGGACATTTGGAAACTTACTGAAAGAGAAAATGGTATGCAATCTATTTACCACTAACAGAAAATTAAGATTTTACATTTGTGTCAAATGTTTTGCAGAAAGAAGGACATCTTTAGTCGATGAATTCTATTCAAAGTTAGATGCAGAAATTTCTAAATATGACAATCGTAATTTATCAGAAGAAGCATGTCCATCTGTATCTGAAACAGACGGCGTATCGATATTTACGTACGACGAAGAAATAGAAAAAAATGTAATACAACAACTATCAGAATTCAGAAATCCATTTTTATTAAAAGCTTTGGAAGATTACGTCCCTGTTGAATTACTAAAAAAAGATACGACTGATGTCGGTTCTCATGTACAAAATACTAAAGTACTATTTTATGATTTATTTAACAGGTATTTATAAAAATAATATGAGAGAATAATCTTTCCTACGCTTAAAAAAGTCATTTTCAGGCTACAAAACATATCACAGTATATCTTACCATTCAGAAAGATATTGGAGAATATTTTAGCAGAGATATTGATTTCACGATACAATAGTGGTAGCAAGCTGGTGAAAAATATAATGACAGAAGAATATAAATTGGAATTACATTTGACATTAATGCGATCCGTTTACATGATGGAAGCTGGGCATATCATGAATAAGTTTTATCAAATACTATTTCAAGAGGTAAAACATCGAATAACGTGTTTCTTTCCACGTGAAATAATTAATCCACGTATTTTGCATTACGCTTTCTCAGATCGAAACAAATCCAATGTGGAATAATTCATATTTCTTATCCTGTATACTCGAAGAAATTCTATCTCAACAATGGCTAGATTTGAGTACACGTTGGTCAGTTACAGTTTGCGGAATTCACACGCGTCAGGTTTTGATTGCTGCAGATAATATAACACTACATTACGCAGTAGGATGGCCCATAAATATTATGTTAAATGAAAAAGCATTTAAGAAATATAACGAAGTATTTCGATTTCAATTGAAATTAAAATGGGCTTTGTGGACACTTAATAACTTACGATTCAGTGGTAAAAGTCTTTATCATTTAAGTAATATGGACCTGTATGAAATGTTGTAAATAATATTTTCTATAGATTTGGAAGGATCAAAATTAATGTACAAAAGAAACAAGCTGGAGCAATTTCATATAAGGCGTCTTGAAAGTTTACGGTTTTGGTTGCTGCATGCAATTGGATCTATACACGCATATTTATCAGGGCAAGTACTGCAAAATTTGGGTCTCATATTAGAAAAGGCATTAACGCAAACTGATAGTCTTGATGCAATCATATCAGGTATAATCAATTTTACGTGTGTAATTTAGTTTATACTGTAGGCTCTGGTAGTTACACCTTTATGCTTACAGTTCATAATGAGTATTTGTCCAAAGTTCACAAGCACTGTTTATTAACAGAAGAGTTCGATGATTTAATGGCAACTATAAATAATGTATGTATGCAAAATATTTCCCATAAATGATATATTGAATACAAATTCACCTTAAACGGATTTGTTTCAGCTAATTGAAATGTGTGACCACGTTCGGAAACGATGGAATCATAAGAAACTAATGTTCGCCACCGATGAATTGAATGTGTTGGAAAATTGTTATATTAAATATCATACATATCTTGCTTTAGCACTACATAACGCAGTACAAAATAAGGATGCAAATTATTGTAAGTCTAACATATCATTAATGACATTATACAGTGCGTTTCAATATAATAGCCCGAAATTTGATAAGACTTTGTATCAATTTGAAACATAATAACTTGTTGCTGCATATTATTATAAGTATTTTATACGTCATTGTGTATCACTTTCAGAAGTAATCGTGTTGATTTCCGTGTTATTGATTGTTCTAAAAAAGTGCATATAACTGCATGATAATTAACGACATTGTTACCTACGTATTTAACTGTTTTTATTTTATTGCTTTGATTACAGTGACTGGCTTAAGTTCAGCTTTTAACTGCAGTATGCCGTGCGTTTAACACCAGTACCATTTTATATGATTTTTTAAACACGTAATAACACCTACGTAAAACAATATTGCAATGTACTGTGAAATCATTGTTATATCAAAGATAACGTTACATTACCATTCATTAACGAGAACATTAATATAACGTTATTTTCATTAACTAATGCTTTATAATTGAATATTAAATGCATGCTTGTTCTTAATGTTCAAATGTATAATCAAACATCTTCTGTATTGAAAAAATCCTACATTTAAAATTAAAGCTGGTAGAAATTTATCTGAAAATATTGAAAGACTCGAAATATATATAAACTCGAAAAATATATTGAGCAAAAGTTAGAACAATTATACATCGATAAAATGTAGATACTCATTGTACAATAAAATTTTTATATTTTTGTTTTTTTTAGATATTTTGTAATATTAAATAACACGTTCCATTTCCTATGTTCAAAATCCTATCCAGCTCCTACAAATTCCTTTCAGACGAGTTGATACCCAGATATGATAGAGGTACTGAAAATGTATTTGATGAAAATGGCACGATTGTTAATTCCCTGAATAATCTTAGCCGTAGTTTATTAACTGAAATAGCTCATCAATGCTTACCACCGTCTGGTTTGCCTTTCCCAATTCCTGGAATGATATACAGAATGAGTTGGTGGAGAAATAGGTAAGGAGAACTGTAATAGAACAGAGTAACAAATCTTTGTAACAGAAATAAATAAGGAAAAGGAGACTAAATTTAATACTTTACAGTTTTAATTCAGAGCAGTCCTTACCGAATGAAATTAATATAAACGGATATGAACAAACATTTTCCTATATACGCTGGTATCAGCGCGAGGAACATTTTATTACATTCAATTCTCCATACTTTTTACATCATGAAATGGAAGACATTATTAATGGCGATACAAATTTGGAAACAAACTTGTGACTTAATAAATAAATATTATAAAAAGTATGGCAGCCAGAAATAAATATGTGTTATACATTTACTAATAACATGTACGTGGCAGTTAAACAAAGGCTTAATAAAATCACGAAGATGAGAAATTAAATATTTTTTGCATTACGATGTATAACGTTCTGCAAATGAGAATAAACACATGTTATTCATATTAATTCTTATTTTAATAGATACACAACATGTATTATATGTATCGTTCAATACATGATGAGTTATATACATTTACATTATTTATCTGTTGTAACTGATTAAAAAAATTGCATTAGAGCATAGTAATAAAATAATTACATCGCAATTTAATAGAATATATATAAAATTAAAATACAAATAATATGATTATACGATATAAATTAATGTGATAAATGAAAATTAAAAAATATCTGAAAACATTTGGTTCTCTTTTGATAACTGATATAAAGTTTTGTATTAGATCGAAATGAAAAATTCTAAATATAATTTAATAGAAGTTAACTCTGTGCTATCACAACAGTACCATTTTGCCCAATGGTACCACTTTGCGAAACAGTGGGGGCACTTGTTTCACTCATACTAATAGGAGGGGTTGAAAGATTATTAACATTTGTTGCAGCTAAAGCCTTATTGCGTAATTCAAACACTTGCTGTATAGCTTTCCGAAAGCAAAGAAAATTATAATCAATTACACCTGCAACATAAAATTGCAGAAGATTAAATATTGCTTATATTATAGTTCCTTTTGTACTCTTCAAGCTTTGATGTACAAAAAAGACAATTCACCTTGTCTATCAAAATTATCCTCACGTAAAATGCAAACTAGGGCCAAGAACTTATTTACTTCTCGTAAATATAAGATTGTTCCATTGTTTAGTTTAATTAAGCTAGAACTTTGACTGTCGAATGCAGCAGCTTCTAAATCCTCTCTTAGACTAAAAATTAATGTATTATTGCATCAACTAGAAAACAGTAATATATACGTAACAAAGGTATCAATTTTTTTACCCATATATGCAAGATACATCAATGACAACATCAATCATATCACAGCAGAGTTCATAACTTTGCATATCCACAGGAGAGCTATCTGTTGCAATATATATCTTGGACACTACATCAAACAGAAATGCTTTTTCAATTGCAGAATTCTGTAATATTAAAGATTATGTACATCCAAAACTATGACAAAGTATATATATATATATATATATATATAAAGAAAATAATTTTATTGTCCTACCGATATAAGTATATTAAGCAAATTTTCTAGAGTTGGTAGCTGTGGTATTAACTTTTGTACAACTTTGCTAAATGCCTCAAATATACTGTGATCATATATAGAAGTCAAATGAAAGCTCAAATGTATTTGGTCACATCCTGAAATGTGAGTAAACCATTAAATATTCTTAAATATATTTATATTAACAATCCTGTTTCACCTACCAGCATCTGCCAGATCATCATTTGCCCTAGTATGTATGTCTCTTTGGGTTTCCATTTTACAATCATCCGATAAACCATCAACTTTATGTATGAAAACCTCAAATTTTATTGCTTGATTAACTTTGTATGCTTTTGTAACGGTTAAATGAAGTTTATTAAGTGCTTCCATGTAATCATCTTGAGCATCAATAACAAAAACTAATGCTCCACAACCTCCAAATATCATATCACTGTCGAAAGTAGGATCAAAAAAGTCTATTTGTCCTGGAAAGTCCCAAATTTGAAACTGAACAAAACTAGAGTTACTAATGTCATCTTTAATAATTTTATTTGTGCTTTCCAGAAATAATGTTTCATTAGGGGACATTTTATGGAACACTACTTTCTGTATTGATGATTTGCCACTCCTAAAATAATTATTGCTTTAACATTATACAGTCATACATTAATCTGTATTAATCTGTAATAATAATATTAAGAACAATATACCTTCTGAGACCCATTAGAAGTATTCTAGGCTTTTGCTCCCCCGATGAAGGATCCATTGATCCTTCAGTTTCTGCATCAAATGGAGCATATCCAAAATCTTTTGGAAAAGAGCCTACATCATAACCAGCTTGATATTGATCATCATCATCCTATCAAGAAAATAAAAATTCTGCATAATTGTTTTTTAAATCAATAATCACATTTATAATATTATTCTGCTATATAACACTGTACAGTCAAAAGTTTAATGTTACTTTATGCTGCTAAAATTCGTTTAGCAATGAAGTTTGGATAAAATATTTGTATTATTTGTTAAAGTACAGACCATTGTGACAATACTGAGTAAGTGGCACTAATGTAGATATAAATAATGTGTCATATAAACTAATAAGATGTGTATATAATAATTCTATAATTAATTATTTAAGATTATTAAAGTTGATCAATCTCAAACTGCATAAGAAGCAGAAAACTTGGTATTATTCCTATCACACTATTTTATCTCTACATTTAACATGACACCATTCATTATCAATGAAATAATTTGAGTCATCAGTATACACTTACCATATTCGTATTATTTCAAGTATATTGTTTCTCGGTTGTTTCTATCTTTATGGTTAGACTTTGTACTCGCAACTTTTTCCAATATTATGATGCACTATATATTTAGTAAATCCTGTATTAATAGCAATTAACATAAACAAGAATGATGGATATCTTTGTTTATAATTGCGTGGAACCGTAACACACAACATATGCACAGTAGTTTGATATAGTATCAATGCAGGCGACGATTGGACTAAAATGTTATAGAATAAAACAATCTTTCACTATTGTGTATGTCATTTAAATTACGAAAATGACCAATCATAATTAGAGTTTTAATACATAACATTACACATTCATTAAAACCTCTACGAGACAATGTTATCCTCTATTAGTTTATCTCTTGAATGAGGCTAACTGGAGTTTGCTTTCTTAAGAATGGAAGAATAAATGTTTATAATATACTTCTTGAAGCCACTTTCCTACTTGCATTTTGTTAAAATTCTAATTCGTAATGTCATAAAATGATACGATGAAAATAAACCCATATAAACTTGAAGTACCAACCGTGTAGTTATATTTCACGGTGATATCGCCATTTTCCTCAGGCACCGCTGCTGTGGCGGACTTCACTCGCCTCGTGTGTTTCTGTTTGCGCGAAAAACGTGTAAAGTGAAATGGAGTAAACGCGTATCCCTGAGAGATATTCTACAGTCAAAATCGTATGGTGTCATTGCAAAACATGAAAGTGACCGTAACTGCTGTATAATTACACTTCACAGGCTACAAAGCTGAGAAAATTTAGGATATGGCAGAGATTTCGAATTCTAATGTGTTTACAAACGATGCATCGTCTACTGGTGCTTCCGATCTCCTCCAACAAGCGTTTCAGCAAGTTGTGGACGATGATGATCAGGAAAATGAATTTGTTGCATTTTTACAGAGTGATGATAACGATTCCCAAACCATTCACTTGACTCCAGAACAAGCCGCGGCATTGGGATTAACCTTCGAGGTGAACTCGAATGAAGAGGTTATGTATCAACAGGATCTAGATAACTCAAGTCCAAGTATACAGGATAATATATCTGTAAAAAACGGCAATAACGTTCAGGACCAACATTCTTTATCCTCTCAGGATCCTATAACAATTGATCAGTTGAACTTCCAATCTGAGAATGCACAGAAAAGTAATGATAATGAAATGATTAAAACTGAATGTATAGACTTTCAAGAATGGCACATGCAAAAAGTGTGTGAAGATGAACACCTCCAAGATTCTGTAATTGAAAGTGATTTAACATTAGATGAGATAGGTTTGCATGATCAAAATCATGATTCACAACAGAGAGTAATAGAACAGAGTAATATTCAAAATTCTGATACACAAACAATACTGTTGGAGCAACCCAAGTTACATGGAATAAAAACAGATATTGCACCTATTAAAGGTGTACATGAAAATGGTTTGCAATATACTGTTGAAGAAACTGTAGCACAAACCCATCAACTCAATACGATACCAAATTCTCAGGCTCAAATCTTACAAAAATTACCTGTGATTTTACCATCATCTCAGTTTATCATTAAGCCTGCACAAACCATTTTAAAGCCAGCTAAAAGCATTAGGTTATTACAGAATACTGGTAAACTTGCTAATCCAACGGTTAATTCTATCAGTGCTGTGCACTCTATGAATGCAAACTCAAATCCAAATTCTATGTTACTTTCCAAAGCAACTATAGTAAATAACTTGTCATCGCAATTAATAAAAGCTACCCCTGTAACAGCACAACTTTTAAATACAAATAATATATCTGCCCAGCTGTTAAATACATCTCAGATTCTGACAGGAACTTGTGAAATATCAAATCAAGCTGTCAGCACTCCACATATTTCTAGCGCTATTGTAAATACATCAGGAACACAAAATCTTGTCACTTCACAGATACGTTTGTCCCCTATTGTAAAGACATCACAGTCTCTACAGCGGGGAGGTCTTCAACAATTTATAACTCCAGTGCTTAAAGGCACAGCAACAATGCTTCCAAAGTCTAATCAAGTGGTGAACAGTGCTAATATAGCAACAGCTATTCCAGCTCAATTTTTGAAATCTGTACAAATATCTCCTCAGTTACTCAAAGCAAAGTCAGCCATTGGGAAAAAGGGACTAACAACTGGTCTTGTAAAAAGTACACTTGGATCTAATCCACCTGTATTACTTCGAACTGCATCAATTGTTAAGGCACAAGATCTAAAAGCTGTAACAAGTGGTTCTACATCTATATTAAAACATACCCAAATTTCTTCAACACCCATATCAATCTTGAAACCTCAGCCAAAGATTGCATTTAACAATTCCACAAAACAGAGTACAGCAATTACAACGCAAAATGTTATCAATTGTACTAATAATTCTCAATCAATATCCCAAAAGACACCAGTAACACAACAGAATAGTATATTTGAATGTGCAAAGTCAGTGCACAATGAAACACCTAAACAAAAACTCAGCCTAATGGTGAATGGGACAAATCTAAAAGTTAACAAAAAACTTAAAAGCATTCCTGTAAAGTCTGCAACAACAGTAACTGAACCCACCGACACATCTAAGCCATTGGGCTCTAGTGAAAATCCAATACAAATAGTTCAGCAAGGACAAACATTTCATAGGTATATGAAAATATATTTATATATGTATGCACAATGTTTCTGCCGTTTGAATTGAATATAATGATAATAATATTTGTTTCAGTATGCAACGTTTAACACCAACACAATTGAAACAAATAGCTCATGTCTTACAACAGAGGAGTCAAGAGGCAGCTATGTCAAACGAAAAAGTCGTGTATAGGTCAGTGCATAAAATTATTATTTATTGTTGACTATTCTATTAAAATACCAGCATAACCCGGATAAAGATGAAACATTTTGCATGTACTTTTTTAGAGTCGTATTTCCTGAGGAACTGGATTTGAGAATTAGAAGTCCAGGAAATTTATTAAAAAATCGCGGAGGAAAAAGAGGTAGACCAAAAAAGAGTGCCATCAGGCCATCTTTACTTCCGCCAAAACCACCTCCGATTCCCGACGAAGAACAAGAAGAATTAAAGGTTCATATGTCCATTTCACGAGTTAGTTACTGTTATTTAAAATTCTAACTTATTAATGCTTTAATTAGGACGAAAGAAAAAAAGTTGTGGCAAGAACACGATCTGGTAGGCTCTCTCGGCCTCCTAGACATATGGTGCGAGATTACAAACATTTACATCATTTAGATTTTTTGCAACCTGACTTAGATGATTCCGATGGTGGATATAGCGATTATAACACCAATAATGATAAACTCGAAGAGGAAGAGTCACCTAAAGAATTATTATCGGGTTTAGAAGTACCAAAAAGAAAAATATCAGATCACTTCAGATGTCCCACATGTAATAAGATATATTTGGGACGAACTCGAATGGCAAGGCATTTTGAAATGCATCCTGACCATGGTAGTCTCGAACAATTACCTCCGCCAACACCTGATCCTGAACTGAAACAAGCCGGAGGACAGGATCCTTTAAAACGCAAAGGAAAGAAACGCGGCCCTTGGGCCTATGTTACGCCAGAGGCGAAATCAGAAAGACGACAAATGAAATTACGAGAAGCTATTTCTGTTTGCGAGGATCTTGAAATAATAAAAATAGCTGCGAAACCGGTACTTAACGCACAATCCTTGTTTGATTTGTTGGTATTAAAATCTGAGAACAATGTTAGAAATTTCTTGGGTGAATTAAAGCAACTAATGGATAAAGTACGAGAAAAGGCTGGAACATTGTTAACGGTTGCAACTAACGGGGACGAATCAAATAATGATTTAATTGATATCAACGAAGAGTTATTATGTGATGCTCTAGGTCTTAATCCCGGTTTATATAAAATTAATAACGAAGCTTTAAAGAAAGTTGATACACCAGTTTGTAAGGTATACAGTAACGGAGAGCCGCCTCTTAAATTACAAAAAACTGAAAACTCTGATGAGACGAAAGAAAATATGGAGGAACGAATGTCTAGTGGATTTTCAGAAAGTTCGGATCTAAGTGTATCAGACTTTTTAAGTGACAGAAGAAGTGAGTCTATAACAAATCCTACGTGCCCAGAAGTGCTGTCGGCTTTGACTCTAATGAGAAGAAATCCTAGTCCTGTGAACAACACCGAAAGTAGCAAACCTATCAATGTTTCGAAACTATTAATATCGAATCCAGAGATTCAAAATCAAATATCAGATAATCCTGGATTTCAGAAAGTGGATATTACTTCACCGAAAGTTTCAAACTTCCAAAAAACGGAATCCCACAAAGAAGGTTTTCCAAAATTAGGAAATGGCTTAGGATCGTCGAATTTCTGTAAGGTCGAGGATAACTATGAACAATCGAAATTAGAACACATAGAACAAGCTTTTATAAAGTTAGAGCCACTAGAACAGGGTTTTGTTAAACTAGAAAATAGTGCTGTGGGTCCGTACGTAAAACAGGATGCCCAGAATTTTGAAAAATTGCAAAACGGCATCAATAACATTGAGAATTCGCAGAACTTCGTAAAAGGATTTCAGAAATTGGTTACCAAAATAATTCCGATGACTACATCGGAGTTAAGTTGTAATAAAACTCAGTCCTCTCCGTTAGATACGGGATCTTGTAAAATAATGCCAGCTACCTCCATCTGCAAAATGTCAGATAGCATACCTATACTTCAAGATACTGTACCAATAATTTCTAATAATTGTGATAATAGTATATTTGGCAGTACGGAAAATTTAGACATGGCCAAAATAGCTCAATATGATCATATTGCGCATTTAGATATTTTAAATACAAGTGGGGTAATAGATAAGAATTTATTAATCGACGAAAAATTAGTTGAGCAATTGCACTTAGTAGACCAATCGAATTTAGTCGATGAACTAGTGTCTGAACGACTTAAAAATATTATGCCGGATAATATTTTGGAAAATAATTTGATACCAAATAATGCAAATTTAGATACGGATCTTGATTTTGATGCATTAAGCGAAGAATTCAACAGAAATACTAGAAGTTGATTCTCGGATAACTGTGTGCAAGATGTTCCTATACTAATTCAAATAATGTGTACAGTGTACAGTAACATTGAACTTATTATACACCTATTTGAAATTGTATATGTATACATATAATATACACAATAATGTAGATATTTTTTATAGAACTTCTGATACATCGGAATCTATGTTATTGTAATAAGTTTCGGGTTTGAATGACAAGTAACTATATTAAAGAATAATATCTTATATTCTGGTATTTTCATGTAAATAAGACTGTTTCAATGGTATTTAACAGAAAAAACGTACATTTATGAGATGCAACAAGGCAATAATTACAATACTATCGAAAAATAGAATGATGTTTGAACAAGGTACATTTTGTACGATTTTAAAAATGAAATCATGTTTCGTTGAAATAGTTAATATTTTTCTATTCTTTGCAACAGTCTTTAATTGTATTACATTTACATATGCACATAATATGACTAATCACTTTTTGAATTGATTAATTCGTTATAAAAATTCAGAGTCAAACCATAGTAAGCCAGAAAATAGGAAACTAGATTTAATTAAATATTATGACATATAAATTTAACAATGTTCTTGTAAATATCAATTTTCTTAATTACTAAATATTACGTCATCGGTTAGAAAACTATCACTATCATTTTCTCAACTAAGGTGGTGTCAGAATAATCATGCACAAATCATTTCACAATACAGTTTTAGGTAAACACACCGTTTAATTCTATAACTATAATCATGTTAATTTTTAAGAAAATTAATTTCTGGTTATTCCAGTGATTTTGTATATTAATCGATAGTAAAAATTGTATTTATATTATATCAATGATTATTTTTTATTAGAACTGTAAAGAATTTGCTATAATTTGACTAATTACAGTGGAATATTATACAAATTATCCATTTGCAGCTTTTGTATGAAATACAACAAAGTATTTTGAGAAGATAAGTCCATCCAGGTTGTTATGGCATTTATGCACAACAAAAATTATTAATTTTATATTTATCTGTAAATATGTATTATACATATACATAAGGAATTACTGATATAATTAAATTAATGGCTATTATTAGAATTTGTAACTGTCAATATGCAAGATGCATTAGTTTTTCTCGTTTGGTTTCTCCCATGTAAAACTCCTTTTATGGAACATGTATTCATGAACAAGATTTTCGATATGTGTGTACTCATTTATATCTGCATTCACAATTCATGATCTCAGATATCAAATGAAATAACTAAAAGGATTATAATTTAACGATGATTGCACTTGCAATTATATCTCCACTGATTTTCCAATGCTACGCAAGATGGTATTTAAACAGCCACCAATAAAAGAGAATTCTGTTGGTTTTGTTTTATTTCAATTTTTATGTTATTAAATTATACAAAAATATAATCACCATGGCTATTAAATCGTTTTTAAAGTCGATGAATACTTACCAGAATCTGTATTGACAATAACAACAATTACCTATGCCCAGTTTCTACCAGTAATGATTCCAAGAGTGTTGTTAAATTTTCTGGTAAAAATGGTTGATGTACCCAGGTAGCAAGAAACAGCATTGACCAAGAATCCGTTTGATGATGTGCAACATCTTCAAGTACTTTACGTTTTATTTCAGCTTCACGAGAATATGCAGTGTATATCATTTCTGCTACATCCCCTGCAAAACATTATATGTGATTAAATATATCTACACTCATTAAGTATCAAATAAAAATTCATGATGCATTATTGGAAAATGGTCATTTTCATTTACACCACATACCAAACTTTGTTGTGGGCCAAGTTGTAAATAATTTGTTTGTACTTTTTTCTATCGATGCCATTATTCTGATTTGTTGTGTAATTTGATAAAGTTGTTTTACGTTGTCATCCTGCAATAAAAAAACAATGGTTATTATCTGTCCTAATTATAAAAAGGATACATATAAAACAGTTACCAATTCGTTGCAAACTGCTTCCAACTTGTCACATAGTTCTTGTAAAACCTGTGAATATGATTCATCCTGTTTCTCTTGCGTTATACGTTTTAAAATTGATAGTCCTTGTAAATGAGCTACATTCCATTGCTGTATTATTGCATGAATATCTGCGGATAAATCTCTTATATGTCGAACTGACCCTGTTAAATTTTTTCCTTGTGTTGATTTCGGTGACAAAAGCTCTGCAATATAAGTGTAGATTAACGTGTAATGATATTACAATTGCAATGATACCATATGTATCTATAAATTATGCAATTAATTGTATCAATGACTAGAAAAATTTCAGATTATTATCAACTTACTTCAAATTGTTTACCTTGACACATTAATGAAGTGTATCAAGATATAGAAGTTTAAATTACTTACTGACTGGAGAAAATTGTTGTTTGTTTAACGTTTCCGTATTACATTCTTTTTTCCTCGAATCTTCCATGTTTATAGAAACCAGTGAAACCAGTATGAACCTGCAAATAGAATACAGTAGTCAGCTAGTAAAATACTATATGATGAAATCAAAAATATTTTTTGAAAATTTATTCACAAAGGGTACTTATGCCTAAGAACCGAAAGAATCATTTATTTTTAAACTTGTCATTTTATAAATAGCTATGAAATACTAAAGTACTAAATATCGAGATAATATAAGTTAAAAGAATGCTCATTCACTGTGGATTCTTTCTTAGTGAACTTTTAAAATTTATATAAGTACACAATAAAATGAAAATTATGAATTCCCATTTGTAATAGCTAATATAATTAAAAATTTCGTAACATTGTATTTCTTAATTATGATAAGATAAATGTACAACGAGAAGTAACCTACGACAACACTTCCGTTCAGAGTTTGATTGCAGTTTCGTTAAAAAAATCTCGACAATGAATTAGAAATCAGTATAATTATTAAAAGTATCAAAATAAATTTGTTGTTATAGCGTAATATTTATCAAAGTAAAGTATTCAATATTTAATGTCAAAGTTTCATAAAGTATAAAAGAATCGCGCAATTATTTTGAAAACATAAAACTGTACAGTATAGGTGGCGCTTGTCATTCATCGTACAAATCTTGGGGTTAAATTCAATTCAAAAGTAGTCGATACATTAAGAAACCAAATGATCTATTTTTTCATATTCTTTGATTCATTTTCGATCAAAAGTTAATACGTAAATGCATACATAGACAAAATTATGCTTCAATCAACGTTAAATAAACTACACTTAAACATGTTACCGGGATATTCCTAAACAATATAGTCAAAATAATTTTCGACTCAAATTACAAATGTAACAATGAATTGATGCAAATAACTTACTCTGACAATATTTTCACATTGTTTTAAAGAAATTATGACTCTTACTAATTACGTCTGTTCGTATATCAATTTGTACAGTAAAGGTGTTGAAGCACATTTACCAAAGAAACCACGATCGTACTGTTTAAAGTACAGTAAATACTGTTAACACTAAAACTACCAATGAAATCAAAATGCTCAGTTCTCAATTTCTTTAAAAAATTCTCCGAATTGATAGCGGAATCATACTATAAATATTCCACGTCTATCTTATACAACAAAATTACTTAACAAATCATATTTTCCATCTCTTGATTCCTCTTCCTCCGAAGTACTTATGCACTATATTTAAATACCATAAATATAAAGCCGGTCTTTTCACAAAGACAAAGCCCTCAATAATATAATTTCTCTACCAAAATCTCTACTAAATAATAATTACACCTATCACAAAAATTACTTAACAGATCATTTTTTTCCGTTCTTCATTTCTCTTTCTCCAAACTACTTACTACATTTAAGTATAACATATACAAAGCCTGTGGTATCATAAAGATGTAACATACGATAATATACTTCCTCGACGGAAAACTCTAATAAATAATAATTATACCTAATACAACGTTAGAAAACAAGACACAGTACGATCCACCGCAACGTGCCTCAGCCCTATTGCTTTTGTTCGGAGAACGGTTAGGGAACAAGGTCACACAGGTAAAATGGCAGTCGCCGACCGCAGTCCGTCCGCGTCTCGATAATAATCCTGCGCTTCCGAAAATTCCTGTAACACGTAGAATAAGACAAAAATGTGATAGCGCGCTTCGTGTTTTGAGAACCCACCTCATAAGAATCTACAGTGTCTGTCAACGTGCGCAGCAATAACATTGCGTATACCATCGTGAGTTCGAATTTTCGACCAATCTGGTTAGACGTATTCCAGGCACAAGTCCTCGCGGTATACACGTCTCGTGCTCTTGTAATCGTAAAATCGTGGAAATACTATGTTTAGTGTCGTGTCGAGGTTACTTTGTAAGGATTAATTAAAAGCTTGATGAAGTTTCAAACGTTATTTCTCACATGCGACCTAAAGTGGAGAACATAAATCTTTGGAGAAGCCTGTCATTGAGTACACAGTGTCTCCTGTACTACCTTGAGATAGATGAAAAAAGGAAGAGACGATTGTCAGAATTCTACCGTTTAATGTCAGCTATCTTTCGAACCGGTTTTTCGACATTTTCCGGGTGAAAATCATTAATGCGTGATGTAACTACGGGGAATGATAATAGATACAGGCGTTACCCGTTGGTGTTCGCGATCAGATAAAGAGATCAAAATTGTATTCCAAGTTCGGCGATCCATATCGGAGGGGGCGACTGATAAAAGGTTTAGTTCGTGCCCGGTTCTCCGTGTGAATCTTTGCCGGCGGCAACAATGAAAATGGAGGTAAGCATTGAATATACAGTTCTCAGGAAAGTCAGAGGGAAAAAAAAGAAAGTTAGGAAAATTCTGTGCTATTATGTATACGTATTTCGAGTATCCGTTAAACGGTGATGTTGAGACGGAAGGTATGAAATTGATTTTACTTATCTCCTTTACTATGATGACACTTGCCAGTCAGGTGTTAACCATCAGATGACGTCAGTTTGGATTTTGTAATCCATTTAATATTATTATATGGTCCAATTACAAGAGTATTATTCGCGTATTACAATTAAGAGATGAAAGTCTCACGGATTTATCGATTCCGTGATGACTTACGGTTTTTCCGGCGGAGCGACATTTTTTGTAAGACTTGAAGAGAAAATGAGAACTGAAATGTCGGTTTTTAGTTATCAGGAGATTTTGATAATTGATATTTTATCTCTGGAGTAAGCTACCTGTTACTTTCTAATTTTTTTAGCACATGTGAATCGGTAATTTGTCATTAGTGATTCCAATTAACGATATTTTGAAAATGAAATTAATTTTTGGCAAATTGAGAATTATTTATAAATATGAAACATTGCATCAGCAATTATAAATCAAGTTTGTAAAACGATCTTGCTAAGATGTTCCATAGCTCTGCATTGCAGTTTATTTGAATGATGTAAATGATACTATTATATAAAAGACAAAAGTGATCCTTCTCATCAGATATATAAGAGCACGGATAAAAAATGTAGCGCGCGAATTCACACGTGCCACTGCGGTGCTCTCGAAAAACTGGTCGAACGGCTATTCAAATTAATTCATACGCGAATTTCGAACGCAGGAATTTGCAAGAACATTTTCTCAAGAAAAGTTTTACACCCGGATCAAGGACTAACCGTGAAACGAATCTTAATTCTTCAAAATACCAATATTTTTTCGTCACACCGAAAAACATATACTAACAAACCATCGAACTTTCTCCAATTAATAATCCATTAGATTTTGAAATCTAAACAGACACAATTAACACATTGTAAAACTATCTAATGGCACAATTTTTATATTTAAACATCCCGCGTAAATTTGCGCGCACAAGCATCGCCATTCAAAATTTCAAATTCGTCCGTCGCGAGGGAAAATGAAACGGCAGCCTCAAAAAGGAGCATATCTGAAAAAATAAAGTGTGAAAAGTGATCCAAATGCATATTCACGGCTAGCTTATCGCAGCAATGATAATAAACGTTTCGCAAAAGCAGAACGATGTCATAAATTTTCTCGAAGCATCCTGCATACCTAACTTTACTACACGCAACGAAATATCTGGTTCATAGCCGAACGCTATACCAATTTATGATTTTCGATCAAAACGACGATGTGTTCGTTCGTTATTTAAATATTTATTAAATTCCACGAATGTAATTATCACGGTACGAGACATTATACACGCCACATTCCTCGGCTGCATCAATGCGTCTGTTACTTAATTGTAAACGGGAGGTAGTAATGTGGGTCATTGTTGGTTTTACGACGATACCTCTCGTCTCGGAGGTATGGTGCTCTCAGAGCGGCAGGTGTTTTCACGGCAGGTACAATAAATTAAAACCAGCTGTTACTCTTTTAGTCGTGGCGCACTGTTAACGATTCTTGGGGAGAATCGAGAAAGGCGCGTGTCATCTTGAGAACTTTACGATATTCGGGTTCTGTATGCATTGGAATTTGTATGGAGAATGCGTATCTTCTTCTTTCTTTCTTAATTTTTCAAATTTCACTGCTATGATCGTTTCTCCTAGGGCCTACCGTTTTTGGTAGATTCTAAGCCACTGAAACTATGATATGTTATGATTTAGCACGGGTTTCTTGAATATCAGCTAGGAATATTTCAACTTGGGATTATTTGTCGTGTGTCTGAAATTACTACGTCTATATTCATCATAGTCCCCGATATCATTTTTTGTTTTCCTTGTATTTTTTCGATTTTAAATACTGTGGTTCTACTGCCAGAATTTTCTAGCTGCCTATGGTCTAGGACCTAGGATCTATTGGTTTAGGTGGGTTCTAAGCTACCTAGGATATGAAATATTAAGACTAATTTAGCCCCAAGTTTTATCTACCGTGGTTCCTGGCTCTCTTGTTTTATTTTCTTTCGTTTTTTTTTTAAATTTAACTTTTATGGCTTTACTGTTATCAGAGCCTTTATCTCTTTGGGTCCTAGGACCTAGGATCCACTGCTTTAGTTGGGTTTCGCGCTACTTATGATATAAGACATTAAGTAATAATTTAGTCCTAACTTTTATCTACCTTGGCTTTCGATTTTCCCGTTTTATTTTCCTTCGTATTTTTCAAATTTAATTCCTATGGCTCAACTATTGACAGGATCTCTTTATTGGGTGCTAGGACCTAAAACTTACTGTTTTGAATGGATTCCGAACCACTCAGGCTATGATATATTAAATAACAATTTAGGAAAAATTCCCTCTGAGGTCACAGGGGAGGTTCTGAACTCAAGTTCTTTCATTGCAAGTCTGAAACGTTGCCTTCTTACCCACTACAACGATCTTCACCACTTCTTTTTTTCCTCCATCTATTTAGAAACCCGTACATCTCGATTATAATATTATACACGAGATATCCAAAATTATATCTTCCGTTATTCCTACAAAAATCATCCGTTCGAAGATTTCATTCAAATTACATGGCAATCATAAATCACCAGCCTGCCCGTCGGCTCAATTACGTATTCTCGGCAAATAATTCCGTAGAAACAAATACAGGACAGATCGTAATACATTTTCGAGATCGCAGCATACCTGCTAGATTCATCGACGTCCTTCTCTTTCACCGTCGACCCCGAAATCTCTTATCTCCCATCGAAATCGAATGTATCAACGAATGAAAAATTAAGTCGGTCATCGATGCCAACACCGGTGAAAACCGGGAGATCCATGCTTTACCTCTCGTGGGAAGGAAAGAGAGGAAGGAAGAATCCATGGCCCATTTTTTTAGAAAGGAAACAGGCACGGCTTACAGTTAAGCTGCCGTGCCGGCTGCTCTTCAGTTTTCAATGAGCAGCATTCCAGACTGCTGGCCAAGCTACGGTTGTGCTCACCTGGAAACCCTTCGAGAACTCGTTTCACTAATATTCAGTTCCTACGCGGAAGTCCGAGAAACACGAAACCGATCGTTTCCTCTCTGCGGAACCACGAAATCATTCGGGTTTCCGTCGGTGTCTCGGATGTCCAAGTGTTCATCTTCAACGTCAGCTTGTATACGAAGAACACGGATCTTTCAGTGGAAAAAAGCTCCCCTGAAGACTCGAAAGTGCGGTAATATCGAGAGCCTATTGTTACAATTACATTACACTTTATATGATGATTAATAGAATTGTGGATATGTTGATTAGAAGAGATAGAATTTGTGGGGATGTAAGTGGACGTTGTTGGTAACTGGCGTTGGAAATTTTGATGGAATTTCTTGTCATGCTTGAATGTCATTTAGAAACTTTTGCATTTGATACTTTTACAGTTGTTAATTTAGTGTAGTTGAGGTATGTGTTGTCGCCGGTTATGGTGGCTGATGACGTACTGGTAGGTCTTTTTGCAAGTTTAATTTAGAGGCTGGTGATACAGTCCTTTTCTCCGTTTCTTCCTTTGAGATTTTCTGAGTTTAGTTTCTATCGTCAGTTTGTGTAGGACCTCTTACTTTAGGTGGCTTTTGAATCATGGTTGTTAAGATATGTTAATAATTTAGGAAAAATTTCCTACTTGCTACGTAGTTATGTGTATCTTTTCTTTGGTTTAAAGTACTACGTTTATTTCGGCCAGGACCTATTGTTTCAGATGGGTTCCAAACCACCGAGACAATAATATATTGACTAATACTTCGGTAAAATTTCCAAAAGATGAAGCAGAATTTTAACTAGAACCCATGAGTCACAAAAGTCTTCAGCTTCTTACTTGTCATAGTTTCTGGTACCACGGTATTATATCTTTTTTTTTCTTTAACTATTACGTTTATTTTGGCCACGATCTACTGTTCCAGATAGGTTCCGAACCACTAAGATAACGACATGTTAATTAATAATTTATGAAAAATTTCCCAGAGGTGGGAATTTGAAGTCGACTAATTATTCCAGATCTAGTAAGAAGTACATAGACACTCATCGTAAAAGAGGTATCCTTCACTCAGCGACCTTTTCAATCTTCCGATGCTGAGATACTCGAACTGGTAATCGATCCCAAAGTCACTTGACACGAGAATCAAATGTTATTCGATTTAACATCGTGCCATCCGATCATCCATCGATCAACAACAAAATTGGCCTTGACTTCGACTCGAGCATCTGGGGATTTATTTGTCTGAATCGATGTTGGATCGAAACAATTATCTTTGATAGAATTTACCGCCGATGTAGTTGAGATAGTTTTCAAACGGTACTCGAAGGTCGTTGGAAAATAGATATTAAATGATAAAAACGATGATTAGAGTAGATCAGTGACGGTAACTCGCATTAATACAACAGTTACCGATGCAATCAGATTTCGCCCCAGTCTGCTGACCGTTTCGCATCGTCGAAACCTACGGGGCAAAAAGTGAGTCGAAGAGTGCAATTCTAAATGGCTTTATCTTTTTCGCAATAATTAACTGAGAGAATGTTTACCGTATCGTTGCATAATAGGAGCATTAATGGACAAATGTATTATTGGCAATAAGAGAAAAAAAGAGCAAGTCTTTTCTTCTTTCGCGAAAGTGAAGTGAAACTGCATTGATTTTTTATTTTATTTGCAAAATACCGAAACTGAGTGGTCACGCTTTTTACTGGAGCAATATAGAAAGGAAGAAAGTCGGTTTTTTTCATTAACGTGAACAGGTTTCGCGACAATCGTTTCGGTGCAATTGCAAAAACTAAAATTACATTTCGTGGAATTTGGTCGATTATTAAGAAAGAGGAGGGAGTAATTTATTCACTCAGCAACGAGCAGGATATGTTACGATTTTCACTTTGCAATACTTGTAAAATTTCAAGTTCATGACTCGTGCAAACACAAAACCTGTTATATAGAAAGTTACAGGAAGGAGGATACTTGAAATTGCATCCTTGAAGGTGGACCATTTAAAACTACTGTTATTTACGTCCAATTAACTTTCTCCGTTTAATCAAATTTAACTTCGTTTATAAAAACAGACTGTGCAAACACTACGTATCGGTGATCGGAACACCTTTTAACATAAAATTCTCAACGGTTTCGTGTAGCTGATTTACATTTTTCCAATCGTGCATCGTACTCGATGAATTATCAGTTTGAAATATATGTTAATCATGAAAATTTAACTTAAAGAGAATATTGCCTTGCATTGAACACTTAAGGGATAAAGCAGCTTTCTCAATATTGGAAAATGAGGAATCTACTGCAATTGTGAAGATAATATTTGATATGATTTATAATGTTATAATTGATATCTGCTTCACTGAAGATATAATAGAATTTAATCATTTTAAAACAATCTAACTTTGTTCTGATCAGATTATGTGTGAACCAAAGATGCTTACTGGAGCTTGGGAAAATGTTGATACATGGGAGATTCTCATTTCTCTATTTCTGTAATGTAAAGGCAAATTAAATGGTTAATGAGATATTATTTTAATATCTACTTTTCTATTGATCATTCAGAAATAAATTAAACTTTCATCCTTATTGTCATACTTCACGGAGGATGAAATCAGTTCCAGATACACAGTGAGGCGAGATCAGTAACATTTCTAAAATTAGTTTTAACGATTCATCAAATATTAATTCGTTATCGTTTTTTTATGTCAAGTATGCATAAATGAATTAGAATTTTATACTCGACAATATGTCACAAGGAGAATGAAATTGGTTCCTTATACATATAGCATGTTCCTCATAAGGAGGCTGCATAGTAATCCCATAGCGACATCAGCAACTTTCATAAAATTAATTTAGAAGCTTCATCAAATATTAATTCAGTATCTCTCTTTTACATTATTTCTACACGAATGAATGAGAGTTTCTTATTTAACAACTAATCTTAAGGAGGATGAAATCGGTTCCGTCTACGCGTAACATGTTCCCCGTAAGAAGTCTAGAAATTAATCCCATGGCAAAGCGAGTTCAATAACTCATCGAAAATGAATTTAAAAGCTTCATCAAATATTAATTCAATATCTTTTTTTTTTTCATTAATTATACACGAGCGAATTAGAGTTTCACGTTTAAATGCTAATCTCAAGGAGGATGAAATCGGTTCCGAAGTCTGCAAATTAAACTCATTGCAACGCGAGTTCAATAACTTATCGAAAATTAATTTAAAAGCTTCATCAAATATTAATTTAATATCTTTTTTTACATTAATTATACACGAGCGAATTACAGTTTCACGTTTAAAAGCTAATCTCAAGGAGGATGAAATTGGTTCCGAAGTCTGCAAATTAAAATTGCAAGGCGAGTTCAATAACTCATCGAAAATTAATATAAAAGCTTCATCAAATATTAATTCAATATCTTTTCTTACATTAATTCTACACGAGTGAATTAGAGTTTCACGTTTAAAAGCCAATCTCAAAGAGGATGAAATCGATTCCGTCTACGCGTAACATGTTCCCCGTAAGAAGTCTGCAAATTAATCCCATGGCAAGGCAAGTTCAGCTAGTTTTCTGGAATTCACTTCCCGTTAGGAGGACGATCGACGCAAGGTAGCCTGGAATTTGATTCGTCTCGCGGTTTACATTTTTCTTTCCTTACGCGTCTCGTAAAGGTTCAGGGACCTTCTCCTACAACCGGAAACTCCGTACACCAGCGTAGATGATTACGGTGGCTGTTGTTTGAGCCTGGTAACGCGATGCATGTCGAAATTAGAATTGCGGTTCAGGGGTCGTATTACACTGTCATTAACTCAACGTCAACTCTGAGACGCTGCTTTGCTAATTATGCGAATAATTCTATTCGACGATTGTAATCAACGCGTAACACGGTATTCTGAGACACTATGGTGTTCTCGTGAAAACGTGGAAAATTCAAGAAGCTTATGGTTTCATTCATTCTCAATCCACATAGAGGGATGTTTAGCAATGTCTTTTCTTTCACGGATTATTAAAGTACAATAGATATTTTCTGGTCTGTGACGCCTTTACGTAACGAAGATGGAAACTTTTTAAGGGAAAGTATTTTCTGCCTTGGGAATTTTGCATTAGAATACGTATTTTATAATACGTAAATATTTCACGTAAACGTTTCACTTGTATCGTTAATTTCAAAATTTTTTAAAATTCTAACATACAAAAAATTATATGAGGCCGTAGTGCAAACTTTGTTATGTTATAGAAACATTGCATTATATGAACTTCTATTTGTACACCATAATAATACATACATCTATTATAATACCATGAAACGTTCCATATCATCTATTTCCCCGACACAAAACGTACTATAACAACAAAATCAATTAACCATACAGTTCCATTCTTCCAAGATAGTAAAACTACTATAACTCCTATCAGACAAATGAATATTGTAAAACACTTCTTTTGGTATTCCTGATACAAAAATAGATACAATATTGTTCTATTCCACCAACTTCGTCTACACGAAACACCGTATTTTCAGAACCGATGGCGTTCCAACTGCGTATATCGATTGAACAATAGAGCGTTCCGATAACAGAATATTTGCATTGTGTTCGGATAATGGGAGTTCTATTATTCCGTAGAGTCGAAAAACGTGATATCGTTAACACGAGTCTACATTTTGTTGCATGTACAGGCAGAGCATAGATTGGAGCAGCTGAAGAAGGCGACGGATAGAATACAGAAGGAGATCGAAGAGGTCACAGAGAGGGAACACGAGCTGCGAAACGTGGGCAGCATTAAGACCACGTCCCACGAGACAGTGGATTCCAAGGTGAGCTTAAAACTTCAAGTACAGTGAGGTCAATAAATGGCCAGTGGATGTGATATCCTTTCCATGGTCCTGAGATGCAAGTGTACGAGGGGAAAAAGCGTAGCAGGAATGCGTGCAAGGGAGCTGCATGGGTGGACACCTATGCTGCATGGCGAGAGAGTACTGTTGTGGGCTGAATAGAAGGCATTCGATGAGAATAGGGTGTATTGTAATACTAAAACCACTAGCGTTCACCCTCTATGGGGCTTTGAGACTTTGAGGTAACAGAAGACACATCTATGCGTCTATTCTTCAATGTAAATTTTTAACTTTGTTGAATATTACAATTTTGTTCTTCAAAATCCTTTGGAATTTAATATTTCGAAAAAGATAATCATTTAAGTAATTTAATTGTAAGTTCTAAACGATAGAAGTGGAATATTTGCCGCCTGACTTCTTTATCAACTTAAAGAATGTTTTGAAACAATTGGTAACCGGTCATTTGAGTTTCTCATGAAATAATTGAAGCAGCAAACTTGCCTACTTTACTTGCTATTTAGTAATTCAGTTGAAACTCTAAATTAGGTGTCAGAACACCTTAATTACCGTACGAAGTAGTTTTTCTTTCACAACAAAATTAAGCTTAGCAGAAATATTCACAGAATTCTACTAAAAATAGATAAACAGCAACTCCTAATAGCATTAGTAAATATCCAAATTAAAATTACTTTTCGGATAATCTTCACAGCAATCGATGCCACCTATATAATTAAATAATAATAAAATTACTTCTCCCAAGGTGTAAAAGGGGCTAGTGAGTCATCGATATCACGTGTATTTACCTTCTACACGGTTCCCAAGAGTGCTACATCCACTTGCCATTTATCGAGTATACTGTACACATGTGCAAAAGTCTATATGTATTTATATCGGCATGTCCAAGGACGTTCAGACGAAGAAAGAAAGCGTAAACGCCTCGTGTAATCCTTATAAGGACGAATTGCATTGAACGATCTACGTAGGTACACGATGTCCGTGAACGACAAGGCAATTATACCGAACTTGCTGCTTTAATGACGCGCAAAGTGCGTTGCTTTAAATTTTCCCGCAAACGTGACTCGAATCCTATATTTTAAGTATCGTCGGATCTACCAAGTGTCGCGAAGAATTTCGTAGTTTCACAACTTCAAAATCCTCTCTTCTCAGTGGAATATTTTTATTATAAATGTTTTCTTAGAAAGACTAGCTTCACGTCATCGTGAGGCATTTCCGGAACTGGGAAAAATAATCTGACGGGATTAGAAGTTCTGGAAGGCTCGATGTTGATTCACGTTTCGATTGTATTTCTCCGATAAAATCATATCTTTTACGTCTCCACGGTAATAAATTCTCAGTGTGATTTTATGCGCGTAATACTTTCACGACGGTATAGTTTTTCTTCGAGCATGGTTAACTCAATTATTTTAAATTAGCGTCCACGTTAATCACACCCAAGTGGAACAGAACTAATGGACTTCATGGATGAACGCTAAGTACAACAGAAAACTTTCATTCGCTAAACTTTGTGGTACGGTTTCGGGAATGGAGATGAGAAAATCTGTAAAATAGTAATCGTAGCAACGGAATTATTCTGTTGATTTGATAAAATTGAATTAAGGGAAGATGGAAAGATAATACAGAATTACTTAAACAATTTTTATCGCATTGTACTTTTACGGAGTGCGATGTACAGTTGTCTCAACTATCTTATCTATTGTTGCATTAAGGTAAACATAACAATGTTTTCCATGAAAGGATATTACGTTCTGTCTTCGTTGCGCATGACGTGGCCCTTGTTGCTGATAATGAAAAAGTTAAAAATACGGTTTAACTAAAGTCTATGTTTCCTGATAATACTATAGTTACGATACCTGCTTTCATTTTTATCCTTCGCGATTCCCTTTGAAGTTACAAGTTCCGTTTACTTTTTAAACGGTGAGATACATGTATGTTCCATCGTTCATATCAATTCTGAACATTAATTTTATCATTTTTTTATTTTCCTTTATGCCTTTCGGCGTTACCTATTAGTCATTTCGTCTAGAATCTACTGGTTTCAGGTGGCTTTTGAAACCATCGCGGCTATGGTATATTAAATAATTAACTACGACAAATTTCCCAGAGGAGGGGCGATTGGAATTTGGACTCATTAATTGCGAATACGAAACTTTATCTCCTTATCCAAAGTAGTCTTTCACTTGCTATGGTCATTTCGCCTAAAGTCTGCTGATTTAGGCAAATTCCAAACTACCAGATATAACAATATGTTGAATTAATAATTGAAACCAAATTTCCCTGAAGCGATAGGTCATTTGAACTCTGCTCTACTTGTTGCGAGTCGGAGCCTTTACCTCCTTAACCACCACAGTCATTCACCTGCTACAGCCATTTCACCTGAGTCCTATTATCTTAGGTGGCCATAGACCCTCTGAGATTATGACACATTGATTAATGACTTAGGATAAATTTTCGAGACGTGACGAAAAGTTTGAACTCGGCAATTCTAATTGAGACTTGGAACCTTTCCCTCCTTACCCAACCTCAGTCTTAAACCTACTATAGTCATTTCACCTGGGTCCTATTATTTTAGGTGGTTGTATACACTCTGAGATTATGACACATTGGTTAATGACTTAGGACAAATTTTTGAGAGGTGACGAAAAGTTTCAACTCGGCCCCACTAATTGCGAGTCTGATCCTTCTAATTATTCTACATTTATTAATCTCTATTTCCAGGTACGACGTATGCCGCAAGCATTAGCTTCTGGTAAGCTAAAAAGGACGACGTCTACACCACAGATTCTCGAAGCGATTAGTTTATCAACTTCAACACCTCCCTTAACACCAAAGATGACAAACGGAGTGATATCCAGTCGTACTACCCCGACGCCGTTGCGTTTTGCAACGACACCGAGTCAAAAAGGATTGATGCACAGGTTTTTAGCCACACGGGGGAAGATTTACAAGTCAAAATCTACTGCTAGTGATACCTTAACACCACCTACCACACCTACAATCGCTCTTAATCCGTTGAGCATCAAAGCATTTAATAGGAGCTTGGAAATTCATCTGGAACCGGATGATGAACCGAAAAAACCACCGGTTAGAAAAGGCTACATTCCGGTCGAAGAGAAAATTCAGAAGGAGTTGCATGATATGAAGGAACGAGAGAATGAGCTTAGGTATGAAGTTTTCGTTATCATTTTAGATTCTGTTCAATCTAAAGTTCTAAACGGAGAATAAGAAATGATAAATGGAGAAAACAAAATAATTAGAATCAATTTTAAATAATTACAATCGATTAAGTTGTACGTTAACATACTTTTTATCTTGTAATAATTTTAAAATAAGTGCAATAGTTAATGTAAAAATATTTCAATTTGATCTTCGCAATCAAACGTTAACGGATCAGGTATATTATCGAGGTAAATAATAATTATAATGAAAAGTAATAGCAGTTAGTTTTATTATATATGTGTATGTCGAATTTCAAGTATAACATGAATTTTTAGATTGATGCGATCACAGATGCTGGCAAAATCGCAACCGAATCTTTTAGATATCGGTAACGACAATGATTCCGATATTTATGACGGTTCGAGTTCCTTACGAAGTGGGACTTCATCGAACACTTTAAACGAAGATGAAGTAGAGAGAGAAAATAAAGGGAAACATAAGGTACTGTTGCAATATTCAAATTAATAATTATCGGAATTATTTGTATTATATTATTATCTGTAAAGTCTAAGACTTGCGCTTAAAGTTGTGTTAAAACTTCAATGAAAAATACTGATAATTCAAAGTAATAATATGTATTTAATTATTTTTAGCCGAATCCACGTCGTCGGAGTACACTAATCGCGCAGTGGGAGAATTTAATTGCTGCGAAAAAAGAAATCAACGAGAACAGCAACGAGGATGATTTAAATTTCTAAGAAATAAAAGCGAAAAAATGTTTGATATTCTGTGAAAAGTGAGCAGCTAACTCTATCCTCGCTTTTACGATATGCTTCTTCCTTTTTTAAGCGTTTCTTCTTTCAAGTAAATGGCGATAGTCTTGAAAAAAAAGTGCTATGGTAAGCCTTTTATTCTTGAAATCTTCTTTTCATGCTAGTGCATATTATTAGCCGTATTCACCTGTCCGGTTCATGAGTTAATTTATTCAACATTAAAATAAACATTTAGTATGGAATAAAAGGTTTACCTGATTAATTATACACTACCATATTCAATATGTTTCGAGAGCTTTCAGTATTAAAATACTAGCTACGATGAATAGTTAATATTTCTATTATAAAGTCTAAAGATATTCGTAGTAGTAACAAGCATTACGTTTTAATTAGATGTATCGAATAATTAAGGTATACATATTTGATTTATCTACATATGTGATAGTGTAGCAATAATATGTAACGATGTTAAGGAAACAGTGTGTGCAATTTTTATAGATCCTAATAAGAAATGTTTTGTGAATACTTCGTTCGTTTTTTCATGTTTACGTGATATACCTTGAAACTCGTGTACGTTTAATGTAATACGAAGAATCGTGAACTCAAAGTTTTGTAAAGTTATAATAATTTATAAATATATAAAAGAGAAACTCATGTTGAAATGCGTATAATTATCGAAGTGCATTTCAACGAAAAAAATTTATATAATGTATTATACATTTGAAAGTTATAATGTGGGAATAAAATGCAAAGAAAAAATTGATGGCAGTTATATATTATGCTTGGTGTTTTCATATTTATCGTGTTTGAAGAAAAAACTCTAGCCATTATTTAATAAAAATTCAATTTTCCAATAATCAATATGAAGTGTTTACCATTAACCCTTGATATCACTCTTTTTCAAAGATTAATTTTTAAAGATTGATTTACAAAATTTAAAGATTAAATATATAAAAGCATGCTATTGTAAATACTCTAATTTACATATACTGTCCTTACTATCCTATTCATACATGCGTAGTAACTACTACCAATGAACAATGTAAACTTATACAAACTAACACCAACGTGAACTACATGAATGATGCCCCTCATTTCTGGTAGCACGTGTTTTTGAGTGACATGTAATATGAACACTATGATGGTTATGAAAAAAGCAGCAAACGAAGAAATTGAGATAGTATTATTAAGAAATTTCTTAAATAATGAAGGTAAATGAGGAATTATAAAATATCACAATATTCCCATTGCAATAATAGGTTATACAAACTTTGAATTTCCTTTGATGTATTCAAAATTACTTTATAAATAATTTTATATTTCAGATTATGAATTACCATTTTGTGTAAAGAATATATTGACTGGAGAATATGAAAATGTTTTAAATAATGAGTTATCTCCAACAATCATTAAGTCATTGTGCGATACGAAAGATATTTGTGGAGTAATATGTAAGGATATAGAAGCAGAAGTGGATACCCATAATTCTTGGCTATGTATGGGTTTAGCTTCTCTGTTATACTTTGTGCAATGTAATTGGACTGGTCCACAAGTTAACAATGATATTGCATGGTTAATTACTAAACGAGAGGATGCACTTAAAGAATTATCATTGCACGATGAATGCAACACAAATGTTGAAAAGCCTGAACTTCTTTGTTTTTCAAAAATAATATTTTCTAACGAATTATTGCAAAATACTCACAAGAGTTGTATTTGGTGGTTATTAAGAGCAAATCTTATACATCAACTTGTACTGAATGAAAGTTCTGGTACAATATTTGAGCAATCAGAGGAATTAATAGAAAAAATTAATGGCCTAAGTATATTAACAGACTGTTATTTTAAAGCTGTATTTAATATTGAAGTTGCACAATTTTATTTTTACTATAAAAGAATACAAAATTCAGAAAAGCATATTCAATGTGCCCAGGAAACAGCAAAATTAAGTTTAATGCTGGAAGGTGCATTGGGTAAACGTACAAAGTATCAGAATGAAGAGAAAGCACAACTATTTTTAAACGTAGAAGTAGGAAAAGAATGTTTCCCTTCTACAGAATGTGAAAACCTACCAAAATCTTTAAATCTAAATGATGAAGTGAGATTAGAGCAAATAGAATTTTCTGAAGAGAAAAAAAATGCACAATTAGGAGCAGTGGAAGAAATTATTGTATTAGCAAAACAGTAAGAATATGACCTGTTGTTTTATAAAGTTACATTAACTTTAAATCAACTAAGATACCTATTTTAAATCATTTCTTATCTCAACAGTGTACAACTACAATTATCTCAACCCAAGGACAAGTTAATGGATGAAGAAATTAAGCCTTATTTAACAGTAAAGTTCATTATTTTCACATTTTCTAATCCTATAATTATAAATATGATCATTTACAATAATTCTTTAACAGACCGTTTTAGAAAGCACAAAGAATTGGTCCATAAAAGTGACATCACTTTACCGCCGTTGTTTATTGGAATCTTCCGATAAAAGAACTGTTGAACGATCCATGCTACAAATGGAGTATCTACTACAAGAGTTCAAGAACACAACAGTCCCTGTCGCAAAAAGAATGGACATGTTCTTTGCGAGTGGCCTAAAACCAATTTGGATGTTAAAACAGACATGGGCACATTTAATGTTGAGTCTCGGTTTAGTGAAAGGAGCGTTAGACGTTTTTCTAAAACTAGAATTATGGGAAGATGTTATTATATGTTACAACATACTGGAACTGAAACATAAAGTATGCACTTTTAAAGCATTAAGTTTTAAGCTGCATCAGCTTCGACTTCTACATCGATTCTATACAAATTGACATGATTACAGGCAGCAGAAATTATTCGTCAAGAAATAAATAAAAAACCAACGGTTCAATTATGGTGCCTACTGGGCGATGCAACTCAAGATCCAAGTCATTATGAAACAGCATGGCAGTTGTCTCATCAAAAAAGCAGTCGTGCTCAGAGACAATGGGGATTCTATTATTTTGCAAAGAACAATGTTTGTTTACTACGATAAATTCAGAACTTTGAAATTCTTGTTACATTACCAGGCAATTATTTATTTTCATTTGATTTGTATTTTAGTACCAAGAAGCCATTCCACATCTAAAACTGTCTGTTGAGTTAAATAATATACAGGAGAGTGTCTGGATAAGACTTGGATTTGCTGCATTGCAAGTAGAGGATTGGAAACTAGCAGCTATGGCATACAAACGTTATTGTGCTTTGGAACAATCGGTTTGTATTATTATCCCTTTGTACTCGGATGTCCTGTCCGCAAAAATATCGTAAATCTAGCCTACTTGCTGATAGATAATATCAGGGGTGACTTCGAGTGGAAAGGGTTAATTACTGTTTGTAAATTTAAACAAGGCTATTTATAAGGGTATAAAATGTTACGATATTGATAATTACAGACATTCGAAGCTTGGAATAATTTGGCAAAAGCTTATATAAAGTTAGGAGATAAACAAAAAGGTTGGAAATCTCTACAAGATGCAATAAAATGCAATTACGATCGATGGCAAGTTTGGGATAATTTAATGGTCGTCAGTATCGACTTAGGACACTTTTCAGAAGTAAGTATCTATACAACAAATGTATGTATAACTAATATAATCTTTTTTACGGTTAAAACTATTCTATTATTGAATATTTTACAGGTAATTCGATGTTACCATCGCATTTTAGACCTTAAGAATCAACACTTGGATGTGCAGATTCTTGATATATTAACGCATGCCGTTTTAAACAATATCAATGACGCAGATGGAAATCCCACAGGAAAATTACTACCTAAAACTTTAGAATTATTTGGAAGAATAACATCCATTATAAATAATAATTCAGATGTATGGAGGATGTACGGACAACTTACAATGCTTAAGAAAACTGATATTGATGATGAAAAGGCGACACAGTATTTGCAACACGCACATCGTGCTGCCGTCTCAAATCCAACCTGGTTTCAGAAGGAAGAATCGACTGAAAGCATGCTTAAATTATGTTGCATTCTTTCGGAAGCATATTTACATTGTGCTTCTAATCGTGACGATAAGAAAAAAAGGATGCTGTTAGGGAGCGCAAAATTATCCCTTCAGGGTGTAATAAAGAAAGTAAAAGAAAAAGAATGGCAAAATGAGAAGATTCTTATGAATCTACAAAAAGTTGAACAATATTTAAATGATGTAATAAATAATTTAAATGAAATAAAATTAGCTAACTGAAGACAATCAAAGGAATCAACATTTTTCATGTTTTTATGGATAACGTATAAGTCGAATTGTGTTAAAATGTTTAGAAATTAAAGGCAAAGACAAATTTTCCTCCAAAGTGTTATTTCTAAAAATAATTTTCCGTGAAAAACTGTACATAACTCTTATCAACGTCTTCGCGCGAATATTTTATATGCGAAATATTCTACATATCGGTTAATAGCAAATGTCGCCATGTTTATCATGGCTCCAAGTTTCTTATATCCCATTCGTGATAACTAGTGATAACACATTCGAACGGGGGAAGACGATAAAGTTAATAAATATTAAAACCGGTTGGTTCAGTATTTAAGATATTTAAGATATTTAATATAGATACTGCGGCACATAGAGACTATAAGGACGAGAGGATTTACGAAATAAAACCAGTTTCGCTTCTCAATCCGCTCATTACGCAACATAGAAATCGCAGTCAGAAAAAAAATTTCACAACCGTTAAATTTATTTTTAAATTTGAACCGAAAAATTATTTCACGGTATTTAAATCATTTTGTTCGATATTTTTAACTGCAAATATAATTAATTAATAACAATGAGAAACATATTTGCTTTAGATGTCTTTTGCAGGAAAAGTGGTATTGATAACAGGAGCTAGCTCTGGTATTGGAGCAGCTACAGCTATACATCTTTCTCAACTTGGAGCATCTCTATCATTGACTGGTCGTAACGTGCAAAATTTAAATAAGGTTGCAGAACAATGCAAAGTTAATCCCTTTGTTGTACCTGGAGAGATAACTAATGAAGCTGATGTAAAGAATATTATTGAATCTACAATTAAGCATTATGGTAAATTAGATGTCCTGGTAAATAATGCTGGTATATTAGAATCTGGAGGTATAGAAGATACATCGTTAGAACAATATGACAGGTAACTTTTTATCTAAGTAATATCCTTCTTGATCTCTTTGTAAACTGTATTAAATAGAATATTTAAATATTTTAGATTATTCAATACAAATGTACGATCTATTTATCATCTAACATCATTGGCTGTCCCACATCTTATAAAGTCTAAAGGAAATATTGTAAATATTTCAAGCGTTAATGGTCAAAGATCTTTCCCAAATGTCTTGGCATATTGTATGAGTAAATCAGCTGTTGATCAGTTCACGCGATGTGTTGCTCTCGATCTTGCATCTAAACAAGTATGCAATACATGTGCCATATGAAAACTTTTGCTTTCATTAATTATTGAAACGAGTTGTAAAAATATACATTTGGTTTACATTAGGTACGAGTAAATGCTGTATGTCCTGGTGTGGTAGTAACAAACCTCCATAGGAGGAGTGGAATGAACGAAGAGAGATTAAAACAGTTCTTAGAGCACAGCAAAAATACTCATGCTCTTGGCAGACCAGGAGACGTTACGGAAGTTGCAAAAACAATTGCATTTCTAGCAAGTGATGATGCAAGTTTTATTACAGGTGCAACCATTCCTGTAGATGGTGGCAGGCATGCAATGTGTCCTCGTTAAATTATCATTCCAATTTCATGATTAATATATTAATACACACTTCTGGAGAAAGATAAAGGTCATTATATTTTATATAAATAATCTTTGTAAATGCAATGTATTTGTTAAATACATTTCAAATATAAACATGTTTATAAAACCTGTGTAAAATAATAATTTATCCCTGACTACAGAATTCTAGTTATGTGTGCTGCAGATGCATGACATAATATATTATTAGAATGACTTTGTTATTATCAAGAGCAGTATAGTGTATTCATAGTATACCTTAATAAATTATAATACTGTATATTTGGTTATGGTCAATTTGACACGTAGGAAGAAATACAAAAGGAACAAAGTACAGTCTTACATCATATTTTAAACATCATATAATAAAATATCAATATCTTAAAAGCATTCTTTCTGTATTACGTCATATTATTAAATGCTTATCTTCTTCAATACATATCTGTACGAAACATCAAAGTTCGACTGTTGCGATCTTCAGTATTCTGACATACAGTGAGAGTGAGACACACGATGTGTGCGAAGAATTTGCCGTATTTTTTAACTGGCTTGGTAGTTAAAGGTTTTGGCAGAGGCTCCAAAGCATTAGGCATACCAACAGGTATGATTTATAATTTAATTTCTACTGTACAAATTAAGATATTTGATAAAATGCAAATAATAATTTAAAATCACGTTCTTATGGCACGGAATTATCTCAAATTGTATCTAGGATTATGGAAGACAATGGGCGGGATAATACGAATACTACATAGTACAAAGTCATATTATGTACAAGTAACTATCACAAAATATAAATCTAACAAATTTTAAACTCTTAGTTTTTAAAAGTGTGACAGAGATTTTTATATATTTATTCCGAGAATATTAAAAATTGTGTAATCCTTTAGATGTTAAGGAATTTGTGACACGGAATATATGATAAATATTTTAACTATTTGTGTGTCAATAACTTTAAATGTAATTAATATTTTTTTCTTAAGCGAATCTTCAAGAAGAAGTAGTTAATTCTTTGCCGAGCGATTTTAAAACTGGTGTTTATTACGGATGGGCCGCGATAGACGGGCAGACTCATAAAATGGTTGCAAGTATCGGCTGGAATCCATTTTTTAAAAATGAAAAGAAGACAGTGGTACTAATTCCATAAAAATAGATTCCATGTTTTGAAATATACTACTATCACTTTGCACCGATTAAACTATCATTTAATAAATGATCATTGCAGGAAGTTCATCTGTTGCACAAATTCGAATACGATTTATACGACAAAGAAATAAAAGTCATTTTCACAGGCTATATACGATCGGAGAAAGATTTTTCATCGAAAGGTAAATATCGAATAACATAGAGGCTGCTGAAAATATTCAAATTTCAATAATTATCATTAACATTGCAGAAGAATTGATCAACGAAATAAACAATGACATTAAAATTGCCAAAGAAGAACTGCAACAACCTGACATGATGGCATTTAAGGACAACGAATTTTTTAGGCTGTAACATATTTAAAAATATAAGTATTATATTATATATTTCTGTAAAATTTTATCAAATATGTATTGCAAATAAATGTATTACATCTACATTCGGTCATATTTATTTTTTTTTAATGACATTTCAATTGGTACCTGACGATGGGGGTGGTGGAGGAGGAGGAGGTGGTGGAAAAGATACCCATGATGAATTCATTTCCATAGGCATCTGTGATTGCCAAGAGAGATCTGGACGTTGGTATCTAAAATTTAAGGATCCACTAGCAGCATTCGTAGCAAATGGAGAAAAAGTGGGTGGAAATCTTGGACGTGGATTGAATGGCATTCTAGAATTCAAAGGTAATCCCATGTTATGGGCAACGTGATAGTTATTCTGGGGATTTTGATAATTCGAATCAGCATTATCACTAGCAGGATTCATGTACTCCATTGACTGCACTTCAAATGGATGTTGTGAGTATCCATATCCTTCATTACCCGCAGGGTGGACAAATCTGTGAGGCTGTTGCCAGTTATTTTGATGTGAATATTGAGACCAAGTATTTGATTGACTTGCATTCTGTCTGATAGCAGATTGTCTGCCACGATTTCCACGTTGTCCTTCCTTTCTATGCCTTGGCATATTTCTATTCCATGGATGATTTGATTGCCAACTATGTGAAGGACCTGAAAATATATGAATTGTTAACAACTGATAATGGATTTTGTAGAAATATTTACGTATTTGATAAAATACTTGTGCCACGTGTTCGTTTAAATGGAACATTTTCATTGTTAATTTTATGGATTTTCTGTTGTTGTAATTTTTCATAATATGCTCGTTCTTCTTCGTCATCGGAAAATTCAGGCGGTTCATCGTCTCCGACTGCATCTGAGCCTTTCATCCTATGATAAATCAAATTTACTTGGTCACATAGAGTATTTAAAGGAATTATATGAAGCAGATATAAAGATTTCGTAAATTATACTCACTTCAATAATTCATGGAGAAACACAAGGGACGTGTATTCTGAATTTGGGCAATAATAAACTACCATACCCACTTTAACATCAGATTTCTCTATATGTTCAGAACTATTAAACCTCACACAATAGTGTGGTTCACTTACTTGTCCGAAAACATCAAAAATTTTGCCCAATGCTCTTTGTCCTTTTTCAATAAATAACACTGTGTCTAAATTTAAAGTTGGTTTACCAGGTTTTGGCCTGACAACTACCATTTGTTCAACCATCCATGATATCTTAAATATAAATTATCCTATATTTATAATAAAGTTTACTTAATTGGAATTTGTTATTTAATACTAACATCACCCAGTACATCTAAGAGAACTTCTGGCACACTGATTTGTAAGTCTTCTATGGGTGGCAGATCTTCAAATTCATCTTTCATTCCTTTACTTTTTCGTGCTTTTGCATTGTTTCCTGCATTTTTTCTGAAAATTTAAGAAATATTTCAAGAGTTTCATTGAAATTAAGTTTGCATTTTTATATCATTATGAAACAATGAAATTACTTGTTTGCACTATCGTCACTATCAGATTCATTTGATTCAATTATTACTGAAGAGTCACTACTGCTGCTAGAATCACTCTCACTATCACTTTCAGAGCTTGAACATGACATTGTGTTAGTTGCTCTGTACGAGTTCATTTCCAGATTTGTTTTGACTGTTGTCTGATTATCCTGTTTGTCATTATAATTAGATTTAATACTTTCTACGTCTGAATCTGAATTTGCATAGTCTAAGGCAATAGTGGCAAGAGAAGAACCTTTGATGTCTTCTGTTAAAAATATAATAAAATATAATGGCTTGTACTTATCAATGTTAAATATAGATTTTACAGAAGTATGTTTATATACTTACGAGTAGGACTTACTACTGTATTACTCTCATGGATGATACAGTTGTCTTCATTTGTATTTTGCATATCTTCTACAACTAGTTCTTTGTTTATAGGCTGATTGATATCATTATAACTATTACACATATCATTTTCCACTAAGTTCTCCTTGTTCGGCAATTCTTGTTCTAGACCATTGATGCAACAATCCTCTTTATTTTGCTCCTCAACTTGCATGCAATGATCTTGTTCATCTTGTTGCTCAGGTTTAATGTCATTTGTTTCATTGGTATCTTTTTTAATTACTACTATTACACAATCATCTTCAGATCCATCTACTTTTTTTGAATTACCTTTATCTAATATTACTTCACAATCGTTTCCAGAGTCCCTTCTTTCCTCAGACTCTTCCTTTATTGTTATTACTTCACAATCGTTTCCAGAGTCCTTTCTTTCCTCAGACTCTTCCTTTATTGTTATTACTTCACGACCATTTTCAGTTTCATTTACTTTATTAAAATTATTAATACAAGGTACTGTTTTGTTACTACTGCATACTGGTGGTCCATAAATAGGTAATGGTACATCAATGACAAATGGCAATTTATTATCTTCTAACTCTACATTTTTTTCCTTTATCTGACATGAATTATCATTTCCAGCAGTACACATTCTAACCTGGTTTCCATCCATTGTTTTTTCAAACGAATTTTTTAACGGCAAATTGATAATGATTGGAAAAATGATGTGTAAAAAGTAATTACATTTTAAAACGTACTTCCAATAAACGGTGATACTCTGACGAAGCTTTTATATTGAATATGATTCTATTGGAGTAAATACACAAGTCCGCAACCACGTGTTCCGGTACGTGCTGTACTCACACAGTTATACACTATAATAGTGTGTACTTTTAAGTCCACATACACACTATTCAACAGTCAAAAGTATTTTATTCATGAAGTAAGGACTTGCTAAAGTACAAAATTACTTTCCAACAAATTAAATGTAAAATTAGTAGGATTTTAATAAATATACAATGTGTAAAAAATTTAATATATATTATCATTCTATTCCTTTGTTACTACATTGACTATTGTTTGTATAATTTTCTTTCCATTTTGATGATTTAAAAGATTCAAAAGTGGATCTTCCATTTTCTGTTCTAATAACTTTATTAATTCTATTCGTATTCTTTGTAAAAGTTGACCCACCTGAAATAAAATAATATATTTTAGAAATTGTAATACTTAAATGTTACACTTTTAATATTTAAAATATTGATAACGTTACTCTGTGCGATTCAAGGCTAAATAAAATCCAGCCATCCTCCAAAGACAGGACAAATATTCCATTGTGCACTTCTATGTTCAATTCATAACCAGAGAACAATATCAATGATAAAATTGGCACCATTGAAACTTCTTTAATAAATACTTTACTAGTTTTTATTTTCTCTTGAAATACCAAGTAAGGACTTGGGAAGTATCCAGTATGGAAATTCACAGACGAGGGATGAATACTAACAAAACCATCGTATTTAGTTTGAAATCTCAGTTCCTCAGGTTTCGGTTGTACGGGAACTGCTCCAGCAGATTGCACTTGGAAAGACTTCTCGGGTGTAAAGACTTTTACAACATTAGGATAAAGAGCTGCGCACAGTAAACCTTGCAGAAGTTTGTAATTATCATTATTAATATTAAGCTCGAAACCACTGATCTCCAAAATTTTATCGACGTTTGGCTGTCTTTTAGGCAAGTCGATAGGAACGAAGCCGATTGAAACTAGTAGTTCCAAAAATTGATATTTTATATCTGCTAAGGTGTACAATGTGCGTACGGATAAGTAATTTTCATTAGCAAAGGTATGCCCTGCGTGATTACTACGAGTGCAAGCTTCTAACCATTTCTGTGGATAAAATATCAATGATTTAGGTATGGCGTACAATTCTTAGTCATATGATATACTTCTAGTTTTTACCTTATATGCTTTAAGAATAGTTAATTGATCAGAATTTGCCGTGAAAAATTCTTTCTTCGCATCTACTTCGTGCCGTTTCTCAAATGGTATTGAAAACGGATTTTTATGAGATAAACAAGCAGCGATAGTAAGGGCAGAATCAAGGCAACAGAAAATTGCACCGAATAAAATTAACTTTCCAATTCGTACGTTTACGGGTAATGCTGCGAGATGATGTCCTAACGGAGTTAAAGTACATTCTGAATTAAATGCCCCAACATCTTGCAGACGTTTTATTGCACTAGATATGTTTTCTTCCGTTGGAGGTTCTAACATTTTGCCTAAAAGAAAAGTATGTAAGTCATATAGATCTTGGAAAAATGTGTATGTTAATATAAAAATTATACAAGTGATTGCTACCTAAAATTCTGTGTAAATCTACTTTCTTTCCTTTATGTAAAAGTTGAATGCGTAACAATAGCGGTTCTAAAGGAATTCTTAGTATTTCAGGAATAGGCTGTCCCAAGAAATGATATTTGAATCTGAAAAAAATATTATAATTAGCATTATATTCACGATATCAATAGTAATTATAGGAATTGAGGAAATAGTTTACACCTGTATGAGGTATATAAATGAACACAAACGCCAGGCATTACACGACCAGCACGACCTTTCCTCTGTAATGAATTTGCGCGTGATACCCAACATGTTTCCAAACTCTCCATATTCTGATTGGAATTGAACCTAGTTTCTTTCATTTTACCACTGTCAATTACAAAGACACAGTCATCTATAGTAATAGATGTTTCGGCTATATTTGTACTTAATACGATCTTACGAACACCTTTACTGGTTTTCTTAAAAACAAGATTCTGTTCTTCGTTGGACAAAGTCGAGTGCAATGGAACAATAACAAACTTTCCAGTTTTTGATGAAAACTGTCTATTGTCGTTTAGTCGGTCTTTCAATGTAATTATTTCAGCAAGCCCTGGTAAAAATATCTGAAATTTACACGAAAGTTAGAACACAATAACTCTCGTGTAGGAATAAAATAAATGTTTAAAAAAAAAGATCTTACAAGAATAGAACCCGTTTTTGGATAGTCATGTTCTCCAAAGACAATCCATTCTAAGATGATTTCTATGAGTTCAAAATTTATCTTTTCATGATCCATAATGTACAAAGATTTATGGGTTTGTCTCCCATATCCATGGTATCTGCTGACAATTTGCATTAAGGATAAATTTTCATCTTGAATAGACTCCTTAGGCGGGGCGGCAGATAGGCCTTCGATCTCTGCAGTTTCTAAATCTATTTGTAGCTGTTCCCAGTCACCCTTTATCCTGCGCGTGAATTTGGAGTTTTCTTCCAAGACATAATTTGTCCTTTCAAGTATATCTTCCAAGAAGATCTGTTCAACAGGAAAGGTCTTGCCTGGAATATATAAAATAGGAGCTTCTCTAAAGTATGAGGAAAAGGCCTCGGCTTTAAGTGTTGCACTCATGAGTATTATTTTCAGGTTTGGCCTTTTAGGTAATAGTTCCTTTAAGAGCATCAGTAGGAAGTCGCTAGATGAAAAATGATAAAATTTGAGTAGAAGTGGATAAATACATGGGATAAGTAACTCACCTTTCTGCACTTCTTTCATGTACTTCGTCTATAATAACGTGCGTTACATCTGTTAAGTCTGGGTTCATCGATAGCCTTTGTAATAAAATTCCAGTTGTGCAAAATGTCAATCTCGTTCTATTCGAAAGTTTACTTTCTAATCGTATTTGATAGCCTACTGAATCGCCTACACGTTCATCCCTTTCTACAGCAACCCTCTCTGCTACTCCTATAGCACTTATCCGACGTGGCTGTGTGCATATTATATTAATATGTTCCTTTTTGTCGGTTCTATTGATGATCCAATCATCCATTAAAAATTGTGGGACCTGAAAAATAATATCGGTATGTTAGATAGTACCATAAGTAAAATGTATTTAATATTAAATAATATTTTGAGATTTTTATTACTTGTGTACTTTTACCACATCCTGTATCTCCAGAAATAATAGTGGCTTGATTCTCATGTACAGTTTCCAATATGTTTTGAACCTTAGACCATGCAGGTAATTTTCTTCGTATCTCCTTCATTTTTTCATACTTTGAACTTTTTTGTTTTTCCTTGAAATTTTGTTGAATTAAGTCGTCCTCTTTTATCGTTTCTTCTAAAGAAATATTTCTATTTTTCCTATTAACAGATCCTAATTCATAATGAGTAGCTACATTCACATTATCCTCAAATTCGGGTAACTTTGGAAAAAGTAACTCATTCTGATCTAAGAACTGTTCCTTGTTCTCTTCTAAATATTCTTTTATATCATATTCATTCTCTAAAAGAGAAATCACAGAAAATATGGAAGGTGTCCCATCTTCGGAAAATATTCTTGCTTCGTCATATAATTTTCTTCCTATTCTCAAGCAATCAATGCTTGGGAATGTTCCGTCACTTTTATAAAAGTAAAAATATGGTGGTTCGTATGGATACTTGCAGCCTAATAAGATACAGAAGAAAATATTACAATTTCCACATATGAATTAGTTTTCAAATAGAAAACTGTAGGAATTTCATATTTTTGTTTTGTTTTCATAAACAATAATATAAACATAATACACTTTATTTATAAACTTTGTATTATGATACCTTCGGGAAATCTTATTTCTAATATAAAGTATGGATCTTCTCTCTCAGGCATTTTTAGAACTTGTGGTTGCTGATGTAAAAATCTACATTTGTTTCCAAATCTGCATTTTTTATGTATAAATAGCCTACAAACTTCTCTCTCTTTTTCTTTCTCTTGCTGTATTTTCACTTTTTGTATGGCTTTCTCAATTTCATCATTTCTCACTAAGTAATCTAACTTGACTTGAACAGTCCAAATTTGATTCTTTATTTTCTCAGTGAACATATTTCCATAAATGGACTCAAGTGCTTCTTTTTCTTCACTACGCCTTTCTAATAAATCTGTTGTATCTACATCATCAGGTAATTCATTCTTAGGTACATTTTCAATTCTATAATACTTAGAAAATAAAATTTCCAAAGCTTTCCCCATATCGCCTTTTGCATGTAGCAATGCTTCAAGGCAATGAGAATGATGGAAACTGAAAATAAAAAGATACTTATGTTTTACATAAAACACATGACAAATTCAAATGTTACACTTATATCCTACCTGTAGCTTTCAAGTTTAGATGTTGCAAACTGCCTTGTAATTTGTTCTTGTGTTTTAGGTCTAGTATCTTTGGAAGAGTAATCAACCATTCCTTTAACAACTAAATTACCTTGTTCCATCCAATATTGTTTGCCTAAGTTTGACCTTTTATTTTCAAATTCAGAGGCATCGGAAAGCATAAAACTCTGTTAAAGAATTAAATTATTTTCAAACACAATTTACATGGATAGTAAATTTAGAAATTAGTAGAAATTATTGTTATTCCTCATACTTACAGAACCATAAATATGTTTTAACGTGTCATACAGTTGACGTCCAGATTCATCTGTTATTCTTAAAGTCTGAAACTCCACTTTAAGTTTACTAGAAAATTGGAGCGGTATACTTCTCTCTTTACTTTTCGTTGATGCATTCCTATTATATAAATCACAATTAGTCATATATTCAAGTAATAAATAAGAATACTTAAAACAAATATAATTTATTGAAATTAATCGAAAGTTGATATCCAAAAAATTTAGTCCAACTTACGAGGTACTTTTCGTTACATCTTTTCCTTCCAACACAATATCATCCATCAATTCAGCACTATAAGAATCCATTTTTTGTAAATATTAAGTATACTCTATTTGTAAGAATATTCTTCCAATTATTTCTGATATATATTTATAGTTCAAAAACGTTGGTTATAGCTGCTTGTACATAACAACATGGGGCAAGTTTAAAGCATGAAAAGACTAGAATAAAATTCAGTTCTCATGCTTCGGATTACATATAGAACAATATAGAAGTCGAATGCTGCTACGTGTGTAGGATTAGATCATACTTGATTATACGTGATTATACGTATAAACTGGCATTTAGACAAATCCGAACATATCGTTCAATGCGATACGAATTTAAGGATAAAAAGTATATATTGAAAAACTGAAAAATGTTAAATTGCATAAACTGAATAATAAATATTTCTCTTATACTTGTTTTTTCTTGATTTTTCAAGTATCCTTAAGATAGAGTAATAGAACGCACGGTGTTTGTAACGCGCTAAAATTTGTAATTCAGACGTGTTAGTGCACCTTAATGTAAGTCAATATTTAGTAAATTATTTGTAGTAAAACTTTTATTTTAATAATTTCTTATAACGTTGTGATAGACTTTTAAATATGAAGTAAAGTTTGCACTATAAAAACTACTGTATTACAATAAACATTGTATTGTATATAGAAGGCTATGATGTATAACCTCATAAAACATCTTCATTAAAACATACAATTTATCTATTTACAGACTTTTAGTTTGAAGTTTAATAGAAATTACAATGACGTTGGCGTGTATGATTTTACGCCGAGGAATTTCAACTTCGTGTTCACGTCATGGAAAACGAAATTTTCGTAAATTTCTATTATACAACAAACGAGGGAGCCGTGCTTTTAAGGAAGAGCAGAGAACAAATCCGGATTGCGATATTCCAATAGACAGTAAGCTTTTTCAATCCTTTTTTGACATCTAAAAATAATGAATAATGCATGTACATCAGATTTTGTAAATGAATAAAGAGAATCTTTGTAATAATGGTTGAACGATAAAAACACAGCAATTATCATTATTCTATAAGTATTATTGATGTACAAGTGATTAATTTACAGGGAGAGGAGTCAAGGCTACTGGAAAGACAATAGATAACAAATGGGTTAATATACCAGAAATGATACCAGACATTATTGTCCCTTCATTGGAAGGTTTTCGATTAAAACCATATGTTTCTTACAAAAGTGAAGGGGTACAACAGCGAGAATTCACTGCAAAAGACTTATTTCAGTTTATATATGCTGAAAAAATAAAAAAAGATTATGAAAATGGCCAGTTAGATTCAAACGGTGAGCCATTAAATCCTAGCGAATATGAAAAGTTAACACCGGAAGAAGCAAGACTCAATGCTGAAAAAACTGGTACTGATATTTTTACCATGGTAAAGAAGAAAGAAGAAAATGCATAATTATTTTTTTAGATGTTAATGATAATTTAGTTTATCAATATTTGTAATATAGCTATGTATAAATTAAAATAACTTTATTAGAATATTGAAATGATGGCATTTTAATAAATAATGATTCTCCATCATGCAATACATTCTTCACCTTGTATTCTGCGCATATTTTATTTAGTACAGTTGAATCGCGCAATTAATACAATTATTGACAGTTTCTTAATTTATAAATAGCAATTATTTACTATCGCATGTGACATAGGAGAGGAGTATGGTACTTAATTTATTCAAAATGCAAAAACAGATTTCTTTTATATTAATGTATTTTATTATTGTTATTCTCTTATGATCTTCACACTGATCAACTTTATGTGGGAAGTATTTTTATACGATAGCCACTATTTGATAGCAAATAATTACTCCACAAAATACCGATATTTAACTTTTAACTAACATCTGCAAAAGAATAATTACATGTACCTCATAATTACTGCACAAATGTTCTCATGAATAAAAATGAATTTTGAACGTAACCATGTACCAATGAATTTATTAGTAAGTCAATGATACATGAATTATAAACAATTTCTATTTCATGCAATTTTTAACGTCCATCACTCTGCAAGAGGCATAGACGTAAATGCGCAATAATGCCAAAATTGATTTTCAATTCCTGAGTCTCTTGCACATTTGCGGTATGTCTTCTTAAGAGTGACGGGTACCACCTGATTATACTAACTTAATTGCTATTTTTTTTTTACTTATCAAAAGATTTTTGAGCGATGTTTGATTGTTTTTGTTGGGTAAAAAATGGCGAAAAATTTGAATAGTAAAGTCGTTGTCAGTTGTGCGCGGCCGGTATTGCTTCCTACTGACTAGACTATCAGAATCTAATACATATTTGCTTTTAAAAGTGCTGTATTCATATCAAAACGTACAAACATTTTTCAGTTGTTCATGATTTTTCTCTTTTTTTTTTCTTCTTTAGAACTGCAAATATGCAAGAAGCTCGTAAAACAGAGCCAAGTAAATATATCTTTCGGAGCGAAATTATAAACTTACATCGGTTAACATTTTTGCAATTATTATCCATGATCATTAATGCGATTAACATTTCTTGTAGAAAGTGGAAATTCGTACAAAATGTATAATTCGAAGTGTAAACAATCACTGCTTATTGTGAAAAATCATGTAGATAACAATTTCATTCAAACAGATTTACAGAATGCAGCACTTCTTTGTTACTCTTAAACAGCAGCTACTATTTATTACTATTATTATTGTTTTTATTATTTCCTAATTACTATAACCACCATAATGAAGAGTGGACCGGTAAAACACGTTTAATTTTATACAACATTACTGGATTATTTAGCAATAAAAGTGTATAACAAAAAACTTCAACATGATTTCGCCTCCTTCGATTTTCCACTCTTCAGTTCATAGAAAAGCACGAGTGGCATACTTCTTGCATCTGTTTACAAAAGAAGTTCAATTCTATTTCAGTCGAGATTCTTGCAAAGTACTGAATATTCCATTCCTACCCCTTATCTTATAACATGTAATACCTTGTCGTTAACTTGAGCATTAATATCTTTCTCACTCAATGGCAGTAAAGAACATTCATTAAAATTTCATATTGCTTTAAACACTTACTGAATTACTGCTTTACAGGTAGAAACGCTCATAACAAATTATAACATTTAATTCTTTCGAATGAAACGTAAAAGAAAGAAGAAAAAAATATCGGCAAAACAAAGCGATTACAGAAATCAGGCGTAAGTACATTTGGTAAAATACATATATACAAGAAATACATGAAACATGATATCTGTCCGTTATCGTTGAACTATGCAAACTTGCACTTTTAATCAAACGTAGTCATTGCATAACAAGACATATGCCACCTGCTCATAGATATAAACTTGGTTGGTGTTTTCTCGTTAATTATCAGTCTATGATATAATTGGATATTTGACTGATAAAATCAGTCAGTCAATAAGGCAGGTACATATGCTACTACATGACAAAGATTTTCATAACGTGTCTCTGGTAACACTTACTTAACATATAATTGTATAAGCGAATCAAGTATCACTACATATAAATATATCTGAGATCTTACCGCTCAAAGCAGATACTTTTAAGAACGGACAAATTATTACAGAGAGTAAATCTTTGGCATTCAGTAACATGTACCATCCATTTAATCAAAGGTTTTGCGTATGAAAGCTAGAAAATCATTGTACCGTGATGGAAGGGGTACTAAAAGAAATGTGTACAAAGTTGTTTCTTGACATTCAGAAAATACCCATGAAAAAATACAATAATTATTTAAATAAGAATACTAATATGGAAAGACTAGGAAGGCAATACTGTTTATATTGTATATCTGCGTCTAATTTAGCTTTTCAGACACAAAATCTTCAATTTATTACTAAGTTTAATAGGGCAGATGTTCATTCCATTGGATCCCCAACATTTTCGAAGATGGTTGAATGGGGGTTGCTTCCAGTGGGCCATAAAAACCCACCTACACTGCCAGGTGGCAAATATGATGCTCCTCCACTAAGGCCCACCTGATATATTTTTTTTCTTTATATTATTTACAATTTGTATGCGAGATCTATGTTGAACACTTACTCTAAAATATTAAACTAATATCTAGTAAGCCAAATAAGGAAGGAACACTAAAAACAATATTAATCTTTTAAGCTTAATGTTTAAGTAGTGAATACTTAAATATGTTATAGGACACTTTGGTTTTGCGTGTCGTGGAGCATCGGTGTATTAGTGCATAAAATAAGTGTTGAACAACCACTTAAAACCTGTGTTTAGTGGGTGAAGAAATTACAATTATACAATTCTTTATGTTACAAGTATTTCACAAAACATATTATTTTCTTGTAATTTGTGCATGTGTACAATGACATAAATATATATATGAATCGGTAAGTATACTTGTAGTATTATCTCGTTGTGTGTACTTGTTGGTTTTATATTAATGGTACATCGACATTCAGTTGGGGATGGGTACATGCACGAAGTAAGGCAAACTAGAATGAACATTAAACTGCCAAAATTAAAGAAAATAATTATTTATTTGCATCTATCTAACATAAATAATTGTGCTATAGTATCGCAAGTAACATCTAGTTACTAATGTTATTAACACTGCTAATAATATTTACACCGAAACATTATTGTGAACGTGATACACGCTCACAAAAATGTTTTACATTGTAAAAAGAACTGTAAAGTAATATCCTATGTTGGCATTTGAATGGAGGTAAAATTCTGGCACGCTTCAAACGTTCCAGAAGAATAACGATACCACGATCGTTGGAAAGATACCAACGAGTTTTTAGGATTCTTATATTTTGGTCCGATCAGTTTATTACGTCGATTCAACGGAACAATTTCTTAAATTTTTATTTATAAAATTACCTGTTGGCTCCAAAGCAATGTCCTTTCTGCCAACTGACAATCTGCTGCTAATCGAGATGGCAGGCTTTTCCACCTTTCTTCATCTCTCTTTCTTTCTCTGTCGAAATCTCTGTCAACGTGTCCCTGAGATAGAGGCGGTAAGATTTGCGTTCTCTGAGCTAGTTTGTAACTATCCTGTCGTGGTACATGTTCAGTGCGTCTATTCGTCGTACTAGTTGAAACTGGTATCGGTGTTGGACTTCCTCCGCCTCTATGTCTATGATATAAATTTCGTTTCTGTTGTAACATACGTTGCTGCACTAGCAGCTGTAATTGCGTGCTAGAATCTCCTCGAATTTTAAACTGTCCTTGCGTCTCGGGCGGAGTAGATGGAGGTCTAAGATGTACCAGATCTAAATGACCTCTTGCTTTACCGGAATCTGTAGTTGAATTGATCTAAATTGCTATCGTATCGTATAACATTGGATTTCATAAGGTAACAGTGATGAACTCATTATTACCTTGAATACTTCGCTGTTTAGTTGGTCTATCTCCACCACCTTGTTGGCAGAATAATAATCTAGGTCCACCATCGGAAGCTCTACGTCCTTGAGACACTCTCGATATTCTACCGGTCATTGGTGAAGGACTCATCGGTGGTGGGGGTGTACAGGAAGGCAAACTACTCGTGAAAGAATTTGCTCCCGAATAATCAGGTGGACAACCAGAATCAAAACTGGATTCAAAAAGTTCGGATGATGAACTGCCACTACCACCCGCAATAAATAACGTTGTTCGACTAGGAGGATCAATAGGATCCATAAGTGGTGTATCAAAATGTTGTTGATAATCACTTAATCTTCGATTGACTATTTGACTGTCAATTCGTTGGCTGATATCATGATCTAGGCCTAGTCTGTGTTCCTCCAGTTTAATCTGAGCCTCTCTTAATTCATCTCCACTTGGACCTTCCTCTAAATCACCTTCTGCACTGCAGCAACCTTCGTCGGTGGACGAACTGGTTGAACTGAATCTCTTTCCAGATCTGGTTGTGTCTTCTCTTGCTCTAAAAGTAAAGGAAAAATGGAGATCGTACGCTAAACATAATATAGAAATGCGAATGATGAGTTATATTAGTCGCTTCTATAATAATGGAGTATCATCTGCCTAAGTTGCTGCTCTGGAACGAACTGTTGCTCTATATATAAGATTTATTGAATTCTTGCCGAACTATAACGTAAAATATCGCCAAAGGAAATGATAATACTTTCAAATTTTGGAGAACGTTAAATAAATCAAAAGGAAATCATAAAATCGTAAAAAATTAATTCAAATGAAAAGGAAAGCAATAAAATTAAATGAAGAATTACCAAAACTAAAGTGACAGCGACATGTTTCCAATCCAACCTGTCCTGATAAAATCTCCCATATCTGCATCACCATCAAAAAAGATCAACGTCCCACTAAGCTATCGCTGTAAATAAAAATCAAACAATTAAGTTTTTACAGACATTTTTCTGACAGGCAGGATTGGAATTAAAATCGAATGTAAACTTTTTGATCAACTTCAGAAATTACTAATAAATGATGAATCGATCGGAATTAATGAAACATCGTCGATAAGAACCATCTACCTGGACTTAAATTTTTCTTCTTTTGTTCTTGCAACAGCTGGCCAACAAGTATTATTCGTTGTACTGCTGACCCGATGCTGTTTCAATCTCTCCAACAATAAGAAATAAATAGCAGCATGATGATCGTAGCTACTATTCCTTAATGACTGTTAAAACAGAAGTTTTACTTCAACATTTCGAAAGTTACATTTTGTGAAGATTTTATTACATGTTCGAAATATTCCTGAAGTTATATTTATCAAGGAATTGGATATACTGATATCTTACCTCTCTAGTTCGAGTGATATCTATGCCCAAACCATGCATGAGTCTAAGTATTTGTTCGTTTGGTTCTTGAATGGACGATGATGGTCTGGTAATTATCATGGAACAGATAGTGTCAGCTGTCCCTGCCATCCAACGATGTCTCTTTATTTGTGGAATGGTATAACGTTTTGCAGGTTCCAGAACTAACATTTTGCGTATCAAGCTTTCACAATCTGTAATATATAATACACAGTGTAAGTAGAACTTAATACAAGCAAATTTTGTGAAAAAAATTTATATTTTCCATGTAAGTACCTGTACTCATAAAATATGGAATTCGAAATCTACCACTCAAAACCCGATCTCTCAAAGACTGTAAGGTAGATCCATCAAAGGGCAGTGCTCCGCATACTAATACATATAACACAACACCTAAACTCTATAAAAATACTATAGTTAGTTTAACATAACGAAAATTTCATGTTAAATAGATATATGTATTTGCATAAGCTGCTTACCCACACATCAATTTCTGGGCCAGCATAATGTTTTCCCCGAAATACTTCTGGAGCTGCATAAGGAGGACTTCCACACCATGTGCTTAGTCTCTCTCCTGGTGAAAATCTATTACTAAAGCCAAAATCAGCAATCTTTACGTTCATCTGAGCATCTAAGAGCAAATTTTCAGCTTTAAGATCACGATGAGCTACACCAGTTGCATGGCAGTATTCAACCGCAGACAATATTTGAGCAAATGTTGCACGAGCTCTGGGTTCTCCCATTTTACCATATCGAGCAATATAGTCAAATATTTCACCTTTACTTGCATATTCACAAACCTAAAAGAAGTATGCAGTTGTACTGTCTGTTCAATTTTTAAAGAAGTTCAAATGAAATTCTAAAATCATACCATATATATCATGTTCTTTGTTTCCATAACTTGATATAACTTAACAATATGAGGATGCTCTAGTTGCTTCATTATTTCTACTTCTCTGTACACTTTTTCCAGATTAGTAGGATCCAATTGAGTCTTATCAATAATCTTTATGGCTACCTGTAATTAATAAGAGTCATATACATTCTCATTAAAAGGAAGATTCCTGGATTAAAAGTGAATGTATAGAGTGTATTCAGTGAATAATATCTACCTCTGTTTTAGTAATACGATGTCTAGCTAATTTCACCACGGCAAAGTTACCTTTACCTATGGTTCTCTCAATATCATAAAATCCTACACGTATTTGCTTCTTTCCTTGGCCAACTCCTGAATCCATATTTATGTAAGATCTTCCTCCAAACGCCAAAGATGTTTAACGATCTTTTTTTTCACGTAATTTATAATCGTCTGATATTACTGGAAAATAAGAGAAAGAAAATTTCAAAATAATATACATTAATCCTCATCCCATCTTCACTTCGGAGTACGATAATTCGTAAATGATTTATCGCAATCAACTACGTCAATTTTCAATTGCTCTTTGACAGATGACGTGCGTAAGCGCATATATAAATTAAAAAAAAAACTTCCTCGCAAAAAGAATAATACTGTCGTTAGTACTCTGGAGAGATCTACCGGCAAACATCTCTCTCTCCGTGCACAAACAGAGACCCTGAAATGACATTGTCATTTCCGGCAAAAAAAAAGAAAGCTGAAAGAGAGAGAGAAAAAAAGAGGCATCCAAAAGAAGCTTCTTCACAAAACTGTAAAAGCTTCCTGCAACAAGTACAATAGGTATTCTCGACTGACGTCACGGATCGACAACGACCTCTTGCCTATCGACGGGCTAGGATCGATACCCGTCGATAGTCCTCGATAAGACAATAAAAGGAAGAAAAGAAAAAATAGAAGGAGCAGCGAGTACTCACGATTACATCTAAAACCTTTTACCGAAGAAAGAGCTTCCATTATTCGTAAGCGTCAATGTAAAAAAAAATCTCTACTCCCTCAAATGACAAGTACTCACCACCACGGCACAGTCCCGTCCCGAATTACCGGGTGTAATGCGCTCCGAACCGGTAGAGCCGTTTCTGAAGCGTAATAACCGCGTTGACGTTCCCGACCTCGATGGGTGCGTAAGGTCGAAGAGCCGGTGCCATCGGTGAGAAGTCGTCCTTCACGTTCACGAGATTCCAAATCTCGTTCCGTAGCGGCGTTCCTACGAGAGGGTCGTAGGAGCTTCGCGCAACACGACGGTTCGATACCGACTGACCGACGGCCATGTTGCTACCCCCCTGCTATGCTAGTGTCGCCGGCCCCGGCCCCGGCCCTCGTTCTTTCCCCCCTTCGTCTCTCGCCATAACTCAGCCATTCTTAGCGAACACCACTACTACAACCACCGATGCTCCCATCGCCACCCTTCGCGTCGTTCTTCCCCACCATACCTCCTTCGTCTCTCTTTCTCTCTCCCTCTTCCCCCACATACCACACCACTCTACACGAAGTGTGCACACGCGCACGTTATCTTCGACAATTGACGTCAACGTACGTGCCACTATCGTCTCATCGTTAATTGTTTCTCGATGTAATTGCAAGGCAAATAGCCTACGTTCTATCACGTGGTTGACCACGATCCTTTCCTCGTATTCCTATGCGATTCTTCTTCCTTGATGCGCACACGAGGAGGACTTTTTTTCACCTTGTGCGCGCCACACGTATGTGTAATTCGATCATTCGGTCATTTTAGCGGGACGCGTCAATCGCGGGAGGAAATGATACCCTGACTGGGGAAGATTACGTATCCGTGTGGACAGATCATTTCTTTCTTTACGAGTAATAACACATTGGGTCTATCGTACGAGACTTCACGTAATTGATTCTGGTGGACGTTAGTAAAACTGCTCGATTTTTTTCTTTCTTCGCCGATTGACGTCAGACTTGGATTTCGATGCGTAAGCGTGCTTTTAACAGTGCATTATTGCTTTTACTCGGTGTAATGGGATTTTAAAAGGTTTGAGAGTAGTTTAAGGGTCTGATACTTACTACTTTTTTTTGGGACACGATGGCGTGCGTGAGGAACTTGCATTGCCGGATCATGTCAGACACATTCCACTGTTGCTGTAGGTCAAGGGATACATCATGTGGTTACACTTTAGTGCTACGTGATGGGAGTCAATGGGATATCAATCAATGACATGGCTTTCATTAAATCACTGAAGCCAATTTTTAATACCAGGGATCAATGTATTCTATTTTTCAATAGGTCTACTGTTTAAATACTAAAATTAGGATGACGGTCAAAATGACCGCTTCACGGTTTTTCTCTTTTTTTTCTACAAATTAGAGGAACTATACAGTAAATATGCCACGTCTATATCATAAAACAAAAATTACGTAACTTATACTTTTTACTTTGTAATTATTAATAATATAAAGCCGGTACTTTCAGTGTCAATGAATTTGATTTATTAAAGTTCCATTGAGATATTCATTTTTAATGAAACTGGACCACCGTGGATAATTAAATAAAGAAGAACTTTTATTAAAATCTACGTTGAACTTTGATATTAAATTTGTGAAATAATATCTCTTACGTTCATTAATTTCTCCTTTGCCATTTAACTTTGCATTTACGCACATTGAAAATTATTTATCGTCAGAGATATATTTCCTAACGTATGCCAACCAATTTTTGGAGACTTTTATGAAAAACTTCCGTCACAAATACGCGCGAGTTAAATATAGTTATGGAAAACATCTTCCTTTTTGACGATAACGAATAAAATAAAATCGGAGCATTCGAGACGAATCTAAACCAGTAAGGTCTTGAAAATTGTAAATGAGAAAAATACGAAAAAATTTTTGTTAATCCTTCTACGTCGAAGATTCGTTTCTTTTTGTCAAATCACGTGATTATTGAAGGTCCACCGGTGGTTTCTCATCCTTGGATATATCCTGGTAATCACAGGCACACGTTAGAAATGAAATATTCATGAATGTCGATATAATATATTTATCGCGTGTTCTGTAAAGGTTGCACGAGCCTTCCTACACTCGGAGATGTAATAATGTTGTACCATGGGACATGTCGTACGAATCGTGCCTTGAGTACCAATGTCTTTCGTATCAATCGGTATTCAATACTCGTGTGTGTTTTCGAGTAATTTAATCATCGGCTGAATTTTGAATAGTCTTAATAATTGTTTGATATCAGAAGTTATTGACAATTTGAACTATTATTCTACGTTAAAATTGTAACTTTATATATTGAACTTTTGCGATTTGTAGGTTCATTATATTCGTATGTGTTGCAAGTTGATACTTCCTTTTAGATAAATTATTTTTTATATTACGTTGACAGTTTCTTTTTACGTTGTATAGTTTGAAAGAGATTTTTGCAATATATAAATGAAAAATTTCAGTGCATTTGATGGTAGACAAATTAAGGGTAATTTTCATTATTATTCTGAACAGAGGGATTTTTAATTTTTTTATACGATCGTGCAGTGTTTGCTGATTTGGGAAAGTTCTGTTCGGAAAGGTATTCACGTTTTCGCATTATGCAGAGTGATGTTCACCCTTGTAACGGAAGTGGATTCTTCTTCACGTAAAGTAAGCGAGATACTTCCGCTTTTTCATATACAGCTCTTACGGTATAAGATGTACCGGAAAGTGTTCGGAACGAAAACTTCACGTTACAAGAAAAAGTTACTTCACTATTTCCAAAAGTTTCATCTAAACCAGTGTTCTCGAACTCGCAAGGTTCTGTTATCAGCTAGACTACTAAGCTTCCCTTATCAAATCGATCCGTTTAAAATTTATTCCACTATTCTATGATTAATTAAAAAAGAAATAGGAAAAAAAATACTTCACCACTTCAAAAGTTTCAATCAAACCTGTCTCTCTAAACTTGCAAGGTTCTCTTATCAATCAAACGGTCGTTCAACGTCTAAAACTGATCCTACTATTCTTCGGTTAACTAAGACAAAATTTTAAATTCGACGACAAAAAATTATAGTAACTATCAAAATAGATTTTCAAAGTCCTACATAATAAAACCGAATTTTAATCTTCCTTCAGTTCTTTGTACATTAACCGAATGAGTCTCGGCGCACAGTGGCAAAATCTCGTCAAGACGTGCCAAGCAGCGCAACCGCGCTTTCCTATCTACAACAACAAAATACATCGTCTCTTTTCAAAATAAAATCTCAAAAACTTTATCACGCTATTAAAAATCAGCACAGATGATTAAATAGAGTCCAATAAACCCAAAGAACTGCTAATTACTGAACCTAACTCCAAATCATCCCCATCGTCTCTGTAAAAATTCTCCTAAATTATCATTTAACATATCATAGCCTCACGTTGCAAAATCCACCTAAAATTGTAGATTCTATCCACAAAAACAAAGATATCAGTTAAAAACCCAATATACAAAAACAACCAACGATAACAGTATGTCGCCAATTCAGTTCCTTCTTCAAACTTAACTTTCCGCGTACGCACGCTTCTTTTGGAAAGCGTGCGCGCCATTTAGCGGGGACATTTTTAAACATTATTTAGAGCGTAGTTTTCGTCCAAAGTTCTCGAGCGTCATCGGGTGTCTCTCATCGACGTATTTTCGGCATCGTGCCACCGAGAACGTCTCTTCGTGTAATATGTTCCTTCGGAGTGCGTCATAATTAAAACAACTAAGCCCGCGGAATTCCGTTGCTCACCCGAAAGCTCATGACGATCGTGGATGAAAATCACAAGCCTGAATGTCACATTACGTAAATGTATCATAGTATAAGTGATCTTTTTGCGTGTGTATTATGCTCATTCTCTTCGAGACATGCTCTCATTTTCTTCGTTAATTTCTAACACCGTCAAACCGTGTCTGCTTCGAAACTGCGATAATTAGCGTCATGTATTATTTATATCACGGCAGGTACAGTTTACTGCTACAAATTGACGCGCTCAACCGTTACGTATCGCGTATGTGAAGTTTTGTTTGTGTGGGCTGATGAATATTCTTTCCTTCTTTTCATTAATTTCTGACTTAATTGTTACACATGTGTACTTCGCGATTGTTGTCTGAGGCAGCACGTGTATTTTTTAGACACGGAAACGACTGTTTGATTTAATATTTCCGCACGTGGAAAGGTTTTGCTTGAGGTCGTTGATTTTAGGATGATAGAATGTGTTAGGTCTATCGAAATGCTGTTCGTTTTTCAATTAAAAGAAAAGAGTACATTTACAATCAATCTATTATATAAAGCTCAAATACTGACTCACTCACTCACTCACTCATCACGAAATCTCAAAAACCACAGAACGTATTGTAATGAAATTTGGAACATACCTTCCCCTTGGGTCTTAGGTGCTCAATAAGAAAGGATTTTTCAAAATTCGAAATTTTAAGGTGTTTTTTTTAGTTTCGATTAAATCGTAGCGAAGCACGGGAACTTTTAGCTAGTTTATTGATATTTATTATGCTGATGTTAAGGTCACTATTTTCTTTTAATTAAAACATGGATAGAATATTTCCGGTAGACCAAGTATTTAAGTTGACAGTTCAATTCTTTTGATACTGAGCTGCCTATTGCTTTTTCCCTGCTTTGTTTTCGAAGTATTGTTTCTCTAAGAATGACAGTACTATATTTTTTGAGTATTTTTTTTGCAAGCATGAGAGTAGTTCTCCGTTCAGATTGTTTTGTTTAATGTAGACGTTGAACTTTCTAAGTAAATTTATGTTGAAGTGATGGAATAGAGTTTGAAATTTTGTGCTTGTCTTCTTTTCTGTCACAGCGTTGATGAATGACTATATTCGATCTGATGTAAGACAGAGCGCGAAAGTTGTGTCTACGGAGATGATAGAGTTCATGTCCTCATCACTTTCAGAAGTTATTTTCTAAATTACCAATTAATATATTATACTCTTTACAATCTTACAACTGTACTACTTACACCCCTTAAAACTTGTACGTCTTGAACATATATCAATTACGCTGCCTGAATTTCACATAATCCTGTTGGACGTCTTAATTTTCTTCGGCAAACGAATAGACGAAAATCTGAGGTCTGTGGGTTAAATTTAAGTCTGAATTGCCTGCAGATGGGTTTAATGTTAAGTACACAAAGACCATCTGAAACGGTCTCTTTCATTAAGACTTAATTCTGGGTTAGGTATTAGATTCCAATTTGTACGCTATCTGCTATCTGCCCCTTAATAGATTGGCGAGCATCTCTGTAAGAATTTTCTCGGAAACAAAATAAAAATTTTGGATTCAGACGTACGATAATGATTTAGAATCTATGGTGGGAAAATCTAAAGACCTGGGTTCAATAATTTATTATTAAATATATTATAGTCTTAATAGTTAGAACCACACCTAAGTGTGTAAGTCCCGAAGCAACGTAGCTATAAAAGTTTAAGCCGCAAAGAAGAAGAAATTTCCTAGGTAAGAAGATAAAGGCAATAATTCGCAATCAATAGGTTGGGCAATTTTTCCTAATTTAATATTGAATACATCGTAGCCTCGATAGTTCGGAATCCACCTAAATGAATGGGTTCTAGGCAACGAGATTATAAAAATTAAAGCCAAGACGAAGAGGAAATTTCTTAGCTAAGAAAATGGAGGCAAAGATTCGCAACAAATAGGCCCAGGGTTAAGTCTTCCATCAGATTTCTCTCTATCAAGAAATTTTTCCTATTTTATTATTTAATACATTGTGGTCTTCGAGATTTCGGAACCCATCTGAATGTGTAAATCCTAGGCAACAAGACTATAAAAGTTAAACTCGAAAAGAAGAAGAAATTTCGTAGGGACTACAGTTGGCAAGACGATAAAGGCAAAGATTCGCAATGATTAGGCCCAAGTTAAACTCTCCCATCACCTCTCGGCAATTTTCTCTAATTTATTATTTAATACATCATAGTCTCGATGGTTTGGAACCCATCTGAATAAATTGGGTCTAGGCGAAATGGTCACGATAGTTAAAGTCAAATAGTATAAAAACTAAACGATAAGGACTTACAAGTCTTCGTTACAGGATAACATTGGAATACATCGGTCATCAGTAACTATGGCGGTCAACATGTTGAAAGGAAAATGTGCGGCTGCACGGCACAATCGTTTTCCACGTTTCACGTTCCAACTTTCCATTTTTCTGTGAGACTTCGCTCGTTATGCTGCAACTATCCACTGGAACATCGCGTTTTCCAATTAGTGACTCCTCTGTGTTTCACACTCACTCATGTACTCCGTAAACAATAGTACCTCAAACCTGAAATAATAGTATTATTGAAATTATTTTAACTGTTTCAGGAATAAATTCAGTTTCCTTTTTTTAAAAAATAAAGTAAACGACTTTTCAATTAATATGTTTGTTTTTTTTAAAACAAACATTTTTAAAATGAATACCCTTTCTTTTGTTAATGAGAAGTCTGGTGAAAATGTTGAGATGGATTTGAGAAATTGTCGTGAAAACTTTGAAAAATAGAAGACATGCAATTGATAGATAATTCGAATACTTAAAAATATCGTGTTGCGTTTGAAAATAGATCATAGAAGGGAACTGTGCTACAAATAAAAATGGCACAGGAATAGATTGATATATCTTTTTTTCTTTTAATTCACGGTGATAAATGACAAAAAAATAAAAGAACATTTTACGGAGAAATTACGAATGTTTTTCTTAGTTTTCACGTGTCTGTTATTGACGAAATATTTGGCAAGTTAAACGGTAGATACGTCTCTGATTTTCCTACACTGTAGTAATATATTCTATGTCTGAAGATAAGAAAAAGCTGACTAACAAAATTGTTTATTTACGTCAAAATTCCCAACAGGAAATAGATTTTTCCTTTTATCTATACAACAACAATGTCATATTCCAACTAACATCATTTCACCCCTTTCATTTCTAGAAACTATCTAAAAACCACATTCTACAACTTCTAAATTCCCTCTATCAACACACTGTTGACCAGCCGTTTAAACCATCAACTAACGCCTATCACCGGTTATTCTTTACACAAATCCTCGAGCTGCGTCATCTCAAAACATTCTACAGCGCTAAAATTACCTTCAAAGTGTAATAAAACCGGAAAAAAGAGCACACATCAAGAAGACGCACGTCGAACCTACAAGCGAGCTCTGATCAACAACCTTCAAACCAGCGAAACTCAATTTAATGCATGCCCGGGTGAATAATGCATTAAGTTCCACAAAACAGTTGAAAATTGAAAAAAAAATCTCTTCGACCATTAAAACATACAAAAATCCCATATCAATCGAATTGTTCGATAATATGGAAGATAGCCTTCAGATATTTATTTTTTTTTTGCGATTCTTATCAGAACGGTGCCTCGGAAAGCATACATCCAAAGGATATGTCTCGATATTCGTGGACGTCAATCTAATGAACGTGGTTCCTTGGTGTATTCGGCACGGTCCTGCTTGACGTCATTCTATGACGTCAATCCAGGGCCCCACCAGATTCCACGGTCCTCCTTTGAAGCGCGCTTTATCGCGCCAACGTAAGAAGACTGCCGCCGTTGTCGGCGTCCTCGTCGTAGAGCGTCGTCGTCGGCTGTCGTCTCAGCCCTCGGAGACTTTTACGACACTCAATATGGTTAAACGAGCGAGATTTACGAAATGTCAACGCTAATATATTTCCGCCGGTCGTCAGTTACTGGAGCTTAAAGCAGATAGCAGTCAAAAAATTGCCACTTCTGTGCTTAACCCGCGATCAATCGAGGCGATCTTCAAGATCGTTATGACGAGGGATGTATGAACGTTCGAAATGTATTTCTGGCAGTTTCAAATATATTTCTGAGAGATCGAGATAATTCTGTTCATTGTTTATTTATTTTTCTTACCTTTGTTTATTTATTGTACGAAATTTCCTGTATCCTTTAACCGTGGATCTACCGAGGTAGTTGATCCGACTTGGACTGGGTTTGTTTGTAAATGTTCTTGAAATTTTCAACGATTTCTTTCGCAATGTTTTCATGGAGAGTTGTAGACTGCAAATGATTCTACCGAGTAAATTTTTTAGCCCCCTTCCGTTTTTTTAATTTAAACGTATTTATTTGAGAATTTTAGTTTAATTTAAGTGGATAGAGTCTTAGCATACAAATTACAGAGGTAGTCAAAATAATCAGTTTTCAATTTTTTCTAAAAATTTGCCAATTTGATAGGGAAGCTATGAAGTAAATATTCCACTTTTATTTCACAAAATTTACAATTAGATTACTTAATGGATAATTTCCTTCAGCTTTTGATTTCTCTTGTTCCAAAGTACTTATTCGGTATAATTGACATAACGTTAGCAGTTCTAGCGTTAAAGTGGAATTTTAGGGGTAGGAAAATTCCACGTTTCCACGGATTTTGTGCAAGATAGTTTATAAACATGCACCTGCCTACCTAGTTTTCGCACCTACGCCTCGCCGCGGCTGTTTCCTCGTTGTTTTAATGCCAGTGGGCAACGATTTATTTTGGTCTCTGGTTTATCCAAACTTATGTCACAATTATGTCTTGTGCGTGTTTAGAGGGGATCTACCGGAGAGAAATTATAGAATCAGTGAATCAAAAAGGCTCTCCCAGTAGTCGAGGGAAAGCCGGTGGTATCGTTTTCATTCGAGATCTCGTGAAATTCGATATGAAGCATCTGTTGCACGTTTAATCAAATATAAATATTACAAGTATCAACAAAGATACGTTTTGTTTTATTCCCCCCCTTTTAATTTGCCTTTTTACTGCCAAACTCTTGTTTTCTTATTTTCAATTCTGGCACGGCATTGTAAAGTACCATCAATCTTACAAATAATGGCATAACGCTTTGCGTTTGTCTTCTTTAACGCCTTGATTGTCGCGTCAGTCATGGATGATGCTCTAACTTTCTGCGAAACGGTGCACATTATCTGCCAGCATTAACTTTATCAATACAGAGAATATCGTATAGTTGAATCATTTATCACGGTATTCTGAGCATGAACGAATCGAGAATTACTAAAATCAAGTTATACTATCGTCAGAAAGTTCAATAGATTCAAAGTTTTGCATATCGATTCGCTTGGAACTTTCGTACAGGCTAGAGGTCAAACTTAAAGTTGCGCTTAACGTGTCAATTTGATTCTTCAGTGCCATCTCTTCTTTCTCGTTTTAATTCATGATACTGCGACAACGTAAAGTACTATCGGAATTACGAATATCGACGTAGACAAATTTCCCCCCTTTAATTCGACTCTTCACTGCCATCTCTTGTTTCCCGTTCAGCTTTCATTCGCGGTGGACTGAGCATGTTTTAAAGAATGATAATTGCATCAGAAACAGCACAGACAATTTTCATTTTCCCCTCAGTAATTTACTTCTCTGTATGGAAGGAGAAAAAACAATTTATTTTTTTATTGGTATATTTCGTTTTACGTTGCAGTAATAGTAGAATTATAAAATCAGTCAAAATGGCTGGTACACAATTTGTTCCAATAATTCTCCAAGTTTACAGGGGAGTCTTTGAGTAAATATTCTATTTATCTGAAAATATAAATTACTGAATCTACCATCTTTTCTACCTCTTAATTCTCCTTGTGCACTTATTTAATACATTTAAATATAATAGATTGACGCAGATAGTTCTAGCGTTACCACTAAATCTACCAAATCGGTCAAAATGGCCGATTCCCAATTTTTTCTAAAAGCTACCTAAATTAATAGGGAACCCATGAAGTCAATATATTAGGGGTACCGAAAAGTAATCAAAATTGGAGAAGTGAAAACGTAATTCGAAACATTTTTTAACAAAAAAAACGAACTACTTCTTTAAAAAAGGAATCGAACAACTATCGTTACGCTGGCAAAAAGTGTTAGAAAATTATGGAAATTATTTTGTTAATAAGTATTTAAAATTTCATTAATAAATCGATGTTTTTCGCCAGGAAAGAAAAATTTTGATTACTTTTCGGTACCCCTGATATATACCACTTCGATATTAAAAAACTCTTTCCAAAATACTTATCCATTCTATCGAAATTTTAGTTGATATAACGTCGGTAGTTCTAATGTTAACGCGGTAAGCGGTACCTCTAACTTACGGATTCTCTATTGAATTATGATGACGTTAATCCCGAGTCCGATGAGATCTTTAGAAACGAGGATAAGGTTACATAAATAATGTTACGATTTGCTTTGATATCGACGAAAAAATATGCAGAAAGATTGGCGTAAACGTGTCTCATGATGCGCGTCGAATGTTACTACTTCTTTTTTTATTTCAACGTAAGAAGAGTGAAGCGTCATTGGGTGCATCTAGGAAGACGTGGATTCTAATTAGGTAAACAGGTGATCTCTACGTCTAAGAAGATACCTTGCAAACAAGACTACAAATTGAACTTAAAACAAATATCTGATATTGCTGCTACACTCCCACATACATATTTATGTACAATATACGTATAATACATTAATTTTTTCTTGATTTCAACGTAAGAAGAAAGAAACGTCATTGGATGAATCTAGGAAGATGTAGATTATAATTAGTTAAAAATATGATCACCACGTCTACGAAAATTCGTTGCAAGCAAGTCTTCAAAAATGAACATAAAACAAATATCTCATGATTTCTGCTACACCCCCACATACATATTTATGTACAATATACGTATAATACATTAATTTTTTCTTGTTTTCAACGTAAGAAGAAAGAAGCGTCATTGCATGAATCTAGGAAATTATAATTAGTTGAAAATATGATCTCTACGTCAAGGAAATTCCGTATAAACAAATCTTAAAAAATGATCATAAAACAAATATCTGTACAACTCCTGCTACACCCCCACATACATGTTTATATGCGATATACATATAATACATTCCTACCGTTGTAATTCGTTAAATTAAGCATTCCAAGTTTTTATAATCTCGAGCAATTTCTTGCAGCTGTATCGTTTTTGTCAGTTTGTCGCAAATGGAAACAAGGTGCACCGGTAAAAACTCATATTACACAGAGTTCACAAAAACCATCAATATCGTTCCAATTTCTTTTAAATAAACGACGTAAAATCTCTCTTTCATTAAACGTAGTTTTGTTTTCCAACGGAATCGAAAAAAAAACACTATTCTACGGCGGTGAAAATCCAAGAAACGAAAGAATTTGCAAGAATTTCAGTTTAACATTTCCGACTGCCAACGAAAGACGTCAACGCGCTTGCGTAATTAGCAAAAATTCTGGGCAACGATCTAACCCGGGCGACGATTATCGAATTCACCGAATGGAACACGTCGACGTAACAATACACTGAGGAGCTATAGAAGAATTAGAGAAGAACGTCAATTCACGAGTGCGCTCTTGCAATCGAGGATATTAATTCGTTCGATATATAGCGTGACAGGTTGCCGGTTGGATTATTATTATGCTGGGATCGTTATGATGTATGACATTATAGTAGTGCCGTCACGTGAGAACGTTCGTGAAAGATGCGATCTCGAGAAGCACGAGCATGCACGGAGTTCGATCCACTCGCATTAAGGGGATTGCACGAGAGAGAGAGAGAGAGAGAGAGAAAGAAAGAGAGACCGAGACGAAACCTTTTTCTATGTTCGAGTACTTCCAACGAAAAGGTTTCATCGAGCGTGCTTTGCCACTTGCTTTTCTGAGATCTTTTTGTGCCGGCAGCAACAACCTTATAAAGCTCATCGTTGTTTCCGATACATCGAAAGAGTTCGCTGCTAAATACGGTGGAATATCTTCTTTTAGCTAAAAAGTTTCTTTCCTATCTTAATGCGCAAAAGAAACACGAATGGCGTGCAAAATTTTATTAGTCGCGTTTAAAGTCATGCTCGTTCCAGGAAGTTTATTTGAAATCACCTCGGTTTCTCTTTAATGTATACACCATTCCGTTAGTGTTCAACCTCGCGCGTTTTTCCTTTGTCGAGCATGAAGTATTTGCGCAAATAGAGAGCAGATAAGGCAATTATGTAATTTCCGCGAGCTTTTCAAAGTTGCAGCATCAGCAAAGAGTTTACTATCGGTGCTTTTCCTACGATAGGACGTTTTACAATTTGTTTCATTAAAGTTGCATTAAGACAGCATATTTTCGCGGGATTCATTAACAATTACAAATACGTCAAGTGAATTGTATTAACGAAGCACGTTTACGTTGGATACTATCATATAACTGGAATGTTCAATTGTAAACGAAACACCGTTAAACGTGTATCTCGTAAATTTACTTAACAAAGAAAAGAAACATTCAATGAACGTTATCAATGATTCAGATTCGTGAAAAGCCTTTCTATAGTAGCTTACTCCGTTCTATTGTCTACGATGTAAAATACTACGGCCTTTCCTGTCACGAATTTTCATTGACGACAAATCTCCAAAGAGACATACGGCTTTGTATCGGTTTTTCCTGTATGCAAAGTATATCACGGTTGCCTGATAAAAAATAAAACTGAAAGAAGCATCTATTGTTTTCCCTTAACGTTACATGCAAGGGTTCCTGGTGACATCTACCTACCAATATCTGGGAATATCATTTCTCTTCCAACCCAAAGGATACAACAATGAATAAAACAGCTCGTAGGATTTCACAGCTATTAAACTACATTATCATCAAATATATTCATGAGAAATTAGATTTGTAATCAAACTCGACAATTTTTCCATTCATCATTCTTTAGCTACATTCATGTTACCCGGGCAAATACTCTTCAGCTCTAAGAAATTTGCTACTTATCTTCTGCTGATATTTTATCAGTGTAATGGAAAAACCAGTTTATCAGCCGTTGATAAAATGCTAGGAAACTCACCAAGTAATGGGAATTCGAAGTAGAACAAGACAGCAAGTAGTCAGACGAGAAAATCGATATTATCCAGGTTATACCTCGATAGAGGAGCTCTCGCTGGAATGTTATATTTAGATGGACCCTTCCCTCGTCATCGAGCATCAGGGTAAAACGGCGGAGCTTGCTCAATTGCCCCTGGAAACCGATATTAACGCGGTTAGCGATGCTCCTTCTAACAGGGAGGATTTTCGGGGGAGTGGCTTTTGTATACAATACGAAATTGGATTCCAGTTCGTATAGATTTCGCGATATTGCACGTAACACAACGCTCCCTTCCGCTTCCGTGGAATACTCGACTGGGTCCTAACGACCCATTAAATTTTTTTCATCTTATCCCTTTAAACATACGTACCGGTAATTATTATAGTGGTATATGTAATTTAGTTTTTGTTTCGGGGTGTATAAAGATTTATTTGGAAGTTTTCGTTGTGTTCTGTACAATGAAACAGGTTTTAACATCGTTAAACAGTCAAATATTTTATTATTTCTGGAACGTAATTTCACCATATTGTAATTTATCTTGGTGCTACAATATATAAGATAAATGATATCTACTATTTAATTATAGACTTAGATCACTTTTATGATCAATTATAGATACTTGTATATAGTGCAGTAGAGTCGGACTTTAACTTCTGAGGTAGTTTTGACCGGCACCTACAGTTGTAGGTGCGTTTCGAAACACCGAGGCTACAATATGTTAAATAATAAAATAGAAAAAAATTCCGCACTATTTTGGACGGAGGATTTAAACTTAGGACCATTCATAGGAAATTCAAGGTTTTACTGTTACGAATGTTTATTTACTGAAGTAACAAATGTAATTTTATCGAACGAGAACTAACTAACTGCAATCCCTAATTTTATTTCTTCGACAAGAGAAGTAATTTCTAGATTTATATCAGTATTTCAGTTGTTTGTAATGTATGTAGTTCATCGTTTAATTAATTGGATGATTTTGTTAAGAGATGGAAATTTTATGTTAGAGATTTTGTTCACTTCTTTTCATAGAATTTCTTTTTATGAATGCGTGTATACGATTCGGTACTTACGTTGAGATTTATAAGAGTATAAATAGCTGCGTAACGACACAGTTTTCAAGGATCTACGCGGAATCGTCTATGACGGATATTAGAATCTCGAGGTATGGAAGTTCGCATATGCATGTTAGAGAGGTAAAGCAGATATTGCGTGCTTCGATTCTACATCCTATCTCTGTCGTTACCTTGAATGTCGCACATTGCAATAACGAGAGATATTCGCTGTTTTTTTTTTAGTATAGGAATCACTAGGATTTTAATATAAGCGTAGCTTATACAGAGTTGGAATGAATATGAAACCTAAGAGAAGAAATAACAATTTTTCGGTTCCTCTTTGTGCAAGTTATTTTATATTTTTGAAATGTATTCTGTTAGATTGAAATTTGTACTTTGAAATATAAAGCAGAAAAAAAATATATTTGAGATAGGTATGTTATTTCTACTTTTCTCAAAGCCTATTTTCATAATCCTTTTTATGATCCATTGTTATTTTAAGGTCCCACACTATAGATCCGTGCTATTATCTCCCATCTTATTTTTTATCACGGTCATGATTTTCAAGTAAAAGTACACTCAAAGTATATTTGGTAATATAAATTACAAGATCTATAGAACTTCTTGATCGGAAATATACTTAAAGACATTAAAGTACTTTATTACAAAAAATTCTCAATTTTACGTATAATTTTGAAGCTGATTTAATTTCTGTTACCAAATATATCACTTCAATTATTTCACTAATACCCGATAATTTACGTCGAGTGTTTACGTTCTAGTTTAACTGTAAACGGAGCGTTTACACGTACATGCAAGCTTTTATTAATAACACAAGGGTTATCAAGGAGGACGGTATTATGTATGTACATGGTAATGAATGAACAACCGGCGAACGTTCTTTTTTTAGTTTTCTCGTTCTCACCTCATTGAAAATTTATTCTACGACACGACACGGCGTCGACAGCCTTTCTGGAACGATGAAACCATTTTTTGTTTTCTCATTTTACGACACACTATTTTTATGTCGCTTCTTGTGCTGTCTCTCATTCAGTGTCTCGAGCTAATACTTGCGAATCGAGAGGATAACGCTTTTCCGGAGTGCAAAAAGGGACGGAAGGTGAACAGAGTATTTTCACGGACAGGGAAGTGACGTTAACACACCTTTGTAAGGCTGGTTTTTTGGATTTTCCGAGATACTATTGTTCATCGGAAGTAAATCCACCTTCCGTCGTCATTGATTCCGTCATTTCAGGATATATCTATCGTAAGACGACCGATCGAGGGGATGCGATGGACAGGTTTCGAAGGGTGATCTTAACACATTACTTTCTGGGGGGATTTTTATCGAAATTGATGCGTGTGTTTGATTATGTTTCATAGAAGTATCATCGTCATTAATTACTTGCACAATGAAATATTACAAATATAATCCCTACAGTTTCGTTGAAGACTGCTGATGCAGTAATTCAGAGTTAAATTAATGTAATAAAAGTTTATCAATAATTACCGCTCCATTTTATTACGAAGTATACATTCCTGCTACACTTCTAAGTCAAATTATTATTATGGAAATAATTTTATCATTTCCTACAGATATTTTTATTTCACAGTTTTTAGAAAACATCAAAATTTTCAAAATTATCTAGTTTACAAGTGTTATCCTTGTAGGGTAGAGGATTAAGTGCAATAACTTTCGTGAAAGATAATAAACCATTATGTCTGATTGATTTCAGTGTTAACGTCCTCTCGAAGAGGAGATTCGCTAGGAATTTTCTCGTCGAACGCCGTTGAGATTACGTTACGAGGGATGTTAGATCGACTGTCTTTTACGAGGTGTTTTAAGGGTCGTTTGGTGCACCCGCATTCTGGTTCGAGTCGTCGACTATTATTGCCTCTATATTGCAAATGGAAGTGCGATACTTGCACGTTTTAATCCTTTAGGCGCAAAGAATGTATATACGCTATGAAAAAGTAGCCATTAAGTTAAATGCTCTAGATATATCTCCTCGAATATTTGCCATTGTAGCTGTTTTATATATGCTGAAGGTTATATGGTTATCATAAGGTCATCTAGGTAAGCGGATTCTGTGACATTTGTAAAATTTTGAATATTAATAGAATTCTGCTTTTAATCACTGTCCACTGGCAATCCGTAATAATCAAAGAGTTCGGCATGAATATGAAAAGTATAAAAGTATAGAATTTTTCTGTAATTTTTATATGCAATTTTGTAATTGATATTTAGCATAGAAGTTAATGAAAAATTTTTTTAAGACAGTCACGTTTTGTAAACATTCAAACAGAATAACTGTATGACAATTGTGGTCGTGTTCAAAGATATTGTAATAAAGTAATTATTAACTTTTTTAAAAGGTTCAATTTTCAATTTGCAATGTACACTGATACAACAACAAAAAATTGGTATATAAGGTCAACTTTCAAATTACTTACTAAGACTACTCTCATAATCATCGGCACAAGTGGAGGATATATCGCCGACAGAATAAGAAAACGTCCCCACAAAAAAAGTGGCGCGTTTTTTCCTCAAATTACCTTATTAAATTCGTGTTAAGGATTCCACCAGAGCAGTGAATTCACGTAGTTTCCCTTTCAAGCGCGCAAAGCACACTGCTAAATCCTCTTAAGAAATAACAACTTCCTTCGACGAAAACACACCGGCATTAATCTACAGCCTCCGACTTCGCACATGATAACTAAAAAGAAGAAAAAAAAATGAACAATAAAAGAATCTCTGACTCCAACATCCTAAAATCATCCTCCCAAACTCTAAAGTCAAAGAAACCAAAATTTCATCGGTGATCAATAAATTCTTATCCACTTCCGGCTATCATTGTATTCAACGTGCTAAATCACTATCCAATATTCAATATTACCCGACATAAAGGCGACCTACATTTATTTGCCTTATCAGTTTATATCCATCTCTTCTCCCAAAGAGTACAGATATACGTATAACGACAAAAAAAGAAGTAAAATCGAAGATAGACCAACCCAAAGAAGAACATAAAAAAGACAAAGAAACAACTAAATAACAGAAACCAACAGAGACACACGGACACAGACGGTCACATGAGAGAGAATGAGAGTAGAGACAAGAGAATATCCATCATCTACGCATACGCATACTCATGCAAGCATACCAGCATACACAAGTGAACTTGCATGAGAGTTACTCGACATAGAACTAGAGCAAATGTACGGTCGCTGAAATCAGAGTAGAGAGGTCCGATCGAATCGTAGCATCTATGTGTAGCAACAGCAACAGGCGACTTCTGGCTGACAGAGAGCAGGTATCTCACGAGTAACCTATATACCTATTGGTACCTGGAAGGCTGCAAGCACGATATGCCCCTCGGTGTGATGTATTGATTGGAAGCTGGGGCTACAGGTGGCTTTCCGGCGCTTGCGCCATGGAAACGATACGAATAAGCTCTCGTTCCCTTATTAAAATCCCCCATGAGCTTATCGAAGTAATCGTTACCTGAGGGACGACAGACCGTGTATCCCTCTTGCATCCATTTCCCTTATCCCTTCTAGTTCTTTCTCTTTTTGTGTCATATATTAACTTTCTTTTTCTCGCGTTTTCCATCGTCTCTTTCTTGTTTTACTTTACGATACGAGGGATAAAACACGATTTTGTAAAACTATGGTAAAACGAGGAACGAGCCAGAAGGCTCTTCGAAGTAGTGGAATGAAGAATGGACCCGTTCGAACCTTGGCGCTTCAACTCGATCGATCTTTCCGGTTCTTCTCTCTCTTCCGCTGTAACGTAAGGAAACTAGGGGTGGAAACATGAAGCACATCTCCGGATACCCCTAACCCGGTTTCTTCCGTTACTGCTTTCCTGTCTTCCTTCTTCGTTGGTTTCATGGTATTTTTCTCTTCGTGTCTTTTGGGAGCAGGTGGAGTATCTCGCGTTTATAATGGACCAACCTTGGGAATGGGGCCCATAAAAGATTCACGAGCGAAACACCGCTTGGTTGTTTGCAACTTTTTAATTAGTACGTCGAACCGAGCGTTTAACGTGTCTTTCTGCTTCGAAACGATGTGCATGATGGATCGTTAGATTTCGTTCGCGTTTTTGCAGAGAATTTTTCACGTAATTGCGATCGAAATGTGGCGAATGTTTGGAACGTGTTAGGACGAGTTTGCGCGCGCCCGTTATTCCGCAACTTTTACATCGGTGCGGCGAGGGAAAAGTTTTTAAATTAATAGTTGCCGCGAAAAACAATACACCGTGGATGCAACCAAGCCACGAGATTATAATCGCGCGAGAAAAACCGACGCCGTCGATAGAAACTGTCGTAAACAAGTTTCACGAGGAGGTTGGGGAAAAAGTTGGTCCACGTCTTGCGAATTTCTCCCCTCCACTGTAAGCGTAACTTTCTTTTATCGTGGAACTTCGGTAGATCGAATTTATATGTAGTAAGTTATTTAAATACTTTGGGAGCGTCATTGTGGGGTCCTGGAAGGGAAGAGGATTTTTCGCGGTCACCGTGGCCGTGATTGTCTTGGGGTCTAGTTGCTTAACGTGCTCGATCTCGGTTCTGTGTTTGAAACTGTTGATTTGTGAGGAATTCCTTCTTTGCGATTTCTTGTACTTTGGTACATACTTATGATTGTATATAAATAAACAAATTTCATTGTCATCTGTGACATAGTTTTCTAGTTATGTCATGTGAATGTTGCGATACAAGAAAACGTGAAATCTTGACATTTTAACCCTTTGCACTCCGATGTCCTACCTGAGGAGACATCGTAAGTTTATAATATCATTTTGTTGCACCCTTTAACACGTTCACGATGGACTGAACCACCGGTGGTACATTTTTGTCTGTCCTATCGGGTGGGCTGAGCCACCGGTGGTACATTTCATGTTTGTCCCATTTAAAGAATAAATTACTGTAAGTGGTAAATTCATTTAGATCTTTATATCATATAAAATAATATTATATTGGACTGTTTTTCTTAAGCAGCTATAATAAGATTGCATTTGTTCAGACAATTCAACGCCTTTTTTTGGATGACTACGCTACCGGATAGGAGAAAATACGAAAAACACAACCGCCCCATGGTAGGAACACTACATTCAGGCCCCGTCGTGAACGTGTTAAGGGGACCTTCGAATTTATTAGTAATTTCAGAGAATGAACTTATTCCACCCCAAGGTTTTGAGAAATATATGTTTACCTGAATTTTTCTATTGAAACAGTACAAAATAGAAAATAGGAAAGTGTCGACAAGTTGCTAATAGATAATGTCAGAGATTACTCGGAGTGCAAAGGGTTAAACTGTGTGCTCAAATTGCAGGTGGTGTCATTATTGAAGTACTTTTTGTGATTTTATGGAAAATTCTTCAGTAACGTGACTATGATTGATTGGACCCAAAAATATTAAAATTGAAAATGGACAATGGTATCTCAGGTGATGAAGCATCTTCGAAAACGTGGTTTCAAATTCGAGTCATCGTAACTTCTGACAAGTATTTTGTCGATTCCATCACAACATGCCAAAGGATCTTTATGCACACGTCCCTTGGAGAGGACGTGTTTCCGATTCCAAATAATAATTTCAAATATGAAATAAGTTATAATATTCGACGTATCTTTAATTGCATCTCACGAAGCAGCCTCCATCGGTGAGATCGATCGAGCAATTTGTGAGTTTCGCAGGAGCCTTCGGGGTCGGCCTTAAAGCCGTTTTCGAATCGAACGAGCGAACGAACGGAGAGGAAGAGGGATTGCTTTGAATAATGTTCGACATTATTTCCTCCCATTGTATCTCCCCGAATGCGATGCAAAATAAGTAACAAGTTGATTGATTCTCCTTTTGTTCGCGATTCGAAGCAGCAGAGTTAGAAGGGGAAAGTTGCCCGACTTACAATGGCTATTTTCCTGTTTTTTATTTATCGAAGATGAGAAATTTAACAATTAAATTGACAGGCTTTAATCGAGCCAATGCACTTTTATTACATACGTCAAAAACTTCCTCTCGTAGAGAGAATTTTTCTGAGAAATTTCCATGATGGCCTATTTCGCCCACTTAAAAAATATCAACCTACGCGAAGAATTTCGTTTGCCGTTGGTTAGACGGTTATATATAATTCTGGGAGATCTCCTTTGCGTTGTACATGATCCTTTATGTTTCTGTACAAACTCCTGCTTGCTGCTTTGTACGTTACGTTTCATTGTTCGCAGATCTAATAGGATTTCTTGAAGTCTGACTATGCTGGATATCTCTTGGATGTTTCTTTGTATATCATCAAGTTCGAATTTTCAGTCATTCCCATTTATTATTAAACCAAGAAAATTTCTAAATTATACAGGGTAGAGAACGATGTTCAGCCAATTCTTAAAACCTCCACTGATGTAATATTAACGATGTTACAAATAAAAAAGAACGGGAGGAAGGTCATTGAAAAAACTTTGACATTTAAACAATTGAATTTTTCGTATACGCAGAATATTTCACGAGCTACTATTATTATTTTTAGAGATATTAATATTTAGATAAAATTTGCAATTTAATTTCGTAAACAAAGCTATGAGGAGAACCCAATTGGTAAGGGTGTCTCATTTACATCATTTAGCGACTTCGTTCCGTTGAAAATGCATTCTTTCACGCGGAAATTTTACATTTTATCGTAAAATCGTGAAATTCTCTCTGGCACGGTACCTGAAGTGGTCTTTCGCTCGTGTTTTACAACGTGCCACAGTGGTGGCTGCTCTTCCGCTTGTATCTCTTTCATTCTACAGTCCCGCAGGGCGACGTTGGATCTTCGAGAACTGCGGAGATGTTTGCAAATTTGAAATGTTATTTTTCTCTACGAAGTTGTTCAGCCGAAGGCGTCTTGGATAATCGACATTGCAGATATAACATCAATCTACATTTTACACTTTGGCATCTTCTGAAAAACGGCTTTTTGCTTTGGCAATATATTGCCATGTGTTTTTCATACGTAACCCCTTGCCTTTCAATGACGTGTGTCACACGTAACGTAGTAGATGGAACAGAAAATTTTTAAGTTTTCCAAAAACTATAAAAGTGAAAAAATTAGTAGGTTAGACGTTGAAATTAGTCTTACATTATTAATATTGCGTTGACTTGTACCGGTATGTTAGAAATCAGTGATAGATTATTATTCAACCACTTAATTTTGAGTTCTTGTGAGTTCGGTCACAAAGGAAATCGTAAGGCAAGGGGTTAAAATCATAGACTTATATCTTTTTAGATAATGCATAGGAAGCAGCTATCAATTTGCATTTTTATATACTATCGTAAAGATAAAATATTATCATTTTATAAATAAAAAGATATTAATCGTTTTACATTCTTTATAGCGCATAAAAAAGGTGAAACCTCATCAAAGAGAACGGGAGAAATCATCTGATATTTTTTATGATCCATGATGAAGATAATTTTATCATGGTATGTGAGCAAAGAAATATTTCAACGTAACTTCCTTAACCAGTTAGCTGTGTTTGACGAGTATACTCGTCATGCGTAAAAGCTACCACTGGTTATTTAAATTGTAATTTTGACGAAAACTAAAAAAATTCGTAAATTTCAAGATGTTTGGAATATTTTGAGGCCATGCCGAAATAAAACGAATAACTGAAAGGTATAAATAATTTGAAATAGATTTATGCTCAATCTCTTGATTTTCGTAATAGAAAATTCCAAAGAATTTTCGCCACAGTTAACTGGTTAATTAGAACTGACCGCGTAAAGAATACATTCGCTGCGATGTAATTATTTCATAGAATTTACCAACCGCGCTGTTCTTCTCGTGTAACGGAAAAGATACTATTGCACCGTCTTGCATTTACTTATCTTCTTAATAGAACACTTTTACAGAAGAAGTGGGCAGAGATTTCTGCTAATTCTTCAGATAAAAATAACTAATAGACAGTAAAGAAGCGTCGTCGTATATTTCCATCCTGACGACAGGTCAGAATCCTGGCCTAAAGCGAGTTAAGAAACGTTTCAGCAATTCTTCCCCTACATCAACAAATCAATGCGTTTCATTCTCAAATTCTCCATTCTCAGTTTGGAGGGGAAATCAATCTCTTCCAAAACCCGACGAGATCGTCAGAATTAATATCGCAATATCACTCTACCTCGTTTAAAATTGAGACTCTATCTCGAAACTTGCAAAACCTTCACAGATCCACTCGAATTTTGTAGATTCTTATAGATCTATTATAAAGTACTTTTTAGAAGAGCTTAGTATAAATTACGTCACTAAAAACAAACCAAGACATAAGAAATAAACTTTTCTTTACATATCATATCCAGATATCGTGCAAACCATAGAATCAATCACGAAAAAACCGAAAAGAAGGAATTATCACTCCATTCTAGATTTGTCTACTCCAATCAACATTTGAATTTAATTAATTCTCATTTTGCATCACAAATTCCTTACTGGCAGTCTGAGAACGAAATTAATTTCTCAAAATCAGCTCGTCAGAATTAATACCTCTCATTTGAAATCCCGAATCTCTCTCTCTCTCTTTCCCACTTCGCGCCTCTTTCCAAAACCATCGTAAACTCTCTAGGTGAATCTCATTGTCTGAGGTTCTTATCCGTAACCTGAAACAGGATATTTCTGAATTTTAAGCGTATATACTCTTGTAACATTGTTTATCCGAGTTTCGGTGCGACACGTTTACAAGGCAACGGTGTCATCCTAACTGAGTGAATCTTGTATCGTTGTACACAGAGTTACATAGACTTCTGTGTACTTTCACTTACACGCAACAAAAACCAAACATCCTATCGATCATTTTTTCATTATAACACGAGATACGAACGATTTAACGAACGCAGGGAGCTACATTTTGTCAAGATCGATGAAGAAATACGCCAGATACGATTTTTCTAATTATTTTGACCCTTTCCGCTAAAAAGTGATGATCCCGGATCCTTGCGGTGGGGTTGAATTTTTAGAAATCTTAAGTTTTTATTTGCTCGGCTTCTAGATCATCTCTACTCTGGCAGGTGTTCTGTTTCGCTATCAGACCTAAAAAAAAACATCATCCCTCCCTCCGTACGTGTATATACGTAAACGCAGAGAGGGTTGAAAGCATTAGGAAGATCGTGGCAATGGGACTCAATTTTTAAAGATCTCCAATTTTAAATTGTTCGACTTCTAGACGATGCCTTCGCTCGCAGGCTCCTGTTTCGCTATCAGAACTAAAAAAAACACCTTCCCTCCTTCCGTACGTGTATATACGTAAACGCAGAGAGGGTTGAAAGCATTAGGAAGATCGTGACAATGGGACTCAATTTTTAAAGATTCCCCAATTTAAATTGTTCGACATCTAGACGATCCCTTCGCTCGCAGAATTCTGTTTCGATACCAGCCCTAAGAAAACCACTTGTCTTTCCACCCTTCCGTACATGTATATACGTAAACGCAGAGAGGGTTGAAAGCGGCAGGAACGTCGTCGCAGTTCGACCGAATTTTTAAAGATCTCCAAATTTGAATTGCTCAGATTCTAGACGACCCCTTCGCTCGCAGGCGTTCTGTTCCGCTATCAGCCCGGAGAAAACCACCGATCTTCCCACCCTTCGTACGTGTATATACGTAAACGCAGAGGGGGTTGAAAGCGGCAAGCACGTCTGCGCGATAGGAGTCGAGAGGGAAGCGAGCCTCTTTCGCGGCGGTTCCGACGTGCTTTTCCTCCCTCGACGACAGTCCTGCCGCACCGCCAAAACGTGCCACACAATCGTGAGTACATTTACGACATTACTGATTGTTATTTTCACATTTTATTTTATTTTTTTTACTTTCACTTTATTGCCTCTTCTGTCTATATTATGTATCGTTGCGATTCCTCCGTTCGACCTTAAATCAGAGGACGTGTCTGACGGACGTGCGTGTGGTTTTTTGTAATTATTGTGATGGGTACTTGAATGATGCTGTTTTTGGATGTTAAAATTCAAGTTGTAAAAGTTACTAGGTGATTTTGGAATAGATTTAATCGAAGGAAGGTTGTTTTATTTTGTGTTTTCGCGAAGGTTGTATTTTAGGGGTTTGTTGCACATTGTGGTGCTTTGATCGGTGCAATGTTTTGTTTTTTATGGGGGAAAGATTGTGGATTGAAACTGAAGAAAGTGATTTAGATAGACTTGTTTTTTTATATTTGAGGAAGTGCAGTTTACTACGTAAAGTTGTGTAAAATTTGTTTCATAGACCTCATTTAATATAGCGATTGATAGTGAGCGCGATGTTTTTAATTGTACATTTATTTGTATCAATTAATGCTTTGTTGTACATTGAATTTGATTTGTAAAACACCAGAGATGGAATGGGGATTGAAGAAATTGGAGCAAGTATTTTGTAGAGCGTTTTTAACGAACCGTACCGTACGACGATGAGCGCGCGACTTTTTCAGTCCGCTTGCTCTTTGCGCTAATTTCTTAAAAATCCCATTTTATCCAATATACAAAATTCCATTTTAAATTTTTCCTTTTTTGCAATTAAAAAATGACAAAAAAAAAGTAAAATTCACTCTACAAAGTTAAAAAGAAACTACGAATTCCATATACTTTCAAAAATTTATATTTAGAAAGCCCGCGCAAATATTTCAATCGTTGCATCCCACCTTGTATTAAATTCGCAAATTAAAATTTGCAAAAATTCGATTAAAAATCATGTTAAGAACTGCAACAATCGTTTTTCTGAGACTTATTTTTAACGAAGCGCACATTAAACGTCTCCAATAGAAATTGTCCGTTTAACATGCCCCTTTGTCCGACAGACACGTACTTTCTGTAGTAGATAGAAACGAGGTACTTCGGTTTAAGGGTCGATTCATTCGCATCGCATTTTATCTTTGTCGTATGTTTATATATATATCTATATATCTACATATCTATATACATACATATATGTATATGTTTGCGGATGATCTCGTGGAACGTCGAGGGAGGATCTCACATTAGTTTTCCACGAATAACCGTTGTAGGATCGAAGGGTAGAATGAAGATTAATCTCCTCAGTGTCAGCTCTCCTTTGTATTTCCAAGGGTTCTTTAAGTGATACTTCGATGGTTTTAATTGGTTTAAATTTGTATATAAAACAGTCCTACTCCCGATTCTTCGACCCAGAGAATACCAAGTTCTCTTCACTCCCTTTCTCTCTTCCTCTCTATCCTTTCCCCCTTCGTTTCTCTTTCTCTCGGTAAAATTCGATACAACTTTCACGATTTCCCTTTCGTATAATCCTCTCCTAAAGTAACATCAATTCCGTCGAAACGAGGGATGCGAATACTCGAGAGTTCCGTTTAGAGATCGGTCTTAAAACCGATTCAATTAATAACCCTTGGGGTTTCGTTTACGGCGGGAACGATTGAATGTAAACGTCTTACCGCGATACACGCGGTGAGTGTAAATTAATATTTTCCACCCGAACGATCCTGCTAGCGGGATAATAAGAGTGGTTTTACTAACCGCTTTCGTGGTTACCTCTAAACCATTTGGGAAACAAGATTAGCGCAACGAGATTATGGAAAACGCGCTATGAATCTGGCTCTATTATGATATCAAAAAAAAGAAGAGAATAAACGAAGATTAGGGAAGAGAGGTAAAAAAAAAAATGGAGGGAAGGAAGAAGAATAATCCTACCACGTCGTTCGCCACGAGATCTGTCCGTGGCATTTAAAAAATGATTCCTTACAAAGTGTTATACACACGCGAGACGAAAGTCTCTCATTTCAAGAGCACAAATTACACACCCTTAGGAACCCGACATTTTTCTAAATGTGAATCACGATAAATCACGAGCACAATTATTACTGTCACGATTCTCTGTGTGTATGTGTCAAAATTGCCCCCGTTTTCGAGGATAGTCGTATCTTTATTTTTTGCCTTTTTCTTCCCCTCTTCTTTTTGGCGAATTTGCCCCGCCGATCGATAGCCACCCCATGGAAAAATCTAACCATAGGAAAATATTACGAAGACATTCGTATCGATGTCGACGATGGAATTGTGCCGTTAGGTACGAGTATTTGGGATCTTTTTGTTTTATTTTTAATATGTTTCTGAAATATGCGAAAGATTTATTGATGATTTCCAACGCGGGAGCTTGTAGCAGGCTTTTTGCTTTCTATTGTTGTCCAGGATATTAAGTGCTTTTTATTGTCTGCGTTTGCGGGTTGTTTTGTTTTAATGTTCTTCCACCGGAATATTAAAAATTTTTGTTTGCAATGGACAAACTTTTTCCGAAGAATTCCGTGTTAATTAGTTTGAATGTTGTAGAATCAAGCGTGCATTTAATCTTGATGCATCTATATTTGAATGATTGGGCTTCCTTCCTTACACTAACATTTCTAATGAAAATTAAATGAATCTTATTTGCAATTTAATTGCAAACGTTGTTGCAATACAAGTTACAAAGAAGTTAGGGAAATTATTTGACTATAATATTAGTGTTAAGGCTGCGATTTTTCGCAGATGAAAATCAATTTAGAACTAATATTCTAAAGTCTGAAGAAACTGAACAATTCTATTGTTATAAATTCGAATAATTTTTACATAACAAGGAAATTAGTTGAGTACTTCAACAATTAATTATATCCATTAACTAGTTTGATTTATTTCCCTCATGCTGCTAGATTCCTCCAATATTTAATCCTAAACATTTTGAAAATAGAAACAAATTCTTAATTACATCGTGACGGGGGGTATTTAAATACCTGCTATTAATTTGGTAAATTATAACATCCTCGCGGAACTTAAAGCAACGTGATAATCATCGTCTTAAGCATTATCTTCCGGTATGCAAAGCTCAAAACACTTTGCGTCCCATCCAAACATACCAAAGCTTCAAGAAAGACATTCACAATTCTCTAATTCGCAATTAGAGACGCTCTAATTTGAAGAAAATTAAACGAAACAAATTCCCGTCTTTCTTCGTTAATCCTCGAAGAGTCGTAGCTTTTCTACGGCAGAAGAATAAAATACTATGAGTTCTTCCTTTTTCCAGGATCGTATGTAACGCGCTTGCGTGATTCGTGTTCATGTTCGTACTTTTTTTTCCCTTTTTTTCCATCCTTGGCAAATATCTTTCTCGAGCGAGAAGGGATCTCTATCCGATGATGCATAAACTAATCGTTGCAGCGAGAGATGCAACTCGATACGTTCTTTTCTATCTTCCTTCACTTTTTTCCCTCGCAAATTAAGAGCACCCTGTGCAATTACGCCGAAGCAAGTGTGTACCTTTTTTAACGAATTTATTTAACGAGAAATTATACCTCTGCGAGGTAGCTAGTTATTGGAGGAGTTAGATTGTTTCTCTATTTCGTAATTTTCTCGGAAACTCTTTCGTTGACCTATTTCGAGACGGCAGATATCAAAGTGGTTAAAAGAAGTTGCAACATATTTTCTTTTAGACAGATTTCCTTGGATATTTAATATTGCAATGTTAAAACTAATAGTGTTTTAAGTATTATGTAGATTTTTAACGATAATGGAAAATGAATTTTGGAAAATTTCTAATTTATTTCCGAATTGAGGATAGACTTTGTTTACAAAGGAGTACACATAACTACTTTCCAGAAACTTTATGGCACTTTTTCTTGGAAACTCCTTGCGAAGATAAAATTGCAGATTTAACATCATTTCTCAAGTGAAGTTGTCGAGTGTGAAAATTATACTTATCGTTTCGACGTTGTGAGACATTCGCGATTTACGTTATTGCAATTAGGAATAGACGTGGTTTTATCGACTTCGATACGATCGATCATTTTTATCTCTGTCGGAATAGCAAGCTGAATTATCGCGTTAATACGTGATGTGAAACGAAAAATAAAGATATCGAATACGATTCATTGTTACGGAATACACCGTAATCAATGGTGTGGGAAAAAAATGAATGAAATGAACAAAATAAAAAAAAACGCTGGAGGTATATGCCGATCACGAAGCGTTGTGTTTTGTCGATGCGATGCAAAATGTGCAAAATTTCTGTCGGGTTCGTTGGAAATGTAATATTAACTTACATTCCGTTCGCAAATAATACGAGCGCACGCAATGGAAAATGGAATGCTGCATTGAAAATGCGAATGAGAAATATGGCTGCGGTAGAACTATATTACAAGTTTGAGTCATTTTTAAATGTATTTTAGAATATCATTTTTGAAGCAACGGGGATATATACTTTTTTTAAGGTGCAAACCATCTACCTTACCCCGGTAATTGTACTTTCAGCGCAACGAAATAATTTATCGTTTCGTGAATTTCGTTTTAATGAGATCTCATCGTGTTTTAAACTCGAGCTGGGTGAAATTTATTCTTTTTTTTTCAATTAATTCCGTTCCTGAATTAATTGGAATTTGGAAAAATTTTCCCTCCTGAAGCTTGTGCTCTTTTTCGAGAACTGCACTAAAAATATATATATTTTGCGGAATATCATTTTTTCTGAATTTATAAAATTTTATTAAAGTTCGAGCTACAGTCAAGTTTATGATGTATTTATTCGATTTTGTCATTTTTTTAATTCAAACTGTAGAAGTCGTCGATCCATAAATTTCAGGTGGGCATTGAGACTATAGTTGTTATGGTATATTCATGCCACGTGGGAGAAATTTCCCAGAGCGATGGCGAGGGAGTTCAAACCCTGGCTTACTGTTTGCAAACTCTAATAATTACGTTCATCGTTATTGCAGCTCTTTTTTGTAATTTTTGTCTTCAATTGTTATCCTCGCATCATTGAGGATCTTCAGATTTAACTGGGAATTAAGAAATTCTAATTATGATAAATACGTGTCATTCGGAAGATGGCAACTATGGGATTCTTAGACTTCATCATCGCCGCCATTATAGTGGTCTAAATTATTTCACGTTTTCATTTATCTATGATAAGTATATCGTTATGGACTTCGAATTTTTGTGTAAATTTTAAGTAATTATAATTATGAGACTTACATCAATGTAATGTTCAGATGACTTGGATTTTGAGAGATCTAGACGACATTACAATTGTTGCAATTTTCTGAATGATTTAATTCATTATCACGCTTATTAAATTCTAAAACTTTGCATTATCAATCGTTCAAATCCGTTTTTACAAATAAGTTGACAGAAATCGACAAGCAAAATAGTAAAACAATCAAAATATCAAATCCACAATTTAACCCTTTGACTTCTAAACCCTTAGATTTCCCTCAGTAAAAATGATTTCGTATAATCATTGAAAACTTAACACATTTCATCACGGAAAGTGATTCGTGCCACTTACAAAATAAACAATTCATATGACCAAATAAATACGGCAGATTTCCGCACCTATATCACTCAAAGGATTAAATACCCACAAAATCCTATTCCTCGCAGCCCATTACACAAAACCCACGCCACACCGCAACATTCAACCACCGTAAATCCTCGACCATCCAACAGTACCACAATATCATCAAATACCGTCTTTTCCACGGAAAAATTCTAAAGACTCACACGTACAAAGAAGCCTTCGTAAACCCGAAAAGCCCCTCTTCTTCGTAGGAGTACAATACCATCATGGGACAGAGTGGCTCGTTTCTCGTCGCTCTAAACGCGCTCGTCCGAGTTCCCTGCGAATAATATACCAAACGGCACTTTCTACCTGGTGAGTCCAGCCCGATTTTCTGAGAGGAAAGTTGCGTCGCAGTCAGGTGTATCGTAATCGGCCGTGACTCCGCGAACAGTTCCATTGTTGTTGGTGAAAAGCCGTCGCGAGCGTGCATTGATTTCGCACCGAGTTGCCCGGAACGCTTTTATCGTTGTTTCGCGTTCAGTGCTGGTAGGTCGTGGAATATAATGCAACAACGATTTTCCACAAAATGAGGGTTGCTTCGATACGTTCCTACGGCGAGTATGGATCAGGAGATTTCTCGGGGTACTACGGTTTTGGGCGGGTCAAGGATCATGCCACGGTTTGTACCCTTCACTTTTAGGTGGGTTGCAAACTATCGAAAAATATGGGAATCAAGAAAGAAAGATCGTTCTTGGTAGTATTTTTTGTTTGGCTATGATAACTGTTGTCACTTTGCGTAGACACTGTGGTTTCATTTGGGTTGTGAATTATAGATAAAATACAAGAATCATGAGAGAAAGATTGGTTCTTGATATTATTTTGAGTTTTGACTATGATAGTTACGCTTTCTTTGTGTGGGTACTGCGGTTTCCGGTGGGTTGTGGACCATTGAAAAATACGAAAATCATGAGAGAAGGGTTGGTTCTTGGTATTATATTCAATTTTGACTGTGATAGTTATAGTTTTTTTTTGCGTGGGCACTACGGTTTCCGGTGGGTTATAAACTACTGAAAAATGCAAAAATCATGAGAGAAAAGTTTGTTCTTGTTATTATTTTGTGTTTTGACTACAATAGCTATGGTTACATTGCATAACCACCACAGTTTCAGGGTGGTGTGAACCACCGAAAAACACTAGCATAATGGGAGACAAGTTGGTTCCTGGTATTATTTTGTGTATTAACTACGATAGCTGTGGTCACTTATATGGGCATTACAGTTTCAAGTGGCATGTGGACTACCGAACAATAAAAAAATTACGAGAGAACAGTTGGTGCTTGGTGTTATTTCGTGATTTGCCTACGACCACAGCTGTGGTCACTTTGCCTGCGACATACAGTTTTAGTTGTGCTGTAAACTACCAACAAATAAAAGAAATAAGACAGCAAGTCGGCCCTTTTGATGGGTCGAATATTGTTCGCGGTCTTTGAATATTTGTGGTTTCGGATCGACGTCAAATATTTATTACTTTCTATGAATTGAATTTGTTTGATCATGCAACTATCGAAGCTATGACAGACTAGTGGTCAGTTCGCTTTTATCAAGTATTTTTTGTATGGAGAGGATTGAAGGGTCTAACAAAAATGGGGCAACATAGAATGTTACTGTTGCAACTCAATATCGCAACATTTTCGTCAAACCGACAACGTCGGATGCACATGGAATTCACTACGGAAATGCGTCAACAACTCTTCAGATTAGCGCGAATTCGCAAACGGTGCGAAAGTGGATAGGAACTGGGACAAAGTTTTTCAATCAACCACTTCATTTGAGAGCTCGATGCGTTACGCGAAAGGAGAAGCAAAAACAGAATTGCATCGATCGCTCTTTACATTAAACGTTTGCCTCTTGTTTCCTTCTCTTGTCTTTCGCCGGTGCGTAAAATCATCTACTCCGATCGCATCGAGGAATCTCCACGCGGAGGATAATTTGTAAGGAAAGCAAGTACCCTGGAATAATTTATTCCTCGTGATTGGACGTTTTAAATGCGTATGGTAATTCTCTGTGGATAGACTGAGAGTTTAATCGCGCGGGTTGGATTCATCGATTTCCTTTTAAAGCGAAACTCGCTTTAAATTTGCAACCTGCAACACAATTTGGTGATCTTTGTTTTCGCTCTTTCGTTAATGGAACAACTGGAGATTATAACCAAAAATATTCAATACATTTAATGATTTCTAAAGTTTACTTGATAGAAACGTAACTTGTTAATGAAGTAACGAATTTTATATTATTATTATACAATTAATAAGCTTACTGATATCAATAGCGAATAGTGAAAATATACTTTTTATTTCACGTTCTTTGACCATGTGTTTTCAACTGCAATGAAGAAAAGAAGGGAGTTCTTTCATAGTTTTCCATCAAGCAGATGTCGAAAGAATTGAAATATTTATTTTAGCCTATCAATAGCGAATGGTAATATGCTAAAATAATTATTTCAATTGTTTAGAAATCTGCTTGTTGATAAACTATGAAGAAGCTTTCTTCTTGTATTCACTGCAATTGAAAATTCATGGTCAAAGACTGTGAAATGAAATATATTTGATTATTTTGCCGAAAAATGACTGGCCTCTATCGTGTAGCAAAAGCATTGCAGCAGGTGACTGTAGTTTCTCTTCTTATATAGGTTACACGCAAAGAGGGGTTGATCGTAGGCACCCTTAGCAACTACAGGGTTAAAAATATTTTTATAACGTCATATTTTCAAGTATACATGAATTATATATGCCATCCTGTACTACGACGAGCAATAATACAATTATACATACAAATCTTAAACAAAACCTCGTTCAACAAATTCTCTTTTAACTTTGAATCTATTCATTTACCCAGTACATCTTCTTCCTTCAAAGATTAATTTTCATACTTTGTAAGATAATCAGCAATTCCAATATTCATAATTCTTAAAAGACTGCAAACAGCTTTCACTGTATCGTTTTCAATTTCCCGGTCTTTCGCTAGAATAAATTTCATTAACGAACAGCTTAAATAACAACAGAGGCATGCAAGCACCCGGGAAGAAGCAGGAGGATATCTTCTCGCTAATTGATCCGTAGCATTAGAGCAATTTAAAGAGCAACGTAGAGTTATTTTAATTAATGCGCGAGAGTATATCCGCGAAAGTTGCCCCTCCGTTGAGCATTTCTACGAACAAAGTGCAACCCCTTCGCGCCCTTTCGTTTTAATAATCCCCAGGCGGAGTTTTAGCGATCGTAATGCGACACTAATTTCTCAAGAAATCGACCGTAACACCGAGGCTCATTATAATCATACCCGCCAGTTACTTTGATACGTCATTGACGAAACGTTTTCTACTTTTTACGATTATTGCCGCCCTTTACGACGTCTTGATCGTTCCTTATCGCAATCCTCCGTAAACTGTATCATGGCAGCTTCCTGTGATCTTTTGTCATAAATATATTTCCGTAGCTTTTACTGGGGAAATATGGCTGAATCGTTATCTTTTGTTATATCTGCTGAATTTTATATTAATATTTTAACAGTGAGAGACAGTTTAACATCTGGTCGGAAAAGATTCTTGAAGAATTTCAAGCATGGAGTTTAGAAATTAATGAAGATTAATAGAAGAGACGTGCGATGCTGGACGCGAGGTTAAAAGCTCGGTCACTTGCTTTAATAGTTGGCTTAAATATAGAAGTTGAACTATTATAAAATGTATCCCAGTTTCGGAGATTAAGAATTTACCAAATATCAAATGAAAGTTCACTTAAAGACATGTTAATGGATCTTAGACAAAATGGCTGCATCCATTAAAGCTAAAATCTATCAACCACAGTTAAATAAATTGTAGCAGAGCTAAATATAAAATTCATAGACAACCTAATTTTGAAGACTATTTCAAAGGTAGTTAATAATTCTAAAATTGTAATTTTTTCAAGAACAAGTACTCTTGTTTGTATTACCATTGAAGTATCCACTGTAATCAGGTGCAAAATCTACGATCAAAAACGCAAGTCTCAAAAGACACTATCTTTGCAAGTCTGACAGTGCAACTCTATCCATTATTCTCAGTTGCAATCTGAGCAAAGAAAGGTATCCCGCACGTCGGCTGTTATTTACAATTAGTGCCATTTCGCCAAGGAAAACACGGACGCGAGCTTCGGCGCGCCCACGTTTGCTTGCCATTTTACCTCGGAAAACAGGAGGTCGGTATAGGTGGAATACAGAATTATGGCTCGGTTTGTTTGTCCTGGATATAGATACAGGATATTAATTACACCAAAACGAGGTAATTTTATGTCTTCCATTGTTCGTCTCATTTTCCACGACAGTCCCTTTGTTCTGATAATTCCTGCACTTTCCACGGTATTAAGGGATTTCCTTTGGAACGAGGAGAAAAAGAATCGCATGTTACCGTTCCTTCTGCTCGATTCTACTTTCATTGACTTTTACCTTTTTCCCTTGGCTAGTTTCATCGCCGGCACGTCGTTACGAATCATCCCCAAAGCTCATTCGGCTGGCCGTTAATTTCAGTTTAGAACCAGATACCACCGGCCACGGTAAATCGTATTTCCTCTCGTGATTCAGTTAACGATCTCCCACGGCGCCGTTAATTAACGGCGATCAAAGTATCGAAAAGGGACGAAGACACGAACGGATAAACGAGTGTAGTGTACGGTTGCTCATGACGGGGGTAATGGTCCGTTTTATTGGGGCAATTAGAGAGAGCTTTGACTTTAGAATGCGACTGATACTTTGGAGTTCTTCGAATTAGAAGATCTGCTATTAGGATCCTTTTAATATTATTACTCATATCGAGTGGATTTTTTTATTGTTTCAAATTTTTTAAGATTTTTAAGATGTTCTGTTTTTGTGAATTTTGTTGGAAAGATGGTCTTTAAGTATCTCAATTTTTCTGTATAGAATTATCAACCGTTTGTAAAGATATTGTATGATTTTGATAGTTGAATTTACTAAATTTGTAAGTGATTTTTAATTTCTTTTGTTTTTGTGAATTCTATTGCAAAGGTGGTCTTTAAGTATCTCAATTTTTTTCTGTATAGAATTATCAACTGTTTCTAAAAATATTGTATGATTTTGATAGTTGAATTTACTACATTTGTAAATGATTTTTAATTTCTTTTGTTTTTGTGAATTTTATTGCAAAGGTGGTCCTTAAGTATCTCAATTTTTTTCTGCATAGAATTATCAACCGTGTGTGAAAATATTGTATGATTTTGATAGTTGAATTTACTAAATTTGTAAGTGATTTTTAATTTCTTTTGTTTCTGTGAATTCTATTGCAAAGGTGGTCTTTAAGTATCTCAATTTTTTTCTGTATAGAATTATCAACTGTTTCTAAAAATATTGTATGATTTTGATAGTTGAATTTACTACATTTGTAAATGATTTTTAATTTCTTTTGTTTTTGTGAATTTTATTGCAAAGGTGGTCCTTAAGTATCTCAATTTTTTTCTGCATAGAGTTATCAACCGTGTGTGAAAATATTGTATGATTTTGATAGTTTAATTTACTACATTTCTAAATGATTTTTATTTTCTTTTGTTTTTATGAATTTTATTGCAAAGGTGGTCCTTATGTATCTTAATTTTTTTCTGTATAGAATTATCAACCGTTTGTGAAAATATTGAATGATTTTGATAGTTTAATTTACTACATTTGTAAATGATATAATTTAGATATTAGTTTTTAAAGTGGGTAGAGCGCTTTAAGTATTAAACTCCATCAATGACTTTATATTCGGCACGATGCAATCGTAACAACTTTTATTTTCCTTTCTACGTTGTATCCTTCAGTAGAATGAAATTCATGGGGAAAAGGTCGACGGCGATAAGTATCTTTAACTCGCAGCAAAACGGGAAAGAGAGAACGAAGCTCTTTTTGTTTACTCAACCGTCACCCTGAGCCAAAGGTAAACGTTCTCTTGCTTCTCATCCCTCGTAATTTCATTTTCCACCTACCATCCCCTAACGTACAGAGATCCATGGACGTCGATTATATTCCAACGAACAGATATACTCGATTGTAAACCAGTGCGACTGTTGAGTGCTATGGTGACGATGAGATTCTCTTCCAAATATCGAGGACATATTCCAATCAGTTTACCAGCGCAGTACAGCAATATCTACCACTTGATGCAAATGTATCATTAGTTGACATTTCGGTGGTATTTAATTATCAATCATATTCTAACGGGTACCGTTTATATCGTTTAGGATACAGACTGCTATCGATTCTTGCAATTACTTTTGTCGAAATGTTTTTGTCATTTATACGTAGCATTTTTTGTTCGAATGGTGTCTAACATTTCAAGTTTTAAGTGATCATATTTAATTTTTTTTCAATCTGCCCCAATAAATGCTAAGTTCAATCTTCTCTCTGTCACTAAAGAATTTCCTCATACACGTCACTCAACCCTGTTGTTTCTGAATCTCAAAACCGCACACCCCAAGAACGCGACCGCATCGTTCAACCACAAATTATCGCCTCAAACTGCCATAAAATCCATCGAACTAAGCAACGTTCATCCAGAAAATTCAAATTCCGTGCCTCAGAAAAATCATGTTCAACGAGAGACTCTATGCAGACTACTCTTCTTGCACCGTGTGCCGTTTAGAACTTCAGTTTGGCCTGTCAGGTGCAGAGGGTGAACAATTAAGCGGAGTAAACGTGACAATGCACCCGTGGAAACGGGTTTTCGCGAAACCATAATGGGTATTCTAGGCTACCGCGTCGCTCCTCTTCGACGAATGCATTCTGCATCCTCTCTGTGTCCTCTGAGCGCGAATCGTGCTTATATTATCTACCTGTAGATAGTGCCGATTCTACGGACCACATAGTCCTCATGAATCGCGTGAGAATGTAGAAACACACGTGCCATAGATTAAGAGCCATTCTAACGGCGAATTTTAGCGGCGAATCATGTGGTTGTTATCGTATGCGCGGAATCTGATGCTATTAATCTTTACGGTACTGCTGGTGATTATAGTTTGGGATTTGTAGTTAGCTATTGTTGGACTCCTGCTTCATCCTATCGGTGACTATGGTCACCCATCGTCGGGAGTTTCACTTATTCTACTGATTCCTACGGTCATCCATTGTCCAATGGTTGCTCTATTCTACCGCTGACTGTAAAATCATCCACCGTTGAAAGTTAGCTCTATCTTATTAAGGACTATAATCACCCAGCGTTGGACTTCTATTTCTTCCTATCGATAACTGTAGCCATCCATAGTTGGGAGTTTCTTCTATTCTACTTGTTCCTATGGTCATCCATTATCCAATGGTTGCTCTATCCTACTGCTGACTGCAAAACTATCCATCGTTGAAAGTTAGCTCTATCTTATTAAGGACTATAGTCACCCACCGTTGGACTTCCATTTCTTCCTATCGGTTACTATAGTCATCCATCGTTGGGAGTTTCCTCTATTCTACTGGTTCCTATGGTCATCCATTGTCCAATGCTTGCTCTATTCTACCGCTGACTGTAAAATCATCCACCGTTGGAAGTTAGCTCTATTTTATTAAGGATTATAATCACCCAGCGTTGGACTTCTATTTCTTCCTATCGATAATTGTAGCCATCCATCGTTGGGAGTATCTTCTATTCTACTGGTTCCTATGGTCATCCATTATCCAATGGTTGCTCTATCTTACTGCTGACTGCAAAATTATCCACCGTTGGAAGTTAGCTCTATCTTATTAATGACTATAGTCACCCACCGTTGGACTTCTATTTTTTCCTATAGACAACTCTAGTCACCCATTATCAGAAGTTTCCTCCATTTTACTGATTACTATTCTATACTATATATTATATTTTACTAATTATCATCCACTGTTGGAAGTTAGCACAATCACTCTGGAAAAGTTCAGTTTTTTCCATCCAAGACTTGCAACACCTCCTTTCTTGTAATTGTTTACACTTTTGGCGGGACTACTTTGATAATAGTTATATTCACGTTGCGTTATGTAGTATCAAATACTACGCTTTCAGTATAAAGTACACAATGTGGCGACTGGAGTTTCTGTATAGTTCTATAGTGATGAAAGACATAGCCATATCGGTAGGATTAAATGCCAGTTGGAACGTACGCTTGCTAATGCCATTTATCCTGATATCATAGGGAATTTACCTATGATCGACAGTTGGTCCTGTTGAAGGTGTTCGGCTGATGGCGAATTCAGAGAATGAGCTATTCAATCGATGATTTGGACTTGATATTAACATTTTGATGCGTTGTGAAGATGGTTGGTATTATTAACGAAACTAGGCGAATGTTCTTCCTGGGTTTTATCAGAAAATGGAGGATATTGGATGATGGAAGCAGGTTGTTGGGACTGTTGTCTTTTTTTATTCGGTTGGGGGTAATATCGATATTTAATGCATGGGTTATATGAGAGTTTGGAGAAAAAGGGAAGGAGCTAGGAAATTCTGTTTCTATTTCGATTTTATGAACATTAGAGAGAAACCTGTACCCGATAATATTTTTATCACTGCAATAAACTAAAAGTGCAAATTCGATCAAATTTAAAAATAGATTATGAATTAATAATTCTAAGCATTCTGGTAGATCTAATGTTAGTGATTAATTTTCATTTGATAATTAATATTTTGCATCAAATGTCATCGCCTTTGATGAATCGCTAGGCGATCATGAATCTTCTGCCACGTTTAATGCTCACAAATAAAGGACACGTATTTAGAAGGTATTAAGTCTCTATTGTAAGACGGATTAGGGTCAATATCAGGGAAATATAATACTTATCAATGACACGAATCTACCCGTCTGAGAGACTTAAACGAAATCGATCGATTCGGGGGTAATTAAGCGAGTTAATTTCGTCGTCTATTAAATATACTATTTCCTCGATGATATTGAACGTTTCATACAATACTAAAGGACCTCTAATTCCTCAAGTTATGTCAATTTATCGTGGCTCTAAATTTTCATTCTACGAAGCAGCGATGAAGTTTTGAATTAGAAAATGACATACCATCTGCTAAAATTAATTATACATAGAATAACATTCAGTGAAATAAATTAAAAATATTCACAGAATTCCTGTGAATTACAATTTTTACTTTGCAAGGCTTCACGTGTCTTCTCGTTTACCAATTTTTCTCTTGCGATAATTATATATTTGATATTAATTTGATATTCTTTCTTAACATAAATTTAATTCCATGAAAGCACTTTAGTTATTCATTTCTGTCTATGGTTTCTGCCTCGTAATAAACTGCATTTCATTTATGTTTCCCTTTTTTTGTCTCCTCGCCTCTTTTCGGATCTACTTTCAATTCTTTTTTCTTACAACGTGAGAGTTATCGCGTTTCAACAAAACGACTGGGAAATTCAATTAGTCAGTGGAAATACGAGATCGGTCTTGGCTCTGTCGTTAACAGCAACGATATCGAATATCTGGCGTCGAACATGAAATATCAGATATTCCAATAGATCCAAATATATTGTGGCTGTTCTAAGATGAACAAAGCTCATTGCAAAGTGTATTTCCTCTTAACACTAGATCTATGGCCGCTAAATCTCGTATTTTTAAATATATTAAATAAGTACTTTAAAAAAAGATAAATTAACCCCTTTCTTTACGATTTCTTTTGTCATCGAATGCGCAACAACTCAAAATTAATTCTTGGAATAATAATCTATTACTAATTTCCGATATACCGATAGAAGTTAACGCAATATTAATAGCATAGAAATAATTTTAAAGTTTCCTGATCTATTGGTGTTTTCGATTTAACAATTTTTGGAAAATTTACAAATTTTCTATTCCATTTACCGCGTCACGTTTGCCACACGTCATTATAAGGCAAGGGGTTAAACATAACACGCGAAATATTTACTGTACTGCTTCTCCGTCGATTTGAGAAAACATTTTGGAAAAGTAGGAACCCGTCAATTTGACGGCTGCCGTAGATCTAGTGTTAAGTATACGAGCTGCTATTTCTAGCAGTCTCCGAATTTTTTCCAGGTAAAAATGCGAAATGGGAAACTGTTTTTTCACATCTGTGAAAATATCACTGAAATTTTCGTGCACTCCACGATAATGAAACTGTATATTCAATATTAACTTTCAATGCAACGAAAATTTCCGAGTTTTCATAGAAAACTTTTATGACGACAGAATTTTTCCAAATATTCCACTAAAAACACCTACCTCTCTATACTAAATACATTTCACTGGATTAAAATATCTTTTTGAAAACCATGCCCCACTAGAAATGTTAAATTTCTATTTAAAAGTACCACCAAAAGAACATCAGACGAATAAAAATTACAAAGTGAAGAAACGATTCTACACTTCATCACAAATACAGCCATAAGCTTCAAGCACATTTTACTATCTCAATAATTAAAATTCGCTGCACAGGAAACTTTTTCTCCCTCTCAAAGTCCATTTCGTGCTTTGACGTTGAATTTCACCCTGACGCAATCTCCGAAGTTGCCGCAAGTCGAAATATAAAGCGGAGGGTGTCACTGCTTACCGAAAATTTCGGGGTCGTTATAATTAGACACGGGGGGTACTATGGGGGTGGTATGGCATTTGTTTCAGATGGGCTTAGCGAGCGTAGCAACGACACGTAGACCCTGCTGATACGTAATCACCCCCGAGGGTTTCTCCTGTACCACTTTCGAACTACTCTGTTTTCCCTGTATTTATAGATTAAGTCTCTTATACTTGCTCTTACTCTCCCTTCGTATTTATAGATCGTGTCTCTTCTGCTCGCCGTTGCTGTTTCTCTTACATTTTCTTCCCTCTTGCGAAGAGGCAGGGATAGAAATTGAAGGAGAAACACTTTGTACGTGGAATTTGGAATTTTGTGATGGCGGTTTTATGAGTATAATTTCGGAACAGGTGTTAGATTATTAATTTCTTAAGTGGCAAGTAAAATTAAGAAAATTGGTATTCAATTAGTGGTCACTTTTTGATGAATATCCTTTGTGCTTTTTTTTTCTGTACTTTGTGATACTATAGTTACTGATTGTGTTGTAAGGGGTGGATTTGCTATGTTTTGAGAGATAGATACAACTGTTATCGGTTGCCTTGGTAATTTTAATGTTACAAATTTTTGAAAAAGGAGGTGTAGGATCAGATAAAAGTATAGAAAATATAATTCTCTATCTTTAGTGTAAAGAGCTAGATTTTGGAAATTTAATATTATTTGAAATAAAAATATTTGTAGACGATGAAACTGTCAAAGTAATATTTTTGGATCAATTACAGTTTGAAGTCTCTAGCGTCAACTGCAATTTTGGAACGGAGAAGGTGGTCAAAATTACTATGTAGTTTTCAAATTTGTCTAAAAATTCCCTGAATTGATCAGGTCATTATATTGTAAATATTCCACGTCTATCTTATAAAACCTAATTTGCTTCATTCATCATCCTCTTCATCTCTAGATTTCTAGTTCTAGAAAGAGTTTATTCGATATAATTAAATCAAATTTGTATAACGCTGGTATTTCTATTCCTAAGTAGATTGTAAATTAATGTTTTGCATACAAGACGTTGGGGAGAGTGGGAGCAATTATTCGTTACGTATTAGTGTGTCACTTTAGCAACAGCATAAATGTGGCAGCTTCAACAGAATTAATTATGTACAGCTCCCGTATATGTACATATTAACGTTTTGACTGGAGAACACTCCGAGTGAAATGCAACAGTTGAATGTGATGTTGCAGGTTGACGATGAAATCTTATACTACTTGGCAGGATTTGCGCCAGTAGTTTACACATTGTTTGTCAAATATCATCTAAATAATCACGCTTCGAGTAATTCCAGGCTAAATCTGATTACATATCAGTTTGATATAAGGGTGACTCAATTAGTTCTATTTAACAATATTAACACTCATAGAAAAAAATATTTTTGTTCCTGTCGCGGCGCATCGTCGCGAAATACTTTTTACCCTGACTGTCAAACGTGGAAACTTTCTGTAAGGCCTGTACCTAGGTACGATCATAAACCGTACCTAGGCGTAAATCAGCAGAGTCAAAAATCAGCAGAATAGCCACCAAGTGGTCACCAAATGTTTCCGCGTTTAGCAGAAAGTTTGTGCCCCCTCTCCTAACATACGAATACTTCCCCTTAAAAAACTTTCTATAAAAGGAACCGAGCGCATCGGCTCGGCCTCTCTCTCGACAAGCAAGTTCAGCAGAAACGACATTACATTCATTTACACGACCATTGAAACCAAGTTGTACATTATTGTTAAGTTTTTAAATATATCTCAAGTTAACCTCAGTGGACTTTAATTAAACTACCGATCGAGCATCCGTGATCGGAACGCCACGAAGCATCATCGATTACGGCGTATCAGTTCCACTTTCAGACTTGTTTTTGGCTGTGAAACATTCCCAGTGATACACAATGGTTGGGACAAACTATTAAATCTAATTTTACTTGCGTCAGTAGTCTACATGTCATCTTCTAAATAAATTCAATTAGATTAAATTTATTAAATCTACATTTTACACAATTAATCCTATCATTAGAAAAATTTTTGCAACATTAACACGTTCACTGCCGATCTCTGTGAATCATAGCGACATACCGCCAAATATCAAAGTACTCTACTGACAAGTAGTTACAGAAGTACAGTACTTATGTACAACAATTAAATACACCAGGGGTGGCCAACCCGCGGCCCGCCTTGAACATTTTTCCGTACCGCGAGATTATCATCAGTATCATTATTATTATATTATTTATGTTTACATGTAAGAGTAATAGTAAACACAATAACAATAACTCATTATAGTTCTATTTTTCACTCTGAAAAAGTGCCTATAGTGAGTCTGAATCTAATTTATAGGGATATATAATTTTATATGCGGCCCGCGGAGTTATGATGCATTTACAAAGTGGCCGGCAAGATGATTTGGGTTGACCACCCCTGAAATACACTATACAAGTATAGCACTGATAACAATTTTACTTAACTCAAGAGTTAAGTAAAAGTACAAAATATGTATGTCCTTTAAATTCCTTTCTTGGCGATACTAGCTATCAAATATGATCTTCAAATCTACCCCCAAAGAGTCAATAAAAACTTCCCGGCAATCGTTCATTCTCAACGTTCTTGCTCCCACACGTTCGTTGATTTTGCCACGTCTTGAGAAAGTCAAGATACTCTCTCGGTTCCTCTGAATTCAACTACCACCTGTTGAGAGAGAGAAAACTCATCCTGCGAGGGGGTGAGTTTTCCGGATGCTCGAACGTCTGCCGGGTAAAGTCGTGCCGTGGAAACGCGATGTAAAACGGTGTTCAAGCGTGCGAGGAAAAGCGAATGCGTTATATTGTGAAAGAGCACAAAATAACAAGTTACTCCTCTCTTACGTGACAAGCACTGGTTGCTCGAGGGAGCCGTGAAAACCTCTTAAACTTTCAATGCAAATGGCCCTCGAGCGTGAGATTTGCACCGGAAGTTTGCATGAAAAAACTATACCATGAACACGAAACATTTCCAGTGTGTATCTTTCGGTATTGGTACAAAGATAAGCAAGAAATCAACGTCATAAAATTATGATAAGATGACAAGAAATTATGATTTACTTGGAGAAATTTTAATTAAAAAAAATGACTTTTATATCGTGAAAGAATTTTATAAGATTTCGTGCTTTGGGATGAGGAAGTTAGAGAAATCGATGGTTAAGGTTAAAGTAAATTGAGACGAAATTTACTATACGAAAAGGAGAGCAGGTGATCCTGCTTTCGTGTAGTAGACTTTTGATCTTACGGATTTGATGGGGCGGGAAAAAACTGGAGAGTGAGATGGGTAGATAGATTGATAGAGAGAGAAGAAAGGAAGAGGAGAAACGGGACAGGGAATTTCGTTCCTCGAAAGAGAACGAGCGGACTCGTAAATCTGTCAGGTCCGTAAATAGCGTAGTATTTAGAAAAAAGAATGCCGAGGAAATGCTTTTGCCTTTTTCAGAGCCGTGATGAGATTTTCTCTTTCACGTGGCACGCTTTCATCCTCCCGCACGATTGAACGTTATTCGCAACTTGACAGATTTTATTAACGATTCAGTCGAACAAATTCTACGGTCTTTTATAACGATGATTTGAAAATCTGAGGAACTTTCAAGTCAATCATACCTTCAAAGTCAATGATCAACTAACTCTTTGAGATTCCACTTTGTGGCTAAGAAGTCTTATTTCTTCTGCCAGTAAAATAATAATTAACTTTTATTTTCTCGTTGAAATTGTCGATGTGGTCAAAACGTGAAATATGTAACTTTTGATAAAAAATTAGTTCAATGTTTTTCTTGTCATTTTAGGAAATGTATATCGAAAGTTTTGGCACAGTTTGTACGCGGTGTTATGTTCGGGATGAAGTTAAAATTATTAGTGGGCTTGAGTTTAAATTTCCGTCATCTGCAGAAAATTTTTACTAAATTATTACCTAATATATCATTGCCTCAGTGATTTGGAGTCCATTTAAAAAGTGTATAGTTCGCAGACCTATCCAACTTTTATCAAAAGTTAGAAATTTCCAAAAATTTAATGAAATATATGATAAATATTAATGCAATTCAAGAAACAAACACTTTAATAATCAAAATTAATAATCACATTGCAACTAAAGAACTACTGAAATATCTATAAAATAACAAAATAAATAAATTAAGTCATTTTCCTTCCGAATTTTAAAGAGTTCAAAATTTGCTACTCCCTCCAACGCATTGTTATCAGTATAATGTTAGAAAAAAAGGATCACAATCTCCCGAAAGAAATCCTAAAATCTCAAAATCGTCACCGGCTATAAATTTCGAATGTTCAGCGAAATTACGGATTGCAGGGAAAGCAAGAACTCTCCCGATCCGAAGATAGAAGAGGATTCTGTAAGGTTTCACCCTCCAAATACGAGGGGAATGAAAATCCTTGTACTAGATAATCGTGCAATTTCCCCAACGTCAGATATTAACGAAAATTTCCAACGATACGATCCCCTTTCCCCATAAATCCATCTTTAATAAAATACCTCCATTTAAAATTACAAATCAAAAACAATACACACTAAAATTTCTCAATAACTCCTTGAATTATGACTGTAAACAGTTATTTCCATGTTTCGGCAAATACAGAAACATCTATTTGACTTTGTAACAACAAGGGAGAAACGTAACCTATTAATATAGCTGTTGTAATTAATTACAGAATAATTCCAAGCAAGTTACGTGCGTTTACGTTGCGCGATTACAAACGCAATTTCACATTCTCTGTTCGATTTAAATCGCACGAAACTTACGGGAACAATTGGTGCCGCGACAGATACATAGATTTTCATTACGTCGAATTATCGATGCTCTCCTCCATGCTGTTATTCCATGGAATAAAATCCATCGAAAGCTCGTGATACCAAAACGGTTTTCTGACGAGAGCACTTCCGAAGAATCACCATGAATTCCTTCCTGATTTTAATCTGACCGTAGAACACGAAATTTATGAATCTTATCCTGCAGCGATAGAATTTTACGGAACTTTTCCGATAAACGAAACTCGCAGTTAGCATGGGGAGGAGGAAAAAAGAGATTTCTCATAGGAACGTATCGGAGACCCTTGTTTCAGGGGGTTGAGAATATATGATATAGCTAAACATGGAATAAAATGGAAGGGGATTATGGTTCGTAGAGTTAATCTCTTATCTTGTGACATATTTCAAAACGGTGCGTTTTAAAGATAAAATTGGCAAAGTTAAAGTTGGTCAATTTGTTTTAGCTGTGGTGCAAATTTAAATGCAAAACTGATATTATGTAAATGATAGGGGGTTTGTGTTATAGTGAACTTTTTAAATCGTTGATTTTTTGAATTTGTTGAATTTTGGACTGTATGATAGGAATGTAACTTGATATTGCAAGAGTTGAAAGGTCGAATTTTGCAAATAATGAGCACGGGTTCAAATCTGTGTTGCCTTTGAGAGAATATCCGTAAATTGTTATTTACACTTGAAATTGTAGGTTTTAAGCACAATGGAAAACAATCAAGTTTTATTCGATAAAAATTCTTGGATAAAAATTGGTATCTAGAACGATGGAACATTTGTGAGAGAATTGTTGGCAGTTATTTTTTCTTTTATTGGTTTCTCTGATGGGAAATGTAAAGAGTGATTCGTTTGGAATCCCTGTGAAAATTAATCTTCTATTCCTTTAGCGACGATAATTGTACGGTTTCATATTCGAGGGTGTCTTTCTGTAATAGACAACGTTTTAAATTACTTGATGTTCCATTAATCTGCGTTCGATTTACATGTGTTTGTTTCTACCTCGAATGTGAAATCTATAGGTCTTCCGGAATATTACCCTCGTTCGATTACAGAGAAGATTGGAACGAGGATATAAATCGATTTAAAATGGCGTTCGATCTTTCGTTGAGCTTGTTCGCAAATCGTGGATCTATTTTGGTGAATTTACGATGTTTACAGCTTTTTGGTAATACGTTTAATAATTGAACGTATTAAATCGTTAATCCATTACCGAATAGCATTATTTGCCTCACATTTGTGTTTGAAAATTAATGATATTGAAGTTTTATCAATTAAATAGGAAAAATAATTAGAGGTGATAGAATATTACTATGATAAATTTGCTCTGTGATAAAAATACCTTAATCAAAAAAAGGAACAAAGAAAAAGAATATAGAAATTATTTCAATAAAATGTCACTTTTAAAATATCAACATTCTTGGCTGTCCAATGTTGTAATCATCATTAGATCACGTAGTTTTTTTTGCTTACAGTCACTTTCCTTTTCTTCAAAATTTTCATCTTCTTTATTGATTACCTTTGACATATCACAATCCGTCCCACTGAATTTTTGTAATTTAACCCTTAAATTCGCGGAGTTGCATTTCTGCAACATACTAATTCTATGAGAATAAAAAAAAATTTGAACGGATTACGGGTTCTGAATGAACTTTGTCATAGACTATAGTGTACTTTGTAAATTTTTGACAGGTGCAGTGGCACCAACTTTCAAATGTTTTAATTATTTGTCAGTTGTAGCGGGTTTTCATCGGCGCGGAAAAAAATTGATAATGGAATAACTTTCCTCGGTCTTTGTTATAATAGAGAAAATAACTATTTTTATAACTATCATAATAAATAGAACTGTAATTAAGTACTAAAATATTTTTTTATTCTATTTACATGAGTCAATAATTCCCCATACATCTGCTTACCTAATTGTAAGAACGCGCAGTGTTGCATAAATGCAACAAAGGATTTTCAGGTAATTTAGAAGCTGAATTCTTTCAAAAGAATTTTTTTAATATTTTTCCTATAATCTAAACTATATATGGATATTAAAAACATTTTTTCTGATTAAAGAAATAAAATCGCGCGATTAAGGGTTAGAAAGAAAATAGAAAAACGAGCAGCTTTGACTCAAAATAGAGAAAAAAGAGGGACGAGCTAAAAGTGCACAAACAAGGTTACTTTATGGTATGTGCAATCTTCCATTTGAGCTAGGATGACAATTTATATATTTTCGTTCGAGGGGTTTCTTCTCCACCTGCGTTTTCGAATTTCCGACGTTTCCACAGAGGTCAAGTGTCGCTACATGGAACGCGATCGTCGAAATTCGAAGTGAAGCCATTTTCGACGAGGCTTCGTCGATACTGAATGTCGATATCTACGATTAGATTATTTCACCGGTATTCTCGTGAGCGTGTACGTGGAAATCTGTGTGCGTTGAGCCTCTTACGTAATATCGAAGGATGCTGGGAGACGTTCGCCAGTTTGCATCTTACGTTCGATTTGCATAAATCGAAGCCCAAAACCGACCTGACTTTTTTCCCTTTTCGAGCTGTTTGCTCTCGAGTTTCACGAGATAGAAATCGTTGCGAAGTGTGACAGCTATTTTCATCGAATTTGTCGAGTACGAATTGGAAGACTTTTTTTTTATTTTGGAATCAGATGTTCAGAGGCTTTTAGAGTGATTGGATTTTGGTGGTAGGGTTTATAAATAGTACGTTATTAATTTATCGTTTAATCCGATGTATGTTGATAAGATGGAATCAATGAATATGAGATACGTGGGGGGAAATTTGGAGATAGTTCTATAGATGTTTTTGTCATGGTTCAATCTTCTATCAATTTGTGTTTAGATAATTAGTCACAAAATTCTGGAATATCGTCATTCTCTGTATGTCATATGAAGAATTTTAATAATTTAGTATAATTGGTTACTACATTGCAAAATTTGAAAAATTTTCAAAAATCTATCGGTACAACTTAGAAATTCTACTTTTGAAGCGAATCTTGCACGTGATAGTCTTGCAAATTTGAATAATTAACTTCTTCTAAGCAAAAAGAAATTTTGTCTCAAAATTAAACCACAATTTTCAACGTCAAATCGCACTCAAAACAAAAAATAAAATACAAAACATCTCACGCCTCACCCTTCTGCCAACTCTTTCCCCAAATCGCACATCGAACAAAATACGCTAAAGTCTGAAAATTTCATAGGCCTTTTCACCCCTCGCTCGAACGACCTTTTCTCCACTCACCCCTCCACCATTTGAATCCCATTCCACCGTACATTCCTCCCCACAATCTAGAGAAACTGATAGCAGCCATCTTTTCAAAAGCCTTTTTCACCCTGCAACATGTTTTTTTAAATTGAGCAAAGCTTATCCGACACCATGGCAAAGAAATATATACTCCTGGTAGGCTACTTATTCCAGTCATTATCCATCGTCTGTTATCTCGTTGAATGGTATCTAAGGGTTGCAAAGTAGGAGGAAACAAGGACTTCGCATTAAGAGCACGTTTTCACAGCTAAACGGAAGAAGCTTTCAAAGTGATTCGCAACAACCCTGGATACTATGAATAATTCGCATAAATTTAATTTGTTTTTAAGCTCAAGATACGGGGGTTATATAAATTTCTTTTCAGCATGGACGTCTATGCTCATTGTCTTTCATCAATTTTTCATTCCCATCGTCTCAACCCCTTCTTTCTCCCCACATTACCGGAGAAACGTTTTCTCTAATGGAGTTTCTTGCACAATAGAGGCATTGTGTAGGCTGTACGGGAGTCTCTTCAACCTGTCGTGCCTTGCCCGACTTTCCACCCTCTTCCTCTTTCTATCTCTCTTTCCCTCCGTCTATCACTCTCTCTACCTCTCTCTCTCTCTCTCTGATTGTCCTGCTTGTTCCAAAGTACTTCGTGCATGTGATGCACTATGCCTACTGGCTCTGTCTCGACGCAAATACAATATCGGCTGATAGTTTCGCTGGTATTCCATCGTCCGACAGTCAGAGAGCATCGTCGAGGCAATATCGACTGTTGCACGCCGTCGAGGAAATTGTAGGTTTTACGCATCCACGGAATTTCCACAGGTATTGCCAGATACTTAGACTACGCAGCATCCGATCAGCTTTAGAGCTCTGCTCGAGCTTTACCGATTTTGTGATAGTTTTTACTATTGGTTTTATCCCTTTGCTGTGCGAACGACTTTTAATATGTCCTTTCAGCTTTTCCGGGTCATTTTTACTATCGGTTATCAAATGGAGGACTATTTACAGTGGTAGGAGGACACCTATGTGAAAATCTTGCTGTGGTGGCAAAAGAAAAGAGAAGTATGAACGTATGTATTTATGAAAGTACAAAGTTGTTTCTAGATGTCGTTATAGCAGAATCAATGCTGTTAATTGTTAGTATAACCGTTTGAATACCGGGAGGGTTTTAAAAAATTACTTCAAAAAAGCCAAAAGCCACTTTCGCGCTCTTGAGATTTTATTTCGAAATAAGCTAAAGTTGGTGTTTTAGTTTATATAATGCACAACAAGAACAATCTTCTCGTGCTTGTATCCTAATTTGGAATTACTTTATATTATTAAAGAGAAATCTGATGCATTCTTAACGAAATATCTTAACAAAGTCTTCCTTCAATTGTCAACATTGAAAAAATGTCCTTGGGTTTTTCGACACAAAAACTGAAGAGCGGGGATAATAATGTCTTACTGATTTCCAAATACCGGTATAACTTAATTAAAATTTCAAAGTCTTCTGATCTACTGATATTTTGAATTTAACAATTTTTCGAAAACTTAAAAATTTATTTCATTTACTGTGTCACGCGAATTGTAAGGCAAGGGGTTAACATTCCGTAGACGTCTTGTTTCATAACTATTTTGCTGATTTTGAATATTATTCCTAGTATTGGAAAGTGTTTTTATATTTGTACGCCTATTTCTATTGATTTATTAAATTACTCTTATCTTCTTCATTTTTTCAATCTCGTCTCGTCTGTATCTACGAGTTTACCTTGTCTGTGCATCTTTTTTACTTCTCTCTTAGTGAATGTACTCTCAGGAAGAATAAAAGTTGACTTTAAAGTTTAGTGAATTAATGAAATCACGCACGAATAGATTTGCACGGAATCATACATAGTTCGTGAAATATTCAGGAACATCTTTAGCTATCGAGAAGAAAATAAATCGTTACAAGAAGTCAAGGAAAACGTTTAAGTTTTCTGTGTCTATTGTTTGCTCTACCAGTTCTTTCTCGATAAGTTCTTAGAGTTGCTCGACGCGAAGTTTTCTCGACGCAAGTGCATTCTCATAAGAGGTTGATGCATTCCTGGGGTTTTGAATCGGTGGAAAGTTCGGTTAATACCGTTTCCATAGTGGAGCATCTTCTAAATTACCTCGCCACGGAAATTCCGGAGGATTCGAGAGATCTTGTGAAGTTTCGTAATCGTGAAGTTAATCGAAAAGTTTAGCAGTTTTTGAGGAGTACTTTTACATGAGAGAAGATCGATTTAACGATGTTGTGTTTTTCAAGGATACAATGTAAATGTCCGCCAGGTAGATTAGAAAAGGAATTCGGATTCTTTGATGGGTAATAATTAATCGAAAGCACGACTCATCGTTAATTCCATCGAATCTCAGAAAAGGTTTCGGACGTTTCGCCAGTCATTTGACAAAGTGCATCAAGGGTTGATGAATACTCGATGTTTCGTTTTACTCGAAGGGCGACTTTATCGTTTTATTCGCTTGCAGATCAGTTCAAAATAAATAAAGTATTGTAGATTGTGCTGACTAATCGGCAGTGACAAATAAGGAAAGAAATTAGTTAGAGAAAAATTAATTTCAAATTTTGGGCTATGGTGAAATTTATTCTATCGGTCTGATTTATAATTCCCCTCTGTTACTTGTGAGAAATTTGTTAAATGTGAAATATATATCAGCCTGGGTCAGTTATGAGAGATTTATCATTGTATCGTTATATGGTAAAATATCACAAAGTTTGAAAATCTTTGCGACCTTTGCTTGAGATTTCATCGATGTAATGGTGTCCTGGTTTTGGTTTATTAAAGAAACCAAGGCCATGGCGCGCCCTTCACGGTTGCTTACTCAGATCGTGGATTTATCTTAAAATAGATGCTTCACGATAATTATAACGACGGTGAGCGGATTACGAGATGCATCACCGAGCGCGAGAAGTGTAGGTTCTTTTCTTCGATTTATAAAGAACAATGGGAAATTAGTTTTAAATTATATTTAGAATCTACTATAATTTAATAGAAATTTAAATCTCACTTTAAGTAATATAAAATCGTGACAAGTGGCAAATTAAATAGGGTTTAATCATCGAATTGAAACAGAGTAACATCGGTAATTCGTACCCTTCGATAAACTAATCGCAGGATTAACGACGGAGCGGTGTTAATGATAGATACTTGAAACTCGATTTCCGTAACGGAAAATCAACTGCCCTTTTTCCAATCTTTCAACCTTGATCACCCCTATTCTCGATGTCTACACTTCTTTCAACATTTCAAAACTCTTCCTGCGCAATTTAGTTTGAAAATTTACAACTTTTCAAAAACCAACTTCTCAAAAATATTTTATTTGGCAAGACAAAGTTAAAATAGATATTTTATTTTTAGTAAAAAAAAAAAAAATCACAGAAACATAACCCTTTAAGAATTTGTATCTACAATAGGTTCCGACACTGGATGCTAGATCATCAATCAAGACCTATTCTTAATTATTACACTGACAGACTGTTAAACCATTAATCAGTGCCAATTCATAAGACCTTATTGACAACCTTGGTATATCACGTTTGTCAAAATGTATCTACAGCAGAAAATATATTCTCCTCGCCCTTATGCAACTTCAATTACGGTAATATGAATCGCAACAGATTTTTAAGATTTTCTGAAATGATGGTGGTATATTACGACTGCAAAAAAGTATGTATTGCAGGAAATATATTTTCCCATCTTCTATTACAACCCTGACTACTAAACCGTATCGTATCGATTCAAAAACATTCATTAACAACCTTGGTATATCAAATCTACCAAAATGAATCTACAGCAGAAAAGATATTTTCCCCGCTCGTATTGCAACTCTAATTGGTGTACCATACAGCGTGACAGATTTTTAAGATTTTCTATGATGACGTTGGTATATCACGACTGCAAAAAAGTATCTACAGCGAGAAATATATTTTCCCACCTTCTATTATAACCTTGACTGATAAACCCTTAGTAGGTATCGATTCTAAAAACATTCATACTATCAACTTTGAAATATCAAATCTGCCAAAATTCATCAACAGCAGAAAATATATTTTCCCCGCTCGTATTGCAACTCTAATTGGTGTACCATACAGCGTGACAGATTTTTAAGATTTTCTATGATGACGTTGGTATATCACGACTGCAAAAAAGTATCTACAGAAAGAAATAAATTTTCCCATCATCTATTATAACCCTGACTGATAAACCCTTAGTAGGTATCGATTCTAAAAACTTTCAACCTATCAACTTTCAAATATCAAATCTGCCAAAATGCGTCCACAGCAGAAAATATATTTTCCTCGCCCTTATTGCAACCCTATTTGCTATATCAAGTACAGATTTTTAGGACTCCCTGCGTCATCCTTGATACACCACAACAGTAAAAATGCATCTACATCAGGAAGGATATTTACCTCACCCTCATCGCAACCCTAGTCATTATATCATGGACCGGTACAGATTTTAAAGAAATTATTCCACGACCTTGGCACATCAGAACTACGACTATATTTGGAATCAAGCAGACGCACCTGACCCCACCACAGGAGCGTTTGTCTGGATGAAAGAACGTGTTATCGTTGGGGCAGCGACGAACTGACCCAGTTTCACGAAACCGCTGACCCAGTTTCAGCCAGCTACGAGAGCTATCCGCTTTGGTCGGTCTAGGTGGGTGCACGCACGTACGAGGACACGGGAGGCACCTCTCGGGCCAGTGGTAGTGGACCACCCAGCCAGCCGGGTCGGTGGTGCGCGCCATCCGAGGTACGCTCGAGAGATACGGGAAAAGGGATGTACAGAGGGAAAGAGGGAAAGAGGAAAAAGGGGGAAAGAGGGAAAGAGGGAGAGGGTGGTGACGTACGCTCTGTACCGTATATAGAGGCAGCAGTACACGGCCAACAGGTAGCTGCGCCGGTAACCCGGCACCTCAGCTCCCGGCCCGTATAAATAGACACAGCCGGGATCATCCCTGCCCTGGACCGACGCGGTTGCAAGTTCCCTTTTCACCCTTCTTCGCCCTCTACCCTCCGGCTTCTGTCTCGCTCTCACTAACTCTCGCGTTCAATTTTATTCTTTTACCTTTCCTTTCTTTTGATCTGCCATTTCATCATTATTTTCTTGATGGGTTTCTCCGTCTTCTTTTTTCTCTGTTCTTATCTATCTTGATCTTATTCTATCTTCTGATTTTCGTTTGGTTGGTATGTCTCTCTTGTTTTGTAGAAAACTATCGCTTCTTTTTTGTCATGATATATTCTCGTCGTCGCTCTTGTTGAACCCTTCGTTGTACTTTTGTAGGCTGGCTGTGTACGTTTTTAACCCTTCGACGAGATGCTCGCTCTCGTACAATATTCTATCCTCTTGGTTTTTTTCTTTTTCTATCTGATACATTTTTTGTGGATATTGACTAAGAGATTCTTTTTCTTCTTTCTCACCCTTCGCGGAAAATACTCTGCCTCTTCCACTTTTTAGAATTATCTCTTCTTTATTTATGGTTTTCTGTCCTTTTCTTTTCCGCCGATTCAGGATGTTTAAAAGTGTTAGTTGAAGGAGGCGAAGAGTTTTCCATCAATTATATCGATGAAGTATAATTGACTTTTTAACAAAACTAAAAAATTATTATAGCATCGAGACTTAAATTGTTCGCGTGATAAAATGGCACGTTCAGCTCCGTAATTCCATTAAGGTGATGAGTCGACTCCAAGGAGTCTGGGATGATATTTTATTGCTAAAAATATGAAATTCTACTTCCTCCATTTATCCAGCGCTGTCAGACCATTTTTAGATATCTCCTTGGCGGCTTCCTTTTCAGCTTGATTACAACTCAGGGAAGACTCGTGACCCCACGGGATAATGAGATCATTCGTAGCCCGTGGGTAAGATCTCGCGATAATGAATTTTTTCTCACGATACAACATTAATACGACATCCAATTTCATTTTCCACCGGTTTACTAACCACTCGCTCTCCCTTTAAACGTTCACATCATTTTATCCGAATCATTATCATAATTTATTAATTTTCACTGACTCGAAATTAAATTAAACTTTAGTGCAGTTCCATTTCTAGAATGTTTTCACTTAAAACAAATTCAGTGATATCCACGAGTATCGAAATTACAGAGGAAAAATATCAAGAAGCTGCTGTATCTGCGTGTTATCCCGTTTCTTTTGTAGCCTCGGAAACAAACGCGTTTTCGATAACTCTGACTCAGTCGGAAATTATTTCTTCGGCGTTGGTTCGCACCGAGGGAACAACTTTTCAGTAGTTCCTTGTTCTCTCATTTCCCTCTCTCGCTGCTCCTTCATTTTCCTTCGTTATTAGCCCGACATGAAAATTGCCAGGACTTGTCGTCGCCCTTTTCGTTCCTCGTCCTTCGTTCGCTTTGCCATTCGACGTTTCCTTCTTAAACTGTCGCACATTGGTCGGAACCTTTTATCCGGATCCTTTCTGCGGATTACTTCCGGCTTGTAGCGCGATTTTCTCATTACTGTACGATGCCAATTAACGATTGTAATTAGTAAAAATAGTTTATGGAATTGTTGATGAATTCTACTATTTTTTTCTATGTTGTTACTTCTTTGTTAATTTAGTTTATGGGCGGAAAAATAATAAACGTTGAGTTTCAAGATAATGGTGTTGAACTCTAGGTTTTTATGAAAGTCGTCAAATTGATGGAAACCTTCCTTTTTAAAAACGCTTTTCAAAATTATAGAGACGTGGTGCAATAGATATTTTACATGTATCTTGTAATATACAAATTACTTAATTGATCGTCTTCTATGTCGTTTGATTCTTCCACTTCCAAAGTAGTTTTTTGTCTCTAGATTTACGATCGTGAAATTTTTTACAGTATTATATTTTAATTAATATTATATTTTAAATAAGGAGTATGGAAAAAGAGGGATCAGGCGGTAAAGATAATAATACGTTAAGTACTTATTGTATTATAAAATATACATTAAATATTAACTCTAAAGCTTCTCTGTAAGGTTGAAAAATATTTACAAAACAAGTAGTCACCCATCAATTTGACGGTTTAGGTAAATCTAGTGTTAATGGGAGAAGTCGACCGGGGGTTGAAATTAAAAATATGTGTTTACCACTTTTAAACTTTTTTTAATATCACGATAAATTTTAGGACGAGTGCTATTACGTTTGCTAAATGAAGATCATATTTTAAGTATGCTATTTTACGAGCAGATTATCGACTCGTTTTGTGGTCAAATTTGTAAATTTTCCATTGCGCCAATTATCGATTCGTTTTGCGAATAGACTTGCAAATTTTCCATCGAACGAATTACCAACGTACTGCCGAATTTCGCCATCTGCATCGAATTACGGCGATTTAGTATGTTTTCATTTGTAAAATGTGGTAATCTGTTAATGGGAATGCTCGGAAATTATTTCTACGATTATTAACGTCGCAGTTCTTAATATTAATGGACAATTATAATTTTCCATTTTATTCTGTTTAAAACTGTATTTTCAATATGTCCTAACATCATCGAACGTTGAATTAGAAATAACAACAGCTGACTGCTAATGGAATTGAAAATCACTAACAGGGATTAGTTATTTGGTTCGTTTTTCTTAAAGTATACGCAAGAATTACTGACGTGAAAATTTTGTCCAACTCGATCAATGTAAAATTGAATTGTTTAAAATGTTCTGTTCGTTAATAAAATTGCAGTATTTTGTAAATCAAATTGCAAGGATCTGAAATTTATGTTATTCAGTGTATTAAAAAAAGAGGGAAATTGAATTATTATTACCTACGTTCGTTTAACAAGTATCAATAAAATTATGAATAATTTTGTTTTTCGAATAGCTTAAACTCCGTATGTTACTGAAGGTATTAGAAAGAATGAAAATTGAATTGTGTATGATTATTTAAAACTTTATTACTTTATATCAAACTTTTATCATCTGCATACGTGATTTTCTGAGTTTTCTGACGAGTTACATAATAATCTAGAACAGCGTAATTTAATCCGAGATAGTAAAATTTCCCCAAGCAATATTTTACAGGATTTCCGCGTGGTTTCTTTGCGGAAAATAACGGTAAAAAAGTAGGTATTTCATTATCAGTTAATCCACCCGTGGTAAAATGACGAGAGGTTGTAATTTTTAAATATAATTTCGTTAAAAAAAATTATATTTATGTAGAGATTTGAGGCTCCCTAATGAGGATGAAAATATTTTGCCAAAATTTCGACATCAATGTACCAGGCATTTTTAATGCGTTTCCCGACAGAGGGTGAATTTTGAAGGATTTTTTTTCCATCGTGAAAATCTAATGAGAAGTCGTATTACAGAAGCTAATTATACCGGCTTGGACGACTGTATTTAGGTCATTGCGATGAAATTATGCGATGCTTTAATGCAAAATATTACACGATTAATATATTCGTTTAAATACGTTTTAATTGAGAAAAATAACGTCGTTCGCCGGTAATAATCTCAGCATTGGATTTAACGAGTCCACGGCTAAAGAGACGACATACTAAAGGATTGTAAAATGTAATTTCAATTTGCAGCACGTTTTCATCAGAATTTCACCATTTCTCTTCATGCATTACTATTTCTATATTCGGCGCCACGAAAATACATTATTATGGAATTAAAAGTAAAGTCTTATTTAACGGATGAGAGGAAGAGAGAAAAAAGAAGGTGCAAAAAAGGGAGACAAGGAAAGAGCATACACTTTTCACCCTTAATTTCGTGAAAAATGCGCGCATTTTCCAGTTCATTTTTTTTTCGTGTGAATATTAACCCCTACCGGCAAATCAACCCCTTTCGCCAAATGAGCTCCGTGGAGTCACTTACGGCAAGATTGGGAGCTTCTTTCGCGTTTAAAAGAAGCTTCTTACTCAAACGAATTTTCCATTCACCAGTTTTATCCTCTGCCGTGGAAAAATATCGGGCTTCCAGGTTCTTTGTGCTCGCTTGCAGCTAAACTTATGAAAATGAATTACACGCTTTTCCATCAACGTCGAATCTTCCTCCTTTGTCACTCAGTGTGACCACTATTTTATAAGACTTCATTAATACCCTTTTCCTAAAAATCCAATGATCATTACATCGTGTTAAAGTAATTCCAATATCTACCTATTTCGAAAGTGTATTCCATTTCACCCCTTTGATAATTCCCAGTGAATATCTCTGACGGTTGAGCCGCGCAAAAGAGAAATTTATTACATGTGTTTATTATTCTCTATTAAATATTTGACGTAGAATGGGAATAATCGATCCTCTTTTACGACAGAAACGTGCAATTATACCTGTATTTGCCCGCTACAAATTTCATCTCTTTGTAAAACCCATTCTACCGTTCGACTCTTGCCAATTATCGTAGCTGTTGAATTCTATCGAATTTAAATAACTTCCTTTTGTATTGCAAAAATAATAACGCTAATAATAATAATAACAATAATAGTAATAACATCTCTACTGGCAATGTTAATAACACTATGTTACCCTTGTAAACAGGAATCTCACGATGCAATTTTCCAATAACTGTTTACACCTCGGATTCGCGTAACGCAAAGAGGATTCAACAAGTCGAGGAGGTACAGTTACGCGCGTTTATTCTGTATCGATGAAAGGGAGCAAATAAAAGGAGTGCAATAAAGAGAGTGAGAGAGAGAAAGAGAAAAGGGTGGTATCGATTCCTCGATAGCGTTAAGGCTTCTCCGGAACTCTAAATTATCGTTCTACGTGACAGAATGTCGATAGTACCGGATAACTCGGTGCCAGAGGTAGAATATCTTGGTAAAAATGCTACTAATGTTAACGATGTCGCGAATACCTTAATCAGAACCATGATGGGAAAAAAGGGTTAGAACGGGAGATAGAAAATCTCCTTTAAAATGTAATTTTGAAAAATGCATTTAATTCGTTGACGTTGCGAAGATTTTTCGCAACGGCTAGATGGTCGGAGAGATATAAAAGTAAATTCCTTAATGGATTATCGTGGAGGTAAATTGCATCGTAAGAAAATTCAATTGATAATGTTCCAAAGGGTGGGAAAATGTGATGAAAGAAATATCTGGAATATGGAGAAAATTGCCTGAAAATAAATAAGCGATTAGATCGTTCGGAGGATTATAATTTCATTTCGGTTTTATCTCGCTGTTTTATCGTATGGAGGGTGAAATTTCTCATTGATCCTCAGCAAATTTCAGATGTACGTTGCTCGCCTAGTTTCGCGTTTTAGCCCGTCAGGTATTACGAGCGTAAAGAGTACTTTCGTGGAATTATTTGACGATTAAGAGAATTAAATATCACTCCGAAATATCGTACGAATTATTTCCATTTCTCTACCCCCGTTCTTCCGTTCCGTTTTAATTGGTTGCGATTCACGCGATGGAATACTTTCTGGTATTAACGTTTGCAAATTATTCCATAGTGTGTGGTATGTACGTTTTAATCGGTAGAAATAATTTTCAAATATTTCTATAAATATGAGCTTCAATTTGTTTTGTTTTGCAGTCAGTTCTCTGTACCATTGATACGTATATTATTACAGTAGCTTGTTATTTTTTTTTTTTTTGAAAAATTGGAACATTTTTGTAAAAGGCTTTCAATATCCATCAAAGAATTTTTAATTCAGTGAAAATTCTGTAAAACTGTGCTACTTCGTTCAATGGAAAGGTATTTTCCACGTTGAACTACCAGCACATTTTTTGACGAATAAAAGCGAATTTTAATCAAATAAACGTTCTTCATTTTCTGGTTGATTTTGGAGAACATATCATTGATTAAAGTTTGCTTTTATTATTCGAAATATAAGTTTTCGTTTTGTATTTCAAAAAATGTTATTATTCAGCCTTGCTATTTATTATGCTCGATTGATTTGTTTTAAATTTGGAATTTTAGATTTTGTCTTAGAAATATTAACTTTACAGGGTTCTACATTTCACTCGAAATATGTCAAACATTGTTTTACGACGGATAGCTTTTGAAAAACATACGCAACGTTTCATTTTTCCTTTTTCCTTCCATCAAACTAGGTCGGGCGTATTAAGATTATTTCCCATTTGCCAGAGAAACTCGACTAAGCTGAATATTAATACTTAATGCACTGGATATTTTATTGAAAACTTTACTTAAAGCCCCAGAATATTTAAGAGTTTCGTAGAAATATAAATTATCACAAATAAAATGAACACTTTGAACGCCACCGATATATTGCTTGTTTCGTCATTTCTGTACTGAAACTTTTTCTATTAACACTAGATTTGCAGAGCCAAATTTGGCTCATTCAAAATTTGATTACTACAGATATAATATATTCGTTGATTAATTTTTTAATAATAAATCTTTCATTTCAATTGATCTGAAACTATTTCTATTGCAAAAAAACTTCCATTTTCTTGTATAATTCAAATTGGCACACTTCCGAAAAAAGGTATATCAACATCCGTAAATCTAGTGATAAAATCACATATTTATAAAGCAGAAACTTTAAAAACACTGATAGATCGATATTCAGCATATCTTTATCTTCTTAACGCCAATATTTAAATATTCAATATATTAGAAAATTTATAAATATTGCAATTTAAATGTAACATGAAATGTCATTAAATTCAATAACGTCGGTGACCCCCATGGCAGTCCACGTTTTAAACAATTTTTGCACAACACGAAATTTCTCTACCGAAATCCAGCGTTCAATTAAAATTCTAAAAAGCATCAAATTAACACTTTATAAATGAATCAAACGACAAGGTGTCACATGAAGCTATACCAGCTACAAAATAATTGTAGCCAGTAAAATACGTGTTGCAAATAAAGCTATCACTTTGGTGATACATGTCGCTATAAAAACTATCAAAGGTTTCTCTTCTTCTTCTCTTGTAACAGAAATCGTTCACGAAAGTCAATTTACGCTTTCACGCGTTTCAATCAGGTGTTCGTTACACAGTTGCTAACTGATCCCTGGAAATCGAATCCAGGAGACAAGTATCGCTCCAAGACTCAAATTCAATAGATTGTATCATTGTCGTTCGACTCTTCCATTAAATGGAATTCCTGCTCGTTAATTATTATTCCAATTTCCATTGTACTTCCCTTTGTCTGTTCAACGATATAAACAATATTCCTCTTGCGCTTTCGGTATTAGAAAGAAAAGTAATTTCTACATTCGATTCGTTCGTTATATTGTCAGAGGTACACACATACGCGCAAGTTTTCCATGGAAACGTTACGGTCCTTTCCATTTGCCAACTTTTCGCCACCACTTCATCCAACTTCGCGCAATTCTCTTCGGCCGAGTTAATACGTTTTTAACGTGTGTCCCTCGGTGCGAGAATTTCCATTGAATTTATTTTTTTTTCTTTTTTCTACTACCTGGCGAAAAACGAAAGCTTTCGTTGCAAAGTCTAATTGCATACGAGTGCATTAGCATTTTTAAATGCCATAATTGCATTCTGCTTTGATGCGAACCGCGTGAGTTGCTTTTCTTTAAATATAATTTCGCGTGGTAAATAATGAAGTAGTTTGCGAGAGATATGAGAAGTAAATTACAGTAGAGTTCCGCTAAGAGCGCCGCCTAGGGGCTGTAGGGGAAATAATTCCGAGAAATCTCTGTCCCCACTACCGCACTAGCTCGAATTGTTACCCGAGTGTCTCTTAAGAGCACATAAGGTTTGTACTTTTAAATGGTTGAGAGTGGGGGACACTCTTCGTACGCATTGAGGGGAAGGCGCTCTTAGCGGAACTCTACTGTACTTTGTTTCTGGAATTAAATCTTTGCAGTTTATAAAATCGTTCAGAGAGAAATGTAAATTCGTAATTTTGATCAATTTGTTGAAGGCGAAGAGAAGTAGCTACTGTAGAATTTAATAAATAGAGAATGTTGGATGTTAGATGTCTTCTGGATTGGTGAAGTTGTGATACAGGAAGTGAATACACTTTAGAATATATTGTTCAGAGGGGATGAAGGATGAATTGAACGAATATCAAAAAATATTTTAGAAATTCTTATGACAGGAGAATTACAAATAGTCAGTAACATCTATCAAGGCTATTAGACATTTCTGTCATTATTTTAAATATCATTATTAAGCCATTAACACGTTGAATGTCATGGCTGGTGATCTCAATGACATTTCATATGACTTCTAATAAAAAATTCTAATATTTACAAATTTCCTTATGGATTAAATATTGAAATATTGACATCGAAGAGCTAAAGCCCAACTGACTAGAAATATATTTCTATCTTTAAGATATCAACTTTGTAAATATGTAATTTTAATAGAAAAAGTTTTACTTCAATAAAAATGATGAAAGAACCGAAATACTGATGACATTTAACGTGTTAAGAACTCACTTTCTTCCCAAAGATGAACATCCAAATATATAGAAATCGAGATTAAACGACTTAAAACATATACATCAAACCCTTGGTGGTACAAAATTCACTCAATAAAATGCAAAACAACAAACCAAAAACAATAAAATTCTGTCGAAAGAGCGTACAGTGCCTTCACACCCCTACCAGATTTACCACTGTAAAAATTCCCAAGTTAGAAACAGCAGACTTTTATTTCCAGTCGCAAATGAGAAAAATCGCATAAAAAATTCCACCAAAATTCTCGTGCAAAGAACAGTCTCCATTTAAAGTGGCCGTTTTCGTTGATGAAAAATGCAAAAATCCGTTGCAAGTTTAGTGACTAGGAAATTTAGAGGTCCACAAAAATTGGCCCCTTTGAAGTTAACGCGTCACCCACTCGACGTCGCTTTTCGTCGTCCGTTTTCCATATTTACCTGTCAACTCTCACGGCAAGGTTTTACGTTGATATACGTACCTACATGCGACATACATAATTCAGCACGTGCAAAAACAGCTGACTGTTCGATTTCAGTGAATTCACGAATTTTCGCGCGGTTTGATCCCGTTTTTTATTATTTTTTTTTCAAAAGTTTGAAGATCAATGGGGACAATCTGCACTGGATGTTGAAAATGATATTTGTTCGCGACGTTTTGCGAATTTGTGGAATTATATTGTAACTTGTGGTGCTCAGAAATTCGCGATGGATTTATGGTGCCCGTGTTAGGTCAATTCGTGTTTGAAAGTCTTTGGTATTATTTAATTGTAACATTTATTTTATTTTAAAAATTGGGTTCTTCGTTTAATCGTTGAATGTTTGTACATCGTGTTTGAGTACCTGTATGATAAATAATATAAATATATTTAAAATGCGAGTAGTAAAAAATATAAACGGATGTAAATGAAGTTCGTAGAAATTTTGCGCAGGCGTTTTTCCGTCGAATTTGTACTCGCTGAATTTCAGTTGATAAATCCAATTTGTCTACCGGACTGTTAATTTCGGTGAACAATTGAGTCTGAATTTTACAGGAATTGGAATTTCGAGAATTTATACTCTACTGGAATTTAACATTTGGAAATGTAGCACTCGATGCAGAAATCCAACTTGTTGCTAGTGTCCGCAGATCCTACGAAAAGTTTGATTCCAACTTTATAATAAACTGAATGAATTTTGGGCAATATAACACTCATTAACACGAAACCCCCTGTCTATTAAGTCACAATATTAATTCTACAAAAAATCAAATCATTAAAACATTTAAATCCGTTTTAAAAATTTCACAAAAATTCGTTCTTCTTAACACGTTCCGTGCCAAACTATTTTTTACAGACTCTCCGTTCAGGCCGCGTGGGGCGTATACGACCCACGTTTTTTTTTTTGTGGTCTAAATAACCACATTTTTGAAGTACACTGTACAATATTTTAATAATGCAAACCCATAAATTTAAAAAAAAGTGTATATTTTAATATGTTTTAACCAGAAAAGCGATAAAATTTATTTTACTTGACAAAATTTTCTTATAAATATCGCCTGTTTTAATAAGCATTTTTCCGGTCTAAATGGAAAGTCCAGCATGAGGCGTATACGCTTCACGTGGCACGTAATGTGTTAAAGGACAAAATCTTCCCCCCGGAATACAAATCAAACTTCGACAATTACAAGCATCTCTACATCAAAGCATACGAATCAAAGTTGAAACGTGTAATTTTCTTCAACAGTCGCGCGCATTTCGAGCTCACAGAATTTGAGCCCGTCGTCCGGTTTCCATTTATCCACCCTTCAATAGGGTTGTGTAGCGGTTTCCCGAAATTTTCAGACTATTTCAGCAAAGGGCAGCGATGCTGCGATAACTTTGGCAACTCGAGGTATCCCCATAAAGCTCTGCGTTGGCCTCCTTTCGGCCCTTGGAAGCTTCGCTTCAACTTCCGGGCGAATTTGTTCACCAGATGTTCCCTCGTATACAGCGTTTGGTAAAGTCGTTACTATCACGAAACGGAACATATAAAATACACTTTATCGTCCGCGTCTCGAGCGAAGTATTTATTCGCTCTGACCTGTTGCACGATGTTGCTTCTTCTGTCTTGAAAATCCACCGAGAAAGGCAAATAATTGTGTCAATTTGAGAATATTTTATGGTTTTAGTATCATCGTGTTGGTGTGGAGGTTTCGGCAATTTAATTCTTTTTTGTATTTTTTGAGTTTTAATTATAATGGTCATTTCGACTGGAAGCTACAATTTTACGTGGATTTCGAACAATTGATGATGTGATGTATCAAATGATAATCTAGGAAAAATTACTAATTTAGATCTTTTTCCGTTATAATCCGTCTGTTTGTTATTTATTCTCTGTGGGAAATTTTAGTGAATTGATACTTTAATTTTAGACCGTGTTTGAGTACTTGTTTTATAATAATATTATCACAATGGATATATTGACTCTGAGTATTAATTTTTGTTGGGCAATCTTCATCCACTGAATTTGATCTAATTAATGTTTGCATCTAACTAATGTTTAAATCAAACGAGTTGCATTATTGTCTTCAAATACACTTCGTCACCAAACAGAAAATATAATTTTTCTAGAACTACTATACGTTTTAAACGTCTTCTAATTATTAAACGGTCATTTTTGTAATATAGTGGATTAAATGGTGTATAATACAATACAATCCCCAGAAAAATATCAAATTACTTGAAAAAAGTCTCAACGAACAAAGGTATCTCGAGAATTATCCCAAGTGCTCGAACTCTCTGCAGAAATTCACGAACAGAATTTCTCGTTAGGTCAGACGTACTTACTTGTTAGTGGTCGAAGATGACAACGATATAAAGGAGCTAGGTATTACCAGCGTTCCAAGGATGGAAAATCGGATTAAACGGTAGAGCCTCGCGAGAACCTCAATTACAGCACTAATCCCCGAAATACGTGGCTCCAGCAACGGACTCTACCCTCTTGTTTTGTTCTTTCGCCTTCGAAGCTCGTCTCGTGGGAATTCTTGGAAATTAATTTCGACTTCTCCGAATGCAATTTGCCACCTGGGATACTCTCGTTTCGTCGACTATCGCGTGGTGTTTGTTGCCCGATGATACTCGATATAGATCGATCGTGGATTAATGCTTTTCCTGACCGAGTTATGCTTTACGCGTTGAACGCGACTTATAACATTAATACATTGAGAAGTCGCTTTTCAAATATACTTTCATAAATTTTTAAGAAAAATAATTTTCCATAAATTTTCTTTAACTGTACTTTTGAGTTTAATGTTCAGCAAGTAGACAGTCTTCAGTGTGTTAAGGACTTTTCTGAAGGTTTATTACATGGGGAATCTCATTTTTAGAAAATTAATTATTCCTCAAAAATTATTTTCGAGAACAGTGGCCTCAATTTAATGAGTTTTCTTCCAAGAACTCCATTGGATGGAACTGTTGTACCCTGTTTTTAAGAATTTGATTTCTTCTGTCTCAATAGCAGAACTAAACAATAAACCTTCAAGAGTTTTTACATTAATTGGAACATTTTTGTAAAATCTATTGCGGCATTATTGAACGGTGCTGATAACTTTATAGTAATTAATGAAATAGAAAGTAGAGTGGCAGATTTGTGAAACATTGGTGTCATTCTTGGAAAATAATGATTTCTTATAATATTATTATATCAAATAGAAATTGCGAAAACACTTAACGAGAATCGTGAGGACGAAAAATTCCACAAATAGTGAATATTAATCGCGAATACCAGTAACAGATAGCTGCTTAAACGCGTTAGTAATTATGAAAATGATCCAAGTTAAACATTTGAAAAATTAAACTAATTAATTCCTTTTTGTTGCAACAACGTACATTTCAATATAACAGAGCTACTTTGTATAAACATCTCGGAACGAATATTAAATGAATATTAAATACTCTCATTCCCGAGTGTATTTACACTGGCAGATTTTTTTACCAGAGTACCTGAAGCTAAAAACATAAAAAACACTGGAAAAAAGAAATTTCACAGGCAACACATTCAGTAATTGCAAAAAATCACGAGAAAGCTCTATTCTGCCAGGGTTACCATGCAGAGAAAACCATTTGACACTTTTTTTGGCGGCAGCTTTGAACAATTTAAGTGGTGTGTGCCCTCAATTAAGAGACAGCTTCAGAATCCTCCCATGAATTTCATAACTGCGACTTTAACGCACCAGTTGTGCATACATACATGAATGAAATCCCGTTACCGTAATCGGATTTTATTAATTCGTTCGCCACGTTATCAGCACGGCAAATTCGTTTCCGTTGGAAACCGTGAAACACGACGGATTCTTTAAGCCGTAAAATAATTTTACGGACTATAAAGTCATGGGGAAAACGAAGCAAAATATCAGTGGTGCGCTTCAACGTCGGGCTTCAATTACGAAACGCGAAGCGCGGGAGTCGGTTTACGCTCGTAATTCGCGCATACATCGCAATTGCTTTTTCGTCCTCCGCGAAATGGGAACCGTAGCTTATATATCATTCCAGGGTGTGCAATTTTTTAACAGCAACAAGACGGTGGTGAAAGTTCCTTTAACCCTTTTGATACTACCGGTGACTATAGTCACCCGACGAAATTTCACCCGAAGAATTAATTATAAGATCATGTCTTGTAATTAAATATTTTTGAAATACCATAAGTTCTTATTTTTCCGGTATTCTATGCGCTGTAACTTCGATAAAGAATTAATTATTTACATTACGTCATTAGCCATTAAAAGTTATTCGTCCGTGGCGGAATTGTTTCCTGTCGCGTTAGCAAGCTTGCGGAAAAGTACTCCGTAGCGAAAGGGTTAAGAGTCTCATTTTGGTACATTTTGGATCACGTTCGCTGCAGCCTTTTCTTCATTTTAACCCTTTATAGGGTTCTTTTAGCCTACAAGAACGTGTGAGACTCGTTTTATTCAAAAACTATTAAATTGAAAATATCAGCAGGTTAGGAAACAGTCTCATTATTTTTATACTATTAGTTTCTATGCTATTACACTGCTTTGCGCAGTGGAGATATCGCAACCACTGAGGTTCTACCGAGGTGCAATTATTGAAAATGTTTGTTGAAAACTTTTACCTTCAGTAATATGAAATATCAGAAATTAGTGAACACTTTTGATATTAGAAATTAATTTTGAGTCTTTGCCCATTCCGTCAGAAAAGAAATGGTAGGCCAAGGGGTTAACACTAGAGTTACAGGATATAAATTTTTATTACATTTAAATATACTGAATAATTGTTTCGGAAAATAGGGAATCAGGAAGTGAAAACGTTCATTAATTAACCACTACGGTACGGCGCATATTGATGTGTATAATCGTTGACTGTAACTGACACTCGTACTGAAGTGGTTAAGTACATTTTGTTTTATAAAGTAGACGTGGAATGTGTACTGTATCGCTTGTCTATCAATTAAGAAAATTTTTAGTGTTTAGAGTGTGTGTGTGTGTGTGTGTGTGTCTGCTCGGGGTCCCGGGTTCGCAAAGCCCGTACCTACCGCGAGAACTGCGGTAGGCCCCCTGGGATAATTTTCAATGCTCATCACCTACAGTCCGACAACTGTAACTTGTCTCTTATTTTCAATTTCCTATTCCTGCAAATTTCGTTCTTGGAATTCCCAAACCCAGCCTCCAAAAGTAAACGACTACGCGTAGACGTTCACTTTAAAAGATTTGAGTTTGGCAATATCAAAAACGAAATTGTGGAAGTAGATACTTGGAAATAAGAAGTTCCGCCGCTCTTTAGCCATCTTTCAGTTGTTAGACTGTATCCAACCATATTACATATTACATTCTATCTAATAGAATCCGTTAACTTTTCAACCTCCAATTTCCTCCGCCTGAAATCCATTAATCTGTATGTCCATTCGTCACCAGCCCCTGCAACAAAAGGAGAAACTCCCTAAACTCAACGTGTCAACATATCGTGCGGCTCCACAGCCGTGTCACCTGGGCGGCGGAGCTTCTCGTTTTCAACCGCCTATTCGTACCATTTTGTTTCTTGGAGTCCACTCGCTCAGCCTCTTAAAGGAAGCACCCGACAAAGTCGTAGCATTCAAATATTCTTATTAGTTTGTCTGGAGGAGCGAGACATTGTATTACATTGTTGTCTCGTCGCGCGCTTCGTTTCATCAAGGAGAATCTCCCCATGTGGTGGGGGTAATTCTGCCGGAGTTTATTCTGTTTTCACTATAGAGATGTTAGAAATCTGGTGCCTACGCCGATGTCCTCACTGTCGCCACCCAAATCGCGTTGTCTCCCTTGCTTCGATCTGCAGCGTTCTCTCTTTTCGTCTTTTAGTTCGATTTGTATGTGTAGCTCTTTTAACGAATCGCGAGGTAGAACGTCAAGTGCCTTCGTGTACATGTGACAAGAGGCATGACGCTTGACGCCTGGCGAATCAGGCTCTGCCAAAACAGGCTTACCTCCTAGGTGACACGGCCGTGGAGCCGCACGGTACTTATCACGCGCTGCTGAAAAGAAGTCTCGTACTCAAAATGTCTCATTTAATTTTTTCACTATGCAATCTGATTAGTGCTCATAATCGTTCATTAACAGCACCTTACATATAAAAATGTCTATAAGAATAGCCCTACTCTTTCCACTTTGACCAATCAGACTATTTTCGTACTTCTACCACCCGCCTTCTTTCCAGTAGCGCACAGTACATATCTATTAATCCTGTTCCAGCGTCGGATTATTTTCCATAATTATGAACGTCATATGAAAAACAAGAGAACACCTGTCGTGTTCTCAATATGGTCGGTGGACATCCAATTACAAAGTGCTGATAAACTTACGGTATCAGTTTAACGATCGCGGTTATTATAAACGACACGAGGATCTCGTCTCTTCTCGTGCGAATCGCACACATACGCGTGCGTTGGTTTCGCAGTGTGTGGAATTTCAGCGCACTAACTTTAAGCTAGGTGGATAGGTGGGGGCTAAACTGGGGCAACGTTAACGAACATAATCATCTCCGGACGCGATGTTAGTTTCGCCAGCCGTGTGAGCCGATTTCGTACTCCTGGCTGATGGCATCCTATCAAAATTCGATTCTGCATCGAATTAGAGAGACGAAATGTCAGCGATACTTTCGCGCCGATGGCGATAACTGTGACGGTCCTTTGATACACGATATTTCGCACTTCAGGCGAAATAGTTTCGATAGATTGGGACTATGGTGTAAGGAATATATGTAACTTAGGTATATTTTGAGTTAGATGTAAATTAGGTTTATGGAGATGCGATGTATCTTCTGTAGAAATGGTGTAGTGGATCTAATCTGATGTATAAGGCGAGGAAGTTGTGATATGGATCTCTTCGCTGATTAGGAAACTGAATTATAATTAGAAATTGAATATGTGACGATGAAAGATGGTATTCAGAAATGAATCAACGGTTAAATTTGAGAACATTACCATTTTCTTCTTAACATATTATATTAGGGGTACCGAAAAGTAATCAAAATCGGAGAAATGAAAATGTAATTGGAAACGTCTTTAACAAAAAAAATCGAAGGACTTTTTCAAAAAGGGTATCTAATAATTACCTGTACGCTGGTAAAAAGTGTTAGAAAGTTATGGAAATTATTTTGTTTTTCAGTATTTAACATTTCTATAATAAATAAATGTTTTACGCCAACAAAAAAAAAATTTTGATTACTTTTCGGTACCCCTAATACTATAGTATTTTATTATTCAAAATATTAGTAAGCCAGTCAGTATTCTTCTCTGAAAATCAAAAGAAATTAAATTGAATTTAGGGGAACCGATGAGCAGGAACCCTACAGCCTTCAAAGTGTTAGGATATCTTGATAACTAATATTAGTCTCTTCACTGGCAAGAGATTTAAAATCTTTCGAAACCTTGTCTCAAAAAACGATCTCCACGTTCATTCTACCCCACTGTTCATTCCTATAATCTTTTATCAATATTTTCCAAAAGAATCGAGCATCATTCGTCAAATCCAAAAGACAGCGTCGCAAACACCAAGACAATTTCATCATCCATCGACTTCCTTCCCATCGCAACATCCTCTCCATTTCCTCCCTTGGCCAACAGCTTCGATAATTTCCCACAAACCCTCCCAAACCATCGCTTCTCTCTTTCCTCTCGTTCGCATAAATGCGCTCAATGCGATTTCCCGCGAGATAAGAATTCGTCTAGTCACTTAACGGCCAAAAACATGAATCCCAGAAGCACAAGGATCCATGGGATTACAGATAAGGGATTGATTCAGTACCTGTGGCTTATCAGCCTCAATTTTCACCCTCCTTTTTTTTCCTCCTAGCGAACCGAGAAATCGACGTTTCCACTCCACGTTAAAACCACCCTGGACTATCGAATTAAACGAGAACGACAGAGTCGAAGATCTTCTTCCTAAATCTTCGTATCCCCTTTTAAACGGCTGGTTTCAAGTCTTTCAGAATTTCCTCGAAAAAGAGGCATTTGAGAGGAATGCTGACCTTTAGTCATGTAACGTTAATAAAACAGGTGTTTTCTATACGTCGATCGATGAAGTGACTTTATTTGAACGTTAATATTCGCATACCGGATGCATGGAATTTTTCCATTTCAAAGGATACACGATATCCTGGGCACTCCTGGAGTTCAATAATGCGCGATGGTATTTCGAGTTTGCATCGATTGTTTTTTCTAGTAGATATCCATGGATAATGCAATGACGTGCATGCAAAATACCATTATCGTTGATATTGCATGTGCAGCGAGAATTCTTAGATACGTGGACCTGGTGTAAGAATACCGGGAAGTCTTAACGTCCTTGATATGCTGGATTTTTGATAAATAATGTTATTAGATGATCTGGGGAAAAATGTAATTGTACATTGTTGTTAGATGCATTTTAACCCTCTATAGGCTCTTGCAACTTTGAAGTAACACAAAACAAATCTACGCTTTTATTTTTCAAAGTCGATTTTTTAACTTCCTCAAATATTACAATTTAGCTCTTCAAAACCATGGAATTCTTTACAATCCAACGTTCCAAAATCACGTAACATTTATTGTTTATAATAGTACTTTTATTATTTTCTAATGTGCTATTAATTCAGATCTATCTAATGTGCTATTCATTCAGGTCTATCGTGCAATTAATTCAGATATCACAGAAAATTCGGTCCATAGAGGGTTAATTTTTTATCTTGCAATTGAAAAAATTTTTTTAGCGATGTATTGGATGTAATTATATTAAGTTATATCGAGTTAACGGTGAGTTTCAACGTAGCAAGAAGCGAAGAGGAGATAGGTACGAAGTTGGAGGCTGTAACTTCTATCTGTAGCTTCTAAGTTGAAATTTTCATTAGCCTCGGGAAATTTTTGCAAAGTTATTACGCAGTATATCGTAATTTCGAATAGTAATGAAGCTTTGGATGGTAGTTAATGTTTTTATAGAAAATAAAAGAATGGTACAGAAACTGAGTGAATTCACCAACTAATTTATTTGATTAAACTAAGAATTCCTAAAATTCATTAATCTACCAAAGATTCATTTTCATCAACGCCCATAAAGAAAATCGAAGAGAAGATAAAAGTGGCGTAAATATTTGCCCATCTGCGTGACAAAAACGAAAGAAAATTGAAACTTTCTTCCACCGAGGAACATTACCTTTTAAACGCTCGCCGAGGAGTTTGGATAAGTTTAAGCCCTCTCGGTTCTCCTAACAAGCGATAATTGACTTTCGAATTTAACGACACTTCTTACTTTCTTCCCGGTAAGAAACTCACCGTAAAAATCATCGAACATCCAGACACCACTGAAATTGCAAAATCTCCACCATTCTAACCAACAATTTTCACTCCACTCAAAAGACAATCGACAAAAACAATTTACCCCAACGAAATTCCTTTTTTATTTCAGCGAATGAAAAACTAAATTGCTCTACTTCATCAACATTCTCCATTCAAAGTGAATTTTCAAATTCAATTCAATATAAATCAATGTCAACGATCCAACGATAGGATTGAATGAGAAAACGTTAAATTTTTGCGAAAACGAGCACAGCTACGAGTTTCGCAAACATCGTAGACCATTGTCCTCGTTGATTACTTCTTCGCTTCAGTCATTTTGCAGCCGAGTGAATTGTTTAAGTTGCACAATAACTCGCAAATGTCGAAGTTCTACTTCGTCGAGGATAGGACAAACGTTTCAGAAGACAGTTCTACCTCGAAAGTTTCCCCTTCGTCGTTATTGGAGTCACGCTCCTACGGTTTTTCGTTGGCACGAGCCACACGGGGTTGCAATCGATAGAGCAAACTGTTGATTCTGACCCGGACTTCGGCTACGATTCCGGATTTTCTCGGGCACCGACTCTGCCGCTTTCGCGAATTAGTCCTCGGGGAGGTTCGACGAATTTATCAACGTGTATTGTATCGATTTTCATCATTTCTATGGGACGCTAAAAGTCTGTTAACTATTTCATTTTTGTTTGCGTTTTGTACGACTTTTTTTTAGACTATTGTGTTTTTTGGAAGAGATATTTCAGCAGTTAGGCGATGATGTTTCGTTTTCGCTTTTTCAATTTAACCCTTTGGCCTACGATTTCTTTTGTGACGCAGCGTGCAATGATTTAAAATTAATTTCTGAGATTAAAAGCTCTCACTGATTTTAGATATTTCGTATAATTCAAAGTAATATTAATCGTAGGGAAATAATGAGACTGTTTTGCGACTGGCTAATATTTTTAGTTTAACACTAGAACTACCAAACCAGTCAAAATGACTGGTACACAATTTTTTCAAAAAATTCTCCAAGTTTATATAAGAGTCACAGAATAAATATTCTACTTCTATATTAATAAACGTAAATCACCCAATTGATCAAATTTTCCGTCGCCTGATTCCCCCTTTTTCAAAGTACTTATTTAATTTATTAAAATATGTTAATTTGACGCCGGTAGTTCTAGTGTTAATAGATTTTAAAAAACTTCAAAATTTCTTATTTCATTTTTTGCGCCACGAGTGTCAGACGTTGTTGTAGGCTTAGGGGTTAAGAGAAGAGGTGTAGATAAAATATAGATGCTAGAAATTAAAATTCTAATATGTGATTTTATGAATTTCATGTGTATTATGGGTATTGGTAATTTGTTTAACTCCTTAATAACGAGTGACACTCGTGACGAGATAAATGGGACAGGCAATTTTCAAGTTCTCCAAATATTATTAAATTGAAAATATTAATGAGTCGCAATGCGATAATATTATTTCTATAACGTTAATACTACCTTAAATTATAGCCAATATAAAGAATCACTAATCAATTTTTATTTTGGCAATGAAATTCTGAATTATAGCGAAGACTGCCACGAATTGAAATAAAAAATACTTTGTTATTTGTTATTAATATTAATTTACTAGTTCTGAAGTGAGAAGCTGAATGAAAGTATTGAATTTTGCCTTGATTTTGTATCTCATAAAATTGCTTGCTTAGAGATTGTTTTTGTCCCTGAATGACACTCCTTACCGTGTCAACTTGACTTTGAGAATTCTGTAACAAAGGACAGAATTAACTGTCCGCTTGTCTTTATATTTAACAGAATTACGTTTGTTTGAAAATGATTTTAGTCAGTGAATGGCTCTGTCAACTTGAGTATCTTATTACTTCTTTTTTAAATCTGTGAGAAAGACAAGAAGAAATATAAATAGAAGGAGACTGTGCTAATTAACATGACATTAAACTCTTAATAAAATTGAGTTTTTTTTGAGGATGTGCTTCATGCATTAAAGGACACTGTTTTGTTAGTTATCTCAGTCTTTTTTAGACCTGCGATAAAGAGAAGAAGAAAGTACAGATAAAAAGGGATGGCGGTAATTAAAAGTGTATTACAGTCTCGCCTGTCTTCGTATTTTATAAAACTGCACTTTTTTTTGAGACAGCAGGAAATATTTTATGCATCTGATAACAGTGTTCACTTGGTTATCTTAATACAGTCCCATGCTAAAGGGAACGGAAGGTAAAATAAAAGAAATAAAAATAAAAGAGTGCTTGAAAAATTGAATAAAATTTTCGCGGTACGATAATCCCACCGGGTTGATATTTCACAAAACGCTGTTTTTTTGTAAACTACTTTCAACGTCGACAACAATTTTCATTCAGATATTATTCTCTTCATTGTGTCACGTTTTAGTTTCGCGAAAAATTGAACAATAAACGTGGATATCAAGGGAGGACGGTTAAAATTGAATTAAATTTTCATGGCACGTATATATTTATATTGAACAAAATTGTATTTTTCGAAAAGCACTTTAAACGCTGGCAGCGAATTCCCTTCTGGCCGACATACTTCAGTTTCGCGATAAAGAATACAATAAACTCGGACAAAACAGCAGTTGTTCAAATAAACGTTAAACAAGTTATGATATTTCCCATATATCTGATATCTTTCAAACATCCCATGATAATCGTTTCGAGATATCTGAAAATAATGTTCTTTCAACAATCATTTTATTCACTATGACGCAGTTTCATCTCACGACAAAAAAAACCTCAATAAATCCATTCAAATGCCGGATTACCATTGTTAAAATTGCATTAAACTCTCTACGTGATATTTGCAGATTCTCTACAATCTTGCAGAATCGTATCTCTCCAAAACGACATCGAATCTTAACTTTATACTTCATCACTGCTCTCTTAAATTTATCACCGAAAGATAAATCCACGCTGAAACTGAAATTAATCGTAACATCGACGTGACTCGAATACGCGTGGAAAATTAAATGGTCGGCTTTATGAATATTTATTACTCACACGGCACGATTGTTCATAAACATGAATATCGATGTTTATTATTTCCATCGTCGAGCGCAAACGCCGGCCAAGGAAATTAATCATATTTTATCAATACTCCTGTTTCATCCCTATTCATTTCCCAATTTAATTGTTAACCCTTTGAGAACTAAAAACGCATATATGTGGTATGAAAAAGTTAGTTAGAGTTGAAAAATATATAGCAATTAAAATATGATTACACTAATAGTAATTTATAATTTCTATACATCAACACTTTGACGTTGTGATAAAAAACTGGCTTTGAATCTTCAAATAAGGGCTTATCTCTCAATATTCAAAAATACCTCCGTTCGCAAAGGGTTAACCCTTTGAACTCTGATATCTCACCTGACGGGACATCGTAAGTCTATCATATCACTTTGTTATCACCTCTAAGGGAAACTTCGGACTTAGTAGTGATTCTGATTACAGAAGATGAATTTATTTTACCGCAACGTTTCAAACAATTTGTTTACTTGAACTGTTCTATTGACATGGTACAAGACAGCAAATAGTAAAGTGCCACCAATTTGCTAATAGATAACGTCAGAGATTAGTCCGAGTGCAAAGAGTTAATATTCTTTCTGCTCTTCTCATCGTCACATTTATTTTTGTGCCTTCTCTGTCAACTTTTTTTTTATCTCTCTTATTCAACTTCCGTCTTCTCCTTTTATCAGCTAGGTAATGTTCCGTGCAACATGACGAGCGAAATTCTAGCGAATACAAGGACCGTCGACGAGCGGATTAAGCGTGTCTCGTGTTCACGACAAAAGCCTCGTGTCGCGTAAAAGTGTTTCTGACGTGAGTCAGCGTATGTACACGATGTTTGAAACAATCTACGAACCTGTTTGAGCCTTGCTCTTCTCATGTTCCCTTTTCCACGAGCATTGGACAATTTCACGAATAATGGATCTAAGCAGGATGAAATTACTTGGGAATAGAATTATTGTTATTCATTCGAGAGAGGTGTTAAGGGAATGGTGATTCTCGCGGAAATCATTTGGAATTCGTGGTGAAGATACGGGCGTTCCGATGAATCTGCGATTTGCATAGTTCATGAAGAGATTTAAATGAATTTCAGAGGTATATGGAGCGAGAATTGGAACTGGTTGGAGAAAGTTAAGGAAATTCTAAAAGCTGCCGCAATTTCGACTGATAGAGTGGAATTTTGAGAAGGACCAGACGGTGGACAAGTTTGTTTGGGAAATTTCGAGCTGGGTAATCGAGAGAAAACGTTTCGGTGAAATTGTTTGAGGATGGAGAAAATGTAGTGACTAATGGGAAGCACGATGAATTCGGAAAATTGACTTTTCAGGATTGAAACTTCTTGATTCTTCAATGTGCGCTAAATTGGAGTTTTTTTTTAAAAACACAGAATTTGGAAAACTCATCTTATCAAAAAATCTGTAATTATCTAGGCTACTGCTACAATTCGTTACTGCAGGGTAAGAAATGAACCCCTCGTCGCACAATAAGTAGTGACACTCGTGATACGGCAAATTAAATAGTAAATTTTACAGATTTGCAAAACCTACGAAATTGAAGAAATCGGTGAGACTCGACACGATAAAATTATTTCCATAATATTCAAATTACCTTAAATTATATAATATCCAATGAATCGCAGATCTACTTTTACTCTACCTATTTAATTCTGAATTATTGTGCTCAAATCATAGAAAATTAATCCCTTGCCCTACAAGAGACACTCCTGATGCGGTAAATTGAATAGTAAATTTTCAAGTTCTACAAAACCTACGAAACTGAAAATATTGATGATACGCGACACGATAAAACTATTTCCAAAATATTAATATCACCTTAAATTATATAATATCGAATGAATCACAGATCCACGTTTATTTTACCAATTTAACTACATTATTGCGGTCACTGAAATGAAGTCACACGTCAAGAGAATAACTACTTCACTTAACCTGTTAACCGGGCGTGACGTATAATTCCGTCATATCTGAAAGAAAACTCCAGTAAGCTTATCGATTTTTTCTTCCTTAAAATTTTTAAACGTAATATGTTGAACGCATTACATTTTATGTCGTTCGTATACGTTTAATCCTGACGTAGTACTTTAGATGTAATGATATTACTTCTCACTGTAAAAAAAAATATTCCAATTTGAAACAAGTTGAACAAAAATTAATTAACAGGTTCACACTAAAACTACCGGCGTTAAATCTGTTATACTTCAATGTATTAAATAAGTACTTTGGAAAAAGAGGAATCGATAGATGGGAAAGATGATCGAGTCGATAGACTGTATTTTATAACATCAAGATAGAATTTCTACTGTATGACTCTCCTATAAACTTTGAGAATTAAAAAAAAAAAATGGGAAACAGTCATTTTGACTTGCTTGGTCCTTGTAGTGTTAAATGTCCACCCAACATAGCAGACAAAAAACCTATAAAAAAAATTGTCGTCTCACTTACTATTCTCCGAGAATCTCTCGTTCTCCACAGCTAAAATCATCGCCGGAAAATCGTTTCCCGTTTCTCCAAGTAGAACGAGAATAAATGCGCGAGGTCTCGCGCCTAACGTGACAAGATCCGGAGGAATCAGGGACGCTCGACGTGTTCCTACATAATCTCGCAGTTTCTCATTCGAGAGTGAGTTTCCACCCTTCGGGGTGATCGCCGTGCTCTCTTGTTTCCTCTCGAGGGCCGATTTCCCTCGAGCGTATAGTTTTCCTAGCTGGTCGTCCTTGCTGTCCCTTCTTCTTCGTCCCGTCCCCGTCTGCCTCTTATCTTCCTCTCTTAGTTTTCCTTGCTCTACCCTCGGCTAGTCTATCCATCTTCCTTCGGTTCAATCTCGTCTCTCGGTCGCTTTTGCTTTCACGGCTTTCCTTCCCTACGTTCGTTGCGACTTCTACGTGGCCTAAAACCCCAGGATGGTGAAAACCCTCGTGCATCGACTCCAAGGAGGGCTAATATCGTGGACCAAGCAGCCCTCGTCCGAAATCGATGGAGCTTAAGTCCCTGGACAACTTCGCGAAGGGACGTTGTGCTGCTGTTGCTTCGATCGCTGCCCTTGGTTACCATTTTTCTTTACACTTAATACGCTTTATACTCGATAGCCCTTTGTTGGACCTTTGATCGACGTTCTTGGAGATGTTGGCTTTTATGGTGATCGGGGTGGAAAGTTTCGATGGGTCCGGGAGATATTTTAGAGGTGTGGATGGTTTTGAGAATGGTGGTGGATAAATTGGGGGTAATATGATGGAAGGGAGGAAGAGGAGTGGGATGAGGCGGTGTTGGTTTGTTGACAATGGTTTATTAACACGTTCGACGTCAACGGTATTTCGCTAGTTTTATCTCTTCTAGTGAAATGAATATTTTTCTATTAAATTCACATCTTTATAAAGCAGAAATTTCAAAGATATAGACAGATAAGAAAATAAAGGTCTACTGAATACCTAACTTCAATATTGAAATATTTAGTATGTCCGAAAATTCATAAATACTGCAACTTAAAAGTTACATGAAATTTTATTGAATTCAATAGTGCCGGTCACCGGTGACCCTCATGATAGTCAACGTGTTAATGTTTTTTGGAGATATAACGAGATGGTGGAGATTGTAGTGGTATTTTGATACGAGGATGGGTAGAAATATTGGTTGAATTGAGAAGAAAGGTGAAGGATATGTGACCATGCAGGTACAGTATCGTTCGGAGGCATGGTATCACCTTCATTTCAATTATAAACAAGTATGTCACTTCAATTATTGAATATCTTCACAAATAAGCATATAACATCATACGGAATCTAATTCGACAAACATTCGTCGCAAAACAAACAGAAAACATATCATCGAATAAAATATACAATGGGAACTTCAAATATCCAAAAATTCAATTTTCTCCACATAATTTCAAAGTTTTATTCGCTACCTGACCCTGGTATCATCTTATACGAAAAGTTTTCCTGTTTTACAATAATTCAATAACATTCTCTCATGTTTATACCGAGATAAAGAAATATCCAACTTTGTCGTACCTCAGAGGCATCCGGTGAAACTAGTTCATCACAGATACACGTTTCGAAGTTATCCCTCGAAGGACCAAGGCGCAAATATCTCGAACCATTCGAATTTCCATGGAAAAATATCCATCACTAGGACGTGCATTTGCGCGCATCAACGTTGGAACAAAACAATGACACTTTGAAGAGCAAATATTCGGTGAAAACTTTACATTTCAGGTATCGCGAATTTGCTTTTGTAGACGATTCTTACTGTGTACGTCTATTTCGGTACACCGAGGGTGATCCCTGTCGGGGAATAGGGAGTATCTGATCGATCGCCGCCACGGGGATGGCGAATGCAAAGCACGTGTCAAGGTAAAGTGCCTGTATCAGAGGAAAATCTTCATACAACGACTACGAAGGGAAATTTCACCGGTGATTCTTCCGGATCGCATTTTTATGCCGACGACTTCGCGCCGTCGCGACGGCGTCGGACCGCGCGTCAACTTTGTCGGTTGCGCTGAGAAGAACGTTCAATGTCATTCGATTTTACGTCGACCATGTACCGTGATATTATGAGAGAAATTTTCTTTTGAAGTAGACAAAAGAATTGCAAAGTGAAATTTTTGTTTCAGGAGACTCTGGCTTTGAGAATTTTTGCCATGAATATTGAAGTGTATGGTGCAATCTGTACGTTGGATATCGGTGTTACGTATAATGCACATTTTATGCTATAAATTGAGGTATGGAGATTATTAATTGTATTTAAATGTGAGTGATAAGTGCAAGCGAGGCATTAGGATATTTTACACTGGATTTATGGCAATCGTCAAATTGACGGATTCTTAATTTTCTAAAAATATTTTTTAAATTTATCGAGAAACAGTTGAGTGGATATTTCACGTGTATCTTGTAATACACAAATTACTTAACTTATCGTATTTTTTACCGTTTGGTTCATCTATCTTTAAAGTACCTATTTAATATACGTAAATATACTAAATTTAGTGGCTGTAAATTTTGTGTTAAATATCTAAATATTAAATTTTGTTGTCATTAGAACACTAGATCTACAGGTGGTGAATATGTTATATTTAAATATATTAAATAAATACTTTGACAAGAAGTGATCAAACGGCAGGGACCAATGAAGTTGTCTGTGTTTTATAAGACACACCTGAAATATCCACTGCACTTAAATTTCGATAAATTTCAGAAATATGTATACAAAAATAATAATCATTCAATTTGACGGTTAAAACCGTCTTCATTCCCTTTGTCAAAGATCCAACCTTTGTTAGAATAAAGAATTTTAATTAAATTTGATTCATCTTCAAAATACAATGTTAATTACCAGTTCTCCACGTGGCAATCAGCGTGACAATGCACGTCATCGCAACATAAGAAAATCCTGTAGGATTCTAACTAAATTACAGTAAATATTACGTGGCAAACGCTTCTCCAAATTCACCATGGCAGAGAATCAATGGCGAGTAGACTTCATTCTATTTTTATCTAACGATAACTATTCTTAGTTGCTATCATAACTATTTATCTAACATCTACAATTCTAATCTAATATCAGAAGACTGTTCCGATTACAATTTAAACGAAATAAAAGTTCGTTACAAATGATAACAAATAATTTTCAAATCTAATTTCACATTTCTTCGTCCACATTTACCATAATTCTTCCACGAATTGTAATGTTTTACAACGAATATTTTCCTAGTTGACGTTCAAGCTTCGCAAATGAAGAAGCACCATTACCCTCCAAAATGGCCCGTTGTTTACGAGGTGACAATGCGTAATCGCGTTATCCCGTCGATAAAGATGCGTAGAACGTAATCGTTGCTAAAGCATCGTGCTAATTCAGTCCACAGATCACGTACCGCACGGAGCTTACCATAATCGAGCGGAACTATTAATTACTTGATGTACACACATCGCCGCCGCGATGTTTGATGATCGACGAGATAACGGCACGAGTGTAAATTATTCAGGAGCGAAGGCAAAGCATTACTGCAAGTACTCGGTTTACGGTTCGTCTTGAATCGACGAAAGACGATGTAACTATTTGCATTTCTAATTAGTGCATTAGGAAGATCACGATAGCGTCTCTTTGCCCTTGATTTTCTTAAAGATAAACTGGTAGATTTAGACGGTTTTCAGTGATTCTGCAAGACATCCGAATGTTCTTGAGATAAACGTGAAAAGCTTAAGATTCATCGTGTATTTCCGTTATGAACCCTTTAGTTTACAACGTGTGACACTAGTGATACGGTAAAAGGAATGGGAAATTTTGAAGTCTTTCAAAAACTTTTAAATTGAAAATGTCAGTTGGTCATAAAACGAATAACCCTTTGCATTCAGGGCCTTTTACGCGCAGCGCACCAACTCGAGACGTTTCGCTACCTTTTTGATGCATTTCTTATCAGTAACTTAAAATCATTACATACACAAATTAATGTAGTTATAGTCATAGTCCTTTTGCAAGGTATGAATAAGGCCCAAAAGGCTTAGAAACTTACTTCAAAGAAACTAATAAAAAAACAAATCATTTTCGCGTATCGCGTCTCCGCATCAAATCAAGTGAAGAGCGAAAGTCACTTCTCGAGTGCAAAGTGTTAAATTATTTCGATACTATTGATATTTCGTTCAGTTATACAAAACAGCAGAAATTAATGTGGAACTTTTAATTTTAGGAATTAATTGTGAGCCAATGCACGCGCAGTTAGAGAAGAAATCGTAGGGCAAGGGGGTTAATTAAAATTAAGGGCAGGGCTTTGATTAGTCTTTGAGAAGTCGGTGTAGATATATAACTAAAGGAAATATGATAGTTCAGAATTTGTAGGTTTGTAATGATGTTGGAAAATATTCGAACATTTCGCTTGAAATAAATGTATAGAGCTTAGAATTGATGCTCTAGCGGTATCGTCGATTAACCTTCAGGCAGAGGTCGTCGTTTTGTTTACGACAGTTAACTGTGCGAATAGAATTATATACTATTTCGTACAACTAATAGTTTGAAGATACTTACATATATATACAAATTAGAATGAGCACAGTCCTAAAGTATGATAATTAAACGTCTTAGAAAAGGTTATCGATTAGACTTCAAGCACCAGTTACGAGAATATAGTTGTTGGAGGGGCAAATGATTATTCGAAATACTTAGAAATTCTTTCTCGATAAAATCTGTGCTAAGCCATCGGTATTCTCTCTTTTGTTGGCATCGCAACAAGAGCATTATCTATTTCCGATATTCACTGTCTCATTTATGCTGTAATGAGGGTACTTCTGTTATAACGAAAGTAATATCTACTTGGGATTATTTCTCTTTTGTTTTTCCTATAATCAAAGTATTTCTAGGTTAATGAATGTACTATTCTTTTTCGACAATGACCTTTTGTCTTCATTTCGAAGGATATTATTTTACCTAAGATTAACACTTTATTAGCTACAAATACGTATACAAAACTCCTGTACATCTACGTAAAAACGTTCAGAACGAAAGAAACAAGTTTATCTGCTTATTTCTAACGCAATCGTCGTCGTATGGGAATTAATAATTTAATATTCAAACGTCTAACTCAATTGTCATCGCATCTAATTTAACAATTCAATATTCTAACCCTTAAGTCAACTGTCATCGCATCTGAATGAACAACGCAATATTCTACTTTCTAACTCAACTGACATTCCATCAGAATTAATAACTCAATATTCTACTTTCTAATTCAACTATCATCGCGTCTGAATCAATAACTCAATATTCTAAATTTTAATTGAATTGTCATCCTATCGGGATTGACAATACAACATTCAAATTTCTAACTCACCTGTCATCGTATTTGAGGTAATGAGTCAAAATTCTAATTGTTAACTCAACTGGCATCGCATCTGAATGAAAAACTCAATATTCTAATGCCTAACCCAACTGCCATTCCATCAGAGTTAATAACTCAATATTCTACTTTCTAATTCAACTTTCATCGCATCTGAATCGATAACTCAATATTCTAACTTCTATCTCAACTGCCATTTCATCAGAATTAATAACTCAATATTCTACTTTCTAATTCAACTCTCATCGCGTCTGAATCAATAACTCAATATTCTAACTTCTATCTCAACTGCCATTTCATCAAGAATTAATAACTCAATATTCTACTTTCTAATTCAACTCTCATCGCATCTGAAACAATAACTCAATATTGTAAATTTTAATTGAATTACCATCACATCGGAATTAACAATTTAACACTCTAATTTTTAACTCAACTGGCATCGTATTTGAGTTAATGAGTCAATATTCTAATTTTTAACTCAACTGCTATTCCATCAGAATTAATAACTCAATATTCCACTTTCTAACTCAACCTCTCATCGCATCTGAATCAATAACTCAATATTCTAACTTCTAACTCAACTGCCTCAAACGTAATAATTCAAAATTGTACGCATAAAAAATTATATATGACTTACTCATACAAATTCAAATAGAAGAGGCAGTGGAGGAGGTGTGCAGATGACGTAAGATGCATTAGACAACAATATATTGTTAATAACAATCTGTTCCTTCTCGACGATACGCTGTTGCGCCGCTGAGCTGCTTCCTCCTCGGCTGCCGTCGGTAGACTGTCCCGGTCGCGCTTTGTTGTCGCTCGACCGCGACCGATAACATCCGATCGTCACTTGTTATGATTTCATACAAAGTCGAGGATAAAGTCCCCGTGGCACTTCGTACGTTTTTCACCCAATGTTTTGATGGTGTCTAACGTTCGATCATGCAGATATCGTAACATGCAGGTAAAATATATTTGTTAGTAAAAGTTTAATATATTCAAATTATTATAACATTGCAATTTTACTTGACGCTTTATTTAGTTGTATGTTACTTCACTTTAAACATGATTCTATTCATAATTTTTAAATTACCAGTCAGTAAAAAACCGAAAATAATTTTTTTTTGTTAAATGCGAAGGAATATATTTAATAAAAGGAATATCATACCAGTCATATGAATATATTTGATATTTATGATATTTATTTTTGATTTGCTTAAAGATTTATTACTCAGGAATAAAACTTTTTCTTAATCCTTTGCCTTACGATTTCTTTTGTGACCGAGTGCGCAATAATTCAGAATTAATTACTGGAATAATAATCTATCACTGATTACCGATATAGCAGTATAAGTTAATGCAATATTAACAGTAAAGAACTAATTTAAACGTCTCCTAACGTACTAATATTTTCAATTCAACAGTCTTTGGAAAATTTCAAAATTTTCTATTCCATTTACCGCGTCACGTGTGCTACACATCTTTGTAATGCAAAGATTAATAATTATTCAACAGTGATTTCAGAGACAATGGTTTCTAATTTTCCATCTTCTTCGACCTCTACTCAACATTGAACACGCAATAAGGTGCAAAGTTTTGATCAACGAGCGCACTGGGAAAGGATTATTCGAAGTATATTAAAAACAGAAACCTCAGTACTTCGAAGGTTCGTTACGAGCCATTTGAAAACTCTCTCAAGTATTTGCTCGAATTAATAGAAAATATCTTCTCCGTGTCTCGACTGCCCGAGGCACAGAAATATTTTAGAAGATTACCAAAGTTCAAAGCGATGGCAAAATCTCTACCACGATAAAATGGAAGCCGAAAATTTCTCCGTGTACCGAAGTAATACCAAAAATGTTTATCCGAACGTCCACAGAAATATCTGCAATAACAGTATCCGATATTTATTCAATATCTGCTGTTTACCCTCGATGATTCCTCAGAAACGATTGGTTTGTATTCGCTCGAACGAGAAAAATGTTATTCTCCTTATTCCATCGGATAATCACCGACCCTGTTACGTGTGTTTTGCTCACAAAGATGAGCAACTTGACACCTCGAGCAATTAAGCTATCGGAGCGTAGTTTTTTTCTCTTCTTTCTCAGTAAATTGATGAACTTCGATGTTGATTGGAGTGGTATCATTTTAATTGTAGGGTGGAGAGATAAAATCGATAAAGATATGGACTGATGGACCAACTCGGGTGTAAAACTAATAAACATTATATAACACAAAACACTGTTCCAGGTACAATCGAAGTAACAATCGTACAATTAATTACTTCCAGTTATTTTAACGTTACAAAAAATTCTTTTAAATTATCTCAAATTCATTTACCTTTCTAACAATTTCTCCTTCACTCTTCATCGAGTTTTGACGAAAATTCAACAAAGTGGTCGTTCGTGACGATTTTTCGTTAAAAGGCAGAATGATTTTATTGGAAATGGGTATTAAAAATAAGACTGTATACTTTTATACTAAAAATTACTTTATTCGAAGGCTAGATAAAATGTGTCTTTATATGTTTCGGGTCTAGAACCGACTCACTGGGCACGATCAAAAAGTAGAGCTCGGGCCTACTTATTGTTAGTAACATTAACTGTTTATGTGACTCTCCCCTGCACTGCAGAGAGTCTTCTGTTTAGTCTACGAATTCCTAGAACGGAGAGTCGTTTTTGTACTTATTCAATACATGTAATACTATATTGTTAATATAAATCCAACAGATTTTTAGCAAAAATAGAAATAAAAATGGAAATTGACCGAGGGTGTATTTAAAACATTCAACGACAAGGGAGAATAGTAAATCGATATAGAATTGTGCTGGACGATCTCGAAGGATTAATACGAGATCGCTTCGGGACAACACGCTCTATTGAAAATACATTCGCCCGCAATTTCATTCGAATTTGATTACTTCTGAGACCTTGTTTGAACGCCGACCATGTAAATATGTATTAACAGAGTCGATCCACGTCGACTTGGATATCCAGAGATTTGTTTTTACCTGCTACCTTCTATTTATTTATTATACTGTTTATACGCCCGATCATGTGTGCGTGATCATACTATGACAAGTTTGTACGGTGTTTTTATATATGGGGTAGTCGTACGTATCACCCTATGTATCCCCGTGGACCGAGTCGCGGTGATTTGATGAAAATTCCATTTTCTCGTTTGTTTTGCTCACGGCGCATTCGAGTGTCGACCTGGACTCGCCGTGAGAAAGGCTATATTGTCCTATTTTTCTTTATTCTGGCGATGAATTATTTATTTTTAATTATACGGACGTTTAAAACTTCAAAATGGTTAGGTACTTTGAAGCTAAGGGTTGCGGAACAGGTTGGGGTTTTTCGGTTTAAGCGGGGAAGGAGGGAAAATTGGGCTTTGGATAGCTGTTACTGGTTGAAAAAATTTGTAGTTCTGAATAATTGCTAGTTATAGACAGCAGATTTGTACAATGGACTGAAATTAGACGAAAAACTGAAGGTGGAAGTTACAGAACAGAGTTACCGTTAAGACAAAGTAGGTTGAAGAATCATGAACTAAGTACTTTCACAATAGCACTCTAATCACTCAAAAATTTTCCTCTACAATAAAACTGATTCAACTGAAAAAATTCCACAGAATATACTCGAATTTCAAAAAAAAAAAAATTAGCAATCAACGAAGCAAGCAATGATACGCTTTAATCTAATCTTCTATCGATAATATCTGCTGTCGCATTTTTTCAAAATTGGGACGAATAACGTGCATCACTTGTTTTCATCTGTCACCGTTCCTCGAATCAGTGGTAACATCGATGATACTGCGAATATTGCTTTCAACCTGGAACTTTTCGTTCCAGCGATTCGCGGAAGCAACGAACACCCCCTGGATTGAGTATCGATTCGAATATGTGGTTCGCGCGTTGTATTCTACTCGCGGAGCCGCATAGCGTGCTGCTTAATTTCGGTATTAATTAGTTCTCTGTCATAGGAATGAACTTTCTGCTGCATTCCACGGGTTATAACCTAATGAACGTAGGCGCATAGCGAGAGGGGGAGAAAGAGAGGCTTTATCGACGATTTCCGTTTGGACTCTGAATCACGTTTATTAATATTTAGCAATTTCATCATAAAGAATTAGGTCGACAACATCGTTGATCATATTAACCCTTTGCGGACGGAGGCATTTTTGAATATCGAGAAACAATCAATTATTTAGCGATGAAAAAACACTTTTTCATCGGAAAGACAGTCTGTTAATGTATACAAGTTGAAATTTACTCTTTGTAAAATAATATTTCAACGATTATATTTTAATTTTTCAACTCTAACCGTATATATACGCACCGCCAAACTATAACCAATTTTTTTCTCAGGGCGGATATATTCGCCCGTCGTCCTCAAAGGGTTAAAGGATATTTTTTAATAAATAATAAAATTGCGACGGTTCCTCGTAAAAACGGCTACTATGGTATAATGCATTTGGAGTGTACGATATTTCCAAGATTAATTAGGATTTGGAAATACGGGGTTAATTAAATTCATCGGAAGATGATGCTCAATGATCTGGGAGCGAGATTAGATATCGACTTGTTTGGCTTGTACTTGTTTGCCTTAATTATGGCATCGATGATGTAGGAGGTACCAGCAGTAGAAGATCTGACGGTGAGCGGTAAATTAATGTGGCAAGATGTATCTATTGCTCGCAGCTCCTATTTTCGCCATATGGTTCTGGGAAACCTGAAGCTCGAACAATAACCATAGACAAAGCACATCCTTCGTGTGTCATCAGATCTTTTACTGGTGGTGTTTAGGATTTTTGAGAATTTTGAGAAGCTTTCACAGTGGCAAGGTTGAAATATCGAAATTTGTGATTGTGGGAGGTTTTTGGTTGTCTTTGGGAAGCTCGTTTGGCGTGAAGGCAGATTATTTTCTTCTAATGATTATTTAAACAATTTAAATTATCGCTTTGGCCTTATAGAGCGTATGATACTATCTGTGACTTTGGCTTAGAGTTAGGAATCTCTGTAATGACAACATTCCCACGTTTTAATTAGGAAAACGTAAGGCTACGGTGAATATGGATTCAAAGGCTCCTACTCTTAATTAGTAGTCTCTAAATTCCTCCTCAAAGTATCATCGCCTCTATAACAGAAACCTAAAACCGCAGATCCTATACGAAACAGCCACAATTACAAAGAAATAGAAAAATATGCAAAAATAAGAAACCCTGCATTACCACGGTACGTAAGTTATTGTGATTGACGAGTATACTCGTCGTGGAAAAATGGCAGGATTTTGTGTATTGACAAGTATACTCGTCATGCGTAAAAGTTAGCACCCACTGGTTATTTAAGTTGACAATTTGATGGGAACCAAAATGCATTCGTAGATTTCGAGATGTTTGGAATATTTTGAGGCCATGACAAAATGAAACTTGAGATTTAAATAAAATTTGAGATTTACGCTCACACCTCGATTTTTGTGACCCACGTAGGTGCACAATCTCAAAAGAAATCGTTACAATTAATTTGTTAATGAGAAAGGAAGTGCCAAGTTGCAGTTAGTGCATCCGATTTGTAATCCAAAATGCGCCATATTCTAACTGAAAATTCATCGATTTTGATGATTTAAAGATTGTTTAAAATTGTAGGCAATATGACGATACAGTTGCGCAATCTGAATCGAGACATTGCAAGAATAAACAATGACAAATGCAATGTACTCGGACGGAGGTCTAAGCGAGTGTTTAAAGGTGAGGCGCGTTAACGTTTACAACGGTCTCTCTAGCTTTGGAGTCAGATCATACATGTTACGCGCTTGTACATCAAAGGGCACGGTTACCTGCGTACCTACGTCTGTATAATCGAGGGACAAAGGCAGGAGTGTCGCGCACGATATCGACGTTATTGTTCCGCCGTAATCGGTGGAGTGTTAAAATTTCCTTTGTGTCAATGCGTCCTATGGAAATTGGAATCCTCTCTGTTGCGTTGCAGTAACCGGCCACATTCTGACTGCTTGGTCTCTCTACGTTGTTAATAGTTAATCCATTACTTTATGGTAGCAAGATTGTGATTTGTTAATTAATGTGCCCATTTAAAACACCCTGGGGCTGAATGGCGAGCAAACCTATTAATTTGTCATTGTTGCACTTTTGTGTTGTTGCAGTGAGCTACATGAAAGTTCTTTGCCTTTTCTTTCAACTTTTGAATTGTACTAACAAAAAAACTAAAATTCGGACAAAATAACCGACTGACAATTTTTTAAAAATAAACTAAATTGATAGAAGTGTGAAGTACATAGGCCACTCCTATATTTTAAATTCTGAATTATTTAACTGATCGTCTTTTTTAGCTTTTGATTTTCCCTTTTCTAAAGTACTATTTTTATTGTTCTCTATTCAGAATATTTAAATATAATAAATGTAACGATGGCAGTTCAAGTGCTCAAATCATGTTCTTCAAATTGAATACCGAGTGATTTTTCACACTTTACGTTTGCACAGCTTTACTGTAATAATAATTGTAACCTTAAAACCTTAAGGAACACTGTAAATTATATGAGATATACGCTTAGGAGCTCACCTTTTTGGGGAAAAATAGCTCAAAAAATCTCGTTAGCTCGAAACCGGTCTTTCGTGGTCGGATCAAATTTCTGCGTTAGCGCCGGATCGATCTTTAAGGTGTTAAATCTGTTAGTAATAGATTAACACGTTAAACGCCATCGATATTTCACTAATTTCATTATTTCTACTGAAGTGAAACTTTTTCTATTAAATTCACATTTTTACAAAGCAGAAACTTTAACACTAGATTTACGGATGTTTATATACCTACCTATTTTTCTCAAGTGAGCCAATTTGACTCGTACAAGAAAATTGAAGTTTTTTGTAATCAAAATAGTTCCAATTCAATTTAAATAAGAGATTTATTATTGAAAAATTAACCAACCAATATACAGGCGGTCCTCGACTTTTGCACATTTTAAAAATCCAATTATTTAAAGATTTTTGTCGCTGTTTCAAAAATTGCTTCTATGCAGTCAGTCCCTCGGAGTGAGGTCCCCAAATACAATATTAGAGGACCCTGAGCTTCTCTACTGTTGTAATATTGTCTCTAGTATTACTTACTAGATGTTGAAAATTCCTAAGATTGCAAAGAAATCATATTAACAAGCAACTTTTCATATTTTTCGTATATTCCTCTACTTTCGAACATTCGCACACATTTTTAGGAACCAATTATGTGCAAAGTCGAGGGCCGCCTGTATTATTTATATAGTAATCAAATTTAGAATGAGTAAAATTGGCTCCGTAAATCTAGTGTTAAAGATACGCATAGATAAATACATATTCAGACAGACCTTTATCTTTTTAACGTCGGTATTGAAATATTCAGTATGTCGAATAATCCATAAATATTACAATTTAGAACTTACACGAAGTCTCACTGAATTCAATAGTGCCGGTCACCGGTGACCTCCATAACAGTCAAAGTGTTAATAATAGAATTCTATTAATGATAGAAATTAATTTCAAATGATACCATGACGTAAATGAGATCGAATATCGTTGCAAAGACAAACCGATCGACAAGTCTTCCTGAAATGTTATTTATTCCACCTACAGCGGCCAATGGCTCGTGCAACTTCTAACAAATGTCCACCGATCTTCCTTTTTGTCCTGTCGAAAGGAAGACAAGCGGAAGCACGAGACGAAACTCGCAGTGGCAAACAATGCCTCTCTGCTGTGGTAAACTTCTCGAGGTTCCCGCCAGGAACGACGAAATGGTTTAAGCTTGAAATTTCCGCTTCTCTTAGATGCATATCATTTGCATTTGCTTGCAGATACTGTACAATTATACTCGTTTTCTCGAGTATCTTCCACGCGCCAGATAGTAATGAAATTTTCGTGAAATTTTACCTTTCGCATTTGCATCGCTCCGAATACATGAACGATTTATCATTTAAATACAATTTTTAATTTACGAGGTGAAACGTCATTTCAATTAAAGCACGAAATTAATTCACGCTGAATGTTATTTTTGCGTGGGTTGCTACTTTATAATGTGCATCGATACAAAAATAGAATTCGCGCTGACTGTGGAAATAAAACGGTTGGACTCTCATCAGTATTTTAATAAAGAGGAAAAATAAATAATGTCGCTTTAAGTATAAAAGGTTTGTAGATGAAAGAAACATTATGATATTTTCAGCCAACGCAATAATAAATTTCAGTTTCAATTACTGTAGCTACTGTGTACCATGGCATCAATAATTTCAAACCCACGTGAAATTACAGATCCTAAGTAAATTGATCGTAGCAATCAAAGACGAAATATCCATTGAACAACCAATCTAATGACTTTCCCGTCGATTTAATCGATTTCTCTGTCAACTTCAGTTGACGAACATCCTCGAAACTCGAGAGATCGAAAGTGCTGTTCTCACAAATCACGATAGCGATTCAATACGATGAAATAAGCACGTGGCAATAAACATCGTTTATATCTTTCCTCGTTCTCTTCACTTTCTCTGGGCAAACGTACCATGGAATTTCACTTTGCACGAATGACCGTTTTCACTCTTTTCCAGTGCTCTTTTCCAAAGTTACAGTTTCATTACAATGCAACATTTTATTGAGGATTACACAATCGGTTCCTGTTACGTCACTTTCTCTTTGCAAGTGTAACTACGAAAGTCTCTTTTCTTTGGTGTTTCCCGTATTTATCGTGACATTTCTGAGTTCGTTCGACGTGCCTCTTTATGGCTTCTTTGACGCGGACCTCGTCTTCGCTTTCTTATCGCGAGATTCAAAAGAAACGAGAACGAAAAAGGATTGGGTGTACCGGGAATTCCTGTTTTTCATTTGCATGTCGAACGAAAATACGTTGCCTTGCCGACGAGGTCTTTTCAGACATCGAGTCATTGTTCCATCGACTTTGATGTCTCCTCTGGCCGACCTGATTGAGAATTCTACGGAGATTCGATGACGGCTTAACAGATATAGTAACCGTTTAGAGAGAGGAAAAATATTTTTCTTACCTTATATTTTTATATTAATTACGGAGGTTATTTTCATTATATTATACATTTTTTAAATTTTAAGTCGCCTGTATTGTCATTAACAACTGACAACTTGGGAGAAATTGCTAGAGATTATAAAAATCTGAACTGGGATTTAACACGTTGAACGCCACTGATATTTCGCTTGTTTTATTACTTCTACTGAAGTGATACTTCTATTAACCCCTTGCCGAGCCATTTCTTTTGTTATTAAATGTGCAATGACTCTGAATTAATTACTAAAATAACAATCTAGCCCCTAATTTTGGATATAGTAAATGACAACGTAATATTGAATAGCGCAGAATGAATTTTTTTTATCAGGGCCCATTGATATTTGTAATCAAAGAATTTTTAGAGCACTTCAAAATTGACTATTCCATTTATCGCATTACGAGTAGCACTCGTTATTGTACGTCAAGGGGTTAAGAATATATCTTTGTAAAGTAGAAATTCTAAAGACGCAAATAAATACATGTTCAGCTGGATTTTATCTTTCGACCGACAGTATTTAAATACAGAATATGTTAGAAAATATGGAAATATTACAATTGAAAGTACACGCGAATGGATTCACGAGGAATTTTTATCTCAGGTTTGAGAATCGTGTATCGATCACCTTCTTCGAGATAAACTGACGATTGTAAATGCTAGTAAATAGATACATGTACTTATATGTCGATCCGCTTGTGCTTATTCCTTGGCGAATATTGCCGCGAAATTTTGCGTACAAATTCGGTTATGGAATCGGCACGTGAACAGATTCCCGAGGAATTCCTGTCCCGTTTCTGAAGGCCGTTTATTGATCACGTATGCCTGGGAAACACGCTCGTACATATGTAGACACGATTGACTCGAATAATAATAGGTCGTCGATGAAGTATCCTTGCTATATGTTCAAGATGTTTGCGAATGTTCGTTATGGGTACTTATTCTTACGGTATTCGCACAGATTGATCACAAAGTAGGGATATCCCCTCAAGTTTCTATTATTTGAGCCAATTGTATGTAACAAGTTTATTTACTCTTGTTTCTTTCTCTGACACTGCAAAAAGTCTTAAGAAACATCTAGATTATGGATATTCAACCGAATAGATTTGTATAATTCTTTACTCGCACTTCTAAAACCAATTAAGCGCATTATTTCAGAAAATCTAATGACACACGTCTATAAACCAGAGGTGGGGATTTTTTTTAGCAAAGAAAAAATCATTTTTCTTTTAATTTCTTTGGTGAATTCTACGAATAGATATAAACCCCCAAATAATTAAATACTAGCCTAAGCATACTATTTGACCTACCATTTCTTTTCTGACGGGGCGTGCAAAGACTCAAAATTAAGTCCTGAAATCATAAATTTCCACTGATTTCTGATCTTTCGTGTAACTGAATGTAATATTAATAGTATAGGAATAACGAGACCGTTTCGTGACTGGCTGATATTGTCAATTTAATAGTTTTTAGAAGACTTCAAAATTTCCTATTCTATTTTCCGCGCTACGACTCCCACACGTAGTTGTATGCTAAAGGGTTAATTCGCATATTAACTCCTTAACCTACGATTTCTTTTCAGATAGAGCGTGCAAAGAGTCAAAATTAATTCCTGAAATCAAAAGGTTTCACTGATTTCTGATATTTCGTAAAACTGAACGTGATATTAATCCCTTGCCGTCCCATTTACTTTGTGACTGCGTCCACAATAATTCCGATTAAAATTAGTAAAATAAACATTGATCAGTGTTTCTTGACATATAGAATAATTTAACGTAATATTAATATTACAGAAATAATTTCACCCTGTCGCGTCTCACTGATATTTTCAATTTAATAGGTTTTGGAAAACTTGCAAATTTCCTTTCCTATTTATATCATCACGAGTATCATTCGTTACAATACGGCAAGGAGTTAATAGTACAGACATAATGAGACCGTTTTGCAATCGACTGATATTATCAATTTAACAGTTTTTGGAAGACTTCAAACTTTCCTATTGCACTTTCTGCGCTACGAATCTCACACGTAGTTGTAGACTAACGGGTTAAACTGTAATTAAGATAAATTTGAATTATTTTAGTAAATCTAAAGAGCAGCAAATGTTCACAACACCACGGACTTTACATCATAAAGACACTTCTAGATTCACCCTCCATTATCAATCGCACATAGATTCCTCCATGTGCCTCCACTACGTCGAGTATTCGCGTGAAATTTTGCGTACAAACTCGATCATGGATCTGCACGTGAATGGATTCGTAAGGAATTCCTGTCCCATTTCTGAAAGCTGTTTATCGATCACGTAACCCGAGGCGAGCCGATATAATGCGCGTGTAGGTATCAACCTTGCACACATAGGTACCTACGATTCGCACACATTTCATACGTACATACTCGGTACGCGCAGAATGCAAGTTGGCGAAAGGAGCCGTGGCTGGAAACCCTTTCATTCGCAAGAACTCTTGGAATTTCTGCGAATACACGCAACATCGAGGTGTATACACGATGCATTACATCCCCGACGTACTCCATGCGACGCGTAGGAAGATAGGTAGATAGATATATAGATAGGCAGACACTCGAAACGTGAAATCGCAATTGCTAAATGGCTCTGTCAAGGGAACCATTCATTTGGCGCGCGAAACAAGTTAAAAAGAGGCGAGCTAACGGAGATTGGTTTTTCCCGTTGAATGGCTCGCGACGATGTAGAAAGAAACGATTCTAAAAAACGCGGCTGACCAGTCGCGCATTCGCGCTACTTTCTGCTCGGCTTCCTGCCGGTTTATCGGACGGCACGAGAAACCGACAGTCGGAAATAAAACTCTTCTCGCGCATTTATAATGCACGCTAACAACGTCAGCGTTTCATTGATTTTATTGGTACATACACATACTGAACGCTCTTTAAAGTATTTGCGTTTTAATGGACCGACACGAACGACCTGGAAATTAACTCTTTGAAGATGCAAACGGTTTTCTGGGATGTGAGGAAAGAGAGGATGAATTGATTGATTCGATTTCATGTCGAAGTTGTCTTTAGCTATCGTTTCTTTTGGAGCCAAGTTAACCCATTCGAGACGGTGCATTTTTTGGAAATTATTCAAAGATGCCGACGATTTTTTCGCTTTATATTTACCATTTTCTGCGTTTCTGATGAGTCTGGATTTGGATCACGCATTTTAGGGTCTATGTTGAACCCAATATTGTAGGACTGCGAGTGAAAGAGAGAGAGAGAGAAAGACGGTTTTAACAGGAAGTGGTTGCAAGAAGATGAGGGTGTATGGCTGTGCATGTTTGTGCGTGTAGGGTGTAGGACTTTCGGAGGAAACCGAATGGGTAAGAAGGCCCGGAGCATGTTTTAGCGTGACAGTGAACACCGAGTATGTTTTAGCGTTACAACAAACAGAAAGTATACTTCAGAGTTAAACAGCAAACAGCGTTCTAGCGAACAACATACTGTAGTTTTTGTGTATTTAGTTTGTCCAGTGTATTCTTGTTTTTTTGTTTTATATTATTGCAATTTAAATAAATAAGTTATGAAATTATAACTTGGCATATTTCTTGGACTTACTTATTTTTGAAGATACCTATTATTTTAGACTAGTCTTATTTCGGTGGGTGCTTTTTCCATACTGTCTGATAATTGCAAACCAATTTTATTGCACACACGGTGTACAATCCGTCTCGAATGGGTTAATGGTATTTTAGTGTCTTTTCTATCGCAGTTTTGATAATTTAACCCTCTATTACATGAATTCATATAAACTGTTGAAAATGAATTATTAAATGTCAGTTAAAATGTTTACAGGTTGAACTTTGGTGACATTTAATCATTCCATTCGTAAGTTCGATGTTCCTATTTGGAACGAACATACTCAGAATGTTCAATTTCGATGAAATTATTCGTCTTTGAAATATTTGAAATTAAATTCCCAATAGGGAATAGAATGCAATAGAGGGCCAATTATTTCCATAATTTTAAATCGTTTATTTACGTGGGCCAGGATATTAATGAGCTTCTGGGATCCATGATAACGTAACATCGAATAGTTGATTTAATCTCAGGAAAAATTCGCGCCATATCATGGACCGTCGAAGGAAAACTCGAGTTATCCGGTCGTAGATAAAATTTCTATACATACGAAGAGAAGACGAAGTGAAACCGATATCGGATATTGGCCGGCGCCTCGATTAATTGAAATATTTGCCGATATTTCGGTAGTTGGCGGGAATGCGTATCGGCGAGAGTTTTCAAAGTTTCGCGGTCTCTCTCCGGATTTTCTCCCTTTTCGCTTCATTATTTCATCGTCGTGTTTCAACGTTAACGTGCGTGTTCTCCTTCCCCCCCCCCCCCCCCCTCTCTCTTTCCTCGTTCGTCTCTGACAGTTGGTTTGAATTAGATAGCGTCAGGTTTCTCTGTTTTGTGAATTTATTGTTTTCTCGTTGAAGAGAAAAATTCCGAGTCCTCCCGAAATACACGAATATGTTCGCTGTGTAGTTGCGATTTTCAGTTCATACGTTTCGATTCAGTGAGTTATTTTCGATTTAACAATAGCATCACTGTGATTTCTGCTGCAGTCGGCAGCAGGAGGATATTAAGAGGCGAATGTGGAATTAAAACTATAACTTCATGGAGCAACTATAGAATTTGTTTATGAATAGGTTAGTAATTTATTTTTCAATTATAAACACAAGTTCATAAGTCACATTTCAATTATGAAATTAAAAACTCACATTTATTCTTTTGTATGAATATATCTCTTGAAAATTGTTTTTAATTACTCTGCAGATTATATCCTTCGAATGGCCACCATTTTGTTCTTAATTTCAAAAAAATAGTAGTGAAGAATTGATGGCAACGTTTGAAATAGTGCAAAATATTTTTATAATTTATAGTTAGCTTCAGTAAATTTTCGAATGTGAGTGTAATTTCTACGGGAAAATTTAATTTATTTGCAACTGACGACTCTATGTGATGTAATTCACAGGAGTTGAAGTAGAAGATGTAAAAATAGCTTCAACATCAAGCTCACAGTGTTCGCGGGAATAAAGCTAGTATCAACTTTCAAATAGTACGTCCGAGATCGAATCCTCTCAGTCACCTCTGGGGAATTGTTCAACGTCACAGACTCAGTAATTTCAAACTCATATAAAACTGTGAAACCCTCGGTAATATGATCGACGACCATAACAATAACACGGGGAATGAAGTAACCTGAGGAATAACTCTATTTTACAAACTTCTCGATGGTGAGAATAAATATGTTATTATGAAAATCGATTTTTATGTCAAATCTTTTCTAAAAAATTAAGTCAACTTATAGTTTTATTAGTAGACCAAGATATTCTTAAAATTGGTTCTTCCACTCTTTGAAATAAATGAAGAAAATATTCTAATTTAATATTTCTAATCAAACGGAGAGAAATTCCCAACAATGACATGAAACTACGTACTATTTCTTTAACTTTCAAATTTTCTTCGCGTTAAGAGGAAGAGAATAAATATGTTATTATAAAAATAGATTTTTATGTCAAATCTTTTCTAAAAAATTAAGTCAACTTATAGTTTTATTAGTAGACCAAGATATTCTTAAAATTGGTTCTTCCACTCCTTGAAATAAATGAAGAAAATATTCTAACTTAATATTTCTAATCAAACGGAGAGTAATTCCCAACAATGATATGAAACTACGTACAATTTCTTTAACTTTCAAATTTTCTTCGCGCAAAGAGGAAGAGAATAAATATGTTTATAAAAATAGATTTTTATGTCAAATCATGTTTGAAAAATTAAGTCAGCTTATAGTTTTATTAGCAGAACAAGATATTCTTAAAATTGGTTCTTCCACTCTTTGAAATAAATGAAGAAAATATTCTAATTTAATATTTTTAATCGAACGGAGAGAAATTCCCAACAATTATAAGAAACAACGTACTATTTCTATAACTTTTAAATTTTCTTTGTGTAGAGAGGAAGCGATTAAAATACCATTTCAATTTGTCGTAATAAGAAAGGGTTGGTAAATGGCACTGGATTAACGTATTAGGTGTTCATACATTTCAACTAAAATATGGATGGAACGCGTGGATCGTGGCAGAGAGGAATTACAGGGCGGGAAAATCGATATGCAAAACGGTCGTAGGAGTATGTTGCACTTGTGGAATCACTATCAAATCCATTTCTGCGATTCAAATTTGAACGTAACATAATGGAAACAGATTTCATATAACCCAACGACCCTTTTCTGACTCGTTAATAACAATAAAAGCAATGATAGATAAAAAAAAAGGATATACCTTCGATATTTTTGTCATATAGATCAACGAACACGTGTTTATCGTTCGTGTCATGAAACATTCATTCGATGGAAATCTATTTCGAAACGTTTCAATTTCACCTTCGACTTTCAATTCCCGTCGATTTTCACGTTTGCTCGAACGTGCTCCTGCAGCTTGATTTTTGCAAATTCCATTAAATGAATTCAATTTGACAAAAGATAGATTCTATAAACTAAAATGAGTTTTATAGATCGTCACATAGAAAAACGTAGAAAACTATTATTACTATGAAATCAAGAATCATTGAGTCACGACGTTCCATTTTATGGGTTTCCATGGAGAGAACACCGAAAAGGGAGACTTTCCCCTTGGATTCCAAGCACGTACGATATCACCGTGTAAAATCGAGCTACCGTACGAGTGTTCCCTCTGTGGCGTACGAGCTTCTCTTCTGACAAAGTAACTCTACAAATTCTAAAGCGAACGTTAAAATACCTGGCAAGCTATTCTCCGTATACGTAAACTAAGCTGAAAGGGATGAGGATCTGGAAAGTCGCAGACGCGACTCGTTTAGGGAAAAAGAGAGAAGAGAATATAAAGTGAAGGACGCAGCCATAGAAAGATAGCTGGAGTTAACTCATAAGTAAAGACTGAGAGAAAGAGAAAAATATACAAGCCATGATAAAAAGAGAAAAAGTAAAAGAGATAGATAGATACATGAATAGATAACTAAGCAGAAAAAGGGCTTACAAAAGGGAGAATCAACACCGATAGATAGATAAATAGATAGAAACGATAGAGGGGTTATAAATGAAGGAATCTACATAGATGAATATACAAATGCACACAAAGGTAGACCAGTAGATGGATATCCATATAAACTGGTAGATATGTACGAAAATTGTTCGATATACAAATAAACATACATACATAAACACATAGGTAACTAAATATATGGATGCACAAAGGAAAAGGTTGGAATAAAGTTTCGAAAGGAGCGCCAAGAGGAGGATGATAACGAAACCGAGTAGCACCTACGCGCTTTTCAAGATTATTTGCTGATCCGTAAGTTCTATGGCACGCCTACGAGATGCATTTGGAAAAGTACTGGAAATCTGGGGGGATTATGTTTCAATCGGATGCCTGATCTATCCACCTACGTTTGTTTTCAGCGCGAAGCAAACGGGAACGTGACGCTTCGATATAGCGAACGATTCTACATCGCTTTAAGCCTTTGCGATAGGAGTGCAACTTGGCTTCGGCTCTTTCGTCTTACGGATCAAAAGATGTCGTTTAACGTGAAAAGTGGAATGCACTAAGGTGTTTTAGATCGATTAAAACCTTTCTTTCTCTCTTTGTTGCTTATATTCTTTTTTGGATTCTAAATATGTGATTATTTAGAATTTTTACTCCCATGGTGAAATTGGAGAAGCAATTATTGAATATATACATTTAAGGCTTGATCTACCAAGGTGGTCAAAATGACTTGTGCTGAATTTTTGATGAGTATTTTAGAAATTTCTATTGCTGTATCTTTTTCAATTTTTGACGCTCTGTTTTGTAAACTGAGAGCGATTAAATCAATCAAGTATTTTGCTTTCTCTGTTTCTATTATTCGAATGATTCATTTGTCATTTCAGAATATATTAGATTGATTGTCGATAGATTTAGTGTTAAAGTAGAGATTTTTTGTCATAATTTGAGTCTGTGGATGATATCAAGGAAAAATAGAGAGAAATGGGAACTTTATTGATTGGTCAATTTTGTAAGAAAGAAGTATCTTTTCAAGAAGTTAAAATTTTTTTAGAAGTCAAGTTTTCCTTGGAATTCTTTTTTTTTAATGATCTTGTATCAAAATTTATCAAATTACTGAAGAGGCAAGAACTTTAATATTTTTAGAATGCAGTTTATATATAAACCGATGAACTCTCTTTTCAAAGTTCATTTATTTTATTTTGTTGAGAGTTTAAGGGTAGTAAAACCATGCATCCAGTATAAATCGACGAGAGAATTAGGAGCAAACAATAAATTCCACTTTGATCCGTGATTCACGCCTCTACTTACAGTAGATCGCTTCCGGACTAGGTCGGCATCCAACACTTCCGTTATCTCGCGCCTCCATTCGCGCGAAACAAATCAAGATGTCAGCGCGCATACGGGAATCCAAAATTTCTCACTCTGCACATTCAATTTTAAATAAAACTTTCAATATTCTACTTTTTTCACATAATGTAAATAATTGATACTTCACTGATGTCACAATGCATTTAACAAGTAAAAAATAAAAACTTGCCGCATTAACAATAGAACTGTTGGCGTTAAAACAATTGAAATGAAATATGTTAAATAAATACTTTGAAATAAGCTGAATTAAGAAGTGGAAAAGATCAATTCGGTAATTTATATTTTATAGGGAGGATGTGGAATTCGTATTCTGTGACTGTTCAATAAACTTGGAGAATTTTTAGAAAAAATTGAGAACCAGTCATTTCGACTTGCTCGGCAGTTATAGTATTAACCTGTCAACTGTGTCCGACGTGTATACACGTCAATCGAAAGTTCTATCGCGGTAGCCATTTAACAAAAATTCCACGTTTCACTTTCCTCTTTTCGTGAAATTTATAACAGAAGCATTTGCTTTGTTTATAACGTATACACACGTCATTACTCCACTTTAATTACGTACCATGCAGTGCTTCCCGAATTTAAATTCCGCAGTTAACTGGTTGAAGAAATATCCAATTACAAAATGTGATCTAAGAATTAATTCTTCGTGTGAAATTTGGACGAGTGACTATAATTACTGCTGCTACATAGCTAACATTAAACGTAGAGTACCTATAGTCGTCGATATCATCGAAAAGATTAATACTTCTATCTATTATTCCGCGATGCAATCTAAGAAAAGGAATTACATCTTCGAATAATTAGCTGGAAGCTCACCCTGATAAGCTCCGAATCACAATTCTTCAAAATCGACCGTGGATAATCCAACCTAGCCGCATGCGTACTTTTGTACTTTGCCGAGTCGAAAAGTCCAGCCTAAAAAGAAACTTCAAATCTTAGATTCTTTCGATTTCTCATTTGCGGCTTAATTATGTACCTATACCATTTTGAACCTCAAAATCCTCAACTAGTGTGTCTACGCGCCTCAAAGTCCTGTAAATATGATTTTTAGGAGTTATATGAACTGATACGGTAAAATTTTTATTCCAATTTAATCTGACATCCCCTAAAAATATTTCAGAAGTTCCAAGTCTGTCGACTCATATTCTAAAAATAGGGCTTTCAGGAGCAAGTAGGAATTAAATTATCATTTTATTCCATATAAATTCTAAATCTCCTAAAATTACTCCAATTCAAATCCAATTCTAAAACTCCTCATTATAGAATGTATGGCTTAATATTGGGCTTAGATTAATTGTCTAAATAAGAATGCTGAGGATTATTTTGGGCTATATGAAGCCTAAATTGATGCTAAACTAGGCAAAACTGACAAAAATGAACAAGTTTAGGGCGATTGTGGAATTAAAATTTGCATTCTTTTCTATGTAACATATTTTTCCATATTCAGTCTAAATATCCTATGTTCTTTGGTAATTTAGGAGGATTTTGGGCTGAAATTTTCGACTCGGGTTTTTCTCTCGTGTTGTAATCCAACGTAACTTTGCATTAAAACGCGAACTCTGACCTCTGTCGTCGCAATGAAACCATCGCAATGCCTAGAAAACCAGGCAACGGGACAAGCCAAGGAGTTTCACTTTCCGGATTAACTTCCCGAAATTTCTGCCCCATGCTGGAGATTAGCAACTTCGAAAATCGCGTGAAACGAGTTAAGCGTTAATTGTTACTCCAGCTTAGCAGTTTCCAGCACGCGCCAGTAGCGAAAGCCTGTTAGCCGGAGACAGAAACGAACCGGAAATGAAGCCTCTGACGGACTGGTTGCATGGTACAATTTCCGGACGGTTTGATATTATAAGGATTATTTATGTCACTGTATTCTAAACATGTTTACGCTTTCGCAATCGACACTTTCGGATGAACAGATTGAGAGGCTTATAGCGGATGGAAGAAAAGTTTGAACTCTGTGGTTGTTCGTTATCGTTGATCTGTATTCAGATCAAAACGGCGGTGGTAATTTTGCCTAGAAATTGAAATTTTCGATAGTTTTCAAGTCACTGAGGTCACGGTGTATTAAATAATAATTTTGAAAGAGTCTGCCACGGATGATGAGGATGAAGAGAGATTACTGATTTGTTTGACACTTTATAGTCACAACTATCGTAGTGTTTAGATTTTTATTTATTGGAAATTATTATTTATGTGGAAAATTCTTACTATATGCATTACGTTGCAGTTTTGGCGATAGAAAATTCACATAAATCTGTGTCTTACTAAACATGTTCACTACTAATAAAATGTAAAAGAATACAAATCAAAATAAAGGCAAATCAGTGGATCTGATTATGAGCGAAAATCCCTCGTCACCTCTGCAAATTTTTCCTAAGTTACTATTACTAATACTATTAGTAATTACTAATAACTAATAAAACTTAAAATTATATTATATTATCGATGTTTCGAAATTCACCTGCAACAATCGTTCCTAGGCAAAGTCCCTGTAGAAGTTAAATCCCCCAAAAAATACAAAAAAAACAAAATACATTTGTTCGCACCGTAAAAGCCTTTAAAATTTTTAACCGCCTTTAAATATTATCGCAACATGACAGTGCGAAAGCACAGTGATAAAACTGAGTCGTTGAAACTTAAAGGGGTGCGTTTTACGTGAATCTCGTTAAAAAAAGAAGAGAGAGAATGAAAATTGAGAGAAAACCCATATCTCTTTTCGATCGAATGGCTTTCATACCGACACGACAGAATACTTAATGTTTTAACACCGAAACAAGTGCAACGCGAGGTAATAAACACGCTGTCCACGCGGTTTTATTATTACTCGAAGTTGCTCGTAGGTACACCTATTATGGGAATTTCCTATCGGCACAATGCGATACTTACGGTCTTTCGATATCAAAAGGCGATACGCGAGAGTTCGTTTCTCTTGGAGCGACGACGGCAAACTCGATAAACTCTTAATGGCAGTTGCAGTAATGGCATTGCAAAATACCGTGGTGGTACTTTGCTATCGTTGGCTGACGAGTTATTTTCTTGGCTTCTGGTGTTCATAAAAACTCATCGTCAATTATATTATAATTGAATCCTTACAGGGGAGAACAACTGGCTGCTTCTCGTTGCGGAACAAGTTTAGAGAGGGTAAAAGAGAGGGTAAAAGAGAGAGTAAGGAATAAAGAGGAAAATAAAGAGGAAGGAAGAGGGTTAAAGAGAAAGCGTACTCGTTCAAGTTCTCTTTCGTTGGACAGTCACGAGTGAAAAGTAATTTCACAGTTTTCTTTAATTTGCCGTTCGTAATGCGAAGCGAAACAGTTTAAACGGGAACGGCATAATTAACGTCCTGTTACAATTTAATTAATCGACGAATCGAATCGTATCTTCCAGCTCCGATAATTACAAGATAATTAATACGTACACTGACAAATATCGAATACGGTAAACATAATTAGAAACTAATTCGATCGATAATCCTATTATTGATTTTCATTAAAATAATACACAATTCCCATTCAACGCTAGTTGTATCAAAATGAATACATTTGTAATGAAAAAAAAACCCTTCCGTTCGATCATTCTCGAATAAATCTTCGACAACTCATAGTCACAAAATCGTTGGAATTTCACTTGCGAATTTACAAATGTAACACCCGCCTTTCTGAACTCCATTCTGTTGGAACAATAATCGAGCTTACGATAAATCACCACTTTCTTTCTTTCCTATTTTTTTTCACCCTTCGTTTCAATAGGATAAAAAACAATGGGAAACATGCGATTTGTAAAGACGTAAACCGGTCGGGAAAATGCAACGATTTCAGTTTTCAGTGAGATTGAAAATGGGTACATGAGATTGAATATACTGCCACGTAACATTCATGATGATCGGATTATACATATGTTCCAACCAGCCAGTGGAACATCTACAGTCGGCACAGGCCCATACCAACCCTATAATTAACGCTTAATCGGCCTTTATTGTAGGGCAATTCAATTTCATGCACTGCCTGAATATTCCAATACGTTAGTCGTCGTTGCGATCCCGGGATTTTTCTCCCTTGCTTTTTAAACGATTCCCATGCACGATTATAGGTATTTACACTCCACGAGACTTCACCTTTTTGTCCAGGCTTTCCGTTGAATTAATTTCGACTCTGGAGCTCGATAATAATTTCGCGTATTCGTTCAAAGCTAGGCGACAACGGTTGCAGTTATTTGTATCGACTAAAAGTAAATATTCGACGGTGGAGAATTTTATTGGGATTTATATCAATTAACGGAATGAATAGCGGGAGAGATTGGCGACAGTTTGAAGTGTTCAGTTTGGCGAATTTTTTTGAATTGCGCAAAACGATATTGAAGACGGTGATTTAGAATATTGTTTGCCACTTCTTTCAAATTAAGATGATTTATTTTAGGTTTGTTTTGAGTGGCTTAGGCAATACTGTAATATATTCAATAATAATTTAGAAAAGTCTGGTAAATGTGACGAGGGTTTGAATTCATCCCGTAATTGGACGTCTGAGTTCTTTGCATTGTATTTATTATTATTCCTAATTGGTGTTGGCTGGTTTTATTGCTCATTTCTTGTTTCATTACTATCCTACCATTCAACAGAATTAACCGTTTGAATACCGGGAGGGTTTTAAAAAATTACTTCGATAAAAGCCAAAAGCCACTTTCGCGCTTTTGAGATTTTATTTCAAAATAAGCTAAAGTTGGTGTTTTATTTTATGTAGTGCTCAACAAGAACAATCTTCTCGTGCTTGTATCCTAATTTGGAATTACTTTATATTATAAAAGAGAAACCTGATGCATTCTTAACAAAATATCTTAACAAAGTCTTCCTTCAATTGTCAACATTGAAAAAATGTCCTGGGGTTTTCCACACAAAAACTGAAGAGCGCGAAAGTGGCTCGTGGTACGCAAACGGTTAAAAAGTCACTTGGCAAGTAGTTTTCTCCGATTCGCCCGATGGATAGAGGCATCCCTCGTTCTGACGTCACTTTCGATTTTAATGCGTGACTGACCGAAAAAGCTTTACTCGTTACATTGTCATGAGAATAACAAAAGAAATGTTTTCTTTTCTATTGTCATTCGTCGATCTCAGGTTTCCAGGAGTGATATCGCGGAAAAAGATGGTGCGAACGACACTCTCCCCTTAACACTAGAACTACCAAACCAGTCAAAATGACTGGTACACAATTTTTTCGGAAAATTCTCCACGTTTACATAAGAGTCATAGAAGAAATATTCTACGTCTATATCAATAAACATAAATCACCCAATCGATCAAATTTTCCGCCGCTTGATTCCCCCTTTTTCAAAGTACTTATTTCATTTATTAAAATATGATAGATTTGAGGCCGGTAGTTCTAGTGTTAACTCGTAACCGAATCCAACGATTTCTTATTTCCATTGAGTATATGATTCTATATTTCTATTAACACATTCGCGTCGGATAACGCCTAATGTCGTCATTTAAGTTATCGCTTAACTATTCTTTAAAAATATCATTTTTTCTCCACTTATTACTAGATTTTTTCCTTATGTAGACATTAGTAATAGAATAAGGAATGTTTTCCCAATAATGTCTGTGGTGACGTGATCATTCGTCGCCATTTAACGAGTACGTCGTTCTTCGGAGTTTAGTCTCGCATTCTCGGGCAGATCGACGATCCTCTAAATACGAAATTTATTCAATAATTTTCTATTTGTGAATAATAAAAATTAAGTTTCATATTTTTCTAAAAATCCCTCAAAATGGAGGAAGAATTTCTTTCGGAGACATATGAAGATTCATTGACAGATCTCGCTGAAAATGAAAGTGACAGTGAGGATTCTAATATTCAACCTATACGAAAAAGAGAGAGTGCATTACGTGTACTTTCATCATCATCAAGTGAAGAAGAAGTAGAAGTTGAAGCAAGTGATACGGATTGGTCGGAATTTGATTCAGAAAGATGTAATGAACTATTTGCGATTGTAACGATTGACTAAAAACGGCCCCGTACCTACGATAAGCACAGCCAGCAACGCCCCGACGCGAAAGTGTTAATTATGTGATTGTAGTAAATTCCATCGATCCATTTTGTTAATTTGTCTCCTGAAAATTTTTCATAAATCAAAGAAATTTTTTATATATCAAAGAAATTCAGAAAAGTTGTTACAATAATCGTACGCTTGGATAACTGGATCCTATCCTAAGAGAATTAAAATTTCCATTCTGAAACGGTGATAGAAACTCGCAAAAAAAAGTCAAAAAGTTGTATGTGACTACCGTTTGCATTGTCGTTGGGAATTCCTTCCTCAGATTCCCTGGCAAAGATGGCAAAACGGACAGCGCGTAGTGGAAACCGACGACGCGCGTTTGAACTTTTCACGAGAGGAGCCTTTTACGCGAAACAATACGTCACTGGCAGTTGTACTTTCCCATTTACGCAGAATATTTCCGTATCGCTTTTTGCTTTATCCCGCGAAGACAAAGCGTGCAAAAGCGTAGGGTAAATGACAGTAAGCGCATATTCGAACGGTAACATTTTCAACGCTTAAACGTACAAAATTGCAAACGATGTGCACGCCTGTTATTGCAACGCTCATTTGATCCGTTTTTCCTTTGTTTCTTTTTTTTCCCCCGTTCTTCCACTCATTCTACGCTTTTTTCCATGAGATATTAATAAAGATCGCCAGTATACTCTCTAACATTCTTTTTTTTTATGTATCGGCACGTTTGTTTTTTTTTTCAATCGAACGAGACATCCTACCAACATGAAAAAAAAAATGTAATATGTAGTGCAGTTTCTCTCGAAGAGACCATTATTCTTCTTCCTGTTTGTAATTTTCCTTCCTATTTTTTATCTCAAAATATCGAGATATTAATAAAGATCGCTAGTATACTCTCTAACATTCTTTTTTTTTATGTTTCGGCACGTTTGTTTTTTTCAATCGAACGAGACATACTACCAACGTGAAAAAAAATGTAATACTGCAGTTTCTCTCGAAGAGACCATTATTCTTTTTTCTGTTTGTAATTTTACTTCCCATTTCTTATCTCAAAATATCGAGAACACATTATCGCAGGTATATAATGTTCGTGCGTTTGAATGTACAATACAAAAGCACGATTATTTCTGGTTTGCGTGATCGTACGAGTACTTCGAAGATAGAAGTTTGCTTCGTGAAAACCTGAGCAAACATGGCTGAGTACAATTGATATTTTAAAAAGCTTCTTCCGACGTAAATGCACTGTGGGTGCTTCGGGGAATTTTTTAAATATGAATTCAAAATGTTGTTGCGTTATGTATCTTTTTCTCTTCGTTATCTTTGTATGCTCTGCTTTGAAAATAGAAGGGGAAAGGTGAACGGATACTATGCCGGAAGGTAGAAAGAACGGGAGGGAGAGATAAAATTCTCAAAAAAGTATAGGGGGAAAAAAAAACTGATCAATAACGAACGGCGAAGCGGAAATGTTCCGTGTAGTACTCATTTACGTTTCGATTGCAGGCAGCAAACCGGCCGATAAAACTAGCAATGAGCCGAAGCTCGTAAACTATTCGAAACGAGTATCCGTATTAATCAAGGAGAGTGGTTCCGGCAAGAAGTATACGTATAATGGCGGTTTAAAGTTTCCGCGGCTTCACAGTTTCCAGAATTTCCGGCGTATTTCGAGAAAAAGCCTGCCATTTCACTCAAATGTTCAAATGTTGAATTTTATTGCGATGTCGAATCAAATTTTTTGCAATTTCCTTCTCATATAAATATACGAATAATTAATAATGGTCTTGTATTTTATCTGATAAATTTTTAAACTCGTTCACATTCATTCTGGAGTTGATAATTTCTGAAACTTTAGAAGAATTTTTCCCTTTTGGGAGCTTAGTCTTTGGATTCTGTAACTTTCCGGAAACTAAGAAGATCAAGGAAGTTCTGAATTTTCAAGTTTCCGTTTCCCTGAGCTTCCTAATATCAGAAGATTGAAAGAAATCTCCAATTTTAGTTTTCTACTTCTTTGAATATCCAAAATTTAGATAATGTAGAGAAATTACACTCGTTGGTATTCTTAAAGAATAAAAGCTTAGATTTGTCTTCTGTTACTTCAAAGTTAAAAAGGGTTTAAGAAATTTCTAAGCTGAGAACATTATACATATATAATAATAAGATTGGTGGCTTTTAACGAATAATGTTCTCAGCTTAGAAATTTCTTAAACCCTTTTTAACTTTGAAGTAACAGAAGACAAATCTAAGCTTTTATTCTTTAAAGTTTAAAGAATACAATTGTTACATTTCCCACGTATTAAAATTTAACATTTAAAATTTATGAAATTCTTTATAATCCAATATTTCAAAATCAAATTCAATCTATTATTTATAATAGCATTTTTATTATTTTCTAATGACCTTTCGTGCAACTGATCTTCACATATCATAGAAAATTTGGACTATATGGGTTAAATTAGGACAACTTGCCAAGGATTTCCAACCGACGATCATCCAAAAGACATAAATCACCGCTTCCTTCAAATTACCACCCCCATAATCAGCATATAACAGAGTTCTTAAATATTCTCCTTATCCCAAGCATCACAACAACTTTCCCTCGCTAAAACCCCATCACAAAGTTCTTCATGCACCGTAAACTTTCCACCTTTGCAAAACCAGTTCAAAAAGCTCACAAAAAAATTCAATCTCAAAATCGAAATTCCCATCGAGCGGTTCTCTCGGGAAACTTTTCCCATCAAAAACATTCGCCCCGATAACGGCCACAACATATACGTTCAAAATGGAAAAAAAATGAAGTCAACGTTTCGAGGTCGATACTTCTTTTACCGTGCGAGCATTTTGGTATTCACCGGGGAAAGATCACGAGGGTAGGAGTTACCCTTAAGCCATTAGGGGTTGCTGGGTCAGCCACGAGCATTGCGTTGCGGAAAAGCCTCCCAAAAGCCGGTGATAAAATCATTAAAACAGGAACAACCACTCCCATACGAAACTACACTGAATTCTTTTCCCTCGCAAGAAATATAATTGCAATGTCCTCCTTCTAAAAAAATAAAAATAAAGAAATGAACCTAATACGCGTATTCTCTCACGGAAACGTTGCTCTACGTAATAAAATAACGGGTAGCTTTACTGAAATTTCATCCTAAAAGTACATACAGAACGTACTACGAGTTGAATGCACATATTCACCGATTTATACAGAATATTATTTAAAGTTAAAAATCCGAATAGAAAAATAATTTCCAAGCATTGTTCACAGTTCCAGGACGACGTTCCGATGGTAGTATATTAAAAAAGTATTACATTAAAAGCTTCCGAAGTTACTTCGAAGTTCGTTACATGGAGACATTTTCACCCCCTCTCTCTATTTTTTTTTTCACCGACGGAATTATTGAACAGGTGGCACAGGGGTGTTTCACCGACCTTGAACTTTCGGCCTTACGAGACGGTTTAGGCTACTCGCGAGCTTTCGTGAATATTTTGTTGGGTTATCTTTCATCCTTAAAGCTGCTCGTGGGTAGTGCTGGGGTGACTTAACCTCGTGAAAAAATAAAATATTATCACGGAAAAGGCACACGGTGCGTAAGGGAAGTCTCGGTTGTCTCGGATATAGTTATCCACGCGACACCTATCTCCGAGGATTTTTTTATCCGGCGTAAGTTGTAACGTCTATATTTCTTGTTTGCTCATGGCCTGTCGCGAAGTACGAATAGGGGTGAGTTTGTTTTCTACAATATGCTGAACCGGCAAAAGAAATATTTTGGTAAGTGAATTTTATTTTGGAAAATAAGGTTAATTGAGGGGGGAAGAATTGGCGGGAAAATATATAATGAATGAAAAGTTAAGATGTTGAATGTCATTGGGGTTATTGATTACTGGCTTTCTTGAATGCAATGTTTCTTTTCTTAAATAATAATATTCAGGAATTTGCTAATATATTCAATAAGCAAATATTGATGGTAGAAAAACAAAAATTCGACGGAATATTACCTTCAACGTTTCTGGTCTCTAAAGGTATTTTAATAATGAAATTTTCAGCTAATTAGAAATGATAAATCTAGCGATATGCAGCTGGTATTCAACAACTGATCAATAAAAGCATTGTTTTCTCTACGATTGTTCAATTATATGGTGAATAACCGAGGAAGAATCTCAATTTTATTCCAAACACGTATTCGTCTACTGCGATGTCAGATCCATCTAAAATATAGATCCACATGCAACCCCATGGAATGTGTACCTTATTTATTTCCATCGAATAGAAATATCGTTTCGATTCAAAATATATCTTTCGATAGGGGCGACCGCATTTCCAGAATGCAAAAATGCACGAGACAATAAAGCGTATTGTCTCTAAACAAGACAAACCCTCTGAACAATGGCAAATCACGACAAAGAGATTCGGGACAATGTAGTCACAGTAGGAGATTGGATTCCTCGGTAATTCTACGCTCTTTGAAAACCTTCGTAGCCATGGATAATTTATATACGCGTACGTCGTTGCTCCCTTACCTCCTTCGACTTTGCCACTGACGTCTGTGACGTTTGTGAAACCTCAGCATGGAAATTCCCATGTATAATTGTTTCCCAAGAAGCACTTTTCTCGCGTATTGTTCACCGTTTATCCCACTTATCGGTTTCTCTTATTCCTTCAGTAAAAGGGAAATATTGAATTTACATAGCGTTCTGAAATAATATGAAACGGGAAAGGACGATTTTATGCGGATGAAAAAGATAGGGGGTTGAAGAATATGACGGGTAACAGAAGGGACTTCCAAATGGGAACTGGAATTGTTATATTTGAGAAATATTTTTCTACGTGGTGTGTATGCAGAATTGTCTGATTAAAAATATTGGAGGTTGTTGGCAAAATAAGGGAAGCTAATGAAAGTAAAATGTGGATTGTACAGTGAAAATTGAAACTGTGAAATAAGCATAACTTTGAAGGTGTTTGTAATACATTTTTCTGACTTAAAAAGGCTTTTCTTGATACATGATCTTGTTCAAATTAGAAATATAGACACTTTGCGTTTCATTGAAATGCAAGTACCTAATTAGGAAAGATTTTAATATATTTGTAAGTCTCAATTCTCACTTTTATGACACTAGAAGTGCAAAATGTAGTCTAACTTAACACTTGACCGTTAGCCAGCCTATTAATAGACTTTTCTACTAATACGCGCTTACTAGAGTAGAGATATAGGAATAGGTTAGACTAGACTACTAATTGGTTGCCACGGCAATTAATAAATTGTTATTTATCATTGCGGTTCACTGTGTCAAGAACTCAGTGACGTGAATTTGCAATTTTGGAAAAGATATAGGCACCGTGGAAGTATTTACAGTCAAGTAACCACTCAGAAGTGAGTAGGATGTTAAAAAATACCGGCAAAGCATTAATCTTGACACTTTGATAACACGTTTTCCTTTCTTCTTTCTTTTATATCTTTTTGCTAGTTACTATTGTTATTTCACCTACGACCTAAAGTTTCAAATAAATACCATTTACTGAATTCTATGACAAATCAACCCCTTAACCTACGATTTCTTTTCTGATGGGCCGTGCAAAGACTGAAAATTAATTCCTGAAATCAAAAAGTTTCACAGATTTCTGATATTTTATATAACTGAACACGATATCAATAGGACAGAGATAATGAGACCGTTTCGTGATCGGCAGATATTGTCAATTTAATAGTGTTTTGAAGACTTCAAAATTTCCTATTCCATTTTCCGCGCTACGAGTCTCACATGTAGTTGTAGGCTAAGGGGTTACATATTACCTTAGAGAAACTCGAGATTTGTAATCAATTCGATTAATTAGCATTTCAAGTTTTTAAGTATATACTGAAAAAACTGGAATTTCAGATTACTTTTGTTACACACTTTACTTGAGACATCATCGTTCGTCAGCTACTCAGCTGAGTTGAGGAGGAATATTCGCATTGTACGCAGTAAAGACGATCCCAAAGATTGACAAAGACAATAGCGTTTACGGTGGTATTCTAGCAGAGAAAGTACGAAACCGCAAAACCCTGGGGATTATTCGAGCTAAGCTGAACGCGTATACAAATAAGGAAGGAGAACGACGCTCTAATTAGCACGAAACCCTGAAATCTCTGCGGCAGTATTCGGGAAAATTCAAAGTTACGGTTCTTAGGGTGAAATTCCGAGACAGTATACACCTAACGAAACTGATTATCAACTGTGAATTTCTGCCGTGAAATTACTCGATTAAGTAACTTCACGTTTACGATCTAATATACGAATTGCTTACGTTTTATACGGCCTTTTCACGTCGTAAAACTTCAAGTTGTAACTCAATATTATCCGCGCACAAGAAAGAAGTGATGATACTTAAAAAGACAAGGGATCATGAGTCAATGAAATAAAAAACACTTTCTAAGATTTGTTTACAGTTTTAAGTAATTTGGCACATTTTGTTGAACGAACTAAAAATATGGAAAAATGTTTCTCCTCACTTATTATACGTTAAAATACCAGAACTTGAAATATGATGAAAGTACAGTGTAGAATTTATATAAATGGAACTGTTTAAAGGAACTAATAATATTTTACTGAATAGAATTCAATTTGTTCCTTAACCCCTTGCCGTACAATAAACCAGTGATACTTGTGATACTATACATCGAGTAGTCAATTTTTTAGTGTTCCAAAAATTATTAAATTAAAAATATCAGGTGGTCACGATAAAATAAAATAAATTCAATGCCATTCAATATTGCGTCAAGTCATTTACTATATCCGAAATTAAAGATAGATTGTTATTTCAGCAATTAATTCAGAGTTATTCAATAACAAAAAAATGGTGCGGCAAGGGGTTAAATAAAGTCTAAATATTTGACCCATTTGCATTATATGACAAATTCACGAATATATCTTTACCATCAACTTTCTTTATATTAAGTCTAAGTCTAACAGTATTTCAAAAAGTGATATTATATTTTAATCGATGACTGTTGTATAAATAATTTGAACTAGTCGCATGTGTTGTTATTCACTCACAATGTGAATGCATAAATGCGTTTCGATGATAGCAACAAGAAAAAGTGCGCGCATATATCCGCTTGTGATACAAATGGGTTAAAAGCGAAGAATGAATGACCTAGATCACTTTTTCAATTACTCACCGATGATGTCTAACACTTTCAATAACAAAATAATATTAAAAATCTGTCCAATCGATGCCCTAATAAGAACAACGATTTCCAATTAATTTTCCCAATTTAAAAAAAAAGATATCCTCTGACTCCAACCCAAAAAATATTTCCTAAAACTATTCAATGTTCCCATTAATAAAATATATTCCAATCTGCTTCAGACATTAATTGACATCCAATTCCGTGCATTTCGTAACTCGAGGACAATGTGGGATATCTTTCCCAATTAGTTCACCGACGATCTTCATTTTCATGTATGCACACGACTGCCACTTGGTCCTGGCGATCGGCCTAATGGAGAACGCGGTTTCGGAACGTGTTTTCGAGTCGATCTTCCTAATCCAGCCTGCAAGCACGTATTCGAGAAAGCGCGATTACTGCTACGTCCGCACATATTACCTCCATTATCTCGATTGATGCCCGATCGACTGGCTTACGGGGAGCCGTACATAATAATATGCACCCCGTTGTTGATATACAACGTATGGTCCGTACATGTGTGTACGCAATGCAACCTCTATCAGAACGGATATGGATTGAGTTCATTGGGATCTTTGCGGTAAGCTTGAATAATCGAATTGCGGGACAATTCGGAACAACGACGAGTATTTTTATTATTTATGGCAACAGGGGAAAATCTTTTAAAAAGTGTTTGCGACGGAATTGAATCAGTGGTGTTGATTAGTATTGTGAGTTAATTGATAAAAGTGAGGTGGTTTTAACCCGTTGCACTATTTCCACGAGTCTGACTCGTGATGAAAATTTTAGGCCAAACTTGAATATCACGAGTCTAATTCGTGGTATTAATCTCGGGCAAAGTATTCATATTTCGAATAAGATCGTATGTCCCCGTGCAGGATTATTAAATTTAGACTTTGATTCAAATTCATTTGAGTTTCACAGAAGTTCCATCGCGTGAAGTAAATATTAGCGCGGTAATCTTTGTCAGTCGCAAGTTATCGTATATCGGGCGTTCGGTTTAGGCATGGATTCTTGCGAATTTACCGATAGTGCAAGGGGTTAAAAAAGGAAATATTTCTGCAATTATTTTGGTTGGTTGGGATTTTTTTTATATAGGGTGAGATAGGATATAATTTTACGATTCTTGGATAGGTAATTTTTTTAGGGTAATTAATACCAGCATGGCCTATTTATGTTAATAGTGAATTAAACGAGAGATTTATGGAGTTTGTAAGAAAAGAATCTCAGTAATTGTCAGTAATTCAGAATTTTCGTAATACTTTTAGATTATTCTATTTTCTTTTCTCCGATAAGGGTTCGTAGCACAATCTGTTCCACTCGAGGACTTACTTTTACTATTTTTTACTCGAAGTATTTGCTGTGGCTAATATTAGTACAGGCAATTCACATTCGCGTTAAATCGAATGGAAGACTCGAAGATCCTTAAGGTTAACAGTACTTGCCCGCAGAATTCTCGGTAATTTAAGATCCTTCCAACGGGTTGCAGCGTCCCGATTCACTCTGTGAACTTTTCTTCATCGATTGAATTTGGATATTCAACGAACAGATTATTCAATGGACTATCCGGTAATTATCAACAAAGATAGATATTCCTCCTGAACACCATTAATTTTTTACTCCTTGCTCTATGATTCACTATTTTTCCCTTTTATATTTTTTATTTTAACTGTTATTATGGGTTTCGCTTAGGACCTTCAATTTCGCGTTTATGTCCTCGAGAATATAATATATTAAATAAAAATATTTAAAAAATCTCTTATAGATTATGAAAATTTGAGATTGGTCCCACTAATTGAAAACCAGGACCTTAAATTTTAAGCGAGTTCTATGGCCTCGAGGATATACCTAGTATGTTAAATAAAAATATGAGAAAGTTATCCTATAGATTCCGAGGATTTGAGCTTGGTACACTAATTAGAAACCAGGACCTTAACTTTGAATGAATAAATGCCTAAAATAAAAATTGTCTGATCATCCCTGCAACGCCATATATTTCAAAACAGTACTGTTATAACGCGACAATCTCAAGAAGTCTCCTCGGAGGTAGGCCTGTTTCGGCAGGATCTGATTCGCCAGGCGTCATAAAGATATCTCAATATTACGACTTTGTCAAGTGCCTCCTTCAGGAGGCTGAGCAGGGTGGATTAAATAAAAAAAACGGTGCGAATAGGCGGTATTTAGCGAGAAGCTCCGCCGCTCAGGAGACTTCTTGAGGTTGTCGAACGATACCATACAGATAATTTTAAGATGCCGAGAAACTGTGGTATAATTTTAATTCTCGAGTTTTTACAGATGTTCACATTTTTTTTGTTTTATTTCCTAAACACGGATATCGCTCTCTATAGAACGAGAGGTTAAAAGCGGGAGGATATTTCGTTCCAATCGTTCAATTGGAACACTGGAATATTTAATCGTTTCGCCGTATCGCATGGAGGATTTTCCACGGTGGAAAACATTCCGCGGTTTTCCCATACGGCGGGGGATTATCTGAAAAATGAAAAAGAAAGAACTGGGGGGATGGATTTGCGTGTTTCGCGGCAACAAAAGTGCTCCATATGTCCGTAGAGTTTGTATTCCGCGCGCATTTCGCACGATGCAAACCGAAAGCCGGGAATTTGCGTTCCTCGATATTCCTGAACGAACGATTTTGAAATACGTAATAGAGAGATTTACTATTGCTCGGTAGAAACATGGATTCTTCGGTGAAGAGGAATTTCCTTATCTAACCATTTATATCGTTCCTTTGAAGGCCTGACTTTCACTTTGGTGCGTTGCAATTTGAAATTTTGTGGACCGAATTATTTTTATAGACTGTAGTTAAAAGGAAATTAATTTGTGAGATACTTCAGTGAAACATATAATGTAATTATTACAGACGAATTTTTATTTTAATCAAAAGTTATAAAGATTTTGATTTAAATGAGCTGTGTTTGAAAATAGAGAACCATGAAATATGATACCGAAGAATATGTGCTTTGTTGAAAATTTTTTATAAAAAACGAACAAATAAAGAGAAGGCAGATACAAATATGAGATTCGTTCAAAAGTTCATTCTGTTTTTTATTTTTTCCTGTCATTTTCGACATCAAAAGCTTTTTTCGTTTGTGGAGAATCTAGGATTTCACATCGAAGCTATCGTAGGAGTGTCAGGTGGAAAACAATTTCGGAGATAGAGTTTCAAATTTGGATTCGCAGCTTTAACCTCGTCGCTCCCTTTCGCCACTCTAACAAGTCAACGAGGTATCATCCCATTCAGCCAGAAAGTTGATTCTTTCAAAAGTTTGCAGATTTTTTCTCTGATAAAGCCGTACTTCGAAGGGATGAACCTATCCTTCAAAGGTACAACTTAAAAATATCATAAAAGCTATCGGGTGTGCAGGAAATCTTTTTAAGCAGAAATTCCACGATTTTCTACGTATGAGAATTTGTCAAAAGGCAATTTTTTCGTGATAATAAAATGTATTGCCAATTAGCAAAAATGCATGGCACACAATTTAGAACCGTTTTGCAAGATTACAAATTATGTTCAGGGATAATCAGAAATGTATCTGCAACGACAATTAAAATAATGAATTGCTAAATCTTTGAAAGATTTCTAAAAATTTTTAAAATCCAATTTCTCTGCATTTATACGTTTATCTTTAAAAATTCAAGTAACAAGGTCTCAAATTCTCTATAGTACTTATCCAGTACACTTAATTCTACGAAATTAATCGTCGATAAGATTAATATTAAAGCTCAGCATCGATCATCAGGTTGCACTCTTTCCGACAACTTAAATCTCAAATATTATTATTCCCTCCGAATTTTCTATGGATTCCGACGTCGTTTTGAATTACAATTACATTTACATCATGCAAAGACCCAACTGTGTCTCAAAATAACTTCAATCTTTGTAAAGTCTCAAATTTCTCTAAAGTACTTGTCCAAAACATTTATTTCTACGAAATTAATCGTCGATAATATTATTATTAAAACTCAGCATCGATCATCAGGTTGCACTCTTTCCGACAACTTAAATCTCAAATTTTATTATTTTCTCCGACTTTTCTATGGATTCGGCCCTCATTTTGAATTACAATCACCCAAAGACCCAACTGTGTCTCAAAATAACTTCAATCTTTGTAAAGTCTCAAATTTCTCTAATGTACTTGTCCAACACATTTAATTCTATGAAATTAATCGTCGATAATATTAATATTAAAGCTCAGCATCGATCATCAGGTTGCACTCTTTCTGACAGCTTTAATCTCAAATTTTACTATTCCCTCCAATTCTTCTATCGATTCTGACATCACTTTGAAATACAGTCACATCTACACTATGAAAGACCCAACTGTGTCTCAAAGTAACTTCAATCTTCACGCATGAAAGAAAGAAACAAGGAGAAATACACAGAGACACATTTTTCGCAGTGTTTTGAGGGAGCCTCTCAGTGGTAGTAAAATTCATTTTAACGACGACGTCTCTGAAGGCCGAAAGCTCATATGGGCAGAAAAGGAGTAACACGATATAAAGGAGAAAGCAAGAGTTTTAGTGCGTCTCGTATATTATGCCAAAGGTAGAGTTGGCTCGAGGACTGTTCTTGACAGTCCCCTTTGATAGACCGAAGCGTTTGTATGCGCTGTATGCTTAGTCGAAGGTATGTTGCCGAGCCATACTAAATTAATATCAAATAACGGTGCTCGTATTAATCATTGCAACCACCAGGACGGGTTTGGTGATTTAAATTCTGTTGGGATAGTAATTTACCTGCCCTTTCAACGGCGCCTACATTGTTCTTACTGTTGAATCGATAGTTATTAACAACTGAGTTGTATCAATTTGGAGATAATTTCCTTTGATTTAATTTTTAATCTTTGACCTGACCTGAAATTTGTCGCGAATTGTAAAGAAGGATTTGAATTATCTGACTTTGTATTGTTGAATTTCAAGGTTAATATCTTGCCCTCCTTTATGATTTCTTTTGCGATTGCATGTGTAAAACTGAGCACTAATGTAAGTTAATCATATGAAAGTGTATTCGTGTATAAACTAAAAGTGATGAAACACAGAAACTTAAGATTTACGGAAAACTGTAAAGTTGATGGATATTTCTGTAATAGTCTTTAGTATCAAATTTCAGTAACTTGTATTTTAATTTTGCAGAGAGAGTTGCAAGTTGGAATTTGTTAACGTTGCGCTCGTAATTTCCGAAAATTGGAGAGTTATTAGAGAAAATAGGATCTTGTCTGGTAACAATTATACTAATCATTCTTCTGGAATTAAAATTGATGGACGGAAGGATAGCAGTTTTTATTTACCGTCGAAAAGTTAATTAGAGATAGAAAGTAAGTAGATGCTCGTTTGAAAATTGTGTAAATTTAGTACACTTAGCTATAAATGTAGGAGAGGATTGAATAATGAATTTACGAGTATCAGGAAGAACCGAAAGAAGTGGCTCCAATGAAAAGAATCACTGGAGAAAGGCTCCTGGCAGAAGTTGTGAAAAAATTACACTCAAAATACATCCGCTCGTAGTTGACAAATACCAGTTAGACTTCCAGCGAAGAAAATTATCTTCAAATCCATTTATAAACGGAGAAAATTTTCATTTGACCGAGATACAATTTTTCCACGGAAATTCATCTCTCTATGCAATCATTTTCAGTTATAACATTCGTCGGAATTGTCAACTTCGTTTTCCCTAGTAGAAGAGCATTATTAGTCGAAACTAACAAGAACGAGAGTAGCTCGTGACTGTTCTAATTTTTGTAAATTCAGAAGCATCGTCGATGAATGAAACAAAATTCCACAGCGTAGTATTTTTTAACAATTTCTCCATTTCGCCGCTTCGTGACTCTTATTTTTGTTCTGGAGCTTTTCTCTGCTACCTCCATTTTATTTCCTCTGCTCAGAACATTATACTTCCCATGGATCGTTAATGGCTTCACGATTTTTAAAATTTCATTTTATGGTAAATAATTAAAATATATCATGCATATATAGGATTTTTATATGTTCGAAACGAAGGCTCCATTTATGAAGTGAATTTTTTACTTTGAGAATTGGCGAAAAAGAAGAAATCGAGAACCTTCAACAGAGTACTAGCTGAGAGAAATATTTGGAATATGGGAAAATAATGATTCATTTCGCAATCGAAAGCCATCTTCTGATCACTGATGCACTAATTTATGGTATAAAAATTGCAAATCTTAATACGCATCTCAAACCAATTTATCATACAGAGATAAAAATTGGTACAACACGAAACAAATGATAAATTCACTTTTACAAATTTGTAACATACGTTACTTGTATAATCACCGGTAAATATGTATATCTCGTCAAGTATTTTTATTTTAAGAAAAGCTAGGAAATATGCAGCAAATATTAATCCGTAATTAATTAATCCTCTTGACAATCGTCAAAACGTAGCTGATATGAAATTCTAAATCTCATCTCGCAAATGGCCAAATATTTGTAAGTGTCGACGTGAACGTTGACCGATTTGAACTTTTGCATATTCCGTGTCACGGTATGCCCCAGCCCACGTATCCCACGATAATTAATTATTTCAATTAAATCAGCATCGAAATGGGATGCAACGGGACGCGCGTAACTGAGATAGGAACTAATGCAGCGAAATGTCCGGGCCAGCGAGTTGCTTAATGCCGGTAACAAGTTGCTAACGAGTCCCTGGATGCAGTTTGACTTAATCGCCGGATCGAACGATCGAGGCAGAGTTCTAAAGTCCGACTGCACGCTAGAAGGCCTTGTTCAAAGAAAATTAATTACTCTTACTCGTCGATTAACTCTGATAGAAATACGCCCTACACGCTCCGTCTGTTCTCTACCCTTTTTTCTCTCATACTATTGGCTCCAATTTAAAGTGATGCGTCTACTCGAAGTATATGTATAAAAAATAAAGAATTGCTTTTTCGAAAAATTAATTTAGCTTTTGTATCTTTTCTGGGAAACCAATTGGATGCTTGGACTTGCTAGAATTTTTTTTCCATCGACATTTCGATACTCGTAACTTCAAAGACCACGTAGGTAGAAAACTTGAGGAATTTTTACTTTGGTGGAATAATGACCAAATTTGATTTTCTGTTCTCCGATTTCTAGTGCATGCTCGTCTTTATTCTATTTATCAAAAATTCTTACAGAAATCGATAGAATATTAAGATTCTTCTTTACATAATTAAATTTTCTTTTATGGGATTTGTGTAAGGACCAGAAGTGTATTTAGAAGGTACACCTAAAATTTCAACAATTACTGAATCCTGAGAGACAATTTCGATGCATTTTAATTCTCATTCTGCCATACTAAAAGTTCACCTTCTATTGTCCGCATTTTTTGTGGTACCTGAAGATCAGTTACACGATAGCACAATTAGAAAATGATAGAAATAATATTTTAAATGATGGATTAAACCTGAATTTTACACATTGAATTGCATAGAATTTCATGATTTTTACAGGCTAAATTATAATATTTGACAAAATTAAAATTTGGCTTTGAAAAATAGAAGCTAACAGGAGTGTATAGAGGGTTAATTTTTTAAACTACAAAGAATATTATAAAAAAATGTACATCACAATGTAACATCGCAGCGAGGAACAATAGCTAAAATTTATAAACTTCACTTTACGAAGTTCACATTATATTAGATTCTTGTAAACAGGAAATATTCGAGAACAAAACAATCTGCAGTTCTCCATAGGGGCACGTTATAAACCACATTATTCCTCGTCCTTCATTCGCGGTCATCGAATGTAATTTCGCGACGCATAGGCAAAGTGAATCGAAGCTATTAAAATGGTTTCCACGGTGTAAAATGAAATATGTGGAGCCATGGATAATGGCAAAGTTTCCCGGGATACGGAGCACGAAATTGAACCGAAATTCGATTAGGGCAGCGCTCTCCACAATTTCCCCGTATGCATCATCCAATATATGACGCAACGGCGTCACATGCCACGATATATTCTTTTAGGGAAATCAGAAAATTGATTTACCCTTATGTCGGCTATTTTTAATATGAGATTTAACAATGGCAGCTACGATGACGTTTTGTTTTCAAGAAACGTGATATTTTTCCGAGAGAACACGACGTTTCGCTTCCAATGAGGGATTTTGACGGATGGTTCCGTTTGAAACGTGCATATTTGCGGTGGAAGGAAATTTTTGCGTGTCGAAATATTTCGCGTCGAAAAAACAAGCTAGAAAAAAGACACGAAGAACAATACGATGGAAAAATAAAATGTCCACTCTGTTTTTTTGTTTCAGTACGCATCTCATGGCAACGAGATATGTTTTTGTTAAAGTCAGTTTTAGACATTTTTTGGTAATTTTGGCCTGAATATCTCTGCTTTTTGTTGAATTCTGAATTACAAGTATTGTAATAAATGTTAGGTAGGAAATGTCTCTTATTACTTCCTCTATTGTTTGAGTACATACTAGTTACAATTTTTAGACTACGTTTCGAGGACAAGTTATTTACTTCTGGGGCATAATGGTGGTTTGTTACAAAAAGTCTTGTTTTGCAGAAGATTATATAAAATAATACTGAATTGAGCTATGGTCAGAGTTGAGCCATAGATAGAGTTGAGCTATAGACAGATTTGAACCATAGATAGAATTGAGCTACAGACAGAGGTGAGCCATAGATAGAATTGAGTTATAGACAGAGTTAAGCCATAGACAAAATTGAGCTATAGACAGAGTTGAACCATAGACAGAATTTAGCTATAGATAAAGTTGAGTCATAGAAAGAGTTAAGCCATAGACAGAATTGAGCTACAGACAGAGTTGAGCCATAGACAGAGTTGAGCCATAGATAGAATTGAGCTATAGACAGAGTTAAGCTATAGATAAAATTGAGCTACAGACAGAGGTGAGCCATAGATAGAATTGAGTTATAGACAGAGTTAAGCCATAGACAAAATTGAGCTATAGACAGAGTTGAACCATAGACAGAATTTAGCTATAGATAAAGTTGAGCCATAGAAAGAGTTAAGCCATAGACAGAATTAAGCTACAGACAGAGTTGAGCCATAGATAGAATCGAACTATAGACAGAGTTAAGCTACAGATAAAATTGAGCTACAGACAGAGTTGAGCCATAGATAGAATTGAGTTATAGACAGAGTTAAGCCATAGACAAAATTGAGCTATAAACAGAGTTGAACCATAGACAGAATATAGCTATAGATAAAGTTGAGCCATAGAAAGAGTTAAGCCATAGACAGAATTGGCCTACAAACAGAGTTGAGCCATAGACAGAATTGAGCTACAGACAGAGTTGAGCCATAGACAGAATTGAGCTATAGACAGAGTTGAGCCATGAACGGAGGTGAGTTGAGAATCAGTAGAGAGTATAATCTTGAGAGGAGAGATAGAGAATTTGTGAGAGTGCGAGTTAGTGTATCTAGAGTTCTTATGAATCAATGTGTTTCTTATTTTTCATAGTTTTACAACATCTTTAACAAATTTATTCCTTGTTATTCATTATCTAATACCAAATTTTCAAGCGGTATCTCAACACCACCAGAAAATCAGATAATGAATTAAATAACAGCAGCATTTCATCGCAGAAACCCAGTATACCGTGCAAACTAATCTTCTAAATTAATATGTATTCGCAGAAACAAGGGAAAAGCCCACGCTTCCAAGTGGATTTCAAAGATGGCCAGTATTATTAACGAGAAAATCTACGGCACGAGGGTACATTCGCGAACAAAGTTATTCTCGAAGGTCTCTATTCTCTGTGGCTCTTTCCTCTACCTATTATTTCTCGTTCGTTTTATTTGAAATTTTTCGACGCTGCTGCAGAAACCACTCTCATTTCGTGTCCTGACAAACGTATGCAACGTTTCACGGGAAAAGGAAGTCGCGAATCATTTTTACCACCGTCTTTTCACCCCTTCGTTTTCTGCGGTCGCTTTACTCGACCAATGGAAAATCTTTGCGGCATATCTCCTTTCTGCTTTTCCGTGGATGGTAGAAATTCTTACGAGTGGAAACGAATTCCCACAGACAACCGGAGTCATTTTTTTGAGCGGAAGGAAAGAACAAGGAAGATTCCATGGTGAGAGAAATGGCCTGAGATTTCTACGGTCACGTGACATACGGGGGAGATGTTGTAGAATTTCTCGTGGCATCCCCTTGAGTTATAACCGTCACGTGTTTCGTTTCGTAAATTTCATTGTAATACACGTCGGCTGTTGGAATTCACGGTATTCAAATCTGAACACGTTGGGGTGGTTTTGAATGTGCTTTATTTTTGACTCAATTATAACGTTCTTCTTTATCATTTGTATTTTGGATGGTTTAATACTTGTGATAGTGAATAACGAGAAACGTTGTAATTAAGGGGTTGGGTAATTTTGTTTCTTATTGCTTTTCTCAAATTGGGATGGTGAAAAGATTTTAGGGGATATTTTCACATTTTCTTTTTCCTTACGAGGAATTTAATAAATGTCAGGGAAATGAACGATCCTTCTTGCAGCAGATGTAAATACAAAATGAACAGTAGCACAGTTTTTAAATGAGGGTGAAAAGTAATTTTAATCAAGGACACGTTCGAATATTAACCCCTTGACGTACTATAACCAATGACACTAAATTGTAATGATTGTAACACACATAAATTGTGATATAACTGTTAATCGAGATATGGTAAATTGGACAGAAAAGTTTCAAGTTTTGCAAAACCTATTAAATTGAAAATATCGGAAAGACGCGACACGATAAAGTTATTTCTATAATATTAGTTATAGTATAAAGTTATTCGTTTAATATTTGTTATAGTATAAAGTTATTTCTATAATATTAGTTATACTTAGTATTTCATTAAATTCTAAACTACAGGTATGTGAAGAATCATTGATCAATTTTTACTTTACTAATTTAATTCTGAGGGACTGCAAAGGCAGTCGCAAAATAAATTGCACGACAAAGGGTTAATGAAATTTTAGAAAGTAAATAACGTAACCCTGTACAAACTTTATTTTCATTTCTTAAAACGACAGCTCAAATTTACTAATAGAAACGACCAAGTAAATTTCAAATGGAAATACCAATTACAAGAATTCTCTCTAATCGACTTGCTCTCCATCGCAGGAGCACAATGCCAAACTAAATAAGCAACTATCGACCAACAAACCGTCAATTCCAGAAATCTCGATTACTTTTTTCCCCCAACCGAAAACACAAGCGGTGAGAAGAAACTCGGAGGAATTCTACCACAATTGGCACCGATTCGGTTACTAAAAGCAAGCGGTTTTCCACCTGCAGACTCTTTTCCCAACATGACGCCACAATAAACCGAAAAAATGTACAGTTTAACAGCTGCCTCGACCTTTTATGATCGCTTGTTCGATGCTGTACTTTTTTTTATCATCACTTTTCTAAAAGTACCTCGTGCTCTTCCAGATGGTCAGAGTCTCATGAAAGAAAGACGACTAGAGGTGCAGAGGTTTACAAAGAATATTATAAATACTTTGCTACAGACAAAAGAGCAACGGAGCTATGGTGGGTTGGAAAATAAAGGCTCAAATTAGCAATTAGTAGAACCTGGTTCAAATTCTCTTTGTCACTTTTGACAATTTTTCTCTAAATTATTATATATATATATCATGCTCTAAGTAGTTCGAAACACATCTAAACCACTTCTGATTAAAAGATATAAAGAAAAGGGAGCTGGCAAAAAGTTTTTAATAGATTTGTCCTGCTTTTTATAGAATCGTTTCTTCCTTTCCATAATTTGATTCATTCTGAGAAATTCGATTAAGCAGTTGGCATTATATTACTTTCAACGATTCTAATTCAGAACTGTTATTAAATTTTGTTGCCTTCTTAGAATTGCGGAGTGTTTACATTCTGGAAGCAGACATCTTCAATAATACAATAGATTTTTTAAATTGGAGTAATATACTGCTTTGCAATTTAAATTAGAAATGTCATCTAAATTTATAACGTTGAAATAAAGAGAAATCAATATGTCGAAACTAACTTTTTTGACTTGCAAAAATTCCAAAAGTAATAAAATTACCGAGTGCAAAGGATCGAGAGAACAATTGATAATTTACGTTATCAACGATCAAAGTGTACCAAAGTTTTCAGCAATTTAAAGTTGTGCCCAAAACGGTACATTTAATTTTCATGATTGTTTTTGTCAAAACAATTTCTGTTATCCTCCGATCTATATCGTTCTCTCGTTTTTCCCGTTATTTAATATTCGACGTTCCATATACGCCAGGAAAAATTTTATTTACCATCCACGATATACATAGAATGAAAATAATAATTTCATACAATACAATAACTTCTGTTCAATTGTTCCGACATTCGGAAAAATTTGATTTCCAACCTACGATACAAATGGGACAAAGATAAAAAAAATAATTTACATTTCACTACGAGAAATCGATTTCCACGATACATCGCCATCCCATTCCATCATTCGCAACAAGTGTCAAAGGATGTAACACAATGTTCGTTGCTAAACCGCGAAGAAAACTTCCGAAACGAATTTTTCCATGACATTGAGAAAATCGACGTAGATTACACTCGAAAGGAAATTGCGAAAACATGTCTGAATGGGATCGTTGCAATTTGCAAAACTGAATTTCATGCTCCATCGAACGAGACAAAGGTAAGATTATGGTTCAAGTAGATTATTCCTGTGGTCAAACGACCGTACCTTTTCCACTTGGAATTTCTCGATACACATAACGCTCGACGTCTTTCTGTTTCGAGTTCTCGACGAGAAATCGATAGTTGGAGAACTCGATACGACCTTTCCATCGTTTTTCTTTCATTGAACAATGTTCTACCACGTACAATGCTTTGTCGAACGCGAAATTTCTTTTGAAAGGAGCACGACTTGAAAAGTATTTCGAGTATCGTACAATAGGAATCGAACGTTCACGATGGCATCGTCGTTTGAGTGCATCTCGTTGCACTTTTTGGCGGGAAGAGCTTCGAAAAGAAGTCTCTCTATGATTCTTTCTCCTTGAGGAAATGAAAGTGGCTTAACAAGAAGTCATACAATTTTAGAACGGATCTATTAAATTATTCCATGCTATTTTATTATTATCTCCTTTTTTCTCTCCCATTCTTCCAATATTCAGAGGATCTAATGTGCCTCAATATTTATTTCCTATTCAGCATTAATATCACTTGTAGCAAAGTATATTCATAAAATGTTATTAACTTCACATTTGCAACTTCTAAATTTAGCATATTTACATATATTAAATATGTACTTGGAGGAAAGATGGATCAAGCGGCAAAAAATACGATCAGTTAAATAATTTGTGTATTACAAGATAGACGTGAAATTTATACTGCACTTTTATACTCACATTTGCATCGTAAATATAAATTCTCCCTTTTTCCTGTTTCTTCTTTCTTTTTCTTTTTTTATCGCCACGTGAAATTAATATTTACTTTAATATCCCTGCGAAAATACTATGTGTACGGAAGCGATTTCGAAAATTCCGGGTTTTTTACGATTATCCGGCTTGGAATCACGGGGAAAAATATTTCGAGAAATCCCGTAATACCTGTTACAGGGAAAGAGGCAGACAGATGAAACAATATCTATCGAATTGTATTTCGTTCCCCTTTCACGTTTGTATTTATTCGACCGGCCCGATGGCAGAGATATGTTTTGTTTGATTTATCGTTATTTTTCATTTCACGATAAGTCAGAATACGTACGACGTAACGCGTTATATAATACTCGCCACGTATGACGTAAATACGTAGGTATATGTACACCTCGATATATCGAATAGGGGTCAAATTTTGTACGACTGAATGGCGGGCTGAGCGAAATCAAAGCCCGCACCCGATGTTTTCGATGTATCGATAGGATTGCGCTCTATTGCGCACCCCTCTGCTATCGGAATCGAGTTTCCTCCCTTTATCGGAAGCTGATGCGAAATTCTCCCGCGCGATCAACGAATCATCGAGCTTCGACTCGTCACGTACAGAATATTTCGTCATTTTTGGAACAGAGAAAAAAAAAACGAAACGAGACGAATGTGCCACGCTTACGGGAACACCCTGGGAAGTGTATTTCACCATGATGGACGACAAAGCCGTCGACATTTTTCAATGTCGCGCCGACGTGGCACGTCAGCAAGAACTAAACGGATCATTGACTAGAATGAAGTTTCGTGTCTTTATTTTTTTTTCATTGTTGCTGGTATTTTTAACGGCTTTTTGAGTTTTAGAAATTATATCTTTCTTTTCCTCTACTATTCTACAGAAATAAAAAGTCACTTGGTTTGGTTACGGGGTAGAGGGAGAGTGTAAGGGGCCTGTCTCCATGATATCACTCCTGGAAATCTGAGATCGACAAATGACAATCAAAAAGAAGCGATTTCTTTCGCAGTTTTCAAGACAATGTAAGGAGTGTGAGACTTTTTTGACCAATCACGCATTGACACATTGCTGACAGCCAATTTTATGAATAAGTTGACATTAAAACTATTGACGTCATATCTACTAAAATTTAGATACACTTAATAAAGCGTAGAAAAAGAGAAATTAAGAGGTGGAAAAGATAATTAGCTAATCTAGGTTTTATAAGATAGAAGTGGAATATTTATTCTACGGCTACCCTATCTTTTCGTAATTGAGTATGAAACTGTAAGAATCTTAATAAACTTCAGTATACCTTATTTATGCATAATGAATTTTTTATAGATACTATACATTTTAATAATTTTTTTTTTGTGGAGTAAAATTAGTTTAATTTAAAATTAGAGTTAACTCGTAACCGGTCAGCGATTTGTTAAAATAAAAATGTCGTCAGAAAGGGGGATGTTTCTATTCAGCAGGCGAATTGGAGCAAACTACCTGTCAAGTGACTTCTTTATTCTGTTGAATTACATTTAGCTACTTATAATTGCTGCTCGGAAGGGTACGATACTTGATTAGGGATTTTAAGGGTGGGAAAATAGCTTTTAAATAGTTTAGAGTAGCTTAAAAGTAGGTTCAAGTAATTTGCTAGTACTTTTAGGTAATTCGGCTGGATTCAAGTGCATTAGGTAATTTCAAATTTCTCTCAGATAGTTTGAGTAATTTCGACCATCATTCGAGGACAGTCTAGGAAATTCGTGTAGCTCTAGCGTATCTTCGAGTAGTTTCGAGTACTTTGGACTGCAGTTAAGATAAATACAACTAAATTAATTGGGATGAGATTGTCACTCAGTGACTAATAAACGTACAGTAAGTGGTACTATGTATACGAGGATAGAATGTTATGCTAGCTAAAAACAATTCATCCAGAGTTACACCGAACGGAGTTTTTTCATACTTCCCATCGTAATCACTTGCCGCCCGGTTTCATCGTCGTTCGCAGGCGTTAAATTTGACTTCCAAATTGGTATAAAAATAGGGGTCGCAATTTTTACCCTACCTCTCCTTCTCATCTCCTCGTGATCGATGAAAATTCTACCCGCGTATTTCTAACCCTCGCTGTAAAATATACAAACACACTTCGTATTTTTTCATTTTCTTCTTTCCAAACGCAAACATCCTCGCTAAAAATGATTTCCTGTCATCAAACAATACGAAACTCTACTATAATATAACTCGTACGATACTCCAAGACTTTTCTTTAAAAGGTAACTTTTTAAGCTTTAAAAGGTAGCTTTCAAAGCTTTGGCGGGAAAATTAAATTTCAATTAGTATTCTTCATGCGACACTCTTTTACGTCGTACCTTATTTACAGGAAGACTCGGGAGTAATGCTTCTTTTCCCTGTTGTCTCAATATAAGACGATAAATAATTCTCAAAGCATATTCAGGGGAGCAGGGGCGTAAAACTTTTATTTAGTTAGGTCACTCTCACCGAAACTCCTTTTACCCGCGGACATAAATTTTTCGCGGAACAAGAAAAACGATATTAGTCCTCCTTTCGCTCCTGGGAATTTCAAGGGTTCCTTTTTTTTCCTTTTCTTCCTCGCGTTCGTCACTTTCTCGCTGTGTCGAACCTCTTTTTTCCTCATTCTTTTCCCTTTTACCTTTTTTTTTTTACTTCTTCTCTTCTTCTTTCTTAGACGAAAGGATCGGTGTCCAACGGTTGCTATGGGGATACCCTCATGGCTTTTGTTCGGTGTTGAGCAACGATGCGTGTGATTTCTCTTCTCTCTTCGTATTCTCCTCTGGTCGTAGGACACATCTTTCTTGTTTTCCTCCTTCGTCTTGTTCTAGTTCTACGCCCGAGTCTTTTGGGACTCCCCACAACGGACGAGGAAACAATGTTCATTCCTCACCACAGACTTATTCACCTTATTTAATACCATGGAAAATGTTGTCTTTGCTTGCTCACATGCCACGTGGCAACTTTACATAAATCCGGATTTCCTTTAACGGGACGACAGTCATTATTTTTTATCATACTTGCATTCTTTGGCATTTTTGGCGAAAATTTAATGATTTTGTTACCTTTGGGGGAAGATTGACGTTGGTAATGGGGATGGATATTATAGATATTACGTTACGATCTTATTTGTTCTTTAACTAACGAGCTATCGATTTATAAGTGTGCTTTAGTGCTTTTATCCATTTTCTTGGGGAAGGTCGATGGAAAGTGTGGAAGACATTAAATGGACGGTTTATCTTGAAAGTGGTGCAAGTCCATTTTTTGTTGTTTCGAGAAAATTAAAGATTAGCGTATCTGACAAAAAATATTGATTAATTATGCCAAGTACGATAATGTTTCTACTAAGTTATCAATTTGTAATTTGATTATAGAAATTTCTTTTAGACGCATTTAACTAAAATATTGTATATTTACGAGATGCAAATGGACTTATACCACTTTCATACTGAACGGTCCAAATAATAGCTGTTTTCCCTCGATTTCTAGTAAGATGATGTTACTTTTGTTTGTTTCTTGATTTCTTACTTCCACAATTGTTACTTATACCGTGATATTTTTATTTTATTTTCTAAGACAAAATGAGCGACGTATAAAAGATATTACAAATAATTGCTACCTCAACAAATACACGTATAAAAATTTACAAGCCATAGTAAATAAGTCTTTCCTAAATATATATTTCTTCCACTTTTACGTCGTCTTAATAATTCGTCATGATGAAGAAAACATTCCGAAATAAATCCTTCCAATTTCCGTCAAAGGATCTCGTTAAAAGAAACTGTTCCTCTTAAAGGTTTTAAGGCTGAAAGATATTTCTCAAATTGAATTTTCCGCTGGTATCGTAAGTTCGAACATCATGCAAAGAACATCGCTTTCGTAAGAAGTTGATATTTCAATTTCAATTTCCTTTGCAAATGAATTCTATCGACGGTTATGCAAAGAGCTCGAGCATTTTCTGACTCAAGTATTTGTGTGATCGTTTGGAAATCTAATCCAGCTTGTCTACACGCGTTACTTATTCCGAGAGAGGAGTAAGTGCATCTTGGAAAAAGGAGTGTGTTACGGGGAAACGAAAGATCTGAGTTTACCGTGATCTGCTTGACAGAATTCGTTGAAAAACCATGAGACTGAAGGAGAGAGAGAGAATTCTTCAATCTTCTGCGCCATCGCTCATCGTTCCGTCAGCGCAACTTAACTTCAATCGTATGACACATGTATTTTATGAAACTGTTTACTTTTGGGATTGAATTTACATTCTTTGACTTGTCGCATATTATAGAAAAGACGTATCTTTGAAAAATTCATGTCGGGAAATCATGACACTAAAGGAGGGAGAATTCCTTTGATCGATCTTCTAGAACGGTGATGGGCAAATTATGGGTCAGATGTGACTCAGTTAGAGATTTTATTCAGTGTGTCGTAGATTTTAGTTTACTAATATAGAGATTTTTAATTTAAGTATTTAAAATAGAATTATTTATGGAGGTGTCGAATCAGATTGTGAGAAAATTTGAAAAGGAAGAAGTAGCTTCAGGTATCGAATTAGCATTAAGAAACTTTCAAAATAATAATTCTTTGAGCCTTTACTGAGGTTTAAAATTATACTAGTCCGCCGAAATTGTTTCGGTTCTCAAACAAAACCGTTTGTATTTTGAAATTGATTTTCTATACTTTTACTTGTTACATGAATATTTAACGGAAGAAGTATTTTTCTAAATTATAAATATGCAAAGAAAAATGACTAAACGGCAATTTAAGAAGTATCTAGGTGTTGCGCGTCAATTTGTGGGGCCAGTCCTCGACTGGACCAGTTCGGGTTGTAAGGCCGAACCTTCGCTTAATTGTCACGAAGACCACGAAATGTTTGCGCTCCCCGCGATTTCGTGCTGCTGATGAGCGTCGCGAGGTTTTTCAGGGGTGGAGTGGAAGGAACTTAGTTGAATGGTGAATCACTCCGAATTTCGGTACTGAACTTTAATAACTAACTGTACAAATATCACAAAGGAAAAACTTAATAGAACTTTGAACTTGGCTATTGCGGATGATCGAAGAAAGACTTGTTTAATATGTGAATGTTACGGAGTGACTGACTCTTCCAAAATTGGAAGAGTCCTCCTGGAACGAAAGTCTCCCTCCACCGTCCGGACACGCCCCCAAGAATAAGGCTCGCACGCCAACGGAAACAGCGGTGTGTGTCAACACTTGAGATAGTTTCTCACTATTTCCGAAGGGTGCGAATTCCCTAGCGAAATGTCCTTGGGCATCCCTTGGACGGTTGGAGGGGAGAGCGGTCGAGTCCGCGCGGAGTGCGGGCCCGTGCGTCGCCACCTCGGTTAGGGACCGAGGGTGGTCGAGGAGGGTGGTGAGGCCGGAGACTTGTCGGCGCAGGCGAAGCTTTATGGTGCGGCTATTATCTATTGAGGCGCGAAGGAGTGAGCCAAGGTGTTGAAAGTCTGGCGCGCACGTGGGCACCGAGACCGTAGGTAACCCTCAAAAATAACCTTGCAGCTCGCACCATAAGCCCATTGTCTCTACGAAAAGACATCTGCATGCCAGGAAAACACTTGGGCTTTTGGAAGCGCATTATGATGAATTACGGTCGACCTTCAGTCAACCCAGGATGTCACGGTTTCCCGGACATGCAGTGTCGATTTTTAAACATAAAAATCCGCGAGACAATGAACCGCCTGCGCTCGACCCTCGAAACCGTTACTATCCGCTTAAGGGTAGTAACACTAGGAATCCTAAATCGTATATCTTAATTCGAACCTTAGTGTCTGACTTCTGAACGACTTTACTACTGAAAACATCGCTGGTTTCGAAAATGGGATCTTATTGTTAGGTGTAAATCCATTTCTACACCTATATAATATACGTTCTTAATAGTCGAATCCAAAAATGTCAAAAAGCAAGAGGATTGAATGTTGATGGAAGCAAAATCTAGGAATTCTAAACAGTCGACATAAGCTATTACCGTGGTGTCTGACATCTGAACGACTATACTACTCAACACCTCGAAGTTTTCGCCTATTAGATTTTATTGTTAGGTTTAAATCTATTTCTACACTTATATAATAAACATTCCTAACAGTCGAATACAGAAATATAAAAAAGGAAGAGGATTGAATATAGATACATGTAAAATCTAGGAATTCTAAACAGTCTGCATAAATTCTTACCTCGGCGTCTGACTTCTAAACCACTATACTACTCAACACCTCGAAGTTTTCGCATATTAGATTTTATTGTTAGGTTTAAACCTATTTTTACACTTATATACTAAACATTCCTAACAGTCGAATACAGAAATATAAAAAAGGAAGAGGATTGAATATAGATACATGTAAAATCTAGGAATTCTAAACAGTATACATAAATTCTTATCTCGACGTCTGACCTCTGAACCACTATACTACTCAACACCTCGAAGTTTTCGCATATTACATTTTATTGTTAGGTTTAAATCTATTTCTACACTTATATAATAAACATTCCTAACAGTCGAATACAGAAATATAAAAAAGGAAGAGGATTGAATATAGATACATGTAAAATCTAGGAATTCTAAACAGTCTGCATAAATTCTTATCTCGACGTCTGACTTATGAATGACCTAACTACTTAGTACACCAAAGCCTTCAGATATAAATTCTACAATTCTAAATTTATATCTAACTCTCTGTTTATACTTATGGTGCATATATCTTTCATGGAACATCCACATAGTCAAAATCAAAGTAAAAGAATATATATAAAATTTTCACATCGACTCAAGGGTGCTAAACAGGAAGCTAATCTTGGTATAAAGCAATCCTTTCCCGGCATTTATCGCGACACGTTGCGACAACGCAGCGCAAGGGAAAAGAGTGGGCTTAGAATAGTTTTACAACTTGAGGAACGTTTCGCTCGTTCACGTTCTTCACTTTTAAGACCCACCTGTGGATCAGTGGCTTCGTAAACACCGAGACCTTCTCGTGAAACGTGTTTGAAATAGAACACCTAGTCAGGTGTGTATCTCAGGAGTACGTACGTAACCACTTTCACGTTAAACCGAAGAGTTATCTCTTTGAGATACCTAAAAGAAAGAAAACAGCGAGTCGTTTGAACGTAACTGATGCAACAAATTTGATATCCCTTTTACGTAGCTTTCGAATGATTAATTAACAGTATTTGTGGGGACAGTGTCGTAGAATTTTTAGTAAGGAACAGGAGTTTGGATTTAATGTAAGTTTTCTTTGGTGATTTAAACACATTAAGGCAAACCCTTAAATATCTCCATTTAAAAAGGAAGTCTCTTACGTCACTTTCAAAATAAGTTACTCATACATTAGCACGTTGAATTCCATGGGGATCACCGGTGACGGACACCACTGAATTCAATCAAATTTCATATAACTTTTTAATTGCAATATTAACGAAACTTCTTACACATTCAGTATTTAAACACTGCCGTTCAAATGATAAATCCTGCTGAATATATATCTATTTATGTCCTTAAAGTTTCTGTTTTACAATGATGGAATTTTAAGAGGAAAAGAATCACTTCGGTAGAAAGAAATATCAATGTATCAAAGCCGTTTTTCTTTAATATTCTTTTATACATTAAAACCGTGAAGGAACCGACCTACTTATTTAATTGCTAAGTACAAAAACGTAATAGCACCAAAGTTTTAGATCACATACGAAACCAACAATAAACATCACGCAGTCTTTAAAATTTGAAAGTTTCTTTTTTAACAAAGGGTTCAATTCTACCACCGATCAAAATTAGAGCGGTCAACGTTGTACCTCGAATTTTTTTCCTGACTTTCTCCCTTCACCAACGAAATGTAACTTGATCTACCTCGTGATCGAGCACCGTATAAAAAAAGGAAGGATTCCGTCGAGAAGCACCACCTTCTTCTCGTGTACCGGTCGTTGCCAGATGAGTTTTTAGAACACGACGTCAGATGAGATTTTTCTAGATTACTTTCGTGGCTGGATTTTATTAAGGCGCTTCTACTAGTCAACTACGGTGTGGAAAGGGGAATGGCAAACGAGTCTTGTAATTTATGAAGGGGACTACCACGACGTCGTGTATACGACAACTCTTGACAGACTTCAGGACAGAATAATTGCTCTTCTTTTTTCTGCTATCGTAATTATGGAAATTGTTATGCTAATTTGATCGAATGGTCTCTCGGTGAGTTGATTGATTATAATTTTTGCGTTTTTAGAGCATGTGCGATTTTAACACGTTGAACGCCATCGATGTTTTACTAGTTTCATCATTTCTACCGACACGAAACTGTTTTTATTAAAATCACATTTTTGCAAAGGAGAAACATTAAAGAGCCAGATAGATGTATACTCAGCAGGACTTTAGCTTTTTAATGTCAATATTTAAATATTGGAAATTTTATTAAATTCAGTAGCACTGGTCACCGGTGACTTCTGTGGAATTTAACGTGTTAATTGTTTTTTTCTTTTACTTTACGTTTTTGATACTTTAAGCAGTAGATACAAGGTAGAATTCATATTTTCGATAATTTGAACGCCACCTAATACTTTATGTTCTGGACAAAATGACGTAGCACTTTTAAGAGTATGAAAGCTCGGAATTTCAAACACTGGGATAAAGTTTCAATATTAATTTAATTATAATAATCGAGAAGTATGGTCTAAATTGCTAATTAATACATCGTAGCCTCGGTGACGTAGAATCTATATACATGCATAGTCCTTGCTGAAATAGGTATAACAGTAGGGGCTGTAAAATATACTAAATAAAACGAAACAAAAAGAGATATTTATTTAAAAAGCAGCTTCTTCGCTGTGATAAATAGAAACGCCGACTCTTGTGATAATGCATTACTTACCAAACGATTGTATAAAATTTAGTCTACGATGAAAGATCTTGCTGCTCATACGCCACATTAATACCTTGATCTACTTACGTAGGTCATTAATAACTAATTACGTACTAACTTAAGTTTAATTGCTGAAAGGAAAATTTATCATTGATTTCTGACCTACCATACAACTCAACGCAATATTAATAGTATAGAGCGAATTTCAACATCTCCTCACCCTCTAATATTTCCAACGTAACAGTTATTGGAAAACTTCCAAATTTCGTATTCCATTCACAGCGTCACTAGTATCGTACGTTCAAAATCAAAACATCACGAGCTCTTATCGTTTAGGTCGTTGACCATTATCCCTCAATAGGCGAGCATTGCCAAAACGTAAACAAATGTCCGAACTAGAACGAGTGTATGAAACCGATGGGAGGGTACGAGATTATAAACACGAGGCTTGTGAATGATCATCCAAGAGCTGTGTAAAATCATATAAACAGGACGTGGCTTATACAATGTACACCACTAATTATTCTTTTATTTTCGAAACCTTAAATTACTTAGTTGATCAACCTCTTGACGTTTTCATTCCTCTTTTCTCAAAGTACTTATTCGGCATATTCAAATATAAATATAATTTCCATGATTGTAGTATTGAAATATAGTAAGTAGGACTGCAGGTTATTAGTAGTAAACTATACAGGAAATATTATTTTATCAGAGAATAAAAGTTTATTATTCTTTTCTTTTCGAAACCTTAAATTACTTAGTTGATCAACCTCTTGACGTTTTCATTTCTCTTTTCTCAAAGTACTTATTCGGCATATTTAAATATAAATATAATTTCCATGATTGTAGTATTGAAATATAGTAAGTAGGAATGAAGGTTACTAGCAGTAAACTATGCAGGAAATATTATTCTATCAGAGAATAAACAATTACTTCTACACTGCTAGAGTAAAATGAAATTACGAGAATTGTAATATTCTACTGTAAAATGTGGAAAATGAATATTTCTACATCTAGACATCCAATTAAACTTGTACACAACAGCCACTCGGTTTCAAAAGCACAATGGGATTATTTACAGAATATTCATACCAACATACAATCGACTAATTTTTTCAATATGAAGCTAATGAAAAATTGCACTGTAACCTCAAGCATCATTGTATTTTATCGTTCACGTTAATGAGTTCGTTAAAACGCCAGTGCATTATTTTTTCAAATATAAATTAACTTAATTAAATTAAATATTATATTTAAAATATAAATTAGCGGTGATCAATATATGCGAGCAGCTGTAATGTTGAGAAACATTTCGAACGAGGCAATGAATATAAAATGAGTGTGCTATTTAGACATAAACGAGAAACGATCAAACAAGGAACTAATAAAGGCGTCGCAGATCTTTTGTACCATGCAATAATCGACCGGTATTTGGAAGCATCTAAATTTCAAATTAGATACGATTAAAAGTACCGGCAGTGAAATTATTTCCTTTCAAGTACACCGCTTTAAAGAGATTGATAATTTCGATAATCCATTATGTAATTCCATTACTGACGAGATCGAGTCTCTCTATTATTTTCATTATTTTAAACGACGTAGTAACACCGATTATTCGCAAATTCTTACTGAAATATCGTAGCTTTCCACTGTCCAACAAAAACATCGAAGGACGTCATTAATCCTGAGATGCTACTCGAAAAGAAGGTTACGAAAAGGACTTTCCGGTACGACTAAATATCAAATGCTTTCATGATATTTTCATAAACTAATTGATACTTTGTAAACAAGCGTAGGGCACGTTTGATTGTACGGAGTAAATGAGATCTCGAGTGATGTAACTGCGCAGTAAGATGGCACAACGATCGGCGTCCTAACTTTGGTGTTTTACGACGACTCGTAAAATTCCGATATTAAATAATGTAAAAGCGAATAGAAGAAACATATTGGCGCATGCTGTAAAATAGATAGACTTACAGAAAAACGATAATTTTCTTGTCAGCATGAAGAAATTCAACAGCTAGGACGACATAGCGGGCATGCTTGCGTCGTAGGTGACGCTGGAGTCGTGGCAGCTTCCGTTTTTCGGTTGAATCGTCGAAATTCTTGCAGTCCAGCTACGAGAGACACTTTAACCGCACAGAGTTTACAGTAAATAACACGATCGACGCGAAATATGCAATCTTTTTACGGTTTTATAGATATTCCAAAGTTATCTCACGTAAATCTTACACGAGCAACCGGTTGCTTCTACGTTCCCGTCGGAATGACTGTATCCTAATGCTTTGCGCTCATTGGTCGAGAGTTCGGACGTCTTCGGTTTTTTTCGTGGAATCTCGTGGCGGAAAATACAAAATAAAATAAGATTCTAAATATTTCCCTTAGATTCAGTTCAGTTTTAAATAGAAATTTGTATACACGTGTGTGTATATTGAAATAAAAAATACACTGAATTATTCGTGTCCTGATTAAGCTTAATAAGAGGTATTAATAATTTACGAATACTCATCAATCAAATATTTTATGGACGTATGTATTTCCGCTTTCGAATAGAAGTTCGTTAAATTCGTTACAACAAATATGAAAAAAACTATGTATTAATAAATTTCGGATCTTACGAGGCGTCACAATTTTTTTTTTATTTCAAACCTTGCGGGACATTCAAGAATATAATGATATCACCTGAAGCAAATATCGATAAGTTCACCATGAATTCCAGAATAAGTGTCGTCTATACAGCGTAGCGTCGTGCGCTCATTATCTCGGCGTTCGCTTGAATTCCTCGAATGATTATTGGAGAACGACGTTTCATCGAGGTTCCTCGAAGTCAGAATTCGTCTTGTTCTTCGAATTTTCAACGATACGATGGCTGTCGTCAGCGAGAAATTCTCTCTCGGAAAATACGAGAGACGTTGCGGATGAAATAAATTGTCACCGTTTCCTCTATCTTTTTTTACACATATTGTATTTCATTTTTTTTTATATGTCCTTCAAACGTTGGAAATGTAAAAGATAAAAGATTTTCTACGCTTTTAGATTCATCATTTCTGCAGTGCGGCGATTTCACCTGCTATATGTAGTTTGCATAATTGAAGTCATTAGCTGTGAATACTGTGTTAGCAAATTGCATGGCGATTTAACGAATCCCCATCGAATTAATAACCCGATGAAGATTTGATGTTGAATTAACATCGTTTGGTATAAATCTAGTGGACTATTTTACAACTTCACTATCGCTATAGTCGATAATCATTTATTTTACAAGCAAGTGTAGCTGTTACGTGGAATTCCAAGAGAAAGTAGAAGTAAAAGAACTTATTTTCCTGCAATCATCTTTTAAGTTTGCTTACGAAGTTTCTTCGTTATTCTCAATTTATGTCGAGAATTTTTTTATCCTGCTAGGACGCATGTGGAAATTTTGCTGGTAATGGTTCTACAATTGTGAAGAGAAATGATCCTGTGTGAAGAAAACGTAAATTGGAAGTCGAAAATGTAGAATGAAGTATTTGAATTTTTACGATTATTTAATTTTTTTACATTTTCGTAGGCTCTTTATATTGAAATATTAAAATATTCAACCGAAATATTACCACCGAACATGAATTTCTATGAACATGCCTCATTAACAAGATACAATACTGAAAGTAGATCTTCTCAAAAGCAAAATTTCATGCAAAAGAATATTATTCTACGTTTCTCATATATTTTTCCATATAAAATTCCTTTTATGATGTTACGCAATTACAGATTTACATTTACCTATACATGAACTTAATATAGTATAAAACTAATGGAAATATAAAAACTTGAAAATTCAATCTTTACCACAGTAGCTACAGTTCTGTTTAAAACTCAGAAATAAATTAATTTCCATCCATTACAAAAACGACTGAAACAACACTTTAATAAAACATTAAATTTCAGCCATTACTACAATCGCGAAATCCTTTTAAAACTCATACACAAATTAATGTCCACCTATTACCCAAAATGTTGACAGTACACCTAACTAAAAACAAAAAAAAACACTAAAATTCATTCTTTGCCATGACTGCCACAATTCCTTTCAAAACCCGACTTATATATGGACCGTTTATTTTGAAAGTGGTGTAAGTCCATTTTCTCTTGTTTCGAGATATTTAAAGGTTAGTATATCTTTCAATTCAAAAATATTGGTTAATTATGGCGAATCTGACAATGTTTCTATCGATTTATCAATATCTAATTTGATTATACAAATTTCTTTTAGGCGAATTTAACTAAAATTATGTATATTTACAGGCTGCAAATGGATTTACACCACTTTCAAAATCAACGGTCCATATTTTCATTGATTACGTTGCCCCAATATGCCGCGTCGATTATTTCGTCGCCTTTGGAATTACGTGCTGATGTAACTGTAAATGTACTCTGCTTGTCGTCGTAGCATCGAGTGCCATTATGAAAATTAACGTCACGTCCGGAAACGTCAAATATATTGTATCACTGACAGGTGGACACTTTGCTGTCCGATAATACGAACCGCAACGCCATGTCATGGAGCTGCATTATTACGGTTGGTGGTATCTCCTGCCTTTTGCAAATAAAATATGTAGCCAGCCTGTTGGCTCAGTTCGTTCTGATAATAGATTCCTAATGGCAAAGAGCCTGGTATTGGAGAATTAAATATAAATGGAAAATCCAGAATGTTTCATTAGAAAATACTTAATTTTCCTTCGGTGATTGGAAAACCCCATTAACTCTTTACCGTAGAATAACGAGTGTCACTCGTGATTGGATAAATTGGAAAGGAAATTTTCAAATTTTGCAAAACCTATTACATTGAAAATATGAGGGATATGCAACACAATAGAACTACCTTTAACCCTAGATCACTAACCTTCGTCGATTTGACGACACGGATTTAATAAGTATGCCATATTAGTTAACGTTATCGTAATAAATAAATACCTATCTTTAATAATAGAAAAAAAACATGTTTAAATTTTATTTAAATAATACCCTTTAACCTCTTTTGTAAACACCGTAGTCGAAGAGACGAAGGTTAGTGTTAAGCGTCGATAAATAAGGTTACTGATCTAGGGTTAAAATATTAGGGGCACTGGAATGTAATGTCGTCTTTTTATATTAAATTCAAGTAAATAAATTTTCCCCAAGTTTTAATTTTTAATTAAGAACATAATCGTCCTCGTTAACGACAACCTTTCTCCACCTAGTGTGCAAATTTTCAATAGTGCACTGATAAAAATCGATTGGTTTTTTGAGAATTAATGTGATACTGAAGAAGCATCGATCAATTTTTATTTTATCAATTTAATTTTGCATTATCGTTTTAGGTAAAAAAATTAGATTAATTAAATCTTCCTTACATATTGTGGGATTAAATTGTACCGTGATTATTGAGAGGAATTTAATATTAAATAATGGCTAATGAAAAAGTTACGGTATCGTTTTAAAAATGAGCGTATGTAATAATCAGTTTTATATAAATTTGTATTTTAATACTGAATCTTATTTGAGTTTAATATATTATTAAAAATGTTCTATTTTATTCTATAACGATAATAATTCATAAATAGATGGAGAAAGAAAATGCAGAGGCGTTTAAACGTCTATAGTTCAAGTGATAAAAGCAAATGGTTTATGCGTCGAAGTTTAAAAGGATTTCTTGTGAAGGGCGGTCGAAGTTCTGGATAAATGCGAGTACAGGTTGTACTTCTTTTTTGTTAAAAGTCCAGAAGTTTGGAAACTTAGAAGGGCATGACAGATGAGGCATACATTTTACTAATATTTTCTCTAACTCACAATTTCCCGGACTTTTTTCACGGAAACCCTCGGGTGTCTTAAAATATTCTCCTTAGAATTACCTTCTCCAATTTGTAACTGTCTTCTTCCATTGACTCGAAGAAAATGGAGGAAAACTACGTTTCTCTTTCTTTCTATTCTATTATCCATTATTACAACTGGGCGTGTTTTGTTCGAATTTAATGATTCGACCATTCAACGATTAATTAGCTATTGAAGTAATTCTATCCTTCGAGCATTATCCATAGTTTATTAATTTCGTTGAAACTAATTTTACACTGGCATTCCCAACGAAATGAATTTAATTAACATTAACTGCAACAGAACGAATTGTTAATATAGTCGGGTTGTACCACAGCATTCGCGTTTACAATTATACAATATTAAACAAAATCATTTGTTTCCGCTAGTTAAAAGTTTCGTTATACCCCTCTATTAAGAATACACTTATACAAAATGCAGTAATATCTTCGACAAAAAATGAACTTTAAAAAACAGATATAAAAATAATACAAGAATAAAGCTAAAACAATAAGCAAATATTTCTTAATAAACCAAAAGCAATTAATTTTTTCGTCAATACAAAGAATGAAAAAAACTAATGTAAAAAATGTTACGCTATTCAAAATAAACTCATCCAAAATGTAGTAATATCTTCAACAAAAAAGAATTTCAAAAAACAGATATCAGAATAGTAAAAATATAAAGCTAAAAAAATAATCAAATATTTCTCAATAAATCAAAACCAATTAATTATTTCATAAATACAAAGAATAAAACACCCAAAAAGTAAAGTTACGCTATCAGCCTTACTGAAATTGTAATTTTTAGGAAAACGATTTTCCACCAACAATAAACAATAAATTGTCGCATTCACTTAAGTAACGTAAGTGAATTCGTCGAGCTTCATGGTGGTAATTATCAAATTATCTTTCCTGCGTTACTTTACGCACGTTAACATGTTTTCCTCCCCTGTTAATGGCCGACTCAATTAGCATAGGAATGAATTTAAAATTAGCCGACTCGCGAATTTCGTTGGCCACACAGAGTTACACGAAGCCGGTGCTCCTTTAAGGGGATAATTTCGTTACGACCCACGTCAAGTTTACCGAATGCGATTAACATCATAACGCGATCCAGGTTAAATCAGTTTCGTAAAGATTATACTCGGTTACCGTATTCTCGGCTGTTGGAAATTTCGCGCAAACTCTGTTATACCTTGATATACTTACACTGTCAATATTTAATTGCGTGCATAATAAACATGTACCTTGATTGAAATTAACGTTTGCATTGACGTAATTATGCAACGGATGTGTACCAAAGGGAAATAATTGTTACCTTGTAAAGTACAATTAACTATCTTTTGTAATTCCCTGAACGAGATATTCGAACTACTTTGATATTTAAACATCATTGAGAGAAAAATACAATTTCTCAATGCATTGAAATAATATGAAATATATAATATTGAAAAAATCAATGGGGTTGAAATATTTTTGGCTTATTTTTATTACGCTAGAGGGATTACCGATCGAGTTGAACGTTCGTCGGTATATGCAACCCCTTGAGGGGTGAGTTTTGTCTGATTTATCAGCAGCGAGTAGCTCTATTCCCAGAAAAGAATTGCAACTATCGATATCAATGGATTATACTTTTTCTTCTAATTCTCTAAATCATCCACAATCTCTCTTACTTTTTACAAACTTCTCATTTCTATTTCAATAAATGAAAGTCTTCCAAACGAAGATCCTCCACGCGATTCTAATCTCGAATAACAAAAATAAAAAAAAAAACTGTATAAAATAACAAACTTATTGATTCGATAGAAATGAAATCAATGAAACATAAGTCGCGAAACAATCAACGTACATTGTCTCTCGAAGATCACAATGAGCTTTTCCAGGACATGGCATCATCGAGAGCCCCTTTCAACATTATCACCGCCTTGTCGTGATCCTTACGAAAAAAAAAAAAGTTTGTGTGTGTGTATCTTTTGCAGGTCGGCCAGGCCCTTGCCATGCGATGTCGTTGCAGAGCCCCAGACTTCGACATTACAGGTCGAAACACCAAATCAAATATATGCCTTCTAATAAAGTTTTTATTATCTGCTGCGTACAAGAAAAGAAAATATACGCAGCTCTTCTCTTGTTCCTAGTAATTTGTGTATTTATGTGTCCTTATATATATATCTGTAAATAATGAAATAAATATATATAACGACACATACATATACATAAATATATTGTACATTGTATATATCGTATAATATCTCAAGTTGTTTCATGCATCCACGCTTTTGGAATGATGTTGATCGGCGCTCGCGAAACACGTTGCGATAAATTTGTAATTACACCTGCGTTATTGTGTCTCGTATTGTACATTGTATAAGAATGTTGTTACTACTTAGTATCAGTATCGTCTGTATAATCTTGAGTATATATGTATAAGTATTTATGTACATATATATAACTCGTTGAGGTCCTTCGACCTACGTCCCATAACGAAATGGGTGGTAGCGAAGCGTGGTTTCGTTTAAATATCGGGTAAGAAGGTCGTATTTTAAGTTTCGTTTAATCAAATTCCTCTACTTTTCTCTCTCTCTATTCTCCTTTTGCTACTAATTGTTCATGATGAAAGATAGGTAGAACGACATGTAGATACAGTACGAATGTAGAATTGATGGTAATTTATCTCGAAGAAATTTGAAAATATTGTAAGACTATTAGAAGAGTTCTCTTTCCTGTTTACTAGTAATTTGCGTTTTTAACGTAAGAACACTTTAAAGTTGATAAAAGTGTTCAGCATGAAAACAGATAGTTGAAGTAGAGAGTAGTCGAGAAACCACGACTTCGATGAAGTGTCACTTTTCAATCGCTCTGTTGGCATGGCCTGGTTTCACATAACTTTACTCGTTGAAAGATGCACCTTCTCCTTGAGTTACGATCATTTCTTATTAATTGCCGTAACGGTAATGACGGTTTTTACGATATAATTCTGAGATTTTAAACTTTCCGTCTAACTTTCAATTTCAGGACCATGACAGCGATCTGCTTCGTGTGTAACTTGCCGATCCTGAGCCATCAGGTCGGCCTGATATGGCAAGGAGGAAATGGCTGGGACGACCTTGTACGGGAGCAGGTCGAAGAGTCGACGCTCAAGCAACGACTCGGTACGATTTCATCCTTTTAACCCTTTACTGTCTGAATTATTTTGTTAATCTTGTAGTGAGATCAATCAAATTAATTACACAACATTTTCTATCATTGGTTATTCATTTTTTTTGATGATATCAATAACTATAGGTACTGCCGAATATTGAAGTGATACAATACAAAATTATTATGAAATTGGAAAGTCGATATTAAATAGTCATAAAATTAAAACCAAATGAAAAGCTATGTCGAGTACCTACTGCTCGACATAGGACCGCAAAGGGTTAACCCTTTTGCGGACGAAGACATTTTAAATAAAAAAAGATAATCATTTCTTAAAAGATTCAAAACTTCTAATCAGAAAGTTAGAATATTAATGCATAATCAATCCAAGCTGCGCACTCTGTTCTGAGTAGCTTACCACTTAGATTTATGGATATTTATTATATACGTATTTTTCTGAAGTATACTTTTTATACAAGAAATTGAAGTTTTTTGCAAAGAAAATAGTTCCAAATCAATTTGAATGGAAGATTTATTATCAAAAAATTAACCGAGCAGTATAATATATGTAGTAATCAAATATATAGAGTCAAATTGACTTTGAAAATTTACTATTAACGTCGAGATCTCCTGGGTCGGCGTGGAATCAATGCGCCCGCGACCTTTCCCTGCTAACACTTCTTTCTCACGTCCTCTTCTCCTAATTTTAAGTTCTCTTTAGGACAGTAACACTCCAATCTCACAATAGAAATTATAAATTACTATTTTTGTAATAATATTTCAACAGTTGTATTACAATTTTTTAATTTTAGCCGTACATACATGCTGCGATAGATTATAATTCATTTTTTTTATCAGACCACATATATGGCCCGCTAGTGCTCAATGGGTTAATTATTAACACTAGAACCGGTCAAAATGACCGGTACACAATTTTTTCAAAAAATTCTCCAAGTTTGCATAAGAGTCATAGAAGAAATATTCTAGGTCTATATCAATAAACATAAATCACCTACCTAATCGATCAAATTTTCCGACGCTTGATTCCTCCTTTTTCGAAGTACTTATTTAATTTATTAAAATATGATAGATTTGAGGCAGGTAATTCTAGTGTTAATACATGACTAAATATCTCTTCCATTATCATTATCCATTTTCCAACCACTTCACAATATCTCGATATCATGGTGGATGATATAATTCATTGTTTTCATTCAGATATTTTACTTCAGTATAACAAAATTTTTCCTCCTCTTTCAGGAACCGGAAGACGCGACTCGGCGACTCAGATTACATCGATATCACCACCGAACGAGACTCAAGAATCATCACCGACAAATCAACGACGACGACGATCGAGCTTGGCTCAGTTAACAGACATACTGAGAGAATGGGGCGGCGGAGCTTCCGCCAAAAGTGGACGAGGGAATAAGCTCTGTCGCAGAGAAACTTTGGCAGACATTGCAAAATCTTTGCCATGGTCGAGACAAACTACGACCGATGCCAGTCATCTCGAGAGGTTGCGAAAGAGAAGAGAGAGCTCTGTGGACAGTGGCATCAGGAGCCAGGTGTCTACCAAGTCCAGGAGAGATTCGACTATTAGCGACTTTAAAAATGACATTGCCAGACTATGGAGCAAGAAGGACTCAAACTTGCAAACTCAACCACCTCCTACGGTTATTTCACCTACACCTCGTCGAGGTAAATGTTTTGCTTCTTAGCTTTCTCTTAACCGTTTCTTAACGGAGTACTTTTTGGCAAGCTTGTTAACACGACAGGAAACAATTGGAAACTTTGTTAACTTTCTTAATAGAAACTAATTATAAATAATTGATTCTTTATCGAAGCTGAAACGCATATAATACAGGAAAAATTAGAACTTATGGTATTTAACCCTTTCGCTTTGGCAATCCAGTCCGACGATGTGCCGTCACCGAACGGAAGCACGTGCCAGAAATGTGCACAGTGCGGCGGGCGTTTGTATATAAGTTTTTTTGAGTCTTAAATAATTACTATTGTGGGATCGGAGCGGAGAAGCCCTCCTATAAAAGAACTTACGAAGAAAAGGACGTGAAAAGAAATTGTCAGCAGAGAGAGGTCACTGGCGCAGTGGTTCCGCGCCAACTCAGGCAATCGAGGACGTTAAGCTACTCTGGTCGAGTTGCTGTCTTGGATGGGTTGCCGCGCGCCTCTCATTTCTTTTTCACGATCCTATACTATGCTTAACAAAAGAATTGTTACGCTAATAGAGCACGTACTCTTCACATTTTTAATATGAACAAAGGGTATAGCCGGATAAGGATGGCAAAAGTGCCCCCAAAGGTAATTAACTTTGAGGTATACCATTCGATAGAGCTCTTTGGAAAAACCCTTCCTGCAAAGTATAAACCCGGTACCCCTATCGTAGGGGTAGTTACAGGGTGAAACGTACTTTATGGTTTATGCTCGATTTCTCCCGTTTGGCTTGATAGAAAATTCTGAAAAAAATCACACATATTATACCCAATGGTGTGCATAGTCTGGAATTTTTCCAGATTTTTTGGTTGGCAAATCGATTTTTAAAAAATTAAAAAAGTTTATAAACATTAATTTTTTATTGAAAATATGAAGTGACCACTTTTATATTTTTCCAGTACCTGCATAGTACCCTAATTATTAATGTGTAATTTTTTCAGATTTTTACGAGTAGTGGACGGCAGTTAAAAAAATTAAAAACCAACAATTGTTTATATTTTTTGCTAAATTATTGATGTGACCACGTTTATATTTTCACAGTTTCTCAAGTTTGCTATAAACAATTGACTGTAATTTTTTCAGATTTTTTGCAACAGTGTATTATACCAAAGAAAATAAAAAACCGATGTTCACTCATGACCAATACACAAATAAGTGTAGATTTGGATGATCGAAAATTATACGCAATACCCACTATTTCACATGAAATAAACTAATATACTTCATTATTAAATATTTTTACATTTGAAAAATTAATTTTACTGAATGAGTTTTACCTTTTCTACTTTTTGGACTCAGGACCGTGAGGCGCATAAGTTCCGTCTCCACCGTTCTCACTGTATTATCGAATTTAAGCATTCACCAAGGAAAATACATAAATTATCCTCGTTTAAATATAAAAAATATTGCGAGTTAGGTATGAATTATTAGATACTTTTACATTTGTAAAAATATTTTACAAATATAAAATATTTATTTATTTATTTATTTAATGTTTATAATACGTCAATTGCTATTTAAATGTTAGAGAAACTCCAAATTCTTACTTAATGCATGAAAATTAAAAATTGGTAATAGGCAATGTACATATATACTTATTACCCTCCTTAGGGCAAAGTCTACAGAGGAGAGCTGTTACCGGCTAGTTCCAGCCGTAAGACTCGATTGGCTACAGGTTTATGAAACATCTATTACAATTTTATTTGGATACGAGACAAGTTCCAAATCTTCCAATAAGTTCTAATAATTAGGAATTGGTATAGCTGTGGATTATTGTAAACAAACTAACATAAAATACGCATTCCAAAAAACATCGGTTTTTTATTTTCTTTGTTATGATACACTGTTGCAAAAAATCTGAAAAAATTACAGTCAATTGTTTATAGCAAACTTGAGAAACTGTGAAAATATAAACGTGGTCACATCAATAATTTATCAAAAAATATAAACAATTGTTGGTTTTTAATTTTTTTAACTGCCGTCCACTACTCGTAAAAATCTGAAAAAATTATACATTAATAATTAGGGTACTATGCAGGTACTGTAAAAATATAAAAGTGGTCACTTCATATTAACAATAAAAAATTAATGTTTATAAACTTTTTTAATTTTTTAAAAATCGATTTGCCAACCAAAAAATCTGAAAAAATTTCAGACTATGCACACCATTGGGTATAATATGTGTGATTTTTTTCAGAATTTTCTATCAAGCCAAACGGGAGAAATCGAGCAAAAACCATAAAGTACGTTTCACCCTATAGCTACCCCTACGGTAGGGGTACCGGGTTTATACTTTGCAGGAAGGGTTTTTCCAAAGAGCCCTATCGAATGGTATGCCTCAAAGTTAATTACCTTTGGGGGCACTTTTGCCATCCTTATCCGGCTATACCCTTTATACAATATTATATTAGTTATTCTAAGTTACAGATGTCGAATATATCCGGCGCTCAAAGCGAAAGGGTTAAAAAGTATTCAATTATAAAATATGATCTAATAATTAATTCTTCGGTTGAAATTTTATCAAGTGACTATAATCACCTCTAGTATCCAGACAGTACAAGGAGGCGGGTGACTATAGTCACCGATAGTATCGTAAAGGTTAATGATTCTACTTCGTTAGACTTGCGAGTTGGAAACGGTAGATGAAGTAAATTTCGTTTAACAAACAACTTGATCTCATATGAACTCGTATAATGATAATACAAGTTTCTCTGAATACTTGAAGGTTGTTTGAAGGTTTTCAGAAATGTCAGAAAGGAACGTTTTCGTTGCAGGTTCCGGAGAATCAAGGAATTCACGACGCGGTTCCGGGGAGAGTGCAAGATCCAGGAGGGATTCCGTAATTGCTGGGCAAATTCCAAGCCCAAGCGAGCGGAAACATAAATGCAGTCACCATAGACGTAGACAATCCCAGCAGTCCGTTGACGGTGGCACTGGCGTCACGCCCATCAAATATTACAGGAACGATCAAAGACCTAGCGCTTCCAGCACCGATAGTGGAACTAGCAGTGCTGCCAGGTATGTAATAACGAACGTTTCAATTATTACAGTGCTACGTTGCTTTGTCATTTACGTTACGATGTGGCGGACGTTCCGGTAATCGCTTGGATATTACATCTACACGTGGAAGATTCGAGTTATGACGACGGATCTTGTTATATCAGTATATCTTCTACTGTGTTTGTTTACATTTTCATCTATTATGATTTTGTTTGTTTACGTAAATACCTCTCATTATTTACAATTACCGGTGAAATATTTGAAAAATTAATGAGAAGGAAATTTGATAAGATTAAAATCACCCAGACCGCCAAAGCTGAAAAAAAATTACGAATGAAAGGGTTTATCAACTCGCCTTACGATTTCTTTTGAGATCGAACGCGCAATAATTCAGAATTAATTACTGGAGTAATGATTTATCATTACTATATTAATAGCATAGAACTAATTTCAACGTCTCTTGACCTACTGATATTTTCAATTTCACAGTTTTTGGAAAATTTAAAAATTTTCTATTCACCGTGTCACGTGTGCCACACGTCATTGCAAGGCGAGGGGTGAAAATATGCTTTTCTTTCGTGACAGCTATTATTGAGAGCCGAATACAAAATATGGATGCTGCTTCGCCACATTTCGAGTTTAACACTACAACGACCAAGCAAGTCAAAATTACTTCTTCACACTTTTTTCCAAAAATTACCTAAGTTGACAGGAAAGTCCTAGTCTAGAAATTCTAAGTTGATCTTATAAAACACAGATTATCAAACCGATCATATTTTCCACCCCTTGATTCCTCTTCTTCTAAAGTATTTATTGTAATAAATTTAACGTCGGTCGTTCTAGTGTTAAATTTACACCCTTGCAATCCGTTTGATCTACTACCAAGTCAAATGGGCGTAGAAAAAAATCTAAAATTTTTGAACGAACATTTTTCAAAGGACAGTATGTTTTTATGCATCTTTTGAGATCACATCCACGTAGATGAACTGGATGAACCCATCCTATTGTTGCGCCCATTTATGTACTTTTGGCTCAGGTACCCCGGGTTCGCCATACCCGTACCTGACCACCTCTTTTTCAAGAGCTGGCCAGACCCCTGAGGGAATTATTGTCAGATATAAAATAATGTTAATTTCTCTCTCACTAAATGGACAATCCATCGATTCATTTGTCCATCACCGAGAACACGACATTTACCGAAGCCAATCCTCAATTTTTCTCACCAACAGAGACCATCTGGACACCCAGCGAAATTCCATGGATCGAAGCGACCGTTCGAGCAGCATCGAGACGAAGACTCAACAGGCAAACTTAACGGTCGAAGCGAAAACGATAACCCCCACGACAACTACGACGACTACCACGACGACGACCATGATGGACGGGAAGACTGCGGTGACTACTTCCACCGATGCTAAAACTACGGTAACGATCTGCACCACGACAACGATCACAACGACATCGGTCACTCTGACCGTCGATTCGAAGATCGGCATGGAGGGCAAGAGTCTAGCCGTGGACTCATCCATCACTCCTCCAGCTATCGTAATGTCCTCGGTGACACCTCCGACAGTTTCGCCGACCACTAAAAGCAATCTTCCGCTTCCTGGCACTTCGACCTCTGGCAGTTCTAGCCCAGTTGGCTCTCCGAACGTTAATACACCTATACATCCGTTGCTTGCTACCCGAAGAGATTCCACTACCCAGGTGAGACGTGGTTTTAATTCGAAATAGAGGTTTGCTTGAATTTTGTGACACTTTGAAGAGACACGTTGATTAATTTTATCAGTGAAATAAAATTGGGGAGTATAAAAAGAATTTGCTACTTATATTCAGAAGAACTAGAAAATAGTAAGTTAGTAGAAGTAGAAAATTTCAGGGAGGGTTGATAGAAATTTGTAAAATTGTCAAAAGACCAAAGATTATGGTATATGATTAACACTAAAACTACCGACGTTATATCTACTAAACTTTAGATATGTTGAATAAGTGCTTAGGAAAAATAGAAATCAAAAGGTGAAAGATATGATTACTTAATTAATTTAAATTTTATAAGATAGGAGCGAAATATTTGCTTTATTACTTCAGTGTGAATTTAGGTAATTTTTACAAAAAATTGAAGATCGGTCATTTTGACCGGCTTGGTAGGTTTAGTGTTAAATAAATAAGATGTGATTGAAGAATGAGGCGGCGGTCACAAAAATGGCGGACTTGAATCACTGAATCGTGAAGTAGAATAAGTTGGAGCGTGATCAGACGCTGGAAACTGGTAAAGTAAAATTATAAGATGTTTTCATCGTTTGCTATCGATTTTGTCGTAGTGTTACTACAAAGGGAAGGAAGCTTCGCCAAACAAATTATCAAGATTAACGCGTCAGGCTGCGGCGATAGACGAATCGATGCCTCCTGCTGGACGACGAGGAAGTCAGCCAACTTTGTCGCCGGATCCTGACGATGGAGGTACGTTTTTTAACTATTTCCTTCTCATTTCAACACAAAAAAATATTCCAAGCAGCCATATCAAAGATCATTTTCCATATACGTATCAAAAATTAACCACACAAAAATTCAAATCACCATCTCCTCCACGCTACTTTTCGTATGTGAAACGTGCACCGTACCCTTAGCAGTTAAGAAGTCACATAAAACTGTGGGCTCAAGGTGAAATAACCATAGCATTTATAGATGAAAAATACAAAGAAAGAAGATTCTAAAATCGTTATGATAATTTTACTAACAACCTCCAGTTCTAGCTGGTAGATAAACTACTCTGGTTGTGTTTCACTAAATATAAAGTTTAGAAAAAATTTCCTAGAATTGGCAGCATCCTTATTGACAAAGATTGTTATCATTTAAGGTCGCAAAGCTCGCAGAGATTCTCTGAGTCCGGATTCTGCGTCTTATCCGAGAAGGCGTGATTCTAGAAGTCATCTGAGTCCAGACAGGAACGTCGATAAGAGGGATATCAGTCCTATCAGACAACGGAAAGGTCAACTTCGAAGGCAGTCAACGTCGATGGCTGGCCGACCACCAAGGTAACTGTTCCATTGATTTTCTGATTTTGTGGCGGGAAATTGCAAACCACTGATAAAGTCACTTAACTGTAATTCTTCTAATCTGAGCAATGATAGGATTTATTCAACAATTAGAAGACGAATTTCTTAATATTTTTTCGTTCCAGATCATCGGACAGTTCTTCCTGTTCTTCGAGAGATCCTAGTCCTTGTGCTCGTGCTCCAGGAGGCATACAACATGCTCCGATAATAAGAAGACAATCTACCACTGAGGAAATTTTAATTGCACGTGGATTTCGACGACAGAGTACCACGGAAGAGATGATAAGATGCAGAAATTTTCGACGGCAGAGCTCTCAAAGCGACGAGACGGTTAGTTTTAACGATAAATTTGTAACTTTTGCCTTAGAGATGGAATTCATTGATTAATTTGATCCATTGTGCAATGATTTTATTGAGGGCGATGTTATCAAAGCTATCTTTTGCTCGTTAGGTGCAAAGATATCGCGGACGAAGGGACAGCTCGGCTCAGATCACTGATGGCACCTTTGCTACTATGACTGTGGAAACTTCGAGCACCTTTTTCGACAGTAGCACGCAAACTGGTGAGTTCTGGGCGTCGTTGTGCGAAAGAACAATAACTTGATACCTTTAAAATTGCAAAATTAAAAAATCTTCTCCCTGAACTTCTTTTCCTTCAATAATTCAAAGTAAACTACCCTGAAGTAACATGGGAATCATGCAAGATATATAACTTTTAAATTTTGCCTCCCAAATTTAAATTTTCCACTGCAATTTCAGTAGTCTAACGGCAGATTACAGCCGACAGTTGGCGCAAGTGTTTTCATTCCATTCTTGTTTAAATTTTGCGCCAAACATGCACTCGAAAGCAGCGCCAGCGAGTTTTAACGCGCATGTTTTGATTTCAATTCCCGCCATTATCATTGTTAACAACTTTCAAATTAATATCCCATCAAAGATCAATAATAATCATCAATATCTCCTACATTATCATTTTACTCACTCATAATTCTACTTCAAAAACAAAATCTTTCATTTCCCCACAAAAAACAACTTCCAATCTCCTGCTACTTTCCTCCAAAGTCAAAGAACCAAAACCCATCAACAAAATTCATTCTCCAATTCCAAAATCCAAACAATTAATCCCTCGAAAATTCACAACATCAACTTCTGACTCAAATCTACCCTAAAATCGCGCCCTTTCCACCCCCTTGCGTCGACATGCGCGTTAAAACGCGGGCGTCACGATCAGCCGGCGTCGCGACGCTTTTCGTTATCACGGCTGGACGCAGGCGTGCTGATAGTTGGTTTAGTTCTGACCGAACGGCACTGGGTGCATGACAGTCAATAGCCTGCCAAATAGAGAATCAGCCTCGAGGAGGTCCTGCTTGATCAAAGACCAGCGTGTGCGTGCCCTTGTCGTGTCTCAAGATCATCCGCAAACTGTGTCCTGTTTCCACAACTCAAAGGACCTTTCGTAGTCAAAGAGAGAGAATCAGGACGAGCCTCGGCTCCGAGTCGTCATCATGAAGTCCAACGGGACACGGTGACCGTCGATCTTTTCGACCACGGGATACGATCGACGGATCGAATCGGTGTGATTAGAAACGATCATTGAATCACAAAATAAAGAGTGTTGTGAAACGTTGAAAAAGTATCATCCTTTGTGTCGAAGAATCGTGATCACTTCGAGATTGAATCATCCACGTTGCAAGGATCGTCTCTACAGTGACGGTGTTTACTATCAACGATCGATCGGAATCCATCGAGGAGAGAAAGGAGGAAAAAAAAAGGAGACACCCTCCGCTGTCTTATCATCCTTGGTGAGAAAATTTCACACGTTCCGTGGCCGGCTGAGAATCTTCGATTTTTCATTAGAACCTACGAACACGCGGACGATGGGTGGTGCCCTTTCAAGTGAGATCGAAGGATCGTTCAGATCGATCGGTTTGTAATCTTTATCCATGTGTCCTTGTAATCATTCTGGAAGGACATCCTTCGAGTATTCTACGCGAATGACGAGCAAGTCTTCCTGGTGTCAGCACTGGCAGGACGCAACCACTTGTGGCGGACCGCGGAACAAAACACTCGTGATCGTTCGCTGATACTTGGAAAACAGCCAAAGTATCCTAAGAAGTGGAAGATCATCTCAGGAATCCTTCCGTTCGGACCTTCTCCGGAAGGATCATCGATGAGACTTCAATTATTGGGAAAGACTTATCCTAATGTTCGTGTTACGTGGAACTTTGTGTGTTCTTTTGAATCTCGTGATATCGTGATGTTTCTCATGTGCGTACTATGATGTCAAGTTCACGAGTGATGGAAGAAAGGACCCTCTTGGTAGAAGGACGAAGGATTCCGTTGTTAATCGTGCAACGAGATGAGGTTGCGGCTTTTCGTCCGTCTGGCGAGTCAGAGGTAGGATTAGACGTTCTTTTCGGATGTTTGCTTTGGGATGTTTTTTTTTATGGCTTCACGGACCAATTCATGGCAATCGAGATTGGGATATCGGGGCAAGGACAATTCTAGGATAAAGGAGGATATTTTTCCAGGGCGCGCGAAGAAACGCGGGTATCTTTATTGCGCGTTTTACGAGTCTCGCGATTAGCAGAGCGGAAAAACGTTCTCCTCGTTGTGATGCTTTCATCGTCGAGTGCGTTTTATCCTCGAAATTCAAAGCTTACGGTTTTGAAATCGCAAGGATGCTTGCCATTTTGTTTCCTTCGATTTATTATGTAGAAAAAGTGTACGTTCGTGGCACAGATTCGTAATGTTGCATCGTTCGTTATAATTAATTAACAGTTAGGTGTTCCGTACTCGCGTTAGAGCTTCCTAGACCGCGCGAAAAGTTCTCGTAATCATGAATCTTATCTTTGGTCAGTTGATATAAAGAGGAAAAGTTTCCCCTTGTTACACGATCACGGGGGGAGATATTTTTCACGAAGTTACACGACAACGTAATTTTTACAGGACTCTCCCCTAGAACGAAGGGAGAGGCGGTTGTTACGGAAAAAGTTCGAAACTCCACACCGGAAGTCGTTACGGCGTTTCTTACATCTTCCGCTGCACTAGTCTCACATAGAGTTATTATTACCTCTTAATCTTCCTGTTCTTTTCAACAGTTCATTCAATATATCGCATAAAGAAGTACAATAAATATTAATTCCAATGTACTATTTTAACACTAGATCAAAGACCGCTAAATATACTATATTTGAATATATTAAATAAGTCCTTTGAAAGGAATGGATAAAACGTCACAAAATACGGTCAATTAAGTAATTTCTATATTATAAGATACATGTAAAATATTTACTTTACTGCTTTTCTGTCGTTTTGAGGAAAAATTTTAAAAGTAGATCTGCCAAAGTGGTTAAAATGACTTGCTCTGAATTTTCTGAAAATGTTAATTTTCTTAAATCTATTATATTTCACTGTATTAAATAAATGCTTTGTAAAAAGAGAAGTGAAGAAATGGAATAGATGATTCATTCTGTAGTTTGTATTTTACAAGATGAACGTAGAATGTCTGCTCTACGACTCGCCTATAAACTAGGAAAACTTTTAGAAAAAATTGGGTATCAGTCATTTTGACTTGCTTGGTGGTTCTAGTGTTAAAGACAGAAGGCGATTGAATCCATCAAGTTTGTTCACTTCTTAATTTATTTCATTGGGACATATTTATTTAATAATTTTAAATATATTGAATTAATCGTCGGTAGATCTAGTGTTAAAAAATTAGGAACCCGTCAATTTCACAGTTGACCCAATGTTAAGTAGAAAGTTGCAAATTACTTATTTCTATTAGAATATTGTAATCACTGAAAGTTTCTTTACTTTGGTATTCTCTGTCTTTTAATCGTCCCTTTGTCTTGTTACTCTCCTCCGATTCGTTTGTAGTAAGCACGCGATAACAGACAGCCACGTAAAAATTGTCCTTAATTCGAGCACCGTCGACTAATGTAATCTTGGAGATCGTCCGGAGACTCTCCTGTTCGCAGCTCCATTTCGAAATTGCGTCAGGGGCTGTTTTCGCATTCTCGTGCCGGAGCACGGAATAATAAGGTGAAACACGCATACACTCATACACCCAACGTCGGTCTTCCGTCTTCGGCCCTCTCTTGGATCTATACCTCTTATCGTTCTTATTTCTTCCCTCGAGGAACTCTCCGCCGTCCCTCTCGCTTTTCTCTCGCCGACCACTCAACCCTCTTAGAGTGCGCGGAATAAGGCGGAGAAACGGAAAAGGGGGAATACCAAAGAGGGTGAGAAAGAAAGAGAAATATATGTATATAGGTATAGAGAGAGAGTGAGAGAGAAAGAGAGAGAGAGAAGAGAGAAAGGGGGAGAAAAAAAAATCGTCTTCGATCGGTCGATCACTTCGTTTTCTTCGGCCACTTGTAGACTCGGGACGGAATACAATGCCAGCTTGGAGAGAAGCCGGAGGTGTTGCTCCGAAATGGGACAGGGAGGAAGAGGAATTACCGTGCGCTTCCAATGGAAATTCAATCGAAGAACCTGATCGTATTATTCCCTAATTCAAACCCAGTCGTGTGACGCTGACTTAATGGGCTTTTAATCGAAAAATGTTAATCGACCAAACGCCACGAGAGATGGTAGTCTGGAAAATTGTTCCGGTTGTCCGATTTGACGTTCCTTTCGCGTCTCGAGAATCCTCCTTTCATTGTCCCTTCTTGATCCCTTTATATTTCCTCGTCGTGGTATATAAACGAAGAAAAGGACGATATTTCATCGTTGCATCTAAGATTATTTGTAAGACGATAATGGATTTGCCTCGTTGATTTATTGAACCTTTCAAATAGAAATCTTTCATTAGAGACGATAGGAACGGAGAGGTTTAATCGACGGCTGATTAGACGTCGAACGTACCACTTTATTTTCTCTGTGATCGTTACATGAAACAAACGGGAACGTTCATTCCCAGTTTATAATTGGATGCTGGACAAATCTGCCACGATTAACTTCATCGAATTTTCATCTCCGTCGTGGAATTCTGAACGTAATAATTGCATTGAAAATAATTATTATTTCCGTGGAACGTAATCATTGGCATCCCACGATTCCAGGAATTTCATTAGTCTCGACAAATTCTACGATCCATCCTCGATTGCCTTTCGTCATTCGTTCTCAACTATGCCGCTGCATTCATTATCGGTCCCTGGTTAACGCTTCACCCACGATTCCCTGTTCGTTCATCCATTTTCCACCGTCTACCCCATACGTTCTCGTTGCCTTGTTTCTCCTCTCTTTGCTATATTCCTCTCAGGGAGCGTCCAACTTTTCCTCGTGATCGCTCACACGTGATTGATACAGATTCAATTTCTCTGCAACTTTTTATCCTCCGAGGGTGTTTTTCATTTTACATTATTCTCCCGAATTCACGGGTGAACATCCGAAGGGAGGAGAGAGTTATTTTTAGGGGGAATTTTGAAATTCGATGGAGTAGAAAAAGAAAGAAGAAAGATAAAGGTGGAGTAAAGAGATATTGTTGAATGTTTGAATTTGGAAAAATCAATGCTCGAAAAATCAACAGAATTCTGTACGCACGATGAATGTACGTACATACGTTCTCTCTCGTCTAATTGCATTTCGTGTAGCGAACATCCCCCGTAATTGCGTTTCCCATTTTACTTTCGTCTGGTTTAGGTAGCACAGGAAAAATTCGTGTTTTTGTGTTCTCACGAATCTCACTGACTCTCGATTCGGGGGGTGAAAGGAGAGAAATTTTTTTTCTGTTGGAGAGCGAACCAAAATCCGACGTATAGACGGCGAAAAGTGGAGGAAGATAAGCCAGGTGGAGGTTGCCGCACGTGGAGGCAACCAGACGAGGTTATAGCGCCGATAAAACCAGGGTTACTATCGCGACGTGCGTGCTTGCGTACCTTAACTTTTTGATATTAAGAAAAACTGTCGGTCGAATGCGTCTGCGACCGCCATTCTGCCCTTGAGCTTTTCGACAGACGCTTTACTGTGTAATCGCGAAAATATAGCTCGATCACGGTATCATTTCTTTTGTTCTACTTAATTCTTTTCTACTTTTCGATTTTTAGAAAAGTTTTTGGCACACTTCCATCCTTTTGTGTTTGAAATTTAGTAAGGAAGATCATTAAATTCATTAAATTACCTATATTAATCTCTTGTCGTATTCTTTTCGTATGATTTAACGTAATGTTAATATTATAGAGATCATTTTATCGTCTCGCGTTTCAGTGATACTTTCAAATGGACAGGTTCAGCAAAACTTCGACATTTTCTATTGCATTTACCTCGTCACGAGTGTCACTCGTTCTTATAGGGCAAGGGGTTAACGATAGAATTATGGAAAATGTCACTGCCGGATTTTTACCTTCTTTTAACATTAGATACTTGTCCATAATACTCAAATTATTCAACTAACCATCTTCTCTACTACTTGATCGACTTTTATACAAAATACTTATTTAACCCCTTAGCCTACGATTTGTTTTGTCACTGCCTCTGCTATAGTTCAGAATTTAATTGCTAAAAACAAATTGATCAGTAGTTCTTAATAAACCGTATAATTTAACGTAATATTAATATTAAAAAATTAATATAATCCCGTCGCGTTTCATTAATATTTCCAATTTAATAGGTTTTCGAAAACATGAAAATTTCCTATCTCGTTTATCTCATGACGAGTACTCGTCATTGTACGTCAAGGTGTTAATGTATGAAAATATAACAGCTTTAATTCCACTAGATCTAATTTGAATTTCCTCAAAATTTCAAATTTCCAAAACAGTTGCACCTCCATGGTCCTTTAATTTTGCAACAATTATCATGCTCTATGGACTCCCTCGTGTACAATGAAGGAAGAGCGACTGTACCAAAGTCTTCCTGTTCCTCGAATAATTTATACCACCGTTATATTTTACAGGGAATCTGAACGCAAAACGATATTGTTTCGCGCAATCTCCGACAATTACAGCAACAATAAAAATTATAATTTCGCTTCTCTCTCTGCTTTGTATCGTTTTCATCAAACGAGAAGGTTCGTAGGAACAGGCGAGGTCGAAGTAACGATATAAAGCTTAGCCGGTGTTGCCTCGTGCGTGCTTTAATTCCCCTCGGCGAGAAAGGGCGGAAAGGAGAGCACTGAAAGTAGTAGAATCTTAGTTATTACGAACTTTACGAGCATATTTATGGGTGACACTCGAAGAATTATCTGAGTCCTTGTAGGACGTGGCGTGATTAAGAAATTTACGAGTGGAACGTTAAAATCCGTCTCTGAACACTGTTGGTATCGCCGTGAATTTGGAAAATCAATAAAATTATTTGTAATAATTTTATTTAGTATAATAAACACTTTTTCCATACACTCATTCAAATTTTTTAATTTCAATCTTCTTTCTTATGAATTATTGCAAATATGGCAAAGAAATACAGCAAATTAGTCACATATACTGTGCAGTGCTGAAAAGATGTCTCGCGAAGGGTTGTGGGATTTTCTTCATCAAGCTGATGCAACTTAAAGTTGTGATCTGATTTGTCAATCCCGTGAAATTGTGTATTACATCTTATTAAGTAATAATTTCAATTATTAGATTAGAGTAAAACTAGTTAGTTTCATTTCATAATTCGTGCCCACGGAGACTTCTTTGGAGAACTGCACAGTGAGTTACTCTAGTCCGCAATGTATTAGACGTGTTGAGGTAATTATTTTAACGAATCATTCGGAATTATCTAATCTTAGGTGATCTCTGTCGGCTGGTATTTTATTGTTCAAGTTTTCCTGTGACTTTTGTACATCGTCTCGTTTTAATGACGGTGCGAATGAGCGTACGAAGTTCATTGCTTCCTGGTCGCGAGAACGTTCACCCCTAATCAAAGCTCGCGCTTGACAAACACGCGGGAATTTTTATTTTCTTACCGTGACTGTACTAATTGCGTTAGCGATTTCACCCTCGCGCCACTTTTCCCAATAATCTCACGCCGGCGATAACGCGATCCCCTTTCACTTCCAATGTGCCGTTCATTTGTAAAATATTAATTCTCGAGAGGCAACGCCCTCCTGGATTCTTCTTTAGTTTTGTTAAGAACTTCGTGAAATTACATTGTTACACTTGTACGTTATTATTTGTATGTTGATATTGCTCTGTTAAACTAATTAGAATTCTTCTTTTTCTCTTCTTACATCAACGGTGCATTAGTCATTTTTCTTTAAATATTTATACTTCTGAATAACTTTTCATGTATTTGTAATACTGTTTAAAAATAAATTAGAAAAAAATACTTAATTTTCATTGTTAAATGAAGTGGATGGAAATATTTTCTGATCCATTCAGTTCCTCTAGTCACGTTCATTTTTATTATCTATCGTCTAAAATAATGAGGAGCAAACATTTTTACACTTGAGCCAGAAAAAACGAAAATATTTTGGCTAGGCAATATAATTCATTAAATATTTTAATTTCTATGGAAAATTTCTTACATGCAAAGAAAGGGCTGCTTCCTTAACCAGTTAACTGTGGCGACTTCTTTTGAGAGTGCGCATCTATCTATTTATTATACGTGAGTCAGGGAAATCAGGCGATGGCGAGTATACACGTCAATCGCAGCTACCTGGTTAAGTAGCAAATGATAACTAAATTTCCCACATAACGGATATAGTCGTCATGACACGAAATATATGTCATTTCTCCATGACGGAGATAGTCGTCAAACACACTTAACTGATTAAATGAATTTCTTTTTTCAAACAATGAAACCGAAAATTTCTATGCTATTATTTTTAAATCTGTGGCGAACTGAATACAGTCCATGGGTCGTACTTTGCCCACGACTGGTCAAAGATATTACGAATAATAGAGAATTATATGTACAGCCATGAATTAAACATCGCTCCAATTCAATGTCTCCTCGCACGTGTCGCGTGTATCTTTTTTCCCTCTGGTTTCTTCAAGGAGTACGTCTTTGCATTCATCTACCACTTTGAGGGGTAAGTCCCTCAGCCCATTTTCCATTCAAAGGAGCCTGAATATTATTCCGTATCTCAACTTCACAGCCTTATTTTAATTCTTCTTTATAATTACTACATTCATCTACTTCAAATGCTGATTTATTATCGTACAAAAAGAAATATGTTGAGATCCAAAGTATCGACAGGCGAAGTTTCCAAAGCTAGTTAAAACTATCAAACAATTTATCTATTATAGCAATAAAAATAAAAACTCAGAATTACTCTAATAAGAAAAGCTGATTACAAAATATTAATGGACAATAGAAACGTAACTTACTCACAGCTTATTATTCACGCAGTCATCCATTAAGAATAAATCTTTCCAAAGCTAGTTGAAACTATTAAGCAAATTATCTATTATAGCAATAAAAATTTAAAAACTACAGTTACTCTGGCCTTCAGTAAACAAAAAAACCGGTTACAAAATATTAATGGACAATAGAAACATAAACTACTCGCTGCTCATTCTTCGTGTGGTCATTCACCGCAAGAAGAGGAATAGCCATAAAGGGCCAACGAGGTGGAATATCGCATTTTAATAAGACCATGAACATCGAACGGACGTGCCTGCATGCATAGGTGGGTGCGTGCAATTAGATATAATATACCATCGGTCACGAAACCCGTCGCAGTCGGCTTCCAAGTGATGCCGGCGTTGCGGCGCCCCGTTTCTCCGCGATATCAAAATTCCATGCTCAGCACGCGCTGGAATTCTTTATGGTCCCCACGGCGATGTCACGAGAGAGACCGACCACACCCCTCGACGACATCGGCTCGAGGGGTCGTTAAGTATAAAACATGGAAAAAAAAGAGGGAAGAATCGAAAGGAGAGATCGAAGAGGAGAGAAAAAGGTCGATCGAACTTTTGCGATAATTCGCAACGATCCGAGGGATGCGTTACGCCATGATCGATCGATGGGAAACGACGTAATGCGAGATTGTACGTTTCTAGGGCGAGGAGAAGAAATGGTAACTTTGCTGGGACTTGTTTTTTAAGTTTAAGAAATTCTTATCGGTTTAGGAATTAACGTGAAAGTTTGTTTGAAAAGTTTCAACGAAACCCTTGATTCTCCGGTGGAAGAAAGAAAAGTTTATTACTGTTGTTTTGTAGATTAATACTCTTTACGTGTGATCATTGGTATACAATGAAATATCATTAGTAGGATAATAAAGAAATGTTTTGGAAAACTGTACTTAGTTAAATCTCTATTATACCTTGGTACTCGTTTCATTGAGTTTTCAATGAGTTCGCTAACAACGTTATATATCTGTTGCTGGTTTTCATTAATAAATAGATAATACTTACTCACCAATTACTTTTGTATTCATAGATGCCATTTAAATTTAGCACAAGCAAAGAATATCTACCAGACAAAGTAGAATTAATACAAATATTATATCACCACTTGTTCACCTAATCCGCCATCGCGGCGAACGTCTTAATACGTCAAAATTACTATAAAAGTCAACATTTCCACTTTCTCCCCATATTTTTCTAAAATTCCAAGTAAATAGTCTTAAGTTACAAAAATCTCTAACTGTAAAACTAAAGTGTATTGACAGCAAACTTCAACCTCAACGTAGAGACACCCCCAAAATTTCTCTTTCCTCTATTTTCGGGTGACTGACCTTTTCTCCTGTACTTTATTGTTTCAAGAACCATCGCCGTTGTACGACAACAATCACTACCATGAGGAATGCCTAAAATGTAACAGCTGCGGCCTCAATCTCACGGGACCCAATCAAAAACGCGCGAGACGGTGAGTAGAGTTCTATGTTTTTAGGTGGCATACAGGGAGGAATTTGCTCCCCTTGCTTTTTCCGTGGCAACCATAGCTCGTATTGTTTCATCTGCCTGTCACCTTAATTTCTTATTTACAGTAGAGATAATGGATACCAGTTTACGGAAAACATCCTTTCTTACTTTGCGTGTTTTCGCACCGTTTTACCGACAGATCCACTACTTGCTCCAATGGTCTGATCAATTTCGTCGGATTCTACTTGCGGGTGATTGCATTCTTACGATGGAAAATGTAACTCGATTTCGACGAATCTCGTTTTATATCGCGTGTTAAAATGTAACGATTGTTTTATCGCGAAGGATTTTAGTGGATAACGCTTCCATAGGGTTTTTCGCTGAAATGTTGTGATATAGATGAGAACTTCAATCGGGTAAAATATTGTAGCTTAATACTATTGAAAAGGTTGCGGCTGTTGGGCAATGATTTTAATTGATACGATAGAAATGAATTTTGCGTTTTAACGACAAAAGAGACACGTGCGGTATCATCAGTTTCATTTGTTACTAATGTAACTGAACAATTTGCGAGGAATTAGGAAGGCAATTCTGTAAAATATTTCATGTTTGTAAATTAAATTGGGATTTACGTTTTTTTTTTGCAGATGGTTATATAATAATATTGTTCTCTTAAATGATACGCATTATTTGATATTAAACGGATGATAATCCTTAGTTTTCCACGAAATTTTGTAATTGAAGGATGAGGATTAATCGTAATAAGAAAAAGTGAGTGGTATTAAACTATCGAACGGCTCGATCGTTGGAAAAGCAATTTTTCGTGCAGTGATTTTAATTGGTATCGCGTGAATCCACGATAATAAAGGATGATAAAGGAGATAAGAGGAAGGCGTGATCCAATAACGACCGCCGTCCTGACGCCACCGCGGATTTACTTTTTATCGACCGCTCGAACTTTCATAAAACTTCGTTTCTACCGATTGTTTTCGTCCGCGGTAATGTTCATTTAAGTTCGAGGATGTTAATCTCCTTCGTCGGTTGATAAGGTCTTCGTTCACGAAAGAACGTCGTTGTTATAAATTATCCCCTTTTCCATCTATAACCATTCACTCTAATTATTTTTCTGGCATGGCTTAGACGTCAAAAAAACATTTCCTTCTGTTTGTTAAAGTAGAGTCTCCACTTCTACAACGGAATGAATATTCTACATCGTTGTAGTTGTATTTCGACTTTAATCGCTATGGTTATTTGTCTGAGGGCGTATAGGTTTAATTTAGGAAAAATCTCGCAATGGTGTCAGGAATTTGAGCTTGGTCCCACTAAGTGAATTAAAAGTTCGAAACTTTATCCCCATAGCCATCATACCTTTCAAAATTTTACATTACTGGCTGCTTAGGAAATGCTACTTCTTCAAATTATTTTATTTATCATCTTACAATCGAAATCACTCTTTTTCAATACATCTGCTTCTACTAACTTATATTATTTTTTATTATACCCAATTCTATCGTAGATTTAGTTTCTCCAGTCACAATTGAGCCGTTTTAAAAGTGGTATCAACCATTTCTTTTTCAAGTCAAGACGTTTAGAGATTATGGTCTACGTGTTTTACACTAGATCTACCAAGGAGGTTAAAATGGCTTTCCCACAATTTTTTGACAATGCTCCTACCCGTCATAATCCAAAGGGAGGTTTTAATTTAAGCAACGACAACTGAGCTTGCAAGCTCACATCTAATGGCTCAAACTAAAAAGCTCAATAAAATTTTCAAATTTTCTCCAAAAATAAGAGCTTTTGAGCTATGAGCGCACACGTATAGAGCTTTTGAGCCATTTTTCCGAGTTTTTCGCAAAATTTCGACAAATCCGAGTGAGCTTTTTAGTTTGAGCATCGACATCTGAGCTTGCAAGCTCACACCTGATGGCTCAAACTAAAAAGCTCAATAAAATTTTCAAATTTTCTCCAAAAATAAGAGCTTTTGAGCTATGAGCGCACACGTATAGAGCTTTTGAGCCATTTTTCCGAGTTTTTCGCAAAATTTCGACAAATCCGAGTGAGCTTTTTAGTTTGAGCATCGATATCTGAGCTTGCAAGCTCACACCTGATGGCTCAAACTAAAAAGCTCAATAAAATTTTCAAATTTTCTCCAAAAATAAGAGATTTTGAGCCATTTTTCCGAGCTTTTCGCAAAATTTCGACAAATCCGAGTGAGCTTTTTAGTTTGAGCATCGACATCTGAGCTTGCAAGCTCACACCTGATGGCTCAAACTAAAAAGCTCAATAAAATTTTCAAATTTTCTCCAAAAATAAGAGCTTTTAAGCTATGAGCGCACACGTACAGAGCTTTTGAGCCATTTTGCCGAGTTTTTCGCAAAATTTCGACAAATCCGAGTGAGCTTTTTAGTTTGAGCATCGACATCTGAGCTTGCAAGCTCACACCTGATGGCTCAAACTAAAAAGCTCAATAAAATTTTCAAATTTTCTCCAAAAATAAGAGCTTTTGAGCTATGAGCGCACACGTACAGAGATTTTGAGCCATTTTTCCGAGTTTTTCGCAAAATTTCGACAAATCCGAGTGAGCTTTTTAGTTTGAGCATCGACATCTGAGCTTGCAAGCTCACATCTGATGGCTCAAACTAAAAAGCTCAATAAAATTTTCAAATTTTCTCCAAAAATAAGAGCTTTTGAGCTATGAGCGCACACGTACAGAGCTTTTGAGCCATTTTTCCGAGTTTTTTGCAAAATTTCGACAAATCCGAGTGAGCTTTTTAGTTTGAGCATCGACATCTGAGCTTGCAAGCTCACACCCGATGGCTCAAACTAAAAAGCTCAATAAAATTTTCAAATTTTCTCCAAAAATAAGAGCTTTTGAGCTATGAGCGCACACGTACAGAGCTTTTGAGCCATTTTTCCGAGTTTTTCGCAAAATTTCGACAAATCCGAGTGAGCTTTTTAGTTTGAGCATCGACATCTGAGCTTGCAAGGTCACGCCTGATGGCTCAAATTAAAAAGCTCAACCAAAATTCCCCAATCTACTCTAGAGATATGTGCTTTTGAACTATGTACCAGAAAGATTAGGAGACAGATAGGACAGAAGGGACAGGCAGAACTGGAAGGGACGGGCAGGGCTGGAAAGGTTGGGCAGGACTGAAAGGGCCGGGCAGGATTAGCAGAGACAGAATGAACAGAACGGAAAGACTAGGAAGGACTGTATAGGACAAGCAGGTTTTAAGAGACGGTCAGGGCTAGAAGGGGTGGGCAGGGTTGGAAGGGACGAGCAGGGTTAGAAGGGACGGGCAGGACTGAAAGGACTAGGAAGGACTGTATATGACGGGCAAGTTTTAAGGGACCAGCAGGGCTGGAAGGGACAGGCAGGGCTGGAAGAGACGAGCAGACTCAAGTTATACCTTCATATATTTTTCTCTGATCCCCATTTTCAGATTTGTCCATACTATTTTCCTACTTCTGTACCACGCAGACGTGTTTGATATCCTTTTATCCTTTCATTTTACAGGTTCAAAAACCAAATCCTTTGCGATCTGCATTTCGCTGACGTAGCGCTGATGGAGTGCTCGGACTTCATGCAGCAGTTGCGCAGCTTCAAACCACAAAGTTTAGGCTGCGCAGTTGCGAGAAGAAAATCATCAACTACCCTCATCTTCCCTTTGCCGTCGCAAGCGTGCTCAGGTAAAGATCATCTCTCGATTAAACATTATCCCTTTGTTTCGCGAAATGTATCGCGATTCCGAGAAAGACTTCGTGGCGACGGTAGTAAGTTAAAGGAAACCTTAAGCGCAAACTTTTCGAGGAGTACATATCGTGCGGCTCCACAGCCGTGTCACCTGGGCGGCGGAGCTTCTCGTTTTCAACCGCCTATTCGTACCATTTTGTTTCTTGGAGTCCACTCGCTCAGCCTCTTAAAGGAAGCACCCGACAAAGTCGTAGCATTCAAATATTCTTATTAGTTTGTCTGGAGGAGCGAGACATTGTATTACATTGTTGTCTCGTCGCGCGCTTCGTTTCATCAAGGAGAATCTCCCCATGTGGTGGGGGTAATTCTGCCGGAGTTTATTCTGTTTTCACTATAGAGATGTTAGAAATCTGGTGCCTACGCCGATGTCCTCACTGTCGCCACCCAAATCGCGTTGTCTCCCTTGCTTCGATCTGCAGCGTTCTCTCTTTTCGTCTTTTAGTTCGATTTGTATGTGTAGCTCTTTTAACGAATCGCGAGGTAGAACGTCAAGTGCCTTCGTGTACATGTGACAAGAGGCATGACGCTTGACGCCTGGCGAATCAGGCTCTGCCAAAACAGGCTTACCTCCTAGGTGACACGGCCGTGGAGCCGCACGGTATGTATGAGGCGGAGCTACAGGTGGTTTCCCCTGTCCTGGATTATACGTCATTACATATGGTAACATCGACTGCAATTCTCAATTCCCATTGGTACCTTCCGATTGAACAGGTGACTTGTTTTTGAACAAACTCAAATCTATGATGTATCTTGTATTAAAATTATGGCAAAACTTGAGATTTTTTTCAATTAAAAGGACTTCTTCAAAGAGTAAATGAATTTTATTTATATTCGGTGTGAAGCTGGCTTCTATTGGTTTGAGTTATATTTCATTGCATGTGGCAACTTTGTGGGGAATTCTCAACTCGTATTGGCAATTTTCGATAAAATATGTATATTCTTTGTGGATCAAATTGAACTTATATTTTTTATATTACGATTACCTTACACTTTTTCATACTCAAATGCAATGAAATATCAGATATGTCCACACCGATGCAACTAGTCCATCGTTTCCTCAGTGTCCGTTGCAAACAACAACAAAATTTCGTCCCCGCCAAATCTCTCTTCCTTCAACCAAGGATGCGTGTAACCGTAAACGACTACATTTATCAATCTCCAGAGAGATACGACGAGAATGAAAGGAAGCTGGTTGCTCGTATCACGGAAAAACAAACGTCATTTTTTTTCTCCCCGCCGCATTTTCCGTATTATTATTTCACCCCGTCGAAAGGATTCGCGCAATCATAGCGAGGGTGAAAGTAAACTCGAACAGTTCCCCTATCGGAGATCGAATTTACGGAGCAGTACGGACCATTAGTTCCAAGAAAGGGAACGAAGGGAGTCTGAGATTATAAGAAAAAAGAAATGAAGAGAAAGAGAGAAAGAAAGGAAGAAGAAAAGTGGAAAACTACAGAAGAAGAGGATCCACACCGTAGGCGGTTCACTCTAAGTACGAATACCAAGCCTGGCTTATAAACAGATTGGTGTTCTACCTTACAGTGAATCGACTGCGGTATCGTCGACATCCACGGGGTGTAAGATAGGGAAAGGACGGAGGGTAGTAAGGGGGGAAAATGGCAGAAGCTGGAGCAAGACTGATAAAGCCAAAGCCACACCGGAAGAAGGGAGTAGAAACACATTATCGAGAATACGTGCCTAAGTGGACGAGAGTCACCTTGCAGAGAAGAAAGAAAAATCTCCCAGAGATACGTCCGGTTCTATCGTTAGATTCGCACTCGAAGCTCCTTCACGACGGATCGGATTCCTTTCTTAATGATTTCGCCCTTTCCCTTTCCATCTTCGCGTTCCAAGAAAACGCTTCCCCCTCGGAAAATGCCTTCGTGGCTGTTTTTCTTTCGGTGAGGCAAGGAGGAAAAAAAACGACGAATCACCGCGACCAAGCTAACGTTCGATCCGCGATATTTTCGCTCCTCGGGGTTCGTCAGGAAATTATTGTTTGGATCGTGCAGGGAACGGTAGGAGAGCAAACTCGAAATGTCGAGATCGTTATATTAGATTTCTCGATACTGTTCAACCGATCGTTTCGTTTGATTTGCAGATGAATTCTGTCAGGAATTCCCTCACAACTTGATACCAACACCGGGTTATTGGATCGAATGCTCGAGGCAACAGATCACATCGGACACGATTTGGGATGAGAGTGAAAGCGGTGAAGCTACTGATCCAGATGACCAACAGGAATCGTCGTCGATGCACAAACGTCAGGATAATAGCTTCTGTTTCGTTGAAGAGAATGAACTTGAGATCGAGGAAACACCAAGGAAGAAGACTACCATCGAGGAACAGTGGGAGAAGAATCAAGGGTTTGAGCTTACTTCTGTGGAACAGGAGACTTATGAAAAATACTTTTATGGATCTGAGCACTGGAATTATTTCACCAACGATGAGGATCTGGGACCGGTGATACTTAGTATCAAGCAGGAGATACTCAATGGCAGAGATCAGTTCAGAATTCTCGTGAGAGCTATCAGTTACACGGTTCATGGACTGATTCCTGCTAGTTGTGTCTTCGCAGATCGGTAATTATTGTTTTTTTTATCTTTATACGTTTGTCCATGTTAAATGTTCTTTTATTTTGTCATTTATTTGAAGAACTTGTATTGATTTATTGAACTTAATTGTTAGTTTGAAGCTTGGAGTGGTTTTATACTGTGCTACGTTACGAAATAACTATCTAGAGCAATCACTCCTTTATTTTCTGTAAAAAACCTAACTTTCCTATCGGTACAAACTTGCACATCATTGTATTTATAAAATTTGAAAATGGTAAAATATTAATAAATGTCAAATATCGTTTTAATAGGTACAATCGTGAAGAAGTGGTGCGCAGTTTGGGTAAAGAAGTAAATGTCAATCCACCCTTGACTCTTGGACAATTACCCGACACTCCAGAGGAGCTGCTCAAGTTAGACCAGGTATTCATAAAGTCTGAACTGAAGGTGGGCGTGATTTACGTGAAAGAAGGCCAATATACCGAAGAAGTGATTCTCGATAACAATGAAAATTCACCGCTCTTCGAAGAATTCTTGCAAATACTCGGCGATAAAGTACGTTTGAAGAGTTTCGACAAGTACAAGGGTGGTCTCGATGCAACCTATGACCTGACGGGTATCTATTCCGTTTACACCAAGTGGAGAAGTATCGAAATTATGTTCCACGTTTCAACATTGCTTCCGAATGAGAAGCATGATCCTCAAAAGGTAAGTTTCCAAGGATCTCTCAGTGTTTGATAGTAGTTAAAATAATAATAATAACACTTTGAACGCCACCGGTATTTCGCTAGATTCACCATTTCTACCGAAGTGGAACTTTTACTATTAAATTCGTATTTTTGCAAAGCAGAAATTTTAAAGATACAGATAGATAGATATTCGGTAGACCTTTATCTTTTTAATGTCGATATTTAAATATTTAATATATCCGAAAATTCGTAAATATTACAATTTCAAAGTTATACGGAAATTTAATGAATTCAATAGCGCCGGTCATCGGTGACCTCCATGGCAGTCAAAGTGTTAATTGACTACTACTATTAATAATAATATTAAATCCCATAGCTCCAGAGAAAGAGGCACATCGGTAACGATATAGTCTGCGTAGTATTTCTGGAGGCAGACAATACCGCCTTTAGTCCAGCATGTATAAAATCCCACTTTTTGCACACTTTCATCCTGGTCCGAGTAAGTCCACGGATAAAGAGGAAAGTTACAAGATACGAGGTGTCCGTCGTTACCAGAGACGAAGTCGGAGCCTATAAACCCTATCTCTGGGAGCAGAATGTCTTCGAGAAAGGTAAAGTTGATTTGGGTTAAATCTACGTATGATGGACTTCAAAAGAGATCTATTTAACACCACAGGTCCAATGTTTCGAGAGTGGATTCTGACAAAAATTGTAAACGGCGAGAGAGCGAGCTATTCGGCGCCAAAATTCGCGAGGATGCAGGAAAGGACGAGGAGTCAAATGTTGGAGGATATCGTCACCAGTTTGGCGAATCATGCTGAAACTGGACAGATTCCTAAACCGTATAGGTAATAAGATTAAGAACTATTCGATTGTCTCTGTAATTAATAAATAAATGTATTATTAATACTTTGCGCTACACTCGACACAGCTTGCTGTGATACTTAACGCGTCTTCTACTAATTGACTTTTCGAAATCAGCAAGAATTATGCATCTTGACATAAAATATCCCGCGGTACCTACAATTTTTCCTAGTATTGAGTAAAAATGAATAATTAATAGTAGAAAATTTTCCAAGACTACATTTTTTTCTGACGAAAAGATAACAAAATAAATCAGAATGCCAAAGAATTAATACGTCACAATCTTCACGTCTTGGAGCCTATTTAAGATACTGTATCTTAGGCTAAATGAGCATGGCTTTTAAATTCAAAGTAATACAAATTTTAAAAAATGATCCTCTTTCCTAGACGCGGTTCTTGGAGACCAATTGGTCACATGAGACCGTTCTCCCCGCTTTTGGATTCGGTCAGAGATCAGTTCGAGGACTTCGATCAACTTGCGAAAGACTTCACCAGAGTATTTTTGAACAGCCAAGAGAACGTGGCTGTAAATGCAAACCTCTTCGATGTTTCCTTCATAGTGCCTGGTCAGCACAAGGAGAAAGTTCGTTTTATTGGAGTTCGAGCGATTTTGGCGGTTAGAAGCAGGTTAGACTCGCTGTTTCCAAAGTTTTTTTTACCCGAATTCTTCGTATCTTGATATCGTATAAAAGGTAGCTATCATTTGACTTCCTTCTTTCAGAGTTTTCCAACAAATGCTGTACGGAATTCAAACCGGATTCGGAAGTCCTCAGGTACCAGTCGCTGAACTACTTGCCAGACCTGCGCCTACTTTGCTTAGCCCACAAAAACCAAGGAGTTCGAATTTCCTTCAAGTTCCGGACGTGGAAAGCCCAAGGTACGTTCTGTCTTGATAATAGTCATATTTATTGGCAGAGTCTAAGTTTCTGCAGATTTGAAGTTCGGGTTCGAGTCGTCGTTGACACGAAACAGAAGAAATTGAAAGGAATCTTTTGCGGTGAATATTTCATTGAGATTCTTTTTTAGAGACGTTTAAATTTACTTGAAAATTAATATTAAACGAGACTCATGAAACCGAACGAAATTAACGGTCAGAAAACGTTGGTATTTAAATTCTTTAGCGATAAAAGATTTGGAAGTTGCTCTTGATCGAAACGGTGAGGTTCGATGTTCTTTTTTTTTATGTCAGTGTCGAATGTTTCTCTTTCTATATATTTATATCTATATATGAGAGTATATATATTTAATTGTATTATATGTATTTTTTACGGCACATCCATGTATCCTATCCTCACAGCACCGCATGATTTCTTCAACAGAATATTTCATTTCATATTAATTGAGCGATGCAACAGATCTCACTACGTAATTATTATGTCTCGAATTTTGTGTGGCATGGTATATAAATTGGTACAAAAAAAAGTAAACAAAGCACCATAATATTTTCAAATTATTTAACTCACGCTAATTCTCTTCTAAGCTTCGACAAAATTATATCGTATAAACTTCTCAAACTACTTCTCTTCCTCTCATCTTCACTTTTAATCAAATTGGCAATCCTTCAAATGAAATAATCACAAGTGAAATTACATCTCGGCATGCAACTTATCGAAAATAAACCAAAACGTAATTTTCTCTATTATCGATGGTATTTTTCAATTTGCAGTAAACGAATTTGCACATCTACATTTCAAATTCTCTGTCTTTATATTTATATGGCACGTATATTATACATTGTGATCCTAAAGACGAGCTTTAACCGTTGTCACGTATTCGTCTCTCCATGTCGATATTCAAATTTTCCAAATCCACGATATTTGTTACCAGCCCGAAAGATCCTCCTCATTGTTCCTCCACATTTCTTCGTCCCAAAGATACTCCTCTTCCTATACCCTGAGGTGCCGCTTAGCGGTTTCTGTGAGATACTGGCTCTGACGTGTTTAGACCCAAAAGTGTGCCCTCGTCGCCGATGGTGAAACGGGCCTTCTCGAGATTGGGTACGTTAACTGCGAGCTGGGGAAGAAGCATCAGGAAACATGGAAACAACACGCTGCAGAGCGAGGACCGGAAACGTTGGGCCAGCTCGCAGGATTGCAGCAGTACGTTTGTTTAGATTATAAATATACAAATACATTCTTACGTATGAATTATCCAGTTGAATTAATGTTACTGGGTTACGAGACACATTACTGGTTGTAAATCTTAGAATAAAGGCGTTTTCCGAAAGGAACCCGCTATTTTGAGTATTCGCATTAGATACTTCATAAAATAGTGTCGATTAATCATCAATGATAAAACGGGCGTCGAGTAACAATATTGCGGATGATTTAACACTTTGAATGCCATGGTGGTCATCGGTGACCAGCGCTATTGAATTCATGAAATTTTCGTGTAACTTTGAAATTGTAATATTTATGAATTCTCGGATATATGAAATAAAAAGATAAGTTAAAAAGATAAAAGTCTGCTGAACATCTATCTATCTGTATCTTTAAAGTTTCTGCTTTGCAGAAACACGAATTTAATGGAAAAATTTCTACCTCAGTAGAAATGATGATTCGTTGATGTGATATAGGTACCTCTTAATTTATTAACCCTTTGTCGTACCATTTACTTTACGACTGGGCCCACAATAATTCAGAATGAAATTAATAAAATAATAATTGATCAGTGATTCTTGACATATTGTAGAATTTAGCGTAATATTAATATTATAGAAATAATTTTATCATACTACGTCTCATTGACATTTCTAATAGATTTTGCAAAATTCGAAAATTTCTTATCCAATTTACCGCATCATGAGTGTCACTCGTTATAGTACGACAAGGGGTTAATATAAAAATTCTAATTCCTTTCCTGTTTGTTGCTTCCCAATGATCTTTCTCTTTCAATTGTTGTACATTGTTTAATTGTTGTAACTGAGTGGGATTTATTTCTTGAATTGTAGACAAAGAAGCGAAAGAGAAGGAGAAGGCTGCTCAACAACTGGCGGTACCAAAGCTCAGCGTTTGCGCAGACGTACAGAAAGTAGATAGAGAGAAGCTCGCCCAAACGGAGGTGATTTACAAATTAACATTTATTCTCAGTACAGTTAACTTATTCTTGAAAAAATATTATCAAGAAACCTGGTCCAGGGACCGTAGAATATATTACGATTAATGTATCTATTCTTCTGCAGTTCGACATAATCGAATTCGACCCGGAAACATTCAGGATACTACTCGACTATCTACACACAGGTTCATGCCCCTTGACCTGCAGCAACGTCCCAGGTTTAATATGTGCAGCCGAACATTACGATCTTCCGGATCTTCTTCAAGCTTGTTTCCATCATGCCAAACAGTTCTTGAGAATAGAAATCGTTTGCGTGATGTTATGCGCCTTGGAGAACTATTCATGGCGTTATACATCTGCGTCCGAGTTGCTCAACATGATTCTTGCTTTTATCGACACCAGAGCACATCAGTTGTTCGAGAATCCAGACTTTTTGACATTGAGCGAGTCTATGGTACAGATAATCATGTGCCGTGGCTTGGAGATCGTAGAAATTAAAAAGTTCGAGGCTATGCTGAAGTGGGCAAAGCATCGGATAAAGACCAAGTCGTCCAAGGTCGATGCGAAAGTAGAATTCAAGCGCATCATGGAGAGGCTCTGTCGAGATTTGAACCTTTATAGGATCACGCCTCAGGAACTCATCAGGGTGAGTTTGAAAAAGATGTTTGCTTCGAAAGTTAATAAACATTCGTATTTAAATTATTGTACTATCGGGAGATTGGGATAAACAATACGTCGATGAACAATGAGCTTGGAAATTTGTACGAAAATTAAGTTCTAGTCGCTGTTATTACCGGGTACAGGTGAAATAAATGTAAACGTGAGTCAACAGTAGTAAATTTTACGATATTCAATTTATACAAATTGTAATAAATTCAAGAAGTAATTCAGATTGCAAAGGGTTACAATAAAGAATAGAAAACGTATCGTGTTTTAAGTTTATCAGCAACTTCTAATTCTAACGTTACCTTCCAGGTCGTGCTACCATCGAGGGTGATTCGTAACGAAATGATTCTCCAGACCCTACTGGAGCAAGCGAACACAGGAATCTTCAGGAACGTCGACAGCTACCTGGAAGCATATCAACAGAAAGTCGATAACCAAGAGAGTTTCGATTGCGGTGTATAAAAATTTCTCCCTAAATATTCCGCGTCCTTAAAAGCGCCGAGATGATGTCTATTTTAGAGAATTTCGGACTGCTCGATTAACAAAGTCCTTCGATCGTAATCGAACAAAGCCATGTGACGAAAAAAAGCACGTGGCAATGAATTTGTTATCGGTCGTTCCTCGCGGCTACTCGTGACCTTTGACGATCCCTGTAGGTAATTAGAGCATCCGAGTGGAGGAAAACTCGATGCGTAGGAGTCCGTAATTACAGTGCGAGACGTGTCAGGAATTATGATGGATTGCCTGGCTCCTGTAAACTCGCTTCTCTTCCGTTCGACGAGTCATAACTTTCCATGAACATGCGCTTACACGGACACCTACGTGGACGTTTATTTGCGTGGAAATTACGTCCGATATTCGTGAAAATGAGTCCAGTGTTCACAATCGACACTGTAGCTTAAAGTTTCACGATTTCGATTTATATGGAAGAGTGAAAAAAAGGGTGGAAAATTGAAGGAAAAAAAATAGGAGTTTTATTCGACTGAAGAGATTTCGAACGTCGATCGTAGTCTCCTTAGCTGATTCTCTCGATGCGTCTGTCTGATGCCAAGTTTTGAAGATTTAATGACTATACTTAAGATGCAGAATGGAATTACGGTATTTGTCGTAGGATATTGAAGAGAATTTTAAAAATGCGATAGGTTTTGACGTGTTTGATGTAGGTGGGAGGAATTGGAAGAATCTTTTCGGAATCTTGTCGGATGCTTACATGCTTAAGTTTCCGTATTTCCGATTGATCGAAAAGCGTCGTGAAATGAATCCAATAATCAAGAAACATACGACGAAGAAAGTGACTAGTATTTTTCGGCTGATAAGAGGGATATAAAGAAAATGGGACACGATTGTCTCCGATGATAGTTAATTTGTAGAATAGAAAGCTTTCTGAGATCGATCGAAGAGAGATTCGTTGATTTGACGAGGAGAGCCGGATGGCATGAAAGAAAGCACAATTTTCGTATCGATAAGTATATCAATAAAGAAAGAGAGAGAGAGAGAATGAGAGATAGAGAGAATGAATGAAGAGATAAAAGAGGAAAAAAATAATGAGCAAAATAATATGAAAACGCTGACCAACGCGTTGAAATTAATTGATCGAATGGCGAAGTAAATAGTTAAGAAAAATTATATATCTATTCGCTTCGGTACGTTGCGCTACCTTCAATGGAAAATTTCAAGGATGACTTTGATGAAGAAAATGGAGAACACTCCAGGAAAACTGCAACATCGAGTACGAAAATCTGCAATCATTACATCCTGCTCGAATGTAATCCATCTTTGGTAATTACGAGTGAAAGGATTTCATTGAGGGACAGATAGCAAATACGTATCGAAGTTAGAGAAAATTGGCGGCAATGAAATGCCGAACATGACAATCTGTATGATAAAAAAGAAAAACGCTAACTGATAATACGATAAACGTAATGATTTACTATTTCGTAAGCATTAAATGAATGTATACATATGCACGTACACGTAAGGGCGACACTGACTCTAAATAAAAATAACAATAATACTATTAAATAATAAGGATATAGTAATAACAACTAAAGGCGTCGAAAGGCTGAGTGCGGGACGGAGCAACAAGAAGTAAACGCGAAGGAAGATAAATAAAACGTTCGAAGTCTGTTCTGTTTTCTATCGTAGTTTTTGTATCTTCAATACTCTAAGGCGGAGATTCTAAAATTCCATGGGAACAGGCTGGAGTGAAAAAAAAAATGATAAAGGACGAATTTCGCACATTAGAAACTTCTCATTTCCTCGCGCTACCGATCAAAATAAAATTTCATCCGACAATTATTCCTTTACGTTAAAATTCTTGTTTTCATGTATCGTAAAAATTCCGTCGATCTTCTTCACATTGAAAATTATCAATTATTTAATCATTTAACAACGTACACGTAAACACATCTACACGCGTACATAAACATATCGACATCTTTGGAGACTGCACAATTCTACGTGAAATTTTTTCGTATAGCTCTGTCATCGATAGACAAAAAGAAGCATTCTTTTATTGGACGCATAAAAACGTTGCATTAAAGAAAGAAAATAAAGAAGGAAGAAAATTTGAAGAAATTTTGGAGAAAGAGAGCAGTCCGCCCGGAATCGGATCGAGAAAATGTCGAATCCGATCGCTCAGACCGGCCTGGCTCCCGAGTCTCATAAACAAACGACTGTACTTCCGGCAAGAGGTCAGAGAATAACCTCGTCGTCAAGACACAGCCCGGATTTCGTCCCTTTTCTCGAGATCTCTCGAAAACCGCTTTTCTCCCGAGTAAAAGAGATATTTTTTACACGGTCATCCGTCTCGATGCGATCTTGATATTTTCGAGGGTTGATCCTCTACTCGTCTCCCATTTCCCTACCCCCAAATCGATGTACATTGTGTTGTTATAAGCGTGACAAGTAGTAACAAGAAATGAAAAAAAAAGAAACTAAGAAAACGTTTGAAAAATATCCATCGATTCTCCGTCGCCCGGTGGAGAATCGATAAAACTGTTAAGTGTCTTATTGTTCAGGCAAGCGGCTGGACGAAAGTAGATTCTCGCGGTGTCTCTGTTGTGCAATGCAAAATAATTAAATGGGGAAAAAATCGACGAAAAGTTACAAAAAAAAAAGAAAATAAAACAAACTACAAATGAATATATAAGAAATAAACCAACACCTCGAAGCTGTCGCTTGATACACGATTAATCATTAAACCGTGTCGTTTCGAAGTTCCATGTAACGTGTGTGTATATACGTATTATTATTATTAAAATAAAAGCGTGAAATCTCGATTGTTTGAGTCTCGATCACGATACTGCTCGATTAGATCGATAAATACCGATAGATGCGGAAAGAAAGAGAGAGAATGAGAAAAAAAGAGACGGGCCCTTTGTAATATTTTTACAAGATAGTAGAATCGAGAGGTACAAATGTCACGCACGGGCAAAACAAAGTCGTTTAAAGAAAGGTGTATGTAGGATGGAGTAGCAATTATGTCCACCTTCAATATTCCTGTTATTTCTAACAATATAAAAATGTGTATTTACAAATCTTGCACAACTTAGAAGAGTATATACTGCGAAACATACATTTTTTGCTAAGGTGGAACCACAGAGGAGGTTTCAAGGTCACCTCTTTTTTTAAAAATACGGTTCTATGTTTTTTTTTATCACGATGTACTAGCCGATATTGAGACTTCAGCAGGCTATCACTGAAGGCCATGCAAGGTCAATTGCAGTTGTAAAGTAAATTTTCTTATGTTGCAAATGTACGCAAATATTCTCCTCTATACCGTGCAGGCCATTTATTAAATATTTTTTTCGTGTTATTGCAAATGGCAGGAATATTCAAGGTGGACATAGTTATTGCCTCATCCTGTATATAAATATACACATGTAGCTATAAATAAAAGACGTGTCGTTGTAAACGTGGACGTTTGTAAAGAAATCGTTTCGATGGACACTGATTCTGTCACGATTCGTCCGTGATTACGGCGTACTTGATCATCCTCGAGTTTAGAGCCGCCGTTAATTACGGACTTCGAGTCAATCGCCTAAGAGTCTGTCCGATCCTTTGAATTATCGGAGGATCGATCATTTAATGTCTTTGGGTGTTTCGTAATCTTCATGATTGTTCCAAGTGACACGATCAACGTCCAAAATTGTCGCTCTGCTATCACGTTATCATTCATCTTTGTAAGTGCGAATAAACAAAAAAAAATGGTAAATTTTCAAGATGACACGTTCTCCACGATGAAGAAAGTACGATGAAAAAGAAATACTAAAATTTGAAATGAAAAAAATTGTAGAACAATTATGATGAAATATTTGTGAAATTATAAAACGTGGAGGAGGTTGAACATCTTCAAATTCTACCTTGTTGGTGTGTAAGCGTAGGTGTTTTAGTGTGTGATCGAAGTGTAATCGATTGATCGGTGTATCGATTCCTAGATTAAATCCGGGTTTTCATCGAAAAACGCCGAAGAGCTCACTTATCATAGCGCGTTGTAATTGTTGAGGCATAATTGGGTATAGGATCGCAATGAATTCGTGAATTTTCTATTATAAATATTACTTTTCTTTCCATCGAAGAATACTATTTATTTTAAACTGTCAATTATTCAATTAACTGCCTTCTGTTTATTTACATTCAACGTAATCAGGATATCTCGTATTCACCGATATCTTTTGACAAATTTCTTTGCGATATGAAATATTGGAAAATTACGCTCGTCGACTATACCTGTGAGAAATATTTCACCTACAACATTTGACAAATTCTGTGTACGCGTTGGGCGAGCGAGCTAGCCACTTTGCATTAACTCAATTAACGCGAATCAGTACAAATTGACCGCCTCTCGCGCGTAATCTCTTATCTTCGCATCTTATCGCGTTCGAACGCGAATGCATCGGTGTACAAAGCGACTTTTTCCACCCCATTCGATGGCAGTCTAGGCGTTGTTCGATGCGAAGAAAACAACAATACATAGGTCAGAACGCGAAGGTGGAATTATTATTAATCCATCGATGATAATAATAACGAGAAAGAGAAATAAACGTTGCCGTAAAACAACGGCAGTATCTTCGGTCGACGAGCAAAAGATAAAAAAAAAAAGAATTTCATCGAACGCGATTCTGTCCAGCCATTGCCGACTACTGTTCAAGTGTAAATGTAATTCATCCAGAGATATAAGAAAGAACTATCTTAGAAAAAGCAAAAAGAGGAGAATGAATGAAAATATACATGTATTCGTATATGTATTTATATACGTATGGCATGTGAGTATCGATATTTGCCTGCTTACAAAGGAAATATATTGTTACGCATTGATGATTCTGTTTTGGACGTATTATTGGTACATAAATATATTGTAGGCTTCCACAAATGAACACTTTGATACGCTGGTTATAAGTGAAAAGTCTTTTTTCAGATTAAATTTAATTCTGCAAAACATTATTTAGTTCTCCGCCCTTTAAGAATGTCAAGGTAGTCCTTGACATTAAATTCAAAAATAATTATGAAATTGATAAGAACCTCAAATTAAATTTCTTACTCCCTTACAGTTGAACATATTTTTCGTAGAAATTACATAAAATTCATGTCGCAAGCAACGTTAACAAGCAGGTGTTAACTCTTATAAATTAATGTGCAGCACTACAACACGTCCAAACTGATGTCCTCAAACTAAAGAATCATTTCCGATAATGCTAAAATATGACTTTGAAAGATGTACTACAAACTTTACTTAAATCACAGAGAAGTCATAATTACTATGAAGACAAATACTTTGAAGAGTTTTCTTAAATTTGTATTTCTTGTCACTGTTTTCCCTACCTATAACTGGATGGACAAAAAGACCGTATCAATTAAAACCAAAATACAAAAACAGTAATAATTATCGTCCCTACCAAGTCCTCTATGCGTAACAATATACATATCTGCTCATAAAGTACACACATGTCTTACCTATATTTATACACGTATGCCATATATGCACGTACGTGTGTGTATACATTGCATTTCGTGGGTTTCGTGTATATATGCATATATACGTATATATATATAATGTACACATATACACGTAACACGTACATAAACGTGCACAGATAATGAAAGACGCAGGAATACGAGATGCGAATTATAATGAATCCTGAGAACCACGTGGGCGGACTGCGGCGAGTATTGAATAGATCGTACAATTTCGCGTCATGGAACTCGATAAAAGAAAAAGATCTCTGCGGAGGTTGTGTTTAATTGTCAAAATAATTATCGGGTATCCATCGATGCGTATGAATTGTTCGTAAGAAAGTTGCGTGCTGCGACGAAGACGATTTAATTCTTTGCAATTGATAATTCGTAGCGAGAAGATGGTAGCGGTTCAAAATAATGCAATGATCTTTTTTTGCAGATTATCAGCGATTGTTGGATAGGTCAAAGAGAATAGGTGTAATTCTAATTTTCAGATTTTGATATCTTAGATTTTTTAGTTCCTTTGTTGGAGAGAGATTGATTTTTGGTATCAACTGCAGAGTGATTTGTCATTGATATGTTCATGAAAGGTGTATCTTAAACTTAAAAAATGATTAGAAATTCATAAGGTAGTTAATCACTCTAAGCAGAATGTCCTTATTAATTTTTGTTTGCAGTCTAAACAAACTGGATTCTAGTTTCAAATAATTTTCCACCAATAAGGAAAAGTTCCTAAAGCTAGCGCAGTTATTTTTTTAAATAATCAATACTATCGACTATATTTTAATATTTTTCTTTGAATCGCAACTTTCTACCTCCAAAGGATACAAGTACAAATGCAAAGGAATAAATGTTCGCGTTTAGCATTGTGTGTCCTCATTCATCGTTTCGCGCTAGTCACTGTTAATAAATAATTGCTGTCCTCCTTGACAATGGGCTTCGTCACCACTGGACTCTCATTGTCATTGTTGTTGTTGTTATTGTTGTTGTTAAACTATCCGCCGGTTTCTACGTCCGTCTAACGATCAACAATTCTGATCGTACGTCTTTAATCGATGAAAATCGATCGAGTATTCGAACGCTAGCTTATTATTTTTCACCTGCTATTTGCATTCATTTATCTAAATTTGTTTAAATAACCGACTTTTCCATTAACCAGAACTATTTCAATTGTGAAGTCAACATAAATTTCTTAATTACTTATTGAATTATTTGTTAATTCACAGCTATGTCTCATTTCAGAAGTACTGTAAAACGTAGCAAAACAGTTGTCTTATTTTTCAGCGTATTTTCTATTTTTGTATGTAATGTTTTTATTAAGTGGGATATTTCAGAAAAGTACAGTATTTTTTTGGTAGTTGTGTACTCGTGTACTCATCGATATTGAATAATCTGCAGATTACTAAAATTTATGAGACACTAACTACTATCGTGTTGATCGATAGTCGGATACATATCGGCGATAGTGTCAGGAAAAAAAAATAAATTCGTGGTTTTATGGTCTGTATTAGACATTAACGTTGATAAGGTAATAACTAGCGAAACTGAATGGATATTTTACTAAGGTTGTAAGAGATTGCTCCGATTACTTCGTTAACTAAGTCGATCAAAGTAATATGAGTGTTAACGGTTTCCGTTGCTCGCAAAAACTGGTACTAGTTTTCACGAAGATCGTGGATAATAATATCATTGCAAACCGAAAGGAATTTCACTCCGTGTTGCTTGCATTACTCGCAAATTTCGCATTACCGTAAGACAGAAATTGGATGTTGAGTGTTAATTAAGTCGGTCAAAGTAAAATAATTGTTGAGTGCTACGTACTTAGGCAAATTGAAATTAATTTTCGCGGTAATCGTGAATTTACTATTTATAGTGATCTGTTACTTTGAAAAAACGTGAGTTTTCTTTTTCATTTATATAGATACGTTACAGTTTGATAAAAAATATCTAAATTGTTGCTATCATTTGCAAATTCTACACTGTCGTAACAGAAAAATAAGATGTTGAATGTTAACTGAATCGATTATGGTAAAATAATTGTTGTTTCATTGCTGGCAAATTGAAATTAATTTTTACGATAATTGTAGATAATAATATCGTTTGGAATGTTGAATTTGCAATATCAGAAAATTCATTCTTCAGAGTCACGAAATCGCGAGGTTCGAGAAACTTCTGCGATTTTTGTTCGAGCGATTCGTTGTAGGTAAAGTTGCGAACAATTCGTCGTTTCGCACAATTCCTTTCGCGATCTTTCTTGCATTAGAAAATTACGAATGTCTTTAATGAATAAATTAACGGAAATTCGGAACTCGCCGTGTCACGCTTGCGTGGTAACGAATACAAAGGCAGATGAAATTATGACAAAAATTTATTGTATATGAAGCTACTGTGATGTTACTGTTGAATATAAAAAAATATATATATACATAAAAGATGCTGTATTTAAGATCGTTGAAGGAGTTTTTATTTTAACCTTAAAAAGAGGCTTAATGAAAGGAATATTTTTATTGACACCTCCGAGAAAAAAAAAGAGAACTGAAAGAAGTAAAAATAGGGAGAATATAAACTACTTTCAGAGAAAAATATGAATTTTATTTCATAATTCATTCATAGGTAACTCTTTGTTTTGGTTGAACATGCTTGAATCAGGTGGACGACTAATTTCCATTGAATGTATCGATCTTAATCAAACACAGTCGTTGATAACACAACGGCGAACGAAAATTTCATTTTTAGTAAGAGAACAAATAATGTCGGATGCTTTAATGAATTCAATCGATTTCAATATCTATAGTGCCCTGTTTACAATCTGTTCTCGATATTACGCAAATTTCATGCAGAAGTTTCGTTTTCAAATGAGAATTCTTAAAGAAAAATATCCGTAAAATAGGGCGATTATTTTTCTGCATGAAATTTCCGTCGTTTTTCATCGACACTGTAAATAAATCAGCTTGCATAATTTTCTTTTCTACATAATATAAAACGAATACAAATGTCCAAGCAACTTCAATGCTATTTTAAAATAAAATTCCATTTAATTTACAGAGAATGACGCGGATGTTATAAAATCACATTTATTTACAATTCTACAAGACCGATTAGTTCCTGTACAAATCGTTAATCGTAACGACGTATGGGTATTCTTAAAAAATTCTAGTCATCATATTAAAACATTGCTTCTGACTCTAGGTAATAAGCCAGTATAACAGTTACTTCTTTTATCACGTGAAACTCGCTAACCATGGTTCTTTTGTATACGGTGCGCACCGTAACCAAGATACGCGCGTTTCAACGAGAATTATTTCTTTTTAGACCATTGCAATTGTGTGCAAAGCCTGAGACAGTCTTATTAAAACGCTAGACCGTAAGGTCGAAATATTATGTACAGTTTTGTACATTTGCTAATCGCACGTAGTCACTTCCAGGAATCCTGAAAATAATGTCAAGACAAATTAGCATCGTCTTATTGTCAATTTTAAGTTCACTTCACCATTTTGCCCTAACACTCCAGTCTTTAGGTGTCCAATGTAGACACTTAGGATCTATTCTGATTTGCCTCTTTTCCATTGCGGCTGCATGTTGCTCGATAATTTCCCTGTGAATAAACACGTTCGTCAGTGAGGGTCTGAGGAAATCCACTGTACGTAAATAAATAAAATTTCTGCGTATATACGTTGGCACGATTCGTTCTCTAATGATGTTTCGACTGTTTATAGTCAATTACCTATTTAACGTCACAATATATTGTCCTTTGTAGTAATTGATTAGGTTAAGGTTTTGTAGCGTCGATATAACATCTTCTTTTTTTATCGACGTTAATTCGCATATCTCACTGATTGTTATTTGAGGTTTTTCATTTTCCACTAGAGGTTTGATATTTAATAATATATCCAATATCGTGTGTGCCCAGTAACTTCGATAAGACAGCAATCCCAAATCGGACAGCGGCTTTTCGGGGGAACCCGTTTTACCCTCGAACTTCGAGAGTTCATAGGAGAACTCTATTAATAGTTTTCCGTATCCTCTTCTCTGATACGGTGGCAGTGTGAGAATACATGCTACGTTATGATCCTCCGTCGATTCTTTTTCTTTAGAAAAATAACCAACTATGTGAAATCCTCTGCTATCGAAATCCGTCATTACATAGAATAAAAAGGGATCCGTATCGTAATAAAGAGTTTTATGATCCAAGAATAATTTTGCTAGTAGACACAGATTCTGCGCATAATTCTTATTCTTTCGTCCATCGATTTCAAAGAACGATATCGATCCTTTTCTATATATTTCGTTACCAGGAGGATGTCGTAAATTGCATTTCGCTAAATGTCTCTCCAAACATTTCCGACTTTTCCTGTACTTTAGGCAGAATTCACAAATATATATACACGGTAGATTCACCATTTCCTGTGGATATGGACTAAAATACCAAGGTCTTATTCTATGACGACCTAATTCTATTAACTCAACATTTTTCATTCTCGTGACAATATCATCGTGATGATGTGCGACCAACGAGCCAGTTGGTCTTGGACCCGTTGTTTGCGGTGGACCATCCTGAGAATCTTCATTTTCTATAAATGTTGCCTTTCTTTTTCTAGACATTTTCTTTTGTAATGCCGCTTGTAATACGGCGGAACCATTGACCGGTTCACTTGTAATACTACTAGGACTGGGAGGTCTACTAGGTGCTTGCTTTTTTGGAGTAGCTGCACCAGTTCCTGGTGTAGTTCCATCTCGGCGGGGGTATTGGACTTTCCTAGTGTCCAAACAATCTTCCATAACCCATTCATCTAATCGCTTATTGACTAAAATGTTGTATATTTAATTAAATAATGATTTAAATGTATATGCAGTATTTCTCCTCTTAACCAAGGCATATTATACTTACAATCTACATAGTGAACATAATAACACTTGACGTCGTGTACTTCTTTAACACTGATGATTTCAGCAAGAGCTGTGAATAATAAAATGTAATGCTTCATAAACCTATTACTATTACATCAAAGACGGTATATTTTACAGTTTATCAAATATCTTTCACATCAAATAAATTCACATTATAGTAACTCAAATTTCTAAAGAACATAACCTAAAATTACATTCCTTTAAAACATAAATAACGCTTAGAAAGTTCAGGTGCTTGAAATTAATATATTTTTATTACAATCATAACAATAATACTGCGACGATACATTTGCACAAAACCATAAAACAATAACGATATAAATCAATAAGAAAAATAAGAGATAATATTTCGCTTACGAAAATTTACATAAATTGTCTTATAAAAAATAATTGTCGTACAAGGAAAAATTGTTATTTCAACACAAAATAATTGCAGTTAACGTTTTACTCACGCCAATCGTCCGTGCCATGCATTCTGACCGGTAAACGGCATCCTTCCACAAGCGAATTCTGAAAGTAAGGTTAGAATCTCGTAACACTTGTATATTTCTAATTCCTGACTTTTTTCTGGCACTTTAAGGATACTTTTGGAGACATCGCAGTCCACCACTTACCACTGAATCGCATATCGTGTCGCGTTCGTCGTGTTCCTCGATCATTTCATTGACAATTCAAGAAACTTATCACCAAACACGACTTTGTTTTGAAGCTCTCACGGCACTGACGCGAGCGCCTCGCCATTCACATTGCACGTTTAAGGAACTAAATTTAAAGTCCTTCCCGCACAATCGAATCACCGAAATCGAAATGCAACAATCGAATATCGAACTCGCCGCGAAAGCCGCCAAATTCATTTGAACTTTGAATAGCCTAAAAATGTGCAGCTGGATCGTGCGAGAATAAGTACGGTGATACAATAAACGGAGGAGGAAAATATACAAATGTGAGTACTTTTATGAATTTATTAATGGTTGTTATACAATATATAATAATCAATACCAAATATCGAATATAGCGAGTATTAAATCTTTCTTACTCGTTATACTTAACTAGCATGGCCGCTCTTAACTGTTATGTAAAAAGTCAATTATTTATGAGCAAGTAATAGGTTTTTAATCTCTATTGTGACGATATGATAATAATTACTGTATTTATCGTGATGCATAAGGATGTTTAACGAGGTCGAAGAAAAGTCACGTCCTGGCATCTTCATGACTCTAAATAAGTGTCTCGAATAGATAATACAACAGAGCACGGAGTATCGTACTCGCAGCATAATTAAATACGAATAATTTAAAGGAATATAGAGCCCGGATACTAAGGTTACGCGATGCATTGTGAAAGGTGCGAGCACTTGCATGCGATTAATTCTGAAATACGTATCATTTTGAAAACGAGAGAATTTAATGCAACGTAGTTCCCGCGCGTTCATAGACTTCGCCGTTTCTATCCTTGTCGTTATGCTTTTACGGCTTGTAACATAAAGCTATTTCAGTTACACGAGACAATTTAAGGCGACGTCTTATTCTACTGTATCTCCCGTAAATTAATAATACCTCGAAATTGCAAGTTTCTTTGCACGTTTCTCACAAACTCGTAAATTTCATCCAAAATATCCCTCTTATAAAAATACACATCCGTTCGAAAATATCATCTTATTATATTCAATCCTATGCAAAATAATAATCACCAAGAATAATTGAATAACGCCCCTCATCTTCTCCGCTCAAATTTCAACTCTCATTTATATCAAATTACAAGCAATCCCCACTTAAAAATACATCCCCTTCTACATCTTCTTCCACCCCTCCATCTTCCCTAAACCATCAACATCCAAGTTGACCGACAATTATCACTTTGGCACTATTTTTAAAAAGTACAAAATAATATAACTGCTCACACCTACATAGTCGAAAAGCACCCTTCTATTTTTTAAAACAAACTAGAAGTTTCTATCCTTCTTAGTTTTCATACATTACCGCAAAATCATTGCAATTACCGAAAGATCCAAGGCTGTTAAAAATCTCAAAAATTATTTTTCAACTGCCCAAATTCGCAAATATTCTTTTTTATCTATTTATTTAAATAACCACAATCAGTTCTCATTCACGAGTTATTAGAAGAAAAATTAAATAAGTAAACTGTTGCCAACTAAATTATACGTGCCATCTCTGTCGAGCGCTCGCCGTTCTCCGACACTATACCGTATCAAAATAGTTTCAACCCCTAAAAAACTACGTTCTGCCTTCCACCCGTCATTCGACCAGGACGTTCTAAAAAAGGGATTCCACGCAGCATTCGGTTTTTCATTTTCCGATAAGAGTCCGATACGAAACTTACGACTAGTTCGATCGACCGTGTCGTATCGAAAGTTCACCCCCTGCCTGCCGCGTTCTTCCGAGCCCCACCCGGTATACATAGGTCCTTACGCCTATGTATCGCTGTTACATACGCGTTCGTCCACACATGCGCGCATCCACACACGTGCACAAATACACACACATGAACAAATCCACACACGTGCTCGCGTGCACAAACGCGCGCGCATCCACACAAGCGCGCATACGTGCGAGCGGGAAATCTGCACCTTTACATACATATGTACCGGCACATAAGTGTACTCACATCGGGCATACATAAGGGTTGATAGTGCTCGGGCGAGCAAGCCACCCTTATATGCAGGGCGTGGCCAGAGTCCACCAATCAGAGGGCGGGGAATCCCCGAAAGACCAAATCGAACGAAGTAAAAATTTCAGCGGTCGCGTCAAACGCCAACGCCAAAGGGGATGAGCGCGGTTGATCCGGGCTTACATTTTCGTTACTTACCCTACGTTCGAGCTTCACGTATTCTCTGTCTCCTATCTTCCTCTCTATTTTTCGCTCTGTTTTCTTCTCTACCGGGCTATCGTTTTAATTGTCACGCCCTCGTAATAAGACCCGATACTCGAAATCGGGGGAGTTAAACTCGTGGAAATGGAGCGAATGGAATCGCTCGAAGAGACACGATACATTATTGTTGGGAGTTTCAGTTCCAAGGATTTTATTCTCTTTTATTTTTTCTAGGTTATCACGGTAATCAAGATTGTTTTGTAATACAGTTCGTTACTTAATAACGAATAAAAATCACATTCAATCAGTCGCATTCCATTACTCTAAGGGCCACATTAAACTCCTAGTGCTCTCCTTGATTAGCATTTCAAGTCCACGAATTCTACATACTCTTTCTCTTTTTTCTGCTATCACTTTCATGCCCTCCAAAATGCAACCAGAACTACTTTAAAGCCCACAGAAAGATCATCGAGCACCCGTGAATGAAATTACTCAAAAGGACACATTACATACCCTTCCCCTTACACAACCCGTTAATAGTTAGGCGCGACGGTTCGATTCTTAAATCATTCACGATTTACCACTGTCTCGTTATCAATTACCGCTCCGTCGTCAATTTGTTCGTGAACGACATTATTAAATTTTGATGCGCATTAAGAATCTAAGAAAATACGCGCTCCTCTATATACGCGATGCGGAGAGGAAAGGAGAGACTGAGAAGGAACGAACACGAAGGGAACGACTAAGAGAGAAAGAGATAGCAAGATAGAGAGATGTATATAGACTAAACGAAGGAGGAAACGAGATAGAAAGAGAGACGGTGGAGTAGGGTCTGCGTTTAATAGCCGTAGTGTTACCTCGGAGGCCTTTTGCCATTAAGAATCCCACAAGACCGTCCCCGCGAGCCCACTCCACCCGTTTTCTCTCCTTACCCCCTTCCGCAATTTCGACATATTACACCGTGCCCTGGTAGCGTGGATGTAATACGTGTTCGTACCTACCTATAACTATACATTGCGGAGGTATACCTCGGTACCACTAAAATCATTAGAAACACGTGCGCCTCGCAGCGCGCAGAATCCCGTCCCTTGCCATTAGAATGCTTAGATGGTGTTGTATCCGGAGATCAATATCAAAACAACGCCGCATGACCGCCCACTCGGAGGGAAAATCCGTGAAAGCTGAGCTCACGGTCGACGTTTCTTGCGGTGGAATCGGATGTAGATGGATGTCGATCGAAAAGTCTCGAGGAAATCTGTATTCTTTCTGGCGGATTTCTAGCGTCAGGTAGCGAAGGATATATTCGAAGGCGTATCTTGAAAGGAGAGAAATAGAACGAGTATGAGGAAAGTGATAACTTATTCGGTAAAACGTGTTTGGTGAATGGATGATGTCTATCTTTGGGAATTGACATTAAGAATTTAGGAGTTTTGAGAAATTTTGCAGTTGTAGTTTTATAGAATGTTTTATCGGTAGTCTGGTGGAGGGAAGATCGTTGACCTCGCGTCGAAGTCGTGAGATTAGGTTGATGCGTGGCAACACAAGAGTTTGAAATGGGCTTGACTTAGGTGTTAGTTAGGTTTCATGAAATGATACGGAAACATCGTTGGTACTCGTTAATTCTCCGGTCGAGCAATCCGACTCTTTGGGAGACGTTCGTAGGGTCGTAATTTCATGCATACTTTAAGGTAATAGATTCCAAGAGCAGCGTTGTTCTCGAGTTAAGAGAGGCTCCTCGAACGATGAAACCCTGCGGCATATTTGTCAGAAGTCAAACAGCTTTGTAACGACTTCTTGCGAAGCTTCTTGGGATAATAGTATCCACGATTAGATCGTACATTACGCAACGAAATTCGCGATTCGAAAGTTTCACGAGTAACGACCTCGCGGTCCTTGTCGATTTTTAACGCCTCGCCCTTTGTCCTGTTGGAAAATCCGAAAGAAAAGGACATCGTTCACGCAATCTTGGCACATCTACTTTCCTAAATTACGTTACCCTCTTTTACCGGCTTGGTCGGTGTACATAAGAGATCGCATCAAAGAAGAAAGTGCGCGAGAAAGGGGGTAGAAATCTGAGGAAAAGGAGGGCAGATGTTAGACCAGAAAAAAAAAGATGGTTTGGAATATGAACCGGAAGAAGATGGAGAGAAGCGTAAGAGACGGAAGGCGGAGGATGATGAAGAAGAAGAACGAAGAAAAGGACGAAGAAGAGGATGAAGAGGAGGACGAAGAAGATGAAGAACCAAATCGTACCTTCTTCGTCGCGCTGCTTAAAATTCATAAGGCGCTCTGTTTACTTACTAAAGATACGCGGCTCTCACCCCGCGCTTCTTTCTCACCCCCTCCTTTCTACCCCTGCCTTCCTTCAACGTCGCCACGAGAGACCGTGCTTTATCGCGGAAAATAAAATTATTGGTTGCACTTTCCTCTCGGCATTGCGCGCTCTGCCCGCTCTTTTTATCTTTGCGTGCGTCGCGGCGACGGCGATGTCCTCGTCGTCGTCGGGAGCGGCGTCAGTCGAAGCCACGATGCTGAACGAATCGTCACCCTGTATACTCGAGGCGGGGATTTTTCTGCCGTGTTTAAAAGTGCCCCGCGGCTGTCGGAGACACGCGGCGAAAAGGAATAAGAGAAAGAGAGGGAGAGAGAGGACGCTCAAAGAACGTTTGATATGTTGATATCGCGGAGTTTATTTTGTAATTTCCATAACGTACCGTTTCTCATCCGCTATTAGGTATGGAAATTCGAGGACGTTCGTCGAAAAGCCGCGCGGGGGATTACGAATTAGCGAGGGAACCGAGAAATTTACAAATACTTGATGTATCTGTAACTATCGTTAGGAGGGTGAGAAATAATTGTTGGGATATTAAGATACTTTTGTTGTTGTTTTCTTATTTTGGTTTCATTTGCTATGTTCATTTGGTCGAGGCTTACAGTTTTAGGTGACTTTCAACCAACCAAAACAGTGTTACTAATTAACCCGTTGCGGTCCTCAAAGCTATGTCGATGTAGCTGTTTACTTGACTTTATTTTTTAACAATTTAATAACCACTTTCAAATTTCATAATGATTTTGTAATATCACCTAAATATCCATCAATACCTATAGTTATTGATACCATTAAAAAAAAATGAATAATTAATGATAGAAAATGTAAAATTAATTTCAATTAGCTCACTACAAATGTAACAAAATCAGAAGGTTAAAGAAACGCAAGAACAAGTTAACGTAGTATTACCTTTCACCACCTTTCCCGATATTGCTTTTGTCAAATGACTTTCTTAATTCGTTTCACCGTTGACAAGATCGTTACGTGTCCCGGTACCGGTACACCGAGACACCTGTACCCGCGTACCCACCCCCGCATTCGTAGCCGAGTCCCGTTATAATCTCGTTGCTCCGGGCGACGTCGAATAAAGTACTCCCGGTGTGACGGTAACGCGAGGCACCAACTATTAACTCATTAGTCGAAGTTCTTCGTATTATCGCATTCTCTTTGAGGCCGCGCCGGCATTCTCTCGTACTCGCGTTTCTACCTGCGGGTGGATCGGCCTCGGTCGGGCGAGCACGAAGAACGTCGGCAGAGAATAGGGCGAAATTTACTCGAGATGCAATAGAGAGACGAAGAGAGACACACACACACATGAATAAAGAGAAACGAAGATGTAGTATGGAGAGAGAGAGAGAGAGAGAGAGAGAGAGAGAGAGAGAGAGAGAGAGAGAGAGAGAGAGAGAGAGAGAGAGAGAGAGAGAGAGAGAGAAAGATAGAGAAACGGAAGGGCATGCTTAGAGAGACGAAAGATGATGCTGATGAGAGAGGGTACGGAAGAGGAGGGAGGACGAGCCAAAGAACGTTGGTAGAAACAGTGACGATGTCGCAGGGTGGGCATAGGCTTGCGAGAGCTTGCTAGGGCTTCAGGGGCAAGAGGGAGGGGGAGAGCTGGAGGAACGTTAGGTAGAACGTAGGTGGCGGTAAGGGTCGAAGCGAGAGCAAAAGGGACGATAGGGCGAGGAAGGGCGACAGGGACTAGTGGAAGGTAAGAGGTAGGTGGTGGTGCTCGCAGAAAGGGTGGCTGGTAGCGAGGGGGTGGTTGCACGCCCGGCATTGTTTCGAACAGGCGTGTACACGTACATACATCTATTTGGCACATAGATAAAGCATCTTAGAGACCGCGTAGAAGGGAACTACGAGGAGAACGCGACGGAGGATGGGGCTGGAGGTTGAGGTGAACCGGAGAAGAAGGCGGAGGAGGCGAAAAGGGGGTGGGAGAGGGTTAGAGAGAGAGACGGAGATAGAGCAGCGGCGGCAGCAGCAGCCAGCCATCTTGCCACAAACTTGACTCGACCAATCAGCGTCGAGGCTGTGGTCACCGTTGTACCCTCCCTCCCTTCCTCCCTCGTCTCACTGTTCCACGTTCTCTTTACCTTCCTCACTGTTTCCCTTTCTCTCCCTCTCGTTTTCCTCTCATTCCATCTCTCACTCTCCCTCTCTCTTCATCCCTCACGCGTATGGTCCGGAGTAACCCGGCAGCAGCACCTGCCAGCCAACCCTTTAATTCTAATCAATTTACTCTTGCGCGAGCCTCAACCCCTCGTGTATCCTCCTGAGCGCGACCGAACCTCAACCTCGCTCCCTTCCTCCTGTACCCTTGCCAACCTCCATCCTCTCTTTGCATCCTCCGCGTTCCCCTCTGCGACCCCTACGCGACCCCTCTCGAACGACCCTACTACATCTGATAACGGAACTACGTTTGGCCGCACAGAACTCCCGCTAACCGGCTAAATAATTAGCGCGGGGAGATTAATTGCCGAGAGTTAAGTCGACTCTACGTTAACGACCCTCTCGTGACCCGCACCTGGGCTCGGGGTGAGAAACAGAGTGGATGGTATCGTGAAGAGTCCAGAGCGATACGTCGATCGTTGAAAATTCGATCGAAGAAGATCCATGAGCGAGAAATCATTAAAAATTTCGTTTACGTTGTAATGTGAAAGGGGGTTGTTCGATGTAATTTTCCTCGAGTTCCTATAACGCGAAGAAAATAGCCTCTTTTTCCGGGAGCCACAAAGGAGGTAAAATACAATTTAATCGGCCCAGATTCAAAAGCAGTAGATAAACTTAGTATGATTCCCAGGTTTCCAGGACTTCCGTGAAGCTTACATAATTTACTTAATGGTTCGTAGACTAAGAGTGAACTCGGCATTTAAGCGTTCACCCGGAACCCTTTCCACCTCAAGTTCTAAGATTTTCTTCTTCGTGTACTCGCAGGGAAAAACCCTCGTTACTTTCTTTCCGTAACATCGCATAAATCACTGCTTTTCACCTCTGCTCCAATGCCACAACAACTTCCGTGTCTCTCTCACAATATCCACGTATTTTTAACACCACATTGTTAAAAAAAGACCCTCTATCAAAGGGATAATTACCCGTCTAATTATCCTGATCTATAGAAAAAAAAAATAATTAGAAAATTCTCGATCATCGTTGATAATTTGAAGAGCCAAAAATCTAAAACTTGGTCCTCCTTTGTCGCTCTGAATGCTGATCCATATTGTACATCGTCGTATTAGCGATAAAGTCGTCTCAAATAAATCGTGAACGTCTTTCTGATTACAGATCGCCCGTAGGATTGGCAGAGAGTAAGCGTGGCTTAACGACAGATCCGATCTGCAGGAGTGGAACAATCGTCCTTCTCGATCGCTCTCCTTTTTCTTTTTATGCCGACGTATTTCGATGGCTGATCGAGTGCGGGGATTCCAAGCCGACGGGGAGAAATAGACGGGGAGGTCGATTTATTTATGTCGGTGATTGCGAGCCAGGGAGGTAAGGGCTTCTTTTTGCATTAATACCGAGCGAAGGGAGGGTGGCTTCTGTGCCTGTCATTCCGATACGACGATACGTCGATTTTAACCTCTGCGAATCAAACGTTCAAAATGCGAACCACCCTCCCTTTCGATCGGGGAGAACGAATTCTTTGTAAGAGGTAAGCTGTACGCGAAGGAACGAGAAGGAATCTTAATTATGTAGTACCGATTTTTATCGGTTCTGTTCAATCGTTTTACTCTGGAACTAATAACGTTGCAGAAAGACTTTTCAATCACCTTGAGTTTGCAATAATCATCGATCTTATTTATCTTGTAATGTAAATCGAAATCAGTTTCTAAGTTAGTGAGTATTATAATAAATTTCTTCGAACTCAGATTATGAAATTTAATTCTTCTAGTGTCGATTTGTTTTTGGTGGTATATCGATTATTTTTTAATATATTGAATATTCTTTACTGATTATTTTTTAACATACTGAGTAAATGCTTTGGAAAACAAGAAATCAAGAGGAGAAAAAATGGCCAATCAGATAATTTAGGTTTTATAAGGCGGAAGTGATATATTTACTTCATAATTTCCCTATCAATTTAGGAAGTTTTTAGATGAATTTTGAAACCGTTGATTCTGACAGGGTTGGTAGTTTTAGCATTGACATGTATATTACCCTCTTTTCGAGTTATTAGAAAAAAAAAGTTCCATTGAAAAAAGCTGCAAGAAGTTTTAATTACGTTGAACAATGTTGTTAAGATGCATGGCTTACTTTTTACAACATGAGGAAAATACAAATGTTCCTTTGACCTCAACAACACTAACTTTCTATGCACGCATTTCTGCAATTCGTTATAATGAGAGGCGTGTGTAAGAGAAACAAGTTTATTGCCTTTTAAGAGTTTCCAAGCATCCCCGCTACGGGGAAAGGGTTGCCGGAAGTCGAAAGTTTCAAAACCCACCACCTGCTGGTAAAAGTGTTTAAGGGGTCTAGCCGGATAAGGATGGAAAAAGTGCTTCCAACGCAAATTAATCTTTAGGCATACCATTCGATAGATCTCTTAAAAAAATCCTTCCAGCAAAGTAGAATCCGCTACCCCTACCTTAGAGGTAGTTACAGGGTGAAACATATTTTACAGGTTCCGCCCGATTTCTTCTGTTCGGTTTCCAAATGATTCACCCAATGTTGTGTATATTTTTTAATCCTTCCAGATTTTTTGGTTAGTAAGCCATTTTTAGAAAATTAGCAAAGTTTAGGAACATTGAATTTTTATGGAAACTATGAAATCACCACTTGAGCGCAGACAGGGTAGACAGAGGAGAACCTGGAAATGCAGAGGAGAGTCAGGCAGCCACAGGAAAATCACAACAGATACAGGACAGCCAGGACAGACAGAGTTGTTTTCTAAAAGTAAGAGAACGAACGATTTGCCCTAAAACTCGTAGTTTTAGAAGTACACAATTTTATTTTATGAAGTGTAATATAGATAATGCTGTATAATACAAATAATGAATAAAGAATTTGTTAAATCAAAAACAGTGTTAAACTTTTTCAACCTTGTTCCATTCATAAAGTCCCACGTTCCATACAAACCAATATCAAACGAATTTTCGCTCCGCTTGACTTATCACCGACTCGTACTACTTGTTCACTCGAAAAATTTTATCGAAAAATGTTCAATCTCGCAATTTTATATTGCAATTTTCTTGCTTTTTATTACAAGTCAATAATTAAGAGGGCTCGTAATAACGCTACACAAGCCTCGGCCAATGTAATTGGCGTCAAAAAGACCAATGGAAGGTTTCTCAGTTCATCGACGACTTTTTTGACGAAGACCTCGGCAAATAAGCTCGAAAGAATGGAATAATAGGGAGGGCGAGCGTGGAGAAAGCAGCATGCTCTTAATTTGTGTAAAACTACTTAATAAGGCAAATGAATGCGTAGCTCTTTTGACTGTTCGGCAGTCAGGGGGAAGAGGTAACGGGTGCGGGTGGTTAATTCCGAAGGGCTATAAGGAGAAAAACGAAACGAGAAAGAGAGAGAGAGAGAGAGAGAGAGAAATATTCGCGCGGACAGGAAAGGACGGTCGATTTTTTCCCTCCGGGGTGAATCTCGCCGCGAACCGGCGACACAACGATGATTACGACGACGATGGCGACGGCGACGACGACGTTGACGACGACGACGACGACGACGACGAGTCGAGTGGTTTTCAAGCTAATAAAAAAATTACCGCCGCTGCATGAAACCCGACGACGTATAAAACGTCGGTGAGCGCGACGATTCAGCCCCTGTCGTTGCTGTTGCTCCGGCTACCCCCGTTTCAAAGAGGGAAAAAAAAGCCACGGGAATCGTCACCCTTTTGTTTTTTTTTAGAGTGAGCGAGAGGAAGAGAGAAAAAGAGAGAGAATTTACTCTTCCTGATACTCGACGCCATTCGATGCTAAATAACACGTCGATTTCTGTTGGTTGATTCTTCGTTTCTTACAATTAGCCATACATGTATATATACCAATATACTACTTACGTTATCACTCCTTAAATGACACTCGGTAATTTGCATGACATACCAGTAAAAAAAAGTTTTGCAATTGTATGGTAAGATCATCGATGAGATGCGTGTTTCAATGACGTTTCAACGTTGAGTGTCATTTTTGATCGTCAATGATAATAATTATTCTTGGTAGAGAATTTCATGCGTAAACGATAGGTCGTAAGTACCTTTCAAACAGATTACAGGAGAGAAGGGCATTAAATCTCAAAGGGTAGAATGGCCGAGAAATTTCGAGCAAGCTCTGAAATTACGATATTTCCCTCTGGCATTAATTAATGAAGCAAACTCTTTAGGGAAACAGGAACAACTCGGGGACCGAGGTAACGGAAGTTCAATATTTGAGGCTTTTTTCTCTCCATTGGCCTCGCCGTACCGTTGGCAAGTGTGCCAAGTTCTCAGTTCCGGAGAGAAATCACTTTTTATTTCGTGCAAACGAGCTTGTAATATTACTTATTAATCGCTGTAAGAAGTGCCGCTGCGAAAATTTCAACCGATCGTTGGATAATTGTTGGAAAATCGGTCTCCGAGATTACGGTCAACAACGATCATTATATACACATAGATGCACGTGTGTAATAAACAGTGAAATTAAAATTGCCGTTTAAATCGATGTCCGTGACGTCCGTAAAGTATTCGTTTAAAAGCGTTCACGGTTTCAATTCCCTTCCTGATGCTTTGAATAAAAAAAAAAAAAATAAGCAAGACAGAGAGAACGGTAGAAACGGAGCGTCTTGAATTTCGTTTCGCAAAGAGAATCAAACTCAAACGAGACGGTACATCGCTGTTTTGTTCTCAATACCGGGGCAGGATCCAAATTAACGTTTATCAAAACTTTTCACATCCCTCGCCAGAAACGAGAATTTTGCTGTCGGATTAACCCTCTTGACCGAGCGCGAGAACATATCCAAAGAAAAGTCCGGGACAGGGTGAAAAGGGGGGTGAAGCGAGCCGACCACGAGAAAAGGAAGCAAAACGAGGTTGACAGGGTAGGGGGAGGGACAGGGGTGACGGCAGGTAAATTCTAAGCCCGAGATTCTCCATCCGTGGCTGCGGTGGAAGTGCACCCCCGGTGCTAATTAAAATCAGACCACGTGTCTTTCCAAGCCATGGTCACGAAAAATAAACGGAAAAAGATCTTTTCAACGGTGCCCACCCTCTCCCTCGTCGCTCTTCCTCGCGGCGCCCTCTTTCGTGTTCTCTTCTTTCGCTTTCTCTCTTTCTCTCCCGTCTTCTTTCGTTCCCTTCTTCACCCCCGGTGCACCCCATGCCAGCTTAATTATCGTCCAAGTGTTCTTTAAAGAGCGAATTACACGCTCGATGTTTACCGCAAGCTCGAAGCTTTTCATTCGTCGTACTCTCTTTGCCCTCTCTGTCTTTTTACTCACTCTCTCTCTCTCTCTCCCTTTTCCTCGATCTCTGCCTCTCTCTTTCTGCCACTTTTTCTGTTTCTCACTTGGTCGCACTTTCATCGTTCCTCCTTCTCCCTCTTGACTTTCCTCGCTCATAACTCACCCCTCGTCCAAACGGAGCAAGAGAAACGACGAGAGGGGCCAGGGCTGCACTTCTTTTACGCCTCCAAGAATTTTTTCCTTCGGCAATTTTTCCTGGACTTCGCGTCGCACGTGCTTCGAAACTTACCAGAGACGAACCGATCTCTTCTAACGTGACTTTTGATCTCAGCCTTCTTCTCTCGTCACGTTACGTTTTCCTCCTTGTCCCCTTCGTCTTTTCTGCACCCTTTTCTTCTTACTTCGTCGTGCATCGGTGGTCTTTTCGCGCGTCTTCGAAAGCGCAAGAGCAAGAGAGAAGTTTAAAGACCGAAAGACGGTCTGCCGGAGGGAATGCAGGCAGCAAACGAATTTCTTCTCGAGGGCCTTATAAAGTCGTGCACGAGCGCAGCAATCGGCGCATGCAAAGAGAGAGAAAGAGAGAAAAAGAAGAAAGGAAAGAGAGAAAATGTGAAACAGAGAGAGTCAGAAATATTTCACCTACCCTCGTTTCTTTTTCTCTTTTTCTCGGAATTTCTTGCCGCTTTTTTTCCACCGCTTTGAGACACACGATTTTCCGCGCTCCTCCTCCTCCGTCTCTTCCTCCGCGTCCTCGCGTTCTCCAGGCCTTCGTCGATTAACGGGTCTACGGTCGAGCATTGTGGATACCGGTTGCGTGTTTCTTCGTCTTCCTTTTTTCTTCCAGCAAGTAGACCGCAATTGCTTTCGACTGCGAAAAAATCCAGCAAAATGTGGTTTAAAGTACGCGTGGGAAAAAAAATTTGAAGCTCATTACCGCTCCTTTTCAGATACGCCCAGGGAAACTGGATGCAAGTTGAAGTCTTCATACGCTTCCTTTTTTACACGCTCGTACTTGAGAAAATTGTTTTCGCGATATGGTTTCCATGATAAATTCTTCCTTCACTTATTACAGCCCTTCCCCGACGACATATTTAGTGCGTGCCTCTCCGTATATGGATTTCCGGCCCACTCGTCAGGAGTGTCACTTATTTAACTGAAAATCATTTTCACGAATTTCCAGAGTACATTGAGAAATAAACCGGCAATTTGCCAGGCCACAAATATCCTCGATAACGTTTATCGTATATCCTCCAAATATGATCTCGCTCGTTCGATTGCTGTCATCGCCATATTTTTAATCCACGCGCAAGTATTTTTCTTCTTTTTTTTCACAAGGAAAATGTGCAAATTTTCGAGAACTTATTGACAATCGACGGCTACCAGTCCGACGACTTCCGTCGGCGTATTTCCGTCGTCCTTCGATACCTTCGAGGCAAAAGATAGAGAGGAAGCTCGACCGAACAAAAAACCCTCAATCCCCAGAAGCAACGACTCGTCGTTGCCGTCCTCCCCGTCGTCCGTGCTTCCTCGAGCCACCCTTCGCCATTCGATTTTCCACTATTTCCCGATCGTCCGTTCACTCCCCCTCGTCTCGTCCATTTCCATCAGTCTCCTGCGACGTTTATACTTTCGCGAACGGACCGGAGGGTTCCGTAGGGACGAAACGAGGGAATGATTTTCGTATCGAGGAGAAGCGGAAGGACGAAAGGAAAAGGCGGAAAGGACGACTCGTGGACGAAGAAGGGTGAGAAGAAGAGAACGAAGGAGAAAAGCGGTAAAAGGAGGAAAGGCTCCAGGAATGGGAGACGAAAAGAGGGTAGTCGGAGAAAGGGGGTGGTAACGGCCACCATCGGGAGCGAAGCAACCCTCGAGAAGGGTCTCTGTCTGATATATTACCTCACCCGCAACCCTCACGCGCCCTAAACCATCCCTTATAGCCGCCATCTTGAGGGACTCCCAGGCCACCCCCTCTGTCGCACCCCCTCGCCATCGTTCGAGGCCGTGCTCTCCCCTACGGCCACCCCCGAACTGCGGCCTGCACTCACCCGCCCGCCCACGATCGAAAATCCCGTTAGACTTATACGGGCTTAGCTCGTCCATTTTGACGAGGGGGTGCGTGCCAACCCTCCCGGCTAGCCACCCTCTTTCAACCTCTCATGGAATTCCATGGGGGTTTTTTCCTGTCTCGGTACACTGCCGCCGTTTTCCAAATACCATTGGACCTGTCTCGCGAGTGCTCCATTTTCTCTTTGCTCCTTGCTCAATTTCTCTCGCGAAACAGACTTAACGGCGTAAGGGTCGAAGGAAATGGATAAGCTGGTTACCCTTGCGACAGTAATGGCTAACGGGCGCATGTATTACCAGATACTATGTGATAAGATTATCACTGGGGTGGTTCCTAGAACTTTAATCAACAAAAGGAAAATTGTATCAAACATCAACAGTACAGCCACCACTTCAATGTATACTCCACATGGAAGAAACGTCATAAACACCTTGTAATATGCTACCAATTGTCCACCCCAATACCTTGATATTCAACGCCCACCTATCAGCCATTACTCATACCAAAATCACGTTTCTTAATCCGTTGATTGCCACGAGGATCACCGGTGGCCACCGCTGTTGAATTCCATGAAACTTCATGTATCTGCCGCTGAGTTCCAATATTTAAGAATTTTCTAACATATTGAATATTTAAATATTGGCGTTAGAGATACAAAGGACTGTTGGATATCTATTTATCAGTGTCTTTAAAGTTTCTATCCTCTAAAGATATGATTTTAACAAAAAAAGTTTTACTTCAGGAGAAATGACGAAACTAGTGAAATACCGGTGGCGTTCAACGTGTTAAAACACATTCATTCTTCTAAACCTACCTAAATACCATTATTCACCATCGTCACCTACCCAATTTACAGTCACACATAGCAGCAAACTTCCCTGTGCCGGAGGCTCGAAAAATTTCGCTCAGTCAATCGAGAAGCCTCTTCTCCATTCCACCCGAAACAGAAAGGGCACCCACGATTCCATCGTAACAACCCTTCGTACCATTGCGAGAATTCATGGCCTCAGCCGCGAAACGGGTGGGTGTTTCCGGTTTATTCCCGGAATTCCGCGAGGGGGTGACTACGAGATACCAGCAGCCCCCTTATGACCGCTCGAACGGCAACACTGCTAGAAGGGCGAACTGCATTTTTCGGAGTCCTCGCGTGCTCGCGGGATTCACCCTCGTTGTCGACGGTACTTCGCATTCTAGTACATTGTCGTGGGATTTGATTATGCAAAGCGGTGTCCCCTTCCCTTTAGGCCGTTTGCACTCCTTCTTCTCTCTTTCCATCGTGAACCGTTTCCTCCGTCCTCTTCTGCTCGATCCGGACACGTAGGCGGCCCATCAGGCTTCCTGACTTCCGTCGCGACGTGCTGGCGCGTCTTCACCTGCGGATTTTTATTTCGATCAGTACGTCGTCGGGGAAAATTGAAAATGTATCATTCGAAGCTGTACTTTGTGGTTGCGAGACGCGACTTTGTCGTTAACCTTTTGCCTTGGTGGAAAACCGTCATCAGTGGGGTAGAAAATGGGATAAAGGAACTTGATATCATTTACAATTTTCTAGGTTTAAACGTTTTGTAGTACAAAGCACTATAAAGTAATTTTCTTTATAATAGTTTTATTTTAAATTGTTTTATATGACTATTCCAGAATCACCTGACGGTGAGGAGACTTACAATTAGGAACTCAAGAACTATATGAGAATTATTAGAAGAAGTATGTTTTGTGACAAATGATGTTAATGTAAATTTAATTATACTCAGTTTCGCGTTCTTAAACATAGAACAAGTTCAGTGTTGCGTTAACTATGAGATGCGGAGAAGAGTGTATCGATTGAAGAAAGATCGTAAGGATAAAAGTGAACCGAGAAAGAAGCTCGAGTATCGTTTCACCGAAAATCGACACCGGTTCCTCTTTCACGGTTCTATCTCCCAAAATCCAAAATAACCGAGACGATGAACGTCTGCCACGAGCACAAAGTACGGAAACGCTTTATCGAGGCAAGTTTTCCTCGCGGACATAAATCTTCTCGTCTGCCTCGCGGCGAACGGAGCCGCTGAACAACGTTCTCCTTAAACCATAATTTTATTCGGCTATAACGAGCGACTTCTCGGCGTAACGAACTACGCGATGCGATCTTCCTCTTCTCGTTGCAGCTTATCGGCTCTCGCAACAATCGCGAACTACCGATTGGCATGCCCGTTCCCTCTTTCACCATTTTCCTCTCTTTTCCACTCCCTTCGTCATCCCCATCTCTGTCTTTCCGCGACACAAAATCGATCGAATCCCTCGAAGGCAGCCGGTAAGCCTCGGGCTTAGGTAGGTAGGTACATCACCGGATTTGAATACTGTCGATTCTCAATTGTTGCGGATCACGCGCGAGCCTGCCAAAAAGTGCGACCGCGAAAGAACACGATAGAACTGAACGAAGAGAGAATGATCGTTTCTCCATTCGATAGAAAAAGAGGGATGGATAGAGGCGCCGGAGGTAAGGGATGGAAGACGTATATAATTTGGGTCCCCAATGGCAGCTGCGTGGGTCCCGATATGCAAAAAAGGGGTTGCCGCACGGAATTAGAATATCCTCGCGGTCTCATTTGAATTTCAATCTCGGAGCTCGGACAGTTTTCGTCGTTGCTTACCCCCGGGTACCATAGGTACGTCTGACTACCTACGATTCTCAGGTAACCATCGGCCGAAGGGGTTGCTCTCTGAGAGAAGGAGGACGAACGTTGGAGGGGAGGTGAAAGAAAAAAGAAGAGCACGAGGCAGTGGCCCATTAAAAATCCGCTCTGCCTACCTGGCGAAGGAAAAAGAGCGTCGGGGAGAATCGTGAACGCGCCGGCAACCTCATTAGAGACGCGGTGAACGTTAAATCCGATGCGCCGGGGGTAGTTCTCCCTTCTCGCGTCATTGGATGTACACCGGATTGGCAAAAGGCGTCGGTAGGTGCGCGAGAGAATAATACGATGCTGTGCTCCCTGAATTGGAGAGAAGAGGCTTATCGACTGTCGTACGGAAAGACAATGGGATTCTTTTGAACGAAGGAAACGGCCTTTGGTGGTGTAGGGGGATGGGATCTTTTAATTTCTAATTGATACCTTTTAACGAGGAAACTTGCTTGAAGTAAGGCTGACCTAATTTAGTTGGAGACACTGTGTTATCATTTTCTTTAATTATCTACGAATACCAATGAACATTTATTGAGAACGAAAAATGAAGCACTCTAAAGAGATTAATATTTTGCACCATCGTCTCGCGAATATTCACCCCGCACCTTCTCGACGATACTTTACACGATATCCTTCCAGTATGGCAATATCGAAAGTTTAGCGCGACGTCATTGAACGTACAGGACGAACGTGCGCCATCATCGATGCATTTTGTTATCCGTATCGCGCAGGGTGAGCGAGCAAACACGGGAAGAAAGAGGGTGACTCCGAGAGACAGACGAAGAGAGAGAAAGATCGAACGAGGGAAGAAGGACGAGTAGAAAAGGGGGCTACGTGAACATCTCGGAAAAAGGGAAGAAGAGAGAGGATAAGATGGGAAGCTATAGCCGGAGGCCTTTCCTTCTGTACGGAGGGCGGTCTATACGCTTTTCCAAGGTGTACAGTCCGTACAAAATTGAGAATCACCCCCTCCCTCTTCGCTATGCCCGAAAAACTACTTCCCGAACGTTATTTTCCCCGATAAAACCAACGACTTGAGAAGGTGAACACGGAAGGGTAAGAAGCGAGGCAAGGGGCAATTCTTTACACGTCTTCGTACCCGAAAACCACCCTGCCACTGTTATTTTCAACGATAAAAGCAACGACTTCGATTGGTCGGCCCAGTGGGGCAGGAAACGTGGGCGCGAGAAATACAAATGTATAGACGTTGCCGAGTTTCTCGGAAAACGAGACCAAGAAAAATCGACTGTACCGAAGTAAGAATGTGGGGGTGAAATAAGAAAGAAAAAGGAAAGTTTCACGCCAAGAAAAAGAAACGAAACCAAACGTTCAGGTATTCTTCGGTTGCTCGCGATCGTCGTATCGCGGCTAAGTTTTGCCACTTTGGCATCCGAATGGCTGTTCTATAAGTATTAAAATGCCTCTTTTCTCGGTTCATTCTACGCACGTAGATTCCGACTACGTGCGTTCAAACGCGTGGCTTTTCTTCCCGTCCCTTTTATCGTACTTAAGCCAATTTACAACCCTGTCGTATATACGCGCACCCCATTTTCCGATTTCCAAAAATTATTCCCCATGATCTCAATTCTACAAAAAATTATCTTTCAAAATAACGACTAAATTCTAGTTCTACCGAATAAAAGCCTCGATATCCACGGATACCTGCCGCTCCAAGGCGAATTCCTCTCGAGCGAATTCACGAGCGAATTCTTGGTGGTAACTGTACGACGTCAGTAACGTCGAGTCCGTCAAGTAACTCGCTCGTGAACCTTTCCCCAGAGCTCGTGTGTGGACTGTGAGTTTACCGTCGTTGTCGTCGTCGTCGACGGAGAGAACGAAGACGGCGAGGCTCGACGACACGAGCCAGGGAAACTTTAGACCATGCTTCCACGGATGCGCTCGTTCCCGTGCGCGTTGAGAGGCTCCTAGCACGTCTCCGCGTGCGGCTGCACGCCTGGAAAGTTTTGCCCTGTACCACCCTGCCGGCACCGCTGCCACCGCCTCCGTACCCCTTCGCAACCCTCTTAGCCCCGGGGATTTTGGTTAGAATATTGAATCTCGTAGAGTGGAGGCGCTGTAACGAGCACACCGACGTCGACCCGGCGAACGTCGTGCCCTCTCGTCGAGACCGAAAACTGGGGCCCAGTTTGCCAATCAAATAATCTACTTCTACAATTACGCACGATAGGGGTTGAAGGAGAAAGGGATTTTATTGTTTTGAGAAAAACTCACTTTTTGGGTGAATGCAATTGTTGAGGGTGTCATTGAGTAGGGCGGGGGTTGGGTATGAAGGAAATGATAGGACTTGTTTGGGAGGAATTTGATTATTTGGGTTTATACGTTTGTTAGGAATTTATGACGAAGTTATGAGAGATTTATTTTAGCGGATTGCTGCTGATTTGATTTAAGGTGTTGACAGTTTAGTTAAGGGTAAAGTTCCGTTAGTTAAAAGTGTTTTTATGATGATGCTATGGGGGGTTGAATGAGAGATTAGCTTATTTTGAGAAAAATTCTCTTGCGTGCAGTAGAATATGGTTGGGGAAAATGACAAATCTGATGATTAGATAGGACAGAGATTTATTCACTTACAATTAGATTAGAATGCGTGGTAGGAAGTACCAGCAGATGTTTGCAATTGAGAAAGATTCTTTTTAGCGATTTGCAGATTGGTATGTGTCTATGTGTTGATTAGGAGAAATGTAGAATTTATTTGGTTGCTGTTGCATCAATGTAGTTGGTATAAAATGTGGTTGCAGTACCGGTGATGAATTTGGTACACGAAAGTTCAAAGCAAAGGATGTGCAAATGTATGTTGTATCGCACCCCTATTCCATATTACAGCCATTTTTGTATCGTACCCGTTGTTCATCGACCTAGTTGTTAGTCACCGTTGACATACTTCGTCGGGGTATTGAAAAGTATTGCTAGGAAATTCGAATAACACCAGAAATCTTTAAAAGAAATCGAGCAACAGGGAGACTCTTGAGGATCTCTGTTCGACTCCAAAGTGGTCATTTTTTAATGACTGAATTTTTTTGTGTGACTCTTCCACAAATATTATCTCTACATTTTGTGTAATATTCTATATATTAATAATATATCCTCAAGTTTTTAAATATACATGTATACTATATATTGCTGCGTTCGATGACAGAAAATGTTTGAATCTATGAGATAAAAAGCATCGTATCCTCTCTATATTCATTATTATTCATAAATTGTGGTAAACTTTTCAAGAATTAGAACTAGCAAAGACGGTGATTTCGATGATTGTAAAAACGAATCGAAGAAGCGAAAACGCGGTAAAGGTTAAGATAAGGAAATTGTGAATTAATCGAATAAACAAGTCATTGATTCTTAGTAGATTAAGTTCAATAACCGAACAATTTCTTCCGCACCTTAAATACACTCCACCGAACTTACGAATTATGAACCTCCGCCTAAAATGATTCTCAATCTCGCTCGAAACAAAAGTACAATGCACACTTTAAACAACGTTGAGTCAACCTTGTTCAAATTACGAATAAAATATTACACCTTCCTAACCAAACACTGCGGAGAGACAGTCCACAACCATCGCCGCCATTGTACGTGTATGATCGGAATTTTCTACTTCGTCTCCAACCTCACCATTCCTCTCTTCCAATATAAAAGTCATTTACCAAACTTCTACAAACATTGTTCTCAAAACAACAACAAAAAATCACCAAATTCGAAGTTTCACTTTCTCTACAACTCTCACCAAAAGCAAATACCAAAAACCAACCCCAAATAAATAATTCACACTCTAATCAGTCCCGCGACATTTCACCCCTATTTCCCGCCTCGATCCTGCCAATTTCGTCGACCCTACCCAATAATTCTCGCCTCTACCGTGCACGGTTTCCATCCGCATCGAGGACGAAACGAATTTACTTTTAATTGGCGAACGCGTGACCATGCAAGCCAAGAAAGAGAGGATGATCGCAAACGGACCACGGGGTCCGGTGATATACGAGGGTCAGGCCATGTTTCCGCCTGTTTTGACCACCGAAGGGGGTTGGGGATGGGCAGCACGCCCAGGGTCAGCGGATGACCCATCCAGGCCATCCCGGTCGCGCCCTGTACCTTCCGAAAGGGTCTTGGCAGCACGCGCCCGTCCCTCGACTGACCAAAACGACCTGGAAGGGCTCGAGGTCGCGCCACCACCGGTCAGAGAAGTTCAAATTATCAGAGTGTCCACTCGGCCAGGTATACGGATGAAACGAAGGACTTTGTTGACGGGGGTCCCAGCGAAATATGGGTCGCGGTCGTAGGTACGTTTCAACGATCTTGTACCGGGGAGATAGCATTGTCGAGTGCACGATGACCATCAGCTGCGCTACTTTCTGCGAAACTGGATCCGAGGTAGCATGGAGATCCGATTTGAGGGTGACACGTGGATGGCCGTTGATAGGGTCACCTTTTGTCGATGGCTATCTATTAACCGGTTGGTTTTCTTTTGGAAAAATAATCTTCTTTGCAGAGAAATATTTAGAAGTAATTGTAAAAGTGACGATTTTTTAATGGATAAATGTGTTGGAGAAAGAATAGATTCTGTTTGATGGAAGGGAAGTTGGAAATATCGTTTGACGATGTTGAAGTTGAAAATGTTTGACTAACTTTTGGTCCCTTGTCAAAGGAGTCGAGAGACGTTAAGACTGCCGTGTAATTATAAACGCGAAATATCGATTCCCTCGGCTAAACAGGACCAGGAACAAGTAACGGCTAACGATAACGTAACAACCCCCGCAGACTGGCGCGTTATAACGATACACGTGCATTGTATAGATGTAAATATATATCCAGAGTGGAGTATATCGACAGCAAAATAAGGGATCGCCGTGGGAGGGTAGGTACATGAGGGATGCTTCGCGAAGCCATAGACGTTCGACTGCTCTCCATCCATCCGCCCTCGTCCGCCACCCGGCCAACCCCCCCTGCCGCCAGCCCTCGATATTAAAAATTTCAATATCCTAGCCCCAGGGGTGGAAAACACATAATGTATTCAGGTGACGTCCCGGCCATTCTATCGGCGAGAAAAACGTACAGTTTTTCGAGGAATCGAATCCCCCTTTTTCTCCCTCCCTTCTATCCCCTTCCACCCCCGGACAGGCCATCGCCACCACCCACGATTTCGTCCAACCTCCACCCTCCTCATCCTCTTTCCACCCATCCTCGCCCGCTTGCCAACCCCCCTTTGCTTTTACGTGCCACCCTCGTCGACGGCGATGACGACGGAAGCTTTTCTGTTTCTTTTCGTCCCCCATGCCACGTGGAATATTTCTATTCGTTCGACGGAACCTCGCCCGTTCTGCGGGAGTTCGCGCGGAATCGCTTTCAGCCGAGGGATTCCACGATCTCTTGGTCACCGTTTCTGCTCGCTGAATAATTTCTCCGTGTTTTTAAATTACAAATAATTCGTCTGATACGTTTTTCGTATTTTCTCATACGTTAAAATCAAAAAGATGAAAAAAAAATCGTGAATGCAATAGTAAGTAATCACTGTCTCTTCGATTACTTTTTGGTGAAAATGATTCGATGAAATTCGCTTGAAGAAAAAATGAAAACCGATCGAATCGGTATCATTGCCCGAGGAGCAGCTAGCAATCGTTTCACTCGGAACGGTTGCTTTCCGTCTCTCTTCTCGAAAAGGAATTCGATCATCGCGAACGTCGAGGAGCTTCCTGCCGATAGAATGGCGTTCCCTTCGCAGGGAAGATACGATTTCGCCTTCGTAGCAGTCGCGCGCCCTACAGACCGTATCCGGTGAAGAGGAATGGGACATCGAAGAAATTGGTAGAAAGTGAGTCTCCGAAATCAACCCCCTGACTTGGAGCGTGGAGAACGTAGGAGGGGCAACGTACAGGGTGATGGCCCAACCGTTTGTGGACCACGCTTCTAAACAACTTAACGATAAAATTTATAGTTGCACAGCACGCCTACCCTTAGCCCTCTTGGGCTTTCCGGAGGAAGGGAGGAACGTAAAGGGGGAGGACGAGCACGTTCTGGGCGCCGGATGGCGAAGGGGGTGGAAGGGAAGAGAAAAGGGGGCGGAAGGGACCTCAGCCGTACATAGGAGGTCTCTTGTACAGGACTTTTACCCTGCAGAGTTGCGTCGTAATTTATGGATGCCGTTCCCTTATCCGCAGGATACGAACTCCACTCTCCCCACACGTTTGCTGTCCTTCTATCGATCCTATATACCGCGACGAAACGGGTGTCCACGAAGTATCGGTATTCCTGAGTAGAGGAACGGTATCCGTATTTGCATCCGGCGCACTTTCTTTTACCTCGCTCCGTAGAAACGGCGGCCGCGGAAAGTGAAAGTTAATTGAAGGGAAGGAGCCAGGGGAGACGGCGGATTTGTAATTCAGATTTTTCGACCGTTCTCCTTTTTTTCCTTTCTTTTCGACGTACGATCTTTCTTGCCTCGCGCTCACCCCGCGATCCTACATTGATTGCCGAGATTTAACTTGCGCGCAAAACTTAAGAAGATTTAAAAATTGACGAAGGAAACCGACTTCGTATTAAAATAACCTTTTCCTACTTGAGACCGTAGAAAATGCAAATTCTATTTGGATTATGAATAGAATTAGGAGTACTTATCTACTTTCCAGATAATTATAGAAGTTTGTCGATCTCGGTCGTTTTCTTGTTTCTATAAATACTCGCCAATTTTCTCAGAGTAGCATTTACGTCTTGAGGACTTTGCCAAAAGATTTTTTTTACCTCGAAGGACTACTTGTACCAACGAGGAAGTTGACTGACGTAAGATCACTTCCACTATTCGCGGATCACCCGTTACATGTCGAAACACACCCTGTACAGAAATGCTTGGTTTGCTATCGCGCGCGAGCGCTCTCTCGTACGTGTATGCGCGCGTACTCGTGCGTGTTTATACGTGTGTAAGTACGCGCGTGTGTGTGTGTTAGTCCACCCTCGAGGGAACGTGGTATGGAAGAGAGGATGAGGGATGGAAAGCGGCAGAAAGGGTGGGAAAGGGAAGAAGAGGAGGACGAAGCGAAGTAAGAGGAGGGGTATCGCGAAAGCCAGACGGAGAGACCAAGAGAAACGAAGAGAGATCAACGAGGATCCTCCGAAGAGGACAGAGACCAAACGAACGCGAGAGTAGCAGGAGGAAGAAAGAGGACTTCTCGTAGAGACAAATATAGGGATCTCCTACGAGCAAGCGAGAGGAACGGAATACGTGGAGGCCCGTCTTATATTGATTTCTGTCCACGCCACCCCCGGCGGGCCTCCACAACCCCTGCGAGCCACCCTACGCCCGAGCAGGAGGTAGCGCAAGCAGCAGGTGCGGGGAATAAAGGAGAAACAGAGTAGGAGAGACACGAACGGAAGGAAAGAAACAGAATGGTGTACGAAGAGAGACCGGCTGTCTCGGAGGGTGCAAGAGAAAGGGATGGAAAAACGGCAGGAGGAGGAAGAGGAGGAGGAGGAGGAGAAGAAGAGAAGAAGAAGAAGAGGGAAGATTCGCTCGCCGCACTTTCAACGGGCGGCGGGAGAGGCCCCGGGGGTGGCACTCTGTCACATTCAACCCCGACCATCGTCGGCGGTCCTCCTGCCCCTCTCTCTGCTGCCCCCGTCCCCTTCCTCCATTCAAATAACAGGCATCGGTGCTTTGGAGGGTAGACGGTGGTGGCGATGGTGGCGGTGGTGCCGATGGTAACGGTGGTACGAGGCTGGTAGATCGGAGGGCGGGCTGACAGAGGGTGAGTTTCGTCCGGCCGAAGCACACCTCGATCGATTGGGCTTGTCCGAGGGTGGAAGAGGTAGTATCCCCCACCTCCCTCCTCCGGCAGCCTCACCTTCGCCACCACCTCCGCCACCTCCACCTCCTGCGGCCCGGCCTTCGTCCTCCACCCTCCGCGCTCGCCCCTTCGTCCTGGTAAACCTCCGGAGTGAGCGGCACGCGTACGTGTGTACGTGCCTTTACCTACACGTACGTGTATGGCGAGAGGTTACCATGGCAACCCACCCTCACCACGGGGGTGAAACGCCATTGGCCGGCGCAGGGTCTCGACCGATCGTGGCCCACCCCTGTCTCTGTCTTTGTATCGGCGTCTACGTATGCACGAGACCGCTTTTCTGACGACCGTTCACTTTCCCTCGCCACTGTCCACCCTCTTTGCACACTCTTTTTTTTATAGACGTTTCAAAATGTGTAGTTGACGCTAGGTCCATTTTTTAAATTTATTTTCGACGTCCACTCTTTGCGTGGTGGACGTCGGTGTTGAGGTTTTCTTGGTTCTCGTTAATTTTACTTTGCACATTTTCCTGCGGCTTTCTTGACGGTACTAAATCGTTGGAAGCGAGAAACAATTATTTTTCGTTGGTGATTTTATCAGCGTGCCTCTTTTAAAGTGCACTTTTATGGAAACGCGTCTTACAGGTGGGTTGTTTGTCACGGGTAACGCGTCAAGGAAGAGTAATTACTTCCCGCGAAACGGACGAGGAGAGATTTTGCGATTTCGCCCCTGCGAATCTACGTTGAGACTGTAACTGTTGCGGATGGAGATAATAAAAAAGATTATGGAGTTTGTTGGTTATGTTAAAGGTACTTTGGAAGCTTGTTGAGTTTTTACGACTGTTACTTAATTCGTGTCAACACCTTTGCGACTTACAGTGCATAATTGCAAAGTTAGCAACTTTTAAAAATCTTATTACCCCGCCGAATGAAAAAGAAGGTTTAAAAACAAGCCAATTGCTCCCCAAAAATACAAAGCGAGAGTTCAATGTACAATCATTTTTTTCTCTTTACTCAAATAAATTTAAAAACGTTCCAAACTTTCCAACACCGAGTAACTTTTTTTACCAGACTTATTTCGAGTGTTGTTCCTAATTACTCCATTGCTCAAATTTCATCGAAACTACGTTGAAAAATGTTAACTTACTTTCCACCCAACGTCACAATTTCTCACAAGCGAAACATCAACGCGTTCACCGCCCTCGTTTCCTTCTCCTAGCCGAAACCACTGCTCCAAAAAAATACGAAACTTTGCCAGAAACCGCCGGAAAGATCGCGGTAGAATCCAAGAAACGGTAAAGTTTGCGAAGGAATAAAATTAACGAACAACGCGAAAGATATCGAAAGCGCGCCGTAGAAAATGAAATGATCAGCTGACGTTGGGCGAGACGGGGTCGAGACGAGGATCGGCGCAAAGAAGATACGCAAAGTTTCCGCGGTTCGGGGGTTGCGAAGAGTACCGGGGAGTGAGAAAAGGCGAGGTTGATACTTGGAGGTTCACAGAGAGAACGAAGAAAGGGCTCCGGAGGGAGAGGGGAAGGGCGACAGAGAAGAGAAGAGAAGAGTTCGAAGAAGAGAAGGCCAGTACCTCCAAGAGTAAACGAGACAAAGAAGGAATAAGCCTTTTACGACTATACACGTGACACAGACACGCGGATTATACGAGGCCGACTCGTGGCGCCGAAGCTGCAGGAGGAACGGCGGAAGTCATAAAATAATTTAACCCACTTTAAGAAGAAAATTAACAGAATGGCGAAAGTCTTTAAGATTCCCCGCAACTCGGTTTCCCCGTTCCACGTTCCGGTTGCGCGGCTGTTCTCACCCTCTCTTTCATTCTCCCGGACCCACCCTCAGCGACGGAATCTCCTTCTCCTTTTCTTCGTCTTTCCTCTTCCATCCGTGAGGGACTCCGCCACCTTCTCCATTCTTCCTCTCTTACCCTCTTATTCATTGAGCAGCCACCCCCACTACGGGACGGCACTTTCTTCATTGACTCTTTCTTTCTACTACGCGAGCGTACAACCCTGGTACTCTTTCCTCTTCTTACCTCTTCGACTTCTTTCTCCATCCTCGTCATCCTCGCGACGTCTTGCGCGTCCTCTTGCCACCGTTCTTTCTTCTTCTTCCCTCTGAAACTGGCGCTCTCTCTACGTTGCTCGCGACTCCTCTGTTTTTTCTCTAATTATGAATGAAAACGTCGTTGTGGCGAGGAGGGAGGAAAGTCGAAGCTAAAGAGAGAGGAAGAGAGAGGAAGAGACAGGGTGCGCTACCCCTTTTCCTACCAGAGAGATTCTCCTCGGTGGCGCGCCGAGCCGGTTACCGGTACTTTAAGTTTTCCTAAGTAACTTCTTCCATGCGTCTTTTTCTTTGGAACTTTTCCCCGAGTACAGGCCGCGTTAGCATTCAATGTTCTCGGTCGCACGGTAAATCATAAGTTCCATTGTTTTATCCTTCCCGCTAATTTCCTTTGCTTACTTCCTCCATTTAAACTTCACTTTTATTATTTACACTCGGATTTCTTATATGGATTATTGCATCGTCTGATCTTTCTATGGATTATCGCCAAGCAAGTGAATAGCACATTTCAAAATATCCATTTCAATCGAACTAAACGTACGAGTACTTTGAAAATCACTAAAGATAATTTAAAGACTGGTGCAGCAGAATTTGCCAAATATGAGCACAGTTTCATAAAATCACGTCGCTTAGTTCTTCTTCACCCTTCTTAAGTTTTTTTTGAGAGATATTAAATACGACACGACCCTCCACCATAGCTAATTTTCTATTGGAGTAATTTCATCCGAGGGATGAAACAAAATATCTTACGATACTGCTCGCTAATCTTCTCAACCCCCTGTAATTAATATCTTTCTATCATTGCAATAGATAAATAACTGTGTTAAAAATTAATTTGAACTACTTGATAACAAATTGACGGCACAGAAAAAATTGTGTTCGCAAAGGGTTACGCAAGTGCACTATTCGGTTGAACGTTAACTGACCTACTCCCATTTTTTCGTTCTCTAATTATAAATAAAAACTTCGGCAACCGAGGAGGAGAGCGGGAACGAACTCTCCTCCGGTTCCTCTTCTTTCATCTACGTCGAGGAGAGTCGGCTAGTAGTACTTTTAGTTTTCCTACCTAACCTTCCCTCCTCATCCTTCTTCTCCAGAAAACTCGCTTTCCGCGGGAAAACCGCATTATCGTAAAGTTTGACGTTCTCCGTCGCGCCGAGAGCGTGCCGTTTTGCCGCTGACAGTTCGTTTTCATTTTATTTCACGGGATAAAACCGGGCGAATCTAAAATGGAAATACAAGGAAAAAAAAACATCGCCCTGCGTTTATCCGATGCGTCTTTCAATGTCCGTATTTTGGACTTGAATTTTAAATGCAATTACTTAAATGCATTTGCCGTTACAGTCGTAAAATGCAATGTTAATCTTTACACCGTTAAAAGACAGAATATTAACAAAGTGTTATGTATTCTTTAAAGTCTCAAATCTAAAAATTATTCTCCAGACGATGGAGATATTAGCGACAGGAAACTTTAATATTTTGGAATTCTATTTTTGATTGGAACTACGACACTTCTATCTTAATTAATTCTCCGTAACGTGGTTTTCAAAATTTGATAGATTTCGTATATTCAAAAATTCACGAAAATCCGTCAAACTTATTTTCATTCTCGATATACAATTTAATTTGGAAATCGTTAAATAAGTCAAATAAAATCAAACTCTACAAGCTTCACTCCGTTATTTCTGGTTCTTTCAAAGCAGAAGTATGACGTCTGATCGTCGGTCGCAAACGAATCTACCTGAAATTCGAACACCAAGTATGGAGAGACGGATCGAGCGTAAACGTAAGCCGATTATTAAAAGCGAGCACTCGAGTTTGGCTGGTATCTCCCTGGAAACGTTAATATGCTTCTCATAGGGCCTCATGTACGTTCACGAGGAGCGTGAACGTGCATTTAATTATAGAAGACGGCTATCATTTTCACGTTGGTCCCGTGCATCGTAGCAAACCCTTAAAGACGTCCCCGTTCGCCATCGTCGACCTGGGATCGCCGGGGCGTCGTTTCCCATTACGTGGCTTAAACCGAAGTGTACCTACGGGGTTTGTTTCCACCTACTACCTAACGAACTGCTCTCCATGGAGCGAAGATTCGGATCCCAGCATTTCCGCCGGAAGAGCGTACGTGCGAGAGAATCGCGATGTCTATCGCTGACACGCGCCGACAAATTGCCTCGTCCGATCGGCGGATATTTGAGTTGGCACGATTTTGATCATAGCTTGATTCGATCGAGTTTCAGGGTGATGATGTAATTCCTGCGAATTGGCAAGTGTAGAGTCAGACTTAAGACTCGAATATGTTTTTGGGAGACGATGGTAGATTTGATTTCGGTGGTTTTGTCATTTTTAGATTTTATATTGTTACTTGAGTGAAACTAATATAGTTTTAACACTTAGCCGACCACTGAAAGAAGAGAATCGCGCACATTTCAGTAGTAAGGCGAATTCGTAAGGTAGAAATGATAGATCTCCCCGTTCGGTCATCATTTGGTCGGCTAACAATAAGTGTTAAGAAGGAGGAGTTACTTGATAGGTTACTGCAATAGAATTTTTAGTAGAGCCTATTATTTCTGAAACTATTGCTATCACCAATTTTTCTGAATTTTGGGGCGAAAGAAAATTCACATTCATTAGACCTCAAAATCAGACTTTTTAAAAAATTATGTGAATGTAATTTACGCAAACGGCAGAAATTGCCAAATATACAAATATTGCAAAGTATCTAACACTAAACGTTATCAATTCACAAGACCTAGATCATTACCATAATTAACCCTACAATTTTCAATCTTCAATTCTTCCCTTCAACCCCACGCAACCACATTACACAAAGCTAAAGCAGCAATTAAACGCTTTAATCCTCAGAGAAACCCGTTAAAAAAATGTTCCCGCGTAATTCCTCATACAGCTAGGGAATCTTCGTGCCAAGCGCTGGCACGAATCGGTCATAAATTCCAGCACGCCTCGAATCGAAAGGGTGAGGGAATTAATCGTCATTTTTTAAACAACACCCCATCCGTCTTCTCTGCACGTTCGACGTAGCAGCGGAATCTTAACGACGACGTACAAAACCGATCTTCACGAAGAGGGAGGGTAATCGTTGATCAGCATCGGCATGACGGATCGACGATTTATCCGATTGATCCGAGCAGTGGTTGGTGCACGCCGGGCATAATTGCGCTTAAGTGCCACCTCGTCGACTAATTAGCGGAGTTATCGGAGTCGAAGCGACGGTTATCGAGATCGAATGGATTCGCGCTGGTATTGTCGCGAGAATCGAGAGGAGTGGCGTCACGATAAAATTTCGCCAACTGGCGCGTTAATTCGACGAGCGGACACGATGGGGATTTAATATTTTAGAGACGCATCCGCGATCGTAAAGTGAAACAAGAAAAAGGTAGAGAAATCGGGGACGTGTTCTGTAAGGAGGAACAACCGGGGCGTTCTTTAGGGTGTCTGTTGTTCTGTTGTCAATGAACATTCACTTTTCTTAGTTTACAAGATGAAAAATTGATAGGGTAGTTTTTATAAAATTTTCAGTCGTTGGTAATGTTGCTTAGTATTCATGTTTTTGATTATTGCTAAAGTTAAACATACTTTTGGTTCAAATTTTTCAAGATGTTAGTTATATTTGATTAGGTACCACCTTTAATTTAGTTGTATCTATTACCAAGAATTTTATCTGACTGGATATTGTTCAAATTGGATAATGAGACGTTTTGTATTACTATTCTTGTAAGATGTACTACAATTATAATTTTTACCATTGTTGCTCCGCAATATTTTCTCTTTCTAATTTGTGCACTTTTCTGAGAGTATTGGTCAGTTTGCAAAACAGTTTTGACTGATTTGTTTATCTTTTTCAAGTTTTGACAATTGTCCACAGTAGTCGTGAAATATTGCTTCATAAAACAGTAAATAAGTAATTTCGTCGAACAGACAATGCAGCCTCTGCTTTTGAATTAATTCGATTTCCGTTTCCTTCGCGGTCTTCATTTGCCGTTGTAATTCCGCGATCGTTATAACACCGAGACATCCGTTTCGGAAATAGAACATCAGACTATCCGTATTATCTATTTGTTTCAATGTTCCCGCAGAAATTGGAAGGTGCCTTCACATTTAATGAGACGCGTTTATATTTAATCCGTAAAGTACCGCTGGCACACTTTCCAAACTAAAAATGCACGATGTAACTAACTCAGTCTAATCCAATTACATCCGTGTTAAATTTGTTCCCGAGAATCTATGCGCATCGCAAATTTTCAAAATCCACCGTCAACCGCAAGATCGTTTGTCTCCCTTCGAGAATCGGACGATCGTTTTCAGCCATATTACTTCTCCAAAATTCCTTAAAATGGCTTCAAATTCTTCAAAATTGTTTCTTAAATGAATTTAAAATGTCCAACTTGCATGTACATCCATTCTACGTTCAATTTCCGATTTCTTCTGGAGTGTACGATGAAAGAGAATCGAAAGGGCGAAAAGGAATTAAACGGAGGTGATTCCACGTTTATCGACGATCGTCAGAAGGGTCGGATAATGTCGTTAGCCGGTCTCATCGTTCCACATCCGGCGAATCTACACGGCTAATTAAATTCATTTACTCCCACTGAATTTTTACCACCCTTCTTCGTGCCAAGAAGGATCGATCGTACGATCGTAAACGCTCCTCGTTCACGATTATCCACGATGTCGAACAACGTCCAATCGTAACTCACCGTCGCTCGAACAATTCTATCGCAATCCAATGATAATTCGTGTTTTAACGTTACCTCAATAAATCAAACACCAATGCTATACAGAATTTACGAGGAAGTTAAAGTCGAGCGTAATAAAACGCTCAAACTGCACGGACGGTAGGAGCAATAAGTAGACCCGCGAGGGGTAAAAAGTTTGCATTTGCATAGAGAACCAGTATTTCATATCTACTCGAAATTCACCTGCCGGAGTGGAGTCTAAACCGATAGAACCTGTTTCGTAGAGCTCCGCGTAAAGTCGCTACCGACAATTTCCTTCCCCGTTTCAAACCGGATGCATCGTGTTTAATCAGATTACAGCGCGGGAGGGTACTTTTCGAATAACAGGACGGAAAACTTAGAATCGGCGAGGAGAAGCAGGGTGGAACGATGGTTGGAAGGGTGAGCAAGGGAGGAAGAGGGAGGGAACGGGCTAAGGCGGTTTTCAATTTTCGATGATTCCACCGAATTCGGTAACAGTGTTAGGGGGTAGAGTCTTGGCATCGTGCGCCCACCGGTCGCCCCTTCCCGCCACCCCCCGGTTGCGGTGGCTCTTCACCGAGGTACAGAGGGTGGCTGCTGGTTCGAGGGGGGTTTAAGACAGCGTGTGTGGGAGTGGGCGTGGCCTTAGGGTGGCCGCTGGCCAATCAGCTGCCGGGGGTTGCTGGCCACCCCCGACCCACGTGGTCCACATCCCCCAACATACATATTGATCTCGTGGTCCTTGCCGACCGCCGCACCCCCTTGCTCTCCGCCACCCTTTCTCGTGGCATCCGCCTCTCTCTCCCTCTTTCCTCTCTGCTTCACCGTCATCCTCTCTTTTTCTCTATCTCTCTTTCTCTTCTCTCTGTCCTCTATGTCTCTTACTTTCTTTCTCTTTCCTGTTTTTGTATTTCGTTCTTTTTCCGTCTCCCTATTCTCCACGTTTTTTCCAACGCCGTCTTCGACCTCGACGAACCCGGGAGAAGGTCGAGTCTGACCATCGTGGAACGAAATTTTGAAAGTAACTGGCGTCTGCTTTTCCTCGAGTTTGTCGCACCCTCTTTTAAAACGGGGAGGAAAAGTTACGGGGAATTCTGCCACGCGAGGAGGATATTACGCGGGCATAGACGGCCTTCTTTTTATAGGATCGCCTGGTGCTATTTATTGCCGTGCAAATCGGTACTTGCATAAAGTGAAAATTGTCGTAGCGACGGTGCAAAGTTTAATCGAGACCGAGTTATTTCGGGAGGTTGTTTCGACAGGAAGTTATTCCGCTCGGAAGTGTATTCTTCGAGAATTTCACTACATTCTCGCCATAGGATTCGAGCGAGTACGTCGTTTTTTGCGAGGATAAAGAAAAGCATTTAACATTTTATATTTTACAATCATGGTATCGAACCAATTGTAAAATTCCCTTTAAATCTCCAATAATCTCATAGACCATTTGACGCAAAATTCGACCAGCAATCACAGTTCACCAAAAACGTCTGAATTTCTCAGTCTTATTAATTAAACATAGTCGATCGTCCCATGTTGGAAACGAATCTCCTTCTCCTCATAAGGTCTTCGTCCTCCCCATGCCAAAAATGACTTTTCCTTGGAGGGCAACCGGAATTTTCTTCCAGCAGGCTGTTACGCTCCGCGAGCAAAGCGATTCGAAACTCTCCTCGAGCGATCTTCCTGAATCTTTGAACGATGTCACGTTCGTTGTCAGTTTACCGCGAAGGCGCGCGTTTGCACGTTTAAATTGCGAGTCCGGGCTCTCTCGTTTCCCGTTCCAGTCTCATCCTTCTTATCCTCATCCCTCTCCTTGTCCTCCTCGTCTTCTCTCCACTTACATTCGACGTTTTATTCGCCGTTCCTTGAAAGATTCATAACGGCTTCACCGGAGGCCAGAGAGCGAACAGCCAACCGTATAATCGAGTCAATTAATTCCCTCGAAATAACGTCGGCCAGCGAAGTCGTTCGTTTTGAATCGACTTCCCGCGTTGTCGTCCATCCACCCTGAAATTCTACGATTCCGATTCTCCTCCTTTCTCTCTTCCGACGTCAACAATTTCGACAAACAATCTCCGAGATCCTCCTCCTCGCTTTTAGTCTTCTGAAACGTTCGGAACACTCTGTAAAATATTCCTCGCGAAAGACAAAGTCGTTTCTTCAATGAGAAGAGGATCGACGATCGGAGAGCTCGGCGGACAAAAGAAGAGCAGACCGCGGTCCTTGGTCGCGAGGTACGGGTACCGCTGTAATCGGAAAGTGGGAACAATGCGCAGACTGCTTCTGCGAATAATATCTCATCCCGCTAATGAGAAGCGATCGTAATTCCAGGGAATAATAGCCGAGGGGTAGCACCCGGAGAGCGAGAAGGCAGCCGGTCGACCTCCCGAGGTCCACCAACGGCCGATCGAAAGAGAATCGACTCGGGGAAATCTGCCTGAACGTGTACACGGGTTTTGCTGTCAGTTGACGCGACTCGCGACGCACATACGTAGGAACAAAGGGAAAGAGAATAGGCACGGGTCAGCTTGCAAAGAGACGAAGAGAAGGAGATGAACAGAGAAAAAGAGTGAGACAGAAAAAAAGGGATAGAAATAGAGGGACACAGAGGAAAAGGGAAGAACGACGAGGCCAGAAGAGAAAAGCTCAAGAAATAACAAAGCTGCCGGAGTTCCCACAAAGGCAAAGCCTGGCCTTCCAATTCTCTCCCTCTCTCTGTCTCTCTTTATGACTCTCTCGTTCTCTCGCCCTCCTAAAACAATGCACACGACGGAAAAACAAAGAAATAAACATGAAAAGACAAAAGGCAGCCGTTTGAATCCGTAATTTGCCCCCGCGCTCTTTTGTTTTACGGTACCGTGCGGTGCCTTCCCCCCCTGTATCCACCCTCCCTCTCCCTCTCAGACCCCCCTCGAACCCCCTTTACCGCTCTTTTCTGTCCTCGCCGTTGCTTTCCTTTCGGTGCCACCCCTTTTCACCCCCTTGAACGTGAATTTTACGGTACCGCCGCGCCGTTTCTGAAACGAAACCCTTTCTTCCCTTGCCCGTGTCAGTCGCTGTTCGACTTTGAGGTAGGTCTTGACGGAGATTTTCTATTTAATATGTACGCCATAAAAGAAGGAGGGCCGCTTTGTCGAAGTCGCGCGTGAAATCGAACTTTCTTGGGGATGTTCGAGGAATTTTTATAGCGTCGACGTCTTCGAAGGTGGCAGCGGTCTACGTTGTAAAATAATTTACGGTGATGTCTTTATCGTTGGTATGATACAATAATTATGTCGTTGGGTCGTGTTTTGTAATTTGCCAGAGAGATCGTGGTAATAGGGTTGAAAAGTAACTATTAACACTTTACCGACCGGTAGCCGATTAATCGGCTTTTCGGGCACACACTTTTGGACTTTTAACTCATTAATTAGTCGCTACGGCAATTAATAAATTATTATTTTTCATTGCGGTTAACTGTGCCAAGGACTCAGTGAAGAATCTTTGCAATTTTCGAAGAGATATGAGTAACAGGGAAATATTTGCGTGCAAGTAACCGATCAGAAGTGGGTAGGATGTTAAAAAATACCAGTCGGTAAAGTGTTAATTATATCTTGAAAGATGAATCACAAAACGGAACGACGTAAATTAGAAAGCAAGGTAGATCCTGTAACTATGACAAGTCATCAGCAAAATTGTCATAATTCGTTTAAAACTAGGGGTGCATGACTCGTGTCTTAAATAGTCTATCATTAATTTATTTGATAAGTAATTAAAAAAGCCCTGCAAATTAATTTCGAGTCACAAAAAGAGGTATGAAATCTCAAAAAAAACATTACCGCAAACTTCCAGCCAGAACATTCGCCTTTGTATTAATCGCGTCTTCCGGAAACATACTTACAAACTGTTTCCCCCTTTAAATACACCAGAAGGCACGACGTAGACTTTAATTTGCGCGAAGACGTCGAGTAACGACGGCAATGAGAATTGTAAAAAGCCCCAGCGATACGAAGGAATCGCTTTAAACGCGAACCCGTTAAGATCTAATTAAGGTAACTTCCTTTTTCGTACTTTCAAGGGCGCCGTGCCTCAAAGAAAGCAGGCCGCGTAAAATTCCCCGGGAAAAGTTTTCAGCGAACTCTTTCCTCATTTCTCGCGCAGTTGAATTATTCACAAGCTTCTTCTCGCTTTTGTTTCTGGGCCAGGGTCGTCGCAACGATCTTCCTCCACGTTCCCGGCCACCCTTCGTCCCCCGGTCGACGAACTTTCCCTTAAGTAAGACATTTTCCTAACTACTTTGCGCTATTCAGCAAGATTCCTCGCGATGCGACCACCGGAGGCGTTATTTAAGCGAACTCGTTCACTCTGACTTTTAGCACGTGGTGAGCTTTACTCTTTCCCGCTTTTTTTCTTCTTTCATTTTCATCCCCGAGCTTCTTTTCTCTACCATCTTCTCCAGTTAATTTATCACGTCAATCGAATTTCATCGAGAAACTGTTTTTCTTTTTCGCATACTTTTTCTTCAGGATCTCTCTTTCTTTCTTCTTTTACCTTTTCGTCTGCACGGGCAACCCTTTCGTGCGATTTAACGTTCGACGAATTTTACGACATGCGAGGGGCACGGGCAACCCTTTAAGAGATGATTTAAGGCAGACAGAAGGATCGCGGTTCTCGAGAAACAGGGGTTCCGATTCTCAGACGGAGCGTCACGTAGCAAATTTCCAAATGGAAAGGACACGAATCGCAGAGGGGTGTCGCGGGCCTAGGCTTTTCTGCCCAGCATCCGAGAGGGTAAAGGGTTACGTGAAAACTCACCGTCTCGACGACAAAGAGGGTCTTATCTCAAATTTCTAAAGTCCCACATTACTCTCTCTCTTTTTCTCTCGCTCTGTGTCTCTTTTATTCTCATTTACCCCCTTCTCCTTTCGCCGGATTCGCAGGTCGAGATGTCCTCCGCTATTAGCGTCGATTCATGCGTATCCTGCTTTTTTTCTCACACGCGGCTCCTGCTTCTTTTAGAAATTTTAGACGCCTGGAATATCGTCTAGACATTGAGGAGGGATTTGTATGATGTCGGCAATTTTGCAAGGAGATTTCGATAGAAGTAAAAGGGATGATTGAGACACAGGGTGTAACAGAGAAAGTAATCTAAAATTTAAAAGCTTTTCTATAGCAATGTGAATAATTTTTTACCTTAACCCTTTAAACTGTAGTGACTTACTACAATAACCTACAATAAACACTAGCTCTACCGACAATTAATTCAATATATTTCAATATATTAGTTAAAATTATCATTAAATCAGTCCGAATCAAGTGAATGAAGAAGGCAGAATATTTGATCGATTCAATGGGTCACAGTGCTCAAGATAGTCTTAGAAAATTAAAAAAGACACAAGGTTAGAGATTTCAGGAACATTTGCAAAAAATCCAGGGCAAATTTGACCACCTTGGTAGATCTAGTCTTAAACAACTAGTTTGGAAAAAGAATCAAAAGATGGAAAATATGATCAGTAAGGTAATTTATGTCTTACAAGATGGACGTAGAATCCCTACTGTATGTCTCCCCTATAAACTTCGAGAATATCGGAAAAAAATTCACAAAATTCAGAAATTCAAACGCAACCCCTAAAAGTTATCCTCTCGATCGTTCCCAAGCAATGACACACGATCAGTGAACAACAGGTTAACCACGTTAAACGCTCGCTCGCATTCTCGTAAATAGGGAAAATCACTCGTCGAAAATCGAGGAGAATTGGATAGACGCGTTTGAACTTAGGTGAGGTCGGATCACGGCAATATGTGTCAAGAGGGTGCGCTCTGCAAGGAGTCTTTAGTCGGTAGGCGAATATCAGTTATTGATGGGAACTGCGCCCCTTCGGAGAGACGGCGAAGAAGCCATCGAGACGAGAGGAGTCACGGGAATCGGTGGTGCAGAATTACCCTTGCCGTGTCTCCTCTGTCGGGACAAATCAGGCCAAATCAGATCTCGGGATCCGCCGAGTCGACGCTCGGAATTATATACGCGGTTAATTTCGAAGCGCGTTTCCGGGTTTCGCCTTCCGATGACGCGGGATTCCGATCCACTGCGAATATTATAACTAACTGAGAGCTTATTAGCAATGTACCACGACGTATCGAGATTCAGGACCATGGAGTTTCTGTCGCTCGAGGTAACGTTGTTTTACGGTAACGTTCTGGCACTTGAATCTGCCATGCAAATTCGACGGGAGTTGGGTGAGATCTTTGAAGAAATATCAAAGAATCTTCATTAACGAGAAATTTTATAAAATTGTATTTAATTTAAACATTATAGAAATAAAATGATTTGGTGATTGCAAAGAGTGACATTCTTTTTTTTCCCCTTTAAAGAGAAAATAATAAGTAATGAGCGAAAGGAAGTATTAACCACGGGAGATTCTTAGCAAGGAAAGGATTAAATTTCTACAAGCATCATGTATCTTCATGCTTCGAAACTTATTAGAAATTAACAACTTTCATCGCGCTCCTCCTACCACCTACTTGTAAATGCGACTTCCTAGTTTTCATCCCCTTCCACTATCCACTTCTCCATTCTCAAAATATCCATCGCTATTTCAAATATCATAGAATTCCTCCAAGTAAAGTCGACTGTCCGTTAAAAAATCACAGAATCCAATTAATCCATCAAACCGATCATTCCATCGTCCGCTTACCAAAAATGTCACACGGCCGTCGAGTTCTCTATGCTCGTATAACCGTATATCTCGTCAGAGATCGTTCGGTGATTCGTTAGAGCGAAAAACGGGTGACAAAGGGTCGTCATAGGAGAAGTTAAAAAGGGAGAGAGAAAAGACACGAATATTCCACGTCCCAGTGAGAAACGCAAATCGCCCGAAGCGAAACGCTTCCCGGTTCGTGGATGGTTCGATGCGCGAGGTTATGGGGGACATGAATTTATAATTTCCACGCAGGCCGCGGTACCCTTCGGTCGGTGATTCGGTGATTCGAGCTGTCGGTCGCGTCATATAAATCAAAATCAGAGGCATTGTACGCGTCTCTTCGGTATACGCGCGATGAGGGGAGGAGGAGGTGGAGGGAAAGAGAGAAAAGAGTGAAAGAAAGGAAGAAAAACTCGGTCAAGCTACAACAAAACCCCCCGTAGGGTTATCCAGGTAGAAAGTGCGATACGTGTACGAGGGAATTGACAGAAGAGAGAGGGATAAAGAGAAATAGAAAAAGTGAGAGAGAAAGAGAAGCGGAAGGAACGAAGAACGGAAGGGGAAGCCGAAAGTATCGGTCGGATATACATATGTATGTCGGCCTGGGGTACAATGTATTCAAATTGCGAGAAAAAGGGTTGGGCCTTCCACGGGTATATAGGTGATGGGTAAAAAATGCGACAGACTGGTTAACGAAGCGAGATCGTCCATTGAATGGATCTGAATGGGATGCTGGGACCTTCTCCGTTCGCGTATGCGTTTCCACCTAAGTTTGTATACCGTGACGCGACGACGTAGACTGCAACTGTGTGCTAACTAGGCGTGTATCGCTGCCAGCCATATGCCGAAAACGCAACCTGACCTGTTTTCCCTATCTCGCGTTATTTTCTTCCAACCTTTCTCTGTCTGTTCTCCTTCCTCTCACATTTTTTCCCCTCTCGCGTTCCGTCTACCCTTATCCCAAAAGGAGAGAGTGTTTCTGCACGAGCTGCCACGAGATCTACCATACGACCTATAAATATCGTCATACTCGTCGGATAAAAAGTGAATAAGAATAGGAATAATCGACAGCCTGATCCAACGTAGACGAACAACTCTGTTGTCAGAGTTTGTGCAAACTGCTTGTTTCAATTGGTATTGCGACAATTTTTCCAAACAGATCACGGTGAGTATAGAGTTGAAGTCATAGATGTTCAAAGAGATACTCCAAATTCAAACCCCATCTAGAAGACTTTTTTTCAATTGTCATTTAATCATAGCCTCAACGAGACGACTCGAATTAACGAATAATTTCAATCAGTGTCGCATCGAAGATCGCACAGAATCAACATAAGATACCCCATCAGAGATCATGTTCACTTTTCTATTAATCCAAAGGCAAGGTAAAGCAAAGGATCGTTCGATCGAGTCGTGCAAAGAGTATCCGATGAAAAGCATAGAGGGTCGCGGTGAGGTTGAAGGGGGTGAGAATAACGAGAAAGTAACGAGAGCGAAAAATGGAAAGACATAAGCATAAGCCGTATCCGGTATCACGAAGTTCCCGACGTAGACGTCGTCTTGCAACTTCCTTGGAGCGACGACGCCAGTTACGTTGGCGGCGGGGATAACGGTTTTTCCCTCTTAAAGCGGAACTTTGCCGGTGCTTTGCCTTTTTAAAACGAACAAAAGAACGCCGACACGTCTTAAATGAACGCGCTACTTGTTGCACGGAGAAAAGGGGTGGAGGTTGCAGGCAGAGGCTGAAAGGGGGTGGTTGGCTGCCAGTGGAGGAGAAGGAGCCGGAGGAGGAGGTGGTGGAGGAGGAGAAAGAGAAGGAGGTGCTGGAAGCTGAGGAGAAAAGGGTGGCAAGGGGGCGGCAGAAGTTGGCCCCCGTTGGTAACGCTACTCTGGAGGGGGTTAACGGGGAGAAAGGAGTCGGGGGTGGAGGGTCGCTGGCGGCGGCAGCGGCGTCGACAGAAAACTGTTTCTCTTTTGTTTTTATCGTCTGGAGAAGCTTCGGGGAAGGGAGCGCGAGGAAGTCGCAATTAAAAATGTAGTTCAAGGCCGACGCCCCGGGGGAGGTTTACCTTGAGCCCTCTTCCTCTCGTTCTCTCTCTCGCTCCCACCCTCTCAGACTTTCGTTCTTTCTTCCTCTCGCGCTTCTCGTCTCCTTTCCTCCACGGCGTGTCAGCATGGATTTCGCGTTGCTCTTTCTCTTCTCCTTCTTTACGCTTTCTTCGCGACCGCGAGACGTCTTTCGGGAACGCGGCTTTCACGGAAGTCGTTGGATTTCAAGTTTCACGTTGGGGTAGCAGACCTGCTCTATTGCCCGCGTCATTTATCGTCCTTTCATAATTTTTCTCAACAATTTCTCTCCATTATCGATTACGTTTGATGATTACAAACTTGTGAATATTCCTCAACTGTACTTAAGAAAATTCTATTTACAATGTTTCCTTCTATCGATTCCTATAAACGAAACCTCGTCGACTGGCGTGAAAGAAACGCATCCATTCCGACTTCGACTTTCCAATTCCTTCCTTGGAAACGCATCGAAGCGCGTCTCCTTTTATTTCCCGATAACGCACCCTCCACTCGAAAATTGGCTTCCGTGAACCCTCTCCACGTCCACCTCGACCTCCCGAGGCATCTCGATTCCTTTTCGTCCCATCCGATATATCGTAGGTATAGATCGAACCTCGACGTTCCTTCCGATGGCACTTCCGATATACGAGGGTTACTTTTTTCTACCTGGTTCTACCCCTTCTACCTTACGTTCCACGGGGTGTCGCTGGATGATTTTTTTTTTCTCACTGAAAGCAGCATCACCTGTGTCGTTTTCGAGATTACTTTTGTCGATTTCGGTCCTGGGACACCCCTGTCGAGTGCGCGGGTTAGAGAGGGTAAATCGTAAATATCGCTCGCATTCGTAAGCGAGATAGAAGCAGAAAGCGCGAAAGAGAGGGTTGTCAAAGTCGGAAAGCACGGGGTAAGCCAGCACAATGGGGAAACAACGTTATTGGCTTTTCAAAATGGTATTTACCGAAAATAACCAATTTGAAAGGATAATGGTACGACCGGTGACACCCGGGACAAACGTTTGCGTCGGCCGAAGCCCTTTATTTCCCCCTCTCGCTACGATATCGTTCTCCACGATTCTCTACACTCCGGCGCTGCTAATTATTTCTCGATTAATTGAAATCGAAGGGTCGATCGCATCGAGGGAGAGAAAACTATCCGTTCTCGACTGCAAATGAATTCAAATACGCCTTCCCTCTCCGTTCATCATGATTCCAATAATCGCGTACCATTTGACTTGTCGTAGCTCTCCGATTTTCAATCGATCCTTCTTTCGTTTATTATTCACAATTTTCCCCGAGAAATTTCATTCGGCATGTAAACTCTTCTATCGATCGTTCGCTGTTTTTTTCAGCATTAAATTACCATCGCAAGAAAGATCTTCTCGCAAGTCCTCCTCGATGGCATATTTCGCAGAGGGTTTTGTAATTCTGGAACGACGAAATACAAAGACGCATAAGAAGTTTCCCGATACGTTTTACGAGCAGCTCACCCTCGCGCGACGCATTCAATCTCCCGCGCGACGGGTCTGCTGGAGGATTAGCTCGCCTAAGCTCTCCAGCATTCGACGTTCGTCCAGAACGAAACTACCATCCACCATCCACCTCGCGCTTTTATGTTCCACCGTGAAAATCGATTCTACGGGGATGAATTCTACGAATTTCTACCTAATACGTACACACCGTGTCGCGAATTTTACGAGGAATATCTCCTTGACTAGAACGTACTTTGAAATGAGGTAGACGAACTTTCACGATCTACGAAAGAAGAAATAGAAGTAGAACCGATCGAGTGGAAGAGTCGATGGGCGAGTTTAATCAGCGACAACTGCCGACACGAAAATTCCACTTCCTTTATCTCAACCTCGAATTACGATGCTCGAAGACTCGCAGAGGGTGTCGAGGGTGAGATGTGGCCCTTGGTAGAAATCGGAAAGAAGGTTTCGGAGCCAGGCAGCCGAACGAGATTCAAAGATTCCAAGGGAAAGGTTGGACAGTCGACGTAGAGAGCATCGGGCGGAAGAATATCGGAAGATGTGGGAAATGGCGAGGGGGTGAGATTCGGCCGAGGAACTAGGAAAACCTTTTCGAAGCTGCCTACCAGGCGAAGACTTCCGTTCCCTCAGGCTCCTCTCTTCGAATTTCGACCGCGCGTCCTCTCGTTACGTATTCCTGTCGAAGGGCGACGATGGAAGTCCGCCGGAAGGTAGGAGACGACGGAGGAGACGGAAGAGACGGAAGAAGGTCGAGTAGAGGAGCAAAGAGAATGGCGTGGATGCCGTAAAAAGAAGTCGTGAGAACCGAGGCGTGCCACGAGCACGGAATTGAATCCTTATGGAGGACAGGAGAAGACGGTGCAGGGGGAGGAATCAAAAGGGCGTCTTCCATCAAAGAAACTGGAACATTGTATCCGCTTCTTCGCTCGCCTCTTCGTCTTCTCGGAGCCTTTCGGAGGAGAACTATAGTCCTAGTTTTACATAAAGCAAAGGACCAGGCTGCTCGAAGCCTTTCGTCCTACTCTTCGACATCTTTTGGACCTCGTCAAGAGGAACTCGATGTCCGAGATTCTCGTAAAACAAATTATCCTTCTTCTCATAAATTTCAACCTCGTCCTAACTAAATAGGAATTAACATTCTACGTTTAAGAAAAATTACAAAAACCCGCAGTTTTAACCTCAACCCCTCGTTGTTCCTTCGACCCTCGAGAGTCAGGTTGGAGAACGGTAGAAAGTTTTCGACAGTGCGTGCAAGCTGCACGTTCTCCGCAACGAGGACTTCATAGCCAAGTTTCTCGAGGACGCGGTAGGTCCTTGTAATTTTCCCTGCTGCCGAGCATCTCCTCCGTTCCTCGTCCTTTCCTTTGCAAGTTCCATCGAGCTTGTTCTGGACCGCTTGCTCGCGGTGATCCCGCAAAGGGAGGCTGGGAAGAGGAAAGGAAGCCGGAGAACGGAAGGAGCGGAACGGTAGAGGAGAACGGGGTTGGAAGAGGACGCAATAGAAGGAGGAGGAGGAGGATGAGGAAGCTGGAGGTGGCGAGCAGGAGGTATACCAAGGAGGACGTGCCTTCATTTGTTTCAACGGGCACGCTGGTGGGTGGTTACGTCACGCGTTGGTCGTCATGGTAACCTTCTGGGCTTGCCAAGAGGGGATCCAGCGTGTTGCCGGTTAAGACGGCCAGGGATCCCGATCCTACGGGATCTCTCGTTCACACACGCGCATGGAATACCATTCGCAAGAGCCGCGAGATACTGCCAAGGGGAGACTCTTGCCCGAAATCGGGTGCTTCCTCTGCGAACTGTTCGATCGTGGTGAGGAAGATGCATTTCGCAACCTTTGGACGTTATTAGCGACCTGGTGACAGAGTGTCGAAGAAAATTGCTGCGAGGCCTTGACTTTGGATGGAAATAAAGTCGAGAATTAAATTGTACTAATGAGGCATAAGGCTTGTTACTTTTGATCGTACCGCTTTATCCCTACAACTACCGACGTTCAATCTATCATATTTCAATATATTAACAGGTTGAGTGTCATGGGGGTCACCGGTGACCGGCGCTATTGAATTGAATGAAATTTTATGTTACGTTTAAATTGCAATATTTATGAATTTTCTAACATATTGAATATTTAAATTTTGGCATTAAGAAGATGAAGATCTGCAAAACACCGATCAATCAGTGTCCTTAAAATTTCTGTTTTATGAATATGTGATATGCTTAAAAAATGTTTCACTTCAGTAGAAATGGCGAAATAAGGGAAACATCGGTGGTATTCAACCTGTTAAATACGTTTGGAAAAAGAGAATCCAAGGGGTGAAAAAGATAATCGTTACGGTAATCTGTATTTTATAAGATCAACGTTGAAGATCTTTTTTATGACAGTTCTAAGCTGGAGAATTTTTGGAAAAAATTGGAGACGAGTCATTGGTGAGTCTAGTGTTAAGGACTAATAGGAATTTGATAGTTTAAGATGCGATAAACCTGGCAGGTTCATTGAAATATGCTGATTAGCGTTAAGACTTTGCTCTTTTATCTTCAGGAGGTTAATGTCTCGGACGAGGTTTAACAGATTATGGCGAAATGAAATTTCTATGTTAATGTTGTTTTTAATGTTGTGCAACGTAAGCCGCAGAAACCTATCGAATATAGCTTACTTACACTCTGGTAATTCATCCCCCGTAAGTTTATTAGTTGAGAAATATTCGCGACTCATCTTTATAGGCAATGTCGGTGCGCCCGAGAGCTCGAATTTAATCCAAGATACAACTACACTCGAGTTTCCACGTTGGTTCTTCCGTTTTACGAATATATCCTCGTATCGTCGAATAAAGCGAGACGATTAAGTGTACATGTCTCGCGAAATTGTGAGGCATACCATACTCGACGCGAGCCTCGAGCTCCACGCCAGGATATTTCGTGTCCTGGGGGCGCAGGAATGCCTGCAGTTTCCAACATATACACATATACGTGGAATGAGACCAAGAGAGAGAACACAGAGAGGGAGTAAAAGAGGTAAAGAGATAGAGGATCTTCTCCAAAGTACGAAGCTGCAGTAGCAGCATCTTTGAGTCTTCTCCTCGTAATTACACGACCTCTCTCCAAGGCGTTTCACGTTTCTCCGTCTTTTCTGTCCTCGGAGACGTCTCGAAACCGCTTCGTCCGGATCGAATTCCATTAACATCGCCCGCTTCTGTTTCCTTCCAAGTATTCCTTATAAACAGACTCTAATTCGAAACCGGTGACAACATTCCTACATTTCATCCCTTAAACCTCCCTCTATTCGCATTTTTTTCACATGAATACTCTTCTGCTGAACAATAATGATTTTCATTTCACTTGTCGATTGAGAAAATAGTATGAATCATTGAACTTATTGTGTTCGTCAAAGAAATCTGATTTGACGAGAAGAAACTTACTCGCCGAGGTAATTAGTCCTTCCACCATGAAAATACGAGGCGGTCTGCATCGAGGGGTTGAAAGTACTTGTACGTTTTCAAGTTACGTCCAATAATTTCAACGTCGTCTCGAGGTCTCCTACGGAATCTCTTCCTTTTCTCCGAAGTTTTCTGCAAGGAGTCAGAAGTGTCTCGATTCCAACCAGCAACTTGAGTTTTCATTGGAAAATAATTATTATGGGATGCTCCTTCAATCGAGAACTCCGAGCCGCCTTGGCATTAGGTATTGTTTCTCCCTATGTTTGAAATTAATTTGAAGTTGCCTAAGCAACCCCAACATGCTCGTAGGTGGTTCGTTCCCGCTCCCTGCCAGTCAATAAGGACTACCCGGCGAAGCAGTTTCGAACTTGCTCCCTGGCAAACCTAGCAAAGGAGTCGACTCAAGCGAGCACAATTTCGCTCGACGTCTTCGTCGCTTCGTGAAGCGATACTTACTCCTCTGAAAACTTTAATTGCGAGTGAGCATGTTCCCTGATCGGCTGACGACGGAAGTTTATAACCTTTGCTTTTTCCATTTGGTCAGATCATTTCACTTTTATCATCCGCTCCTGAAGTCATCTTTCAAAATATAATTTTAATGTCACAACAAGGTCACCATTAAAAAACAATTTCAGAGGATATTCAGCTCCCGTCATTTAACAATTCCAAAATTATAGTCATAAATGTTCGTTCAGGATTTAAAACAAAAAATCAAAATACTCTGCAAATTTCCTTGCAAAAATTCCATGACCTCGAAAACAATCCAGTTTTCCATCAGTTACTTCTTAGTCGGTGGTAGAAACAGGAGAAGCATGTTGCACGGGTGCAACGGCAGTTCGTCGCCCTCGCTATCCACGAGGGGGTGGTTTTCGAAAGACGGCTGGTGGGATGGGCTTGCCAAAACCACCCTCCTGTACGTCCTCGCGCGTACATATACCGAAGGAACAGAAGGGGCACCCTCTACGTGCCATGGTACACGATAGAGTCTGCCGGCTGTTCCGTCGTCCTGGCAGGATGCAAGACGTAAGATGCCTAACGATCTACCCTCTCCTTCCTCCAACTTCTCCCTCGTCGTCCTCCTTTCTAACCCCGTTGTCTGCTTCTCTTTTCTCTTGCCACCCTCTCTTCCTTCCTTTCTCGTCCCGCTCTTCCGTCTTCTCTTCTCCTCTCCTCTCTTCCTCTCGCCGGTTTTCTCTCTTTTGGCAGATCCGGGCTGACTCGACGTACCAAAGTCTTTGCAATTGCTTGCCAGTGGCTTAGCGTCTCGTGCAGGCTTGCGTCCTGCAAGGCTTGCGCGAAAGCCGCCGTCAATTTGCGCCAATTTGCGCTTAGCGTTGCTTCTTAGAAATCTCTGCCATCGTCGAACGCAATTCCTTCCTATGCTTCCTCGTCGTTTCTCTTCACTCTCTCGCATCATCCTTTTCTTCGCTTTATCTTGCAGTTTCTCTTAGATTTGCCCTATAAAATCCTCTTCGCGAAACCTCCGACGACTTTGGAGTACCATCTTCCTATTCGTATCGCGATTTTTCCACCAATCTTGTTAATGAGCGAGAAGCACCATTGAATCGACTTTCCAGCGATTATTACTTTCTTAATTGCTGCGTAAGCTCTCCTTGAAAGGTCTACACGAAACGAACCTCTTCCTCTATCTTCAATTTGCATTCTTCAATATCTCATTTTCTTTCAATCCCCAATTTCTCGGAAACACGTACTCAACTTTATCCTACTCAATTTGACCAAAAAAAGTCCTACCCAAAGTTCATCTTCAAAGCCCGATTCAACTTTCATCGATCACAGTAAAGAAAACTATCCACAGTCTCTTCTCAACCGAAAACTACCCCCGTAAGAGTCGTGAAAGTCGCCGTCGTTCATCGAGCGCAGAAGCAGGCCATAAATCAGTCCCGTAAACGCGGTGGGCTGACCCCGAGGAAAGATTGTTTGGGCTGACCCTCGACCCGGCTCGGGGGCCCGACTGACCTCTGCCGGAGTGGCCGGTAGAAGCAAAACCGGAAATTCAGCTTTGCTACTTCTTCCTCTCTCTTCCTCTTCTTCTCTCTTTGTTCCTCTTTCTCTGTCAATTGACCCGAACTCGGGCCAACGATAATGCCCGGTCACTCCTCTTTGCGGCACGCGCCCTCGAGTGTATTAGTCGGTGATTTATCGACGGTCGCGGCTCGTGGTCACCGAGGCATTGATTTTTAATCGCTTATTTCCTTCCACTTTCTCTCACGAGGACAGGTATCGACTATGTTTGCGAATGCACCTTCAAGAATTGTAATAGGTAATTGTATTCGTTGGAGTTGTCGCGTCAAGGTCTCGTTCTCCGGATGTGGGTGTTCGTTAAAGGTGGAAATGTCTTGTTTGAATTTGTAAGAGGAGGAGAATAGGTCGGATAACTTCTCGACGGATGCAATGACGGTTGTCGATATCTTTCAGTGTCGCTTTTTGTTGGCGAATCGAGGAAGAAGTGAACTGACTTTGCGAAGATAGGGAACCGTTGTTGAGGAAAATCAATTAGAGTATAATAGTAGAACTATTTCTAGAATGTAAGCATTGCAATAGAAGCATGTTGTTGTAATGTGACACTGAAAGTAGTCTATATGAAAAATATAAGAAGACAATAATTTGCTGGATTACTCCCCCATAGAATATCGATACGTTGAGGGTCTCGAACTCAATGGAATTTTGTAAGATGTATAAGTGATCACGATTCTTAGCACGACGACCTCTTCACGCGATTTTCAACCTCTTGCCCCCCGTTTATAAAAGAACGCAAGTGAAACGTTGGAAACGAAGATGACAGGTGGAAAAACCGGTAGCAACTGGAAGCGTGTTTCGCGTCAAATTCAATTTCGCGCTCGCTCGACTTCTCTCAGAGGGTCTTCTTTTTTCCTATGGAATCAAATTATTCACGGTCAAGCGAGGACTGACCAGCGGTCAAACGTTTCTCAGCGGGGCGTCCATGGAGAACTCGGCGAACCGCGCCATTTCGGGGTAATTGAACCGATTTGGACCAAGGGGTTGGACGGAGCCGTTGTTGCAGGGGTGGTGTATCGAAAGCACGTCGGAGGGTGACCTTTACAAAATGGCTGCGAGCCATTTTCTCATCGAAGTAACCTCGTCGAAATAGGTGTCGAAAATGTCGCTGGAAGGTGCTTCGTTTCTACGAAACTATAGATTCGAAACTGTATGATAAAACTGGAAAAATGGTGTAGCTTGTAAAAGGAACGTCTTATTGTGGAGATAAAAGATTGGTAATCACGTTAACGGTAAATTCGGTAAACTAAAAATAGCCGTCTGCTTAATTGTACGTTGGACGAATATAATTTCAGTGGAACGAGACATCGGAAAAATGGAATTACGTTTAATTAGTTTAATTCTTCTTCGTACGACTTGAAAGACAGAATTATGACGGCGCGAGATATTTTCAGAGACGGTGAGAATTTTCATTTGTACCATGAAGATTTTTTCGTTTCTTTAGGAATCGCTCAATCCGATAAATAGTTTTATTTCCGTCGGTCGCCCGAAGGAATAAAACCCTCGAAATGAGAGCGTCAGAGAGCATTCTTTAACGACGGATAGCTCAATGAGAAGTTTATCGGTTCGTTCTCTCGTCGAACATGTTTTAATGCTGGTATTACACGATGCTTCGAGGCCGATATTACTTTTACATTATTCCGATTCTCCGCCGCGTATAACGTGATCAAAATCTCCGCGGAGGGAAATAATCTGCCGGCGGGAAATAGTCGGGGTCGTTGGAACAAGAAATATTCGTCAGACCTTTCCGAGGATGAAATAGATCCGAGTTTTTCGAAAGCAATGCATTAACCAGCAGAGGAATAAAAAGTCTGGTATTTCTGTTGTTTGTTCCTAGGCAATTAAAATCAAACTGGGTTCTACTCCATTTTCTAATTTCCCATCATCTCCAGAGAATTAATACTCAGATCAACAAGAACCAACTGTCAAATATTTCATCTTCCATTTCCTAAACAATTAGAAACGAACTGGGAACGATTTTATTTAAAATAATTGGAACATGAATTTTCCAAGCTGCGGTCGTCTAAGACAAAGACATTGAGTGGGAAATATTCGTTGCTCTTAAAAATGTTAAAAAAAAACAAAAAGTAGTTTAAGAGGAAATGCATTTGTTACGAAAACTGTAACATCTTCCAGCCTTCCTTCCTCTTAGTTTGAGTATAATCAACACAAACAAAATTGAAAAAGCAGAATAATTGTTAAGACTTTGTGGTCATACGTTAGTTTATGATTACCTCAACGTTCTCTAGCAAACAATTCTCTGTGAAATCAACTGACGAAGAAAATATAACACTAAATAGCAGAAGACATGACTAAAACTATTTCAATCACCTGACAACAGACGAGAATAACAATTCGCACCTCCGCGGATTAAGTTATTTCCACGCAATTTCCAAAAACAACCCCCCACCATCTTCAACCCCCCACTTAAAAAATTCTTCATCTAATCATCCACGTTTCCACATGCCCAATATTCCACCAAATCCGCCGAAAAATAATAAAACTCACCTGATAGTTGCCAAAATCAAAGTAACAGTCGCTCTCGACGTCCGGAGGTGTTGCCTCTCTGGTGCCAATCGAAAGACTAAGCGAAAGGGTTAACATATTCCTGAATACAAAACACATGCATATTCCATGGGGTCCCATGTGCGTCTCCTACCCTGATACGAAAGGAGCGAGAGTCTCTAACGTGTGCGTGCACACGCACGGGGCCCAGCTGGGGCCCCCCGTGCGAGAGTATGGAAAACGAGCCTCGAACGTCGTCGACCTGGCTACCTGAATGTTTTTCGGGGACCACCGGGGGCGGGGAGGGGGTCTAGGTGGCCTGAGGCAATCCTCTGACAACTATTGCTTATCGTAATGCGATTTTCATGCAGCCATCCACCAGTCTTCGACATCAGGGATTATTAATGATCGGAAGAGTTCGTTCGCGGTTCACGAGTATCTCGTTAGCCCCCGTAAAAAATCAGATTCGATGCTCCTCGTCCTACATGATCTTTTCTAGCCGATGGAGTTTTAACTTTATGGAGAACGCTTATATGATGGGGAAGTGAATGGATAATTATTGAGAATTGATCGTTTGCAGTTGGAGAAACGGTATCGTGTCATTATTAGACGTGGCGACTGCGTTGGCAGATAATTACTTTTCCCGTGTTACTCTTAACGATGTGATTACTTCACGTACCGTGTTTGTCGATAATAACATTGAAAAGTAATACTGTGGATGTAATGTACTGTAAATGCGACGCTTCTTAAATGATCAATACAAACTTTGAATTTATCCTTGCACCATTTACTTTTGTCTGAGCTCGCAATTATCGTGAGTAAAGTCGCACACTTGTAAAACCGTTGGTTGTCAAAGAACTGATATTCTATAACCGTTTATCACTACGATGGAACGATCCCATGGAAATTCGAATTAACTCGTTTCAACCGATGTGACGGTTCTTTCAGTCCTACGTCCATCCTCGCGACAGATGCGGAAAATCGCGATCTCTGACCGGTGTCGGGGTTATCAAGGGCGAAATTGTGAAACTGGGCCCCCATTCGACCCTTGCTCCGCGTAGTACGCGGGACTTAGTTAAGACGTCAGCCAACTCGACAATGCGGTCACCCATGCATGCACGGGTTTCGCACCTTTGCCTAGGCGCATACAATTTGATTTTTATCTTCGAGGGCACTCGATGGGAGCCGCGATTTGGAGATAGCCTGCATCGTTTCGAGTGCTCTTTGGGACGCTCGTTTCTCGCCTCTTTTTTAACTCGACCGACGGGCCTCTCAGGCTTGTCCTCGAATGCGCAGTTCGTTGAAATTTTTAATACCTATTCTGACTTCCAGAAGGACGAGGACTTTTCATGGTAGACACTGGAAAGGATTTTGGGAAAGTGTTCAAACTAGAGGGAATATAATGACTTTTTTATGGTCGAATCTTTGTAAGAAGTATTTTAGTACGATTATGGAAGAGTCTGTTGGGTTTTGTTGTAGACTCAGCGAGATTTGGGTGTTTGGTATTTTTATGGTCAAATATTAATATGTTTGTAATTAATGGTGAACGAAGAAGTGTTGGATTTGTAATAGTCACTTGTAATCATAGATTCGATGATTCAGGCTATCGCAAAACTGAAGCTGCAGGTCCTCAACGAAAGACTAGAGCAGTTGCAATCAAAAAATAAGAAAATAGAAAACCACGTTCAGTTTTCTCTACCTCTGTGTCTAGATCTCTATCTCGTTTAGTTTTCTAACGCTTGCTTCCGTTTTTTAAGATGGAATAAGTGCAGATCACTTCTCACGAGCTCTTTCTCGCGAACGTAAATAATTTCAGCAAACTATGCAATCACAATTTACCCAGTTCTACAGAGTCTATTCCAGTTGACGAATTAGTACTATTCTTGCAAACCATATGGAGCAATCGAATCACATTCACCCAAACCATGACACCTCGCGACATCTAATTCCTCCAAGTGGTTGAAATATTTCCTCGACGTTAACTTCACCCCGATCTTCCGGTCTCGACTAAAAATGATTACCCATCGCTCCTGAGAGCGGTCTCTCCATAATGTATTAGTCAAAATCGAACATTCGTCACAATAACGCTGATTACTTTAATAATGGAACGGAGCAGCCCCGAGGCTGGTGGCTGGGCTGTTGGGTTTTTTTTTTCTCGCGAGCACAATGCAGTTCGCGAAGTATACAAATAGAAAAAAAGCAGAGAGGGGGGGGGGGGGGAAGGGGAGAAAGGAAGAGGAGGAGAGAACCCTCTCTCCCCCCAGGAAGGATACCTTCTAGTTACCCCGACGAGAATATTCAAATTGCAACCCTTTCGCCCGTGAAAGGAGACTTCTGCCGAACCCTTCGATCGGATTCAATGGGCATCGATATTCAAATTTAGTTGACGGAGGTTTTCTCGCGCTCCTCTTTCCAACCCTCTTCCTCACCCTTCGAAGCCGCTCTTCGCGTCTCTCTTTCTTCCTCTCTAGCCCCCTTTTTCACTCGATCTTTCTCTATCCTGTTGCCAAATAACGGTTATAGGTATGACGCAAGGTATATCGGGGTTGTCGGCCGAAGAAAAAAGAATTTGCATCTCTTTTTTCTTTCCCCTGGTACGATGGAACGTCGATACACGCGGCGCGACGAAACTGGAACGGAAGCGACGGCGGCAGATGTGTCGGAGAGGTTCGATCGGTTTCGCCTTTCGATTTTCAAAATTTGCGTTACTCGCATAGGAATATCAACTTGAGTAAGTTACACGTGTCTTTTGTTTCACCATTTACAAAGTGTTATTTTAATTTTCTTAATTTCCTCATACTCATCTACCCTTTACAACTTCGGCACACCTTAACTATTGGGATATTCAAATTTGTAATACTAGATACCATAAAATTCAAGTGAGACGGAGAAAGTATTTTAACAAAATAACCAGATAACAAAAATCTTACCAGTGGAACTATCATAGTTTCCAATCAGCTTCAACGTGGAACGTAGCTTCAACGCTAATAAAACCTCAATTGAGATTCCATCCGGGACGTATCAAATAAAAATTCTATCGTAGAATATTTAGTCACACCTGATTGACAATCATCCAAGAAACAAGAGTTGGTCGTTACACTTTTATCGCTGTCTTTCCTCCCACGTTCAAGTTTTCATTGAAGAGCAGCGACACTCTTTAAAACGACGACGACGGGCCACAAGCGGGAGAGTGTCACCTGCTAAATATTCTACGGAGCATCGTACCACCTGAGGGGTAACGAGTCGAAGGAAGCGAAAGAAGCGGAGTCGCGGGGGTGCTCGCGAATAAGGGAGGAAAGAAGGAGAAGGGGCGAACAAGGAGAAGAATAAGAAGAAAATAATGACTCTTACGAGTCTGGGGCGGCGGGCGAGTCTGCACGGAGTCTGAGGGGGTGTCGATGGGGAGGGTACGGAGGCAGAGGCGTCGTCGGCGCGTCTACGGCCGTGACCTGGTTTTTTCCGAAGCAACAGGTCCCTTCTAATTAAGAACACTTAAGAAAACTTCCCTCTTAAAGCCGACGCCTCTCCCTTCACTCTCTCTCTTCCACCCTCGCACTCTCTCTTTCTCACGCCTCTCCTGATAACGCCATTATATTTTAATAAACCCACTAGTCTCTTTCTCACTTCCTCCACTGTCCCTTTCGCCTCTTTGTCCTCTCTCTTCCTCTGTTTCTCGCTCTCTTTCTCCTTCTCTCTCCTTCCATCCAGTCGCGACGACGGATCGAGAGAAAAGCGCGGCCCGCCGAGAAATACTTTTCGCCCTGGCAAGCGGCCCGAATCGGTTCCTTCGAGTCCTCTCCTACCCTCCTCTCTTCCTCCCTCGTACCATTATCACGATTAGTTCCCACTTGTTTCTCGATGACGAATAATACCCTCCTCGGCCATGATTTCGAGGTACCGTGTGTGCACCCCTTTCATTGGAAATATCGCTTCTCTAGCACTCAGAAAACCAGGCTAGATTCCAACCCCCTTCGTGTCTCCGTTGCTATGAATTCGCTCACCGTATTCGTCTCGCAAAGAACGAAGACATTCGATGACAGTATCCTACGTTCGATGTCTTCGGGAAAGGAAAATTGTCAGGGAACTTCCAGACCGTCTATCCTTGGCATTGCATCGCGATCGACACCCTACGTCGAAGCCACCCTCCTCGAGTGTCGCGTATGCACGCACCTCGGGCGTTGCACGCACACCCTCGAAACGTGCGGCAATAAATTTCGCGGTTTTATCCACGAAGGCATTATTTCTGAGAGAACGGGGCAGCGACTGCGGCGTTACCTCGTCCCCCGAGAAAAAACGAAAGAAAAAGAGGAGATCGCGCGACGTAAGTGGTGTAAGATAGGAAAGAGGGTTGGTAGGGGGTGGAGAAGGGGACGAGTATACGTGGAAGAGAAGAGGAAAGGGACGAGGATGAATGAAGAAGGAAGAGAGAGAGAAGAAGGAAGAGAGAGAGAGCAGAGAAGCAACGAGAGGGTGAGAAAGAGAGAAGAAAGACAAAGAGGGTGAGCGGGAGGCAGCCCGGCGGACGACGAGGGTAGTATTGCCTGGTTGGCAGTCAGTGGCTGGGTTCCGAAGTTAAAGAGCTTCGGGGGCATACGTGAGAGGGATGTAGAGAGACCGTGAGGGTGTGGGGCAGGATGGGGTGGGGAAGGTGGTTACGTGGGGTGGGATGTAGAGGGATATAGTAGGGTGGGTGGCGTTCCTGGCGGCCATTTTGAACGCATATATCGATTGTTTGGCGGCCGGGCTCCGCTCGGCCATTCGCAGGGGTGGCTCGTGTGTCACACAACCATCCTCCACCCTCTTCTTCTTTTGCATGGGAAAATCGTTGCCGTTTATCCTGGATACGTAAACTTTCGTTCGAATCTGTGGTGAATGGAAAAATCGGTTTTATCTAAGTTTTATTCACCGATTATTATCGATAAGTTCTAATCGATGGGAAACTTTGGAATCCGATTAGCTGAAATGATACCTTGGAAAAATAAATTAATTTATTGTATCTTGGAAAATCTCAAGTCTCTTTGTATTCGACAAGGAGAAGAAACATTTTCAGCTCCTAAAGGAAGTTAGATTTAAAATGTTTCTTTAACTGATTAATCAGTCAAAGCGATTGACAACCTTGAACAAATTCAGATTAACGAACTAGGTAATAAAGAAATCAACTCCATCACCTGACAACACACGTTTGGCACGAGTCAAAGGTGTCAGGCGAGAATCGCGTCTCGAAAGACACCTGATGTCCGGTCAAACGCGTAGCCAGTCGTCTTTCTTGCCCTCCATGGTCAGAGGAGGAGGGTGGTTCCGCGCGTAAACTGCCCCTAAACCGGCTTAGAACCCGCCCCGACGAAACTGGCTGCTCCAATCGGCTTCCACTTTCCGGCACACGATCTCGTCGCTTTAAGCGCGCAGGTCCGGCACTCGACAAACTGGACATCGGGGTGACCTACCCCTTTGTCCGCACGTGCGGTTGTCACGATCGTGTTCTTTGTTTGGTCACCTTTGATTTTTTCAGCGAAATAAATCTCATACTGGAACTTTCAAAAATTAACGCGAATGTTTCTATTCGATTACACGTTGAATACATAAAATCGAGAATATAATTTGAACGTTAAGGACGTACCATCGAAGGGTCGTTCGAGAGGTACACTCGAATAGAGAAATTTAATAATATTCCATGGAATCGTGGTAGCCGTAGCTACGTAATTTATTTTTATCGGATTCTTCGTGCCGGTATTTGTCTATTATATCGGAGCGACGTTGTTTTCTTCCCGTTGGAGAAGAAACAGGAAGAAAGGAAATCGGAAATAATTGGAGGGTAAGCTCGACGGTAGAAGGACGCAATGCAAAATGGTGCTCCCGCGAGGAGTCGAGTCTTGCTCCGTTTTAAAGGGGAACTCTTTGCGCCCCCGGAAAGCAAAGTTCCTCCGTTGGATCCTTCCTTTTCGTCTTCTCCTTTTTTCGCGTCTCTCGTTCCTTTCCCGGCGCCCTGGCATCGCGCCAACTAGGTGAAAAGTGTGGAAAGTGAACTCGCGATTTACGGCGGCACGTGGAAATAGAAGGAGAGTGAGAGAAAGAAAGAGAGAGTCGGGTAGAGAGAAAGAACGAAGAAGAGAGAAAGAAGGAAAGAGGGAGGAAGAAGAGTGCCGGGGGTGGTACCGAGAGTAGAAGTGGAACAGCGTGGGGTGGGCCTTCGTTTAGAAATTTATTCAAATTAAGCTACGGCCAAGAGTTTACGAACTGCCGGAAAAATCGAAAGTGCCGGTATAATTGGCGACGGTGAAAGTCGACGACTTTGAAAACCACCCCCGCGCTATTTCACGCCGGAGTTTCGTTCGACGACCGAACTTTCCGTGCAACCAACTTGCCGGAACTTTTCTCGCCGATCGGCAGCCTGAATTCTATTTAAGAAAGGCAAGTACTTACGCGGACAATAAATTTCCACCCCGATATTTATCCCACCCCTTAGACTTTAAACCACGAGAAGGTGATAAATCCTCCTCCGTTCAACGATACGGCAACGACCCTTCCTTTCAACGTTCACCGGCAATTACGAAAACGGAGAAGTGATCTCTCGCTACTTTTATCCAATACGTTTCTCAACCTCGTTCTCGATCTGCCTTCAAAGCGGTCACGCGTACACGTTGAACCAGAAAACGCCCTTTAAACCGCGGATAATTCCCCTCGTCGAAAACACGCCGAGCCCTGTAGACGGGGCAGATCCATGCTTCATATCTCGACAAACGTATCCTTTCTGCTTTTCCTTTTCCACCTCCGGCAACGTCCACCACCCTCTCCTACCTCCGGTACCATCATCCATCCGTCTTCGTCTCGCCCGCTTGCTCTTCCCTCCCTCTTCCCTGTGATCGCGTCACCGAGAATCTGTTCCCAGAGCAAAGACTTCCTGTGCCGCTTACGCGGATGTATCTACCTTCACATGCGAAAACGTTCGCGCATATACTCCCCCGCGTACATCTACTTGTATACGTACAGGTACATACCTATCTATGTGTGTGCACCGAGCACGATATCCAGGGTACATATGCGCCTAGCAGCGAGCATAGAAGCACGTATCCAACGCGTATGTGTGAGCGCATATCCTGGAATACGAGGAGCTCTAATCCCCTTTTAGAGACTCGGCTCATACCACACATTGCGATATGCCTTTGACGGGCGCTCCTGCGACGCTATTGGCTCGCCGTAATCTCGTGTAAGTTGGGTTGCCTAGCCGCAGGAGCCCCCGCGCCCACCTTCGGGCCCAGTTCACACGCGTGCACCAACCGAGGACGCAAGCCCCAATCTACCCCTGGTCTCCTTCGACCGCTGGATGTCCTTTTACCCCGATCGATACGGCAGATGCCTGACGTACGGTCGGCGCATGCCCCGCCTGCAAAACCGGGCTTCGACTTCCGATTGTCGACGGTAGAGTGCACGCGCCTTCTTTTCCAGGCGACGATTGTGCCTTTCCTTTCGTAACTTCCGCTTGGCCAAGGGGAATCAAACGGAGGACGTTCGACGTCTCTTAACGGGAGGGGTAAGTCGGATTAATTCGAGTTGTTCTCTTTTTGATGCTTTTGCGAAACTGTCTAGATGGTTGCAAACATGGGTGGAATTGTATTACAAGGTGGGTTGGAAAGGTTTTTGGGTTTTTTTTGTATTGTACATTGAGTTGGATTAGTACTAAGTATTAGGGGTGCGGAAAGTTATGTCGTTTTTTTTTTATATTGAATTCTAACAAATGAATGTGTAAGAAATTATTATTTCCTATGAATTATATAATCATCTTTGTTATCAACAACCCCTTTTCACCTAGTATGCAAATTTCAATGCCGGATGGATAAAAATTAATTAGTTTTTGTGCTACATGTCCGGAGAGCCGACGTTACTTTCCGGTCCCACTAAGACGAAAAGATATATAGCATGAGATTGACGTATTTAGTAGATCACTTATGAATTATGGGAGAATGGAAAAGATAAATCGTAGAAGGTACTGATTAACGTAAAATATTCTAAGAAAAAATCGTTGACGCATTGTCGAAGATCCAAGAATTCCAGCTACTTAATACCACCACGTCTACCGACGAGAGACTGCCAACGTTTTCCTTTGAATTACTACACGGTAAACATGCGCATCGTAAAAGTATTTTTTTGCCAAGTAATGCGGTAAAGACTAAACGGGATTACAAATGCACCGTAAATTAATGAGTCACTCTTCCGTTCCCCCCAACGGCGCCAGACACGACATTGTTGCGTGGATAGGATAAGGATTAATCGGAGTATCGTTGAAGCGCAGGTTGCAACTTTGTTCGATAGTTAAAAAAGGTAGGGGTTGAAACTCCTGCGGATTGGCAACCCGATGAACGTTCCCGTTCTTTAACCCCGATGGCAATCGACGGATCAGGGGTTTACCGACGCAATTATGCCCTGCAACCAGCGAGGACTCTATTTATCTTCGTTTCGCAATAATTTACAACTAAATCTGCAATGTGAATAGAAATATTTTTCTTTAAAAAATATATATTGCCGTGCACCCCTTGTCTAACCAAAGGCTCAGTACGTTGTGACTGAAAAGTTAACACTTGCGAATCATAAGACATTAGAATTGGACATTCTATATCACACAAATATTGATTCAACATCCACAATTATTCAATCCAACCTACTAAGGAGAAACGCTCGATTCAAATTATTTACAATTACAAAACTATTTCTACTTCCAAAATTTAACAGTCACAGTCGAAAAACTTCTTAGACATTCAATAAAAAAGCAATCAACGTTGACTCAATGAAAACATCTTCACAATTAATCCACAAATTTTGAGTAATAAAACATTTTGAGTTTAATATAAACACTCAGATTCATACAGATACCTCAAGTAAAACGACATATAGCGAACCATCATTATTTTTCCCCACATAATTTTCAACATAATTATTTCTATTATTATAAAAGGCTCCACAGCAATATTATAACGACTACACCTGAGAAACTACAAACTACCTAACTGAGCACATCGTCCAAACCCAAAAAGACCCGAACGAACGCCGCCGCTTAGACTCAAAAGGTCGAAGCCAACTTCCATCAAATCCATACAAATTTCGTGCACGCAAATCCGCTCGTCCCGATTCCAAGCGTAGCGACTCGAATCAGAAGTCTTTTCGTCGGACGTTTGGTTACCACGCAAAACGTTCGAATCATCCGAAAAGTGATGACCCAAAAGACACGTGTGTCTCAACATCGTTGCCGCCGTCGCCACGCCTGCCTCGTCCTCTCCTCACTTTTCTCCAGCCCTCTTTCCCTCCCTCCCTCCCTCCCTCCCGCCCTCGCGGTGTGTATGTACACGAAAAGTGCGCGGCACTCGTGTTTTTTCTCGCCCGTCCAGTTTTATCGTAATTGCCAGCTTTACGTAAGGCTGTTTGTACATGTGTTATCATGAAATACGGCGGTATTTGTACAATTGTTTGCTCCCTCGTCGTGGCGACGCCACCTTCTGCGTGACCACGGACGAAAAAATTCCGGCCGGAGGTTTTTCGGCCTGGAATGAATTTATTGTTTGCCCCTTTGCCTCGCTCCGCTTCCTCCTATCTTCGACAAGTTTGCTCTTCGCGTCTGAGTCTCCTCGTTTGCTCGCACCATCCTCGATCTTCCGTCGATGATCCCTGGCTTTAAAATTCGCGATGGCCCAGGAATCTCGCGACGAGAGACGTCGAGAACGGTAGACGAAACGTATTTACCAGGAGGCAGATTCGCGTTTCGCGTCCATGACGTCGAAACGAGCCCAATAACGGCGACAGCCTCGAGACGACGACGATAACGGTGAGATTTTCTACCACCGAGATTAGGTTTATTACGATTATCGTAACGGCGGGTATAATTAGTCGCCGTAGGTATCCCAAAGTTGCCTTCTACTTCTTGGCGCCTGGGATTTGCTCGTTAGGTAAATACCAAATGACCCGATTAAATGTGAAGAAAAAAAAAAAAGAGAGGAAAAGAGTGATATCGATGTTTCAATATTGGACGTGCGAATTTGAGCGGACGAGTGTCCAAGATTAAATCGATGGTCGTATTTGAGTTAACATATGCAAAACGCTTCGGTGATTATCAAACATCGTGATGGAAATTACGGAAGAATGTCATTACTGTCATTAAGTATGGAAAAGTTTCGAAGATTATTAGAATATCTGTAGGATACTTATTATTTAGTAGCATGTTGATAAAAATATTGCAACATTTTTAAACATAAATCTATTTGATACCAGAGGATATTTTCACCGAGACGACATAGGTTTCGTTTCGCGCCACGTAATCCCATTGGACGCCATTGGGTGCGCGCGTTTAGTGCGGAAGATCGATCCCCCATAGAAAATTGTCCGAGCAATTTGTGATCTTTCACGATCCTCGTCGGACCACGAAAACGAATCTCGTTTGAGAAGACCCGGCGTGCTAGACCATGTGACATAATCCTGTCGGATGGTTTTTTCTTCCTCTGCATTGTTCGGGATCCTGGTCGCGCGTATGGACACGAATCCCAAGGGAGAAGGTAACCGGCCGGTTCTTGTAAATACGGAAAACAAGCATGCACAAAGAACAAGCTGGGTATTCGTTCATAGGGATGCACTATAAGTTAGAATTCTTCCTCTCCTGACATCCTCGCGTCCTTTATCAGAGGTCGGTTCAGCGTTCTTGCAATGACCTTCGTGACACATCACACGAAAAACAACGGAAGGCTCGTAAATCTATTTCCGGTGGTTATTTTATTCCAAATCGACTCAATTTCCGAGATTCGTGACTCACGATGAACTGCGTCATTCAGATAAGCGAATTAATCGCTCATTGGAATAAATACGAAGGGGGTCTATGGTGGGCGTGGAGCCAACACTGAAACTACTGTCGTCAAATCTATTATATTCAAATATCTTCAATAAGCAGTTTAGAAAAAGAGGAATTAAATGAGAAAAAATTTGATTAATGCAATAATTAATGTTTCATAAGCTGCGCGAAGAAAGGCTTTCCTACAAGCTTGAAGAATTTTTATAAAAAATCTGCAACTAGTAATTTTGACTGCCTTTTGGTGGTTCTACCGTTAAAGACCGAACTAATTAATGAGCCATATTTTAAATCTCCCTTGGACTCTGAGAAACTTTCTACATATCTAAATCATATCCTTATTAATTCGGAACTCACCTAAAACGCTACACTCTGCAAAATGACAGTACCTAAATTCGAAGAAGTAAAAAAATATAAACGTAAAAAAGAAATGGCGAGAAAAACTCAAGGGGACGTGCGAAAACGACTAGAAGCCAGAAGTCTCAACGACACCCAACACCGTGCGATTTACTCGACCGTAGTTTATCCAAAGATGAATGGCGCTGAAGGTAACCCTATCGTATATTACACCAAATATTATAAGCGATATAAAAAAAGATACGGCACTCTGGTTAATAGAAGGGAAAAAAAGAGACGACCCACACAAAAGGATGCGTGTCCAGAGAGTCGACCGGAGAGACCGTAGTTTGGATGCGTGGAAGAAGCGATAAGTGGAGAGAGGCTAAACCCCTGACGTGAATCGAGGGCAAGAGTAAGAAGGAGCAGGTCAGAGGCATCTCGCATGGACGCAGGTCCTTTCGAACTTATTCGTCCACGGAAGAAGAATGGACCCCTGAATCCTTTTGGTCGGTAATTCGGGATGGGGCCAGCTGCAAAAACCACCGTCCCCCGTCGTGATCGTCGTGCGTTCTTACCCTCGGGAAAGGATACCGTCGTGCCTGTACCAACTAGGGGGACAAATCTTTTTTTATATCTTAGATCCTGGCCGATCATTTTTTTACGAACCCTTTTTCCACCGCTCGCGTCCCAAGGAGGAGCGAAGAGCACCCTACGCGCATTGGGCCCCTTTTCGCGCAACTGTCGTCCTTCTTCTCTCTTCTTTCGTCTCTTTGAGCCGATTTCTTCTTCCTTCTTGCTTGCAGCATCGAAGGATCATCCTGTCCTCTCAAATTTAAACGCGGGTGCTCGTACGCGAGGAGAGACAGTCTGAACTTACAACAGTCGATCACGGCCTCTTTCTGCAAGGACGAATCTCAGGGAAGAAATCTCGACCATCGAGACGTTGTCCTACTCCTTGTTCTATATCTTTCTCTCTTGCTTTTTCAACAGGACAAAAGACTTTCCTTGAAACCCTCCTTCTTCCTCGTTACAACGTTAAGTAGCGCGACAGAAACGAAGTCTGAATATCCTTTCGAGAGCATCCGGATAAATGATCGAAACTTTCGAATATCTGCAACCCGATCTCGTCTATGAGACTTTACCAGACGGTAGTAGAAATAATCGATATACTATTTTATTTCTCAATTGTAACTGTCTATTATGCAAATAAATGTAAGAAAGTTACTCAGTCTCTTCATTTTTTAAAAAAACACTAACATTCTCCATTACATTTCTCCATATCCTACACCGCATAAAAAATAATGGGGGTAGTAAGCTTCAAAATTAATTCAAACCATTTATACAAATTCCTATTATTATTTTAGGAATAATTTGTACAATTGTGTACCAACCAAGTATAATTAAAATGATCAAATTACCTTTATTCTAAAAATCCCTATTCTCCATAATTATTTAATGATCCACACAGTAATAAACCTCCCTAATATCCTATCCCCTCACATAGATGGTCAATAAAAGCAAAAATACAATAATTCTACTCCACATTTGTAAAACAACAAGCAAATTTCAGTCACTGTATTTCCTGAACACCGTTCCGGAGGGCGTAAAGCATCAATACTAAAACCCACCCCATTTTGATTCACCCACTCGAACAATTTAAAGTCCAGCTGTCCGTCCTGGCGTCTGAACCTGAGAGAAACAGGTGTAGGATTTTGCAGGGGGTAGGTCGGTTTGGATATCGTGACTACTGGTCAGTTTGTTCGATAGTCGGTGCCAGCCAGCACGGATGGCCATATACCCGGTACGCCTTATACGCCTTAGAGGGGGCCTTGGTGCCGAGCTGTACCAAGAGGGCCACCGGTCAATACCTTCAGACCTTCGGAGTGCGGCGTGTGCGGGCCGCGAAAAACCTAAGCGGAACGCGAGCCTCTCCTGGACGACTTTGCATCGTGCATGGCACCGACATCGGGTTCAAATGCATGCAACTACAGTCTGCATTCATTGGCTCACGTGATTTTTTTTTCCATCCTTTGCGAGACGAAGGATAGAAGACCTCGGGAATTCAGCAGACTTTCGATCGCGAATTTATGACGCGGGAAAAAAGGTTTACGACGCCTCGTAGACCCATTTGCATCGATCTTTACGGCGACGTTGATTTCGAAAGGGATCATTGTAAATTAGAGCAGCAGGATACGAAGTAATCTCGTATACTCGACGAAAATATATTTCGTTGGAAATACCGTCTTCGTTAGTATACATGAGAATAATTATTCTAATTATTTCCTGCCGGAATAACGATAATTAACCGGCCGCGAAACGTCAATTAGTCTTCCATTTCGACGAGAATTTCCCGTTTGATATCATAAGTTACAATTTCTATGGGATTTCGAAGGACGACTTGCGATGGTCGATGAAAAGGGATTTTCCCGTCGATCTTTTCCAAGGGAGAACCCAGGGCTGAATCGTTGTGGAAACACGGGCGAGACGGGACGTGACTTCCGAGCGTCCTCTCGGCCGTACTAATTATTCTCAACGGAGGGATAATTAATTGTTTCCAGGCTGTGGCAATAAATATCAGTGTACGTGCACGCGCGCGCTAATGTTACGTACGTAGGTACAGCTACGTACGGGGACCGATACACGTAACGACGTAGCTTTCTATCGTTCGCAAACGACTCGCTTATTATCGAAGATCGGATTCGCGTGCGATACTCGAGTACGTGTGCGCACGTAAAGATGATAACGGGTGTCCCGATGCAACTACACGACCCTCCGCGTCTTCGCGTTATCGAGCCAAAGCACCTTTGAATTTCGAACCGACGAGGATCTCTACGATATCTCAATCGTTTTCGCGCTCCTGATGCTCACGATTTTCTATTTTTCAGTATCACCATACGCATTCATCGTGGTAATTAAGAATAAATAGTTAACGTATACTAAGCCAGTGACACAGAAATCATCCAACTCTGCGATACAATTCTAATAATTAACCTCCTATGGGCCCCTGTGACTTTGAGGTAACGCAAGACACATCTAAGCTTCGATTCAAAGTCAAATTTGTAACTCCCAAATATTATAATTTATCTCGTGGAAATCATGAAATTCTTTATAATTCAATATTTAAAATTCAGGTTTAATCTATTATTTCAAATTGTCTTTTTACCATTTTCTAATTGCTCTATCGTGAAACTAATCTACGGATACCACTAAAAAATTCGGACTATAGAGGGTTAAAGTCCAAGGTAGAAAAAGACCTAAACGGAAGGATAAGTAGAATCGTAAGCGAAGTAATCACAAGTACTCGAGGTTTCGCCTAACGGCTCGGCAAACAATAGAAATCGAAGAGGCACTCGATTCGCCTAATAGACGCGGAACGAAAGCGGAAGGTAGCGTGGGTGCACGAGAGAGCGATTTTAGCGCGAGCCAACACCGATCTCCTCTCCACCTTCTTGGACGTAGGATTTAGCGCCTCCGGACGATTTCTGTCTCTTTTACGCCCACGGATCGGTAGATGAGTCAGAACGAATGGGCGGATTCACGGGTTGCCTCGTTTGGGATCGCAACGTCGTCGGGGGTAAGCACTCGATAAGAAGAGCCCACAGGGGTGGAAGAAAGAAGACAGACGAAAACTGTGAGAGAAAACGAGCGAGTGAGAGGGGGAAAAAGAAGTAAATAGAAAGAAAAAGAGAAAGAAGGGAGAAGCCTTGAGGGATGTAGAGGATTTTTCTGGCCGTAGACGGAACGCAGGCCGTAGGAATATGCCGAAACAGAAATAGTCACCGGGTAACTCTCGGGGTTCCGCGTTCGTATACGAGTGCAGCCCCTGAAACGGATGCGCGCCTCGGGGCTATTTTCATGTCCTTGTTTCTCGGGCGCATCGAAAACTGGGATTTTTAACCCTACTTACCGTCGAGATTATCCCGGCAGCAGTGAGTATCCCGCTAACGATCGTACATGCAAATATTTTACACGAAAATTATGGGTCTTTAAAAATGGTAATTTCCAAGCGGATCACGCGCGGCCTTTTTCGTGTTAGAGAAAACGCGATGCCGCTCGACGCTTTTACCCTAACGAGTAATTTGTTTGATGTCTAATATTATAATGGAATTAAATTAACGATACTTCCTTATATCATGCTTCTCTCTTGGCGCCTAACGATACTGAAGTTTCTTTAGACCGTTTGATGTTGCTCGTTTTAGACGTAGTTTTGAAAATTTCCCGATAAAAAATCTGATCTTTAGGGAGACTCGTGGGAAAGAATCTCCGTGGTCCCTTGCGGTCCTCACTTTTTTTTCTTTCCTTTTTGCGTGAAAAATTCCCCGCGGAATACAACGCGAACTTTTCAAATTTTGGTTCTCCCCGGTTACTTTTTTACGAGGTAAGTCCACATCGGAGGAAACGGGAAGTCGTGAGAACCGCTATCCGTCGCCTCGTCTCCTAATTTTTTCTTCCCTTTTTTTTCACGCCTCTAACGAGGAGACCGGACGAAAGGAAGAGAAAAAAAAACGAAATCTCGAGGAGGGAAAATAACATGAGTGACCGAAATCACGTTTGTTTCGTATTCATGAGCGATCGAAGTCGACTGGTATCGACCGATCGGACCACGGCCATTGTCAGAAACGACCCCCATGGCCTGCTCTTAACGGCGTTGCATCTTCCTCCTATGCATCCCCACGTGCATGCGTCATTTGAATACGCGCATCCCTGCGGCAGCCCCGCGTCTCCCCTATTATGTGTAAATTGTATTATTTTTACCCCAAATACATTTCACCCCCTGGGTCGGTCGACGGCCTTCGGGGTCAACAGGTCAAATTGCACATGTCCACCGAAAGTCACCCCCGGCACGTTCTCTTCTCTCTTCTCCCTTCGCAGCCCCTCCTCTCTACTTCCAAATTTCCTACTTCTACCACCAAAAAGTCACGTATATTCGACCTTAAATTACCACATCTCCCTTTTCTCACTTTTGCAAAGATTTTTCACGAAAACTTCAAATTCCGCATTCTCATTCCCGTGTATTATCTCTCGTGAGAAACATCGCGCGCTCGAGGTTTACGTTGGAGTGGTACATTTGGAAGAATCGTCGCGCTTTAATCGCGCGTTTCTCCTCGTTGACGTTTTCAACCCTTCGCTCGGAGGCGCTCGTAAAACGCAGGGTGGATTCGCGAAGCGAAAGGAGTCGTTCGATGAACGATAAAGGGTTACGATGGCAAAAAGTTAACGAATCTCGAGCGAAGAGGGTCAAACTCACCCCTTGAATTGCTCGGGCATAATAATTTTTCGCGTGATTTTAAAACCGTAAATTTTTTTATTTCCCAACCATGAAGCTATCTCTCTCTGTCTCTCATTCTTCGTCTCGGCGACACCGTTGTTTCCTTACGGTATGGATCTCTGTTTTTTCTCACCCCATGCATTCCTCTCGGTGGTATATGGCGCATGTGCCAGCATGCAACGAGACTTTGTTTTTGCGAGATAGAAAAACAACAAGAACTTCGTGCCCTATCTGGTAAGAGGAAGGGTTACGATCGGTTATCATTTCACACCGATTATAATAAAATCGCGGTTGGAAAAAAAGATGGAAAACCGGCGGAGCTGGTCGACGAGAGCCACGAAGAGGAGGCTGCAAGGACACCATGAGTGAAGAGGTAACGGAACGAGAGGAGTAGAGTGAAGGAGAAAGAGAAATAGAAAAAGAGAGAGTAAAAAAAAATAATGCGGGTCATTGGAAAAAAGGTGGCCCGTTCGGGAACCCTCGAGGTTGGCGGACCTTAAATAAGTATATAATAATACCGCCCCGTTAGGGTGTTTTTAACCCCTTCTCTGCCATCCTGTACGTTCTTCTTCTCGGATTCCAAGTTTTTTTCACTCTTCCGGAAGAATCGCGCTGCCTTTTTTTCCGGCGTTCCTGTCGGTTAACGGATAAAATCTAAATTAACTAAATTAAGGGCCCGACCGCTTCCACCTCGTTTTTGCATACGATTTATATACACGACTTTTTGCGCTTGGTTCATGGAAAAAAAAAAGAGAGGAAGATGTGTCGAAGGGTTGTTCCGACTATCTCTTCGATTCGCGCACCTTTAGTTGGTATTGTTGTTTGTATTTTTTTAATCTACAGTTCGACGAGCTTCCACGTTTTTCGTCTCGTTGTCCCTTCTACTTCGTAAGATCGTTGAAAGGTCGATTTACGGTTATAAAATTACTCGCTTGAAATTCGAGATCGCGTTTACGTCAAAGATTTATACGTATCTTCCACCGAAGAGGTAAAGGAGTAGAAAAGTTCGAAGGAAGAAATACTCGAGAAAAAAAGAGGAAGAGAAAAAAAAAGATACTTTTGAAGAAAATTCCCATTAATATTTCCTCCTTTTTTTCGCATTATTTTCTTTTTTCTATCATCACGGAAACATGATAGGAAAAGAAAAAATGTCAGTTTGGGCAACAATAATACGCGAGGGTGCAAATATCCTGTAGCGTTTGGTGACTTTTTCACCGTGGCGTATGTTTGGTCATTTTACGGGACCTCACCCTCCTTTTTTGACCGTTTGACCATATGTGACGGTGTCGTTGCGCCAATTCCGGTCGCTCTTGCAGCCGATCGATTGATTTCGCGCAATAAAAGACGGGAAAACCCCCGTAGAAACGTGCGCCTCCATGAATGGCTATGCCAGCTCCTCGTTTGGCTTTAGTCAAATTACCAGCCAGCCTCGCGATCCCGACGATGTTGACCTTCGGCGTAATGACACGTTAAGCTCGCCCTCAGGCGGAGATTCCGAAAGAATGGGAAATCTGCTGGGCGATGGAAACTCGTCGAATGAAAAGGGTCCAGTTGGGCGGTTAGTTTGTCCGATAAATCGCTCCTTGCAATATACGTTTTACCGTTATACTTTTATATGACCTTCGGAAAGTCCTTCAAGGTATTCTTGTTAAGTTCGATCATAGACTTTATTCGTCATGGATTGAAAATTATCTCAAAAATCTGCACAAATTGTCCTTTACTTGGGCTTTTTAAATGGTAGTTCATTAAGAATGGTGTTTAGTATGGAAAATTCGTAAATAATTGATGATATGGAATCCTATCAGATATTTCTTTCTCTCTCGGAATTCTTGAGTAAGGATATTTCGTTTTTACGTGCTCCTTCATTAACGATTCTCGTAATTGAAATTTTTCTTCGGCGAATTGGTTCTTTACGTTGATATATAGAGGTTAAAGTAGGAAGAGTACTTTGATAGTGTCCTTAGAATTGAAAAGTCTTCTTCGTAACGAGATCAGACTCCGATGAATGGACTGGGGGCAGCAACCGGGTTGGTCGGTGCAATTCAGCGAAAAAAATACATTTGTCAGGCCGTGGTTTCAACCGAGAGGATCTCTATCTCCTGTGAGATTAATTACTACGCCCGAGAATAATTAATTAACGTCGAGAATAATGAAATGGCCCGCCTTTGTTTTTCCGCTGATCCTGCGTCGGGCGACGAGTGATCAAAGGATCGGATTTCGCTGACCTCTCCATGCTGACCACAGCCTGCAGAACGCCGTGTAAACCTGCATCACAGTTCTCTCTTCATAATAAATTTTCAACGGTATACTACCCTTCATAACACCCCTGTAACTCCTAACCTTAAAGTTACTCATCATACATCTGTCTTTCTACATATTAAAATATAATTTGTTTAATTACCCAAGCGTCGTATAATTTCAAAGTGACAAGAAATTCAACAGAATTCAGAGGTACCAATGACCTTCCAAAAATTCAACGTATCAAAGTTTTCAACGTAAAAAAATCCAATGTACTGTCTAATAAATAATTTTCAACCCTTACAAGAAACTGAAGTAACGAAAAATTAACTTAACAATTATTTCCGGTTTCAGATCCACGTCAATGTACAAAAACAAAATTAAATTGATAAGAAAAAGTCAGTACAACCGTAAGGGTGAACCAGTAAAACGACACCAGAGGAACGGGTGCAATTTAACGCGAATGAGTATCAAGTTTTTAATGGAAACGATATTATATGGCACGTTGGCCGGTTCGTTTTTACTAATGTTGCAACGCGAACCCATGTATCTACGTATATAAACGCGTGTGTCGTGAGATACGGTTTTTCATCAACGTAGCATCCTGCATTCGTCGTCGGTTGCCACCGTCGGCCGTTTTTTTTCTCATGGTGTTTGCAAAGGGTTACGTTACGCACAGGGTGGAACATCGACGCAGAGTTCTTTTTTGAACCTATGCTAAATAGGGGTGCCGTTGAAAAAAAATATTAATAGCCATCCAGCCTCCGGATTTTTTCGTACCCATCTCGCACCCCTGTCCTTTTTTCCATTCCCGTCGAGAGTTACCCCTATAACCGGCCCTTGTGCGGTAAGATATACCCATGATAGCGCGTCCTCAGCCTCGCCAAAGTAGCAACGACTTTTCCCTGCCAGAACGCGGCTCGACTTCGCGTTTGCTAACGAAACCGACGATTATCATATGAAGAGCTTCGTTTAAGACAATTTCGCAGATCGGGACTTCGTATCTCGTAGAAATCCAGGCTGGAAAAAAGTGTCTCCAGTATAAATGCGCGTGCCGGTGGCAACTTGGGGGATTTTCTATTTCACAGAATTGTTGAACGCCTGCGAGACTTTGAGAAAGTCCAAGAAACTTGGAGAAGATTCTTTAATCTCTTGCTCTATGATTTCATTTGCGACTAAGGAAGTTAAAGTTTATTTTCAAAGTGACGTGTATCTTGTTCCATTTGAACACATTTCCGACCGGTATTTTTTTGAAGATCTTACCCACTTCTGATCGGTCACTTGGTCGCAAATATCTGATACCGATATCTTTTTGAAAATTACAAATTCTCGGCACTAAGTCCAAGGCACTGTAAATCGCTATGATAAATAATTTATTAATTCCTGTGGCAACCGTTTAATAAGTTAAAAGCTCAAGTCCTTGGGCCCAAAAAGCCTATTAACCCCTTACCGTACTATAACGAGTGATACTCGCGATGCGATAAATTGGAAAAGAAATTTTCAAGTCTTACAAAACCTATTAAATTGAAAATATCAGTGAGATGCGACGCGATAAAATTATTTCTATAATATTAATATCACGTTAAATTATACGATACGTCAAGAATCATCGATCAATATTTATTTTACTAATTTAATTCTGAATTATTGTGGAGGCAGTCACAAAGTAAATGGCACAGCAAGGGGTTACTCGACTACCGGTCACAAAAGTGTTAACACACTTTTAATTTCATTTTCAGCGTAACGAGGATGCCTCATTATCCTAGGGTAAGTACAGCAAAGTAAACATTGACGTTGCAACAATGAGACATTTTCTTCAACACCGATGAAATCATATCAAGACCTCTTTCCCAAACATTTTCGATCGTTCGGAAAATCGTAAAATCATTCTCCCAACTGCTAATATATCGTTAAACCTCGCATCCATACAGACAACTCTCACACAGTTGTTAATGGACTCGATCCACGTCAACGCGTTTCCCGTAGATCAGCGGCAACAGCAAAGAAGAAAGAGAAAGACAGGGAGAAAGTGAGAGAAAGGGAGAAAGAGAGGAAGGGAGGAAAACAGAGAGAGGATCTTTCCGATCATTGCGCAAGCTGCAAGATGACGTGCCCCCATGTAGCCCGGCAAGCCATATGTATTCGAGGGGGTGGACGAAGGTGGTAGGTGATATAATGGGAGCGCAGGACGTTCGGCTTTCAACACGACGCGCGTCAACCCCGAACATAACAGGAACCCTTTCAGAATCCGAAGAGACGGACAGACGGACAGACCGACGGACACTGTGCCCTCTAACACCCTCGTGAAAATCCCCTACGGGCAGACTTTCGCCCGCTTCCTGGTTCGGTCGCTTGCGCAACAAAACAACAGCTGCGTCGCTCGACGTCGGCAAGATCGTCAAAACATCCGAATAGTGGTGCAACCCTTTCCCTGACCACCCTGACAATCTCACCAGAATATCCGCATTGGCAAATTCACTCTCCTAAATGTCCTAAACATCCCTTAACTTTTCCCATATCGATGCAACTCAACGCTCTTACCTATTCCAAGTCCATAACTTCCAGCTATGACTCTGTACCATGATTACACACATTTGCAACCTAATTATCCAAATCGTCTTAATCTCTCATAAGCTTCAATCATTCAATAATCTACTTCCTTCAACGAAACTAAAAAAGAAGGCACCAAGTAAATCTCAAGCCAGGAGCCAACTTCTCCCGAGGCGACCAGAAGGCATTAATTAGTAGCGGCGTTAACGAGCCGCCACGGCGGTCAGGACCACGCGCGAATATCTTCTTCCTTCTTCCTCACCTTCGTCTCTTCCCCGTCTCCCCTGCCACATCTTTTTCTATACTTCCTCGACAGTCTCTCCTTCCATTTCTCTCTCTTTCCCTGCTCCTCGCAACCTTCTCCCGTTCGTCCTCCGGACTGCAGACCCGTCGAGCCTGGACTGCACGGCAGTTCCACGTTACCTCCTTCGTCTCGTTCGCGGCGCGTTAATTATGAGGGGCTTCCGGCGATCTAGATTTCATTCTTTCCTCCGCTTAGGCACCGGGAAATGATAATAGGTACGTGACCCATGGTGGTCAGTTCACACGAGAAACGAGAGTACTTCGGGGTATAGCCCGATGCACGGTGCGCGTTACCTAGACCGAGCAAAACGTGTTGGAGGAGGAGGACGATGGTGAATCTGGAGGTGGAAAAGAGAAGACGAGAAAGGAATTGTGGAAGAGGGACGAAGAGGGGAGAGGATTCGCGGCAACCGGCGTTATACGGCAGCGACGTCGGTGTCGGCGTTCCGACTTCCACAATGCGCCTTGTACTCTCCCACACTCAAGGAGTCTCACGCCCTCACATCCTCCTCCTCGACGAGGAAGGCGAGGAGGACCCGAGAGGAGAGCGTCCGCGGGCATTTCACGAGGCGACCTCTGAGCACCGCGAAACTCCGAGCTCCCGGCCGATTACGGACGAGAGACCGTCGAATGTCTGACCGTTACGCTCGCTAATTCAACGATTTCACGAATCGATAGGTCGTTTTTGAGAGCATCGTTGAAGATTGATGTTACTCCGCGCGATGGATCGCAATTAAATGGAGATATACTTGCGAGGTGTGGGAATCGCGAGAGGGGACGGTGGAATTTCTTCGGCTTACCTCTCTCGATTCCTTGGATTTGTTCGTATGCGGATGAAAAGCACCGGGCCGAAATAGTCGTCGCTTTTGACCTTTCCGCGCGAAAGTTACGACGGTTTGAGAAAATGTCAGGGTTTCGCGCGACTGAAAAAAGGAGGGCTGCTTGTAAATTGGGCGCGAATGACTTCAATTCTAATTTGTCAGTTATTACTACTTCCTCGTTATCGTTAACAAATTTGTCACTCTGCAATTAAATTAATTTTTCTAAAAACTGCCCAAATTATTAAGAAATACATTAATTAAATATTCAATTTCGGTCCCATAAAACTAAAATTACTTAATGGACCATCATTTTCACCTCTAGATTTAACTTTTTTCAAACAACTTATTCGACACATTTTAATATAATAGACATATCGCTGATAGTTCTAATGTCACGCTTTTACAACGATGAACAAGAAACGCTGGTATCCTCGGACACTCCGTTCACCGGTAAATAAATGTGACGGTATAAAGGTCATTGAATTACAATTCTAAAAAAAAAGAGGGCAAATCAGAAGTACGAATCACCCGGTACATCACGCGCGAAAGAGCACCTGGGAAAGCCTGGAGTTTTCAAAAGACCTCGAGTGACCGGAACACGGTTCCCCCCATCGTACATATAGTAGCAAACGTGTGCCGCTTTAGCGCGCCGCTTATCTGCGATCTTTGCTCCCTTCGTCTCGAGACACCAGGTAGGTATACTCCGTTTCATTAACGTTATTAGTCCGTCTACCGTGCAAGGTGTTTCTGTCTTCGTTTGAATGAGCCTTATCGCACTCGAATCGCGATAGGCATCGTACTGATATCGAAAAATTATAACGCAGCGCGTGTTCGTGAAACATTCGCGGGAACGTTTAGATTCTCAATTGCGTCGTTGGCATTTATGGTTTTTCTTACATTTTATCTGCTAATTTAACTTTGACACAGATACACTTTATAATGATGATCTAATTTGCACAGTAGCTCAATGTTTTATTCTTTTCTTCTTTAACACTAGATCTACAGGTGGTACAACTGTTACACTTAAATATATTAAATAAGTAGTCTGAAAAAAGAGGGATCAGATAGCGAAGAAGATTCGTTAGTTAATTTGTTTATTATGAGGTATATGTAAAATATCTGTTGTACTGATTCTTTGTAAATTAGAGAATTATTTATAAATAGGTAGAAACTAGACAATTTGAATAATTCGGTAAATCTAGGGTTCACCCTTGCCTAATTGGATAGAAAATTTTCAAATTTTCCAGAATCTATGAAGTTGCAAATATTAATGAGACGCGACACAGTAAAGGTATTTCTATAACATTAATATTAAGCTAAATTCTAAGATATGTCAGAAACCATGATTAATCTTTATTTCACTAATTTAATTCTGAATTATTGGGGAGGCAGTGGCTCAAAAAAATTGTACGGCAAGGGGTTAAAAAAGGTTGTTTTTTTTAAACAAATGTGCTATTAGATGTGCCAAGTACACGTAGAAAGAATCGATACGGCGTATCGAAAGCGAGATTGAACCATCGCCCGTAAAAAGAACCGCGCATAAATTAATGGCCGCGCGTAATTTCAACTTCTTACATACTTGATAGGAAAGCGGCATTATTTCGCGTAACGAGCGTCTCATCGCACGGATACTCGCAGCGTGGTTACTTTATTAAGGGCATTCCTGACCCCGTGGCACGACCTATACGAATACGCCGCGAAAAATCCACGTCGTATACAGAGAAAGTTCCGATGACTCTGTGAGAAACTGGCCCTGCCTGCGCCTAACGTTGCCTCGTTATCCATGCATGCAAAAACGTCCGATGAGACGTTTAGAAGCCACTTTCGTTGATTCTCCTCGCTTCTGCGATCATCGAATGTAACATGATATAAAAAAAGAACCGGTGTTCGATGATTCGCGAGACAGACGACTCGTTTGTCGTGGATTTCATTGAATTTCTGAAGAAAAGGAAGTCTTCCGGGGAAGATTCGAGCATATACATAATGGAACGAGATTAATAATCTAGGTGGAAAAAATCTCGAGAAGAACAGACCAGAGATAGACAGGAGTCAGACAGAATAGGAAGGAGAAAGCCAGGACAAGTAGGAGACAGGCAGTATCAAATACGATGTAAAATTTTTGAATATCTCTTCTTTCAATCGAATCGAATTAAATTGGCTTCATACGGCTTGATTAAAAACAGACAAATTCCAAATTTTACAAAGGTCTTTAATCCGGATTGATGTGGTCGAATTAAAATTCAAAGTTACAAAATTTATATCTTCCTTCATTCTGTCTGGCCTGATCGTCTTCTACCTCCCCTGTCTGTACTGCTGGTCCTGTTTATTTGTATTAGTCTAATGAAATCTGTGCAAAGCTTCATTAAAATCGAAGTGTATCACTCCGTGATTTTCCCTTGTCAGCTTGGGATCTAAAATTTCCTGGATTTTGTAAATGTACCGTACGGTATAGAACGTAGTTCCAATGACCTAGTGTAAGGACTCAATTAAATAAATTAACGATATCTCAATATTTAAAAAGAAAGATACCAATTTAGACAGTTTGGGGTACATCACTTGATATTCCATCCTACAGACTATCAATAGCAAGGCTTTAATAGGCTTTTTTTTCTTAACTATATCTTTAACACAAAGTCTAACAAGAAAGTGAATTAAACAACACTTTCTTTATTTCTTCCATAAAATGACAATCTGCAATGAAATATATAAAACTCCTAATAAAAAATGAAGTTGATATTCTACTTAACATTGAGAAATATGACAAATATAAAATAAATATTGCACTAACATTTCCTCCACGAAACTTTAGTATATAATATTTCTCTCTAAAATGAATACATAGTTCTCGACTTATCATTTCTTTTTCCATCGATATTGTCGATTCGTTCCACCGTGCGACGTGTGTACGCGTTCGAAAATTCGGTTTGCATTAATTCACGCAGATCGCGCGTGAAATTCGCGATAAGGAAATGGCGGCGGGACGTTTGCGAAACGTTAACCGCGAAAGAGGACTCGCTGAAGAGCCTTCGAAAAGTCTCACTCGAGCGGAGACACCGAGAAGATTTATCAGCGGCTTCGGATTCTCTGACGAGAGAGCGAGGCTGGTTTCGCGCGCGAACCGACAAGCCGGAATTTTATTTTCGCCCGGGCGAAAACCGCGACTGACGGAAAACACGCGGCGATACATTAATTCTTGGCGTATCAAAATTCGCGCACGTTGACCTCGCATCAAACGATTCGCTGTCGCGCGAGAGATAAGATAAAAACCGTGACCCGACGAGTCGACTGCAGAAAGGAGAAGAGTGAAGGGCGTAAAAACTCCCCGGTGAAATTGAAAAAAAAAAATTACCGAATAAAGGAGAAAGAGAGGGAGAAAAATAGAATACGTTTTGGGGAATAAAGAACGAAAAGGCTGGACGATGCGCGCGCTTCGTTTGAAGTTAATCGCGCCGTGGCATCAGTCTGCACTGGACAGCCCTCATGCGTCTACCTTCCTATTGAAAAACCGTTTATCCGATAGGATCCTTTGTTTTAAAGTGGAACCGTTCATTGTCGAAGGCACGGTTCAACCCCCGAGCTTCGATGAGCGCTTCGAGGACGCGTATCCGTTGAGATTTTACCTTCCGCGATCGCTTCCTCTTCTTCGACCGTTTCTCAGCAAAATAATCGCACTTCTCTCGCAACTGAGAGTATGAACTAGTTTAAAAAACTGCAACGAGAGAAATGACGACAAGAAGTGACAAATAAGAGGGTAGTTTGAGTACTCTCATTTCAAGTTTTCCTATGTATCTCAAAATACTTCCAACAATGAAACTATAATAAGTACAGATAAAACCTCAAACTTCAAAATGGCGACTTCATCCTCAAATCTCGTCACTCCTTTAACACGATAGTTACACCCCAGCCCCAGAGATACGTCGCACACAAAGAACAAACGACGGAAAGTTGCACCGTGCGATAAATAATAACCATAACCGTGGTCGTTCTGGAAAAAAAAACAGCTTACTAACGGAAAAGCGGTGCGTCGTTGAGCATCTTGGAGGTCGTTCGTATCCCTCGCGACTTCGCCCCGTCCCTTTATCTTCCTTTTTTATTCCGACGAAGATTCAGCGAGAGACTTTTCTCCCGTGCCTCTGGAAGCGCACGATGTACTTGGTTTATATACGTATCTCTGTGTGCGTCTGTACGTACGTATATACCATGGTAGCGATATATTTCACGATCAACCACCTGTGGATGACTATGCTAATTACCAGCGTAACGTCATAATAGGAAGGAATCGTTGGGGCAAGGGGAAAGATACCGACGATTATTTTTCCGCGCAACGCCCTCCGTTCGAGTAACGAGCCGAGAGAAGGAGAGAAGAGGGAGCGAAAGACGATGGAAAAGAAAGAGAAACGATAGGAGAGGAAATAAAGGAGTGCAAAGAGGAAGAGAAGAGAAAAGAGAATTCCTTACTCCTTCCTCTCGAGAAGGCAAGATCACGGAGGAACCTCCGTCCTTGGTGGCCGGATTAATTCCTCCTTCGTAGATAAAGAAGAAGAACCTCGCGCAGCCCTCTCCACCGGGCAAGCCGGCAAACGAAAACGCGGCTCGCGGCTTTTGCCGGGGAGAAATCCCGGGTCGTGTATGCGCTACGAGATAATGCACGCAAATATCATAAAGATAAGGCCTCAGGCCAGTGGTAGACTGAGATCGAGGGAAACAGAGAGAGGGAGAGACGACTCGAGCCAAAGAGGACGGAAGAGAGGCTTTAGAGGCCACCAAGGTGTATCGAGCTAAGGAAAAAACGGAGCGTTGCATTTTTTACCCACCGTTCTACCTCTCTTCTTCTATCTTCTCTTTCTTTCTATTCTTTACCCTCGCGCTCTCTTTTTCACTGATCGGACCTTTTTACCTTGGCCCTACGGTGCCCTTCCACCCTAGAATCCGTTAGGGCGCACGATTTTTTTTTCTCCCTCTCCCCACTCTCTTCGGTGAAACTTCCAATCTTTGTCTCGAACTTTCATCTACCTTCTCCCTCTGGACGTTGAAGTTTCCCTGGTTTCTGCTTATGTCTCTCTTTTCATCTCACGCTAGCCGCTTCTCCCTCTCCCTGTTGATTTTCAATTGAAACGAGAGATCTCCTCAAATATTAGGGCCGCGCGGACGAACAGTTAGGTTCATGGGAACTTTACCCGGGTTTCGTCTGCTTTGGTGGAGATTTTTTTTCGGCTACCGTGTTCAACGTAACAGGAATGGCATCGTTTTACCACGATTAATGGGCGGAAGAGGTATACTCGATCAATCGTACTCCCAATCCATCGACTCCCTTAGATTTTCGAATCCATGATAACAGAATTCTTTAAAATTCAACGTTTCGTACAAGTCTTCTGGAAACAGACGCAGAAAGTCAACGAGGAGAGATGAAAATCCAAGATTCATCCCCTCGGAAGCTATCCATTAAAGAGGCTTGCCTCTACGAAGTTACGAGTTTCGCGATGCTTCGCGCACAGATCCTTCTCATTCACGCGTTCTCCTTTCCAAGAAAATAATCCGCGCGATTGCACGCGCGATTTCCCTCTTCCTTCTTTCTTCTTTTCTTTCTTCTCTTTTTTTTTGGGTGGTCTGCACTTTTACGATCCTAATCCCGAAAGGCATTATTCGTACCACGACTGTCCCCGGGACTTAAGGCCCTCTTTGTCGCGACCGGTAAAAATCCACCCTCGGACGCCTCTTCTTACTGTCCTCCACGGGACCCGACACAGCGAGTTCCTGGGCGCGTGAGGAGGCACGTTACAGGCGTGAAACGATCCGTAATTTGTCATGGACGAGGGCTCCTTCGACTCGAACGTCTGACGTGTCTTCGGAATAAGGTCACGACTCGACCTCACCGACCATGCGACCAAGCCAGGATGTTGTTCCTTGTTCTCAATGGGCCGTTTTGTCCGGCTAAAAACCTTCCGATTATCCGAAGCTCATCGACAATCCTCCGGAAATCCTTTCGGACGAGCGCGTTCGATGCCCTCGAAGATCCTCGGATGGAATCGATCGGAGGTTGGGATGGTTAAGTATGAACGATCGAGGACCATTTTGTGAACCGTTTTTGTGAGAATCGATGGAGTATTGTTGAGTGGGTCGTTGATGCGTGGAGTTTTATTGGATAAGTTACACGAGAGGTTATTGAGATTTTTGGACCAAGAGTTCTGAGTCTTTTTGTTATTTTTTATAGTTGTTTGTCGGTTTTGGCGACTGTGGTGATTTTGTGTAGCATATTGGATGATGATTTAGGAAATGTACGTCAGAGATGATGGAAGTTAAGCTGAGATATACTAATTGGGAATGCAGGTCTTCAACATTTACCCATAGCTTTGCAAAGTTTTTATTGGTGCGACCAATGAGATAGTTTTCATGAATGCTAGAAGCAGTAACGCAGTATTTCAGCGCTCAAATTGCCAAGCCCATCCAAATGACCGCATAATTCTAAGCTAAAGAATTCATCGAATTGAGAGAAAAACCACGAAGCAAATATACCACATCTACTTTATAAAATTTATATTTTCTACCAGAAAGAATAAAAATCCTGCACTTGTACTATATTTCCGATATGCTACCTCTACTTCTCTCAAAACAAAGCAGCGTTTTCCAAGTTGCTACCTGCGACCCATCACCGTTCCCTTGAAAAAGTATCAATAAAGTCTTTTACAAGTAAATAACCTAATTCTTGATTAACCCATTTACCAAAAATTAAAATTAGCACTTTATACAATATAGAATAATCTTTTACATAAAAGAGAGACGCGTCAAAATTTTAAACAAATTCTGCCAGGTGGTCGAAAAGGTTTTGGGAAACGCTGAAATAAACAGTGAATTCCGAATCATCAATGCGAACTATCTCAAAAAGTTCTTTAATTACGATATCATCGTCAAATTAAGAGAAGGACTTAACGAAGGTACTTTCGTCGGGTCGTTTCGCAAATTTCATCGCGCGCCTTCCGCCACGTGGACTGCGAAACGTTTCGCGCGGCAACGTCGGCTTTCAGCGGATAAGTGAGGCAAATGGAGGGTCGGAGAGCATCGTGGTCAGGGATTTTACCTGACTTTCACTTAACACTCTCCTCGCGGGCCCTTGCGAGCTCTTAGGCGCGGATGCATTGTAAGTCCGTCATTCTATTATGAGACCGTAGACTCGCTCCTACGTGTAGCAGCTCGAGAATCGACCGCGGCTTGAGAAAACAGTTTCCATTCTCTCGATTCGCGATTATATCGCGCGGATTCCCGGCTATCAATAATCATTTTCAATGGAAATTGTCCGAGAGTCTCGGAGTATTTTGCGTTTCCTGTATTGCCGATTCTCTCTGACTCATCGACCATTTCGTTTTTCGATCTTGCCTTTCAACCTCGATCTCAGTTATTTTTCTCATCTAGAATTACAGTTTTGATTGCCGTTAGTTTAAGAAAACGCGAGGGTGTTAAAAGTTATGTCGCTGCTAGAAGATCTTTATATAATCGATAAATTTATCTTTCTCTATTATTACGGGCTAATTAGAACATTCTGCTTTATACTTTATAACTTTAATGGCAATGGTCATTTTTACTGGTACCTACAGTTTTGGGTAGATTTTAATTCCAATATAATTAGACGTATCGAAATTTCTAACATAAATTAGATTATATATTTGCATTTCTAAGATATGGAATTTTGGAATGTAGACGAATTTTTGCATGATATATGTCAGAAGCTATTTTAGAGAAATTCCTCGAGAACGATTTTCGAAGGAACTTTTCGTAGGAATATTCGAGGCCAGCGTTTCCTCTTTTCCTTTCAACTCGGAGTCCGTTCTTATCGTTGAATAAACTAAAACTAAAAAACGGACGGATGAACGGACGTTGTGGAGATGAAATGCTGGCACTGTCCACTGTGCCCCACCTGTACCCTTATCTGTACAAACAACGCCTATCCCGTCGGTTACAAAGAAGCGCGGGTCACTCGAGGACTCGTATACGTCTCTTTTCCGGTTTATGGTGTGACCGGAATACACCAAAGTCCACGGAATGAAACGAAAGGCAAACGAAACGATATTGAACTGGCATTAAATGACTTTAACACTTTGTTCCCACAAATTTCCTGTTGGACGGTCCTTATCAATTTTGCGGATATTCCATTACCTTTGAATTAATTATAATAACATATCTTGATTTAGTTCAAGAAGTCAATCCGTTTAACACTAGATCTATAGCAACCGTCAATTTGACGAGTTCCAGTTTTTTACAATTTTTAACAAGTTCATAGAAAAGCAGTACAATAAAAACTTCGCGTGTATCTTACAATATACAAATTACTTTATTGGTCGCATTTTTTACCGCTTCATCCATCATTATTTAATGCACTTATTTAACATATTTAAATGTACCCGATTTGACGGTTGTAGATCTAGTGTTAACAAAGAATCGGTAGGCATTGACATACGCAAATACTCATACTCCTTTATTTTTAGGGGAAATGTATGACCTTCAGTTATAGAAGGCGCATATAGTCAGTGGGCAGTGGGCACTGGGCAGTTATAGAAACCGCCCTTGACGCAATTCTTAAGTTCTACATTAGTTCCTCAACCACTAAAAATTCTAATTAGTCACATTAAAAGTATTTAAGAACATGTCTAGCAATGTCTGAGAACAGATAAATATATATAGTCATTCCTGAACCATAGAATCTCCTCGTCCCAGATCGAAAGTGGACGTCGAAAGGTCACCGAGGGGCTCGTTATCCCAAAACCGGCGTTAATGGTAGAACGAAAACAATTCGCAAGATTTTCACATCGTCGTTGCACCTGGTATTTCATTAGACCGTCGTTATGCAAAAGCATGGACGCCATAGGTAGACTCTCGTAGGAAAATCGCGAAGGAGGTCTACGATGGAAGAGGGCTCCGCATTATACGCTCGGTAGAATGGCGCGTGTATCTATCGTGCCGGCAGAAAATCGGCTTGCGGCTATCGATCTCCATTACGCGAACTGATTGGCTTCGAGTCGAGCTGCTTATTCGCCGATCTACACATGCATCGCGACGAGTCACGTACAGATAGGAAACGAGAAGAAGTTTCAACGACTCCCCTACTCGAGAGGTCTCTCTTGTTCTCTGATAACGTATTATACCCTTTCGATAGTAGATCGTCGACGTAGAAATACTTTATTATACTTGCCCAAAGTCGACGTAAGTTCTCTATACTTACGATAAATAAAAAAGGATAGATGAGTTTCACGATAACTCAAAGAATAGGAGACGATTGGCACGAGGATAATGGTGTAAATGTCAAGCGAATTGAATAAAGAAAAGGGTAATGACGTTGCGATAATGACGAGCAACGGCTTCCGTGCCGTATAGAGCAACAAATTGCAAGTGAAAATGAAATCCAATGGGGAAACATGACCATACGTGGAGTGGAGAAACAAATAGAGGTAATAAGCAAGACGAATTAAAGTAACGTTCGTTATAATGATTCGCAAAATTGAGGGAACTATTGAAATTGAAATTCAATGAGTTCGAAGACATGGTAAATATCGAGAAATTGGATGGAGGAACGGGAGAAGAAACGAGGATTGAGTGTATTGTTTCAATGGCGTATACTGCCAAAGTAGCAATTTTTGCGGGAAAGCTGACCGTGACGTTGCGCCAGTGTTCATCCTTCCTGACGATAAGGAGACGATCATTTGTTACGTTCCAGCCGATGCCATTGTTTCGGCTGGCCGATCGATAGCTTTCTCACCCCCCTGTACATTATTGTTTTCGTCAACCCCCTCGGACGAAAGAAGACCACGGCACATCTCGATTGCTGCGCCGATACAGCCTCTCCTTTCGTCACCCTGTTCTCGCGTCTGTCCCTAAAATATATTGCCGTATCTCCGATTGCGTCGCTACTCGCAACGAATTTCAACCCGATGGAAAGCTTTGCGAGAACAAAATAGAAAAGCTTTACGATCGATTGCAATTAACGTTCGATCGATTTACTGCGGCTACCGTTCCTACAGTATCTGCAGCGATGTCTTTTGTTTTCTTTAAATGTACCAATATTAGAGGTAATTAACTGTGAGATTGAAATGGAGAATTTTTATAAAAATGGCTCGCATCGTTTGACTATTTTGTTCTTTTGTACTTTGAATAGACTATAGCCACTTCTTATTTTAAATAAGAATTCAAATACTTTACATACCTCAAATTAAATATAACAGAAGATACATTGTAGGAGATCTTTTATTGTTGGACTTAACGTCGCAAATTTCTGTCAGATTTTCTTGATTTCGTAGATAAGACATTTAACGGGAACAGATAAATCGGAGTTGGAAACGGAGTCCTGGATACCCTGACCGTGTAAATTCTCTCCTGTTTCGAGGATAGCCGTTAGAGTTGCACGGCGAAGCAAGAGAAGAGCCACGGAAGATGTATGAACACGTACGAAAAGAGAAAAGACGGATTACCTACATCGATTAGAAAGGTCGCGAATTCTTCCGGCTTGGATTCGCCATATCCTCCGCAAACGTTCGATCTAGAGCGAGAAGTTTCGGACCGAAAGATCTCTCCTGGGTGATCGCGCGATCGCGCCATCGATAGGAACGACCCTCGATTTCACGTAATCCGGAATCGCACGTGAAAGAGACTCTCTAATCTCGTTGCTTATGATTTAACACTGGACGATAATCGAAGAAATACCTGGTAGAAAGATTTTCAATAAAATTTTGTCAATAAAGAAAACATTAATCCTTTTCCTTACGATTTCAATATTGAGTGCGTGCGCAGGAACTTAGAATTAATTTCTGAAATCAAGTTCCTCTTTGAATTTTGGTATTTTATATAGATGAATGAATTATTAATAGTAGAAAAATAACTTGGTCGTCTCGTAGCCGACAGATTTTTTCAATTTAGCATTTTAACCCTCTATAGTCCGAATTTGTTGTAATATTTGAAGATCAGTTTCTCGATGGCACAATTAGAAAATGACAAAGATACAATTTTAAATGGTGGATTAAACTTGATTTTTAAACATTGAATTGCCAAGAATTTTATGATTTTTGCGCGCTGGATTATAATATTTGGCAAAATTGAAATTTTCACTTTGAAGAATAGAAGCTTAGACATATCTTGGATTACCTCGAAATCACAGGGGCCCATAGAGGTTTAAAAAACCTACAAATTTTCTGTTTCATTTGCTATATCGCATGTATTACATGTTATTGGAGGCTAAGGGGTTAAGTGCAATTTGCAATGTCTTTGCAGAAAATTCTGCTTGATCTTAATCGTGGAATGTCAATTGCAAAATTGAAACATGGACGTTGTTGAAAGGCACGGAAAAAGTTAGTGTTTGAATTCTTAAGGTGCATAGGCGGAAAGGGAGATCGAGAGAGAATGAATGCATTAAAAGGTTACACATTCGCCGGATTATCCTAGAGATCACCTCGCAGGACTAAGATCCCACGATATTGGTAGCGCTCGTTGGTTTCCCGTCAGTCACATCGATTCCAAGGATCTGATCAAAAACATTTAGATATCAAAACCTAGTCCCAGGCTACGGGAAAAGCTTGCGATCGCTTTCTATCTGATACTTTAACAGAAATGAACCAAATTAAAAATCTACACACTCTCAAAAATTCTCATCCACCCCTATCACCCTCCTCTCTCAACTTCTCAACTTCACCTCAAGAAACTCAAACCAAACAAAAACCTAAACATCCTCAATCTCTCCATCTCTAAATTCTTACATCCTACATCAATCGATGCAACCAAAAGATCAACAACTACCCCAAGTTTCCAAATAACGACCTAAATTCTCAATTAATCAATCAAAATTACCCTCGATGAACCACCTATCCCACCAAAATCTCCAAGTCCCACACGAAATAACCATAGCTACCAAAATTTAACATCCACAACCTAGCATCCAAAAAAGAAACGAAACAAGGAAGAAACATTTGAAACAAAGGTATCAAAGTGTTCCAAACTCGCAAGACGATCTCCTATCGATCGCAGGATCCCGTGGAGGATCGGTATCCCACGAGGTTGGTAGCGTTGGTCGATTGGCCGTCATCCGGAATCGATTGGACGGGCGCACGGTTAGGGACGCGCGTCGTAGGTGCAGAGAGCCGATAAGTCACGGCTGGAGTCAGGCCACGGGTGTACTGGCTGTACAAGTTGCTCTTCTACGTCGCCATAGGAATGGAAGGTACCTCGTGCAAGAGGGAGAACAAAATACGTACGAATACCTATAGATATACCTATATGTTAGAATATGTATACGTATATATTTAGGTTTGTACTTGTACAGAAGATAGAAAGAGGGAAGGAGAAAGATCGGTGCTGTGGAGATCGTTAGTGTGTGCATGCGCGAGAAGATATCGCGCCGGCCATATAGGCTAGGTCGGTATACATGGGAACTGATGCCGCGACGCTGGAAAAAAGTCCGCGGTGAGGCCGAAAAAATGAATTCGTGCGCATCCCGTGCCCACACATCTAACTTTCACTTCGCTTAGGGATCGGGCAGCAGCAGCGGCAGCCAGTCCGCGCCGCTTCGCAGTCATCGGGACTCGCAATTCCGCGAGATATGTCCGACGATCGACGTAAGAGCTTAGGAGAAGAAATTTCCTTTTTTATAAATCTCTAGATGGAAAATGTTTCAATGTTTGCATATAGGATGAAGAAGAAAAAAAAGAATGTTAAAGGAGATTTCAAATAGCGCGCTGAAAAGGAGGAGGTGCGAGGTGTCTGAATTAGACCCGATACGGTAGCTGGATTGGGCCCGTTGAAGAATATGATGGAGAAACGGCAGATTTTACGGTTGTTAGATTTAACTTCCGAAAGATGTGAGAATCTTAATGATTTTTCGAAGTTAGGATAAATGTGTGGTCACCGATAGTCTGGGGAAAATTTGCCACTAGGTGCATCCTTGAACGTGGCGCAGAAATCTCAGGCTTCGGTGATATATCGCGCATCCGCATCGCGATAACGATCTCGTTTCGGTAACGATCGAAATGTACTGTACTCCGGCGAGGAGAAGATACGGTGGTTTCTCGATAGGCATCGGTCTCTCATATGTGAGAGCTACGGCGGATAGAATCCTTTATACCCAAGTAGAACAGAACCCGCAGAAAACGGTTCTTCCACGGAGCAGATGTTCCTCCGGTATATTAATTTTCCGCAAATACTCTCAACCTCCATTCAATTCCCATCGAAGAAGTAAATTCGTTCGACTTTAATCCTTAACCGGTATTAAGCTGGGTATAACAAACGAGCGATATTATACTCGCCATCGAAAGTTAAATGCCTCTATTAGACGTGTTCTTTTACAATCGACGGATAAAACCCGACTGACGACAATTCCGAAGGTAAACGGCCATTGTCAGCGGAATACTGTCCACGACAAATGCGTGAGTCGCTTGTACGTTATTAGCTGAAAGGCAATCTCACCCTGCACTTGTCACTTCGACATTATCGAGGTGACTTTCGAAGAATTTTTGGTCCTCCCCTTACAATCTACTGATTGACACCTTGGCATTATTTTTTAAAGGCTGCTGTACCAATGAGAAATACTGGCAAAGTTTCGTGTACCGAGGAACTGCGATTACTTCGAATACGTGCTATTCTTTTATCCGACATTTCAAGTTTAAATGTCAAAAGTCTTTTTTACTATGTGCAGTAGAGGTGTCGATCCTTTCTCTTGAAATTTTCCTGAATATTAATGTAAAAGGATAGTACAATTAGGGTAAAAAGAAGGAGGTACGTTGTCAAATATTCGACGAATTCGTTCGCATTTTTGCTATTATTTACGCGACCGCGTGGGTGCCTCGTCGCGTAGCTTCTGACCAGTGGTTACAGAAATCCCCCTTTTGTCGCGGCGAAAAAAATCGACAAAACCGCTAAGAGCGCAATCTGAATACCGCTTTGCCGCGTCACGATTTGGCGCGAGTCGTTGTTACACGTTGCGAATCCTCGCTTCTCTTCTCACCTTTGGATCTAACCATCCGTTCCTTCGTTTCGACCTCGCTTAACGTTGCCCGTGCAATTTTCATTAAACATTGTGATTTCGTGTAATGTGCTTTGTCGATTTTTTCCGGCGGCGCCGCCGCCTCGCCGTTTTGCTTCCTACTTCTATTATTCTCCCGGTTAAGAGTTCTATACCGCCGCGGGGTCCCTCCTCTACTCGCCTCTCGCACCGCGAACAGCGACGACGAATTCTCCTGTCTTGTGAATCTCTCTCTTTCGCAGGACAAAAGCAATTGCACGGACGAGAGAGGACAGTGCTTTGGTGAAATGTAATTACATTATTCCCGCCAAGTGTTAAAATATTTGTACAATATTCCTTTCTTCTTCTATCGATTTCCATCGATGATCGGATGAACTAATGCAAAGAGTTTCGATGGATTATAAAATTTTTCTAGCGATTTTCAGCGACTGAGAACTCCGTGAATCTCTCGCATCGTGAGCAACGACAACGAGGAATTCCGTCTTGCGGTTCTCTCTTTCCCTCTTTCGCAGGACAAAAGCAATTGCACCGACGGGAGAGGAAGTTCTTTGGTAAAACATAGTTACGTTATTCTCTCCGAGTGCAAAAATTCCACGATGTCCCGTTTCACCGTCAATTTCAGTCGGTCGTCGAACGGATGAAACACCGGGAAACGTTTCGGTTAATCGCGATTTTGTATCTCGTTTATAGAACTACCAATCGTTCCTAAAGCTTCTACGGATCCCAAAGTAATCCTCGATGCTTTATCCGTTTTCACAATTCGGACGAAATATCTCACGAGAATTTGCCATTAACGAACGAGGTAAACGGTGAGACGAGTGCAAGGTAGGCACGATAAGAGAATAAAAAATGGCCAGATACGGTGGGTACAGGTGAGAAGAATAATTAATTCAATAAATTTCCCTCGACGAACGCGAAGGGTTGACGCGGATCGACGAGAAAGGAGTCGAACTATGTATGCACGTAGGAAGGCGAACGAAGGATAAGGAAAAAGCAGAGTAGAGAGAAGGCAACGTGCGCGGAGAGTATATGCAGATGAATAGCTCGCAGAAACCGTGAGAGTCTACGGTTGCCCTATATATCGGGGAGCGGAGAGCCACGGAGAACTCGAGGCTGCTGCCGAGCGTTCTGCTCACTCACGACTCTCGTGTGTTGTGTCGCCCGTCTTTTAAAACTCGAACTCGGTCTCTCCGACCGACCGCGACGTCGCTGAGAGGCAAAGAGCGCAAAGAGCCACCGGCAGACGCGATATCCGGGGACTCCTGGCTCACTAGCAACGGACCAGAAGAACCAAGAAGAACGTAGAGATCGAGGAGGTGGAGGAACAGCCGCGGGAAAGACCGAGGAATTGGAGGACTAGGAGGATTCAGGAGGAAGAAGAAGAACAAGAGGAAGAAGTAGAAGACTCGTGCCTGAGATTCACCGGTTAACCGTGCCGATGCTATGAACTTTTGGCTTCTGGCATCGGGACACGGTGCAGTAATGACCCTCGTTCGTCTATTCCACCTCGTCGACGTGTGCGTCCATGTGCACGTATGGGTAATGAATCTCTCGGTAAATTTAATTGACTAATGTGCTCGACCGTGTACACGGAGAAGGTCTATTAAGTATTGGCATTCGACGATGGCTTTTGCGGGGTTTACGCTCAATTACCGTGTCGTAAATTAATAACGACATTCGTCGTTCAAATCGCGCTAATTGCCGCGACTCGGTAAACTCGGGTGGGAAAAAATGTGTCTCCCCTTTGACACAACTGCTACCGATTCCCTAGGTTCACGAAGAGAGCGTTAAAAACATTTTCACCCATTGAATCCCGCGTGTAACACTTGCATCGGGGTGCAAGATAGGTACGTGCATGTCCTTTAAAACTAGAACTCGGCCGACCTATAGACTTGGCCGTTCCGAGTCAAAGAGTCACCGTCGGCTGCCGGTTGTTCTACTGGAAGAAGGATAGCACGAGGGAACAAACGAGGATATGCTCGAAGACAGAAGAAGAAGTGGAGAATGAGGAGATCGAGGAGGAGGAGAGAAGGTGGTGGAGGCGGAGGAGGAGGAAAAGGCGAGCCGAGCTCTCTCTGTGCCTAGCCGTGCCGAGCGGTGCCGGCTAACCGTACCGATGAACTTTCGGCTCCCGGCGCACGACGATGAGTAGTGACCGTCGTCCACCTATCCCATACTGCATATGGTCGTGTACGAAGCGCATACAGAGATCCAAAGGAATAGACTCGCAACCAGCCCGCCACTGCCACCACCACCACCGTCGCTACCATCAACCTACCACGACCACCTACGACAAGAGGCTAAACCTTCACCGTAGGTGCACCGAGAGAGGTCGTGCCGAAGGTGGCCCAGCATCGAGGATCGTGCGAATGCGGCCTAAGCGCAAGAGGCCCGCTCAACGGCGAAAAGAGGGACAGACCGGGACGGGGGGGCCCTGATGGACGAGACGAAACGGGGGGACCTTTTATAGACGTCGTTTGTAGAACTCGATATATCGGACGCAAGATGCCGATCGATCGAGCAACGTTGATTCCGCTGGTCGGACATCTACGATTGGGACATCGTCTCACCGTGGATTCACGTCGAGGTGAGGTCGCGGTGGAGAGAGAGATGCGTCACGAATGTGTAAATTAGTATCGATGGAAAGATGTAATTATGAAGTTTCCCACAGGAAGAATTATTACTATGGAGATATGAATGGATGGACCGAAGTTGCGCGGCAACGGGAACAGGATTCGCGAGGCTACCGGTTTCTTCGTACGATCGGGTGGTCGTGGTAAAAAGTCAACTAGCGAGGTTGATTAATAATAAAGAATAACTCAAGAACGAACGATCAGATCGTGCACCATCGAAACACGATTCGTGGTTTTTCATCGAGCTCGAAATACTTCTACGACTTCCCTTCGAGTCCTAAAGAAGGAAACGGAACGAAAGAGACAAGCTTGCGGTAAATGTAAGAACGCGTTTACCCTGGCGATCGGTATTTCGCTGGATGCTCCGAAAAAGGTAGCAGCCTAGAGGGACCATAAAGAGCGAACGTGCGAGAAAAAGGAAGAATACGGGGGGTTGGTTAGCGTGGCCAATCGATCAGCATTGGCGGTTTTTGCGCTACCCATATGTCATAGTCGGCCTGCCGGAGAACATGCCGTGGCATAGAGAGGACAGCTTGGCCTCTCCTGTCCATTCGTGATATGTCGTAGAAATTTCGGTGGGTGGCCGATGATCCTTTCGATCCTTCGAATCCTGTTCTTTCTAGGATTCGCGACTCCAGTCGTTGCTACCCCCTCGTTTACGATTCAAATCAGGAATGGCACTCTCGTCGAATGTTCCCTCGAAATCCTCGTCTTTCAGGACGTTAACTTTAATCGAATCCCACGGAAATGTCCTATTAATTGCCCATTGCTTGCGGAAAGTTTAAACGTTGGAAAGAAGGTAATATTCATTTACGATTAAAACGAAACGATCGTTTAACGAATCGCGAGATTATCGATGAGACATGTCGCACAACCATCGAAACGACATTTCTTGGTGGTAACGAGAAGTCGAACCGATTCGAGTACGTCCTGCAAATCATTCTTTCGGGCCGCGAATTCAAAAGGCGTGAGGTCATCGGACGCGAAATCGAAGAGCGTCGCAATCTCGAATTCGACACCACGTGACGGGACAATGGCTAGAGAGAAGGACGAAGAGGTCGAGAGAGAATCGAGAGAGAGTAAGCGAGAGAGAATGAAACTTCGACGGGGAGGAAAGAGGTAGAGAGAAAAGGGAAGAAGGAGAGAGGAAGAGGGAGAAGGAAGGAATACGTGGGTGCAGCGCGCACACCGGTGCTAGAAAGTGTCCCAGACCGAAAGGAAAAAAAGAGTCCGGGTCAGTTTGAATAATTTTGACCACACCTCTCGTCAAAGCAATACACGAGCGTATGAATACATACATTTAAATGTACCCAGCTGGCCGAACAAGTATTGTCCGAATTTTTAAGCAGGTTCACCACTTCCTCCGTCTCTCGCGGACTCTTCGTCGCAACCGAGTGTCCCCGGGTGACCGATATTTCTTGCAAACTCCCTCAGCCACCCTTTTTTTCCATCCCTCAGTCACAGTTCAACTCCTCTTTCTCCCTTTCTACCGCTTATTTCTCCAGGTTTTACCTGTTTCGTGAGAGATGCAAATTTATGCACCACGCTGAGAGACGGAGAGAGAACGATGGAAAGAGAAAGAGAGGAAAAAAGACGAGAGACACCATGGGCGCCTACTTTGCTCGAAGGACCCGCCGAGGAAGAAGATAAGCCCGTGGTTTTCGTTAAGTCGGTGGATCGTTCGATCGGACGTGTTTACCAGGTGAAAATCTAAAATCCATCGCACCTGCTCGTCGATTCTCTTTCCACTCTCGAAGTTTCACGATATCCCCTTTATTCGATGATTCAAGTCGCGAGTCCAATTTCGCGCGCTTCTTTTAACCCCTTGACTAACGATTTCTTTTCTGACGGAGCGTGCAAATATTCAAAATTACTTCCTGAAATCAAAACTTTTCACTGATTTTTGATATTTTGTATAACTGAATGTAATATTAATAGTATAGAAATAATGAGATCGTTTCGTGACCGGCTGATATTGTCAATTTAATAATTTTTGGAAGACTTCCAAATTTCCTATCCCATTTTCCGCGCTACGAGTCCCACACGTAGTTATAGGCTAAAGGGTTAACGCACATTTAGCGTAGATCGATGGTATAGTAAAATATTTGATAGACACCAAAATCAACGGTTCATTGCGATCGTTGAATCAAGGTTGAAAGCAACGCGACAAATTTTTATCTCTCGATATGATTTTGGAGGAGCGACGCCATCGGATCACGTACCGTTAAGAACAGGCTTAGCGCTCTCCCGCGATTTGAATATCAGAGCGTATAGAGAGACACGGTGTCGAGGGGGCACACGGTGCCCCGATACACATAAGCGTGTGTACGTGAAGATCGATCGTGAAAGATCACCTCGTACGTTACCCGGAACGTAGCCTCTTCTCGCGGATTCGATCGTGCCTTCGACCGAGAGTCCACGACCAATAATATCTTTAATTGCCTCTGTAACGAGACTGAGATCATTCGTTTTGCCATTTTTAAATACTGAATATTGGGAGGGAGAAAGAAGATGAGAGGGAGGCGTAGAGAGAGAGACACAGAGGACAGTTGGAGGGTTAAGTAATCTCCGGAGGAACGTAAAGTAGGTGCATACGTGCCAGGGTAGTTTCGGATTATAATTATCGAGATTGGCACGATTTTCCATGGATGATAAACCGAACGTATGAGAGGATGCAAACGTGCGCATTTCTGGCGCCTTTTGCTCGTGCATTCCGAGCGGTGGGTGTGAATCCACGGCACGTACGAACGTACCTATGGCCAAGCAATATGAATCGACGCATAAATAGCATTCCATTAAGTTATCGTATCCTGCATCGATGATAATGAGCGCGAAAAGATGCGAAATTTGATCATAGCAGAAGAAAATCGTGTAACTTCATTATTAGAATTGGGGAACGAAATGTCACTTGAAATCTCTGGAACTTTGCGAAAGAACGTCGTTCGAACTTCCAATTTTCAAGTTCATCTAAGAGTACCAAATCGAAGAGCCAAGAAGTATCTTCGGTTTCAAGTCTCTCCAAGTTGTTCTGTCGACGCGTGCGATACAATCGTCGCAATTAGACGATCGTTATCGGTCAAACAAAAGAGTACCGTTCGACTCGTTTTCTCGAGGACGAACAAGAATCGGACGGTAGGTATGTATATCTCGAGTAGTCTCATCCACGTGATACTCGTCACCGCCAATGATATTTTCGTTTCTACGGTTATTTTGACTTCACAGTCCCAGTCCCGAAGACATTATCGGTGACATTTGTCCGCGCCGGACAAAACATGTTCCGGTCCGGTAGGATGACCCTAACGCCGCGCCTTTTGTCGAGCGAAAGGTACCCAGTCGACCCGGCGTGTCTTTGTCATTATATAACGCCATTGTGGCCACACTTGCCCGGCGTGGAAGTCGACTATACCTTTGCATATTATTAAAATGACGATGATTGTCATTTTTCTCCCCTCGCCCCCTCGGCCCCTCCCTACACCACCTCCTCCACCATCTCTTCTCCTTCTTCTTCTGCTTCTTCCACCACCTTTTCCTCCGCCTCTTCCTTTCCCCTCTTCGACGACGATGTCCCGTGCCTCTTCTCGTTGCCGAACCACCAACACTCGTTCGAGACGTTGCCTTCGTTTCTCGTCGAAAGAAAGACACTGTCGAGATACACGGAGACAGAGGGAAGACCAAGGAATTCCTTCTTGTCCCGTTTACTCTCTTCTTTCTCTTCGTTTCCCTTTCCCTCTCTCCTTTTCCCTCTCGTTATTCTCGCCACTCTTCTACTGCCCCTTTCTCTCCATTCCTCATCTTTCTCTTTCTCTTGAGTCCTCTTCCTCTGGATGCCCTGGACTCTTGCATCTCTGCCGCTTACTCCTACGTTTCTGCCTCGTTCTTTCTCTCTCGATCTTATCCATTCGACGGAAGATCTATCCTTTTCTTGGTTTCTCTCTCTTTGCAGTTTCTCCACGGATGCTTCCACGTTTTCTCTCTCTTTTCCACCGGCTATCGGCACTTCGAGAAGAGAGGAGCCTGTCTCGTGTACAGGAATACGTACGGCACTGCAGCAGCAGCAGTACCGATCGCAATGGTAACGTCTTCCTACGTGGATCGTGGTCATAGGTGTGCGATCGTACGTGTGCATCGAACCGATAATCGTAACTTTCGTCGGCGATGATATTCGAAACGATCGGTCGAGACAAACGAGCAAAACGAATCGTCGTACACTACTAGCTTCGAGACACACGCAAATTACGTGTCATTCAGTTTCTCTCTCGGAAGAATCGATGAATTGTCCCGTCTAGAATGCCATCGAGAGAACGATGCACGGTGGAACCCTGGGGTTTCCTCGAATGGGATCGACATTTTGAAGTTTCAATTTACTGTTTAACGCTACGTATAACTCGTTATGCTTAGATGTACTTAGATACAGGGAAGAGTATCTCTTCTTGCTTCTCATCTTTGAAGAAAAATTACAGGGATGGTGGAAAATTGGTAGGTGGAACGGTTACCACAGAGTTTGCTGACGATCTTGGTGGAAATTCAAGACATATACCTTTTACTATTTTTACAGTTGCAGTGTTAATATGCAGATTTGTAATATCTTCAAATCTACAAATCATCCATATTTTCTTCTCATTGTTCGATTTCTTCAAATAAATTTGAAAGAATGCTACGAGCGACAAGTTGGCATTTCCGTCCTCGACACTTGCGATTGTATTCTTCCTTAGAAAACGATATGGATAATCCAACACACCATGTCCACATGAGAGACTAATTATTAACGAAATTCTCTAATATAAATACAAACGGTGAAAAAATAAACCGTCCAACACTCGCAGGATCTATTTCTTTGAAATCGTCATCAAGCATCGTCAAGAGGGCGAAGAGTTTACCACCGAGTTTCCTCTTTCCTCTCGTGAACGGAGTCTAATCGAGGAATAAATGACTTCTCAAACACGGGAAGACGTCTACAACCAAAAGGAATTCATCGTCGATGGCAGGTCGAGATGTTTCATCGACGGCCACCTCCTAGTCCTCGGCGATCCATTGACGGGCATTAAGGGGCCTCATGACGCAACCGCACGATTCTTTCGGACGTCCTCCGTCGTTTCTTCGGTAAATTCGATACACCTGTGTGCCAATTGTTTTGACATGTGTCCCCATTGTGGCCTCTCGGGCCACGGGACGAGACGCGACGAGCGCATACACGACACGCGCGTTCCGGGGAGCCGTTCGTCCTCTGGTCTCGCAACGACATGCGGGTCGTACAGTCCAACGTCGAAAAAGAGGACCGCTCGGTTTCTCGTGACGAAAAAAAAAGAGAATAAAATGACGCAGAGGGCAAGCCTTGAAGAAGACGATTCAATTTTCTGATTAGACGTAACGGTGCGAGGTCTGCCTACCGAATTCTACCATCTTCCTCTTTCTCTTCTCTGTTCTCTCTTTCTTGTTATTCTCCGCCGTGTTCCTCTTCTGAGTTACGTCCGGCATCCATTTGGCACCTACGTACGATGTAACTTTGTAGATTTTCTAAAGCGAAACCGATACACGAGAGATGGGCAGATTTTTCGGTGGCTCGACTGAGCAACGCCAGGACAGGATGTAGGTACGACCGTGCGGAGAAAGTTATAGCTTTTCTATTGTTTCGCGCGGGTGCTACGACCTGCGGGATCGTCGTTTTTGAAACGAACCGTCGCCACGAGCTCGCGTCTCGTGCCCAGACCATGACTGTATATCTTGAAAATCTTCGTGTTCCACTATTATCACCCTTCTCCAATTACATTAAAATATCTTATTATCCGACCTACTTTCCTTGTACCATTAGATCCCATTCAAACTAATTACTCATATCCGATCGCTTTTTCGTTCATTCTCTTCTTTTTTTTTCTACCAGGACTGTACAGGTGGTCAGTCGTTCCAACGTGACCCGCATGGTGGAGGACAGGTGAGGGCCAATGAGATAAATTCGATCTGACCCTCATAACCGAGAGGGTACACATCAAAACGAGTAATTATGCAAATTTTAATTCAAGGTCCGACGAGAAAAAGGTCAGGGGGGCTCTCGTGAACTATTTTGAATTAATTACTCGATCAATTAACAAAATCAAAAAATGTACTATCGATAGCTTCGATTGAGGTGTTTCACGTGCAGCTTTAGCGAGATGTCATCGGTGCGTTGATGTTGTAGAGAATGGTAAAGCGTGTTTCATGCTATGCCTGGGTTTCTCATTAGGGAGCAAGTCGCCGGAACGGAATTGTGGGGCAGCTAGAATAATACACGTATAAAGATGTAGTAAGGGAAGATAATGGGGATAAGGTAAGAGGCAGAAGACGATCAGGGCGTGGGTACTACGTTGGGCACTCCGAGAAGAGGAATGGAGGGAAAGAGAAACACAGATAGTCCCCGAGTGATCCTAATCTCTCGGGCCAAGGCCTCGGCCGAAAATTCAATTAAACTTTTGATATACGGGCGAGCAGAAGGCGCGCCGCGAGCACGGCTGTGTAAACGAAAATTTCGCAAGGTTCACGTACTTTCCTTGGCCGATTCGCCGTTCATGGGATCCCTGCAACAAAGATTCTACGGACATGCGTGCGCGGCTCGTCGCCGTCGACGGTTCGCCTCGTAAAACGATTAAGCTTTTGGAGCTACCTTCACGGGGTTGCCTTTTATCCGATGGAAATGGAGGGTGCCCAAGACTCGAAAGAACCAACGAGAAATCCGGAAGGGCGTTGAACGACGCGTAAAACCGCTGTTTCGAATATCCGGAAATTTATCTTTGCCTTGTTTGTTCGTTTGTTTTCGCCGTTTTTGCCACGAGTTTACTTGGAGTCTGCAGTTTTCGATGGGTTTTGGAATTCAAAGAGATTTAGCGAGAAGGAAAGATTCTTCTGGAGGCGAAGATTAATCGAAGTTGGGGTCTTTTATTTAAAAGTTTGAAATTTTTACTCTCATGAACGATATTTCTTTTTGTCTCGACTTGTAGGATGAGAATTGTTCGATGGAAGGAATATCAACATATTCGTTTTAGTTTCTACTACTCCATATTTAAGTATTGTACGAGCAATTATTTTAATGATCTCGAAAGTTCTTTTTCGAGAGCGATGTTTCAGATGAAGATATATGGCAAAAGTCAGTCGTGTTAATAAGCTACCAGTATTAAGCGTCTACCCTGATGTGATCATTGAAGATTAAAGTTTCCTACCATTGACCGACTACCAGGTGCGAATGTTGTTTTAGCGTAACAGCGATATGCCCGCGTATTGTGTGGACGAAAACATTCGATTCTGTCGTTCTCCTTTTTTCATCGAGCTTACGAAATACTGACGTGTGACTAGTATTTGCCTCTATGTTTAACAAACACCATAAAATCCATCTTTCTAGGATTGAAACTTCTTGAAAAATGTATTATAGTATTCATGCCATGCCAAATGATAAGGCCAATTATATTTTATTTAATTTTATAGTAATTTAATTTTTTATTATTATTATGTATCTTAACACTAGATTTACGGGCGGGAAATCTGTTACACTAAAATATATTTAATAAGAACTTTGGAAAAACCGGGATCAAAGATGATAATTCGTTAAGTAGAGACTGTTGAATTTTTAGAAAATACGAGTGAAATATCCTCTGTACAGCTTCTTTGTAAATTTGTTAATAAAACAAGTAGGAACCCATCAATTTGATGACATTCGTGTATCTAATGCAAACGTAATGACTAGACTCCGGATGTTTATGCATTTATGACAAAATGAATACGGCTAAAATACACAAAACGAACATAATATAAAAATATATCCGAAATATCCAAAGTATGGTATTCGTTGTAACATTTATCGAGTGCAACAAATCCCTAAATAGGTTCTCTTGTCTTAACTGCATTTGTTGAATTTGAAATTTGCATAAACATCCGGAGTCTAGTAATGACTAACTGATTCATTGAGTATCTTCATATTATTTTATTTTCTCTGTAATTAAAAATTTGAGTTAGAAATGTAACACTTGACTGACTATTTTCGATGTGATCCTTTAATTTAAAGATAAATTATCTTCACACTTTTTTAAAGTTACAGAAACATAAACAAGCCGATAGGAAATTGCCGTGAAATTCCTTACACGATGGAATAGTCCAGCTGGCAGATCTCCGAGTTCAATCGAGCGAGAGTCCCAGGCGCGACTTATTTCTCGAAGGAAGAGAAGGGGGACCATTGCCTTCTGCTCTTCCGCAAGAAAAAAAAGGACTACCGAAAGTCCCCACAAAATTGGACTCGCCGAGTCCGAGCGGCGATAATCAGAATCGGTGGAATTGCCGAAATGTGGTGCGACGTTTTCGCTGAATGAGAAACTCGCTCGTCATCCCGGGAATCTGTTTGTCCTGTCGTGAAGGTCCTTTCTAGGATAAATCGTCCATCATAGGCAAATATGACAACCGGGCAGCGCCCCCTACAAAGGGGATCGGGACCGTGAAAAATCTGGCGGTGCTGACTTTGCAGATTCGGACCTCGCAATCGGGCCCGACTGAGGTAACAGTCCCGTGAAAAAGAGGCGAAACGGACAGGAAAAAATCCAGGCCAAAGAAAGAGGGAGAATCCTCTCAATGGACGGATCTCTTTCGAAAATTCTGAAACGAAAAACGATCTTTCGAAATCGGTGAAAATCGTGCACACTTTCCACGCAACTGGATGTCTTTCTTGGTCATCCACTATCTATCAGTCTTTTGCGATATTTTCTACGATCGATGAATAATCTTTAGATGGTGTTATCATAGATTTCGGAGAGTGAATGAAAGTTGACGAATTTATGGGGGAAAGAAGCGTGGAGAGTTGAACAGCGAATCGGCGAGGTCCGATCGCAGACGGGGATCGCATATCTGAAATTTCTCCTGGTTTCGCCGGGGAGGAAATTATTTTTTCCGTTTTGCCGGCTATTTTTGCCGCGGTCTTGCGCCCAAGGAGTTACTGACCTCTGGCCAGTTCGCGGTACGGCGATCGCCTATTTTTAAACGTACGAAAAATGCATAGTCTCCCTTACGAAGGAGCTCGTGGAAACGGAGAGGGAAGGAAAAAACAAAGTGCGAGAACGCTGCTGAGCGAAAAAAGGCGCGGGATGAACGAGAAAAAATAACGAAAGAAAAAGAAAGACAAAGAGAGAGAAAGTAAGATGTCTGCTTCGTTGCTTCTCGATTAAATTTATTCCAATGCGGCCATGTGTTTGGGTTGAGAAAATCGTCTGCTTTTCATGAGCGTTTTTACAAGCGCCAAGATATCATTTCTCCAAATTTCCTCATTCTCTTCGCGTAACAACTAATAAAAGCAACAACACGGAAGTAATGTATCAACTAATTCCATAATCTTTACTAAATTGAATTTAAAAGAAAAACATCATCCTTTTTTTTCCCGAGTCTTTAGAGAGTTCTGTTGTAAATATCGTTCTCTTAAGAAGGATCCACAGATCAGTGGCACCTAAGAAAGTCAGAGGCGTCGGTGACCGGTTTCTTCGAAAGACTTCCGGAAGCTTTGGACGAAACTGACCGATCTACCTGTTCGAATGCATCTAGGGTGCTCGGTGGCTCGCCAATTTAAAAGTAATTTTCTCGAATCCCTGAAAGAAAAAAGGGCGTTAGGATAACCCCCGACTTCCCACGGTTGGTCAGCTGGCCTGCGTCCAGAAGCGACGATCCTCTTTTCATCTTTCTTTATCACTCCTCACCCTCTCATCGTCTTCCACCGTTCTTTTTTTTTTACGAATTTCGATTTTTCTACCTGGCGTCTATCCTGGGTCATCCGAGATCCAGGATAGGCTGGCCCGTACGCAGAGTCCTTTACAGTTACGCAAAGAGATCCCTCGATGGAGATAAAGAGGAGAAAAAGAACGGTTTATTATTCCTCTCACGAGGAACGTAATTTATTAACTCGGTCTTCTTCCAGCACGTTTAGGTGAACGGCAAAAATGAGACGTTCCTCTCAAACTGTACCAAATACAAGGTAAACGTCTTTCTCGAAGGACCACAAGATCTTCTTCCTTTTCGAGAGCCTTTTCGTGAGTGTCCTCGAAAAAGAATAACATACAAGGTGCAAAGAGTTAAGCGAAATTACGTAAAACTTTGCAGATTCTACATAAAGTTCGAACGATCCAACAGCGGCGATAGATCAGTCGCAGCTGAAACGAGTCAATTTCATGAAAATCGAATAGCCGGTCATACGAGACGCTAATACGAGATATCTCGATTTCGTTCGGATCGAGCCGCGACAGCGAGAGTAGAAAAAAAAGGGAGGGCCGATCGTAGAGAATCGATCGGATGAATGGCCGAAATTCGATCAAAGGACGAATCTCGTCCAAGTCGAGGAGGAGGTAGAACCTAGAAGGTCTCTCTCACGAGAAATTTTCAAGAACACACGTGGTCCATCGCCCCCGGGCGTCCCCCCTACTCTTTTTTTCTTCAAATCGCTTTTTATAAACCTCCTCCCTTTTTTTCGGGGCCCTAGGATTTTTTTCCTTACCCCTTGGCCGGCCATCTGCCGCTACGGAAGGGGCGGCTAAGATGCAGGATCCGCAAGAGGGGTTAGCCGGGGGAAGGAAGAAAGATGCGCGCTATGAGATGGCTCTATGGTACGAGTGCAAGAAGGACGAAGGATCGATAGAATGGAGAAGATGAGCTCGAAGAAGAGCAGGACCATCGGCCAGGGGTAACGGCTTAAGTCCCAGTTGGAGATTGCACGGTGCAGAGTTCTATGCCGTAGCTCGACTTTCAGAATCGTCACCGGGAAAATCGAGAGGACGCACTCAACGCTATGAATTTTGAGGACTTTGAGAGATCAAATTCGGTGGAAACTGAATTTCGATAAATGACAGAAATATCGTCTAAAGGATAGGCTTCGAGTAATAAAACTGCATCTGGGATATATCGAAACGATGGACGATAGAAAAATGAATCTGGTGCACCGTTATATTATACGTCCACATAGGTGTTTTTTTTTTTAGGACAAACGGTACACGCAGGTCCAGATCGGTTCTCACGGGGGCAGCGAGAAGGTTTTCCCAAAAACCTGCGGGAAATTTTTCATCCGGCTCGTTTCCTCAGCGGTGCACTGGGTGCTCGTGTGGACCAAACCTCCTAGTATTTTAATTTTTTTTTCCCTCCCCCCGAATCGTTTTTTGCACGTTCCGTTGTCAGAGAATCTGTGCCACTTGGGGTACCGTAAAGCCCTCCCCGCTTTCTCCCTCTCCAATTCCAAGACCCCTCTCTCTTACGTTTTTTTTACATCGCACAAGGTGTTTCCGTCCTCCTGCAGAAGTTCCGGTGAGCTTCCTTTTTCCTCTCTCTTCTTCCCTCTTCGTTTCTCCGGCTCTACGACCCTCGATAAAAAAAAAGACAGGAGGGATCCCCCCGACGACTCCCCACCCCATCAGCGAGACATATATTCGCGCATAGTTTGTACGGTGATCGAAGGAATCCACCTAACTGCATTGCCGTGCATTACCCCCAGGAGTCGCAGGGCTCTCCTTTTTTTATCCCGCACCCTCCCGATCGCACCCTACGTGCGTCTTTTTCTCTCGTTTCCGACGTCATCGCGCGGTAACACCGTCGAGTGCTGGGTCGTGCGAAACTTGCAGGGTGAGAATTTTTTTATGTAAAACTGGACATGGGAAAAAATGGCTTTGCGGCTCGCAGAGACGATACACCGTGCGACGTTTTTTCGCCAGGTGAGAGGAGGATGGATTAGAAGATGATTGCTAATGAGATAAAATGTATGATATTTATGTTTCAGCTTAAGTTGCTCGATAAGAAAAAGAGAAATAATAAATTGAATTGAGAGATAGAGAAGGAATTAACTACACTTCCATTTTGTAACCATGGTTTGAAATCTGTAAAATCTGTAATTTTTATGTAATCTGCGAAATAAAGGTTCAACTTTGGCAATGAAAAATTTAAATAAGTAGATATGCAATTTTGTCAATTATATGTTTGATAATTTTAAACTATAGTTTCTAGTGCAACCTTGCTCATGAAGCAAAATACTGCCGAGGTAAATTATTGCAAAATACCCCCATAATTGAAGACTTTCTTGCACTTCCACCATTCTAAAACAATTGAGTACCCACAGTGCCAGCGAGGTGCCCAAAGAAAACGATGGAGCGGGAAAATTCAAAGAGCGTTAATCATCGACGTCTTAACGGACTGTCGGACGAAGACTTTGTACCCGTTTCTGTATTTACCTCGCGATTTACCGACTTTTTCCCAAGCGAGAATAACGTGCCAAGGAAAACATCTCGTGAAAACTCGTTACGGTGAAATCCCTTTTTCTTCCCAACGGCTACTCTATGCGCCAGCGCGATGCTCGAAAATTAAAATAAGACTTGTCGCAGGGTTCGATGACCCACAGGTTGGGACCGTTAGTTGCAATCGGACAGTCGCATGCAACTTTTTATCCGCCGTTACGGCGATTCTGTTGTGAATTTTTCACCGTGTGCCGGCCGTCTCGAAATAGCCGTGGCACGTCGCCCGAAATAACTCCTAGATAGATGAAATACGATTAGCAGGCGGGTAAGAGGGCACGCTTTTCCCTCCGCGATTCCAACGACTTTCTGGAAGAACGTTCCAACGACTTCCTACGCCCAGGACCAGGGCTAACCCTTGCGAGGAGGAAGGTCCAACGGTTCTAAACACCCTTGGCAAGGGGTCTGTCTCCTCCGGTTATATTTGGTATCTGACTCCTCTCGTGCACACATGCCTCCAGTGGCGTAGCCATGGAAGGACGAGACGGTCAATGGATCCTGTTTCTTCTGTTTTTAAACGTTCCTCACTGATTTTACAAAGATTCGGACAGTTTCTTGGGTGTTCCTCGTCGAGGGTCGTCGAAGGGTTGCTGGCAAAGTGTGGAAGGAAGTTGAAACAGTTGATGAAGGGTCCGTAGGAAGTTTTTGTTTAGAAGAATATTCAAATATACTACCTACTCTTATCGGTTACACGATAACGAAATAACTGAAGATAAACGAAACCTATAAGCACCTGGGTGTAATTGTACATCAGCTCTCTTTCATCCGAGTAAGGAGCTTTCTCCGTTTGTATACTCGCGAACCAAGCAAGATCTCGGCGAGCAGACAGGAAGCCTGCAGTGCGGTTTTAGGCGACCTCTTGACCATCTCTGGTCACCGATATACCAACGCGACGCGCAGCCGCTTTGGGGACGCGTTTGCTTTTATCTTCGGACCTCCTCGTCCCTCTTTTCCTTCTGCCTTCCGATGCCACGGCGAAGAAGGAAAGAGACAGAGAGAGAGAGAAAGAGAGAGAGAGAGAGAGAGAGAGAGAGAGAACGTGAAAGATACGAAGGGAAAGAGACAGAAAAAGAGGAAAAGAGCGAGAGGGATGGTCGAAGGTGATGGAGGGAGAGGAAAGAGGGAACGAGGAGTAGAATGGTGGTGCAGGGAGGTGGGGAGAGAGCGATAAACTCCCACGAAGTGCTGGACGCGGGCAACGAAAGCGCACCGAAACCATTCGTCCTCCTCCTCGTCGTCGTCTTGGTCGTCGTCGTCGTCGTCGGTGCGAGGCACATGTGCACGTCGCCGAGTCGCCAGACAGATCTTTTTTGTCCCGAAGTAAAAATAATCTTTAAAACCCCGAACAGGATGCGTTGTTAGGGCAGGGAGCGAAAGAGGGAAAGCGAGAGCGAGAGAGGGAGAGGGCGTGCGGGCATCGTCACCAAGATGGTCCACGCACCGTTTTTTCACCCTTTGGACGCTCGTCTCCCTGTAACGGGTGTCCGAAATTAACGCTCGTAGACGGGGAGGACGAGCATCGCGCATCCATTTCGATCTTCCTTTCCGGAGGAGAGGGCATTCGGGAGTGCATCTGTCGGAAGTAAAGATTCAAAGAATATCGTCTTCACTCGGGGAGATTTTAAGTCCTCGGGGTGCTGCGGACGAACAACGGGGATTCTCGCGGTATTCCTCCGTGGAATCTCTCGGGTCGTGTCGACCTCTTTGCGTGAAAGTCGAAGGGAAATTGGATGTAAGCCTACGTTCCATTTGCATTGCGCGTTACGCAATACGCGAGCTTACGTTCTATCTACGTTCGTGTTTCGGAAACCTCGTGATTCCACCTTATCGTGGTAAGCCATTTCGCGACTAGATCAACGTGCAAATAAATGGCACGAGTGTCCAGATGCGTCACGAACGATCCAGAAGTCGTTTGAGATCTGGAAAATCCAGCGAACCTATAGTGACACCAGACTAATGCTTCAACGTCTGGGAACACGTATCGAGAGGGAACTCTATCTATGATAAAACTACTGGCGTATATTATATTGAAATATACCGAATAAGTACTTTGAATAGAGAGGAATCAATAGTTGAAAATTATAATCAATTAAATAATTTATATTTTATAGACTAGAAGCGAAATATTTTGTATATGACTGGTCTATTTTTATACAAAATTAGAAACTTGTCAGTTAGACCGTTTCGGTACTTTAGTTTCAAGTGCGTTGCGTAATAGAATCTTCATCCTTAACACATTAAGCGTCCACTCCTAGAGTCCGGCACTACATTACAACTACATTAATTTTTGACAGAATGTTCTATTTCTTACTTAAAAGCATTAATTACGGGTCGATCAGGTGCTACCGAGTAGCCTAGATAAAAAACTAATCGTTGATTTCCATTGATCAGCATGAACATGAACGAAAAATCAACGACCGGTCCCTAGAGAGTGGCGCTTAACGTGTTAAAGAGTACCTCGCGTTCAAACGATTAAGATTGGAAAGAAACCTGAAAACCCTCATCTATTTGAAATATAACAAAGTGGAAGAGACGCGCGCGTTAACGGCGGAACTGGAGACCCTCGAAAGACTCCTAACAGCGCGCAACTGGAGGAGTGACCGTATAAGACCTCTTCCTGTGCGAGGAATCGTAGAAACCCACGGGTTAAGACGCGCTCCAAGGAAAAATTGTATGAACTTGCGGACGTTTGAAACACAGTGCCCCCACGGTAATGAATGTGGGAGTTTCACACGGGTCAACGGATCGCTGCATTTTCTAGGGACACGCATACGAGCGCGCACAACGTGCACACAATCTCACCACCGCGACCGACTCCACGGAGAGATGCACTTGGAATTTCTCCTGGCGCAAACCAAGCCAAACTATATGGCGTGTGCGTTCGTAATAAACAGCTTGATAACTTATGCATTCCAAATAGACGATACGATCTATCTGGCACTACGATAAACACGATACAGAGTAGATACCGGTGGTTATAAATCGGCCGACATTTTAAATAACTCTTGCTAGATCCGCCGATAACGATACCCATAAAGCCATCGTAAAAGTAAAGAGTCAAATTCGCGGACTTCCGCGGGACGCCGTGGCGGCATTTTTCCTTGGATGGCTGCACTCTTCGAAATACCGCGACGACGATTCGAGAGAAGTTTTGAGTAATGACCGAAGCTAGTATGCGAAACTTTCCTTAGAGTAACGGGAATTTTTTCTTTTTTCCTTACGTTTTTAACGTTCGATATGATACACGTATATAAGTTAAGTACGACGGGATTGCATTCGAGATTTCGTAGAGAGGATGGAATATAGGTCAGTGGAGAAGAGGGTACGGATTTTGAAGATTCGTTTGGAATTACGTTTGAATCGAGCATCACCTTCGCCATTTCCCTTCATCGTCTTGGACGTTCGGGAAAGATATTCGCGGAATTTTAACCCCGAGGTCAAACGTTTCTAAACTGTTACGGGTAACTCCGAGCGTTGGCTCGTGAAAACGATTCGTGAAAGAAAAAAAAAAAAATATGAAGAGAAAAAGGAAGAGTACGTGGACGAAAACGGCGTGGCTCGACCCACGGGAAACTAAAGTTTACGCGGCTGCCGAGCGTAAAGAATACAGATTAACCTTCGACCGCGAAACACTTCGGCGAGCTGAAATTTGTGCCGCGAGTCGCGTGCCGGGCACTCATTGCCCTCCGCGGAGAAGATACCTGGGGCATTCTCTATCCTGGGTATCCGATAATCCGACGTTAACTGCTTTTCCTCCCTTGGTCGTGATTAATATCGATCGAGAACAATCGATCTTCGGCCTTGAGCATGATTCCATTGAATTTAACTTGATGCTAAGTGATCGTTAAACGATTAATCCGTTACGGTGAAATATTACCAAGCGTGGAAAATAAAATTTAGAATAAATTTCTTCTAACTTTTCATCAATTAACGCGTCAAATGCGACTTGCATTTTTCCAGTTTCGTAATTTCTACTGAAAAGAAACTTTTTGTGTTAAAATGACATTATTATACAGCGGAAACGCTAGTGGTAAAAATAGTTTTACGTATACCTACCAGTGTTTTACTCTTATAATGCCAATATTTAAATATCAAATGTAGTAGCAAATTCGTAGTAAAAAATTAATGGTATGCAAAATGACCGGTCGCCCATAACATTCAACCTGTTAATTAAAATTTGCCAAACTGTCTACACTCTAGTATTTTTATCCTAAACAATTTTTTCTAGAAACAAAGCTTCAGAGATTGCAAAGTTGCTAAATTTGAAAATTGGAATTAGGTAAATAAAAAAAGAAGCTGCATCGATTCGACTGGTGAAAACGAACGAAAAAATGAGCCAAAAGAATTCCGTTACTTGTGTACTGGCACGAAGGGAGTCTGCTTTTACAGATTGTTCGAGATATCTTGGACAGGTCGACGTAACACTGTCCAGGGCCAGAAACACGTGCAGGACCCCGCAATAGATAATTTTACGGGATTGTTAAAAGTCACTTCAGGTCCTTGGTTAAGGACTTCGTCGAGAACGGGACAGGTCCAAGCCCTGGGAAACATTTTCGGCACTCGTTTCCCTCCCTCGTCGTCTCGAAGGAAAGCAGGGAAACAGTCCGCTCAGCGAGACAAAATTAAAGGGCGCATCGTCTCGCGCCTCCCTTCTCGCAAACAGAAACGATACGCAGCGTGCCCATCCTTTCAGGCTCTCGAAAATTTTCGTCAGCTTGCTGCTTTTATATATTTTTTACTTCCTCTGTGACTTTAACTAGGACTACAATTCTAAAGAGTAGTGGAATTATTTGAATTAATTAACCGTGTGCGGAGTAAAGTTTTTTTGCGTATTGGAAGATAATAATCTGTTTGACGACTAAAAGCTTTCTTTTCGTTAGAAATTTAGAGGGTTAAGTTACGAAAATTTATTATATATTACTATTTGCGAAATAAAATTCTAATATTTGATAGACTCTATTGATGAGCTATGGGGAAAATTGCTTATCAGTGCGTACATATTTGGCACTTAACGGATTAATGAAATTTTAGTTTTTCATTGGTTTTTGGTATTTTTTAGTTTCATTAATATTGCTGCTCAAGCTTGGTCTAACTTTAGATAGATTTCAAATTATTCGAATCAATAAATCTAGAGGAAATTCGTCGGTTGAGAGAATTGAAACTCAAGTCCGTTATTTACAAGTTCAAAGCGGTATCCTTGGCGCTACCACAGCACCGTTCTTACCGTATTCTCGATAAAACTCCAGTAATCGTTTCACCGGAAGTTACACTTTTACATGTTTTCCAAGCGACCAAATCTACAACACCACGTTTAAAAGATTGAGCTTCTCCCTTCGCCAAACGTAGCACCAAATTTTCTTTTAGCGAAAACACAAGGACGAACATTTGAAATCCAGGATAATACGAGCTCCTCTGCGATTCGTCTCTTTTGTTTCCATCGTTTCTTGACTCCAGTTCGTGGCTCGTTACTCTAGTCTATCCATTTTATTCCCTGTTCTTCGTCCTCTGCAGGATCGAGATCCTCGGGCGAAATAATCCCGTAAAAAGATCCATGTTGCTAGTATCGATCCCATCGTCGATGAGGGGATTCAGTCGCGGAATAATTAATGTGAGAGAGCAGGTACCTTCCTTGCGTATACTCCTCTACTCCACTTTCTCTGGGATTCGATGCCAGGTACGTGTTTACGAGAAGTTCCACGAGGACGAACGTGCATGGGTAATCGTGACGAGGTTTCATGGCGTCGATAGTCAGTGACGGATGTGTCGAGATCATTGTTCGTGCCTGTCGATGATTGCAAACTTAGAGCGTTGATGAGAGGTTGAGGTATCCTGTTTGAATCTTGATTTAATTTTGTACATTTAAGTCGAGAAGATGAAGATGGCGGATCATTTGAGATGAAACGTTGCGAAGAAGAATCATGAGCCACGTTTTACTTTGATATCAATGGAATTTTTGGGGGTGCGAGCATCGAGGTGAAAGGAGGATGTTGCGGTTAACACTGTAACTATCGACGTTACATCTCTTATATTTAAATGTACCGAACAGGTACTTTGGAAAATGGAAAATCAATAGATAAAACAGACGATGAATTAAGTAATTTAGATTTTATAAGATAAAAGTGGAATATTTCTGCCTTTTATTAGTTCTATCACAGGATCTTCTATTAATTTGAGGAAGCTTTAAATAAAGTTGGTAACCACCATCACCGCCATGTTATTTAGTTTCATGTTAAAAAGTTAATTTCACCTGCAGTTAAACTCAGATGTTAATTTCAACCCGGAAGTCACTTGAAATACTAACCAACCGCGAAACCAATCGTCGAAGAATCTCTATCAATTCCTCCATCTGCATCGACGCCTCTGAGAAATATGCCTCGGTAATTTAAACGCCCGAACGACCCAATCGCATGACCCCCAAAAAAGCGATATTTCCAAAAAATCCTCTCGAACGGACCACATTGAAGTCTCAGTCTCAAACTCCCATCGTCGTTCCCGGCACAGCGCAATCACCGATAAAATCGCGTTGGCGCGGACGCAGAGGGGGGTTGGTTTTGAAAAAAGCGCGGCTACCCCTCGCCTGACCGCGCGCCTCCACCGCTTGATATCAACGAGAGGAGCAGACCGTGTGTCTCTCCCAAAACTGCCCCTCTCCTTCATCGCGCGCGAGAAAGAGTCGACGAGAGAGGAGCACGAGGAAGAGGAGGAGGATGAGACCGAGAAGGAGGAGAAAGAGAGGTTGGTGGCGCAGGGGCAGCGAGAGGGAGGGAAAGACAGACAGAAGAAGGAGAGAGTAAGTCGTCAAATACCGTGGAGGGAGAGAGAAGACTGCTATATACATACGTATGTACACACGTGCGCACGTATAAGTGAACATAGAGGGGCTAGAGCGAGTTAGAGCAAGAGAGAGCAGAAAAGTGAGAGGGAGCGAGAAGCAAAGACCGAGGAAGAGAGACCGAGTGGAGAGAGAGAACACGAAGAGAGGGAGAAAAGGAGAGAGAAGAGCAGACCAGCGGGAGGGAGAGAGCGTTACCCCCACCACGGGGGTGAAAACTACCCCGAGAGCGCGTGGGGTGTCCGGCCTCGGCGCCGAGGCGAACCGAGCGCGTCCGAAGTGAGCGCAGTGCCCGACACAGCAGGTCCCGCACGGCACGACTAGGCGCACCGTCCGGCACAGTCCACTCAGAGATACGACCCATGCTGGACCATCGTCGCTCTGGTCCACGCCGGCATCAGACATCCAGCATCCGTGCGTCAGACCAGAGGAGATATCGGTCCATCGAAGAAGAGGTCCATCGACGTCTCGTCAGTGGGTCGTCGTTGCTTGCGTCGTCTCGCCGCAAGGACGACCAACCGAGAGGGTCCTCAGGGTTTACGCACCGGTTCAACGTTGTCGATTAAAACACTAAAATTATGTGACACGAGAAACATTTAATCATCGGACAGTTGTGATAGTAAAGAGACAAGTTGTGCGACGACGTTTGGAAAAGAAAGAGATTATTGGCGCGAGAAGAAGTAACCTCGTGTTGTTTTCGTGTCTTCGACCGGCTTGAGACAGGAAGTCTTCCCGGGAGGATCGAGGAAGAATAACGCGCAAGGATGTTTGGCGGCAAGTGAGATCGTGAGATCATCGAGTTTCATCCGGAGAGACGACCGCGTGCGCGCGTTAATTTCGTACGGCCGCGTTGCCGGCTGGGAAGAGTGATATTTCAAGACTAATCGGTGATCGAGAAAATCCGATAAGGATATTACAGTAGCGGTAATCTCGATAGACGGAAGGTGGTGCGTGACGGTTTTTCGGATCGACCGAGGAAAGATCGAACGGTCGATCCGCGTCGCCAGAGATCCTGCCAATCGCGAATACGCGACAGTCCCCGCCGGACGGCAACGTCAGATATTTCGCGCACCTGTACGCGCGGACTCTCGTCTCGGTCATTCGGGGTGTCGATCTCGTTAGCCTCGCTCGATTCGTGTATTTTGATTTGTTTCCCTCGTTTTTTTTTTCGTATGTTCGCCACGTCGTCGCGTGTGACCAAGCCGCCTCGTGCTTACCGCGAGGAGTACGACGGACGAGGAACATGAGGACGAACATTAGTTGACGAATAGGTGTCTCGGCCGTTTGGCAGTTCTTCGAAATCTCGTGCCGATAGGTGCGATCGAAGGACGATCGAGAAGTTGAGGGAAGAGGAGAGAAACTGTGTACACGGGGGGGTTGTCCCTCGACCTTGTTCGAGAATCGCGCGGCGTAAAGTGAATTTTCAAGGTGGAAACCGGTGAAACACCGGATGGACTTTTTCGGCAAAACACCGAGCGTCGGGCGGAGGTGAGGGGGAGGAGGGCAGAAGCGTGACGACGACGAAGACGACGAAGAAGAACGTCGTCCTTTGTTCCTCGAGATTGAAGGAGTCGTCTTCATCAGCGTGGTCGTCGCCTCCCCCCTTTCTCTTCTCGCCTCCCCGGCAATCGTGAACAATTATCAGGATTTTCTGACAATTTTCGTGTACTCGATTGGTTGACGTTAATTCCGTCCTGGGCCTACCAACGGAAAATCCTTTCAACGTAAGTGCGACGCTCCTCGAAGATCGACAACGTCACCATGAGGATCAAAATGCCCGCGGTCAGGATCGCGCAAGGTGAGTCAAAACAAATTTCTTTTGACGTCCTTTCGAGGCGAAACGTCGATCCGACGGTTGATCGTCGACGTACGTTTCAAGTGTTCGTTTTGGTTGTCGTGTCTTTCCTTGAACGGATGATTTGAATGTCTCAATTGCGGGAATTTAATCGAGCAGATTGGAGAGGTTTGAGTAACTTTGTAAAACTTTGTTACTTCTTTGCGAGACGTGACAATGTATGGCTGACTGCGATATGAGTTTTAAAAAAAAGAGGTTGCGTAGACGTTGGATGAATTATACAAATAGAATTTAATTTTGTGTACGAAAGAGAAATACGAATGCGATAACGCTCTCCGATCTGTAAGATAAGAGAAGTTTCAAGATGTTAAGTTTAAGAAGTTTCTTCCCGTTTACGAAGCTACTGCTTTCTTTTTAATTTAATGAACTCCCAACGTCTCCATTGCTGAAACGTTTCATTTGATTTTACGATGGTAAGGTATGCGAGGAATGATTCTCTCGACTTTGTACCCGCGTTTGATTAAATTTATCGATATTTATATCGCGAATAACTAGAATTATTTTTCTCCTATTGCTGTTAAAGTATACCTTCGCGAAGGAACATCTTCAAACACTTTCCAGTGGGTTAAGAAATTTCACTTAAACGGTGAAATTTGTCCAAACTAATAATTTGATATTTGCATCTTCTTAAGTGCTCGATGTCCGAAACTCCTCGTCTATTGCGCTTAACGTTTTTTCTTCTCTCGCCATTAGCAACGATCAAAGCAATGATCTCTCAAATCTCGACGTAAACAATCGATAGAGGATCATTTCCTTCCAGCGAGAACTGTGTAAATTATTTGTAAAAGCAAATGAAGAGCATCATTAGGTCGCATGTTGACGAGAATCGACAAATCCTTCGATTCGTAACCAGAACCATTCCGCGTTCTTCAAATCACCGCGAGTCCTTCGACGTTGCCGATCCAATCGCTATAAATCGTTTACAATCGAGTCACGCAAGTCCGGCACGCTCCATTTCTATTCTAATCGTCTTATATCCGTCCTAATTCGTTCTCATAAGCAGCACAATCGGCACGCGTTCTTCTTCTGACCTTAGCGTGAAAAAAAACTAGTTACCGGAACGACCTTCACCAAAGTTGGAAACACGACGATATCGCGCGAGCAGAAGTCCTCTTTTCCTATATCTCAAGCTTGATTCCACGGAGAGAAAGATGTATATTAATTCACACCATTAATCGTCACTCTCGAACGCCACGATTCGAAGGAAAACGCAACCTGTCAGCGGGTAACTCGCGTTCTCTCGACGGAGGGGCAAAAAAACAAAGATCGGTGGAGTCGCGTGGCTGAGGAAGACAAGAAAAAAAATACTAGCCGCGTGAAAGTCTCGAGAAGAGACGAAGAGGCGGAGGCGAGCGTCAAAGTAAGTAAAAAGGGTAAGAGGAAGAAAGAAAGAGAGAAAACTGAGCGAGAGCGAAAGAGTAAGAGATAGAAAGAGGGGAAGATAGAAAGCGTAGAAGGAGGGAGAAATGAATGAAGAAGAAAAATCGTATCGGAGAAAGAGGGAAAAGAGGGATGGAAGGCCAACGTCTTCGGATAACTCGTTGGCGGCTGAATTTTTAATTAGTCCCCGACACCCCCACCCCGATTTGTCGAGAAGGGAAAAGAAGTGAGGAGGAAGGAGGCAGCCAAGGTGGTAGCAACGGAAAAGAGAGGTCGGAGGAAGGAAGAAGGAGGACGATAGAAAGTGGGGTGGGGAAGGAGGGGCGGCATTGTCATGCGCGCGTTTTTCAGCGACTTTTCCAACCCCCGTCTAGTGGCAACCCCGACGGCACACCCTCCCCCGCGTCGGCTCTCGTCTCGAGGCTGGAGCACCCCCTCGCCCCCACGTAGCAGCGCCGGCGGTGGCGGCGGCGACGGCGACGGCGGCGGCTCCGTTTTCTTAATTACAACTGCGATATTCTTTAGTTCGCGCGATGACGCCGCCGCGAAAAGATACCGGAATATTTCTCCACCGATTACCCTCGGTGACTCGAGCGCACCGGAGGGTTACTTTTCACACCGGAGGATCGATCGATCCAACCTCTCGATCGGTTTGTGTCGATCGTCAGGGAGGAGGGATACACGACGCAGGCTTCGATGGTTGCGGGGAACGAGAGGTTGCTCCATCTTCGTCTCCGGGACGGGGGGAGAGGAAGGAGGAAACGTTCGACATTCTCGTTTTGATTCGACAAAGTCAAATGCGACGTTGCCCTCGAAATCTAACGAATTATCAAATCTTCGAGGCAGAATTTTGAATCTTTGGTTTGGAGGAAGTTTACGTCAGTGAAGAATGTAAGGAAGAAATGATGGTCGATTATGACGATGATCGTTGATAATTTGTTGAAGTATGGTCGAAGGATCGTGAAACGTCACGATGAACGAATATAAGATTGTAAGCGATATATCGAACATCTCGAATTTCTCATCGATTCGTGACGAAGAATCGACATGGATGAACAACGGGGGAAATATTATATGCGCCGTCTCGAGATTCGTAACGAGGTGATGTGTGCTCGGTACATATGTCGCGTGAGACTCTGCGGAGTCGCTAATTATCGTAATGCCGTACATTCGATAATTTGGAGAAAACTCGCAGGCCTCCTGCAGCTGCATATCGCGCATCGCGTGAGTTCGACAAGGTGAGTCTACGTGTGTATGCGTGCGTGTTGAGGTTCGTAGTAATTTCCTCCTTTGCCCTTTGAAATTTACCGCAGAACTTTGCTATTTTTTCCTAGCGAATATAAAATTTCGATAACGTTTGACATAGTGACGGGTAATTAGATATTCGAATTACAATTTCACTTAATATTTCTAATCATCCACGTTCATTTGTGAGCTCCATTATGATTCAAGAATGTTGCTTTTCCATGATATTTCGCACGATCGACGATGGAATAAACGAGTCACTGGTGGATTCGGCGTCGGTCGCGAAGCTTTAAATTTCTGTTTGCAAACGCGGATTATCCTCTTCCTGGAAGCAGCGTACGTCTCCTGTTTACATCGCGATTACCTACCTGCTCTCGTCCTACACACACGTACTCGCATACACGTCAACTGAAGTAAATAGATCACGCGTTTAGTTACCCGTCGAATGGTAAATACAGCGCGCAATTACCTCTCGGCTTGCGGCTAAGATTTCAATAAGAGCGCACCTTCCACAACCCCGTTAGCCTTCGTCGCTTAAAACCAAACGCTCCGAAGAACCTGGAAACCCACGGGAGTATCCAGTAACGATCTTATTTCCAAATAAACAAATTTCCAATTAAGATATACCTCGATAACATATACAATAACGTTCGCGACGATATACCACGGTCGACAGAATGTCGTAGCACCTGTTTGGATACAAAACAAAACGCCGAAATGAGCGAAACAGAATCCTCGACAGACATCGAGAGACTGCAAACAGCACGGTAAAGAGTGCGCATACATTTAGTCAATCGAGGCTGTCATTGCAAGTAGTTTTTTTTTTCCTTTGGAATGTTATTTCCGCGTGTGGAAAAGACAAAAACAAAGTCACACCAGATTTGACCGTAACGTTGAAACGGAACGTAGAAATTATAAAAAAAATGTTGTGAACGTTGCTCAACTTACCGACGACGAGCGGCGACAAGAATTTTTGTCCGGTCGACACTGATAATTGTCGTAACGATGCCCGCATGGGAGGACACCTCGTTCGATGTCCCATGAAACTTCGATACGAGCGTGATATCGTTCCCGAGGTACTCTCGTGGATGTTATTTAGCAAACAAAGTGAGTTTTACGCGCCCCTGTCGGCACGTGCACGGCATATGCGCGTTTTGTACGGCGTATATGTTAAATATTGTCTTTGATGCGGCCCGTCGGAAGCCCTTCTTTTCTCGCTCTCTTTCTCACTGTCTCTCGTTCTTCGTCCTTCTTTGGATTGGCCCGTCGTAGGCATGATGCCTTTGGCTTTACCGTGGCAAAAAACTACTTTGATTTGATTTCTTAGATTAACCTTTAGGGCGTTGGGCGCGTGGCGAACCCTTCTCTGAATCCTCCTCCGGAATACACTCTTTCTCGTTCTGTCTTCTTCTCGCCAAGTGTCCTCTTCGTGGCACCGTCTTCTCGGAGGGTCCAGCACGCGCCCAGGTAGGGCCAGTCGCGATCCTGCACGAAGGGATCGGGGAGAGACATCGACTTCTCATCCTGCTTGCACGGGAGTTGTGCAAAAAGAGACGCCGTCAGGTCGCGGCAACTCGCACGTGCCAATTGTGTAGGATTTCGTTGGACGATTAGCGGCAAATGTTTTTCTTTTTTTCTGTTATTTAGAAGATATGAACTGAGGAGATCGAAACTGTTGGTTGACGTAGACTTGAAGGTGAAGTTTGCGAGGTTTTTCGGTGTTATTAATGTTTTTATTGGGTAGAGGGAAGATGGAAATGATAAATAAAATACTGTTTAGGTATTTTACATTGCAAATATTCCAGTATTTGAAAATAATTGATGAGTTCGTCGATCGGGGCCAAGATGGCGCCACTTGCCGCCACTGTCGGATGTCGCATTGACGTCCGCTACTGACCATTTGTAAAAGTTTTGATGATTTTTACCTGCCTTTTATTTGTTTGCATGTATGATTATTAAAGAATCGATGGATTTTAATTTTACTGAAAGAATTTAGTAGGATAAATAAAGTCCGTAAGTTTCTTTTTGTTTTCGAGTTGAATAACAATTTGAATGTCTGCTCTGTTCCTCCATTTTGTCCTGTTCATTTCGGAACTCCTAATTAGAAGTATTTGGACAACTGAGAAAAAGAGAAATGTGGTAGCATGTTTTAAAAGGGGGTTTAAAAATTCGTCGGAAAATCAGAGGTAATTAAATCCGTGGTGACGAAGAAAGGTGGACTGGGAGGAGCAGAAATTAATTAGCTATCTACCCCGGGCTTTCCTTAAATCCTTGTCTTCGCGTCAGAACAGACGATGTCGATACAGCTTCACTATCTTTCCCGAACTCGGCATCGGGCTGTATATCGTCCGTCCAATCTGCCGTTGGGCAATTTCGGCTGAAATACGATGTCGTCGGGTTCGTTCGCGAAGCTCGACGACCCGGCTTATTGGCCTTCGCGAAAATCATCTCCCGCCTTCCCCCAAAAGGGGTCTTAAGTCCGCGGAATCGCGCTGATTTTTATTTTGTTAATTGAAGCAGGCACAATAAAATTTGAGAGGTCAATGTTAAAAAATTACGAGGTTCCTGATTTCAACGATGCTGCATTGAACTATTGAACTTGCAAGTTGCGCATTTCGCATAAAATATCCTAACCGAAGATTAACCGTTTGAATACCGGGAGGTTTTTAAAAAATTATTTCGAAAAAAGCCAAAAGCCACTTTCGCGCTCTTGAGATTTTATTTCAAAATAAGCTAAAGTTGGTGTTTTATTTTATGTAGTGCACAACAAGAACAATCTTCTCGTGCTTGTATCCTAATTTAGAATTACTTTATATTATGAAAGAGAAACCTGATGCATTCTTAACAAAGTCCTCCTTCAATTGTCAACATTGGAAAAATGTACTGGGGTTTTTCGATACAAAAACTGAAGAGCGCGAAAGTGGCTCGTGGTACGCAAACGGTTAAATATGAAAAATTAAATTTCGAACAGGGAAGATTAGAATACCGGTACGACATAAAGTCTGCATCAAACAATTTCACAGTGATAAAACTTTGATATCGTACTAAAATTAGACTCTTTGAATCTATGTAACTCAAGCTTATTCACAGAGTAAAGATTCATTTCGCATGAAAAAATTTCAACAATAGAGTTTTTCTTATCCATTTAACTCACTCCTACCTACAGAGCAAATATTTACCTTATAAAATTTACTATTCGCATTAAATATCTTACACGTAGTATTTTCCAAATTTCCAAATCCCACCACCATTCAAATCCAGTTTCTATCTTCAAAAAAAAAATGGTCTAACGCAAAAATCATTCCGATCGCAGAATAATCGCGCGAACGGCAGGGACACTTCGACTCGGATTCGAGGTAATGGATTTACAAGCGTTCCGGTTCGTGGATCTTCAAAAGCAACGTTGAACGTGGAGAAAAGCATCGTGAGTAGTATCGGGTGGTATCCTGGGTACTCGGTAAAAAGAGGAGCAAAGGCCGAAGGTGTCTAGCCGGTAAGCCGAGACTGTCCAAGCACGGCATAATGCGAGAGTCCGTAGGAAAATTTATGTTGTTTGCAGTGTCGGTTTCCTGGTCCATTGTCGAGCATTGTCCGAGACCCTCCTTCCAAGGTGCGAACACCTTTCGGTGCGATAATCTGTTGGTATTATTATATGCTTTGTCGGCCGTTCACTTGTCGGAGGGGGGAAATCCGAGGACTCTCCGTGCAGCTACCTGACCAGGGGTCACTTCGACGCGCCTTCGAACGTTCCGAGAGGTGGTAAGGTGCTTGTTCCCCTTTGCGACCGATTCTTCCCTCATTGGATGATTCTTCCCTCGTTTGACCCTTGCAAGCTACCATCGCGAATAAAGGGCGCCACGAATTTCCTTCCTCGATGCAAGGTGTCTCCTTTTGTGGTATCTACTGACCGGGGTAAAGGTCGAATCCTTGGAGCATCCTATTTGGATGTTGCTTGAACGTTCGTGTAATTGGGTAAACGCCACTTGTTCACCGATCGTTCGTTTCTCGGTGCTTCGTGAAACGGACGATGGCAAAGTAACTTTTTCACGAGCTGATCGTTGCTTCGCAATTATTTAGCCATTTAGAAAGTAAGGATCGTCGATGGTACTTCTTCGAATATTTGAGAATATCCGAGCAAGGGTCATCTGGAGATGCTTTCTTCTAGGAATTAAGGTATTTTCTCTGACGATCGATTATCGATGAGTTTCCATTCGCTGGCTCGACTCGCCGGCAATCAACGCCGGTACACTCCTATCCATTAAGCGACCGAATAAGTGCTTTCGAGCTGGTTTATCGAAGCTTCGAATTCTCGTGGACTTTTTTCACGCCATTCAGTCTGGAAGGAGGGTGCTCGTTGATGTTGGTGTCTCGTTGATGTTGTTGTTTCGTTGATCGAACGAAGGAAGCGCAAATAGTGGGATTAATTTCATTAGATGTTGGTGTTGCCACCCGTTATAATCTAATATTCCTATCTAATATAGGAACATTCGTGCGTGAACCACGTGGTATGTGTACGTGTGTGGCGGTTCGGGACTCTTCTATAAATACGATTTGTTGGAGACCAAGTTCAGGGGAATAGGGAGGACCGTGGCGTTTTTAGATTTTCCCCCGGTTTCCACTCGCTTCACGTTTCAGGATAGAACTTACGAATAGATATGCGCACTCGTTTCGGTGCACGTTGCTTTGCGGAAACTTGGACGATAGTCTTGCTGCGCGTTTTAATGGGAATTCGCGGCCGTGCCGGTAGTACGTAATTAAAAGGGGCGGAAAGAAGAGGGAGGATGTAATCCGACGTCCTTGAGAATTGCTTCTTTATTCGAGCTATTCGTTCGATGACTTTGAGTTCGTTAACTTGTGGACGGGACGATCCATGGAGACTGGAGGAAGTCTCGATTGGGAGAGGTATATATCAATGTCAGCGTTTTGCAACATCTACGAGTTCGATTTTGTTATTTTTGAAATTCGGTATTTTGCGGTAGTGTTGAATTTTTGGTGAGTTTCTGGGTACGAGGACTCAGTTAGGTTACTGAGAATTAATTGTAAGTCTATGAGAAAATACCTGAACTTGAAAATCCAGGACAACTATCTCAAAGGAAATTTAAATTCGAAATGAAGTCTCTGTTTGCGATTTTAGTCTTTCCTTGATCATTTTATAAATCTAATTTAGTAAAGACACCTTCGTAGTAACTGTAGCACCTTAGAATCTCCTCATAGAAATCCCTATCATAAACAAACTACTGTGTTAGCGAAATTTGAAGTCTTGAAAAATACTAATAACGATATCTATGAGATACCAGCAGATTAAGCGTGTCGACAGGAAATACAGGAATATCGAAGCAATCCCTTTTTCACCATCGCGAATCCCGTGGCTATTTTCACTCGAGGCGTTTGCACCGGAAAGGGAAGTGACGATTTCAAGCGCAACTTTCGGGCGAAGCGGTTTGCCAGTCGCAGGATATTTGCTTTAACGAGCCGACCATCGACGAGACAATGAAAAAAAAAAAAGAGTAACGGGCAAGAAGGCTCTCACAATGAGATAAGGCGACAAAACGAATGGCTAGTCGAGCCGAGAAGCCATGTCCGGTCATGAGGTCTCGGTTGATCCGGAAGTCGTGCAAGAAGAAGAACCATTCAAGGTCTGCTCGTTCGGACGAATCGCGTGGCCGGTTTCGCCAGCGACGTTTTGATTGGCTGCAAGGAACAAAATTGCTCAGCAGGACGATTCTTTTTTGCGAAAAATCAAACGAGGGTTAGGGAAATGCGAAACGGGTTTCTCTTAGACGTCCATTGTCCGAGTTTGGACCAATTGCGCGAACGTTCCGCGGGGGGCTTTGCGAGGGGACGGAAAATTGCTGTTGCAAAAAAACCTGGGGGGTCGAGATTTCTTTGGTAGTCTGACTGTAGAGTGACTTAAATTGTATTATGATTTTATAGAAACTTCATGATGTATTTTTTGTCAAATAATTTTTATTTTTATACAACTCTGAAATGGTGCATGATAGATGGAATATTAAGAAATGAGATTAAGACGATTGATATCGAATCAGAGGGGAAGTTGGACTCGATGTTTCAGACATTTGCAAATTCGTGAAAGGTGTGAGAAGTCGTTGACACGGAAAACCGCGCCTCAAAGCTCGTATTCTCTTTGTAAATAGGTAAACCGTCGACGAGCTGAGAAATTGATAGGATCTGTCACGGATCGATTTATCGGCCGCGTAATCTCCGATCGTTCGGTTTATCGAGCGGAATGAATTCCGTGTAATCCCGATGGGAGCTACCGCTGCAGTTTTCCCATAAAAAAAAATCCATCGACTCGTAGGAGCGAATCAAATCGTAATCAAGCATGACGATTGTTCACCGATTCACCGCTAGATATCCTAAGCCGCAGGGGTTGCTTTCGAATCGTTGAAACTGTCAAAATCCCGTCACCTTTCAATACTTCTTAACAGTTAACAAAAATATCAAAAAACTTTGAAAGAACAATTAATTCTTTGGATAGATTTCGAGAAAATTCGTGCCAGGGGGAAAAGCGAGGAAACAACACTAGCATACACGCCGACTCTAACGTACGCATTAATTCTCGCTTGAGAAAATTCATGCGATCGTTAATTATTTCGCGTGACATGCTTCGGCACTTCGCGCATTTGCGCGTTGTCAAAAGTTTGCATTCGGATGTTTTGCGGCGAGCTGCGAGTTTCGCGGGGGACGTTTTGAATAATGTAACAACGAAGCTAGCCCCTCTCCTCTTTCCTCTCTTTACCACAGAACTTTCTAATTAACCGACGCTAGTCGAAGCGAGACTGACGGAGAAAGAGAAAGATAGAGAAAGAGAGGGAGAGAGTGAGAGAACGAGCACGATGCCGGACAATACAAAGCCACCCGAGGTTCGCGTTTCGCCGCGTTCCCTATTGGCGATTCGTTACTGCCGGCGCGGTTTGCTCGCCGTTTGTTTTTCGGTCATTGTCGAGTCAGAAACACCCATAAAAGCTGACACGCGTGCCGTTTCCAGGTTACGCGAAAAATCCACCGATAGTTACTATAACCCGCGAATCGTTGCAACGAAATTGCTGACATACATACTCCCTCAAAAAGGTGGATGCAGATACAGTAGAGAGAGAGCGACAGTTTTTCTTCTCAATTCACCGGTAAAACTGTACGGCTTTTTCTAAAGGCTTGACTAGCACCTTTAAAAATGGAGGCGAAAGAAAAATATCCCAGCTCGGTGGATAAAAATTCTTTTGTGCAACCCCCTGTCGAGGTAGGTTTCGCGCCAACGTTGCAAAACCGTGCGATTAATAGGGCACGGACAAAGCGCGTTCTCATGGGCGGGTCTTTTCGGTACGTTCTCGATTCGTCTAACCGCGACGGATAATTGCAAAAATAATTGCACTCTCGATGGAAGATGGTACCAACGTTGTTCCCATGGAGCGTAGAAACGAGCGGGCGCTCGACGAGCATCGATTTCGAATCCCACGAAAGGTGAAAACGCGGACAGAAAAGGCCAACACGCATGACCATAAGGATTCGTCTGTCGATCGAGAAACTCAGCGGGACGAGAGAAGGATTTGACAGGATGTCAGAGTACATTCCATCGAGGTCAAATGGACGAAAATCATTCTATCCGGAATTCTCGTACATCGATGGTTCCCCTTCTCTTCAATCTGCGACGTGCGGACGAGATTCACCATCGGTCTGCAGCTGGACCCTCTCATAACTGTACCCACATGATTTATTTTGATCAAAAAATCACGAAAGGGGTTTTCCTTGAAAGGAGAGCGAGCATGAAAAGGACGGGACAGGTCAACTGCCTGGTACCTGTTTGGCCGTTTCTCAATGGACAATGTCCTGCTGCCGCTACTCACAAAGGATCTCCGGGGCTGGAGATCCTCCCACGATACGCATGTGGAGCGACGATAGAGAGAAGGAGGATACCGGTGAACGGTAGACTGAGTGAGACAGAGACGGAGACGAAGAAAAACAGCGCGTATCCCCATTCAGAATCCGTGAGAACCAGATTTCATATTTCTCATAACCGCCCGGTCGACTACGCGATACAACTCCGTTTTCTAGCTGCTAAGTCTTTCGAGCGATCCTCGTTCCCAAAGTGGTCACTGATTTCACCCGTTTGTCGGGGAGCACCTTCTCCTACCTTTATCTCTCACCTTGGTCGGACAAACGTCCGTCGTGGTTCTCTCGGTTGGGTTTTATTCTTCCTGAGAAAAGTCTCTGCTACTTTTCACGCCTTTCGAGCGAATATATTAAACGTGCAGATCTATACCAGATAGATACGTTGAACGACGCACTTCTCTATGAGGCGATAAGAAGATATTATCATAGAAGATAAGAATACCAACGATCAACATAACCGTCGAGTAATAAAACGAATGCAAAATCGAGTTGAAGACCGAACGAATTACTCGTTTCAATTTCATCTTACGACTCTTATTTAACGGAATCGGCTGACAGGAGCTCCATTTAAGAACATATGTACACATGACCCCGATTCTATTTCAAAACAGGTACCCGTTAGTCTCCTTTCCTACGGCAAGGACCTCGAGAGTGCGCGCGGAAAAGAAAAGCGAACGATCAAAGATATTTTCGAAAAGCTCAGGCAAAAAAAGAAAGTGGGTGGGTTTAAGAGCGAGGTCACCGAACGAGATTCCGTACGGCCTCGTCCTTAATCTACCTTGCCGTGCAGACGCTCTTACGCTCGACGAGCGGCTCTGATTTTTTGCCCCGCGAAGCCGACGTTTTTCAAGGTGCACCGACGCGCGCACACGTCGAAGCACACGTAGATTCGACAGGACTAGAGGGTCGCAAAAGAGAAGGGAGAGAGAGAAAATCAGAGAGAATGAGAGAGACAGTAAAAGATTGAGAGAGAGAAAGGGCGAAAAAAACGGCAAAGCTGGTACGCCATTTTGGATCCTTTGTGGGGTAGGTACCGGCTTCTCTACCGGCGAAGACGAGGCGAACTCATTCGGGGTTAAAAACTCTTCACCCCTGGAGAAAAGTCCAACGACGAAAGGGGTTCTCTATCGAGGTGAAAGCCGGATGGAACAGGAATAGGAGAGAAAGATGAGGGAAAAAGGTGGGGGTTCGGTATAAAAATTGCCCCCACCGTACGAGCGCATAGTGGTAGGTCCTTTCTATTCTTTTGATATCCTGTCGGGGCCCTTGCTCGGCCCTATATGTGCCCCGATGCTCCAGTCACCATCCGAGCATGGAAGAAACCAGATCTCCGCCCTGCTGATCCGAATTCATTCGCGTTTCTCGATAATAAACGAGATTATCGTCCGCGAAGACGACGCTTACCAATGGCGATGTCGTCTTTTCGCATCTAGTCAGCCGCGTATTCGCGTTTTTCCCATCTTCGAGTTCAGTGGTGCCGAGTGACCGGCTATCCTCGATGGAAACTCATGGATTAGAGGGACGCGTAATGGCGTATAAAGGTAAACAACGCCATGCGAGGCTAAGTAGCGACTGAAGCTTGCGCAAAAGATTGTATCATACATATTGAACAGGATTTATAAAAACATATCACGGAAATGTAATCTATAAATCTCTGTGCTTCCCAGTGACTATTATGACAACATAGGATAAGTTTGTGTTTGTATTCTTCCAAATCATTTTTTAAACATTAGGTTTACAGAAACCGTCAAATTGACGGATTCCTACCTTTTTAGAAACGCCTTCAAACTTATAGTAACGTGGCACAGTAGATATTTTACATCTTTCTTATAATATATAAATTACGTAACTGACTATCTTTTTGGCCTCTTGATTCCTCTGTTTCCAAAGTCTTTATTTAATATATTGCAGTGTAACATATTTCACGTCCGCAAATCTAGTGTTATTATCCTGAGCTATTATAATTCAATTCTTGTACTTCTACGAGAATTTTTATAATTAGAAACAGTCTCGCAGCTATTTTTCTGAAAACACTTCCTGTTTCACTAACGACTGTTAATTGCTCTTGACTTTTAAGCAAGTTTCATTACTACGAGACGCTGAAATATATACTACAAAATATAATTAAAGTTTGATTAAGAATCTTCTCAATGATCCAACGACGTTCTTTCTTCGCGAAAGGCACTGATTTCGTCGATACGGTTCTATTATCGGTAATATCGAAGATCCGTCGTTCGTCCGTGGTTCGATATTCGAGGAACGTGTGCCAGGAATCTATCCGTTTCTTGATCTGTCTATATTTCGCGTGGATCTGCTGCCACGTACGCGGCGCGTCCGATGCTTCGGTCGTAGAAGGAAATTGGTGCGACCCAATACTAATGGATAATGGAATTATTGGTTACGGTCGGAGCCTGCCCTGGGGATGATCGTAATTCAATTGCTCCGATGTGTCCTCTGGACGTTTTGACAGGACGGATGTCCTAACAAGGAAACCGCCTCGGGATATCTTTGGCTTTCTCTTCTCAACCCCCGCGTTTGTATCAAACATGAATGCAGGACTTTCTGTACGTTCATGTGTGTGAAGAATTTCATTGTAAACACGTCCACCTAAAACATTTCCTAAAATTGTTACAAATCTATATGATTTATTCAACATTTTCCACCTGATTGGAATTACTCTTGACGTTTGAAGGGTAGAAATTAAAATTCACGAAGGTGAAAAATCTCCATTCGAGGGAGGATGATTAAGGAGGTAATATAGGAAGTATCTTGAGTAATCGATGTCTCTCGACGATTCTACGAAGAACGTTTTGTCGAAGGTATAAGAAAGAAAATTAATGTCGAAGACTAATAACCTCGGGACGTTTCCTGCAGATATTTCCCGTACGCATCTGTCCCTCGTTCAGCCACTCGTAGATGGAAATTACTGAGAATCTCGCAATAAGGGAGCCACGAGGTACAGTGATCGAGACATTACGGATGTATGGGCCAATTTGTAAGCAATCCAACTTACATTCGCGGGGCAATATTCTATTTTTATGTTATCTTTTCTCGACTCTTCGCAGATACTCTACTGCGATATATATAACATGGTACTCGTGACCATTCGCTCGCTTTTCTCTTTATTTACGTTAGACGAGTAATCGACGAGGGAAGAAAACAGAGAAATTGGAATGATGTAGAGAGAAAGATCTCTTTCTGAATATATGGAGCAGTAATATAATAGTTGAATGAATAATACAGCATTAACATGATCTGCAGTTTCTATTTCCTTCTAATTTCTATATCATATCAAACCAGAATTATTCAATATTTTTTATTAAAAGCTATCAGTGCACCTTTCACCATAAAGATGGGGCAAATCACAAATGTTTAAATTCCTGAGAAAAGACAGACGTAGCAATATTACTATACAATGCAATGAGATCAAAGATTATTACATTTGTTTTACATAAATCACCAGAAATGTCTTTTCCAAAATCAAGATATGTAATCCATTAGCTTATTCCTTAAATTTACTTGAAATTTGCCCTAATTTTTCTCAGATTACAATAATGTCCACTGAATAGACAACGAAGCAAGAGCATCCACAAGCGCAGTCTGAAGGGCGCAGTAATCTTTGGCGCTACTCCTTTTAACAAGGACGAGTTTCAGGGGACATAGGGTTACTTTGTAACGCACGCGTGCAAGAAGCCGAGTGATTTACGAAGTGGCGAGGAGACACGTGTCCGTTGGTCCTCCTTCGCTCACCTTAAGCACGTCTCTACCTAACACACCGGAGAACAGGGGTAGAGGTCGTACCCGTGGCTGCACCCGAGTTTTGGTCCAACATCTGCCCCCGAAAAAACAAAAGCCCATTGTCGTTAACGACCGGTCGCGCTTCTCTTGTTTCTAACCGAGCGCTTTTGAATCGTAGGCGAATAACGGACCCAAGGTCCATTGAGAACGACTCTCGGTCTCGTTTCTTTCTACTTTTCTTTCTCTCTCTCTTTTTCCCACCATCGTGATCTTTCTCTCTCTCTTTTATATCTTTTCCAACTTCTCTCTTCTTCGTCTTCTTTTTTTTTACCTCCAGGGGTTACAATTCCGACGCTGTGTTCTCGGTTTTCGGATTTTTATCGAGACTCCTTTCGCCCTTGCCCCTTCTTTGCCGTGACAGTATTTTGCTCGGCGTCTCCCTTTCTTTCTTTCCTTCCTTCTTGCTTCTTCTTTTCCCTCCGACCGAATCCTCGACGAACGACGACGGGACGATTAAAATCTTGCATTCCTCCGAAGAATATACGATCTCCAGGCGCAATTGTCTCGTTCAGTCTGCGCTTACTACGGCATCTTGTCCCGCTTCCTGTCTCTCAAATATGTGTTCCGGTGAAAAAGAGAGATCTGCAATTCTCCCGACGACAAAAAAAGTTTGCTGAAAAGAATATCGACGATGCATCCTTCGCGAAGAATGACCCATCTGGACGTTGATATTTATCTTAACTTGGTGACGAAGGGTGTTACTTCTCATCCTTTTACGCAACTCTGATCTCCATCGTCATATTTCACTTAACACTGGAACTACTGGCGTTAAATACATTATATTAAAGTATATTAAATTAACACTTTAGAAAAAGAGGAAGACGAAAGATTAATTCCGTATTGCACGTTTTATAAAATGGACGTAGAATGTTTGTTCTATGGCTCTGTTGTAAAAAATAAATTTTATATAAAATAAGGAAGCAATCGTTTTGACTGCCTTGGTAATTCCAGTGTGAAAGGAATTTGATGTTGAGGTTTGGCAACATTAGTTTTAAACATAAATAAAAATGTGCTGCTTTAAGCAATCACCAACGTTCGAATCTTTGGGGACTATGATGACAATATGCAGTTGAATTTTTCAAGTTTCATCTTGAATTCTTCACGGCACGTATGAAGCAAGATACTCGCCAAACTTCCTCGATTTTAAAGAAGGCCAAGGGAGTCAAGTAAGGGTGAAAAGATGTTTGAGTTTGCGCCTTGGCCAATGGTCAACGGAGCTCCGCCCCGAAAGAATCGAACGGTGTCCGCGCATCAGCGAAAACTCTCGCGGATAAAAGTGAGAAAAAGAAAGAAAGAAAGAGAGAGAGAGAGAGAGAGAGAGAGAGAGAGAGCAAGAGAAACCCGAGAACGAAAGAGAAATGTGTCGGCACGGGGTAAACAGACAGGGGGTGGACGAGCGAATAAAAAGGAAAAGCGGAGAGACGGATGATAGGGCAGCAGAGACGTTGGGAAAAAAGCGAAGTCACGTTCGCCAGGGATACAAAGACAGGGAGAATAAAGGAAAACGCGAGTGTCAGAGAGAAAGAGAGATAGGAAAGAGAGAAAGAAATGAAGACAGGGGGAAAGAGAAAGAGGAGAAAAAAAAGAAAGAACGAAGACAATGACGAAGGAACGGGTAGACGGTTTTCTTGTTTTTACGCGGGGTTGGCAGAGCCCTATCCAGATGGATATGGATACTCGACTCGCCGAGGGAAAGATCGATGTATGAACCTTCTGCCAATCTCTATGTTAATGTCCTGAAGTATGAAGAGAAGGCAAGGAAAAGCCGCAAGGAATCTTGCCAGGAACTTCCTCGCTCTCCTAGATGACACTTAAAAGTGAATTGTTACGTCTGCGGCTGACCCCGGGACCTTAACCCCTCGAACGACGGTGAATTATAAGACTTGCGTAGAAGGAAATTAGATCTCTATATCAGACCTACGTTTTACTCCAAGTCAACGAAACTTCCTGGCCCGTTGTTTCGTTGTGTAGAAACCAAGGACCCGAATAAAGATTTATACGGTCGCGCCTGAGAGCTCGACTTAATAATAAAACACGCTTCTGACTTTATTCTCTGGCCGATATCTATGTCGAATTATCGTCCCAGGATGTCTACTTTATTTATGGCTTGTTCTCTTACTAATAATCCTATGCTCTGGTGGAGATTAATAAAGGATTTAATATTGATAAATGTACGTGTGCAGTACAATAGTTCCGATGACTCAAAGTGCACTTAGATTTATTAACTTTAGAAAAATAATTTCCACCCCCTCAATAATTCACATCTTTCCGAAATCCATAGAACCTGAATAAGGGAATTTCTGTCGAATTACAGAGGAAGAAAAGTCGACAATACCACCAAAACAAAATCTAAAAATAACGAAAAGCCAAAATAATCACTTGCAATCAATTTTATAGAGAACAATCGAGCGTTTATGATCTAAAAAGCAAATTTCCATCTGTTTCAGCGGAAACCTCGCAAGATCCCACATCCACAGACACCGTCCAATGCGGGCGTTGCAGAGCATCTTACCCCCTCGGGGAGATCGTTCGGTTCATCGAGCACAAGGTCAACCACTGTCGCAGCACCCTTCAGGGCTGCCACAGACCACCGGCGACGGCAGCGCCGGAGGATTCTGATCCGGAAGACGCCCTTACCCTAAAAACCGCCGACCAAGATTGCAAGCTCAACTCGGTACCAAGCATTTCAGCCCCCATAAAGAGGGCTGGCAGTAGGCTCGAGAGTCCTCCGACACCTCAGGGTTCCGGTCCCGATACCGGAAGTCCGATCGAGCTGAAGGCAAGCGCGAGTTCGACGCCTAAAAGAAGGACGGAGGGTCCGGACGAAGACAAGGAAGATTTGCCGAAGAAACAGAAAACCGAGTCTGTGGATGCCGATACGAACACGGTTAATTCCGGTAAGCATTTTAGTTTTTTGCGAAGAGTCATGGTGAATAGGTTAATGCAGGGGCGGCCAACCCAAATCATCTTACGGGCCACTTTGGAAATGCACCATAACTCCGCGGGCCGCACATAAAATTATATATCCCTATAAATTAGATTCAGACTCACTATAGGCACTTTTTCAGAGTGAAAAATTGAAATATAATGAGTTATTATTATTGTGTTTACTATTACTCTTACATGTAAACATAAATAATATAATAATAATGATACTGATGATAATCTCGCGGTACGAAAAAATGTTCAAGGCGGGCCGTGGATTGGCCACCCCTGGGTTAAAGGGTGGGTTTTTAATTAGGGGGATGAAGTTTGAATCCGTGTTAGCTTTGGGAGATTTTTTTTTGTTATTATTCGTTGTATCGTGGTCTCGGCGGGTAGAAAAAAATTTGAAATCGTAAGATTGATAAAAATGAAGTGTGATTTGTCGGTAGAAGTTAAAGAAGCGATGAAACCGTAATTTAGGCGGAAAAGGAAATAAGAACGAATTCGATGCTTTGACACGTTTCGACTAGAACTCAGCTCTGGGTCTGGCGGGTCAAGGTAATCTCTATATATAAAATGTATGAGTTCCGGTAACAAATACGTCTCGAGACTCTCATATTCCCTGCAACAGTCGATGTTGATGATGAAAGTAGATATTCCAGAGATGTCAGAGGAAACGAGCTGACCGATGAATCAAACTAAAGGAAATATTTTGAATTTACTCTTTAATTTTTAATCTTTGGTCCAACAATGTTAAATCTATCTCGTGAAATTTAGTTTTCAGCATCAGTTTCACGATTCGCTACGTTTCTTTCAAATTCTCTCGAACCTCTCGTCTATGAAAATCGTAAAAAAGAAAATCGATAGTCGGGTGGAAATGTGCGCTCCAAGAGATCTGTCATCTGCTTCGAAAATACTGGTTTTGAGAATCGACGGGGGCGAGAAAGAAAGAGAAAAAAGGGAGTTTTAAAGTACAGTTACGGGCTGCCATGTGATGTCGGCTGTGGTTCAATGAGCACGGACAATGCTCTGGTAGATTCGATTTTTGAATTTAAAGAGCCCGCTCGGGGATAGGGGTGAACCTGCCCGTCCTATCCCTCCTCTCTTTGACCCCCTTTTTATCGGGGGCCACATTGTCGCACGTCGAAGGGTTTAACGCGCCAATGTCCTTCATGAACGGTATAATTCGTGAACGAAGAAAAGTCCTGGGTTCTCGTTATTTTAAAGATTTTACATATCACATTTGCAAACTTTGTATCTCTTATTTATTTTCATCCCAGCACTTTTCATAAATGGAGTACTTAAAGTGTGGTTCGATTATTAAAATATATCAAATATTTGTATCAGTTTATTATTCCAATGGTTATTAAGGTCGACCATAACCTTTGTGTCTTTGAGAGAAAAATATTTAAATATTCGGATCAAACAACACTTAAACGTTCGATTACTCGCCGTTGATTTTCACACCATCGTATAATAACGCATCTAGACTTTGTGCCACTCACGTTGTAAGTCGGTGCTCTTCGGTAGCTTTGCGCGCACAATTGTCCCCAGCAATATAAAGGAATAGCTTTAATTTCGCACCCACTCGTCGGCGAATCGACACCAGGATCGCGGTTTACCCCGATTAACTTCAAAGTACCAACGACGGCCTCAAACGAAATTCATGCAGCCGACACCCTTGATGAATTGAAAGCGCGGCCTTTGAGATTCTTAACTCAGTGCTTACCTGTGCAAATTGACGCGGAGGCCTGTTTTGCATCGCAGAGCGTATCGTACCGACAATTCAATGAGAGTCACTGGCCCGCTCCTCTGTTTTCTTTCCTACAATTAGACTCTTCTCACTCTTATAAACGTTATCATCGCATTCCACGGAACGACACTTCTCGCGTCATCACGGTGCCCGTTCAATCAGTAATTGTCGTCTGAAAAAATTGCAAACAGAAGGCGACACGATCGAGAACGTCCATTTCTTCCTAATAAATTCATTTTAGATTTTTTCTATCTTCTGGAATTTACTCTAGGACCTGCCGTTTTTGCTTGTAGAACCACAGATTTTGCTGTATCACATAATAGTACAGGGGAAAATCCCATAAATGATGTTCACTAAAGTTGGGTCCCACAGATTGGTAGTTTAATTCGTTATCTAACCCCCCACTTTTTTACCTTCAAATAATTTCTTCGATTAGCGATTTTTTAACATCGTCATAAATTTATCTTCGTCTTCACCATCGTTCTATTAAGCAGTCTTGGAAGACGGACAAAATATATGGGCAACGCTCCGGTAGTAGGGATCACGAATAATTAACAGGGGCGATAATAATTTACGTCTTCGACGTAGCAGCTCGTTGATCTCGAGTACACCGGTGTCTCTTTAAAGTTTCATCACGGTCCGTGAAACTCGTTCCGGCCCCCTTCTCGAACCCTGTAACTCCTAACGGGAGAGTTAACCCCATCCTGGAGCAGCGCACGCGAGCTGCACGAGAGAAAGACAAGTATCCTCCTCGTCCCTCGGATGGTCCACGTCGAGCTTATACCCCGGTTAAGCCCCTTTCGTCGCCTTTTTTGTCCGATTTTTTGTTATCGACCGGCCACGTCCAAAAGCCCAATTAGAATCGTCCTATTGTCTGGCCACGTGGTCCGCACGAGCCATTCGAACCCATACGCGTAAATTTTCTATATCCATGATGTATACGTCCACCTATCTGGTCCGTTGGCTGTTGCGTGCGGCCAGGTAAGCTGTATCGGGAACTACCCCCGCTTAGAGGGGTGAAAAGCGACCCCTCGTTTTATGGTGTCCAACGATTTGTACGCACGGTTCGACTATCACGACTGGTCACGTGGTTTCGTTTTCAACGATCTACGATTGTAATGAATGGAACTGGGAACAATTGAGGGAGCGATGGAATAAAAGACCTCTCGGGGAGAGAAGTCTTGAAATTAAAGATGTCCTGAGAAGAGAAAACAGTTCACTCGGGGTTGAGATAAAATTCGAGTAGGATGAAGGGATACTCGGTGGAGTTTTGGAGAAAATGTAGGGTAAAGTAGTAGAATCGAGGGAAAGGGTGACACAGACAAGCGTGTCTCGAAAGAAAACGAAAGGAAACTTGGAAAGAGATATAGGGGTAGAAGGAGAAACGATAATCCGTCGAAATTGACACCAGGCAACGCTCCCGGTGAGATGCAGATTTGATCTATCTGTCAGGTTTGTCTGGAATATTAATTTTCCTTCGCGGGAGAGGTTTTTCCACGGCGGCTCTTTATGGTTCCCTTCCGACCCTTTCTCCAATTCTTCTCCGTCCTTTTTCTACTCGCGTGCACTTTCTCTTGCTCTCACCCCCAGCCTCTATTCTCGTCTTCGTGGACCGCCCGAGGCGCGTCGAGAATTGCTTGCGAATTGCCTGTATCTCGGGCTTTCGAGGTCCTGCAGGGGCCTTCCGTTTTCTTCCTTTTTTTTCTTCCTCTCGCTTCTTCTGCTATCGTCTTGGCGGAAGGAAGTCAACGAGGACGATGGAAAAATGATAGGTCGAATGTGTGTCGGCAGAGTACGTAGATTCTTCTCGTTCTTTCCGGCGATTTTGTGGAGGATCTTGGATTTTTTTCATGTTTTGTACAAAACTTTGTAAGACGTTACAAAGGATATAATTTTTTTAATTTTCCTGCGTTGACTACTAAAAATATTTTGTCGAGGACTTTATATTTTAGGTGGCTTCCGAACCGCCAAGATTATAATATGAGCCACTCACTTGCTAAATCGATTAACTTCATAAAACCTAAGGTGCGGAAATGTGATGGAATAGCATACATTCTTTTTTAAAATTCCCTTCAAAATGTGAATACAAATAAATATTGTAAAATGCATAATTGCTGTAGCATTCATCCGATGAAGTATAAAATGAAGTACGTGGAATATTCTTGGGGTTAATCAAATTTACTTCTGATATGAGTTATTTATTATTCGATACCCAAGTAAGTGTCGTCATACAATGGTGTTAACACTTTATCGACCGGAAGCCTATTAATAGGCTTTTCTGGTCCAATACTTTTGAACTTCTAATTTATTAATCAGTTGCCACTACAATTAATAAATTGTCATTTATCATTGTGGTTACCTGTGTCAAGGACTCAGTGACGGGAATTTGTTAATTTTCGAATAGATATCTGTATCAAGGAAGTATTTGTGGCCAAGTGATCGTTCAGAAGAGGGTAGGATGTTAAAAAAATACCGGTCGATAAAGTGTTAATTACGGAAACTTATCACAAATGTAAAAGACTAAAATTCAAAGGGCTTTGACACTTATATTTCTAAAAATTGAAAATGTGGAGTTAATCATTTTGGCCAGTAAACAATTCAACATATGGTGTATAGGAAAACACTAATTTTTAATAATCTTTCCCCTAATTTTTAGCAAATACTCTTTGTACGTCCTATTCGTCTCTTCCAGCCTCCTCGTTACCTCGTTTTTGTTAAAGACGTGACACCTTCAGTTCCCACCGAACTTCTTCCTTCATTTTTCTTCCTTCGCGAAAGAAATGCGCGAGAAAGCGAACGAAGTTGACACTGGCGCAAAGAGTAACGGAGCAAAATTTCAATATACACGACGGACGCTTCGACGCGTTGAAACTACCAACGGTTTCTTTCTTCCTCCCTCTGTGTCTTCCGGTTGACAACAAAATTGTTTCTTGTTGACGGCGAGATAACTCCGTGGATTTGACACATTTTCGTCGTTGCAATCTTCTCTCGCGGAAACGAATATTCAACGGCAACGGCGGATAAGTCGATTATCCGTATGAGAAGTCAAACATTCAGATATTTTTGCCGCTTTAAATACACGGATATTGCTTTCGTTTTACGTCTCCTTTCCTTCGTTTATTTGCAACGGAGAGAGTTAATAGTTCCCGTGGTCCATTCGCGCTGTTTTGCGGTTGGACGAACGTTTCAAAGAATATTGAAGAGTAGTTTTTGACCGATATTCTCGCGACACCATATCGACCGCAGCATATTGAAGACAGTTCTTTGGGTAGTTATGGTAGTTTCTTATTCATCTTTAACACATTGACCGCCATGGGGGTCAGCGATGACCGGAGTTATTGAATTCAATGAAATTTCATGTAACTTTTAAATGGCAAAATTTATGAATTTTCGAACATATGGAATATTTAAACATTGACGTTAAAAAGATAAAGGTCAGCCGAATATCTATCTATCTGCTTCTTTAATGTTTCTGCTTAGAAAGATGTGAACTTAATAGAAAAAGTTTCACATCAGGATAAATGATGAAACTAGCGAAATACCAGTGGCGCTTAACGTGTTCATTTCATGGATAAAGACTCAGATACTCAATTAGACAAAAGTCTCTATTATTTTTTAAAGAAATTTCTTGAATTATCATTTAATGTATCATATCTTCAGAATCTAGAATCCATCTGAAATTGTAGGTCTTAAGAGACATAACCATGACATCGAAATTGAAAAAAAAAAGTTCTTCGGCCAGAAGTCCGTTAATTTCAAGAGATTCAATGCACGCGTGTACTCCTTGATATAGACTTTCAATTTGTATCAGACAAATCCAATTTACATCTCAATTCGTCGCAACACGTGAAACATTGCGAATGGAAGGCGAAACTTCGAAACTCGTTACACTACAGGAGAAAATTCGTCGGGGAATTACTTCACGATTTTTAAACTCTTAAAGACGTTCGTCGCGATAAAAAGTACATGGTCGATCGAATTTCACGGTACGCCGGAATTCGGAATTAAGTTTCAATCGGTCATTCCGTCCAATCTGCATAATCCGACTGACGCGCCTGATTAAAATCACCCGCAATCTAGATACCTGGATGTGATCCCGCTCACGGTGTCCCTTTTAAGTGCAACCCTTGTACGTAGGACAAAGTGCATACGCCGCATACGTTGGCTAATCGATATTTTAATATTGTCACACGCCATTCTGGATTAAAGGCCTTTGTGTGTGTCGTGACGTCATAGACGGCAGATGTGCCCCGTTAAAAAGCGACCGGATTCTCCCGTCGCGAACGATCTGTCCTTTTGTTTTAATCAATTTTCCCTGGCTCGTATATCGGATGAAACGTTTGCGAAGAAAAATTCCGGTTGTCTCGTGTTTGATAAATTGGAAATCGTATAATGGAATGAAGCAAAATAGGATGTTAAAGAGTGTATGCGTCGTTTCTTTGGAGTTCCAGTTCAACAAAGGATTCTACTCGAGGAGCATGGCTCCAGACTTTGATTACTATGTTGGTTATTGATGAACGAGATTGTACTATGATGTTGAATCATGGTATATTTTATCGAACTACTTTGAAAGATGATCGGATGATGTAAAAATTATACGTGAAATTGGATATTTTATAGAATTTGATATTTGAGTATAAGTAAAATATTCAATTTTTAAAAAAAAAAGAGACAATTTACTGAGGGTTGAGTGTAGAAAGTTATGAAGCATTAGGGGAACGATAAGTGACAAAATCTAAAGAATTATTATTTATATCTAGAAGTTATTCAAATACTATTTTTTTGTTCAATAGTCAAATATCGAATAATTCACACAGACAGTGGCAAATAATACCGATAGAATATTCGAGGCGTACGAAAATGTCGGATCGAGAGCCGCGAAGGGTAAAATTATTTTGCTAAAACTGTCCTCTCGACGAGGGTAGGTTTTGGGTGAAATCTTCCGTAAAAGGGTTGAAAGGAAGTATTCGTAGGATGACCAGGGCTTGGCTCGTCGTTAAACAATGGCATTCCGAACGATTTGCTCGTAAACGTCGCGTGGGCCAATTTGTCGGGCAATTTCTGGAGAAAATCGTTCGGTCACTAGCGCGACTGCCGGAGGACTAAGATTCGTATGCAGACATATTGTTCATTTGATCCGATGATACGTACGTGCCATTACGCCGTCACGAATTTCAAGTATTTCCTCTCGTCGATGATCAACCGTGAATCGAAAGAAATATAAATATATCTGTTCATTCATCCTCGTCCATTTCGAGTCATTATTATCCTTGTAAAAAAGGTTAAATCTATGTTGAAATCTCAATGGTCGAATGTTTCTGATTTGAAACAATTTTATACAATTTCGACTAATTGAGAATCATTTTAAAATGATTATTTTCTTCTAATTTGTTAAAGTTTGTCGAGCTATTTCCGTTTTTTCTTTAAAAATTGGACTCTTGAAATCTCAATCGATTCACTTCCCTATCGCAGTCCCATCATCCGGAGGGTGCATCGTTTCCCATAGACGATCGCGAGAATCTGAAGAAATAATCCTAACGGATGGCCACCCGCGAAGTTTGCATATGAAAAGCGTTCGACCGTGAATCGATACACCTTTATTGTGCTCTCGAGCACTTGCTTATCTCTGCGGCGTTGAAAACCATCCCCTTTTCTCCTCACGGGGGAAGTCAGCAATATTTTCGACTTCCGCGGAAGAAGGATCGACGGAGGCCACGAAGAAGGGGCGGCCGAATGCCCGAAGCGTGAAACAATATGGCAAATTTTCATGCTTTTGCCACTGGTTGCCCCTCATTTTCTCCATGACTCGCCCCTTTCTTCGCTTTCTAATTTTCTACCCAGGTCAACTTTTAAACCGATTTGTATTTCACACTCCAGAAAGATCATCTTCGAACCGGATGACTCGTGAAAAATATCGAAGGGTGTTAGACGAAGTCTATGGAATTTAGTTTCTTCTTTCCACTGAAAATGAACCCTCCCCTTTTCCTTCCTTTTTTTTAAATCATCGAATATTTCCATCGATGAATTTCCTGAATTTCTTTCAACTATGGAAACTTTAATGAATTATTTTTGAACTTTTTGAACGGCACGTTTCAGAGAGGACATAAAATAGTTGGACACGAGGTTGCTCGCGAAGGATTACAGAATTTTCCTCGTTCATTCCGTGGACGTTTCTCACTGCAACGCGTAAACGCAAGCGTAATCGTGGTGAAAGGTCAGCGAGGCGAGGAAGAAAAATCTGTCGCCCACTGTCAGGCTCGTTATTCTACTTAGCACCTTGTTACAAACAGCGATATGTGTTCCATTGTGTATTGTCGCATAGTATCCTATCATTCACAGTTGACGGTTCCGAGTTGTTCCTAATTTAATTTAAGATTCATTGTTTACGCGTTCTATTGTGCGAAGATCGGCAAACGTGATTCACTCATTGGACATCGACTATGTAACTTCTTAAAATTTTCGGGACTTTCGAGATTTCCAGAATTCTACGTTCCTTTAACGTGATTTTCTTTAAAAGCTTCATCACACAGGGAGGAATGCAGAGAGAAATAGAAAGAGAGAGCGATCGATGAAATTACTTTGAAGGAGAAAGAAACGATTCTCTTCCGATATCGGAAAGAAGAGTTCAAGAAAGTTACATAAACTGTAAATTCCGACTTAGCGGAGGTTCGGCTTTAAGTCGCTCTCGGACTTTCTTCGCGACAAAGATCTCTCTCCCTATCTCGAACAGCCATTTAATTAGGACTGCTTTATTTTTCCGTAACCTTTTGTCTCCGGCCAACTTTTCCTTCCGTTGTTAAATCACTCCGAAACGGTATAATATGAAGAGCTGTCCCAACTTTTTAATCTCTTACGACCTCCATTCCCCTCCATCACCTTATATTTGTCGAAAAACTCGTCGAAGAACTTGCTCGCTTTTTCCACCATTTCCATGACGATCGAAGAAAAAAAAGACTTCTTCCTTCTGTTTACTACATCTTTCTCTCTAAACTCGTTCAAACGAGAAAGGACGTTCATCGATCAAAAAAGTCCAAAGATTCTTGCGACAATGGTTACGTTTATCTTGTATATGACCACTCCGCTGATGTCCCTCCGGTGACGTAAATTTAAGTCACGGAAACTACCCCCTAACATCCGGAATTACGAGGTCGAGGAATATGTTTTTGGCGGTTAGATTGCACGTCGGACCAACGACATTGGGGTCGTCCTTTTTTAAGCACAGGCAAAAGCCATCTCGTGCCGTCTGTTCCGTTCTACTTTTCCTCCGTTCTCTTCTCTTCGTCCGGCGAAGGGTGGCTTCTCGAATTAATAAAATCCCACGAACATGTAGCCACCCCAGTCGCCGGTGGAGAGTGCCGTCGTCTATGGTACGTGGGGCGTGAAAAATGGCCGAAAATCTGATATTCCGGATTAAAAACATTGAAATTCAAAACCCGTCCCTCCCCCACCCTGCGGACCCCTCGCAGCGTCATAAGAGAGAGGGTCGAGAAGTCGTTAAGGGTCAGTTTCAGTCGTTCTGTGGCAACCGATGATTCCCCTCTTGCCCTCACCTTACCGAAAACCTCGCCCCCAAGCATCCCTGGACCATCTTTCCTCGGGGATATTATTTTTAAACCCCCGCAACGTACCGCGCTCCGCTCGAACCGCAATTTGACACAGACGCGCCGTTTGAATTCCGAATTCAATCGACGGAGCCGATTTCTATCCCGGTTCTGTGGAAATTAAGGGTGCCTCGAAAATTGATAGCAGGGCTGTCGTCGCTAACGGAGAGGCGATCGTGTGCGCGTGATGCTTTACGATCCTTGCTACGATCATCCCTCGAATTTTCGCGCGACGCTTATATTTGACGCGTGTTTCCGTCAAATGGAATTTCGGAATTTCATCGAGGCCTCCGATATTGCGTTTCCTCCCGTGTATAATCGTCTCGATTATAGATATCATCTTTCTAACGGGAAGCATGGGAATTTGTCTGTTTCAGAACCAAGATGGCTTCAATGTTCGCAATGCTCGAGAAGACTGTCCTCCGCGTGGGAACTCGTTCAACACGTCCAGAGCGTTCACGGTGCTCGTCTCTACGCTACCTGCTCATCCTCGACGAATTCATCGTCGAATACCTCAGCACCGAGTCCACCAACGCCGACTCCGACTCATTCTCATCACCTGAGTCCACCGAATCATCTCAATTTAAGCGGCAAGTCGACCGGAAGTTCCTCTGCGGCGAATTCTTCCGGTGGTACCAATACCAGCGGTACCAATAGCAGTGGTAGCAGCGCCGGACGACAGCAACTTCAATCATCGGCGTCTCTCGTTGGCGATCCAATTCATAGTTTTCTGAGGCTACCTCAACACCTCGAACGAAGTTTTCCACCAATGTTCAGGCCAGATTTCCTCGCCCTGAATCCGCTGGCCGGGTACAGAGGTCTTCAGGAACTTCAAACCGCGACGAGGAATCTCCAAAATTTGGGTGATCCTCTTCGAGGCATGGATGGCTTAAATCTCGGGGACCCGTTGGTTCGTAGTTCTTTGGATTCTCTTAATAACGCACGGAATCTGGCCAACTTGGCTGAATTATCGCATGGCCGCGGCCTCGCTAGTCAAGCACATCCTCCACCACTTGAAGCAAACCTGGATTTTTACTCGGCGCGCCTAAGGAGCCTCGCTAATCCGTCCTTAGGCGCGGCTCCACCTAATAGCGGTAATTCAACTACCAATTCGAATCCACCTCCTCCGGTACCGCCTGTACCAGTGCCAAGTACCGTCCAACAGCAACAACAGCAACAGCAACAGCCGCCCCAGAATCATTCACAGTCAGTTGAACCACCCAGTCCGGCTTCCAACAGTCAAACGATCATGACCCATGGAAGTCATCAAAAAGAGAATTCTCCGCCATGTTATAGTCAGAGTCCCATTGGACATCATAATAATAACAATTCGACTGACAGCGAGAAAACTATTCCACCTGTCGCTTCAACCCCTATAATCGCCGACTCGGTGTCGGAGACGATTTATTCTTGCGAAATGTGCGACAAGCAGTTCCGTTTTCAATCGAATCTCATTGTTCATCGTCGAAGTCACCGTGATAAAGAGCGACAGTATCAGACGGATGGCACGCAGGACGATCAAACGACATCAACGAGGTGCGAGGTATGCGAGCTTGAGCTGTCTAGTTTTGCGGAGTTAAGGAAGCATATGAGGAAGGAACATCAGGAGACCCTCAATGCTGCGAGTCCTCAGGGTAGCGTCGAGACTGTACCTGACGATGGGTCGAGTTGCGACGAGAACATGGACCTTGACGATGTCGAGGAAAATGATCAGAAGGCCGATCGAGAGGACACGGAGGAAAATACTCCGGAGGATCTTAGCACGACTCAGGGACAGAGCGGAGAGGAGAGCAGTGGTCGGGTGGAACAGAAACCGGTCAGTTTGGTCGGTGATCTGATGGAAAAATTTGGTCTGAACAATATAGCTCAGTATTCCGAAGCGTACAGACAAGCGTTACAAGAAAATCATCGAAGTAGCTTCATCAAAACGGAATCTCCATCCAATCTAACCAATACTCTGAATAATAACAAGGAGAAAGACAGCGCTCTGTCGCCCACGAACTTTAATTCTTCAACCACACCCAATATATTCTCCGGTCAGGGTTTTCACAGATCCTCGGGGCCAGACTTCGGCGGTCTCTGGCTCCCGAGTCCTCATTACCTCGAAAACAACGAATTCCGCAAAGCTTCGAAAGCCACCACGTCCAGTTTGGCTCTGCAGGGTCTACCGAGTCCTCTTCTGAAAAAAGAGCGAAGCGGTAGAAACGACACCTGCGAATACTGTGGCAAAGTATTTAAAAATTGCTCGAATTTGACAGTTCACAGGAGATCGCACACTGGAGAGAAGCCGTATAAGTGCGAATTGTGTTCGTATGCGTGTGCTCAGAGTTCAAAGTTGACGAGGCACATGAAGACACACGGTAGACACGGCAAGGACACGTACAAGTGTCGTTTCTGCGAGATGCCGTTTTCGGTACCTAGCACGCTCGAGAAACACATGAGAAAATGCGTGGTGGTGGTTCAACAGGGACCGAAATTGGGCATGCCGTATCCTGGCAGTCAAGACGAGGACTCCTCTCTAAGTACCAAGGGCACTTGATCTTGGAACGGAAGCCTGCCACCGATCCCGCCACTGTGGCCACACAGGCCACCTTACCCGGTCTACTGAAGAGGGAATCTCCTTCCTTGATAAAGAAGAAGAAGATGATGAAGAAGATGGAGAAGTTGGGGAAGTTGGAGAAGGTGAAGAAGACAAAGGTAAAGAAGATGAAAAAAGAGAGGGACAGGATGCAGGGAGAGAAACAAGGACGAATCTGTTGAGAGACGATTATGATACAACGGAAATCGCAAACAGAAACGACTCAGGAGGTACTCGATCGATCGTCATGAAATTTGATCAACGCGATGCGATTGAACCTGATGTCTGAGAGTAGTCTGAGAAAGATCTCCCTAAAATGTCCAATGTCCCTCTTGGGATTGGAAGAGGTGGTAGGTCGGCGCACAAATTCGAGAACCCGATCGTCAAGGACCTGGGAAACGGTCCGAATGAGAGGAATCATAACGAACAACGAGGAAGAATCTGTTCGAGTTCCGGCTTCGATGAGAGCAGGAGTCTGTTCCTTCCGATTACGAAGACTGGCTCGACGAAGAGAGTCCAGTGGACGTAGGAAGGAAGAGAGAGAATCTAGGAGATAAAGAAACGATGACGAAGAGAGAGAGAAAGAGAGAGTGGATACTCAATCGAGTATTGCTCTGCGTTTAACTCAACTAGAATCGAACGAATGGTTACCAGTTTGCGAGTCTCAGCGCAGTTATTTAAAATATATCCTTATAAATAGTTATAAATAAAGACATTATAAATATAAATATGCATATATATACATATAAAGAGTATAAATATATAAATATATAAATATATATATATATATATAAATATGAAATATAAATGCAAATACACAGAATATAAATATTATAAATAGGGATACACTGAACATAGTGTCTTTATTATCGCATTTGAAGATTATTTATTTAATAATAGATATATATACATATTGTACGACGTAATATATATATACGCTCAAGCATATATATGTATTACGGAGACCTGCAAAACCACTCTGTATGTATTAGGTAAACGAAAAGAAAAGGGAGAGAAGAAGAGAGGATGGGAGAGAGAAAGAAAGTGAGAGAGAAATAGGTGAACAGAGAGTAAGATAGAGAGAAAGTGAGAGATCGAGAGACAGAAAACGAATGGAGATTTTTTGTACATTATGTCGCTCCGTGGAACGTGTCGATCGGTACCCCCCTCCTTTTTTTAAAAATAATATTTCCTTTCCTCGAGGGAAAGAATAATGGCGATTTCGATGATCCTGTGTGTACATATTTGAACATCGATATTCGATACCCTGTTACGTGTCGATACTTAGGATACTGTGAGTACTTGACCTACGTAATATGTAAAGCAACTCGGAACACGCGCTACGTTCTAGTTTTTAAGCTCTAGCTCGATCCTATGTAAAATGTATTATACTTATTATTAGTACTTTTATTACCTTTATTCATATTATTATTATTATCATCGCTAACGATGATTATTATTACAATTTCTATTATTGCTTATTAATATGGTTATTATTATATGTTTGTCATTATTATTATGATGATTGACTTTATTCCTATTATTATTATTATTATTATTATTGCTATTATTATTATTATTCATTGTCATTATTATTACGGTTGCAGTAAACGTGAGCGCCGTTTTCATTATTTTATCCCGAAATTAAATTATTATCGAAGATGTTTTTAACAGTTTAAGAAAATGCCAAAGTTGTTTAGGTTTATCGTCGCTATCATCGTCGCGCGAGGTGCACGTCGAATTTCACGCGTTTTCCTTCTAAACAAAGTTCAACAATCGTTCGACGTAACGTTAAAAAGCAAAACAAAAGAAAGAAAAACCTCTTAAGGTTTCGCGCTAAACAAAAAAAAAAACAATGTGAAGAAGCAACGATAAAATGACATTAAAGAAAATAGTTGGAAATTTCGATGACCACTTCGTGATAACCGTCGGTACGGGAAATAGCGCGTTTGTTCGTTGATTATATTTATTGTCGACGCGGCTAAACGGATCGCGATCGGCTTTCGCAGGATCGAGTCCTGTGCATTGATCCTGCGAAAATCGTCGCGGCTACCACGAGGCGCACCGGTTGATTTTTTTTCTGTTCTTTCGTTTCACGCCCAAGACTGAGGTATTCGCGGGCTATCGTCCTTTTATTAAGGTCATTTCCGTTCCATTAACATATCGTTTCTTTTTGTTTTTTTTTTCCTTTCGTTTCCTAAACGCCTCGTTGTAAACGTTTTCGAAGGGGACTGTTCCTAAAAAAAAAAAAAGATGTAGGCAATAAGGTAATAACTCCAGAAACGGGATAATAGGGATGCGTGTCGTCCGTCTGTCTGTATGTCTGTCTACCGTGTATAGATGCACGTATGGGTGTACGTATGCGTGTACTTTCTTTTTTTTTCGACTTCGTGTGTGCGTGTGCGTTCGTTTGCTCGTGCATTGTTGCGAGAGAAATAAACTGAAATTGAATTTAACGATTCGAGCGACCAGAATGAGCATGGATGTTTAATGTGTGCGTGTGTAACGTGTGCGCAAGCGTATCGGTGAAATTTAAAAAAAAAAAAGAAACTCATATCAGATAGTTCTCTCGGTGTTAGACGTGTACGGCTCTAGATAAAAATCTCGTTATCTAGTTAAAAGTTTGTTAGATTGATTCTGAAAAAAAAATACGTACATGCCAGGCTCCGTTTATACGACATTGTAAATAATGGCACTGCCCGTAGCAAAGATTCCGAATGTTGGGAAAGGGGTGTATTTGGGGTGGGTTGGGGGTATTAGAGAGAGAAGAGGGAGGGAATAGCGAGACGGAAAGCGAAACGGAGAATAAGGCAGACGAATATCGTCGATAGACTATTCGAGAAAAAAAAGAGGAAATGATAATATTAATTATTAATAATTCCATCAATTTTTTTCATCTAACGAAGGCGTTTTATCGTCTCTATAGGAATCGAATATGTAATTACCAAAACGACGCCCATTTTCCTGCGAATAGAATGGCGAAGTGAAATCGGGGAAACGCGAGCAGAAAGAGGATGGGTTTCCGTCAATTTTTCGAAAGGTTTTCGAGCACCGAGTCCGCGAATGATACACAATACGCAAGAGGTCAAAAAAAAACTGGAAAAAGAGGAAGAGAAATGATTTTTGGCGGAGCGGCGTATTGCCGCTCGCATGTGTACTCGATTAAATAAATGAATCTACGGAACGATACCACGAAATCCATACTTTGGTTCCAAAAATGTTTTTCTCGTCTTTCTTATTCGAATTCATCCCACATAGGACCAAGTTCCCTGCCTCACAAAAATGAGAACACACACGCAAAACTCGCGGCGGGCGATCGGACCGGGAGGATACAGTGTTTAACGAAATTCCATGAATAATTTCCAAAAGATTTTGCTTCTCTTAGTTTTATTTTCGATTCTCACAACTCTAGAAATTAAATTCTTTTTTGTTTTGTTTTTTTCATAATCAATTTCAAAAATTCTTTAAGTTCCTGGTCAATTGAGGTCATGTCGCGCTGTATCCTTCGGTCGATTTCTAACGTTTCTACACAGGGTAAACCAACTAAAATGATAATCCCAGAATGAAAAAATTGTCAGAAGTATAGTGAAATGAAGTATCTAGACAGTTAATAAATAAAGTTTAAAGTATTTCCTATAATATAGTAAGCGAATGAACGAAAGACACGCAAAAGACGATGACGGGAGCGTGAGAGAGGGAGAGAAAGAGAGAGCGAGAGAAAAAAAAAGTGGTTGAGAGGATGGACGAAGAAAAGACAAAGAGGTGTATCGTAGCAGGGAAATTGGATTTTAGCGAAAATCTTCTGATCCAGGGTAAATAATCCGAAGCTCGGTTTCTAGAGACAGTATGACCGGGTTAAACCTGGCATTTCGAGACACTTTTAACCGAGGATCGACATTAAGGCAATACGAAAGCAGGCGTCTTCGAGTAAAATTTGCTCAAAGCACGCGAACAGTCTTTGATCGATTTTTCTTCGGGGAAGCCCCTAATTATAAACATAGCAGATACGGTGTATGTCTTGTGCGATTCAAATAAACCACATTGTTTTTAAATAATACGACCACAATTATTTTCATCCCCATCCAACACTTCCAAGCGATGATCTTTCACTTTTAATATCTTTTTCTTTTCCTTTTAAGTTTAATTATTAAAATTCAAGCTAACACAATGTGTCTACAAGAATTTTCATACATTGCAACGTTTTACATCAACGAAGCTCATGCAAGTGCGGAACAAATAACTAATTCCTATGTTCTAATTGATTGATTGCTATGAAAGCAAAAAGGTCCATTGACCGATTCATCCGCCAGTTTCTGATACACCTCCGCTGGCTATAGAAAGCTTCGTTACATAAATTATTTAACCCATTTCGTAGCATCGCTATCGGACACTTATTACGTCCATTGCATAATGCGTTTCGCAACAGCTTGCAACTTTGCTCTGTGAAGCTCAGACGTCCACGGTTTTCCATCGAATCGTGGCACCGTCGCCATAAGTTTTCTTCTGTCCTCGTCGAAAGTACTCGTTTGACGTCATTTCCGATTTTTCCGGTAAGAATTAAGTATTAATTTGACTGACCTCGAATGGACTCTTCGCGTTGAAACGACACGACTCGGTAAACGAGGTACTTAGGTTTGCACTTTGATTATTTATTGAATTCGTACCGCAAAACTCGACGGAAGTTTTCATGGGAAATATAGTGTGCCATCTTACGTTGCATCGTAGTATCGTCTAGTTGCAGAGAACGCAGGTAAGAATAGTGATGTTGCATCGTGGATGAAATGCTTTAATGCACGTTGGGTTGCAGTTGCAAAGGGACTGTCATCGGTTTCTCTGCACTCGGCACGTTGCATTATAAAATGTTGCGTGCAACGACAAACTCACGGGATACTTTAGCCACAAGCTGACTTTAGAAATGTGCTTTATTGCGAGGAAATCATAACTTTATGCTTCAACGAATTTCTACGTTGCCTGAGCTTTGATTTTTGACGGGGGTAACGGTTTAGTTTAAGGGCTTTAAGAATTCACACGTTCTTTCTTGGAGATTCTTGATACAATTATGCTGTAACGTTCTTGTCAAGGAAAATATGTTGTAAATATTATTATAAAATTCTTCCGGAAGTTTGGAATGTCGGGATTGAAAGAATTTCATTACTCGATCCTGATCATTAAAGAATAAAAATGATATTCGAGGATGTCCTTTTACTTAAACTACTTTATTGCGCAAAGCAATAGTGAATATATTGAAAGAATTTCAGTATTATACGCTTTTAAAAATGATTGGTAAGTAGAAAATGTATCTTCGATTATTTTAGTAAAATTTTTAGCTTCTGCTACTATTCATAGAAGATAAATTTGAAAGTAGTATAGTCTATCTTAATGTTAGAAGTACTTAGTAATACTTAAGGGCTTAATTATCCCGCAATAAATTGCCATTAACGATTCTTATTTCACAGCAGCAGCTTCGTAAACTCGTTTCGCTGTCTCACGAGATGCCGTTCATAGATCTTTCGAAGACGTCAAAGGCAAAATTACATGTCATAAAGTTCGAAATCCAGCAGTAACGTCGGAACAATCCGTCGTCGCGCGCTTCGTAATCGAAAGCCCAAAGCTCTCTCACTCTCCCCCTTTCTCTTCTATCTCTTCTCTCCCTCTCTTCTCTTTCTCTCTACCAAATGCACGGGTACGCGTCTGCCTGGTCTCTGTTTAGCGGTAATCGACTCGGCGGGAGCAAACAGCGGCATGCGAATTCAAAGTTAAGACAATGCCGTTAATTTTTGGTCGGCCCCATTGTTCCCCGGGGCACATTCATCTGTCAACCGGCAACGACTTCTGCCACGTTCTGCATTCGAGCGACGAATACGATCTTCCATGTCTGCGACAACCCGTCCTCCTCCGCGACGTCCACTGGAGAACGTCCGAGGGCATCCCCTTTTTGGTCCTCTCGACGGCGAACGGTGATGCGCGAAGATCGAGAAGAATTATGCCGATGAAAAGCCAGGAAATCGCGGATTTCCATGTACCATCGTGGTCAATAATTTCTCAACTTGGTTCCCAGTCGTTTGAATGCGTGTTAACTATGGTGACGTCACCACAATGGCGGACACTAATCTCCACGTCAGAAGCAGAGGTGCCCCCGTGTTCACCCCCCTGGCTCCACCAACCCTTTCTCGCGTGTGCCGCTTTCGTCCCTGATCTGTCGGTTTTCCGGACAAAATATGTCAAACGATCCCTCCCTCCATCGTACTCGGCATCCTCGCCGTCCTCCTCGTCCTCGTTGCCGTCGTCGTCGTCGTTCTATTTGTATTCGACGCGATTGTGGAAAACAGTGCGCGACTACGAGCATTCGATGCGATAAAAAAAAGGCCCACGAGCTCTCCTTTTTTATTGTTACAGTTCGAGGGCCATTCTCGTACCGCGGCGCCGTCGGTTCTGGCGAATTTTCAAAATCCTCCCGTGTGTGTATTTCCCAGAGTGCCTCCGGCTTTTTGTTATCCTACTTTGAGCGTTAAAAAACGCAGATGTTTTTCGTGAATTCGCCTGCTGCTCCGTTTTGTTTTTCTCTTTTTTTTTTTTTAATTTCGCCGAGGGGTTGCGTTCATTTTTATTTCGCGGTACGTCGACGTTGTCGGAAACGGAGCTCGTTCGGTGAGCTGATAAGTAATAAACAGTTGGTTAAGTGAATTATTCTCGGTTTTTTTCTGCGTTAATTTTGTTTGGATAAAGAATTTTTTATGGTTGAAATTATCGAGAAGGATTTATATTTGGATTTATACAGGGCAGGGTAATAATTTCGTGTTTGAGAATAATTCCTAAGCCGTGAGGCATATATCGGCTCGTAAATCGTAGCTTTTTGTTTTCGTTTCTCGCACCTGAGCTACCTGAACTCTACCAGCGAGGATGTAATACACGGTTGCCTACTAATAGGTGTGGTACACTTCCCTACAAAATTTCCTCCCCATGGATCCGGTTTAAGGGTAGTCTATAGTCCCTGTAGCAACAGAGACCCTACCCTCTGAAAACGTTCTGCAAGAAACTGCCGTTAAACTTCCTATTTATACGTGTAATGTGCTAAGACATTACTGTTCTTACGAATCAAATGAATAAATTATAAACAAACATACTTTTTCTATCACTTATTACAATAATTCTACATATATATTTCTGATTAACATACTGAGACACATTTTCCACATACGATCCTTTACTGTCAACTATTTAATTCTCAATATTTAAAAATTCTCACTTTTGTCATAATAAAGTCATAATGACATTAATTATTATAATTCATAGTTTCCTAGACTTCTCCTAAAAGAGGCAGCCGATTGTTGTAATAATGGTAAAATAAAATTCTTATAGACAACATTAATATAGAGTATGTCGCTATCTATTTGTGACACTTGCAATTCGACGACCATCGAGGAGACATTTAACATTCTGAAACTTAATGTCCGAAGCGTACATTCATTTCCCGTTAGGTAGACGGTGCAATGAAAAAGCGTGAAACGGGGGTTAACTACCACCGAGAGGAGGTACGAAACTCAAAGTTTGTTAGATCGTGGAATTAGTCGGCTGTTAAGCCAGATAAGCAGTCAACATGGACGAAAACAATTGCGCTGGATTAGTTGGGCCGCGTTCGCGAGTCTGTCTCTTTCTCGGTTAAAAGATTAAGTAACGTTCATTTGTCTTCGAGTTAAACCACTGCTTAGGATTCGTATTGCTTCGAGCATTGTCTTGAGATAAAACGTTAAAGATCGGAGTGGAAAAAAGGTAGGAGAGAGAGTAGAGAAATGTGAAGGAGAAAGAGAGAGGGGTAATATTTTATCCACAGTAATACCGGCGCCACCGCGGAGCGAAAATCTCAGGCTTACTTGGGCAAATTTGTTGAATTATCTTATCGTTGAATATCTCGTCGAGCGGCGCACGACGTCGAATTAATTTCAATCTCATTATTGCCGATACTGCTTCGCTCTCGCGGCCATCCTTCTCGGTTTCCCGATAAAGAACTGGAGAAGTATTGTCGGACGAAGCTCTCTTGATCTTCTAGCTTTTACAACGTCCGCCTAATTAAATGGATACTACGAAATCAATTACTCAAACATCTCTGTTAGATGGCACCGAAATCTATACTTTATTTTTAATTTTCCAATTTTCATCGAACACTTGGGTCATTGCCCTCGGAAATTAGTCGAGAAATCGATACATCCGATGGATATTGATGAGATGCGAGGAAATGAATTCGTTCGGGTTACTTAAACGTTGGCATATGCTCGACACTCTTCCCCAATCGCGTTTCGTTCGTTGGTTCATCGAGGGTGCAAAAGATTGCCGATATTTTTCAAGGGACAGAAATCCACCCCCGAAGGGTCAGTATTCGCTTGCAAGTAGGGTGGCTTTGACCAATCGGATGCGTGGGATTGCCACCCCTTTCTACTGACCAATCGAGGACCGTTTTCTACGTGCCTATTCGACCAGTCACTCTATACACGTATGTCGCAGAACTTAACGACTTGATTACCTTCGCGTGCTCATACCGTTTCCATGTGACTAATAGAATTATTACGTGAAAAAAACTGAGGGAAACATTCAACAATCCTGTTGAGTTTTTGCTTAATTCAAACTTGATATTTTTAATTACGTCTATATTTTAATGCATCTATTTAACTTGAGTTTCCATAGTGAAATTTACAAAATGCTATTTAACCCTTTGCACTCCTATGTCGAGCTACACTCGACAAAGCTTTCTGTGCTACTTAACATGTTATCTATTAATTATTGACTTTCTAAAATCAACAATAATTTTTCATCTTAATATAAATATCCCGCGGTAATTACAAATCTTTTTAGTATAATGTAAGAATGAATAATTAACAGCAGACAATTTTCCGAGATTATTTTTTCATTTCTGATGGATGGTTAGTAAAATAATTCGGAGCGCAAAGGGTTAAAGAAGAGTGGATGGTATACAGATAATCCACTTATTTGTAGAAGAGTTGATTTCACAAGTTATTAAAATATTTTAGACATAGTGTCTTCACAAAACAAGGGACGATATTGAAGTTCACATAAAATAAGCGTTCAGATTACTCTTCAATAATTTATCAATTACATAGAAAATTACCAAACAAATGGATATCCACCTAAGCATTACATAAATTCAGTAGTAACATTTCCATACAAATTAATTTCTTCAAAGTATCACTGAAGACTGCTCATAACATCCTAATACTTGCAAAAATAAAATACAACCCCACCAATAACTATACCTGCAAAGAGTACAACGTAATTTGGATCATTAGAGCATCCACCAATCCATTCACAATATTTTCAAAAATTCCAAATTAATTTCCACCTGCAAATATATCGGTTGTATCATTAAGAGCCGCAAGTATCGTGGGTCTTTTACAAAATTCACGTACACCGTGGTAGGTGGATAGGAGGGCAGCGAAGATAATAATGATGAAGTTCGGTGTCCGTGTAGCCGAGTGGATGGCGAGACCGGGAGGGTTGAAGCCGGCGGAAGGAGAAAGGCAACTCCGTCCGGAGGGGGTGGGTTATACATTTGAGTACATAAATGTATGTAACTTTGAGTTTGTGTTGGAGTGGGCGTCGGCCATCTTGTCCGGTGGGTATTGACCGAGGCGACCGCCAGGCGAGAGACATGCCATGGCGGGCAAACCACCTCTAGTTACTACCCCCGGCGCTAATTGCTCTTATTAGTTAAATCCGTGCGGTATCGTCGCCGTGCCAGTGCCGACTGGGAACGGAAAAGGGTGGAAAAAGGAAAAAATTGTTCGGAAGGCTCTTCTCTCTCTCTCTCTCTCTCTCTTCTCTCTAACGGAATCCGATCTCGCGAAACGCGAGCGCTCGTTGCGAGAGAACGATGTAAGGGCGAGTCGAGTGCTGTGTGTATTTTCTTGATGAGGAATCCGAGGACCGGGTGTTGGTTTTAAACGAGTGAGAAGTAATTCTTTAATGAATTCCAACCATTCTGAACTAGATTTAGATGAATTGTGTTTGATATTGATTGGGACTTTGCATGTTGAGATTTGAAATGTTTATGAATTTTAAGAATATTATTAATGATGAGAATACTTTGGATAGTTAGGTAAAATTTTTAGGAAGGCATGTAGCTGTCGGGTGTTGAAGAAAGAGGTGGAAACATCGAGTAATGATTATGAATTATTTAATTACTACCTGAACTATATACGTAGGAGATGATTGATATAAGAAGAGTATGGACTAGTGGCTATGTTCATGTAAAGAACTTCTTTTCTTTCATCTTCTTCATTTTTAATTGCTATGCTGATTTCACCTGCGACCTACTGTTTTAGGTGGATATCAAACCACCGAGGCTATGATGAACATATTAAAAATTCTTTGAAAATTTTACCTCGAGATCACTAATTGCGAGTCTGAGCCTATACCTCCATCTTCATGTGAATATTTCCGGTATGGTCTAGTGGGAAGCTACATGTGATTTTTAACACTAGAACTACAAGGATTAAATCTGATGTATCTAAATAATTTAAATAAATTCCTTAGAGAAAAAGGAATCAAGATATAAAAGAGTTGGTCAGTTCAGTCATTTATTTTGCGCAAGACGGAGTAAAATGTCTACTGTATTGCATCCTTAGAATTTTAATGAATTTTTATAAAAATTTAGAAACCATTCTTTGATTACCTTGATAGTTCTAATGTTAATTATCATGTTAAAGTCCTTTCTTTATGTGGCCACATAGATATTGATATTTAAAGAGGAATAATTATTCGGATAAACGAAAAAAGGGGAGAAGTTTGCAAATTGCGTAAAAATCTGCATATATCGGCGATAAATGCGACGGAGAGGGAAAGAAAGAAGGAAAATGATGTCCGTAAAAGTCGATTATGGCGCAGGATTACTCGCGATCGAGCTCGGCAATAACGAAACCCCTTGTAATCTCAGATAGTACGCTTCCAAATAAAACTTTCACCCGTCGGAAGTTTTGCAACTCGTACCTCTGCTCGCTAATTTAATTGCAATTCTGCTCCAGCGCTCTGCTCGATGATCGGAGCAACTTGCAAAAAAAAGGGATAACGTTAAGCGGAATGAATTGTTAAGAAAGCAATTTTATCTTCTTAACCCTTTCGCTACGGGCGGGTTCTCCGCCGCGGTACTTCTGCTGAACGGAGCGCCGCGACATCACTGCACGCTACGTGACGCCGATCGTCAGCGAGAGTACCGCGGCGGAGAACCCAAGCTGCTTGAATGTTTTCGAACGAAAAAATTTTTCTCCAAAGGGTATTTATAAATAAAGAGTATTCCAGGGTATTTATAACGTCTTAGTATGCGCTCTTTAATTTATAATATGAGAGGAAGTAACATTATGCAATATAATATAATATAATAAAACAATATAACATATTATAACAAAATTCTACAAATAATACAACATAATATAATACAATTCTAATAATGTAACTGCGTATGATATTTTTTAAAGCATGGTGTTACACACAGGCCAACATTGCAAATTTCACATTGGTGTCGCGATCTCTTTCTCTTGTCATTTCTTGAACAAACTACACACTTTCGCAGCTGATTTTTCCGTCTTGGATTTTCATTTGTGTATATTTGTGTTATTTCGGTTGTCAGCAACAAATGGTGCAAAAAAAACACTATCAGTGCATGCCCAGAGTCAGAAACTTATGCAAAACGGTTGGCCGCAATAGCTCAGTGGCATCTTGCGGAGAGCCACTATAGTGGCCCGTAGTACCTCAGTGGCATTTTGCGGAGAGCCACTATAGTGGCCCGTAGTACCTCGGTGGCATCTTGTGAAAGGCCACTATAGTGGCCCGTAGTAGCGAAAGGGTTAAATGATCATTCCTCATGCACCATTAAATTCCTTCGTGCCAAAGCTTTACGAACCAATTGGAGTTTAATCACTCTATCCGCGGATTACGGAAATCTCGATATCGCAAATCAAATTTGAACTTACAAACGTTCGAGTTTCAGCTATCTCTTTCATTCTTACCATTATAGCCGTGTTCTTGTAACTTTCAACCATCTTAGCTAGACGTTTCCACGACGTCCTATTGACGAATGGAATTTATTGACATTCATTTATTCGCACCCAATAATGAGGAACTTATATTTAGAATCTTTTAGGCGAAGTTGAAGAACTATCACGAATAATATTGGCAAATTGTTCTCAACATTGTAAGTGAATATTAAGTTCGAGTGATTGCAACGACAAATATACTAAACAAAAGAAACTGAAAAGAGATCTTAAATTTATCAGACTCTCCCACCAAATTGAACAAGTAAAAATGATATATAAAGAATTCAAAGATATTAACTTGTTTTCATTATCTTAAAATTCCAATTTTAATATGCGTTAAATGTAGGGATGAGAAATCCACCCGTACGATTTTCCAGCTGACAGTAAACAAAAAGCACCCTCTGAAATGAAACTACGGTGTTGTTACTCTTTATAAATTCCTCCTCTAGTAATCACCACGCGTTAATGAATCGTGGAATGTCGGACAACCCAAGATCCCTTCTCGTGTCTCACGGAATTCACGGTGGTGCACGCGCATCGCACGATACAAGGTCCGTCGTTGGACTATATACGAATGCAACAACGTAGAAACAACGCGTTTCCCCGGTTTGCGGCTTGCGAAAATTCCAAAGGTTCGTCCATTCGTTGGTCGGTCGCCGCAGGAGCGTGTATACGTACGAACTCTAATTCACGCCCGGTATTCCGCGCGGCTTGTATTTTAAGGCTGGTCCCGGCTCTAAAATTCCACCCTTGCCCGTGTGCACCCACCCTCTTCCACCCTTTCTCATTTTCTCTCTCTCTCTTTCATACACCTTTCTCTCCTCGTTCACTCTCCTTCTTGCTTCGTGTTTCTATCCCATGTATTCCCTTTTCCTCCCAACCCTCTCGCTCGCTAACTCTCTCGTTTCTCTCTTCATCTATCCCTCTCTCAACATTCACCACGTTTGTCTTTCTCGCTTGGATTTCCCTCTTACTCCGGTATCTTGCCGTTTCTCTCTTTCGACCTCCACATTCTCTCTCTCTCACCCTGGTATCAAGCATCCCTCTCTTTCGTTCACTCCCTTCCTCTCTTTTGAACACACGAGTAAACCAAGGAAGGTAGGACGCACTCGTGGTGGTAGGTGTACAGTGGCTATAGATATAAAGGTTGTTCCGGTAGACCGGGAAGGGTGTACGGGGGTTAGGATCGAGAAAGAGAACGAGACAAATAGAGAGTCGAAGAGGGATGGAAGGGCCAACGTAGAGAAGCATCGCGAGACGGCGTAAAAGAGAAAGGGAGAACAAGGTAAAGGGTGAAAGGCAGAGACGCAAGAGGAAAAGAGGGTAAGAGAGGGAACGGGAAGAGACAGGGGAAGAGAGAGACAGTTCTTGGACTCGGTGTAGTAGTGCAAGGGTTCGTTCGACCCTTAAGGGGTTGTGGCTAGCATCAGCCCCCCTTTGCCCCAGTCCTCAGCCACCGCTATCCCCTTTACCGACCTCCGCCTCCTCTTCCTGCTCCTTCCAGTGCTCGTCGACCACCCAGTTAGCCACCCTCGTAGCCACCCTACGCCGGGCAAAACTACCCTACCGCCGGCGGCCATTTTACTCTCCCTTCGCCCTGGACTCGCCAAATTGTAATCCGAGGCCCTGGAATTCCGGGCAGAGCAACCGTGGTCCGGCCTCAAAGGAGGCTTCCTTCGCCTCTCGACTTACCCTCGGATAATGATTAACGGAGTGCTCCTCTTTCTCACCCTCACGGCGCGCACTCCTACGCTTCGCGGGACAAACAAAGGCCTACCGTGCTTCGGATCACCGTTACGGCTTTCCTTTCGCCCGATAATTACGACGGAGAACGCAAAACTCTTGCTTCCTTCGAGACCGACTTACGGACAATTATTGGGGGTAATTTTTAGACTTTGAAAAACCATTGCGCTCCGTTGAATACTTGAACAAAGGGCACATAGAACTGTAAACTTTGATGAATATTCTTGAGATATTAAATTGTTTTCTTAAGATGTATCGATGATGGTATTGTGAAAATAGAAGTTGTAATTTTATGGGAGAGGTGACGTTACTTTGCTCATACGTTTCGTTGCAAATATTATCGTGGTATTATCGATGCCAGTATAATCTTTACGAGAGGATTCGAGATGATGCGCGATTAGCACTTTGGAAAGTCTTCGTGCGAACGAGCCGAGAAACGCGGAGACAATAATTCCATATCTCGGCAGTCGGGTTTATCTGATCGAGAGTACGGTATCGGCGGGAAATTCGCGATTATCTGTTTATGGTGCGGTTAATGGAGGTCGTGCCGAGTCGTAACAGCTGAAACCTCGCGTCTGCCAGATATTGGCCAATAATCTAGCACGTACTCACTTTACCATGGCTGCGCAGCTTGCCGAATAAAATTAATGCGCGAAGAAACAGGGTGGAGAAGGAAAACGGCGGGAATGCAGGAGAGGAACGTGACGATGCCGCGGGTCGAGAGTTTTCTCCCTGCGTTTATTTCATCGTTCCTCGGACTCTTTGGTCGGAGACTCTTTTTAAGTTGTATTATTTTTTTTTTTTTTTTTCTTCTTTTAAGGAAAGTCTGTTTAAAATAGTCTCGAGGTGTTGTACAATTTTCCTGTAAAACGTTGCGCAGAATTCTTCAAGGTGTTGCACGAAGAAAGGAGAGCAGAAAAGTCTTTCGTGTTGGTTACTCTTCTTTGAAAGGTTATCCTTCGTCGCAACTCTGAAACACATAACGATTCGACGATTTCAATCTTTGGCATAAATTCGAATATTGTGGAATTGTGGGACTCTTTCAACAAACAATTTCTTACATTCGTAGCTTCTTCTAGGGCAGTGGTGGCGAACCTATGACCCGTGGGTCAGACACTGATTTGTTATATCATAAAAGAGAGAACAGACAATAAGAAATACTAAAAAAGTAAAGTATATATATACAATGTGGAATTTATAGCAAATATTTCCGATTGAGAACCAAAAAAAAAGTAGTTTTTAAGCATCCTCCCCTCCTCCTTTCCAAGTTATGCCATTGACTCGGTGACTCACAAAGTATTACTTAAAAAAATAATTAAAACATTTTACCTACCCCTCAAAAAGATTCGTCATCGCTGCTGCAGATGATATGAAGTTAAAGGTTTAGAGCAGTGGTGGCGAACCTGTGACCCGCGGGTCAAATCTATACATCGAATCTATAATATCTATAATGTTGAATTTATAAAACAATGTTTCCCAGTAAACACTGGCTAACTGACAAGCAAAACAAGTGACCCATGCTAGTACATAACAAAATATTGAGCAAAATTTGACCCACTTTTCAAAAAGGTTCGCCATCACTGTTCTAGGGTTTGCAATGTTCATCGATACTCTAAAAAATCCACTCGATTTCCATGTCGCATTCATTCATCAAGACTCACATACAATCGTGTGCTTTCAATATTATTGTATTTATTGTTCACTTTGTCATATTTGAAATTAAAAGTTCACTGGTATAAAGTGAAAATGGCTCTATCGTAAATCTCAGGGAGTATAAAAAGTGTGTACCTTTCGAATACTATTTATCTAACTTTTGAGTAGATTTTATCACCCTGGATATAATTTGTTGTGCAGTAGCATTAGCGGTCGGCACAACATTTGTCATTCTCTGGACGCGCCTCTGTGTTGACAGGACTAGCCCCGTTTTTAGGGCGAAGTTCACCGTAAAAACCGGACTGAAAACTGGATCAGCCAGTAGCAGGGCCTTGTCAGCCCTGCGTCGACTGACCACAATCGCCCGTGTAGACAAATTTGTATCAGTGGTGATCAACTGTGCTGCTATTCATTCCTCCATACTTCTTACAACATGTTTAATATCAATATTTAATACTGTGCTATTTTTAAATAATATAATCCATCTCTGTCAAAATGGCTCCATAATTTCAAGTACAACCTCCACTTACTCCATTCTCCGCTCTAACGTTAGAACTACGAACCATTAAAAATTACCAATTCTAAATTATTTATAAAAATCTTTCATATCTCCGGTTTTCAAGAACACCAACACATTTGGTTTTGTGTAATTATCGAGTTAATTACACAGGAAGAATCTACGTAAGCTTTATTCCATTATGAATAAAACTCATTATATGAGTATGTAATATATATTATAATACATATTTTATATGTTTATAGATATCGAAGGATGAAAAAAATATAAAACTAAAAAGAGCCTACTATAAAACTGTCATTTTCGAAATGTGTCGTTATTCTAGAAAATCGGCGATATGTATATCAGTGCCGTACAATAAATAGTTCAAATCAATCTTATAGAACAATAATTACTAAGTCGGTGTTTTTTTTCGCCAATATACTTATTTAACATATTTGAATATAACAAATTCGGTAGACCTAGCGTTAAAACAGCTCGAATAATAATGATAAACGATATCTAAAGCTCAATTCTGCATCGAAGATCAATTTTAATACGGTTCCTAAAGATATCCATAAATTAGCTTTTAAATCGTGCACCTACTAAAGGTGGACGATGCATCAAGATTCGTTTGATATTTTTGATACCGCTCGACCTCTGGATCTTACCGAGAAAAATGGCTTATGAGATTCCAGGCGATCGTTCATTTGAAGAACGTTCGACTCGGGATAGTCGAAACGATCGCTCTCTCCAATTTTCTGGATTTCTCGTGCACGAACTTCCAAGGATCCAGAAACGAATGCGAAACGAACGCGCGGAGAAGGAAAAGGGGAGACGGAAGTCGAGGGTGAGGACCAAAGAGGACTTCCTCAACGATGGTTTGCTCCGAAGGATATACATAGGTATACATGTATCGACATCGGCCATGCATGACAAGACGCCTGACTGGCCACGCCAGTAAAAACGAGGAAAACGCGGAGAATACAAACTCACCTCGTTCTTTTCGCGCCATTTCCAGACTCTCCTCTGCCAATTTCCTTCTTTTTTATACCTAACGTCGAACGACCGTGTCGATCGTGCTCGTTGGAAAACGCGTCGCTTTTATAATAGGTGTAAAAAAGTTTCGAGATAAAGCTCAAACTTTCCTGTTGGAAAACTAACAAACAACGATACATTGAAAATGATTGTAACGTAGAATGATCTGTGTAGTATAAGCGTGGAGTTAAAAGTGTAGTAAAAATCAATCGGAGAAAATAAAAATCCCTGGTTCTCAGATGCTATCAGGATGAAAGAGAAACACCGGAGGACAATTCCAGATTCTTATCTCGATTTTGTTTCTTATTTCTCGGCACGTCTCTTTCTCAATCTTCCTTTCTCCCTTTGTTTCTCTCTCTCTTTCTCTCTAGATAGTCTCGAATGCGCGTAAGAAGGAAAAACGAGCTATCCTCTGAATACCGCTCCTCGTAAAAGGGGGTAGTAATCGAAGCGCGGAGGGATGCAAACTCGTACGCGGACTCTCACGCATTACGAGGGCCGACAATCTCACCGTGCAGTTTTTCAAGAACGAGTTGGAAGACAGTGTGCCTGTAGCTGATAAGGGTGCTTTTATCAAAGGTCCCTTTTTCCTCTTTCTCTCTCTTCCTCACTCCCTCGATCTCTTTTCTCCCTATTATTCTCACTTTCGTCCTACTGCCCACGAAGAGAGGTATTTTTACCCGTCGTTTTTCTACCCCGTCCCTCCGTGATTCTCAAATTTATAGCCCCACCGTCTCGTTGGGTAGCAGTTATTACGAAAATTCCAGTGCCGTACCGACTAGCCGCGAACGCCCCCGAGCTTTCGGCATCGATGATTCTTACGGCGCGTTTCGCTCGAAATTCGAAAATGAGCGCGAAAATCCGGCGAATTTCCAGAACAGTGCGTCGTATCGATTCGAGTTTCCGTGGGCGTTGCTATGAGATGGACCCTTGTACAGCTCGGTGAGTGAGAGAACGAACGAGCGAATGAGCAAAAGAGGAATAGAGAGAGAGGGACAGAGAACTTGAGTGTCGCCAAGCTACCTTCCACCACCTTTGCCTTCTCCTCACCTTCGCGACAACCCACCCTTGGATACTTATCCCCCGTCTCTCCTTCACGACTGGCCCACCTTCGACCACCCAACCACCCCTTCCCAATCCTGCTTCCTGTGACTGTTATTACTTCTACAAATATACAAGGTATCGCATTCCATGATCGAAGTCTTGAGACGAAATGTAGGATGGTAAATTCGATGGAATCGGCCGGCTAATACCGCTAGGAAGAAGGGTGCCACGACGGCGAGGTTCACCTTTGAGAAGCGCGATCCTTCGTACGATTCACGGAGGCCCTTCCCGGTTCTACCTCTTCCTCGCTTACCCTTCACGGTTTCTCTTTGCTGTCTCTCTCGTCCTTTGTTCGACCTACGTGTCTCGAGTAGGAAATAATGTGAAAGATCGCGGAGAAACGACGGAGAATCGGGCGCAGGATCCTTATTGTCTTTCTTGCAAACTCTCGGAACTTGGAGCGTGTCTCGAGAAGAGATGCGTGAGACGTTAAGATATTTGGATGTACGTATAGGGTGTTTCAAAAGTAGTTGTGATGACTTTCAGGGGTTATTCTATACCCTTGGATCGATGGGGATTTGTGGAAAAAAAAACACGCCGCAAAATTCGCAAAAGGGTAACAAATCTTTGTTATTGGCTGGAGAAATTTCTGGGAGGAATCTTGCGTCAGAAACGAATTGTTCTCTCGCAAAGTAAATTATAATTATATCGTATTGGAACCGGATTTCGGTTTGATAAGTTAGGTTTTCAGGTCTCCGACACTTTGGGAAGAAACACATGACATATTCTTATTAGTGGTACGAGGAATTAGAAACTGGAGTTGAATTAGGAAGGAAAGCGCAAGTGCTTATGTTGTTCTCAAGAGGACGCTTGAGCGAGCTCAACATTGAACGGAAATCATTGACATCTTCGCAAACTCTAAAAAACTACATTGAAAGATTTCTTTCGAAAGGGAGTCATTTTCACTGACTTGATACAAATAGAGATCGATAAACAAAGTACGTGTTAAATATTCCTTAGAGTCATAGCCCTCGCGTAAGTTCAATAAAAATTGGCGATCTGATGGTCAACGAAGACGGAGGCGATATCAAGGAAGATAAAGAAAGTCTCTGTTTCTTTTGTTTCCCGACATTTCACTTTTTGAAACTTTTAAAATAACATTTGGAAGCCATATGCGCGCACGTATTGAAGAATTAGGCACCTCGTTTTACCTCTCCTACTTAGGGTTTACGATATTTAACCCTTTGTAACCGTGTTTCATTGAGAACAAAATGTATAATCGTTCTTAAAACAAACCTATCAAAATCTCAGTAAAAATTATATATACCTGAAAAACGTGTTGATTTTTTGCTCTGACGGTTGAGAGTAGACTTGCAGTGGCAACGGTGAAAGTGCTCTGGGGGTAGACGTACGGCCGTCAAATAAGGGTTGATACCACTGTGAGGATGAATTACCAAGTAGCCCACAAAAAGAGAGGTAGCTGGTAATCCAGAATCTCGTCTTCGAAAGTAATATACACGTAGTAATACGCGATCGCGATCACGGAGCACTGTTTACTTGTCGACGGTCACGGGGGAACTGGTATCGAGGCGAGCATCGAAATGACTTATTATTACGATTCGCGATAAGGATACCTGGAGGTTATGGTCCCCGAGTTTCATCGAGTATGTTTTGACAACACGCCGCAGTCGTTGTACTTCGTAACCAGTGAAGTGGAAATAACTGCTCTCGTTACGGCTAGAATTAATTTAAAAACTGTAAATGGAATTGAACGAGATTATTTATTTATATAACCAAATGTTACAAATATTGTGTTTTGTTTAACGCAGCGTTATTGTCAAAACGTCACTCATAACAATAAAATATATTTGTAAACCAAGCTACATATAATAATGCTCATACTGCTCTATTGTCTCGTACATTTAAGACGTTGAACGCCAGCGATATTTTGTTAGTTTTATCATTTTTACTGAAGTGAAACTTTTTCTCTTAAATTCACATCTTTGTAAAACAGAAACTTTTTAGGCAGACCTTTATCTTTTTGATGTCAATATTTAACTATTTCGCATTTTTGAATATTCATAAATATTGCAATTTAACTATTACATGAAATTTCATTGTATTCAATAGCGCCGGTCATTGGTGACCCCCACGGTAGTCAACGTGTTAAAATTTCTCCTGGACATCTAATTCTTTGCATAAATTAATTCTAAAAATCTTTCCGAAAGTAACATTGCATATTATTTAAATGTTATAAACGTTGAAACATGTTTAAACAGCTCTCAAAGGAAAAATAGCATCCAAAATGGCTCGAAGTTTTCTAATGTTTTTCTATGTACCTTAAAAAACTGTGCAGGGAGTTTCAAAAATTTCTAGGGTGGATTAAATGATCGTGGAAGACACGATGGTTTACATAGGAGAATCTTAACCGAATCGTCTGCATCGAGGTCTCTTTAATAGTAGCAAAGTCACCGAGCGTAGAGTTTCCGAGAGCAATGGTGGATAATGAGCTAAAAGCTTGAACTCTCAATTAGTGCGGCTACTGCGACAGCTTTAGAAGATGTTTCTTAAATTGTTATTTAATGTATCATAGTTAAAGTGGTTTGAAAGACTCCTAAACCAATTTAATTCTAGGCGGAATGATCTTAGCAATTGATCTCGGAAAGATTTTTAAATTTCCTTTTGTTGGAAGTTTTCAGAGGCAAATGAAAATGTTTAGATGGGTTATGATTAATGTCATACACTTGTTTCGGAGGACAGGTTGATAGTGGATCCAGCATCCGGTCAAGCAAGATCAGAGATCATGGGTTAAGCCGAGAGTATCTGGTCCATCCAGTTCTGGACCACGAGGATCCTGTTTAGAAGGATGCTCCCTACTAGTCTTCCCGTCATCCTTCTAAACGAGATTCTAATTCGGGTCATTATTCATTCCTCGCTTAAACTCTCCGACGTCTTTCAACAATGAAATGCAGATACGACGTTATGCTGCTGCAAATTACCTTCATTATTCCCGAAAAATAAATTTAGATCGTTCGTAGTACATGTGGAAAATTATTGACGCTTCTATACAAGAAAAAGGAGCTAGTCTCTCTTCGTAACTAATTGAATTACTTGTCTATTAATAGACAATTATCATTCATTTAACTATTCACCCTAAACTATCTAAGGGTTCCGCGTTTTACCCAAAAATCATTAATACAATTACAGACCTTAACGCTTCACGTCCCTAGGTCGAGTTGAACACAGGAGAGCTTTCTGTCGCGCTTAACTTTCGGTCGACTCACGTGAGACTTTGCAATTTGATAATGACCTTACACCTTCACGTAATTACCTCCAAGTTTCTTTACCTATTTCTACCATCAAATACAAACAAACAACCAATAGAAAATTCAACACAAATTTAATCATACAAAGTTGACAAAAATTTTCAAAATGATTCAGATTATAAATAATTCCACTCTTCTTTTACAAAGATCATTTTTCACTCAATTTCAGAGGAATTTGATGAACAATTTGTAACTTCTATGTGACAGCAACTACTCTTAGAAGTATGCCACATACATCCCTATCGTTTCCAGTCTAAATTCTCGCCAAAGGGTTAAAACTGACGTTCGTTATTGCCCTAAGTACAGAGAAACGGCTCGATACCCTGCTCGAGGAGAGAAAGGCGCTGACTAACTAGCTTCTCGTACAAAAATTCTGTGCTATACACGCATCATCCTCGTATCCGCATGCACGTAGAATCGCGATGAAAAAGGTCAACAAGACGTAAATCCGAGGGTTGGTATGTACGTAGCAGGGTTTTCGAGAGCACGGTCGCGCTTGTCCTTTCGGAAGGACTCTCGGAGTCCTTCTTTCTTCCTCTCCTCTCAGGGTTTCCATGACGCACGTACGAACGGAATAACGTATATGTCACGGAATAACGGGTAGCCTAGACTCACTTAATTGGGTCCGCCATTTTCGGTGGCGCGACCCCTCGAAAAGGTTCGCCGTTCTCCTCCTGCCCGCAACCCCGTAGGAAAGGACTTCAGAAGGGTTGCCCACCGACACCACCCGCCCCCGACCCTCGAGGCCTTCCCGCTCGACCCGAGTGGCTTTTGTTTTCGCCCCCAAAGGGTCCGCCATTTTGAATTTATGATACCCCGAGACTCGGCTCTCGGACAGCGAAAAACTTCGGTCGTTAGTGAAAGTTAAGAGGCGACCCTCTATCACTGGTGGCAAACCGTGCGCAGTCATTTTCCGTAATAAGAGACGGAAACACGCCTGATGGACGTATGTTAATGATAAACGTTGGGTCGATGAACTGCAAGCTTACTAATGGACCGTCCTAATGGACGCTTAGATGGAAAATATATTACTAGAGTAGGAATAAAAACTAAGTGGTGGAATTTGTAACTGAGAAAAATATTTGAATGAAATCGATTTTGATCTCAAAAGACTCTGGTGGTTATGGAGTTTGGGGCTTGAACTATTAATGATCCTACATCCCCGTCACTAAAGAAAGATTTTCCCTAATTTATTACTAATTGTGTAACGGTCTTACTCGTTCAAAATTCACGTAAAACTGTTCGTCCTAAATGAAATTACCGCATCAATTAAAATCAAAATACAGAAGAATGTTGCAATTTCCTCCGCACCCCTGAACCCTGAACACTTTCCAGTCAAATTTATAAGTCACGAAGATTTCCCGGGCGTTTATCAGACCAGTAGGTGCGCACGGGAGGTCCGGGGAATATTCGTTTACGACAAATCTGATTTCTGAACGACGATCGAGAGGAGGAGCTAAACCGTTTGGCTGGTCTGCGGAGCCTTTTCGAGGAGGCCGCGATAATCCGATATTCCGGCCGGCAGATAGTTTAGTACAAATTCGATGTCCGGAGGAGCAGTAAGGAAGCAGTTTGCGGAGATGTCAACTTAAAACAATTGGCGAGGAAGAGTAGGGGGTAAGAAAGGGGATGAGAAGGGAGGAAAGAGGGGCCTTAGCGGCACGCAATATCCTGACTCCTCTAATTCGATTAGGGAACTAGCTACGTAGACCAGGAACCTGGAATTCCCTTCAACCGCCCTACAGGTACAAATCCAGCCATACCGGAAGGAACGAGGACGAAGGAGGACCAGCTACAAGGTGGATACAGCACCGGAGGGAGAGGCAGTCGCCGAATTATCGGACTCGATGGAAGAACCGGTTCAATTTGCCAAATTAATTCGGTGCTTTCCTGCCAGCCAGCCAACCAGCCACCCAGCCAAACCGCGACGACGGAGTTTTCGATGCAAAACGTCTACCGATCCCTCGAGTTTCGTGAACACCGCCGGCGTTATGCCGTCTTGTTGGTTCTCGGGTTTGTCAATAGCGTGCGAACATCGGTCGTCCGATTGTAAAAGAGGAATTTTCTGTGGGTCTTCGTGAAACCTATCTGACAAATAGTTCATTGAAGATTACAATAATTAATGTTTTTACAAGACACAGCTATTTGAGTGGAAATTTCGAAGTGTTTTCTGGAGAAAGCGTGGTGTAGCTGGCTTGTAACGCGATATTATCCATTAGACTGTTTTGAGACGAAACGAAAGTATCAATTTACAGTAGGATTAAATTTAAGATGTGTTTAGCAAACTATTGGTATAGATTTTTGAATTAATCTACAAGAATATGGTGGAGAATAGGGAGCAAGGTTTGCATATATGTAAGCCCTTTCTCAACGCACTTTCGAGGTGCAGCCATTTTTGTATCGTGCCTGTTGTTCGACGGCCTAATTGTTCGTCGACCGTTGACGTACTTCGTCGGCATATTGAAGAGTACTGCCGACAAATGCGAATAACACCGGGGACCTTTCAAAGGATCGAAAGTGCAACGAAGAGATGCATAGAAGTGCACTTTTGAGTGAAGACTGGTCATTCTCAGCGGTATCATTAAATTTAATTTAATCAGATATGTTGGTATTTTGATGTATTTGTTTGAGCTTCTGACAAAGAGTCTTAGGGTGATATTAAAATTAGTAACAAATTTGTAATGTTTCATAATTAACCCATTCACTGCCAGAGAAACTAAGCACATATTAGCTTACGTAATAAAATTTGAAAAGATGACAGTAAGTTTTTAACACTAAAACTACCGACGTTAGATCTACTAAAATTTAAATTTATTGATCAAGCACTTCGAAAAAAGATAAATCAATAAGTGAACGGATTAGTTAATTAACTAATTTGGGCTTTACATGGTAGAAGTAGAATTTTTACTTCACGGTTCCCCCATCAATTTAGGTAGTTTTTTTAAAAAATTGCGTAGCGGTCATTATGACCGCATTGGTAGGTTTAGTGTTAAAACAGTAATTTAATTATTCAAAAATATAATCTCAACACTTGTAGTGATACTAAGAAAATTTTTGTTCCAAAAATGCTACACACGTTCGACTGTTATTGCCAACTTATTAATTCCAACTTATAGTGCAAAGACGAGATATCTCGTAGTTGGCAGTGAATGGGTTAAATACTCTGACTCTTTTTTGTACTGAATTTATGTGAAAATTATAATCGGACGAAAAGACAGGCTTGAATATAATTAAATAATATATTCTAACAACATCAGTTTATTACTCGATAAAGTGTGTATCTTTTAACGTCACAAAAGTGCCAAAATTCGACACACTTACTTTTAACACCCGAGAAAATTCAATTTCCTCCTTGCATTATTAATATCTTTCGCAACTAAGACCTCTTCGTAAAACAGTGCGACACGATTTCGATGAAATTGGTTTTAAAATTTTATTCGATCGCAAAGTCCTGCCAATGGCTTCGGTGCCATTGCTACACCCCTCCCCCAATTCTGTTGGTGCAGTCTCAGTGCCCCTTTCGCACCCCTACCGAACAGCCCTTTCGTCCGGGAGGGGTGACGAATTCTACACCCCTTTCCAAATACACGCTACCCTCCGAACAAGAGGGTCTAGTCCTAGAAACTAGATTTGTCTACGTTACCGACTACCTAAGGGGGTTGCATCGTCCACATTTAGTGTTTGGTTATCAACCCTCCATAGATGTCGGTACTACCATTTTACCAACCCCTGTAACACTTTCCCCCGTCTAACAAGGCCACTTTACGCTGGATAATTCGAAAAACTAACGACCTATTACCAACGAGAAAGTATAAGCAAATTCGTGAGAATATTCGAAGTCACTGAATGGGAAGAAAGTAAGGGGCGATCTTAAGCATCTTCCTTCACTAGGGTGCAATTAATGATCTGTACGAGGTAATTCAGTAACACACCCCCTATTGACCCAATTGCAATTTATTCCCAAGCATCTCGAAAATAAATCCAAGTGCGGGAAAGTAGACTCATTCTAGCGATTCGCAAAAGAATCAATTCGCGAGACGGTTACATTGTGATGGGAAACGTGAAAACAAGAAGCGCGGAAGATCCTTCTTGCGGGATATGAATGGAGCTAGCTCGGTTGAGTAAAAATCAATGGGAAGCCTCAAAAATCTTCAAAACCGTAGAAAGTTACTCGACGTGGCATACGTGGCAGGGATTGTTCCCTGTAGACGAATGCTACGTATATCTTACCGATTCTTTCTCTTTTCCGTCTCTTCCGTCGACGAAGGAGAGACGGCTCACCCGTGAATGGTCTGACGTATCGCCGGCGTGTCTGTGCCTGACACCTCGGATTTTTCCATTAAATTTTCTCGACGCGAAAATCTATCACCGGTTACAGTTACGGAAAAACCTGCTTCGACTCTGTAAAGCGATTCCCATTACGATTCCACGGGATTCACCGAAACGTATCGAGCTGCATCGATGGTAACCGAGGTCCTCGGCTTTTTTGCATCTCTTTCACTTTTCTTGAAATTTTTTTACTGACTGATAGTTGCATAAATTATTGATATTTTATTAACAATTTCATACGACTTTTATTTGGGAATGTGCCTTGGCTGAATTTTGAGTGGCTGTTAGTAGTCAGGGGGGTAAGTATTTTGATGTTGAATGATTCTAAGATAACGTATCTTGTAGAGATGCTAATTATTTTTGTAAAGACTGAATTTAATAATTTTGATTTATCGTATTTTATTTTTGATTTCAAGTTTGGGATACTAGGAAAAAAATTGTTATTTAAGACTGATTTTACCCAGGTTTGGGTTGTTAAGAGGTTTAATTGTCCCTGCAGTACGTTAATACTAGAATTGCTACTCAAAATGACCAGTAAAACATTTTTTAAAAAAATTCTCCAAGTTTATATAATAGTCATGGAATAAATATATATCACCCATAAATCACCCAGTCGACCAAAATTTTCCGCCACTTGATACCCCCTTTTTCAAAGTACTTATTTCATTTATTAAAATATGTTAGATTTGACGCCGGTAGTTCTAGTGTTAAAATTAATTTGTACCGGCAAGGTGTCAAGCAGAAAACATAAACAGCAAACAAAAGAAAGAAAATAGATCGACTTGATATTGCCGGTGTATCTAAGTTCTTAGCCCTTTGTAGCGTAGCTCGTATATAAGTCCTAGACCAATAGGGTGGCGTCGGCTTTGCGTAAATACGGATTTCGCGCGCCTCGTTCAAACAAGGTCCGCTCAAATACAGATGGAGTCCCTGGCCGAGTGTTTACTCTGATAATAAGATCGACTAATTTATCAATAAGAATACGAAAACTTAATACACACTTCCGACGAGTTTACAGAATTCTCGAGATCGTTTATCACGATTAAACCCGGAATAGTTATAGAATTCGCAAACTATATCATGAAACAATCACCACGTTTTTATAATTTACAATGTAGTCCTGGAAAATAATTCAAATCTTCCACCTACATGTCTCTATAGATGAATTTCCTTGCACTCTATTCCATTCTATAAATAAATAGCTAAAACTCAGTCCGTTTCACTTCGTCAGCTCATCGATAACAAAGTAATTCAAAGATGTGACAGGAATTGAAAGAAAAAGAGAGAGATGTAAAGCGAAAACGAGCGACATCAAGGCGAAAGAAGGGGGAAGGGAAAAGTTTAGGAGATTGTCCTAATGCCAGGATGAGAAACGAAAGGGACTGCTGCCACGGAGGGCAGCTTCATTTTTCAAGGAATCTGCGGGAAAATGCAAATGCGCGGGGCATCTGGCAACAATGGCCGTGGTCTGTGGCCCCTATTTTAAGGGTTGGTTTTTTGGTCGAGAAAGGAGAAGGAGGAGATGGCGACGAGGCAGAAGAAGAGAACGAGAGAAAGAGTAAGAGATCGAAAAGGACCGAGGTAGAAAGGGAAACTAGAGGGTGGGAAAACGGGGGATCGAGGTGGCAGGGGATGGTCGATCGGGAAGCTTTGCCGGCCATGCAAAGCAGAAGCACAGAGCGGCGGCAGCAGCAGCAACCCCCGACGACCGACCTCGGCTATATACTGGCTCTCCCAACCCCCTGATAAGGGTGGACAGCCACGATCGATTAGAGGGCTACCCACCCACCTTCCCATCCATCCCCTACCCCCTTTGCATCCCACCCACCACTCAGTCTCCCTCGCGAGCCGTCCTCAGCGGAGCTTCTGCCCATATTCTGATTCGCAACACGCCTGGCTAACGATCCTCCGTTTTAAAATACCAGTTTCCTCGCCTACGCTCACCCTCGATCTTTCCAACTTTCGTAGTTATTCTACTCTTACTTTTCCTCCGGCACGTATAGCCGCACTTTCGCTTTCTTCGCCCCGGCAACCACCGACTTCGTTTGTTTCCCTCTTGCGAATTTCTCGCGAAAGTCTTTCCACGTTCGACCTAGTCTGGGAGAGAAATTCTTCTATCTGTTCAATATATTTAATGGATCATTTTTATGGATCGAGGATATCGATGAGATTTGAGGATTGTATGGTAATTAATTTAAATTATTGTTTAACTGGAAGAGAAGAAGAAAATCGTACTTGTTCCAACGAACGAGAAGTATTTTGGAGTTAACGCGTTTATTGTCAGAGTTGCCGTTGTCCGACGAAAGGCTAACAATAAGGAACGATCTCCAAGTACTTAGGTTAACTTCCACTCTCCTGCTTTCCCGAAACTTCGTCGGATCTTCGCTGTACTTCCGTAGGTAAGTCACACTCGCGCATATCGCACCGCAGAGTTCTAAAGTGCCGTAACTGCTAACACCCTGTTTCTTGCGAGTACAACGCGCCATTTTTGCTTTACGCTTCTCAGTTGGAAAGTTTTGTATTCTTTGTTTACTTCCATTGGAGAAATTATCTTTCATAGTTTAATGTTCGTCGAGGTAGATTAGATTTTATTTTACGAATAAAGATACTTTTTTTTTTAGTTTCTTTGATCGCTTGACCTTCAATTATTGTAGTAAACTTTAAAATATACCAAGGTCGATGAAACTCATCGCCACCCCCGTCGAACTGCCAGCCATCGCGAAACTTTCCGAGACTTCGCGACGTTTTCTATTCAGTTATCCGCTTTCCTGAGAGATGTTTACTTCTCGAGCTTCGATCGTTCGCGTCCACCCTTCGGCAGGATCGCTCGCACGAATTGGAAATAAATCTAGAGCCTTTTTAAAAAAATTGCCAATAAATCCTCGTGTTAGTGGCGGTCCAGTGGGCATTTCCCCTTGGACTTTAAAATTCCTTAATTCCCTGGAAAAAAGGGTGCCATGGAAGCCCGGCGGCCCTTTCGCGCGTCACAAGTTCAATACGGGGTCGACCTCTTACCTCGAAATCGATATCGTTCCGCGATGATATCATCCGATAGACTTCTTCGTGCTTTCCCAAATATTTTTTGCAAATTGGATCAACGAGAAATACGCATACTTAACTCTTTGAGGAACAACGGGATTAAAAGTATCCCACCTCTTTGATGCATGGTGCGACATATTTTGTTCCACCTCTACAAATTTATACTATTATATAACTTTGTTAATAAATACAAATCAACTTTATGCAATTAAGCAAAAGGAAAATTAGGGTGCAACATGGATCATTTTATTTTACGAGCTTCCTGTTCCTGAAAGAGTTAATCCTTTGCGCTCGAGTACTTTTTCGCTCGGACGAACCAGCAACTCGATTTTGGCTATGTTGGCAAGTGTTTGACAGGTAGTTTAAAATAATTGTATACTAAAAACACAAACCGAGCTGGATCTACGAAAAAATTTGGGATACAAATATCTTATCGTATCAAGGAAAAAAATATACAAATCAGGACACGCTACGGCACCGTAAAAGTGCCTCTCGAGTGCAAAGAATTAGAAGACTGATACGCCATAGCAAAAATCAGTGATAAATTTTTATTACAGCAATTAATTCTGAGTTATTGCACAATCAGTCACAGAAGGAATCGTAGAGCAAGGGATTGAGAAAGTATTGTGAAGCAATTTCGAAATAGCGCTTGAAAAATCGACATAAATCCGACCAAATGAATTTCCCGCCGGTAGAATTCGCACAGACGCATTTCCAGGGGCGGAGATTTTTCAATAAACTTTCTCCGGCAAATGGAAGGCCGTCTAAACAATCAAGACACCCAATAGAGCGAGACCAAGGGCGACGCGGTAAGAAGATACACGAGCCCGGGAAAGAGTCGCGATATAAGAAACGAAAGAAGGAAGGGACGTAGGAAACAGACGTCGGGAGAAAGCTGATATCCTTGGAATTTTCATATCGACACAGAATGACAGTTTTTTAATATTAAATTCTTTCCGACCTTTTGACTTCCTTTCCCTCCCCGATGTCACCCCCGACGAAGTTCTTTCGTCGGGGAAACAGACGAAGCGAGAAGGAGAAGAGAGAGTTAAAAACGGAGAGAAAGGAGTAGTCGAGTAGATGCTAATTTTCATTTCGTATTCATACGTTTGTCGCGGTGCGCCACTTTAACGTCGACCGCGTTAAAAACGTTTATCTTATTAGCTGCGCCGGGGAAAACATAAATATCGCGACTCATTGAGAGCGGAAAAAACGGAACTGTTATGTGTGGATAAAATTTCACTAAAAAACCTGCCGTATTCAGTACCAAATTTCAATGAACCTTCTTCCAAAGGTTAGATAAAGCTGGAAGTCGACGAGTCAAGCAAGAATTTGTTTGGAATTAAAAAATTTCGTTGACATTTTGTGGAAGATCGATAAGAAAATAACAAAGGAGGAACGATATATTTACTATGATTAGAAAAAAATTCATTGAACAAAGATGGAGAATCGTCGAGAAACATTACTTGCAAAGAAATTCGACAAAGTAATCAAAATTTGTTAAGACTTAAAAAGTTTCACGGAGGAAGGTCATCTGTAAAATAGCAAAATCTAAAATTGTCTGCAATTAAGACTTTTATTAAAATAGAGAACATGTAACTGCGGTGAGAAAAAAAATGGACGGATGACCTCGTCAGGACTATTAGAAAATTCAATGTAGGAAGGTCATCCGTAAAACAGCAAAGTCTAAAATTGTCTGTAATTAAGAATGCTATTAAAATACAGAACATGCAACTGCGGTGAGAAAAAAATGGACAGATGACCTCGTCAAGACTATTAGAAAATTCAATGTAGGAAGGTCATTCGTAAAATAACAAAGTCCAAAATTGTCTGCAATTAAGAGTTCCATTAAAATATTGAACATGGAACTGCGGTGAGCAAAAAAATGGACGATTGAGCTCGTCAGGACTATTAGAAAATTCAATGTAGGAAGGTCATCCGTAAAATAACAAAGTCCAAAATTGTCTGCAATTAAGAGTTCCATTGAAATACGGAACATGGAACTGCGGTGAGCAAAAAAAATGGACGATTGAGCTCGTCAGGACTATTAGAAAAATTCAATATAGGAAGGTCAACCATGGAGAAGCGAGGTGCAATAAATATCTAATAAATTTCTAGCCGGGTGGTCGCAGGGACGAAGTTTTCGACGGGGATGCCACGGAAGGATGAGAAACAACGTCAATGAACAGAAAGGATACCCGGGTGGCTGCATAAAGGCACGGTCGCGCTACAAAACCCAAAACAGTTTCCAGAACGACTGTCATTTATTTCGTTATTTATTTTCGTTGATCCCGCGAATAGAGGAGAGAACACGACGGTGGGTCGTCAGAAGTGAGACGGATAAATGAGAATATCTCGCTGTTTCTGGGGATTGACGTTACCCTTCCGGTTCGCTCTCTTTCTCGCTCTCCTTTTTGTAATGTATTGTCGAGTCGAGTGCAAGTTTTTAACCCTTAAAATTTCGAGGTAGGGTACGAGCTTTTGGAGACAGACGGGGCACAGAAGTCGACGTATGGAGGGTTCGATGATGCGGAGAATGAGAGAGGAGAGAAAAAAACGTGAGAGGAATCGAGAGAGAAAGAACGATAGACCAGGGGTTAGGGAGTAGCGAGCGAACAAGAGGGAAAAAAAATCGCAGCCCGCTGAAAGGAAGGATTACATCGGGGATTTTGGTTTTCGCGTTTCATCTGGACGAAAAGCCGATTTCCCGATTTTCCGTCTTTCCGGCGACGAGAGCCGGTACTCGAATTAGATGTCCATTGTACGAATAGAGAGACGAGACACCCCCTCCAATCCCCGACTTCGTGACGTCGCATATTAAGTCGCGTTCGACCCTTTAATGGAGTCTCTTCTCAACCCCGAAATGCACGACTCCTTCCTCCTCCTAATACGTCCGATAATACCTTCCACGGTGACATTTTGGAATTCGGTGAAACGACTTTAAAAAGCATCCCCTACACAGCATCGGATAATTCTCACATCGCGACATGAAAATTCGTCTGCGTAAAATACTTGCAGAACATAGAACTATGATCGTTCCACCCTAAAATTCAACTTCTATTTTATAAATCTGTACATTCTACAAATAAATCTTATTGTAAAGAGTATAATGTATTATAGAAAATACCCTGGAATGATAATCCGATGAAATAAAGTCCTTCAGGCTATTGTTGCGACGCAACAGTGCATTCCGTCCTAAAAAAGCAGACAGCAATCTCATGGTGATTACGCGAAACTCCGATGCAATTCGTAAGTCACGTATCCCCGTTTCTGTTTGTTTGGACAACGGCTCTTTTTCTTGTTCCATTCGGTGTTCATCTCCGCCCCGTGGGAAACGGGGCCTCGTGATTCACCGGTCTTAGGTATCGATCAAAAATATATTAGTCCCCGATATGACAGTGCGGAGTGTTTTTCTTTCGGAAACGTATGGGAGGGTCGTCTAGATGGGTATGTACAGAAGCCAAAGAGAGCAAGAGACAAGAGAGGGAGAGAGAAAAAGAGAGGAAGAAGGGTATCAACCTTTTTTTTCCCCTTTTTTTTCAAACTCACGAGGGCAATGAAAAAAGTGCAGGCATACCTGCACGAACGAAAGGGGTTCCCTCTACCTGCAGAAAAAAAGGCGACCGACCAAATTAATGATTTAGCGTCAGTTGCGATATTCGGGGTGACGGTTCCCTTTTCTCCACTCTCTCTCTCTCTCTCTTTTTTTTTTTTCTAACCATCTTTCCCTCGGTATCGACCTCCTCTCGATCTCTTTTGCAAAAATAGGGATCGCATGGCTGGCGTTACCTTTTTTGCGAACGATGCTCCGAGACGAGGGACACGAAAGGTAGAACCTCTCGCTTCTTGGGAAACCCTTTTCCTTCTGATCCCCCTTGGAATTACTATGAGAAAAAAAAACGCTCGTATCGCGGAAGAGTTACCAGGAGCCATCGAGATTTACGAGATATCCGCTTGGAATTGGAGGAAACGAAGAGACACGATCCACTTGGTCTTAGAAGGGAGAAGCCTTAACGTCGACGACGATTTGTTAAATGAGGAGAAAAACGAGATCGTTCGATCACGGGGTACTCGTGGGAAACTTATCCTTGGTGATTCTACGCACGAGACATCATCGAGAGGATTCAGCCGGGTGCAATCTGAGATATTATTAATGCCCTTCGCACCTTTGGAGATCGACTTTGAAATTCGGAGTTACGGTGAATTTGGTTTAAGGCTCGGACTCAATTTTTCGATACAATTTTTTCGGAATTGTTGTTTAGTGTACTATTTTTTGAATTGCACAGCTGCACAATTAATCTTTTGTGAATATAAATTATAGTTATAATTACATAAATTTGGATTTTATCTGAGTCATTTTATCAGTATTTCATCAGTCATTTTTTCAGGATTTTATCAATATCAGAGTTTCCTTAAAGTCCTAATGAAGCTAACTGCCATAAGGGCAAAATGCCGGACATCCCCTTCTAAACGCGGCTCTAACCCAAAAGCCAATTTTAATATTAACCATCATGGTATCCGTCAAAAGCAGAATATTACAACCTGGAAGACACCGTAAAGTCCTACGCCAATATTTAAATAAAGAGTGATCACAACTGATAACAAAAATTAAAACCCATTCTGATGAGAGGTAGAGCTAAAGGCTTGAAATCGCAACTACTGGCCCCAAGTGCAAATCTTATTGCGCCAAATTCTTATCGAATTTATAATTATTCAAAAAAATGCTTATTCGAATTATTATCAAATTATTATCGAATTAGAATCATTTAACGTATCACACCCCCCGCTGATATGGAGCTCGCCTCCTAAGCTACATAACCATAACAGTTAAATCCAGAAGTCAAAACAACACCTTTAAACAATCAAATTCCTAAGTTCCCTCGACACAACCCTTAATTCACAGTTTACGTAATACCTCCACCTTTACTCCCCGTCAATCGTCGCTGTTGCAAGGGACACACACGTTTTCCTCGTAAATAACTCGAAAATGGCGGTCGTGCGATGTATCTTTACGGGGTTATTTGGAATTTACAGGGAGGGTGGAGCTACCGTTTCTCGGATATATACAACTCGGAGAAGGTCTTCCCGTTGGTGTCCCATGGGACACCTTCGGCCGATCCTTCTCAAAAATTGAGGGACGTCGAGACCGAAAACTGCATCCGATGGCTGACCAGGGGAGTCCGTCCTTGCTGGTCCCGCGGGAACATATGCCAAGCTAGAATTCCAAATTTAAATTCAGATACGCAGGACTACCGTTCCTTTTCCCTCTACATCCTTCTTCTATGTCCTTTCTTCCCGTCCTTTTTTTTCTCTTCGTTTTTGATCTCGACGTAACCGTACCCCGCGAAATTGGTACATCGTTTTGATCTACGACGAGGTCGGCGCGTGGGACAGACGATCGCACACGAACGCCAGACGCTCAGACACCATCGTACGTATATGGGGTGGGTACATATGTACGGAATACTCGTGTCGAGGGACAAGTTATGTATCCTTCCAGGTCCTCTCCTGGAACGACATGGAAAGCCCCGTAGCTCTCCACAGTCTTCCAGTTCTCTCATACTTTTGCATTACCTTCCTGCCCTCTGTCTCTCTAACCCTTTCTTCTGCAAATTCTTCTACCCAGCATCGATACGATCTCGATGTTTTCCTTCCTCCGCCGCAGTATGCTCGTGAAATTCAGGGGTTGGTTCGATTTTTTCCTGATGACTTTGTTCAGGCGTTCGTTAAGAATTGTTGAACTTTGAAGTATGGAAGGCAAATGTATTGGCGGTACTCTTATAATGCTAATTCAAATTTGCGTTGCTTTTGTATAATGTGGTTAATTGCTCATTGAAAGATAAAATAAAATTACAAGACTATTTCTGTTTGTACTTTTCGACTTCTGTTGCTATGGTTGTTGCGTATAGGACTTACTACTTTAGGTGGGCTTCGAAACACTGGGGTTATAAGAATTTTATAAAGGTAAAATTCCTTTTAATACAAAAAGACTGATATTGTAACCAAAGAAGTTCAGAGATAAAAAATTTTACGGTAGCCATATTCACAGTAACACAACCGCGCACTGTCAAACGACTGGTTGAGTGGAATGCAAATTAGTCTTCGTTTTGTTATTAATTGCAGACTGTTTTCTGCGTCGTGTCCTCTACTAATTGCAGGTTCTATACTTCTTCCGAATAGATATTAACATTAGATTTACAGGTGTGAAATTTGTTACATTGCAGCATGTAAAATGCCATGTTTGAAAAAGGAGGGATCAACCGGGAACAATATAAAATACGCGTGAAAAATCTACTGTGCTCCTTCTCTGTAAACTTGAAACGTGCTTATTAAAAAAGTAAGACCCCTTCAATTTGACGACTTTCGTAAATCTAGTGTTAACGTTATTTTGTCACAAGCCAGAAGAACTGTTATAATAAGAACAGATATGAATAAAGTGCCGGTACAATTAGTGCTAACTTGATCTACAATAAAAAAAAAGAAAACAGAAATTGAAAAACGCAGAAAATGGATCAAACCACATTCCACGCGTAACGGATTAGCAAAAGTACTCGCAGGGGTAGGTTTTCGAGTCTCTCAGAATATTATTCTTCCTCGACCGTGCGCGCGAAGGGAAGTGTCCTTTCCAGGACGCGTTCCGTCAAAACATCATGGTCCAAATATATATTTTCAAAAATGCTTTTCCGTGGTTATCCGCGTCGGGTAAAAGGTGAAGCAACGAGGAGGGCGTCGTTGGTATCGATGTATCCGACGTAGGTGCGAAAAGAAGCTCCTCTGTATGTATGGCCGCGACGGTGGAGGCTCCATTAGCGTGTTTGCGCTACGAGAGGCCGGGGTTCACTAAGTGATGTTTTGTGCCGCACTATTTGAATCGTCCTTTATACCAAGAACGTCCCTACAACGAAGGGCAGAGGGTAGAACGGAGGTGAAATTTTAAGAAAAATTCTCGCAAGAGCGTCGCGAGGAGTCCTTGGACTCTGTTTCTCTCGACGTAGATAGATATATATACAAGTTCGTTGGAAACGACGCTTGTTATTCCATCGAATTGCAACTTGTTATTTTCGCTCTCGGAGATCCACGACAGAAGCGAGAATAATGAGAAGAAAACGTTGTTAAGCGACGTAGGTACTTCTTTGACGCGACGCACGGTAAATGAAATACGTGTACGAAGGTGTACACGGCACAAATAGATTGCTAAAAGGCGAAATTCATGGTCTCCTTTTTCCTGGTGATCGTTTGAAAATATATAAATTCATACGTGTAGAGTGTATCAGAAAGGCGTGATAACTTGGAGAAACAACGTTCTTTCTCGAACGTCGAAGATGATTTGCAAGGAAACCGTGAGATGTTTTTCGAGACGTTCGATTTTCATGGTATAAAGCAAGTTGCGAGCATGTCGGAAGAAGGTGTTGGCACGTGGTCAAGACATGTCAAAACTCGTTCCACCCTGGCTTTTAAGGCGCGTCTGAAGGGTTCCGTAGAGGTCTACGGAGGTCAGTACAGTCTCCATGGCTCGCTTCCGGGTCAAAAACCGGATGGCACACGCCGTTCAAGAGGAAATAACCATCACGACTATGTATATTATAGTCTACGAGGGTGAATGTGGGCAACTAGTTATAAAAATAGAATTAAGTTCGTTCTCCTAGTACGGGGATGGTGAATGCAAATTTCACTCTACCGCGAGAAACCCTACGGTCGATGTAAAATGGCACAACCGTACGAGTGGGCCGTGGAAAAATATTTGTTCTATCTCTTGCGTTAGAAATGGTATTTTCTTGGGATAATAATTGTCCACGGAGAAGATATCTTATCGTGATCTCTATCTATTTTTTTGCCAGAATATTCAGACAAATATTTTCCTGCGAATTCGTTACCATCGTGAGACTCGAGTCCGATGTATAAATTGCAAATTATCAGAGACGACGTGACTCAAGGGGAAGAAATAAAAATGTCTCTGTTATTTCTAGTTTTACGATAAAATTTCTCCTGAATCAGTCATTTATCCGCAAGTTCCATTCGCGATCTCGATTTCACGCGTGGTATTTACCAGAGTTCGATTCGATCCGCAAGAAACTCAAGGAAAGCGATAATCCGTGGTAGATGCCACCGCGACTTTCCTACGTTACTTTCGTTATTGGACTCTCATTTCGTGAACGGAGGGAGGGCACAGTCTATCCTCTCGGGCGTGAATCGAAGATTCCAACCGGAAATAACGATAGCAGATAATGCGAGGCGCCTCGCTATCTGCGGGATCAAATCACCTTAAGGTTACTTCGACACCGGAACCTCTCAGGCTAACAATGTCTATCTTTTTCCATCTCCTTCTCTATCTTCCCACCCCCAATGAAATCTGGCCATCGAGGAAGAACCGATCGTAGAGAGGTCAATCGACCGATCTCGTCGTCTCTTCGTCCCGTGAACGAGTCTTCCTTATCTTTCCACCGATTCCATCATCCTCGTGGAATTAAAACTTCTTTCTCTCATAGCACGCACAATCGTGTAATTTTCCTCTCCGCACCCCCCGGTGTACTCACGGGGGGTCGAGAATGGTCGCCATTTTCTTTCATCCCCCTAAGTCCGACCTCCCCCGACTAACGCGGGTATTGATAAAAAAGAATACAGCCATCCCATTGGTCCGCTGGACCATAGGGTGACCTCACCCCTTGAGTGCTGACCAAGCACGAGCACCCACTAGAATTCTCGTTCAACCCCACACAACTCTACCTCTTTGCGCGCTCGTGTAACTTGTCCGTGTATCTACGTGTAGACGTGTATACTCGCATCATCCACCTACCAACATACGTATCGAACTCCCGTGGAACCCCGAGTGCACCCTCGACACTTTTCCTCCTATATCTCCTTCTTTCCCGGCACTCTTATGCAGCTCGGTGAATATTGATTAGTAAGGACGGTCGCACTGCAACGAAGCCGAACGGTCAATTAGTCGAGCTGAGCCCGATCTCGGGTATACGCTCGTTAATTAGACACTCATCGTCGATCCGTCACTTCACTCACTTCGATTCTACGTCACGGTGATTGTACTCGGAATGGGGCATTAATTTGCGTGGAATTTTGATTTCTACCTTACAGCAACCCCGACGCTCACGACTCATTCTATGTCTTTCTATTACACTACCTCGCTCTTGAAGAAGAGAGGGTTTAAGAAACGCGTGAGGTTTAATTAGTCGTGGCAGATTGTGTCACTAAATTGATTACACGCGGCCGAGGGTATCGGTAGACGCGAACTATCGCTATGAATAATTGGGTCGTTTATCTGCTCGCCGTAGCCGCCTCGGTGTTTTCTCGCATTTATTACTCGCACCCCTTTACGAGTGTTCGTTTGAGACACCGTTTCACGGGTGCGCTTTATTTAACGATGGTCGTGAAACGACTGGAGTTTATAGAAAGATGGAAATTCATGGGGAAAATATTCCACGATAGGTAACACTTACTGCGTTTTTTGTAATCGATGAGAATCCCGTCTTGCGCGCCGTGAAATTTGAATGTTTAGCTTAATGCTTGGAATTTCTTGATACTTAAAATTGACTCTTATTCTTAGATAATGAAATTTAATTGAATTTAAAACGTGAAAATAAATGATTTTAAACAATGAAGAAATCTTTGACCGTGTCAAAGACGAGGATCAACCTTCTGCGATGATTTCTCGAGTGAACTCGAAACGCGACTGAGCCCCATGAGGAGATTTCGTTTCTCATAAGAGGTGTGATAGGGCCCGAAAAATCTTACCTGAGGCGACCTTTAGGATGGAGAGGGGATCAGGTAGGAAAAGGGTTTCGTTCCAGGACCCCCTATTATGCAATACCATTTTTTTTTCTCTTTCTTTCCGTGATTCATTCACGAGATTCAAACGCGTCTACAGGCCCGGCTACCTGGGATGCAAATGTCAGTTGGACGTATATGGGAGTGTTGGATACCTGGGATGCAAAAATCCATGAGGCCCCTGAAGCTTCGTGTTACGTCGCACGATGCAATCAACCCCATGAATTCGCGCGAGACGAATGGAAAAGAGGGGTGGCTCGCGTGAAAATTATAAGATAATCGAAATATTTGTAATTGTATGAAATTGAAGGATTTCAAAATTGGTAAATAAAAAGTTCTGGGATCTGAAGAATTTGGAGTTACAATGATGATCAATTTTTGTGTGTTTAACAATTTAGGGGGAAATGGGACTCGTTATGAAAGTCCTCTGGTTTCTTTGCGTTGGAAAAAAATGAAATTAATTTATTTCTACCCCGCTGCGAGGGTCTGGAGCCACGACGGAGCAGTCGAGGAAAGGGTTGCACCAACAGATGACGTTTTCCAATTTCCTGAATGAAAGGCGAAACCGATTCACACTTTCGTCACCTGGTACGTTTTTTCGGAATGATCTGCACTCTCTGGTGTAATTTTTGAGATAGCAACTCTTTCATCGAGTTAATTAATCTTTTAATTGTTCCGGACATCTTAGGATGTATCTTAGTTAAATTATTATGAATGTTTAATCAAATTTAATGAACGATACCCATAAATGTCTGCATGCAAAGCATTTTTAATGGGCATAGCAGCTTAATTATCGTTATAATTTTAAAGGTATAATTGTGAATTGCTGTTTTGAGATTGCAATTTAATTGGGACTCGTATTGAATCAACTTTGTTGTTGACTCACGTGCACGAGAGTGTATGTACCTGCAGTAACCAACCTGCTTTGCAGCAACGATAAAAGTAGGAACGCTTGAACTCTCCCCTCGTACCGGATTACGCGCTTTTCAAAAAAAAGTGTCGTGCGCACAATGGGCCAGGGGTGGTTTTGGGTGAAAAAACCTGAAAACCGACACCCAAAACAGGGCGGGGAGCGAGAAATTGACGACAAAGAAGGCAAATAATACCACTAAAGTAGCGATATCTGATTCGTGACCGACCCCAAGCAAGTTACATATTTTTTTTATACGACATCAGGTTGAATCCGATTTTAATCGAATCTTTCGAAACGTTTTCGCAGGTTGTTTACACGAATTGTAAATAAAACATCAATGTCCAAATAAAAATATGAATTAAAATCAAAGCTCTGATCGATGGACTTAATTTAACCATAAGCATATCTATTCTTACTATAGCCGATTATTCTACCGCTTATAAAACAATAAAAATATTTTTACAAAAGAAATTCAGAACTACGCTGAAAGCAGCTTTCGATTAATAACATAAAAAAATTACTTATTTCAATTTCATTGAGCCTATCATTTTACGTAGTGTCCTACAGTTAAGATTTTTTAAATTTAATTTTTCCTCTGTACTTATTTCTATTTTTCCTTTAGTCTTTAAGTGATCCTTTATCTTTGAATGTTAGACAAACCTATCGATTGAAAACATGCTTCTCTTATATACCTGTTATCGTTTATTTTTTTAACAATGAAGATTGTTATTATTATTTAGCCTGTGCATGGTACTATCAGTGTTAAAAAATTCCTCAAAAAAGATACCAATCCTGATCGCAAAATAGAGGACACCAATCTTTCGTCCGAGCTACTTTTTTACAGAATTTTACGTTCCGTCTTGGCGTGATATTCGCATAACATTACGTGCCGTATTTCACACTCGAATTTAACCGACATATGAGAGGATAGTTGAGCACAGGGCAGAATAACACACGAACTCACCCTTAAATACTCGAAACGCTTTGAATGCCTTATCTCGGGCATCTCTAGAACCCTCGAGTTCGGTCGGACGCTTCTCAGAATTATCCGAAATCTCCGACGAGATTCGTCCGCGACTTCCACCGCGACGAAATCCTTGTAACTGATCACCATCTTCATTGTGAGTGGAAAAGCCACGAGTTTTTTTTTTTTTTGGTTGACACTCTTCAAGGGGCCCGCTTGATTTCAGATTGCTTCGAGTGGATTGAACGTGCACCACCTAATTTATATGGGGGTCATTCGCGGTGTTCTCGAGAGGACCACTTAACTTATAGTGGCTGGGTACGTTGGAAAAATCAAATTATACACCTGTTTTCCTGTTTGCAATCAGCTGGAGATTTTCGTAACGAAGTTTCTTTGAGAAAAACAATTTTCAATTTATATATCGCAGTGATTATGAAAGTCGTTTAACACTAGGCGTTATAACTGTTATATTTGAATTTATTAAATAAGTACTTTGACAAAACAGAGGTACGAGTGACGAAAATGATGATGGATTCGATAATTTATATTTTATAAGATAGGCGTTGAATTTCCACTATACGATTTCCCTATAAAGTAGAATTTTTCCAAAAAATTAGGAACCAGTCGTTTCACCTGCCTTGGTAGTTCAGCGTTGAATAAAAATTCGAAAAGTTGTACTCTTCACCAAATTTATTTTGTACCAATGTAAATCATATTATGTTGCAAATACTCTGTTGAAATGATAAAAAATTCAACCGCCTAAAAGAACAGATATTAATTTTGTAGTCCAGAGCTTGTTACAATGGTAATGCCCATCAGTGTTGAAAAAGATCTCAGGAAGCATTGCCATTTGTTTTCGATATCTCAAAGAGGCTTGCGGTTTTCTCGGTCGTATATAAACGGCGCGAAAGGAGGCCAGAAAAGTAGGGTCCGCTGGATTAACCGAAATGAAAATGCAGAACCTAACGGCACTCGCGCGTATTCGGGGTAAAATCGATAACGTAAGTTCGGCGCATCCCTAATCCTCTTCAGCGATTTTTTAACCCCATCTGTCGTTCTCTCGACGCGCATCCCTTGGGCACGTTACACGGTTACCCATACGCGAACACCTATGGCCCCGGGTACGATACGGCAATTCGACCTACTTCCGCGAGGAAAAGGATTGAAAGGCCCTCCACTGGAAAGGAGAAAAAAGAAATAAATTCAGCAAGGGTGTCCCCGTTCTTCCTTCGGACTACCTGGAAATCGCACCCGCCACCCTTCGAGGATAATCCATTAACATAATTTTACATGGAGAGAGCTTTATACGGTCGCGCGGGGGAAACATTATATCGACGGATATGCCAGATGCAAAAGAGAAGGAGAGAATAAAATAATAGGAACCCAAAGGCCTCAGGTATACGGACCTAGAGACTGCTACAACCCAAAAGGGTTTAATTCAAATATTTAAAATTTCTCTCCTACCGATTTTTCGCGTAACCGTTCTCCCACCTTTCTCTCACATTCCCTTCTCCTCTCATCCCTCTCCCCCATGAACCCTTTTTCGTTCTTTCTCTTTCGTTTCTTCGCCATGTACCTGGAACTAGTAACTCTAGCCGTCCGGGGTGAAATAGTCGTATAACCCGACGACCCTTCTTCGATGGTACGCCGTGTTGGCGTGTCCGCGCAGTGCACTCGACGATCCTCAAAGGGTTCCATTATCGTTACGGAACGAGCTCGAACCACTCGTTGGCTCGTAGCCTTGGCTAACGAGGGTGCTGACAGCGAGTTCTGCGCTTTCTCCCCGTGATATTCCGCAATGCACGGACCAGTTTCCGCGACTCCTTTCGAGTCCATCGGTAAGTTGAAAATACGACATGACGGACCGTGTTCACTGACGAATATCATTTCTCTAGTCGAAAGTGACGGCTTTGTTGGAACGGGAGAGAGAAGATGCGTCTATGGGGTATTTTCCTATCGACGAAGAGACACAATTGTCGAGTATTGTATTCAAGAGACGGTAATAGAATGTCGAAAGACGGATTAGTAATCCTCGAATAATTGGCAGAGTTTACATCGATGTTTGATCGTTAAGAAGCACCAACCGGATGCGTTAATTTTACCTCGCAACTTTCCCCGACAGTGCACGTCCTTTAAGCGGATTATTCCTTCCGCGGAGTGACAGCGAGAGAGACCGGCGAAACGAGGAGTTGGAATCGTGGTAGGAGAATCCTCGTCTCTTGCTCTCTCTCCCTTTCTCTCCATCATTCTCAATCGTCTCTTTCGCTCTCCGTTACTGAGCCTTGATTTACGAGAATCGTGACGGGCCATTTGTCGAGGGAGACCCTCGGACAGCGCGAGGAGCGTCCTCCTTATCAGCCCGCGGCAGCGGCCATTTTCAAAACCACGTCCTTTTCCAGCTATCCTCCGCAACGGCACACTCCGAACATCCTAATGCGATGCGAAGGGTTCGAGGAGATCACTGGAAGAAACGTGGAGGGAAAAACGAATCCTCAAACGTTTACCTTTTGCTATTTAATTTTCGATTTCGACGATGTTTTTCCTTATCATTCATTCAACATGGTATGCATGATTCACAATAATTACCATCATCGTGGCACGTCATCGAGCGTAGAAGCTTGAAGGTAAATTAACCGAATCTCCATGCTTACGACAATAAAAGTATGTTTTGACGAGATCGCGCAACGGAGCTCAATTACGCGCCGTAATTACGGCAACTTTTCTTGCCACTCGAGGGTGTTTTCGAGCGAAACAAAAGTCAACGCGCGCACACGCTCACAGTCGACGGTAATCGCACGAGCGTAATGAAAAACTCCGAAAAAGTCCTTTGACGCGGTACTTGAAGATTTTTAGCCGAGCAGATATCAGAGGGTTGAAAACGGAACGAAGGGACGGTGCAGTCAAAGATCACCGGAGCCACTTCGCCATGGAACAGCTGTATTCGACTACACATCGAAATTAAGTCAGACCGATGTCTCGCTGTCTCCGTTTTCGCGAAGAGAAAACCTGAGGAGACGAGCCGAAAGAGAAAGAGAAAGGATCCGTAAGGGGGTGGATGACGGTAGTGGGATCGATATCAGCACGACGAGGCTACATTTTTCAGAACATTGGGTACCTCCGCGGTAAGCCGGTCGTATGTATTCTTATGGACCACCCTGTTTATGGCGCGCAATTTATTTCGAAATCGAAGGTAATGGCCGCCGGTTTACGCCTGGTATTCTGCCCAACCCTTCGTACGGGCACCCTTCTGTTACCACCTCTTGCCACCCCCTACCATCTAAAACTACCACCCCCGTGCCTTTTCGTTCGGCCATCCCAACCGCGAGCACATTAAAATTTCAAAGAAATACAAAAATGTCCGGGACCAGCCCGAATATGTATTGCCCTATTTCTTCCTATTCCGTGGAACATGGAGAAAAAGAGACGTATCTATCCTACCGTCAGAAAAGAGTATCAGGATGACGCTCGAGAAACTCGTCTGGTTCGAACTTCATCGTTCCATCAACGAATTTACATCTACTTCATGCTTTTTTAACGTCTCCTATCGGCGATTTCTGTGAGTTCCATTTTTTCTTTCTCCTTTTTCGTTTCAATGGTATGAAATATTTCGAACGAGGAAAATGTTTCTGCCATTGTCAGCATTTACGACCCAGTAGCGAATATAAAGAACCGATAGCAACGAGGCGAATCGAAGCCTCGTGATTTGCACTAAAATATTCTACCATTGTTCTTCCATACTCGGCTGGTTAGGGGTATCGTTAAGGAGAGAAATCGACAAAACTTTCGCCACACTGTGACGATATCGTACACGGCGCGGATTTCGACCGGCTTTGCGGGACTTTGGAAAATATTTCCCGTACGTTGCAAAGGAAATTTCCGTTAGCAGGGTAAGTTTCCATAGCACACCTCCGCAGTCACGGTAGCGCGGAAACGCGAGGAGATAGGATGCTTCGAATTTTTGTCTACGTCGGCCCCGCAAACGGTAGCTCTTCCTTTCCGATAGAACTTCTGTCTTTCTCTATCTCCCATTTTTCCTTTCTCTCTCTCTCTCATTCTCTCTCTTCCGTGAACATATTCGTTCGAGATGAATCATAATACCGGAACACCGTTCAGAATGGATTCCACCGATATTAAATTCCCTTGCACTGGATATTCTTGATGCCCGCGTCACTTTAACCACGCGATTATCGTATATGATAATTATACCGCGAAACCTACGCCTCGGATGCGAATATTTTGTATTCCAAGATTTAAATGGAAATTCCTGACGCGACGTTGCCGGTCCTACATTCACGGCGATAACGTGGCTGTACGTTTTACGGAATTGTTGCGAATATTACTACAAGAGAGAGTATATAAGATATTCTGACTCTAATGTCTTCCATGTCTTTCAATTTTCTAATTTAACCCTTTTAGTGCCGGACGACGATATATCGCCGTTAGCAATAGTGCTGACACTAAGAATCGAAGGGTTAATATTTAGTTCTCAATACGATATCAATTGTAAATACACAGTTTATCCCCTATATTGCGTATTCTATATGAAACTATCGTCAAATAACCAGTTAGCTGTGTTTGACGAGTATACTCGTCATGCGTAAAAACTACCATTGGTTATTTAAATTGTAATTTTGACAAAAACTAAAATATATTCTTAAATCTCAAGATGTTTGGAATATTTTGAGGCCATGCCGAAATAAAACGAATAACTAAAGGGTACAAATAATTTGAAATAGATTTATGCTCATCTCTCGATTTTCTTGACACAAAATTCAAAAGAATTTTCGCCACAGTTAACTGTATAACAACACTTTTTATTCACAACTACATTTGTCATTGATTCAATCAATTTTTTCAATCGGCACTAAAAGGGTTAAGAGCTTTTTCCATTACTTAAATTTCTCTAGTTTCAAATAAATCATAAAATATCTCTCGTAAAATATATTGAAATACCTTTGTGCAAATATATTCATACGAAATATTCCAGAAGCAATGGCGACTCAAACTCGGACCAACCATTTTAAAGTCCAAGGCTCTCAACCCCTCCACTCAACTTCATTCAGCCACCACCAACGTTCTTTCATCGTATCCATCATAAGAACACAACCCAAAACACATCTCGTAGCAGTCAAAAAGCGACTCTTCTCCCATTACCCATCGTCTCGGAAACTGGATCTTCCTCTCCAAGAAAGCTCACGATGAGATATCACCAGGACGAACGGATGATCTTGCTGGATTCGCGAGGAAATGGTCGGTGGATCGAGGCGAGCCCCTTGTACTTTTTAGCCGGATCATTTTTTGATCGTATGCCGATGAGTTGGCAGTCTCTTTCTCCGTTGCTCTTTCAACATATAAGACTCTCCTCCACGCGTTATCGTTGGGGTGGCGAAGGGAATGGACGAGGGGCTTCCTCGCACAGCGTTATCCATGGGATTTAAGGGACGGACGAAAATTCGGCCCTCTTCGACATCGAGGCAGCCAGTCTTGTAGGTGGAGGATACCTCCAGTCAATTTTTATCATATATCTGAGAGTTTCGTCGGATTGGCTTCTGCCTGACCTATGCCCAATGGGCCGCGCGAATTCTCGCGCTATCGCGCATGGCTATCGTCTCCTTGCCGAATCTCCTTCGAATCCCGGATTTTTCCCTTGGACTCCGTTTTCCCCGTGTATACCGTAACCTCTTTTTCGACGTTGAAAAGTGTACCGGTGAATCCCACCATCGTCGGTCTATGGTGAATTTTAAATCCCTTACTTGAAAGTAAACGCTTCTCGCATACAGATAACGCTATTTAATTTCGTGCTGGTGGTCGTATATTTTTGAATATGTAAAACTTTTCTTTTTTTTTTATGAAATATGCATTGCAAGTGTTCCTCGAATGAATACAGATCGTTGGAATACTTGGAGGGAGATGTCAATGGTTGAAATTTCACGAGTTCGATGAGAGGAGGGTGAAAAAATCCGCGAATATGCATTCGATCGAAGAGGAAGCACGTAGAGAGAGAGACATTTGAGGGAAGGGGATGAACCAGTTGTGCGTACCTGGTGTTTCCTGTACGCATAGATACATACATACATATGTGCATGCGTGTAGGCAACAACGTGCTACCGCGGAAAAAGTTTACCCCTTTTCCTCGACGATAGGGTGCCAGTTTTGGGCCAGACTTCGCACGCAGCGCATCAGGTAAGAGCCCTTTGTGTAATCTGATTTTGTTGCCATCTCGCCACTTCACCGGGGTCGATACAGATTTGGAGGCACTTTTGATCGTTAACCTCTTTTCTGTACTTTTGAAACCGTAATTCGTACTTTTCAAAGGACCTCCAACGTTGATTTTTAAATTCATGATATTTCAAGGTGCTTCTTATCAGAGATTTCTCCCTTTTTGTTCTTAATATCACTGTGTTTTATCAAATCTAGTGCATAAAATTGTGGACACAATATGATCTCACTTAAAAAGTGTAAAATTGATTGAAAATTTCGTGCACCGTAGCTTCCAAGTTAAGGTGAAAGAAAATAATCGCGTTGCAAGATTACCTGCGTGCTTTAAAATAAAATAACATTCTATTTTCCAAAATTGCTTTCCTCGTAGGAAAAGTCTATTAATTTATATTAATTTAATCATTTCTATCAACTTAATTTTTCAACGATTAATTTGATGGATAATAAGTGAAATAGAAGGTTTTAAAAAAGCTTTGAGAGCGTTGATAGTTGGCGCTGAAATTCGGCGCGTTCTATCAACGCGTGGCTTATCTTCGTCTTACCGGTGCAGGAAATTCAAGATATTTGAGAGTGTAGTCGTTGGAGAGAACAGGAGAAAGGAGGTGGAAGGGAGCTCCGGATGGTTTCCGAACAACCGAAGTCTGCGGAATAGTATCGATCTGGGTTGATATATTAGAACCAAGGTCCACCCTGCCGCAGCTCTGCTAGGTCCTCGAAATATGTTTTTTATGTGCGCCCTCCTGTGGCGGATGTGCCCACGCCTCGGTGAGAAACCCACCCTCGATTCAACGTTGAATTTCTTAGTTCAAGATGACGCGCGGACTTTGGTCCAACATTTATTACCCTAACGTGTTCTTCGCGGTTCTTTTCTGTCAAAGAATACCCTTTGTCTGGTGTCCGAGTAGTTTTTAAAAGCATCCCTCGATAACTCGTTTCAAATTTTTATAACACCGCGGATAAATATTGGTTAAACTAGCCTGCGATTCTTTTTTTTTAACGGGGATGAAGATTGAAGGTTTAGAAATCAGTTATAGTGAGATAACACTATAGTAGAAATTTCAAAATTTTTTCACATCTAAAGTGACCAATGTGAAATATTTTAACACATTGACTACCATGGGGGTCACCGGTGACCGGTGTTATTGAATTCAATTAAATTTCATCTAACTTTGAAATTGCGATAATTATGAATATTTAAATAGTGGCGTTAAAAAGATAAAAGTTTGCCAAACATTTATCTACCTGTATCTTTAATGCTGCTGCTTTGTAAAAATATGAATTTAGTAGAAAAAGTTTCACTTCAGTAGAATTGATCAAATTAGCGAAAAACGGTGGCGTTCGACGTGTTAAGGAGAAAAGTTCGAGTTATACTAATTTGTCATTTTCATAGTATTCCCTATTCTTATCTACCAAAGGCTATTTTAACCTCGTTCGAAAGTCCGCAGGTTGCTTTCAAAATGGGGGAAAGTATGTATCAGTATGCGATACCGGAGGGTTCGATAACTGCATAACCTCACAAAGACGCTTTCCTCGGTCTCGAGAGGTTCGTGAGTCCGTTTCGTATATAACGTTCTAATTTTCCGAGTGGATGAAAACATATGAAAATCTGCGAGGCAAACGAGAAGACGTTAGGGGCGCCAAGTCAGAGCCAATAAAATCCTTTTCTCTCTCCCCTTCTTTGGCTCGAATCTTTTCCCTTGCTCTCCCTTCGACGGCGTTGCTGCTTTGTCCGTTTCTCGGTTGCAACCTCGTACGTTTATATTTCGTTATTTCTGTATTCCCTAGCTAAAGAAGGAAATAACGAAGAATCGCGGGAGCAATGAAGAAAATTCACCGAGTTTCTCTCGATGTTCAACAATCACGAATGGGAATCGAAACGACGTCGAATTGGCCGGCTATTATAAATCAAAGAAACGAGATAACGGATCGTTTGCATTTCAATTGGCAGACAGTTGCCCCGAAGAGACATTAATCGGTTACAAGAAGCTGGAGAAAATAATGAAATTATCGTAAATCAATATGCAGCACGAGGATCCACTTCGTTCGGGACGAAGTACGGGTTAAGCGCGCGGTACAGTTGCCAGCAAGACTTCCGATCTCGATAAAGCACCGTGAGAATTCTCTTCTTTCCAGGGTCGTTAGTATCGAATTATTTTAATGCCACATTCAACGAAACGATTTCTACCGTCAGCCATTCTCTGGCAAAACAGTCAATATATTTTATATTTTTTTTTCCATACCAAATATTTGCTAAAAACCATTTTAATTGTTAAAAATTCCAAGTATGAATGAATTCTATAGATTTATTCCAAATCTGTAATTTTTACTATTGGCATATTAATTATAACGAGTTTAATTCACACGTGCTCGTATTCAATTAAGATAACCGTTTCAAAAGCGTAATCGATAAAAAAGAATTATTCCCATCTATGATTCTCGTTTACACTATTATCCAATACTGCGACAACATAAGGGTAGTAATATCCCAAAGAACATACCAAAATTGCGTGAAAGAAGGGACAACAACCTGCGCCCATACAAGGAAACACGTAAAACGGCCCCATATTGTGTGGAGGCTGTTGCCTGGCCCCTTGGACAAACAGAAATATATGTCGGGAAAAGATGTCTTTCCACCCCAAGTCTCGAGGCGTTCCTTTTTTAAACGACGAAACAGTTGCGACCACGAATCGATGGTAACTACGCCGACCGGACTCCGGTACAGTCCGACAAAAATCTACAGCCACCCTTGTGCAAATCAACGAGAGAACCACCCTCTTGCTTTTTACTTGAAATCGTGAAATTAAATTCGTAATCGAGGATACCCTCGAATAGATTACCACCTGAATCGTCAAAGAGACACAAGAAACCAAGAGAAACGAGAAAAAAAATCATGAATGTACGACGAGGGTGAGTCGGATTTCTTCGTCGTGTGTACCATGTTAGGATGCGCGGGGTGCTCCGGTCTTTTGCATACATTTTGAAACGTAGAACCGCCACCGCGCCGAATATGCTGGCCGGGCAAGAAAAAAAAGAACGTGGAGGAAACAAAAAAATATCCGTCTCTCTTTTACGCATAGAACGAACGAGGAGAAAGGTACGGACTGGCATGAGGGGGTGGATGAAAACCGGCGGGTAAACGAGAAACGTGAAAAATCAAGGACCACCTCGTATTTCAAAACGCACAGGTACGCTCTATTAAAATTTTCCCTTTCTGCTCTATTGTTTCCAACGACCAATCATTTGGACCAACGCAGAAACTACTCACTTAAACGTTTCTATTATTTCTCCATCTTATATTTCTCTCAAGTCTACTTTAACTTTTGTCTGATCGTGGAAAAAATTCAAAATTGATCGTCGACAGGATCGATGAGATGTAGAAATTAATTACGATCACGAAGTTTCACGACTTCACGTTTGATTTCCATATTTCAATTTCCCAAGATCGATCGGAGAGGGAAATAGAGTGACAAAAGATCCATGGAATACGCGACCAGGGGTTGTACCGGACTGTGCGCGGAGGGTTATTCCGGCGCTATCGGAAAAATGTTATTTACGCAGGGTAGAAGCGAGCTACGGAAGCTCTGTCCTTATTTACATGTGGTAAGTCTCCTACGGGACCAAATCCCGGACCGCGCTTGGAACCCTGATAATTCTTCCTTTGATCCCAGTCCCGTGGGCTCGCCCCTTCCCACCCACAACCACCCTGTCCTACCCCCTCGACCCTGTCTGCGGCGGAGAACGAGTAAAGACCGCCGGCAGGAAAAAAAATAACCGGCGAAATACCTGTCGTAGCAAAAAGATTGCGGCACGTTTCGCCGGTGAATTTTGGATTGCCATTTCACACGGATAAAATGTGCGCTTGTGAGCATAGTGTGCGTCAACTTTTCCGTATGTCTTTATTTTTCTGCGACGAGTATGAATTTGAAATTCTCACCGTCGTTCGTTCACGTTTCATGAGTTTTCATGATGAACATTGCAACAGTGTTGGAGGGATTAGAAGATAAATATTAATTTGATTGAATATCAAGGAAGAATGTTATGTAGATCGAAGTAATTGCACCACTTTCATTCTTCTTTTTTTTTTGCGAGTTCTTTCGTCGCTCTCTCTGTTGGTGCGGCGAACTTTAAGGTGTCTTTAAGTCACCGTCTTGATCCGAATTTTGGCTGAGTTTCAAGTCCCATCTGCTTTAGTAACGGGCGGAATCTAACGAAAAGGAGAGAGACGCCGAGCCGATATCATCTTGAGCAAACTAGTGGGACGACCGCACCGTTGGACGGATATAGGGTGTCCTACTATTATGCTGATAACATTCGTAAACACTCCGACATACGTTTGCATCGACTACCTTGCACCATGGCTGCCGTCTCCGTTGGTCTATCGGGTGACGCGAGTGAAAATATCCTCACCGTTCTCCACCGAAATACCATCCTCCAACGTTTTAACATTTTCCATGGAAAACTTTTCCGATACCCGATGAAACTGTATGCACCGCTGACAGGAATAATATTTTTCCTATGCTTATGCGATCAATCGATAAAACCCGCCAGAGATGCATCGTTTTAATACGTCTCGGTGTATCTTTACGAGCGCATGATTATACTCCGGATAAAAAAATATCCTTTTACAGACTCATCATCATCGAACTTGACACATACCCATAGCATTGATATCACTTAACGAGAGAACACAAAAGAAGGACCGGAATACCTTGAATCTCTTATCCTTCGAACTTTAATTTCATCGTGTATCCCTAAAATCAATTAAAAGGGATACTAGGTTGTTTCAATTCGGCCGCTTATAGCTCGGTACGGCGAGTCGTAGAATAATCAGGGCAGAATTCACCGCTGTAAATTCGTTGTAATCCCTCATCAGAAATTCCTTTGCCAGATGAGACTCCGTAGAATTCCAAGGGTAGGAAATATCTCGACGGAATCTCCGATATCGAAGGTACACCCGGTAGGTAATCTCTCCTCTCCGGTTAGTTAGCGGGTCTCGAGGATTCGGGCCGTGAGTATCCTTGCTGGATAGAGTATCCCTCGGGAGGTTTTCGTCCAATCGGCTGGCTGGTCAGCTAGGGTACATGGTGGGGGTAGAAGGCCGACCATTGGTCAGTCGAGGGGCGGCCTGGTATTGAGCGACTCGCTCCGGGGGTTGAAAAAACCGCCCCGAACTGACCTCAAACGTCCTACCCTCGTCTCGTCTGGAAACCCAGCCTAATGTTGCAACCCTCCCTCCTCACCGCTGGTAACCCCGACTTCTCCCGGTTTTACAGCCGCCCCGTTCTTCTCCCCTTTTGCACCCCTTTGCGCTTCATCGGTCACGTTTGCCTCTTGCGCGTTCGTTTTTCTCTTATTACGATGGACGTCGCTGTTTTGCACGATATCGGATGTAGCGCAAAAAAGGGGATGCTCTTTGGGGATATTTCGAGCTGTTGCAAACGGACGGAGATAATATAAAAGAGATACGGATGTTACTTTGTGTTTCGATTTATTGTCGGGGGTTGAAAAAATATATGTGTTCATTTTTTCCACTGAATTGGATAATTTTTAGAAAAGCACTTAACCCCTTATCTTACAATGACATTTAGGAGACGTCATTCATTTCATGTGCCACTGTAGACTTTGGCGTCTCCGAGACTTCAAGAGCTGCAGTACAGTATATTTTTAAATTATTCAATTTTTTTCACTCGGGCATCAACAGAACTATTATTTTATTATTTTATAATGTTCCGTAACTATTGACCATTCAATCTGCTTACATATTATACAGCAATTCACATTTCAGAATAAAATATTTTGTTCTTTAAGCTAACATAACTGTTCAGTTGGGCCAAATTAAATAGTATTTTTCGGACACTTCAAATTCCATTTCATTTGTGTGTCAAGGTTAAAGAGAGTCTTGAGTAATCGGTTCTTAAAACTTAGCAATTCCATGGAAATTATCCTCCGTGTATCGAAATAGAAATTATTTTTTTCAAGGAACAATGGTAAAAACACAGGTTATACGACGTTTCGACGCTCAAAGTATTAGTGTCTACGGGGTAAAGATTGCACAAGGAATTTCGAGCTCTTCGTCCCGCGCAAAAGTAGCCGTTCTCACGTAACTTGCGAAAGTTCCATTTAAACGGCGCGCAAGTGTCCATTCGTGAGAGGACTTCGTTGAACAACGACGTAACGAGGCACCGTTTCGGTGATGGAATTTTTTAAGAGCGCGTGCACACGGAAACTCACCCCTTGGAAAATACTATGCGATCTAACTTGAGCTACCAGCCCTAAAGTATATTCAGTCAGTCTAAGTCCAAAGGCTATTTGCATAGGCGATATTATACCTTCGCCTCAAACTCTCCCGCTTTCCACCTCTGACCCACCCCTTTTCTCTTTCCCACCTCCTCGATCCACCACCCCCTCTGTCGTTCTCTTTCATCCTCTGTCTGTTCACCGCATCTCAACGGCTCTTTCTCTTTCGTCGCCCGCCATTTCTCTCCCTTCTGCCCACCCAGGACGTCTTGGGATCTCTGGAATTGGATTAGTAGTGGTTCACCCGAGTAAGACTTGGACTATACTCAATTTGAACTAAGATCGCGCCGCTCGGGAATGGGCAAATTGCTAAATCAGTTTTACGTGATCACCTATTCAGAAAGTTGTTCGCGATCGAACCGTGTTGATGTACCGCGGCGAGGATGGACCGGCCACCGACAGATTTAACGAGGGAGGATATGAAGGAACCGTATCTAATTCCTGCCGATTGATGGAGGTTTACGATCATCTTTACCGATCGTATTAACGCGAAGGAATCTACGGGTTGATCCGTTTTTGGCAAGATTTCCGACGGAGCTGTATAATTCAAACGTCGGGTTAAGTAGTAACGAATCATATACTCTGATCGAAGATCTGATTTTCCGAGGAACATGTCATTTTACTGATTCATTGATTGGAGAGTATCTAAATTTTCTTATGTGTAGAAATTGATGGAATATTGTAAAGTGTTTTATTGATAAAGAAATATTTATTTGTAGGAAATGAATTTTTTTGCTTGGACTTCTCCTGAATTAAGTTCTGGAGAGAATTAAATCGTTGGGGCGATTTAATCCGCTAATCTTAGAGTAAGTTTTAGTTATATAACTTTCTGTTATAATTAATTTTCTGTTGGGGTAATGTAAAATAATTCTATTGTCTGTAAATTGTTTTACAATTCCGACAGTTTTATTATCAATGAAGAGAATATGTCTAAGGATAGTGAGTAGTAAGAAATTAGTCTTTATCAACTGACAACAAATTAAAAAATTTGTTCAGGCTACAAAGAACTTTGCTTATTTCAAAGTTTAACAAATTATTTAAATTTTAAAGTCCATCGACTACCGAGATAAAAAGTTAATTATGAAACCGCGAATTCCCCTATCCCAATATCCGCAGTGCAAAGACACGTACTTTTCGCGTGGCCGGTATTTCTTTACTTTGAATTAAAGGATCCTTGTTTTTACACTCGACTGAACTCCGGCTCGCCTCCTTCTCTTTAAGAGGTCTCGAACAAAGATTTTGCAAACATTAGCGATTCGATTAAGCCGCCGTCTCGGGCGCTCGCCTTTAAAGTCTCGTCGCGCGGAAGTTTCCTAGAGAAATCGTTACTTAAGTTTCTCGCGTTATGCACTTTCACCGCTTTCAAAAAAGTTTGTAACGAAGTTACGCACCTTTGAGAGCAAGAAACAGGAATCTCCGGTATTGTGTGCCGGGGCAATTTATATCAAAAAGCCGGTCGACATAATTTTCGTAATGTCGCTATAACAAACTTTATTTAAAAATCAATTAGTCTTTCCAGAATTAGATTAGAAGTAGAGAAACATATGATTAGGAAAACGGTGAGAAATTTTAGGGGTCGTTAACAAGTTGACTGCCATGGGGGTGACCGTTGACCGGCGCTATTGAATTAAATGAAATTTCATGTAACGTTTAAATTACAATATTTATGAATTTTCTAACATATTGAATATTTAAATATTGGCGTCAAAAAGACAAAAGTCTGCCGAAAATCTATCTATTTGTATCTTTAAAGTCTCCGCTTTATAAAGACGTGAATTTAATAGCAAAAGTTTCTCTTCAGTGGAAATGGTGGAATTAGCAAAATGATAATAGTGTTCAAGTTATTAACTCATTGACAGTGTATATAAACGTTTTATCCTGTTTAGTGCACCAAAAATAGCTATTCGTAAATCTATGACTAGATTTTTTGCTATCTCTGTTTTCTAAGATTATTCTAACTGAAAAAGGAGACGTGGTTCAATTTTCATGCCGACGTGTTCTCGAACATGAAAAAAACTATACATTTTTTAAGCCAGAATTCTTAATGTTACCACGCTGTGAAAGGGTTAATGAAATGACCATAGCACTTGAAACCGAAAAAATTCAAGAAACAATACTATAGCTTTTGTTCAAAATTATGAAATCAAATTTCACCCTATTATATTTTATTTCTAACGTAAGTTTCAAGATAGCAACCCTGATTATACAGTAGGAGAATGGCGAATCAACAGTCCAAAATTATTCTAAACCAACGTGCTCCAACAATTTACACAAACAAACGCAAATACAAGCTTCCTCCAGAATCGACGCAAAGCGCATAAAACTGACTCGAAATGAAATTCATCCAAGGGGGTAATCAAGCCGAGGGAATAAAAAGGAAAAGAGATACGGTCTTTGAGGGTAAAAAAAAAAGAAAAGCACCGGAGGAAGGGTGGCAGTTTTCGTTGAAAAATCCAGCGTAAAATGGCCGGTCGTAGGTCGAGGAAAGCGTAAAGAATTCCAGGGTCCCGGTCTAACGCAGTTAATTTGGCGAATGGGGCTGTCCCTCAACCCCGAACATGGCCACTGCCATAGCATATACGGTGCTCGACTACATCGAACGCATGCGTCTCCGTGTACACGAATACGTGTACACACGTTTATACCGGGTGATCCTGCAGGAGTCTAATAAAAAGCATCCCCGTGAGCCGTGGGATGGTTGGGTCAGAAGTCCATTCGGAAAATGGAGGGACCCGCTCGTCCAACTAAATCTACCCGATAACGCGCACGAATTGTCCACTAACTCTAAACTTTGAAAATCGATTCTACACGATACACTGGGAATTAAGAAATGAAAATCCATGGAAAAATTCTTCGATATATCAATATTTATGTGATTCAAGGAGAGAGGGGTGGAAGGTTTGGAAGTATTTTAAAGAATTTTTTCTTTCGGTTGCAAGTACGACGAAACCTATCCGGTCTGTTAGCAAGACGTATGGGAGACGGCTAGTCCTGGCCAGGGTTCGACTCGACTTCCGACTTTCCCGGCAGAAAACATTGAGTCTGAGGGGTGGCTGGCTCGTCCCTCCCCGGCGGGATCGCAAAAGACGCTATAAATTCTGGCCATCCTATCCCTCCCTCCCTTCCTACCTTCCTCCCGACAAACCCCCTTGTCGACTTCCGAGGATAGTGGCCAAAAGTAAGAAGAGTAGCTATACCGATAGCTCTCCCTTAGATGTCTCGAGTCTCCTGGTTATGTAAAGTGATATTGTTATCTTTTTTATTTTAGACCCCGAATCGAGAAACGGGAGAGGCGCGAATGGCAGCTACGGAATTACGCCATAAAAGTTATTTATGGACGTGTATTGTTTGTGAGGACGGTAAAGTATCAGAGATCGTATAAAGTAAGAAGAAACGCGAATCAAATGTAGACGTCAATGTTGCTTTACCACGGTACGAGTGTCATTGACTTTTTTGCGGGGAAAGTAACGGGCGGAGGGTAAATTTAGCGTTGTGTTCCGCAGTTATAAGAATAATCTGAGGATTTTATTCTCGCGAAATCGGTTTAGTTCGTCATCGGGCATTCTCCGGTGTTAATTCTTCATCGTGTGCCGTGAGTTCGAACGGTTATAATTAACGACTGTTATCCGATTAGCGGGTCGAAGATCGCAGCGTGGAGGATACAATTGGCACGATGCTGGTGAATTATCGCTCGACGAATATACGATGGGGTAAGTCGAAGCGGACGCGTTCGGTATTTGTATCGATTTGAAGGACTTCCTTGTTTGATGAAATATTATCTACTTGCCTAATTTTGGACACTATCTTCCGTGAGGAAATTTACAAAAATATTGTAATTTCTGATTATTAAATATTACCTGTTATATACTATTTTTTTACTTTATGTATCCTTCGACCTTCCTACCTCCTTATATTCATATTTTTGACACTATTTTAAATGTAATCTATGTAAGAAAAAAATTGGATTTTCAAGAATTTATAATTACATTCAATTAATTAAATTAAAGTCGCTCTTACATGATAATCATCGCGAATAATTGTGTATCGGTGAAACATTACTTTTCAAAAAGGAAGCCTTGCTCTATGGTATAAAATGCGTCAGAAACGAAAAATTTATTTCGACCAATTGGTCGACGCCGAAGCGATTTTCGAGGGGAAAAAAATTTGTGTAAAAATAGATGGAGAGAAGAAAGGTGTCACCGCGATGGAAGACCATGGACAAACTCATCTCGGTGCTTCTTCCGGACAGGAAATCTCTGCCTACCACGGACCGTCGACCAATCGAATCTCACAGGGAATTTAACACCCCTCTCGTAGCCGGAAAAAAGTCGAAATTTCCAATTTTATCGAATCTCCGGCCGTCTGTCCTTTAAACAAATATCATTGACATTTCTCGTCCGATGGACGAGAAAATTCTTACGGATTATCTTACAGATTCGATAATTCGAATCTTGTTCCAATTCATCGTGATTCCTCGATGAAAATAATCGCGTTTCAAATCGATATTTGAACGGATAACGACGATTACATAAAATGGCTAATTACATAAGAAGATTTATCGGTATTTGTTTCCCTGTAAAAGTGCTTACGTAACGTTCTTAAACTTTAAGGAATTACGTAAGACACCTTGGTCGAAGTGTAATGAAATTCCATCGGTTGTTGCGTGCATTTTGTGCTATTACGTGGCACAGTTTAAAGGAGACATAACAGAACACTAGAAATTTGAAATTTAATTACTTCCGAATAAGAGCAACAGGAAAAAAATCGTCACCGATATCTTTGGCCAAGATTCGTCTTACATTTTTCTCCTCTTAAATTCAAGATCTTCTTGGCCCTCGTTAACGATGAAAAAGACGAACTTTACCCTGACACTTCGTCGCGTCCCATCGTCGCGTGGGAGATGCTACGAAAAAGGAGGAATTCTGGAGGAAAAGGAGACGAAGAGAAGAAGAGGCGGAAGATCCGTCGGTGCAGGCAGAGCATCTGCGTGAACGACCTTATCGGAAAGACATAAACGCCTGAAATCCTGCTCGTAAATTAGGATCGACGGAATGCCGGACTCTTCTTCCGTGTCCTATTCTACTCCTCATTTCCTTATCCCCTTATCTTCTTTTTTTGGTTTGAGTCTTCTCTGTTTCTTGTATTTCTGTCGTCCTCTTTCAGTCTTCTTCGTTGTTTCTTTAACTCCTTGATGATTTGTTGCTCTCAATTTTTTCCCTTTCTCTCTCCATCCGTATTTTCTTATTATTTTGCTGTTCTTCATTCGAAATTTTTTCTGTTTCTCAATCCTGTTGTACCGTGCCTTTTATTTTAGCTTTTCCTCATCCTTCCACTCTTCTTCCTCTATTTCGACATAACTGTAATATTTTCGCGCCATAAAAACGCAAAATCTCAACAACTGAGCATCAACCTCAATCTATTCGTCTTCCACCCCTTTCTCTCTTCTCAAAATCTGATACAACGTATTGTTTCGTTTAAAACGCCAGTGTTGTTAAAACTGATAAGAATTTTACGATTGACCATCTGCGAAACGAGCGTTCTTAATGATTAACCCAGAAAATGTATTACCATCTTTTACAGCTCGTACCACAACGAGATATTTCACTCACTCCATGATCCTCCACCCCTTCTTTGCACCCCCTGTGAACCAAATATCAAATGTACCACAAGAAATCCCGCATTTCAAACGAACCTAAACAAATGTCCTCCTAATTCGCCGATCACCGTCCATCACCATTCCAAAAACACAGAAATTCACAGATTCGCAAGAAGCTCCATAGAAGACACGTCGTCGTTTCCCATGGAAAGTGTGATCATTACAGGAGTAAGGAATTTTTACGATCGCCCAGGATAAGGGAGAAGGACGGCGATCCTTTTGCTCCTGATGGTAGTCGAGGGAGCAAAGAAGAGAGCAAAGGTTGACGGTAAGGTGTGCAGAGAAAAGGGGGTGCCAGTGGAGAGTCTATGCCGTAACAAGGGTGGCACGATTTCAAGAATGCGGAGCACGTTCTCAACCAATGCCGGCAGTCAAGCAGTAAAACAAATACGCCCTCCCTCTATACCGGGTGTTCTGGCAATACCATGTGTCCTGACGTATATATACGCCCACGAAAATCCTGGGGACCGGGTGAACACCGGTCTCGTTACCGATACGAATGGAGGTAATGCAGCGTATATGTTGCAAAACCTTTTCATGGCATCGTCTTTTGGGGACGCGGCTTTTGCGGGCGAAGGTCGAATCAAGTCTTGCGCATAAAACAGTAGAAATATTCTTGTACGGTGTATGGGATCTTTGTGTGGAAATGTGATGCAGTGTTTTGTTATATAGTTCCTACTTGATGGATGCCCTTTTTTTTAGTTTGGTGAAGCTCTTAATTTGAAATCAGCATAGCAATTGATAAATTGTTAGTGATTGAGAGATTTTACTATATCGATCCTTGGAATATGAATTTTTTTTGCAGCTTCTATTAACACTAGAACTACTAAACCAGTCAAAATTACTGGTGCACATTTTCTTCAAAAAATTCTCCAAGTGAACATAAGAGTCATAGAATAAATATGCTACGTTTATATCAATAGATATTGATTGATCCCCCTTTTTCAAAGTACTTATTTAATTTATTAAAATATGATAGGTTTGAGGCCGGTAGTTCTAGTGTTAAGGAAGTGTGTCTGAGGAGGTGTAGCGAATTTGTGACGAATCTATGCTACTACACGGAAAACTATGGGAGGACTTGGTGGGTATGAATTCGACGCTAGATATAAAATAGCCGGCATATCGATGGGTTTCTATGTTACCATAAACGTTCCTCAAAGTTATAGAGAAGCACTTAAATGATCGGCTGCTTCGACGGATATTCCACTTTTTCAAAATGGTTACTAAACACACTCACGTAGAACCGTCGTAATACCTTCAGATCTAAAGTCAGGGGGTAGAACTCCGAATTAGCCCCTTGCCTTACAATGACGTGAGGCACACGTGACGAAGTAAATGAAATAGAAAGTTTTTAAGTTTTCCAAAAACTACTAAATTGAAAATATCAGTAGGTCAGGAAACGTTAAAATTAGTTCTCTGCAATTAATATTGCGTTAACTTATACCGGCATATCAGAAATCAGTGATAGATTATTATTCCAACAATTAATTCTGAGTTATTGTGCCTTCGGTCACAAAAGAAATTGTAAGGCAAGGGGTAAATGGCACCTAGCACAAGCCTTTCTCACCTTTAAATTCCTAAAAATTGAATTTCCTGTTGATTACCTAAAAATTAAAATTTTTAATAATTGAAAAATAATTTCCTTTCAAAATCATTATGAAATTCTGTCCCATACACTAATTATAACAACAGTCGTAAAAAAAAAATGGAAAAAGGTACCGATAAGTTACAGTCGGCAAATTTTCTTCAGCCTTGCGAGTTATAACGATCCGCCGGGTATAAATTCGAGAAACAGCTCCCGAAGCCGGGAATAAAGCAGTCGATTATGTCGTCCTCCCTCTCCTAGAATATTCCCCACAAGGATCGCGAAGTCCCCGGTATAAGCGAACACGAAACGACCGATAAAAACGTACAATGACTGGTACGAGCACGGAAACGCAAATGTCCTCTTTCAGAGACGTCCTCTTTAGAGGGCAACGAATGATAGACAGGTGAAAGAAGTGGCCAATGTGGGCTGGTTTCGGCGTCTCGTGTGACACACACGTCGAGATCCTTTGTTTTCCTTTACTTTTGATCGAGTGCCCGGAGTTCTTTGTCCTTTTCCCTTCGAACCCCTTTTTTCGTGTAGTTCGTTTACCGTCGCCCTCGAGAGTTTTCTTCGGAGACGAAGTTTCAGGAAATTGCATCGGACGGCTCAATGTAAATCGAGGAACGGTGGAATGTATGTGGGGGCAGGTTATGGCTATTTAGATTAATTTCTTGTTATGTACAATAGTATTTTCCAAAGTAGTCGATTATTTGTTTTTTATTTTCGTATTACGTCTGAATTGCTTGTTATTGGTTAGTGAGATGTATGGGTGACTTTTTTTTATACCCTGAATATTTGTGCTAAAACTAACCATCTGGCTGATACGACAAGTGAATAACATCTATTCTAACTGCGACTCGTTCACATATTTACACGCCTTTCATTCTTAACACTTTACCGACCGGTAGCCTATTAACCCTATGCGGTGCGAATTATTTTGCTAATTTTGTAGCGTGCTAAATAAAATTAATTTCGCAACATTTTCTATAACTGGCTATTCATTGTTTTTAATGATATAAATAACTATAAGTACTGACGGACATTTAGGTGATATTATAAAACCAGGATAGAATTGGAAAATCGATATTAAATTGTCAGAAAATATGATCAAGTGAAAAACTATGTCTAGTACTGCTCAACATAGGACTGCAAAGGGTTAATATGCTTTTCGGGCCCAACACTTTTGGACTTTTAACTTAGTAATCGATGCCACGGCAATTATTAAATTGTTATTTATCATTGCGGCTTAGGAATCAGTGACCAGAATTTGTAATTATCGAAGAGATATCGATATCAAGTATTTGCAGCCAAGTGACCGGTCAGAGGTGGCTCGGATGTTAAAAAAGTACCGATTGGTAGTGTTAAAATTATGCAAAAAGGACAATAACAATGCCAAATTCTTTGAATTATTGTGAGTTCAACAATGAACAACTTGTTGCACAAGTTGCGATCTAATTTCTCCGATCTTTGATCTCCGTACAAATAACACATGTACCAGTTCTACTTTCGAAAGGGTCATCTTCAGGATGGACCAGTTTCCACCTGATCTGGATCACGATCTATTTTCCCTTAACCGAGTCTCGTCCCAAATAGGGAAACCTGTTCACTCGCGTGGCGAGGTCCTGCCCTTGGTTCATCCTGTCTCGCAGGAGTTCTCTCCTGGATTCATTCCTGCCTTTAGAAAACTGGTCCATCCGGATGGGGATGCTGGCATGAAGCTTCCCCGCACAATGACCACTGTCCAGTTCATTGTCCGCAAAAGTCAAACCGCAAAATGCACCCAGTTAGCCTTTGACTCGTATTTTGAAATCTTTCTCGGTCAATTTCCGCTGATGGAAAACTGGTCCATCAGGAAGGGGATGCTGATGCGCTCATATAATGGCAAATGATCCACTCGAAAGCGATAAACTGGGATCGTGAAAAGTGGAACCGGTTGGCCTTTGACTTATGAAAGGGGTGAAACGATGGGCTTGCTCCTGGTTTATACTGAGATCGATTTTTTGCAAGAAAGGATTAAAGTACCTATAACTAAAATTACCAGTATTGAAAATTGTTTATTTTCGTTTTGTATATTTTTAATACATTTGTTGTAATTATTTTGAGTAGGAGTAAAGTTAGAGGTGGGTGTAAAATTACAGAGAGAATCTGTTAAATCATAATTTGGGAAAAATGTTTCTGAGGCTATAGGGGTTTGAAGTCGAGGATACTAATTGAAAATCTGAACCTTCGTTTGCATAGTGTCTTACAAAGGACTAATAAAATATTAAGCTGTCATATTTCTCGTACAATATCAAAAATATAAGTATAATTAATATATATTTTAATGGCAATGTTTGTTTGCAGAGAGTTAATACAAGTGATTTCGCGGCACTTAAATAACCCCGCCAGGAGAAATTAATTTCATACTCCTTAAATACATCCTCTGGCGAGAATTACGGTAAGCAGGAGAGAGATTGAAGGTACTGTAGAAGTCTGCAGAACTGTAGAAATCTACCATGGTAAAGTAAGGTATATTATAGCATGGGGATCAAACTTGAATGGTAACAGTGGGTAACAACGAAACCGACGTTTTAAGAAAAGTTTCACGTGCATCTTGATAGTCGGCGATAATGTCGAAAAACTTGATGCAGTCGGTAAAAAATTTGAAATTTAGCGAGTATAATAAGATTTCTCCAGTGGCTAAGTGCTAAATATGACTAGTCTCAGAACAAAGGGTGAATTAAAATAAAGTTCATAGTAATAGCAACCATGGAATCTAAAGAAGCAGAAGAGTCTCGAAAGTAGCGCAAAAAATCATAATGCGCCCGCCAGTAAATTATATTAAATATACGTTTCAAAGCATCAAATGCAGCATTCAATTCAAATCGGGAAACAATGTGAAAAATCCACTTCGTTGCAAAAACTATGAACACTAAAATCGCAGCCAATTCGCTAATTATCATTTGCTGTGTAATTCATGATTTGTATATAACATAATTCAATATAAATTTTCATTTTTAATTTGGAAACTGATTCATTGCAAATAATAATTACCCAGGTCTCACCACGTGGAGGTTGCTGCGAATGGAGACCCACCCGATCCACGGCACCCATCCACCCTGCCTTTTAATGCAAATTCTAATAATTCAAGCGGTTGCAAATTGTTTTATTTGTTACACAATTGCATAACATACATATCTCCGTGCGTTTTGCAAAGGTGAATACAAATAAACTATTTTTCTAATTTAACCGGGACCGGATCTGAAAGAAAATATGCAATATTAAACAACCTGACAATTTTTCCAATCGTCCAACGAATAATTGGGAAAATAGCAACGGAGTAGCAACGAAGGAAACAGCAGACCTATATCAGTTGGTTGATCGAACAAAATTGAATTCAGTTGACCAATAACGACTAATCTCGACACCAAGAGAACATCAGGAGAACCTCAACTTTTCGACAATTTCCATTCTACCGTCAAAGGTTTACACGATGCATTGTCCAGACTTTAACCATGTCTGTATTTACCAGGTGTATATGTATAGGGATTGCATTTTTCACAATGTTCACTTTTTCATTGAACATTTACCTAAGCATACGATTGGTTCCATGTGCACATTTACATCAATCGCCTCCCTAATTAAAAGCTAACTTCCTCCCTAACTAAAAGCTAAAATCCTGCCTAACTAAAAACTAAATTCCTGCCTAACTAATAGCTAAATTCATCCATGGCTCAGTTTCTCAGATCAGAACAAAATGCGAACTCCCTTTGTTGCGGCCTACCTAGCAAAATATCATTATACGTTCATACCTCTATTGATTTACCATTTATTTGTTGTAATATACAACATACACATTATTCCTATTTCCCACTAAGGTTAAACGTGATACATGAGACATGTATCGCTCCTAACGTGAGACTGAAGTCACCTTAGATGAGACAACATAAATTGGTAATAAAATACCAAGCTATACTTGCATCTGATATTCCTAATCGAGGAAGAGAGGTTCTAAAGAATTCCGAAAACAGACAAAATCCATTGAAAATGGTAACAACTCAGGACAAAAGAATTATTCATATCATGAAGATATGAACGGTTATTAAAAAACAAATTACAACGATTTGGACGGACAGGCAAACATGCAATTGCACAGTAACATAATTCTATGAATTAGGTGGTAAGACACATAAAACGATGAAACAGGACAAAGGTCGAATACAAGAGTCCTTCTGAATTTTCCATGCACCCGCTGGAGGCCCGGGATGTCCCCATCCCGGAAGGAGTTTCCCACACTCCCATATACACCCACTCCACCACATGTGCTGTCACGTCGTAACAGACAGTCCACAGTGACACCAGCTTCGCAGTAGCTCGAGCCCTCGCCTGAGATATCAAATCCCAGGTTATGGGAAGCACTACTGTATAGCCGCGGCTACCGGTGCGCGATTCGTGGGGGATCTCCACGATATCGCAGTGGAAGAGGATGCAGCCTATGCATTGTCCTGCAAGACATCCAATGTGCAATTCAAACTCAGACGATGTTCGTAAGCGAACTTTGAGACGCCCATGCAGCGCAAAAAAAATAAAAAAAAATAAGCGAAGAGCGACGGCTTAAACGATACCATGCTCGCGAATACGGCGGTCGGGCGGTCGAAAAACATGCGTTTGTACGGCGGCTTAAATCTAAGACTTAGCTGGTAAGACGCATAAATCGATGAAATAGGACAAAGGCCGAATACAAGAATCTTTCTGAATTTTCCATGCACACGCTGGAGGCCCGGGATGTCCCCATCCCGGAAGGAGTTTCCCACACTCCCATATACACCCACTCCACCACATGTGCTGTCACGTCGTAACAGACAGTCCACAGTGACACCAGCTTCGCAGTAGCTCGAGCCCTCGCCTGAGATATCAAATCCCAGGTTATGGGAAGCACTACTGTATAGCCGTGGCTACCGGTGCGCGATTCGTGGGGGATCTCCACGATATCGCAGTGGAAGAGGATGCAGCCTATGCATTGTCCTGCAAGACATCCAATGTGCAATTCAAACTCAGACGATGTTCGTAAGCGAACTTTGAGACGCCCATGCAGCGCAAAAAAAATAAAAAAAAATAAGCGAAGAGCGACGGCTTAAACGATACCATGCTCGCGAATACGGCGGTCGGGCGGTCGAAAAACATGCGTTTGTACGGCGGCTTAAATCTAAGACTTAGCTGGTAAGACGCATAAATCGATGAAATAGGACAAAGGCCGAATACAAGAATCTTTCTGAATTTTCCATGCACACGCTGGAGGCCCGGGATGTCCCCATCCCGGAAGGAGTTTCCCACACTCCCATATACACCCACTCCACCACATGTGCTGTCCCAACGTAATAGACATTACACAGTGACACCAGCTTCGCAGTAGCTCGAGCCCTCGCCTGAGATATCAAATCCCAGGTTATGGGAAGCACTACTGTATAGCCGCGGCTACCGGTGCGCGATTCGTGGGGGATCTCCACGATATCGCAGTGGAAGAGGATGCAGCCTATGCATTGTCCTGCAAGACATCCAATGTGCAATTCAAACTCAGACGATGTTCGTAAGCGAACTTTGAGACGCCCATGCAGCGCAAAAAAAATAAAAAAAAATAAGCGAAGAGCGACGGCTTAAACGATACCATGCTCGCGAATACGGCGGTCGGGCGGTCGAAAAACATGCGTTTGTACGGCGGCTTAAATCTAAGACTTAGCTGGTAAGACGCATAAATCGATGAAATAGGACAAAGGCCGAATACAAGAATCTTTCTGAATTTTCCATGCACACGCTGGAGGCCCGGGATGTCCCCATCCCGGAAGGAGTTTCCCACACTCCCATATACACCCACTCCACCACATGTGCTGTCACGTCGTAACAGACAGTCCACAGTGACACCAGCTTCGCAGTAGCTCGAGCCCTCGCCTGAGATATCAAATCCCAGGTTATGGGAAGCACTACTGTATAGCCGTGGCTACCGGTGCGCGATTCGTGGGGGATCTCCACGATATCGCAGTGGAAGAGGATGCAGCCTATGCATTGTCCTGCAAGACATCCAATGTGCAATTCAAACTCAGACGATGTTCGTAAGCGAACTTTGAGACGCCCATGCAGCGCAAAAAAAATAAAAAAAAATAAGCGAAGAGCGACGGCTTAAACGATACCATGCTCGCGAATACGGCGGTCGGGCGGTCGAAAAACATGCGTTTGTACGGCGGCTTAAATCTAAGACTTAGCTGGTAAGACGCATAAATCGATGAAATAGGACAAAGGCCGAATACAAGAATCTTTCTGAATTTTCCATGCACACGCTGGAGGCCCGGGATGTCCCCATCCCGGAAGGAGTTTCCCACACTCCCATATACACCCACTCCACCACATGTGCTGTCCCAACGTAATAGACATTACACAGTGACACCAGCTTCGCAGTAGCTCGAGCCCTCGCCTGAGATATCAAATCCCAGGTTATGGGAAGCACTACTGTATAGCCGCGGCTACCGGTGCGCGATTCGTGGGGGATCTCCACGATATCGCAGTGGAAGAGGATGCAGCCTATGCATTGTCCTGCAAGACATCCAATGTGCAATTCAAACTCAGACGACGCTCGTAAGCGAACTTTGAGACGCCCATGCAGTGCAAAAAGAATAAAAAGAAATAAGCGAAGAGCGACGGCTTAAACGATACCACGCTCGCGGATTGTCGCAGATTCGTGATGACCGTATGAAACTTAAACGTCAGAGTGCACACGGATTGTGCCGCAAAAGCCAAGCTATGCAAAACCAAATAAAAGAAGCAATCAATAGTGGACCCATCGGAGGACGCACTCTGCGGAAGACGTAAACGCCATGCTATGCGAACAAAAAGAAAAAGGCGGAAAAAATTGCAGCTTAAACGATAAGGCGCTCGCGGATGTCGCGGATGCGCGGTGGCCATATGGAACTTAAACGTCAGAGTGCACACGGATTGTGCCGCAAAAGCCAAGCTATGCAAAACCAAATAAAAGAAGCAATCAATAGTGGACCCATCGGAGGACGCACTCTGCGGAAGACGTAAACGCCATGCTATGCGAACAAAAAGAAAAAGGCAGAAAAAATTGCAGCTTAAACGATAAGGCGCTCGCGGATGTCGCGGATGCGCGATGGCCATATGGAACTCAAACGGTAGATGCACACGAAATGTGCCGAAGACGCCATACCATGCAAAATTAAACGCTGACGCAGGAAATCGCTCCTTAAACGGTAAGATGCTCGCGGATTGTCGCAGATTCGTGATGACCATATGAAACTTAAACGTCAGAGTGCACACGGATTGTGCCGCAAAAGCCAAGCTATGCAAAACCAAATAAAAGAAGCAATCAATAGTGGACCCATCGGAGGACGCACTCTGCGGAAGACGTAAACGCCATGCTATGCGAACAAAAAGAAAAAGGCGGAAAAAATTGCAGCTTAAACGATAAGGCGCTCGCGGATGTCGCGGATGCGCGGTGGCCATATGGAACTTAAACGTCAGAGTGCACACGGATTGTGCCGCAAAAGCCAAGCTATGCAAAACCAAATAAAAGAAGCAATCAATAGTGGACCCATCGGAGGACGCACTCTGCGGAAGACGTAAACGCCATGCTATGCGAACAAAAAGAAAAAGGCAGAAAAAATTGCAGCTTAAAAGATAAGGCGCTCGCGGATGTCGCGGATGCGCGATGGCCATATGGAACTCAAACGGTAGATGCACACGAAATGTGCCGAAGACGCCATACCATGCAAAATTAAACGCTGACGCAGGAAATCGCTCCTTAAACGGTAAGATGCTCGCGGATTGTCGCAGATTCGTGATGACCATATGAAACTTAAACGTCAGAGTGCACACGGATTGTGCCGCAAAAGCCAAGCTATGCAAAACCAAATAAAAGAAGCAATCAATAGTGGACCCATCGGAGGACGCACTCTGCGGAAGACGTAAACGCCATGCTATGCGAACAAAAAGAAAAAGGCGGAAAAAATTGCAGCTTAAACGATAAGGCGCTCGCGGATGTCGCGGATGCGCGGTGGCCATATGGAACTTAAACGTCAGAGTGCACACGGATTGTGCCGCAAAAGCCAAGCTATGCAAAACCAAATAAAAGAAGCAATCAATAGTGGACCCATCGGAGGACGCACTCTGCGGAAGACGTAAACGCCATGCTATGCGAACAAAAAGAAAAAGGCAGAAAAAATTGCAGCTTAAAAGATAAGGCGCTCGCGGATGTCGCGGATGCGCGATGGCCATATGGAACTCAAACGGTAGATGCACACGAAATGTGCCGAAGACGCCATACCATGCAAAATTAAACGCTGACGCAGGAAATCGCTCCTTAAACGGTAAGATGCTCGCGGATTGTCGCAGATTCGTGATGACCATATGAAACTTAAACGTCAGAGTGCACACGGATTGTGCCGCAAAAGCCAAGCTATGCAAAACCAAATAAAAGAAGCAATCAATAGTGGACCCATCGGAGGACGCACTCTGCGGAAGACGTAAACGCCATGCTATGCGAACAAAAAGAAAAAGGCGGAAAAAATTGCAGCTTAAACGATAAGGCGCTCGCGGATGTCGCGGATGCGCGGTGGCCATATGGAACTTAAACGTCAGAGTGCACACGGATTGTGCCGCAAAAGCCAAGCTATGCAAAACCAAATAAAAGAAGCAATCAATAGTGGACCCATCGGAGGACGCACTCTGCGGAAGACGTAAACGCCATGCTATGCGAACAAAAAGAAAAAGGCAGAAAAAATTGCAGCTTAAAAGATAAGGCGCTCGCGGATGTCGCGGATGCGCGATGGCCATATGGAACTCAAACGGTAGATGCACACGAAATGTGCCGAAGACGCCATACCATGCAAAATTAAACGCTGACGCAGGAAATCGCTCCTTAAACGGTAAGATGCTCGCGGATTGTCGCAGATTCGTGATGACCATATGAAACTTAAACGTCAGAGTGCACACGGATTGTGCCGCAAAAGCCAAGCTATGCAAAACCAAATAAAAGAAGCAATCAATAGTGGACCCATCGGAGGACGCACTCTGCGGAAGACGTAAACGCCATGCTATGCGAACAAAAAGAAAAAGGCGGAAAAAATTGCAGCTTAAACGATAAGGCGCTCGCGGATGTCGCGGATGCGCGGTGGCCATATGGAACTTAAACGTCAGAGTGCACACGGATTGTGCCGCAAAAGCCAAGCTATGCAAAACCAAATAAAAGAAGCAATCAATAGTGGACCCATCGGAGGACGCACTCTGCGGAAGACGTAAACGCCATGCTATGCGAACAAAAAGAAAAAGGCAGAAAAAATTGCAGCTTAAAAGATAAGGCGCTCGCGGATGTCGCGGATGCGCGATGGCCATATGGAACTCAAACGGTAGATGCACACGAAATGTGCCGAAGACGCCATACCATGCAAAATTAAACGCTGACGCAGGAAATCGCTCCTTAAACGGTAAGATGCTCGCGGATTGTCGCAGATTCGTGATGACCATATGAAACTTAAACGTCAGAGTGCACACGGATTGTGCCGCAAAAGCCAAGCTATGCAAAACCAAATAAAAGAAGCAATCAATAGTGGACCCATCGGAGGACGCACTCTGCGGAAGACGTAAACGCCATGCTATGCGAACAAAAAGAAAAAGGCGGAAAAAATTGCAGCTTAAACGATAAGGCGCTCGCGGATGTCGCGGATGCGCGGTGGCCATATGGAACTTAAACGTCAGAGTGCACACGGATTGTGCCGCAAAAGCCAAGCTATGCAAAACCAAATAAAAGAAGCAATCAATAGTGGACCCATCGGAGGACGCACTCTGCGGAAGACGTAAACGCCATGCTATGCGAACAAAAAGAAAAAGGCGGAAAAAATTGCAGCTTAAACGATAAGGCGCTCGCGGATGTCGCGGATACGCGGTGGCCATATGGAACTTAAACGTCAGAGTGCACACGGATTGTGCCGCAAAAGCCAAGCTATGCAAAACCAAATAAAAGAAGCAATCAATAGTGGACCCATCGGAGGACGCACTCTGCGGAAGACGTAAACGCCATGCTATGCGAACAAAAAGAAAAAGGCAGAAAAAATTGCAGCTTAAACGATAAGGCGCTCGCGGATGTCGCGGATGCGCGATGGCCATATGGAACTCAAACGGTAGATGCACACGAAATGTGCCGAAGACGCCATACCATGCAAAATTAAACGCTGACGCAGGAAATCGCTCCTTAAACGGTAAGATGCTCGCGGATTGTCGCAGATTCGTGATGACCATATGAAACTTAAACGTCAGAGTGCACACGGATTGTGCCGCAAAAGCCAAGCTATGCAAAACCAAATAAAAGAAGCAATCAATAGTGGACCCATCGGAGGACGCACTCTGCGGAAGACGTAAACGCCATACTATGCGAACAAAAAGAAAAGGGCAGAAGAAATGCAGCTTAAACGATAACATGCTCGCTGATTCGAAATTCGTAGGGGCATGCAAATTCGCGAACGCGGACTCGGGCAACCCCGGGTGCGTCAGACCCGTACCTGTCCATCTATGACAGGCCCCTGGGGGGAAAGCGCACCCTCAATGTGCCAAAAACGCGAAGGTATGCAAAACATGAAAGAAAAACAAAAAGGCGCACACGGAGATTCTATATTCGATGTTCTTCGAATATATTCAATATTAAATTTCTTGTATTCGTTGATATTATAATGACAGTTAAATGGTACCGAAGGAATCAAATAGATTAAGCGATTGTACTAAAAGATTTCGTGTAATTATTTTTTTGCATTGCAATGAATATTTAAATATTGTGCTGTTTTATATTATTTGAAGAATTCTACTTTTTGTGTACATTCAGCATTACCATTCAGTTTAAATAGACATGAGCGGAGTGCTATATATAATATTAAATTAAATTTGTTGTCCCACATTAGAAAACGCTCAATTAGATACGAAAAGAAAAAGCATGATGACATTTTTGTATATGAGCATAATGACTTTAATAAATGTCTCTCCATTTGTAAATGAAAAGACATTTTTTTATTGTCTCCATTTTTATTCGTCTCCATTTCTTCGGCTGCTGCCTCTTCGTTCTTCGAGCAAGGCTCTACAATTTCACATTTATTACTCGCAGACCTCCTATTATCGAGAACAACAAAAAACCGCGGGAACTATATAATTTGCTAGCACGTAGACGACCAATCATTCTCAGAATAACTGTTCGTACATACGTACACATTTACATGAATCTGCGAGCAATGTTACACACACTTCACTTTTATATTTCATTTTGCGTCCGGGTCTAAAACCGCGGGCGCGAATAAAAACCGTACATTTGAGTCAATGTTTATCAACAAGTAACTGATAAACATTGATGATATTCCAGGCAGAAGCCTCTCACTGTAACCTAACTCTAATAGTGAGATTCATCCACCTGGCTCTACCTACTTAAATCTAAACATTCATACAGATAATAAACTACCTACCTACCTATCCCTATATTTAAAATGGCAAAATACATTCTCACAAACACACTTATTCCACGGTCCTCGTACACGCCACCCGGGTGCAAAGAGCCTACACTAGAGAGAACGCCCCGGGACGCCTCCGTCACCCGAGTTTATCACATTCGTACTATGTAAATACGTACCATTTTTCTGAAATCATCTGGCAAGACTAACGATCATTGCGTATTTTCATATTAACGAAGCTACCATAAATAAAACAACCAAAAATAAATAAAATGCCCAATACTTTGCAATATAATTGTGTATATGATATGAAAATTAAGGTTGTACATTGTGTTTGTAAATCTTGTAGCACATCCGTATATTTCTGTGAAATAGAAATATCCTGTGTATTTCTATTTCGATTCATCTACTTCTTTGAAATTCCGACGTAAACTCCACAAATTTCACACACACACATGGAAATTTACGTCGTGCACGATACGTCAACACATTGCCAGTTGCTAAAATTATTAACTATACCATATCCACCGCCTTTATCCTTCTACGTAGCATCTAAGCCCATAGATGAATTCGAGCAAAAAGTGGACATGGGCAATTTAATATGAACGTACCTTTACATTTTGCTGAAAATCCTAAACTAAAATATAATTAGTAGATACTAAAGAACGGAACGAAACTTTGTAAAATTTAATTTCATACTTTAAGTGACTTTACAGACTCAATTTTTATTCTATTAAACAAAACTTTAATTATTAAAAAATTAGAAGCAATTATCTACTTTCATTAAGATAAAAAATTACAAACTTCAAGTAATTATTTAACTGTATAAGGGAAGATTGTTCAAAGCAATATGATTAAAATTTATGATTTTCTTTTCTGGAGTTTTGATATCCAAGTTCATTTTCATATGTTAATTCAAAATTCTCACTTCGAGTTCAAACTCCTATCCGATTTCGCGAAATGTCTTCTTGCTCATTAAATATGTAACAATAAATGCGCGGTGTTATAAACAAGATAGTTATATGAAGTAAAATGCAATTTCAGAATTCATCATGATTGCAGTCGGAGGGTCATCCGACTACTACTTTAACTCTATCGTAGACAGGAAAAACAAGAAGACCTTATCCTAATCTAAAATAAAAAATATACAATATTCAGTAGTCATTATGCTCATGTTTCATTGAAAACATTACAACCAATCAACCGTGCTGTTTCGGGTCATTCACCCTGCAGCATGATGGTAATCGGAGGAAACTGAAATCTGACTTACCGACCGCTGACTTTCGATACTTTATTTCTCGATGGAGCTGGAGTAGTTGCTGATTTTGGCTGAATTTGAAAGTCATCTGCTGCGTTCTCAATTCCATGGTATTCCAGAGTACCTGCAAAACAAAAACGTATCTAATAATGTCCCAGTTGCTGATTTTTACTCAACTAAAATTTATATTATTCATATTTCTAAGAGAATATTTTCAAGTTACAAAACTCTATACTTCTAAACAAGAGTTGTTTGCGAATATTTTACTTGCTTTTGTTCTTTTACGTGAAGAACATAATAATTGAGAAAAATGATTGTTTCCAGGTTTTCTTGTAACGCAAAATTCAAAAAAATGTTTCCTCCAACTATTGTTATTATAATAATAATATATTATCATCATATTATGTCAGCCATAAAACTATGCAACTTTTGTAAGAAACACTTTCGTGAATTTTTGTATTAAACTGGAAAGTTTTAAAATGACCACGTGCCTATAACATCAGGTACCAAAATATATCTATATCATACTATCCCAAATAACGAAATAACAGCAATATTCATTATAATTTTTAATAACTATATATATCATTAAATACTCACATTGTATATTTTTCCATATCACAGTCTGGAAAATTTTCTCGCTGGTGTTGTGATGATGTTCGCGTCGCGAAACGAGAGAATACAAATTTTGTATTTTGTTCGCGTCCAAAAAATAATATCCGGCGAACGAAACTGACTCTACTTTCGCGATAATCTAATTCACGATTGTCTTTTACTCAACTTGGCTTACTTTATTCGTCCAAGTATAAATGAAAGACATCATTTTACCGATGGAGTCGCGCGCGAAACTCCGCATATTTTAATTGCGAAACAACACTGATTTTAAACCGCATTTCGCACGGTGCAAGTGTTTGCTATGTGGGATGTAAACAGCATTATTATTTATAAGACTATTAACACACTAATGACGGTAAACTTTAAGAAGCATAAAATTAGTCGATGAAACTGTTTGAAAAAGTGTTAGTGTAATTATAGTAGTACTTCATACTTTATGAAGTTTAATCGATGCAAATGAGCGTTCTCCGTCAAAAATGTGTTAACATATACAAAAATGTCGTTATTTTACGTTATACCGGACAATAAATATATTATTGAGCGTTTCCTAATATATGTTCCTACAAGTTGGATGCTAACAATGTTTTTAAATTGTCATAAATCAATAAAAAATATAATTTGCAAATATAATCGTAATGCTGAATGTTTTTGAAATATAAATGTTAAAAAGTAGATCATCTGCTACTTGTTGCCGCGAAATTATTATATTAAATTGTGTACCCTTATCATTACCAATTTTACTGCCTATTCTTTCATGTTTTACCATACTGTTTCGACCCTTATGTATGTTGTAATTGCGTTTCCTTCCATCTCCAGCATAACATTGCCATATCCTAAAAAAAGGGTCGTTGTTAGTATAACAATATATTTAAAAATTGAATAAAATAGTATTAAAGAAGGACAGTTATTCTAAGTTAAGTACACTGGAAATTCATCAATATTTAAATGTTTTCAATAATTTTATATTGATTCTTATGTGACATTTGAAATTTATATTCCTCATTTTTTACTTTTAATTCCATTATCTAAATTACTACAGAATTTAATACATAACTTTTGAAACATACAGTATATCATCCCAGACAGACTGGAATATTGCAGCAATATTGCAGCAATATTGCGAATCTTGCACAATATTGGCAACATTGCAGCAATGTTGCTGCAACATTGCAGTGGCAATATTGCAGCGGAACATTGCCGCAACATTGCTGCAACATTGCAGTGGCAATATTGCAGCGCAACATTGCCGCAACATTGCTGCAATATTGCCGCAACATTGCCGCAACATTGCCGCAACATTGCTGCAACATTGCTGCAACATTGCCGCAATATTGCCGCAACATTGCCGCAACATTGCTGCAACATTGCCGCAATATTGCCGCAACATTGCCGCAATATTGCCGCGGGAACATTGCAATGGCAACATTGAAATGTATGCTCAACATTGATGAATATACCCCATTATAGGGGCAAACACTCAATGGTTTTTAAGATATTTGCAATTAAAGTTTCATTGCCATATTTAAGTGGAACTGTAGAACGTAACATCAAGAGCTGCCGTAGCGTAGCGGCAACGTTCTGGGTTCGCACGGAAAAGACTAGGGTTCGAATCCCATCGTGGGTAAAAAAGTATGAGTAAGGTAAGAAAAAAAAATCCCATTGCAAAGTGGCTTTCCCAGTCCAAAACTTTTAGAATAAATCGTTCGAGAATTCAAGAACGTCCAGTTATCCGATGACACCGATGGCAATTCGGAACAAATAAACAAGATAATATAATTATTAACATCAAGCGTAAACTCCAGTAACAAATCAATATTACTTCGTTTTTTTTTAAATTCAAAATGTTTTTTTTTCTATTGAATAAATGCAATTATCACAAATAAATGTTTGTTCATCCAACCAATATTCCAGCAATATTGCTACAACGTTCGCAATATTCCCGCAACGTTCGCAATATTCCTGCAATGTTCGCAATATTCCTGCAATATTCCCGCAACGTTCGCAATATTCCTGCAACGTTCGCAATATTCCTGCAATATTCCCGCAACGTTCGCAATATTCCTGCAACGTTCGCAATATTGCTGCAATATTGCTGCAATGTTCGCAATATTGCTGCAATATTGCTGCAACATTGGCAATCTTGCTGCAATGTTGCTGCAATATTCCCGGCAATATTGCTGCAATATTCCTGCAAGCTACAAAGAGGCGGACATAGGAATATTGCAGCAATGTTGCGGCAATATTCCCTGCAACGTTTAATGTTGCACGGCAATATTGCTGCAATATTGCTGCAATATTCCATTCTGTCTGGGATATTATATAAAGATTTTTCAGACTTCCAAATTAATAAATTACAATGTATAGTAGGAGTTTGGAGTTTTATATAGTCATATGTTCATATAAATATTGGTCTGAAGTTCCAGAATTACTTTTCCTTTGAAAGTATGATTTGTGTGAGTTCTATAAGTAGGTGCATGCATTTAGGAGTTGTGTGAGAGGGGCGGCAAGATCAAACAGAGCTGAATGTGGAAGGGATGAACAAGGTATGCCAACACTGTGACAAGGAAACTCTTGATAATTCAACCAGACTCCATAAGCTGCAACTCTTTCTACAGTAGCTAGGGAAATTTTGCAACACACTGAGAATATTTTGATGCATTTTAATAATATGCAACAACAATCATTAACTTATTTATAAATATTCTAAAGTATAATTAATGCATTTACTTCAGTACTACCTATACAATTTAGTTGAATAAACACAAGAGAGAATATATAATTATATTTCCAGCACACTACTGGCTCCAACAATGAAATATACAGTTCTTTCTGTATTGCAAGAAAAAAGTAAGAAATATATTTCATTAAAATTCTTCAGAAAATTATTATTTATAAACTGATATAGGGAGCTTGGTCCCATTCATACTTGTGCTTCTCATTCCTAACAGCAGCAGCTTGGAGCTGCTCCAACAACTGTGGGGACCTAGTGGATTTTACATTCAGAGTTTCATGTGGTTTCAATGAAAGGGTGTGCAAATACCCGGCTCGTCGGGCTCGGGTCGGGCCGAAGAAAGTCGGTCGGGCTCGGGCGGGTACCCGACACACTCGGGCCTAGGGGAACCCGACTGATTTCGGGCGGCCCGACTGGTCTCGGGCCGCCCGACTAGTCTCGGGCCGCCCGACTGATCTCGGGTATTTCGTCTGCTTCGGGCCAACATGGCAGACTAGAGGCTGTTCGGTGTAACTCTTACGCTCCATGGTACCGGCGATTCAGTGCGAGACACGCTCATGGAGCGTAAGAGTTACACCGAACAGCCTCGAGTCCGCCATGTTGGCCCGAAGCAGACGAAATACCCGAGATCAGTCGGGCGGCCCGAGACTAGTCGGGCGGCCCGAGACCAGTCGGGCCGCCCGAAATCAGTCGGGTTCCCCTAGGCCCGAGTGTGTCGGGTACCCGCCCGAGCCCGACCGACTTTCTTCGGCCCGACCCGAGGCGTCGGGTACCCGGCACTCGGCACAGCTTGCACACCCTTAGGTTTCATGCATTTCATGCCATCAGAGAAGAGTCCAACAGCAGACAAAATGGAGGTAAGGCTTTGTGAAATACTGTATCTGTTGCTAAGTCGTTAATATAATTTTCTGTGCACTAGTTTCCTGTATAATCTTTGTCTTATTCAATCCCTATTGCTGTATTGTACTATTTTTTGTATACATTGTGTTTATAAGTAAATTTTTCTGTACTTAACTATGAAAAAGTTATTATCCTCCTATTAGTGTAAGATAAATAATCTCAATACAGTTTAAATAACAATCGTTTACTTGTTATATTTCTCTTTCTCAAATTATAATCAAAATAAAGGAAATCTTTATAAATATACAGGCGTTTAAACTTGCATGATTCAATTTTTTAATTTCTCAATTTTTGCTTTTCTTCATTATAAATATTTAAGTACGAAAAACAAATAATCAAGTGTAGATATCATGTTATGAGTTCTTAATACTATTTGCAGTAATCAATGTTTTACATGATAAATTAAGATGTGGCCCAAACTCATTTTAAAATATGTCCTACTTCTTATAGACAGTAAGACTTTAAGAATCATTCTCAGTATGTTGTATCTGACTAATTAATAACTTATCTACCAGAAGCCTATTAATTCTTTGAATATTATAAATGCATCCAAGAGCTTTGCAAAATGATCTCATTACACCCTTTCAACGTGTATATATATCCAGTTGGAATTTAAATATTGAAATGTAATCATCAAAATTGTAAACTATTAAAAAGTCTATTTCTGCAAAGAGTTAATACGCTTCTTGTCCACCACTATTATTTATTTACTAATAGCCGAATAATCTACTCAGTGGCGGAACAAGAATACCAATGGCGTCCTAATACGAAATGCTCAAAGTCGGAAGTGGCAAAAACTTAAGAATCTGTAAATTTTTCAATTTTACTAAAGCTATCCCTAACTTAAATTCAACTAAAGAGACAAGAAAGAAACTTAATCTTTGGTATTGCTTTGCATAGGACTCCTCATTACTTACAACATGAAGTAGCAAAGTACATACGTATATGTACTTTCAGTTTCTTCTGGAAGTATTTTAATTTTATGGAATATTTTACAAAATTATTTTAATAACTAAGTCAAAAATTAGAATGTTAATGTCTGACATACTATTTTGAACTTATTTCTAAGGTTAGATTGTACACATGTATAAGCTTTTCCTTTCTTAGGAGTGGTAAAAATAATATTTTGCACAGAAACTGGCAATTTTTTGTTCCGCCACTACATCTACTATCCCAAATAACAATAAAATAAGAATATGCTGTCTTGAGACAGTTGTAATAAAAATTATATAGCGAGCATTTTTCATATTTTTATTTGAAGTCGTAGAGCTCTGTAAAAAGTACGAACGCTTCTATGCAAATGTCTCTCCATGATGTGCAAAAGAATAATCCAAAATTGATTAAATTTTTCCAAAATTAATAGCTAATCTATTTGTAATTGATGTTAAAATACTGTATAGCGCATTACAAACTATGTTAATAAGTTGAATATTATTTTTGCAGGATATGGTATGTGATTTGGAAAGTGAGTATCGTCTAACAATATCGTTGAGAGAGGATACACAAGGTACAGAAATTCAATATTTCTCAATAGTTATTATTGCTGAAAATTTCAAACACACTACAACAGAATAGCAAAAATTGTTCACTAATATAATATCTTTACAATCTCGATACTATAAAAGCAAATGCAGTTTTTTATTACCATGGCATATTATTGGTAACAGTAAGAATCGAAGTGAAACGATTTTATTTGGACATTCACATTTATGTTCTAACTACTTATTGATCTACATATACTCTACACATTGATCTACACATTAGATATTAATCAATACATATACATAATGTATATTCGATGTGAAGTTTTATATTGTAAAAGTTTTTCAACTAACATCTAATCAAGAATAGTACAAAAGAGTGTATAATCAATTCAAAAAATATTACACATTCATTGATTTTTTATTGAAAAACCAATACAAATATATAACTTCTTTCGAAGTTAGCCGTAATAAATATTCAGTTATTTATTTGCTATTGCTAAAATGATGAAATATGTTTATTGAGATATAAACATCTCTTAATTAAGAACAGATACATCTAAACGTATTTATTTATTAAATTCATTGCAATATTAGAAAAAAAATATATATAATTTATTTCTTGTCTTTCATAATTAGTTTTGCATATATGAACTTATATACGTCTATAAGTATATACAAATAAAAATAATTATGAAATTTTACTGGAATATTAATTAACAAATGAAAATTATACAAATTCTGAATTGTATAAATACAACTCCATATTAGGTATACTATATTCTCATATATAACTTTTAAAAAAGTGATATTAAGCATGTAAAAGCCACAAAAATTTATAAAAACTAATCAATTATACTTAAATTATAAAGGTTTTATTAAAAAATAGAAAGAAAAGAAATAAAAACTGAATCTTTTTTTCAAATCGTAACGGAAAAGTAAGAAATTCAAAATGAAATACTAAATCTCACGTACATCTTTCCCTGCTGCTTAAAACTGTTCAAAATTGTGCTCGAACGAATTCTTCATGCTATTTTGCAAGTTTTCATTCTTCAGCACTGAATTAATTGTACGTGAATATTTAAATTATGTTAAAATAGGAAGCAGCAATATCGGGTCCAACAGGTTTTGACCGTCCGGCACCACCGCTGGGATGGAAGTGAAGGATCTCGGGCAGCAACAGGCCTTGCAGGGATGAGTAACGTTCGACGCTCATCACGCTTGTGATTGGTCCATTTGTTCTAACGGCTGAATTAGACTAGGACCGAACTATCGGATCTTTCGCTCACACCTTCTTCCAAGTTTCCAGATATTTCTGGCCACCGTTTTCCAGGAATCGCCCAAGTGGCGAAAACAAGTGTCCGGTAGCTCGACGAAAGAGAGAAGATGCGAGAAAGAGAATAACTTTTTTACCATGTTTTAGGTACCAGGTGTCCAGTGATGATAATTATCTTCAAATATAATTGATTAACGACATTTTTAACATTATACATTTATTTAAAAAATACCATATCCTGTAGGTGTTAAAAATCGGTATATATCGCATGAATAAATTTCTTAGGTATAGCTATAGGCCGAATTTTCTGTGGAATATGAAGATCAGTTGGACGATAGCTCATTAAAAAATTATAAAGATACTATTATAAATAATGGATTTCACTTGATTTTGAAACATTAAATTATAAAGAGTTTCATGATTTTTAAGAGCTATATTATATTACGTGAGAAAATTAAAAAATTGACTTTGAAGAGAATAAAATCTTGGATTTGTCTTGTGTTACTTCAAAGTTACAAGGATCCATAGAGGATTAATACGGATTTATTATATAATTTATGAAAAAAGAAATCTGTCTTTCTAGATACAAAGAAATGTATTATCAAATATTAGTTTCTAACTGTTAAATTTAAAGAGTTTTCCGTCAAAACAGTTTCTTAAAAGATTCTTGTCGCTGATCTTCGAAAGTATGAGAAGTAAAGTCTGTGTGTGTCTGTCAGTGTATTAGAGAGAGCATTGGACTGCTGGACACTAAAACTAAGTCTTTACGTTGTGTTAGGTATAGATCGTATTACATGGACCCTCTTTTTCTACGAATTTTACTCGTTGCTTGCTCCTCATACTCGCGAATGTTCGACGGCTATTTTATGGAGAGGAGAAAACACGTTTAAGACTTTTAAAATATGAAACATTTAAAAACCTATATCTTTGCTTCCGTTGGTCGTAACGAGATGATTCTTTTTTTGTTAGAATCGGGAAACTGTCTATTTTGACGTTGGACCGATTACAATTAGGTATCTTTATTTATTAAAGTGGGATTCTCTTTTTTTCTCCCCCTCGAGAGGATCACTGAAAAACTAATTATGTTAAAATTATTTTCAACGTATTTTGTACAAGTTAAGACTTCAAGAAACACGCTATTCAAGTCTTATCAAAATTGGTCAAAAAATAAGCAAGATATGATTTTTCAAAGCTGAAGAATTTTCGGCCCGGCGAAGCCGGAGTCTGTGCGGTCAGGAGATTGCTTACTGTCAAAGTTTAATTACACATTTCTCGACTTTGGGTGGTCGTAGCGACATGATCTTTTTTTTGTTCTACTCGTCCTTTTGTCTACTTTCAATCACCCTAAGTTACAAAATTTATAGCTTTGTTTATTAATATGTAATTCTTATTTCTCTGTCTTAAGAGATTCCTTGGAAAACTATGTCAAAATTTTTTTTTTACTACTACAAAATTAACGAATTTTCGATTGGGTGAAATGAGAACCAAGGTTCCAGCTTCTTTGAATGCATCGATCATGACTTGAATCGGCGTTGATGTTAAAAGTGTTGAAAAAAATTAGAAACTAAAAGAACGTACAAAATACTATTTGTACGCCGAGAGATTTCAAAATCACGTGGAGTACGGTTACGAGCGTGGTTGAGTTTTCACCGTGCCGGCAAACTACGGTCGCACAAAGTAATGACTTTTGAACAGGTTGTTAAAGCAGAAGAGTAACTAATTAACTTCTTAAAGTACTATCTTATTATTGGTTTTGGCAGAAAAAACATTTTTTTTCTTGCCAATAATTTGAACTTACGCTTATGTTATGATTTTTCTTATTTTTTAAACTTTTATCTGCTGGTGAGTGTGACTAACTTTAAACCGACACAACGAAAAAAAATAAGTTTCCCATGATGAATTTGGATCCAGATTCCTGACAAATTTGAACCTGTAACTAAAGGATTCGAATATTCGAAAATACAAGAATCTGTGCTGGTATTACATAAAAAAAATATTATGAACACAGAAAGGGGAAATCATCCTTTTTGTTTATCAAGATCATAAGAAGGAATATGCTAATGAAATACACTCTTTCTTTTATTAGTCATTGAATATTTACGATTCAAGATTAAGATTCATTTCATTTACCTAATATGAGTTGTATATACTGTGCATATGCTTCTCGAAATTGCAATTACTTCAATATTGAACGTTCCGTAACGCTTATAGTTGGAAATGTCTTCGTGAAATTATTTTTCAATCTAACGTTGGTTCAACTCTCCGTCCTTATTGGATATATTATATACCGTTAAGTATAAAGAAACATATAACACATTTGTAGGGAAATAGTAACTACAATATAGTCTTTGTAGATAAAGCAGAATTTCTAAGGACGACTATTGATAAACGAAAACTACTTGTCTTATTCTAAGTGCAAGAAATATTCCGCGATTTAAATCCCAGGCTAATTACTTAGATTAAAAAATATCTCCAAAATATATATATGAAATACACGCCAAAAATTTTCAATAGAAAACCAATAAAACATTTGTTGCCGTGATCGTTTCTAAGCAACGATACCCCTGCATGTAAGTTGCAGGTAGTGACACGTATCAGAGAAAGCAAGTGTTATGGATTTCTAAGGAAATATTCGCAAAAGTGCATTTTTGATCGAAACTCCGTAATGTACGAAGAAAATCCGGAACAATTGTGTCACTGTATAACTAAAGAACAGGAGAAATTGCAGAAAATCAAAGACATGACGAATATCCTGAAGGTTCAGTGGTAGTGATACAATTTGCAAATTAATAAGTAACACATATTATATTGTGATTCATTGCAGGATACAAACAGGAATTTATCGGTATGTGAGGAAATGTTGGCCGCTTACGTTAAAAAACGGATAAAGGTACGTACAGAATTACTGATTTCTTTCCTTCTGTTATTTATTTTTTCAACATCTTCGCACTTTTGGATAATCGCACTAGACGAAGAGACGATACAAATACATATTACTTCACAAACTGAATTGTAAGCGTAAATTTGAAATGAATATCGATAAAAATTTTACGTGATAAATAACAATTGAAATTTGCTTCCCGTCCAGTTCACTTGCATGAATGTATTCTTACATAAATGACAAGAGATCCTTGTTTAAACAATTAGCAACTGTTACTCGAACGATGCTCGTTCCTCTCTAGCACGTCTTAAGATGTTTTCAGTAAAAAATTAGATTAACCTAAACGATTACTCTATGCTAAACAATTCAAAGTTAAGAAGACTTTTGATTAAGATAATCTCTAAAGTGACACGAACATCTCACGGAAGTTCATTCTTTCTTATTCCCACGGATTACCATCCTTTGTACCATCCACCATGGCCAAGCCATCCGCGATATCCGATGTACCCATGGCCACCGTAGATCGGCCAACCCGGGTACCATCCGTAACCACCAAAGTATCCAGGCCCGTACCTAAAATCGCAACAATTTAACTCCTCTTCCAGGCGACATGGAAGTCTCTTTTTTTACTTCTCTCTATGAACTTCATAAAAATTATAACTTCCTTCTGAAAGAATCTACTTACCACGGCCAACCGATACCATAGCCACCGTAACCTACGTAACCCCACGGATTCCAGCCATAACTTCTCTTCGCGACCTTTTTATCCTCCGTAGCTTCCTGATTGTCGGGCTGAGTTTGAAGATCGGTCGAAACTTGCTGCGATACGTCGTTTGATTCCGTCACTTTCGCAGGGATGTAAGCTTCGTTGGCAGAAGCTAGTACGAATAACGACAGGAGCAGCTAAAAATCAACGTCCAGTATCACGTGAAAAATCATTCCAAAGTCACATTAAAAACACCGTCTCACGATCGAACAAATGAGAAGATTTCTTATCGCTTTTCAACGTCAAAGAAAGAACTCTTTCGCGTGAAGCTCACGAAGGGAACTCTGTCTTACCAGTAGCTTCATGTTAAGATTGGTATACGATCAAAGTAACTGCAAGTACAAGAGGGTTGACACTTCTTTTATACCATGAAACTCTATGAAACTCGTTCACCGGATTATGTTCGATTCTAGATCCACCGGTAGCCGAACGCGTAAATTCTAAGTGTCCCGACTGACAACTCTGCGAAACCACAACCATTTCTGGAGATGAACGACGTAACGACTCGAACAGTATCGATAACCTATTTCTCTGGTCCCGGGATCGAGAAGTACGGTATACGGAATTCGAACGGCTTCCATCGAATATCCTTAATTGAAAACAGTGAAATTCAGACCTTGTCTCATTGTTATAACACCGGTACCGGCAAATGCGAGCGCACCGGTGAAGTACTTGGACACAGTGATCTTTACTACAGGTTGTTTTCCTACTTCCTCGTGAAGTAACAAAGAATCGAACGAGGAAGTGTAATTGGATTAGATTCTTTGCAATTCTTTGTTTTTGTTTGTATTACTGTTGACTCTTACGTAGGCTTGAAATTCCTAATTATTCTTATCGCATTTTAAACGTGGATGGTCGAAGTCTAACGATTTGATCATTTATGTTTATGGGGGTTGATGTAGAGGGGTTTGAATGCTTAATTATTTCATCAAGATATTAAAGATTTAGTTATAGATTTGAATCAAGAACAGAGTTATTTCATCAAATTAAGTACCCGATCAAAATGAAGTTTCTAAACAAATACTTCTCAAAGTTATCGATTTTATAATCTGATAATGAATTAATCGACTTACACTTGAAACCGAGTACACAGAAAGATAAATATCCCCATGAGATTCTCAATTGCACAACGTCAAACCCCTTTTCGCATTCCGTTTTACACTTTAACGTGCCCTGGCAGTTTTTTCCTCCCTTCTAGTCATCGTCTTAAAGAGGTTTTGTCACGACAGAACAGGAAACCGAGACGACTGCTGAAACTTTCTCCGTTCGGACAGCGAGTCGTGTATTTACTCGGTGTACTTACGAAAGTACGACTAGAAAATACCTGAACGAGCGTAATGCTTTCTGGAATCGCTCGTCCGCGTCCACGTTGTCGTTAATTGGATAACGGACGTGGACGACGATAGTTCGGCGGTGCGATTGTCGTCGATGTTTTCGTAATACGTCGAACGCCATTCTTTTTCTATTGTTGCTCGATCCGCCGTGACTGTTTTTATGGAAGAATACTTCGCGCGATCGGGACGCCTTGATATACTTATTTTTGCACTTGGCCTGACGAATTGGAGTCGTTTCTTATGTCCCCAGAATTTAATTGTTAGGTTTCCTGGATTAGGTAATTGAGATCAAGCATCGAGTAATTTTAGATGATGTAATGGTGATGGATATTATGAGGTAAAATTTGAAAGTAATTTGAGTGAAAGGCTCCGTTACAACTGCTAAGATACATGATAAATTAACCCTTTGCCCTACGAATTTTTTTTTGTGACTTCGAATTCAATAACTCAGAATTAATCCCTAAAATCAAAACTTTACACTAAATTCTGTTATTTCATATAACTGAACGCAATATTAATGATATAGAAATAATTTGAGCCTATTGTTATCGATTGATATTTTGAGTTTAATAGTTTTTAGAAGACTTCAAAATTTCCTATTCTATTTACCATGGCACGAGTGTCACGCATTGTTGTAGACTAAGGGGTTAATACAAATGAAATTGAAAATACATTTGTGAATGAGACGTTAAATTTTCTTTTGGCTAGATTATGAGAAGTTACCGTTTTTGAAGGAAATGGTTCTTGTTACTTTCCTCACCCTCTGTTGGCGATGTAATGGAGCTATTAAATGAACGTAAAATATTGCAACATTGGCTGTTTTCTAGACGAAATACCTGTCTATGCGCAGTGTACCATATCGAGGCGTCAATTCACCTCGCAACTCTTAATTAAGCCATCGACCGAAATAAGGCTCCTACAAAAACTTGTAGGGCTCCTTTCAGGACAATTGAGACTTCCAAAGCTTAAGGAATTTAAAAAATTACAAACTACGAATGACTAGCTGTTGAAGATTTCAGATCGACTCAATTACTTGTTATTTTATATGCAAATCGTAGCTGATATAATCAATTCGGCCATGAGTTACAATTTTAAAATACATTTTGAACCACGAAAGCTCACAGACATTAAATAATATTTCCTAGACTCCCAGATATAAAAAAATTACAATTCAGACCTCCCAATTTATAATTCGTACCACTATTTCCAAACTCATCATAATTCTTCTAAATAACTTAACCCTCTACGGATCTATGTAGCTTTAAAAGTAAGACAAGACCCATCTCAGCTTCTATTCTTCAAAGTTAAATTTTTCACATTGCTAAACATTTTTTCTTACAATTCAATGTTTACAAGACACATCAAAGCTTCTATTCTTCAGCGTCACATTTTTCACATTGCGAAATATCATAATTTAGTTCCTGTACACCTTGAAATTCCTTACAGTTCTACATTTAGAAATCAGGTTGAATCCACTATATATAATTATATTTTTATCAATTTCTAATTATGCTATCGTGCAACTGATCTTCAGATACCACACAAATTTCGGACCATAGAAAGTCTTGCTAAAATACAATCATCCCCAAAAATTTCTCAGCTTTGCCAAAGTAAAGTCCACAGAAACGATAAAAATGTCTAATAAAATTATACAGCATGCTGAATGGATTAATAACGTAGTCATCACTTTGCGTTTCATCTCAAACAGTTGCTAATTACCATCGTGAATTACAAGGACTAAAGTAACAAAGTTTAACTCGCACGGCTTCCTGAGCGGAGGAACTCACGGCACCGTTGCCTCGTGTAATTGCACTTTATGGTTGAGACTTGCAATTAAACCGTCCGTATTTTTCAGCAGGCTCCATTGTGCACGTCTTAACGAACGACCGTCGACCAGTTTCTTGGCAGTTTTCTGCCTTTTCTTTCCCGCGTTATACCGTGCCGCTTCAGTTGTCGCAAATCAACGAGTGGCTCCGTACAATTGAGGAGAAACTCGACATTTCTTTCCGATATTATGCAAAAATTTATCCCCGCCAGTTAAGTCATTGTTTAATGGCTTTTGTACTGCACGCTCGGTGAACAGTCCTCACGGTGTCCCAAGACAACGAGGTACGGTGGAGATTGTAAAAATTCTTCGGTCGTTTTATTGTTGTAAATAAGACACTCTTGCTCTATCCATCGTCAGTTTGTATTTAACTTTAACTCAAGATAGCCAAGAATTACACGCGTACTAATTTCCTACTTAAAGTACTTCATAACACAAGAGTATAAAGAGTTTGTAATATAGTGTAAGAAAAGATGCAGAGACAGTGTTAATAATATAAATCCTTACTTAGAAGAAACTCTAAATGCAAATTCAATTGGTTGAAGATACAAATCTAAGGCGGCATGTGACCGCCGAAAGTGCAAAGTGTTATTAATATTCTAAGGAAGAGTCATCAGATCTTCCATCATGAAGTTTCAAATATTCCCTGCATTGTGCTTTCTGTGCTTTCTTCACACAACAAGTGCCTTTCGAGATTACGACCAATGGAATGACCGATCAACTATTCAAAATCCTTCGGAATCTTTCGAAAAACTACCCGTCGAATTTTCAAACACCGAGAAACTACGAGACAAACGAGCACTAGGCTTAATACTTTCAGGCTTGGCTCAGGTTTTCGGCTACAACGTAAATCCAATTCAAATAGCTACGTTGCCCAATCCGAATTCTGGCGAACCACCCAATACAGATTCTGGTAAATCAACAAATCCTACGCAACAAGTCCCATCTTCTGCAGCTCCAAGTCCAGGTGCATCAGCGGCTAATCCACCGGCTACTTTGCCTCCTAATTCAACAGTCACGGTTCCCAGGCAGCGTGAAACAATCAGATTCACGGGTGTCGTGAACTTTGGGAACAATACGGACGTCGTGAGTCAGTTGCAACAGTACGAAAGAATTTTCCACGGCGAAAGTACAACGCGAGGACCTACGACAACATTGGCTCCATCCACTTCATCATCGGCATCGTTGACCTCGCAAGACCTTAGAACTATTACCGACGAGAAGTCACCATTATTGTCTCCACTTTTAGTGAGAATCCCTCTGCCTATTGTTCCTGAGCTTCCAAGACCGGAATTGCCCACGGAGGACTTTCAATTATCGTATCCAGAAACTTACTTGCCGATTAGGACGGAACAGGAGACTGTCTATAGGAAGAACGAGAACACCGAGAAACTTACGGTTATGGGGAAGGACATCTCGAAGAGTGAGGACGTTCAGTCACCGATTGTTAATAATGCTAGGGTTAATAATGACCGACATAATGAGGAAACAAAATGGAAAAAAGAGTATGAGGATAGATTAGCGGAGTTGGAACGCAAGCAGATGGAACAAGAAGAGAAGTTGAGGCAACAGGAGTCATATAGAGATAAAGGGGTTGAAAAGGAAGAAAGGGCGGAGGAAAGGTATAGAAATAGGGAAAAGGTTACGGTTGATAATAGCAAAGAGAAGGATTTAAGGTATAAGGAAAAGGATAGTGGAAATTATAAGGATTATTCAGAGGAAGAAAAGGAAGATTCAAGAGAGAAGTACGAAGACCGGAAGAAGACTCAAGAATATATACCAAGTAGGTTTTCGAGCTCGGAGAAACAGAAAGAAGATGGGAAAAAATATCCTGATTATGGAAATTCTTATAGACCGTACAAACAGTATGAAGAATCGTTACCGATAGTGTTTAGTAATTACACGGGGTTGCAGTCTAATGAGCAGTTACCTATTAGTGATTACTACGAGCAGAGGAAACCTGACGGACTCCGTAATAGTTATGGAGAAATTTTGGATAGTCATGAACTTAATGACGAAGGTATAGCGGATTATTATGAGAAGTTTAAGACACCACAAATTGGTCTCTATAAATCGTCGAAATCTCGTGGTTCAGGGGGTAGCTCGAAGGAGGAGAAAAAGGTAGAAGGTCCTGAATTTCAAACTAAAAAAGAAGAGGAAGCTCTAGAGAGACTTAGGCAAGAGTATAGTTATCCCTCGGCTGAAAATAAATACGAGGAGTATAGTTTGGAGGAGGAGAAAGAAGAAAAGGATGATAAGAATTCCAAAATCTCTGAACAACCTTATCGTAGTGCTGAAGTATCGAAGAACGTGGCATCGTACTCTTCCGAACAGGAAAACGTCCCAAAAAATGTTAAATACGAAAAGATTAATGCCAACGACAAGGATAAATCGAATTCCGAGGAAAATTTGAGTCAGGAATTTGATTTTCTAAAGTACACTCCTTATATTGTTCCTGGGCGGTATTTATACGCTCCTGAGGAACTTGAAAAGGCAAATTTGAGATTTTCTACTTCTGATAAATCCAGTAACACAGGTAGTGGCGAGGTTAAGGCGAAAACAGCTACAGAATCTAAAGAGGTAGAATCACAGCCTAAAGTAGGACTATCGGAACCTGTCCCACAGAGACTATTGTCCAAAACACATCAGAGGATTGAACAAAAGGAACTCTGGCCGCTACCACTTGATTATACGTACGACATTCCGCAAGAAACGATTGCGGTTCCTGAAAAATCGCAGAGACTCACAGATAGAAAATTTTCTAGCACGTTTCAAACCCCTACGGTAAACCGTAAAGAAAAAGAAACCCCTCAACGACGGCAAAGATTGCGCGGAAGGGTTAACAATTTTACTCCAAGATACCCTGAGTATCCTGAAACTACTCCTTATTTTCAACAGAACTTGGAATCTCAAAAACCTCGTCAAAAATCTCGTGTAAAATCACGAGTAAATGGTGCTGCAGTAAGTTCAACACCATTGCCAATAATAAAAACGAAGACTACTGTATGGGGTGATAGACAACGTGCAAAGGAAACACCAAGTATAATAGAACGCTACAGGTATACGTCAAACGATCGTTATCCAAATACGGAACAACCCAACGTGGAAATATTTCGATCCGTGCAACCGGAAGTACCCAAATTGTACTCACAACCGGCTGAAATTGTAAGACAGAATAATCGAGAAACTGAGCCGATTGTAGAGAATTATTACAGTCATGTGTACCCTAAAGAGAACAGAGAAAAGGAAGTAGAACGCGCCAGACTTCAGGAAGCCAGAAGAGAATCTTCACAGAAGTTAATTAAAGCGGATACTTTTGACAGTCCTAAAAGTGCACATAACTTCTTTGGTTTTAGCAGGGACGATTACAGTTTTGACGATGGGAACGTAGGGAAAAAAGGTAATGAGAAGTCTGCGACCGAGGAAGAAGTGATCAGATTAATTGTACCGGAACCGGAACCTTACGTTTATGACGAAAGTTTAACGAAATTCACCGATGAACCGGAAAGCAAAAATGGAAGAGTTAAAGTCCGAGAATACGCTAACAAAGTTGCAACTGTAAGAGTTTCCGCACAGAGACAAGCTAATCCGAGTAAACCAGCCAGTTATGTAAACTTCCAGCGTAATTTGTAATGACGTCGAAAAATTAATTTATATTGCAGATTTAGGTGGTGTCGTGTAGATCGAAAACAATGCCATTGTAAATTGAACGGCGGATTGATTTAATGATTTTATATTCGATTACGTATAGATTGGTTTTCTAGAATGTGTAATTGTTAATTGGTATTAATAATGGTTAATTGTTGCTAAACTAACAACATTATTACTAAATACTATTACATTCGTGATAATGTTAAAATTAACGGTTGTATTTTCATCACTGTCACCTTCTGTGATAACTTCAATGTCAATGCTGACGATTAAATTCGTCGGCTGTAGTTTATTTTTAAAAAAATTCGTTATTAATGTACTACAATTTAATATAGCTATTGGTATCGAAATGTGACAATTGGAAAATTTGTTTATATCCAAATATGTATCGTTATATGTGTAATTTTTGTTGCACTTGTTATAAACACGTTGTAAAATGAGTTATTTTATGTTCATTCAACGGAATATGTATGCCTGTTAGGAAATTATGTTACGCAACATTGGAATACTGTTTTGAAAAAGTACTTTTAACAGAAATAAATGTGAATATGTTAATTAGATGACTTATAGGTTGGCGTATTTACCCTCATAACTTCGTTAAGTATTATAAAATTCTTAATTATATATAGCTATTAACCGTCTATATGTTACAGGATAAGCGAGAAGAAATACAAAAACGCAACGAATTGGAACATAAGATGTCTGAAATTCTAGACAATCTCAAGACACGATTGTTAGTTGAATAAATCTGTGTTATGTATATAGATACATTATAACGTGTAATTATTTCAAATTTGTATATCATTCTATCGATAACATGTATCAATTAATTTTTGTTGTTATTTCGATACAAGGGACATTTATAAATAAGAAAAATATTTTTTATAACAATAGAATAATACTCTGCGCAGAAAATGATTTACTCGCTAATTCCTTATTCCCAAATATTTACACTTTTCTGACAATTTGAATCATAATAGATAGGAAAAGAAAAACATAAATACAGTTACATTGCCATTATTATACTTTCTCAATTTTTTTATTAAAATTGCATAGTCCTTTAATATAATATTTAATGATACAGTCAATCTGCAATTAGTCATGTTGACAATGTAATCTAACAAGTATGAGGAAATTACATTTCGATTCTCGAAATGTTCCCGTCACTGCAATCGATATTGGAAACTTACAGGATACTGAATTCGATAAAGAAAATAATTTCTTTGAAAATACGCCAATTATGAATGCAATACTAATAAATGAATGGACTACGATTTATCGAAATTATTAGAAAAAATTAAGAAAAGAAAGAATGAACAAAATGGTATTCCTAGTCCGAGAGATTTCAAAGTGGCGTGGAATACGGTCATGAGTCGCCTATCATCGTGACGGCAGACTATGGTTACAACTTACGGCACATATAAACGCGTTATTCTCTCATTGTCAGAAGAAAAAGTCTTTAAAAAAAATTCTAAATTCTTATTTGAAATATACGGCGAACAGCTTAAAGTCTAATCCATTACAGTTACGATTTAATTAACAATTACGATCATCTGCTCGCAATAAACGAAAAAATTGTAAAATAGTCGAACGTACCTTGATTGCGTCTTGTCGTCACGACGTCCGGTAGGAGAAAGAGGCAGGTGATCCCTCTGGCGGAACGAACTGCTGTTTCGCCGGCTCGACATTCGGATTCGCCGAGCGGCGGCCAATCACAGCGTCGTATCGATCGGCCGAGGTTCCTGTCTGATCGACGGGACGGCGAGTGCGGTCGATTGAAATATTACACAAATTTAATTACACTCCCTAAATAAGAGATTCAACCATAAAAAATTACGCAATTATTATTACATTACTATTAAATTAGTTTTTTAATATTTATTATTACGTACGTTAGATGCCGCCATCATTAGAACTTGTGAGTAACATTTAGGGTCGACACGAGTGTTTCTTTCGCCCCGGGTTTAAGATAGTGCCGGCATAAGAGGCTTCGTCGCCCCTTTTTAAAATAATCTTTACAATTTACCATTAACACACTATAGCAAACCGTTTCTCATCTAAACCTAATTCGTGTACATTCAGTTCAATTTGGTACAACTTTATTTTTGTTATATACATAGTGCAAAACAAATTGTTATAAACATGACACAAGGATCTCCTGTTAAAATGAAAGAATTACGTTTACCTATTTCAAGGGTAAAGACTATTATGAAAAGTTCTCCGTACGTTGATACAGTCGGCCAGGATGGACTGTATTTAGTTACGAAAGCTACGGTAAGGTTAAAATAAACATTGATATTAATAACGCTTCAAATACCGCCAATTTAAATAACTGTATTATTGTTATTTCACTAGAATAATTAAGCTGGGCTGGGTAAAACAAAATACTGTGATATTTATGCAATGAATTCTTTTTAATATTCATAAGTCAGGGAAACATTTTGATAGTTTGTAACTGTACGAATGAAGTGTCGTTACTTGGATACGTTCTTCCAGGAATTATTTATACATTATTTAACTGAAGAAGCTCATTTGCAAAATAACAAGGGAAATTCTTTGGATTATAAGCATTTGGCAGAAGTAGTACAAACTAATGATACACTGGAATTCCTCAGAGAAATAATGCCAAGAAAAATAACAGTTAGACAATTTAAAGAAATGATGGCTGCCAAGAATTCTACAAACAGTAGTTCTACAGAAAGTAGTTCAGATTCAGATAGTGATAGTGAGTCAGATACAGACTCTCGATCTGATAGTGAAGGAAGAAAGGGAGAACACAAAGATGACTGTTCCAATAGCGAAGAGGAAAGTGAAACAAAAGAAAATGGTCAATGTAATTCAAACAGTGATAAAAGTGATGCCAGTGGAAAAAGTGACAGCGAAGATGAAACTAAAAGATAGGGAAGCAGATATTTATTTTCATCTTTATTCTCACAAAACAGGCTCTCTCATTATATAATAAATGAGCTTAAATTCTATTCATTTTATTAACCATTCGAAAAAGTAGATCTTACAAGCAATTAATTATGATAAACGTAAATTATAAGTAAAAATGCTGATAGTATTTGATATGTTAGATGGAATACAGACAATAATATTACAACCTAAGCACTATTTTTATATGCATCCACCGAAAGAATTAATACATAAACATGATAATTTTTATTTGTATCACAATTTATTATCCATGCGCTTCTATCATTTGTTTATAATAAGAAAATAGTGAAATCCTATATAAATCAAGGAATTTATTTAATTCTAATAATATAGTAATCTATAAAGCTACATATTAAGTGACAAAAAAAATAAATGCACAACTTTACGGTGCTCTTTGTTTCCTTATTCACCTGCTGCTATTTAAATTATTATTATACTACATTGGCACTATTTGTTAACCCATTTGCATTAGTCCGCGGAATATTACGCATACGAAAATGTTAGCATATTACCAGCCGCGGAATATTCCGCTCTCTACACTGTTAAGCTACTGTGTGCAGAAATCCGTGATACTACGGGTCTTCTATCGCGTTTACAGCTGCGACGCAAATAGGTTAATATTTTGACAACATTATGTACATTTTGATCGAACACGTACCATGAATAAATCAATTCTGCATCAGGAAAATAACAATTACATTTTTATAACAGTGATTTATAAATTACTCTTGGTGTAATTTCTTAGGCGCTGGTGTTGACATTACATCAAAACCTTCTTCATTCAATTTTATAGCTAAGAAGTAGATTTCTGCTAAGGCTATTATTAATGCACAAATTATACCTAACAGTAATCTAAACCCAAAATCCAGATTTCCAACTATTAATTCCACACCAATAAATCCAAAAGCAAAACCAGCCAGCACAGAGAATATAAACTGTGCTACAGCTATGAGTTGCCTATTTATCTGCTTCACTGTAAAATATAATGGTATTATAATATCAATTTAATACAACTTTTTAATACCTTATCTCTATAGTCTTACTTTGGTAAGAAAGTGTATCTTCCGGTAGCTTTCTTCGCGTTGTATCAACACCTTTAGTCATAGCCTCATATTCCCGAGCGTTTTGCTGAGCTTTTAGCTTCTGTATTCTAGCTTCCAACTCAGGATTTCTTGGCGTAATTTTTGGTGTTGGTAATTTTATGTCTACATTCTCCAAAAGCTCATGTAAATAAATTTTTTTGTCTGTAGACTCTCTATATTCTTCTAAATATTTATTTAGCCATCTCACATCGTCAAGATTTAAGAAAACAGCTTTGCATTTATCTTTCTTGGACTTTTTCAAAGCTATAATCCCAGCTGTTGCATCATCTGTTTGTTTTAAGTTATTCGAAATAAACTCTATTAATTTTTTATTTGGTTTTATTTTTATAGAAGGATCTTCAATTGATTCAATAGGCATTTTTATGCTTTACAAACTCAAATACTGTATTACTAACAAAATAAAATAATCTGTTAACATTAAATGCAATATTATTTTATATTATTACAAGTATTCTAAGATAATATGTATTAATCCTAGAATATTACAATGCATATGCACAAGAAATATTTTATGGTGTAATGTGTAATTTCCTTTCCAAGTCAATATAAAATTCCTTTATTTCATTCTCTTTTTCTTCAAAAGTCTGATTAACTTTTTCACATTTCTCACTCATATCATTAATAAATTTTTCCCACATTAATTTCCGTATTTCTCTATTTTCATGTAGCACTTTGTCCTAAAATATACATTCATGAGAGTATTTCTTTTTTTTTTTAACATATTATACACATTTTTAAATGTAAATTTTAATGAAGAACATTGATAATTGATACATACACTGTCAAAATCTTCTTCTCTTTGAAGAACTCTTTCACACATACTCAATGCAACATCAACATTTGCCTTTAAACTAGGCAGGTGGCAATCTCCAAGTTGCTCTGTACGATCGAGTTGACTTTCTTTTAGTTCCGTTGAATATTCTAGTATTTTGAAAAGACGTTCTACTTCTCTGTCATCTCTTTTTTCCTAAAATTTATGTTAATGTTTGCAAAACCCAATGTTTATTTTTATGACATTTTGAAAACTTACAGTGAGCCACAAATTAAATAAAATATAAAATTACACCTTGTTTTCATTTGGAACCAAATTATATTAACAGTAAACAGAATGTATGTACCAAGGATTTTGAAGGAAAGCAAAAAAAATAGGAGGTGATTGGAATTTTTATCATTTTACATTATATTGTCAACTCCAATCTTAGGTTATGTATAACAAAAAATATATGGCAATACAAATTGCAATAACTAAATAATATACCAGTACTGAATATTCATTTTATAGATATTTTTTAGTTAGTATAAACGTACAGCATCAGAATTTCCCTTAACATTCATTTACCTGAAATTCACGCAAGAAGAAAGTAATTTCACCTTGGATGAATGGTCGGTGATCAAAAAGTCTGCTCCAAATTTCACCCGTGTCTACGAAAACGTGATATCGCGAATAATATAATGTTAGATAGTAAGAAAATTAAGAGGAATAGCCTGATACTTTATATTCCTAATCAATCCGTGAATGCCGCACCTTTGATAACAGACGCCATGTTGCCAGAAGATACAGCTGCTATATTTATTTAAGTATTTATGCAAGCGTTAAGAGAAGGGAGCTCATGTGATCGTTCTATTATTAGCATTAATTAGCAGATCATGCATATAAGAATGATGATTACTTTTAAAATTGCATAAACATTGAAATTTGGGATTATAACTGAGAACGAAGATGTAGCGATTATGTAAGAAGAATGCATCAAAGTATTATATATTTTTATAATCGTTACAATCCATTGTCACATATCGTAGGATGAATTTTGAATTGCATATTGACAAATGAAATATACATTATCATTTATATTATGCAAATCAAACGCGGGCGTTTGTACCCCAAAAAGGCACACAAGACAAATCTTCAAAATTCTTTCAGTGTCATTCACGAATTTGGTGGGTATAATTAAAATGTTTTCTTTAAATTGGTAAACAATATTTTCTACAAAAAATTAACAGATATCCGTAATTCTTGTTAGATAATAATTTCGCATCTTACGTGCTACAATTATTTCTTTAAGTCTATCACTTAAAGGTCAGCGTTTCCGGAAGTTGAGAATTCTCTGCAATGTTAAGTATAATCCCAAATTGAATAAGCAATAGATAATACATTTTTAAATATATTGATTATTAATTTAATCGCAGGTGATATTATTTCCCACGAAATCTGCTAATTGTGCAGCAAGTATGACGAAATTGTGACGTACGTTTAACAATCTTGTACGATATGATGAAATTCGAGACTATCAACACTTTCTTCATATACATCGAACAATCTGTCGCGTTTCGTGACAATTATTTTAATTCTGTGATTATAATTCGACGAAGTCATACATTGACAAAAATATTCCATTCTAAATTGTTAAATGTAAACAATCTTACATACTTGCCATTCCATTTCTTTCAGATATGATATTTCTTCTTTAGAGAACTAAGTGGATTCTTTATTCATAAAATTGTAGATACAATATCTTTTATCAATGGAGCTGTAGTTGAATCTTCAATTAATTACAGTAATATAAATATGCAATATTGAGAATTATTTAGAATTTAATTCACAGAATATTGTATGCTTTATTAATGCAGAGATAATAGAATCTTTAACTGTTTTCAGTAACTACAAATATTACATAAGTATAAGTAATAAATGTAGTATATTAAATATGCGTAACAATTTAAATAAAATGTGTGATATTAATGCGGATTTAATAGCGTTTTGAATTAATTACATTAACTACAGACATTATAATAAAACTTACAAGTGGTAATACCAACGCGGAAAAACTTTCTCATTATTTTTCATAATTAACTTGAAACTGAGATAAACCTCTTAAAAAACGTTAAAGAAAATGTACATATGTGGTTAAAATTGATTAAATATTATTATTTACTATTACACACTACAATATAAAAATTATGATTAATATTCCTTGAATTACAACAACCTCTAAAGCATCGTTAACAACATTAATTGCATATTATTTAATGCAATACCATTGTTCCCTCTTTTTTTAAAACTGTGATAAACGGAAATTGAACAACGTTTATCTCAATTTTAATACGATTCTGCGACACATCATTATTGGATTCATATTGGATCTATAATAATTAACATACTGAAATGACATTTAATTCATAACTGATAAGAGAATATGATGATATCGGTTGATGAACAACGAATCGAAAATTATAATTTCATAGATTACTTAAGCAGTATAATATTTGTAATGTTATTAACTGGAAAGGTTTCGAGAATCATTGAGGATTTAAATCTAATATTGCGAACCATAATATTACGTAACTTTTGTAATTGTACATACTGACATTTGCAGGTTTACAAATATTTATCAAACAGTGATATTTGTTTTAGAACTGCGGCCATTGAAACAGTCGTGAAATTACTTAGGGGATTTACGTTAGAGACAAACTGTATCAGAAAGCACGTCTCTAAAGTTAACTATTAGGTACAGTTGCTATTTATCTTATAAAGGATTGAATTTCAAACTTTTTAGGAGTTTGAAATGAAATTTAAAGTTGATATTGTAAAATTAAACGAAATAATTAATTTACATGTATGGAGGTTATTCAATTAAATTGATATCTTATTGCAGTGTTAATTCCTAATTAGATTCAAATTTAACATGTTATAAGTCACAAAAATATTTTGATATAGTGTTAAATAATATAGTACTTAGGTGGTTTGTGTATAAATATCTACAAGTCGCTATGATAATTTCACCTTATAGAACAAATTGCATTAATAAAAGTTAATTATAATCTTACTAGTTCTGCAAGTATGACAAGACATTTAATTTTTTTATATGCTCATAAATAATTCGCATACTTTTACCGTTTAAATGATTAAAAAAAAGTTATTCTCCTTCATCCCTTATACATTTTTTTATAATTGTTACATAATCAATGACCGATTGAATTTTGTTACAAAGGGAAACATTCTGCGATATCAAAATTAAAATTTGGTTTTTCAAAATCGTGCTGTTCAGTTAACAAAGGCTTTGAGTTTTATCGATAACATGACTACAGAAATAGTTGCTCGTATCACAATGTTCAACTATCCAGGCAATGTTTCACGTTTATAAAAAACATCTACTTGCCGAATCGTTACGCAGTGAGTTTTATTGCTATCTATTTTCAAAACATTTCCATTTGCGGTACATCAATATATCGCCGGAGGAGTTTTACTCTGTCTACTATTGATCGTTGGCAATTGCAAATTTAAGCAACCTACGAGTTCCATTAGAAAACGCCTTTCCCTCCACGTTTTCTATTTAACGTAAAACGGATTGGCTCGCAAAAACTTTATCGATATCGTATATATCCGCTAAGCTCAATTTCGCTTTTGTTAACTTCGTACTCGCGCAATGCGACATTTGAATAGTCCCTAGTTACGAACTTTAACGCCCCTGTTCTAGTTTTCCTTTGCACAACATGCAAATAAAACATCAAAGGTTTTGCACTTTTTCCAAGTTATGTAAAATATCTAAAAAAATTCTTGAAACACCTTGACTTTCTTGGGATGTATTTGCAAGACGATGACTGAGACGATTTGATATTACGATCATTGGGAAGTTTCAATACTGTGAAAAATCATCGCAAAATTCAAGCTCTTTTATCTATCAATCGTTTCAGATAATAGGAGCGAGGAAGTGATTATAGACAGGATATTGGATTTTGCTTACTTCCAAAGACTGTACACACTGATGTTACAATGCTATAATTATGCAGGATATTCATTCTCCAATGTTTTTTCTCGTAAACAATAAATATGGGAGAAAAAAAAAAGATTTTACACATTTCTATGCAAATGCGGTACAACGAATTAATTGCTGATTAGTAAAATGTATTTTGAAATACAAAGATTGAATTATAAGAGTATCGAATTATCAAAACTTAGAATCCTTCTTTTTGAATTTTTTTACTATTTTGAACGATCTATCTATATTGTATTTAAATTTCTACATTTTCTAAAAAAAAAAGTAATTATGAATTAAAATTTTTAAATATTGAATTAGTTCGTTGCAATCTGTTTCAGTGAGCCCATGTCGAAGATAATCTTCTCACGAATTCTAGACCGAATATTATAACACATATTTTTAAAAATATTTTTATCCAAGTTTCCTCATGAATTAATTTAAAAGTAATCCTCTTCGTCGGATTTTATGTTTATTAGGAGACAATACAAGCGGTGTTATTTATATATCCTTTCTTCGAAGCATGTTTGGAAAAGTAACATAAACAGAACGTGTTGTGAAGAAACTGCAACGCAGAATTAAAAAAAGTAAGAATTAAAACGTTACCGTATTGTTTGTGTCACATACACATCTAAGACGTGCAGGTATTCATAAATAAAATGTTGTATAAAGTCATTTCCACAGTGAAGTAATTAAACTGCATTTTAAAATTTCGCATTTCTTATTAATAATTTCACTAACAAAACGTTATTTAACCCCTTATCGTAGAATAACGACTAATGCGATGAATTGAATAAGAAATTTTCAAGTTCAAGAAATCACTGAGAAATTTTTATTTCACTAATTTAATTCTGAATTATTGCGGAGGCAGCTACAATAGAAATTGTACAGCAAGGGGTTAAATACTACGCAATATTTGATTTCGTTTTATTATATTCTAACTTGATGTAATTTCTGTGAAATATATTATAGTAGAGTGTAAATAATATTAATTAAAACGTAAAAGAAAACTGGGTGAAATATCAGTCGAGGATTGTATGGGGGTTAAACAATATACGTACTTATTGGAGAATAAAAACTGGTCACTTGACACTGCATTCGTTCACTCTCACATTACAATGCACGTTACTCCTTCTCCAAATGATACATCAATTATCAGTGCAAAATTTGAGACGTCAAAAGGACACCTCTCACGACAAGTGTTTCACGTGATCAGGTGCACACCGATGCACACTGCACTTGGTACACCTTGGTAGGAGGGATTGTTACTAATGCCTATATATAATGAGTTCGATAAAATGTCCCGTCACTTTGAATAAACCTACAGTGAATTCGATATCGAGTTGAAACTTTATAAAAGAACGAGCAAAGGACCATGGATCGATTCCTTTATCTTATTACGTCACTTGCTATCTTGCCACTTACGATGTAATTAAATAAAACAAGTTTACTTCTTCAAAAGTTTTGCCACTTGAGAGTAAATAGTTCAAGTGAATTTAAGGACATTTTTTTAGAATAGTTTCTTAAACAGTTTATTCCCTTTTATATTATAAACTAAGTAATTTTTTATTGGTATGAGAATAGAGACATTGAGTATTTCTCAGTGTAAATTTAAGTTAATTAAGTTTGTAATAAAATGGAATTATAATTGTTAGTGGAAGTGATTGTTGTAACTTTTAAAGGCAAGATACCATTGAAGAGGGGTCATGTGAATGTGCAGTGTTTCCGGTATCGTCGTCGGAGTTGATCATTAAACGTGCAACTCAATTCAATGTAACTTGCGATGACCAAGGACAAGGGAAGTGTCAGAATTTGTGTGTAATTCTGGTTAGTTCTAGTTATTGTTAAATTATTTGATTGAAAATAGTCTTCTATGTTTAACTATGTAAAAGGATGCTTACTGAATACTCAATGAATTTATTTCGACCTTCATAGGCTGGGGCTTCTAGAGGTAAAGCTGCACAAACAATCTGTGAAAAATTAGAGACACGCGTGGAAAGACTGCAGGTAATCCATATGTTTAGAATAATGGAATTTGTTTTTTCTTTTGTTGTTTGAAGTTATGATTTATTTGTATGATTTTATGATATTTATAATTCATATTAATGTTAGTGATTGTCAGTAATGATTATAAATCAATTAAGTGTAATAAAAAAATGTTTGGATTACTTTGGATAATTTCTATGCAATCTTTTTTTTCTTCATTTTCAAAATATGAGATATGTACGTATTACCATCGTGTAATTTCATGTTGGAAACTGCATTATAAAGAAGACAGAGAATATGGAAATCGCATCGGTATTCGCTGACAGTATAATCCTTCTTCCTTTGTTAAATATTTCTCTAACATTTTCTGATACATTTGAAAGATTCAATGCAATAAGAATATATTGGTGATATTATTTCAGCATTGTGTAATTTTAATGACTCTTAATTTTTCAAATTCACAAATGTTATTTTGCAAGTTTATAGTGTTGATTAAGTAGTAGTAAATAATTGTACCGCGAAAATGTATGTATTATTAGCTTAATTTAATAAGAATATAATATTTCGTATTTTATCAATTTTCCAGGTGGAATTACGTGCAAAGATTTGCAATAATACTAAATGGAGTTTTGCTGGTTTAAAAAGTTCTAATCCAATTTGCTGTAACGATGGGAAAAGTATTCCTTGTGAAGAAACATCGATGAATAATAGTTAATTCAGCAAATGCGAATTATTGGAGATCACGTTAGAGATTATTTCTCATTAAACATTTCGTTAACTGTATCACTTGAAACCTTCAAATCATGTATTATTTTAATAATACTACGCTATTAATTGCATTATTAATTTATATTTGATTAACCATGATATCAAACGTTGCATCGAAGCATTTCATTTCCAAATGATCTAAAATCACCGAAATAATTATGTTTGTAATTACTAATTACGATTTTATTAATATCTGATACTATAATCAGAAATTAGATAATTACTTATTCAGGATACCGTTATATGGTCTTATACGCATTGAAATTTTAATTAGCGTAAAATATAAAAGAAGATTTCTTTCATCAAAATTAAATACGATTTAAAAATATTCTAACTCGAAATTCATTTTGAATAATAAATAATTAAATGAATACAACCTACCTTTCAGTTCAAGTAGACTTTAAACACGTTTTTCCATTTTATCTAAAGTGAAGAATGTTGAGGTAGTATAAAAAGAAGAAGTGTATTATCGAAAAAGTATGAAGTATAAACGTACTTTTTAAAACTGTATCTAGTATTAATTTATTAAAAGAACCTTATTCTATTTTATTTAAAAAAAAGGAAAGAACAGATATAAATTCCATAAGAATATTAATATTTTCCAAGTATACAGAAATATATTTTTATTATCATGGAGACAGCATCGCAAGAATATAGATTCATATAAAATGAATGAAAAACATGCAAAAATTGATTTTGAGAAAAACTAACAGTCCTACGCTAATATTAGACTAGGGAAATATCGAGTTGAACGTAGAGAATCGGATAAAGCCGTCTCACACAGTGGAGAGTCGCTGTATTGTTTTTATTACGAACCAGATGAATTATCTGCCCTTGCTGTCCACCCACAATTTCACGTGTTTAACAATCCTCTGTCAATCACTTGTAAATATAACATTTATGACAGTGTCAAAGTGTCCTGATACTTGGATATACAATTCGGTCAATAAAACAACGCATCTCATAAGCGGAAATATTTGGATAACAATTTTATACACTCATAATTTTTAGTTAATTTCAGAATGCACTTTACATTGTTCTTGGAAGGTAGATTCAAAATTCGAAAATGTGTGTCCAGCTATCGGTAAGTGTGAGGCTCCTTAATTGCACTTCTTGTTATTGACGTATGGTTAAGAACCCTTCTGCTAAAAGCGAGTTTTTTTTAAAAAAATCGAAACTAAAATAATGAAAAATTTTTATCGTGTTCCGTAAAAAAAAAAATGTAAAAAAATACATAAAGGGTAGCAAAACGAGGTCAAAAGGAAACGGTTTTATACCTGTAATATCCTACCCTGACAATGTGTACGAGGTTTAATTATAATGTAGAACCGCGTTGGTAATGGAAAAAAATGAAAATATAGAAAAAATATGATATAAAAAAATAGTGATATCGAGAAAGCTATATTTTTAGCAGTAGGAATTAAAAACTCAGCAATGCATATTTTATACTTGTAAAATGCATAATTTTGAAGTGCTGATGATAAAATTGTTGAATTAATTCTTAATTGTACATTTCTATATAATTTAGTAAGACCTCATAAAGCTAAAAATATTTCTGATTGTTAATTTTTTCAGGATATTTACGATACAATAGCCATTTATATTGAAAGTGACAGAATTCATATCCTTTGTAAATCTAGGTATTTCTGAGCTGTGTTTTAATGTGTTTCATATTATTGATGGCTATTTTCGAAAATGATTTGTACTTGTTATCATGGATACTTATATATTTCTTAGTATAAATAATTTCGTATAGTCATTAAAAATTACTATTTTTCATTTTGGTGAAGTTACTTATGCCTCTTTTAAAATAAAGGTGTGGTTTATTTTCTTTTAACTTTAGGATGCTATTTCCAATATTAATGATGCACTTTACTCCTTTCGGCAAATACATTCACTCCGATTTCCTGCAGACATTTCATATCCTCACAGTTCGATCATATATTCCCATAATTTCCTTGTAAATTCTGTTTCTATATTTCAATCCCTTTTGGAAAAACTTTTGGTTTTCTTTAGTCGATATCTGTAGCAGTTAGTGCAAATTTTAATGCTTAATTCCTTTCGTATTGACATTTCTAATTAATTTCTCGGTCCCTCCTATATCCTTGTTTTCCTAAAACTTCAAAGAAATGTTGTTGAAATTTCGACCTTTTTAAAATACTTAATAGATAACCTTTTTATCCTGGAGTAATAAAATAAGAAATTTTGCACAATTATTTTCGAATTTTTTCTTCGAATTTACATTGAACAACTATAAATAAAATTGATTAATTTCACTGAAAAATATTGCAAATCAGTATTATAGCATCTCCCAAATTGCAAAAAAAACACTCTTTATTTATCATTTACCTTATAGCACCTATATTTTAGACACAAAGTCTAAAACTATCCGTAGAGAAATGCACCCCCTTGGAGAACGATCACCCCAGTTCGTCTATCTTCATTCCTATGCCAAGAAACTTTCTCTATAAATAACACAATTCTATAAAATCCCAAACATGATATCCACACATAAATACTAAAACTTAAGAATACAAAAATCCAATTCCTTTTATCAAATTGTCCCGATTTTGTCTCCACTTTCGTCAAAGATAGCGATTTAATCTGGCCGTAGATTCGGTGTCAGACAACTCACAGATCTTTCTAGGAAGCGGCAGGTTAAAAGCATTAAAGGGTGTCTTTTTCCACTCCTCTTTCGTAAGTAAGCACCAGTTCAAATGCCATCTTCTGAGACCTGAAGCGATTATACGTCAGTAGACTGTCGGTCCTCTCAAGGTAGCACCAATGTGTATACAGACGCGGCTCTGTCCGTTGCATGGATTCAAGATATCTTCTATTTCGTCAATAGTGTTCCCCAAGACCCGTCCCAGAAGCCGCGGCATTGAATAGAGGGTTTGTTATCGCTCCCTCTACTTCCTGACGACGAATCCTTCGTCGCGAATCTATATCGACCTTGCCAGTCTAGGAGGCCATTGTGTACTCGCGGTTTTGTCGTCCTTTCTTCTCTCGATTTAATGACTCCGCCATTTTCGTACGAGATTTTCACCCTGGAGCAAATGTGCCGCAGAACCTCTCGTTGCCTAGGAAATCCAATAGAATTTTCCGAATATTCTTTTATTAGATTCAACGGGATATTCGCTAATTCCTTTCTGCTCTGGCAGTCTCATATGGTTGCGTGATTACGTAACTTTGTTAGAGTTTTAGACAATTTGTGTAGTATTTCGGGGATAGAGAGAAGTAGATTTAAAATATGGAATATTTTGATGCTTTTTATTTATCTTGATAAAACGATATATTTTGGTATTTTAGTAAATCAGGGAGTGTGTGGATATTAAATGTATTATTACAATTTTATAGAAGTGACTAAATGTTTGGACATTGAAACTTTGAGAGTTTTTAGAAAATAGTAAATACGATGCATATAGTTTTTCTTATGGACAGTTACTTTTATAGAAATTGTTACATAAAATTTTAGATTGATATTTAAGACATACGTTACATATTATAATTTTTATATAAGAAATTTTGCAAGAATGAATTCATTTTTTGCAGACTATTTGCAATATTCTATAAAAGAAATATATTCTATTAATGACATTCTGAAATTGTCCGAGTTTCTTCAAACAATGTGCTAGGAAATTTTAGGAATACGCAACTCATCTCACAAATACAAAAATTACCTTCAAATTAGTAAAATCATATCATACATCAAGTTTTCCAAACAGCATACCTAAATTTTCCGTAGAAATTCAATTTTCTACGAATTGGCGAACGCCAATTTCATTTCGGCAAGGCTTTCAATAATTTCGAGCTACGTTCTTCGTGTTACCATACGATTAATCGGCAATTGGATAATTTCCACTCGCCAAACATCCTTAATCATACGATCGGGCGTAGCACACAGCAGCAAATCCATTCGTGCTAATTTGCATTTCATATCGCGTATATTCCTTCGTATGCATGTTACCCACAAACCGACCGTAGAACGTGTGTCGTTCTGACACAATTAAACGAAACGGAAATTGAGGTAACTAACTGTGGGTTTCCGGGTTGGTCTTCCCTACGGATTTCCATGGTTAACGTATGGTAAAGATATGTACATACTTTGGCAGACATTCGGAACATATATTTTGAACTCATCTTGATACGCCCCTTTTCTGTGCATTCTTTGAAGTCTTAACTTTCAAAATATAGGTGCCAAAAAGTCCTAACATGATTAATTCATTCAAGATCCTTGGAAGAGGAAAATGTGGCAATTACATTGTACTCAACAAAGTTACCTTATAATATCCAAAAGGAGACACAATATCATATCGAAAAAAATGCTCTACTACAGGTTTCAGAAACTTAGAAATATGAAATCAAAAGACAAAAAGAAACAAATGCAATATCACTGTCCAAATCTGAGAAACTCTCATTTTGGCGAGATGTGGTTCAAACGCCAAAGCGTACGAGGTACGGATCTTAATCGTGGACTGATTTTAGTATACAGGGTGTCTCACAGAACTAGTTCTAGATGTACTTTTAGTGAATTGAAAATAGAAGAAAATGTCATGAGGCAAACTGGAATGGTACAAAAAAATACAATGAAATTAAATGGAATAAAATAAAATTAACGTAAACCTTTATACATTTTTGTATAGTTGTATAATTTTGTATAATTGAGGAAATTGTATACCCCTTTTTAAAAATGTAATTCTAACTTTAACCCTAATCGTATCGGCACTTTATGTATGTCTGTTATGACCTTACAAGGGAACATATCGAACTCGAACACACCGATTTTGATGAAATTTATGTCAGAGGTAGTCCTCGTAAGAATATTAGACACGTATTTTTTTTTATCGGCAACCATCCACTCTGAAGGGGTGAAAACACCCCTCAAAGTTGAGGGCAGGAAACACATTTTTGGGAATATCTCGGTAACCAGGGGTCAAAAAAATTTGAATTTTTTTTCAAATTGTTTGTTTTTCGACCAGGAATTTAACTGTGTAAGAAAAGTTGCGTAAAAGTTATTTGTTTAAAAAATATATTAAAAAATTAATTTTTTTTGTTAATATCTCCCAGAAAACATTCGCAATAAATTAAATAAATTTATGTACACAAACTATGGTTCAAATTAGCGGATACGTGTTTTTGGATTTTTTCAATTTTTGACGATAAGGGTCATTATTTCGCGTTTAACTTTTCACGCTCCGTGCGGGACTGGTCGGTCGAAATGGACTTTTTTCATAACAAAGCTGATTTTATTGCCAAGACTAGTATTCTAATAATTTATGTGAAAGAATGTTAAACATAAAATAAGAACGGCTAGTGTTAAAAACCAAAAAATTATGATTTAGAACTATGATTTAGATCATAGTTAACGTACATACCTACTATTCGATAGCGGAATAAGGCTGATATCTGATAAGATAAAATCAACGCAAAAATTCAATTTTTTAATACACGATTTGTTTAAATGATATATTTAAATTTGAATTTTTTCGTTAATTTTCACTGATAAGTGTTATTCTGCTATCGTATAACATGTACAAAAACTATGACCTGAATCAGTGGATACGTGATTTTTTAATTTTTTGAGTTTTGACGCTAATCGTTATTATTTGATGTTTTAACAAGATTATTAAAATTCTGGCCTTTGCCATAAGAACATCTGTATCCTGAAAGAAGTCCACTTCGACTGGGCAGTTCCACACAGAGAAATTAAACGCAAATGTACTCCTTTCAAAACAAAACTGATGTAGTTGTAAGGACTAACATTTTACGTATATGACAAAAGGAAAAATCGGAAAAGTATAAAAAAAAAATAAAAAACTTTATTCTGTATAGCGTTCACAGTAATGGTATTGTACGAAGAAGTGTGTTAAACATAAATGTACTTTGCACCAAGAACATTTAAGTGTGATCACACAATTGTACTGGAAACATTTCATATTTTCTAATTGCATGAAAGAAAAGTCCACAGGATGTTCGAATGCTTCAGGTCGTTCATCTATATAGCCACAACTGAACCACGCATATCGAAATAAGTTTTTCAGTAACGGGGACTATATAGACTAATTTTTATGATTTCATTTATATACTTCCGGATTGTTACGATGTAGAACTACATGGAAAACAAGTCTGCAATAAAATCAGCTTTGTTATGAAAAAAGTCCATTTCGACCGGCCAGTCCCGCAAGGAGAGTGAAAAGTTAAACGCGAAATAGTGACTCTTATCGTCAAAATTTGAAAAAATCCAAAAACACGTATCCGCTAATTTGGACCATAGTTTGTGTACATAAATTTATTTAATTTATTGCGAATGTTTTCTGGGAGATATTAACAAAAAAAATTAATTTTTTAATATATTTTTTAAACAAATAACTTTTACGCAACTTTTCTTACACAGTTAAATTCCTGGTCGAAAAACAAACAATTTGAAAAAAAATTCAAATTTTTTTGACCCCTGGTTACCGAGATATTCCCAAAAATGTGTTTCCTGCCCTCAACTTTGAGGGGTGTTTTCACCCCTTCAGAGTGGATGGTTGCCGATAAAAAAAAATACGTGTCTAATATTCTTACGAGGACTACCTCTGACATAAATTTCATCAAAATCGGTGTGTTCGAGTTCGATATGTTCCCTTGTTAGCATACTATTTTTCTTCAAATCTTTTAAACCCTTTCATGGAAACTCAGACTATCACCTGCATCAATTTTGCTATTCCAAATTGAAGTCTGACAGACCACATCCACTCCATGTCTTGGAATTCGCTTTAACAAAATTTGTTATTTTTATTTTCCTCATTTATATTTCTTTCTTTTATTTTTAAATGTAGTAGCAATTTAATCATTTTAACCCTCTATTGGCCCTTGTGACTCTGAGGTAACACAAAAACATGTCTGTACTCTTCTTATTCCAAGTAAATTTTTTAACTTTGCCAAATACGGCACTTTAGTTTTGAAAAATCATAAAAGTGTTTGCAGTTCAATGTTTAAAAATTAAGTTAGATCTACTATTATAAATTGTACCATTGTCATTTTCTAACATCCTGTCGTGCAATTGATCTGCAAATACCACAAAAATTTCGGACTAATTAAATATAGAGGGTTAAGTCAATCCATTAAAATGTAAAGTGAATTAGTATATCTAATTGCAAGACTTTAAAATTAAATTGTAAGGCAAGACATTAGAGATGTAAGATTAAATGTAGTAGTAAGGTATCCGATATCTGCGACGAATTTTATGGGACACCCTATGTGTACGGTTACGTATGCATATGAGCACCCGAGAATCTTGGATAGGTTAAAATCACATCGTGCTTTCGTACTTTGAGATACGTTTTTCATTATACGTCGCGCTTGATATTTCAAAAGGCGAAATACTCCCAGTGTTTCAGTATTTATTATCCGCGGTTATTCGTACAACTGAACATGGCAAGTGTCTATGTTGATTCTGTATTCTCTTGTAATTAGCTACAACTGAGATCTCAACGGTTACGTCTAGTTTGTGAGCCATTTCGATTGTAAAGCATAACGAAGAAAGAAACCGGTGATTTTAATTATCACGGAGGAGTCTGGAATTAACGAAGCTTATTAATTAGGACATTAATTAGCAAATCGTTATTCCGGTTTAATTTAATTGTAAAAGGATTTCTTTTTTGTAATTATCTCTTCTTTAATTGTTGCAGGTTGGCTTTTTTTTATTTTTCTCGGACGGTCGAGCAATAATTATTTCTCGGCTGTGATATTCGTGTTCTTCTTGAAAAATATCATCCCCAGAGGATGGGTTCAACCCCAGAGAATAACTTCTTCTAGGGGTACATTAGGTGAAATATTTTTTTTGAGTAACCAGCAAGGGATGAAAATCAAAGTGGACCGTACTATAAGTCGTTCCTTAATTAACTACTGAGATTTAAGTAGTAACTTCCTTGTATACAAAGAGATCCCTATTCAAATGAAATATGTTCTATTTAGAAAGCTGAATTTAATAATTTTCTCATTACTGTTGCACGGATAATAATACGAACAAACGTACAAACAATGAAAAAAAAGAAAATTCCAAAGTTCTTGCACTTTCAGTTAAGCTATGTGCAAAGATGATTGGATACGAAAATCTATCACGTATTTCTCAGACACCCCGTATATTGCATCTAGATAACGTTATAGGTATAGACACAGATTATTATCCAATGAAACCGTTAGTTTGACGAGGATTACAGGTAACACCTCAGAGGCGTGCAAGGTAGTATAGGTTCAAACTCATCATCTGTGTGCCCGATTGTGAGTTGAATTCTCTCGACAGCTCCAGGACATTTTTCCTATATGATATTTACACCATAGCCCCGAAGATTCAAAATCCTTCTCAAACATTACATCCGAGGTATTCATAACCGTCGAAACCAATAAAATACCAAATGAACAAGCAATTAATATCTCAATGTTCACATTTATCGGTTCAATGAAAATCGAAATAATAAGATAGAAAATTAGAATGATTCAATAGGAAAATAGAATTTACGTGTGGCCCTTTGCAGGGTGCAGTAAGATAAATCTCAATCAAGTACAAACATGCAGAATACCAGGCGCATATTCGCAGCGGTTTATCCAATAATGTGTCACGTAATCGAATCTCTGGGGTAACACCAGCATAGTCCCGATGGGTGAGCTGCATTTGCGTAAATAATTCTACAGCGATAGGACAATCAATGTATGGGGATTACGATTTGTATATGTGTATATGCGTCGTTAGTTTGTTACGTGGAATATTAGTTTCCACGTGTGCAAATGGATACAAAGGGTATGACATTATAGAGGCTCGGGGACACTCCAGAAATAATCGACATACTCTAGTGGCATCGGTTATTTAGGTATTGCGTTGTGGATCTTCTTTGCGAAATATGAATCATGCGACTTTCGACCGTTTTAATTTTCGAAAATGTTCTGTAAATCGTGTTACAAGATTTCACTTTGTATGATTGGTGGATGTTACAAATGAAGGGGTGTGAGTATGTTATGGTGGTTGAGGGTTCATACGAGATTTGTGCGGTTCAAAGGGTTGGAGTGATGAGTAGAAAAATCAGATCTGTTTGATATACGAATATAAGACTATTATTTGCAGTATTTGTTACGTTAGGACTATAAAGTCGTTGGTTTAATATAAGTACTGACAATTTATTAATAATATCAACAGAAAATGATATAAACAAGTGAGGAAATATATAAAAGTCTAAGAATTGTCAATCGTGCAATGGATAATACTATTTGTAACAATACTTGTGACTCAATATCTTCAGTCTTTCGAAAATCGTTCTTTCTCTTTGCTGAATAAACAATCTCTTCGACCTCCTCATCAACGATTCTCCTTTGAAAATTGTAAACGAATTGAAAAAGAATTAATTCTTGCTTACCAATTATACCGTAATTGGAACACGATTACAAATTGCAATTGCTATTCTTTCGTTCCCGATGAAAATTTGATATTCAACTGTTTGACTTATACATAGCAGTAAACATCAACTTATGCAAATAGACTTCTACTTCGTTTGAGTTGTAGGGGTAAAATATAAATTAAACGTACGGCAAATAATTCAAGTTAACGCACCCTCATCTATCGAGTTGTAGAAGTTTTTACATCCGATCGAAAGGGAATGAAAAACTTTTCTTATAGAACTTGAAAAATTGTAGAGGGTGTGAGTTATCGAGGCTCGAATTATAAAGGTTCGAGTTGTAGGCGTCTAACTGATCGAAGTTTGTACATTTTACGTTTCATCCATAACACATAAAATCCTGGAGTAAGAACAAGACAAATTGATTTAATCGTTGTATTTGAATCTCCATATCATATCAGTGGAGTTGATCAAATTTTAATCCGACTGTGTAGTTTTCTGTACGAATCTTAACATCATCGTTTGAAACGCGTTGCACGGTCGCATGTCTGGCTATTAATTCAAAGTCACTGGCAGAACCAGCCATAATGAATGCCTTTGAATGGAAAAAGAGGTCAAAATAGAGCGAAGAAAAGGGTTCGGAGGGAAAGAAGGATAGAAATAGGGATGACGACGAAGGAAAGGGAGGCATTACTTGAAATTAAGCTCCCTCGTGAGAGAATGCTTGCGGAGAGGAATCCGTAATTAGATCTTATAAATTATCACCCTACGGGAACAATAGACATTCTGGAAGTATTATCGAAAAGCGATCAAGTAGCTGGATTCGAGCGGAAAGATTTCGTGAAAAAGTGCATTGCGTGTGATAATGCTAATATGTAATGTCGAGAAAATATTCGAAGTGTAATTTTAAGGAAATCGAAGGGGTGCAAGGGTGAAAGTGGGAGTTGGGTTTCATTATATTATGGAAAATTGTAAGGGTGAGTGCGAGGGAGCGAATGATTGTGTGAGAGGGATGCGAGGGTGTATATAAATAGCCGTAGGGCCAAGGGTTTTAGATCAGTTATCGGTTATGTTTTGTCGTGACGTAGATATTATAGATAAAATTATTCTGTGTCGTGTTATAGTTATACTACCGTATTTTTATCGTTATAATTGTATGTTTCTTTCTTCAGTACTGCAACTGTTAATAGATTTAAATAAGAAAAATTTACTGTATAACTTTCTTAAACCTCTCGTTTGAAGAAGGATATATTATTCTATATATTATTTTTTTTTAATTATTACTCTATGCTCCTAGTTACCAATATTTCGTTCTGTCGAAAGGGCTAATTTATTTGCTAATATCTATCGCCAAAGCTTATGAATCAATGTCACATTAAAGCATTGTGTAAGATCAGTTGGATCTTAAATAGAGCAATGTAGAACGCCACTAATTGAGATAAGTCGGCCATTTGGTTAATGAAGCTGACGATAACGTGCCTGGCTAATTATTACATTATTAACCTTCCACTTGGAAGGCTACAACAACACCTACATGTACAGGCTATTGCGACAAATTTTGTAGAAGTATGCTCTATGGTTATTACAAGAAATCTATCTTACTTAAATGTCTCGTACGAAGAAATTTATTCCAATATAAATTTCCTGAGAATTGACAGAAAATAATAAACTATACAATTATTTAACAAACTTCTGTTCCGATTCAATATCACAGAGAACTTTAATAATATTTCCATACGTAGGAAGAATTTGAAATGAAGTTTGAAATCTAAAATTCGAAGTCTGTGGAAGTTAAAATGAAATTTTGCGCTGTACGTTTGAGTAATTTTTGTAAAAGACGGAAAGTTCATTAACATTTGTTGATTCGTCCGTAACTAATTCTATTTAACATACCTCCTAACGAATGTCGTGTAATTAGTCCGCATGCTCGTTTCCATTGTACGACACAATAGTTCACCTAAGGTGACGTGCAAATACCGTTTTAGCACCCTCAAGCCGATTTAATCCTCCACGTGCCTTCACGCCTCCTTAATGTCACTTCAATTCGTATGTTGTATTGGTACTTCGAGTTTAAACACCTTAAGATTTGTCATTCTCACTATCAACAGGCATGTCAGTGATTACGGCAAAGAAATACATAAAAACTTGTATGGATGAAGTTTAAAATTAATATACTTGCAGCTGTTCTAAATATCTATTCCAAGGTATAGCTATTGTTCTCTTCGCTCATTATTTTATACAGTTTTGATATCGATAATTCCAGTCTTATTGTCAGATGGAAAACTTGGCAAATAGAAAATTAAAAAATAGAAAATTTGTAGAGGTGTCGTTTCTGTGGGTTTTTATAACAATATGATTATTTACTATAGTGTAAAAGGATTTTAGAGAAACACCATCATAATTATGTGGAAGATTTCTATTGTATTGTACCAATCGACACTTTTGAGTGTTCTTAGGCACCCGCTCCAACTCGCTTGGACTCGCTGGGACCGGGTTCGAGCGGGTTAGAGCGGGTCCAAGGGGGTCCGAGCAGGTCCAAGCGGGTCCGAGCGGGTCCGGACGGTTCCATGGGGGCCCAACGGGGTCCGGACTGGTCCGAGCGGGTTGGAGCATAGTCAAGCAGGTCCAAACGGGTCCGGGCGGGTTCCTAAGGACACTCACAAGTGTCGATTGGTACAATACAATATAAATCTTCCACATAATTATGACGGCGTTTCTCTAAAATCCATTTACACTATAGAAAATAACCATATTGTTATATAAACTCACAGAAACGACACCACTACAAATTTTTAATTTTTTATTTTTCTATTTGCCAAGCTTTCCATCTGACAATTAGTTGAATTATTACACATTTAATTTCTAAGTAGGTCAAATACATTAAAGTACAACATTTTAATTCTCAGCTAATAGCTAACCCACACCATTTACTTTAGTTATGTTAATTTACATTAGTGGAGGAAACACATCAAAACTTGTGTCGATATTTATAAATTAATATTATATTAGTATTTTTCTAACATTTTATTTTAAGGTATAATTTCCTATAATTTCCGATAATCGCGTCACGATATTTAAATACATACTAGATTAACAACCTAATACTCCACTTCACAGTTGCCCACAATGTCATCCCAACAATTTAGTAAACAATATTTCAACTCCAGCATGCAATTTAAATTTCTATTAGGTAAGATAAAATTAACATAACACACCTCACATATAATCGGTAATTGTTTAAAAATACAAGCAATTAAAACCTAATAGGTTGGAAAGTTTGTTCGATCGTACGTTATATTGAAATAATGCAAGTAATCGTAAGTGTTCCTACTCGATTGAGAATGGTCGTTAACCCGCGTGTTCACTCTTGCGTTACAGCATGTAACATTTGCGTAACGTGACATGCAAACAATGTCTTAGCTGCTTTAAGCTGACCCGATCCTGTATAAGCTTTCTGTCTCTCCTCGACGTCATTGCACATTGTACAGAGTGTTTCAAAAGTAGTTGTCATGGCTTTCAGAACTTCTTCTACACTCTTAGACAATGAAGATTTGCGAAAAAACCCGCTGCGAAATTTGCGAAAGGATTGTAAATTTTTTTATTGACTCATCCCATTCGTATTGTTACGTAGTTGCCTTAGAAGAACCACAGATCAGAAATATATCATTTCTACGCAAATTAACACATTGAGTGCCGGTCCTGCGATAATGTGGGATTTTTTGTTTTTTTAAATGGATATTCCTACAGCTCACAGATCGAAAGATGAACATCCTCAGAGACTTTCGTGTGATATGAAGAATTATAAAGATGCTAGAATCATTCAGACAGGGAAAACGAATCTCGCGAAAATGCATAAAGTATTAAATATTTTCTTCGGCTACTTATTCCTCAGAGACGAAAAAATGTAGCCGGTGCTTAATGTGTTAACTTTTATTTGTGTCTTCGCGGTTGAATTTTAACTGTATAAGTCAGGCTTCCAAAAAAGAAACACATGAGATATTCTTACTGGTGCTACACGAAATTAAAAAATGGCCGTCTGGGTCACCGAACTAAAGAGGAAAGCGCATCTGGTTTTCAAGATACATGGGAAAACAGTCACAAATTATTAAAAGTAAAATACACCATTTCAGACGTCTAGTTGGCAATAGTTATCTTCATAGTGGTATCAACCCTCAGTTGGCGGCCGTACGTCTGCTCTCAGAGGACTTTCACCGTTGCCATTGTGTTTCTATTCTCAGCCACTAAAGCAAAGAATCAAAAAGTTTCTCAGGTATATATAATTTTTACTAAGCTTTCAGTAGGTTTGTTTTAAGCGCGATTACACATTTCGTTCGTAAACCAAGGGTGTAGAACAATCCCTAAAAGATGTAATAACTACTTTTGAAACACCCTGTACGTAATATGTTACTCTGGGTAGAAGCTAACCCCGAAACTACATCTACGATTACCAGTAACATAACAATCACATACGTGAGGGTATATTTATTAGCGTGTGCTTTCCTATTAGCGACACAACGATATAGTAGTGGATTTAATTTTCGTATGACTTAATCTTACGTCGAAAGGGTGTACGTTTATCTTTAAATTAATGATTGAATTAATCCAATATTCAAATAATATTTTATAATTTATTCCCAATAATACAAATTCTGTATAATCGAAGTTTGTAAACATTTATAAGCTGAAATTGATTATGTAAGAAGCCAAAACGCTGGATTTAAAGAGTATTAAGGAATGAAATTTTATCTCATTTCAAATAATTAAAAAAAGGTATAATAAATCACAATACAGACTAGTATTATTACTTGAAGAAAGTTCGAATATTGAAAAGTAACTTTTGTAACACTTCAATCTTTGTATCAATTTAAAAAAAAAAACTTCAACGTTAATCCAATCTCGACCCTTAAGTACCGAGGAAAAGAAGAAGACGATGAAAATAAAAGATTCTCATGGCAAGTAAGAAGACTAAGATAATTGATACTCTCGGTAATATTATTATAAGCGCAAAACTGTCTAAAAGCATCCCGACGTTTACCGCAACACACTTTTCCCGCTAACTGCACACAAGAAATTCTCTGTCATTTATAATTAACGCTAACAGAAAACTTAAAAGGAAAAACTTTCGTACTTCCGACTTTACGTTATACCAGACTTAAGAAAATAACGTTACCAATCACCTACAAGAATATCGAAGTATCGATCCACCGAACGCAATTTCTCTCGCTTTACTCTCGTAAATTATCCGCAGATAAATTTGTCGGATGAGCTCAGCTACCTATTCATAACTGATTGCACATCGCAAACGGCGAGTACGAGACAAGCACTTTGCGCCCGTGGTATCTAAATTGAAGACGAGATTGCATCCTGGGCCTGTCGTACTTTAGCCAACTTCATCTTACGTGCAATAAACCGTAGTGAGAAAGAGATATATAGAAGGACGGAGAAAGTGTCTGTACGTTTGTATATCTATACTCAAATCAACGTCAGTTTGGTGTTCGAAAGCTGAACGTTTCTCAAATGCAAACCATCTAAAGGGCAGAGCCGATTGAAAGTAGAAATTCCTGATACTCGAGTATAGGTAAGACGGCGTCCAAATATACGCGTATGCTACACAAGAAACAGGTATAAGCCACGATCAAAATTAGTTTTGGTTTAGCGTAAACGTAGGACTCGATAAGAGTATACCGGGTCGTGGTTCTCTCTCCCCGACAGGAACCGGAAGATTCTCGATCGGCCCGCGAAACTTCGTGGTTCTGCTTATTAACTTATTGCATCTCTCGAGTTCCCGCTAAACTGATATTAATTACCGCGTTCTCCGGTACTCAAACTCCACTCGGCTTGTCGTTTCATCGTCCTTCTTCTTGACCTAGTTCGACGGTTTCTCTTCTGGTCTTCTTAGGGGCTGTTTTTCTTCTGTGCTTCTTGTCTGTGATTGTTCTTTTAAAGGTGATCCATTGTCCTTATCGTTGATCTCTGCGACGTTGAAGTTAAAGTTTAGGAGTTTAATTTTTTTATGAAAATATTCGATGAGGTGGAAGTTATGTGGAATTTTGTTTTATAGAATCCTTTCGGAGTGATAAGCTGTATGGTTTGATTGAAGGAGGGTTATTTCAGGGTGATTGTTTTAGAGCAAGAGAGCGACTGTAGATTTTCTTTCTTCTTCGTTTTTTTCTGGTTATTTAAGGTTGTTCTAGCTGGATTCAGAACTAAAAGTTTCTTTTTTCATTAGAAATGACTTCACAGAGTCATTTCATTCACTTTTAAGACACTAAAAAACATCTTTCTCTATAACTATGAAGTAAAAAATGATGAAACAATTCAATAATGTTCCAAAAGCATAAAATAATACATTGCTAATTTTTTATTAGAATCCATCGACTCGTTTTTCCATTAGAAAAATAAAAAAAGATTTTACGGACTCAGCAAAAATTTTTTTCCATAAGGCCCATGTTAAATATGTTATTTTTAAACACGATTTATTCATAAACGAACTCGTTGAGATTCTGGTTATAATTATAAAATATTATGAAGAATATATTTTCAAAATTTTAAGGAAATCTATTGAAAAATGTTAAGTGCCTAGAACTACCTTAAAGTTGTATTAAACGTGTACATGTAGTGAGGACAGTACATAATATATATTATGTAATATGAAGTAGAAATATTGCGATACAACACATGTACAACGTAGGTATAATTGAGTGAAATATACATATGGTAATAAAAAATTATACGTTATAAAAGAATTCTCAATTTACAGTTTTAAATTTTTTGTTAGAATGTAAAATGTGGTTTTGTTTTTCGAGGTATTTTTGCAGTTCAATAGATACCCCGATATGAAAGTTTAGCTGCAGTTTTGGCAAAACTCGCTTAATCTCCTCGCTCGACAAAAATGTTGGATCTTCAATTTTAACACGAATTTTACGTTCGAATTGGAGTCGGGAATCGAGTGCAACAATTTTTACAATATCCATTTGACGAATCAGAACAAAATACTTGCCAGAAGCCAACAATTTTCTTGGGCTCAGTAATTTGCATTAGAATTTATAATTCCTAAGTATATCATTGTTACTATCGTCGCAGATATAAGAAGCTCGGAAATGTAAGTACTTATTGCTTAAGGATTTTGAACAACTCGGTAAGAGCAGCCATCCGGTAAGAGAGAGGTCCTGAGTTCAAATCACGATCCACGAATGGCTTTTTCACGGTTCGACTATTTTTCCACTGCCTACAATACTTGTGTATCATGAACCGGAGGCTATAGGAAGTATATCTACTTTGTAACCGATTTCGGTTCTCGTAGCAATAGCGGTGCTATTTCCGAGAGCGATTAAAGTGCATTTAAAAGTCTCAGGAGACTGTTAGAAAGCTATATTGTTACTAGTTTAAATAAATCTATTCTCTTCACTGTTCTACTTGCAAAAGCTTTTTTTACCTATTTGAAAAACCAGTTATTGATGTTCTCATATCAACGGTTTTCTCACATGTGCATTGATTCAACGATAAAACAACTCGTGAAAGCCATAAAAAATAATTTTGAAACACCTTGTACCTATCACTTTTTAAAATCTCGGATTTTTGATTTCCTGCATACTTTCTCTGCTGTAATACTTTCGTTCATACATTTCATGGAACACCTGTACAACCATCTCTATAGAATATATATCTGGGATGTTTAATTTATAAGCTACTCCATAGCCGAGGCACAAATAAATCCATAATGCATCAGTTTTTCGTGTCGAGTCATACTATCTCGACCAGAACATTAAGGGTTTACCGTATTTTCCGGCTCATCTCGTGGGATGTCGCAGTTAAAGAACGAGAATCGTGTTTGTTATGGAGGATTTCTTTTCTTATACAAGACTTTCGGTTGATCATCTAGCGGGAAATAGTTGCTTGATGAGAAGTTTTTATACGTAGCCATTGAATCTGGAAATCGTCCCTCTCATTCTTTTTTGCTCATATAGCTCATTTGGAGTACTATGTTGGGTAAGGAGGTAATGGCCGGGATTCGCAATCAGTGGGCCCAAGTTCAGATGTATCATTTTCTTTGGGCAATTTTTTCTAAATTGTTATTTAATATACTATAGATTCGGTAGTTAGGAAACCACGAAAAATAACTTGGGCTAAACGAAATGACCTCAGCAGATGTGCAGATAGATAAGAAGATAAGAAAGCTTCGAATCTGTAATCAGTAGGTCCATATTCAGATATCTAATTCCGTTTGGGTAATTTTTCCTAAATTGATTTTTAATAAATTATGGCTTTAGTTCGGGGGTCACCGAAAAGAGCTACGACCTTACCAACGTTAACCCTTTGCGCTCCAAATTAATTTAATAACTTTTTGTCAGAAAAGCAAATATAATCTCGGAAAATTGTCCACTGTTGATTATTCGTTTTTATTTAATACTAGGAACAATTGCAGATACTGCGGTGTATTCCTGTTAAAATGCAAAATTATTGTTGATTTCGAAAAGTCGATAATTAGTATATGAAACATTAAGTGTCACAAAAAGCTGTGTCGAGTGTAGCTCGACATAGGAGTGCAAAGGGTTAAAGTTGATACCACGGGGATTTGGGCTATATCCCAGAATAATTCTTCTAATTTTATATTTTGTCAAATACATTTTATATTCTTCTATCTTATTACCTTGTTGTAGGTGAGGTATTAATTTAATTTGAATTACAAAATTCCAACTATCAGGAAGTGTTATATTTGTTGCCTTTGCAAAGACAATCAACAATTTATTTTATCCACTGTATTCAGCGGCAAGTACGAAAGAGTTTTTGCTCTCTTAGGAATAAACATTTCAGTTTACAAATTGAACCAGTTATGAAGTTTGCCAGCTGTAGAAATGTAACATAAAAAATTTGCAAAGTAAAGTACCCTGTATGGGTGAATATATGCGTTAGAATTTTTACGATACGAAAGTGGTCAAAGTGGCGGTGACATCGAACTGCAGCACTATATATATAACAATTAAATCGGTGCAATTTCGTTTTCCAGGATTCTCATAATATAATTTTCATGTCGTACTTCGAGTACATGTCGCACCGGAGAATAGGTGGTCGAGTGAACGTCATTCCCGATTTTCGGGGTGTAATTGATCTACCGCTGGTGATTTGACGGTAAAATCAACATACCGATAAAACTCTTCCATCAATGACTAGCACAATGGATGCTGCTATCATCATCGATGCAAGTATAAGTGAAGGATGTTGTTCATAAATTGATTCGATTTTTCGTCGACCGATGCAGCTCGTTTTTAAAATAATTGCTTTTAGATGCGTTCGATCATAAAAAATTGAAATCGGAGGTAGGTGAAAACAATCGAATAACTGTTACGGTAGAATGAATCAAATGATTATATCGTGTATTCGATGTTTCTCATTTACGACAGAAATGTGTTGAAATTAGAATTTATTGAATTTTTGTTTTGTAATTTTATATACGTAACTGAAAAATAATAACTCTGGCTATATGTTTTGTTGTTGCTTATAAAATTGCTTTTAATCACACCAAAGGTAGATGTGTTAAAATTGAAACTCTTTCGTCATATTTCTAAAGTTGATAATAAGAGATTTCTGAGATGAAAAATCATCATGTATTTATGTCATGAAGGGTTGTCATTTTATAATAATTTAATTTGACAAAATAAGGTAATTTATTTGTTAAATAACTTTTAAAGTAACAATATTTACTCGGAAATAATGAAATACAATGTTGTTAATAAGGGATTGATTTATAGTTTAAAAAATTGTGAGAAGAGCTATTTTTTTCTGAAATTTTTCATTTTTAAGGCAGTATTAAGGAGATTGGAGTAGCAGACAGAGCGTAAAATAGAATTCTACTAATTGTTGAGCTAGTCAGTAGTAATGTCCGATTCGAACTGTGTTCTAAGAGATTATTAAGTTACTGGAAAATGCTAAAACTGTAAAAAGAAGCTGTTAATGAAGCCATGTGCCAGTTCAATGCTTTTTGCAAATCGAGTTTAATTTAAGTGACAAGAGGAAACTGGTCGTCGAGTTTCTTTTGCATCGCAGCAATGGCTGACCTGTTACTGACTCGTACTACTTACGACTTTAAAGGCACAGCACGTTTCAACAGCTAACTATAATGCTCCGTTAGTCTGCTATTCTCAAGAAGAATAATTATTCTTCTTTTTACATTGTTCTTTCGTTACCTGCTTTTTGAACGTTCTTTAACAAGATTCACGGCAGAGTATTGAAAACATTTCGTTGCATTTTCTTTTTGTATTTCAATTACTCTTTATTTGGTGAAAATTGTTTCCGTTTCCGAATTGTTACATTTATGAAACCTCTTAAATACTGCAAGATGCTTATTTGATAGATTAAATATATGCAAATATTGTAATCGTAATAAACGATTAGAATTGTTGAGATTGTGACAAAATGTATATACTATGACTATTAGTATTTTGTATTCAAAGAGAATTTTTGTTACTGATGTAGAAAAATATTTCATATTGAAAGACAGAAATGTCGTGAAGTATATCCTTGAAAAATAAGCTGGAATGATAAACTTGGTATAATGCGTGCGCAGTTCGTGCATAGTTTTCAGAAACGTTTTAAAGCTCCACTCTTTTCTTAAACTACCGTAATGGTCCTTGTCGTAGACTCTTCTGTTCTAATTAATCCACTTGTGAAAAATTCAGTCAAGAGATACCTTCGGTCGGTTAAAATATTATGTCGTCCGTAACTCGTTTGTCAGGCTTTCATTTCAGTCTTATGTTTTTCTTTCATCACAGATTCAACGTAAAATATGAATATTATCAGTAGTCGAAATTGATCTTGTTTCCGCAATAATAAATACTTTACGATTATTTAATTATAGAAGAATATTGAATTTTTTAAATGTTTTTGAACACGGATAAAATAATGAAAGTGTTATTTCAATATTTAGATAATTTTATATTAAACAAATGTCCTGCGTTTTAAATTCTTCTTATTCCTTCCACTGAATTCACTACAGTAGAAGGGCAACGAAATTATAAAAAAAAAATAGATTTCGTACCGTTATACTATCTTTTAATATAGGAGTTAATAAAATATTATATAATATATAATTTATGTAATACTATATAATTACAACGAAAAGCTGTGTCCAGTATAGCAGAGCACGGAACTGTAAAAGTATAAAAAGTAATATAAAAAGAGTGTACACTGTTTTATATAACCAGGAGGAATAGATAACAACCGTCATTAAGTGTATAACCACCTTCGCGTAATATCTCTGTCGCAAGAGATTTAACACTCAAAAAGCTCCCAAGAAACGAAGATAAATCTGTCATACGTAGAGTGACAGTCGATATTATACAGACAAAACAAAGAGGAATTACTCGGATAAGCAAAGTTACAATTTCTAACTGTGGTTCTCCACAGAGAAATTTCATCTCCAGCCGTGACGTCAGAAGCGAGGAAATTAACAATGGCAGAGGAGGACGGATTCAGGCCAAGATTCAGATTTTACTTGTTATGTTCTAGTCTGTAATTTCCTCAAAGTGTTATTTAATGTATACTTACAAGGAGAACGCAAGGCCTTCGGGTCACCGATTTCATTGAAATTTTAGATACTCGTAAAAGTAAGTCGTTCTGATTAAGAATATACCCTATTATAGGGGCACACGGTCAATAGTTTTTAATATATTTGTAATTAAAGTTTCATTGGCATTCTTATCAAAAACTGTTGAATGCAGTACCAGTATCTACCGTGGCACAATATCTCCTGAATCTGTATCTCCTGAATATTTTCTTAACATTTTTTAAATATCTATTTCATATCTCCTGAATGTTTTCTTAACATTTTTTAAATATTTTTTTTATATCTCCTGAATATTTTCTTAACATTTTTTTAATATCTATTTTTTAATTTTTATTATCGCACATGAAAGTTTTCATAATAACTGTTAGTGGTTGAAAATCCGAATGCAATTTGTGAATTCTTTTTGTGTGGCTGGTTATTTTAAAAAGGTGTAAAATATACGTCCACACAGGAAAAATATAAACGACAACCGAGCGAATAAATATCAAAGAAGAACACATTACATAATATAGCCATTGGAAATAGATTGTATTTTGATATCTTTGATCAAAAATTTCGTTTTTTCTTGCTTTTTTTCTCTCTATCTCTCTTATTATTATTATTATCATAAAAAACAAATAATTAAGCATATCGTGAGCAAGAATTTCGACGATGACCAAATAACATTATTATTTAATTAAACAATCATAGCAACGATGAAAATGATGATCAAACATAATGTAATTGAAGATCCACAAATTTATTTTCAAGTGAATTCAATCAATCTCATTTAATTAATCTACATGTTAATTGTAATTTCTCTTATAATAAAAAACAGTAGGACATTCAAAACTTAGAAATAATCCTCATTGATTTTTCTGATTCAACTAACTCAGCGTGAAAATATCTTATATGTTAATTCAATCTATTATGCGAGGGGTTGCATCCACCATTTTTTGCAGCTATCCGATCCATACCTTTATTATTCGCAGGGGAAGAACGGCGGTGTATGCATTCTTATCAACATTTTCCAAAAGTTAAAAACTCATTTTAGTTTCCTTATTAATCTATGCCGTAACGCCGTATCTCTTTGCTCTTCCTTCATATTTCATTTAGTCGTAGGCGCTCATCCGCGTTGCATCCCTAAGTCGAGGTTAGCCTCAGTCGAGTACCTCTCCTTGTGCGTCGCGATGCATCCTGTTTCTCACGTATTTCTATATCACGTGTTCACCCTGTATACGAGATTTATCAAAGTGGAACTGTTTTATCATCGTTAATAGTCTTACGTGAATAAACGAAAACTTAATACAACTTCGCCACTTGTCAATAAAACTTAATGCTGTATCTCCTAGGGTAGAAAAACAAATAGTTCTTAATTTCTTTAAAAAATTTCTATAGATCTTAATACACCAACATCTTCGTTTTTCTATTCCTATTTTGTGAAATGTAAGCAATACCATCGTTCTATATTTTTTCCACCGTCAATCCTTTCCTTTTAACATTATTATTAATTATATCTAAATGAACCATATTAATCATCGTTCGTTCCAGTGTTAATACTTTATATTCGAAATAGTCGAAATTTAATATAATAAAGTCCGAAATACTCGAAAGTTTTCTATTTGTTAGTTAACACTAGATTTACGGAGTCAATTTGACTCATTCAAAATTTGATTACTACATTTCTAATATATTGGTTGGTTAATTTTTTAGTAATAAATTTTTCATTTCAATTGATTTGGAACTATTTTCTTTGCAAAAATTTGCAATTTTCTTGTACCTATGATTCAAATTGGCTCACTTCAGAAAAATAGGTATATCAATATCCGTAAATCTAGTGTTAAATAAAATTACTTTGTGCGAAATGAGAATTGAAAACTACAGTCCCATTGGAATTTCAAGTTCTCTGCATTTCCAATATCGTCGACATTGTAAAATGACTGTAAATTAAGTCCTCCAACGCATCATAGTGTCTCGAAATCGATCTTTATCTCAAGGATTCGTTATTAACTCCGTTTTAATAACTCGAGAGTTTCTGCAAATTTCCATTCAGTCGGTTCATTCGCGAGAAAATTCTTTCAGCGACTCCGTTTATCGCTTTTTCACTTCTCCATGAAATTTAGTCGCAAACGTCTCTGCTCGTACGTCATCCGTGTGTTCCCGCCTCTGCGACTTTTATCAACCCGCAGCAGCGCGTCGAATCATCGGACAGATTGAATGAACGAATTAAGTTTTCATTGCCCCGATGTGCTCTTCCACGAGGGGCATTCTCTTTGTCTCCCTCTCTATGTAGTTCAATGCTATTTCTGTTTCCTTCTCACGCGTATTCTTGCTCCACGTCTCTCTTTTCCTTTGCCTTGACTCGTTCTTTTTGCGTAATTCAACTCAACAATAGGAGTACTTTGCATTTGTAAACATGTTGATGTTAGTCGATAACATCGACTTATTTATTATTTATGACTTATTATTTTTGTCATATTTCATGAAATTTATATTTACGTACTTATATTTAATTACTTGTGGATAATGTTACTCTATATTAACTCTATGCTCTTGTAGGGAAAAGAAATCAAAACAATTTTTGTTTTAGTTCTGTGGGGGTTTATATAATTACCTTAAAATTTCATTGTGATTCTGTTTGTTTGAATTTTCTGCATTCCGTAAAATCTATAAATGTTTCGGATGTTAGGAATTCGGAAATTCGGTTGATTTTAAATATTATCCGCTATGACAAAAAGTAGAAAATTAAAATGTAGAAAATTCATAATAACTTCTTCTAAAGGTAGAATTTTTTCAATTAAAAATCATACATCAATCATGAACTTTCACTTGCAAAATGTGTTGAATAAAAGTTAAATAACGATAGAACACAAGCACGCAATGAATGGAACAATATAAAAAACTGTAATTACAAGCGGGAAACGGTTCTGAAAAGTCGAAGGAAAATATCAGGAGATACCTATCTAATTTAAGGAACTGTAAACCGTTTGCGATCCACGGACACGTATCTGCTTGCCTAAAATCGAAAACTCATTCCGTACGACAGTTGTTCCCCCATATTTCCTTCGTTCTCCAATTCTTTCTGTAATCCTCTAGTCTCTGTTGTGGAGACTACCCTGTGTTTCCTTTTTACATTTCCTTTTCCCTTGTTCGTTGTGCAAGTGCAGCGTACGTACGTCAGACGAATGGACGTAGCAAACCAGGAACGACGATCACGTTAAAACCGTCAAGTTAACTTACGGTTTCGTCTACCGTACAATCGTGAATCGATCATTGATAAATGTACCGTAGACGTGTCTCTGTCGTGTAAAATTACTCCCTTAATTTCCGAGTACACTTGTCCTCGAAGTATCCACTGTTTCTTTTTCCGAAGTAGTGGGGATAATAGAAATTCAGGAAATTAAAGATGAAAGTAGAGAAAAAGGAGTGAGATAGATTGGATGAAAGGGATTCAGGAGAAGCAGATAATAAAGAGAAAACGGAAAAGTGTACTTGCGAGGAGAAAATGAAAGAATTGTAGTTGTAGGAATGGAGTGGTTGTTGAAAATAATTTTTAAGTATTTTTATTTGTAATTGCTGGGAGGAAGATTTTTTGAATTACGTGAAAAGCTTATACCACTTTTGGTGAATAAAAGGGATGGATGGATTTAAAACGGTATTTTTATTGAAAGGCGGATAAAGAGTGATAATCGAATCATGTTGGATCCGCATACAAAATTCATCACTTTGAGCGATGAAGGGAGGTAATAATTTAGTTTAGACGTCAAGTGTTTTGGTGAAATTAGTTTTTGAAGAAAGGCGATGAATTTTCTGGATGAATAAAATATTAATCTATTTTCAAGTTAGATCTTTGTTTCTCTTGTAATTTTGATTTGATTTTAGACATTTAAATTGCATTGAGTAGTGGAGATTCATTTTGTAAGTTGTATTTATTCAAAATTTTTTCAAATGATAGCTGAGATAATAAAGGGAAGGAAAATATGTGAAGCTTGATGCAATGGATTTTATAAATTAGAAAAAATATAATAGTATGTTATGAAGTTTTATTAATAAATTCTTTGGCTATGTATATTTTCATGGTTTCGAGTTTCTTATTTATTTTTCATTCCAGAATCAATACGAGAACTATAGGAATGCGGAATAGACTTTGAATCAAAGAGGATCAGTAAATTGAAATCGATAGGATAATCCGCAACTTATATTCAATGCATTTTCCATTTCGCAGTCGCGAATGTCTCTTCAAACAACTTTAAAACGGTTTAGCGAAAATTATTTGTTCCGTTTTATCGCAATGTATAACGCATCGAATTCCAATCTACGTCCAAAAATATAATTCTTTTTATCGAAGAGAAAATTGCGCAAGTTTGACTCAAAAACATAACAATTAATTATGCAGTCTGGTTCAATTGACTTTATCAGTCAATTCTTCGCCAATTATTTTCATTTTGAAATATGCAAACACCGGCAGTAATAACGATAATTGAACAAAATTGCGAAACAATAAAAAAATATTCGGATGAATATTCCTTTTGTATAAATCAGTTTCCAGAATTTGTTGACGTTTTAAATTAGTTTCTTAATTGAAATATCAGTTCGTAATGTCAATGATCAGATCAAAAACTATCAGAATATATAATAAAATGTTGCCATACACCAATATTCGCTGTAAACTAATTTTGTTACCACTAAAAAATTTGTCAAATATGCTACAACTGCATTGAAATTGACAATTTAGTTGCAAATACCATAGTTCATCCTAAAAATACTAAAATTAAACATTACTCTGATTTAAATAATAAAGTTACATCATAGATTCCAACTCTTACCAAACAATGTTGATAGAAAACTACCCATCCAATAAATAACAATCCTTAATAAAATTACTCTCAATTCATTAAAACACAACACTTATTGAAGTGGTACATCGTTACAATTAATCTTTCACACCAATCGAAAAGAATCCCCTATAAAAACCCTCCCCAAAAAACGAAACTTTTCGTCATCCGTTAATTTGATCAATACTACTTCCATACCTCAACCATCCTCAAAATCTCAATTCGAAGCAAATAAAACTATTGAAAACTCTTCTTATTTTCTCAATCGAAACAATACCATATCGCGTCATCATCATCCCCCTAAGCTGAAAACTCGAAATCGAATCTGGCATTTTATCTCCGTAAAATAGATTTCTCGTAAAACCGAGCCTCTCGCATTTTCTTCGTTCCCTGGACTTCTAATCCTCTATTCCCTTCGCTTCGAATCCCTCTCTCTATTTCTCCGTTAGTCCTCCCTCTCTATCGGTGGAGGCGTCGCGACGGAGGACGGACGGACGGACGTACCGAACCCGAGAGGACCAGCAGACTGGGAACGTCAGAGTGCCCTCCGACTTCGTCGCGTACGCATCCCTCCCATCTTCATCGTGGACCACAAACGTGATACGTTGTTTTACAAACGTGTCGAGGATATATCGTCTACCAAAAACCAATTTTCCACGTTTGACATTGGTACTCCAGTGCATATTAATTTTAAGATCGATCAAAAACCACCGACTAAAGTGACATTAATTCTTATAGATCCAAAGTATTGTTTCCTTAATCTTCAACTTTTACCCCAATCTATGTGAATGAAAATCTGAAGGAAACTTTGGATTTATTTGATTTTTAAAATCATCGCTATTACACTGGACCTTGGGGAAGGTGTTGATTTAAATATTATAAAATTAACATGAACATTGAAACTGTAAATATATACCTGCGATTTGTATAGATACTTGAAGGTGACGATATAAACAGTATTAATAGTGCAGATCAAGGTGAACATTTAGAGAATTTGTTAACGATGCGTATCATGAGAAAGTGGTACTCGTGAAGCCGGAAGGGCACGAAGAAGAATCGAAGAATAATTGTCCTTGAGATTTGTGTTTCATCGTACTTGAGGATTCGGTTCGTTGAGTCAGTAAAGTGGAACTTAACGTTATTGTGAATTTTATCTCGTCGTTGAGTGGAAAATACTCGGTGATCGAGAGCGATGCGCTGAAGCATCGATCACGGACAAAAGCGGGAACGAGTGAGGTATACTCGGTGTTCAATTAAAGCGTTTCAGAGGTCGGGTGTAAGAGAGAAGAGGAAAAGAGGGACGTTGGGTCGCGTGACTGCCTTGGAAAATATTGTTCAAAGAGACAAAAGAGCTTGCGATGTTGCGGAGACGAGGGATCTTATTATTATCGTTATAAAATAAGAAGTTACGATTCGTTGAAGTATTCCTTGCTCTATAAACGAAGAGGAGGGAAGTTGGGGGATTTAGAAATCTTTGGAATTCAGTGGAAAGTGGAGAAATAAGTACGACGAATTGTGCTTTTCGTTGGAAACGATAGGGAAGTCTTTGGATAAAGTTGAATATTGAGCTGATTCGTGATTGTAGTTTGGTGAAGATAACAGTCGTATATTCTTGACACAAAGTTACCTTCTTCTTGTCAACTTGGACAGATTGTCGGTGAATTAACGTTTCTGAGATAGTCGCGAGGATTTCCCTCTGGAAGGTGACGGAACTTTGGAATTATTCCAGTTCGTTTATAGAGATTTAACGTGAACAATGAAGTGGTGCTTGGCAGTGCTGATCTTAGTCGGTTTCACGCGAGCCGAAAATTCTCTCGAGTCGGACTATTCGATTTTCAACTGTCCAGAGCTTAATTCTCAGGAGGAAATTGATCTTGATAAGGTATGTTAATTTTTTCATACACTTTTGTAAGTTGAACAATGCTTTCGTGAAATGCTTCCGCCGCTTTGAATTCTTCCTGACAATTCTGACGATGATCAGTTTTATCAAACGATGCTGTAGATTTCTGAAAGTTAATAAAATAGGACGTTCAGATTTATTTAAAAAGTTGATTCAAGATTTTCTCTCACACGATTTGTGAGTCATATTTTGTAGACAGATCGTTAGGAGCTCCGATATTCAGGATATTGTAAGATTTCAAATGATAGTGAAGTTAACTTTTCTCCGTTTCTTCAAAGTTTGATAAATGTCACTCTTGTGAGTATTGGAATTATTTAAAATTGAAAAAGTTGAAGCGCTGATTTACAGTTACAGGAGCTTGATGAAAAATAATATTTTATTTTTAATAAGTATTGTAATATGTAAATTTATCGAAAAAGTTAGAAAGGTAAAGGTTTAGGTGAACGAATTTCAGTACTTTTAATTGGTAAAAATTTACAGCACATTCTTTGCGTGCATGGAATATTTGATGTGGAGTATTTAGTAACTATAGCACGATCGGGTAAACTACAAGAAAGTATAATATCATGTAGCTACATATCTACTTTTCGGAACTTTTATAATTGTTTGCATAATAATTATGGTGGAAGTTTCCGACACACGTAGAACTTGATCTTCCCTCTGTTCTCACATTATTTTTGTAATTCCCGCAAAAGTTTTATATTAGATAATAGTCAACATTTAGCTTTCTCAAATCATTTTTTTCTTTAACTACTACTTCTACTACTAGTTACTACTCCTATAGTAAAAAATATTGACTTCCATCGTCGTTGATAATATTATAACAATTTCAGTGTTAAAATCCTGCAACCACTTTGTACATCAAACTGAATTATTTTACAATATTTATGAGTAGCAAATAATTAAAAAATTTCTCATTAATTATAATTTCTCGAAGTCGTTTCAATTCTTGGGTGTGGTTTCTGATTTTTCACACTTTGAACGCCACCGGTATTTCGCCAATTTCATTATTTCTACTGAAGTGAAAATTTTTCTATTAAATTCACATCTTTACAAGGCAGAAAGTTTAAAAATACAGATAGATAGATAATCGATAGATTTTTATCGTTTTAACGCCAAAATTTAAATATTCAGTATGTCAAAAAATTCATAAATATTACAATTTAAATATTACCTGAAATTCCGCTGAATTCAGTAGCGCCGGTCACCGGTGACCCCCATGGCAGTCAAAGTGTTAAATGAAATCGGAATTCACTTAAACATTTGTTTCTCTTGTTAAAAAAAACATGTAGACCGAATAGTTGACAATATTTTCAGTCATAATACATGTTCTGTCGAAACAATTTCAATTTTAACACTTTACCGACCGGTACTTTTTAACATCCTACCCACTTCTGATCAGACACTTGCACACAAATATTTCCCTGATACTGATATCTCTTCGAAAATTGCAAAGTTTCTTCACTGAATCCTTGGCACAATTAACCGCAACGAAAAATAACAATTTATTAATTTCCATAGCGACCAATTAATAAATTAAAAGCCCAAAAGTGTTGGGCCCGAAAAGTCGATTAATCGACTACCGGTCAGTAAAGTGTTAATACCGATAAACTATGGTATAGCTAAATTAATTTCAATTAACTGTGAACAGCAGGGAAATATAGTTCAGGGTTCAAATAGATTGAGATACCTGTTCTACCTGCAGATAAAACAATAATGTTAACACATACTCTTCCATTCTTTTACGAAACAACAGACGGGACACTTTCTACCGTTTCGAAAAATCACAGCAACAAATGCCTCTATCCCAGGAGCGATCGTTCCAATAAAAATGCAAAGGAGGGAAAATGATTTGTACTTTTACCACTGCGAATTTATTGCAGGAAGATACAGATCTCAACGTGGCCCGGCAGCACCGCCGCAGATTAATGTGATTCCGATAACTCGCGGTTTGTCGCGCCTTTCAAATGCGCGACAGCCGGTACTCTTTTTTTTTTCCTTTCATTTTTTTCCCAACAAAATATTGTTGCGGAAAGGTGGTCGAGAGGAAATGCATTTTTCGCGCTACGAATTAAATGCAGGAAAAGCTAGCCCTCGATATAACTGCACTGATAAATGTGATATCGATAACACCGGCTGCGTACTGTTTTTAAAAATACCTCTCTCTTTTTTTTTTTTTTTACTTCCGCGGCAACTAATAAAAAAGACACTCGCCATACAGGATAGAGTCGTGGGATTTTTTTCGGCTATCTGGAATTAAATTCCGAAAGATTAAAATCTATGCAGTACACGGGGCTAGTCCGTTGGCGTGTAAACGGTTTTCAATGTTGGATGTAGATCGAACGTATCACGATTTTTAGAATGAGGTCGGATTTTATTGCTTCAGTTGAAGTGATGCTATCGTAGCACACTTACTGATATGTACATTGCGAGTATAATTTTATCGTTTCCATCTGTTGTTCAGTTTTACCTTGTTTCATGCAGATAAATGGAGCTTTAATAAGCAGAGGTGTATACACTTGTTATCGGGAAACTGGAAGAAGTTGCTTGTGAAAACTTTCACCTACGTTGTTCTTGTCGATACAATCGTGTGGGTGTTTCATGGGCTTGAAAAAATCTGAGATCCTAGTCTTTTTTTAGCTGTGCTGTGTTTTTAATTAGTTGAGGATAGTTTATGTGGTATTTAAGGGTCGTAATACATACTTATTTTTACACAATCTATTAGTTTCCTATTAAAACCAACAAGCGGAATAAATATTTGCGGTTTTTAATAGACTCTGAAGTTGTTGAAGGAAATACACTGAGAATGGAGTAAATGTTTAACATATTTTGTTCTTCTTACAAACTTTCCTGGATATAATATTGACTTTTTTGTAATCGAGATTTAATTATCTATTATGTAATTGATTGCTTCTAATCATTTTTAATGTCGTTTATCGATTGTATAAAAATCTGTTGAAGAGGTAGCTTAGCCAAATCGTTGAACTTTTGTAATTACTGATTGGATAATAAACATATTTTATTATGTGAGGAAGACGAAAAAGAAGGAGAAGAAAAACTTGTTGACTGAATCAACAAATAATCAATGTGTGAAAATATGTCGTTATGACTTTTATCTATGACAGCCTTTCTCAAACTGGAATCCCCGGATGTTACGGGCGGTGATCAGTTGCGAAGTGATTTTTGATCGATCGCACCTGAGCCTTAGCTGGTTCAAGCAAGGCAGATACTTCCGCCGCATAAAGTATACACTTCCTAGCTAAGATTCGCCACTTTCTGAATAAATATTTGTTTATCGAGAAATGTTTTGATATCAGTAGCCTATATGTTAACACTTCGCCGACCGAATGGGGAGATTTCCCCGTTTCAAAAAATGACCAAACGGGGAGATCTCGCATTGCTACCTTGCGAATTTGCCTTACTACTTAAATATGCACGGTATATAGCGTGCAGTTTGTTTGTTTTTCCGTGCTCAGCGAAGTGTTAATTGCAATTTATTTTAACACTTTACCGACCGGTATTTTTTGAACATCCTATCCACTTATAACTAGTCACTTGGTCGCAAATAGTTCACTGATACCGATATCTCTTCGAAAATTAGAAATTCTCGTCACTGAGTCTTCGGCACATTAAACCACAATGATAAATAACCATTTATTAATTGCCGTGACAACTGTTTAATAAATTAAAAGTCCAAAAGTATTGAACCCAAAAACCCGAGTCGAAGAGTCCAGCCTAAAAAGAAACTTCAAATCCTAGATTCTTTTGATTTCTCATTTGCCGCTTAATTATGTATACCTACCATTATGAACCTCAAAATCCTCAACTAGTGTGTCTACGCGCCTCAAAGTCCTGTAAATATGATTTTTAGGAGTTATATGGACTGATCAGGTAAAATTTTTATTCCAATTTAATCTGACATCCCCTAGAAATATTTCAGAAGTTCCAAGTCCGTCGACTCATATTCTAAAAATAGGGCTTTCAGGAGCAAGTCGGAATTAAATTATCATTTTATTCCATATGAATTCTAAATCTCCTAAAATCACTCCAATTCAAATCCAATTCTAAAACTCCTCATTATAGAATGTATGTATGTAAATTGATCCTAAATTAGGCAAAACTGGCAAAAATTAACAAGTTTAGGGCGATCGTGGAATTAAAATTTGCATTCTTTTATACGTAACATATTTTTCCATATTCAGTCTAAATATCCTAAGTTATTTGGTAATTTAGGAGGAATTATGGGCTGAAATTTTCGACTCGGGAAGCCTATCAATAGGCTACTGATCAGTAAAGTGTTAAAGGGTCCGCGAGTAGTTTGAAAAATTTTAAAGAAACCGTCATACAAAAAATCTAAAAAAGATTAAAAGTTTCTAATCTCATACTTCAGCTGTCGCGCAGATATTGTGATCATTGCAGTATCTGTACTTGTTCTCCGACGTTATGCAATACCTTCGGAAACTCAAGAGGATACGTTCAAAAGACGGATGAAAATGATGTTACGAAAACGTTACGATTCAAATATGTATGTACGATGTATAAAGACGGAACGCGTAATGGCTCGGAGTTGGGCCGAAGCTTAAAGTATCGTTAATTCAAAACAATTACGAGTTCCTGGCACGCGGCCTCTACGAAGTTGTCGAGTCGCTCGGGCTTATAGTTACATACAGAGTACATTAAGTGGTGGCTATAATTTAAATGGTCACATCCAAGACCTGTAATTCAAATCTCTCACTGTTATTGGCATGGAAATTCTCACTCTGACATCCTACTTTTCTGCATGAATTCTGCACATTACAAGGTTACTGTTTGTTAGTAGAATGTTGTTATAAATGACATTAGAACGTTGATTATGAAACGTAGATTTTGTAAATACAAGTGGAGTATCTTTCTTATATTCATGATACGTTAACACTAGAACTACCGACGTCAAATCCAACATATTTTAATAAATTAAGTAAGTACTTTGAAAAAGGGGGAATCAAGCGGCGGAAAATTTGATCGATTGGGTCACTTATGGTTATTGATATAGACGTAGAATATTTATTCTATGACTCTTATATAATCTTGGAGAATTTTTTGAAAAAATTGTGTACCAGTCATTTTGACTGGTTTGGTAGTTCTAATGTTAATCATACCGTGATCTTCGATTTAATCTTGCTTTTAAAATCATAGAAAGAAAAAAAGTCTTACAAGGAGAGTGCACGATCGTCACGACACGGATTTAGTTCAAACTTTGTAGGATGGTAGATTTTGGTCCCCTGTTGATGAATATATATGGTTATAGGCGCCACAACTCAATAGTTTTTTAGATATTTGCAATTGAATGTAAGTCACTAGTTAACTTCAGTTCTGTAGCAAATGATTAAACATAACCTATTTAGCGTAGCTGCAACGGATCGGTTTTCGTAGTCGGTGGGTGCCGGGTTTCGAGTCCATGGCGGGGAGAATATTTTTTTTTATGTGTATTTTTACATATAAATAAACACAATGGAGTTTAAATACATTTTTAAATCATTCGTATAAGTATAAGTAAACAATAAAAGCATTTCGGAAAGAGAGGTATTTGAGAATGTCAACGAAGTCTGCTTTCCACAAGAAATACAAAGCAGCAAATGCCTATGCAACAATGCTGTTTCATTTGCTTTTATGACAAGTTTCACAATTGTACGGACAATGAGGGGTAAGAAGCTAATCATATTTTTATACCAATTCTGTTAACCTGATAAATGTTTTATTTATTCTTTCCTTTCACAATGTATTGTTTCCACGTACGATTAACCAGCGGTTAAAGGGCTTTTCTCCTGTTCTTCTTGCGAAATGCTTTTATTGTTTACTTATACTTATACGAATGATTTAAAAATGTATTTAAACTCCATTGTGTTTATTTATATGTAAAAATACACATAAAAAAAAATATTCTCCCCGCCATGGACTCGAAACCCGGCACCCACCGACTACGAAAACCGATCCCTTGCAGCTACGCTAAATAGGTTATGTGTAATCGTTTGCTACAGAACTGAAGTTAAAGAGTGACTGACATTCAATTGCAAATATCTAAAAAACTATTGAGTTGTGGCGCCTATAACCATATATATTCATCAACAGGGGACCAAAATCTACCATCCTACAAAGTTTGAACTAAATCCGTGTCGTGACGATCGTGCACTCTCCTTGTTAGTGGAACTCATACTCGTAATACAATTATTTCGTTGTTTACCCTGAATACGGTCAATAAACATTGGCATGTTTGAGAAATATTCTGACAGTTATACATAATTTTTGTAGTATCAAGTATTAATTAGTAATAATCGCTATCAATCGTCATCAGCAGTTCGTTAATCGCTTCATCCGTCATTGAATTATCGTCATTGACGTTTCTTCTATCAATACCGAATATCACCTATTGTTAGCATGTTAATTCGATATCATTGTAAAGATTTATTCACGCGATTAATCAAATATCTTCGTTATTACTAAAGTTCGACGTTAGAGAAATTTATCTGATCGAATCAATAACTTATTGGGGCCAGATAATTAACATAATAAAGATAAGTTTGGTCGCAGAATTTCTTTCTTTTCGGTAGACATTTTGTTCCTTTCATTCATCTTGTTTTTGAAGGGCTGGACGTTCAAGTTAATAAATTTACGACCGGGAAAAGTCAAAATTTGATTGTAAAGTGATGGAACATCGCATGGAGTTTAAGTTATGAGCCAGCTGTTGTAACATGAAGTTTGGTGGAACTCTGATACTAATAGCACCTACATTAATATCTCCAGTCTCTGACGGAGTATTCGGAAATGTTTTCTGATGGAATATACAAAGCTTTATTGTATAATTGAATGGAAGATACTTAATTAAGTACTGATTGCACTAACTTCACCCTACACTATTTATTTTACCCTATTTGTACGTTTTTTGATAGGAGTTGTTAGGATTTGGATTTGATTATTTATACATCCTACTTCAATATTTTTACATAAAATATTCAATTATTTTAAAGATTCAAGGCACTAATGGGAAAATGCTTTTAGATTATTAAAAATTTGAATTATTTACTGTTTTAAAGTCTATTATGTAATGTACTTTCTAATAATAGCAAACAATATGCATTAATTAGAGCCCATGCCAGGTATAGATTTAACAATAGAACTACCGACGTTAAATCTATTTTACTTAACCCCATGCTTTACAATGACGTGTGGCACACGTGACGCCATAAATGGTATAGAAAATTTTCAAGTTTTCCAAAAACTATGAATTGAAAATATCAGTAGGTCAGGAGTCGTTGAAATTAGTTCTATATTATTAACATTGCATCAACATATACCGGTATATCAGAAATCAGTGATAGATTATTATTCCAACAATTAAATCTAAACTTTTGGGTGTTCGGTCACAAAAGAAATTGTAAGGCAAGGGGTTAAATATATCAAATAAGTACATTAGAAAAGCAGGAATCAAGAGATGATGAAGATTGTCAATGGTGTAATTTATGTTTCATAAGATCAGCATCTCGTCTACCTTGGTAATTCGAGTGTTAAGGACTCGAAGTATCAATTAGTGAGTCCGACTTCATATCCTCCTCATCACTGAAGGGTTCTTCATATATACGTACATCATATCCTCGGCGTTTCAGAATTCGCTTATAATTATGGGTGCTAGACGAAGTGACTATGGTCGTTTAAGCCAAAATACAAAGCGACACATTGAATGGATTATTCAATGGGTTTTTTCATTGACTTCTATCTACAGGGTGCGGCGGAATAACATGTATAAGTGGACACCACTTCTTTTATTAATTATTGACATATCTCTTATAAAATATTAGACTGGAAAGTATTCAATAAAAGGACATTGCTGTTTTAAACATGTTCAAATACTGGGAGAATTTTCCGTGAGTTTCATAACAGTACGGTCGATTTTTCATGCAATTAATTCTTCGTAAATATACGTTATAGTTCACTAAATTATTATCAATTCTGAATATCCCCTGTGACAAGTAGAAATCACGTAACAATGCAACGCCGATATAGTGTTGAAAGAGGACTGAGAACAATAGCGACGACTTTTACGTAGTATTCAACGAGACGAATAAAAGATACTCGATGAACGTGGGTCCTAAAATCGATGCTTTCGATGTAAAATGCGAAAGTTCATCTTCGACAAGAGGTGTTCGATGTGTTTTCATTTCCTTTGAATAGAACGTTCGCATCTGTGAATCATTGATTGTTGGATACTTCGTGTATCTGCCATTTTGAACTTGGAATAATAACTTGATTTTTACAACGTACCAGCTTTTATTTATGCATGCATAAGGCGATATAGATCTACATAAACTTATTTATCGTATCCGAACTGAAATTTACATTATGAATCGCATTTTTCGCTTTCGTTGTTTATTTCCTTCTCTATGGTGTTCCAATAGAATGTGTCGCACATACGGGCATGATAAAATTTAATTATCACTTAGATTTTTTATGTAGTTTTAATAAAACTTTACACACTTTGTAAAAATAAGATACATAATCAAAGATGTCAGTATAAAAATCTGTTTTTATTTAGTCACTAACAAGGCGAATTAAGATGGCTCTGAATTAGACATGGCTAATTTAACGTAATTAGATTTTCAAATACTACGTAATGATCGTTTAAAAAAAACGGAGAGATAGTATAGTAATTATTCTGTTAATGCAACATTTTTTTTAACAAAAATTTTCATGAGAATTATTCTATAGGAAAATAGAATGATGAATAATTTGAAAATTACATAAATAATGGAATAAAAGTATTAAATAATTCATTACTCCTCTGAAAATGGTAAACAGCAATTAATTTTATGGAACTAACAATAGACTTTGAAAATAGTACGAAGGTATAACTATGTACAGGTAATATGCAGATTCAGTTATCTGTATATAAATAATAAGTACACCGCCACTTCGTTCTTTGCATTTTTATTTCGTATTTCTTTGGAATCGTCCTACGGTAATTGGTAACCTGTCTAAAAATTCATGCATTGAATATGAAGTGATGGAACGTCACAGCAGTTTTATAGACGAGCTGTCACGATGGAACATTGAATGCCGTTCCTTAGTAGTGCTGCAGTGTCAGCTGCAATCAGTTGCACTGCGTTTTCAATTGCAACCGAGTTTAATACTGTAGATGCTTTCTCTTAAACGATTGAAGGCTATACTTCCAATGTTTAACTGCCTCTTTACGCAATATTCGCGCGATATTTATATTTTCACTTTTTTTGCGAAACGTTGAAACCTTAGTTTTTGCACTTTTACAGTGTATTATGAATTGATATGTTTATTAAAGAAATAATGGATTATAAATGGACTAAAAATGTGGCTAAAAGCTCAAAGGTTAATGTGAAAAATCTCGGAGGTGTATCTTGCAATTAATGTAAAGTATTTCATAGCTACTATATTTTTACATTTTTTTTTTAAATTACGGAACGTGGTGGTCCAAATTATAGGTTTAATTTAAAAATGGGAGCTCCACGTTTTTCCTAGACTTTGGGAGAAAAGCAGAATTTTTTAAAAATTATTATTTTAGATATCATTATTATAATTTTAGGTTTTTAGCAAAAATATGGTGATGTTTTTGTAACTGAGAATTACCGGTATGAATATTTAACTGTAAAAGCCTTTGCCACACTTCCAACGACTATTATTGAATCAGTACGTAAATAAAAATGATAATACGATTATAATGCAATGTAAAGTTTCGAGTATCAAAATACCTCGAGCTGACGTTTTACAATTTATTTTTATTTGTAATATTTCATTAATTTATTCTATCGTAACATACACGTTATTATATATGATAACTTTACGAGATTTTCAGTGTTGTGAGCCCTCACAAAATCGATCCCGTATGTATAAAATGATGATACGTCATAGCAGTTTGAATTATGAGCAGGCTGCTGCAGTGGAAGATTGAATGCAGCTCTGTCACAATGATGCATTATGAAAGTACCATATTTACGCAGTGCAACTCTGTTATGCCTCTGATATAAATGTTTACCTATGCAAAGCCGGTATTTTTCCGGCGACAAGCTTTTAGTTTAAAAATACAAATCCAATCGATTGTATTTTATGCATAGAATTCAAATCTTCCGATTACATTTCCCACAATTTACAAAATTGACGTTAACCGATGGTTTTCAATTTGAAGGATGATTTTCAATTTGAAAGCTCTTATTTTAATAAATCTGTATGCAAATGTACAATCTGAGAGGACGGTCTAGTTGAAATTAATTTTCTTCCATGAAAATTCACCCTCAAATCTTGAAGTGTGGCAAAGTTTTCTGAATTCACAATATTTTCAGTATGATCGATCAAGTGACAGCTGCGGAGGAAATTTTGCACAAATTTTGCATGGTATGGAACACCTTATTTTATGAAATTATAAATATATATGTATCTTATATTATAAAGGGTGGAGCGATACCTATGTTCACCTTGAATGTTTCTGTTATTTGTAAAAATATGAAAAATTGTTATATACAAATCTTGCACAGTGTAGAAGGTGAAAATATCTTGGTACAAACGTTTTTTGCGTCAGTGGTAGGCATAGAGGAGATTTTAGGATCACTTTTATCTTTTTTTAATGGAATGCTATGTCTTTTTACCGCGACGTGGTAGCCGCATGTTGAGACAGTATCAGCAACTATTTAGTGCAAAAAAATTACACTCTTTGATGAATAAAGTTTAATGGATAATAAAAAGCAGAGTTAACATTTCCGAGATTACACGAAGGTGGGTAGTTTCAACCCTTAATCTCGATTAATTGAGTAATTAAAAGCGAATGATTTTACACATTTTGTAAACGTGCAAAGCTTTCAGGCAAAATAAATTCCACATTCAATTTTATCTTCAAATATTCAAAGTAAATTTTCAAACTATACAGAAGAAATATGTTAACAAATTCGTGCATAAAAAAAATGATGTGATATAGTGTTGTGCTTGGAGTAGAAAAAATTGAAGATAACAATAGCATAGTATTTTAAAAGAGACCAGATTTTAAGAAATATCACTAACTCGGGTTGTTTTCAACAGTTATTTTCAGAATTGTGACACAAAATATTCATTTTTATGAGTAAAGAGCTTTTATATTAAACTTTTCCTTATTTCCCAAGCCCTTCTGAATCAGAATGAAAAAACATTTTTCTTGTCACCTATTGAAATTTAAAAGAGTTTTCCGATACTTTTATTTTCTCAATTTTTATGCACCAACTCCATTAACTAAATGGAGTTCTTTATTTCTTAGTGATAATTAAAATAATAGCTTTCAAATAGCACAGAATTTCTATTCTTTCTTTTTAACGAAGAAAGCACTCGACAGACAATAATATCGTGGAAAGTAACATTTATGACGCTTTAATGGCACAACATTTATTCGTTTCTCGATTTTCATGAATATATAAATATATATTAAAAGCTGGGCTACAATGACTAGAGGAATGATGGAATAACATTTCAATTCCATGAATCTCATCTAAAATTTCGCGTTCTATTGTTACATAAATTGACTGTTATTAAAGCTTTGATCCAATCAACAAAAAAAGGTACGATAAATTCCAAAAATCAGGAAAATATTTTTTACTATAAAAAGATATTTTACCTTCAATTAAGCTTCGACACTGATGAAATATTTTCATTCTGCCCGAGAATACACTGTATTTACTCCTTCACTTGGTTTATTGAAATTTCTGCTTTTCCGCGAATAGAAGGAATCTGATCGTTTGTCTTTCAGCTACGGACTTTCATCTTCCGTGAAGGGAAATTTTCTTGGTAGATTTTCAAGAGATTCCTTTCCATGAAAAGATGTCATTTTGTGAGAACTAGTAATTAATTTGCTCAGTCCTCCCCTGCAGAAATTTATGCCCTTAAAGTTATTTGCATTCGCGTTTTGTTACTCTTCAAGAAAGTATCACCTTTCAAAACTATGGTCTTGTCGATGAAAACTAATTATAAATTTAAAAATTGCATTTAGCATTTATTGCGTGGAATGAAAATTTGCAAATGCATTTGAATCGTTGGCGATACGGTTTATACAAATATTACAGTTTGTTAAAAATGATTTTTTTAATTAATACGTGGATTTATGATGAGAAAATGGTTAATAATTATTATGTCGGTTGATAGCAGTTTCCACGTGCATTAAAAATTGATAATGGCTAGGAAAATTATTAATCTTTTGCCCTTGCAGTGAGGCCGGTTCTCATGGAGTGTTAGGTGAGCTACATTAACTTCAATCACAACGGTGAACTTGACAGTGTCATTGACGTAATATTGAAAATTGGCCTTGCCGAGAAAGCGATTCGACCTTTCTTCCTTTTAGCATCCATAGTTCCTTCGTTTCTCAGAGTATCAAGCAATATTTGATTAATAGAAAATTAAATATATATTACGTAGATATTATAATTATATTATACACTAAAATTTAAGAAAAATTAATTCAGGATTACAGCTTTTTAAATAAAAAACATGGGCAGTGTTAAAAGAGTTTGCTATTATGTAAACACTTTGTCAGGTGAAAATTTCATTATTCTTCTTTCATATCCGAGCGTAGAATTAAGTCAACCATAAAACAATGAATTTCTATTTCATATGCCCTTTTTTTTGAAATTACGCATAATAGCAAGCCGGTTAGCATAAAGTCTGTTTACGGCTCATGTACTGAATATATTGCGAGAAAATGTTCTCGTAAACGGAATTATGTGCAAGCTGTTACAGTCTTGCTTCCAAAGGTGCTGTGGCGTATGTATATTTCCAATTAAGTCATCACAAATTATATGTCGTTTTAAAAATAATTAAACCTTTGGATTATATTGGCAAATTGATCTCAAATTACGGTAAATTCCATACAGCTAAATTAAATTTATATATTGAGTGTTATTTTGAGAATAAGGAACGAACAATTCGCCAAAGATTTTTTAAACGAATTCAAAATCCGTTATTCTAAGGAAACGATTCTGTATTGTTGTTTCTATATTCAATTTATTTCCAATTGTTATTATTTGATAGACATTTTAAGAATTTCTGAACTTTTGCCAAGTTTTAGCAAGTTTTGCCAAGTTTAAGCAAGTTAGCCAGACGATACTAGTCACTAGCCAGACATTATTATTCGAAGTCAGGCATTCTCCCAATCAATCCTTCTGGGCATTTACATTTTCTATATTTGTATATTTGCAGTTAACCCATTTGCATCACAAGCGCATATATGCACGCACTTTTTCTGGTTGCTATCATCGAAACGCATTTATACATTCGCATTGTGAGTGAACGGCAACCATGCGACCAGTCTATATTATTTATACAACATTCGACGATTAAAGTACAATATCACTTTTTGAAATACTGTTACACTTAGATTTAACACTAGAACGACCGACGTTAAATTTATTTCATTTAAATATATTAAATAAGTGCTGTGGAAGAAGAGGAATCTTTCTCTTCTATTTCTTCTCTACGAATTCTAGTATATGACTCTCCTGTAAACTTAGAGAATTTTTGGAAAAAAATGTGAACAAGACATTTTGACTTGTTTGGTCGTTCTAGTGTTAATATAAAGAAAGTTGATAGTAAAGATATATCCTTGAATTTCTCATATGACACAAATGGGTTAAAGTTTCATTTCGCTTCCCAAAACTGAATTCTAATTCAAAACCATCAATAAATACCGTACACTACAGATTGCTCATCAAAGGATATTGCACAATTGTTGCCGCTTTTATACTGTCTTTCTGTTTTTTTTTTCTTAAGTTTTCCTTTTTTGTCATTTTCCTTTATGCCGAGTGATTAGCATAAATTCTGCTTAAAGTTCATGCATTGAATATAAAGCGACATGAAACGCCGCCGCAGCTAGAATCGGTTGGAGTTATGGGGAAAGGGTCGTAGGATTAGCTCTCACACTCTATAAACGAACAGGTGCATATATGCAGTACTGAGATGGTGGTGAAATATACCTTTTCGTGTCTCACGAAAAACCTGACCTCTTTACCTCTCAATGTTCTTATAGAGTTCAACCTATAATACATTTTGGAGAAATATACCAGTGGGAGTCCCTCACGAAATTATTTGGCACGTGTGTAGCATTCGAAAAATATTCGAAATATCGCGAATGGTAATCGTTCGGATCAAACGAAAGATCTTTTTCTGTTCCTGCATGATGTGACTTGATTCTAAGCATTCTGTAACATATGTTGAAAATACGTGCTGGGTGGAATGTTTTACCCAACTATTTTGCACGTGATCGTTATTTGAAAACCAATTCCAATATGGCGAATGATAATCGTATGGATCAAACGAGAGAGCTTTTACTATTTCTTCATGATGCTACTTAATTTTAAGCATCCTCTAACACGTTTTTGAAGAGCTGTGCTGGTGGGAATGTCTTATCAAAATTATTACGCACGTGTGCTGAATTTGAATATTACTTGAAACGTAACAAATGGCAATTGTTTGGATGAAACGAAAGATCTTTTGTTTATGAATCTTTCAACTCCAACTGGTATAGGTATTCTGCGTAGGACAAAGCCTAGTCTATTCCTTCTTAACCTGTAATTAACCGTTAACAATCTGTGAGATTGCTTAAAACGCTCATTTCTCCGAAAATAACAGCTAATTATGAGGAATGAATTACTAACAATATGAATAATTAGATTAGATCTTTTTTTCTGTATTCTAAATGTATATAATATTATTACGAAGCACCCAGTAGATTAAATGTTACTGGGTAACGAGACTTGGCAATTGTTTGTTATTAATAAGATGAGAACGTTCTCAGTTTTTCTATCAATTGTGTTCTATTTAATTATGTCCGAAAGGATAATGCGTGCGCGGTCGACGCGTAACATTATTTAATATATTTCATAAAGAAAGGATATAACTAGTTTTTACATGAACTATATGTAACTGAAAATCTTACAGCAAATAATGACGTATATACTGTACCAGTATTTACTAATCAATGTCAATAATCAACAACTGTTTCGTCTCATCGCATTTAAATTTGTATTGTGACAATATATATCAACTATTACATTGAAACATAACAATAATCTCCATATTCTAATAATGACAAGAAATTATACCATCATTTTCAATTATTTATAATATGAATACCATGTTACAATATCAAAATATATTTTTACATCAGTTCCGACTATAACGAATATATATTTTGAACCATCAGCAGTTACTATCCAAATAAAGTCGACGTAAAAGCGATCGGATGAGAATTTTACGTAATTACCGTTGCTTGTTAGTGCAAAGCAACGTGAGGTACATGCATGCATACACGTATGGACGTGTCGTGTAAAAGGGAATATCGATACCCAGAGAAATACGAGCATCGTTTGAAAAGATCGAAGGTGTAATTTGCTGCACAGTGCTGCAGGGGATGTTTGAGCCGCAAGAAATCATCGACTAGGAAATAATTATCTCCTAAAATTCGAATAAAATATAAAGTCACTACAATAAAATTTTTTAATTATACCAGGAGGCTGAAAAGTAGTGTCATTTTTTTACATTAAATTCAAACAAATAAAGTCCCAAATTTTTATTTTTAATAAATGACATGATCATCCTCGTTACCAACAACCTTTTTCCATCTAGTGTGTAAATTTTCAATGCCGAAACGATCAAAATCAATTCGTTCTTGAGGAAAGAAAAGAAAAGAAGTTATTTTTCGGTTTCCCTAATATTTACAATATTATCTTTATTCTTCTTTTCAAAATTTATCGTAATATTTCTTCCACATAACAATGACATTATGCAAACTCATCCAAACAGTCCTTTATGCAGTCTACCATCGATCCCATACTATTAGGCGGTAGTCACGTACGTTGGAAAACCCTCTGGCATATGTGTATCTATCAAACTGCATTCCATAGGTAGACCATTAATTTGTAAAAGTCGTACGAAACCTTGAAAGCTTCTGAGCTTAACGGAAATTCAATTTGAAATTCTTACACTACAGAAAGGCGAAGAGGGAAGTCGTAGCTCGTATTATGGGCAAGCTGTTGCAACCTTGTAGCATGATGGCGGTGCACTTGTATGTACTTGCTATCGCGTCGTCGTTGATGCGGTCGCTTTTCAGTGCTGGAAAGAGAATTCAATGTTTCCGCGCCACCGCACGGAAACGCGCTCTTTCTTTGTCGGCACGATCGATCGGGATTACGAAGAGATTTATTGGGGTCTACGACGACTTTGGCGTTCGTTTCGACGCATTTTCGATGCAACCGAACGATTAGCATTATATCCGATAAATCGACAATCGCCCGAGATTTTCAACAATATATTTGCGCAATTTTGTATTTGGGATTAACCCCCATGCACTCTACAAAATAGCATATCTCCTCGATAAGCACTAAATAACCTCTGTAGAGATTTCACCTGTTCCCTTTACTCTTTGATCAAATTATTTTGTGTTTACAATACTATATTTCTCTATATGTACTTCAAGTTGCAACATATTAACCCCTTAGCCTACAACTACGTGTGAGACTCGTAGCGCGAAAAATGGGATAGGAAATTTTGAAATCTTCCAAAAACTATTAACTTGACGATATCAGCCGATAACGAAACGGTCTCAATATTTCTGTTTGACTCTTTACCAGCACTATCAGAAAAGAAATCGTAGGTTAAGGGGTTAAAAAGGAATCAAATATTATTTAGTATCTAAAAACGGATATTGGGTGACCGGAGGAGCGTGAGAGGGTTGGTGCCACCAGTGGTATTTAGTCTTGATCCAATAATTGAGTCTGTAACTTTTGGTTGTAGATGGCCAAGACTCAATAGATGAGTCATTGTCAGTAAATGTGTCTCCAAGGGCCTGATCGAACTCAGAGAGTTGCTGTGTCGATCAGGTTTGGGCTTTACGCACCCAGAGACCGGAGTAATGCGTTCTCCCTCAGGTTCTGTCAATTGGCAGTTGGGATCTGGCTCTCCCAAGAGTCTATCGAGCCAAAAGTAAATGAATACTTGGCATAGTGCTGGGACAGACATTCACGTTTTCTTTCCTGCGGGAACGCTTTCCAAGGGGACCTTAGTGTACCCTGGAGCCATAGCAAACTTGCCCCTTTGCAGAAAATGGTTCCACATTATATGTGAAGTATAAACTCATGGAAATATTTAGAGTGCTCGAAGTCTTCGTTATTCTTCAATTCAGGAAATATTTTTTATTTGCACAAATTCCCGTTGTACAATTGTCATATTTCATATCATATAAGTTCATACATTGCGTTGAAAAAATGTTTTTAGTTCTTACAAGTTCTGAAGGAAATCTTGCAGCTGAAGATATTTCTTCATTGTGTCTGTCGATGTTTAACAAAATGGAACATCCAGTAATTACTTCGGAATCTATTTCAAATTCCCCGAGAATCTCGGGAAATCCCGAAAATCAGTTTTCTTCGAGATTCATGGCTTTCAGAGATCAGGGGAGATTTACGGCGCCTGAGGCACCTTCATTGGCGACAGATTTAAGTATTTAAGGGCTTCCTATTACATTCTATACTGCCCCAAGTTAACGATGATGTACTTACCTGTAGCTTTTGGATTTTGTCAGATTTTACGAAAGCTCATTCTTCGATCGAATCCTTTAGCAAAGATGATAAAGCTGTATATATCGGATTTTGTTTATGACTTTTTAATAAAATGTAGGCAGAAAAGGTAAATAGAAAATAATGGTATTTCATTAAAAAAATTAAGTTAACTTTAAGTTAAGCAAATTAATTATTGTTGGTAAGTTGAGAATGTCCTTTTCGTAACCGTATTTTTATCCGAAATATTTTTTCCGTACAGTACATATGATATGAGTTATTTAGAACCTTCATGTTGTGTGATTCACCCTACATATAAAATTAGTTCAGTTGAATGTCTTATTCAGCCACTTGGATAATAGAACATTGATTCTCTACTTCCGTTGCAATTCAGAGAAATTCTAGGTGTGTGCATGTCATTGGTCACTAAATAAGCATTTACGTAACATCGGTCGGATGTATGTATATACAATTACAGTTGCATAGTTTAATTTAGCACATACTGAAATAACTGTCAGATATGTACATGTAATGGCTCTGATATACCAACTTTCGTGTTTTAATCCTCTTTATTTTAACTAACTTTTCTTCTTTTTTTCTAAAAAGAGAGTTTAATCCGAAACGGAAAATCTTACAGTATCAACATGAAGCATATGTACAATATGGTGATATTGCACTGTACCTTCAGGCTTTATCCGATTTTAATTTTTCGCAGAAAACGTATTTTTTATTCTTTACTTGAGTAATCTGGGTCGTTCGTGTCTACAAGTAATTCTCTTACTGTTTTTTTTTAATTTCTTAAATATGACTAAGATACCACCTTTGTAAAAAGTAACGTAGAAATTATTAAACATTAACAAAATGTTAAAGTTTTTCCCATTATTTATCAAAATTGCTAAGTAATATACATTTCAGTACAGACTTTAGATTGTCATTAATTGTATTTTCGAAACGGTTCATTTAGACCTTGAAAAAAGTTATATTTTAACCGGAAAAAATAAAATATATCGTATCTCATTTCTCATTGTCTTTCTGTTAATGAAAAGCAACTAAATAAGGTACAATATTTGCATTATTATTTTGGGAAATTCCTAATCAATCTATGTTATAACGTAACTTTTGAGCCAGCTATCTTTCGGTTTTCTCGAAAAGCCTTATTTAACCAGTTAACTGTGGCGAAAATTCTTTTGAATTTTGTGTCACGAAAATCAAGAGATGAGCATAAATCTATTTGAAATTATTTATATCATTTACTTATTCGACATGGTGTCAAAAATATTCCAAACACCTTGAAATTTACGAATATATTTTAGTTTTCGTGAAAATTGCAATTTAAATAACCAGTGGTAGGTTTTACGCATGACGAGTATACTCGTCAAACACAGCTAACTAGTTAAGTAATCAAAACTAAATTCAAAAATTTTCGCCCGTCATAAATCGTCTTACTACAAATGAACAGGTGACAATCTCATATTTTATTGACGATAAAAAACATTTTCTATTTAATTGCAACAAAATTTACACACAGTTTTAGAAGGGTGTATAAATTTCATTTAACAAATTCGATCTCCCTGTCTTCCGCGCCATTAAAGTCTACGGGACGTTTGATCGAAGTGAGTCTAGGAGAAGGGAAACGAGAATAGAAGCGATGGCTTTCGTGTCACTCAAGCACTCTGACAAAGAAGGGAAACTTTTTCCGTATTTCCGAGATAGTGGTTAACTTACTACAAGAGGAGAGCAAGAAATGTCCCTTTTTTCAGACCTCTCTTCTTCCCTTAAGCACAGAAAATCGAAGCCTCTGATTTTTCTACAATCGATCAGGATCATGCTTAAATATTCGTGGCTTCGAGCGAACCTGCAGAAAATGATAATTGTACTAAAAGCAGTTTTTTCCTCTTTCAATATAAAATTACTCTTCCAACGAGGTATCGATGTCATGGAAATCTTGTGCAAGTTATAAAAATGTAATAAAAAAGAAAATTTTCCTGTTACGCGATACTTCTAGAATTGCAGTTCAGAAAATGCAAAAGTCCTTTTGCAATTCTTTCAAGAAATTAAATATTTACTATGTAAAAGACGAGCAGAGTTTCTTCAATAGTAATTTTATTTAGTTCTTTTATAGTTGTATGAAATATAACACGTACGTGGTTACATTAAATAATATTGATAAAATGGTCAAAGATCGTGTACATTAAAAAATATTTTTTTGTAGTAACACTTTTAAATAGAAGAGAAATCTGCTTTTAGTATAACAGCAATTGAATTATTTTATGATCTACTTGAATCAAAACGAAAATTGAAATTATTTGTGCAAATTTATTTGATATTTGGTTTTGTATGATTACAAGTTTTATTAAAGTTTAATTTGAGCATTTATCGCAACTATATTTTGCTGTCATTAGCGGACTGTTCAATCTGTAAAAAAAAAAAAAACAGAAATGTGGTAGAAAGTGAATGAGTCGTGTAGTGGCGTATGAAGCAGCAAAATAAAATCCTCAAGTTTTCGAAGAAGAACTTCTGGATTACTTTCTTCCATGGAGAGAAGCGTGTAGTCCGGAATCTCATTTCTGAAAACTTTTCGCGTGTCGTAGCCCACATGGCATTCTATAAAGAATTCGAGAATAACTTTCGGAACTTATTAAAATAGAGATGCACTCTTAATCGATTTCAACCCATTTGCAATTCCGAAATTTTTTCTGTCACGATTGCGTACTCAGAAATTTGTTTCTAATATCTCATGAAAAAAACTTCAAGAGAAATTTCAAAAAATTAATTTAGTGTCTAATTAACGAAAAGATATTTGTATTTATAAAATACTAAATAATTTTAAGTATTGTGTAGTAGAAAAACTATTCTCTGATAGGACAATTCCACTTACTAATAAAAAGATTGTTATGAAAATTCTTCTACTAATTCTTTTACAAATGTAAAAAATGGAATTAAAAGTCGGAATTGTGAATTAACATATTATATAAATAATCGAATAAAATAGCGCCGTGCGATTCTTTTCTGAAAATAATTATTCAAATTTGTTTACTCGACAAGTAGTAAGAAAGCAAAAAGGTGAAAACACGAACAAATCAAAGTGCTAACGTCAACCTATGCTACTCGTTTTAAGAAATGAAGAGAACATGGGACAAAACTAAAGTGAAACTAGAAATTCCAAAGTCTTCTGGCAGCAACTTTTCAATTATTTTTGTCAACAAAGACTGACATCCACTCTAAAATTCGACTAGCGGAATTCTTTCCTGCTGTCTCATCTTCACGTTGCACCTTTTACCGAACTTAGAAAAACAAATAACTACATATTTTGCACGTCAGAACAAGTGTAAGGTATTTTAAAATGATAGTGTAAAATTTGTATGCGACAAAATACTGCCAAACAAACTCCAATCAATCAATGATAAAATGTAAAGAGAATTTCAATCAGAAACAAGTAGAAGACATAAAATCTTCATTACAAGTCTTCCACAGCAACGAGGATAAACCGTCGACATACCGAGACCAGAGACAAAATCTTATGCAAAGTGTCTTGAAATCTTCTTACATTACCCTCGTTGTTGATGCTGTGGCAGCAACTGCGACCTCGTCGCATCAACGAGGAATTCGGTGAAACTTTTCTCCAGTAGACCATTTACAACGAAATCCGACGTTCGTGGATTCCATTACGCGACAGTCAAGATTTTGGTCACAGGAGACAAGGGTGAGAATACCTTACGAGAGCATGGCGGAATATTTCTGTTCCGTTGCGCTTGAGGGAGCTCATTCGTGCAACCGAGGTCGGAATACGATGGTGTGCATGCACCACTATCATAGGTGTATGTGCATCGTTGGATTTAGCCACGTAGGTAGAATGCACGATTCATTTGTATTCCAGAGCTCCACGACGGGAAAGTAAAAAATAAAGTGTAGAAGCATCTGGTTTTGGTTTCCCGAGGAATGGCTCTAGGGGGAGAAATGTACTACGTTCGAATGCCATTGCGTCAATGAGAGGGAATATTCGCGATATTCCAAGTAACTGTAATAGTGGAAACGTATTTTCAATATTCGAGGAGTTTTTTACTTCGTTTTTTTTACCAAGAGGTTTTCTTATCATCGATACATACCTTATAAAGGATTCATGGCGGTGTACGTAGCTGTTTAATGAATGAGCGCTTTTGCTCAAATATATGTGAAACAGAAAAGATTTGAATGCGTTGTATAATATATTCAATGAGCTTACTTCCTTGTGGAGAATGTCAAGCTTTGCATTAATTAGTAACGCTACAAAGTTGAAAGTGGGAAAATTAACCGTTGCTGTTGCGACAAAATAATCCTGAGTGTTTTTAATTGACGTTTAAAGTAACATGTAACATTGGTATGAGTAGAAACACATTGATTTGATAGAACCAAAATATTGATGTAATATTTTTAATTGTAAGTATATGTACTCTCTTAGATCGAACCAGTGAGATTTCACTAAGAGAGTATGTTCTTAATTTGTGATATTTTATCCGGAATTGAGCATCTTGGAACGAGTGTTTCTGTGCATCCGTGTTTAACGCGAATAAGCTTATAGTGAAATTGGTTTTGAATAGAACCCTTCGCCTTTAAATTATGTTTTTTGACTATAGGTACACTGATGATGGTTTGATAAATTTTAATTGTGATGTGGTGTACAGATTTTAATTGTGCGATGTACAAAGAATGGTTATAGACGGTAACCGAAGAAGATACGTTTTTTGTTTGGTGTTAAGTTATGTTCAGGGGGAGGAGTTTGTTCATATTACTCGTGTGCAGGTTTTAAAAATTTTCTGATAGAAGAAAAATGTGCTACGCCCACGAGGATTATTTTTATCTTCCTGAAATTTATAACATGGAATTTTACATATAAGTACACACATTTATTTCTTTCCAGACTATTTTCAGTAAAAAGTGCTAAAAGTTAGAATTAATTTTCTTTATCAGGAAAATGTCAAAACCAAGAATCAAACAGACAATGAAAATACGAAGAATAAAGATCTTTACATAATTCACTATTGCAGGTATATTGCCTGCACGTTTCGTGGTATTTTTACTGCACATATTTGTATTCCGCAACAAATTTCTCCCATGTGTTCATCGAAACTTTTTCACGACCCGTAAATCACTGTCCAAACTTGTTTCACTTTAAACTTCAAAGTTCTCCGCACGTTCGATCACTTTCGTAGAAACGACTTATGATGCAAAGTAGGGATAGCATTATGTGCCTGAGAAGGATTGAACTTTATGTCTATATATGTTGATTAACCCAGACATATTCCACAAATTTTTGAGCCCTCGCTGTAAGCACCGTAAAGGGGTGTGTTCCATAACCACTAACTTGTAACATCTCTTACGAGAACAACGCTCATAACGTACGTAAAAATGTCTGATAATGAGATAGTAACCGGCAAACTGAAATCATTTTCAACAGTTTTAATATCTTGCAAATTTTAATCAATTTTACTTGTAGTAGGATCTCTAGAATTTGATATAATTAGACAAAGTTTGTCCGTCAGTTGTTTCATTCAGAACTTACAATTAAACTTAAACAATATAGTACGGAAGGCTAACAATAGGATTGGAAGCATAGCAGGGACAGATTTCCTTAACTCTGCTAACTCTATAGGGGTCGCAATCTGTGCCGTTGCTTCGGCAACATACATTTCAATTATAACAGGGACATATTAGAAATTAGTTGCACTTGGAATGAATATACATCGTTAAAGATATATCGATCATTTTCGCACGATTTTTTGGATATTTAAATTTATCTTAAGCCCAGTTTGAAGAGAATTGAAAGTCTGACAGAGAAATGGGATAGATTTCCTTACCTCGGCTAACTCCATAGGGGTTGCAAGGTTTTTTTGGTTGTTTCAGCAACATATAATCAATTTTAACAAGGACATACTAAAAATTGGGTGCCCTTGAATTGAGTAAATATCACTTGAAATGTATCGATCGTTTCCACACGATTTTTTGAATACTTAAGCTCATCTTAAACTCTGTTTGAAGAGAATTGAAAGTCTGACAAAGACATGAGATAGATTTCCTTACCTTGGCTAACTCCATAGAGGTTGCAGTCCGTTTCGTTGTTTCAGCAACATACAATCAATTTTACCAGGGACACATTAAAAATTGAGGGCCCTTGAATTGAATAAATATCACTTGAAATGTATCGATCGTTTCCACACGATTTTTCGAATACTTAAGCTCATCTTAAACCCAGTTTGAAGAGAATTGAAAGTCTGACAAAGAGTATAGAGAGGGAACAGATTTCCTTTACTCCGGTAACTCTGTAGGAGTCGAAACTTGTCGCTGAAAGCATCTCGTTGAGCTGTGAAACATTTTCCAACCGAACGGGGAAGCACCGAGCTTTCAGCTTCGGGTTTCCCGCGGTTTTAGAGCTCAACTTTTCGTCATACAGCAAGAGCGTCGAAACGGGAAACGTTAAAGACAGATCTCTACTTTGGCTGTATATCCAAAAATATTCTTTGTACGAGAATGTAGCCGATTCTACGAAATTTCGCCTTATTTACGGTTTCCTCCTGTGCAGTTCGACATTCTGAACAATCGTTCGCCGTATTGGATAAACTTCGTATCCAACACCGCTCTCATTTTCAAGGTATAAAGCGTAATGCTTCAGTTCGTAAAGTGAATTGTTTCTCACCTTATCAATATTAAATCCCGTTAATTCTTGGCTGAACTAGACTTCTAGTAATTTCATATTCCTGCGCCTGGTTAAACGTCGTGCGAAATTAACTTCTATTATTCCAGTTATACTGTATGTCGACTTTCAATAATGACTCGTGCAATATTAAAACGGGTCAACTCCTGTTAATTATCAAATTCTAATTGACCTAACTGTTACAGTTTTGCATCAAAGGCTTAACTAACAATGAGTACCGAATGAAATGCTTTCATGTAGGTATATGTGTATATTGCAGCAGTTGATCTCGGTTGAATTGTTAATGAAAAGGCTTTTTTTTTACTGTGAAAACTGTGTTACCTTTGGTGAAAAACCTATTCAAATTTCAAGTCAATCGCACAATTAGATCTTGAGATATTCTGTCAGCCATATCCGGAAATATCATTATAAGAAAAATACGGTTAAACCTTACTTCCTTTGACAAAGATATTCTCGAACATATTTTCTTTATGGAAATGCAAAAAAAAAGAAAAACGAATTTTCTCAAATGTTGAAGTGAGAATAAAAATTAAATACGTTATACAACAATTACCATGTTAATGTCTTACACTTTGCAAATGCCTATTTTATGGACTACTATTTTAATTATTTTTCTAAGTATGAGGTTGAAAACTTTTCTTCTTTGTAATTAAACATTTAATGGAAAATATACCAACCTAAAACCATAAAATATACTTATTCTGTAATTGCTTTAATCACCCGAATTTCCACTTGGAAAATATTTTTAAAGTGTATAGATTAATAAAGATGTCTGAATTTCTCGCGATAAAATGTGCAGCATCTACCCAGCTGGGAAGTTTCATTCCATCAACACGTTTCGCATCGTACATTGACTTATAATTTAAGTTTTACTACATCCTTACGTTACAACACCACTTCCACTTTTGCAACTACAATATACGGGATATCGTTACTTCTGATGGCTGCTGCACTTTTGAACGATCACACTTGCATTGCTCCAACTTTTCTTTTATGACTTCAATCCAATCTGCATGCATGATGCTGCATTATACTAATACGTACATTGACTGTTTGCAGATATTTTATGGCATGCCCTAAAATATATTTTTTTTTATACGAACAAGCAAGTATTATGAGTTAATTTGGATAGAATTATACTGAATAATCAATCATTACCGTATTAGGATAAGTTGAAATAACAAGAAATATAATTAAAACAATTTGCAATTAATCACCAGGAATATTCAGCCGAAAATTTTAACTACATAATCCGGATGAAATGTTTAATACAAGCCATTTTGTTTTACGAAGACTGATAACAAATTATGCGAGACACGATTATTAGTTGGGTAACATCACGGTAAATTTATATAAATGGAATTAAATAAATGTAAGCATAGACTGATATAAATATTGCATTCCATCTAAGCAAATCTTCTATATCTTCTTTGTTTTGTGTAGCAATGTATAATATGAATGCATGTACCGAATGCCCTTTTATTAATTTATCCATTTTTGTTTTTAAAACTTTTTAAAGTGATTTAAATAACACAATGACACTTTTCTATATTATTCATATTATCCTGAATATTTTGAACATTTAAGAATTGTGGAGATATGTATATGAACATCGATATTACCTTAAAATTATTGGATTTTTTTCGTAAAATAGTATTGTATAATAGAATAATCGAAATAAATATAAAATGAATTCGTGATCTAATTACAATAATTTCTCAATATTCAATGAGCATTTTATATATTTTCAAAATGCTTATTACCTACGATATGTGAACATTGAAAACATCCTTACGATATGAAGTTTCATAAGGATATACGTATTCAAATAAAACATATTTCCAACTGGCATTTCTCCAGTAATAATCGTGCCCAAGTAAAAAGTAATATGAGGGGAAATGTATACCAAGATATTATTAAAAGGGTAAAGGATATTTGCTCCTCTGCTATGAAAAATTTTTCAATATCATTTTGCCATTGTAGAAAAATTTCCACAAATAGACCATTTTTCCCTATAATATATATTTTGGAAAACTTCCATATTTTGAAATATTTAAAATATTCTTAATGAGACTTTAGTTTTACTATACTGTTATGAAATGTAATATTACGTATTGTCATTAAAATTGAAAAAAAAAACGTCCTTATAATATAAAGTTCTATACAGAGAAGCGTATTTAAATAAAACATAACTTCGTTTGGCATTTCTACTAGTTACTGTTCTACTAACTGATTATTTTTAAATATTATTTGAGTTCAATTGTTACATATAATTAAATAAGTATGTGTCCTTGTGCAATTAATGGTGTCTTTTACGTGGCCCTGTGGTGTGAGGGATGTTTTTCTGCCTGTTCCGGTTTTATTCATATTCTCGTCTTTGGGGATCGGCACCATTGCATTAACGTGGTCTACTGTGAGGATTTCATTGCGACAGTAATTGCAATAGGTCTATTTTATTGATTAGGTGTTGGTGTATATAAATAAAATAGAGGATAAACAATTTTGGAATTCTTGGATTTTTTTGTGCATTAAGGGGTTAGTATACAAATTGCCAATATGATAATTACACCTCTAACTAATTGTAATTGTATAATAACCACCTTTCATTTAACTTTTAATGTTTTTCAATTACCTATACTTTTTAAACTGTACTTCTTTAGTTTCGTCTTTGAAACACTATATTTGTAGAATGGATGAGGGAAACAATTGATTTAAGTATTGTGGTTTGCCATTTTGTGGCAACCGTTTACTTAGGAAACTAATTAACGTTAATAGATACAGCATATATCTGGATCCGTACAAAGTTTGCGGATTTGCAATTTAGTAAACTTGCTTTACATATACTTTGAGGAAGTTGTGCCGCACTGATTGTACACGTGAATAATTAATATTTGACATGCATTCAAAAAGCGATATATTGAAGAAACAATTGATAATCGTAATATAAATTTAAATATGAGTATAATCGGTAGAATGTCATATGGAATATCGCTACGTAATTAAATTTTGGAATTTTTTTCATTTTTAGAACTATAACTCACGTCACTTTGCGTTCACATTGACGAGACGTGTTTGCAAATAATTCAGGAGAAATTCACGAACAGTTCTCCGGTAGTTCGCGAGGAGTTTTCGAACAGAAGGAACATCGGGTCTACGATGGAGTACGCGAGTAAAATAGAAGTCCTTTTAAATTCGCCACCGCGCTCTTTGATGTAACAACCCTTTGAGCAACTGCACTTTACTCGCAAAAGGGCCCACAGTGTCGACGAACATGATTCGCGAATGGCACCGAACCAGAAGTGTAAATGCAGCCTTACACAATTATTTGTTCATTTATATTAACATCATTTGACAAGATTAATTATAACTCACATGGTTTAAATTAATTCAAATTGTCTTATTATTGGGCATAAAAGTGGCATATTCCTATCTTTAAGAAACTTTAACCCCTTGACTTTCGATTTCTTTTCCGACGAGACGTGCAAGATTCAGACTTAATTCCTGAAATCAAAAGTTTTCACTAATTTCTGATATTTCGTATAACTGAACGTACCATTAATAGTGTAGAAATAATGGGACTGTTTTGCAACGAGATGATATTTTTAATTTAATAGTTTTTGAAAAACTTCAAAATTTGCTATTTCATTTTCCTCGCCACGAGTCTCATACATTGTCGTAGACTAAAGGGTTAAGAAGCATAACTTAATATTCTTAAAAATATATTCATCTTTGATTGGCTGGGAAAAATGTTACGTAAGATTCCAAATTCTTAACAATAAAAGAAACTAGTTAATCGGAATTGTGTCAACACAAAGTAATTTAACAATATCAATGTTCCACTGAGTTAACATTGTTAATACAATAGAATCCGACTTCCATTATACAGTGTGATAATTGAAAGATCTATTTAGCTTGTGGCCAGTGTTCCGTGACACTTGGAGAATTAAATTATTATATATCGATTGAACGACCAGGTGCCAGAAACACGTTTCACGTGCAGTTCGGTCGGTGCATCACAAATTGATTAAAATCGAATACAATTGATTTCCAAATCTTCGTTTTCTTCACAAATATTCAATTGAAATTCGTTGCTATTTTGTTATTTATCGGTGGCTATTGATAGCTGTACCATCATAAAACATTCAACTAAAACTTTCCTCGGCAATATCTTCAAGCCATTCGTTTTGGAAACACCGGAAGCTCGAGGTTTCTGCCAGGACGTGGTTCAGATACCTGCTACTTCCTGCATAGCTCTTGAAATATGCTCTTACGGATATACGGCAATCTTATTGACAGAGCGGGAGCAGTAAACAAACGTAGGAACTAACGGGAGTAGAATAAACAACATGCTGTTTTCCCTTTTCTCTCTTCTTAGCGTTACAATTTTCAACTTCGACGAGTAAAGGGTGAAGTCACGTTCGTTGAAGTTCACAAGAGGATACAGTTGTATCGGTTCGGTTCACAATTACGTCGATGCAAAATGTAATTTTGCAACTTAGAAGAAAGAGAATTATAGATTGGAAATTCAGTTGCAGGACTGATGAAAATACGAAGGACTATTTTGTAACAGTGTATACTTAAGCTTTTGGATGTAAGACGCACCTAGAATTTAAATTGATTCAACGTTTTGTCAGTATTGCGGTTGAATCTATCATCTGGACCACGATGGCTTTAGAGATAAAGATTTGTATTCCCAAGTGGATTGTGGGTCGTCCAAGTTTGAACCTTCTAAGGCAATTTTACTTTGTGATACGTATTATATCACCATTTCGAGTGAGCGGGGATAAAAATATTCAATGCCTCCCGAATAAGGATCTACATCTATTAAATTTCTAGTTTTATATTAGTTAAAAGAAATTATATTGACTTTAACCAAATAACAATAAATATCTACTTGAATTGATTTTCCATGCGCATTAATATTATTGAAGATAGTAGAAAATTGTAAATAATATCCACAGCTGAATGAATATTGCTGGATGGATTTTATTGAAACGATAAATTTTGGTAAACAACGTGATATTTATTACAGTGTCCGATGTTGTTTGTCATTATTTACATTTATCAGATATTAATTATTTTCCCTGTGAGTTATTCTCTTATTTTTCACCAGAAGGAAAGGGTCCAGTTTGAAAACAGTGAGCCCGTGCTACAATCCCTCATTCCACCTGGAAAAATTGTTAAACATTGTTATTTAGTATATCATAGCTTCGATGGATCGGAGTTCACTTAATACATTAGGTGAAATTATCATAGAAGTTAAGAGACTGATAATAAATGGATAAATATTCCAATTTGCAATCAGTAGGTCCAAGAAAAGAATCTCTCAATCCACCTGTGAAATTTGTGTTAAATTATTCTGGTTAATGTAACAAAAACTGTTGAAATATCTTCAAGTAACTGTATCTACCATTTAATGCCAACAAAGTGTCATCACTTCTATCGATAATTTATGACCCATAGACAAGGGAAAGAATTTAAAGTTTTAACTTGCAACAAAGAGTTACTTTGCATATCGATTTTAATTGCAAAAGTATCAGCCGTACAGCACGTTCTTCCGCATCGGCAGAAAAGTAGGTAGCGGCGAAGATGGACTGAAGCAGTAGAATAGCGTGCGCATACGAGCGAAAGGAAATACACGGGATAAAAAGGACTATGCCCGAGAGAAATTAAAAAGCCTCCAACTCTGATGCTCTCCGTTGTAGGTGCTTGCAAGCTGGGCATAACGCGCACCAAATAGTAATGGAAGAGACCATATCGAACGCGAGTAACACCAACATATTGTACGCACGTAACTGAGCAAAGTAGGTCGCAGTGTGTGCGGACAGAAATGCATTTTCGCCGTGTCGTCACGTATTTCAGGCACCATTATTGCACTTTACGTTTTGAGAATTCTGTAAATTATTTTCCAAGCTATATCTTATGTGGATTATTTTCGAAGTTAGTTCTGATGTAGTTTGACGTTGTGGATAAGTATTAATACACTACTAATGAGCTTTGTTATTTGTTGTGAATTATCGGTTTTACAATACAAACATGACAAGTATTTTATAGAAGAACAGAACAAATGTTTTAAAGTAATGATTATTGACAAAACTTTTAACTTTTAACGTCGCCACACAACAAGGACTGTTATGAAATGAAGATTGAAAAGTTGGAGGGAGAATGGATGAGGTGTATTCGAGAGGAAGTTGTTGTAAGAAATAAAACCCTGAAGTCCTTGCTGTCTTCTTTTAGTCTTCTGCCGACAAGAAAAAGTCATTTAATCAACTTCATTGTTCGTTTCCTTTTGTACCGAGCGGAAACACGTAAATTTAATATAATACTTGTATTTTGAATTATATTGAAGGCAAGTTATAGGATAAAATGTTCCTAGAAAATTATAATTTGTTATATATGAGGAAATTGAACCGTGAGATATATTTATAGTAATGTTCGATTAATATTTAATAAATCAATGTCGTAGATATGTCTGTAAAATCATGATACGAGTGTTTAATGTAATTTCTTGATATTTTCTTATCAAGAGTAGAGACAGCGATGGTCTTGGTATAATTAGAGAACTATTAATCACATTGAGTCATTATCAGAATAGTTATCGTGGAATTTATGGTATTACTAAAGTTTCTCTTTGTACGCCTGAGAAATTAATTACAGTATACCTGAGTCCGTAAGGGTTTGTAAAGTAATAAGAGTAATAAAATGTTTTTATTTAGTTCTAATTAGAATATATCATATTTTTAAAACTTGGAGGAAAATACACCTGAAGATATACAGATATATTTTATAATTGTGCAAACTACAATATGACGAGTCACAAACCACATTATTAAATAATAAACGACAGTAACTTAATTCTTTATTACTCCTGAGAATCAAGTAAAAAAGTTTCTTCGAATCTGAATATGTCGAAGTAAATATTACAGTTTTTAAACAAATTTGTATTGTTTTATGAAATATTAACAAAGTACAAATCGAGATACCAGAAGTTATAAAACGTGTAAAAGGGTGAATAAGAAACTTTTCTTTAATGTTGATTCCAATGGAAGATGACATTAATTTAATATCAAAACAGTTTAAAGACAATGTTCATGGAAATACTTGAAAGATTTCATCCCATATTAATGAAATAATAACCGTATTTAAAAGTTCGATTCTACGTTGAATATTTGAATGGAAAATTGTGGAAAAGTAAACAGCATGGTAATATACCGTATTTTGCACACCATTAAAATAAAGCCGTTAAAATTTCGTAACCTTTATATAAACTAAACACTGTGATCGTATCAGTACTCATGGAACGATTAACGAATAGGTCTGGTCTCTAATTGTAAGTTTCATCACGATCGGCAAAGAAACATGGAAGATATTAAATTTTGAAACCGCTGGAGTTCGATTTTCGAGAGGAAAAGGGGGGGTCGTTGACAAAATGTCTGTTCGGAGCAGGCTTTGCTTTGAACTATCGTCCCTCGGCTTCTGAAGGTCGTAGGAGGATGATCTATAGCTTGTTTTAATCGTGAAAGAGTGTAGTTTAACGTGCTAACAATGAAAAGTTTCTATATTTATTTGTTTAAACGTAAGAGGCTATTGTGTCCATCTCGGGACCGTCGTAGAAAAAACTCGTAAAAAAATTACGAAAATAAAAGAGTAATTGATTATTATAATGACATAATATTATGAAACGACGGGGAAAATTAATAACTTTATCAAATAATCGATCGTTAATAATATTCCATCATAATTTGATAACACAACACAAACGCTACAGGATGAAGTGCATTTTCAGGATTTCAAAATTTTGATTACATTTAATTCCTTTTGTTTATCGCGAGCATTAACGTACATTCGTTTATGGATATGAAATTACTCATTAGAATGACTAGTCACGCGATTTGAGTGCATTTAATTCAACAGTAATTCACGTAATTATTAAATCGTTGTAGTTGGCGCATGAAATGTATTCAAAGGTTCTATGGATAATTAATCTCATTAATCTGCATTCCCACTGATAATTTCGATTGAGTATTTTAACTAGTAAAAGTAAGCTCGACTTTGTCATATACAAACTGGAATTAAGACCTCTATTAAGAGATTAAGTTCAGCAAGATCAAAAGGTTCGCAGACTTCGACACTTCTCTCCAAGCAGTATAGAATCCGTGGTAACCTAATTTAATTATCTAATTATACAGAGACCCAATCTGCAAATTAAATGATTCATGCGTCCGTTCTAACAAACGCTAATCCACGTTTAAGCCTGGCTGCTAAGATCCTCCGATGTAAATGCACCTGTCCGCATTTCTGCCACAATTGCATAGAGGACGATGATAATGAGTTTTGTCCTTATCCTTTTCACAAGCATTTAATACTGCTACGAGCTGTGTTAAATACCTGCTTTTACAAATTGGAGAACACGGCGTTGCTATTATTATTTTCTTCTTATGGTATAACGTTGCAGCTATATTTCTCCCTTGTAGTTTTAATGACGGAACGTCTAACGATTAATTTTGAAATTTCTAAAGGCATTAAATAAATGTTATGATGGATAAAACACAAAGTTAGGAAAGAATAAATGGGATCGTTATAAAGAGTCATTTTCTACAAAATCAATTATATTGATTGCTTTAGCAGATCAAGTGTTGTGTCATTTTATTTTTCATGTTATCCCACGTATCGCCTCCCTTTATCACTACAAGATAGAAGTCGAACGAATTTCATTGTTGTTCAGAAAGTTGTCACTTTTTTCAGATTTTTTTTTCTAGTTTGGTAAAATAAAACAAACACAAATTTTATGTTTCTTATTTCCAAATTCTTTTAAAATTCTATTACTAAAAACTATTACATACTAAAAAATTCTATTATAAAAATCCAACACTTTTATGAATATTTAACTCAGAGTAAAACTTATATACCCAGAGACTTTTGGAAACTCAAGACCATCATATAACAGCATGAGGCCAAAGTAAATTATGTAACAGAAGCACATTTCATTTTCAAATTCTTACAAAATTCGAAATACCTGTAAAAGTAGTTTGAAACGCATACAATTTCACTTACTCTCAGAGTTAAAGGTTCGATGTAAAGATACAAATAGAATTTCAACTTTAAAATAGCATATAAATAGAAAAAAAAAGAGAGAGAAAGCTCTAAAGCACTCCTTAGTGTCGCGGAAGCAACAAAGTTAGCGATGTACTCACCATACTTTCCTAAACTTTACTGCAAGCGATGTCGAAGAAAAAGTAAAGCGACGGAAGGTGCACGTTTCCCGCTAAAATATGATTGCAAAAACGCAAAGCAATTTCGACTATGTTCGTATGGTTAAATAAAGGGTGCTGCAAGAAATTGCATCCCCAACCCGCATACGTGCTTTCGACTACTAGCATCGTCTTCTTTTCTTCCGTTCCACAGCATACACGTGCAATCGAGCACGTTAAAGAGCCGATGCAATCACTTGCATGCCAGACGCTGCTACGGCGAACGTTTCGGTTTCAATGAAAAGAGGAAAGTATCTGTGCGTGTATACCTTGCCAGGGTCTTAAGAGCAACTGGTTGCTGGTAAGGAAATTAAACGTATCGTGCACGCGAATCTGAATGCCAATGTAATTGCAGCGATGCGAGGAAGGGTAGATAGATTGTGGCCTTAATGCGACTTGCATTTTGAATGCCCTGTAAATGGAACGATCTTGGAAAATGTGGTGAATACGTCTCCCACGGTGTTATTAGAAATGTATTCATATATTAGCGAGCATGTGCTGAAGGTGGAGAACTAATTTTGTTTGTTGGAAATTCGTTGGAATGTAGGGGATACGTGATGTTTGGGAATGAGTTTACTTAACTTGTGGGAAAGATTGTAAAACATTCTTTATTGAGAAGGCTTATTGAAAAGCTCAGTGTATTTTGTATACAGTGTAAGTACTTGGTATTTTCTATTTCATAAGAAAATATTCTAGAAGCAGACATATACAAGGGAGTCCTATACTTATTATTAGACTTTGGATTTTTATGCATTTATGACAAAATGAATACGGCTAAAATACACAAAAAGGACGTAATATAAAAATGTATCTCAAGTATCCAAAGTATGATATTCGTTGTATAATTTATCGAGTGCAACAAATCCCTAAGGTTCTCCTGTGTTAGGTGCATTAATTAAACTTGAAATTTGCATAAACATCCGGAGTCTACTTAATATAAATATACTGTTCTGTTTCTTATCTTAAATGACTGTTGAACTCAGTTTAATCATATCGTGTTTTTAGAATATATCAAAGCCATTTTTTATTACACCATGCATTTTTTTCACCCTCTTGTATAAAGTGTCATATAGTGGTCTGTATTACGACATGGAAACGAACCCTTTTCAATATTTTTTTACTCTTTTAAAGTTTCAATCTTTTGGTCTAAACTTTTCTTACCAGATGATTGCAATTGACTAGAAAATCACAATATGTACTGAGTGTTAAAAGTTAACTGCAACTGACGGATTTGAAGTCGTTTGGCAAATATTTTGTAGATCGTTTTATGATTATAAAAATAATAAGTATTTGCAACGTTGATAAGCGAAGTAGAAGTTTATTTCTGTTAATTGTTGTACCTGCATGTCTTAAGAATAGATCGATAGTTCAAGAACGTGAGGAATAAAGGACAAAGTATTTCAGTCCCGATGAGGGTTCAGCTTCCAAGTGTTCCGTTCTCAAAGTGTTGACGATGCAGTTGGGAAACTTAAGCAAAATCGTTGGAAAATTCGACACCTTGTTAGCACAGTACATAGCACTATCGCAGCTGTATTCGCAATGCTGTCTGACATTTTGAACAAGAGAGTCGGTCCCTATTCCAATCTCTTGTTGCAACACTAAAATAAGAAATTTATTAATTGTCTTTGGACATTGTTCTTCTCTACTTTCTCGCATAAGATGTACTGATAACGCTTAGTTTGCAACGATTTCCGACATCGTTTGCAGCATACATCTCTGCTCCTGATGAAATAGAAATATAGTGAAAATATTAGTTTAAAAAAGGAAAGGAAGTTTCATTCATATACTTCTCCGTTTTCCAAAAAATGAATGTGGAACGTCATTCCAAATTAAATGATGATTTCAACTAGGAACCACTGTTAGTAAATATCTTTTTAATAGTCTATAAAGTATAATATATAAAATTGGAAAGCCCAAGTTTTGTAAAAATTGTCATATGACGTGCTGTACAAAGTTCTACATTTCTAAAAATTTTACTCCATGCACATACATTCCATAACATTTTGCAAATTGTGCAAGGCAAAAGAAACTGGAACAAAATTAAAGGATAAGTTTCCAAAAAGTAATCTTTCTCTGTTGCGTCAATGTCATAATCCAAAAATCTCTCTGCTTGCACGCTGCATAAGTATTCAAAAATTCAATGTTATCAGCTATCAAGCTTTAAAGTAAGATTAAAATTCGCTTGAGATGAAATTTCACCCATGATGACTTATAAAGCTTGAGTGCCGTTTCCTTTGTGAATTAAATTTTGTGGGAGGAACAAGTACTTAAACCGAGGAAGGCTAGAAGAGCACTTGATTTGCAGGGGTTTTGAACAGTTTAGGTGCTAAGAGCAATCATCAGTTTGAGTCCAGAAAGGGTTTCTCACTATTCAATTATTTATCCGTCACCTATACCTATTAGCAAAATTTGTCATTGCATACAATGCTCTCAACTGAGAGATCTTTATTTCGTGGCTTCCGTCTGATAGAATTTTCAGGATAGTTTCACGTTTTCACGTCGGCATGTACTGTCAATGGTACATAGATACGTGCATGCCTGTTCCACGAAGTGGCTTCAGCTGCTGGGGGTACATGGGCACTTAATCACTTTTATCAGAATTTTTTGTTAATAGAATTTATTAATTGTCTACAAATGAAACGTATCGAGATAGCTCTCTAAATTTGTACAACGTCAATTTGACTATATTACTATTTATCTATAGACTTGTCTCCACTGACAATAGAGATAAAAATTGTCCTTCTAGCAATATTATTTGAAATTTATTAAACTCCCTTTCTTAGTTATTGGAATACTAACTTTTATTTATAAATACAAGTCGAAATCTTAATCAATTTACACGATTAATATGATAGTTCATATTAATTTAAAATTTGGTAGATTGCGAATTTAAGATGAAGTGGCAGTCGCTAAATTGATCAAAATTTCGTACATCGACAAATTAATTGCTAATCTATCCCTAGAGAGTTAATAACGTTATGAAATTCAATCTGTATGAGGTCTACTTTAACAAACTTTTTAGTTATTTAAGTATGTATTACAAAGTTTAACTACGACTCGATAGATTATTCGAGGGTGGAGAAGATAAAAGTAAGAGATTACGACGAACAGCAATATACAATATTCAGTAGGAATCTATTACGAAAGAGTATTTATCGAGACATTCTTTTTCATGTGGAGATATATGGGGAAACAGGGCATTAAATATATGCATAGGGAACATTTATTTTCATGCAGATATACTCAGGTACAAAGCCAGGCGATTTAATTTGCGCATTCCTCATGTATTATTGGCGATTCGTACTATGTATTCTCGTACAGTATGCAGTTATTTGTGCGATTATTATTCCCTTTATTCTTTTGCATTTGCATGGAATATAAATTATATGCAGTACTTGCGCCTTGCTTGAATACGAATTTCAATATTTTAATGGTCTAGAAATTGTTTAGTGTATTATATTATTGTGCTATCAAAATGTAAATGTATTTTGAACATATTAACGAGTTGAAGTGAAGTAGTTCCGAAATAGCAGTAAATAGTAGAACTTAAATTAGTTTCATTTTCATAGTAACATTATTTTCGTTCCTTCTCAGCATTACATTATTCTGAATTCTTCACGGAATGTAAACTTCACCTTCCTGTATTAATTTTTCCTTAATACTAATGGAAATATCAAATAATATTCATTGAATCGAAATTATTTATTTCTAAATGTAACAATTAGATAATATTTACATTTTGACAGCATTGTCATACATGGAGTTATTATATAGTTAATAAAATTTTAAAGAGTGCATTTCATCACTTCATTCAATTTAGATTAAATACAAACATACGTATTCATTAAAAACTGACACTCGCGAAAAATATATCATCCCATATGTCTGACTCACTTAACTGGCCAAAAAATAAATGAAAAGAGTTATTGGAAGCAGATACATTTTAAAATTACGATAACGGATATCCAATAAAAGTGGAAATTACGGTATTTCAATTTTACATAAAATATGTTACATAATTCCAATCGATCGTCGAACGTTGAATAAATTATACGAATAATGAGTTGGAAAAGATAAAATTTTAAGCTGCTTAAGCTTTATAATATCACATGCAAAGCAGACGTGGAGAAGAAGTTGTAATTCGGCGAAAACTATGACGTTATTAGTTTAACGTGTCACTGTTCTGACAAACACTATGCTTGATCATACCGAACTTCGTAGGCGATACGTGGAATGCATATGAGCGAACATAAGCACAGTTGCAACTGCCGCACATTGTAAACCGAGTTTAGTTCAATCGAGCTGTAAATCATGTAAAACAGTATTCTTCAACCTTTCAAAATTCGATGATAATAGAACAAATATTTTGTGGACCGTACAGTGATCGATTTCTCTGAAAATCTCTCCAAAACCCCACAAACTTTTTTCGCGGTTTTCAAAATCTAGGAATTCCGTTTGAACTTGTAATGCAAGTATAATAATAGTAATAATAAGGCAGCTAGTTAAGTGCGTAGTCTTAATTTAAATAATCGGAAGCTGTTTAACTTGTAGAATTAGGTCAGAAGTGCCAAGGCAATTGCAACGATGCCTGTTGATCTGTGACCTTATTAATTCATAACGAGCGCGCACCGGCTGAGGGGTTACAATAAAGCTTATTAAATTAACATGAAAACGAGATGCATTTTTGTAACATTACACACAGAGATATAATTTATTTAACAAGGGAAACTTTCTTTTCTTAAGGTTGGAAAAGTCACAAAATTATTTTGATAGAAATACGAAAATAATATAAGGAAATTCATAGAAATTCATAGAAGATATTCTCTACACGTTGTAATATTTTAAGTCAAAATTCTTTACAATATTGTCTTTGTAATATGTGAAGATAATGAAGGTAATATTTAGACTTGACGACGAATATTTAACGTGAAAGCATACTAGGAGCAAGGTATTTCGAAAATTTTCATTAAAACAATTTGATTTACCCTCCGAACGACCGGATGATCCTGAGGCTCTCTTTGGAGAATAATGGTTGATGTATATTGTAGGATATGCTATCGTAGGTGCACCGAAGCAGACCACTCTGTGATCTCATTAGTATGGATCCAGTGTTGCTTGCACGTAACTATAAACTGTGCAACGAGTAAGAAGTAGCCGAGTCACACAGTATGCTATAAATTTACCGGTCATTTCTTCCTCATATTTTGATAGCGGAAAATGAAATGTACACTTTGGTAGCTTTTTACGTGTAGGTAATTTCTGGTCTATGCATACAGTGCTCATTGTTTGTCGACGTGCAACGTTAAAGGAGCATTTTTCGAGTGGATGTACAATTTATCAAGTTTCAATTTAGCAATTTGAATTTGCTTACAGTAAGAGTTCATTAATTTGCAATTTCATAATTTAGAAGTATTTAGGTCAAAAAAATCATTCGTTTGTAATTCGATAGATCATTAATTACTATTAATGAAGTTTTTTATCATAATCCTTTACTGAGAGGCTATGGTAGGTATGGAGTTAAATGCTCGGAATTTGAATTTCTAAGTCCGAGTTCAAATTCCACATACGTCGTGAGATATTTCTCGAATGTGATGTGTATGTTATGGTAAATGTGTTTAACGTGGTCATTTTATTTAACGATAGAACAATGTCTCGAATGATTATCATTTAAAACTATGCCCCAACAAAAATAATTTATTTTTTTCTCACAAATACTATTGGAAATGGGCGTTTTATATGAAACAGTCTTTATATTATTATTTGATTATTTTTTCACAAGTTTTATATATGTTTAGATTTGTTTATTAAAGAGTTTAATAACAAGTATATATTTACGAAGGATACATTTGTATTTTAGAAGATAGAACCGGTCAGGTCGATTCACGGGTAATAACACTTTTAAAATCAGTTGCCAAGCAATTTCCTACTTCATTACATTTCCTATCTCCTTTAAATATTGATACAGGTTAGGTAAGCTTGAATGAAATCTCGCGGATTTCTATTCAGTCGTTGATAATGGTTTTGCAACAATAAAGATTTTAATAATTCTCCACTGAACTGAATTGTATGACCTGATTACGGTTCAATTATTACATCGAAATTATTGCTAAAAAATGTGGAAATTGTGTTTTCACGCAAATCTTGTTTTTTAAACGCATATGATTTTATAAAATTCCTTTTCACTTAATTCTATAACAAATAAAAATTCTAACCACGATAATTAAAATATTAGAATCGAACTATCTAAAGAGATGCTTTCGAAGGACCACAGTTATATATTTTTGTACATGGTGAATTTTGTTATATGTATATAATTTTAACCCCCTGTAGCGATAAATAAGACACCAGACGTTGATTTGCATTTTATCTAAAGCTGTAGGTTCTAGCAATAAAAGAAATGATCACACCAGCTAAAGCCAAAAATGCCGAAAAGGAGAAGAGGATAAAAGCTAATAAAAATCAACGATGGACGAAAACTAACTCGTTTAAGCAATTGTTTTAATTCTGCTTTCAAAGTATCACAGTTTTAGTATTCTCCCAACATGTAGCTCCTTATTGTTAGCTTTACCGAAACTACTTGAAACTTTAACTTGGCATTTAATAAAAAGTTTTAACTATCGTTTTATAGCGCTTCTAATCCGTTCTAAATATTAAGAGGGATACCTGATCACTTTAAATGCTCTATAAAATAACGAGTTCCAACATTTCGTGCTTTTATGAAAATAATAAAGTGGAATTACTTATACGACAATATAACGTCATCTTTACATACAAGTACATTAACTTAGTTTATCGCGAAATTTACAACTCTGCAAAAATTTCAGTACTTCGAAAACAAATTGATAAAAGTTTCGAACTTCTTCCCCCTTTTTTTCTATATTGTTTCTTTTTGAAGCGCTTTAGTATGAAATATTTCAAGGAGAAGTAAAACATTGCGTACAATCGTATCGAATTTAATTAGATCCGTGCTGTACGTCAGACTTAATCTTACAATTAGATACTTGCTCAAATTTTGTTATTTCCTTTTCCTCGATTACCTTTGAAGTGCGCTTTCCCGAAATATTGCAAAGACAGACATATTCTACGATTTAGAAAAGTTAAACCACATTGAGAAGATGCTATTATGTTTATCTTTTGCTTAAATATTGAATAGAATTCCTCGAGAGTGGCAAATTCCGAGTGAAAACTCTCATTCCAAGGAACTCTTAAATTGTTTGAAGTGTAACGATATCTGCGATATAAACCTAACTGAAAATTAAATATAGGGTAGTCGTGATGTTCTCTGGACCATGTTAAAACTTCAAATTTCTTCAAGAATCGAGCTACATCGTAGCAAAATTTTGAAAATCACTCAATGTGCACACTTTCACTCATACTAAGCCTATTATTTTAAACACTATTATTTTTTACGATAAAAACTATCAACTTATAGGTTCCATGAATCTATGTATTTCTTAATAAAATCACTTAACCCCTTGACCTACAACCTCTATTTTAACTGCGTGCGTAAGAGCTCAGAATTAAGTCTAGAAATTAAAGTTTCTCTCATGCCATTCAACGCAATATTTATAATATAAAAATAATTTGATTGTCTCATAACAAGCCTGACATTTTCAATTTAATAGATTTTGGAAAATTTCAAAATTTTCTACCGCGTTACGGATGCCACACGTTATTGTAAAGTAAAGGGTTAATATTATGTATTAACATCACTATTTAAAGAAACACAATTCTTTAATACATCTCTCTATACTATAAGTCTTATGTTAAGAACAATAGCATCACTTCACGGTACAATTTTCTATTATCGTTGTTTAAAATTCAACAGTCCAAAATCGACAGATTCACTTAACATAATTAAAACCGAGATAATGACATAAAATCCTCTCTCCTCGCCTACAAATGTTTATTACTCTAAAAGTACTTTGACGTTAACGAAGCTACCTGAGGGTGATCTTGATGATACCAAGAAGTTTCAAATTCTAAACGGTCGTGCCTTTTAATGGCGTAAAACCGAGCGTCGGAAGTTCAATCGTAAATTCAGATGAGAAACGTGTGGAAAGACGGTGCATCTATGCGACCGCAGTGCTTGCAAGACGAAGTTTGGCCACCTAAATGTAGTTCTACCACATCATGCGCGAGAGACAAGGACTTGCATCCCATGGCCTACATACGTTACCGATGCATTTATGGTACGTATATATGTGTGTCTCCTATCTCGTCCAGGTTGCCTTGGCAAAAGCAATCGGACGCATTAACCGAGATGCGTACGGTTATTGTATCGTGTATGATGCTGTGTTCGAAACAACCGGATTGTCAATGGGCACATAAATAAATTTTCTAAAAAGCAGCTGATGTAATTTCATTTTTCGAAAATTCTCGTGAAAATTCGAAGAGGTGAAAGTTTAAAGATAATGCAATATATTTTGAGTTTAACACTTTGAATCCTGGATATGTTCCATTAGTTTTGCTGCTATTATTGAGGCAAAAGTAGTCTAGGAGAATAGGATTTATTTTAGATAAATTTCCTTAATGGAAAATCTATTTGTTGTTCTACATGCTTTGATTAATATTAGATAAGAGGAAAGGAAGTGTTTCATAATACTAAAAAATTTATTTACATAAAAATACTAAATAATATTTTTCTTTCTAATTGCGTGCAGTGGAACTCGGTTGTGTTAGACTGATAAGATTCTGTAATTTATAATGAATCACACTTGAAATATCCCACTAGGCGCAAGAAGACCTATCTTTTCGCTTTAGTTAATATTTACGAGTCTGTTAGTCCATAATCAATTTTCATAAGTGACAAGAATGTTTTATCTATAAGTGATATAAAAGAAATAAGAGGAATCGAAAGATTGTTTGTTAATTTGAAGGAAATAATATTTCTCGAAGAAAGGAAATATGGAAATTATTCTCCGAGGAATAAAAATCCTCCTGTCCATAATTTGTTCGTCAAAATTTATAGACTCTCAGATTTGTGGTATACATTATAACTTATAACATTGCCATAGCATTTTGTTTAATGCCGTGGGAATTTTTACATTTCACATTCCGTCCTCGCTACACTGTTTATTCATTTTACATAAATATGAGCGAGTTACGGGGCAGTTTTAGCAGATATTCATAAATAAAAAGTTTAAAACACACAGTACGCGTGAAGCATACAACTATGAGGATACACCGGTGTATATTGCACATACACTCTGAATAAAAATTCATTTAAATTCGTGAGAATCTGAGAAACGCACAAGTGTGCGGAATAAGCGCGACACGGGAACGTTCTAACGCTTTAAATTGGATTAAGAATGAAAAAATTAATCTTCCGTGCATTTATTATCTCCGCTAATTCTGATTACGTCTCTTCAGAAAATTTCAAATTAATCTCCCACCTTCAGCAGTTGCAAATGCGGTTAAAATTATTCGCCGTGAGCGAAATAATCATTGGATTCGAGCATGAAGATATTGATATAATTAGTTAGTGATTAAATCGTGAAATGTTTATTGCATGAGATCGAACGAGATTATAAGCTTTTAATCAATTAAATTCTACAGAGCGCGTACTTTTTGATACGTCGAAACAGTTCTTTTCAAATTATTATAATTTGTAGTTGAAATGTCTAGAAATGTGTGCAAATGTCGTTCTATTAACAATTATACGAATATTCTGTTGTCGCTTCTAATGTAACATCTTATATGCACATTTTATATGAACAATGTCATAACTGCGGGTCTTATCGTTTTCACAAAAGTGACCGTTCATGTTAAAAGGAAACATTTTTACAGGATATTACCACCGTGGACACGTTCGAAACAGAAAAGCACATAATATTGGTTGTATCAACGGACATTAATCCCGTGAAATAATATCGCTGTTCGTAGAATGTAAAGTAGCGTGTCTTAATTCGTAATTACTTCAGTGTCCTACACGGTATATTGTTTGACAGTTATGCCGGAAGGTTAAATTTTCACGAATTCGACAGAATATCCTTTGGACAACTTAAGATTTGCATAATCCTTCAGTTTAACCTACAACTACCAAAGTATTTAGTTAAAGTGACTGGTTTCTAGTATTTTCGGAAAAATCTGCGGAGCCATGAAAGAAAGATTCTATGTCCATGTTATGAAACATAAATTACTTAACTGATCATTTTGTTTACCGCATTATTACACGTTTTTCAAAGTTCTTATTTAATGGTAGTTCTGATGTTAAAGGAGAAGTATCACAAAATTTTTCTTCGACTGATATTACCGTAACAAAATCTACGAAGCATCTCTTGTATCAATATGAAAATATAATCCCTTCAAGATAAAACATCGTAATAGAATTTTGTATAAATGGATTTTATAATGTGAAATTGTAATCCTTTAGTGAAATAGATATTTCCAATTTGTCCGTTTTTGGAAAATTTCAGAATTTCGTATTTCATTTACCGAGTCACGAATATCAGTTGTTATTGTACAAAGAGGGGTTAATAAATGAATTTGTGAGATTAAAACAGTTTTAATAGGGTTTACTGTTTTTTCATTAGAATTAAAACAGTGTATTAACACGTGTGGAGTTTTGCCAGAGAGCGCAATGTAATAACTTCGCTTATAGAAGTATCTTGTTAGTGATAGAAATTACTACATCCCAGAACCGGCCACAGCTACGTCTGATTTATAATGTCCGTCACTACTGCCAGCAAAGTGCGGTAGCACACATGCTCTGTTTTATTTTATGGCGTACCAAGTTTTATGGGTTTTATAGCTCCTCCGTAACAACGGTAAGATTTCTGTTTCGTATTTTGACGTCATTTTTCCCGTCGTTCTCTGTTCTATGTTTCATTTTACAAGAAAATTGCTGTAATTATTGTAGTATACCGTGGATAGAAATGCTTCATAATAAAAAGAACATAATAATTATTTCTGAAAATAAATTGCAATTTGTACTTCACTAGACATTCTTCGAAATGTAAAAATAATACAAGGAACGAGGTGAACAGATTTTGAATGTTAAATTTTATTGGAAATTACAGTGAAAAATGTGTGTTTGTATATCAGGGAAAAATATTCTATCTCTTTTTGGAACTAAAAGAGAAAAAAATAATATTATATTACGCTAACAATCAATACTGTTCTTTTTTATGGAATGCGATTATAGGGAATAAAAATACAAAATGTTTGATAAATTTTTTAAAAAACAATAGTTTGAAAATTAGTACAGTAGACTTTCTTCGTAGCTTGATACTTAAAATAATATGTCATTAAGGAAATAGAATACTTGCATGAAGAAAATATTTGTTTGTGTTAAGCAAATACAAGTGATATACGAGGATGAATTAATTCTCTGAAAGTGTTCATGAATTCTTAAATAATTTGATACTAAATAACTGAGACTTTTTCTTAAACTTTGCATTTATTAACTTTATTTAAAACCTTTTTACAAATTTTATTTAAAATGTACAAAATTTGCTAACTTTTTGCAAGCTCGATATCATTCTTTCTATAATGTACATTATGCAAATTGTGTTTGAGTGGTTTCTCTGTATTCACTATATTCTAAACATAATTATTTAAGACCTAGATCTTTGTAAATTTCTTCTCGTTTATTGAAATTACAAAAATGATGTTTAACGCTAATAAAATCTGGCAGCACTATTATCAAACTGTTATCTCTTAAAAGAGTTCAGTATTTAGTAAGAACATGTTTGCAATTTGTTACAAAGACGTTGCTTCACAACGTAACTGATGTTAAAGATAAATTTTCAAAGAATGTCCCGGTACTTGTAAGTTTTCATTTAACTTCTCGAGGGCCATTGCGAACTTTAAAAACGATACTTTAATAAGATTATACTAGCCGCGAAGGATTTTACGCCGACGCGCTCAAAAGTTTTTAAAGTCGACCTATGCTCTGATTACGAAACTTTTACAAAGGTTCGTCGCTTTATGACGGCATTGTGCCTACGTCTGCATTCTTTCAATGGTACAGAAGGAATGGCACCAAAATTCCTCTGGTACTTTAAATTGATATTACCATACTTAAGAACATATTTAATGATATCGTTATAAAAAAAGTACATTTTACTTTGATATCAGGACCCTACTTCTTTATACTATATTACTGACGTTGAGAAAATGAGATAGTTTTAAAGATACTTGTGAAACTGATATCTCGAAAATTGAATCGAATTCACTCGGCGATCCATATATCTAGTTCTATAACGTATAACATTTATCGTATTTATAAATACAGATATAGAACTAGAAGAAGTATTTATAAGAATTTTGAGATGGTTATAAACTATTGATAAGGCCTACTACACATTTTGTTAACTTTAAATGAAATTTTTGTACTTTGGCAGAAGGAAACTTAGAAAGATTTAGGTCTTAGAAAATTATGTTTAATGTTTTATAAATAGAGATAAATAATCTATTAACTCTTTCTATTTATAGAATAATTGGAAAATAATATTTGTAATAATAATTTAGAAATTTCATTTCGCAAGTAAACAATATTTTTTAGGCTTAAAACGTTATCGCTAAAATGAAAAAGTGAGACATAAGTTTCTCCATTGTTGGAATACATACATCATAGATATTGACGAAAATACAATTTCGACCCGAACGAATGGAAGTTGCCGGTATTGATATCACGTCACGATCCGTCATACATCCAAATTCAAATTTATATCGAACAGAATTGCTGACAGCAATATGTGCAAACATATTGTTGCGTCGTTCCACGTCATTGCTGGCTATTTGTTTAATACAGTGCTCTGGCAAACTAAAACCTGCCATATAACTATTATAGATCGTTTTTCTCCACTCACGAAATGATTTAGCGATAAAAATAGAAATTTAATTCAACTACACGACTAATAATTTCTACATATCTACAATTTAATACTAGAATTACAGACTTTAAATTTGTCATACTCATTAAATAAATTATTTCTTATAAACAACGATTACTTTCTTGTAAACGTCGACGGTTTTTATATGAAAATAACGTACCAATCATTTTGACTGTTTTGGTACTTCTATTGTTAATAGGAAAATTATCATCCTATATTTTGGAAAATCTTCCTGTGGCCCAAAAATGACGAATATCTCTCTTAAAATATTTTTGTATATTTCTACATAATATACGACTCATTCATAATTTTATTTCAATCAAAATTCCTTCCTTACACTGATATATCAGAATATGTAGTTACGTAATTAAATAAACAATTGGAAAACTAAAAAAATCTTCCGAAAGAAATGGATATCTCCAGCGGTGAAACACATAGAAACAATAACCTTGTAATTTCCACATTCATGCGGTTAACATCACCAGCCGCAAGTATAATTTATAATTTTAATAACCACAACGGCTATAGTGGCTTTTATTATTCCCTCTGAGACTCGTGGCATTTGCGATTCCTCCTTTCTTCTCGACTTCTTCCTCGACTTCGTTGTCTCGCTTCCTTTTACTCCCCATAACTATGCTTTCCGCTGCGTAATGGCGCTAACAGGGAGAGTAAGAACTTTGAGAGATTTTTAGTCATCGCTTCGGTGAACTTTCGTATCTTCGGGTAGAAGGGCACAATGAGACTCAGAGGGAGCGAGGAAAAACAAAGGCTTGCGTATAAAATGGACGAAGAAACTGACAATGAGCACAAGACAAACTGCAAGTAAGAAGGATGAAACGAGACAAGAGGTTGGAACTGAAGGAAAGTACGACGACCGTGAAGATACTCAGTTAAGATACGTAATAATATCCACAGAAAGTTATTTTATTGTATCAAAAAGAGCGTAATAAGATGTACTTCAAGCAAGAGAAAAGAGTTTTGTAATGTTTAAATTGTATAAAAATGAAGACAAGTACAAGATAAATCATAATGTCCGAGATACTTGTTCAAGCTGAAGAAAAAGCTCTTTTTTATCTGAATTATGTGATATTAACGAAGAAAGACCTTTTTTGACTGGATCGGAGATATTCAACCATGCATTTGTTCTTTGTAGAATTTTAACATGTTTGTATAACATAACTGCAAACTGAACATTTTTAAACTTTTGTACTTAATTGTAATTTTAAACTTTTGTATTTAACCCGACAGTTAGCTTTTTGGAATTTTTGAGTCGTATCACAGTATTTGGAATATTTCCACGTTGCTGTATGTGTTTGTCAATCAAAAGGCTTGTCAATGAAAACTTTGGAATTTTTTTATAAAAGTTCCCCAAATAGGTTCAGAGTTAATAAGAAAACAAAAGAGTCTAAAGTCGGGCGTCCTCAGAAAGGAACTAGTTGTAAATCCTTGGCATAAAACTTGAATATATTTTTAAAATAGTGTCAATTTGTTAATAATGTTAAACAGTGCTCTGCATACGCAGATAACGCGAAATAATATTCAAGATATAATGCGTTTCAGCTGTCAATCGTGGAACTATTAAAAATGCAAATCCGTCTGACAAAAAATGCTTTAAATTACCGTCTCCATAAGAATTCATTGAATTAATTATTCAAATTTTTCCTTCATCAACGAATGTACCTTTGTATTACCGTAACAACTAACGATCTTCGAGAAATTTCCACAATACTACATTCAACTAAAAGTTTTCATTTGTTTCGGCTACTCTCTCAGATCCTAACATGTTTTCCTGTCCAAAGAAACTTGAAACACGTATTCCTTACGTGACAGGTCCAAAAAGTAAATTAATCTTCATCAATCAAATAAACTATTTCGTCCGGGTTTAAATCGCAACATTAATTCTAAACTCAACCCCTTTCGAAGAAACTCAAGCATACTTCCGTAACGACCTTCTTACAAGTGCTTCCCATACTACACCGCAAAATATCGAAAGTAATTTGTTAAGTAAATGAAATTACCATTGTAGTAACCAATGTTATTTTCCTGATTGTACGGATACACATTTCAATAGGAAAGAAACCAAAAGGATACAAATTTGTGCGGAAAGAAATGAGCCTTAGAAGGGCGAAGAAAAAGGGAGAAAGAGAAAAGATACAGAAGGGAAAAGCAGCGTGAAAAGTAAAGGAGAACATTTACTTGGCTCTCTTTGTCATTGAAGCGAGAAACCGGAAGTTGCCGCCGTTCGAAACTTATTCTTAAACGAAGGAATCGCAGTGAATGGTAGTTGAACTTATGGAACAACTATCAAAATGTTTGTTTAAATATAAAATATAATAATGCCGAGGATCTAGAATAATAGGTCTGCTTACCGTTCTGCCACACTTTCATCGATGCAAATGGAAAATCCACCGCCTCTTCTGCATATTTTGTGAATTTAAATATAAACTTTATCCCTACATTTGAAACCATACAAATTTTCAGTATGAAATAATATGAAAAAAAATTTATTTCAATGTATCTGTTATTATTGTGCGTTATTTTAATATGAATATAATACATTGGATATTTTGTTATGTTATACTTTGAATATAAAAATTAAAATCTTTATTAAGCGAATTTAATTTTCCAAGGAAATTTCTTTTGCAATAGGAGGATGTTAATTCTTCTCGAGTTACTCTTCTGCTTGAAGACTTTGGAGTATCTAGCTCGAAGACTGAAGCCAATCTCTTTCATAGGTCTCTGCGAATGGTAGTGAATTAGAGTGAAGGATGGTCGAGAGAGAGAGAGAGAGAGAGAGAGAGAGAGAGAGAGTGCAAAAGAGACAGACAGAATGTGACCTGAAGGAAACGTGTGAATTGTTCGAGTGAAGACAATATGAATGCAATGTAGACAGTGTGGATTCAGAAGATAGATAGTACGGTGAGAGTATGAAACTAGAGTATCGAGAGAGGGTGAATTCAGTGAAAATAGAGAGTAGCCTGCGAGACAATTCCGAGAGTACTCTGGTATTGTTTTAACGTTCATATATACCTGTTCTGTTAATACCATTAGGATAGGGTTACCGGACACTTGTTCAATTTCAATTGTTATTCTCGTTTTTTAAACTCTGAATATTCACTTCGCAAAATAAATTTAATACGTCCACGCTGCCACTGCAATTTTTTATCCTCCGAGTGGTTACTCTAATTGTAATACCATAACCCGCAGTCAAACGTGAGCCACTAGTGGTTCGTACCAGCGTAAATGTGTTAAATAAACCAAATATTCTGTATCACCCAAAATATTGAAGTATTCGCAACTATTTTCGGTTCTAGTAATAGTTCTTTTTATCTGTTATCAAATTATATTAATTTGATGATAATCTTTATTGTCTTTGATAATTGAAATGAAGAATGTTGCACATCGGAATTATATGTATTTATTTCGTTATTTGAAGCAAAGAGTGTATTAAAGGTCTCTACGAGTGAAGGCTTTAACACAATCCCTTATTCTCAGGGGATGAGATTATTTTCTGGATGTATGGAAAGCTGAAGTCAACCTCATGTGTACCTCTACGTAACGTTTACTTTGTAATTACTAAACATACAGCTTCTAAAATAACACCGATACTACAGTAATGAAGTGCATGACACTATTAACCATTTCGTTAGTACGCTCCAGTGTAGCAGCTTTCCGCTAACTAATTTATCGGTACATGGTGTACGAAACATTGTTATAGCAGTCTCCCTCTAAATGGCGTTCTACGACGAACGCCGCTATATCGATGCTACTTTGTACTTCGTTATCCCATAGTTGTCGTACAGCAATATTGTCGTATATTTGTATCGATATATGCAGGGTGACCCATTTAAAGTAATCCCTAAATGAGACCGGAGAGTAATATCGTTTTGTACTTTAATTAAAACAAACAAATTTGTAACAAGTTTTTATTTTTTATGAATGATATCCTCGTTATCAACAACCTTTTTTCCCTGTGGAGTGCAAATTTCCAATCAATTGATTTTTCACTAAAACATCTGGAAGGACGACGTCAATTTCCGGTTCCCCTATATATAGGAGGGGCATGAAAAACAGAGAAATGAAACAATATTTTGAAAATAATTTGACAATTATATCTACGCTAATTTCACAATTTCATTTATATTATGTACGTTTAAAATTTGAATTTAAGTAGATTCAGATTTATTTATCTACTTTGGTAACTTCAGAGTATAGAGTATTAAATACCGAATCGATATTTTCTTTAGGTATCTATGTTTCGATGTAACATCCCGCGAAGAAACATTTATTATCATTTCTGACACGTTTGCTACATTTTTATCGGTGTTTCCTTTCACGTTTTAAATAAACCAACGTGCATTGCATTGCGAATAAAAAGCCATGCGCAGTAGATAGAATCCTGGTCGCACAGAGAACGCGAAGAAACATTTGTTGTCAAAGCGTTGGTGTAACGCAATTGTCCTCGATTCTCGCGCAGCGGGACGTTAAAAAGTTTAGAACCAGCGTATTCATCATGCAGACTTCGTGCAGAAATTACTACTGCATAATTGCTCCGTGTGAGACCAGCGGACAGTTGCGTGTGTGTATATTACAGAGTAAGTTCGCTGGACGTATAAAAATACCAGGTAAGTTGTCTTGTATCGATGAGATTAAAATGTTAACACTAGATCTACCGATGATTAATTCAATATATTAAAAATTGACAAATAAATATGTCGCTATGAAATAAATGAGGGGAGCAAACATTCAATCTCCTTCAATCTTCAAGATAGACGTAGACAATTAAAAAAGAAACAGCAATAGAAATTGCAGGAATATTTTCAAAAAATTCAGAGCAAATCATTTTGACCACCTTGGTAGATGTAATGTTAAATAAAAAGTCTTTGTGTTGCTGTAAAAAATTATCCATTGAAAAATGACTAGACTGTACCTTAGAAAAAATAGCCATTGATAAAAAATTAAGTGATAATGTTATATTTAAAGTATGTTCTTTCAAAACGTGATGAAAGTATATTTTATACGTAAACTCCACTACACTCGAATAATTGGAAATAATGGATATTACACTAATAGTAAGATTCATCTTGTCACATACAATATACATGGATTTTATAAAGTCCAGTTGGCCATTTTTATTTTAAAGTCAATTTTGAAAAAATATCTGGTAATATGTGATCATTTTCCACGAAATTGTCAATAAGCAACGTGTTAACGTACGTACTAGTACACAGAGAGATGTTGATTTAAAATGTTTAATAACTATGCAAAAGTTTGTTAAAAGCAAAGGACTTTTATGAAGAGTTCTACTATAAAATGATGAAGTTTCATCACAAAATCTCTATTAGCACGTGCCTTTGCAAGTTCCATTAAATACTACCTTTGCACAGTTTGCTGTACAGTTTTGGAGTTCTACTTTTCAAAGATATCGTCAGAGTACCTAGGAGAATTTGAAAATTTACAACGGTTGAAGAAATCCTGTATTTTTCGCGGGGTACGAGAAATTTCAATTTAAAAACGTGACAGACAGTTGCCGACAGAACTCTCTTTTTAGTTTTTGCATGAATGAAAAAAAAAAAACGATCGTTACGATTCCGAAGAGCTGAAACCACTGCTGCATCCAGCTCAGCGTTATACGAAATCTCTCTGATTTCAGAAGATTTTACCGCATCAGTCGACCAAGCCAGGATTTTCCAGAGATTAACGAACACACACTCATGCTGATAACACGACATAGAAAGCAGGAAACGGGAATACTGCAGTATGCATAAGATTCAAATCCACGGAATTCCTCTCGGCTTGCATTCATTGCCATTTTTCTTGGTTTTATATTTGCACAAAGCCTTGATAAACGAATACCGCGCGCAGAAAATATCTGATTAATTGCAGGATGAAGTAACGGCTTGGAATTATTGAGATTGCGTGAATTTGTGGTAGTTTAGATCGTATGGAAATGAGAGAGTATTGATTTTGAAAGTATCGGTGTTGTAAATAACTTTATAGTAGGATCAATAAAATAAAATGCGATGCAAAAAGCCGGAAGGAAGTCAAGACGAAATAATAAGACAGATCGATGAAGACAATGGAGACAATATGATCGTTTTTACGAAGATTGTACGGATTGGAGGATAATAGATTTGAAACAGTGTGTTAGCAGTATTTAAGAATACACATTTCAGTTACTAAAATCAATGCTGAACTAGCAAATTCATTGTTATCCCAATAATTCTTACGTGGGATACGTTTAATATCATTTTCTCTATAATTCAAATCTACTATGAAAATAAAAATCAGATTCTGTGCTAAATACACAAATGGTAAATCTGTAATTATCTCGGTAAATGTTTTATATTTTGAAACATGTCAATATGTCATCATCAGCTATAACGATTTGATACATTAAACGACATGTATGTGTTAAATAGTTTATATTAATAGTAGAGAATATTGCCACGATCTTAACTCTCTATAGCCCGAATTATTTGTAGTGTCGAAAGATCAATTTGACAACAGCACAATTAGAAAATGATAAAAATACTATTTTAAACAATGAATTAAACCTGAATTTGAAATATTGAATTGTAAAGAATTTTATGATTTCCACGAGCTAAATTCTAATATTTGTCAAAATTAAAAATTTGACTTTGAAGAACAGAAGCTTAGATTTGTCTTACGTTATTTCAAAGTCAGAGGGGCCCATAGGGGGTTAATTAACGAATAATGGATTAAAAAAATTATTTGAGGTCGCAAAAGGTTGAAACTTTATTACGTATATTGATCACAACCCTTCAACAGCTTTCGCCCTTCTTTTATCTCTGACACACTTTTTTCCTTTACGTTTTTTCCTTAACTTTCATCAATCGAATGGAGCAACTTTACCGAATGTGCTTTCTATTTTCGTTTTTCTTCCAGCAATTCTCGTATATTTCTTACGACACAACCGTGGAGCATTTAGTGTTAGCTGGGTGGCTAAATGGAATAGTACTTCGGCAGAAATACGGTCGTTCGACTCTATAAATTTCCTTGGCTAGCTGTGGTGCTTTAATTTCATTTTATTCCGTTTACGATTCGCAACACATCCTGCAGCGTGTAAGAACAAATGTATAACAGTGGAAGCACTGCTTCTCGGAGGCGAAACACTTGTACTTGCGAAAGCGTAACGCAAGATGAATGTACACTTTACTTTCAGAATAACTTCTTCTTCTCATATTCTTCAGAAATCTGTTTTATGGTGTTGTTACATTATTATGCGAAGGTAACCTGAGTTTTGACAAATTTCTCATGGACACTGCACGTACTCTTGAAACATAATTGTACCTTTGCAGTTAATAATTAATAACATAAATCAGTTATGCCAAAGAATCACTTTTTCTGACGTCTTCCATTTTTTAAGGAAGAAACTTGCTCTTCCACGTTGCTAACATCAAGAAGCAAGCGTCGTAGTTTCTATGGTGCGAGAATTAGTTGACTAATTAGCAATAATTATAACTTAGTACATGCAGAAAGGTAGAAGAATAAATTATTACAGACTTGTTGTAAATTATATAACAGTTTTTATAAGTTTCTTGATAGGTATTTTTTATATATAAAGATGATTTTAAGAACACAATTTGTGAAAGGAGAGTGAAATAGGATTTACGTAACAGCCACTGTAATAGTAATATTATATAGGGTTGGTACGGTGGCTATGGAGTTAATGGCTGGGATTTCAAGTGGTAGATCGAAGTTCGAATTTCCATTACCTCTGAAGAATTTTTCTTATGTAATACATAGGCTTATTGAGAAGGACTTCAAATAAAATTGTAAAATTATTCCACTAAAAGCATTTTTAAAATCCACAAAGTGGATAAAATTGGACTTTAATGTTAATCCTTAATGGAAAATACCATTAAAGTAGGTCAAGCTTACGCTTAATCCGTTCGAAATGCTCGTGACCGAAAGATTTTCGTTCGTTCAATGCAACACTATACTACTGTCCCCTATCTTTACGCGCTATTGGGTATGCCATTACTTTATGCATCCCCTCACTTTGCAATGTAGCACAGGTCATGCAGTAAAGTGTGACAAGGTCATACAGTTGGAACTTCTATGCACATGGTGTACAACTTGTTCCTGAATTACATTTGTCAAGAGTTGCAAAATTAAGTTACTAAATTCAGTGAAACTCGAATTCAAATATGAACGAAATAGTCATTAGAATTTCTAATCTGAACATAATACTATCTAAATAGCATTCATGCAACTTGAAAGTCAAATTGTTTAAAAACTTCTTCATCTCAACAAGAATTGCCACTATTGAGAATTCAAACCTGATCAAACTTTGCAAATTTTGCAAGCCAATGAGCTATTCCTTAAAATTATAAAATAAAAGTTAAAGTTACAAAAGAATTTTTTTTTCTGATGCATGATATTAGCGTTAGAAATCTTTTATTGTTTATTATGACAAGGTAAAGATACGTTTTACTTTTAAACATATACAAAATTGTATCACCGTGTATATGAATACGTCCGGCTCATAAAACTGGACGAAGTAGGGAGAAGTTGTTAGAGTGGAAGATTGGAGACCCCATGCTGATTTCCGAGCTGAGCCGAGTGTGCGAAAAAGATATCTTCTTAGAGTTCATCAAGTTCAAATGAATCAAGTAGATTGAGTAATTATTAAAATTTCAAGAGTTACTCCTAACTTCCGACTCTTAATAACAAGTACTTGAAAGAATACAGTTTCTTATTATTTACAAAGAAATAAGAAAGATAAGTCTCTTAATGTCATGAATAATAAGTTAACAATATTTGATTAAATTAAACAACGTGGAATCAAGCCAGATGCAATTTTTCCTCTGTTAATACTAGATTTACGTCCGCTAAATCTAGTGTATTTAAATTTATTAAATAAGTATTTTGAAAAGTGATAGATTAAGCGGAAAAAATACGATTAGTTAAGTAATTTGTTTATTATAAGATACACGTGAAATATCTGGTGTACTCCTCTATAAATTTGAGAAATATTTAAAAAAATGTGAAAAGCTGTTAATTTGATTGAAGTAGATCTAATGTTAACACTTGATTTACGGAGCTCAATTTGGCTCATTCAAAATTTGATTACTGTACATATATAATATACCGGTTGGCTAATTTTTTAATAATAAATCTGGAACTATTTTCGTTGCCAAAAACTTCAATTTTCTTATATTAGTCAAATTGGCTCACTTCAGAAAAATAGGTATATCAACATCCGTAAATCTAGTGTTAAAATCGAATCTTTTACTTTTAGCGCGCCGTTAAAATTTCGCACCATTAACTCTTCTAGCTTTAATGATTATATCGATCTTTGCATAGAGTCTGACAATCCGACGTACTTAATTGTATCGTTTCCTATCTGGAATACTCTTGTAGCTTCGACAGCTCAATAAAATATCGAAGAACTTTTACACCATGGCTCGTTGCTCAGTTCCGGTCACCAATCCAATCAGATTATATATACGTTCTAGTCTGGAACACCTGTTCTTATTTATTTTATTTTTATCGTAAAACAGAATGCACCGTGATGAAATGGACTGAAATTTATCATGAGAAGAGCGTGTAACTTTTTTTACATGAATTTCAAAGTAATTTTAAGTTGACAAAATTAAAAGTGCGTTGATTGAAGGCATTCAGAGTTTTTGATTTAAAATTTTCCAATATTAAAACGTCCGCTGAAATGTACGACTTCTTTCCTATTCAACTAAAAATTAATTATTTCTTTCATGTGGATTTAAAAGTAATTTCCCATTCATGCAGTTCAAAGAACATTCATTCTTTCGATTCTAATTTCTCGATTGTAAATAGTTGGTGCTAGTTTCAATATATCATGCAAAATGTAAGAGGTCTTTCTTTTAATTATTTAACGAAAGTAATTGAAGGCAGAAAAGGTAGATTAGATTTGTTTATATCATTCTAAATATGAAGAAAATTTCATTCGCCCTTTATCAGTGAATAAATAAGAGAAAATGACTAACATCTTAATTATCATTTTCTTGAAATATCATCATAAAATTCCATAAAATTTCAATTAAATATACACATTACGTAAGCACACTGTATATGATGCAGAGGGATTTATCGTTGCTTATGTAAGTTCCAATTTACAGAGACTTTGCCGAAGATTCGTGGAAGTATTTAATTGCATCGTTTTCTAGCTCAAATACTCTTTTGCCATCAGCATTTCGAAGCTGTATCGCAAACTTTCGCAATATCAAGCACTGTTTAATTCTAGTCATCAATTCAATGAGTACCTTGCACAGTTTCAGTCAATGAACTAAGAAGATTAGGTATATCGCTTAGGAGATCCTCGTTAGCATCTTTAACACGGCGTTTTCGACAGAATAATCGAATAAGTCGCTCGACAAAAAGAGAGATGGAAGAAGAGATAGATGGATAAATTAAGGGAAGAGAAGAACGAGAAGGGTAGAGGAAGAACGTAAAGAATTTAGAATGTAAATTATTGAAATTGGCATCAGTTCCTTATGCGTAGGTACTTCAAAGTCCCTGTAAGAAATATATTCCTGGCATTTCCCTTTTGAAGTGTCTCCAAAATTATTCTCACTTTCATTTAAATAATTACAGTACAATGAATAAGGAATATGACGTGGAAAAAATGTACAGTTTGAATTAAATAATTTGTAAATAATATTACATATATGTTTTTGATAGAAAGTAGTATTAACAATAGTGAGAAGTAACTCTATGTATGTAATTTTTCTGCAAGATGGTCTGTGTTAGAATCGATATTCGTAAAACTTTGTTTCCCTGCGAAACATTTATCCCAAGATTTTCCATATCACTTGAAACTTTTGTCCTTTCCGCTACTGCACGTACCGAATTACCAATTCAAGCTGATATTACACTTGATTGCAATGTTTCCTTCGTCGACTTCATTCTACTTTTATCACGGAACGATCAAGTTTGTGTATCAGGCGTAAAATCGGACCGAAATTGCGGCGAATTGCGGGATACTATGATTACAGACTTCCACAAATGGCTGTCGCACGTTTGATGACATCGTTACATTACACTCTAAAACTACAAGCACACATGAAATGACTAATTTTAAAGGTGTTGTGAAAAATTTTATATTTTAAAAAATACACTCGATGGCTAATATTAGAACATAACAAAAATATTTATCATTTCCCGAGTCGAAAATTTCAGCCCAAAATCCTCCTAAATTACCAAATAACTTAGGATATTTAGACTGAATATGGAAAAATATGTTACATAAGAAGAATGAAAATTTTAATTCCACAATCGCCCTAAACTTGTTCATTTTTGCCAGTCTTGCCTAGTTTAGGATCAATTTAGGCTTCATACAGCCCAAAATAATCCTCAGCATTCTTATTTAGAAAATTAATCTAAGCCCAATATTAAGCCATACATTCTATAATGAGGAGTTTTAGAATTGGATTGGAATTGGAGTGGAATGATCTAGGCCCAAAAAAATTCTCAATATTCTAAAAATTAATTTGATTTTAGGAGATTTAGAATTTATATGTAATAAAATGATAATTTAATTCCTACTTGCTCCTGAAAGCCCTATTTTTAGAATATGAGTCGACAGACTTAGAACTTCTGATATATTTTTAGGGGATGTCAGATTAAATTGGAATAAAAATTTTACCTGATCAGTCCATATAACTCCTAAAAATCATATTTACAGGACTTTGAGGCGCGTAGATACACTAGTTGAGGATTTTGAGGTTCAAAATGGTATACATAATTAAGCGGCAAATGAGAAATCAAAAGAATCTAGGATTTAAAGTTTCTTTTTAGGCTGGACTTTTCGACTCGGGTTTGTTCGTTAGCACCTTGCCCTACGATTTGTTTCGTGACGGCCTCCGCTGTAATTCAGAATTTCGTTGCTAAAATAAAAATTGAGAAGTGATTCTTGACATACCATATATTTTAATATTAAATTAACCCCTCGCCGTACAATAATGAGGAAGTTTTAAAATTTTGCAAAAATTACTTGCGAGTGTGATGCAACACAATAGAACTACTCCTTTAATATTAATATTACATAAAATAATACAAAAACGAAGGATTACTGGCCAATTTTTATTTTACCAACTTAATTCTGAACTTTTGCGGTGGCAGTCACAAAAGAAATCGTACCGCAAGGGGTTAATATTCTAGAAATAATATTACTCTGTTCCGTTTCGTTTATATTTTCAATTTCATAAGTTTTTCAAAATTTGGAAATTTCCTATCCCAATCATCTCATCACGAGTATCGCTCGTTATTATAAGGCAAGGGGTTAATTATATATACTATTTATTTTAAAAGTGATATTAAATTGATATATTTAGAAGATAGCTATTTTGTTAATATTTAAAATTATGTTCCACAAGAATGAAGAGCTTCAATAACATTATCTCACAAGTTAGAAGACACTATAGAAGATGAAGTTAATTACACAGCTCTTTCTAAGTGGCCTTTTCGACGAAAGGGAGAACTAGCCGACAAGTTCGTTGAAACGGAAGGTCGATGAAGTTTCGTCTCTGTATGGCTTCGATGCTTAAAGCTCTTCGGCGAGGGTTGTAGGGTGACTGCGGTGTTCACACATCCCCGTATCTGTGACCAGCTATAAGATTTCGTGAAGTTGTACGATCGCAATCCGTCGACTCTTCTTGTTCGTCATGTTACCTGCGTAGACTTTTGCTGGTTCATGGGGGAACAAAAAGAATGAGATAAAAGGGCTCCTTGCGCCAGGGTGCACAAGGCTGATTGGATTGTCCAGTAAAGCTGAGAAACGCTCTTGGCTGGTCACGGTAACAGTTCATTGGTACTGCTTCAAGGTGACGAAAAGCACGTCTCTGAACGATAGTTAACTTTGGATCAGATGTATCGCTCCTTTATGTTCAACTCCATTAACACGTTCACTGCCACGTGGGGCGTATACGCCCCACACTGGACTTTCCGTTCCGGCCGGAAAAATGCTTATTGAAACAGGCGATATTTATAACAAAATTTTGTCAAGTAAAATATTGCTTTTCTGGTTAAAACATATTAAAATATACACTTCTTTTTAAATTTATGGTTTTATATTATTGAAATATTGTATAGTGTACTTCAAAAATGTATTGATTTAAACCACAAAAAAATACGTGGATCGTATACGCCCCACGCGGCCTGAACGGAAAGTCTTTAAAAAATGGTTTTGCAGGGAACGTGTTAACCCCCTATAGTCCGAATTTTTTGTCCGGAGATCAATTACACGATAGCATAATTAGGAAATGATAAAAATACTATTTGAAATAATAAATTAAATCTGTATTTTAAATATTGAATTATAAAGAATTTCATGATTTTCGCAAACTAAATTATAATATTTGATAAAGTTAGAAACTTGACTTTGAGAAATATAAGCTTAGATGTGTCCTGAGTTACTTCAAAGTCACAGGGGCACATAGAGGGTTCACTTTATGGACGTAATTGTAACTTTTAATAATTTTTACTGCTAACGAGAAATGTAATAATTTGTGGTTTGAAAATAAGATTAATCAATGAAGAACACTATCGCTAAGTGATTATTCAACCCGTTATCGTAAATTAATAAGTAATAACCGCGACACGATGAATGGAATACGAAATTTTGTAGTTTTTCAAAAAAGACTAAATTAAAAATGTCAGTGAGTTAGAATACTATCAAATTGTCTCTGTGCTATTAATATTATGTTAACCCCTTGTAACCCAGATCATAAATTCTAAAATAAATAAAAACCGAACTATCAGAATTAATTTGCAGTAATATACTAATTAGCGGCATCTCTGCGTAAGATGGTGTATTGTTTCGATAGTATGGTATGTAGCAGTGATGATACAATGAGTTAAAAGGGAATAAATATGGTCCGTATGGAATTTGTAGAATCTTTTTTAGTTTGTTACAGAAATGTCACAAGGGGCTACAAGGGGTTAAGTTAGACACCATATCACAAGATGATAATAGATTATTACTTTTGTATTATTAGTACAGTTTACTTGACAGTTCGAACATCAACGATAAATTTTTGGGTTTCGTAAAGAACGGTTTAAAAGGAGGTTTTTATTTCTTTTAAGGGGTTTAAAAGAAACGACTAGCACGTCGTGAGAGGTCTAGCACGTGGAACCTCTTGAATCTTAGTACTTGTAGGTTATTGTCTCGAGGATTAGTGGCGTAGAGACCTGGGTAAGTCTCTAGTCTTTTTAAATATTTTCGGCTAAATCTCACTGTTTTCTTTTTCACTCTCTTTATGCTCCCATAAAGTACCTTATTCGAGTTTTTTTAACAAATCATTGTACACTCACTGTAACTCTTTGTGTCTTACAGTTCGATTAAACTATAATTAATATTAATTTATATGGATGATTTAATGTTGGAAAGTTAATTTCTTTTAAATATTGGAAGCAATTATTAAATTCCAAAATCAATTTTATTTTGAGAATAAAACAAAATAATTTAATGCTTGAGAACTCAATATTGTCAAAGATGTAATATTTAAAAAACCAAGATAATCTAAATTAACCCTTCAATTTAACTTTTTCAGTTTGAAACATACTATAATTTGTAAGTCTTCGGTGATGCGGCTGCCGCAATTGCGGTAGAAAACATAAAAACAAGCAAACTTTATAAAAAGAGGAAAAAAATGTATTTCTATGGATGCAAATGATTAAAATGCAGATAGTGAGGACTGTAAATTGTACAAAAATGCATTCTACTATTCTAATACTCCATTCGCTCAGAGACATAGACTGAAACACTGTGCCGAATTCTGCCGGCATTGTGCAAATCATTACTGAGACTCCTTAAGTAGACTAAATATAGAGTCCAAAGTTGCACAGCTAAGCAATCTTAATAAGCTCTTAATGCGACAGAACTTTCGAATCTAGCTCAAAGTTTGTTAGACGTCCTAAAAGGATGAAACGAGATATTAAATGTAATAGTTCTAACTATTGCTAAATATTGTTTTTATTATTACAAGATTTAGCTTCGTAAAATATTTCTATGTTTTAAGTTTCAATTTTCTCACGATTCCTACTGTAATTGAGAAGTATAATTAAAATACAATTGAATCCGAAAAGTGATTATAATACATCAGACTGTACAAATTAAATCAAATGTAAGGGGAGACTTAAATTGCAGAAAAATAAAAATAATTCTACTGACACAGGAGAAAAAAAAACGGCTAAATAAATTCCAGTCCAGAAGCAGATAAAAAAATGTTTCTGATAGAATTTCAGACCACAAAAAAATTCATTTTCGTGGCATTTTCATAAAAATCATAACTGTGTTGCTTATACGTACAGATTCAATATTTTGAATGACTTTTACAAAGAAGATTTTTATTAACAACACTCATTACTAGACTCCGGATGTTTATGCAAATTTCAAATTCAACAAATACAGTTAAGACAAGAGAACCTATTTAGGGATTTGTTGCACTCGATAAATGTTACAACGAATACCATAATTTGGATATTTCGGATATATTTTTATATTATGTTCGTTTTGTGTATTTTAGCCGTATTCATTTTGTCATAAATGCATAAACATCCGGAGTCTACTCATTACATTATCTAAAACTATTTTTAGCCTTCTAAAGAAGAATAACAACTTTAGTAAAAAATTTGTCCCCAAACTCAACAAATATAGATCATGAAACTATAATATCTTACTCCACAAACGTGCAACTTTGACATACTCTTTATCGTGTTCGAGTTCAGAAAATTCAAAACATAAAATTTCAACCACCCCTTCAATTTCAGCAAATTTTCGTTGTTAACGTGGTTAGATGAAACGGCATCTCTTCTTCGCGCCCTGACTCGCGGAAATCGCCGCAAGCTTATCCTCCGTTCATTCCGCATTCTCGGTCGCCAGGAACGATGAGAAATATAATTTATTCAAGCTTGTCAGTAACAACGAGCTAGAGTCTCGTGGATGCATTATGTCGGGCTGACGATAACAATAACAGAGCGGTACAAAGGAGAGAGAAAGGGTTGGCAGTGCTCGCCTGTACGTTTACCTGTCTCGTAGGTGAGAGCCAACTCGAGATTTTAATATCAGATTCCGGAGAGCCCGAAATCCGACTCTGGGTGGCGTTGCTTAAAGGGGGTGCGTCGGCGTTTTACTGTGAAATCGTGCGATCTCGAGCGAGCATGCAAATGCCTCGCATAAGTTAGCATAAATAAAGGCTGCTTCTCTTGGTACCGCTGGTACAGTTGAGACAACTGATTTCGTATTGAATAGCGAGGACTTTCACAGACGGATATCAGCCGACGAGCAGGCAAGAATTGACAGTCATATGCGCGTAGATTTTCATCTTGAGTGGAATATTTTTTCAGCTACGCTTTGAGACATTGAAATACGACCGAGTGTTTGAAGTCAGGTGCAAGTAGGTTTGCACAGAATCTCGTGGATTTTTGGGCTTATTTGCTTTAGAGTTGTACGCTTGATTTATTGGAATTTATGGAGAATACAAAGTGGATAATAATAATAGTAGTGATTCTTTATTGCAAAGAGAATATAGTTGAAACATAGATCAGATATTTATATATGTTTAAATTCTATTAGTTTGTTCCAAATTCTAAACATTTACGAGCACTTAAGGTTAGTAAAATAATCTAGATTTGAGAAAAAATTGGATTCTTTGCGATAATTCATCTGCTTTTTAATATACCTTTTCTACTCTCTTTTGCTAGGTTGTAGTCTTTGTTCTTTCTGTATCATTTCTTCACACATTGTGGAGTATTTGTAATAAGAACTGTTTCACGCAAGATTAGTTTCAGATTATTTTTCAGTATGAAATTAAGTTAATATCACTAATGCTATAGGTATTGATTTGTGGAATAAATATAAATAAAATGTCTTTCAGTACCTAAACAGCAAAAATTCAGCTCTTTGTGTGGAACATATTAATCGTACCAAACTTCACATAGGAAATGGATGATCAAATTCAATCAACATTTCAATTCAATTATACTGAATTTAGCAATTCTTAATGACATAAAACGTCGCGTCATTTCCTGCTGCAAATTCACGTGTTATTCGAATGAGGTCTACTCCGCGTTGGAATCGATTTTGAACCAATTTAACGTACATCAAGACTTCAAAAGTTATCACTCCGTACAGCAACGTGGATGTTTAATTATTTCAAAAATCACCATTCATCATATTAAAGTTTTCAAAAATATTTGTGGAATTTCTACAGTTGATACGAACATGAATCGTCAAATATAACAAAAATATTAGTACAATCGTAGTTTCAACACAATTCTATTCAGTGTGTAGCGATATAAATATTAAGTTAATGTTAAGAATAATATTAAGAGTAAATGTAAGGAATGCTTGAATGAATGAAGAGCGTGAAAGAAGAGTGAGATTGTTTGAAAGAGTAACTGGAAGGCGTGCGAGAAATGTTTGGGTTTTAAGAATCTGTGTATATATGTGTGACTGTCAAAAGGGTCGAAGCGAATGGATATGCATGAGATGAGAGTCAGTCTAAATCGAAGAGTGAATGCGTTAAGATCAAAAATATAAGCAACTATTAATATTAAACATTCAATTATTTAATCCCCAATCTTCACCCAAACATAAACACTAAAAGTGGTTAAGTTCGATTAATTTCGGGGAATGCGGGAATCAAATGAATTCCACTCTCGTATAGGTACGTTATGTGTGTAATTACACATGTCTCATATGCAATGCACGTGGCAAAGCCGCGTATCGTAGAACAAACGAAACTACACGCGTTTTCGTGGTTTACCGTCGTCAGGTCGGTCGGAATCGTATTAAATTGATACAAAGTCGAATTAGTTTGATTAATTTAACGTCAGGTGTTTTCGAGCGACGGAAGCCTGCACCGCCTGTTTTGTCACGCCTGAGAAAATTAGGGTATTCGAATACAGGTTACCGTATAATACGTGTAAATTAATGTGATAAATTTCGCTGTTGTAAAGCCGATAATCTTGATTAAACGTGCAGCTTGCAACCAAGTTTACGTCTTCGCTCAAGAAAATCCACTGGACGAATTTCGTGGTATGTTCGCAGTTAGGAGTGATGTAAATTCTGTGCGAATATAGGAGCAAATTTACAATTCAACCCTTTGCCATCTTACGTTGATTTACAATCGTTATGATATACTGCCATAATTAATATCCTGCCGAAGACATATTTATCGTCGAACTGGATGATTATTTTTTCTCATTATGGCACGTTACATCTATCTATTTATATTCATGACTCGTTTATTGTTAAATTAATTTTGTGTTTGATACTTAACATTTTTTATATACTTAGCTCACAATCAGACAGAATGCAATAACTTTTATTACAGCTATCAGCAAAGAAGAATATCTAACAGTAGAGGATAAAACTGAATTGTTATTCCATTCTTATCAAAGACAAAAAATGGTTTAACATAGTTAAATTTTTATATTATCCAAGTATATTAACTACGTATATTACTATATTTATACGAACTATATTAAGCAATCTGATCGACAACGTGTTACATAACAAGTGACTGCTACAAATAGAGCCCACTTACCTAAACAAATGATTGGTAAAATTGTAATTATTATTTTCCTGAAAGACTTTTACTAGTGGGCTTCTCGCAAGCCATAATAACATTCAGCTACTAAATGACTTATTACGAGCTAAATAATTGTGAACTTGAAATAATACAAAAATAACTTTTAAATAGTCTCGCAACGATCATCCATTGCATAATAATATGTACATTGTTACGAGAACGAACACCGTTACATGTGTTACAGCTAAATTTGTTTAACAACATACATGACTGAACTGAGACCCGTTGTTTTACGACCCACCTAATTACATGTTCTATAAACACGTGTCACCTAACCGATACCAGTGGATCCCAGATAATTGAACAAGAAGTACATTTGTAGGTACAAAACGTTTGAACACGATGATAGGAGATGGATTTGTGGCATTGCTCACTACTTCTGAATTTCTATCGTGTTAAAACTCTAAAAAAAAAAATGATGAACTCCAAAATTAAAAACAAATTTATCGCTGAAGTCAGAAATTCAACGAGCAAGTTAATTACGTTTTTTCTTTAAAACGTTTTTGTAATTTTGAAGTTTTATGTGACGTACCTGTGTTTCTATTTCTGAAAATTGTCTCTCTAACTTTGTAAATGATAATAATTTAAGTTTCCGCAGTCACCTTTTTTTTACATCGCGAGTTTTGCAAATAAATTTAAAATACATTCGTTCAAATTTTACATTCTAACATTTGTAAATGTGACAGTTTATAAATAATTTTCGGATACAACGGATCATTCTTTTTATAAATGTGGAATCGTGGCGGTACCCACCTAAAAAGAACTTAGGAGAAAAGGACCTAGATAAAAATTTCAGGTCTTTTCAATGACCTTAATTTTACAAATTAATACGTAAAATGTGCGTTATTATAAGTATAAAGGATTTGCATTTACAAGTGATAAATTACGGAATGGAATAATACACTTTAATCGGTACAAGACGAAACTGTTGAAACTCTTGCAGCATCTTAATGTGCCCTACAACTTATGTTTCGGGAATAAGTGATGCAGACAAGTTTGCATGAAATTGACGAGCAGAGAAACAATTTAACTTGCCGCTGCCTTAAAACTTTTAACGTGCACATAGAAACGGAATTTACGATAGAACGATTTCGTATTCCGTAACAATGGTAAAGCTGTCTTAACAAACTCTTTTCCGATACTATCCGGTGTCTAGATTTGTAGAAGTAAAAGTGGAAATTGAAATCGTGACTGCCGATTCGTGAATGTAGAAACGCTTAAACCGCCACTCATCTGATTATCGAAAAGCTTTCTTCCCATTTTGGTACAGATTTAACGAGGGAAAATCTATCAATTAAATTGATTTATTGAAAAAATTAGGAATATAATTTTTATATAACATCATCTTAGAGTTGCTCGTTATTATACTTTGAAATTTTTTGTGAAATTAGAATTCGTTTTTTTCGAAATTGTCAAGCGCGAAAAGTGACGACAAAAAGAAAAAAGGCTAGGAAAGAAAGATTCATAAAAAAGAATTTTATAATGTTCTCATCTACAGATTATTTTGAAATGCATACGATCACGGTGTGCAACTGAAAGAATTGTTTTTAAAGAGATTAAATTAATGTTAATCAACATCGATATTTAAGCTCTTGATACCATTCATATTCATCGCAAAGTACATTGATTTCTATTGAAAATTCGTAGCACGAAAGATGCGGGAAATTGGAAAGAACAAATTTCACGCAAATATTTGCGAGAATTTTCTGTTGAAAATTACATGACCAATTAATTAACCACGGACGCAATGAAATTCTCGGGTATCGTTTTTGTTTACGAACAAACACGCGTAAAGCGTCTCTCATTAGTCAATGGTGATTAACGCATCTATGTGGCGATGAATAAATTTACGTGCGCTTTCGTGTTTAATCGGCAATCGGTGATCGAGATCATATTAAATTGATAGAACGTGAGACTGGTTTGATTAATTTAACGTTACCAAAGATTTTATGCCGCGACATCGCGTCGTTTTTCGTTTTTCATCGTACTCCCGAGTATATCCCGCAAACCGTCAAGATATCTATAAATTATCGTAATCAGTTACTCTCTTGCTGAATGCACGCCTGGATAAAACAAATTGATTGTTTGCATCGTTGTATTATTGGATTTATTTTAAATGCTACGATAAATTATCGCATTCAGTTAAAATGATTTTAGTATTACTGATAAAATGGTAATTGAGATCGTTATTGTTTTGTATATTTAGGATTTGATAATATAGAAAGATAATAATAGAATGATGGATTTTTCAGGTCCGTTCTGTAAATATAATCGTTTCCTTTGTGTCTGAAATATTTGGAAAAATTAATACGACAACGGAAATAATTTATTATTTGATTCAAAACAGTTTATTTCAACGCTTTATATTGCAAACATAACATTACATAAAAACAACAAAAACAAAATAAAACATCGATATATTTCTCTTCCATTATTTACTACACATATAAGCTATGCCTTGTTCATCTACGTGATGACTTTAGCCCGTAGTCGATTTTTCACCCTGATGTTCCACTACTCGTGATGCATTCTACTTAGGTAGCTATTTTGTTTCGTGGATGATACCTGCATGAACATGTGCCCTTAATGGTGAACGCCTGTTTCCAGCATCGTTTTAGAAAATAAATTGACATGCACATGATGACTGAGTATAGCTTAGGCTAGATAAAATATTCTTGCACCATATATCGGAGAAGTGGGGATTTGCTAAATAGATTTCGACAATCGCAAGAATATAAACATATATTTCACGAGCCGTCAGATATTACTCGTGTGACTAGGTTACTGAAAAGTCTTATGGTTTGTGGCGCGATTTAATCCCAACTTTTTGTCACTTTGGCATCGTTGTGTAATGGCGGATTGAGGGATCCGCACTTAAGGTCCGCCAAATAAGAGAACTTATAAACCTTTTGGACTTTTGTATATGTATTAAAATAACTTTTCTCGTTCAGACAGCGTTCGGACAGCGATTTTGCGTATGACAGGGTTAGTGAAAAGAATGTGTAATCTGAGTGAACTGAATGAACTACTGCAATGAACTTCTTGAATGTGAGCTTACGGGGTTTTTAAGGGACTTTTGGAGAAGGAGTGGGAGTAGTGATAATGATAGATGCAAAGCGAAGGTCAAAGTAAGAAGTAGGATTTCGGACTTAGAACGGTGATTTGGGAGATGAGTAAGGAGCGGTGACGATGCTGGGGAGTTGAAAGGTCGGAATGGAAAACTAGGAAGTTTGGATTTGGAGTAGTGAGTCAGAGGTGATGACGGAAGTTAGTTTAGCTGCGTATGAAATATTTGCGCTTATAAAATATTCTTATAGTTATCTTATATACTAACTAAGCGGAGGGTCGGTACATTACAGTTGTATTGTTATTGAAGTTTTATTTATGTGTAACGACACGCGATACATTCACTTTCCATCCTAGCCCCCGTCCAGGAAGTACAGCTGCCTTTTTTGTCTTTACTCTATTTCCCCTCCCTATAATGTAACATGACAAAGTATCTAATATGTCACAAAATGACGAAGGTTCGCCTAAAGTAAAATAGGTTCATCTAAAGTAGAAAGAATCACTTAATATTGCCAAGCTAGGCACTTGTCTATTGCATGTTCCACCTAAATAGTGTATCGCAATAATTGAGAATATGGAAATTCGCAGTTAAAGGAACATCAAGAGATACCGTCTAGCTGTCTTACATTGGGCTGTATTCCACATACTTGACATGTAAGGGAGAGGGAAATCCGTAGAATTCAAGGTATGGATTTGGGAAATGGAATACATCAGGATAGGGCAGAGAGCGACAGGGGTAAAGAGTAAAATGTCAAGGACTTTGATATAGATTCAAAGCTATGACGCGGAAAATGGGAAAAATTATTCCACGGGGATAGACGAATTGTGCGGTGGAAATTTCATCGTTGTTTCGCGACTGTGGTATCTTCATTGAGTAAATACATATCATTGATTACGAGTGCGGTTTATTTCTATGACGGAAAATAGTTTGAAATGGGAATATGAATTAGTTTAGTATATTAAGTACATCGTTTTATACTTAATATATTGCTCTATTCACTTTATACATTTTACTTTTTTTATTTTATTCTATAAAATATGAAAAGAAAATGTCCATGTTTAGATAAAATTATCTCAACATGTTAAATGCCATGGGGTTACCGGTGGCTGGTGCTATTGAATTCAATGAAATTTTGAATAATTTTAAACAATAATATTTGCGAATTTAGTAATGTATTACATATGTATGTAAATATTGGTGTTGAAATAATGAATTACTCCTGAGTATGTAAGTATTTTTACCTTCAATGCATTTATTCTACAATCGATGTTATTTTAATAGAAAAAGCTTCTCTCCATTAGTAATGATGTAACTATAGAAATAAGAGTGGCATACAAAGTGTTAAATAAATTTCGTGTGTTATTCAACGTCGAACAATAGTTTCACGTTGAATTGATCGTTTGTGGTCTACATTTCATAAAAACGAACAGCTGTGAAACATACAAAAATATTTTAGACCCTTCCGGCACGAATGTTTGAGAATTCATTGATTTTACATTGTTGCTATGGAAAAAATAAAAATTTCAATATGCGACATGCAAAACAAGTTTGCTTCTTGTTTTTAAATTGAGTTCACAATTGATTCCATTTGATTCACTACTTCTGCAGAGTGATGATTCGCTTCGATGGAAAGTAATTATAAAAAATATTTTACTCTGGGTTATTTTTGCTAACATTGACTACATATCTTCTTACTTAAAGTATTTGATTAATTAACAGAACTAATACATTAATCGCTCAACTTTACAGTAACAATTAAATGCATTATTTACATTAATTGTGGCATTTTATCAGTTTAAATAATGCAAATAAAGTTAAACAAATTTTCAGGCAAAGTATTCGCATTTATACGATAGTCTTCCTCTTAAAAAAACTTCGCGGACGAACTTCAAAGTGTACAAATTTAAAACTACCACTGATTTTACAATTCTAATTTTCTTTGTAAAAATTTACTTTTATCCCGCTACGTTTCTTGATATTTCTACAAAGTCAATATAGATTTCGCATATCCGCCGTGAAGATATATGGTACATACATTGAAACTCGAAGTTCCGCTTCGTATCCACTCGTTTCGAGTAGCTACATAAATTCCATCACACCTTCCGTCACTTTACATCACTTTAAATATTGCGTTTTCAAAAAATAATTGTATTTTCCCGTCAAAGAAACACAGCACCTTCATAAAATTTAACGTATTTTTTGGTAGAATTAAAATTTTCGAATCTTTTGTTTAAATTAGTTTAAGAAAGAGTAATATGAGCTTGCGGATGTAGTTAATGCTGACGATATTGTTACAATATTTTTTTAAATTCTACCACAGTAAAACAGACTATATTTATGTTTGTTTTACAAATTCTTGTCAAATATTTGCAGGTTCAGTTCAATATACAGAGATAAAAAAACATGAAATGTTTGTACATTTTCTTACGTTTCTATACCTGGACCATAAAAGGAAAAGTTAACTGACATACATGCACGTATAATACGACAATCACTATGTTAAAATTTAATTGTGTTTGTAACATTACTCCAAAAAAATCAGAAGAATTCATCATAAATGTTTTAGTTGCACAATACTCAAGTTCTCCTTTCTGTTTAATTTGAAAAATAATATTTTCTAACATCATCGATCAGATTTATTCCTCCAATCGTAATTCTTTAAATCGTTTATTTCTTTTTGCGTTCAACGAAGAGGAAAAATAAAGCTGGAGTTTACAGGAATTTCGCCGTAAAGCTCGAAGCTCGTCGATAAGCTCATAGAAAAGGACGAGTGGCAGGCAAGAACAGTAAATTCGCACCACCCCGGGGGCCTTATACAAAAAAGATTACGCCTTTCCCCTTCGACACTGAGGTATCGATTTAAATATAAAAAGGAACCCACCGGAAAGATATACGAGAGGCTTACCGTATCTTGGCGTTCTTTTGGCTCTTTTCATTTTTAAACTCCACTCTGTATCACGTGCCATGGACAAGGGTGGTTTCGCCGAACAATTTAAAACCGTTACGAATTTTCATCTAAGTGTTTCTTAACCCATGTTGCATCATATGACAAATTCAAAAATATTTCTATACTACCAAATTTCTTAATATTAAGTCTAAGTCTAACAGTATTTCAAAAAGTGATATTGTACTTTAATCGACGAATGTTGTATAAATAATTTAAACTGTTCATATTGTGAGGGGTTCAGGGAGTGGCACGAGCGGAGTCACTAATAAATGAATATAACACTGTCTCTTTCTATATTATTATAAGCTATATATTTTAAATGCAATACTTTCATCCGTCTCTTAGCGCGCTTTCATACATACTGCCTTCCAAACTCTTCTCCGCTCGCTTGGTCCTAAGGACCACACGCACACACAGTGGCGGACTAAGGCTAAAGCGGGCCCTAGGCAACATTGTAATTCCGGGCCTATTTTCCAGTCATGACATATACTTTGCGTTTGGTAGTTTGGTTTTAAAGAAAAACGGGTCCTAGGCACGTGCCTAGGTTGCCTAGGCCTTAGTCCGCCCTTGCGCACACATAAACATACATACCTATCACTCTAGTCGCAGTCACTCAATCGCTTGTATACTTTATCATATGCATACCTTCATACATACAGCATACTCTTATAATTCCTTACAATATGAGTTGCTATTCACTCACAATGTGAATGCAAAAATGTATTTCGATCATAGTGATCAGAAAAAGTGCGCGCATATATGCGCTTGTGATGCAAATGGGTTGAAACTCCCTCGCTTAAGTACTGTTACGCGAATGATACTTGACATCAAGTATAATTACAAAGAAGGAGACATTGGGGAAAAAATGCGAACATGAGAATGTGGATAATTAAACATTGTGTTGGTTTCCTTGATTGACCAACTTATGGAGAAAATTGCAGAGTATCCTCACATTCATCTTGGCAGTTTAACACTGACAAGAATCAAACATGGTCAGCTAACTGGTGCTGTGTATTGAAAATATGTAATTTGTTCTGTTATTAACACTAGAACTACTGTCGTCAAATCCAACATATTTTAATAAATTAAATAAGTACTTTGGAAAAGGGGGAATCAAGCAGCGGAAAATTTGATCGATTGGGTGATTTATGTTTATTGATATAGACGAAGAATATTTATTCTATGCCTCTTATATAAACTTGGAGAATTTTTTGAAAAAATTGTGTACCAGTCATTTTGACTGGTTTGGTAGTTTTAGTATTAATCTAAGGCGGTTTTCTGTACTTTTTGTTCGATATTAAACTGGAAACCTTATGCGTTTTTTGTGAGAATATTATTGTTATTTTATAAGTGGTGAAATAATCAGGTACAATAGAAGTAGGTGGTACATGAGGACCGGTAGGATTTGTGTTCAGAACTGTATATAATTTCGACTCGTAATGGACTTTTGTCAATTCTAGAAAGCTAATTTTACGCAGAAAAGCTACAAAAAAAACTTCCTGTCGTCACAAATTGTGTGTACACCGCGGTTTTTAAGTTGTTGGATTCACTTAAGAAACTTAAGGATATCGGAAAGATGTTCAGACGTTTCTAAAGCTCTTCCACGTAAATACGCCTTTCACCCTTGCAAAAAGGGTGAGCGAATCATTTGAAGAAGATGGATTATACCTTTTGGGTATTTAACAGGAAGATTACACGATAAAAAGTATTACATTAAGTAGATAAAGATTAAGTGCTTCGTTTCATATAGCAACGCTAACTTTTTGGAATGACATTGTTAATTTTTAAATCAAAAGTAGTACCTTGAACAATGACTCCGTAAACGAGCACTAGTGAATATCTTTTCTGATACTTCGTCGTGCACAAAAATATTTTAGATAATGATCATGAAATAGAATACATATAAATAAATTTCGGATTTTTATGCATTTATGACAAAATGGATACGGCTAAAATATACAAAAAGAACATAATATAAAAACATATCTAAAATATTCAAAGTATGGTACTCGCTGTAATATTTAACGAGTGCAACAAATCCCTAAATAGGTTTTCCTAACTTAGGTGCATTTGTTAAAATTGAAATTTGCATAAACATCCGGAGTCTACATATAAATAACAAAATAAAATTTAATGGAATGAGATTTAAGAAATTGAGATTTGATAAACTGACAGAAATAATACATTTTGGGATGTTTTTATTGCCATTTGACCGAGAGCGGAAGTAATATTTGTTTCTTTTGAGGCACTATTAAAAATTCTGTATGTAAATGCTGCCAATGTGTGTGATATAATTACAATATTTAGTTTTTACTTTTGAGGTACTACAAGATGACAGGGTAAATATGCATCTTCGTAGCATAAGTAGCACTTATTTTATTATGGCTTAACAATGTTTAATATAAAACGTAATAATGAAGTCACTTTAGTTGCTAAAATTTGACAGTGGAATGTTTGATGAAATAGAACGGCAAAAATGGAAGGAATGGAATGCAGTTGAAATATTATACACATAGGTGTACTGAACAGATATTTTATTCACGTATCTTCCAGCAATATGGATAAAATATTTCATAAATTGAAATTGAAATGCTTACTTTAGCATAACTTTGAACGTAAAATGTTTTATTGAGTTATTTTACAAGAAATTCTCATCTCATATCTACTTAATTACTTAAATTGTTTAATTTTCATTATTAGTTTTTCCTACAATATTTATTTTCAACGTTACTCCGAATTATTTTTTTCGTTACCCTAGAATTCTATTTTTCACTTTTTCCGTAATAAAAATTATATCATAAATTTCTATCTTAATAATGTTAAACGAACTTGCGATTCTATATTATTTTAAAATAATTAGAAACAAGATAAGTAATTGTAACAATCACTTTTTACTTATAATTAATGAGAAATAAATTAAGAACTGACCTTCGCGTAAATACACTCTTCCATTGTAGATAGTTTAACAAATTAATTTAATATCTCAATTAACTTGCAACCGTACTTTCATCACATCAGATATTCAACAAAAATACGAAGCTACAATTCAAAAGTGCGAAATGTTCGGACAATTTCCCTTTGAACGTTTATCTCCTCATATTATTTGAATTGTTTTAACATAAAGGAATTACGATTGCGAAATTCATTGAAAATGATAAAATCACGAAATCCGAACGATTATTATTGGAATTATACGTAATAGTATATTAATGCCAGGAAATTGTACAATGCAATATTAATACATTTTAGATCGAAACAAGAAATATTCCGGTCCGCTGCAGGAGTTACGATAAAAAGCGTCATTACTCGCAACACTGTAACAGTTGGTTCCGCATAGCTTCTAATTGCTTCCGTAAAATTGAATTCACCCATTAAAATAATAATACAAAAATACAAAAATATTTGCACATCGCTCGTGCAGTTTGCCATTTTTTTTTCCTGCGAACTGAAATGATGGAATGTGAGATCATTTTTTACCAACATAATGCAGAAATGCTTGTGGAGTTAATTTCAAAAATTTATAAAAAATGCATAGATTATTGCACTATAACTTTACTTTACGCAGTGATTTCTACCTTATAGAAAACATTTTCTAGTCGAATCTGTTTGAAAGAGAAATAAACTCGAATCGATGTTGCGATAAATCTCTCGGAGCATTTCGCCGTCTTTCAAGCAGTTATTTCTGAAAGTACCTGCAAATCGTCCATTTATTCGTACTACATCTTCGACGGGATTCACTTTTCTTCGAGAAAATTTTCCGAAGAGAATCAGAAAGATTTTAGAAAAACCTTTTAATCGAAACAGGAAGTATTTAGTGAAGTAATCTATGCTCATTTCACTAAACTCTGCAAATTGAAAAGACCAATTTTTTAATGCAAATGAAAAGAACTTTTTACGATACTTTCATATTACAATACTTTCCGTTTGAAATTATTTGCAACTTTTATTTCAGAAGTTAACGAAAGGGAGGAAATTAACAATTGGACAGAGCAGAGAATTTGTAGCAAAAAATATCGGGAAAAGTAAACTATGCGAAAATATAACACGACCGTCCCAGATTCGTAGCTTTGTCGTGCAAGGAATAAGTCGCGGGATGATTTCAAAAATAATTCTGCGCCAGAGGAATTTAATTAAAACGTGGGAATTCCGTTCTCATCAATTCGATGTCTCGTTAAAAGCGGCATCAACTGCATACCTATAGACACACCTACACCTAAGCCCACTTGCATATGTATCAGCGGCATTGAGTTCTCCGAAAAATTCGTACAGTTTTAAGGTCATAAGTTATCGATGCATAGATTTTTTAACCTTTTGACATTGTCCTAAGATAATTAAATACTATTTTTTAATTTCAATTGTATTATCCTTATCTCATACTGTCTGACAAATTTTTCCATGTAACAAGAATATTTTCACTATCAGTGTTGTATGTAATTTAAATAAATGTCATATAAATTATTTTATTAAAACGTCTGAGCGATTTTAAATAAAAATGGAAAGCAAAAATGTACAATTAATTTTTATGGAAAAGTTGCACGACGATTCGATAATCAGTAATTCATCAAATAAATTACTGAACTTCGGCATCAAACGTTTTGGTCAAAAGTCAAACGCTCCGCTGCGCAATTCACTTCTCTGTAATGAAAACATTATTTACAAAGTTTAAGTGAATAATCAAAGCAACTGCACAGCTTGTAAAGTGAACAAAAAAGTGAGCGCAACATTACGCATCAATTTGCGTAGGTAAAAGAGCGTTGAAATTTCCATTTAATTTGTTTGATTTTCTTTACAAAAATGCAACAAAGCAAAGTACTTAGACCTTAAATTAGTTAATAAAGAAAAATACACAGGTATCATGAAAAACGAAAGTGAGCAGCATATACTTTAGTAAGTCGCCTCGTAACAATATAATAAATAGTAGTGAAAGAATAGAATACATATTTCATTTTCAAGCCGATAGTGTCAAATATTTTTGGAAGCCGTGGGTTAGGGGTCATGGCGACCAAGGCAGCCGTGCAGGCTTCACTTTGAATTTCCGTCCCTCGGCTTCTAAGGGTTCTAGCGGGATAATCTATAACTCGTTTTAATCGTGAAAGAGTGTAGTTTAACGTGCTGATAATGAAAAGTTTCCATCTTCACTTGTTTAAACGGGGGTGGCTATTGTTTCTTCTGAAGAACCTCGTATAAAAACTAGCATTTGCAGGATAATTTTATTGGCGTAGTTTCAAAGTCTGGAGCCTAAGTAAGAGGTGGATATAAATCTTATCACGATCGGCTGAGAAATGTGAAAGATTTTTAATTTTCGAGCCGCTAGTGTCGAAATATAAATTTTTCATATAAATGAAAAGTTATTTTTAACTTAATATTAAAGTACCATCGATTCTCCAAGCGCATAAATGCCAGTAAAACTTTGGGTGGCAATAAAGATATATAAATGTAGCAGACTTTTCGACGAAAATGAAATCAATGAGACGGCAGTCGTAAACCGGAACCATAATGTCACAATTTCAGTTACTTTTTTTTTCGTGAATACGACTTTCATACTGCTCGAGTTTCATCTTGAATTTAATGACCAAGTCACCGAGTTTTAGAGGCGGAAGTACGATAAACCTTGCTCCTTATAGAATGATGTACGGTCGAATATCATCCCTCCATGGTGGTATCGTCGAACGAAGTGGAAAAGCTCAGGATACGCTGAAATTCATCGACTCTGGATCGTTTCGACACTCTCGCCTGACAGCTGGCAATTTTTCCGAGGAACGTGCATTTGCATCTTTACGACTCTTGACGGTTTCTCTCTCTCTCTCTCTTCATCTCTTTGAATGTCTCTCTCCTTTTTTCTGCCTCTGCAGATCTCTCTCTCTATCTACCTCTTGATCATTCTCTTTTCCTCTGTATCTGTCTTTTTTTCCCATCATTCGCATCGCATGCTTTGTGTCAGAACATGCACGCGTCTGCACCTTCGTTTGAAACACAGTTTGTCGAGCAAAAAAAGTGGGATACAAGTTTATTCAATTTGTATTGTCCAATACTGAACGGAAATCAATGAACCTATTCGTCCTTCTGCGAATTCATACCAGCACAGGGTGTTTTAAAATAATGTGTTCTGACTCACCAGGCATTCTACACTTTCTAAAAGGTGGACATTTGTGAAAGAATGGGACCACGAAATCTAGGAAAAGGGTTAAAAATAAGGGTGAAAATTAATGTAATAGACTCACTGTAACAGACAGAAAAAGCAAAAATCAAGGACGGGGCTTAATCCTTCGCCGTACAATAACGAGTGACACTTGTGATGGGATAAATTGGAAAAGAAACTTTCAAATTTTTGTAAAGCCTATCAAATAGAAAATATCAGTGAGTTTGGACACGATAGAGCTATTTCTATAATATTAATTACATGAAATAATACGATAATGAAGAATCACTGTTCAATTTTTATTTGACCAATTTAATTCTGAATTATTGCAGTTGTCGCAACAAAAGAAATTGTACAGCAAGTGGATAAGGGACTCTACAATCGCGATGAAAACTAAATACGGGGATTTTTTAAAGGAAATACAGAGACGATCAGGCACTACTTTTACGGAAACATAACTTTAACGAAGTACGAGTTTTTTTTATGGAGAATATTGAGAGCCAACCGTGATAATTTAACGATCATAGTTTTAAAGTTTAGATATAAATTCAATTCGAGAAATTACGATAAAGCCGCTTGTTCAATGCACCCTATAATGACGCTACACTTATAAAACAAGTTTTAAAATTTTGTAAATTCTGCCTCTCTCATCGGGCTGTTAACGCGTGAACGTTTTGAGCAAAATACGTTTTCCCTATGTAGCTTTTTATCTCTACAGAGGAACTACATTTGTTTTCCCATTTTTCCCACGTATTTGTGCCAGAGTACATCGTCAGATTCTCACAAAGCGCTTTGTTACGTATTATATTCTTTGTGAAAAAAAAGGGCAAAACGAAGGGAGAAGAAAGAAAAAAGGAGAAATAAATCCACAAAAGTTGTATCCGCTCGCGCGACTCTTGTCGCGTTTACAAACAGGTATAAATTATTAACAGAAACTATATAGAATAGAGAAGAGAGTAGACAATAAACGTAAAATTTATCTCTACCCCTCGACAGAAAGTGGCGGTTGTTTGTGCTCCTTCATTTTCCGAATACGAGGCCGCAAGACAAAAGGACAGTTATTTATTGCTTCCTTTTATAACTGCAATTACATACCTTTTGTGCTACACGTGCTCGAACGACCGCGGGGAAAAATTGGATGATCCTTTGAGTAAATTCGACGCATCTGTTGGAAATTTTACAGAGCTTTGGAGATACTCGTATTTGCATTTTTACGACGTATAACGATCTTCGCTTTTTCATCGCATATCGTGAACTCGCTATACCCGGCTCGCCGTATCGAAATTTAGATGGTGTCAAAGAAACACGGATCAAAGGAAATTTTTATTCTTTCTACGTAGCACAATATATTAAAATTGCCTCTGCTGAAGATTACGAGACGACTGCGATTTTGTAATACTTTCACTATACTCAACGATAATTGCGATTATCTACTTATAATACGAAATAACTACTAATTTATACGAATGCACTCTAATTGATTAGTTTATCCGGTTTGAAACCTGTTTCTCTTATTTGTCTGTTACTTGTATTCTTTGCAGGAGAGGTTATTATTATTATTGTTAACCCTTTGTACTGTGATTCGTTTCGTGATTGCCTCCGCTATAATTCAGAATTAATTGGTTAAACAAAACTTGATCGTAATTTAACGTAATATTAATGTTTGAGAAATAATATGGCCGCATCACATCTCATTAACATTCCCAATTTAATAGGTTTACGGAAACTTGAAAATTTTTTATCCCATTTCCTTGATTACTAAAGTTATTTGTTATTGTAGGGCAAGGGGTTAATTAATTAGTAGTAGTACATTAATTAGTAGTAGTATATGTACGTCTCCTGTTTAAATGTATTAAAATGGAAATAGAAGTGAGAAGTTGGAAAATGGAAGGATTAAAGTGATAAAAAGTTGAGAAAGAGCAGTAATAAGAAAATTGAAATAATATGTGAAAATTATATTAATCTTGATATAATAGAGCCGCAATGAAAATCGCTTCTTACTTCACTTCATCGTGCTTGCAAGAGACTCAGCGAGTTTAAGCTCATGTATATTCAAATCGATGCAACGTTACTTCCTAAATAATTTAAGCTTATTTGCATCATTCTATTAAACTCCCTAAATAATTCAATGTTACACCGACAGGGATTTTCTCGTATGGAAGGCCAATGAAAGCGCAGACAAAAAATGATCCAAACCTTTTTTTTCATTTCAGGAATTATTAAAGCGTACTAACACGATATGTGCAACAATGCTCGCCGTTGTTTTATTCAAGCACGGCTGAAACTTTTCAGGCACACCTTGTACATGCATCGATTTGCACTCGCGCCTCCATGTAGCTGCCAGATTTGCAGTGAATGCCGACCAAACTTAATAAACGAAAACTTATTTTCCTCGCGTCGTTACTATATTACAAGCACTGTCGGCTTTTATTGAATTTTACGGAATCACGAAATTCCGAAATATCGTGCCTACCATTCTGTTAATCCGAATGTATCTTTCCTTTGGTTGTATCGCTAATGAAACTCTCAGGGAATTCCCTGATGTTGTTAAATATTATATAGAATGTATCCAATTAATTATCGGTGTAAATTGTGAGGAGAATCTTTTTTTTTAATTAACGATAAACAAATATATATTGTAACGCTTTCGGTAACAACCTGATAATGAACTGATGGAATATTTAAAACCGGAAGACCTATATTTTGCAAGGTAAATTAACACGTTGAATTCCATGGGGATCACAGGTGACTGATGTAATAGAATTTATTCTGCCTTCTGATTTTTAAATGATAATATTAATGAATGTGTGAATTTATTCAATATCCAGTTATTGGTACAGAAATTAAAATACTGATGAAGAAATAACTACTTTGTCTTTAACGATTCTATTTTATAATAATGTGATTTTGATAGAAAAAGTCTCGCTTCAGTAGAAATGGTCAACTTAGCGAAATATGGATGGCATTCAATATAATAAAGGAAACGTCTATATAATATGTCACTTTGTTCTCAAATTCTAATATTTTAAGTGTCAGAGACATATGAAGAATCCGAAAAATTAAGTACTAATAGTTTATGGAGTCGAAAAAAATCTAGTATCAATCTAATAAAGAATCAAAATAGTTAAAAATATTCACAGCACAATTTCACTCTGCAATCACAAACTAAAAGTCTATATCATAAAAAGAAACTTCAAAGCCGTGCAACGATGAAAAGGAATTAATTCCGTCGATTTTCGGATGATTCAAACATAATTCTATTTCGCTTTAAATCATACATGTATCACTGCACGATATTCTCTCAATATTTGTATCCATATCGTTTAACTTTACGCGATAAGCTTCATATATGCACGACGATGATGATTATCGGAAAATCTCCGCGAAGTATGATACAGTTATTTATACATCGTCAACCCTCGGTAAGGCAATTCAAATTTTTACCCGATTCATGGCTCAATCATTGGATGCTGTATTTATTATCTCGTTAATTTTAATCTTCTGGCCGCGGCCCGTACCGATCCTTCGTCCACTTTGGTGACATTGATTTACGGTGCTCCTCCGGTGCAATAAAGACGCTGTGCATAGATGCACCCAGATAACGAAGTTCCTATCACAGGCTGTTCTGAAATTTCCATTGGGCCCTTGTTGCGAATTGCCTCATAAAGGAACATTGTTTGAGCTACGTTATGACGTTACGGATGAAATACGGTCAGTGATAAATAGAACGTTTTAAACGGTATTAAAGGAAGCAAAACTGAAAGACTATGAATTTAGAGAGAATTTCATTAGGCTAATGTTTAAAGAAGAAGCTTGGAATATTCGGTGATGAAGTGATTATGCCGCGGGCTAGTTATTAAAAACATATACGATAATAATATTGTTACGAATTATTATGAGCAAGGAAATTGTCTACCCTATATATCGTAACGAGTTGCAAATTTTGTTAATAACGTGTCAAAAGAGTTGCCTGCGAGATGTGAAATTGGACCTGTTCAAATAGAATCGTTATTTTGCAATAATATTACAATGGATGAAAACGACAATATTTGATATCACAAGGAAGTGGAGCTTTGTTTAGAAATTTATTTCAAATTTAAAAAGGATTAATAAATAGTTCTCGTTAAGAATTTGTTGAATTTTCTCTCGATTATGCAGTTATTTTGTTAATGATCGATATGCAGGAACAAGGTATAACTGATGCATATCATAATCTCTTGATATGCCGATTATTCGTATTAATTTAGATTGAAAATTAATACAGACAGATTCAGTGAAGTATGTAAAACAGCCAGGTATTCACAATCGCTTTTGTCTGTAAATAATTTCCCTTGAATGTCCATAATACAAGTGTCATTTCACGAGGTTTTAATTTGTTTACGAAGTAATAATTTTTAGGACGATAAACTTCAAATTTCCCGGCTCTGTGTAAAGTAAATGTGATCAGCTCAACGTGCTTTTCTCGTTTTTCATTGTCAAAACAAGGCATGGAAACGTTTCACGGTAAGAAAAGAAAGTCGCGTGATAGTGATACATCTCTGATGATGGGTGAAATATAAAAATCCACCGCGAAGTATGCCATAAACGACGGTAAAAAATTCTTATCTGGATAATATTCTTAAAAAGAAGAAAAGGAAAAAGTTATGCTCTGAATTCTTAACGTTCTTCCTCTTCGTGAATTTCTTCATATAATTTATCGCAGTCTGGTGAACATCAATTTGATTTCTCTTCGAAAATATATATATATATATAGTCTTTTCTGCGTCTTCTGTCTTGCAGGAAAGTATAATTAAAAGTCATAAATCTAATTTTTTAACACTAGATTTACGGATATTGATTTACCTATTTTTCTGAAGCGAGCCAATTTGAATCATACAAGAAAATTGAAATTTTTTGCAAAGAAAATAGTTCTAAATCAATTGAAATGAAAGATTTATTATTGAAAAATGAAACAACCAATATATTATATATGTAGTAATCAAATTTCGAATGAGTCAAATTGACTCCGTAAATCTAGTGTTAAAAAACCTTCTTGACGAGTTCAAAGATTGGTGTAATAATCTTACACAAATAATTATTGGAAACAACGACTATAAACAATGATAAAGATAAAAAATGAAACGATATTTGCTATAAATTAAATATATATTTTTTCATGTTAAGAAGTCCCACATTGCGTGACCTACCAACGGATCGTTAGCAATTACCTACATCTCTTTTTACGAACATTAATTTTTAACCAGTACCTAACATCATTCGTTCAGTCGAGTTTTAATTGGCATTTTGACACGATATCGGCAATATTGCGCGAGGTTGAAAAGTCCTGAAATTTTTCTACGTTTCGAATTTAACGACCATTAATCATCGCAGTATGCTGTTCCAATTTTCCACCGTAATTTGAGCGGCAAATGTTCCATAATTCGTTAATGAACGCTTACGTATTAATGAATTAATTGCAAACGCGTTAAACTTCTTGAACTCATAAACTTGCTTCGTCAGATTCCGACATAAAAACGTCTCTATAATTCGTGATTTATAATTACTAACGTATTAAAATCTACATCCCAAATTCATAAAAATATAAGAAAATAAAATTTTTTAATTAAAATAAACTATAAAATCAGGACGATCAGGAAACGACATATCAAACAAGACTAACAGACACGAGATATTTTACATCAGTGCACCGTAATTAATTCCTGCCGTTTACAGAAACTTTCTGATTCATAAACAACTCGCAAACAGAGGAATTTTTCTCCAGAATTTTATTTCTCACTTAATTAACCCCTGACGAGACATTACGTTACGTACGTAACGATTACTGCAGAGGCGTGGTCTACAGCTTTGCACTCGACGATTACTGAATATTCTCACAATAATATTTTTTCTTCCTATTTTTACGTCTATATCTAGACGACTGACGGTAGGTCACATACTATTTGCCTGAATTATTGAAAGCCACTTTAAAGAGCTCTCTTTGAGCCGCTTCCTGATGCGCTTTCGTGAGCAATTAATCTCTCGTTTCATAAAAGTAGTAATTTATTGGATTCATAATTAAAATGTACCGTTTCTCGTTAAACGTGACTGCAAGCCGCGCAGAGTGATATTCGCTCAGTTTATTGGAGTATTCGTAATGTAATTGTCAATAGCAGATAAATTTGTGGTTTAAACTGTATAATTGTTTTCCACGTATCGAATAATATCGTGCTGATCACATAGGCAGAAAATTTTGGAATGTACAGTGACGGTATGAAAAACAATGTGAAACACGTATGATTTAAAAGCTTCCTGTTAAACAATAAATTTGAAAAACAATTTTCATATTTGGACAATATTTCAATGTATTTCGTAATATTATCTTTTTCGTAAATGTGAAATATTGGGTTTTTTCAATTTTTTTTGTGTTTTGTAGAAATATGTAGATTTCAGAATGAAAATAATTTTCTCGGCAAAATGTTCTTTCAAGAAGCTGAAACAATTGTTTAAAAGTCTGCTGAATATTCGCTTTTACAATGTAATTAGGCAACAGCAAATTGCAGAAAGAAACTTTGCGCAAAAATGTAGTCAGGAATCGAGTTCCATAAGAGTACTATGAAAGAGACATCATAACTTCTAATTCTACTATAGAACTCTGCATCTAGAACAGAATTAACTCGGCAGCTTTGTTTTTGAGCAAATCCACGATAAAATGTGACGATTCCATTTTCTTCAAACTCTTTATTCGTAAAATGTCATCTGGCTCTGTACTTTATTTTATTTTTCATTTTTTTATTTTATTTCATACTGCCAGTCGTATTTTTAACAACTTCCATTTCTTCCTTCTCCTTTCTTCTCGTCACCTTACACAGTCAGAAATTCCAAGATTAGTATTCGTTCCTTGATAAATGTTCCTTGATAATAAAAAAAGGGTATATGTTGCAAGAAAAAATCTTTGATAGATCGAAAAGTCAAATTTATTCAAATTTATCAATTACAAATGTTTATTTAATTTTCGTGGAGCAAAGGGAAACTTTTCTATCTATATCTATATCCTGTATGTATTTTGGCATTTCAACGACATTCGCTGTCGCATATATTAGAATCCACGTAATTTCAGGGCAGGCTGCGAACCAATTAAAGTAATGAACAGGCGAATTTAGCGGTCGAATGTCAAGCGGAATATTTTGGCGTTACTTGAGTGCCGAACGTGCTTTACCGTGCGTGCAAATATAAACAAGCTACCCTGCGTACCGAGAGGACGTGTAAATGCCAGCGACGAGTAATTTATCGAATTTATATGCAGGATTTTCGTCCATTTTCTTCGTTTATTTCTGCAATTATGAATGGCAAGACACAAGACTCTACTGTCAATTCGATTTGAAAAATTAACACCAAAGAGACATAGGTATACTGTATCTTTTAATATATGCTTTTTATAAAAAATTTAAAAATTACGAAAGATTCCTTAGAAAATTTATAATCATTTAAATATATAATATTACCTACTGTTTATTGTAACAACATTTTTGAAGACTTTACATTGAGATTAAGTTAAGATTTTTTGTTAGTATTTTTGACAAATTATCTCAGTCCTGGTAAGTAATTAATTTCAGTCCACTTGCGTTAAGTTCAATAACTTTGTTGAGAACATATCGAGGCCTTTTGTTTTTACATACTGATACTTTATTATGGATACTGGCTATTTCTTTAAAGTACTAATAAAGAATTAAAAAAATATTTCCTACACAAATAAAAAGCTCTATTGTACTGGTAAAAATACGTGCGCCAAAAGTGTTGTACTATTTTGTCCCAAGTTTTGACATTATTTAATTCATACCTATTTTGTGTAAAGTAAAATATTCATCCTTTTGAAACGACATTAGATTTTTTCATTCTGACATTTACAACATTTGGAATAAGTTTAGCTAGAATGAATAACTAGTTTAACTCTATGCAGCAAATAAAATGTTTCTAGAGTATGATTAAATGTACATAGTAATGTTCATACTCGCTAATTATTATTCGCAACTAACCAGCGTATTTTCGTCGTAAAGGTAATTACAGGCAAACGTGAAGTGATGATACGATGCTTAATTGCTAACGTCGCGTAATAAACGGCATGCAGATGTGTCAGAGATGGTGCAATTATTCTCGAAAAATGCAGCCGGAATTCTCTTACGGAACGACCACGTAAAACGTAGGACCCTGTCGTGTGTCTTTCATAAAACAATGTAACGTAATTACGTGTGACTATGAACTCCGGTAAAAGTCCGTTTCGTGCGATTCCGGGCAAGCGCGAAATGAATGCACTCAGTCCGTGCATCAACTGTCTCGTTTTAATAAATGGATTCTATGTTTGTACACGCATGGATACCGGTATTCTCACGTATTCAATGTAACGCTTTGCATCGCTCCTGAATATACGAAATAATGGCAGTATCTCGATACACCTAAAGTGAAATACTTCGTTTAAAAAATGTTTGCAATACTTTGTGGTTTCATTGCGAAATTCGGTCGATACGATATTTTAACGGATGATCTATGAATGCAATCTTCTTCACTTTGGATTTTTTGGATTATTTCGGTATATTAAGAATTTAAAAATTGGTACAATAACGTCTGGGTTAATATCTGTACAATAGATTCTCGTATCGCAGGTCTAAACATGAAACGTCAAGAAATGTAATAAAAACTACTAAAAGCGAACTTTATCTAACTTGTAATTAGGAAAATCCCCCTACAAGAGCTCAATAAACGTTTTGAAGCTTTTAAGTGCGAATGATATCTCATTTGACATTTTTCACTGGAGAGCGTTCGTACTATCAGATTATCCTGTAGAATTTTCGTGAAATATTAATAAGGACACTTTAGAATTTTACCCCTTTTAGTGCCGAACAACGATATATCGTCGTTAACAATAGTGTTAAAACTGGGCATCAAAGGGTTAATTCAGTATACAATACGATATCAGCAATATTATGACTGATATTTGTAAATACAGGGTTTATTCTCCATATTGCGTATTCTATAGGAAACTATCGCCAAATGATAATTCTTTTTATTCGCAACTATATTTTTCATTAATTCAATCAATTTTTCTGGTCGACTCTAAAAGGGTTAATATTGTCTCCATTTTGGTTACATCGATTGAAAATTTTCGAGTCCTGTGTATGCCTCATTTTTTTTGCCTTCGATTTGTTACAATAATAACTGAAACACCTCATTACAAATGTTGTTATATTGTATCGCATTATACTTTTAACACAAAGCGTGAAGTATTAAAAATGCAATTTAAAAAGTACAATAGAACAAATTGTGTATCGTTCTATGAAAAAAATTGTATTCCATATTTATATTTTGTACTTATCCTTTCATAAAGTATCACCTCGTGCACGCTTGTATGTAAATGCTATTCCGCCACACTCTGTGTACGTCGTCGTATAGCCAACATCAATAAAACGGAATACGAAATAGACGAAGTAATATCAACCCGAACATACTGCTAACAGCATGTGGAAATTAGTCAAACGTGTTGTTTTATCGGTCAGGTACGCGGAAAGGCTCAAACACGTTTGCGGCGGTGACGTATGGGCTTACACTGCATCGATCCATTTGTCGATTTACAACGAGAATCGACCGACTTTCCGAGTTCTCATGTTATTTAACCCTGCCAATTTTCTGCCAAAGTCACTGGTGAACCGGTGACACGAAGGGAATCAAGTTAAAGTGACAAACTACATATTAGGGGTAGATTCGAAAAGTCGATCGTGTTTGATAGAGGTATCAAGTAAACAACCTTGGAAAATGGAAAATGGAAAAATCTATCGGTACACTCCATCGTCAGTTTTACATGACTTCTACTCATATTAATGACGGTACAAGTACTATGTGCATACGAAAAAAAATGTACATCAGATTTTAAATATTCTCTATTGGGTTTTATAGCCCTGATATGTGTGCAAATTACTTAAATCAGTGTTTTATAGTTAATTATTTGACTCAATTATTTAAAATCAATTATTTGATATCTGAAAAAGTAATTAATTTTATACAAAAGCAATTCAGAGTTTAAAGGGTTAATATGTGGACGTCTTCGGTTCATAGTGACCCGATGAACAAAGTTTCACATTTTGAAAAATGTAAAATATACAGTCTAATAAATGAAACTTTAAATACATTAAATATCAAAAGCAAATACACCAAAACATAGTATCTGTTACAATATAATCTCCAATTTGGTTGATATACATACATCCGAGAGCAACAGAGTTAAGGAAGGAATTACTCTACCTAAATCCTTCCGAAATTACCTACTTTCGATTTGTAGTGATTTATATTACAATACACGAATGAAGGAACGAATAATGTCACTGTGTCTAACACAAAACAGTTACATTAACCGTTTGAATACCGGGAGGGTTTTAAAAAATTACTTCGAAAAAAGTCAAAAGCCACTTTCGCGCTCTTGAGATTTTATTTGAAAATAAGCTAAAGTTGGTGTTTTATTTTATGTGGTGCACAACAAGAACAATCTTCTCGTGCTTATATCCTAATTTGGAATTACTTTATATTATAAAAGTGAAACCTGATGCATTCTTAACAAAATATCTTAACAAAGTCTTCCTTCAATTGTCAACATTGAAAAAATGTCCTGGGGTTTTTCGACACCAAAACTGAAGAGCGCGAAAGTAGCTCGTGGTACGCAAACGGTTAAAGTTAATTCTAATCGTTCCAGAGGGTGATCCCTTTTCTCCTCTACCCCTTCAGCATTTGATAACTATGACCTCTCGTAAGATAAAGCTTCTCACTTTAAAATCCCACAAACCATGTGCCGATAGTAAATCTCAGTAGAAGCCTTCGTTATATGCACATCAAACTGAGGATTAAAACCAAAGTTTCTTTCCCAACAGTAATCGACGTGTCATAATCTTCAGCGATTGATAACTAAGACCTCTCGTAAGCATGCAGCACAACATGTACATATACCTACAATTATAAATACTAAATGGTAAAAATTGACACTTTGAAACACAAACCCTGTGCAAATAATAAATCTCACAATCCGTAGAGGACTTTGCTATGTGCATAGCAACCTGAGGATTAAAACTAAAGTTTCTTTTCCAACAGTAAGTACCATGTCATCATCTTCAGCATTTGATAATTATGACCTCTCGTAAGCATACAGTACAACGTATCATAATCTTCAGCATTTGACAATTAAGAGCTCTCGTAAGCATATAGTACAACGGGTACACACACCTACAATTATAAATGCTAAATGATAAAGATTGTAGCTTTAAAAGCCCACAAACCCTGTGCAAATAGTAAATCTCAGTAGAGGACTTCGTTATATGAACAGCAGTCAGAGGATTAAAATTAAAGTTTCTTTCCCAACAGTAATCGACATTTCATGATCTTCAGCTCGTGAAATAAAATACAACCGAAACAGAACACGTATTTCACCATGTACACGTACACCACTGCCAATAAAGCGGAACTCGAAATAGACGAAATAATATCGAGCTCGATCTACCACTAACGTCATGTGGGAATTAGTCAAACGTGTCGTTCTATCGGTCGTGCCCGCGGAAAAGCTCAAACACGTTCGCGGTGGCGACGTATGGGCTTACACTTCATTTATTAAACCGACGTGGTTGATGTACGGGCCAAACTGCATTCGTCTGCGGACCGGAATCGCGCCAAATGAGATTCCACAGCATGCCGACCACGTTTGCAAGACTTTTAATTACTCCCACAGCCGGGTGTTGTCTGTTTCGCCTGCTGATTATGCATTTCATCGTATGCTAAGCCAGCCGAGTGACTTCTCTTCTGCTCAGAATTAGCTGTCCGATTTCTAGACTACTGGCTGAGGATGCTTAATCCTCCTCCTCTATTGGAGTGTAGAGCTCTCTATGGGAACACGTATGACTACGAGATGAAGTTATGATTACAGATTGTTACATACCATTGATTCCCTTTATATGTAGTCATTCAGTTTAGTTGAATATCTGAATTAGTCTTGTTGCTGTGACGAAAAATTAATCCAATCATGGTAAATGGAATGTGCATTTCGACTGGAATGTTTGTATGGAACTTGAAACGTTGGAGTTTTGATGGATTAAGTATTTAATGATTTTTATTTTATTGTTATTTCATCATGTCATTGTGAATGATGATAACTTTGAAGTGACATTAAGAAATGAAGCAAAGGTGTTTCATTGTTAGACAAATATCCACATTTCGTAAAAATTATATTTAAAAAATTGGTAATTTGAAAGGAAGATTCATTTTAATTTATATAGATAATATTTTATGGCAAAAATCAACTAAATTTAACAACCAATATATCGATTTGAATTAGACGAAGGTATTTAAGCTTACGTAGAATACTTTTATTTCAAAGTCTATTGTGGATTCTAACTCATGGGCAAAGAATTGATTCAAGTATTAAATAATTTATAACATCTCTTATCAGCCTTGCCGTTAAAATACTTTTTCTAAATTGATTCCTAAAAAATACGTACAATTTTCTAGAATATTTTTATTTTCTTTTAGACGGAAAGTTTTCACGTAATTGGCGCATGTTGATTTATTTTTTAATTTGTTGCTACTAGTTAATTTATTGGTATTTAAAGCCAACTAAAGACTTGACTTTCCAACACTACAGTAAGGCGACCTGATCAGTCTGATATTTTCCGGGGCTTAATCGGCACCGGCCGAGTAGCCAATAAATCGCCTCTAATTTGGTTTAAGCACCTTGTGGAATTATGTGCAGTTACAGCAAAGTTTCTGGATTACCTCGTCGTCCGCTGCTCTCTCGCGGCTGATTAATTTTATTGGCAATTTTATTAACAATTAAAATATACATAAGTGTTGGAATTAAAATATGTATTTACTTACTTTTTATCGCCCTTTTCAACCTTCGAAATTATTCCTTCGAATTATTGCAATTCCTTTTAATACTTTGGGTAAAAAGACAAAGGTCAAATTAGTTTTATATTAAGTAATATTTTATGTTTTTAACGCCAATCATGAAATGTCGCATACATTAGAAAATTCGTGAACATTATCATTTAAAATTCACAAGAAAATTCATAAATTTTCAATATTATTGGACACCAGTGAACTCAATGGTATTCCACGTGTTAATAAAAAATCTAATATCTATTCTATGAGTGAGAAATCTCGTCATACAAAATTTCTACTTTATCTGCTAAAGCCAGGCTACGGGTACCAGCGTCTACGATAAGATGATCTTGATAGTTCCATTGACTATTCCACCAGAGTATCCAGGATATTGAGTTATGAATACATTGAAGGTAGTTTAGAGAGTGTATGTCCTAGTGCACATAGTACATTAAAAGTACAACCGTCATTAAAGAGGATTTAGTGCTTTCCCTGGGATCTACCATTAACTAATTGCGTTCAGCGGGTTTGTAAATTAATGAATAGAAACCTAAACCCTCCGTGTAAGTCTTTATCATCAAAGAGCCTGTAATTTGCAACTCTCGACGAGGCTGACAACTTGCTGTTCAATATGTAATGGACATTGATGTCGTGAGGCTGATAATTGATATAATTAATATTAATATACGCTATAATATACATTGATATAATGATTTTAAAATCACAATTGTAAGGAAACATAATACTGAATTGTAATATATCCAAGAAATTGGTAAATGTATAATATTTATTAAATGATGATTTACTGTAGATCTTCTATTGGAAACTTTGCATTTCGAACGTTTTAACGCAAATGTTGAGGATTCACGGTCTTATTTTAGATATAAGTGAAATATGAAACAGACAAATCATTTTCAAACAATAATTTACAACAAGCTTGAACTCTCGGTGATGGTACAGATAATTAATTGTTTTATACTATTTACAAAATTCTACATTACTTGTATCCAATATTCGTTGTATGGGGATCTCCCGGTGCAACAATTTTAATTTTCTCGATCACCCAAAAGTCGAGGATAAAAGGTTTTTTTATTTATATACTGGCGTATAGCGGTTAGTAAATTCCCTGTTTATGTTATTTTCCAGATAATGAAAAAATGGTACGTCGTCGAAGTGTTGGAGCACAAAACGAATCCACTGAAGCCAGCAAGCGGATCGTACATTGTTAATTCTTGTCCAATTGTCAACTTAAAACCATACGAGCACTCGTCGTTAAAACTATTGTGGACGGAGGATGCCGGAACGTTGGAATATACTTTCCGAATACCAGATATATCTAGGAAGCCTGGTTTTTGGCTTTCCACCGCTCTTCAAAATGGTAATGTCATTTCTTAGTATGTTAATACTAATTATGTTCACCTCACGACAAATCAAATAAGTAATAGAAATTTATTTCTGATTATTTGTTTATAAGGAGACATTCTGATATTTCATATCAATTTCAGGAGGGAAAATAATCGAGTTATAGTCTTTTCTTATGCCTAGATTAAGATTCATTAAAAATAGAATGAATTTTATTAAAAAATTAATAAATTTTCAATCAAATTAACGAGTTTGCATCTCTATAATTGTTCTCTTTAAGAGTGTAAATGTTCTGTTGTGTGACTGGATATTTCTTGAGAAATAAATAGATCATAGAAATGAAACCCAAAAGATATAAAACAAATAAAAATATTATATCACATTAATGGAACAATATTTTAATAATATAATAAGTATATCGTTCTATTTCACTCCATTTCATCTTTATGTAAAATATTTACAAAAAGTGCAATGTGCAAGTTCAAAATTCTCCGAAAAATGAATTTTAATTCGCACATCTAATTTCATATAAATAGAAACAGTAATTTTATCTATCTTTCATAATTGTATTTTTCGCAAATGAAGTTACGTAATTCTGCATAAACAGAATTTATTGTTCCGTATGAAAATAAATTATATGACGCGACATTATTGAACATTAAAATTGTCGTATAAATTGTGCACATGTTGTGCCGCAATGAAAAGTACAATTGAAAATTTAATCGCGTATTAATTATACGTACATTAACGTCATCGTAAAATCAAAATGGACAATACAAGGTTAAATCTCATTTTATTCCATTTCCAAACCTATTACAATAATACATAGAAAAGATAGCAAAATATTTTCAATAGCCAAACGAGAAAAGCCGTCTACTGAAATTAATGAATATCCGCGTAAAAATGGAAGTTCACCATATTCTCGGCTGTTTTCCGAACGAAAGTTTCGCTTTTGTTAAAAAGTAACAAGTTACTCGGACCCCGGTAACTCCTAGTGTCGAGTTCGAAGTTCTTTCAAAAGGCGATTATCATAAGCCGGTGAACCAACCGATCGCATGGCTACCCAGTGAATTTCATCGGAAGTTCCTCCAAGTTCTTCGTAGACCAAATGAAATTAACGATTCGGTCAAGTGAATTGCGCTTGAACTCACATTGACATTAGGAATGTGCCATTAGATCCGTATTTCTTTTCGTTATTTTCTGATATCCGAGACAATTATTGAAGGGGAAAACGAATGGAAGATACGGTAAAGGAAACAATACGATTTAGCGGTTCATCGGTTCCACGATTCACTGGGTATACTTCGTGGAAGAATTCTTTAAACCTCATTATGAAAAATTCTTCAATTATTCCCAGTGATGGAAAAATATTTAGTCAATATGAATCCAAAAAATTATTATTTTCTATGCAAATATAATTTTTAAAACAATTTAGTTTAGGCATACACCTTTTTATGAGTATTTACTTAATTTGTTATATTTTAAATGCGATAATAGGATATCAGTGATATCTGAGAGCTAGACTTGCAGTGATAAGGTTGATAATAATGACTTAAAATTACGTTGGAAATTGCGATCATACTGTGAAAGATATAGGAAAATATTTCAAACTTAAAAATTTCGACTGTGCTTGGAACTTATTTAGTTCTGTGCCAAAAAAGAAACAACGTGCATGCAAATCGTAACATATCACATTATTGTCTTAGAAAATAAAATAATAAAATTCTTAAAATTAATTACATACAGTAGTAGTTATTTTGTATTTGTTATTACATATAAGTCTTCATCGATTGACCTCCTATTTTTATTACCCTATATACAACTTGTGCACAAGGCAATAATCTTAAATGGAAATATGAATGACAATTTTATCATAAGATTTCTTTGAAATCAAAGTTTTCAGAAACAATTGTAATTGTAATAATCTACGTCCAGAAATGCATCCCTACGTTTAAAAAACTGAAACTCTGTCTCCCCAGCTGACAGTAGAAAATATTTGTTCTAAAATCATCTCAGATTTTCCCAAAGACCAAGTTTCTACGACACAAAGCAGCTATTCTTTGAAGTACCTCGTATATTTGATGATATGTCATCAATCGTTTTCGTTTTTGTTTCCACATATTCACATCGATCGATTTTATTGCAACACACCGCTACCACCATAGAACAAGATTTCCTACCCCATGTAAATTCAAGCCAGTGTATATAAAATGAAAACAATTTCATACCGTATGATTTATTACAACAATTTCTTCGCGGTTCGTGGTACACCGAACTTTTAGTATCGCTGTAAACATTTGGCAACAGCATTTCGGTCGTTTCTATAAAGGAGTTTCAATCCATTAGTCGGATAGCGCCACTTTGGATAGGAATCGATGAGCCGTATAAATGTAGTAGGACAATAGGAGTGAAATAGACTGGAATTGAAGTTAAGAACGGGT